>CP141133.1:7500000-10000000 GCA_035236585.1 Warburgia ugandensis
GTTGCAGAACGTAATAGAAAGAACATTTGGTGTTCTAAAGGCCATATTTCCCATTCTCAAGACTGCGCTTCCCTTTCCTATTAGGACACAAGTTAATATTGTCAAAGCATTATGTGCGCTACACAATTTTATGCGCCAGGAACGCGTTGACGATCCGTGTTTGGCTGAGGAGATGGGAGATAATTCTGAGTCTCCAATCTCCAATGACAATGATAGCTGCAATTTCAACAGTGATTCTGAGGATGAAATTGTCGCTAATGTAAACTTGGAGAGGGTGAATGCCAGTATGCATGTGCTGAATCAGGATGAGATGGAGTTGCAAGGCTTGCAAACACTCATGATGAGCACAAACAATTCACAAAGCACGTCGATGCGCCCTACCTAGGAGGCCGCTCATTAAGATGCTGCTACTTGGCGTGCTTCCATAGCACACAAACTATGGTTTGATTATGTTCATAGAAATAACCAGTAGAAGTGCGTTAATGTGCCAAAAAATGGTGTATTAAACTTTGTTTTAGGATGTATTACTTGACTGCTTCACTTAATTGATGCGTGAATGTTTATATGAATTATACATATTGCTAATAGTGCAAAATATATGCACATGATATCTTATTACAGGAATGGAGGAAAACCTACACCCCTTATGTGCATGCTGCCGAGGGCCTATGCTGTTGCTCCAAGTATGGTCGAAGCCCAATCGTGGCAAGTGGTACTTACGTTGTCCTGTAAACGAACAACATACAAGATGGTTTATATGGCTTGATGGTACATGCCGGTTGAGTTACCACCCTTACCACCAATTGGGATGACAATGCACCAACGGGAACGGTGGGATGGGGGATTCGATCAACAAGTGGTGTCGAGGCCCACTATTGCATTACAAGATGGAGGCTGCGACCATGTCTCCCTTGTATTTAATGCCCCCTCATCATCATTTAATGTAGTAGCATATGTCCTTGGTGGACTTATACTTGTAATTCTCATGCTTGTGATTGTGCCTTTGTTTATGTAGAACTTATCTTCTAACTTTCATGCAATAACTTTTGCTTGTAGTCATCTACCTTCTAATTGCGATTTGCAATAATGTCTACATTTTGGTAATTTTTCTATCTCATATAACGTATTTGAGTGTGTGTGACCGTATGGATGTTGATTGGTTCGATGCTATAAAGTTCATATCGGGGTCTTTATCATGGTTAAGAGAGGAAGTTGAATCCAAGTAAGGTGGTACTGTCTTTCTGGTTTAATACAAGTTTCTATTATTTATTTAACCTTATGTCTTTGGAGCTAATGGATCATTATTGAATTTATTGAGTTTAGCTGATTTTTCCGTCTTTGGGATTTTCTGTAGACATTTTCAATGACACACTTTTGAGAGGTCGATTAAGTGATGGAACATCTACAATGAACAAATGGATACCTGCAATTCTCAACGACTGAGTGAGGGAAGAAAAACAAAATTTTATCCTAGGCAGTGCCAAGTGTTCCTGTTTTCCTATACTGGTTTTCATGAATAAAATTTTCTCATCTCACTATAAGAAGATTTTGAAGCTTGCTTTAACATTTGATATGCATATCCTGTTCAGGAGATTTATGTAATTTTGTACAAATACATTTGCATGATCATGGGAGTTAATAATTGTCAGTAAAATATTTGATCTGTAGTTCTTCTGGAGAGCTAGCTAATTTCTGCAAAATCCTCTGTTTGCTGGAGCATTATATGTTATCCAAGTCCAACTCGGATGTTTTTCTGAAAAAGATGCAGATGCGCTTGTGGTCAAAGACAATACAGTTGAGACAACAGAAACAAATGAAAGAAAAATAATTGTTTGGAAAAATGAAAGAAAAAATGGGTTTTTTATTTCAACCTTTCATGAAATAACTTTTGATATATGACTGGAGATAGGCTTTGTGGTTCACTTTACACTGCAAAGATCTCATGCGTTCTTGGTTTTTCCTTCTGCAATTCATTATGATTGGATTTGCATTTGTTGTAGACGACAGACTTGGTAGAAGACCCATACTGCTAGGAGGTGTTAGTGGCATGGTAAGTCTCTTGTTAACTTTGGAGAAATTCAGAGATCTCTTCTTGGGATGCATGAAACTTGAAAGCAACAACCCAATATGTAAAATCTTCTAAGTGTTTGCCTTCTAACAGATAATTTCTCTGTTTCTACTGGCTTCATATTACACGTTTCTAGATGATGCTCCTGTGCTGGCTGTAGTTGACTATTATTATATGTTGGGTGCTATCAGGTATTCAAGAAATTTTTTTGTTTTCTTTTCTTGCAAATTCTAGCTTTAATGTTCTGTAGACCACTTGTCCATCAGGTTCAGTTTGTAGCTTTCCCTATTTCATGTAATGCTTTTGGTATATATGTTAAAAGTGAATGTTTTCTGCACTTCTTTTGCAGTTATCATTTGGTCCCATTGGTTGGCTGATGATCTCAGAGGTTTTCCCTCTACGTGTTGGAGGCAGGGACTGAGTATTGCAGTGGTTGTAAACTTTGCATCAAATGCATTGGTGACCTTTGCTTTCTCCCCACTGCGGTGTCCATCTCTTTACCTTTTTGCCTCTAGTAGCTATGCATCTTGCGTTGTGTTGTCAAATGTCATACATAAAGCCTCATTAGTCTGCAAAAATTATCAATATCTGGTGAATTATCAAAATAGGTATGCTTTGAGATTTCCAATTGTTTGAAGAATGTATTGGGTCATTCTAGTGAAAATGGGGAGAATTCTTGATCATATGGATCCAACACAGTGAGGTGCCTATCAGCTTGATTTAAGTTTCCAAAATACTGATTGGCTCTAATGTGCCTAGACTGCATAAACCACTTCATTCGCCGAAAGACATTAGTGATGCATGCATGGTAGGATCCCTGTACCCTGCATACACCAACCAAAATTTAGTTTACTGGTGTTGTGGGGTGGGGCTCTTAGACTCAACTTGTGTTACAATGGCCTCCTGCACAGCTTTGGTAATCACAACATGGGAGCAGATACATAATAATTAAACTTCCACTAGGCTATCATGTGTTGCTTCATATCATGCCATTTCTCAACTATCCTGAGTTAGTCTAAAGAATTCATCACACATACGAATTAAATTGCTTTCATTGGCTGTATGACATTTTCCTTGCATTAAGGTTGAGGTTCCCATGTTTCATTTGATGTATCTGAGGTTTCTGAGCAGTGCTATTTTCTCATGCATGTTTACTGACAATCCTCCACTCACTGCATCAGGTGAATGTTTGAGCCCTTGGGTTGATGCAGGATGCTTTGCAATGGGCATATCTATAATAATATTTTAAGTGTTGAAAGGTGTGTATAATATTCAAGATCATTCATATATGGACTGGCAACTACTAGATAAATTGCTCAAAGCATTTGTTGATTATTTCCAGATTTAGGAAATGATAATTGTTGTTTCCATGACAGTGGATAGACCTTTCTTCCTGATTCATCATGACGGAATTTGGGTCTAGAATAGCAGTACATTTAAAAGAAGCAGTGGCATTACACAAAAGTGGGTTCTTTTTTGCTATTCTGGTATCGGCTTGAAAAGAATGGAAGGAAGAAATCGCTTAAAAGGAACATATATCTACAGACGTATGTCCAACAGAACTAGTCATATGATATCCTGTACTCAAACGATAACGAAATCTTTCGAGGATGTATTGGTAAAATTTATACAATTTTGCTTTCTTTTACCTTCCCTAATGCTAATCCTTAAACAATCACAATATTCTTGATGGGATTACTCTACGCATTATAGCATGACTGGTTGCAGCTAAGCTAGTTTTAGACCCTACTTTTGTGAGTTACTACATTTGTTTTATGTTTTATTTTGTGTGATTGCAGGCACTACTGGGAGCTGGAATTCTGTTTGCTTTTTTTGGGGTAATAACCGTATTATCTCTTATTTTCATCTTCTTCAATGTACCAGAAACAAAGGGGCTTAGTGTTGAGGAAATTGAGGCCAAGATCCTCTAGCCTTTCATTCTCTTTCAGCAGTCTCGGTTATCTCCTGTTGTAACTAAACTGATTCCTATAGTTTTCCATGTGAATGATGTATAGGAAATGTTCATGCTCCCGAGATATCAGAACTGCTGTGAAGAAAATCCACCAGGAAAAGAAGATCAATGTGCACGAAATTAACAGATTCGCGTGGAAGATTACAAATGCAGAAATGCGTTGCACTCCTCAGAATTTATTGTATTCATTGGACCATATGTTGTAACAAATGTATTGGAAGTTTACAAATACATGGAATATTGTATCATCCTTTTTTGGAAATGTTATCTTTGTTTTTGTTACAAAATTGAGTTCTTGTTTGAATCAAACATTTAAATGGGATGTTTGTTCGTTTCTTTGTTGGAGCAATCTCTCTCTCTCTCTCTCTCTCTCTCTCTCTCTCTCTCTCTCTGAGTTCATTATTCAAAATGATGTTTTCTTTGAATACTAGTTATATCTTTACATTTGCTTACATAGGTGGGATAACCACAAAGATCATCAAAGAATAGCCTATGTATGCTAATATATTTTCAACTCAGCCTCTCCAAATCAGGAATTGTTGTAATATCAGTCTATTAAGTAAATAAAATTAAAAAGATCAACTAAGAAAGAGTGCCTTTTTGTATACTTTGAATGCTTGTAAAATTAATTAAACATGCACTTACATGTGGGACTCTCGTATCCAGTGATCCAATTCATTCACGCAAAGGATGAAATTTATTCACCATGCTCTGGGATGTCAAATGGATGGCTTAAAAAGTTAAAAATATCTTTGTCATACTTGTGGACCACGACCTACCCAAATCAGGATCAAAAGATGACGTGTGTTATGCACAGTGCACATTGATGTAAGAAATCATTTTTTAACTTTAGTACCCTCAATGAGAATTTTTGCACATCTTCATAACATCTAAGAGTGGCCTTTCATATTAAAATATTCTTCTAGATTTCCTCTAAAGAGCAAGAGTGTGTCATATGAGTGTTTACATGCTACATGTAAGGTCCATTAGCAGAGACTTTAACATGTAATTCACATACATATTTCATATATCACCAAAGATATCACCAGAAATATCACCACAGATATCACAGAACAAATGCCACATATCTCAAATATCACATAAGATATCACAGAACATATGACACATATCTTAGATATCACAGAAGATATCGCAAAAGATATCACAGGAGATGTGCCAACAAAAACGACAAACATATGCCGTTAAATAAACCCCCCTAACACAGTGTAGGACAATATCATAGCATCTGCATGAGTATTGAGATTTTTTTTTTCTCCTATTTTTTCTTTTATTTAAAAAAAATGCAAGAAAAATCATGATTTGTTAACCCTTTTTACATGTTAATTTTACAAAAATGCCATTCTTCTATAACTAAAGTATAAAACAAATTATTAGCATTCTTGGTATGTAAAATGTGAATATATGTGAAAAATATAGGTCAACTCATAGAATATTCTCACCACCCCCACCCCACCTTAGGTCACTAAATTTTTACCTCATTAGGGTGCGGGTTGCTAATTCTACCCCCACTTGCCCCAAGCAAGCGTGGGACGGGGCCTTTGCTTAACCCCCTCCATTGCCATCCCTAATTAACTCCTGAGCTCTCTTGTATCCTATTCTAAATAACCAAAAAAGGCCCATTCCAAATCCTTTATGTGGGTCCCAAATTGGTCTTTTACTCCTTCCCATTGTTGAAAATAATGGGACCTATTAGTAGCCAATTCTAGGTTCTTATATATTCTCTCTTGTTCTAGATTGTGCCAGTTTATCCATTTAATATTAGATTATCTTTTCAATTGCAATAATAACCCTTCATTTGTAACACCCCTAAATTTTTTATAAAGAAATTAAATAAATATTGAAATTAAAAATTTCAATGAAAATTAGGCTACAATATTAGGGTTATGGAATATGCACTTCTCATAGAAGTGAAATCAAGGTATGAGATATGTATAATTCAAAACATATGCGATGAACACTTTAAAATGACTGTAAGCACTACAATTTTTGAATACAGATGAAAAATCTGTATTTTTCTTCATTTTAATGAATGAAAGGGCAAAATGATAATTTTACAAATAACCAAGACTTGAGACCTCAAAATCTATAATGTACTAAAAAATACAAATTCAACCCCACTAAGTATGCTCAATTCGAGCCCAGGAGAATAAAATAGATTTTTCTCCATAAAAGGGCAATTTGGTCTTTTCACATGCATGTGGGGCCCACAAAGGGATCCAACGTCTAGAAAACATGCAATCATTAGTCAAACTACTACCACCTGCTAGTGGAGAAGGAGGTGATAGTGGGAATCTAATATATATTAAATAATAAAAAGGAAAAAACATAATTATTGTATGTTATTATGAAAACCACTCAAAACACTTATAAATAGACCTCATAAAAATTCTAAAAAATATTCCAAAAATCATTCATGAGGTCTCCTAATATGTGCTACAAAATCTCAGCTCCAAAAAACTCCTCAAACTGCCCCAATTTTCTTCTTCTTCTTTACTTGTTTTTTTTCCTTGAGGGCGTGTCCACCGATACACCCTGCTGTCTAGACTCAGTGGAGACATCAGGTGCGTCTAGGGATGCGTCATCCCCGATGGAAATGGGTTTCTGCCCAGGAAACCCTATTTCAATTAGCCATTACTTTTTAGCCGTTGAAACACCATCTCAACCATTGGATGGAGTCGGAAAATGGTCCTCTACAATAACTCTTTAATTCCATGATGATCCACAGTCTAGATCGTTGAAAAACCCAAAACGAAATTCAACCCAGTAAGGGTTATTGTCTCCGGCAAGGATTTTAAGATATTACGGCCAATCTGACAGTCTAACACTAATCTTGCACCGTTATTCATCTCCGGAAGGGGGTGATATACTAAAATCCCATGGTTTCCCATATTATCCGGCAATGACAATGGAGTAATTTGAGACTGTATGTGTTATCCGGCAAAGCTAGGGTTTCTTATTTCTCTGGCATTTTTCTCCTTCTCCGGTGAACTTCTCCTCCCTAGAACTGCTCAGGTAGGCCACTGTCATTCCCGTCTTTCATTTTCAATAGGTATCTTGGGTTTTTCGACAAAGATGGGATCTCCCTGCCATTGATCCGTCGGAGACGATGGATCCAACTTGGATGGTTGAGATCCCATTCATCCACGGCTCAAAAGTTACATCATTTAATCCAACAATAAGGTGAATCCCATACTTGACGATCAATATTAATTACTCAGATCATCTTTTATTCATGAGTGGACCCCTCATGCAAAAAGTAGGGCACTTTGTTCTTCGTTCAAACATCCTACAAGATTAAGCATCATGATCTAATCCTAATTTATTAAATGGCAGAAAATTAGAAAAGAAAATTAAATGAGGATCCTAGGCAAATTGTAATTTGATCTAATTATCAGGGCTAATCTTGTCACGAGAACTTTAGGATTGTTTTAGGTGAAAAACGGACCTCCAGCCAAGAACACGAGATTCCTATGCTAGACGGTGAAAGCTACGGCAAAAGCCATGGCATACTCGTAATTTAAATCAGATCCAGGTCTATTTTCGCTCGAAGCATTAGCCGACGGTATATCCCCCACTGCAGGCCGTGCCTTTCTAGCGGTGAAGAGTAAATCAACGTGTCAGATGTTCATTGGGAGCCGTACGGATGACTTGGCAAACATCTAGAAGCAAGATAAACCCATTATTTAATTCTCCCCCCATATTTTAGAAGCTGAAAAATGTGGGAACTGCCGAAACTTCCTAACGTTGGGATAATGACGAAACTACCCCTTGACTGCATCGAAGCTCATTAAATAGATTTCATACTATAGGGGATGATTCAGAGGGTATAATCGTGATAGAGAAAAGTCAATGCCCATTTCTCCGAGTTAGCTGCCGCCTTCGTGCTTTTGTTTGACGCATTTCTGGCGTCGTGGGTTGATTGAAGATCCTCGCCATTTGGTTCTTCTTTCACCTAATTTTCTAACTTGTTGTGGGCCCGCTTTAATTGGTTTAGTCATTGAAGGGCTTTTTGGTCAATTGATAAGTTTTCTTGATCGCTGTCAACAAAAGGCATTTTTGTAAAAATACAAGTGGGAGTGAGCGTAGCTATCTGATAATTGGGCATTGCCGAGGATGTTGGATCTACTCTTCTCAACCGTCCATTTGTTAATCATGGAATCGGACGGTTGTGATGGGTTAGATTTGTAGAGCAGATGAGCAAATCCATAAAGCCTGTGTTCCTTCCCGAAATTGGGTTGAAAGTCCGTCCGCCCAATTCACATTGAACTTTGAAGTCGCAGGTGAGTTCGCCCGCCACGTAAACTTGGTCAAGAAAGGGCAAAATTGACATTTAACAATAACTTGGGCGAGAAAGGGCAGAATAGTCGAATCGGGTTCAGACTTTGCCGCAACCTTAACTTTTCTGGAAGACGATAATACCCTTTGCTTATCCAATGCATGTCTCTCCACCGGGGCCGGGACAAAGCCATCCTCTTTGACTGGCGGGTCAAATTTAATGATTACCCTCTGGGCATGCGGGATTTTTAATTTTTAAAAATAAATACGTAAAATAATTGTTGAGACATGGAATGCTCTTGAGGAGGGAGTGGTTTCTTGCTGGGAATTTGAACATTGAGGTCAATTTTGTCATTTCAAAATTATAGCATAATTTTCTCAATCCAAATTGAATGGTTAAGATCTAACCTTAGTTTATAAAAGGAATACAATTGAGATGAAAACCTAGATTGGCGCCTCCATCAAGCAGATGATAATAATGGCCAACTGGGCATTACATCTCCTTATTGCAGGTTTGAGTCACTGCTTTTTCTTTTCTTTTTTTATTAAATATTAAATATATAATTAAATTTAGGAGAATATAGGAGTGATTTGCTTTATAATTCTTTTTTATACTAAAAAAAGAGAGTCAAAAGCCCTTTGAGATAATGTGCTAGTAATTTGATTTGTAATTCTTTGCCTATAAAAAAAAAGAAAAAAAGTCAAAAGCTTGTCTAGAATAGTTGTTCGCAAATATCATGACACCTCTTATTATTGCGTATGGAGTTCGAAGTGGCATTTTTCATATTAGGAGTATTTTAAGTAAATTTAAGAATTTGTAAATAGCATTGTTACAATGGTAGAGTTGTCGTTGTATGACCAATTTCTAAAAAATAATACAATATAAGACTGCATATTATATGCGCTTAGTAGTCTTTGCTTTCCCGAAAATGCAGCTGCTCCTTTTTTTAATGTAGCTTCTATGCACGTAGTAAGGCCTTAGTGGTCAAGCATCATACTGAAAAATAAAATAAAAGAAGAAAAGAGGTCAACAAGGAAACGATTGTCTCGATCGAGATCGTTCATCTAGGTAAAGTCAAACTGATCAACGATTGAATAATCATATTCTCCTACACTCGTCGTCTAGGCGAACTGATCAATGATGAATAGTCGTGCTCTCCTGCAATCACTATCTAATCAGAATGGAAGTCCTACTTGCCTACACTGTCCATAGAACCACCCTGGAACTTAATAGGAAAATATTAAGCGGAATCCAAAAGGGATGCTGCTGCCATGACTGCAAATAGCAGGCCGTGATTTGAGGAAGGTTGTAGTGGTCAAAGATAGGATCCATTGCACTGAACGGCCGGCAGACCCTACAAAATCATGACCTGGTCTCCATATACAAAATGGTGCTGTAAGTTGGGAAGAAGAAGCAATTTCCTGGAAAAAGTAACAGAAGAAGATCTTGATTGTGACAAGGTTTATACTGTGCTGATGGCAATGGTCACAAACTCACAACTGCAAGTAGATTGGGAGCAACGGTTTGGTAGCAAGGAATCAATTAGATGACCCAAGCAGCTCTCCAGTACTGTTACCCTTCTTCCACCATGAGAATAAGAATGTTCCTCTCCTTGTATATATTATGAACAACATCATGTTGCAAATACAAGATTCAAAGAAAGGTGGTAGACAGGCATTGGATTAGCCAGACCACTTGATCGATGTGAGTGGTATATTTTATATAAAGTAGACTGTCTGTTGTATATAGAAAGGGAGCCTTGGCGCAATGGTAAAGTTGTGGTATGACCTTGAACTCACAGGTTCAAGGCAGGAAAACAGTCACTTACAAAAATAAAAGATGAAACTGTGTACTATAGATCCTTGTGGTCTGCCCCGGAGCTTTGTGCAACTGGCTGCCCTTTAGATTCTTTGTTATATGTCCACTTTCATTTACAATAAGGGTATCCATTATACAAGAGACCAACTCTTGCCAGGTAGCTGCAAGAGAATTAGCAGATCTCCTTGCGTGTTGATATTGGATCTGAGCATCTGTTCTAGCCTGCTTTATTTTGTCTGTGCAGTCCCAGAACTTCCATGGTCTTGTTCCTTTCATCACAAGCCACCTGATTGAGTTCTCTGAGTCACCTTCAATGGTCAACGGTAGAAATGGGTTGCAGTCTCTCAGACATCCTCCATAGACAGTCGGAACGACGCCCATTTACTTGCCTATCTGAGAGCTTGGGTGTAAAAAACCATTGCCTCTCTACATTGCGCTCTGAAAACTGTCTGATTTCTTTCAAGCCAAAGAGCTCTCAAAGTCGCCAAGAAGACCAAATTCCAGACGGTTTTCTAACTTCTTCTTAGCTCTTGGTATCCTCCACTGCTCAATAAGATTATACACTGAATTGGGGAAGCACTAAAAAACGTTAAATTTTTGGAACAGCATCTCCCACACCTTTGCAACGTATGCACAGTGGATGAATAAATGGCCATTAATTGTTTTCCGTTGCTTTTCTGCAGAGTGAACACTGAGAAGGACCCCAAAACCCTCTAGCTGCAAAGTAGGGCTTACTATTCCAATTAAGCTTAGAATTTTGAGGGTCCTTTTAAATATTTTGTTAACAAGGGTAGTTGATTAATACCATCTCTCATTGCCTTTAATTTGTTGGGTAAAGTCGCCCAACTAAACCTTCCATTTTACGAAAATAAAACTACAATTTATGAATGCAAATAATATGAGGTAGGCGTGGCAATTCGGGTTGGCAGGTCATATTCGTGTCGTGTCGAGACTGACCCATTATAGTATATGGGTCGACACAAACACAACCTGCTTAATAATCATGTCAAGAACTTGTGACTCTAACACAATACTATTGTTAAACAAGTCAACACGACACGACTCGTATAACAAGATTAATGAATGTAAAATAACTAATATAAGAGGGTTTGTCATATAAGAATATAGGAGGTTAGTTTTTCAAAAACTTTAAAAATATAGGATGGTTTTAAAAAACCGTCCTATATGGCAAGTTTTGAAAATCATCCTATATTGATGGTTTTTTAAAAACCATAAAAATATAGGACAGATAATATAAGATGGTTTTTCAAAAACTATCATGTATATTGATGGTTTTTTAAAAACCACAAAAACATAGGACTGGTAATATTGAAAAACCATCATATATTTTCAATCCGATTGGTTAACAGGTTGTAGGTTAGATGGGTCAACACAACGAATTAATAGGTCGCGTGTCAAACAGGTCAACACAATAGGTCAACATTGATTGACCAGAACACGATACGATTTTTGGCATGTCATTTTCAGGTTGACACAAACATGATAAGACTCAACCCTAACCTATTAAATTTGTGTCAGGTTCGAGTTGTGTTATCGTGTCTTGTTATATTTTGCTACCCCTAATATGAGGACACCCACAAAACTACGTGCGTACTAATGGTTGTTCTAAGAAAGACAGCAGCACGTCGAGTCCGGATTAAGAAAAACTCATGAAATGGGTACTTGCACATGCAGCAAGAAGGAGAAAGAAAACAACATGGGAGAGAAAAGAAGAGAAAACCATGCATTTGCACTGAATAATTACTGCATTTCCAAGAAAAAAGTAATAATTATATTACATTGTGACATATATATCCCTTAACAAGTAGGAGGGGCGTTGCTTGGTTTTATATATTAATCCAATCCAATCCTTGGTTACAAAACCTCAACTGGGCCCGAAAGCACTCAGGGAGAAACTGCATTTTTTTCATTTTTTTTGCCTCTCTTTTTAAGGTACAAGTGAAGAATTGTAAAATAAATCACTCACAAACTCTCCTAAATCAATTCTAAATCTAATTACCATCAAAGGAAAAGGCGGCAACTTAAACTGTGATTAAACATATTCCACGGAAGATGTCTGAGTTGCATGCGACCAATTGTGTTAGACGTTGTTGTCAACAAAAGTGAAAGGAGAGTGTGTTTTTCAAATATTCCAAGTAGATTCAAATAGACCTTCTTGTCCAAGTAGTCAAGCCCAGCTACAAGGTAAAAATTTGCAAAGTAAGCAGGATTGGATTACAAACTAGCCCAGGTACAAGGTAAAAGGTTTGAGGAACCTCATAAATAGCCCTCTAAGAGATTATAAAATTGGTTCTAAAACTCAATAAACAGTTCGTTTGGGGCCTGACCTTAAATATGGTTTATGAGCCAAAGATCCCATGTAGAAGATATTCATTTGATTGGTCAAACATTTTTATGCAAATTGTGTTTTAACTTTATGAGCTGTCCATTTTACACTTTAAAAAAGTAATGTCTAAGAATGAGAAGATATAAACAAATCCACTATCTGTTTTACGTCAGGTGATACACGGAGTAACTCGTGATATAGCAGTAAAGACAAGATGTGTAGGTAGATTGACTCATCAAGTTCGCATTGAAATAGAATCTATATAAGAAAAAGCACTTGCTATTCATTGGTTATTAGGGCATCCCGAAAACATCCGGGTTAAAATATTAGCCACCAAAGTACATATTTAAGCATATTCTGTCTAAGACGGCCAAGAGATGAATCGTATGATGAAAAATGGTAAATCAACCCTCTGATCTTCTGGGGGGCTCCTTGTTAGTGTTGACAAGTGAAAAAAACCGGCTATATATCGACAGAAAGACTACTGGTAATGGCATGTAAACAGATGGACAGGGAAATCAGTTTTTCAGCTTTCCATGATTGTCACTGCCCGATTTGATGTGAAAATCTAGTTTCAGATTGAAAGTTGTTTCCAGTTGCAAATCAAACTTCCATTTTGGGCTGATTTATGTTTTCCTTTCCAACGCAAATCTCATTTTTATACAAATTAAGAAAGTGTTGGAAAGTGATGAAAATGGCACTGATTCTTATAGATGCATTTTAGAGAGAGAGCATTTACTTGCTAACCAAACTGGCCTTCTGTGGAGCGCCATGTTTAGGAAGCTGGCGGATTCATCTTACCGGCCTTATCTGGACCACCATAAATATAGACCTAACATGTGCTTTAGGCATGCATGCATTTCTTAGACCTCCGTGGGTATTTGTCATCCAAAGTTTTCTTACATTAGTACCTGACTCATATAAAAGGGCGACTCCGGTGCAAGTATACTAAAGTTGCCTTACTTTGTATTTTGCAAGAGGATGTTTTCACACCTTAAACCTGTGACCTTAAAGTTACACGACAACAACTCTACCCTTGTGCCAAGGCTCCCCTTCTGACAAGACCATATTTTCTTAATTTCCACTTTTTTCTTACTCTCTTAGCAATACAAAACTTTAGTTCACTTCCCTTGAAAAGGATTACTAAATGCAAACTTTTGTGCATGTTGCATCTGTCAACGCTACAGAAAAGAAAAAAGGGACCCCATCCTACTCCAACGGCTTATGTGAGAACAACAAGCTAGGTTGTTCTAAACATGTTTCCTCATTCATACTCTACTCACAGACAGGGAAGAGATTGCCAAAAGCCGTCGGGCACAGCTGGTCTTCCCCTCACTTGGTCGGAGGTTGGAGGTGGAACACTTTCCCCTTTTGAGTAGGTTTAGGAGTTAGCATAATTGTTGTTAGTTAGTTTCCTTCTTTGGAGGGGAGCCCTAGCACAATGGTAAAGTTGTGGTCGTGTGACCTTGAGGTCACAGGTTTAAGGCGTGGAAACAGCCTCTTGCAAAGATGCAAGGTCGGACTGCATACTATAGACCCTTGTCGTCTGCCCCTTCCTCAAACCCCACATAGGCAGGAGCTTCGTTCACCAAGGCTGCTCCTTTAGTTAGTTTACTTCTTAATTCTTTTATGAGCAGCTCAAACTTGTGAGCTAAGCATGGGAGAGGCTCTTTCTTATGTCACTGCAGCAGAGAGTCTGAGCTTGATCCATTGCCCCATTCTCTCTCTATGGGTTTGTGTGCCTGAGCTCGTTTCCCCTGCATGCAACTGCATGAACGTGCCATCTACTGGTGCTGCATAATTGAAAGGTTATAGAAAGGTTGGAAGAGTACATGAGGCGCCATGTATAGCAGGTGGAGTGATTCATTTTACACATCCGAATTACCGGATATAGACCTCATAATGTACTTCTTTAGGTGTGCGTGTTTTCCTTTGCCTGACATGGCCGACTTCCCTTTGAAGTTTTACTAGATCAGAACCAGACTGGTTGCGTTTTCTTACTTCTCTCACCGATGCAAATAATATAGTATTTTTCTTGAGAAGGATCGCTAAATGAGAAACCTCCTCTTACTCTCAAAGGCCCTTCTCTCTAACACCCCCCAATTTGCATATGCAAGTGCCATTTACTACACAAATATGCTGGTTCGAACCGGGCATATTATATTGAATTATAGAATTCTTGACGATAAATAAAAAGAAAAAGTAAGGCTATTCCATTTCGACAAAAGACCCACACCCAAGTTTCATAGCTTTGCGTCCGCTATTCTGATCATGATTTTCCTACCTCGATAGGTAAAGGAAAGGTCTTTCCCTTTTGAGCCAGTTGTACCTTATCGAAGCACTTCCACTGCAGTATATGTGCTTGAAATGAGAAGGAATAGGGAACTGAAAACCCAAAAACTTGTTAATGGCAATACAAACTTTTTTACACTCTCTCTCTCAACTTTTGACAGGTTACAGAAAGAAATTCAATAAAATTGTTCCACCATATGTTATTTCTTATAATGCTTTTGAAAATAAAAAAAAAATTAATAAAAAATCTGGACCCAACATTCTTTAATTCCAATACCAACTTTGTTGACAACTCCTCTAAACTTTTAATTGGTGACTGAAACAAACTGAATAATTGAGTGCCCAACAGCTGAGATGATGTCATTTGCCATGTCTTGTCAACCAAACCTGCGACGAGAAGAGCAAGCCCCTCGGAGAAATCAATTTTCCCCCGCTTCCCACTAACCTATGCCCTTCTGAAGAAAAAATTCAAGGGTTGAAGACCCTCTTTTCCCCTCAATTCATGCAGTCTCAACCATGTCTCTTTCTAAACTTCAAAATTTCAAACAATAAATAGCCCATTCTTTTGCCAAATAGACGAAGGAAACAAGAACTCTGAGGTTACTCATGGAAAAGAAAATGGATAGGTCCTAGTGACACTAACAAGCGCTGGTAAGGGAAGTCTATATAGGTGACATTAGTATGATCTAGACACTTCATTTAGCAGCCCAGTTATAGAGATCTCATTCAAGTGTTACCATTGGATGATTAGAGACTTCAATGCTTGAAATGAGTGGTTTTCAGATTATATCATCTGTGCTTGGCCCTTGGGTAAAGACCAAGATCATAATGATATCATGTGAGTGGGCCTTGTCAAGACTTTCCTCCATTTCTAATATTATATATAGCCAAAAAGAATGAGTCAATCAATCTTGTTGAAGGTAGATAGTAATTTATGATGAAGACCTTTTCTTTCTTTTATTTTAAAATTGAGATTTGTCCATTCTCACTCTTTAGTTTATTTGGGCATGGGCAAATTCAATGCATCCTCTTTGAAGACTTTGGTATCACACTAGAGGACATAAGCAAGTGAATAAGCAATTAGCATTATAAAATCTATCAGTGGATTTTCTTCAGAACTAAATAAAATAAAAATGAAGGTAGTCATAACTTCATTAATATATTATGAGCATGACATTGTCTGGTAGAGAAATTGAATTCCTGAGATTAGATTTCAATGCTTATGCACTTACTGTAACTAAAATTTGAATTTCCTAGTAGTGGATTTTCTATCTTATAACCACAATAATCCCCCAAAAGAGAGAATTCAATTCTCCCCCATTTTCAGTTGAGTGTTTGGACTTGAATTCCCACCCATTTTGTCTGTGTTAAGAGAGTTATACATAACTAAAAGGACAGCCCCATGCATGAATCTCCCGCCTATGCAGGGTCCGGGGAAGGGGAGGACCACAATGGGCTATAATATGCAGTCTTATCTTATATTTTTGCAAGAGGTTGCTTTCATGTCTTGAACCCGTGACCTCAAGGTCACATGACGACAACTTTTACCGTTGCGCCAAAGCTCCCCTTTAGGAGTTATACATAACTAAGTGCAGGAATTCTTTTATGCTTAGAATTTTATTTTCAAGTGCCAAACCCCCTTTAAGTGATGAGAGGAAAACGTTGTAGAAAGAGTTGACAATGTAAAAGTCAGGGTAATCATGGAGGCTTTAAGTCTGATCTTTGGCATTATAACCGCACTGAATCATCAGTATTTATGTTGTGCAGCCTAAATGAGCTTAAGATTTGCTGTAAATTTCCCTGCAACTTTTAACAACAGTGTTTAGTTCGTAAGAACCAAACTAGTTTACCTACTCAACCACCGGATGCAAGACTTATACTCAAAGGCAGATTAGTTAATCCATATTTCCTCAGTACTTCATGCAAATTTCGTTAGATTATTAAATCGTTTGAGGAAATCTTATGTTATTGAGGACTAATTTATGGATATATTCTGTATCAGGTTAGAGCTGAAAATGAATTTACCATGAAAAGTGACATAGTATGTTTAGTAGGGAACAACTGGCTTAGCAGAAGGAGAAAAGGATGGCCAAAAGCTGTCCAGAATAGTTTGGTTGCAGAAAATAAAGCACCTTACTTTATTATGCTTAGTCAGAGGTTTGAAAGATAAGATATATTCGGCCGGTTTAATCCAAAAGAAGTTAAAATGGTAATATTTTATTTTCCCTGCTACTAGCAGCCTAAAACATATACATATACTTATTTATAGATATATATGGGGAGCAGTAATTTCAGCAAGAAGTTGCAGGTGACATTTGATTGGCCGGGAGAAAGTTTCTAACTGCTGTTTCTTTTTATTGTTTCTGTTTTTTACTTTTTTCCAGCCAATCAAAATGTCACCTGCTTCTTGCACTTGCATGAAACAGCTGTATGTATGCATGTATGTATGAACAAATTATCCACTAACCTAAAATCCAAATTCCGAAAGTGCAAACTTAAACCAAAGATAACTAGGAGAGAAGACTCTACTAACTACACTGGATTAAAACATATATAACCCAGACAAACAGTGAATGGTCAGTGCTTGAATAAGTTTATCTTTGCCAATAGCAGGGATAAATATTAGGCAGCCATCAGCCTAAAACGGCAAATTCTGTACCCTGTTTGTTATCCCGTGACAGTAGCCCTGTATATGTTGGGTTTCTTGAAGAATCCTCGCAAGCTGCACTAAGAGTTGGCAAGATCTTCCCCCCCTGTGTTGAGCTGTTTTTGAAGATCTTCCGAGTTTGTCATTCATTCTTATTCGAATTATTATGAGTCCAATCACCATTACACACGGGCATGTGTTAATTGAAAATTAGGAAAATCAGTACATGATATTATTTGGGTATTGATATATGCTAGACTTGCTTTTTTCTCATGGGCCTCTTAATAAATGCTAGAAATGGCTACAACTTCATGTCAGGCCCAAATTTTTGAAAATCAGAACGATTCACAATGTTTTCTTTTGCTTAGATGGCTCATACCCCTAAATTATGATCCTAACTATTATTTTTCTTGAGTTGACAAATGAACCGTAGATGTTTTACTGTCCATTTTACAGCTGAAGGCAGCAGTTGTTAGGATTATCCACTGGATAGGAAGTTTGGATCATGGCTAATCTTATCCAAGGAAATACTGTGAACCATAAAGATCTTAAAAAACATTGACCCACCTAAAGTTATTGTGTGATAACAGGTCATTGAATTCTGGTTTCCAGTACATATACAGAAACTCCAGAGGATGGGCTGAGATATGCAGTGATGATCGCAATTAACAGCTGTTTCTAACAAACTTATTAGGAAACTGCTTCTGTATGAAAAGATGTCTACACATTTGAGATCTATCTGTTTTTTATCCGAATGGGAATGCTTCTAACATATTAACTAGCTTCCCTACTCAACCTACAGAAAGCTCTTCGATTTACAAGCTGTAGCGACAGTGTCTGATTTCCGAATTACTGGGCAAGTGGTGGTGCCTGATTCACTCAAAGGTTCCTGCTTATACTAGGGAGATATTGATCTGGGTCATCGACATATGGTTGTATGAAAACAGTGAAGATGATATTGGCAAAGAAGGACAGAATGAGGAGAAAGACGGCCAAGTATGCAAGATATGAACCAGATAATTCTGGCATATCTTTGGTTGTCCTTAGTCCAGTTATCAGATGTCTCTCAAGAATAGGCTCGGGGGCTCCGCCAAATCAAAGCAGATCAAATGAGAACAATATTTTTAACGCAAATCAGGTGTTCATTACAGCTGCTTCACTTATTAATAAGTGTTAGCAGTGGCAATAACAGTATACTACAAAGGTTCTAATCTGTAACTAAGATCTCACATAAAGACTTGGAAGAATAGCATAAGAGAGATTTCACATTTATTAGATGTCGATGTATCATTTTCTTAGCTTACCATTGTTGTTTTACATGGTGTCACTTGGTCCTATTTGATTTTCTTTCTCAACATCAAGAAGAATGTCTATGTACCAGTATTAAGCATGTTTTTCCTTGTTGCGTATGGAGGGATATGGCTACAGTCAGCAGCACAATGAGACATGGCTACACATTGAACAGATTAAGGTGAATTAGCTTGATTGACTGTTGAGTATCTAAGTGGCAAGTTGGAACCACAAACCAAAGAAGCCTCATTTGAAAGGAAAATACTAAAGATTTGGTGACCATAATCCCTAGGATGAGCAAGATGTCATCAGGAATCAGAATGAGGAGGAGCTTCTCATCTCCATATTACATCTCTGGAGGAAATACTTTTACATGAAGATTTATGAAACAATCTATATTTGGCATTTACATGGGCTACATATAAATTCTTTGCCAACTGTTATGGAATATCATTGTTGTTATTTGTCAATCTAATATGATTTTCCATTGTTAACTTTTGCTCATTGACTGTCATTTGCTTTTCTAATTGATGTTCAAGTTTTGAAGTTCCGTCTACCATGTCAACTAAATGACTGCAATGTATGTTAACATTCTATCTTCCTCTCTGACATGGTTGATACCAGGTATGCTGTTCTAATAACCAAAGTTGACAGAGAAAGCCACAGTAATCAAGAATTAAAAAGGGAGGGACAGAAATTGAATGTCTTCCTGTTCTGGTTAGAGCATAGTTGGAGCATTCAAGTCCTTAAATTCTTATGTGGTTTTATAAACTGCATGATCCGCACGTAATTAACAAAACTTTTGCATTCTGACCAATTCTATCAAGTTCATGCACTAATTCAGAGGGATACAAATGATACTGGAATCATTGTTGAAAATCTAATATTTACTTAAAACCTTAAGGTGACAAGCAGAGAACTAGACTCTTAAATAATAGGGGGTTTAATATTCCAACACCCTCTTTTGGGGTTTTGCAGTAAAAGTAGGCATGGAAACCACTTTTTTGAGTGGTCAAACCATTCATCTTAAGCATTTTTGCCATACATTGGCTAGATCTCAAAATTCACATATTTTAAATTATCCAAATATTTATTTTTTTGAGCTATTTTTTATACAGTTTTTTTTTTTTAATATCAATTTTAGAACTTAAAAAAACAATGGTACAATCATCCAATGTATGTAAATTTTGAATCAAACCTTAAGTACAGTGAAACGGCTCGGATGAACATTTGCAATTATCATAAAAGTAGACCCCTTAAATAAAAGTCTGATAAAACCCCAAAAGAGGGTGCGGCTTTAGAAACGGATGGGCATGGGAATATCAGTTCCTAAGTCATGTTATACGCTTTTGTGCTAGAGACCTTTGGGCATGTCCTCCTGCTCATAAGCTTTTCGATTATGCCCACCAGAAAAAATGTTAGCTGCTTATCATGACTCCAACTGAAGGAGAACATATAAGTAATCATTTCTTCTTTCTTTTGAATGGTTGTGTCATTTGAGTAGAGAGAAACTTACATGGAGATCAAGGATACTTGGGCCAGTACAAAGACACATGCAATCTTTCCATACAGTGTTTTCCCCTACTTAATTTTCTTTGATTCAATTTGGTTCTTAATAAGTTCAGTCTCATCTTTGTGCCCAACCATCACTTCCCTCTCGGTGAAGCATTACTTTTATAGAACAAGCCTATTACTGAAGGTTCAAGCCACATTCCACTTATAGAGCTAACGTCGCCTGTTTGTTATCTGTAAGCTAGTCTCAACATTTGTTTGTAACCAAGTTAGTAATTGCATAGCTAATAGGTACCTGATTAAAGCCTCTTAACTGCTGTGGGTAGAATTGGACTTCGAGACGACTTTGCATTGCTCAGAGTTTCAAGAGAATTATATGCCAAGTGCAGAAGCATATTGCGGCATCTGTTACATTCCCAAGGAGTTCAACATCAAAATTGACCCTCCCTCACCATGATTACGTGGAAATATATCAACTGTTAGATAGCATTCTCTAATTTGATCGAGGGATACATTGCCTTCAAAGATCCATATTAAATTTGGTTTGCTTCCTAGCATTCAGTTGCTTGACAACCATATACAAATGATCAAATCCCAGATAAAGCAATAGTAGGAGTGAAGGTCCCGAATTCTCCACCTTTTGACAACACACAGAATCCTACATCAAAGGAAATTGAAGAAAACACTACCAGAAATGCCCAGGTATCTTGCGCACTCTTCTTGTGTAGTCTCATTTCAAGCAAAGCTACTTCTATACGCTTCCACTGATTAAAGACTTTACAGGATTACTACGAGGCAACAGCAGGGATAAATGACGGGCCTTCCTGCTTCTCCTTTACTCTTCTCCTGCTTTCACTTGAAACTCATGGTGTGCTCAGGTGGAAGATATCTACATATATGCCGAACCAGTTGAACCCAGTGATGCAGGCAAGTGGACCCGGCACAAACCTCAAGAGGAAGTTCTTTGCTCGCTATGTTTGTTCCTAGTCTTCTGCAATTGTCCAAGGCAGCGTCTGGCAGAATTCAAGAAAGACATATATTTGATACCCAGGGGACAGAAGTATCAACGTGGTGAAACGAAAGCAATTGAGTCAGTCAATCTCCAAACTGGGAAGACAATGGAGCAAAAGAGGCATGTTTCTGATGCTTGGGAGACCACAGACTCATCAGGTTGGTGAAATGGAAGTAATCGAGTCAATTAGTCTCCAAACTGGGAGGAGAATGGAGCAAAAAACAATCTCCGAAATGCAGATTCAAGAGAAGTAAAATCTCAACAACTGGCTGGGGAGAGTGCACAGCCCATGGTGGTAGAATCAGGCTCCAGCGTACCAGCAGAAGAAAAAATGGCTGAATCCGTTTCTGATGGAAATAATTCAGCACAGAATCTCCTTGAGAATATGCTGAATCAGTTGGTTTTCCTGAGTATGCAGAATGGAGGGCTTCTGCTTGAGGTTCGAAGAAAACAAGTGATGATAAGAACTGCAATGCTTTGTCAGACTGCATGACGAATGATTGCCCGTAAGCGTGCAGTGTCCATTCATGATGCATTAACTTCATCACTAGTGGCATTTTTATCATCAGTTTGTGTTCAAACCCCAGGACGTTGTCCTAGTTTGATAGTCAAGACTCAGGATTTTGCAAATGATGATGATGGCAAGGATGGAGTTGCAAAATTCTCTCATTTTCCTATCTTAAATGGTGAAGAACAAGTTCAGCATCAATGAACCCAAGATGGCCCTGCCAAGGCTTCATCATCCGCTACACCACATCATCTGCTAAGTGATACTCCACGCATTTCTCCATCTTCAGGAGGTGACGAACAGATTCAGCATCCAAAAGCTCAAGATAGCCATGCCAAAGCTTCATCAGCTGCGACACTTCATCATCTGCTAAGAGATCCTCCATGCATTTTCCTGTATCAAGAAGGTGAAGAACAAGTTGATGATCTCAGCACCGATTGCCGCATAAAAACCACAAGCAGACCTTGCAGCGGGTGTTTCAGTTTCCTGCATCTCTTCGCAAGACAACGAAGTAGACGTGCAGCATCTTCCTAAATGGGGTGAAGAATGCCTTTCAAGAGGAACTGCTGTAAGTTATGAGGGAGGACCAATTGGAAGTGAAAGAAACAACAGTTCAATGACTGTTCGGAACAGTCATGGCACAGGGCTGATCAACAATGGCAAGGGAGAAGAAATTACACATTGTGCTGGTGCCACAGACCAGCTTCATGAGAAACAGTCTTAAACGACTGTGGTCCAATTCTTTTCGAAATTAATGAAGGGAAAATGCCCCTTAGTAAGGCTTCATTTACTGCTGATGTTTCAAGCGGAGGGATTGGCAACCATGGCACTAGTGAGTATGAAATGGTGGGAACAGAAGATGTAAAATGGGTCTCAACTCCCTCATCTCATCTTCTCATGACAGCGAAGTATAATTGCAGCATCATATGGAACTGCCTGTAGACATCCTATGAAGGCTACTACCAACATTGTCATTAAAAACTGAAATCTAACAGCAGCATCAAAGACTGCTATCACGGGCAGCAGTATCGATGGCACCACAGAGGAAATTACAGAAAAGATTATCATCCCAAACCACTTTCAAGTGGAATCAACTGAAAACAATAGCGGAGGAAATTGCATCCCAAAGCCAGCAATCAGTGAAATGGCTCTTGAAAGCAGCACAAGTACAAGTACAAAAATAGTTTAAATCCAGGATCAGCTCTATGCAGAACAGTCAGAGAATAAACACCTTTCAGGCCTTAAACACTCTGTTAAATTACCTACTTCCTATCTTGGATGTTAAGTTTGCTTCACAGGAGAGTTGCAGCTCTGGTTCTTGGAAGACCTTTTGGGCATTGCTAATCCTGGAAGCCCTTCCAAGCAACTTACCCGAGATGGTGAAAGTTCGGCAAGTGACCAGCCAAATCAGATAATTATGTTCTTGTTTGAAGACCGAAAAGGCCCTTCAGTGGAAGCCCAATTCCTGGTGCAACTAGAAGATCTCACCAAGGCAAATGCATCTTCGGGCACGGAAGATGAGCGACGAGATCCATCCATGAACCAGTTTCCAGCCTAATATAAGCGTCGGCCCAAGGTTAACTATTTTACTTTCTTTTTTCATTTTTTTCCTTATAATAACAAAATCTGATATTCATATCAAGGCAAATTATGTACATAGGCATTTACATGTTGATGCACCCTGATACGCATAGGACTTGGACTTGGCAAGTCACTTTGTACAGACTCATATAGCAAACGGTTTTGTGACCGTAAGACTGCCCACCAAGCGTGGCCAAGCAGTTGGCAGCCGGATTGACATTCAGGTGCATGTAGATCAATGTCCTAACCCAAAGGGGAATTTGCACTAAAGTCCAGTCGGATTGGCTCTTCATGCAGATTTGGTTACTGTGCCAGAATGGCCTCTCCATTATCATTGGTGGATTCTCTCAAAATTGTACATGGCAAGCAGCGAAAGCCACGGTCCCATGCGGACCACTGATAGTTTCTGCTCCGCTTTGGCTGGTAATAAGAGCCATCAAATTGGAGTTACATCCACCCATCTGAGGGAGCTGCCAAGGGCCTTGCGGGCGGCAAGGAAGGGAAGCTGATACCGGCAAAAAAAAATTAGCATGGTCGAGGGAATTACGCAGCTCAATGGTTAGTGTCTGCCAACGTAGTCCAATAGATTGAAGGTCCAAAGAATCCGAGCTATGCACAACCTTTTTTTTACACATCAAGCTGACATTACTGGGGATGGTTTAGATGTTCCAAGATTCATGAACAGAAGAAAAAAAGAAAAAAAAAACAGAAGGTAAACTTTTATAAATAAGCAGAGTTCTTTTTCTACCATGGGCCAAAAACTGAGAAACTCTTACATGTTTCAGATACAAAACGCATTAGAAAACCGCCTGAACAAACTGCTGATCAAATGTAAAATCTGAGGCTGATGATTCTGGCTTTGCCAATGTACCGCCGGCAACAAAATTGTAGATGGCATAAACGGCCATCATTCAGCTTTTCCATTTTGCTGAGCGGAAACATAGTTGCGGACAACTTCCATGGCCAACTGATGAGCAGTCTTGTCCTGCAGCTTTGCTAGTTCATCCATAGCTTCATATGTTTCTCTGTCAGCAAAAAGTTTCAGGTTGAACCTCGATGGTGCTTCCACTGGACCTTCCCACTTCTCAACAATCTCTTTCAGTTTGTCAAAGCCCTGCAACAAGAAGTAGAAAACATCAACTTATGCTTGATCCTCTCTGAAAAGGTCAAGGTCTAACTAACTTCAGATTGGGAGAAACTGGCATCCCACATCTTTTAAGACTAGAGATATACAACAGATGGAGAGAATTATCTTGATAAGGAAAAGAGTGGACTTTGTTCTTCACCATTCTAGTGGTGAAGGCACCGAAAGATTCTCTCTGCTGGCGCTTGCGTCTCCAGTTGTAAAACAATGGTTCGAACACCTTCTCTAAATCATGAATTTTCACCTTATCCATGAAGCACTTTGCTAGGGTGGATTGGTTTGGTGTTCCCCCGAGCCAGATCTGTTCAATGGATGCATCAGTTACATTTAAGTCTTGTTCTTATTCTTCCTATTTGTTAAAAGATGTGAAAGAAAAGAGGTCAGTGACCCTTCCACTCTTCAAAAGGATTGCACCAAATCATTCTCTTGATATTTGTGCTTGTCAGATCTGACCAGTGTTTGAAATACCTGATAGCTGTTGGGTCCATCACCGACCAGTCCAAGTTCAGCCATATACGGTCTGGCACAGCCATTAGGACACCCTGTAATCCTTATTACCACAGACTCATTGTACTTCAGGCCAACCTGAAACAAGAAAGTTCCACTGTCAGTTAAGCATTCAGAAGGTAATGGAAAGGTTTTCACTGCCTTCTTCAGAACACCACTGTTTCTAAACAACTGCAGAGACAGTTGTAGAAATTTGCACTTTACCTTCTCAAATACAGCTCGAACCCTCTTAAGGATTTCAGGTATTCCGCGCTCTGCTTCTGTTATTGCCAAGGGACAAAGTGGTAGAGCTGGGCATGCCATTGCAGTCAAGTTCAAAGGATCCACATACCTAGGATGCTGTACACAACAAACTAGTCAACCTTTGTTTGACAAGGACTTTTATGATCAAATTTGGTTGCATAATGCGGCAATACTTTCTAATACCGAAGCAATTATGAGACAGTTACAAAAAGTTACTTGTACACCTAAGAGAACCCCCTTAACTAGGATCTGTTTGTAGAACTTATCAGACACAGACCCCAAAATCATTTGTCACCAGTTCAATAGTTATAGCACTTTCTGTCATTCAAGAACCAGAAGTTTCCAAACTAGTAGATTGCAATATTTTTAGATTGTAAAAAGGATTGACTTGCCAAACAGTAGTCTGAATATTTCCTACAACCAAGCATTTGTCACTAATTCATTTAGTTAAGAACCTTCTGTTATCAAAGAAACAGAAATTCCCAGACTAGCAGATCTGAATATTTTGAGATGTAAAAGGATTAAATTTCCACACTGTAGTCTGAATGTTTCCCACAATCTCTATACCAAGATTTAGACCATTCCAAGTCAATTTATCCCCATAAGATGTTGAACTGACAGACTAATCCTTACCAGCAGACCCGCCTGTGCAAGAGCTGTTGTGATGGGCCGCCTCCATGCACGCCGAATGTCACACAATATGATGTTCTGGTTCGGTGTAAGACGAACATTCAGGTTATACTTTTCAATTATCTCCCTTAATGTCTTCTTCATAGTTCCTTTAATCCGGCCACTGTCAACATGGAGCCCACAAAACATTGCACCATTACCCTGTATCACGAGCACAAAGAGAAAGAAAGTCAGAAGTATAAATACTTCATAGGTAAGAATGTCCAAGACAAGATAAGAACAGAACAAAAAGTAAGCAAACTATTTAATCAATATAAAACTTTATAAATATATCTACAACGGAGTAAAAAGAGAAATAGCATATTGATTCAAGATAGAAGATCGTGCACAGACAGGACAAACCTGTTCATGCCATCCCAGGTAACTCTTGAATTCCCACTCTGGCAACTCTCGAAAAGGCTCAAACTTCTTCCCATAATACTTCTCAACTTCACTTCTAAACTTGTCAATTCCCCATGAATTGATCAAATACTTCATTCTACTGTACCTCCTATCATCTCGTCTCCCATTTTCTCGCTGAGTAACAACAATTGCTTTCACAGCATATAAAATGTCCTCCTTCGGCACATAACCCAATGGCTCACCTAGACGAGGAAAAGTGGCTTCGATCCTATGGGTTCTACCCATGCCACCTCCAACCTGCAATTCATGAACTTATTCGTTACATTCCGAGACATAGAACTCAAACAGATATGCTAGAAAATGAAAAGTATTTAACAACCAAACTGTATTTTCTTACATAAAGGTTGAAACCTTGAGGTTCACCATCACTATCAGTAACTACAACAACACCAATATCATTTGTCAGAATATCTACTGAGTTGTCTGTTGGCACAGTTACAGCAATCTTGAACTTCCGAGGCAAGAACTGAGTGCCATAGATGGGTTCTGGAGAATCAACAAAGTTTGTTCCATGAGAGTTGTCATTACGAGCCTTCACTACCTCTGGAGGTTCAGCAGACATGAACTTCTCTCCATCCACCCACAAGTCATAGTAAGCACCTGATTGAGGGGTTAGAAGTGCAGCAATGTTATCTGCAGTTTCCTGCACAAATACATAGTCTTTTCTAGAGAATGGAGCTGCAGGAGCAAGAACATTCCTGTTCAGGTCCCCACATGCACCAAGAGTTGAGCCCATGTTTCTGATAATAGTACTCATCACAGTCTTGAGATCCTTCTTTAGAATACCATGCAGCTGAATCGTCTGTCTGTTTGTCAAGCGAAGAGTGCCAATTCCAAATTCATTTGCAAGATCATCCAATGCCAGATAAAGCTGGTTTGGGACTTTACCACAAGGGTTCTTTGTTCGAAGCATAAACGAGTAAGATTTGGAACCACGCTCATCTCTGTTAGTCTGTTGATAGCTTCCATGGAACTTGATCAATTGTGTGGCAGCCTCATTCACATTTGCAACTTCTGTCTGCAACTCCTCCTTTAGAGGATATCTTAAAAAGTTGCTTTGCTCTTTGAATATTTCAACCTTGCTGCGCTTGGCTTCAGTATCTGGTTTTACTGGCTGCAAGGCATAATGAAGTTAATGACCACAAATGGAATATTATACAGGTATATATTTTACCAGTTCATCCAACAGCTCTGAAACAAAAAGATGAATCATGCAGATGCTTCGTTGGGGAAAATAATGTGTATAAGGGGAAAGTAGAAACACTTGGTGCAGACAGCATACAACTATGTATACACAAGTGATCAACATTCCCATCAATATGTTACTTTTCCCATGGATATGCTCCTTCTCTGCTAAATGGTGAATAGTCAAGCCCAAAATGAATCAATCACAATGTTGCCAAAGGGCAAGAGAAAGTTGTCTGAATCAGAGAAGTCTAGAAGGTTCAACATCTCCAACTAGTTGTTTTAAATGCCATAATTAGAATGAAGAAAGGAAAGAAAATTTTTGGTTCTCGAATAAAGAAAATGCAGATATTTAAAAGAAATACACATCGCCTTGCCAAACACCCCCCACAACTATACACTCACAACCAAACAATTCTTCCTCCGCTCTTTTGACAATGAAGATAGCTATCCTGGGAACAGGAGAAAATAAACAGTCATATTCACACAAACAAACATGCACTAATGATTATTCCTTGCAGCCCATGGATACAAGTATTTGAACCCCCTTCTATCTAAATCTTTCTCCCAACTCCTCTATCCTTGTCCTTGTTAGAACTGGATGTACCAATCAATCCAGAGTATATTGAAAGAGCATCATTCAGTTTTCCGCAACATGCCTGTTAGACATGGACTTATAATGAACATCCAGTTAACATTTAAGCTTTACGCTTAAACCTTCCTTTTCCCACTGTTTCTCTATCCAACATCTAAAAGAAAAAAGTAGGCGAATGTAGATTCTGCAGAATCTTTGCAGAAAGTGCCTGATCTGCCAATATAGTTTCAACAAAGTACACTCCTGCCAAAGTTTTTCCTCTGCCTTTAAAATATGTTTTCATTTCATCCACTCCTTTAGTGCCAAAAACAGTACAAACTGACCAAACATACATAAAAAAACTCCACCTAAACAATCTTATCCAAACTACTCAAGCAGAGAATGAAACGTAGCTAAACATTCAGTAAACAAACGGCATTCAATTGAAGGAAGAGCTTGCCGCAGTAGAGACCAAGCACCTAAACTAAACAGAGTTAACTACAACACAAAAGAAAGAAACAAAGAAAATATGTTGGAGGCAGCACGATTACAGATCCACATAATCTTAATTTCCACCAATTAACTCATTCTCCCAAGAAATCCATTTTTAACAGAAAATTCAAGAAATTAAAAAGAAAAAGAAAAAAAAGAAGCAATTTTCTTCAATCAAATCAGAAAAATAAATGCACAAATCCAACCTTAAACACTAGTAAACCAAACATCAGAACGAAACAAAGAGAATTCTTCATTCACCAGTGAAAACTCAACCGTCCAATAAATTACCGTGGACACAGCGCTAATGACGGAAGAACTCGAAGAAGAAACCGGCAAGACATTCACGCATCTGCTCAACGGAACCGAACCAGCAGATCTGAAACCATGAAATCCATGAATCTGAACCTTCGAATCCTTCACGACGGCGAGGTTCACAGCTCCAATCGACGACGCCATGACCGGAAAATCTCCAGCTCGTTAGCCGACCAAAAGACAATCCAGAACCTAGACGAGTTGGACCGCGAAAGAAAAAGCGGGAAAAGTGAAAACCCTAGAAAATGACCGGAGCTGCAATTTCCTGGATTCCTTAAATCAGTTAGTGGAGTAGGAAATGATGGCTGGAAATTTGATTTCGGAATTTTGTTGGGAAGGCTCGTGGTGGGCGTACGAGTGGAGACGATAACGACGACATTTACGTGGCAATTTTGGATCAGGCATTGCTACCTTGCGCAGGGGGTGCGTAGTGTGAGACTTTGTGGATGGGTAATGAGAATGGAGGTTGGAGCGTCGAGTGTGCGCATCGGGCCCGGCGGCGTGTTAGAGGAGGATCGGTCAGGTTTTTGACTAACTTTAGCGGATACATTGAATCTGGTCGAAACAAGAGAATCGAGACCGTCTTGTTTCAACGGTTGTGATTGGAATTGCCGGCTTAAAATAGTACATTTTTTGGGAATAGTGTGGCTCCTATTGATTAATCAAACAATTGGGACCACTTAAACGGGACCCATCCTCCATATATATCACGTGGGAGGAAAAGATCCTAGAGAGTTTTATATGGTGTTTGGCTTGGAAATTAGCAGGCGGTCTTACGGGCAGCTGAGAATCTTTAGACCCCACCAAATGATCGAGAGAAAATGGACGGCTAACAAAGTTCAGGAACATTGATCCCTAAAACTAAACTATTTGGATGGTTTAAATTTTAAAATTCCGAGGATATTTGTGGTAATCACAGATCTAGGACGTGATCCAACATATTTGATCTATATTATTATTATTAGTCAGCCTGTGTATGAAGCTCGTGCATGGAGAATGGACGGACTAAACAGGTTTATAATACACAGTCTTACCTTTATTTTTTAAGAAGTTATCTCTGCACCTTTAACCCATAATAAAATGTAATTTAATTTTCAACTTTGAGATGAAACAAATGTAAAGTATTTACTATTTAACAGATGATGTCTGTTAATGGGGCCTATAAGTAGACCCTCAGCGAGTCAAATATGGCATGATGCTCCAACCTTTGGATAAACTTTTCAAATCCTTTCTGCTAGAAAGCGGCCTCTTGATGACAAAGAAAACTTCAACTTGTCTAACTAAGTTTGGACACTTTTCCTTTGTTTTTTTCTTTTTTTTCAAGTTTCATAATACTGGTGTGGTGGCACATTTTTATGCCTGTTGAAACAGCGTCTTGCAAAATGTAAGGTAACCAGACAGAAAATGAGCGAGAGCTGATGCTTTGCACGTATAATTACCTCTTAAAAATAACTTAATTTGTTTAACCTAAATCATGTGTTAAAGATCTAACCTAAGTCAAATTGAGTTCGGATAGATCAAAACCAAGTTTTCTTTTGGTAGGCAAGTTGGGTTTTTATAAACAAGCGATGAGCGACTAACTGAAACCGGCGAGCTAAGTACAGGAGAGGCCTTTCTAGCGCCATTGAGGTTGATGGCTTTAGTTTAAAACCCCAATTTCATCATATTAATTCCATGTAGCTCAAACCTTTTTTCTAGGTAGGCACAATGGATAACGCTAAACCAGCAAGCGACTTGAACTCGTGACCTAGCACATGGAAGTCTCTTCTTGCAGCACTGCAGTAAAAGACTAGGAGTCAAAATTTTAGTTGGGGTGAGATTTGAACACACTCCCTCTAGTACCACTATATCATATCCTAACCAACTAACTTGACCGTTACTATCTTATATTTTGAAACTAAACCCAGCTTAATTTACTAATTTTACTTTAATGGATATTAAATTTTGCCTTTTTTATTTTAGGTACAAGCAGAGTACGACAAACCAAATCACTCGTACACTCGCCCACTCTCCTAAATCTAATCTCTAACTAAAAAGGAAACAAGCTACTCAAACTTACAACCAAGTGTATTTCTGAGGAGATGTTATGTTGTCCGCGACCAAGTTACTATACTTTTAGTTTGAGTTGGCGAAGATGCTAAAACATAAAATCTAACTAAAGTTCTAAAATTCAAAAGTAGAGGTGTTTCATTAGCTCATTAAGAAGACATGTCGGAAGCAAATGAATGGATTAGATCAACCACAACTTGGAGCCCTTTATCTAAAAATTGGGTGCCACGAGGCAACTTAAATGCCTAGATCACCGTATATAGGGCCCACTTGCAACTCATCGAAACCTTTAGCACAGTTAGCCCACTGTTTAGATTTATAATTTTCAGAAATAATTCAAAGAGCAGCTCAGTGCACGAAGCTCCTACGTATGCTAGGCTAGGGGAAAAGCAGACCAAGGGTCCATAGTATGCAGCTTTACCTTGCATTTTTATAAGAGATTATTTTTAAGTCTTAAACCCGTGACCTCAAAGTCAAATGACGAACTCCCCTTCATAATTTTCAGAACTAATTCAAAACATAAAATAAAGCCCGGCCCAACCCGTATACTCTTTGACTGTGCACACGCCAGTGATTACACCATGCCTCCTTTCTATCAGCATCCGCCTAAGCATGGGAGAAATTCTTGTAAGCCACCTCCTCATGATCTTATACTAAATGCCACTTTGAACTCCCCAAAAGCCAAAGGTTGTTAGTTGAGCAGATTTAAAGTGACAGACGAGATTCTCTCCCTGGTTCCATACCCTCTGTTGAAATTGTGGACCCACGCTTATTTTCATATTCAAGTAATAGGTATTGCTTAGCATAGATCACATCTCAGAACTGGCAAATTGATGGAATTGTGCCGGTTAATGTGAACTGCATATCAAATATTAAACGTCTATGGCAGGGTCCACCAAATTGGATGGTGCTGGTAGTATCATGAATATAGAACAATTTGTGGCATATAACTAAAGGCCCAAGTGATGAGACCTGGAACTTCAGAGAGGGAAAATAGGATTGAAGAATTAGAGAGAAATAAAAGTACTTGTTGGGAATGTGCATTTCAATCATGTTTTATAGGGGATTGATTGACTACCATCATTAAGAAGGCTAAAGCTTTTATAAGCAGAGAAAAACTTTCAAGTTGTCACGAACTTAAGTAGAAATTTCTAGAGAGAGTTTTAGAATAGTCCTCAAACTATTAGATAGTTGACATATGTATTAATTCTAGTCATCCATTGAGGAGGTCGATGGAGTAGGGCAAATATAGATAAGGGTTAGCTCCTCAATTGCAATTAGACTACCCAAGTGAAGGGTAGCATGTTCTCTTTGAGTAAGTCTCATTTCTAAGTTCCTCTAATTGCTCTACTGAGTGAGTGAGTGTAGCCCTAGTAAGTGAGAGTAAGAGTTGAAGGTTAACTTGTGTTCTGCAAAGGAATTGCATGCAAGTGAAACACAGATTTAACATAGTTGAAACTGCGACCCCGTGACAAAGTGCTCACTTGAGAGAGAGAAAGAAAAGTGTTATCCAGTGGACTAGACTTTTGGAGAGGAACTATCTATCTGAAAGAAGACTCAAAAGATAAATGATTCTTGGGCAGCTGCTTTCCTTGTGGCCATCCACATCATAATGATCTCATATGTATTGTCTAGAACATGCGAATTCTATAAGTAACTATAATTGTGTGATCTCACATCTTTGCTAAGATTTTGATCTTTGCCTCTGTGAATGGTTAAAGCTCTCACTTCATAATTGACGAATTGATAAGTTCAAATCCTAATTGATGCACACCAATTGGAATGTTCAGAATTGGTTCTGACTTCAATAAGCTAACCTATAATTAGATAAGCCTCTTCCCCGGATCCAACATATGCGGGAGCCTCATGCACCGAGGCTGCCCTTTTTTTGTCCAGATATAACGAATTGCATGTAAAAGGAGGAGGAACTTGCATTAGTTGTCAGCTGGCAAGGAAGAAGTTAAAGATAATTTTATTATTTCTTTCCTAATTGCAAATGAATATGTATTTGTAACTAATAAATGAAAATCATCTCCAAATTCTTAAAAGTATGGCAACCGTAACATACAACGATTGGATGACCAAATAGTTGACAGTGATTACTATTGTCTCTTTAGAACAAAGGTCTAAATTCTAATCCCTGGATAGATGAATGAGACATGCTTTTTCAACGAATTAGACATCCAAAGCTAGAGGAATAATATGAACAGGTGAAATGTAGTTGTCAATGTTGTAAATTCAAAATAGTAAAATGTTACTACCATATATAGTATGAGTCAAGATAGAGTCCACACTTTTCAAGGGTAGACGGATTTCACACCAGCTGTTGGACCTCTCCCTTAATTTTTGAGTGATCTGACTTGTTCATTGGTTTTGTAGGCCCTCCAAATGAGCAAATATCCAATAGAAACCTCTCTAGTAGGTTCCCTCCACTGAAATATAGATGGTATTAAGAGAAAACACAACACTGCTCATAGAAGGAAAACACCAAAGATGTAGCTATTGCTGGAAGCCACCCATCTTGAGTGGCTTTGAATCTGATGAATGGGCTCGCTTCAAAGGGTTAGGGCCCAGTAGGTGGTGCAGACTCCTTCCACACTTTTTGAGCGTGGACTCTTATAGAGACTCGTATAGTATAGAGCAGCAAAAAAACAAGTACACACGTGCACAGGAGAAAGGAAGTTTAAGATAGAGATTGATAGGAAACATTTTAACAACACATGTTTACCTTTACTAGAATTCATTTTCCAAAATTTTCTGCCCCTTTTCATATACCCATCCGTTTTTATGTATTTATGAATATATGCTACTTTGCTTTTATTTTTTTCCAAACATTTTGATGAATCCATTCAACGTTGTGCCTTCTCTCTTTCTCTACATACATACATACATACATATATATATATATATATATATATTATCCTTTTTCCATGTACACTTTCATTTTAATATATTTATGACTCATGCGTCACATATTACATGTCTCTCTCTTTTTCTCTGAATTTTAAGTAACAATTGCTTGTTTACTAAGTGGTTGGATTCTCTACATACATGCAATTTGCTAGTGAATATCTCTAAGTGACGCCCACTGGGCAGATTTATGGGCTATGATCTTAACCCTGTTGCCATGAGAAACATGTATATTTGGAAAGGCTAGGTTGACTATGTTTCACAATCCTTTCTAATTAGTGTTATGGATAGATCTAATCTTCTAGTAAATATTAGTGGCAAAGGCAGGGGCAAAATGAGAGAGAAAATATATAATTTTGATAGAAAACACATGTGGAGCCTATGTAAAGGGCTTCAAGTCATTTATCACAGATGGTAAAAAGGGGTAGCCTTACTGCATGAAGCTCTCGCATATGTAGGGTTTATGAAAGGAGTGGACTACAATGGTCAATAATACGTAGCCTTATATTGCATTTTACAGGAGACTGTTTCCATGCCTAAAACCCATAACGTCGAGGTCACACGACGACAACTCTACCATTACATCAAGACTTCCCTTCTTAGTGCAAATGGTTTAAAATATTGAGGCCGTTGATTGACGGTATAACAATTTTCTGTGATATATCTATCTTACAACCTCGAGAGGCTAAAAGATGGGATAATCATATTTTGACTTGGAAAATATAAGGCGAGAAGGTACAAGTCCACTCCTTTCTCCTCCAAACCATGTATCTAGTAGCCATGCTATGAATAAACTATGCACCAAAATTTGGACCCATTTGATAATTTCATTTTTGGTACAAGGAAAAAATATATTAAAATAATAAGTCCAGCCAGAAAAAGGTAATTTAACAGAAGAAATAGAATTTAGATCATATTCTTGCTGCGTGCTATAAGCTCCGGCGGTTGAAGGAAGAAAGTTTCCAGTAAGAGCCTAAATCGCTGGTCTTCGACTCTAAATCTCTAGTTTTGTAGCCTTTAGAAGAAGGATAGAGCCAGAAATGTGTCCTACAGCTGATTCCAGACAACTGGGCATTTCTCCTAGATTGCCCTTCATCTCAAGTTGGAGGTGCTTCTTTCTCCTCTGCCAATAAATTGGATCTAGATTAGACTTGGGAATTAGGAGAGTATGTGATGAACTTGTTAAAATAAAAATAAAATAAAATAAATAAAAAATAGAAGGAAAGGGTAGGAAACAAGAGTCAATTGCTTAAGCCAATCAGGATACGTAATAGTTTTTTTAGTGCATACTCAAGAAATATAACTTTTGTAAGAAGGATTTTCAATTGCTCATTACCCTCATTTTCAAACTTGTTGGAAGATTGTTCAATCGATCGGTTAATGTATTCCTTGTGACATTTTGCCAATTGACTTGCGACACTCTAATTACAGAGACCTATTCCTCCCTATCCTCCTCTTGATAATTGAGTACAGTGGAAGTGGAAAAGATTTGAAAAAAGATAGTAAATTACCATTATTTTTCATTAATAAACTACAAGGTTCCTATTGGTCGTGTGACATTTAGGTTACGGATTCAAGGTTGGAAAATAACCTTTTGTAAAAATGCAAGGTAAAGTTACGTACTATAAACCCTTGTAGTCCTCCCTTTCTCCAGACCCTGCATACAGGGAAGCTTCGTACACCGAGACTGTCCTTAACTGTACTATTAAACCCAACTCACCCAACAAAAGAAAAGTTTAGTTAGCAATAGAAAAGCCAAGCTTACCCATCAAAATAGAATATAGTTTTCACCTCTCAATGATTGTCCCTTCATTTCATTATTAAGCTTCTCTCTCTCTCTCTCCCTCCATGGTTTTCGTCTGAATGGTTGTAGTCTTTGATCACTTTGTTCAGCCCTTTACGCTTCCCTAACCTAATACTACCTAATCATTCAAAAAACACACACACCAGCTTAAAGTCTTCCTTTTTTTTTGGATTAATAGTGGGCTGTGATTTCGTGATGAAAATTACAGGAGAAAACTATCGAGAAGATCATTCCAGGTACAAAAATCAGCAAAAAGTATGCGTTGAAAACAAAAGAGACGTGGCATAAATCCAATATAATTCAGCAAACCAAGTGGGAGATGCTGTAACAGTCAAACAAGAAACGTTCCAAAAAAACAAGAGCAGAAAATGAACTCATCTTAACCCGGATTAAACTCGACAGCATTAGAGCCACTCTGCAGAAGATTTGAGTGGAATCGAGCACGTAATCCATTAGATCGTGCTCCTTCTTTGGCCAGGGTTTTGCTTAAAAAAGGGCAGTCCTGTTGCACGAAGCTCTCGTGCATGCAGGGTCCAGGAAAGGGACGGACCACAATGGTCAATAGTCTGCAGTACTACTTTGCATTTTGCAAGGGGTTAGTTTCCATACCTTGAACCAGTGACTTCAAGGTCACACGACGACAATTCTACCATTGCACCAAGCTCCCCTTGCCTTGGAGTTTGCTGATCAAATTTTTTCATTTTTTAAGTCGACATTTGCTGACCCAAAAAAAAAATTGTTGAAACGCAACCTCTCTACCTTGCTTGCGGCAAATGATGTGAACGACAAAGTCTAAGAATCTCCAAGGTGGTTGCTCTTTTGGTTCAGCCATTTAATAACGTTTAAAGACTCTCCTGGAACAAAAAGTGGAAGAAAACTTGTGCCTTTCCAGGTTTCGATTCCATAAAAAATACAGCCAAAACTTTAGCGTGATTAGAGTCTCTGATTCCTGCTTTTCCTGCAACTTCAATGATGGTAACCCCGGGAAGGTTTCTGAGGACATCCTCCAAATCCACCAGGCCTAAGATTTCTAAGACTTGAACCATCAAAATTCAGTTTAAAGGACATCAGAGAGGGAGGACACCACTTGGGTTTAGGATGATTTCTGATCTGCGAACTTAAGGAAATTTGGGAAGGGCTGAAACAAGGGCAGATTTTATGTGCCTTCAGCCCCAACAAAACATTGAGTCTTGACTGTACAGAAGATGAATGCTTCATTTCTTTGTGAGTTGGAATTGTTGCTTTTCATATTACTTTCATGAAACCATGGCCAGAAACCGAGTGCCAGTGTGTGATGAGATCATGGATGGTGGCTGGCCAGACCAGTTTAAAGCTTCTTTGTCTGAAAATAAGAGAGGCATAAAAAATAAGAAAAAAGGGATTTTAGTTCATGAAAATCAAATGTTTATGTATAAAATGTATGTACAGGAAAAGTGTGAACACCAATTAGTCACTATATTTTACCAGGTTATAAAACCTGAAATAATAATATTTTATGTCTCCATCGTCATATTTTTCTGGTTTATAAAATAACAAAAGCATTTTAATTCATGAAAATCAAATGTTTATATGTTGATGTCGATATTGGCAGTTAGATATCTAAAGGTCTCAGATCATCAAACCAACCCCTCGTACTTTAGAGCTGATTCATCTATGGATAATTTTGTCAACGGTTTGCCATCCCTTCGCCAAACAGATCATGGGAATAAGAATAATCCTACTCTTATAGTTTGTACCTTCTCATCTCAAATACTCACATGATGGAGGCCTACCATAGTTAAATCACCTAGTTGTATCCTTCCAGTGATCTCAATTCAGATGGTATAGTACAAAGAGAGCTTTTATGGTAGCCCATGTCTGTAAGTGTGGGACCCTGGTCCTAGACAGGCCATGCCCCAAAAAATTTCTTCATTGAATGAATCTAGCTTCCATTATTGGTGCAAAACGACAGTGGAGAAGGTGTGCCAAGAATAGTAATAATTTCTTGACCAATCAAAGAGCTAGGATTGTCTGAATTGTAAGACTTTTGGGGTATGGTCAATCTAACACCGGTGGGCCTAGATCCAACAGGGGACTGACTTGAATCACCCAAAGTGATGGACCCAAATGTACTTTCAGCCGTGCAAGCATTGCAAAGTCAAGGGCCTTATAATTTCTCTAGGATCGAGAAAAATCTTGATCCATATCAAAGTATGCCCGCCAGATTTATGAGAATTTGATCTTATTCCCGTCATGAATCAACAGTCAATAATGGTGGCCATTTCCAGAAGACAAAATCCTTTTTTAAATTAAACTACTTTAGAAGTCATTTTTTTGCATAAAATTTTCTCTTTACACCAGAATAAAGTCTATACTTCCAAAGTTGTTTAACTCAAGCGACACTTTTGAAGTCGTTTATGTTTGAAGGACTTCAAAATTCTTTTCATTTATCCTATATTCATGTCCTTCTTCGCAAGAGTGGCATGACGCTTCCTACTTTGATCATTTTATCTGTCGCTGTTCTTTTTCCCTTCTTACTTTTCATCAAAGTATGCCCACTCAGATTTACGAGAATTTGATCTTATTCCTGTCATGAATCGACAGTAAATAATGGTGGCCATTTTTAGAAAGCCATTTTTTTTATAAATTTTTTTTTTTTTCTTTATGTCTAAAGGACTTCAAAGTTCGTATCGGTTATAAAAGGTCAAAGTCATCTCAAATTTTCTTGCATCCTATATTCATGTTCTTTTTCTCAAGAGTGGCATGACGGCTTCCTACTTCGATCATTTTATCTGTTGTTGTTCTTTTTCCCTTCTTGCTTTTCATTTCGGAACACACTCAATTACAAATTAGTATGGATTATAGCTCTATAGATTCAAAGACAGTGTTCGGATGTCACTAATCAATGCATCTAATCTTTTACTAACAAAGGGAGGTACAAATGGGAGATGCAGAGAGGGAGAGAGACAAATTGGTAGACGCTTATACCGCTGGGAGGCTCTCTTTTAGAGTGTAAGTAAAAAGTTAACTCAGGGTTTAGTTAGCTTAGTTAATATTTTTCATTTAAATTGCAAGTTAACTTTTCACTTAGCACTGTGAAAAAAGAGCCTCCCTTACTTTGACTGATTAACCTTTTTTTTTTATTTTTCCAATTTACTAATGGGAAAATATTAAGATAAATGAGTTGATACATGATAGATGACCATATTTTCAACTGGGAAATATAAAAGGAAAGGACACAAGTGAGCCCACTATTTCCTGATGGTCCAAAACCATCAAGCTATAGATGAGAGCTCCTACGTAAGCAGGGTTTAGGGAATGGGCAAACTACAAGGGTTAAATAGTACAAAGTCTTACCTTGTATTTTACAAGAGACTGTTTTTTTGCCTTGAAGCCATGACCTCGAGGTCACAAGAAGACAACTCTATCGTCCAGCCAAGATTCCCCTTCCTACCAAAAATATGATCAAATAAATAAAACTTGGGATAATATGCTGCCTATTCAAAAGAAGTTCCAGACTTGCACTAATAACAGTCTCCTCACCTGCATTCTGTAAGCTCTAGGATTTGAGGGAGTAGAGTCTCCATATGAGTCTAAGGCATAGGCTTTCGACCCTAATTCTCTAGCTTTATGGCCTTAAAATGGAAGGTTAGGAAATAAAAGTCAATGGTTTAGGCCAATTTATATTCAATAATGTAGGCATGACATCTCCTTTAGTGCATACTCAAAAGATATAATATTTGTTAGAGGGATCTTCCATGAAATATTTAATTATCTTAACATGTATGCTAAAAATATGTTTATGCAATGATAATTTTCCTGGAATATTTTTTTATCTTGCGTGCATACAAAGGAAAAATATCATGGAAAGTATTTTATTCTGCATCCAAACGGCCCATCATAGATTAAAAATCGAAACAAGGATTCGGGAATCTCAATCGGGTGACCGACCCCTTAATCACAGTAGCAGGTCCATTAAATTACAACGTTATTTTAATTAATCTGAAACCTAACTTTGGTATCTGTGAGACCATGAAGGATCGGTCTATTCCTTAGCAGGCCCCATCTACGTCTCAATGATCATTGGCACCGATTGAAAGGCAAGACAGTTTGTACATTCAATTGTGGTGTATGATTCGCGGGCATCGATTCACTTATTGCCTTAATTTCGAACTTGAGATGCCATCTCACTGCAGAATAACTGGGTATAGGCTGATCCAATGAAGAAGCTTTCGGGTGAATGCTTCGTCTAAGAAGTTAGAGGAGAAAGGGCAGCACTGGTGCACAAAGCTCCTGTATATGCAGAGTTAATAGTACGCGGTCTTACCTTGTATTTTGTAAGAGATTATTTTCATGTCTTGAACCCATAAACTTAAGGTCACAAGACAACAACTCTACTGTTCCTCCAGACTCCCCTTCTAAGTCGTGTAAATGTAGATGTAGGACCCAAATTGGATGGTCACTGAAATAGTCAAGCTTCTCGGCTACATTCTGAGGCGACATACGGTAGATGGTTTATATGGCAAGTTTCGGTTTGCATATGGAAGGAAATTATGGCAATAATCAAATCATACAAATAAGAATTAGGTGTACTGAACATTCAATTAAAATGCAACAATAAATTTAAAAATAAAAGGTTAGAGAGAGATGATGCTGATGAGTAAAGTAGGAAGACCCAAGTACAATGCAGTGAAGAAAACAAAGTATTGATGAGATGGGGAGCAAAGAACGAAATCGGGAGGTGGTTTTCTCTGATATATTCAGGGAAGGAAGGCTATAGACATTTATTTCAGAAGAGAGAGAGAGAGAGAGAGAGAGAGAGAGATTGATTTAGGGGAGATGAGAGGCATAAAAGGAGAGATGGAGATGGATCCTTGTTGGGCTCTTCTCCAACACCAAGTACGTCTTGTTTAAGCAGACAAAATGAGGTGTTGGGGGATAAAGTGGTTGATTAGAAAGTAAGAGTGTCGGCTTCTGGTTTCTGTAGAAGATCGTGAAGACAATTCTCCTTTCTTTTATTGCCTTTTCATTTCTCTTCTGGCTCTGTTTGTGGCCGGCATCATTTTTTCTTCCTTTCATTTGGGAGAGCAATGGAAGGAGATGAGAAATCTGTGTCAAGTCAAAAGAAAAGGAGGTTCAAAAGGATTTGTGTTTTCTGTGGTAGCAGAGCAGGAAACAAGCCTAGATTCAGTGCTGCAGCTCTTGAGCTTGGACAGCAGCTGGTAAATAAAAGAAATGATCTTGATGAAGGACAAAACTACGTCGAGTTATCTTCATACGGGCTCGTTTAATAAACTTCTCCTTTTCAGGTTGAGAGGAAAATCAATTTGGTTTATGGTGGTGGAAGTGTGGGTTTGATGGGTTTGATTTCTCAGACTGTTTTTAATGGTGGTTGCCATGTTCTTGGGTATGTGTAATCCTTATTGGTTAACCTTTATGACATTAATTCATCTTCCTATTCTAGGCATCGTTGATTTATGTTACTATTTCTGTAGATAATTTGTGGTTTTTATGAAAAAAGTTTGCTTGCTCTTCCCTTTTTCCCTTATGGCAGAGTGATTCCTATGGCTCTCCTGCCACATGAGGTAAGGTTTCATCTCTTCTCCATTGTTTTCTCTGTTTAATCTTGTTGTGACATCCTTCCAAACACTGATAAACACGCAATTTACTTCCAGATTTCAGGAGAAACCATTGGAGAAGTAAAAGAAGTTGCAGACATGCATGAAAGAAAGTCAGAGATGGCCAAACATGCGGATGCTTTCATTGCCCTGCCTGGTGAATTTTCAAAGATAATCCACTTCTAAATTTCCCCTCCTTTTGTCGTTTCCCTTTGCATTGGAACTCGTTCTCATTTTTATGGTATTCAATCTCTAGGTGGTTATGGAACCATGGAAGAACTACTGGAGATGATAACATGGTCTCAGCTGGGCATTCATGAAAAACCAGTAAGTTGGTGTTCCCAGCCAATTTCATTTGTTTAGGTAATGCTTCTTTAGAAGGTATTTGCGGGTTCTTCATATTTTTGGACTTTGGAATAGGTGGGATTGTTGAATGTGGATGGATACTACAACAGCTTGCTTGCATTATTTGACAAAGGAGTGGAGGAAGGTTTCATTGAGAATTCTGCAAGACATATTGTAGTTGCAGCTGAGACAGCAGAAGAACTAATCAGAAAAATGGAGGTAAATGCTAGTGTCAGGAGAGAGAGAGATTGTGTGTGTGTGTTCTAGGTGCATCTTTAATGAATGTTTTTGGTTGGTTGCCGAAATTATTGGATTGGATGAAAGAACAAAGTTGCACGAAAAAGCAAGGTGTGATTTGCTTTTGTTTGTTACTGTTGTTTTTGCAGGAGTACTCCCCACTTCATGACAGGGTTGCACCCAGACAAAGATGGGAATTAGACCAATTATCAGAGTCTCCTACAAGTGGGCAGGCCCCAACATGTTAATTCATGTCCATCAATTTGTATATTTATTTACATGTATACCTGAGTAACATTTATGTTGATTAGTAAAAATGTGATTATAGAAGGATAAATAGCTAATTTAGCAGCTATTTGTCCGGGTCTTTGACATCCATTTCTTATATACACAACTCTTTCCATGCTTTCCACAACTTATGCTGATTGCATGCAATCAGAATAAAGGGTAGTCCGGTGCACGAAGCTCCCGTGTTATGCCGGGTTGGGGGAAGGGACCGACCACAAAGGGGTACAGTAAGCAGCTTTACCTTGCATTTTTGCTAGAAATTATTTTAACAAAGGATACAACCAGAATGTAGAGTGCAAAATATAAGTTTCATGTGTGTATACAATAAAGTCTGTAGGACATATTGATCCAAATATAAGCCTCCGGGTGGTGGCTAACTAATAAGTAAGATTGTTTTAGATGGGAAGGTTTACCAATCAATAAATAGTATTTATGTAAGGCATTTTGTTCTTGGCTCCACTGGAAGTATTAAAAGTCAATAAGAGCCCCACAACATTTACATATAAACTGCTACTTGTACTTGGCGGGCATATCCACTGTTAATTTAATGGGCCACATCAATTTGTGGGCCTAACCGGAAGATGCTGCAGTACTAAAACCCTTGAGACAAAAATTCCTAGTCATCCAGCTAGCGGTGATGGCTAATTGAATCTTCAGTACTGCTCTATTATTGTTTTGGTTGTGGCACACCACCAATTGAATGGTTATGAACTATCTAGTGGAATGATCTTAGGCTTCTGTTAAATCATGGCACGGAGTATTTGATGAATGAAAGTTCAAGATCATGTTTGATCATGCGCTTGACTGTGACTCCTTATCTGTGTGAAAAAGGAATTTTAACTCCGCATAGTCAAATGCCTAAATCTACATCATATCTCCCCAGTAAAGGAAAAGCCCCACATGGAACCTCCGATCATGGGAGATGAATGAGGGGAGGTGCCACGATGTCTGTGACTAATCGTGCTAGAAAGTCTACATTTGTTATATTTCTAAAACTGATTTAAGTATTGTCATTTTCCCTAGATAATGTACCAAACTCTATGAAGGGGAGCTTTGGCGCAATGGTAGAGTTCTGGTCGTGTGACTTTGAGGTCACGGGTTCAAGGAGTGGAAATAGCCTCTTGCATAACGCAAGATAAGGCTGCGTACTATTAACCCTTATGGTCCACCCTTTCCCCAGACCTTGCATATGCAGGTGCTTCGTGCACTAAGGCTACCCTAATGTACCAAACTATGTATAATAATGATGGTAAAACCCATCTCCCCAACACACAAAACCAGAGGGAAAAAAAAAAGTGATGAAAATGCCGCTTATATCATACTGATGTTTAAGACATAGGTGTCTCCTAATCAACTAGAGAGAGAGAGAGAGAGGCATCAAAGGTATTCTACGACCGCACTGAGTTTTCTCTGTCTACTTTTCTTTCTCCTTTTCTCTGTGTTGTGTCCTTTGCTTTGTTGGAATGTGACATGTCCATGGAAGACTTTGGATTTGGCAGGATTGTTCCCTAGGCCTTATAAGTGGGACCATAAGATAATTGACTCATGTGATTTGGATGGTTCAAGCTTCTAAAATTCATATGCCAAAGTCTGCTCAGGAATGGACAGTTCATTCATGTCATATGATTTTTTATTTATAATAAAACTAAATTGATAGCAATGAATCATGCAAAGGCAGGCTCCACAAATGCGTTCACTAGACAGCACCTTAAACTGCAGTCGGTTTAGAACAATTTTGATCGTGCAAAGATAGACCGCACCCCAAAATGCAGTCAGTTTAGCATTCCTCTTGTATACTAGGATATCAACTAGAGGATCCTTCTAAAGTGCCTTTTCTAGCAGGCCAACCCTCATATTCTAACCTTCTATGCTGATAGGCAAGTGGAAGCATAACTGATCCTCTTGTTTTGATAATGGCAACCTCACTCTCTTAGAGAGTATTAGTGGTGATTGAGATCAGATGAGATAAGCTAATGTGAGAAGAGATGAGATAGGCCATATCACTGACAGAGGTGCAGGAGCTGAGTTGAGATGAAAACCATTGCATCTCAACTCACTGCTACTAGTGTTTGAGATGAGATGAAGAGCTCAGTGTTAGTGATACTTTAGATGAGATGAGAATTCTCAATCTTAACCCAATTCACCATTAGTGGTTTGCGTATCACTTCCATCTCAAGGTATCTCAATTCATCCATCTCATCTCATTTCTAGTGTGAAAGAGAACCATTTCTTCTCATCTCAAAATTCAAGCCATGTATTTTATTTGAGATGGAAAATGAGCCATGTCATGTCACCTAAACCCATCTCCTCCAACTCATTTCAACCCAACTTAAATGATATTTCTTGTCATCTCACTTCATCTCATGTCAAATTCGAGTCCTCTCAATTTAGATCTCATTTCATCTCAAGTCGGCTCATCTCATGCACCTCTAACACCATATTATATGTTTTTAATTATGTAATGAGAAATGATAAATTGCCTCAAAAGGAGACCAACCTAGGCACGTATCTTAGAAACAGCATCTTGCAAAAATGTAAGGTAAGGCTGTGCACTATAGGCCCTTGTGATCCGCCCCTTTTCCAGACTTTGCATAGGAGGAAGCTTTGTGCAGTGAGGCCACCCCTTTTTATATTATTCTTCTAAGCTATCTCAAGTAGCCACTTGAACAAATGTCATCACTACCTATCGGAATCTCACACAGTAGCTTGCAGTCTAGACAAGTAGGATATACTACCCAACTAGTTGCATTATTATTATTTTTGTGTTGAAAGACACAATCTATTGCATTATTACAGCCAAAAGCTTCAATATACTATCCTATATTTAGTCATTCAGATATTATTTAGCTTTATTGCACTATACATAGTAGCTGTGCTTCTCTTTTGAACTACTATTACAGAGTCAAGTGTGACACTATCTAGCACCATTGAGCATGAGCCACTGGCCTAGTTGGTCAGGGGGGTTGTCCTCAGCCTAAAGGTGATGGGTGGTAGCCCGTTGACCCCCTAACTTAGGAAAAAAAGAGGCAGAGAGAGAGAGTGAGTCAAGCATCAGCAGGGGACTACTGAAATCTGCGAATCCTATTCAGAAAAAAAAAAGAGGAAGAGTTTTCTCCTGCTTGCAACTATTTTCCATGGATTTTTCCTTTTGGCTGAGAAAAATTCATGCAAAAAATAAGACTAACAGAATTCCTACTTAATTAGACATTTGTGAAATAGACATCTGAAGGGGAGCCTTGGCGCAACGGTAGAGTTGTCGTCACGTGACCTTGAGGTCACAAGTTCAAAGCATGCATATATTTGATTGTCCTTGTGAACTTAACAATATATCATAAACCAACCATTATCTAATCCATGCAAGACAGAAAAGTGATTGCACTTGCTAGAGCTGTGATCCACACAATAGTTTCACATAGCCTATAGATAGAGTTACCCTCTATATGTCAGCCTCTTCCCATGGCTTCAAGTTGAAAACTGAAGTTACTTTCTTCACCAAGGAATGTCTCCTTCTTTCAATACTTCTGATACTATTCAACAGGGATCACCCAGTCCTTCCCGGGGCTTCCAGCGAGTCCTGGTTCTGGGTCTAGCTCTAAGGGCTGCTTTTGGAAAACTAGCAATAAGTACGTGCAATTGGTAGCTGCAGTTTGTGCATTATTCTCTGGAGAAAGCCTGGCTAAAGCCTAAAGGCAGTAGCCATTGTGCTCTTTCCTAAGGAGCCACTTTCTGTGGACCATCCCAGGCATCAAGTTCAGGTTATTGTTTCAGCCAAGCATTTTCCATAGATTTTCTACTGGAAATCTTAGATGAATTGCAGCCTGATCTTAAGTCACAATCACCATTAACTACACACCTAAATGATGATTCAGATGGTCCACATCAAGCCTTCTGTAAAACTTTAAGACAATCACACTTGATTCACGAACTTAACTTGTATCAAACATGAAAACATTTACGTGAACGCCATTGATTGGCTAACCAAGATTACTTGCCTGACTAACTTGATCTGTACTACCAAAATGGTTCCCACAATATGGATTCATCAACCACCCTACCTCATTCCGACATGTGTCACTATGATCTCCTACTAACCGACATGACTTCCTCCTAATTGAGATAAGGTCACCTAAACTTTCATTAAACTATATATTATTACCAGTAAACTATACAGTAAAATGCAGAAATCTGCAGCTGTGTCCCAGCAAAGCCCGTTTGCTTGGAAGGAAAGACAAAATACTTCATCACCATAACAACGTTATCTATACATATATATTAATAGACTGCAGGTGCAATCAGGACTTTATGTTTCTACAAGTAAAAGTTTTTTTAGTTCCACTTGTCGTCATGTGACGTTGAGGTCACGGGTTCAAGATGTGGAATCAGCCTCTTGCAAAATGCAAGGTAAGACTGCCTACTATAAGCCCTTGTGGTCTGCCCCTTTACCGGACCCTGCATAGGCGGGAGCTTCATGCACCGGGGCTGCCCTTTTTTGTTGTTTTGTAAGTCACTCACTGAGATCTAGCATGTCTTATTCATTGACCTCCCTCGAGAAGGTTGTCCATTGTTGCTCTTAAGAAACACAGCTTAAGTATAAACAAAGGGAAGTTTAGTGGACTTTTGGCCTAATCAGAGTTTAGAGGTAGCAAATTCTTGACAAATGTAGAGGTTCTTCCACTGTAAACTTAATGCTTCATGATAATATAGAAGAGAAAAGAAAGGGAAAGTGACGGAGAAGTGAAAGACAAAGTGATTGGTTTAAACCTGTAGCCTCTTGGGGTTGAGACATGGCACTTGACAAACTTGGCTGAGTGCTTGAAACCCCATTCCCACATATGTTAGTCTGTGGTTCGCATGTGGCCCTCTTTGCTCCATTTGTTCGTAAGTTGCCTCATATTTTGATTTCCTGCAACAGCAAATTTTTTACCCATCCATTATTATTTTCTTAAATCTCCTTATTTAAGATGCAAGGCAAGACTGCTTACTATAGATTTTTGTGCTCCGTTGTTTCTCCAGACTCTACTTATGCGAGAGCTTCGTGCACCAGGACTACCCTTTTACCCTGCTATTTACTAATTATAGATAATAACCCTGTGCCCTGCTATTGGAAGCTCTTGAACGAGGATAAAATTGTTTAAGCAGAAATATTCCACGGCTTTTGAATGTTTTGTCTAAATCACATGGCTGTGAATATTAAATCCCAATTGCAACACCAACGCCCTAAAACATAATAAATGGGAAATGATATACTAAGGCTCTTTAACCGAGCCTCAAAGCGAGGCTCAAAACCAAGCAAACCATGAATTAGAAGTGCAAATATCCTCCCAAATGCTCCAGAGTAGTCCTATCCGTAGGCTTGCTTTTTCTAACTCTCGAACTATAAGAGACCTTTCTTGGGAGATTCTTCCTACTGCTCTTTTGTCATTGAAGTCCAACTTCATTACATTATTATTTTACAATTTGCACTGCTGTTCTACTTGTAATGTAAAAAAAGGACAGTCCTGGTGCACGAAGCTCTTGCTTATAAGGGGTCTAGGAAAGGAACGAACCACAATGGCCTATAGTACTCAACCAAGAGGTTATTTCCACACATTAAACTCCTGACCATAAAGTCACATTACGACAATTTTTACCATTGGGTTAGGGTTCAGGGTCGAATTCTAGCTCCCATGCATGTATCTACTTTTGAAGATACAAGCTCAGCATGTCTGGATTAGTGAAACAATAGCATGGGACCTACAATTGAACATTTGTGATTATTATTTTTTTCTAAATAAGTTAATGGGAGATTAAGTTGGTTAAACATACCATCATTGCTTGATCATGAAAATGACAATGATAGTGATAAGACTAAGATTCTCATGTAGTTTGTATGTACCTCTCTATTGTAAGTTGATTTATAGCAATTGCTTATCTATAAGCCAACTGAACGGTTTAGATTATCTAATTGGTCCATTGAATGATCAAATTCCAATCATGATCATCATACGTGTGTTTTGCAAATATTTAGAAGCCACGATAAGGACGTTTGAAAAACTTTTCTTGTACATGCTTCTTTGGTCGAAAGAGATTGAATCAGCATTTCTTTGCAACTTTGTATAAAAAAGGGCAGCCGGGGTCCGGGGAAGGGGCAGGCCACATTGGCTTAAAGTAGACAGTTTTATCTTATATTTTTGCAAGAGGCTGATTCCACACCTTAAGCCCGTGACCTCGAGGTCACATGACAACAACTTTTACCATTGCGCCAAGGCTCCCCTTCAATTGCATAATATGCATATAACTTGTAAAAGACTATAAAGGTATGCAAAAATATATTTTATTTTATTTTATAGCTCGGTCAAAAGAGAAAGCGGCAACTCGAACCAATGAAACAACATATTTCAAGAGAGATGTCAAATTATCTGCGACCAACTGTGTTGGGCATTTCTTAACTTTAATTTTACCTTTTTTTTAATACTCCAATATTGTTTTAGTATTGCAATATACGTGTATAATCCTACATGATCGCATAAATTGGATTATACAAAGGTTGCCAATAGGGTCTATAGTTTTGCATTAAGGATGGATGAGTCGTTTATATAAAAAAGGGCAGCCCCGGTGCACTAAGCTCTCGCCTATGGAGGTTTTTGGGAAGGGGTGGACCACAAGGGCCTAAAGTACACAGCCTTACCTTGTATTTTGCAAGAGGCTGTTTCCACGCCTTGAACCAGTGACCTCAAGGTCACACATAATGACATAAACCGGATTATGTGACCTTGCCAACAGGCCTTATATTATTGAAAACTGTAGGATGTTTCTCAAACAGCTTTAGCTGTTGTTAGCACGTTCGTTATTGTCAATAAATGTCTAGCACAGTTGAGGGCAGATAATTCTAGCATTTCCTCTAAAATATACTTACTTGCAGGTTTGAGGTGTCGCTTTTCTTTTAGATGGAGATTAAACTTAAGAATGTGTAAAATCTATATTTTGGATGATCCAAACCACTCATTTTCTAAACCTCACCCCGGACGGAGATAGATCCCGCCCTGGAGGACTCGCCTACCTTAATTAATTGTGTCTTACATGTAAAATGGATGGCTCAAAGGTGGAACACATAGAAGTAGGGACGCAGTTGTGTGATGCATGATATTTTTGGCCTATCTAAGACGGGACCAAGAGATGAATCATTAGGATCGCTGAAAAGTGGACTCACTTGCATCAAAAGAATGTGTGGTCCACGTTAATCTTTAGCTGGTCAAGTAAATTGGTCCATTTTACATTAGGGACCACCGTGGGCAAATCCCCATTAATGGAACTGTACAAGGATTTGCAGGAGAAAGCTCAGCAGAAGCTTGACTTTGGCCCCACTCCTGGATTGCCACAATGATGCAATCCATCGTGATGGGTGTCTTAAACTTATGCAATCCATCGATCATCAGAAGCCAAAGCTTGTACTTGGGAGTATTTCTGACTGTCAGATCCTACAACTTAATTAACCAGAGCTCACATTGCCATTACTGCTAAGTTTTGAAGCCATTGATCTAATTGTTAGGTTCCTCAACCATTATCAAATTAAAAGATGGGTTGGCTTAGTCCAAGCTTCACATACTTTGATTATAAAGTTGGTCACTAGTTAAAATTTTTATTTATTGAATATTACTGTTCTAGTTAATTACTTTTAGGTTTAGCATAAAAGAAAGTACCTTTCGTTGCATGACCTTGAGGTCACGGGTTCAAGGCGTAGAAATAGTCTCTTAAAAAAATGCAAGGTAAGATTACATACTATAGACCCTTGTAGTCTGCCCTTTCTCCGGACCCCATATACGCAAGAGCTTCGCATATTAGAGTTGTCCTTTTTATAAAAGAAAGTACCTTTAGATGTAGTACTGCTGAACCCAACTTAGCTCCTAACATGAACAGTAACTCTCATCATTGTCATCATGGTAGGCTTGCCATATTTTAAAGAAGCTGAAGATGGTTTTCATTATCATTGTCATCAAGTATCATATTTCACTGGTGCACTGTGGGAACCATAATATAGACCATCTATTTGTTAGGTCTGGCTTTAGATGGTGGATATAAGAGTCTGCACTAGTGCCCGTAACTAGAAGGAGAGCCTTGGTATAATGGTGCAATTGTCGGCGCGTGACTTTGAAGTTATGAGTTCAAGGCATGAAAACTGCCTATTGCAAAATGCAAGGTAAGGCTGCATATACAGGAGCTTCCTGCACCAGGGCTGCCCTACCAGGACTTGTGTGGTAACTACTCATGTCATTTATCCTTGATGAAAGGATAACTGCCATTAACCATCCATCAAGTTTATAAAAGGGGTCCCTGATTCAAGCAGTTGCTCTCTCTCGATTGCCATCATTGCATACAACTATTGAATCGAAAGATCTCTGAAAACTACTTAAAATCTACTGCTAATGGCTGGAGGCATGTTTCTATCTCATGTTTATTTTGCTTCCACTTATTTCTAATTTACTGGAAACATGAATAGATTGGTTTACAAGAAAATCATAGGTATTTATCATATGATCTTCACTATGTCATATCCATTTGTGTCCAGCATTAAGATGAAAGGTCTACCCTTGGTTGTAAGAAGAAAGGTCATCATAGGTAAATTTCTTTTATTTTCTATCTATTTTTTATTTGCTGTTTTGCTTAATTTGTAAGAGGGAATATTATTTATAACTAATTTAGATGAAAAGAGAGAATACAAACTTCATTTCATTACTTCACCAAATTAAGACATTTACTAAAACATACCTCATTTAAGGTTAACATTGTAGAACTATTTTTTTTAAGAAAAATGATAAATTTAAGCACGACTTTACTTATCTCCAACATGTTTTTTATGTGGATCTAAGCAGTTGACCATGTTAGTTCTGACTCAGATAAGTTAACTGCTAAATTTCATGTTTGTTAGATAATTTATCTCATATTTTTTTAAGTTGAAATTGTAGTTGGAGTTTATCCTATTTCTCTCAAGTTAAAAATCACAGCAAAGAAAGAATAAAATAAAATATTTATTTAACATGAAAATTTGATGTAGTTGGGTATTTTTTTCATTTTCTCCATTAAATTTTTTTCTAGTATATCTTGCCAATATTCTTTGTGTTTCGGACTTTCCAAAGTAATTTTCATCTTGTTTTGGGCATTTGTTATGAGTTTCTCTAGATTTTTCTTTATCATTTTACAATTATTTCTCAATGTTTTCCTTACATGATTCCCAACCACTTCTTAGTATTTCATTTTCAATTTTATTCCATTATTTTCATAGTCTCTTTTCTTATTTCACTTCTCAAATTCCTCTCTCAACCTACTATATATGTAGAGCTGACAAAAAGGATAGAGAGATCAAATCTAATTCGATCGGTTACAAATATGGGTTAAATGAATTGGATATACTCAAATATATTTATAAACAAATTCAAAAAATCTAATCGAAATCCTCAACATTTATATTACAAATTCACATGTAATCTGCAATAAAAATTTAAAATAATATTCAATTATCTAAATAATTTTTCACGAGAAGTTCGCGAATAGAAGTAGCTGAATAAATGAATCATGACTCATATAAATGTAATAAAGATATTCTTATTCTAAGTGTTATTCATTCTTATCTTTTATTTATAGGCCTGAAGGATAAATAAGCAGACAAACGAGTAACTACAGATAAATCTGTATGATCATGGATTTAACAAATTGGACCTTTTCTATCCTTTTTATTATATAGATCTAAATGATCAAATCCAAATCCTCCTAATTTTTCCCAATAAACAAGTACCTATGGATTACGTTTATTTTACTGACTATATATATATATGTTATATATAAAATTATAAAACAAAGATTTTACTCTGCTACCCTAGACTTTATTTGAAATTTCACATAAGGATTCTTTTTCTTTTTTTTTCAAGACTAACACATAAGGGACCCATTATTAAGTGAGTGTATCTCCACAATCCATTCCATGATAGGCGTTAATTTCTTATATAGAGAGTTTTAGCATGGTGTTCACTTTTTTTTTCATCATCATCATCGTCAAGACCTTATCCCAATTAAGGGTCAGCCACATAAATCTTATTCCTTCATTCCTCTCTATTAAGTACTATGGCTTCATTTAGTCATAAAGTTTATAAATCTTTCCTCATCACTTCTATCCACGTTCTTTTGGGCATTTCCCTGTCTTTTTAAAACCTTTTACTTGTATTACCTCACTCCTTCTAATTGGTGTCATTATTAATCTCCTTTAAACATGTCCAAACCATTTAAGTCTAATCTCTCTCATTTTCTTACCTATTTGTGCCACTCCTAAATTTTCTCTAATATTTTTATTTATAATTCAATCTTTTCTTGTCTTACCCTTGCGTCGAGTGCCAACTGGCAAGGGTAAAGCTGAAGATGATTTTGTTATTTCTTTTTTGCTTGCAAATGAATATGTATTTGTATATTAGTTTGTAAAGAATAAAATAATTTTCAACTTCTTAAAACTATAGCAACCCTAACATGACGTTACATTTTTTTCCTAAAGGGCATAATGGATATTTCAAGTAAAATTATCTTAATAATAATAATAATAATAACTAGGTCTTCTTCGGGAGTTCTCCCTTTTTTTATCTTTTTTTTTTTTGACAACTTAGAACCTTAGATCCATTACTAGTGAGAAACTAGAAGTGAAGGCGAAATCAATTGATAGATTTAAGAATCCAACTGGTAGCAGCACGAATATGAGGACTAGAGAAGACACGAGTGCTAGATGAGTTGCTGCAACTGCTAGTAGAGTGCAAGGTAATTGGTAGATGGTAGTCCATGGATGCACCAAAGAGAGAGTGCTTTGGGTAGGAGGAAAGTGGCTAAACCTTGAGCTCTCCTCATTGTACTGGGAAGAAGATTAGGAAGGTGCTATTTTTATAATGGCACCCTCGTTCAACTACCAAGCATTGCGAACTAAACCACTCAACTGTAAACATGTAGAATGGACGAACCTCAACTAACAACAAGCGTTAAACGTAGTCCATCTATCAAATTTTCCATCAAATTGTTGATGGCTCCTTCTGGGTTATGGTAAGAAATTAATTCTCTGCAGCTCAAATTTAGGAAAAAATTATGAATTTTTCTAGTTACATCAAAATTAAACTAGGTTTTTAAAGATATACATGAATTAAAATAGGTTTTTCTAATTAGATAATAACCCAATGTTCTTCTTCTTCTTCTCCTATGCCTCCTAAAAGTCAACTTGAGATTCTATTAATAAACTTAATAGAAATTCTAACTCCAAATTCACATTAACATAATTTTAATTTAAATGACTATTCTGCAATTTGAAAAAGCCACATGAATGTCAAGTGACAATTATCCATCCAATTTGAAATAAATTTTTTTTTTTTTAAGTGTCCAGAATTTTCATGCTCCGATTAATTTCAATTTATTCATATGGGGTTAGTGGTTCTCAAGAAGAAATAAGCTAATATGAGATGAGATCTAGCTTGAGATGACTAAATTTGACATAAGTTGAAGTAAAAAGGACAGTCCAGTGCACGAAGCTCCTATATATACGAGGTCAGAGGAAGGTGTGAACCACGCAAGCTGAAATGAGATGACTAAAAATTCAACTCAGCTGCGAATTAAAATGATATGAATTTCATCTCAACTCATCTCAAGCTCCACTAACTAGGACATAAAAAGCTATTATTTCATCTCATCTCAACTCAAATGCCACTAACAATGATATAATTCATATCATCTCATTCAAACACCGCTAACACCTTGTCAAATGTTTTTAAATCCATGGATGACAAGAGATCCAATCTAGCGGACAGGATGAGAACTTTGCCATACAGCACCCCACTTTTTATATGGTTCCCACTTTGAGAGTGTCTAACTAAAAAGGGCAGCTCCAATGCACGAAGCTCTCACCTATGCGGGTTTCGGAGAAGGGGTGGACCTCAAGGGCCTAAAGTACACAGCCTTACCTTATATTTTGCAAGAAGCTGTTTTCACGTCTTGAACCCGTTACTCTAAAGTCAAATGACGACAACTCTAAAGGTGCCACCTTGAGAGTGTCTACTTAGTAGCCTTAAATCAGTACAGATTTATTGAGGGTAGAATACGATAAAAGATACTTTTTAACCGTAAATGGATTAATGCACTTTGTGTCGCCAGGACAGAAGGACGGGTTTAAAAGAATAAAATCACATGTTTTGGACATTTGAGCCATCCAGTCATAGTGACATTTGGGGTGCAAAATTGAAAACCAGATGGACGGGTTTGATCACCTAAAGGTAGGGCCCAACAAGTGTAAATGGGGCCAAGAATGGTAATTTCTGTACTCTTTCGTTGGGTAACATCATGCCTCTTTGTTGTAATTATCATGAACTTAATGCAAATGCAAATTTTTATTAAAACCAAGGATTTGTAGAGTGCCCCACTTTGAGCCTCATCTCTAGTTGATCCAATCTGTTCATCTGAATTCTACAACTTTGGATGAATACTAGTCTGAAAATAGTGAGATTGGATGTTCAGAAAAAGCACAGCCTTTCAAAAATCATAATCATCCGGCATTCAAAATGAGAAAATTTAGATGAACGAATTTGATCAATCAAAGGTGGGGTCATACACAAAAGTAAAAATTTAACAAAATTTAACATGAACTATCATTTAAGGTTCAATTTTTTTGTAGATCTAGTTATACATCTAAATTAAAGAAATTAAAATTACGCAAAAAATTTCTCTTTTTTTTATTTCTTCTAAAATGTTCAGTGCAAACTTGAATAGAGACAATGGTTTCAGTTGTCCAATACGATAAGACTAAATTTTAAACCCTGCCAAATCAAAGGTCAAGGTCATCAATGCACCCACGGATTAATGGATCCACATGCTCAATCTCAGCGTTGATCATCTCCTTCCAATATGTGGACCCCAGACGGAAAAACTCAGAAGACGACAAAAGAAATATAAAAACCACGTAAAAAAAAACACGTCACTTTTGTAGTGTACTACAAAGGTGAGCTGTCATCAGTTTCCCCAACATCTGTTCCGACACGTGAAGGGCTCCCATTGGTTGTTCGTGTGGGACACCCTTGACCCTTGTGGCAGTTGACGGTCGCCGTCGAAGGATCCCCGCTGCTACCTAAAGCCAAGACAGAGGGACTATCCTAACGGAGGAGAGCCGTCATCTTGCCGTTAACTCACCAACTAAAGGTAGTTTTTTCCTCCATGTGTCCACTGTGGGGCCCAGTTATCATTTTCTTGGTTGACACGTTGTGGCGTCAAATGGAGAATGGACCCAAGTCGTTGACGTTTAACTGGGGTTAGTTTTAACCGCGGGATTAGTTGGATGAGGAACGGAAAATTTTGGCACCTGGGCTAGTCATTGTGCAAATGATGGAAGTGCCCTTATTTTGGGTGTCTTTACCAATGTTCTGGTTGACCAAAATGCCCCAAGAACGTGGGCCCCATGAGTTATAGGGTTTTTGGATAAGGAGAATGTAATGACGTGAATACCCTTCCATAAAGTATTGAACTATTCCTGGATGGGTGGTGACGGTCAACCAGATGATCCGGCCGTTTATTTGTTCCACCCTACTTCACAGATGGGCCGTAAAATTGTTTTATGCACATGATTTTACTTAATGTGGGATCCACTGCACATTTCTGCACCTTATCAATCTGTAAGATGATCGAACACCGAGTTGCTTATTATCAGTGGATTTCCGAGGCATCTCTTAACGTTGATTTGCTCATCTCTTCATTGATGGTTATGATTTTGTGGACAGTGGACGATCTAGCGTGGGGCCTGAAAACCATAGGGGCTGTACTCCTAGAAGGGTAATTTAGTAAAAGAAAAGAACTTTAGAAATACTACTGCAAAATAACAGTTTGTGTGTTTTCCGCGCAATAACTGGAAAGTCACAATTTGGGAACGTGCCATCACCCACAATTACAAATATTACCCTTTCATAAATTTGAAGTCACAAAGCCAATTAAGAAAACTGTAAAAGCTAGTTTCTTGCAAAATGCAAGGTAATGCAGTCTACTATATATCCTTGTGGTCTGCCCTTTCTTCAAATTCAGCATGGACGGGAGCTTCGTGCACCAGGCTGCCCTTTAAAGCCAGTTAAGAAAATTTATGATTTTATGGTAGAGAAAGTTATAAATTACTTTTTGCTAAAGACATGATCTTTCTCATTTAGTAAGGAAAATGATTAGCAAAATCCAATTATTGGGTAATCTATAAGCTTCAATCAATTTGCATTGCTTTTTCTTTTTTAAAGTATTCACCACAATTTTTTTAAAGGTAAATGAATTTGAGTTAATTATTAAATAATATAGTTTATATTAAGATCCTTACTTTAATCACTATCATTTCCATAAAAAAAAGTGGCTTACGAATGAATAATGAAAAGATTTGCATGACCAAAATGTAGTCTTATGGTTTTGGATTTTTTTTTTTTTTTTTTTAAATAGAGTCTATTGATTGGGTTAATCAATGATTTTCTATTTCTTTTGAAAGGAAGCAAAACAAAATTCTACGCTAGTAATTTGACTGGGTCGATGTGTTATCCACCTATCCAAATCTTAGAATTGACAACTTCTTTATACGAAAGTATCATCATAAGTAATAACTTGAATGCAAAGACTTCGGTCCTATTTAGCAACTTTTTCTAATAATATACTTTTGATAATGGCACTTCTAGTTAGGTTTCTACCGTATTTTTCTTGCTATAGGTTTTAGAAGTTTAGGAAGATATTATTAAATATACAACACATAACATCATATATTTTCTATTTTTTCTCTTTAAAAACACATTATTTGATAGACAATAATGTAGAGATCAATTGTTTAATTATTGTAGAAGCTAGTAAATGCTTAATTGAAGCAAGTGATTCTTAAAGATAAATCTATTACTTTAAAAAAATAAAATGCTCCAATTATTCCAGAAAACAAAAGGGACATTTGAGGTGGGGGGGGGTGGGGTTAAAAGTGTCATGCTAAAGTCGAAGGGTACGAACGACATTATGGAAACTGGAAAGGATATTTCCGTCTTTCCAGTGGATTTTATAATTTTAAATTGTTTCGGAGGTATTTTTACCGAGGGAAAATGGTGGAGTAACGAAAGTCATTTTAGCAGCGAGCAGGCGAGAGGGACCTTTGCGTGGAGAGGAAAAATCAGTTCTTTTTTCCCTCTTTTTCCTTAATTTTCCAGAATTGCAGAGGAATGGATGCACTGAATAATCGATGGTTGGAGATCCATTGAAGCTGAGAATTGTGGGGTTGTTCTTTTCCTGGTACTTATCAGTAGGTCTTGCCACAAGTAGTTTTACTGTTGCTTTCTTACTTTTAAACTGTGGAAGGTTTGTTAGAGTTTTAAAATTTAGGGTTTTAGATTCGTGATTCGACTTTTGTTTGATGCTCGTTGGTTGGGAGGAATTCTTAGTATGTGATCAGTTGGTTGGAATATTTCTATCTCTGATTCCTCTTTCTTCTTTAATTTTTTTTTTGTTATCGTGTAATTGGTTTTGCAGTTCGAATGGTTATGATTGGTGTGTGATAATCTTGTTTCTTTGTTTGTTTTTGTGATCCTTTTCTTCTTTTGGTTGGTGGGGAAGGGGATAGATGCTTATCTAGGGTTTTGTTGTTCTTCCTTAGCTTTGAGAATAAGCTATCTTCTGTTTTAGTTCAGTCTAGGTTTTTCTGATTTTGGGTGTTTGTATAGGAAATGAGTTTTTGAGTCTTAAGGGTTTTGCTTTTCATGGGTTGATCTAGGAAGTCCGTTACTGTTTCTAATTTCTATTTTTCTTAATTCTGCTTTTGATGGTTTTACCGAGTAACATGCTGTTTTGATATTTCTTCTTTGTTTAGTTCGCATCCTTAAGGGCGAACTTCTTGTAATTTAAATGGGTCTGTCCTAGTTTCTAGTGATTTGGTTTCAAAGGGGTGATCTATAGAGAGAATTTAAGGTTGACATATTGTTTTTTTCGGTGGGAGTTTTGGGTGCCTTTTCTTCCTGTTTATAGTTCTTCATTTAATTTGATTCTTCTTTTTAATTGCTGATCTGCGCATGCTTCCTTGCATCATCTTCTTTTACTACCCACTTTTGGATTTTATGGTCTTCTATTGATTTCTTCCGGTCTGTAGCTCACATCTCTTCATCTCTGTTACAATTTTGGTTAGTTGCTATTTTCTTTTCCCAATTTGCATCTTTTTTTTTTATCAGGACGATGGCTCTTTCCCTTTTTTTCTTCCAGCTTGTTTATGAATCCATTTTCCTTATGCTTTTGCTGCATTGTGTTGATGTAGAATTTCTTTGTTGATACGCTTGGCAGGAAATAGATAGCTTCACCGAAGGAAGTTCAGAAGCATGAACTCAAAAACTGAAAATGCAAATTCTATACAACCTGATGCAAATGGTGTTCCACCGTCAACGATCTGTTCTCAGCCCTGGTGGCGTGTTATGGGGTATAATGTAGTCTCTCATGCTGTATTATCAGAAAGCTCATCGAAATCATCTTCACTTGAAGTCCCTGATGGTGGTGGTGGATCAAAGACTACCAATTCGCTTACTGAAAATGATGTAGATCAAGGGACTGATGTTAGTAAAGATGTGCAGACTAGGGCAACACAATCAGGTATTTTACTGCTAGTGCATGCTTTTCGGGTTTGCACTACCAATTATGTATTTGCCTCTAGATCAGTGCTTGTTGAATGTTTTAGATCAGACTAGTAGAGGAATGGTTAGTCTTGGTTTATAACAGTATGCTGTTCCTGCAATATTGATCAGATGACTGAACAAAGAACTCATCATTTTTGCTTTTTGTTGCTCAAGTATAAACTTCAAATTGAGAGCAAAGAAAAAAAGTCAGTTCTTGCAGTTCACACAAATATTTGGCTTTCCCCCTGCTCTAGGAAAAGAGCTGGTTCTGTCTTTTTGTAAGATCTCTTCTCTAGAGCTAATGTAGATCAAGGTTGTCCTGCTACCAATTGTTTGGAGGTGACAGAATTTCTTAGGTTTTCCACACTTCTTGTTTCCTTTTTTGTATTAAGATTTAAAAAAATCCAAAACAATATTAGTACGTTCAGCAGCCAATTTCATGCTGGCTAAATTAGTTATAATTATACTAGTAAACGAGTATTTATTTGTTTTATTAGGATCCTTAAATTTTTGGCTATGAATGCCTAATATTTTTTTTTCTATTTTCATTTTTTATCTTCTCATGACTTTAATTTTAATGTTTATCCTGTCTTTTATGGAGCCTGAACATCAGAATTGGAGCTTTACAATGGAAAGGAAAAACACAACAATGCAATTGACATTTTCTTTTCCAATAAACTTTTGGTGACCATTACGTTCTACTTTACTTGCAGGTTGCTTTTTTGGTTTAGATTTATGGTGTAGAAACTGTTGGATATGCGTGCCTGTCAAAGCCCTAAGACATATTTTGACCAAAGTACCTTAATTCATTAATTTTAGGTACTGCCTGTATTGTCTCTTGTTTAACACTTTTTGCCTTGAAATATGTTAATTCAAAGTTGCGTGGCATTTTGATAACTTATTGCAACATTTGACTGCAGTTGGTAAGGTTTTCTGGTATCTATTTATTTGGAAAAGAAATGATTTTGATGTGTCTGCATTATCTTTAGTAGACAGAATCTGTGACAAAATGAATAATGCTGTTTTCCTGAAATTTCTCCTTTGAACTTTAGGTCATGGTGCCTTTGAGAATTCAATATTTCGGTAGCGAGCAACTTCCACTTCATATCACTCATTCATGTTTGCTCCCATGAAAATTTTGCATGTTGCAAAAATGCTAAAATAACTGATACTTGGAGAAAAAATCATCAGCATAGTTGAACTGATTGATGCAAGCTGTTGTTGAAGCTATTATTTCAGAAAGCTGTGAGTGAATGATCAACTCACAAAGGCAGTCTTTGACTCACCTGAGTTGGCTAGGTTAGCTCATCCAAGTCTGCATATAGTGAGTCAACCAAAAGCTCCTTTTGGCTCTCTAAAATTGTTCACCGACTTGCCTTAGTTGACTATGCCTTGCTTCATCCAGATCTGTATGTTACTGTACGGAGTTGATTACAATCTCCTTTGCTTACCTAGTTCCTCAGAAATTAGGTTAATCATGGTCTTGCACAGGTCTCCCTGTTTTACCTGGACTACTATTGATTCAGTTGAGAGCTTTTGAACAATAATTGAAGTGGCGCCGTCTTATCAACTTGGATTAGTCCAAGATGTTTTCATTTTGATTTGGTTGAGCAGAAATTGGACAGCTAGTGCAAGTCATTAATAGCAGATTTTCTAAACCTACCATTCTATTGTGCTCAATTACTTTTGAACAAGTTTTAATTTGACGAATCGTGTATTTAAGTATGAGAACCTAGCTCTAGAGTGCCTAATTGAGGTGGATTTATTAGTAAGCTGTCATTTGAGTTGGAATATACACTACGGATAGGTGTTTGTTACTACCAATGTTAAGGGGTTAGTTGGTTCTTTATTTGTTCAATTCGAGATTAGTGCAAGTCTCTTTTCTGTGTAGTTTTTCAGCATTCCTTGAGTGTTGAAGTGAACATATCTGAATCTAGTAGCAGATTTTATGTTAAACTTCATCTCCTCCACTCAGCAATTTCTGGTTTTAGCTAAAGAGTAAATTTTGGTTTCTAGAACTCTAGATGAGTGGATGTGGGGTTTATGTATGATATTGATGTATTTCTTCTTTCCACAAACAGAAGGATGTAATGGACCTGAACACCAGCATCAGCAGCCTGTTGCCTCTACTGCCCCTTCTGTGGTGGCTGAGTATGTGCTGCCACATACTCAGCTGGAACTTGGTCACTCAGTTGTAAGAATTCTTTTCTCATTGTTTGTCTTTATTTATTCCCATGGTGAAACATCAATGTATTGTTCTTAATGGCCTTCTACTTTCTGACAGGCTGGTGCATCGTATCCTTATTCTGATCCTTATTATGGTGGGGTTATGGCTGCTTATGGAACTCAAGCTCTGGTAGGTAACTGTGTCGCATAAAAGGAAATTATCTGATTTTTCGAGTTTTGCTAGATTTTTATCTGCAATGTTTTTGCTTTAACATCTTACCTCTGTCATATGGATTGTCCAAATGTATTCCGAAAGAATGTTTCTTTTTCTATTAGTTGCATGTGTTAGTGATGTTACAGAGAAAATCTTAAATTTTATGCTTGCTTACCTTTCAACTAAGAAGAACCACACTCAATTTATATGAGTGCTTTTGCTGTCATGTATTGAGTTCTTATTGATGTCAAGTTATTGGGCAACTTGATTTGGCATTTTTTGTTTTTTTCAACAAGCAAAATGTTTTTGGTGTTATGATTTTGTAATCTATATACCCAATTATATTCTGGTTTTTAACAGTGACCATATATTTGTAAAAAAGCTGATTGACATGTAGATTTACCAGCTGGTGCATCAAATGCTGAGGTTGATTTTGTCAGCCATTGGTCAAGTCAGCAAGGTGTCTAGGTTATCTACTTGTAGTTATTGGCAAGTAGATAGTTATCATTATAGAGAAAGTAAATGAACAATCTAATTGAATGCTCACTATATAAAAATTTCATGAGTTACTGTGTCACCTATCTGAGTTGATGATTTTTGTCTAGGTTGAATTCTTGTCAACATCCGAGTTTCTCCCCATTTAGTCCTTCAGAGCCATTTATGATTTATGTGTTGCCAAGTCATACAAGTTTAGGATCCAGTGAGCAAGTTGCTCCTAATGTTAATGACTCATTTTGGTTGCTGCTTTTTGAGATGTTTGGAAGTTTGAAAATGAGACAAAGCTTGAATAATTCCGAAGACTCCAAAGCCGTCTGAGTTGATTAGCTAACTTGGCAAAGACCAAGTAGGTGAAATCCAGCTTGTTCTCTTCCACACATGACCTAGCATGGTTTGGTCTACTTGCGCAATTGACAGTTTTGCAGAATATGATTTTATTCTAAAACAAGCGCAGCCTGCTGCACAAAGCTCCAGCATATGTGGGCTCCTGTGAAATAGAATATGATTTTATTCTGTGAATCATTAAATTACTGGAATCTAACCTGAACTTTTAGAAAGTGATTTTGATTATGTTTCACAGTTCCCCACTAACTTCCGGATTTCCACTTCAGTCTCCCATCATCCAGCAACACATTATTCACTGCTTAGATCAGGTAGGTTTTGGTGCAAACTTAACTATTTTCTGTATTTCTTGGCATGCGCCTATCTTGTTAGTCACTGTTTGGTAACTGGAATCTCAGCATGCAGTCTCTTTACTCTGAGTGATCAGGATTACTAGTAAATTACTTGATTCAGTCGATAATTAAAATTAGCGTGTTCAAAGGCGTTTCCAGTTGAATAGTAAGGCTAAACTGATTCGTCTGAAGGAGTCATTGGTAGACTCCTAACTTTTACATATTGCTCAATTCAAACCTCCATCCAGTGAGCACCTTTGCGGGTCTTTTTTCAGTTCTTGTTAGAATAAACAAACGAAAAAAGGCACATGCCCCTTAGCTCCAGTGATCATCAAATATAAATATTCCCTTTCCTTTTGCTTTGAGATGGTAAAAATACCTCAGATCTTTCTTTGTTATGAATAGATTCATGTTTTCTGTTGAGAACAATTTTGAAAGTAACAGGCTGCATACAGCTGGTTGTTTTTTTGGCTTTCAATTTATTTATTTCTTAGTAGTTTTGCTGAAAGTAGAGTTCCCTATCTTCCACTCAGTACATAAGTGTGAAGAGTAAGGCAGCCTGTTTTATGAATATTTGAACCAGGCTTATTTTGGGATTTAATGTCTAATGATCCTTGCAAAATGTGACAGGTACATCCTCATTTACTTGGAATGCATCATACTCGTATGCCTTTACCCCTGGAAATGGCAGATGAGCCTGTTTATGTGAATGCCAAACAATACCATGGTATTCTGAGGCGCAGACAGTCACGTGCCAAGGCTGAACTAGAAAAGAAATTGGTAAAAGTCAGAAAGGTATGTGAACATAAAATGCATTATCTATCAAAATAAATTATCCTGGTTGATTGGTATGCCTCAGGGTAGCATTGAGGATTGTACATGTGCTTTATTTATGGCCTATTTACATGTATTGATCATCAATGGCGGCATATGTAACAAGACTGTAAGTTTTTGAAAAATAGGCTAATCATGTACTGTGCCCTTTTTTCTTTTTATGATGTAACATGAAAAGAAATCGGAAACATGGCAACCTTAGATTGCAATACGGCCAACCTAAGGAGGTACCTGCTCATCACCTTTGCTCACACAGATCAAAGGAGAACATTAACTCCCGAAGTTATCAAGGAAAGGCTTTTAAAATTTTCTCTTCAGATATATTGTTTTATACTCAGATGGGGTAATATCACTTTAGTATTTATTGTCTAGCTGTACGAGGTTCATTTCTGATTCCCCTTGGCAATTTGGTAACAGTTTATGAATAATGATGGTACTGTATAATATTTCTTTTCAGAGACATTGATTTTGTACTCAAATACTTTTGTATTTAACGTCTCTTAGCCTATGTTGGGAAATGACATTATTCTGTTTCTAAGTATGAATGTATTTCTTGTTCTCTTGGCATATCTTGAACATGTTTTTGTTTGGATACATCAGTTTTTTTGTTGGCCACCTGTGATTTTTGATAGAGAGTCACTCATTATTCTTTACAGAGAGGATTAAGATCAAGTTCAAAAAGAAAACTTGCCCTCACACCAAATCTAAAAGGAAGGCAAAATCTTTCCATCACATTCTTACTGAAAGCACTAGCCGACTGTAAACTATGTGGTCCTTTATGTATAATTGTTGCAGATTATAATGTATTCACTGGTGTCTGGGGCAATTAAAATTCTTATAGAGAGAATTAAGATCAAGTTCAAAGAGAAAACGTGTCCTGATATCAGGCCTAATGAAGGCAAAAATTTTCATCACATTCTTACTGGAAGCATTAGCTGATCATAAACTACTTGGTCCTTTGTATGTAATTGTTGCAGATTATAATGTATTCACCGGTGATCTGAGGCAATTAAAAGTAATTTTAGATTTGAACACAACGGAAGTGTCATGAACAGGCTCCTTATCCATTTGGTAAAGAAGATAATGAAGGGTCTTCTTCAAATTTCAGAACTTCTCATCGCCATTTTACAAAATTATATGAGACAGACAGAAGTGACTCCCAGAATAAATCGATGTAGAAAGCTATAATTGTCACTGGGATTGGGGTCAGTGTCTTATCCAGCTTAGTATCCTGACACCTTTCAGAGAGGCAAACATCTTTGAGGCTGTTTGAAGACCACAGTGAATTCAGACTATGTGAGCAAGTAAGTACATTCCCGTATTTGAATACAATTGAACTCCTTTTAAGTCACTCTCAGAATATTCAAAATTTTCCATCACTTCCTGCAAGAAAGAAGAACATAAACAAGAGGGGGACAATTGGATATCTGAAAGCAGTAATGAGTCTATGGGATTGGTGTCAGTATCCTAGCCCACCAAGTAAAAAGTATCTGAGATCTAGACTGGAGAGTTTAATAATTTAAATGATGGCAGCAATAGGATACTGGATTGGGATTACAATGATTTTAAACTCTAGGACTTATACCAGTGCATTTGGCAAATCAAGTAACTAAGGAGGTGAATGAGATATTGGATGAAGAGTATTGCACCAGTAGATTGGAACCAGTGTTTGGTTTTCCTGAGCTCACATAGCTTTGTCCATAGAGCTTACAAAAGAGCATAAAGCTTTGAATTTAATTTGAAGGACCTCTTCCTTTTTCAGAGTAATTTGAAAGGTTGATTTTCTAAGAAGGTGGCTGGCTTGGTGGTATGTGCACAATATGGCAGAAAAAGGTATACACTTTTGCAGTGATCAAATGCCTTGAAATTCTGTCTGTCTTTTGTTTTGGATGAGTTTATCATGGAACCCTTGGATGCTGGATGACTCTGAGCCTTCTGATCTTTTGGCGTCTTTACAATCATTGTGATTTATCATCCACTTGTAAGCATTTAAAAGCCAGAAATTAGTGGGCTGCAGTTTTCAAATGGACTTGAAATTTAGTGCTCATATAGGTCACTAGACTGGTTGGCTTAACGGTAAAAGTTGTCATCATGTGACCTTGAGGTCACAGGTTCAAGGCGTGGAATCAGCCTCTTGCAAAATGCAAGGTAAGGCTGCCTACTATAGGCCCTTGTGGTCCGCCCTGTCCCTAGACCCCACATAGGCGGGAGCTTCGTGCACTGGGGCTGCCCTTTTAGACTGGTTGGCTCAGTTCTACCTCATTTTGCCCATATACTTTACTATATGAGAACCTATGACCTTGAAACATTAAATTGATACATGGATATGGGTAATATGCTCTGTGCGAGCGGGCATGCAGGCATGTGTGTGTGTGTGTGTGTGTGTGTGTGTGTGTGTTACATCCTACATCCTCAGATCTTATATAACCTAACATTAAATTGATACAAGGATATGGGTAATATGCTCTGTGTGTGGTATGGGTAGTATGCTCTCTGTGTGTTACATCCTACATCGTCAGTTCTAACATAACCTGAGATAAGCTACATAATGTATATATATCTATACTACTGTCTATGTATAATGCAAATGCCTGGGGGACGAGCAAATGGATGAACTGACATGGGGAGAATATATTTGCATAGAAGCAGCTGAAAATACATTGAAGGGCAGTTCAGGTGGGGTGTGTGTGTTACATCCTACATCCTCAGTTCTTATGTAAACTGAGATAAGCTAAATAATGTATATATAACTATACTATAGTCTATGTATAATGGAAATACCTGGGGTATGAGAAACCGGATGAACTTACAAAACATAGGGAGAATATATTTGCATAGAGGAAGCTGAAAATACGATGCCATTTTAGGTGGAAGGGTGTTTTGCTAATAGGAAGAAGGTTATTTTGGAAATAGGCGGGAATGCATTTTGAGAATAGGTCTTTGGGGGATAATGGGCTGCTTTCGAAAAGTGGACTTTCACCGGCAAATTTGCTGCTGCTAAAACTGATAAATTGCCTTTAAATAAATTTTCTTCTAATCTCACATGACCACACACTAATGTATATGTAATGAGAAGAGATCTATTCAGGACTCACCTTTTGCCCACTCAAGCCTGTCCACAATCCTCTTGCACCCAAGAGATACCTCTCTTTACTATATTTCTACCTACTAATCCATTCTCTCACATCTCTCCTTATTTCTCTCACCACATCACCTCTCTTTCATGCTCATTGTGCCCTTTTTAATAGTGTATATGAGTGAAGCAAACAAACGCACACTTTCTTTACTTTTTTGGAAGGTTAGAAAGATCCCCCGGTTGTCGTCGTGTGACCTTAAGGTCACGGGTTCAAGGCATGGAAACAACTTCTTGCAAAATGCAAGATAAGGCTGCATAGTATTGACCCTTGTGGACCCCCCATCCTCGAAACCCTCATACAGGGGAGCTTTTGCACTGGGGCTGCCTTTTTAAGGAAGATCCCCCTGTTCTCCCATATGGAAATTCTAGAGGGTTGAACTTTCTTGTAAGTGCTATAAAGTATTATTAAATTTCTGGAATATTTATTCAATTGGCTGTGCTAAATTACATTAGAATTTCTGCAAGCATCATTTGGATCCTGGTCTACGAGGGATGGTTGATCTTGTATTGTGAATCCTTTACAGCCATATCTTCATGAATCCCGTCATCAACATGCTATGAGAAGGGCAAGAGGATGTGGAGGCCGTTTCCTTAACACAAAGAAGCTTGACAATCATGCGACAAATCTTGCCCCTAATGAGGTCAATGGTTCTGGTGGGGCCCCCCAAACACACTCAGCAAGTTCTTCCAGTTCAGAACTCTATCAATCAGATTGTACCCGTGGTATATCCAACACTCAGCAGGAAGTAAAGGGGTCAATGATGCAGAATACACATGGACAGCAGACATTCACCAATGGCAACAGCTACCAGCAACGTCCGGGCTACCCACTGTCAGCTTTCCATCCCCTCTCCGGTGAGAGGGGTGAAGAAGGAGACTGCTCAGGACAGCAGCGGAATGGTGTCTTGGTGAGCCAAGCTCCACAGAGGGCACTAGCCATCCAATGATCCCCTCCGAAGGGGGAACCGGAGGTGTTCCAGCATGGCTCTACTGGTTCGGTGCTACCGTTTTCATTTTGCTAATGGTTTGCTCACATTCATATTTCTGTAGGTGTAACTGTCGAGTCTTCTCTCGTATGTGGCATCCTACATATGACTTAACGGTAGGCAGGTATGCTGGAGGCGTTGGGACCCAATCAACCAGAGAGGGAAACCCCTGGTTATTTGGTGGTTATAAGGCAATTCATTCTTGGCTTGTTGGATTCTCTGTTTTTCCTGAGGGTAATGATAGAGGAAGGAGGTAGGCTGCATGGACTGTCAAGTCTACCATACACTTCTATTCCTCTCCCTCTTTTTCTCCTGTAAAAAGAAAGCGACGACTAGCTTCAGTAGAATCAAGTTAATGTGAAAAATGAGGAGAATCAGACTTCTCCTTTGTAGTTATTGGATCTGAGATTTCAACAGCTACATTTCATCAAGGCATGTGGAAGACCTCTTGTTTTGACGGAAGCATGATCTTCTATTTGGTCAGTTGTGTCGTCTTCTTATCTCTGGGTATAGCTGTTTGGTTTGTTCTATCTTGATTTCTTATTAGTCGTTTGAGAATGTCAGGATCACGTCATGTTCTCTCAGGATCTTAGTTGTCATGATATTTTATCAATCATGATTATATATGAAGCTTTCGACATTATATTGATCCCCTCTCTCTGTCTGAGCTTTGTTTTCTTTCCTCTTCATGTTTTACCAATGTCTTGAGAACGCAGAAAAGCACTAAGTTTTTCCAGTCATCTTTCTTCTACTCTTCATTCTCCCTTCCTGTTCATATAGAATGCTGTTGTTTGTTTTCACTTGATGTTTATCAATCTTCTCAGACTGCCTAGACGACATCGAGCTTTTCCATGTACCAAAGTTCCTTCGATGCTGTTCAGATGTAGAAGGAATATGGCAGCATCATCATACAACACTTTCTTGTTTTCCTTCCCTCACATTCACGTTCTGCTGACATTAAATACTGGAAGACGTTGCTTTTCAAGAGTTTAATTGTTTGTGAATTCGCTAAATTTGGAAACCCTCCCTCTCTCTTGTATGAGACTTGCAAATGCAAATGGGGTGTAATGGGCGTACGACTGGAAAGAGCTAATAGCCTCCGTGGAAATGTGCAAGGAGTTCTCTTAGTTACACTAAGAGAGGCGCCCGCTTAATGATAGATGGGTTCACCTGCACTTATGCTTGGGTCGTTGTAGTTCCAAAGGCAATTCCTAGCTCGATCGAGGGTTCCTTCACAGACTTGCTTTAATAAATCGAGAAGCTGCATTATGTAGACAGACATGTGGTTCTTGGTTTATGGTCTTGGCAAAGATTACAGGCTGGCCCCTGTTTCAATAGTTGGGCGTCAGATAGGCCATGTACCAGGTTATCATCGTGAGATCTCGACCTCCATTTTGTTAAGGTTTCCCCTTTATGAATCTAACTAGTGAACAGTGCTGATGGGGACTTGTGTCTCCTTTGGAGTTTGCTAATTGGTGTCCTAAACCAGCGCATGAGATAAGCAGTCCAGAGATCTTAGTAAGGCTGCTCTGAGCGTTCTGTGTTTGGTATTACATATAAATTTATCATGTGCCAATACTTGATTCAAACGCCCTCCTCGTGGCTACGCAGCTCCAGATATCGGCCCAATAATTGGCATCCAAGACCTAGATTTACTTACTCAGATATGTGCAGAGTGACAAAAAGGGTACTGCTAAGCTCTGAATGTTGGTCAACCATGCTTAGCCAGTGGAGCAGTTAATCATCTAGGGGCATGCCAAGTTCCTTTCTCCTGTAATTTTGGCCTTTTCTTGGAAACGCTTTAGAGAAAATGAATCTATGATGAGGGAGGCAGAAATCTTATAGCGCTCAGTTCGTCTGATTTCCCCTCTAGCATCCAGATAACTCGGGGTGGCTTAATGTGCAGTTTTGGCTTTCATGATTAAAGTGCCTCTCTCCAGATGTTATAATTGTTCGACCATCATGATTTTTGGCGAGAAGATACCTAAGTTCAGAGGCAACAGATGAAGTGGTTTTATCCATTCTCAGAAATGCAGAGCACTACGCGAGGGTAATACCATGTGTTTACAACAGTGTTCCTTATAGAGAAAACCAAAACTATCTACACCCCAAGTATCCTTTTTGACAGCGAGCTAACCAACGTCAGAAACACTGAATTCCCTTCGAAACCCCTGCAAAACTAGTTGCGCCCACAAAGATTAGGCTGTTGGCTAAGTCAGTGCTCCTTTCCTGAATGGTGTGGGGTGTGACTTCACTGTAACAGCAGCAGGAGATTGCCGTTAAAAAAAAAGAAGGAAAAACTGAGAGATAAGCTGGTCTTGATAATTCATCTTACAAAAGTGGTTTTCCAGCATTTAGGAGCTTCACGAACCAAAACGCTCAAGGAACAACCAGACGAACATGTTGGAAAGATAATCAATCACTGTATGTTGAACTTCATGTTGAAGAAGTAAATGTAAACATTCAGGTGATACTCTCATAACGCATTTTTAATTCCACTTACAAATATCAAACAAAACACTGAAATATGTAACTGTACATGAATCAATGATCTAGATTGGCGTCGAGAGCATGCCGCATTTGTACGTGATATAAGAGGAGAAGAATACAGATTCTCATTATCATGATAACAAGATTAACCTGGTTCACAGCTGATCTCAATTGAGCTAAAGCACGTCCATCTGAGCCTTCAGATCGATCTCCTCCCCCCGAAGACGTCTACTTGTGGGAAAAGCGCAGAGAGGGAGCATGCGGGTGACGCACGTACAGTGTCCCAATGTCTCACACAGTGCACGTTGATAGCAGAGAAGAACATAGACGCCAACAGAGAAGAAGCCGAAGAAGTAACAGTCAAGGAAGTAGCAGATGTATACGGGCAGACAGCTGCTCAAATCTGTAATCTCTTGGCGAATTTCTTGTTGCATGTGCACATTTGTAGCAAATGAGCTGGCGAATGCGAAAACCAGATTCATAAATTGGACATCAACCTTGCTGGGTCGGTATCAGGGAGTGTGTATGCTGCGTATTGAGAAGCATCGTTCCACAGCCCAGGTTAGTGGGTTGCAGGAGAAAAGGAGCAATGTCCAGGCTTCTTATGTCATGCAAAGGCAAGGAAGGAACTTGGTCACGTATAAGGAGGGTGGTTGTGTGGACTGAGAAAAGGCCCCAAAAGCTACACTGTTACAAGGAGGGAGGTGAGAGGTGGTGGCTTATCATGGTTCAACATCAACGATACAGGGCCTTGTTTAGCTAAAGGGCAGCCCCAATGCACAAAGCTCCTGCATATGTAGGATTCAGAAAAGGGTCGGATCATAAGGGTCAATAGTATGCAACCCAAATTTGTATTTTCGCAACAGGCTGTTTCCACACCTTGAACCCATGACAACTCTACCGTTGCACTAAGGTTCCCCTTCTTAAGGCCTTGTTTAGCTATGTCCGGAAAATTGGCCAGACGACAGAACACCTTTGGGACCAGCTTATTTGGCTATACAGTTCCATAATAACCAACCGGCTCAAGCACAAGTCCGGTCCAATTTCGGGTCTTCTGAATGTTTCATTGTCCTATTTGTGCTACTCTTCAAAAACATTGTGCAGACGACCTTGACCTCTGATTACTGCACACTTTAGGACCATTGCGTACACAGACCCTATTGTCTGCAGGGTAAACTACCAAAGAGCAGTACTAAGGAGCTTGGCTACAAGACAACCTACCTTTTGAACGAAGGGCCCCCACCATTGCATAATATGACTCGTTCATATGATTGCTCCAGTCTCCGGTATTTTGTAAACATTAAAATCCAACTGCTGGACGATATTGATTGCTGAGTTTCGACCAATTTACACATTTCTCAGACCATCAGTCTCCCAAAAGTTATACGTTTTCACATGTTTGAATCATTCAATCCACACATTTTTCAAACTACCAATACCCAAAGCAGGAAACAATCTAAAGGTACTTTGTAACTTTGCTTCAGCATCCTCTTAACTACAAAAGGGCTAAAAAACTCTCGGATGAGCCCGCACAATCTGTTTATCGGCGAACCATTTGAGAGTCTCAACATTTCAAAATGAATTTTCATGCATTTGAACTCCTGACCAGATAGTACCATCAGATAGTAAGCGAACTCATCAAAGATCAGTGCTCTTCACAGAACTAAACAACAATATCTTGCTGCCTGTGTGACCTCGAAAACCCAATGTGAATTATTTCTGTATGAAAGGGACATATTCACCAAACTACTACCTCAGTAACTTCAAATATGTTATTTTCAGGGTTCCAAAAGTTACACGGTACAACCAATTAAAGAATCTTCCGCACTCGTTCATACTTCAGACCAGACACCCAGATTCCACCAGTTCCAACCATGAAACTCATGCCTCACTAGATGCAGTAACCTCCAACAAAAAACTGAACCCGAACCAGCTAATATAACAGGTAAAGTTTCAACCAACAGTATCAATTCCAAGTAGCTAAGCACTTAACTAATAAATCATCAGAACAAGAAATTTCAAGTCTAATGAGCAACACCACGCTCGCACCGATATTTAACAAAGTGAAAAAAGTTGGAACTCTAAGTGCGTGTTTGGAAAACTAGTTTCATTTGTTTTTGGGCTCTCGTTCCAAAGAGACTAAGGTTGAAATTCTAAGTACGTGGTTGGAAAACTTGTTTTATTTGCTTTGGAGAAATGCCAAGGACATCAACATATGTCCTTTATGTTCATTAAGTATCAAATAATATCAAAATATGTGTTCATGATATTTGAAACTAATGAGGGTTCTCATAAATACCCCTGTTTTACTGAACTTTTTCTATTTCACATAACAAAATCTAAAATTTAAATAAAAACAAATAAAACAGTTTCCCAAACACGCATCAATACAGCACAATCAAATAGGCTTGTGGTTCAGCAGATTCTAGCAAAAGGTACAGGCTCAAAAAGACTAAGATTTACAAGTAAACTCAACACAATACAATCTAATGCTTAAATATTGCTGGAAGGAGGATGTCAAAAATATACAATGACAAGGCAACACTCCTGAAAGAAGATTTGGAATCATATGGAAACTGACCTTCAAAAGCATTAAGCTGGCCTGTAAATCTACAGAAAACTCTTAAAAGTTATAGTTAGAACATGCCCCCCCCCCCCCCCAACCAAAAAAAAGAGGGAAAATTACTAAGTATGGTATCTCATACTTCTATAGTCCACATCAAATTCCTAAAGACTCCAGTCTAGCAACGGGTTATGAAGTAACAATGCAGGGTCACTGTCCGACAAATTCCAGATTCACCAGCTTTGATCGATGATAACTCTTTTCCCAGTTTCCTTTCTCGGCAAGTATAGCTTGACTTGGCAACAAAACAGACACCTCTAGGCGTTCTTGCAATGTCAAACGAGCAAGCTATAAATTGAGAATCTCGTATACGCCACACCTCAAAAAGCCCCTTGAAAAGTTACCTCAATCTCCACACCTGCATGTTCTCATTTGTATACAGGAAGCATGACCATGAATAAAGTGACCTTTATGCTGTGAGTGACTACAACTCTTTGCCAGCATGGCGAGAACTACCATGAACAAGCTGCTCCATTCATTTATTTCTTCGGACCTTCATTACAAACATCATGTAACACATAGCTATGTCTCCCCAAAATTTAATTCTTTTGAAAGCTGAACTGCAAGACAAATACTTGAGTGTTCCTCTCATCTGTGACTGATATTACATTTCATTTTAGCTTCTACTAGCAACAAATTGATTGGACACAGAGACCGACATCATTTGCTTCAAATGATTCAAGCACTGGAAATCGTCAACAAATTGAGAAGTGCAGTCCATCCACCCAGACCACAAATGCCAAGTAATGGAACAATGGGAACGCCACTTCCATCAGTACTTTATTTGGTAGTGACCGTCCTCGGAAAGACCAGACTTGCTCAATTACCAACAATATTTCCGCAAGTATCATTTCAAGAGACCTACACGGTTTGCATGTACAATCAATTTGGCATAAAAATAAGGGGCAGTCTGCGGTCTCTCACAACAGGTCTCTGTCATTCCGCTTGAGCTATCAGATTGTGTGAACCGGTTGGATGAGAGGCTCCCCATGGTATCCTCTAAGGGGAGAGAGAGAGAGAGAGAGAGAGAGAGAGAGAGAGAGAGAGAGAGAGAGAGAATTTTCTATAATTTCTGGGATGTAAAACATTACATTTGGGACCTGGGAAATCAGATGGACGGCTTGAATCACTAGAAGAAAAAAAAAATTGCAAAGGGGGTCCAACATGCCTTTTTACTCGACAGAAACAAGAGAATTTTCTATAATTTCTGGGATGTAAAACATTACATTTGGGACCTGGGAAATCAGATGGACGGCTTGAATCACTAAAAAATAAAAATAAATGCAAAGGGGGTCCAACATGCCTTTTTACTCGACAGAAACAAGGCAACATTTCGTATCAGAGAGAGAGAGAGAGAGAGACGGACAGCTTCAAGTTTCTGCCATTATCCAAGAGAATTTATGAAGCAGGGTTCGATTGATCTAAAACCAACAAAGCTTATGTAGTGAAGCGATGGCCGCAAGCATACAGAAGAGAGGAAGAAGTGGAGTTATTACTTTCTGAAATTCCCAAATTTCATTTAAAAACCATAAGAAACCAGAAAATTTCATTGTTAAACTTTAAGAACCCTATAAAATGTCCAAAGTAGAAGTTTCATTTAAACCTTGAGATATATAAAATTTCAAAATAAAATAAATAATGAGGAAAGGAACCCTTCGAGCATGGATGTTAGAAGTGTTGCCATTAAGATTGTTTGTTTAAGATGAGTTTTCGCGCACTCCACATCTTATAGACCAACACAGGAAAGTTTTCTGTCTATCCAACCACCTAAGACCAAACATCAGAGCAACTTATACACATCCATTACTGCTATATTTGATACGGGGGCCTCGGAAAGACTACACTTGCCAATTGACATACAATTTTGACATCGTGAAGAATTATTTCAAGCCAACAGTGTAGACTACAGGTACAAATAATTTGCACAAGAAGAATTACATAGTAAAGTATACGATTTACAAATGATACGGAGACCATCATGCATGGATGTTTGGAATCATGCCTAGAATATTATTAGCCTAAAATGATTATTCAGATAGAAGAATTTGTAACCAATTGAGAAGTGTTGCATATCCTATCCCCTCGTGCCAAATATCGGAATGATAGAAACATCACTTCCATCATTACTATATTTGGCATGGGGGGATTAGGAAAGACTCCACTTGCTCAATTGGCTAACATTATTGAGAGCATGAAGGTCATTTTGGCCAACGTTGTTGAAAGCATGAAGAATCATGTAAAATCAATTGTCTATTAGAAACACTAAAAGAAAATTTCAGTTATAAAAACTACAAATGAAGAAGAAAGGAACCTTCGAGTATACACAAACAATTTGGCATTAGAATAATTATAAAATGGATTATAGAATCTACAATCGAAGACAAAAGAAAACCATAATCATGAATGTTTGCAATCTTACCTTCGGCATTATTTCTTAAAATGACTCTTCACACACTCAACATCGTAACCTATGGATGAGAGTTGTATATCCAATTTCCTAGTGCCAAGTAAGGGAACGATAGAAATATCATTTCATGTTTGGCATCGAGGGAATTGGAAAACAGCCCTCGCTCTTATCAGCCAGCAATGTAAACAGCGTGAAGATTCATTTTGAGCCAATAGTGTACTCCATGAATGTAGTCAATACAGTATCAGAAGAAATACAAAATAAATTCTAAAAAATAGACCAAAAAGAAGAAAGGAACCACTCAAGCATATGCGGTCAATTCGGCCTTGAAAGAATTACAAAGCTATAGAATCTAAGCCCAAAGAGGAAATAAGAACCTCATGCATGGATGTTTCTAATCTTGCAATCAAAATTATTTGCTTAAAATGATTCTTCATGCAGTTGACATTGTCACCAACTGGCAATTGTTTTCCATCTATCCAATCCCCATATTCCAAATACTGGAACAATAGAAACATCACTTTCATTATTACCATATTTGGCATGGGGGGAGTTCGTGAGACTGCATTTGCTTACCTCAATTGGCCTACAATGTTGCAAGCACAAAAAAAATATTGAAGCCAATAAGGTGCATGAACATAATGCAATCAATCCTGCATTAGAAGAATAACAACATGAAAAATGCAAACTACAATCAAAGAGGAAAGGAGGCCTGGGTATGATAGTGCAATCAATCCTGCATTAGAAGAATAACAACATGAAAAATGCAAACTGCAATCAAAGAGGAAAGGAGGCCTAGGTATGAAGGTTTGCACTTTTGTTTTGAACATGAGTTCCTTAAAACAGTGCGTCATACAATTCAAGAATGTTGTCTATCTATCCAATCCTAGTGCCAAATATTGGAGCAATGGAAACATCAAATCCATAATTGCTATACTTGGTACTGGGGGCCTAGAAAAGAAAACATCAATTCAAATGGCTGAGGGCATGACAAACCATTTGGAGCCAATGATGCAGTCTACATGAACAATCAATTTGGTATAAATAAAAAATAGAAATTAAATTATAGAATATAGAATCAAAGAGGAAATATAACCCTCTATGCATGCATACTTGCAAAATTGCATCGAATGTTATTTACTTAAAATAATTCTTCATGCACTCCACGTTGTGACCAATTTGAGAAGTATTGTCTATCCAGTCCTCGCATGCCAAATATCGGAAACAATGGAAACGCCAATTCCATTATCACTATATTTGGTATGGGAGGCCTAGGAAAGACTAGGCTTGCTCAATTGACATACAACATTAAGAGCATGAAGGATCATTTTGAGCAACCAATGTAGTCTGCATACAGTGAAATAAGCAGCTAAAAACCAGAAGTCAAGAAGCAATACCCTCGGAGAGAAGCTTGTTAACAGCTTGCAGCAGACTCCACTGCTGCTCATCTTAGGTTCCTCCGAGCACGAATAGCATCCATTGCCCTTCTCTCTCCTCTTGCATTTTACAAACAGGTGGTTCTGCACAAGACTCTCATTCCAGACCAGGAGACAGCAGTCTCCTAATATCTATACGCTCCTTAAACGTCTCACAAAGTAGGCTCATCTCTCTCAACTTCTCCACTCACTTCACTGTAAACTCAACAGCCCGATCAATCTCCTCCGCCTCCGTAGTAAACATCCCAATCCCAAACCCAATCGATGTATGTGCCATATCCTCCTCCATCCCGAGAGCCATCAAAACATATGATGGCTCCAAACTCGCACTCCTACTCAAAACTGCAACCTCCTTCAACCCCATGAACAAACTCTCCCCCCTCCACAAATGCAAATGACAAATTCAAATTCCCCATATACCTCCCTCTCAATACTTCATTCACCAACTCCTCCAACCTTTCCCTAATTCCATCTAATAGCCGCTCCTGTAATAGGGTTATCCGCCTATGATTGTAATCCATCTCCTTCGCCGTCAATTCACAAGCTGCCCCACACCCAACAACCAGCTGGGTCGGCACAGTCCCACTGCGAATTCCCCTCTCTTGTCCACCTCCATTCATCTGCAGCTCGACCCAAATCCTCGGTCTCCAAAAGCGCCCCAATGGTTTTTGGCCCATAAATCTTATGCCCACTTAGTGACATTAAACTAATATTCATTTTATCAACATATGTCGGCATCTTCCCCAGTGCTTCTGCAGCATCAGTATAAAATGGTACATTTCTTTCCTCACAAATTTGCCCAATTTCCTCTATGGGTTGAATTACACAATCTAATTATTCACAGCCAGCACCCAAACCAATCCGCTATCGGGTCGAATGGCAAATTTGAGCTTATCTAAACCAATAAGTCTATCTTTTTCTACAGGCGGATAAGTTACCTCCAAGACCTCCTGTTGAAGATGACGGGATGAGTCGAGAACTCACTTGTGCTCGGTTTGGGTGGTGATAACATGGCGCTTCTTGTCGCGGTAAAAATGCATGACCCCTTTGACGGAGGTGTTGTTGGATTCGGTGGCGCCTGATGCGAAGACAATCTCTTTCGGTGAAACGTTGATTAGACTGGTGACCTGGGATCGGGCTGTTTCTACGGCGAGATCAGATTCCCAGCTGTAGAGGTGTCTCCGGGAGTGAGGATTACCGTAGCGGTCAAGAAAGAAGGAAGCATAGCATCGAGGACCCACGCGTCTACCGTAGAGATGGCCTGCATATCGAGATAAACAGGGCGGCCGGACAGTTGTACGCCTTTCATGGAGATTCCGTCGGTTCCTTCGTACTGATCGAGAAAAGGCGCTGCGACAGCAGTAGGGACGTGCCGCAGGTGCGAGAAACAGAAACTGATTTGACTGCGAAGAGTTTCCCGGCCTGGTGGAGATCTGCCGGTAATTGGCATTTAGGGTTAGGGTTATGGTTTTGCAAGGAGGAAATGCAAGGTTTCATATAGGAATTTGTTTCGGGAGAAAAGAGCACAAAGTAAATCTGCACCGCCGCTTTATAGCTACTTTTCAACAAAAAAAATCTGGCACTGCCATTTGGTCAAAGAAGATGGGTTGGTTCCTCTGTGCTGTTTACACGTGTATCATGCAGTACTCGGATCTACACCTCAAAAAGTTGGTCCAATGGACAGATGCCATTCCGTTCTTCTCTCTTTTTTTTTCATGATGGACTCCCCTTAGAGGTTGATCCCGCCGTTCATCTGATTTCTACAGGTTCAGAAATGACTCCCTTGCTTCAAGAAGTACTACCATCTTGGCAAGATCTTATCCATTAATTGAGACGAGCACGGACACTCATTTACTGTTGAGTCCATGCACTTATTTCTTAAATCCTTCATCCCCAATCCCCCGTCTCGGGATCCATTTAGTGATCTTGAGATTACAAATTCAAGGCCTGAAAACAGTGTCTTGTAAACAATACTAGGTAGAGCTTCATGTTGTAAACTCTTGTAGTTTGCTCCTTCCCAATAAGATTCATGCACAGGACTATTGACTCTTGCCTATAAGATTCATGCACAGGGCTGCTGCCTTTTTAATTGCTCGTCATGTTTGATTCTGATGACTGACATGTGTCGGGTGAATGCCAATAAGGCATTGTGGACAACCATGGCATGTGTTATGTGTTAGCAGTTGCTCATCACACATGCACCTTGGCTGGTCGGAATTGGTGGTCTGTAGCCTACCTTAACAACAGTTTGCCGCTTGTGTGTCTGGCACATGAGTTGTTAATAGACTTTACCTGGTCTAGGGCGAGACTACTTATTATTGTATCAGCAATCTCAGTCAATTATATCAACAGTCAATGCATGTGACTCGCAAATTGTTTTTTGGGTCCATGGATCGTGTGGCCAGCGCAACTCAAATTGGCAGGTCTGCATGTGGCACATGTGTTGGGTGGAAGCCCACTGATCTGGTGGGCCCCCTGAACACATGGTGCCTGTTCTGCCGGTAACAAGTGTTTGATGGTCCGGTCTGCTCAGGTAGCAGACACTTCGCAGGAAAATGATACCAAGACAACCTATGTGCCATGCTTTGCCATATGCAAAAGCTAGGTCAGGCTTTACATGGCAATCACTATTGCATGGTGCTTGGCCATACACAATCAATTGTTTGGGCATACTCTCTCTCTCTCATAGACAATCTAATTCAGTGCACTAAACTGTGGCATTAATCCCTTACTTGGTAAGCAGCACATGCAACTTCCAGGACAATAGAACTTTACTCAAACTTTCCAATAATAGATAGAAGCAACTTGCATATATGGCAACATCTGCAAACAGCAGACAAGATAATTGTAGGAAAAGAGCATCTTGTAACTGATAAGGTGTGTAACATCTCTCCCGTTAATATCTTGCAAGAATGGATCAGCATTCAGCTGTATCTATTTCGCTTATCAAGTACATCCACTGTTATGCAAACAAACGCTAACCATGGATAAACCTGTTATGGTAAATATTCAGGTTCTCTTTCTATCAGTATTAGTAGCTTTGGCATTGCTATAGAAAATTAAGTTACAAACCAATTGAATCAAATACCCACAAATGACCAAGCTGGGAATAGAAAACGTCAAATTCTACAATGCTAGATGGGCACTTGAATCACATAACACCCTGAATATAACAAAGATCAGCAAGTTCTCAACAGTCAACATAACCCAAAGATAAAGAGTTTCCCCTCTTCCTCTACTCCATATATGCGAAAATTGGTCAACTTATTTTAGATCTCAGCAACAAATAAAGAATGCAGGGGAACCCATATCTTAGATTGTCTCCCAATACTACTCAGCATCCTCTTTCTCCGTTCTCAACTAATATGTGACGGTTTGGAAATAAATGTAATAGTCTATTCCCTCTATGTTAGTCCAAAACTCAGATACCAGTTAATAATAGCTTGATTGCTTAATATGTGGAATTTTAATCTGTTCGATCCCGCTTAAACTGCCTGCAAATGGATCAACGGCAAAAATGTTTAATCCCCTTGTCCGCCCTGGTGCACCTCCAGTTACCGAAGATACATCAAGCACAAACCTGCACAATCCAAGCAAACGGTAGGCAAATAAGAGCATTATTCAATATGGTATTTTGTCTGTCATTTAACATAAATCTGAGCAAAGACTTACATGCTATTCGATGGTCTTCCTAGTTCAGTTGCTCTGCAGTGGATAAGAACCTTATGATCCATTTCCTTTTCCATGTAACCTGCAGGAAGTTCACCATTCTTCACGGCTGGAGAATGGTTCCAAGGACAAAGTGAGGTTAGTTTCAAAGGTATTAAATGAAGATAAACAAACTGGGGAAACGAGGACAAGATCGGATCTTACATGGATGATAAGAAGCATGGTTGCTCCCATCTAGGGCCAGGATTTTCTATAAAGCAATGTACAAGAATTCAGACACTATGGAACTCTATTATAGTGGTCAATGCAAGAATTTGGAAGAACAACAAATGAATATAATTCATGTTAAAGTGATTGGTAAGCACCTTAAGATTGGCATAGCATGTCTCTAGGTCATCATTCACCAATATATGATCAAACAGACCTGAGCTCTTTCCTTGCTGAAGCTCCATTCTTGCATTTCTGAGGCGCTTTTCAACTTGTTCCTCCGTTTCAGTTCCCCTATCCACATATACATCCAGGTTAGACCAATAGCTTTGATATGAAGAACCTTTCTTCTAGATCAAAGGCCTACTAGCTCTGTTCGTTAGAACCGTGCTATTTGTATTCTACCTTGCACGAAGGCGCTTCTCAAGCTCATCAAATGATGGGGGACAGATAAAGATGGATATCACTTCAAGAGAAGTAGCCTTTACAGATCTAGCACCTTGAACATCAATGTCGAGAATGCATCTCTGCAATTGAAAAGAAGTTAGAGCATGTAAATGAACCATATCAAATATATGAATTGTGGATGTTAAATAATAAAATGTTCAAACCGATATATACATTGACCAAGAGACTTATGTTTATATTTATAACAGCAACATCGCATGCCAGTTTACCTTTCCGGAATCTGTCACTGCCTCAACTGCTTCGATACTTGTTCCATACAGATTCCCATGAACATGTGCAGATTCAAGGAACTTGCCATCTTGTATGTCCTTTTCCATTATATTTCGCTCTGTGAAATGGTAATGGACTCCATCCAACTCCTTCTCTCTTGGAGCACGAGTTGTGTGACTAATGGAAAACCCAAAGGCGGATGGGAACTCCTCCATGAGTTTGGATATTAATGTGCCTTTACCCACCCCAGAGGGACCACTAATAACTATTGGCTTAGGACTACTACCTTTCACCCCCTTACTCCAAGCAACCACCTCAGTTCCAAGTATCTTCTTCTGCTCCTTAATAAATGGGGTGTCCACCTGCCATAACAAAAAATAAAACCCATTGGAATGGGTTATCTCTGTGTGGATGTGGAAGAAGTACAGAGATCGGAACTTGATCAAATTAAGCAATGGAAACACGTCCAACCTAACCTATTAACTGGGATCCCTAACTACATTGGTTTCTATTTAATCAGGCACAAATACAGAAGACAGACTCATTGGCAGTTATCTTCCTCATTGGTTTGTGGAAAAGCTGGGGAACATACAGCTCAATTTAGCATAGCAGATTTAAAGGAACTGCAAAACTAAGACCAAGACTTAAATAAAACTACAACAAAAATTGAAGTATGTCATGCTGATTGATTAGCTGATAACTGTATATTTAGCTATCTGCTAGCACTCCCAAAAAACCAATTCCTCAAAGAGAGATGACACTGTAGGCAAAAGCAGTTGGAGAATTCAAACCTCGAGAAACCAGGCACAGTCATCAGACGAACAGTCTCTCTTGAGAATCAGTATTCTGTCTTCATTTAGTAGCATTGCTGAATGGCCTTTACATGGCGCAGGTTTCGTGCCTAACACGGTTGGAACCACCCTGCAGGTTCAGCGATAAATCAGGACAAAAACTCTAGAAATGCAATCCAAATGCACAATGCAAAGTAATCAGCAAGCATCTCACCATTTGCCAGTCGACTTATCAAAAATCCGAACATCAATTGACAAGGTGGCTCCATCATCAGATCCTCCAATAACATACTGAAAAAATCAGACTAGTTGTGAGAAGATGATCTGTGTAGATTTTCCAATCAATGAATAAACTAGCAGTAAGCAGATTGCATTTATGGATCACATTCACTCACTATCTTTTGACTATAGATGGTAGCTGTCTGGTACCCTCTAGCTTCTGAATCAAACCCAGTTGGGAAAACATCTTGCAGCCCATCTAGGAACATCTCTTGGGCTTCTCCCTGCTTAGAAAATGCAAACAGATCAATACCTAATATCTAAAACCCTATCAAGTCAAGAAAAACCAAAAAGACAAGGTTTCCAAAATTAAAAGAAACATTTAACAGATAAATAAAAACTAACACATAACATAGTTTCAGATCACATTTCTATCTTATTTCCACCAAAATGGAAGTAATTATAGACAAGATCAAACACTATCTCACCATGGAGAAAACTTGCTTCCCCAAATGGAGCTTCTAACCTGAACAAATATACATGTAAAAAACATTACAAAACAAAAATTAAAGCCCAATAAACAGAATCTAATAAACCAACAAAAATTCTCTATAATGATTAGTGCATATATAGAACAGAATAAGAGAATTCAAAGATGCCATGTAGAATAAAACTAGATCATACAAGAACAAGAAACAAAAACAAAGGGTAGATAAAAAGGACAACATTAATAAACTATAGCAGCCAAAATAATAGAGCCTTCCCATTAAAAAACAAACTTTTTACAACGGTTACTCAAAACCCATATCTGAAACACAGAATCCAAATGAATAAACAAACCTCATATACAAAAAGCACAAAGCCAGACACCGACATGTAAATTCATAAGACAGAGAAATGGAGAAACAACACCAATGCTAAGCAACAACTACTCTCCAAAAATGAAGGAGCAGAGAAACCCACCTGAATATCGCTGGGATCTGAGGATCTAACAATCTCTTTCAGCCAAAATCAATGAAAAAGCCCACGAAAATGAGCAGAATTATCACATAGAGACCAAAGTTCAGGAACTTTGGCAAAAATAACGACTTTATTTCAAATTGATCAAAGGGTCAATAAACCCCTGACCAAAAAATTGATATTTTCATCAATTGGACCTTTTGTTTTGAATGAATTTGAAAGGAAGAATCAAAGAAAAACTGGAGAACTTGGCAGAAAAAAAGGACAGAGAGAGAACGCATCAGGCTTTCGGTTGCATTGTGTTCGGGAAAACCACAAAACCGGCCTTTTATAGCGGTTTCCAGGAGGGGCTACGTTTTGGGAATTCAAAGATCAGGAAAGTGTTTTGGAAAACCACGTCTAGAAACCGCTGAATCGAACATATTTCTACAAATTTCCATTTTTATTTCGCTTTTTCACTTTTCCAAGGAAGGGGCTTTATCAACTTGGCAAATTTGGCTATTGTTACCCATCGGCTGTCCCCCGGCTTCATCGGGCGATTCAGGATGATTGCTGGCTACTTAAATACCCGTTTTTGAATGACTAATTACTCTAGCAAAGATCAAGACATCGAGCGGCTTCCCTTTAGAAGTTTCTGTATAGATTCGATCAATCTAGTATTATTATTTTTTCTTTGTTTTTCAATTATAAAGAGTTATAAAGCAAACTATTAAAAGTATAAGGGGTTTTATGTTAGGCGTTTCTGAGATATTGCATATCTCATAAATGCAACTTATTTAACTGCGATATCTTTGCTATACTTGAGATATCAAGTTTATTTAAGTGAGATACCTTCAGTATATGTGTTAAGTTTATTTACGGTGATATCTTCAGCATATGTGAGATATCAGATTTATTTAACGGTGATATCTTCGGTATACGTGAGATATCAAATTTATTTAACTTTGTCATTGTTGATATGTTTGGTGTTATTTCAGATTTGTCAAACTGTATTTGTAGTGGAAAATTCATTCCTTTTTAGAGATAGAAAAATTAAATAAAAAACATTATTTTTTAGAGAGAGAAACAAGGCATCATGTTATTTGGGCTTGATTGGTAGAATCCTGCCATGTAGTGCATGGGTCACTACTTACTGGTATTTGAACTTGCAAATCACTTCTTATTAGGCTCGATTGCAACCTTCATGAGGAATGGATTCTGAATCTGAGCCTTGCAGATGCTGCTTGCTTTTTCCGATTGCTATTCCTGAACACCCTTCTATCCGGAAAATTAACAGTTACATAGCCTTGTCTTATGATATGGATTTTGGTAATGACTCGCCTCTGTGATCTGTTTCTTGCGCCGCCAACAACAAGAAATGCAGCTCCCAGAGCTGGTGCTTCCTCAACATGACCTTTTCCAACACTGGAGCTCTGTCCAATTTTTGCCTCCAATTGCACCAGCAACATTCCACATTGCGAGCTCAAATTTGTGGGTTAGTGAAGACCATTTCACCAGCATAGGTATGCATTTTGCAATCTACCTGCTGAAATTGGTACAATTTTTAGTGTTGATATAACGTATGCCTTTGGCCCATGGAGTCGAGTTTCTTCTCATTTTTCCCGACTGTTGATTCAGTCATCAAATGCAGATGAACAGTTGTCATTGATCTGAACAAATTGAATTAAGCTGAAATCAGACATGATGATTGTAAATATGAATGTACTGACCAAGACTATGTAGCGCGATCACAGTGTCATTAGGACGAGCTGCAACTTCCGTCGCCCATGAAAGAAGCTCAACACTCGAATCAGCATCGGGGGACATGCCAACAAGTATTTTAGCAGGGGAAGCCATGGTCCTTTCCAGACTTTCCAGTGCATAAACAGCTATAGAATTTGTGCAGGAGGATCCTTCCTGATTAACTTATTGTTCAAATTGTAAAGCAGGGAAAGCATGATTGAGATATCAAGTGGCGAGTGACCTGACCACCCATTGATCACAATCAAATATCCTTGCTCAAGATGCATAACTAGCATTTACAGTGGCAAGAGACGTGACTAATGGAAGAGGTAATCGTTCCACATTTGGTCATACAAAAATAATAGTTCGGTTGGGTGCTTTACAATGGAAGTAAAGGGATAAACATTTATTTGATCTTGTTGTCGAAGCGTCCAAACTGGTGAAAAGGAAGCCCTTTTATCATCTTTACAATGCTGCTACGAACACCGGTGTTAGACGTCCAGCTTCGTGATACTACCAATAGAAATTTGCCACCTCAGTGCATCTCTTCCGGGACGCATTTCCATATCATTTGAATGAACTAAAACTATCCTATTCGCTCCTTTAAGAATCAACTTTGATTCTAAAACACGATTGGTTGAGATTGCTTGCATAGGCTCCATGGTTTGCTAATTATCCATCATTTGAGGTAAAGTATACGGTGGTTTGGATTGTGGAAAGAAATCCAGCCAGCCCTGTCTTCTAATTTCCGCAATTGTCTTTGGTAACACAATTACATTGACAATAATTTAATCTATAGAAAACATTAGGACTTGTTAGTTAAATTTGGAAATAAGCGCACACACGGAGTAGATGACTAAGGCATAGAAATAGCCTCTTGCAAAATACAAGGTGAGGCTATGTACTATTGACCTTTGTGATCTGTCCCTTCCCTGGAACAGGTTATCCAAAGTCAATGGTTGACGCATTAATTTTTATTAAAAAATAATAAAATATTTCTCATGATGTATTTCAAATATCACCAAAAATATCACTATAGATATCACAGAACATATGACACTTGTATCACATATCACATAAGATATCATTAGAGATATCGCACCCCATAGAAAACTTGCATAAAATCAATATGATGAACCTTAACTTAGAAGGATGTGTCAAAATGCACTTCCTGAGGATACTTGAAACCTCTCAATAGGTATAAGAGATTTGACAACTCTATCTCTAGGATTTTGCCAAGTTAGACTTAATATGTACCTCAAATAATTTGCACAATCATAATTAGTTCGTACTTTTGTCTCATAAATTTGAATGCCTTGTAAATCATAAATATATTGCAAAGTTTGATAAATAAAAAATATAAGCCAATGATAAAAAAAAGATTATGGTTATGAGTCGTAAAATGCATACTTAGTAACTATATAATATTTTTTAAATAAATTAAAGAGGCATCAAATTGGGCCTACAAAATGCACACCCCAATAAACATCTAAAGCCTAACACCCAGAAAAGATCATGGATATGGATTACAAAATGTGTGTCCACCAAGAAGAGAATAAAGTAATGCACAAAACTAGTGAACTCTAGAAGAGAGAGAGAGAGAGAGAGAGAGAGAGAGAGAGAGAGAGAGAGAGAGAGAGAGAGAGAGAGCACGCGTGCGTGTGTGTGTGTTAACTAGATGACTCTAAAAAACCAAAACCTAAAATGATCTAGGGGAAGAGAGGATTTTGTGTAAGCAATGTAGTATAGAATTACTACTCTTTATCTCTTATAAAAAACGTGATTTGGGACTAAGAGTCCCTTTAACTTAAAAAAACAATACTAAGAATCCCCCGCTTTTTTAAGTTTAAACAACTTAATAATATTCTTCCACTTGGTTTAAGTTATAAACAACTCGATCAACAAAGAATCACCCTCTTGTTTTTATATTAGATCAAGCAAAATAAAAATAAAAATCCTCCTTTGTAGAAGACAAGCAGGTTGAGTAAGAAGATTAAACGATCCACCTCTTACTAAGTTATGATTGATTTCTAGTGAGTTGAGATCATGCATGTTTGGTTGTCATCCACTTGATATGTGAAAACCCCAATTTTTTTGGAAATTTTTGGAATTAATTAGAAGTTTTACAAAAATCAGGGTGAAATATTATATTTAATATAATATTAATTTTTAGAAAAAGAATCAGGTCTTGAAACATAGATATTTGAAATAATTCATAAGAAATCAGTCAGAATGATGTAAGCACGCTGAAATCTGAGCTCAGGTAAAAAATTCCTATTTTTTGTAATTTTTTTGAATTTACATTTACCCATAAAGGTAAAATAGTCATTTCACTTTTGTGTGAGGTCTATAAAAGTTGGGTGAGCTGGTGGATAGCCATCTCAGGGAATATCAATGATGAAAAATAAACATGATGATGAATATGCTTTTAATTTTATAAGAAAAGTAGAAAATCATTTATAATTAAAATAATGCAAAAATAACCCTATAAATACCTCTCCTACAGACTATACAAAATTGCACAGATCCCTAAGGCTTTGCCACTCTCTCCCTCTCTCTTTCATTTTCTTTCTTTCTCTCTCTTTTTCCTTTTCCTTTTTCTTTCTTTCTTTTTTCCTTTTCTTTTTCTCTCTCCTCTCTTTCCAACCGTAGTGGCAGTCCCCACACGCGCTCAACACAGGAACCAACCTGCGCCAGGCTGGCATGTCCCAGGATGCGCCTTCCACCCAATGGTGAGACAACCCTGTCGGCTAAGGTTTTCTCTAGCTTGGCAAAATCGTCTCTAATCTCACTCTTCCGGCATTGGTAACTACCTAGGAACCTCAAAATTAGGTTCCCCTCACTCCCCTCTTCAAAACCCATCTCCTATCTCCCTTCCCCAGCACCGGCAAGCACATCGACGGCAAGAAATTTATAGAAACCCTAGTCGTCCGGATAGGGCTTCAAAATCCGACACTTGTTTCTCTAGCTACCTCTCTACTCGAGACCAGGTCCAAGTAGGTTTCCCTCTTTTTCCTATCTGTTTTTCAACCAAAAACGGGAGGATTCACCTTGGAATCTGCTTCACCGGTGATTGGTTCATTGGTGAAATAGATCCGGTGAACCCTAAATGGGAATCACCCAGCAATGGCTCAAATGAGGATTCTGAGCCATTGGATGGAATTGTGAGACCCCGAAAACCCCATATATAGGTTCACATGGAGATTTTTCAATGGATCTAGCCGTTGATTTGGGGAAGTACTGATCTAACAGTCGGGATCGGACCGTCTCGGCTATCCCAGATCACCCTCCCTGTACCACCGGTTATCACCAGTAGAATGCGGCAAGGGAGATTCGCTGATTGACCTGTCGATCTATGAACCTATATTGAATCTAGGCCCTTGTTTTGATCTAAAATCTTAAAAATGCAATTCATAGCTCATTTTAACTCCAAATCAAGATCAGAAAAGCTCTAGATTTCTAGTAAATAGTATAATCTAATGAAAATATAAATTTTATGTTTTATTCACTGTTAAAATCTATAAATTACAAAAAGAGGTACTAATTCCCAAGATCAGTCAAATTTGACATGATCAGACCTTGGATTTCTAATCCATCAATGATCTAGTGATGAGGGAACATGGAATCAAGATTAGATATAACTGCTCTTGGATGAATTAAGAAATTTAACCTTAATGGAAGAGAAATCTTAAAAATAATCATGGATTTACTTGATCTGGCTAATCCAGCATGATCAGAAACTATAAAACAGTATGGATGATGATCTAATGATAAGATCATGAGAAATGAATGCCCTGATGTGGCTAATTTGGGATAGATTGAAATCTATGCCCTTGATTTAGATAAATTGTCTGAAGATCTTCTTGATCGATTGGATCAAGAAAGATCAGATCATATGATGAGATGCATCAATGATCTAGTGATGATATCACATTAAGAGAATGTGATAGATCTGAATAAAAATGAAAGATTAATATCTAAACCCTTAATGGGATGAAAAATGAATAGAAATCAAAATATGATCATTTGATCAAAATGAATAAATATGATATATTCAAATGAGCATGTGAATTATTAAATTCTATTGTAAATGTTCTTTTAATTACTTAGTAGATTTAATTGTTAGATTTATTTACTTATGCTTTAATTGTTCATGTTATGTAAATTACATGAAAAATATAATTAAATAAAAATAGATATTGATGAACATTTACAATGAATATGGACATGGACATGGACTTAATGATAGTAAGGGCTATAGTTAGTAGGACAATATAAAGAATATCATTTTCTTAGCCCAAATTAGGAGAATAATAAACCCCATGAATGACATTTAAATGTTCATGGATTTAATTAAAATTAAATAGCAAGAGTACTTAAGGTTTAATGCTCATAGGAACCTTATGAAGATTCAGCTAAGGTCACCCTAGTAAATACTGAACATAGTGGTTAAGGAGGTTCTCTAATAGAGCCTCACTCTTCCCCCACCTTTTAACAAAGTTTGTGAGGTCTAAACGCCTCCTTATATGAGGATTGAATTAACCACTCTATGAGCAGCTTTTAACTGGTAAGCCTTAGTCAATTCTGAAATAAAGAGTTGTCTAATGTTAGAAAAGACATAAACTATCTTCAACCAATAAGACATTAACTGGTTGAATAATAATAATAATATCATAAAAGGATTGTAAACTATCTAATCCTAATAAAAATGGTAATTAAGATAATCAAAGATCAAATAAGATCCATGTGGAGATCTTGAATGATCAAGAATAATAAGAATAATAATATTGTATGTATGTTTTGAAGTAGTATAAATATTAGATTCAAATGTAGATCAATAAATTAGACCCTTGGTTAATATGATCTAAGGAACAAGATCCAAATCATCCTATGTAAGGATGATCAAATGAACAATTAGGAAGTATAAATGAGTTGAGGAATGATTATATACATATGATTTGACAGATACATGAAGGATATGATGATCAAGATCAATGAGAAGATAGATTGTTGAAAGTAAAGGTAGGTGGTCCTTAAGGATATATTCAATATATAAGATACATGCATTTTACACATGATCTTATCATGATAAATGAGTTTTGATTATAATTGCCTTGGAATTGTTATGAATCAATAAATGATATTCAAATGAATACAAAGGGTTTGATTAAGTAATTATGAAATTACTTAAGACAACAAATGATGTTGAAATGAATACAAAAGGATTGATTAAGTAATTATGAAATTACTTAATGGGTAGAATGGGAAGATTTAAACTATATAAGTTGAACTCCCAAATCATAAGGAGTTATAGGTATGTCTTATTATAACCAAACACATAGTCTATAAGTATTGAATATTATTTTTCATACAAACATAGAGACTTGTGATTTTGTTTTTAGACAGACTTATGCCTGGGGATGCCAATGCTAGGAGAGTTGTAAGGGATTGGCCACTTGCTCTCCAAAACTGATTATGATGATGATACCATACCCAAAGAGAGGCAAAAAGTAGGGTGGAGCAATTATGGGAAGGTCGTCACTGTGACAACCATAGTTCCCCCCATACGAACATGGATCTGTATTTTCCACCGTGGTATCAGTGGAGTATTATGTAGTTATTTGGGCTCGCTGTATGGATAGAGATTGCGAGCATGGTAGTCCTTTGATATTTTGCATTATGATGCAATTGATTATGGTATGATGAGATGCCATGGTATGACATGATAAGATGCCTATGTTATGGCATGATGAGATGCCTTATGTGATGGCATGATGAGATGCCTTATTTTATGGCATGATGAGATGCCTGGTAAAAGTTATTAACAATGTTGTAGTGGAGGATGAATCCCAATACGGTATGATTATATATTAACACCTAGTGTTAATATTAAAATTAGTTTAGAAATGAGATATTATTGATGATATTGACTATATTCACCATTTTCAATGGTACATACATATAATTCATATGATGAGTGAAAGATAAAATGGTTATCCAATTGTATAAATTGATTTATATCATAGATATAAAGAATTGTTAACTTTGAGATATATTGATTATATTTCTTAAATCCCCTACCAAGCATAGCTTGCTGAGATATTGTAAATGTTTGAATGTTAACAATATCTCATATATAATTAAGGAAGATTGAAAGCTCAAGACTTGAGGATAATCATCACCGAACTACTACTTAGGGTATTTACTTTGAGGAAGATTGTATTGATTGTTTTGTAATTTGAATTATAATATTTGGACAATGTATATAATAACTACTGGGGATGTGTATGTGAACCACTGGATCGATCCTGATTTTAATAAAAGTATTTCTATTGTTATTCAATAGAAATTTTATTTTATATAAAAATCTATGTATGATAAGTAATTTAAGGTGACACTTGGGTTTTTGACAAATCAATTTCAAAGAAATTATGTTTCCACTATTTGAATTTAAATTTTTTTAAAATCAGGGCCCTACCTTTGCAAATATTTATGAAAATGTGTTTGAAAAACCCGGGTTGTCACACATATGGTCTGATCATGCTTGATCTTACTGATCAAGTTGGTCCCTTTGTATTTTTAGGGTATTTCTACCATAAAGGGTAGATTTCTTAATTTTTCATAGATATGTCATAATAAGTTCTTAATTTCACATATTATCAACATTATATCATATTTGAATCAGTTTTCCAAGGTCTGATCATCATAACTTTTACAGAACAAGATAATTAGGAACTTGTTTCCTATAAACAAAAAGTTTCTTGAATTATTTATTAAAATTTATGGTTTCAAAAGAAAATATAATTCACAAGCTTTCCATAGCTTCTTTTCAATCTGGATTTAGAGTCCAGATGACTTTTGAATTAAAGTTTGAAGTTCACAGTCAAAATAAGAGCCCAAATTCAATCTGGTCCTTGCAGATTGATGGAATGATCTGCAGCCCACCTCTGCTCGTTCCATCGATGATGGCCGGTGTATGCGAGACGTCCTGATCAGGACCGTCGGATCACCTATCTCCAGATCATCCCTGATCTACCATCATCTATGGCTGGGATTTACCTATCTAGGGTTTTTGGGTCCCAACTTTTCATCCAACGGCTTAGAGTTTTCATCTGAGCCGTTGTATGATGGGATCTCAACCCTTCATGCTGGAACCGTCATCTCCGACGGATCAACGGCTGTGGAGATCCCTGGGAGGCCAAAGATTAATACTGTACTGCATGGAATAAAAAGGGGAAATAGGGAAACCACCTACTTGGTATTGTTGGAGTGGAGAAACCACTGGAGAAGAAGAGAGAAAACTAGAAACCCTAGATGTGTCATATTTGATAAAGTTGGAGAAAACTAGAAACCCTAGATACAGTCGGAGATTTCTTCGATAAAGTTGCTAAAGAAGAAGAAATAAGTTGGGAGAAGCATAGAACCCCCTCTGCTAAATAGTCTTAACAGTTCATGATCACTATTCAATGGCTGGATTGGCCAGAATAATTTGAAATTTTTGTCGGAGACAACATCAACATTGGACTTGAGATTGATTTGAAATTTTTTAGCGATATCACTAGTAGATCACAAATATTCCTTGGGGCTTTTGTAATCAGGATGTCCCAAACAGATCGAATGGTTTAAAATTTGGAAATCATCTTTGTAATTAGATGCCTGATTGAATTAGGATTTTTCTATAAAAAACCATAGCTACCAGGGACGATGCATCAATTGATGCGCTCGACTTCTCCACTGGGTATGGAAGCCGGGTGCGTCTATGGACGCTCTAACAAAGAAAAAAAATTAAGAGGGATGACTTGGTCACTCATCTATTGAATGTCCTGTGGTTGGACACGAATGGGAAATCCTTATGGGGTGTGCTTGTTTGCATGCTATGACTGATGCGTCATATTTGAATTTGGGGGAAAAACTGTAATTTTGCTCTAATAACCATAGGCCTTACTTGATAGCACATGCTAACTACGTTGTATATGACTAGTTAAAATGGAAATAAATGCTCATGTTATATTGAATGTGTTTTTAAGCATAGCAACGAGAATGATTGGATATGCATGGGTTTAGTTCTTTTCCTTTACTAGGCTTCGCAGCTCACCTTATTATTTTGCAAGTACCAGTCAGGTAGAGAAGAGAAAGGTCGTTGAGTGAGTTGAAGAAAGCTTGCTTGAAGATGTTAAATTTTGAGTTGTATATATATATACATGTATATATGTGCTAATGCTCTAAACGAGTTATATCTTATTTTTGACACTGATCCTTATGCATCATATATGTTTTATTATGATAGATAGTATAGAGATTGAGTCTCCCTTTAGGAAATTATGATTGCGATATTGTCTATCAGGTGAACCGCATAGCATGCGTTAAATGCATAAATCCGAAAAACAGGGGAGACTCTGCCAAAATTTCGGTAGGACTCGGTTGTTAAAGGAGAAAAATATTTTACTAGTAAACTGTGACTTGCACAGGACAAGAGCACCTAGCTCTCTCAACACTTCCATTGTGATATAAATTATGAAAAAAAAAAAAAAGAAAAAAAAAAAAGAAGAAAAAAAGCAAGGCCATGTAGGCCTAGCTTGCCCAATCGTTAGGCTTGATTAAGCCTAATCGCGGCCCTGGGGATTGGGGTCGTGACAGCTTGGTATTAGAGCATGGCGATAGATCATTGGTGGTGAACATCTTTTATTATTGTTTGTGATCATCAAAATTTGAATGTTTTGTGGCTTCTGAAAGTAAACTTGTTGGTTGTTGACTACTTTCAGCATGGTTAATAAGTGATTAACCCTTATTGTTGATGTTGTGAAGGGCATAGTCATGGTGGAGACTAGGAGTGATGACTCGAGTTCTGGAAGGCCAGCATTGCATGCAAGTGATCCAGTCCAGGATGCCATAGGACAGATGGCTCAGGCAATTGCTGATGCTATTGGCAGGGGAGCAAGAGGTCAGCCCTTAGCTGCACTCGTCCCTAGAGCTCCTAGAGAGAGCATAAGCAGGGAAACACTTGCCTTGTGAGAGTTTAGGAAGTTGGGGCCACCCAAGTTTGATGGGATGTCAGATCCCATCGAAGCAGAGGATTGGTTAGAGCAAACACAAAGGATCTTCGAGGCATAGAAAATCGATGAAGATCTGAAGGTACGGGTGTCTACATTTCAGTTCACTGGTGAGGCTATTCATTGGTGGCGGGTGGCAAGAAGTGTTAGAGCCGATGAGGAGTGGACTTGGGGAGCTTTTTAGAGAGGCCTATTTAGCAAAGTACTTTCCCAGTGCTCAGAGAGATGCTAAAGTGGCTGAGTTTTTGAGGCTCACGCAACGTGACATGACTGTGGGACAGTACGCTGCCAGATTTGATTAGTTGGCACGATATGCACCATTGATGATCCCCACTGCTAGGGATAAGGCCTATCGCTTCATCCAGGGCCTAAGATCCTCTATCCGACAGTGCTTGGTACCTTTCAAGTTGCAAGACTATGCTGAGGCTATAGATAGAGCGCAGTTGATTGAGCAGGATCAGGGTAGAGAAACTAGTGCATCTGAGTTTAAGAAGAGAAGTTTTGGGAAATCTCACTCGCAGGGTAGCAAGGATAAGAGGAGGAAGGGGTATTCTCCTCAAGCGCAGAACACACATGCACGTTCTCTATCCCTTGGAATGGTTAATAAGACATGCTATGGATGTGGACAGGAGGGCCATTTTAAGAGAGATTGTCCTAAGAAGAAAGCCGCACAAGGCAGTATGCAGAGTAGCAATAGACCACATCCTCAGGGTCGGCCACCAGCACAGAGGGCAAATGTACCATTCAGAGGAGTACCTCCTATTTCTAAGCAGAGGACATAGGGCAGAGTCTACGCATTGACACAGCTAGACACCCTGCCTGACCGCACAGTTATAGAAGGTACATTTTTGTCGTTTCACACTTGGGTTAGAGCATTATTTGATTCGGGTGCAACACATTCTTTCATTTCATCCTCAATTGTTCTTGACTTAAGCATGGAAACAGAACCATTGGACTCAACATTGCAAGTTGAGTTGCCTATAGGGACGAGCATCACCTCCAACAAAGTGTGTCGAAATTGTGATATTGACATGGTAGGTCACAGGGTGAGGTTTGATCTGGTGGTAATAGACATTACTCCATATGATGTGATTGTGGGCATGGATTTTCTGTCTGAATACCGTGCCATTATTGATTGCAGTCGAAGGAGGGTTGACTTTGTCCTACCTAATGGAGTTCATTTTTATTTCTTAGCCACAGAGGATTATAGTTACCCTCAACTTCATGTTGGTTACAAACGCAAGAAAGACTATGGTGGGTGGATGGCGAGCATGGTAGGGCGAGATGACGTTGATGCTGACATTGAATCCATGCTAATAGTAAGGGAGTTTGTTGATGTTTTCCCTGATGAGCTGTCAGGATTACCTCCAAGGAAGGAGGTCGACTTTGCTATTGAGCTTTTACCTGGCGTTTCTCCAATTTCAATCGCTCCACACCGCATGGCGCCTGCTGAATTATAGGAGTTGAAGGTGCAGTTGGAGGAGTTGCAAGGCAAAGGTTTCATTCGCCCTAGCACGTCACCATGGGGAGCCCCAATATTGTTTGCAAGAAAGAAGGATGGCACACTACGGCTATGTATTGACTACTGGCAACTGAATAGGGTGACGATCAAGAATAAATACCCCTTGTCGAGGATTGATGACCTATTTGATCAGTTGAGGGGATCGAGGTGGTTTTCTAGGATTGACTTGCGATTTGGATACCATCAGCTATGGGTGAGGGACGAAGATGTCCCTAAGACGGCATTCAGGACACGATATGGTCACTTTGAGTTTGTCATGATGCCTTTTGGGTTGATGAATGCTCCAGCCTTAATGAGCCTTTATGAGCCTCATGAATCAAATTTTTCTCCCTTATTTAGATCAATTCATTGTCGTGTTTGTGGATGACGTGTTGATATACTCAAGATCTAAGGAGGAGCATGAACAACACTTGTCCATTGCATTGCAGATGTTGAGGGAACATCAGTTGTATGCGAACCTTAGCAAGTGTGAGTTTTGGGCATCCAAGGTGAATTTTCTTGGACATGTAGTTTCTGGTGATGGGATTGCTGTCAACTCGTCAAAGATGGAAGCCGTGCTAAGTTAGGAAAGACCGAGGAACATAACCGAGATCAGGAGTTTTCTCGGGATGGCAGGTTATTATAGGAGGTTTGGGAAGGACATCTCACGCATTGCAGCATCCATGACAAGACTTACGAGAAAGGGGGTGGTATTTGAGTGGGATGATTCATGTGAGTAGTCATTTCAGGAGTTGAAGAAACAATTAACCTCAACACCTGTGCTTATCATTCTTGAGCGAGGTGTCGATTATACGGTGTATTGTGATGCTTCACACTTAGGACTGGGATGTGTCCTAATGCAAGAAGGAAGAGTAGTGGCTTATGGCTCGTGTCAATTGAAGTCAAATGAGAAGAAATACCCTACTCATGACTTAGAGTTGGCAGCGGTGGTGTTTGCATTGAAGCTTTGGAAGCATTATTTGTATGGTGAAAGGTTTGATGTCTTTACCGACCATAAAAGCTTAAAGTATATCTTCACTCAGAAGAATTTAAATCTGAGGCATATCAGATGGGTTGAGTACTTGGAGAACTTTGATTTCACACTTCAGTATCACCCAGGAAAAGCGAATGTTGTTGTAGATGCACTAAGTAGGAAGTCTGGAGGTTTGATAGCTGGACTTCAAGGTTTCAGATGGAAGGTGCATGAGTCATTGACCGAATATGACTTGCACATTGATTCATCTGAAAGGGGTGCATTTTTGTATCAAATGATTGCTCAACCTTCTATAATACAAGAAGTATTGCATGCACAGAAGGATGATGAAGAGGCTAAGAGTATTAGAGCCCGAATAGAAGAAGGTGAGAGCGTTGAGCATTGGACCGTGGACTCTTCTGGTGGGGTACGATATTTGAGTAGATTGATGGTCCCTCCAGTTGATGAGGTTAGGAGAGGATTGCTAAGTGAGGCACACTGGTCTAAGTTTTCGATACATCCCGGTAGTACAAAGATGTATCATGACCTTAGGAGACACTTTTGGTGGAAGGGTATGAAGAAGGACATTACTGAATTTGTTACTCGATATCTGATTTGTCAACAGGTTAAAGCAAAACATCAAAAGCCTGCGGGGTTACTAGAGCCATTGTCAGTGGCAGAATGGAAGTGGGAGCACATTACCATGGATTTTGTGCTAGGTCTTCCACGTAGTAAGTAAGGTTGGAACAACATTTGGGTGATTGTGGATAGACTGACCAAGTCAGCGCACTTCCTGCCAGTGAAGGTCACTGATTCACTGAAGACATTGAGTCGGTTGTATGTACGTGAGATTGTAAGGTTACATGGGGTACCTGTATCCATTGTGTCAGATAGAGATTCGAGGTTTACTTCTCGGTTCTGGAAGAGTTTACAGCAGGTGATGGGTACAAGGTTGACTTTTAGCTTAGCATTTCATCCTCAGACAAATGGGCAGTCTGAGAGAGTGATCCAGGTGCTTGAAGAAATGTTGAGAGCTTGTGTGTTAGACTTCCAATAGAAGTGGGCGAATATTTACCTTTGGTGGAATTCTCGTACAACAACAGTTTCCAATCTAGCATAAGGATGGCACCAGTTGAGGCGTTATATGGTAGGCATGCTAATCCCCAGTTTGCTGGGTAGAGGTTGGTGTGACATCGTTACTAGGCCCTGAGGTAGTTAGAGAAACCACAGAAAAGGTAAAGCAAATCAGGCAGCGGTTGTTGACAGCTCAGAGTAGGACCAAGAGCTATACTGATCGAAGGAGGCGACCTTTGGAGTTTGAGGTAGGAGATCATGTGTTCTTAAAGGCTCGGCCAAGACCAGGAGTGACACGTTTTGGCAAACGTGGGAAATTGTCTCCTCAATTTATTAGATCATTCGAGATTCTAGAGCGTGTGGGCGAAGTTGCTTATTGGCTGGCTTTGCCTCCACATTTAGCATTGATTCATAATGTTTTCCATGTGTCGATGTTGCGGAAATATGAGCGAGACCCTTCCCATGTTCTTGATTGGACAGACCTTGCCATTCAAGAGGATGTCTCTTATGAGGAGAAACCAATACAGGTGGTTAACCGTAAAGAACAAGTATTGCGTCGAAGAGTGATACCACTTGTAAAGGTGGTATGGCAACTTCACAGGACAGAAGAAGCCACATGGGAGTTGGAGTTTGAGGTTTGACAAAAATACCCAAAATTATTTGAGGACTTAGGTATTTATCTAATTTTGAGGACGAAATTTCTTTAAGTAGGGGAGTGTTGTCACATCCATGTCCTAAATAGTGGAGTAAAACGTAAAAATTACGAACATTAGAAATCCAGGATGCCAAGTCACTCATCAGACTATGCTCGGAGAGAGCTTTCCAGAGACACTAAGGACACGCGAAACGGAGATTGAGAGTGAAAGACTCAGGGATTTCACCATTGAGGTAGAGGGGGTCCAAATTGATAATGGCACCCCCCTCTAATGCATGTGAACCAAGGGCCACGTGGGAGGAGCTCTACACGCGGGAGTGGAACTCACCGCATGGAGCTCTACTCCCACGCGTCTGCAACATAGGAAAGAGGGAGCCAAAACTGGCAACCCTCTCCCCTTTCACTCGATTCCCGGCAACCCCTCCTGCCCTCATTTCCCTGGTTCTCCCTCTCCTTCAATCAAGCATCACTCGCATAGGAACCAGGTCGTTCCTATTTCTCAGGCAAACGGAACCTCCTCGCTCGTGATTCCCTCTTTACCCGGACTTCCTCTCCATCGACAACTACACACCAACGAAGGTTAGGGGTGAGTCTTCTCCTTCACCTCCCTTTTCCCCCTTGTTTCCTTTTTCCTCTCCATTCCCCATTCCTCTTTCGTTTTTCCGACGAGTTGGGGTGGTGAAAATTTTCGTCAGATTCATGTTATACAGGGAGAGAAACGGGATTGGATTGAAAATCCACCCGTTCAGGTTGTTCCTTGGACGTTTCTAAGTGAAACCCCTTTGGTTTCACGGAGATTCGACAAGAAATGAAGCCAAAAAATGAAAAAAAAAGAAAAAAAAAAAAGCACCTAGGGTTAGTTTCAAAAACCATTGAAAAATCCATCAAAATTTGATAGTTTGAGTGCAAATCAAAAGGGGAAAACACGGGAAAACGAAAAATCAAGAAATTCCAAGCATTCCCATTAAATTTTGCTGAAAAATGACGTCACCTATGTCGCCGGCAACGACTGGAATCCGGTCATCTTCTCCGGCGACGGTGACATTTTTCGGCGAGCCCTAAAAAACTGTGAAAAATGAAAATTTTTAGATATGGACAATTCGCGTGTGATCTTTTCATCCGCAAAGACGGATCGTCGATCAGGAATCGATTGGTCCACGAAATTGCTTGTTAATGCATAGGAAAAATTTGGAACCTTAACATCCGACCGTTAAAAATGTGATCGGGAGGTAAATTTAGGTCAAATATAACTCCAAGTAATCATTAGTGATGAATTATCACAGAAATGACTAACTAATTACGGATAAATTGATGGGAAATCCTATCTGGCCGTCCAATACTCGATCAGCGAATGTTAGAGGTCAGGAAAGGATATTAGACCATGAATTATGGCTAAAAGCATTGAATTGTGAAATAACTTATCTAAAATGTTGGAAATTGAAACTTCTAGACGTACGCGCTTGATCTAGACCATCGATGTAAGACCAATGGTGCTGATCCAATTGGATAGCGACCAATTGGTGTGCAAATCCTTGATCTAGATATATGAGGTTTGATTACGAACATGGTAAATGTAGAACTAGAAGTGATTATAGAAAATGGGATGAAATTCTAAAATTTACGTAGAACTTGTATTTGTTGCAGAGGTTTGAGAGTAGTGTGAACGGTTTTAGTAGTAGAACTTTAAGTTGTACTTGGAGAGCAGGTAAGGACCCTGAACCCTTGCATTCTTTAAATTCTTGTTGTTATGTTCTCTTGAAATTGACTTTATGCATGTGTAAAATGAATATATTGTCACCTTGGTAGAATGGATGATAGAAACTGTAATTTCTTATTGAAAGGGTCATGCTATAATTTGATTTACTACGCTTAACTGTTATAATGATGCAAATTATTATAAAATGGTCAAGCCCAAGATAGTAAGCCCTGAGGGCCGCCCGGTAAGCTATGATGACGCCTTCCAAGACTATAAACCCTGAGGGAAAGGGCTACCTGGTTGCTTGCAACTAAGGTAAAGCCACCCAAGATGGTAAATCCTGAGGAATGGACTGCCATGTATTGAGCCTCCCAAGATGGTAAACCCTGAGGGATGAGCTGTCAGGTATTGAGCCTCCCAAGATGGTAATTCCTTAGGGAAAGGGCTGCCTGGTCTTTTGAGATCACGGTGGAGTTGCCCAAGATGGTAAACCCTGAGGGATGAGCTGGCATATTGAGTTACCCAAGATGGTAAACCTTGAGGGAAAGGGCTGCCTGGTTGATTTCGACTAAGGTGGAACCACCCAAGATGGTAAATCCTGAGGGAACCTGACTTTGGCGCTGCCCAAGATGGTAAATCCTGAGGGTCTGGCTGCCTTGATGATGATACACATAGTGGGCCGCCCAAGATGGTAATCCTTGAGGGAAATGACTATTGAATCCTGGTGTAATGCTAGGCATGTTTAATATTACTAAGAAAATCATTAATGAATATGCCGCTTTGTTGGATGTAACGCTTATGGTTTGCATTTAACTTTAGAATGAGGTCCATGACTTAGTCATTCATCTATTGAATGTCCTGTGGTTGGACACGAATGGGAAATCCTTATGGGGTGTGCTTGTTTGCATGCGATGACTATTGCGTCATATTTGAATTTGGGGGAAAAACTGTAATTTTGCTCTATTACCCATAGGCCTTACTTGATAGCACATACTAACTACGTTGTATATGATTAATTAAAATGGAAATGAATGCTCATGTTATATTGAATGTGTTTTTAAGCGTAGCAATGAGAATGATTGGATATGCGTGGGTTTAGTTCTTTTCCCTTATTGGGCTTCGCAGCTCACCTTATTATTTTGCAGGTACCAATCAGGTAGAGAAGAGAAAGGTCGTTGAGTGAGTTGAAGAAAGCTTGCTTGAAGATGTTAAATTTTGAGTTGTATATATATACATGTATATATGTGTTAATGCTGTAAACGAGTTATATCTTATTTTTGACACTGATCCTTATGCATCATATATGTTTTATTATGATAGATAGTATGGAGATTGAGTCTCTCTTCAAGAAATTATGATTGCGATATTGTCTATCAGGTAAACCGCATAGCATGCGTTAAATGCATAAGTCCGAAAAACAGGGGAGACTCTACCGAAATTTCGGTAGGACTCGATTGTTAAAGGAGAAAAATATTTTACTAGTAAACTGTGATTTGCACAGGACAAGAGCACCTAGCTCTCTCAACACTTCCGCTGTGATATAAATTATGAAAAAAAAGAGCAAGGCCACGTAGGCCTAGCTCACCCAATTGTTAGGCTTGATCAAGCCTAATCGCAGCCCTGGGGATTGGGGTCGTGACAATTATACTCTTGCAAAATTTATACACGAAGTCCAATTTATAACTCGAACTCTCAAAAGAATTTTATATACATATATTTTCTGTCATATAATAAAGTTTTCACCCAGAGAAACTCATTCATAATCTTTATTCTAATTCCTTACAATTAATCATGTACTCTCCAAGGCTTCACACATACTATTCTCACATTAGAAATTATACATATTAGAAATTGTCTCCATTAGTAAATCATCTATCAACAATATTCTTAGTTAGAGACACTAACTCATGCATGTCATATTCTGATTTCTTACCTTAAGAGCCTAACCATCCTCACAAGAATTTACTTTTCATTTAGTTGATCATTTTCCTTTTTCCATGACTATTCATGACTTCTACTTAAGTCATTTTCCAATAATGATATGAATCAATATATATATATATATATATGATTTTCACTTGATCCTTGCACCTTTTAACTCAACTGCAAACACCTCTAAATGATGTTTATTCAAGTTTCAAAATGTACTAAATGATTTAGTCATTAGCTCATACCATTTTTAACTCTCACCTTGGACTATCATCTTCACATGGACTTTTGGGACTAGCTATGAGTAGATGAACCTAGCTTTGATACCAACTATGAAGACCTAGTGTTTTTCAAACACTTTTTAAACAAGATTTTTCAAAAGGTGGGGCCCCAATTTTTTAAAACAAAACAAAGAAAAATAATTTCAATGAGTTTTATTTTAAGAAAAAACCCTGAGTGTCAACCACAGACTCAAAACTCAAATAAATTTTTTATTTTTCAATTAAACATTTCCAAAACAAGTTTACTTCTTTAGGACCCATCTAGTCAATACATGGTCATGAGCTCATACTAGGCATATCACCATGCCATATAGTCATTAGTGGTCACAGCACCTTGATCTCATAAGAAAACCAAGCACATATGCTATCACTTCCTAGTGATCACAACACCGTGTGCAAAAATACAAGGAACTGCTATGCTGTAGTGATAACCAACACATGATCTATTGACTACCACTCCCTGCCGACATCGAAACAGGAGACTTGTTGTCTGTTTGCATGGGTGGGGACCGGACTTGTAGTGTGGGCTACCTATGATACCAACCCCTGCTGAGTGCCATCTACGGGCAGATGTCTATCATCTCATAATCTTAGAGGGTGGGTGGCCGGATTTGTACCCCTCTTAGCATAGCATCCCCTAGGCAACCAACCTATTGAAAACAAAATCCTTAGGCCTCCATGCTTGGATATAAAACAATAGTATCAGGCTATATGCCTATCTCATATCAACCTGTGAAAAATACTATATCATATAAATAGCTAGTACCCTGTACCAGATCAAGCCCATATGTCTTTTACACCAAAATCATGCCATAATTAAGCATGCCATGCACCATCAAAAATGTCTTTTTAAATGAATGGCATACATTTAAATCCATGGAGGTATAATCACAATACAACCATCTGGCATATACAAAATTATATCCTTTTCATTTCATAATTCATGTCATAAATACTGCATGTATACTGTAAGATAATAATCACATTTTATAAATGATTCATGCAACTCAAATCTCATGTAGGTACCAAAATCACTTCATGAGTATATAAATAAATCATGCAGCTTATGAAATTAGCATCTTAAATTCCACCTACCTCAAATCCTTATAATAGCCCCAGTCTCAATTGCATATCCATTAATGTATTTGTCAAGTCATAGATACATTTCAAGTTAACCACTTATTCATAAATTCTCACCCATTACTCATCTAGTCTTTGATCATCATCAATCATAATGATCTTACTCTTACAGACCTTCAACCCTGTGTATACTTTTTTATTTTTATAATAGTAATCAATTTGGATCATTGATTAAAGATCAACGACTCAGATCATTTGATCTATTCTTATTAAAGTCAAACCAAGCTATGATCAACTAAATATATGCATCTTGATAATCACAAGGCTCAATCATTCCATTTCAGTGGAATTCAGGGCGATCCAATCGTTGGATTGTTCTTTAAAGCCTCTATTTATGATTAGATCACCAATTCTAATCTTAATCATCACAATCAATTCCATTTCACCATTTTAGTATATATTTATGATTTATGTCTTGATCTGATGGTCTAATCACTCTATGATAGATCAAATATAAAATTCTTCATTAGATCAATTTCTAGCATGAATACACATGATCTAATTATTAAATCAATCAATCAATCAATCCATATTGGATCATATAATTGTTTGAGTTCCAGGCCTAATCAGCCCAATCTAAGTTATTGGATAACATCTTATAGGTTTGATCTAAGTGGATGTGCTCAGATTAAGATTGTGAGCTAAAATCGTGTCTGCATCGTGGAGATGATTCCAACTGACGTTTTGGATAAAAATCAGGCATATATAGCCTCTACAATTTCAAAAAATCCATCTCATATCACATTTCAATGGTCCAAATCAAAATTCAGGCTAGAATAGTAAAAACCCAGCATCCTTAGGATGCACGCGTGCATTCTGGCCTCCAAGATGCCCATGCATCCTGGTCTCCAGGACACCTAGGCGTCATGCTTAGCTGGAGATAGCACTGCAGCACCTGTACACAGGCATGCTGTGCATCGTCATCCATGTACTCATCATCTATTACATCCATAAAGTGGCATCTTGGGTCCACCAACCATCTAGGACAATGCTTCCAGACCATCCATTTTGTTTTGGCTCGATCTATGGTCTAGATGGTATGATTTTTCCTTTGTTTTTGGTGTTTCTAAGGTTTTGAGGGTCATTGAATTCAATGGATAGTTCAGATCATCCATCTGAGTTGTCTTTGTGATGGGTTTTCTACTATGTCTTAATTTTTCCTAGATTCAAACCCTACCCACACGAAATCTCTAATATAAGTGTTGGGAACGATAAAAGGCAATGAAGAAAAGCCAATGGAAGGGAAAAACAAGAAGGAAACTAAATCATACCCTCTCAAATTGGTGGAAAATCCGATCTTGATGATTTTACTCAAGAATAAGAGATGGAGGAAAAAAGGCACGATCGCAATGCTCTTTAGGTGATCAGTCACTGCAACTCCGAAGAAGAAAGTGAGATCTGTTTAAAATGTTGAACATATTTAGATCTAATCATGTTTGATCATGGAAAAAAGGAGAGAATCGGAGGAGAAGAAGAAGAAGAATAGTGTTTAGGAAAGGGGTTTTTTACTTAAATTTAGTTAAGGTGAGATAATCACGATTACTCATGTAATTAGCATATTTCCTAATCTATTTTTATCTGTCTAAATTCTAGGACTTGCATCAGTTCATTGTAGGTCCACATGTCAAATAACTAGCAAAATTATTAGGCAAATTTTTGCTTGAACTCCTATTTGGGCGTTCTCAATGTCGTTGGATTCCATTTTTTGAGTATAATCTAAATATCAAGGTTCTGATACTTGATTTCATGTATATCAAATTTATTACTCATAAAACTCTAAAATTATGAAATTTTACTATTTTCTTTTTATCTCAATTTAATATTTTTCAAATTTCACTCATATTGGGATTTAAAAATTAAGGATATTACACTACTTCACCCTAAAGGTTATTTGACAATCTAAAATTAGTAGGCACATAATTTATAGTTTAAGTAAGTATTCTATTTTCCCTTTCGACAACACTATTCTGTTGAGGTGTACATGGAGTAGCAATTTTCTTAGCAATACTAACTTTTTCACAAAATAGTGAAAATTCATTGGATGTATATTCTCCACCATGATCAGACCTTAAGGTCTTAATTTTGACATTGTGAATTTTCTCAACTTCAACACTATATGCTTTAAACTACTCAAATTCTTTATCTTTATTGCAAAGAAGGAAAACATATGCATATCATCAGTAATAGTTATGAAGTTCTTTTTCCCATCTCGAGTTTGTATATCTATCATTTTCATATATGTCACTATGGATCAACTTAAGTATGGATGATTCTCTTTCAACTAACTTGAATACTTTTTTGTTTGTTTTTTTTATTTTTTATCTTACACTTATTATAGACTTCAGAAGGGGAGCCTTGGCGCAATGGTAAAAGTTGTAGTCATGTGACCTTGAGGTCACGGGTTCAAGGCATGGAATCAGCCTCTTACAAAATACAAGATACTATAGGCCCTTGTGATCCACCCTTTCCCAGACCCCGCATAGGCAGGAGTTCCGTACAGCGGGGCTGCCCTTTACTTATTATAGACTTCACATTTTTTCTAGCTAAGCTCAAACCCTTTAGAATAACTTGGAGCTTCATCATTCTTTTGATAGACTGAAAGTTGGCATGTCCAAGTCTATCATGCCACACATTAAGAGAATCACTCACAATATAAGCAAAATTTAGAATCAATGGTCAGAGGAGATTATCAAAGGAGCAAGGGACACTCTCACCAGCACTAATGCATTGATCCCATCATGGGATTCGCCAAAGTGGGCATGTCATTGAATTGGTTAGAGTCATGGGTTTACTCACCACAAGCAAAAGTTTTAAATCCAACCATGAGGTTTAAACTTTACGGGTGGCTGTGTGAGTACGAGAGAATTAGCCCAACTTAAAAGGGTAGATCTGTTAGATTACTTCTTAGAATAAAAGCTTAAGCTGATAGAAAGTGAACAAACAATAGTTATTCTCTAACGAGAACAACTCTGGCATCAAAAAGACAAAAATGATGAAAATTTCCGCAAAGACTCGATTGGGATCGTTAGAAAGTCTATGGCTAAACAATGTAGTCCCCCCACTTCTGCCTAGTCATACGTAGAAATATGCGCATACATTATAAAAATATATATGTTCTTGATAGATTTTATGTATTGTGACAAGGGTGGTACTAAACAACAAATTGCTCATGTCACTCCCAAGAAGAAAAGTTGTGATGAATAGCTTGAATTGTAGGTCATTTTCTTGCTTGTTTTGAAGCGAATGCCCGCAAAATTAGGGTCAACGTGACCTGGACGAGTCAAAATAAGAGGACGGTGCGTGGGACTCTGCCAACTTTCAACCTACTTCCAGACTAATTTAAGTCTTACAAGAGGACATAAAAAAAACCGACTGCTGCTTCCGTTCAATGTATTAGAAGGAAAACGACATGTTTCACCTGATCCCTGGATATTTGAAAAAGTTTGACCTGATCAAAACCAGCTACAAGACATCACCATGATCTAAACCCTTCATTTAGTGGGGTCTACCAAGGGGATGATATCAGTTGAAGCTCAACCAAATCAAGCATCTCTGGTGCTGAAATGACTTGAAGACTGCCTACACAATTGCTTCGCCATTGTTTGAACCATGACTAGAGAAAATTTTTAGCCAGCAAAGTTCCAGTCCTAGCAGCCATGCTTTGGCTTTTACAACAAAATCTCACCCATATGATCTTTGATCAATCGTCCTTTGCCACCTATACATGGATTTCCAGCACTTGAACTGTCAAAATTTAGTTTTTAATTATAAAGAAGTGTACATGCAGTTATCACCTCAAACCTACCCCGGATTTTTTCTACCACCTTGGACTAGAAGGACCAAGGCCTACGTGCATTTGATGATAGTGATGCATGAATGAAGTTGAGACGAAGTATGTTGATAATTTTAGAAGACACTTGACTTGTCAAAATGCCGTCGGATTCCTTGCATCTGGCCGTAAGTCACATGGACTTGGAATTTGATCGACCAATTATTGGGTGTAAAATGATGGCCATATGTGAGTAGTGGGACTGCGTTTGAAGTTGCGTAAGAGGAAGAAAGAAGAAAATTCCACTTAACGCAAGTTTGACGCTTAGCAAGGGGACTATAAAGCTCCTTGTACGAAGGGACAGATAATAAAGGGCTCATAACACCCAGTCTTATTTTGTATTTTCCAAGTTGCACTGATGCTGTCTTCGAGCCCAATGATTACAAAGACAAAATAACAATGAGGTGATAAGACAACTTAGCTGCTCAACCATTCACGTCTAGTAGATGATAAGACAACTTAGCTACTCTTCCATAATTTTGCCTTTTTTCCTAAGAAAATGCCTACGCATTGAGGGGTCTACTAAAGTCTTATTTAGTAGCTCCACTCTCTCTTCTAAGCGACGTGAGACTAATGTTTAAAAAAAAAATTTATATTTAAAATCAAGTTATAGAGTACTGCCTCCAGACACTAACAGCATGTCTTTCCTGTGGAAACCCGCATCCTCACGGACCACGAGCAACTAGCCTATCATTAGAAGAAAAACTGGGTCTGATACTAATTTTATTAGATATCTCAGGGCATAAGACCTAAAGGGGACAATATACACACTATTGAAATTCAAGGCGTTAAATTTTGTATGAGATTCCTATCATTGGTGGTAAGGATCATTATGATCAAATAGGGCAGCTTCTCTCTACTCTCCCAACAAATGGAATTCTTAGTCACTCTTAACAAAGATGAGTCATTTGATAGCTATGCACATAATGCACCCATAAGCAAGTATGAGATGAAGTAAGATGACTGGAAATATCACTTAAGGTGAGTTAAGGATGATCTAACTCATCTCAAGTACCATTAAGGGTGATATGGCCTATCTCATTTCAAGTCAATTCACTCCATCTCAAGCACCACAAAGATCTCAAACTTCTTCTCTAGTTAGATGATCTAGTCACTATTATTCATTTGTAGAAAATGGATGCTCTGAACGTGAGCCTTGGAGCAACGATAGGTTGTTGTCGTGTGATTTTGAGGTTGTAGGTTCAAGATATGAAAACAGCCTCTTGCAAAATGTAGGATAAGGATGAGCACTAATGACCCTTGTGGTCTACCCTTCTCCAGACCCTACAAATGTTGAAGCTTTGTGCACCAGGGCTGCCTTTTTATGGACTAGAAGATCAACGGTTGGGATCTGCAGACATCTTGACCGCCCGTGAAATCCATCCTCTGATTCATTCACCCAACGAATCATCCATGTAACGTCTCCGCGTGGTGATTATAGTTTGGCGCTTGATGATGCAATGCATAGGGACGTTACTGGTATAACCCAATTTACGTTTCAAACATTTGAAAAAATCCCATGTCTGTCCTCTCAACTTTCCCTCCTCTTCCCATCCTTTCAAACCCTCCCAAATCCTTCTCTCCATTAAAACCAAAGCCCATTCAAGGCTTCTTCAACTCCCCTGCACTCCATCTACAGAACCCATACCACATAACTCCCAAAGCGTCTCCCAATTCAAATATCTCTTCTCATGAAAACCCCAATCTCCTCCGTGAATGGCCACGGCTACTTCAAACCTCAATTCAATCGCGAGACTTTCTTTTGGGTGTTGCAATTCATGGACTTCTAGCCAAGTCGGGCTTCCAAAATGAGCCATTCCTTGGAAACAATCTGATAAATATGTATGTGAAATGCAACAGATTGGACGATGCACGACAAATTCTTGATGAAATGCCTAAAAGAAACACAATCACTTGGACTTCTTTGATAAATGGGTATTCCCAGATTAATGACTCGGTTTCAGTTTTCCAAATTATAATGGAAATGCACCGGTCTGGTGAGAAATTTAGTTGGCATACTTGTACTGCAGTTTTAAGGGTGTGTGGGTCTCCAAAAGATAAAATTCGAGGGGAACAGATACATTGTTTGGCTGTGAAAAGTGGGTTTGAGAAGGATGTTTTTGTGGGTACTTCTTTGGTGTCAATGTATTCGAGAAGTGGTTTCATTGATGATGCGGAGGTGGCATTTAAGCAGCTTAATGATGTCGACATTCGCTGTTTGAATTCAATGATTTTGGGATATGAAATGATAGGGAAAGGGGAGAAAGCATTTCGAGTGTTTTGTGATCTGAGAGATGCTGGGTTCGAGCCAAATGATTATACATTTACCATTGTAATTAGTGCTTGCAATGGAATTAACGATTTATTTGCAGGCAGGCAATTACATGCTCTTGCAATTAAATATGGCATTATATGTGAGACATCAGTTGGAAATGCAGTTGTTACAATGTACGGGAGTCATAGGTTGGTGGAAGAAGCACAGAGGACCTTGTATGGAATTAGTGAAAAAAATTTGGTCTCGTGGACTGCGATTATATCAGCTTATGTGAAGAATGAACACGTTGGAAAGGCCTTTGATAGTTTTGCAGATTTGCTTGATCAGGGACATTCTGTTGATGCTTCCTGTTTGGCAACTGTTCTTGATGGTTGTTCCAAGTGTAAGAATCTGGATTGTGCATTTCAGATCAATGGTCTTGTGATAAAGCTTGGTTATCTTTCAGATGTCTTTGTGGCAACTGCTTTAGTCGATGTTTATGCCAAATGTGGGAACTTGAAATTGGCTAAACTGGTTTTCAGTTGTCTGACGGATCAAAATACAGCTTCTTTTAATGCCATCCTGGCTAGATGTTCACAGACAGACGAAGAAGAAGAAGAGGAAGAAACAGAAGCAGAAGATATCTTTGTTTTGTTTAATCAACTGAGGTTGAAGGGTATGGAACCTGATTCGATAACTTTAACCCGGCTTCTTAGTTTATCAGCTGATCAAGCTTCTATGGTTAAAGGAACGAACCTTCATGCTTACACCATCAAAGCAGGATTTGAAGATGATATTGTCATTGGTAATGCTTTAATTACATTGTATGCAAAATGCGGAAGCATCAAAGATGCTTGTCGAATGTTTGATGACATGGTTAGCCATGACTCCATTACTTGGAATGCCATGGTTTCTGCTTATGCTCTTCATGGGCGAGGAAAGGAAGCTTTATCACTCTTTCGGAAAATGGAGAGAGAAAAATTTACACCTGATGAGGTAACATTAGTGACTATTCTTCAAGCTTGTAGTTATTCAGGATTATTTGAAGATGGATTGTGCTTATTTAACACAATGGAGAGAAGATATGGGATTAAACCTCTAAGTGAGCACCAAGCTTGTGTGGTTGATCTTTTGGGTCGAGCCGGACATCTATCAGAAGCTATGGAGTTTGTTAAAGCAAGCGAATTTGCAGACTCAGTTTTACTTTGGAGAACTCTAGTGAATGTGTGTATGCTCCATGGCGATCTAAAGTTTGGCCAGCTTGCTTCAAAGAACTTGCTTGATCTGGCATCAGATGATGCAGCTTCACACATTCTTGTTTCAAATTTCTATGCTAGAAGTGGATTGCTGGAAGAATCAGCAAAAGTAAGATTGATGATGAACGATGAGGGGATGAGGAAGGAAACAGGTTGCAGCTGGATTGAGATTGATAACCAGGTGCATCAGTTTGTAGCAGGTGGGAAAGATCACCGGGAGAGTACAGAAATTTATCTGAAATTGGATCAATTGAATGATCATATGAAACATACTAAATGTGTTCCAACATTAGAACTTTTGCTACAAGATTTATAAGAATTTGGATAATAGTAAATCGTAATTTAACAAATTAACTAACTAATAAAATAAGAATTTTTAATAGTTTTTAAAAGCTTACTGATAAGATAAATTAATATTCCCAAGTTTGATAAACTCTTTTTACGAGAAAGCAGCACTCTCAGTTACTGTAATGATTGATATACACAAGGCAGATTCAGGCAAGAGAGAGATGTCAAACGTCAAAGAAATACCAATTGTCGAGCACAAAGAGAGACACAGAAAGACAACCGTCAAACACATCTTTTAAGACAAACAGAAAGAACACTACATAAACAGTATCATACCCCAGCAACAGAATGGCTCTTTCTTCACCTCCTGGCTAGTTAGAAATGAGACTAGAGATAATTGACTGCATTCTCGTCCAGTTGAAAAGCCTTGTGTTACGGACTTAAATTCTTATACTTTTGTGTGACACTTAGTTTTCCAATGCACTCAAGACACCAAGACTAAATCCAGCCTGGATTGTGAAAGTTTATAAGAAAATATACAAACAGAGCTAGAGACTAGAAAAGACTCTTTATAAATCACTGTCATTAGCTTATACTTTATTTCCTTGATTTCTTGATGTCTTAGAAATGAGAGAGCTCTTTTATTTATAGGTGCTGATCACTTTTCTATCTTTCAATGGAGGGTTAGAATCATTATCTATATAGGCCAGATTGTCATATGAAACATTCTTACAAAATATCTTAAGTCTACAACATTCTAAACTGTAGATAATTACAAGGATACTTTTAGAGTTTGGGCCTTTTAGAAACATACCTTATTCCAAGGGTCCTCAAACACGGGCTTGGGTCCTCTAGGCCAAATCCATAATTCGAACAGGCCTGGATTGAAATCTGCAGGCTCTGGTCACGGGCTTTGTTATAGCAGTACGTGACACTTGGCAAGAACATCACTAGAGATGGATGGGTTTGATGCAAAAAAGGAGTCGGCCACAGTGACAAGTCCTGAATTTTCACCATTCAAAGCAGCAATGGTGAAAGCCTTTTGTGGATCTAAATTGTACCTGAAATGGGTATGGCCTTTTGAGAAGGCAAACACATCACCCTTGAAAAGTGGTCTCAGTGGTAAGGCAATTCTCAGGGTTGGAGATCAAGAAGCCCACATAGAGGGCACCCTCCAGGACAGTCAGGGTCTTAGAGGCTCAAGGGTGGCTGTGTAGTGGATTGTGACCCCATGGTGCTTAGCCTATTCGGGACCTTGGAGATGCCCATCAAGCAGCCCACGTAGAGGGCACCCTCCATGACAGTCAGGGTCTCAGAGGCTCAAGGGTGGCTGTGTAGTGGGTTGAGACCCCATGGTGCTTAGTCTATTCGGGACCTTGGTGATGCCCAGGGTGTTCAGTCCTGGTACTTGAGCCATATTGACCAGGGTAACCCTTGATCCAAGTGGCTTCCAACTTCGAAGTGAGGTCTGCAATGTGAAGCCCCACAAAGAAGAAATCATATGCATTAGGAAGCTTAAGGTCTATGCGTCAGTGTGAAGCACTTTTAGAAGGAAGCGTCGGTAGCAAAGCTGATAACGCATTAGCAAAGAGAGATTCTCATAGTGAGGCACTTTGACTTAGCAAAGCAGTGTAGTAGCACCCAGCCCTATGCGCCATGATGCTGAGCCAAGGACCTCCGGCGCACGTGCAAGTTTCCCTCCATGTGATTCGTCTGTGCTTTTCGAGGTGCTGCCTGTAACTCAGCATGGGAGAAAGGGGCTGAACAATCATGCCACTAAATGCAAGAGTCCATCTAACAAATTGAAATCAAATAGGGAAAACTAGAGCACTATATTAACATTTTTGTGACAGATAAAATTTTTGAGATCACTAACTTAAAATGTTAATTTTGATATTTTTTTTAGAAAAGTATACTTTAGTCCTGGAAATATTCACTTAGTTTAATCCCTGTATCTATTGGTTTGGGTTGCATTTATTATCTTTGCTAGCTTTCACTGCCATCTCCCCCGTCTCCTTCGCTTCCCACCTCTTTCCCCATCACCATTCCCTGTTATAGTCATCATTCCTTTGATCCTATTAGTCCCCTGTTTTCAATCAATTTCCTCCTCGCTTCCAGTCGATTTTTAAATTGTTTTTTCAGGAACTCTGAAGATTAAAGTGTCATAAGTCCAAGGACTACAATTCCATGACCAAAGTGTACTTTTTTCATTTTTAGAAAATAATAAGTGTTGTCTATGGGTCCTGATTGTTGGTTCTTCTAATGAAAAATTAAAGGAATAAAATATAATCCAAACTAATAGTTCTAGAAATTAAACTATTTTTCTAGAACTTTACTTTTCTCTTCTTCTTCTTCTTCTTCTTCTTCTTCTTTTTTTCCCTTGAATGTTGAATACAAACACACCATGAACATCTGGAACCGGTGACCAACCCCCGAGAGGCCCTTCTTCATGCCAATACACTAGAAGGCCTTTGTTAATAATTTACTACTATTAAAGTGATTTGGATTATCAATTAGTGTGCTCTTTGGAGCACATATTACACGACGTCATCTGCGGATGAATGAATAATTCCAGTCCTCATATGTCCACATTTACTGAGCAAAGTACAGATTTTGAAATGCTAGAATCCACATCAGTTTGATCTTTCTGGGCTACTACCTAATGTTAGAGGGAAACTGAGCTGACTAGGGCAGTTGCCACGAGTCCTATCCGAGCATTCCTCTGCAATTATTTCGGTGAGGAACAAAACTGTGACTGTCGAGTAAAGTACTGATTTCCCAGCTATATAATTGGCACTCCTTAAGCATGAAAATTCTCAAGAATACCCGAAGGGGTGGAGTCAGAGGTCTGCTCCTCGAAGATATAATTGGAGAGGAATGTTCCGTCAGTCAGCTCACTTCTGCATAATGAACCCCATCTATGGTTGTTCCACTACTAGGGCTTATTGGTCAAGGGATAATAAACCATGTAGAATGTTCAAGGCTGCAAATGGCAGGCGAAAACCATGGATAACTCATCTGCTGATTGTTATACTGCACTGAACAGATGCAGTACTGGAAACCTTCCGCTTTGATGCTTGATCTGGGCTCAGTCACATGACACTTTACCTGATCCAAATCCTTCATGTGTTTGCCTATTTCACCTGCAGGTCGTTTCTTTCTTCCCTTCCCTTTTTACTGGAACATAAACATAATTTCTATTGGTATTAAGTAGAGATAAACATGCGCCTTGCTATAGAAGTACCCCAAATTTCAAGCTTTTGTGGCATTACAAATTCTACTAGGATAGGAAGAGTACAATACTTGGTTACTATTTGAACACACAGCTAAGTTATAGAATGTAAATCAGCGGGTACATTCCCTTCACAGAAATGGGATGGTGTAAAATAACATGCCATTAGACATCATGTAAAACACTCCGTCTACCACAAGGGCGCTTTTCCTGCATTGCCTGTAAAACACCTCCGTCCTTCAGGCCATTTCTGTTGCCTTTTCTCACTTGATAGCTACTTTTATGATCGAACAGACACACTCCAAAGGGAGCGCAAGAAAAATTTTAATCCAAGGTGGGACCGGCTGAGCTAATGCTCAAGAATTCGGAGGTAAAGCCTATACTTTGAAAATATTGAATTTGATCCAGTAACCTTAAGCCTATCTTTTAAACCATGTTGAAAATTTCTTGAAAAAGGTTCCAACCTTTTTACCACCGTTTTCCACGTCATAAGCCTTGAATTTAAAGTAAATTTTTAAAAATTATCACATGCAAACTCAAATTTTCTATATAATTTGCCAAATTTTCAGGGAGGATTCAAAAATCTCGTTAAAAATTCAAATGAAAAGCTTAACTCATATCAGAAAAATTATTTTCCCAGGAACTTTTTATGACCATTTGTAGAATTTTGTGAATATTTGGCTTGCCAATTTGTTCCCGAATCCGAAATTTGTGACTATGCCACCTAGTAGGAAAAAAAAACAGATTGAGAAAGATTTAAATGAACTGCTTTTATTACTATTTAAGACTAGAAACAACAATTCTCAGCTCCAAATGCCCAGAGCTTGATTCCAACACTACACAATAAATATAAAAAACAAATAAACAAAACATTCTTCTATTTCTGTTCCTATTTTCCTTTTCCTAGCTCTTCCATCATATGTGATGCTCAGGATCCTCATATCTGCTATCTTGAACCTCTTGTCCATCTGAGCTCATCCCCACATCCACCTCGTGTTCTTCTTTTGCCGCTTTACCTCCATCCGCAGAATGGTTAGCCTGAGTTTCGTTACCTACAGTTTGCTGCTTTTCCATCATCCCTGACAGTGCCAATCTCGGTGACCATTCAAGGACATCATCGATAATGTTCGAAACCCGCTTCTGATATCTGCAGAACGCAAATCCATTCATGAGTTCTGTTGCTGATCTCTGACAGATAACACATCACGCAATGCAGGTTTACTTTTTAAAAAAAGGTACATCCCGGAAAAAGTGGAATGGCAAAACTGACCTGGCTCTAGCAGCCTCGTTAGGTGCATGATGCCTGAGTAGTAATATGACCAGGACAGCCAATATTGCAAAAGTCAGCCTCGATGTCCATTTGGGCCGTTCTTCTTCATCTTTCTTAGGCCAAAACCGAAATAATTCTGACAATGTTGCTTCCTCCGCAAGGATATTGGGGAAGAACCACATACGTTTTCCAAGAATGATCCAAGCAGCTCCGAAGATTACAGCTCTCACTGCAAGTTAAAGAATGATCTCAAAAAGAGAAATATTTTTACTAATACAAAAGATGGACTATTAGAAACATAAAACTTCTGTAAATGTGACATCTGCACAAGCCACACTACTCGGGCACAAGGAATTGACACTGCAGCAATTACACTAAAATATGAGTGGCTAAGCTCGGTTCTTTCTTAACGGTCAGTGCTTTTTCCATTTTCCACTGTAAGAGTGTACCATTCTCCAAAAGATCAATTGCAAAAGTCAATTGTTTCTTCATCAATTGATCATAAAACTGCAGGTTTCAGAAGTTCAGCAATGAAAAGCCAGCTTGCAGTTATGTGCAAGATTGTTAGCATCACTTCCAAATTGTGAAATATTGATGATAGAAGCAGGAATTAATTAAAGAGGAAGAATTTGCTGGGGAGAAAAAGAGGAAGCCATCTCTGTCACAGAACAAAATGAACATGGAAGAGGAATCTGCTGAATAAGAAAAAGAGACGGCGATCTTTGCCATAAAAAGGTATACAGCCAGAGGACCACAGCTTATGCTTCCAACTTTTCCATGTACAGGTGATGTTTTTTAAGTCTTTTCCTTTGGAACTGCTGCAGCCCGTCTTCAGCTTAGGACATTGACTTAAGTTGCTGTAAAGCTCTAGGAAGGAAGGGTGGGTGTGTGTGTGTATTTGTGTAGGAGTTATGCAATACTAAAGTATCAGAACATGCATCAGTAACCATAATCCAATAAATAATGTAAATGGCTATTTTAACCTTTCTTGGCCTGAGAAGTCTTACAATAAATTTGAGACATAATCAATGATGACATGCACCTAATTATAATGCTCAACCTCAGTGAAAATGTGGCTTATGTTTAGCATCTCTGCCCCGTTTGTTCCTAAAAGTAACAGCATGAATTGTGCTGAGATGCATATTTCAGGAATATTTTAAACCATCATACTTACAGAAAAGCAGGCTCAATATAAGCAGAAGAATTCCAGCACATGAGTAGAGTACAATCAGCTTGCAAGTATGGGGGAATACAGGAAACAAGCAAATGGCAAGAGTTGCGATGGGCCAAAGGAAGGAGAGAAGTGTCTGCCATAGTGGCCTTCGTTTCACAAATGTCCAAGCAAAGAAAGCATCATTTTCAGAGAACACTTGATCCTGCACATAAACAATAGGAAAGAAAATGTCAAGAGATAGTAATAGTGTAGTAAATAAAATTTACAAGTATTAGTTTAACAAGGTCTGATATTTCTAGACTCTAAAATGCGTCTGCCCACATGCATAGATCCCCCTATGATTGTCAGGATGATTTTTGGAAGATCCTACCCATTTATCTTTGTTGGATTCTCCTACATTATCTAAGCACAAAAAACACTGATTGGATGCTCGCAACTGACATTATTTTTTGTTCTTTAAATCAGGATTATTGATACCTAAAAAAAAGTAGTAGTGACTAGAGTTATTAGAGAGACATGACTTTGAACAGCTTCAATCTAAGGGTTTTTTGGGGGGGGGGGGGGGGGGGGGTGATTTGGGAACATGTCAAAGTAAGAAATGCATCGACCTCTATGATACTAATACCAATGAAATGAAAGACTTGAGCATCACCTTTCCTGGTTGATAAGAAACAACATCCCCAACCAAAATGTTGGGAATTGAACTCTGGTCAACTCCCAACTCTAATGAAAAACAAGAAAAAATTTAAAGACTTGATAGAACACATCAGAGATATCCTAAAAGAAGTACCAACGATGCCACTGTCAAAAGAGTTAATGGCATAAAAGCTCATAAATCCATGTCTGGTAACAGTTGAAGTTTGGAAATGAATCAAACCAAACAATTAACTGATAACAAATGGTAAACAAAATCTCCTTGAAAGAGCATACAAATGACCACTTCCGCTGAAGTCCACCTAAGCATGAGCCAACTCTTTCATCTGATTGCCCTGCTTTGGATGTCTATTAGGTTAAAGAGGATGTGGATCAGATGAGATGAGTCTAGAGCCTACAAAGTTGTACTTGGAAACAGACAGTTTAAAAACCTTGAAGAAACAACTATCTAAATTCTTCTCCCCAGTCAGATCCAGTTCAAATGCTTTTCTGACATACTAGACATCCACCACAAGAGCAATCGAATGTGCAAGTTGAATCATACAAAAGGTTGGTTCCAGCAAAAGTGGTTGAATTGGACACTCTTCGGTTCAGCATTCCTCTTAATACAAGATACAAAATAATTTGCATGAGAACACCCAGCAGCTCGAGCAATGAGATGAGCATGTTGGATCGTGTAAAGGTGGCCTCCAGAAAAAATGGTTGACTCATATGCTCTTACATGGAGCTTACCTCACAGACCTAAGACAGCTGGAGCAAAGAGATCAGCATGTTGGATCATGTAAAGGTGAGCTCCAGCAAAATGGTTGACTTGTACGCTCTTACATATGGCTTTCATTTAGCATTCCTCTTAATTAAAACATGAGAATACCCAGAAGTTGCCTCACAGACCTGAGTGCATCTAAAAACAGTAGATCATATACTTATCTCCCATCATCTGAAGTCTGGAACAAACAACCAATAACTGCATCATCATCGACAGCTCCTGGCATTGAAAAACTATAAAGCCCTAGATCTACGGGTCACAAAAAGTAACTTAATTTATCAACCAGATTTACCAATATGATAAGGAGAAGCAAGTAATATCATCATTCGTTTATCATGGGCAGAGTACAGTTTACACAGAACTGATTCTAATTCTTAGCTTTTCAACTCTATAGTGATACTACTGGACTCTGACAATTGCTCTGAACATGAGCACATCCAATGGATCTGAGTGAACATCTTTTAGATACCACTGGAAGATTTTATTTGCTAGAACTTAAAAGAGCTCTAGAAGATCCAAATTTGCAACAAATGTTTCTCTACTGAAAGAAAACTTAACACATGCAAGCAGGTAAAATCAAAATATAGATGTTTCCTTCCAAAGTAGGGAAAATACTTACAGGATGAATCTCCAAATGTGCAGGCCAGCTAGATAATTTCTTCTTCCCGGGACGAACAGTTTTTACAACACGATCACATCGGACTAAAAGATTCTTACTCAAAAGAATATTACCAACATCCTCTACTTCAAGACTTTCATCTGATCCTAATACTTCTTTGAGCTCTGAATGGTTCCTCAAAAAACTGACAAAATCCTTCCCTCTGAAATACTCAACCCGTGTCTCTTGTAAAACAGCCCATCGGGATTCTAGTTGCTTGTGGTCTCTCACCTTCTCTGCAAACTGCTGAAACACATCCTTCCCTGTAGATTGTTTCTGCAGCAACAACAACCCAAGCAAGTCAGGAGACTAAAATTATGGGAAAGTAACTAGTGAATTTTCAAGAATGGAGCTGCTAGAGCTTTATCCTATGACACTTTGTTTAAACAAATGAACTCAGAACCTCTAACAAAGAATAATATATTGAGGTTTCAAGGAGGGATCATACAGTACGAAAAATCAGAGCTAGCTATGAAATTTCTCGTTAAAGTTTCTAACAATATGATAAACCCAGTATTTTGCATTGAAGTATTCATGATAATATTGGGAAATTCAGTCAGTAAAAGATAGTTATTATGTTCAAGCACATGCATAAATTTGTAAGTATTTTCATCCTATTCAGCAAGGAAGCTAGTCACTATTACAAATGTTTTGGATGCCTCAGCCAACACTATGAAATCCAAAACTAGCAGAGCTTCATGTGGAAAGTGGTAACCTTTCACTAGTAAGATATGAATGTACAGCAGTTAAAATAAGGCACAACAGAATATTTTTCCCTCGAAAACCCCCATTGCAGAGCCATTGGAAGACCGAAAGTAGGTACATCTTGTATAACTTCTTTTACGAATCTCTAAACTTTAGTTAATCTTTCCAAGAACATAAACTTTTACCGATAAAAACTCACTTGTAACATGTACATCTCTTTCCAATAGCTCGGACACCCCCTTAACCTGTACTTGACATTACTGCTGCTGGAAGTGGGGCCCACTATCTAGGATGAGAATATCTCAGAAAAGGAAACCCACCAATTGAGCAAAGGCCTTTCTAGAATCACGTGCACTGGCACTAGAGGAGCCCTTCTGTGCTAGGTCACCGGTTCAAGGCCTGCTCATGAGTGTATGGGTCAAACATTGGAAAAGAAGAATAAAAGAGACCACTGGTTGCTATCCACTTTTCTCTTAAATTAGAAGCCACAAACCCTGTCCAAAGATGGGGAACCACTGCCCGCAAAACAGCTTGCAACTCCGGCAGCTGAATCTGCAGTTGAATGACTAAGGACCTCCAACATTCTCTTTCTATGTATTTTTTTCTTTCTCTAATTGCTTAGTTTTCTTCTCCGTATATGTTTTTTCTCAAATTGCTTGGTTTTCTTCTTTAGCTTTTGGTTTTCTGGTGAAATATTTGCATGAACCACTGCTGAATTTAGTCTCCTTGATTTTTCCAAAGTTCTTTGAATCAAGCATGCAATAAGAAGAGTATTGAAGATCTTCATGTTATAGCAGGATTCTAGCTGAGGCATTTCATCAAAAACTTTTAAGGCCTGATCAAACGTGGTAGATAGCACTTGAGACCTGCATCAGCCAGAAAGTCCCATGTTTTATCTGTTGCTTATGTGGTACCTGGTACCCCAGTTGGAATCTGGAACTGTAGAAAATAGAGGTGGTGCTCACTGATTCCAAGCTTGTTCAATCACTACAGCTGCATCTGTTTTTGCTAGTCAGAGAGCCACCAGTGCATAAGAATTGGTTGAAGGATAAATCTTCTTCAAGTTTATCTGCTGCCCAGAGGACTGCTGATTTGTTGAGCAAACTGCAAGCTTTTAAGCTGCAGACAATGAAGCCTGCACTGTTTGAGACAGTCAAGTCAATTGCAAAATTCGTAACATGTGTATCCATTATAATGTTGCTTTTCAAAGAGCTACCAAAGCAGCTGGCCGCTTCTATGTTCGTCTAAGACTGCCCCTTAACCACCAGTGTTGCAGTGTATGGAATGCCAGACATGTGCAAACTGCAAAGAAATCAATGGGAATTGAACACTAACAGAATAATTCAGTTCTGACCTTAAAACTAAAATGGTTCCCCAAAACATTAGAATATTTTCCACTTTGGTGTTTCTACTTGAATTTGGTAGAACCACCAGAATTGACATTCTTGGTCATATGAATTCCACATCATTAAATGCCTGATATTTGTTTCTCACTTAAAATTGGATTCCAAATGCACAAACCATGCCCCACCAAAAGAAAGGCTACAGGATTTTAGCGTTCCAAATTAAGTACCTGAAGTTATAACTAACTTCACTATAACAACAAGCTATACTTCTTTGAGGATATGCGGCTAAAAAACAGCATGATAATGCAGCTATGATAAGAAACTATTATAGCATAGCTACGAACACTATGCAAGCATTTGTAAGTTTTTCACCTGTAAGTGCTCCATCAACATATGTAATTTTCCTGTCAGAAGCCCTCCCAAAAAAATGAAAACAAGATAGCTTCTACATTGATGATCATTTAGAGGCTTGCCAGCCTTAATCTTTGCAAATGACTTCAGAAAATACAAGCCATAGTATAACTTCACATTTTCGCAGGCCTGAACTTCCCCCACCTCTACTCCGTCATCTTTATCATAGTTACTGCATCATAACTGTTGTGCAGTCATGACTATCAAACCTTTTCTTTAACAGCAAGATTTCTGTATATACAAACACAGACCACACAAAAATACACAGATACAAAGTTACATGGGCACAAAGAAAGCCCCAAAACATGAACTCTCATTTCTAGCTCAGAATCCACCAATTCATGAGCAATGTAACAGACAACGAAGAACAAAATTTGGTCTACATAGATCAAGAACCTAATTAATGAAAACCATAAAACAAAAGGTTGACTTCACCAAGAACTGATCTAGTAAGCTCTTAAAAGTAAGAAAATGACCTCTCCAATTCATCTCCCTCAAAAGGTTGCCCAAAGCAGAAGCACTCTTCTCTAGTAACAAAGCAGAAGAGGTCTGTTCCAGAATCACTTGAATAAAAACCAGAACAGAAATCCAAAATTTAATAACAAAAAAATGGACACATTCAGTCTGATGAAAGTGATCAGGTCAGCTCATCTTCTTGCATTAGCATATTTATGAAGGAAAGTCATGTTTCTTACACCTGCTTGAGGTGAAAGGCCCTGACTTCTGACTCCACCCTCTCTTCTTTGATCTAACCAAATAATTAAGATCTGCTGTACTCAATAATTGTGCTCCTCAAGTAGCATCCCGCTTACTCCTGGAAACCCAACACAGCAACTTCGTCAAGTTTGGAACATTCCTGTAGAAGTCCTCCTCTTGTATCTTCACCACCTCAAAAAAGTCAACAATCTAAAACCATGTAAATGGGATTGGCCCATAGATAACAGTGTCCACATCCAGAATAACTGAGTGATCAAATATTCCCCTCGAAAAGCATATTCAATTTTGTATAGCCCCACTAAAATAAGCTTCCCAATATGATGAATATAAACCTGTCCAATCTGCCTATTGGAGGATGTCTTTTATATGATCACGTGTTCAATCAGCCATGCTATGTAAGATTCATCAGCTCATTGCTGTTAAAAAACTAGTAAAATAACATATGTTGAATTGTTATAAATGTTGATTGCTTAAAAGGTAAACTACGCATGTTGAATCTTATCAATTTTGTTATTCCTGAATCAATAACACACATCTCCTGCCATCTATTTTCCATTCTCACGCAAGTTCTTTTGTCTTCTCTCTGTCTATTTATCTATATATCTAGCCATGAACCATTGTTGACAGCAAACTACTCAGTTATATAATCAAATGACTTGTATTGATGCTTAATTGCCTGATTAGAAAAATTCAATATATTTATTCTTCGTTATAATTTGGAAGTTTCGACTTTGAATGATTCAAAGTTGGAACAACTCATCCTAGGACCTCCATATTAACTTTATTGTTCGTTACACTAAACAAAAACAAGAGAAGAGGCAAAAGAAGTCGTTTCATTGTACGATACACGGCATGTATGTATTTGTGGACGTATGATTTATCCAGTAAATTTGCGTAAGTTTTTTTTGGGGGGGGGGGGGGGATGAGAGTTTGACAGGAATAAATTTATCTTCTGGAAAAATGAAGATTTACTAACAGATCAATATTCCAACACAAAAATAAATTATAAGAGATAGCTTCAGGAAATGTGGGAATTGTGAGCTTGTGGACGATGAAACAGTACGCAGATGCAATATGCATGTGAGTGTTTTCTCTTTATTAAGTAGTCTTTGCTGCCTTGTTCTCTCTAAACTTGGGTTTCTTTTACCAAAACTTTCAAGAGCCTTCCCATGTATTTTTCATACTTGAATCCCACAAATGCGTTCCATTTCCATAGCATCCCCAACATACGCAACATTTCCCTATACTCAAATATCCATATTCCCACATAACTTATAGAGTCTAAGTAGAATCTATATCACAGTGCACCCAACACGAACACTATGACAATTCACAGCACAATCGCACCATAAAGCAAAAGACAAACAGATAAAGAACGACCGAGACCAAAACTAAAACAAAAACCCTAATTCAAGTCCTAGAAAACAAACCAAAACATCTTCCTCCGCACACGCAATCAACAACCATTACGAAATGCCAAAAAACCCCCCACCAGAAAAGCTCAAATGTTTATTGGGGCCTCGTATAATCAATGAAGGGCAATTTTACCGTTTCTCTATCAATTAAGATTGAATGAGAAGATTGTTCTACCAAAATATTGCAGAGAATTCGGACATTAGCAATGCAAAACCCTAAGCGCAAAATTGAAAATAGAACGGGAGAATTAACGAAAAAATAGATTGCGTTCTAGGAATTCGAACCTTGTGGGGGACTTCATTGAGATCTCTGCTGCCATTCTGAACAGCTGCTCTTCGGACCCTCTTTTTGTCGGCCCCCGATTTCGTCATTTCTCCCTCTTAATGTTCGCCGTTTCCGAAACCTAAAAATACTACAAAACTAGAAGAAGAGGACAGGGAAGAAGTAGAAGCTAAGTCTTAAATGTTTAGACAGGCGTTGGCTTATTAGGTTGCAACACACATTTCCGTAATGCCCCACAAAGGCCATTTCAGCCGCCTTCGATGTCTTGGGGCACAAATAAATGGAACCCTTCCTGCAGATCGAATGAGTTTATCCTGTTGGATCGAGTGGTCTGGATCGGTTCTGTTGGTTGGTGGGCCCATGTTAATGTCTTAGAATTGGTTTTGGGCCCTACTTGGATTGAAGGGATTACAGGCCCACTAAAAGTTGAAGTGAAAAGGCAGCATGCTCGGCATGCTTCTCAGGTAAAGTAACCCACTCATTCATGGCCTACAAAGGATCAAGATGGGATTAAACAGGCCAATGCTTTGGTTTGTGGTTTTATCAATAGCAAGCCTAACAGATGGTCTGGAAATTGTTTAAGTGGACCCCAAAGTAATAGTCTAATAGATGGCTGGGAATTGGATCATTGAGATCATTCATCATATAGTTCTACGAAAGAATCAAATAAAAAAAGGGCAGCCTCGGTGCACAAAGCTCCTGCCTATGCAAGGTTTGGGGAAGGTGCAAACTATATGGGTTGATAGTACACAACCTTACCTTGCATTTTTGGCAAAAGACTATTTCCACGCTTTGAACTTGTGACTTCAAGATCATACGACAACAACTTTTACTGTTACGCCAAGGCTCCCCTTCCTAGGAGAGAATCAAATACCAAGGCATATTACTCTTACTTACTAAGTTCACCCATCTTCTCTCTGTCTCCCAACCTACTAGCTAAGCCTTGATGAAGTGGGTCCTTTTATAAAACCTTGTAAATATTATCCGTTTAGACATTTAAAGATAATTAATGAGCAATAAGAATCAGTAATAGAAGTCTACTATAATAAATAGACTTGAGTAATCTACCAAAAACTCAGGAACTTCTTCATTCATGACTACATTTACATCCATAAAGATTTTTTATATAGCTAAAAGTGATAGTGCTTCTCAGAGTTGATTATCCAAATCATTTATCTTGGGACCTTTGTTATTAAGCCTTGCCCCAAAATGCTCTTGGTTAATCTCAAATATGAGAATTTAGGATATAAAAAAAAGATTGTATATAATCCCATTCACACCATTTGGGGGAAATGGGAATCTCCAATCCTAATCAGAGCTTAAATCCACTGCCCATTTTGCATCAAAAAGTCATCCATAAATTTAACTGTTACTTTTTACCCTAACATCATTCATCTCTACCATTCTTCAGAAACATATTGTAATTCTTAATGCTGAAATTTATTATTCATGAGAAGACCTTGATCGCAGCTAATGGCGCTATGGCATTTCATTTTGACCAAGAAAATGATAGAAGCATGAAAAAGGAACCTTTTGGATGAAAGAATGACAGAAGCACAAATCTTCTTTTTTCACTTCATTTCATCTTAAACATTCCTTTGAGAAAATAATAATAATTTTTTATTATCTTATGGCCTAAACTTTATATCTTAGAAAGACTTAAAAAGACTAGGTTGGAACCAAACACGATCCAATTCCTTCCTATATTAGTCCCACAAGAACTCACTCTTCTATAAACAAAACTTCTATTTCACATCTTCTCTCTCTCTCTCTCTCTCTCTCTCTCTCTCTCTCTCTCTCTCTCTCTCTCTCTCTCTCTCTCTCTCTCTCTCTCTCTCTAAAATTCTAAGAAGGCAAATTATCTTAGAGCAAAGATGAAGAAGAATAAGTAGAAATGTGATTGCAGTTTAGTGAAAAATGAAGATGAATAAGTAGAACTGTAGTTGCAAAGTTAGAAAAATGGATGGTGTAGCAAAGTGAGATGTAGAAGAATTATAATTTTGCATTGCTTTTTCGTTTAGATTTGAATATATAGTGTAACATTAAAAATGGCAAATGGTGGATCTTTGTACAAAATATGGAACTATTAAATCTTATGTTAGCTGATGTGCATGCCTTCATTGAATAGTGTGTCTACTCATGATCCTCAATTTCTTCTATTATTCCAAGTTTTCACAAGATTTTGTGAACGAGAGAACAATTGGACTCATCTATCTCTATGTATTAACCTTTTGTATCTTTATGAATCAAATATTTAGCATATCCTCTAAATTGTATCACTTTCCTTTGATCTAGCATGTTAATTGCCCTAAACTACTTCAATTCCCATTAACTCTCCTTATAATACCTATCTCTTTGTCCCTCTCTCACACACAAATAATTCTTCATCTTTTTTGTAATGTCCATAAAATCTCTCCAACTTATTATAATAATTTATCTTTTTTCTCTAGACTAAAACCCTTTAACATTTTAATTCCTTAAGAGGCAATAGAGATGGGAATGTTTGTGATTCAATGAAGATGATTCTGATTAAAACAGGGTAATGATATATGGATCTCTTGTTTTTTTATGAGCTCCTCAGTAAATGGCATGAATGGCTATAACTCACCATGGACCCAGATTTCTAAAGATTCTCACTCTTAACTTAGATGGGATATGCTCTAAAATTCTTATCCATCATATGATTCTATTATCTATTTCTTTCAGTTGCTTTCATACCATTTAGTAAGGGGCTAGCGAGGAAAAAACCGTAGGCTCATATATCACTTTCACTGCCTTAAAAATAACTGTCTACATAAGTGTTATCTTGTTCTCTTCTTTTACTCAATTCAAGCAAAAGGTTCTTTACAGAGAAAAGTACACTTTAGTCTTTAGAACTATTCACTATGACATTTTAGTACTTCAAGTTTGAAAAAAATAATTTAATCCTTGAAATTATTAGTTTAGGTTATACTTTAGTCTTTGTAATATCCTTAATTTTAAAGATAAAAATAGAAAATTATTAAATAAATTTAAAAAAAAATTTATGGATGAAATTATTTCCTGAAAACATAATAATTAGAAAGTGCTCGTTGATACGAATCCAACGCCACCAAGAACGCGAAAAACAGAGCTCAAACGAGGGAGTTATGAGCCGTCAAAGTTGTAAGGGCAAAATGGTCTTTTGACAGAAACGTGTTACACAGGGGTCCAAATTGATAACGGCACCCCTGTCTACACACGTCTCTACCAGTCCGGCGAAATCGCCGGAGAGACGTGGGAAGAGCCGTGTGGGGAAGAGTTTCTCTTCCCCAAGACTCTAAAACCCTATATCTATGCTCCTTTAGGAGCCAAAACGCTCCACTTTGAGCGTTTTCCATGAATGATACGCAAAACCCTAGACCTGCAAAAATCTGAAGTTTCCGGCGAGTGGAGCCCCGGCAACACGAACAACTCCGGCCAGGTGCAAGGTAAGCCTCAAATCCATATTTTTCTGTATTTATTAATTAGAAAATTAATTAGAAAACCATTTAAAATTAGGAAAAAAATCGGATTTTTGGGGGCTTTGTGCATGCTACTGTTGGAGCGTGATTTCATAGACCAAACGTTGTCCGTTTGGAAATCGCACCGTCCAACTAGTGCAAAAGACACCCAAGAGCAAACCCTTTAAATTTGGGAGTGATCCAACGGTGGAATTGCCCAGAAAACTCAAAAACCAGTACCTAGGGAGGTTTTTAGGAACTTGGGAAAAATCGTTTAAAAACCATGGTTTTTGAGAAAATTAGTGAAAAAGGAGGGCATAAATGGATTCTAGAGAGAATTCTGAAGAAAATGGCGCAAAAAAAATTACGCAAAACGGAGCTGCAGAGTTCGCCGGAGGCTACCGGAATCCGGTCGTCTTCTCCGGCGTCGTCAACGGCGTCGGCGCCCTGCGCTGATGCCAGGACACACTCCATGACGCCCGAGGGACGACGTCATGTGACGTCGTCGTCGCATGCGTGCGCGGCGCCGCGCGCGTGCGGGACGGCCTCGGTGGGCTGTCGCGGTGGGACTGGGACGCGGCGTGTCCTGGCGACCGTGACGCACGCGCGTGCGTCACGGTGCCGAAGACGCGCGGCGCGCGTCCCGTGCGGCGTCTGCGACGCCGTGCGTCTTCGTGCGCCAGAGTACGCCGGTGTAAACCGGCGGAAAAGAGGCGCCGCCGGTTTAAACCACCTTATGGTGGTCCGGCAGGCCCCATTTGAGGGTAGTTTTCACTAAAACTTGATTTTTGGGAGCTAGAGAGGTCCAAATCACGATCCAAAAGAGGCGTTGTGACCGTATTGATGACGCGGACCTAGTTTTAACTTAAAAACTTAGAAATGACCACTTTTTATTTAGAAAAATTTTTAAATAGTGATGTAACATGTACAGGTGCACTTGAATATACCAATTAAAGGGAGTTATTAGCAAGCTAGTGGTCTCACACTGAGGTAGGTGCCGACAACTAATGTTTTGCCTTGATATTTGAACCATGTTTAAACATAGCATCATGTGTGATTGTGTTTTAAAATGCAATTATTATTTACCGTGGATTTCATGCTACATTGCGTACAGGATGGTTATTCCAAATTGAAATCTTTTACTGAATAAACTTATTTCAAATGCTTTTACAAGTATGACGTTAATTTGTTATACTTACTTAGAGATTTATTTCTTATTATATATATAGAAAATGCATGGATTTACATGGAAATGAGAATAGAGGCTTATTAAATTTGGTCCTTTGATAGGCTAACCCCAGGATGAGGGGCATGTCTTGGGGATTGCAAGCTATAAGTGCTCTTGAGTTTTAGCATATACATATGATTTCCGTGTTTTATATTTGATGACGGGTGCTCTCGCCCGGTGGGCGTCATGCTAGGAGGGCTCAGGCCCCCGCCCCAGCTTCCGAGATTATGATGTGATGAGTTTGTGATATGATAGACACCGCCCATAGATGGCATTCGGTAGGGGTTTGGTAACATGGATAGTCCACACTACCTGGCCCGAGCCTTTCCATGGGGACAGAGACAAAGTCTCGGGTTATGGTGTGGACGGGGAGCGGGGGTGGCTGATAGCCACGGACGGTTGCCACTCCCGGATGATGACCCATATTCTTGTTATGTGTGCATGTATGATGAGCATGGTTATAGATGGTATGCCTGGGTGTGACGACACTCAGAGGTTGACTATGTGTACTCCTGATCAGGGATGTTCGTGCGATGTGGTGGGACCCATTACCTTAGGGTGCCCTTATTCTTGTTGTATGCTCCATTTATTGATTCATGTCATGTTTTAACTCCGTGAATTTCATGTTTTAGCATATGGAATAAATTGGCATTTATTTGAACATGGCATTATGATATCACTATTTCCATAAATGTTAGACTTTTCATCAATGCTGTTCATTATTTCAAGCATTTATTACATTAATTGTCTATGTACCTACACAAGCGATAGCTTCTTTGAGGCATTGCTTTGTTTTGCAATGCCTTAGATCTCGAGCGCGACACCGTGAAAGGAAAAGCGGTTGATAAACCTTGAGAGCCTTGAAGACTAGTTTCCCTATAGTTTTAGAAAGTAATGTGAGTCATTAGAGTGGATTATTATTTGAATTTTATTATGGACTGCATACTTTATATTTGGATGTGATTTAGATCTTTGGACATATATTGGACATTTATATGGGATGTTATGATGGATAGACCCTGGGCCATATTATTACTGTCTTTTGGACATTTATTTGATTTAAAATAAAGGCGCCTATTTATTTGACGTTGATTTATACGCGGATCATTTATTTGTGTTTAAATTACATGTACGCCATTTTGAGAAAGGAAAAATTAACACCCGGAGTTTTAAGATAGGTTTAGTAAAATGTTAAATAAATCTTTTCTCATGGGATCCCAAATGCTCTTATTTAAATTGTCAAAAAAAAAAAAATTGTCTTAAAAATCCGGGGTGTTACAGTCTTTCTATTAACAAAATAACCACTCGTCCCCATCAACAATAATTTTTTATTTTCTCAAAAAAGAAAAAAGTATACATTAATCCCTGAAACTATTCACTTTATCACACTTTAGTCTTTAAGGTTCCAAAAAAATAACATTTTAATCCTTGTAGAACTATTCACTTATGACAATTTAGCTCTTAAAGTTCCAAAAAAATAGTTTGGTCCTTGAAACTATTAACTTTGGTTGCACTTTAGTCTTTCTGTTAACTTTCTGTCGGCAGATCTAATGGCAGGAACCTACAAGCAACAGTACATTCTCTTAATTACAAGCACAACTAAATGGTCATTGTGGTGGATAATTTAGTTGCAATATTTTGTGCTATTCAAAATCTCTTTTACATCTCTTCTCATTATTGTTCTTTATTTTTAGTTAACCTAGCTGGAAATGAGAAACTTGGTGTTGCGGTTTCCACATTTTCTTCCGTTTAATATTTATTGCTGTCATTAATCTTTTAGAAGTAATTTGGGAGTGTGAATTACTGCAGATTGGCCTCGCAATATGGCTTCGTCTCCCCCCCCCATCCAATAGACTATAATGATAAAAAAAAAAAAGGGCAAACAGATAGAAAGTATATCTAGAGGGAATACCCAAAAAGAGCCAAGCTATTATTGAGTTATAAGATCAACCGCTTAGTGGCAAACAAGAAAAATAGACACATCAAGACCACAGCATGTCTTTCCCGCATGGACATAGCTCAAGAATAAATTCCATTGGCACATTGATACAATCAGATTTTCATGTTAAACCTAAAAGCCCCCATTGAGATGAGGCCTTTTAGGCCCAAGCCAGACTCCAAACCAACAAACAAAGACCAAAGGACAAGACAATTATAAATGGGCCTATATGGGTCTATACAAGTGCTTAGGGTCCTACATTTCTTGAGACTTGAAGTCACATAGACATTCCACAGACTTACATTTTAGCTGTGAGCCTGTGACAGCTCCTTTGCTCTTTCCTTGAAGATGAAACTTGCCGTATTTGCCCGTTGCCATGCACATCTGCAAGAGAACCATATGATAGTTTCACTGTGGGAGTTCTCTACGAGAGCTAAAATGTACAAATGGCGCCCGGCTTCGGTTGATCTGCACCGTTCATCGTCTTTCCAACCTTTTAAATGCTATACGTTCCAAAAATCTCAGCCGTTGGTCAACCAAGATGTTGTGGTTTCAAATTGGCTGCTTACCTGACAAACTAAAATTTTGGGCAGGGACTCCCTTTTGGGTCCCAAATATTATAGTAATGAATTCTGATCACTAGAAAAGTAGGCCTCGTTCATTTATAACTAGCAGTAATGTGTTGTCATGGCATCATATAATTCCACCATGTCCAGCCCTTTAGGTCATCGGTTTGGTGCCCTGGCCAATCACTTCGAGCTGACTGAGAATGTGGCCATCTGCATGTTGTTCCTTGGCAATGCATATTGGAGTCGCCATAGCATCTGCAGGGGCGCTTGACGATTCTGGACTCGTGCTTTCAGCCATTGAAACAAAACATAACACTAAAAGTGCTGATTAAATCCACAGAATGAAAATACACTACTTACAGATTCCTTGATTCAAGAAGCAACTACCCATGTACAAACAACTAACTGTTTAGGCTTCTTAATTCGGATGGTGGAACGGATTCGAAAGTGAGGCAAGGCGAGTTAACTCAACCAAGTCATTTCAAGGGTAATAGATAATTATATATTCTGCCGACTTCTATATATGTATCTCTCAAAAAATACCAATCAAGCCATTTAAGATCTTTCCATCAACACTAATTAATCAACCTAGTTTCGAGTAGATTCATCGAATTTTAGTACTTGACTAAACATATATTTGATTAATCCAAATCTCTGTTCTAAAGGTAAGCAAAGCAATTGTTTTCAATCCCTGGTCTATGGCAAAAAAATCACACACCGAGAAACATATAAACTTGGGCTTGTGCCCCTATTGCGTTCCCCACCAAACTACTGATAAAGCCCCAAACTCCTCAAAAGTTTCAAAACTATGCTTCTATCCTAATATGAGCAGTATATTTTTGTGCAAAGAAAAAGAGCATGGCTAGAAGAAGGATCGTTTGGCCGGTGGTCGACCAACAGCCCTCATCAGGTTTGCTATTTCTAGAACCCTAGCCAACTTGGTCCCTCTCTTAGCCTCTGCAGAAGCCCTCTTTTCCTCGGCTTTCCGGCGAGCTTTCGCCACGTTGTTCTGCATCTTCTCCAAGGCTTTGGCTCTCTTCTCCTCTAGTTTCCTCTAGAGGAAAGAAAATGCTCAAATTGGTTACGTTTATCATGCGGAAAATACACCTTAATAGGCTTTAATTATTACTATAATTAGATAAAAATGAACCCAATACGCATGCACAATTTTACGTACCTCTATTTTCTTCATCCAAGCGGTGGCCTTCTGGATCTCCTCGCCCTCCCAACCGTTGATGATCGCGTCTTCCCTCTTAAACCGATTATTGATCTTGGCGACCTTGGCCGTCTGCCAAGCCGAGATCTTCGATTCGGTCTCTTCTTTCTTCACCCTCTGGAGTGACACGTCCTCTGAGGAATTACGGGACGTTGATCCTCCAACATGTCGAGGAGACGGAACCAGTTCCATGGGATGATTATCCGGGACAATTGCCAAGGGGTTCAACTCCTCGCGATCCTCCTCCCCGATTCTCGGCAGGCTGCTTCCGCCATTGGAACCGTCCGCGTTGCCGTTCTCAATCGCCGATCCCGCCAACACCAGCGCATTGAATTCACGGCTCATCGTGGTGAAAAACTCGCTTGAGCCTTCGCTGACGGAGGATAGGTTGGAAGAACGTTGGCTACTGGTATCCCAGGCCTCTCTCCTCCGGGGTCGGTTCGCCGACGGGAACTGACTAGGGGAATTCAAGGCGTGGATGTCTCTGATCTCATTATCCTGTATATCATCTTCTCCATGACTACTACTTCCTCGATCATTAGCCATGACCAAATCTAGTCTATCAAACCAGCCCAGATCACAACTAGACAGAGAAAATATGGGGATGGGAAAGGCAATTAGGGAGCTTCATTTGTTTAAGCCCAAGGATGAAAGCAACTTCTATTTGTAAAAAATGGCAAGATTTGAACCACATACATCTCTTTCAATGTATTATAACCCAAAGAAGAGTGGAATTCAAAGAAACAGCAGGAACAGGTGGATTGACGTGGCACCCATTAATCAACTAATAAAGGAGAAGCATAAAAAGACAACACCTGTCACGCTCTATCCAAACAGCAACATCTTCGGGACCCATATCTGTCATGTCTTTGTTTTGCTTCATGCTTGGCATTTTGAGGATTACACACATCTTCTCATGAGATCCTAATCGTACTTTCTGCGTGGCGAATCTCTATTACTGAACAAATTTTCTTACTATTTACAAGAACTTGAACGATGCTCATGGGGCCACTTGGTAGGTAGATGATGGGAGGTGGATGGAGACTTCCCTACACGTGGCATTCAACGACAAGACATGGCTCCACACGGAGGTCACATCACTCGGTGCAGGTGATTCGATGCCTGTCCAAAGAGGGCACATATGAGACGTCTCCTAATCTAATAAGAGCCGGGACTGGCTTGATAATATAGACTAATCAAGATTAGTCTAAAACATATAGTTTATGTCTTGTCAAAGGACAATGATGCTTGGAATTTCGCTTTCCTAGCCAATCAAACTGGGACATCTAGATCTAGGTTTGCCTGTGGGTGTGGAATGGGAGAGGATAAGGAGGATGTGACGAGGGGCTCGTTTGATTAGCAGGAGTTATGCATGTCGGTGGGTAATTTGTGGGTAAGTAGTTGGTGATTAAGGCCGTTTAATTAGCACGTAAAAGTTGAGATTAACCGGCTGTAGATAGTTCAAAATGTGTGTCTGCATGGATGGTGATTGTGTGATTATAACATACGTGGAAAGAAAACTAGGGATTAAAAGAGACAATGACAAGTGAAAATGAATCCTCTTTGAACGTGTTTTCCTCTCGACCAGAATATAGCACTGGGGCAGTAGCATTGCTATTAGTGGGCTCTACTTATAATCATTCAACGGATCCAGATTCCAAATGGTTAGAAGTACATTTGATAATCCCAGCCATTGCTTTTCTGAGCTTTTTCGACTTGTAAAATGGACTGTGGAACAAATTTACTGTCCATTTTTGGAACTCCTAAAAGCAAGGGCTGGAATCACATGATGGTTGAGATTGTTGGGGCATGACTTACTCTGGGCCCTCTAGAGAAAGATGCACATAATGTATGTTTAAATTTATGCACAGGATGAATTGCAAAGTGGGGCCTGCTTGTTTACAGCTGTGATACGATGGATGTGCAAAATTTTCAAGGTGCCAGGTGAAACACAATTGTATGATCAAACCGTTGATTTACTGGCCTTGATATGGATGAGCTCACACTTAGCTGTGCTTCGTTTCTAATTAATCTTCGAATTTTTTTAGCTTTAAAGGAGTGTTCGAAGAAAATGAAGCAAATCTCTACATTCATCAGCAGAACATCCACAAATCAACGGCTAAAAAGGATGAAGCAAGGCACAAATGTAGTCAAACTATAGCCCTTATCTAGTATATGGTAGCTAACCAACGACAAAATACAAGTCTACTCCAGCGGCCGAAAGTGCAAATGGGCTCAGGTTATCGATGATCAAACCACTTATCTTGTTGGGTCTGCCTTTGATAGGAACGGCACAAAAGTCTCCACACAACCTACAACCCTAGCCTTTGTTGCTCGGAGGTCAAAATGAACGGCTAAAGAAGTCAATAATAAAAGCTGTTTAAGAATATAATTACCAATCGAGGTTAAGATCACAGTAAAAGAACTATCTGCATAACTGTTTTCACTCCCTTCATCAACTGACAATCACCAAATCAAACACAAACTCACCAGATTAAGAAGAAATTTCATGAATACATCAACAAATTTTCTAGCATTATTCGTAAATTTTCCACGTTAAAATGTTCTGAATTTTACAATAATCTGCATTGCTAATTGATTCCAAAATCCGAACTTAGTAACATATTTATTTTCATTTTTTTATGGTGAAAAATTATGAAGCAAACTACCTAGAACTTATAATCCCAATTATGATTAGGTTGTTCGAGCTTAACAAATTTTCGGCCATCAACTTAGAGTGGCTCTTGAAGATAAACGGTTTCGATCACGTAAAAGACAGGGTGCATGCATGCATGGTACATGTAAATCTGGCTGTTCAAATAAAATTTTCATTGGTCAAGATGACATCAAGATCAATCCTTGTTAATTGTGTTAGAGCTGGTCTAACTTTAGCTTTCCGAAAGATTTAAAACCTCATCTCTCTTTATCTCTTCAATTTATATCAGCTCACCTACCGACAGATTGGTAATAGAATTGCCCTTTTGACCGCGAGAAGATAAAGTTACCCTTAAAGTTTGGAAAGACAAGATTATAAGTGCATTTTTTGAGCATTTTTTTAATTTTTTTTGTTTATGAACTTATTTTAAACCAGTCCTTTTTGAGTGGTTGACATGTTAGCATCGCCAATCATACTTAAAACTGCATTATGCAGTCTGTGCGGGTTTCAAGTGGAGGCATGAGCTGATCTACCACCATGGATTGCTATGGGACCCATGCTACATAAAATTATTCTTTAAACATACATTTACGCAAGCAAGTCAGCAGTCAAAACAACCAGTAATCTGTATTAGACTGTCAAAATAATTCTAACAGCTAGAACTAATTTTAAAAATTTATGAATTTAGATTCACTGGAGAGCAAATATTCAAAAAAAAAAAGAGTTGAAGACTAAGAGAGGCAGAGAGAGAATTGTAACAAAAAGAAAAAAGAAATAGATACATTAATGCCAATTTTTTCAAGTGTTTCCAAAATTAACCAAGAAGTTATGATTTGATGACACTATAGAACCATATAAGTTTGGATTTGGGAGCCAACAAGACAAATCGGCATGTGTTGAGCAATTAATTTGTTTTCTTATTCTTCAATCATAAAAAGTAAAAATAATAAAAGTTTGGATTTGGTAATAAATTGACAAGAAAAATATTTGAAATATTCAAAAAATATTTGGAGAAAATTATAATATAAATTATGTGTCAATATATCTTATTTTTTACGTTAGATTTTTAACTTGATTTATAAGCACTATTGTGGTGTTGGGGTTAGATATGCCAATTAGTGTAGATCTGGCGACTAGGATCTTTAGGATCTATGAGAACATGAACACACATACAATAGGAGAGACAGATATTAATGTGGTTCAACCAAACTTGGCTTACGTCCACGGGAGAAGAGATTCCACTATATGATCTGATCAAATTACATAACAAAGGAGTATCAAATCCTCTCTCTACTCAACTCACATAGATCTACATTTCTTATCCCTCTCCCCCACACTCACATCTGATCTAACATCTCTTATTAATAAGAGTTACAGTGGTCTAATTGTCAAGATTTGTGGTGTTGCAAATCTTGACGTTTCTTTGTTTAGATAGTGAAGTCTTGTTTTGGGGCACTGACAGCCATCAATGTTGAAATCCATCAGCCAGTGCAAAGAATCTAGAAATTGGTTGTTTTCACGCACATCAGTATAAACCACATGCGGGTCCATCCCAACAATCTTCCCCTCCATGCCCAAGGGGGAAGAATGCACTAAACTATTATTACTTTGTTTAGCTCTCCCAAATTACTATCACAACTTTGATCCAGCCTACTCTCCAATAGTTATCTACGCTTTCCAATAGCTATAGTATATGTTTGGTATATCTGCAACTTCTCTTGGAAGGGTTATAACTTCCCCTACTCAGTACTTAATGCTAAAGTATTAATCAGTCATCAAATATACCATAAGCACCTAGAAGCTTCTTAGTGCCTCTTATACCCACCCTCATTAGCTACCCTCTTAAGCTGCTCATAGATATCACTCGGAGTAGTCACGTCCACTCGGAATGGTCAAAAGGTCCACTCAGAATGGTCACCGAGTCCACTCGGAGTCGTGCACACTTTTTTATTGGGTTATCTCACCATTATTCACTAAGCCATCCTACTGTCATTCACTTAGTCATCCCTTTACTGTTCTCGAGTCATCTCGCCATTGTTCACGAGTCAACCACACTTACAGTCACCAAGTCCACTCACATTAGTCAATGTGTCCACTTTCTACACTTATTCACCGGGTCTACTCATCAACTGTCACCAACTCCACTTGTCATCAATCATTGAGTCTATTCCTCAGCTATTACCAAGTCATCTCCTAGTTATTACCTTGTCTACTCACCAATTTGGATTTTTTTGAGTAGGAGTGTCATTATCATTTCTTCAAGTGCAACTCATCATTATAGACAAGGGTCAGTAATTATTCATTAGGTGTAGTTACTATTGCAATACACTAGCAAGTCATTTCCTGTAGTAACTTGTTACTATAGCCACTCAGTACGAGTCACAATCACTATTGTAAATCGTTCACTGTACCAACTCGTTGCTATAACAACTTAGTTTTGTAGAAACTCAGTTTCCTATAGCAAGTACTATAGCACCGACATTAATGATTCTCTTTTCTCCTTTTTCTTTTTTAGACATTTTCCATCGATAATCCACTTATCTTATCATCTTACCTTTCAACTGTCTTTTCTTTCAACTCCTCCATCAACAGAACTCAATTCAGATGTTGACATTAATGATTCTCTTTTCTCCTTTTCTCCTTTTTTGTTTTTCTTTTTTAGGTTGTTTTCCACTGACTATCCACTTACCTCTTAATGGTCTTTTCCTTTTCGACTCCTCCGTTAGCAGAACTCAAATCAGAAAAACATCTTATTGTTTATTTCCACCGCACTTAGTGGCTCCACCTTTGTTGTCTATGTCAACTCCTTCAACAACGACAGCTACTCCTTCATCTCCATCCAACATCTAAGGTCCAGCCCACAGTCGAAGCTTCCTTTGACACATCTTTTGCGGTTGCGCCTACTATTCCTATCGCTGCTAATCTCCTCCTCCTCACCAGTCGATTCCTCTTTTTTGTCTAGCCAAGCTTCTTTCGCCACTTGCCATGGGTGCAACGATCACCATCTCCTAACCCATGTCACTCTAACGGCTGACCACTGATCTTACCACTCTGAAACCCAGAAACACAATTCAGATTTGGGCAGTTTTCAATAGCTTGCTCCTTCTTCACAACTTGCGTGGCTAAGTCTCCCCCCATCTCGGCATCTCCATCTCATCTAGCTTACTATCACTGTCTCTGGCAGTTAGATTCTTGCGTCCCATGGTAAGATGCTCAAAAGTGTGAGATATTATGCTGGTTGATTTATATCATTAGTATCATCAAACAGTGTAAAGGTTGTCCTAGGAGGCCTGCAAAAATTGACCAGCAATTCTGGTAAACCATCTCTTTTCTGGTAATTAGTGAGATTGATGCATCATTCAACTATTAGTTTCACATCATCCAGTCAGAATATGGTTACTATAAAGTGAAATTGTTCATGCCCTAATAGAAGTCCTATATTCATGCCCTAATATAAACTAATGGTGTGCATTCATAAGTGTTGATTGGTTACAGATTGGAAGGTTTGGATCACTGGTGGGTACATAAGGTCTAAATTCCACATTTTCCACTTTTGCATAGTATCTTCATTGTCAAATTAATGGGTTTACTTCATTGTAAATGTGGAGCTCAAGCTCCTCTGCTATCCCATATAGAATAAGAATTCTAACTTGTTCTCTATTTCTTCTCATTAAAAGCAGTAATAAGTCTAGTATATATTGGATCTACCCATTTGACTTGCACCAGCCTTGTTTCTTTTCAGCTTTTTAGTCTTTGGTTAGTACAATCGATGTAACAGAAGTTCTGAGGAAAACAAGTCTGGAATTGTGGTTTAATTTATTCACCTTCATAGTGATATGTAATTCAGAGATCACAAAGAGGAAGGATAGAAGAAAAGAGTTAGAAGTGGAACTCTAGAATAGCTTGACATTTGTAATGATGATATCATGATTCTTACATTTGTTATGGGAAAGTTGTCCATTTTGTGGTTGAGAAATGTACTAGAATAATTTTAATTTATGGGAATTTCAAGCTTTCTATTTGATTTTATGTCTTCCTATTTTTTGGTCTAGAAGTGAACTAGAAAATTTTTAATTTATTGGAATTTCAAGTTTGCTTTGTAGCCATAAAGCTTCTGATTTTGATAAATGTCCTTGCTAGGTCTTGATTGGAAAAAGAAAAGCACTTATTAGGAACTTTAGGAATTAATAAGTTTGTTATCACTCTTTATTTGTGTGTTGAGATGAAACTAGTCATAGTTGTTATTGGATGTGAAGAAATGGCTGAAGGTGTTTCAAAGGTATTGTTTCAGTCTTCTGCCTTTATTATTGTAAAAATGCATGCATTCATGGACGCATTCTACATTCACATAAAATACTACGCGACTGATTGAAATTGTAGCTCTAAAGCACTCCCATCATCAAATAAATAGGATCAAAAGTTTAAACGGATAAGACTGAAGTGGATTGAAAATAAAATTTGTATATAATTAAAAGATGATGTTCATTTAACAAGGTACTTTGCTTTTAATACAGACAAACTGGATGCAGACAAGACTAAGCACACATGGAATATTCAAGGCTACACTCAATTAAAAGATAAGAACATTTAATACACACTTATGAACTGATACTTCAAGCTATGAGCATTCCCAAATGTGGCATGCTTAATGTAAAATACAATTACTTCTAGATCAAAGTACATGGAACATGAAATTTAGCTATCATTTCCAATGATGAATCATCTAAGACAGTGATCTAGGAAAAAGTGGTGCATAATGTTGACATGTGTAATATCCTTAATTTTTAGGATAAAATAGGAAATTAATAAATAAATTACAATAAAAATTTATGGATGAAATTTTCCTGAAAAGATAAGAATTAGAAAGTGCTCATCGATACGAATCTAACGCCACCAAGAACGCAAAAAATGGAGCTCAAACGAGGGAGTTATGAGCCGTCAAAGTTGTAAGGGCAAATTGGTCTTTTAACAGAAACGTGTTACACAGAGGTCCAAATTGATAACGGCACCCATGTCTACACACGTCTCTACCAGTCCGGCGAAATCGCCGGAGAGACATGGGAAGAGACGTGTGGGGAAGAGTTTCTCTTCCCCAAGACTCTAAAACCCTATATCTATACTCCTCTAGGAGCCAAAACGCTCCACTATTGAGCATTTTCTCTGAGTTTTACGCAGAACCCTAGCCTGAAAAGATTTCATTTTTCCGGCGAGTGGAACCCCTGCAACACCAGAAACCACGGCTAGGTGCAAGGTAAGCCTTAAAACTCTATTTTTTAGTATTTATTAAATAGAGAAAATAATAAGAAAACCATTTAAAAATTTGAAAAAAATCAGATTTTTTTAGGAACTTTAGGCACGCTACTGTTGGAGAGTGATTTCACGGACCAAACCTTTTCCGTTTGGAAATCGCACCGTCCAACTAGTGCACAAGAGACCCAAGAGCATACCCTTTAAATTTGGGAGTGATCCAACGGTGGATTTCTCCAGAAAACCCAAAAACCAGTACCTAGGGAGGATTTTAGGAACTTGGAAAAAATTGTTTAAAAACCATGGTTTTTGGGAAAATCAGTGAAAAAGGAGGGCATAAATGGATTCTAGAGAGAATTCTGAAGAAAATGGCGCAAAAATCACGCAAAACGGAGCTCTGTAGCTCCGCCGTAGGCTACCGGAATCCGGTCGTCTTCTCTGGTGTCGTCAACGACGTCGGCACCCTGGCGCTGACGCCAGGACGCGCGCTGAGACGCACCCAGGACGACGTCACACAACGTCGTCGTCACACGCGTGCACGGCGTGGGGAGCGCACAGGTTGACTGTCGCGGCGGGGCCGGGACGCGGCGCGTCCTGGCCACCGTGACGCACGCGCGTGCCGAAGACGCCCAGCGCGCGTCCCGTTCGGCGTTTGCGTCGGCATGCGTCTTCGTGCGCCAGTGTACGCCGGCGTAAACTGGCGGAAAAGGGGCGCCGCCGGTTTAAACCACCTTATGGTGGTCCGGCAGGCCCCATTTTAGCGTAGTTTTCACTAAAACTTGATTTTTGGGAGCTAGAGAGGTCCAAATCAGGATCCGAAAGAGGCGTTGTGACCGTATTGACGACGTGGACCTAGTTTTAACTTAAAAACTTAGAAATGACAACTTTTTCTTTAGAAAAATTTTAAAATAGTGATGTAACATGTACAGGTGCACGTGAATATACCAGTTAAAGGGAGTTATTAGCAAGCTAGTGGTCTCACACTGAGGTAGGTGCCGACAACTAATGTTTTGCCTTGATATTTGAACCATGTTTAAACATAGCATCATGTGTGATTGTGTTTTAAAATGCAATTATTATTTATCGTGGATTTCATGCTACATTGCGTACAGGATGGTTATTCCAAATTGAAATCTTTTACTGAATAAACTTATTTCAAATGCTTTTACAAGCATGATGTTAATTTGTTATGCTTAATTAGAGACTTATTTCTTATTATATATATAGAAAATGCATGGATTTACATGGAAATGAGAATAGAGGCTTATTAAATTTGGTCCTTTGATAGGCTAACCCCAGGATGAGGGGCATGTCTTGGGGATTGCAAGCTATAAGTGCTCTTGAGTTTTAGCATATACATATGATTTCCGTGTTTTATATTTGATGACGGGTGCTCTCGCCCTGGGCGTCATGCTTAGGAGGGATAGGGCCGCCACCCACCTTCCGAGATTATGATGTGATGAGTTTGTGATATGATAGACACCTGCCCATAGATGGCATTCGGTAGGGGTTTGGTAACATGGATAGTCCACACTACCGGTCTGAGCCTTTCCATGGGGACAGACGCTAAGTCTCCCGTTATGGTGTCGACGGGGAGCGGCGGTGGTTGATACCCATGGAGGGTTGCCACCGGCGACATGATGGCCCATATTCTTATTATGTGTGCATGCATGATGAGCATGGTTATGGATGATATGCCTGGGTGTGACGACACTCAGAGGTTGACTACGTGTACTCCTGATCAGGGATGTTAGTGCGATGTGGTGGGACCCATTACCTTAGGGTGCCCTTATTCTTGTTGTATGCTCCATTTTATTGATTCATGTCATGTTTTAACTCCGTGAATTTCATGTTTTAGCATATGGAATAAATTGGCATTTATTGAACATGGCATTATAATATCACTATCTTCATAAATGTTAGATTTTTCATCAGTATTGTTCATTATTTCTTGCATTTATTACATTAATTGTCTATGTACCTACACAAGTGATAGCTTGCTGAGGCATTGCTTTGTTTTGCAATGCCTTAGATCTCGAGCGCGATAACAGGAAAGGCAAGGCTGTTGAGAAGCCGTGAGAGCTGCTGAAGACCATTTTTCTATAGTATTAGACAGTGATGTGAGTCATTAAACAGGATTATCATTTGGATTTTTATTATGGACTGCATATTTTATATTGGGATGTGATTTAGATCTTTGGACATATGTTGGACATTTATATGGGATGTTATGATGGATAGACCCTGGCCATATTATTATTGTCTTTTGGAGGTATATTTGATTTAAAATAAAGGCGCCTATTTATTTGACGTTGATTTCTACACGGATTATTTATTTATGTTTAAATTACATGTACGCCATTTTGAGAAAGGAAAAATTAACACCCGGAGTTTTAAGATAGGTTTAGTAAAATGTTAAATAAATCTTTTCTCATGGGATCCCAAATGCTCTTATTTAAAATGCCATTATAAAAAAAAAAAAAATTGTCTTAAAAATCCGGGGTGTTACAATATGGAACTAACGTAAGATGTGATAGCAAAATGTTGATATGGAACTAACGTAAAGGTATGTTATACTCAGGAGCTAATGTAAAGGTATGTTATACTCAGGAGCTAACGTAAGATGTGATAGCAAAATTTTACGATTTTGATTCTTGTAGTAGATTGGTGTTCACAATGTTGATATGGAACTTTATCTCGTGGGTTCTATAGTAGATCTCCGACTATCCAATGATCATGGAAATGTGATAATATTATCTAATGATGTGATATTGGTAAATATGGATGGTCAAAGAATGCATATAATATGTTGGGATGTATGATATCTACAACCTCATATGCGTCACTCATATTATTTGTTTTCACTTGCAATTTAAATCCCAATGTGGTTCAAAAACATATGTACCTTGTCAGAAGGCAAAAGAAAAGGTCCACACTCCTTAACCAGAATGTTGATCATATAATCCAGTAACACAAATTCGTCAATCATTTTGTTCACAATTGAGCTGTTGATAACAGATGGAGTTTGATCTTTGTTTTGTTTGGTATATGAATGCCTGTAATGAGTACTCCAAAACCACACTCCCCATTGCTTGCTCTTGAGTCCTCTTCAAGTTCAAAACCTACTGAATGGCTTTATATGTCAACATTGGTTTTCTCGAAGAAGTTGGAAGATTTGTTTCGGAACTGGCACTTATAGATTAGAATGTAATGTTTTGAAGCTGATGTGATTCATAGATAATCTGATCATGTATTATGGGATTTTTAGATGCTCTAAGGAAAGTACATAGCTGTGATTCATAGATAATCTATTTCATGTGGTTGTTTTTTAATGCCAAAGATCATTGCTTAGATAGATAGTTGTGTGACCTTGTGATAACCTAAATAGCAAATATATTTCTTTTAAGATACCACACAAAAGAAAGTAAAGAGTTCCTGTGACACCTAATCCGGTTGATAGTGAAGATCCGGACATAGTGTCTGAAGGCATAGTTGAGGAAGACAAAGGACCTTATAATAAATGGACTGAGGAACAGGAGGACTTTATCTTTGAAACACTATAATGAAATTATAGAGGGTAGGATCATTGCAGTTGGGAGTATGCCAAAGGGTGCGTTGATTAAGGAATTGTTACTTTGCTTCAAAATCATATTTGGAGTTGATTTGATGATGAAGCAGTTGAATACGAAGATAAGGCTTTTCAAGAGCAAGTATGTTACACTTGCAAAGTTAAAGAATGGAGACTCGGGCTTATGGTGGGATGTAGAGAGAAATTGCTTCCTTGCAACTCCGGAGATCATGAATAGCCACTTACAAGTAACGCGTTATTACAACGGTATAGTACTTTACATCACCTCTATAATGCCCTTACAAAGGTTTGTGTTTGTATGATCAAATATGGAGGCTCGATGCTTATTTGGTAGAAATTTATGGAACTATGAACACCTGGAGATGGTGTTTGGGGGGAGCAGTGCCACCAGAGAATCCTACTTTAGGATTAATATTTCTGCAGAAGATGAGGCACTCCAAAGATCGAGCATAAGTGGCAATCAATATACACAACCTGTTGAGGAAGTATACAAACCCGATATGTCAAACTTGGATGCTGAGGTGTTTGACTCACAGGTCCCATATTATGGGGAGGAAGTACAAGGGGACAATGATGGATTGCACCTACAAGATCCATCAGAAGACATTCCGCAACCCCATGTCCGCTCAGCTACCTCCACAACATCATCTTTAATTCCCTCATCTATGACTGTTAACCCGCAGAGAGTGAGGGGAAAAGGAAAAAAAGCCAGTCAAGCAACATCCTCAACATCTAATGATCCTCAGTCATTCATTGATCCTTCCATTATATCAAAGCTAGAGAGACTTGTAGGTCTGGACAACACAACGTAGATGACTGCAATTGATACGTTGGAGGGTTTGATTGAGTTAGAAAACGTTAAGAGGTCTGCAGGTATGTATAAAAAAATGTTGACTATGATATTTTGGATACTTTAGTGTTATAGTATAATTAACGGGCTTGATGAATGCATGTTGGATTGGAGGTTCTGGCACTTCATGGATATGCTATAGTTATTGAATTGCTTCTTGAATAGATTTTCTAATCACAACACTTTCAGAGTTAACAAAACTTATGCAAGGATCTTTAGAATAAAATATGTTAACCTGTGATCACAAAAAGGTTAGCTTTAGCAGAGATTAATCTTGTTTTAGTTCCTTCATTTGACTAGATTGCAAATATCCTTGATAAAGGGGAAAAAATATATTCTAGTAGACAGAATCCAGCAAATTGCATGAATGCTGAAGTACAATGTTGTGTCTTACACATGCCAAAATTTTCAGCCATTGGATTGTGCTACTCCTAGCTTTTGTTGTCCTGAGGTGTAAATCCTCAAGTCTGTTTGACTTTAAGTTGAGATGTACTTCTACTATTTATTACAGTGATGTTTCACCTGATCCAGAGGCACCATATATTCAACAAATTCTGGTCTACCTTGAAACAATTATTTTTGTTCTTTTAGCCTGAATATATTTGTGAGACATGCAAATTTACTTATCCTTAGTAGGGCAAGTCGTTTGTTAACTTGGATTCTCAAGAATCCAACAGGATTAAAATTGTTAGACAACCAAGTATCATTATTTCCAATTTGTCAAAGCCATTTTCACTAACACACTGTATATACTGAATCTTTGTTGCAGATAGCTCCATCATATTGGCGGGACCTAGATCCTTTTTGGAAGGGCACTGGTCCTCCCATGCACCGCTTCTTCCACCTTGACGGAACCCAAACTGCTAACCCAGAAGATAAAGTCTGAGGTGGTCATGAGTGCACTTATTCAATTGTTGCAAGCTTTGTAGACAAAGGAAGAATAAGGGAGCATTATGTTAGGATAAATAGATGGCCTCGGATGACCATCTCAAGGAATGAGGACTGGAGCTGGGAGCTGGCAAATCACTTGTTTCACTACAGAAATGTGCCTGACCCTGAGAAGGAGGATGGCACTAGATCATTATTTCCGGTCTTTAAGTATTTGATGCTGGTAACTCCTTGTAGCTTTTAGGTTAGGGAATAGTGGGATCACATCTTAGAGAAATCTTAGTTAGCTCTTTTATGCTTGATGTTGTTTTTGTAGTTCTGTTGTAAGAACATCAACTATAGTAGTGTATATATTTGTAGCTAGTTTGATGAGTTCTTTTTAACTAAATGTGGTGGGCAAGCTTAAAGCTTTAGTTGATTGATTGTCTTTTAAGAAGCTTGTATATAATGTTCTGGTGTTGCTTGCGAGCAGTTATCCTTCAGAATCATTGTGCACTGATGAAATGTGCAGCATATGGTGGGAGGCCTTGGATCATCGACTGAAAAAGCCTGCTGATCCAATTGTGCGTGCCATCACTAGGTCCTATCATCTCTCTAGGAGTGTTTGTGTTTTTGTTCCTGTAAAACTACAAATTGATTACCTTGACTAATGCAACAAGTTCTTCGTCATTGATGACCCTTTGGCCTTCAACTCATGAATTTCTTGGTCATGGATTGTAAGCAATGTGAAGGAGAGTCTTGGCACAATGAAAGAGTTGTTGTCATGTGACCTTAAGGTCACAAGTTCAAGGAGTGGAAACAACCTCTTGCACAATGCAAGGTAAAGCTGTTTACTATTAACCTTTGTGGTCTGCCCCTTCTCCGGACTCTACATATGCAGGAGCTTCATGCACTGGAGTTACCCTTGTATGGATTGCAAGCAATGTCCTCTTATTTTTGCCACAGCCCCTCCAACAGTGAGGTTCAAATTTGATACATGGTTCATCCATACACGATGATGGACCAACAGATTTATTTGTCAAGTGCTTCCTCACCGTGCATGCTCATATTCTCTTAAAGCAGAGTATACTCATCCTGTGATATGGAATCTTGGCAGGTTAATGTATTCTCTGTGGTGACATGTCATATAGGGATTTCAATTCAAAACATGTTGCTAGTAAAGAGGAGGATCCAACTCCTTTCATGGGACATGCAGGGAATAATCCAACATTTACGAAGGTACTTCTTTAGCTTCTGCTACTAATAATCACACACTAAAATAGCAAAAAGAATAGGTGAACTGGACCTTATAACCGTAGGTGTATTCTCTGAGGATCCAACAAATGTCTAGGAAAAAATTTAACTTGTCTACCATTTCTACAAACCTTAGGTCTACTCTAATCCAGGAAAGAAAGATTAGTGTGTGCGCATGTAAGATCAAGGTTACCATTTTCCCCTTTGCTCCAGTTCTCATCAATGAATTAACTGCTTTTATAATTTAAAAAATAGAGATCATAAGGGAAAAAAGGGGAAGAAAAACGCAGAAAGGGGAAATTCAGTTGTTTGGTCCTTCATATTTCTCATATAAATGATTCTGTTATTAAAAATTGGGCATTTTTATTAGGAACCGTGTAAAACAAAGCCGGTACCAAACTATTCTTCATCAATGAGATATCATGCTGTAATCACGAAAGATGCATTGATTAATCTCCAACATAGATAAACTTTTTACTCGTCTTTCTTTCTAGCAGTAAAAAAAATCATACAAAGTAAATCAGAATGCGTAATGGCGCATGAATCAAAAGCACATCTTACAACTGCTCATCATACATTTGTGGCCTTCAAAGATCCAAAACAAATAATGGGGCTAGTGTTTAGTGATACAATCCCTACACCTTGGGAATATCGTGCCATAGATAAATGACTTCGGATGAATGGCCCAGTTCATTGATGAATATCAAGGTGTTAGTTGATATCATGGCATATGTCAGAAATATAGCTTATTTAACTATGATATTTGAGAGGCATATGTTTCTCATATCTGAGGCATATCTCAGATATCATCAAAAATATCACCAGAGATATCATAGAACAAATGTCACATATCTCATATATTATATAAGATATCACAGAACATATGACACATATATCAGATGTCACACAAGATATCATAGGAGATATCGCAGGAGATGTACCAACAAAACGCCAAACATGTGCTGTTAAATAAATCCCCCTAAGAGAGTGCCCTTAAGAGAGTAGATCCTCAAGAGTGTCCTAAGAAGTATATGTTCCCTTTTTTATTCATCATGATAATTTTCTATAGACCGAAGCCATTCATAAGGAATGGTTTAGATAGATTAGAGATCAAATTCCATGCCCATTGGATGCTTTATCCAATATTTCTTTTGGTCAAAACTCATTTAATTTCTTCCACTATTCAAAACAATTGATTAGTATCATCAAAATGCATTGAGTTCTCATGGGTTACCTCAATTAAGTAAGTTGAACGATATGAAAAGCTTAAGTGTTCCAATAAAAGCCTCTAGGGGCAGCGTTTATTTCTTCGGATGCTCATGAATGTCTACTCCTACTAAGCCTCGAGCTGAAAACATCAAGTAGGCATAAAATTAGATTACTAGCCAATTGGAAAAAAGGCCTTCTTAATGTTAGTTTGTTGATTGAATCGCCCAAACTTTAGGCATAAAATTAGGTCAGTAGCCAATTGGAAAAAGGACTTCTTAATTTATTTTGTGACTGAATCGTCCAAACTTTTAAGAGTACATCTGTATAACCACCAAGCAAAGTACTTAGCTTTGCTTAAGAGAGAAATACAAGCTTCTCTCTTAATCAAGCGAGTTCTCTGCTCCTTACAATTTTCCCAGTGTTATAGTTTGCGTTTCCACTTTGTAAATGCTAGATGAATATTTAGATTGGAGACCCAAGAAATCAGCTGATCATATAGTGCTCATGCAATAGATCACCCAACGAAATAAGATATAACAACCTGAATTCTAACAGTAGCGCTGCTGCAAACAGAACTATGACAAACGAGCTCCAATAATAAACACCCAACTAACAGCACTCTACCAACAGAACTGAAACAACAGACTCAACATAAAGTCGTACATTTTGATAATAATATTCTATGGGATCAACTACTAGCTAGCAAAATGTAAGAATTCCATCTGTACCTCAACTATCAGCAAACTCATATGAACGAAACTTAATTTACCTATTAGCTACCCACATCCTCCTCTAATCAATCCTGATATATATACTACTTGGCTATAATGAATTTTTTTGAAATTTAGCTTAGAGACGCACTTTGTAAAGTAGCTGCTTGAAGATAGTCAAAGCCTCAAATGAAAGGAATTACTGGCAGCTTTATCTTTGAAATTCAACCAAATCAGATTCAATCTTTGTTCATAATGATCACTCCCAATGTAGACCATACACTTATCTTACTTAATGCTAATAAAATATTTATAAAGTCATATAGTCAAGAATAAAGATCTTAAAAGTCCAAAAAAAAGAGATATCAATCAATTAGTTAAGACGATATTCAGAGTCTTAAAGACAACAAGACCTTAGAGACTCATTGGAAACCAAGGCCATGTAATGGGGCTGTAAATAGTGCACTCAAAAAATCTCCCATAGTCTCTAACTTCAGAAATTCAGAGAGAATGAATCTTAACCTTTAGAAAACTAAGCAAAGTATTCTTAAAAACCCTAGCAGAGCACTTTACAGAACTCTCAAAGACTTGAAAATTGAATGAATAAGGCCTAAGGGGACATCTCCTTTATATCAGGATTCCTCTCCTCTTTATGGTGATGTAGAACTATTAATGCCTTTTAACTTAAAAATTAAAACAAACAATTCTAAGCCTAGAAACACCAAGGAGTAGACCATTAGACATCCCAAGTCATTTTGTGGGCATGTAATGGAGAAGTTTGGCCAAGCAACACTCCTAAACCAATTTGTCAGCTTTACCCCATTGTCGACCCTTGAAACTTTGCTTATGCCAACCGATCCCTTCTCTTTAAAGTGTCCATGTGGACATCAAAAAAGGTTGTGATTGGTTTCGTATAAATTTTTGGGAGACCTGCTAGTGTGGCATCCAACTGAGGCTAATGTGTTATCAGGGGATCGTATAAACAGGAAAAAAAGGTCACATAAAGTTCTGTAAGATGACCAAATGGCCCAACTTAAACAACAAGGTAGCAAGTATGCCAGTTGGAGCAGTGTATCCTATGGAAAGGCGCAGTTCTTATTTTCCTGTTGTCAGGGTTCAAGCACTTAGCTGAGTTGGTCGAGTGCCCAGTCTCACAACCATTAACGGTTCCAACTCGCATCCTTCACCATTTGGAGCAAAACAATTTTTCCTATTCTCAAATATGTACCTCTTGTTACCGAGTGTGCCACTTAAACCTTTGGCAGATAATTTTGATGGTTCAGCAGTTTATTATGGTTGAAGGAGAGCTTTGGCACAATGGTAAAGTTGTCGTTGTGTGATTTTGAGGTCATGGTTTCAAGGCATGGAAACAGCCTCTTGCAAAAGTGCAAGGTAAAGCTGCGTAACATAGACCATTGTGGTCTGCTCCTTCACAGAACCCCACATCAGCGAGAGCTTCATGCATCGGAGCTGCCCTTTTAGCAATCTATTATGGTTCTAACACAAACTAGGGAACAAAAGTAGAACACAATGACTTCACTATAACCTATTCCCTTTGACTATTCAGAATGCAGTCTGCTTGATAGTCAACTTACCTTACTCAAATTGAAGAATATATGGATGTTGTGAGATAGCTGAGATTATGGACCATCAACAGCTGACCCAAGTGGTTCTGGTTTCATTGCAAACTGGTATTCGATCAGCGATATATATTCATTCTAACAAGAATCAATGTTCTAACATATATAGAAACTGATCGTGGTGAACTAAGCGGTAATGAACAATGTGACGATCTTCTATACCTTTGCTATTAGATAATAGCGAATTCAATCACGTCTGCATATATGTGAGCCCTAAAAGTGTCAATCAGAAAGAGCTTGATAGCCTTTGAGCAAAACATTATGTTCCACTACGTACCAATCGATCTCCCCCAAGTTATGGCTTAAAATGACTTTAATCAGCTTAAGAACAGGATTGACCAGCAGCCAAAAAGTCTGCAACCAACAAAATAGCAGGTAAGAAGCAGAGGTTCCATTACAGCCTTCAGGAAAAGAGGCACTAAAATAAATTTAGAGTGCCTTTGTTAATATCAAACTAGCTAACTACTTTCTTGGATTTCAGATATTTGGTTTTGGCCTCTTACAGTGGATTGTTGTTGCCAGTAACTCTTCTACTCGTCAACAGTGCAAAAGAAATAGATAATTTTATAATAAATAAATTTTAATGGATACTATTTTCCTCTCTCTCTTTTTTTGGTAGGTAAGCTATGGCTTGAACCCACCAACCCATAACCTCTTAATCTTGGTTGTTGAACTAGGCATACTTTTGTGTTTAAATTAGACTGTATTTTTACTTTTAGGTTTTGGTATTTTGGTTCATTTAAGTGGACTGTTGCTGTTAGTAGCTCTTCTAGTCATAAAGTTGAACCTGTATGGATATTGTTGTTAATCTTAGTCATTTGTTTAAGCACAATTTTGAATAGATTGACCGAGTATAATCTTACTCATGTGTTTAAATTAGATTATATTTTCACTTTTAGTGTTGGTTTTGGTTCTTTCAAGTGGATTGTTGCTATTAGTAGCTTCTAGTCAGATATTATTATTAATATTAGCCAGTTGTTTAAGTAAAGTTTTGAATAGATTGACCAAATTTAGATTAAGGACACCTGCAATCTACTAGGTTTTAAAGTGCTATCAAGAATTAACATGATGATGGGGTTCGAGCACTTACAGCTGGGTTGGTTAGCTGCCTTGTGTCACCATTCAAGAGACAAAAAATGAAAAGAAGAGAAAGAATTAACATGATGGGGTGGTCTGGATAATAAGAACTTATTTTAACTTGCAGGTTGTGGGTTTTGGTTCTTTTTAAGGTGACTGTGCTGGTGATAAAAATGGGAAAAAAACAAAAATGAAGCTAAATACTTCAATAAAATTTAATCATTTACATAGTAACATAGATCGAGTAGGTTGGCATTGACATTATCTAAAACACATTGGTCTAAAAGTATTATTATGAGTTTGAATGCTGGAAGTAGCAGAGCCTTCTAACAGGGGACTCCCACCTTGGTGACCAGGTGGTGGAGGGGGTTTTCTAACTTGTAACATTCAGAGAATGAGAGATGTTGAATGCTAGGAGGGTATAATGTATGTGCATGCTATTACAATTCATGTTTTTAGATGGTAGAAATCACTTAAAAGGAAAAAGACAGTCTAGTGCACGAAGCTCCCACATATGCAGGGTTCAGTGAAGGGGTGGACCACAAAGAGTCTATAGTATACAATCTCACCTTGCATTTTGCAAGAGGCTATTTCAAAGCCTTCCCCGAACCCTTTTTATTTCCAAGCCTTGAGCCCATGACCTCTACATCATACGACGCAACTGAACTGTTGTGTTAAGGCTCCCCTTCATCTGTTAGTAATTATTAGATAGAAGAAAAAAACTATGGATGTGGATACCAATATTGGTTATTATTAGATATATTATTATTGTTGGTCCACCTCCTACGGCTTAAACTTCTATGTTAAATGGTAATCTAACATGGCACACAGTTTTATTAAGCAAAAGGTCATGAATTTGAATCCTAGACCTCCATTTATCAAATTCATGTGCTAGAGCAAAAAGGAAAAAGAAAAAAAACATCTTAATTCTTCCTACAAATTAGAAGTTTAAAATGAATACTTTTGAAGCAATCAAATTTTGCCTAACACAATTTCCCAAGAGGAAATAATCTCTATAGCCTAAAAGCAATCCTAACTATGTGTATGTCATTACAATTCATGGTTTTAGGTGTTAGAAATCATTAAAAAAAAAATAAAAAATTGCTGCCCGGTGCACGAAGCTCTTGTATGTGTAGGGTTCTAGGAAGGGGTGGATCGCAAAAAGCATATAGTACACAATCATACCTTGCATTTTGTAAGAGGCTACTTCCAAGGCTTGAACCCATGACCTCTACGTCATATGGCAATAACTCAACCTTTGCATCAAGGCCTCCCTTCATTTGTTAGTAATTATTAGATAGGAGAAAAAAACTATGAATATGGATGCCAATAATAGTTATTATTAGATATATTATTATTGTTGGCCCATCTCCTATCATCTTAAATTTTTATGTTAAATGGTAATCTAATATGGCATCATAGCTTTATTGACCAAAAGGTCTTGAATTCAAATCCTAGACTTGTATTTATCAAAATCACGAGCAAGAACAAAAAAGCAAAAAAAAAATTCATCTTAATTCTTCCCGCAAATTAGAAGTTTAAAATGAATACTTCTGAAGCAATCAAATTTTTCCTAGCATAGTTTCCCATGAGTAAATCATCTCTATATCCTGAAAGCAATCCTAACTATGTGTATGTCATTACAATTCATGGTTTAGGTGTTAGAAATCATTAAAAACAAAAAAAGGCAGCTTGGTGCACAAAGCCCCCATATATGCAAGGTTCTGGGAAGGGGTGGACCAGAAAGGGCCTATAGTACACAATCTTACCTTGCATTTTGCAAGAGGCTATTTCAAAGCCTTGAACTCATGACCTCTATGTTATGCAGTGACAACTCAACCTTTGCATCAAGGCTTCCCTTCATTTTTTTAGTAATTATTAGATAGGACAAGAAAACTATGAATGCGGATACCAATATTGGTTATTATTAGAGATATTATTATTATTATTTGCCAACCTCCTATCAACTTAAACTTTTATGTTAAATGGTAATCTAACCTGGCATCAAAGCTTTATTGACCAAAAGGTCATAAATTCGAATCCTAGACCTGCATTTATCAAATTCACGTGTAAGAGCGAAAAAAGAAGAAAAAAAATTCATCTTAATTCTTTCTACATCCGTAACTTAAATCATAGACTCGCACAACACATGTTACAGCCCAAAACTTTTCCTTATTAGATTGGATGTTCTCACCATTTTTGCCAGATTCTTTCTCGAAGACAAGATATATTGTACCTTAACCAACAATTGGTAATTATGATTTAAAGACACGAGCACTTCGGTCCATCAAACTATCAATCACTTCAATGACAGGTATCATGACAAGAGTTACTTTAAACTCGAATAACTTAGCAAATTTAAGCAAATGAAGATCTTACAAGCAATGTAAGAGCCTCTAGTTTCCCTTCACTGTGGGGATGCTCTTCACACTTTGCTAGATTCTCCCTTAAACTCAACCTGCTTTACAACGTATAACTAAGAAGTGGTAATCATGGGATTAACATGGTCATGTTAAGTGTCTTATCAAACTATATAAATCACAAATAAACTTGCACCACACATGTTAATGCAACCTAAACCTTATCCATGAAGGACAACATCATCAACGTTATCATCATATGTGGCGAGTCATGGTGCAATTAGGGTTTTGATTAGTATCAAAAAGCATCCAAAACCCTAAAAGGAGTTCCCATGTGAGTAACTTTGTTTAATTCAAAAGAGACTCATAATAAGGAGGCAACAAGACAAGAGAAAGGCCCAATGGGACTCACTACGCCTGTCTTTGCAAATTCTTGTGCCCTTGAATGCTTGGGTTTGACTCAGAAAAGGAAAAGGAATAGCCTTGAGTAAAGAAGGGTTATGGGTGTAAACCTCGGATTCTAGAAAAGAAAAGGATTAGAGAAATGGTTTAAGGTGCGTTCATTTCAATTAGATGAGGGGAATATGGGAGAAAATGATTTGACTTGGTTTCCAAGAAGTGACATCACTTGAGGCGATTGGCGTGAGGACTCACAAAGAAAGAAAAGAAAAGGAACTACACCAACGGGGGAAAGGCTATCAATCTAACTCTGTATGTAGTAGGAAAGGAGTCTATGCAATCTAGTGGAACCCATCTCGAGATCCCAAAAAGGCTTAATCTAGCTACTTCTCTCTCTTGCTCTCCAAAATTTCTACTATGCAAAGCTTTACATTGTGTGAACTAAAATGCATGGCTGTAAAATAGATGGTAAACACAAAAAAATTTGAGACTATCTATTTTATAACCACAATGGTTCCAAAAAAAAACAAGGTTTTAGAGGTATTCACAAATTTTGTTCCCTGCAACATATGTGATAATAGACTGTATTATCACATAAATAACTTGGATCACCCAAAAAATAAACAAGTGAGTTCCCCATGTACCACCCATATATTTTAATCTCTCTCTCGTGTGTCATTGCACATATAAACTAAATGCATGTGCTTGAGAGGATTGGACCTTTCACCCTTAGCATAGGTACTTCACCTTTGCCCAATGACTAAAAAAGGACAGCCTTGGTGCATGAAGCTCTTGCCTATGCATGGTTGGCCACAAGGATCTATAGTATGTACTCTTATCTTGCATTTTTGCAAGAGGCTATTGTCATACCTTGAACCCATGACCTCAAGATCACACAACAACAACTTTATCATTGCTCCAAGACTCCCCCATAAATAATTATAAGACAAGAACAGGTTTGCAATTGCTTAAATTCATGGGTGCAATTATCCATCCCTTTCTCTATGCACGTGGTATGCCGTAGGGCTGCACAGGGAGGTGAACTAATTTGCCTTGATAGATGCACCAAGTACAGGCAAAGCTTAGAGGTCTCAGAGCATCCGATGTGCAGGCAGGCTAATTTGTCTCCAAATCATAGGCTAGTTAGTGACATAGTCAAAAGATATCTTAATATGACTGCGATATCCTCATTGAAAGGTAAAAAATTAGCGAATTAAGCCTGTGGTCCAGTGGACATGGCCGGACTTTGGGCGGTGTCCTCGTGCCAATTTTCCAATTAAACAAAGTATGTCCTTATCCAAGCCTTTGGAGCTATTTGGCTCGGGATAGCTGTCTCAGGATAGTTATCTTGTTCCTTATTACCATTACCGGGAAACTTGTATAAGATATATAATCTAAGAAAAATTTTAGACTCGCATTCAATTGTTTGGGCATTTTACTATGGTTACTCTTTAATGGAGTAGAATGGAGATTTTATTCAAATTCTAATGATTATTCTATCTAAATTTGAGGCTAAATTTAATTGTTGCCTAGGATCCTATGGAGTTGCTGGTTAGTTGTTGAGAAGAGGAAGAAAGAGAAAAAAGAGTTTCGAAGCTACCAAATTAGATGTTGGGAGATACTGGGTTAGAGAGGGTTTGAGAGTTTTTGCTAAAAGAATATGAGGATAATGGGACGCAAACCATGGTGAGTCCTTGCATAGCTTTTGTGATTGTGAATTTTCTACTTTAAAAATCCAACTCAAATCCTTGCCTCATTTTTCCTAAAAAGGCACCCAAGTGCATAAAGTTCCCTTGTATACAAGGTCCAGAAAAGGGCCGGACCATAAGAGGTTATTTCTACTCCTCGAACCTATGACCTCAAAATCACACGATGACAACTCTGCTGTTGTGCCAAGACTCCCCTTCTCCTTGCCTCATTTTTCCTATGAATGAAAAACCCCAATTATGGGTTTGAATCAGTCCAAAAGTCTAGCCTTCAGGAGTCATTGATCAAATGGCCTTCCATGTGCAGCTATAGGAATGCTTTCAATACTTGGATTTCATATAGGACACAATGGCTTATTTTGTAGTTATCTGCAGACTAGGCCCCCAATTAAGCCTATCTTTGTATTTTCAGGGCAATAATGCGAGTCATGTGATTACTAAAACATTAGTTGGATTTAAAATCAAAGATAAATCTTCATTCTACCCTGGCTAAGATTCACGTGATCTCTTTCCGTCAAGTGTTTTAATGGCCGATGATGGAATGGACCGTGGATGAACAAAATCGAAGCAAGGGATACAAGTTTGAAACAAATAAAGTTTTGGGCATCTGTTGTAAATTAGAAGGGGAGCTTTGGCACAATGGTTAAGTTGTCGTTGTGTGACCTTAAGGTCACAGGTTCAAGGCATAAAAATAGCCTCTTGCAAAATGCAAGATAAGACTGCATACTATTAACCCTTATAGTCACCGACTCTATAGTTGCCCTTTTGTTTTTGTGGCAAAGTATCATTCATCTTTCTAGAGTCTCGCTCACGCTCATGACTAATGTATATGCACACAAATCGAGTGATTGTGTATTGTATAGAAAAGAATATTAGGTATAGCTAATGTTAACAAGTTGTGGGAGACTGATTTGAATTTAAATATACAAAGAGAAAAAATTTGTTAAGCTGACTTAGATAGCTTGAATCACATCTCCTTATCACGCCCCCATAAGATGGACGTGCCATCGTGCACACCAACCTTGGACCGCAACATCTGAAACCTTTGATGAGATAGTGCTTTAGTTAGTAAATCAGCAAGTTGATCCATAGTGCATATGTATTTCATTGCTGGATTCTTAGTCGCCAAATTGTTTCTCATATAGTGAAAGTCAACTTCAAGATGTTTTGTTCTATTGTGAAATATGGGGTTTAGAGTCAGGCACGTGGCCCCAATGTTGTTGCACCATATTAGTAGGACCTTAGATAGAAAATTTTTGAGTTCCTTTAAAAGCAATTGAATCCGGGTAATATTGGATGCAATAATAGCCACATACTAGTACTCTACTTTAGTAGACAATTAGGCTACAAATCACGCTACAGTTCACTACTTTTTGAAGCTCTATCAAAAAAATTTTGTACCCAAAATACCTGAAAATCACTTATAGGTTTTCTATCCTCTGGGCAACTTGCATGTTTACTAGATTAGTTTGATTAACAAAGTTGTTTAACAATATTATAAAATTGAAGAAAATGCCAAATAAATGGAATAAGATCTCTATTATACCAATTTATAAGAATAAATGAGACATACAGAGTTGCACTAATTATCAAGGGAGCAAACTTATAAGTCATACCATGAAATTTTTTGAAAGGGTGATTGAGAAGAGGTTACGACATGAGACGAGTGTATCTCAGAACCAGCTTGGTTTCATGCCTGGAGGTGTACCATGGAAGTTATTTTCCTGCTTAGACAATTGATAGAGAAATATAAGGAGAGTATGAAGGACATCTACATGGTCTTTATTGACTTAGAAAAAGCTTATGATAGGGTCTCTAGAGAGTTAGTATAGTAGGTGTTAGGTGAGAAATGAGTTTCACAAGGGTACTAGTGATTTTTCTATCACTAAAGGATTACACCAAGGATCGGCATTTAGCCCATACCTTTTCACATTAGTTATGGACGAGTTAACAAAACATTTGAAGAAAGGGATTCCATGGTACATGTTATTTGAAGATAATATATTTTTAATTGATAAAATAAGGGAGGGTGTAAAGATAAAGCTAGAGTTATGAAGATATGCATTAGAATCTAAAAAATTTAAAATTAGCTAAACTAAGATAGAGTGGAACACTAGTAAAGATTGATAACCAAGAAGCCCCCTAAAAGAACACTTTCAATACTTGAGATGAATAATTCATGAGAGTTGAAAGATTAAAAGGGTGGTTACCCAGAGAATTCAAGCAAGTTGGAACAAATGAAGATGCCTTCTAAAGTTTGGTGTAATAGATTGATGCCACTCAAACTGAAAGAAAATTTATATAAAATGCCTATAAGGCATGCCATGCTCTATAGATTAGAGTGTTAGCCAATTAAGGATCAACATGTACATAAAATAAGCGTTGCCGAAATCTGGATGTTGAGACGAATGAGTGGCAAGACAAGAAAGGATAAAATTAAAAATAAAAACATTAGAAGAAACTTATGAGTAGCACCAATAGGTAACAAGATGAGGGAGATTAGACTTAGATAATTTGACATGTTCAATAGAGACTGAAAATGGCACTAGTTAGGAGTGAGGCGATCTAAGTCAAATGTTCTAAAAGGGCAAAGGAAAGGCTCAAAAGAACGTGAATAGAAGGGGTGAGAAAAGATTTAAAAACTTTGGGACTAAATGAAGCAATGACACTTAATAGAGTGGAATGAAGGAATAAGATTCATGTAACCAACTCATAATCGGGATAAGGTCTTGATGATAATGATGAATAGGACGAAAGATAAAGATCAGATAGCTTACAAAATGAAATTCTATGATGGATGCATCCTCTCAAATATGCAATGTACACTTGACAAAGAACCGACGAGTGTTGACTAGTTTATGCACGAACTCTTAGGCCTTAATGACAGCAAAGGCAAATGTCTAGCTTAGTTAATGACTGAGTATTAAAGTGCTCCAACTGCACTTCTATGGGCTTTTCCATCTACTAATGGTGAGCCATGGTGAAGAAAGAAAGAAAGGGACTAGTTGCTAAAAGTGTGGAGACCGGCTTCCGATTTGACATATTAAAGTGACAAAATATATTTACCACATACTTTTTACTAGAAAGACTCAACTCGAAAAGTGTGCATCTTGCCTCGGTACCTAAGACACCTATGTCCTTGAGTGAAAAGGTAATACCAATTGTGTGAATATGATTTTGTATGGCATCCACATTATTACCTGTCACTAATAGATTATCAACATAAATAAGAAAGTAAACAAGTGGATCTAGACCAATATATAAATAAGGATGTGTTGTTAGTCTTGGAGGCACAAAAGCATTAGCCTTGAAGAAAATAGTTGAGTCAGTTGTACCAATCTTTTGGAGCTTCTTTTATTCCATATAACAAATTTTTCAAAAGTCAAATATGGTTCGATTTGGCAAGGACCTTGAACCCTTGAGCTGATTCCATGTAGACTATTTCTTCAAGGTCACCATTTAAGTTTGTATTGTTTACATCCAATTATTGTATAGGCCAACCATTACTTGTAGCAATTGCAAGAACTATGCAAATGATTGTAGGATTTACAACCAAGCTAAAACTTTCTTTGTATTCAAGCCCCTTTTGTTGACAAAACCCATTCCCAATGAGTCTTGCTTTAAACTTTTCTACTGTGCCTTCTGTCTTGAATTTTACATGAGAACCCACATACACCCAATAACGTATTGAAATGCTTTTCTAAGAACTAGAGTCCAAGTTTCATTCTTCAACAATGAATAATATTCTTCTTGTAAAGCTACTCTTCACCTAGGACCTATGAAGGACTTTGTAAAAGGGGATGGTTCAACTGGGATGAGAAATGAATGATTGGTAGAAGAGAGAAATGCAAAGCATAATGACTAGATGAGAGTAGTGTAGTAGAGTTATTTGTGGTCATGGTGGGTGATCATTGATGAGTGTAGGTGTTTGAGAAAGTGTTGTATGGGAATTATATAGTGGCTTGCTAAATAACTCAACAATAAGGTCAGTGCATGACACATTGCCTAGGTTTGATGGTGAAGGATGATTGGGTGAGGTTGGCATTGTATTTGAAGGACTTACTAGATGGCATTTTAGATGAGTCTAAAGAAGAAACATTGGGAGGTGCAAGGGTATTTTTGTAAATTCATTAATGGGCCCCACTTGCAGGAACCTGTTCCCAACAATAAGGTGTTTAGAAAACACCATGAATAGCCATCATGAGTATTGACTAGATCCATGGTGGTGTGATGATGGTGAAAACATTATCATCACTTGCTTTATATATATATAAAGAAAAAGAAAAAAATTTATTAAAGTAATTAAAGGGAGGGGCTGAATTTGATAACGGCACCCCCCCCTCAACTTAAGTGGGATGAAAACAAATGTTGAGTCTGTTCCCGAGCCTAACGTAATCGAACGAGAGAGGGAGAGAGAGAGAGTGTGTGTGCGCCGCGCACTAGAGTAGGACATCTAGTTTTTCACTGGTGGAGAAGAAAACCCTTGTCACCAGTGAAACAGAGTTCGCCGGCAACAACGATGATCCCGATCAGAGATCCAACCATCCAATCATCTCTTCAGGAGTTGGGGAGCAAAACCCCTTTTGGTTCCAGCACCATTAGAGAAGAAACAATGCCAAAAATAGAAGGGGTAGCTATGTGCATAGGGAGCATTGCCAGAAAAGGTCAAACCCATCTTCTTCGGCAACAATCCGATGCTGTGGACACACGGAGGTAGGTTTTCCACAAACCTAACCTTGTTTTACTTTGATTGGGGTAGATGCTAGTAGATCTAGGGTTCTGGAATTGTAGGGTACATGATCTAACCCTAATGGTCAGATCAAACAAAAAATCACATCCCTAATCAAAGGACACAAACCCTAGAAACTCTGACAGTCCCGTCGGAGCTCTGATCATCCATCTGGAGCTCGGACAAGGACAAATCCGACCGTTAAACCGATCCACGGTGCTGATTTGAGCATGGAATCAACCCAAAATGGGGATCCATGTCTCAAATCTCATCCATGCTTAGCAAACAGAGACTACCAGGGCCGATGATTGCCCTATCTGCGGTTCCAATCGTCTGATCAAAGCCAAACAGTGGCGATCCGACCCTTGCAACTCTGATTAGTCAAGGAAATTGCTATCAATCTCGTCCGTGAACATGGACAGGGATTGACAATAAGATATAGCCGTCAATCTCATCCATGTTTAGTGGACAGGGATGAACAAGGACTTAAATCAACCATTGAATTGTCAACTATTAGACCCTAAATTATGTAAAAATTGTAGGATCTAGGATGAATTAGAATGTAGATTGCACATGTATGAGCTTAGGGAAATCAAATCTAAGGGACTCATAATGTTAGATCATATGAAATAAAGAGAACCAATTATTTTCAATCAATCTCAGCCATAGGAGCATCTTTAAAAAGGATTACTTGATTATCCAAATTTATGAAAATTCATTATAAACAACTAACCATGAAAACATACTCAAAATCCATCCTTAAAAGCATTTAAGGATAGAGAAAAATTAGAATTAGGCCTCTTTAGACCCTTAAGTGGCCAGTGAAGAGAGTGAACAGGAAATCATAGGGTCTAATACTGTTCTTGATGGTTAACTAATGATCAACTATAAAACTTAATTAGTATGTGCAAATAGAAGAGATCCTTAGATCTCAAAGGGAACAAAAGATTAACAGACCAAATCAAGTTAGGTGAAGAAGTGTTCAGATGATTTAACTTAAGCAACAGCAAAAGCAAACATTGAATGTTGTAAAACGCTAGTAGACATGGACAATGACTTTTAACCATGCGTATTACTTGAAATTAAAAAGGATGGTAGGCCATTAATAAGTGATTCAAACTTATAGTCTAAGATCAATGACGGATCTAAAACCTAAGGATTCCATGATCCTGAGCTGACCTAGACCCTTAAACCTTAAAAAGGATGAAATCTTAAGTTATGTGTACATGGTAGTATGGAAATGAGAACTAAGCATAAATACCTTGGGATTAGGCGTTGAGTAGAGTGAGGCGCAGTCAATTCTATCATTGAGGACGATTGCGAAGGCTTGAAAGGAAGGAGAATCTTCCTAAGAGGTAGGTAATATGACACTACTAAGTTTTCAAGTGAATTTCAAGTTGAAACCGTCATTGGTATTATTTTCGAGTTTAAAATGTACTTATGTGTGAACTTCCGTGTATATAATGTTCGCATGCTTGATTTTATGATGAACTAGTGTTTCTTTGTACTTTAAAAACAATTGAGCATATGGTATTCTTGTAACTAGCTTGACAACTTGGCTCCATGACTCATATTGCAAAATTGAAAGTTTTATTATTGATATCTTACATGTTCAATTGTTATGTTGTAATTGAAAGAGACAACTTCATGTATGCATTTATTTCCATGATTTGAGATGGATTTCTTAAATGGCATGATTTGGAATACCAGAATATTGCAAAGTGGTATGATGCTTGTGTTGCAATATCTATATAAATTTAGTATTTCTTGGGCTAATAGGCCTAACGGTTACTATGCTAAGAGGTTGCACGGGTTGGCCTCCCGGCCTCTAACCACCAAGGGTGGGAAGTATCTATGCCCAAAGTGGCATCGTTTTTCTCAACTACTGTGGTAAGAACAACCATTGGAGGTAGTCACGGCATCCTTTCGAGATGTATCCGTAGTCGTCATAGAGGCAAGAGACACAATTCAATGATCTGATCGTGAGCATAGTAGTCCATACACTTTCTATTTTGTAACCCCACATAGGGGTGAGATTGTGGTCTTTAGATGAGTACTCGTGACCAAGATGGTTAATATATAGCCAAGTTTCCTATCTGCATGATATCCGCAGAAGGAATAAGAATGATTGACAGGAGATTTAATCAATTACTACCTTAATTCAATGATCTGATCGTGAGCATAGTAGTCCATACGCTTTCTATTTTGTAACCCCACATAGGGGTGAGATTGTGGTATTTAGACGAGTACTCGTGACCAAGATGGTTAATATATGGCCAAGTTTCCTATCTGTATGATATCCGCAAAAGGAATGAGAATGATTGATAGGAGATTTAATCAATTACTACCTTAAGCATTTTGAAGTTAGTATGTTGTGGAGTTAGTCGATGATTTCCTTTGTTGAATTTAGCTACCTGTAAAATGTAAATATGTATTTGAGTGTTGTTCATGCATTGCATGAGACGGCCTAAGTAAGGTTGTCATATGTTTTTCTATCACATGAAAAACCTATTCTTGAACTTGCATGTATGCTCTATACTGTGTTTTTGGTTTTGGTAGTGTTAGATTTCCTACTGAGTATGTGGAATACTGAACCTACTATTTTTATTACAAATCATTGCAGGCAGGATAAGCAGAAGCAATAGTGAGTTTGGTGTTTTCATCAGGATAAGGAAAAGGTAATAGATTTGATATGATTCATAGAAATTATAGCAAGGTATATGGGAATGAAATGTAATAAATATGAACTGTATAATTTCATGACTTGGACTGTGATTGGCAAGTCTTAGGGCCAGACCATAATAAGTCTTGTTTATTTCTTAAAATTATTAAATGTATGTTTATCAGGTACCTCGCAATGACATACATTAAGTGTCTAATGTCTGAAAAATAGAGGAAACTTTGTCGAATTTTCAGTAAAAATGTAGTACTCATTTCACCAATAATCTCTTTTAAGAAAAGAAAAAAAAAATTTAACACTTGGGGTTTTTCAGAATGAGTCTTAAAACAATAATGTTTTTCCACTATCATTTGATTTTCAAAATGTTTTTGATAGAGATCGATCTCACATCATAATCGTCTTTTGCATTTAAAAAGCATTATAAAAACCCAGGTCATTACATGCCTTCCTGACTTTCTTTCTATTATCTTAAAACGTAGAGTTTCCTATGTAAGAAAAGGATACTTTAGTTTGACTTTAACTTGAATTCTTTTTTGAAAAGAGAGACAGATAAGTGGACCTACCTAGAGTCTTAACTCTCTAATAGTCTTAAACCTTTAGGAACTCCCACTTCTCCTCCTTGCTTTTTGAAACTTAGAGGTGTCCAACTAAAAGGAGTGCTTAGTTTCCTTGGAGATTTTGATTCTTTAGAGAAGAAAACATATTAGGATCATGAGCTTTACTAATTGAATAGTTTCGCACAATCTAACCAACTCTTAGAGAGTTCAAACCTTTATATTTCTTTTCCTAAAACTTAGGCATGCCCAACATGGAAAGGTTACACAGTTTCATGAATGGGTAGAAGAATCCCAACTTAAGAGGCCTCTCTTTCTCATTGCTCCCACTCTCCACTTTCCTTTCCTTATCCACGCTGCTACTCCCCTCTTTTAGAGTCCTACTTAGATCTTATAACTTCCTTTCTCTCTGCCACTTTCCTATCCTAACACAAATCTACCTCCCTACTTCTTTTCCCAAAGACCCAAGTTTTGTGGCACCTTTCCACCCTCTTCTTCTCTCTCTTCCACTTTGCTACTCACATGCAACTCCCCAAGTTTTCTACATTTTCTCATTTCCTCTCACACTCCCGTGATTTCTTTTTCCCATCTCTCTTTCCCACTCATTCGCTACTCTAGAACTCTTATGGTAGTTGGGATCTTAGGAAACCTATAAATACCCTCTTCCTACTCAAATCCTATATAGAAAGAGAGATAGAATGGTATGGAGAAACTATAGTGAAATAAAGAGAAAGATACGAAAAGGTTGTCATAAGTTTTCTACATATTTTGGGGGTTTGGGGGGAGGTGATTCCCTATCTACTTCCATTTTCTCATGTTTTCTACGTGCAAAGTCTCTTGCACATGGGTAGAGTTCATCATGCCTGGGAGAGAAGCTTATTTCTTTCATCTCTCCATGTTTTAAGACACTCTCAGTTTTTGGACAAAGCTTACCATGTTTGAGAGAGTTTCTGACAAGGCCAGAACCCTAGAGTTTCTTCTTGAAACTAGTGCTCACCATACCCCAGAAAGTCCACTCAACCTTAGTTTTCCAGCAGAAGTGTAACAACCTGGGTTTTTTATAACATTTTTTTATAATAATAATTATTATTATAGTCGAGATCCCAAAATGAAAAGATTCTATTAATTATTGTATTATAACATTTACTTAAAAAAAACCTCTGAGTGTTATCTCCTTTTTCCAAAAACATTATGACCACGATTAAAAGATAATATAAGTACGCAGTAATAAATTTAAGATAATACTTATATCAAATCCAACGTCAAAATTAACGGCCCCTTTATTTTTAAAACACTAAATATCCAAAAGGCATAATAATGTGGCCCAGGGTCTGTCTATCATAATATTCCACCATACTTAAAGACATGTCCATAATATATAATGTCATAATCAAATCCATTTAATGAAGATATACAGTCCATAAAATAGGTTCAAGTTGTAGTCCATCTAATCACTCACATCGAGCTATCTCTGAGCCAAATCAAAGTGGTCCCCACTACTATTACTGTCCCTCCACGGCCTTGCCTTTCCTGCTGTCGCGCTCTATATCTGAAGCATTGAAAACAATGTAATACCTCAGCAAGCTATTGTTTGTGTAGGTACATAGATATTTAATTTAATAACAAGGAAAAACAAAAATGAATAATAATGTGATATAATGTGTAGGTCAATTATCCATGAAAATATAAATATCATAAGTAATGCCAGTATAGTCTTAAAACATCATATATTATGAAACATGCACCTCATGGATTTAAAATATGATGATTTCATGGATGTAAAACATGATATGATCTAATGTAAATGAGCATACAATAACAAACAGGGCACCCCAAGGTACATAAGTCCCACAAGTGTTCCATATACTCATATAACAAATCACGAGTAACTCATATCAATCCTCTGAGTATCGTCACACCCAGGCATACAATAACATCTTCATGCTCATCATGCAAGCATATAGAACAGGAGTATGGATCATCATGCTGAAGTGGCAACTCCTCCAAGGTCTCAACCACCACCACTCCCCATCGACACCATAATAGGAGACTTAACATCCATCCCCATAGAAAGGCCCAGATCGGTAGTGTGGACTATCCATGTTACTAAACTCCTACCGAAAGTCATTTGCGAACAAGTGTCTATTACATCATAAATCATATCAAAATTTTGGAGGGTGGGTGGCCAGTCCTACTCCGTCCTAGCATGATATCCACCAGGTGAGAGCACCCGTCATAAATCACAAAACACAAAAATTGCATATCTCGTAAAACCAGAAGCACTTGTGGCTCACAATCCCCAAGGCACACCCCTCATCCCAGGGTTAGCCTCTCAAAGAACTAGCTACCAAGCCTCCATCATCAATTTTTATGAAAACCTATCAATCTCAGTGATGCAATAAAGAAAGATAATTACTAATCATACATAAGATACGCGGTATCAATCTCATAAAACAATCGATCATGAAACCCCATTAAATACACTATCAAAATCTCATATCAATCATATTATAAAATGTTGAATCTCACAAAATCTCAAAATAAATAAACAAGTAACAATCAATCATAATCAACCATGATCTTATGATAATGCAAAGTTTTAGAAGTCAAAATATAACATTAAATGTCGTCATCTACCTCAATGAGGGATAACCCAATTCAAGCGTGTAATCCTCTTAACTTGCATGCTCATATGTACATGTCAATATGTAATGACCCCAATTTTTATGATATTAAAATCCCGTGAAAAGTTCAGTTTTAAAGATAAGGGTATTTTGGTCATTTCACTAGTTTCCTTGACTAAACCCAGGAATTTGTACCTAAAAATAGTTCCATTAGATGCATCTCGGAAAAAGGAATCCAACGAGACCAAAATCACCCAAAACGGAGTTAAAATGAGCAAGTTATGGCCCTTTGAAGTTTAGGGGCAAAACTGTAATTTTTGCAAAAAGGGTTTAGAGGCAAAACACAGGGGTCCGTTTTGATACGGGCACCCTTTATCTTCAACCTCCTAGAGGTTTCTGGAACGGTGGTGTTTCAAGAAGAAACCACCGCCATTCAAAGGCGGTTAGAACCCCTCCAGAACCCTCTTTAAAAGCCCTATAAATAGAGCTCTTGGGTGCCTCTAATGGTAGCCCAAAACCTTGGAGAAAACCCATCGTGGAGCAGTGACCAAGAGGGAAAAACTTGGAAAGAAAACCAGCCACGAAGCAGGCACGTTCAAAAACTCCCCAAACCCATCTCACCCATAGTCCTAGGCTCAGTTTTCCTAGGTTTTTGCATGAAAAACCATGGAGAATAGACCTCTGAGAGAGCCACCAAGGACCCTGGGACGTCCCTAGGGCCGCACTGGTTCGACAGGGTCGAACCAGGGTGACCTAAGGACGACCCAGGTCTCTAACGAGCGGGACGATCCAATAGGAACGTCCCACGTCGACCGGCGTCGACCTCTGTTTGAAAAACCAAACGGGCGAGAAGGACGGGCGGAGAAGTCGCGTGCGTCTGCAGACGCGCCCGCTGAGGCGCACCCCGCAGATGCGCAGTACGCTAGCAAAGGCGTCTTTTTTTTTGTTGTTAAGGAAGCCAGGGCGCATGACGCTGACGCGCAGCGCCCTAGCATTATGTATTTTAAGTCTTAAGGGTCTTATGTACATACAACACTAAAACGCTTATAACTTGAGATCTAGAGCTCCGATTGATGCGTCGTAAAAGGCGTTGTGTCCGTGTCGACGACGCGGACACATCCAAACAATAAAATCCCTAATCAAGGCCCAATAAAAGGAGGGCATGACCCTTAGAATAGGATAGTGGTGCGTGGCCACTAGAATTTTGGAAAACTGAGGATACCAAGGCCCAATTAGGACCTTAGGACACCCATAGGCATAGGGATGGACCCCTAATGCCTAAGTAATAAGACCCAACTGCTCTAAACCCATAAAAGATAGGTTAAACTAAGCTTAAGTCCCCAAACCATGTTCAGGAGCGTACGAGGACAAAAGGGTTAACACGACCTAGTCAGGTAGGTGCTCTATCACTATTATATTCTTTTAAAAGAACTATTATTATTTTGAGAACATATATTTTAAATATATGACTTGATTTGCATGACTTAATTCAGCATGCATGATAAATGCTTTGTACATAGCCATGTTTTGAAATGATTGCATATACATTATACACATATATGGGCTGCAAACAAGTGCATACATTGCATGATTTAAGTACTTGTAAAGATTGCATGTCCTTGAGGGTTTCCAAAAGACACTGGAGTGCTGAGGGCCAGGCAGTTGTGAGGGACCCAAAGAGGACAAGTTTTAACAAGAGGTTTTGGCTTCTTTAATCTTATGTGATTTGGGCAAGTAAGCCCGTGGGTGCTATGCTGAGGGGTCTGGGTTGGCCACTGGGCCTCTACCACTAATAGGTGGATCGGTACCACGCCCAAAAAGAGGTAAGTCCCTACGTCAACTGCATGTGGTACAGGGGGCTACCACTAGTGTCACGGCACTGGGTCGACGTGTCATAGGCCCCGTGGAGGCTATGACTGAGTGTCCTCAGGTACCCGGGGACCACACGGCAAGAAGGTTGTGGGCATAGTGGATCCTATGGTTTGATGATTTATGTACATTGCATATGGCATGATATGAGGTTGGTCGACCATGCCATACTTGAGATCCATGAGTTGGATTCCATGAAGCATTTTATGCATACCATGATGTTATGATATATATGTATATGATGCTTTTGATTTTGGATTATATGATCCTTTTAAGTCATTAGTATTTCAATTTGACAATGGATTTTGATGTCGATATTGAACTTGAGAATTCATACATGCACATGTTTTGAAAAGGGCATATGATTTTAAAACATCGCACACATTATAAAACTAGTAGTGATAGACTCCTACTGAGTATATTATATACTCACCCAATCCTTAACATTTTTCAGACGTCAGTAAGTACTTAAAGACAGGATACGTCCGTACATATCATGGTTCAGGACAGCTCCACTCACAAAAAGAGGACATCTATGTTAGTGCTATGAATCCAAAAGGAAACAAATATACATGTAAGTAAACCATTAACCCTTTGGACATGTGTTTGTACTTAATTACATTTTGGCTGTGCGTTGTAACTGAAAAGACCTGGGGAAAAACATTTATGATTTCTGAAGTTTTTCAAAAACTACCTTAGTTGTTGTGAAAGCAAATGACACTCGAGGTTTTCAAAATGAGTTTAAAAGCAAAAGATTTTCTGCTGCATTGCATGGTTTCTATGAAATGGTTTTCAAATAGGGATGCATCCTGCCTTAGGAAATTAGACATTGCATTTAAAAATGCATGAGAAAACCCAGGTCGTCACACAATATCATAGTACTATTTTGTGTTATTTATTTCATCTTAGTAGAATCTATAGCGATCCAACTGTTGGATCGTTCTCTAAGATCTCTATTTATGATTTGGTTCTTAATACCAATGTTACTTATTATTAATCAGTCATATCTCACATTCATCTACTCATTTTTATGGGCATCCAAAGTTTACACCTTGATCTGACAGTCAGATCATCCTTAGATCAACAATTTCTCAAGATCTGGGTTAGATCAATGATCTAGGTCAATTACTAGAGCAAATACACCTAATATGATCCTTAGGACCCTCAGTTATTACTATATATTATCTAGTTGTTCAAGTCCTAGGCCTGATCACCCTTTGATCAGCCTGATCAAAGTGATTTGGTGCTATTTTATGAATTTAACTTGACTAGATGTAATTAGATCAAGATTATAATACTAAAATCATGTCTACATCATCGATATGATTCCAACAGATCTTTTCAATCGAAGATTGGGCTTCTATAGCCTCCAGAATCTCAAAAAAACTATTTCAGATAAAAATTAAATCAAAAACCTATTTTACACCGGTTTGCATCGGCGGAGGGGATTTACACTGGTTTATATTAGCATAAACTGGTGTCCTCGGAATGCATAGACGCCAAAATGCCCCGAGTGTTTTGGCCCGCCGAGACAGCATGCAACGGGGCTCTTGCATGCCCCATCCTCCCCTTTGCGTCCCAATCGTTGTCTTGGGCGCATTGTCCATTAAGGACGATGAACCCAAGCCATCTAATTTCTTTTAACTTGATCAAAGCCCAAGATGCTCTAATTTTTTATATGTTTTTACCATTCCTAGGGTTCTTGAGTCCAAAGCTCACATTGAATGGCTCAGATCTCTCATTGGAGGTTTCTTTAATATAAGTCTAACCATACTTCATGGTTTTGACTTCCTAGGTCATCCAAAGGCCGTTTGGCTCAGATCTAACCCTGATCTATGAGGAAAAAGTTGGAAAACAAAGTGAAAAACAAGTTACAGTGTGTGGCTTACCTGATTAGAGCAAGAGATGGGAGATCGAGGTCCTCTAGTGCATGCAAAGTTTTGGTCATTTTTGGAGTGTGCAAAAGGAAAAGCTAAGATTTTTCTCTAGTTGTTTGGCATGTGAATGGAAGGGGAATGCTTTTATGTTATTGTAGATCCGATTACTTCACAGGGAAAGGCAAATCATTGCCTATCTCTGCCTACTAATGGTTAGGGATGGAAAGGGGGTGCCGTTTTCAAAACAACCCCCTCTAATTCATGTCCCTGCCTAATTACCAAATTGCCCTCTTAACTTAAAATGTTCATTTCTCCCTCATCCGAACTTTGTTTTCGACGCTCCTTATACCGTTCAATTTCTATCAACGTGTACTTTCTAATTCTAGTAGTTTCAAAACCAAATTCTATACATAAATTTTTTAATTTAATTAATTTATTTTATTACTAAATTAGGGTTAAAATTGAGGATATTACAAGAAGTCTTTCCAGTTCCTTTATAGATCTCCAAGAAAACACAAAGTGGGCCCTATTATTGTGTAGAACTGGGTACTCGACTTTTTGTGACTAATCAACATTCAAGTGGCTTGCACTATAAAGAAAGGGGAACCACTCTATTTGCTCCCATGAAGGGGCCTAAATTCATGACCATGAAGCTAATCAAAGTCCTACAATCTCAAGATTCCTAAATTAAATAAGAATCCTAAAGTCATGAGACTCATGAATCAGTCTACTATCCTATAACCTCAAGAATCCTAAATTTAATTAGAGACAAAGTTATAAGAATCCTGGAATTGTATTAAAAGTCTCATAGCCATAAGACTTCTAAACAACTTAAAGTTCTATGACTATGATATCTAAATCTAATCCAAATCCTACAGCTTAAGACTCTAAGATGAATTAGAAACCTATAATCATAAGACTCTTAAAGCAAACCAAACTCCTATAGTCCACGACTCCCTATCTAAACAAAAGACCTATGACCTAAGACTCCTTAACCAACTAAAATTATAGAGACCTTATAATTATAGGACAATTAAAAGTCCAAAGACCTAAGAGTCCTTGAATGACCAAAATTTGAAAGACATTAGAGTTTTTGGATGATTAAAAATCCAAGGACATAAGTGCCCTTAAATGACCAAAATTCTAGAGACCTTAGGGTTCTTAGTTGATTAAAACCTAAAGATCCAAGTGTGCTTGAGAGACTGAAAATTCTAGAGACATTAGAATCTCTAAGAGTCCTCAACTGACTAAAAGAGGCTTTAGAGTGCATCGACAATCAGCAAGTCTTGAAACTCAAAGAGTCCCATAAATCAAGGACTCCAACAAATTAGGTCCTACGAGCTCGAAGAGTCTCAAAATATGAGAACCCTAGCAAAACAGGTCTCATTGACCTAAAAATCCTTAAATGAGGAAAGTTATAGCCAATCAAGGTTTAGCTAACTTGAAGATCCCTAAACAGCGAGGACTCTATTATCTTATACATAGACAAACCATGTATGTAAACAATATACTATGACTCCAACTTAGTTAAGTCTTATGCCCTGTTAATGTTAATCAATTAACGACAATACACGCTTTCTTCTCCAACATCGAATGACTAAAGGATATTAGTACATGCTTAAGACTATAATAAAGCTACCTGTGCCTAAATGCTAGAAGAGAGAAAATATTAATGCTATACCTAATACTAAAATGAGAGACTCTAAAATCACACTCTTATTGAGTCAAAGTAAAGCTTTGAAATACATACATACATCAATGTTAGACCAGTTCGTATCATAAAACTGAGCTAGTAACCAGATCATGTTGTAAAACTGAATCAAGCAAGTTTTGATTTAAAGCCAGAACTAGAGTATATAAAGATTGTGAAGTTACAGATTTTTATGTTCTAGTTAACACATAGTCAATTTGCAATCAAGGGTATTTTTCTTTGTTTTATGATTGAATTGAAATGAAATCTAATTAACAGCCATTATTGCTGGAGGAATGCATTCGCGTGACTTGATGCATTGAAATACAATTATAAATATCGATTTTTCTTCCTGGAAGAAATCGGCCCTTACATTTTCTTTTGTGTGATTGTTATTTTCATCATGCACAATCTGAAATTTGACCCTCACAACAAGAGAGAACTGGGCCTACTTAATTTGGAGGATGAGAAGATAAAATAATTAACAGTTTAAGGTAGACCCAATTTTCACTAGATGTAAGAATTGTATTTGAGTTTGTGATAGATGGGTGTAATATTTTTATGGAAAGACTCATTCACCAAAATGAACATACGAGGACATATAGAATTTTAAATGCTTGGCCTCAAAACAAACAAATCTTTGTACTCATTAGAGGACCCCAGAAAATTACATGGTATAGATCATTGATCAAGTTTATATTTTGCATAAAGACAGAAGCAAAGGAAAACACAAACATCGAAACCCTTTAAGGTAATTAAAGTCTGGAGTAGCTCCAAACAGGCAAGTGAGAGGGTATTCGTGTGAGATCGATGACTGAGGAAGACGATTAGTAAGATAACCACTTGAAAGGCATGTGATCACAAGAAAAATGGAAGATTCGCTTGTAATAATAACAATAATCCCAGTCTTTATTATTTGTCTATACTTTGTCTCTACAAGCCAATTAGTTGGGGCATATGAAGGCATGAGGTTCGCCTTGAAGTTCCCGTTCTAAGTGAGAAAGAGGATTAGTTTAGTGAACTCACCCCCTATAATTAATTCTAGAAAACTTTTAAGTTTCTGTTAAAGTATTCCAAATAACTGGTCAAATGAAATGGGATCTGACCGTGTGCGCACAGTTGTGTCAAAGTGATGAAATTCTTGGCCTAATACACGTATGGTGGCTAGGACATTGCCTTCATCAGGTAAGGGTTTACCTATGGTTGTAAGTGCATCTAAAGTGGTTCAAACGGCTTTTATGCATTAATAAGATATCCCTTTTTCAATGACCACTTCTTATGAATCATGGCCAAGATTGGCCATGATTCACAGGAAATGGAGGCGCTAACTACATGAGAAACAGTGCTCTCAGAAATTTATGGGATAATCCAACTAAGGATTGTCTGATGTGGTCTCTTTTAAAAGTTCATAATCAGAAGATGCTGGGGCTGGGGCTGGGGCTGGGAAGGAGCCGTCAACATACCCCAGCAATCAAACCACCAAGAATAAGCATGAACTGAGCACGCCATAGCATACAGTTGGAAGATGAAGGTTTGAGAGAAGTAAGGAGGAGATGTTGGCTTGGCAGTGACTAGGGTTTTGGATGTGTTTGAGAGGAGTAAGGAGGAGATGTTGGCTTGGCAGTAACTAAGGTTTTGGATGTGTTTGAGAGGAATAAGGAGGAGATGTTGACTGAGAATCCTTGGATGACTTAGTTGCCTAGGATTAAAGAGTGAAAGGGAGAACTCAGTAGATAATTTAGAAGACGGTTTTTAGAACCGTCTTATATTTTTAGACAATTTATAAGACGATTTCTAAAAACCATCTTATATTATTTTGAAAATATAAGATGAGTTTTAAAAACCATCTTATATTCTCTTAACAATATAAGATGATTTTCCAGAACCATCTGACATAATGGTTTTATAAGACGGTTCTTGAAAACGGCCTAATATTGTTGGTGACAATATAAGACAGTTTTGTTAAAACCATTTTATAATATATACCGTCTTACAATTATTTTTATAAAACGGTTGTATTTAAACCGTCTTGTTTTTGCCATCTTATAAAATCCAAATTTTAGTAGTGACTTACAACACCCCGTGAAGACTAAGTAACTTTTGTGATAAATAAACATACGGGTCGTGTGTTTGTCTATTGTATTTATAGTTGACTTCTGATCTCGATAAGGAAGGCAATGGAAAACTATGAGACTGTTACAGTCTAATTGGTGGGATCATTAAAAGGAAAGGATATTCATATGGTTAATCTTAGCAAACTGAGAGATTAAGAATTATTTGAATTTAAATATATTTAGAGGAAAATTATGTCGAATTAATTTGAATAGCTTGAATCATGTCTCCAAATCAATCTTGGATCATGTCTAGTTGTAAATGGTCTCCTCTCAAGAATATCCATAATTTTATCCTTTACGTTTGCAATCGCCATCCAACCTGTACCGAATTATTGATCCATCCAGTAACTACTTTTCAGTCGCCTTCCATGAATTATTGATTAAAAAAAATTTATAGAATCTTAAGATATATTTAACATGAATTGTTGAGATCCTTTTCTAGATATTAGTGTTATATATCATTGTTGTACATAGTTTTTATCATGTTAGAAATCAGGTATAGGTGGGCATGCTTTCTGGTATACAATTAGAATTTTCGCCATTAATATGTTTGCTACAAGATATGTAGGCAAGTCTCTTAGGGACCAACCCTAAATTGATCCGTACTTGTCGATGTTATGGGCAGGGAATTTTTGCAGTCCTAAGATGTAAATACCAGCCACTTACATCTCTCTCTCTCACACACACATTATATTTCTAATTCTGCCCACTTTAAAACTGAGAAGAGTGAAAACGATAGTCTAATGAATGAGAATTTGGTCCATCGCGCATCCTGAGCAAAGTTCAGGAAAAAAACTTTGTATCACTAAAACCTGGTCCCATCATATGAATAGGTAGGACCACTTAAACCTGGGTGTGACTTGGATCACTGAAGCCCAGGTGTGTGTCAAATTAGGCCTTTGATATGGTTTAGCATTCAGTTCATCTATATTATGCAAATAGATATTATGAACTTTTATTTTTTTTGTTTTGAAAGCCTTGGCGAAATAGTAAAATTGTTGTTGTGTAACTTTGAGGTCATGGGTTCAAGGCATGGAAACAACCTCTTGCAAAATATAAGATAAAGCTGCGTACTATTGACTCTTGTGGTCCACTCCTTCCTCAAATCCCACATATATCGAAATCTTCGTGCACGAGGCTGCCCTTTTATTTATTAACTAGTTACATTTATTTGAGATGTTTCTTATTGAAAACAAAACATAAAAAAAAAAAAGTGCATGTCAAACATGGACGAACTACCTGTCCAAAATTATCTAATTTCATGGATGGGAATACCAATATCTCCCCTTCTCTGTGCATGTGCTATGTGCTCGTGCGGCACTGACAAGAGGACTAATTATCCCTCCCTGTATTGCTTACATTATGCAAATCGAGACTGATACTTAAAGACCTTTGCTTTGATACATGTTCCTGTCTCTTTATTGTTTAAGCTTTCTCTCAAGGGCTATTGGGAATTGTGGCAGCAAACAACATACGCAATTGCCATAGACCTGTCGATTAAAAGTTCAAAACCAGATGAAAATCTTCACCTTATCCAAAACCTTTTATCTGAAACAAAAAAAGAACAGATTCCATCCATCAAAGCAAGGCCTAAATGTCCGGTACTCATGGAGAGAGAGAGAAGAGAACAAAGGCTAAGATCTTAAGAACTAGACTTTTGACGCCTGCCATCTCCAAGGAGATACTATCGAGACAAAGGATTTAGGTCACAGAAATATCGCCTTACATATTAGTTGTAGTCGTGTGACTTTGAAGTTAGAGGTTCAAGACGTGAAAATAACCTCTTACAAAATACAAGGTAAGATTGTAAACTGTTGACTCTTGTAATATGTCCCTTTCCTGCACTCCACATACAGGAGAACTTCGTGCATCGAGGCTGCCCCTTTATATTAGTTTATGTACAATATATACTGTGATGTACTCCGTAGACTATATCTGTTTGCAATGCATCCGTTGGCCTAAGTAACAAGGCACACTCACTCTCTCTCTCTCTCTCTCTCTCTCTCTCAACAAGGGCTGATCAGGAAAATATGGGCTCTACTTAAACAGTATACTCCAAAGTCCAACCTACTAGATGGACTCTCTCTCTCTCTCTCAGACAATACTGTCTACTCATGTGGGTCTCTCTCTCTCTCTCTCTCTCAAAACTGTCTACTCACGTGGTTCCGATATATATATATATACATATGTAAACTGAAAATATCTCATATTCAAACACTTTAAAGTGGCATGTCACTCATGTTGGTCCAGTGTCTGACATGCATGCATGCATATTAGGAAAAATGGAACATGCATGGCAATGCTATTTGCCTAAGCGACTAGAGACGTTTCATGGACACAAGCACATGGTCGAACAGGCTCATTAACACGTGCGCATGATGTGTCATGTCATTGTCAGCAGAAGAAAAGAACTTCAAGTCTACAGCCACAATGCGGCCATAGCCAGCAAGGGAAACCCCACAGAGAATGCAATAAAGCTGGAGAGAAGAAAATCCATGGCAGAACAGGAGAGGCCTTTGTTTCTTTGTTTAATCCCGAGAATTTGGTTATTACTTTGACATTCTCCTCAGATTCCAACTCTCGATATTTCTACACAATAAAGGTAAGGTATCTTAGCTTTGAGAAATGATAGCGTGAGATGTACCTAAATAAGAGACACTAAGGAAGGGTTGCACCCATATGATGCATGTATCATTTGGGAAGTGAACAATCAATGATAGTCACTCATTGATTGATCTTGGCCTTTGAATAGAGTCCTTCTGATTAAATGATTATTGGCTGTTGTATCATGTGTGTACATAATTGGGACCTTTTTTCTTTTTCTTTTCTTTTTTTTGTTGGGCGTTGCTTCACATGGATGGCAAAATTTGGCCTCAACAACCAAATAATTTAGGCTTTTGGTTTGTAAGGACTTTGCTCATGAGTTGTACAATCTTAAGTATTCATATTCTAGCTTACAAAGGGATTATTTAAAACGGTTGAATTGTCGTTGTACAACTTGAAGGTCACAAATACTATAGACCTTTAATGGTCGGTCCCTTTCCCAGACCTTGCATATGTAAGAGCTTTGAATAATTTAGGCTTTTGGTTAGTAAAGACTTCGTTGTATGACTTGAAGGTCACAAGTACTATAGACCTTTTATGGTCGGTCCCTTCCCCAGACCTTGCATACACAAGAACTTTGAAAACCGAGCTGCCTTTTTTTTTTTTTTTTTTAAAGGGACGGTTTGAATGTAATAGAGAAATGTTCACAGATGCAACATCCATGAATTAAAGGCTTAAGAATTAGGATGATTGGTTGAGGGAGAATTCTCATGTACATGCACACTCCATTCAATAAACAAAAGGTCTAGATCATTTAACAAGCGCACTCCACTTCTTTTCTGATAAATATGCATAGACTGGAGGGTTAAAATTGTTCTTTTTTCTTTATTTGGTAAGAGGCTTAAAATTATTCGATGAGACTAAAATTTTAGGTTATGGCTAATTAATAGCACTAAAAAAAGTTAGATCATTCAAAAAGCCGATCAAAGAACGCAATTCATGGCACATCAATAGATCATGACGGCCCACTTAATGATCCGTCCAAACCATGCTGCCAATGTTTGGGTCAATCACAATGGTCTCCCAAGTACTAAATATATTTCCCTTTTGACTGCAAATTATGGTCTCTCCGTGGCGCATCTCACAGTATGATTCCTTAGCACGTTGCAATTAATACAGCCAGTATTCAGCATATCGTTACATGAGAAACTCTGAAAAGAAATATCGAAACCATCATAACAACCCGCACGAGCCCCTTCATTGGATTCTCCTATCGATGCTGGCTCTAACCAGACAGACAAACACTCACACCTGACACCATGATCTCTCACCCACACTCTTAAAATAACTCCAAATCAAACCCTTACTTTTACTTAAACAACTCTCAACCTAATTCCACATTCACATCCAAAAAGCAAAAGCAAAGTATATGCAATCAAATAATCAATTACCAGTTAAAAGGATTTCTTTTTATATTCCAGAATAAATCAAAATGACCAATCCCATATCATCCCTTGTGCGATCATCCCAAGCAAAAATGCAGAAAAAAGTAAAAGAAGTAGAAGTAATGCATGAAGAGAAGCAAAAAATCTTTTGTGCTTTATTTTTTCCAACAAGTTGACTTAACAGAGAAAAGCTGCTGGCATTGCTCCTCAAATCACTCTCACAGAAGCCCCAAATCCTCACATTACATTCCATCTTCAGATGTTGTAAGCAAACGGTAAACACTACAATCCTTTAGTATATTCTAAAAATACAATCCCAGAAAAGAACTAGCTCAGAAAAACTCAAAACTATCACACTCTAACAAGGACCCAAAAGCTTCAAATCCTCGATCACTAAACTCCCTGATTAGTGTATCCAGAAAATACAATCCCAGGAAAAACTAGCCAAGAAAAAAAACTGAAATCTTTCACACTCTCACAGTACATTCCATGTCTAAATGCAAGAAAGGTAAAGTGGAATCAAGACTAGAACTATATTAGTATATCCTAGAATCACAAACCAACTAAAGGAAAAGCAAAAGAAAATCAAGCTCTCAGACTACTGACTAGTTAGTGTACAGTGCAAACTTCAAACTGAGATATCTCTAAGAGCAAAGAAGAAGAAGATCTCTAAATCTGGAGGAGTGAAGAAGGAGATGGGCCTTCTTGAAGAATAACGGAGAGAGACTCTGCGCTTTTTGGGGGCTGGGGGGCATGTGAGAATCTCTGGTATCCGAAACTTCTGAGCTTTTGGTGTTGAGCAGCCATTGTTGGAGACTTCACAGGAATTCTCTTCTTCCACTTCAAGTTGAGATTGCCGAACTGGGATTGCAGATACTTCTGATTCTTCTCTCGTGTTTGATCGATAAAGGCGTTTTCTGCAGTGTGTTCTTCTTCTTTTCCCACATACTGGAGCCATTTTTGAAGGGACCGAAGTTTCTGCCGAAGCCTCTTTCTTGATGAAGGTATTCTTGAAATAAACAGCTTAAAACGGAACTGCTAAGACCCAACTAACATGTACATAAAAACTGAGCTTTCTGGAGACATAAATAGGCTAAAATCTGTGCTGATGATAGACCCATTGATGAAGCTGAACTGGGTTTTCAGTAAACAGTAGAAATTCTCACAAAAACCAACAAACCAGTTCCTGTAGCCATACCCACTTCAGTGACTGAAAAGTTCTGCTAGAAACAGAGAAAGACTACCATTGAACCTGAATAAGGAAACTCAGTGGTTTTTCTCTGAAAGATAAGATGACCTGCTTGTGTGGGGATTTGTGGATGGTAGAAAACAGTGGCAGAAAGCTGTTTTACTGAATTGTAGTAGGTTGGAAAACCCCTGATAAACCCTATAAGAGTTGTATGATGGGAGGGAGAATGGCAAGAGGGCGAAACGATGTTGAATGAAAACGCGTGTCAGAGATACATGCTCTTCTTTTCATCCATTTTTATTACTCAGTTTGAGAGTGAGGGGTTTATAGGGAGTGACAAGGTGCGCATGTTGGGCTGCACACGTGTGTGAGTGCAAAAATTATGTGGTAGTCGGTCGATTACGAGGTCGCCATTTGGGGAATCCAAAGAAGTAATCTCCTGTGCCTTGATTTTGGTGGGACTTGCCCTAGAAATGTCTTCCATTTGATGGGAGGAGCATCTGCTCTTAGACAATGCAAGATAACTCCTTTAAGGGTCTTTACGTAAGAGTAGAGAGTAAGAGTAAAGTTATCATCACGTGATATTGAGTTCACATGTTTTAGGTGTGGAAATAACTTCTTGCAAAAATGCAAAGTAAGACTACATATTATAGACTCTTGTAATTTGCCTTTGAGTCTTCGTGCACCAAGTTGCCCTTTTTAGCATTTGTTCTTAGACAAAGATTCTCCTTTCCTCAACTAAAATGTACGAAAGGAATGATAAACTAAGACTCGTTTCTATGACAAACTATAATCTAGACATGGGTTCCGAAGTATCTATGTCATTCATCTTCTTTACCAACTTCCAGATAGGCTACCTCCAAAAAACCACACTTGTGCCCGATGAAAAATCCTGATCATTAATTTTTAAAAACTGCAAAAAATATTAATTAGAATCATTGGTTCACACACATTCTATCCAAAGGTTGTGAACAACATTAATAGCATAAATGTTCTAAAAACCATGCTTAGATTGGAGGGTCTTATTGAAATTCCTAAAAAGGAATCTCAGTTTATGGATCATTCCTCAATGTACCAAGGGGTCCACCTCTCTTGAGTTGAGGAATAGAAGATAAATGGTTTGGCTCACAAAACTCTGGATCAATTATTTGGGTCTGAGCCCACGTGTGTGAGTCTGTTTGGGGGGGGAGGGGGGGAGATAGAGAGTCAATCCATCGAATGATAATAGTCTCTATTGATCTTACCTTTTAATGAAGATTGAAGAGGAGTGTTGCAGTTGCCCCTATCTTTTGTTTACCAGATCATAAGGCTGAAGAGATCATTTGAACGGGTTGGATCATTAAAATGTAGGCCCCTTCATAAAAAAGTGGAGTACTACATTGTTACTTACCACATTATAGCATTCTACTACATAATTCGACTAAAATGAGTAATTTAAAGCACTAAAATTCTAATATTATGCCAAGCTTAAAATCAAAACGTTAACGTCACTCAATCGATGACTGACAGCAACTAGGAAATGAATGCTCTAGATCACTAAAACATGAGATCCATAGACAATGTGAAAGTGGAGAGGGATCATAATCACTTATAACAAAGAACAAATGTCAAACATAACTCGACCTCTCTGCCGAAATATGTTTAATGTAAGTTTGAGTCTTGCTTTCGCCTTTAGTTGGGATTAAATTTAGGAGTGTGTGCAAGCGAGAGTATAAAGCGATTTGCCTTAAAAATTCTCCGCTTGTAACTAAAAAGAAAGTACGAGTATACTCCCAAAAGACTCCAAACGTTCATCCTTTAAGCATGTCTTGAATAGGCCACGACCCAAATTCTCATCCGTCAAAGTTTTCTTTATCAACTTATCACGTAAAAGATTATATATTTGTATAATGGGGCCACAAATGAATGGCTCGGATCACCGAAATCAGACCCAACAAGCACTTTTAGCCGCTTGACTATCTCTGTACTTCCCAGTCGGGCGACCATCGCAATATTCTTGTAGAGAGAGAAAGAGAGATAGCATTGGGTTGTGCGGCAGCGTCCGGGCAGCTACGCCAGTTGACCGCGGGCCAACTAGGAGCGACGGCAGGAGACCGTCGGTTGCAATCAGCGCCGCCTCTGCCTCGTTTATCTCCTACCGGTCAAATTTTCAGCTTCCCTCGGTCAGCTACCTTAACCGCAGGCAGTCCCTGGTATTATCCACGTAACCCGAAGACACACGGTTAGGGGACACGGAGGGAGACGTAACCGTGACCCGCCCTATCTCCTCGTCTGGTCCACCATCTGTCCCTTGAGCAGGGTCACTTGTTAGCCCCCTCAACAGCGGCCAGATGTACCATTCCTGTCATCCACCTACGTACTCTTTCGTTGGCTCAGAAGACTTCTGCAAGGCGTGGGCCCATTATCAGAGAGTTCATGATCAAACAACTTGTTTTGTTCCCATTTCCGAAAATTAGAAGGGACAGCACCTTAGCGGAGCGTAGCCCCATTGGGTTGGCCACCCACCCACGATCCGTTGTCTAAGCAAAATGAACACTGATCGGGACCATTCGATCGTTATATATGGGAACTCCTTATAACGTGTCACAATGCAGGTACCTTAGATCAAAGAATTCTTATCCTTCAATTGCTTCCCTACAAAACCTTGTGTCGTAGATCAAACCATCTTAGATTTTTATCAACTCGTTCCCTAGACAAAGAAGGAGAGGATGGCGTAGAATAATATAAAAAGAGCAGCCCCATGCATGAAGCTTTTAAGTATGCAAGGTCTGAAGAAGGTGCAAACCACAAGGGTTTAAGCATGCAATTTTATCTTATATTTTACAAAAGGCTATTTTTATCCTTTGAACATGTGACTTTAAGATCACGCGGTGACAACTCTATAGTCGTGCCAAAAACTCCCTACAATTAATGATGACAACAGCAAGAAGATCATTACATAAGTTAAAAGAGTGCTAGTTTTTGTATGTGTCTATAGAAGCTAATTCCTGTGCATATAAGTTAGCAAAGTGGGTAGCTAAGCACCAAAAAGGTGTCGTGTCCAATACTACACCCCCAGCTTTATCTACCTTCATCTGCTTCATAACGTTAGAGTAGATCAAACTTGGAGGAAAAAACGTCCTTGATGGGGGGGGGGGGGGGGGGGGTTGTTTGGCTTTTACCGATGCTTCCTTTTCTTTGTTTTTGTATAATTGTTTTACACTTTAATTAGATATATGAGTTTTTTGGAAGGAAAAAAAAAAAATTCTGCATTTGCATCTGATGAATCAACCACTTTCTATCAAATTCCCCAAAATAAGATCATTGATAAGGAAACCTGAAGCCACCAACATGCTCTTTGTATTTATTTGGCTTTTACCAATGCTTCCTTTTCTTTGTTTTTGTATAATTGTTTTACACTTTAATTAGATATATGAGTTTTTTGGAAGGAAAAAAAAAAAAATTCTGCATTTGCATCTGATGAATCAACCACTTTCTATCAAATTCCCCAAAATAAGATCATTGATAAGGAAACCTGAAGCCACCAACATGCTCTTTTTAGTACTTGCATTGTGATGAAGGTATTAGTTAAATAAATGCACCATTTCACCCAACTTAGGATGAGTACAGACTTAGTCTGCATCTACGAATCAACCTCTTTCACTCCCTCACCATGATAATTTCGATAACACATGCCTTGGAGCATCAAATACTTTGAAACACATAATTAAGAGAAACCAAGGGAGTCTTTACGTAATGGTAAAGTTGTCATCGTGTGTCCTTAAGGGCACGGGTTTAAGGTGTGAAAATAGCCTCTTACAAAATGCAAAGTAAAGTTGCTACTATTGACTCTTGTGGTATACCCCTTACCTGGACTCTGCATGCACAGGAGCTTCATGCATCGAGACTGCTCTTTTTACATATAATTAAGAGAAGCATACTTTGCATTAGGCTAGAAAAGCTCCTTGTATCAGTTAATAAAGTGTCACAATTGTTAGTGACTCCTCCCATTGGCTTGGTATTAGCAGCCTTGTAGCAAGGATAAACTTTTCAAAGATGAATAGAAAAGGCCCAAGACCTTGATTTTTTGTTCTTGAATGAGGCTTAACAATGAATATGACTAGGTTTGGGCACTTAGTTTAGTTGGTTAAACACTCTGCTTCATGTAAAAGTAGATCTTGGTTCCTAGAGAGTTCTGTACTCACAGAAGATATACATTAACCCAAAAAGCTGAGACATAAGAAAGAGCAGAACACAAGAAAAAAGAAAAAGATCGAGAGAACGAAAATTCAAAAGAAAAAATATATATACTATAGGTTAGTATTTGAACGATTGCCAAAAAAAATAAAGAGATTTGAAGGATTGAAATTTCCATGACATGCAGCCTCTTTAGCTTTAGGCTCAAGGCTAGTTACCATTCTTGTGTCACGGGCTTAGCTTTTCTGACTCCCGTGCGGCATTTAGATTGGCTTCTCACCCCGAACCAACTAAGTAAGCCTAACTTAAGCTCAAAGGAGAAGAACAACTGAAAGAACACTTTGAAGAAACTTGTAGCTTTGTTGCTTGAAGATGCTTACAACTTTCTTAGATTCCTCCTAAATCACTCCTTGATCACACTCTTAGATAGCTACTGCATCAACCACTGGATGCCTTACAAGTGAGGAAGCTCCCCTATTTATAGGTGCTTGCCTGCTTCCATCTCCTCAATGGACGATGGGGATCTTTACAAATGTTAGCTATCCAACGGTTAGAGACTACTCTAGAACTCTCTCTAGAAGTCTTTACACAAGCCCTTGGTTCCTCCACACTCAAGAAGCTCCTGGACCATTCTAGAGTCTAGAAGTGTTGGGGTTCTTCTAGAATATGGATCCTTTAGATAGATCGAAGTCCTTCAGGCTGAACTTGTGAGCAGAGCAGGCCTCCATTGGGTCCTTCCATACCAGACCTAAGTCCTTCAGGCCAGGTTCACATCCTAAGTGAACTCTCCTTAGAGGCTGTAGACCTTGGTCACAGGCTTTACAACCTAAGTCCGCGACACTTGGCAAGAAAGGAATCGGAGGAAGACCACAATTTAGCATGATAATGCGATCGAACTTCCTTTATTTAAAAGGAAGAGATACAAGGAAAACTTCCGAGTACAAAATTTTGCTCGATTTCAGATTTCTATTCGATTTGTCGTGTCCTGTAACTGAAAAGCCTTTAATATGATACGTCGGTGCCCACAAAGGAGCTGCAATAAAATAATGCCTGGTGGTACGGTAGTCAGTAGGACACTGAAATCTGTAGCTTTCCTTCAGAAGCGGGGACTCTGCCAGGACCCAGGCAGCAATATACGTCTCTTATAGTTTAATGAGGATAGCACGGAAACAGATGCCAACATACAAAGGGAATTTATATATTGGGATCGTCGTTGGTAGGGGTGCAGCGTGGGCCCACTCCAGATGTGCTTGATCGGTTCTCTAATCTGAAGTCAACTATACACTTAGGGACGGTGGGATTGTTTCTTAGGATCAACCTTTTGGCTTAGGATGACAATCAACGGTTTACCTGGCTTTTCTTAGAACAAGCCTGAATATTTAACTACCTGTTTGTTTGTAGTTTTTCCCTTAATCTTGTTGGCTACCACGAGAGCCAGCCCATTAGATGATTTTTATACGTCTATCAAGAGCGATAGTGATGCCGACGTGCTTGATCAGGTTTTCTGTGTCCGTTGATTATTTGTAAGATTTGGTTTTTGGATGAAATCTCCATTCAGTGGAATAGTAATCTCTTCAATCAGAAGAGACAGAAATTATTTGGAAAATTAATTATACTGGAATAACTATATGGGATTGGCTGTAAAAAAAAATTATTTATTTTTTTCAAGTTTTTGTGTTTCTCTTTTTTAGAGAGAGAGAACCAAATCCATTCATGCATAATACAGAGAAGAAAGATAGATGATTTTCCCTTCCATTAATGCACCTAGGGACAACCTCAAATCCATGACCTTCACGGCAGAGGTTTCTTTAGGGGTGGCAATTCGGGTTGGCGAGTCGTGTTTGTGACAACACGAACACGACACGTATAGAGTTACGGGTCGACACGAACACGACACGCTTAATAGTCGTGTTAAAAACCTATGACTCGTACATGACCCGGTTCTTAAAAAAATGACACGACACGACCTATGTAACATGATTAATTGACTGAGTCGTGTTGGATACACGATACGAAATGACACAACACGACATATTAAAAAAACTGCTCTCCCAACTCCCAAGTGAATAGAACAGCTGCCAAGGCCCAAAACAACCACAATAAACTAACATATAGGACTATTATTTCACAATCATTCTATAAAACCCTAACATATAGGACGGTTGTGACATAACCGTCCTATATATCATTGGTTTTATAGGACGGCTATGAAATAACCGTCCTATATGTTACGTTTTATAGTACGGTTATTTCATAACCGTCCTATATGTTACAGATTTTATAGAACGGTTGTGAAATAACCGTCCTATATGTTACGTTTTATAGTACGGTTATTTCATAACTGTCCTATATGTTACGGGTTTTATAGAACGATTGTAAAATAACCGTCTTATATTTTACTCCACCGTTGTGACTGATCTTCTGATTCTGACTTAATTGTATCTTTGATCACCTGAAGCAATGACAATGAGGTTTTGGAGCAGAAAATCAGAATTCAATAGCATAGGTCTTTCAGTTTTGAACAACTAAACTTTCAACCCAACCCCCACATAAATTGCTAAGAAGGAATTCATTTCTCCAACTTCCTTCATGCTCATTGTCATTGGTCATTGCTATATACACTAATCCACACGACAAGTACATAGACAACCAAATTACCAATAATGTTCCTATAATATTTTATTATTTTATTTAGAAGCAACACAGTTCTTTATAGTTTAGTATTACACCACTCACTGACTCACTGTAAAAGAGACTGAAATGAATCAAATAACCACAATAGTAGTAAATAAATATGGATTAAGTAGCACATGAGGGAAATATACTTCCATCAATGTATTATGTATCAAACACAACAAATTAAAATAAGTCATGAAAATTATACAAATTAATCAAAATGAATTAATCCAGAGTCTTTAGTTGGTTGAAGTGATCTTGCAGTGCTACTTATGCTTACAATGTCCTCAGCAAGCTCATCCATGGCAACTATAATGGTAGGGTATACAATCATATAGAATAAACACGCATTAGTTATTATTAAGCTCATATAAAATATAATGTAAATATGGAATTATAAACTATTACCTTTCAATCCATATAGCCAATCTCTCACACAAATCAATGCTTGCACGGTATCTGGCTTTAAAGTATATCTATATTGGTCAAGAACCCAACCACCAACACTAAAAGCAAACTCTGATGCAACTGTAGATATAAGAATGCTCAAGACATCACGAGCCATGGTAGCAAGTTCAGGATACCTAAAATCAACATTTGAATCAAATATAAATGTAAATAAGATTATAGAAAATAGCGTTTACATGAGATTATTAGTCCAACAACTTGTATTGATTGCCTTTCTAGAATGCAAGAATGTCTGGCTTTGACTCTTGCAATCTTGGTTCATCCAAATAAAGCTCCAATTGTGATTTTTGCATAGCTAAAGTACCTCCTTCACCTTCAAATGAATCAAATTCCTAATGCAAATGCAATTATATTATTCAACGTACTATAAGACAATTCATAGCAAATTTTAATATGCTAAGTAGTAAGCTACATATAATGAAAGATACAATTATAAATAAAATCACCTTCATGACATCTAAAACCTCTTGACTATATGACATGTTATGTCTATCATCAACACTTACACCTCTAGCCACTGGGGAAGATGATGAGGAAGGAATAGGATAAATATTAACCATATATTCATTGAAGAGAGAAAATAACTTTTCCCCAACTTGAGCAAACTCCAAGCAGCCACTGCCAAACAATTTCTTATACGAGAATTCCACAAAGGAGAGCTTATACCGAGGATCCAACACACATGCAATTGCCAAAATGGTGTTGAATTCAAACCAGTACTTTGAAAACTTGGCAAACATTTGGGTGGACATACGCTTCATATAGTCATCATCACTTCTCATGTATTGTGTTAAACTCAAATAAATTACAAATGCTACATGAAAGTAGAGATTTGCAGTGGGATAGTTGGATCCAGAGAACATGCAGGTGGCATCATAAAAAACTGCCAAAAACTTTGAAAATTTTGTAGCCTTTTCTCATTCATTGAAAGAAGGACAATGCTTATAATTTGAGTCACTTAGTTATAAGTGACAAAATGCATGTTGGTAACAAAGAGCACTTTCAAGTATCAAATACGTTGAATTCTATCTTGTAAGACAATCTTGTCTTAAGCCCTTTTTTGTCTCAATTGACATGTGATTCACACACTTTAAAAACATTTGTTTTCTACTTTGTGATGCTTTGACATACTTGATACTCTCTCTAATTTTTTGAATAGCATCATCAATTTCTTTCAAACCATCTTGCACAATCAAATTCAAAACATGATAACAACAACGTAGATGAAAGAACTCTCCACCACAAACAAGAGTATTCTTGATGTTTAATTAATGCCTTAACAGCTCAATAGAAGAATCATTAGCAGAAGCATTGTCTAAAGTGATTGAAAAAATCTTTTTCTCAATCCCCCATTCTACCAATAATGAGTATACCTTTTCTGCTAATGATATTCCATTATGTGGAGGTGGTAGGAAACAAAAATTTAATATCCTCTTTTGTAAGACCCACTGGCTATCTAGAAAATGTGATGTGAAACTTATATAACCATCAGTAATACAAAAAGTCCACAAATCCGATGTCAAACTTATCCTGCTAGGTGCCAACTCTAACATCTCTTTTATCTTTCCTTTTTCTCTTGTATACATTCTCAGAACATCTGCTTTTACTGTATTTCTACTAATCAAGTGCAAATCTGCACGCAAATATTTCAGGAGAATTCTAATTCCATCATACTCAACAAATTGGAAAGGCAAATCATGCATAACAACTGCAGCTGCTACTAACTCACGATAAACTTCAGGATCAAACTTATTATCTGAAGCTGCACTTAGTGACATACTCCCCTGACTTTGAGATAAAAGCAATTGGCCTATATCACGAGAAGAGCTCCGTTGACAAGTCTTTATATGACGTTTTAAGTTACCAGTACCAAATTTGCTATCGCAAATATATATTGCAGAGCACTTCTTGCATTTACACCTTTGCCTTCCATCTTCTAATAGAGGAAGGTGTTCAAAAAAATTCCAAACTGGAGACATTAGTTTCCTATGCTTTTTACCTCTATTGGATTTTGAAACTAACTTCACGTTCTCCAAATCAGCAAGCTCATCATCATCGTTGTTGTGGTGTAGCATATTCAAGTTATCATAAACATAAGTGCTCCTGCTCCCAACTTCAACTTGTGCCTATATTGCAAAATGCAAATGACAAAAAAAAAAAAAAACAAGTTCATACTGACAGTAAACTAAACACTTCACCAACAATTACTAATAAGGGAAGGGAGTAAGACTTGAGAGTGAGGAATGAAAAGAGTCAGACTCATAATTTCATAAAGAAATAATAAAAAAATAAACACATGATATACCTGTGGTGCTGTAGTAGGGGTGCTACGGCTCATCGTGTTAGAAGGGTTGAAGTTTGAACTTGAAGAAGATATATGGATTATGTTTCTCTGGAAAGGAAAATCTGAAACATATGTAAAATTGTAAATTATAAAAGCAGCTTCAAGCTTGGGTTGGTTATGTATTAATGGTCATATATTTATAAAATATAGTACGGTTATGTATTAACCGTCCTATATTTTTAAAATATACAATGGTTATGTGTTAACCGTCCTATATTTAGACAATATAGAATGGTTACTTACTAACCGTCCTATTTTTTGTAAATATAGTTTTAACATATAGGACGGTTATATATTAATCGTTCTCTATTGTCTAAATATAGAACGGTTATACACTAACCATCCTATTTTACACATGGTTTATTCCTTCATTACTAATCTGTGAGTGTGACTATGAAGTCTATGATGTGCCAGATTTCTAGTGACCAATCTGCCTGACAGGGATTGATAGCCTTCTTTTCTCCAATTCCAAACTGGCAAGTGGCAAGTGTGGCAACTGGAGTTAATGAAAGTTGAAACTTACACTTCAATCATTTGTCAAATATTTTGATTCATTGTCCTTGATGTTACTTGTTAGATGATAGATGATCTGAGGTGTGGGCCCCCCTTGTAGTGGCGGGAAAACAAAATGAAAGTTGAAAACTGAAAAGAACATAAAGGTTTAACTTTAACTAATTAATAATTATCTAGGTCTACTAAGTAAATCTAGAGTCTAATCTAACTGTTTAAGGCAATTGTTTTGTCTTTTTATATAATTATATTGTATCATGTAAGTTAAGTAAGCCCAAATCCAATTATCCAATTGAATTTGAAGTCTTATCCCTAAAGAGCCCTAGCCTAGGGCTAGCCTGGCTGGCTAGTTGTTTGCTATAACTATATCTATAAGCCTATAATTATAAGTTATAAATAACTGTATAACCTAATTTCTTATCAATCATTTTAAGTTTAGCTACACATTGTCAGTTGTTACAACTTACAAGTTATACTTAGTAGATAATTAGTTAACCAAGTTTTGTAACTTGTACAAGTAAAAGTGAAGTGAGAGACTAACTAACTGTCATATATTGTTGTATAAAATTATAAATGCTAATAAATAATGATTTTCTTATGTTAATTTCACATGTCTCACCAACCAATTGATCTAATATATCTCTTTTTAATCAAATTCATGAATATCATGTATCCAACTCATATAACTCAATATTTGTTTCTCATTTCTAACTCCCAATTAATGATAATAGATTAGGAATAACTCATTCATCCATGATCCATTGATCCATCATTCATATAGACATTGTAGAGTAAAATTTAGTAACTCCCTTAGTAATATCATTCAACATTTGTGTTAATTCAACACACAACTCCTATTCTTTATTCTCATTCTCATCTCACCTAATGAGTTAATTACAATATTACGTAACTAATAACTATTCCCTTGGGACCCTTCCTAGTTCCTATACTATACTCATTATCCTCTAATGAGATAATTACACAACTCTTTCTATACTCATTCTCAAGCTACTGAGTTAATTACATGACTGTTTCTATTCTCCTTCAGTCATTCTTACCTAATGAGTTAATTACATGACTCTTTCTCTTTCTTTACTTATCATTTATCAATGTTATCATCAATATTCAACAACTTTTGAATTGAGTATGAGTTACTTACATAACTTTGTTTTTTTAAGCTGATCCTCAACTGAGATCATCAGATGAGTTAAATACATTATATACATAATTAACACTTACTTTACTCATCCTCCCCTGACCAGGCTGACCTCAACCTCAACAACTATGTTGAATTGAATATGATAGTATAAGTTACTTACATACCTTTGTTTTTAAGTTGATGGATACTCAACTGAGAAGTCTAAGTCTGAGATGAACATATATGCACTGTCTTTTTAAGCTCATCCTTCAAGAAATTAAGATGAGTTAATTACATAACTCTTTCTTTACTCTATACTTAATAACTAGTTTTATTTAAGCACATCCTCAACTAAGATTAATTAAATACATAACTCTTATAGCTTATACAACTCCTATATTTCAATATATATATTATAGGAATAGGACGGTTATAAACAAACCGTCCTATATTTAAATATATTATAGAACGGTTATTTAAAAACTGTCCTACATTTAAATATATTATAGAATAGTTATTTAAAAACCATCCCATATTTAAGTATATTATAGAACGGTTATTTTGAAGCCATCCTATATTTAAATATATTATAGAACGGTTATTTTAAAACTGTCCCATATTTAAATATATTATAGAACAGTTATTTAGAAACCGTCCTATATTTAAATATATTATAGAACGGTTATTTGAAAATCGTCCTATATTTAAATATATTATAGAACGGTTATTGAAAAATCGTCTTATATTTAAGTATATTATAGAATGGTTATTGAAAAACAATCCTATATGTAAGTATATTATAGAACGGTTATTTTAAAACCGTCCTATATTGTTCTATATATATCATATATCGTTTTCACTTTCAGTTTTCACCTTGGTCATTCTCAGGCCTAATTTCAATCTTCCAAGTTCTAACCCAACGATCCAATCCAACCTATACTGAGAAGGTGAAAATGACCATTCCTCTTCAATCTTTCACAGATCTAAGCAAAGAAAGGTATGTATTTACGATTTTTTGCATTTGTAATGTAATTACGTATACAGTTCTGTAAAAATTGTAAAAAGTAATAAAAGAACACAATCTGATAAAAAAAACCTCTGTCTGGTTTCTCTGATCCTTGCCTTGAACTTGTTCTGTCATTTCGTACTCAAACACCTATTTCTCATATTTTGATTTATGTTGTCTTTCATTTGGGTCTGGAAACAGAGTTTGTTGGGAAAAAGATGGATGAGCAAAAAAAAAAAATGGAGCTAGAAGTGGAATGGGAGATAGGTTCCTCTCACGGAAAAACCAAACATATAAATTATAAAGGTTCTGACTTTACCCATAGTGCTGATAGATAGGTTCTCAGAGAACTGCATCTACTGAAATAGTTGCTAGCTAAAATGTAGAGGAAGCAGGACACAAGATTGAGGGAGAGAGACATTAAACTAGTTCTTTCTTTTACAAAATGGACAAAAACATTACCTTTATCTAATTTATCACAAACTAGCTAGAGCTTATATCCCAATTTCTTCTTTTCCTTAAGGGAGCCCTAGAAAAAAGAACCAAATCAAGAAAAATTTCTCAAAAACTAAAATTAACATATCTGCATCAAACAGTGTCAGATTTTCAACATTTTTTATGTGTTGGAACTGTTGAAACAAGAGGAATGATTAAGTGATAGTTGACCAAACGAAAAAAATAAAGGATAAAGGAACAGAACATTTTTTATTTTATTTTTTTATTAGACTGGAATGACTGTTTTGAGATAGGAAACTTAATGAAATGGCCAAATCAATTTGGAAATAATGAATGTTATACAAAAACAAAATATCACATTTTTTGTTCCACTTTGCATACTGGAATGGCATACTTCTGAGGCTATGCCAACATCACAAAAAATGGGAACAAGCATAATTGCTTGTTTGAAGAGATAGAGGGAGCAACAATCTGACCTTGTAGGAGGCTTCCAGTATAGTGTCCAATGAAAATTTTGTGATGGTTCAAGGGTGCTACTACTTATTATCCCTGTATTCCACTTTTCTTGTCTAATTGTAGTCATTTTTATTTGTGAAGCAAACATGGAGCAAGTAGAAGAGGTAGGAGAGGTACAAGTAGAACAATTACAACACACAGAAGCAGAACAATCAAGGTTATCAAGCACATGTCCATCAGTAACACCACCGGTCAGTATCAAGAGAAAGGTTAGGGGGAGGGGGCCAACACAAATGGATCGTATAAATAAGAGAACCTTAGTTGGAATAAAAGAAACGGTACAATTCAACACTAAAGGCCAACCGATTGGTGGTGCTGCACATGCCTATGCTAGCTTCATATGTTGCACTGTTAGAAGACTTGTGTCAGTATCAGTGACTGATTGGAGACATGTATCTCCACAAGTCAAAGATTCAATATGGAAAATGGTCAAAGTATGTAAATTCTTCCTACATATAACATAATATGTCCTTTATATTTATATACTTTGTTTTTGTTTGCATATGAATCACGATAAGACACACAAAGTTGCTACAATACTCACTAGTAAGTTAGTCACTTTAACATGCTTCTTCTTTTGTTTTGTAGTCTGCCTTTGATGTATTTGATGAGTGCAAGAAGCAAGCATCGCTAGGAGCTGGTGAAGCTTGGAGGAAATGGAAGAGTGAGCTTGTAAGGAAGTACATACTTCCAAATTCTCATGATCCTTCTACGCTTAACATGGTCCCTCAATTGTATTTCTACTTCATTGACCAGGAAGCATGGAATCAATTTGTACAGTATATGCTATCTCCTGATTTTGAGGTAATCACAACTTGAACTAGCCAAGCTAAATTTTGATTCTTGTAATTATTATAATTGATTGTATTTTGATCAAATTACTTTGATGTCCAGGAAAAGCGTATAAAAGGACAGAAGGCGCGTGCACAGAACCATACGCCACACCACCTTTCAAAGGTTGGCTATGCGCGATTAGAGGCAGATGTAGTAAGTATATCATGTTACATTCCATTTGTCTAATCATAGTAGATTTTTATTTATTAACTCTGACTTAGTGTCTCTTATTACAACAAAAGAAGGCTGGGACAACAGAGCCCATCGACCGTGCTATTCTACGGAAAATGGCACATTCGAAAGGGCGTAACTCCCAAACCTTTGCCAATGAGACAACTGCAACAATTGCTTCAAAAATTGTAAGTGGTTTAAGACTTTAAGTTTTATACTTTTACTTTATCTATATACTGCCTAGTTAAATACTTTTATACTTTTATACCCTTGCATAGTATATTATTTAAATATTATATATATAATAGTGATTTTATCATGTTATGATCTTTATGTGTGTAGGAAGAGTTGACCCAAGAGAGTGCAAGTGTAACTACAAGGACTTTTAGCAGCACTGCTGCAAAGGGGGACATCCTGTATAGGGCAATGGGCAACAAGAATGAGCACCCTTGCGAGGTAAGGGGCCAAGGTCGGGGTGTTGTTTCATCCAAATTCTTATCCAAACAAAAGGCTCCTACGCTACAAGAATTGGAAGAATGGAAGAAGCAAACAGTTGTGGAGATATATAGCAAGATCAAAGATCAACTGTTGAAGGAACTCTAAGGTGGCGGAAGAACCTCATATGAGGATGTTGGCGGCCCTCAAGCTAAAGCTCAACCTCAAGTTCAACCACCCCAATTTAATAATAGCTGCGCTCCTACTCCTAGTCCTCCATCAGATGAAGAGGTGGCAGAACAAGTACTCCCAATCAGTGAGGTATGTATATTCACTTGTTTAGTTTTACAATGTTACTTATTTACTAACCTTTTTAGTTTACACTTTACATTACATCACTAATTATTATATATATGTCATTTCTCAAATGCAGGTGGGTCAGTGCATGTTGCAGCTACATACATTTGAGAACCATGTGGCTGTGGCAACACTATATGAGGTTCGGCCCATGACTTCCGCCACCTTACATGGTAAGTTGATTCCTCCACACACTAAGCGTGTGTGCATCACTGCTGCCATTCAACCAGATGCTCCCCTTCTATTTCCAGTCGAAGGGGATGATGTTGAAACTATTGGGGATGCAATTGGATATCATGTGTGTTGGCCAGACAAACACATAAAACCAATGATATCCAATTCCAAGGTACATATATACTAACTGTGGTCATGGCTTTATTTTCTCCTACATTTTTAAGTCGTCCTAAATTGTTCATTGATTAATATTGTCTACAACATGTTGGATCACCAAAAGCAGCACAAGGGGCAATGAAGCAAACCTCACTGCTGGCAAATTCTGGCATAGTGGCAAGTGTAGCCACATCCCAGCCTTCCCAGGTAGTACTAGTTCTATATTTTTGCATAGTTGTATCATGTTACATGTGAACTTAAACGATGCAACAACTAACAAGTTCAAAGCACTTGTTAGGTACTCACTAGTCACTACTCACAAGTCATGAGTCAGTAGTCACAATGTTATATTATAAAATATTCTAATTTTACCTCATTGTGTCTCTTCTTTTATATCTGCTAGTATATCAGTATATGTTGTATATATTCATTACTAATTTTTAAAATGTTACATAATTACATCTACAGTGTAGGGATCAGGTGGAGGTTCCACCTAACACACTTCCATTCCTAAGGGTACTGTACAGGCTGGCCAATGAAGGCAACACAAATACAATGAACCCTGTAAGGATAGAGGCATGTGTGCTTTCAAACGATGTGGTTGAGGTTTCACTCTTCAAGGAAGACCTCTTAGCCATATGTAATATGGATCAATTGGAGTACATGCACATCATAGTCTATATAGGGTACGTCGTGTAACTGCTCTATTAGAGTTAGGACTTACGAATCAATGTAACATTACTTAATACTTGCTTTTTTAATAAAACTTAATAATTATTTGACATTAACCCAAATTCCAAATGCAGGTATTTGCATGAAAGCTTGCAAACACTAGAGGTCAAGGACATTTACAAGTTCCTTAACCCTTCTCTTGTCTTTCAATTGGACTATTTGCCTAAGGACAAACAAACTAAAGATATCATTCCTGGTCTCATGAGTTGTGCGCAGGGGCAAGCCTACTGATTCCCTATAATAGCAGGTACGTTGTAACATAGGTTGCTTAATTATGCCATTTTAATTTCACAATTCATACACATGAATACTATATCAGTTAAGATTAGAGAAAATTCAATTGAATTATTATTTTTATAGGTCCCATTGGATGTTGCTAGCTTTGGATGTGCATGGTGGCCATGCAATTTTTTTTATTCATGTGGAGCACACATTCGGGAACACCTTATGGAAATTATAAACAAGTAAGTCTTTATTATTCCTTTTATTATAATATAATTACTCACCTGGAAACTATAATAATATTCATAATCTAATGCTTTTCAATTATATGTGTGTAAAGCATGGTATAAATGGGCTAAGAGGGAAGGCATTCACCACCCACCAAAACTCAACTGGAAGAAGGCCAAGGTAGAGTTTACTAATTACTGCTCTTTAAACTCTTTGATATAATTTTAAACCTGAAATTATTGGAAATTATATTTTGAAACTTTTCTATTGTCTTTGGTGGCATTGTTCTGCAGTCCCATAAACAAAAATCAAATTGGGAGTGCGGATATTATGTTCTTAGATACATGAGAACCCTCATTCGCAATGGAGTTACAGTCTCACAATTGAGAAAGGTAACACTTAGACTTACTGACCAATGTTACACTTTTGATTTGTATATTTCCTGACTGAATCCAAGATTACATGTATGATCTCTGAACTAAGTTATTATATGTTTCTTGCAGGTGGATTTCGGAACCAAGAGTTACTCCCAGTTGGATCTAGATGATATTAGAATGGAATGGAAAGATCATATAATGAATTTTAATTTGTAGTTCAGTGATGTAAAATTGTAAATGAATGTATATTATCATTCATGTATATACATTTTACTCAAATATAATACAAAGATCAGTTCATTTCAATGGATGTGTTCTATTTTTGTTTTGATTAAATCATTAAAGTGCACTGTATCAATGTATGTGCTTTCTTTGTTTCAAACTTTCAAATTTCAATGATGTGATTGTGAAGTTGGTGTTTTGATTAGCAGATGGGTTGATCATCAATTTTCAATGATGGCTTAGATTAGCAGATGGGTTGTATTGTATCATGTATGTACATACAGTCTACAGATACAGTATGGGTGGTTGATATCATGTATTGAAGAGGGAGGCATATATGGAATGGAGGTTGATGATTGAAATTACTGATATATACTGAAGTTGTAGATATGATGATTCATGAATATGATATCAAAAAACTTTCAAATTTCAATGATGTGATTGTGAAGTTGGTGTTTTGAATCGAGACCTGATGGACATCCTGGCCTATACAGGCAATTTCATCCATTTGCTGAGGATAAAATTAAAAATGTCAAAGTTCAGAATGATTGTCTGCATTGGCGCCTGCCTGGGCCTATTGACAATTGGAATGATATAGTCATGGAGATGGTGCTAAGTGATTGATATGTTGGGCAATTGTGATGATTGGAGCCCATGATTCTGAGCTACCAAGTTTCTAACAATCAGAACACACAATTGTTTGCATGAATAAAAAGAGGGATGAGGAAGTTCCACTCGTTGTAATTATATCATGTTTGCAAGCTTTCACTTATCTGTTGCCAATCAAATGTGTTTTATCAGAAGCTTACAAACTGGAAGGTGAAGTTGCTTTGACTTACATTTTAGGAAATCCTGCTTCATTCAGATCTTGAATCACAGATTTCTAGATTATATTTTGTGAATTCCTATTTACAGTTTGTCACTCTCATGTCTTTGCTTTCTTTTCATATTCTCTAAGATGCACCTGAATGTCAACGAGAACCTGGAAGAAGTTGTTCCTCTAAGAATATCTTTATATTATATGTGTGAGAATAACTCACTAACAGTGGCTCCAGAAGAACCCTCCAATATAACTTAGTAATATAGGACGGTTTGTGATAGTCGTCCTATATAATTGGTAATATAGGACGGTTTGTGAATAGCCGTCCTATATATAATTAGAAATATAAGATGGTTTGTGAATAGTCGTCCTATATAACTAGTAATATAGGACAGTTACTCATGAACTGTCCTATATTTTCAAATCGTGTCACTGTCAAGGTCATGAGTAAATAGGTCGCATGTCAAACAGGTCTACACATCGGGTCAAATTCATTTACTCGAACACGACACGATTTTTGGCGTGTCATTTTCGACCCGAAAATGACACGAACACGATAAGACTTGACCCGAACCCGCTAAATTCCTGTTGGGTTCGAGTCGTGTTATCGTGTCGTGTCATATTTTGCCGCCCCTAGGTTTCTTCTTCTGCCGCTGCACTACTAAGGAATTTGCTCAAAATTTGTATTGAAGATAGATGATCCATTGTGTAGTTGTCGTTCTATTGTAATAGAAGATAGATTAATCCACTTTAAGGATTTCCTTGGTGCAATGGTTGAGTCGTCATCATATAACTTAGAGGTCATAAGTTCGAGGCGTGAAAACAACCTCTTGCAAAAATACAAAATAAGATTGTGTATTATAGATCCTTTGTGGTCCGCTCCTTTCCCAATTCTGCATTTGAGAGAGCTTTGTGCACCGGATTATCCTTAGATACTCTCCAACTTTGTATGAACATAATACTTGCTATCACATTTTTTAATATATGATTGGATAATATATAGTTCTTGAACCTATTCTCATTGTTGGCTACCATGCTAGGATTATAATATCTATACCCTTACCTTTTTTCTCATAAACCCTGTAGTAACGAGATGGATGGCTATCACTCTAGGTGTGCCCAAATGTTTGAAGATCTAAATAATCTAAAAGTAGATGTTGTCTTGGAGGGGCTGTGCTAGGAAATACTTATCCATTGGATGATCTTAATTAGCCATTATTTTTGGAGTTTTAAAATGAATGGTAAAGAGTTTCACTATTTGTTCATAACTCAAGAAACCCGTGACTAGGATCATTCAAGCAACAAGAAGCATAACCTATCTATGTCTAGGGCAACATTGTTAATGTTTTAATCTTCAAAAATCTAGGCCTACCTAGAGCTATAGCCATATGTACCATTTAGTAAGGGGCTTGTTGGGGGAAAGCTTGGGGAGCATATATCACCACGCTATATTAAATAGGTCTTTTCAATATACAATATATATTAGGTTGTCGGTCAAGGTTAGCACCCCCCATGGCATAAGAGAATGTGTAATAGTTCTAGGAGAGTGTGGGGTTAAATAGATTAAATAGGTTTTTTCATATACAACATATATTAGTTTTATTGATCTTTAGAAATCAAGGCCCGCCTAGAGATGTGGCTATTTGTACTATTTAGTAAGGGGATCATTAAATCATTAACAAAAAGCTAGGGCTCATATATTACTAGATTAAATAGGTCTTTTTATATCAAATATATATTAGGTTGCGGGTTCAAGGTTGGCATCCTCCAAACATTAATTAGGGGACGTGTAATATTACTAGGAGAGTGTGGAAGTATAGATTAAACTTTGTGCCAGTGCACCCAAAAAAAATAAGCGCAACAACTATAATATCCTCAATTTTTATCTAAATTTTAATAATAAAGTAAATTTATAAAATCATAAATTCTATAAATTAAATCAAAGATTAAAACTATCAAATATCGATACGAATTCAATGACACAAAGAACGCCAAAATCGGAGTACGAATGAGAAAGTTATAGACATTTTAAGTATGAGGACATTTTGGTAAAAAGGACAATGACTAAAATCAGAGGGGTTTGTTTTGATAATGACACCCCCTCCATCTCCGACTCCATCACCATCGAAAGAGAGGTCGATGATCACTAGCATTAAAAACCCTTTTCCTCTCCACCTTAACCATCAGTGTTATCAACGTTAGGGTTCCAACAAGCATAGACAAAACTACAACCATCGGAAAAGCTTCAAGAAACTTCTCCACAATGAACCCAAGTAAGAGCCCTCTTTTTTTCTCATTTTCCCCTTAGGAAAACAGTGGAACAGTAGAAACCATCACAAGGACACCTTAGACGGATGGTCTGAACCGTCCATTGGATTAAGGGACCCTAAAAATCATAGGAACGGCAAAAATAGACCAAAAAATTGGGTCATCTGGGACCCTGATCTGAGCAAAACAGAATGGATGGTCTGGGTGCATCGTCCCCGATGGACGGTCGCCCAAGACGCCTTTTTACCAATGCGCAAGGCGACTCAGGACACAATGCGCTGCGTACGTGCACGCAACACAGGGGACGACGCCCACTCACAGTCTTGTTCAAGCATAACACCTAGCATCCTGGAAACTTGGACGCACACAATGCGTCCCAAAAGTGGTGCATCCTCGGGACGCCAATTTAAACTAGTGTAAAAGGCTCCATCGGTGCAAACCAGGGTAAAAAGGGATTCGGTCCAGATTTTGATCCTGATCATCCAAAAATAAACTAAAAAGTTCATTTTGCAATCCTAGGAGTTATATAAACCCGATTTTATATCCAAAAGGTCCATTGAAATCATCTTGATGACACGGATATGATTTTAACCTCTAAATCTTGATTTGAGCACATCTAATTATATCAAATATATGAAATGATACCCAATTACTTAAATCTGGTCGAGTAGAGGATAATCAAGCCTTAGAACTTGAACAATTGGATTAATTAGTTATAATTATTTAATTTTTATATGATCTAATGCTATCAGGTGAAGAATTTTGATGAGATCAACATGGGTATTTGATGATCGAGTACAATTGAGGCGATCGGTGGACGATCTGTCACACCCATGCCCTAAATAGTGGATTAAAACGTAAAAAATCAAGAACATTAGAAATTAATGATGCAAAGTCATTCATCAGACTGTGCTCGGAGAGATCTTTCCAACGATACGAAGAACGCCGAAACGGAGATCGGGAGCGAAAAACCCAAGGATTTTACCTCTAATGAGTGTGACCCCAAAGAGCCACGTGGGAGGAGCTCTACACGCGAGAGTGGAACTCACCGCATGGAGCTCTACTCCCACACGTCTGCAAACAGGGAGGAGGAAGCCAAAGCCGGCAACCCCCTCCCCTTTCACTCCATTTTTCCCAACAATCCTCCATTCCCCCTTCCCCTAGACCTCCCCATCTTCCGATCAAGCCCCATCCGTAGAAGAACCAGGTAGTTCCTGTTTCTTAGGCGAAACGAAACTACCTTGCCTCCAACCTTCTCCATCTCACCTGATCTTCACTCCACCTGCGAAGTCTCACACCACAGAGGTCGGGTAAGTCTTCTCCTCCACCCCTCTTCTCCCCTTGTTTCCTTTTTCCCCTCCATTTCTCCATTTCTCTCCACGCATATTATCATTTTCTGATGAGATGAGACGGTGAGAAATTTGTCGGATTCAGGGTATACAGGGAGAGAAACGAGATTGGATCGAAAATCCAACAGTTCACCTTGTGAAACCCCTTTGGTTTCATGAAGATCTGTCAAGAAACAACAATGGAATCTTTAAAAACCAGCACCTAGGGTAAGTTCAAAAACCCTTGAAAAATCCAGCAAAAAACGATAGTTTTAAGAAAAAATTGTAAGGGGAAAACATTAGAAAACAAATATTCAGTAAATTCTAAACATCCCCGTGAAAAATCGCTTGAAAACGAGGTCGCCTATGTCGCCGGTGATGACTGAAATCCGATCACCTTCTCTGGCGACAGCGACATTTTCTGGCGACCCCTAAAAATGTGAAAAAATGGAAAATTTTCATATATGGACCAATCGCGCATGATCTTTTCATCCACGAAGACGGATCATCGATCGGGAATCGATTGGTCCATGAAATTGTGATCACAAGCTTGTTTATGAGTAAGAAAATTTGAGACCTTAACACCCGACCATTGAAAATGTGATCGGGAGGTAAATTTAGGTCATATATAACTCCAAGCAACCATTGGTGATGAATTATCATAGAAATGACTAACCAATTATGAATAAATTGATGGGAGATCCCATCTGGCTATCCAATATTCGATCAACGAATATCGAAGGTTAGGAAAGGAGATCATACCATGAATTATGGCTAAAAGCATTGAATTGTGAAATAACTTACCTAAAATGTTGGAAATTGAAACTTCTAGAGTTATGCGCTTAATCTAGACCATCGATGTAAGATCAATGGTGCTAATCCGATTGGATAGCGACCAATTGGTGTGAAAATCCTTGATCTAGATATATGAGGTTAGATCAAGAACATGATGAATATAGGTTAGAAGTAATTATAGAAAATTGCATGAAATTCTGAAATTTACTTAGAACTCATATTCGTTGCAGAGATTGAGCGCAGCGTGAAGGACGTTGGTAGTCAAATTTTAAGTTGTACCTTGAGAGCAGGTAAGGACCCTGAACCCTTTCATTCCTTAAATTCTTGTTGATCTGTGCTCTTGAAATTAACCTTATGCATGTGTTGAATGAACATATTGTCACCTTGGTTGAATGGATGATAGAAATTGTAATTTCTTATTGAAATGGTCATGTTATAGTCTGATTTACTATGCTTAGCAGTTATAATGATGCAAACTATTATAAAATAGTCAAGCCCAAGATAGTAAGGCCTGAGGGCTGCCCGGTAAGCTATGATGACGCCTTCCAAGACGGTAAACCCTAAGGGAAAGGGCTACCTGGTTGTTTGCAACTAAGGTGAAACCACCCAAGACGATAAATCCTGAGGAATGGACTGTCAAGTGTTGAAGCGCCCAAGATGGTAAACCCTGAGGGAAAGGGCTGCCTGGTTCTTTGGAATCATGGTGAAGCTGCCCAAGGTGGTAAACCTTGAGGGATGAGCTGTCAGGTATTGAGCCTCTCAAGATGGTAATTCTTGAGAGAAAGGGCTGTCTAGTCTTTTGGGATCACGGTGGAGCCGCCCAAGATAGTAAACCCTGAGGGATGAGCTGGCATATTGAGTTACCCAAGATTGTAAACCGTGAGGGAAAGGGCTGCTTGGTTGATTTCGACTAAGGTGGAGCTGCTCAAGATGGTAAATCCTGAGGGAACCTAACTTTGGCACTGCCCAAGATGGTAAATCCTGAGGGTCTGACTGCCTTAATGATGATACTCATAGTGGGCCGCCCAAGATGGTAAACCTTGAGGGAAATGACTACTGGATCCTGGTGTAATGCTAGGCATGTTTAATATTACTAAGAAAATCATTAATGAATATGCAACTTTGTTGGATGTAACGCTTATGATTTGCATTTAACTTTAGAATGAGGTTCATGGCTTAGTCACTCATCTATTGAATGTCCTGTGGTTGGACACGAATGGAAAATTCTTATGGGGTGTGCTTATTTGCATGCGATGGCTATTGCATCATATTTGAAGTTGGGAAAAACTGTAATTCTGCTCTAATACCCATAGGCCTTACTTGACAGCACATGCTAACTACTTTGTAGATGACCAGTTAAAATGGAAATGAATGCTCATGTCGTATTGAATGTGCTTTTAAGCGTAGCAACGAGAATGACTGGATATGCATGGGTTTAGTTCTTTTCCCTTACTGGGCTTCGCAGCTCACCTTATTATTTTGCAGGTACCAGTCAAGCCGAGAAGAGAAAGGGGGTTGAGTGAATTGAAGAAAGCTTGATTGAAGATGTTAAATTTTGAGTTGTACATATATACATGTATATATGTGCTAATGCTGAAAATGAGTTATATCTTATTTTTTACAATGATCCTTATGCATCCTATATGTTTTATTTTGATAGGGCACGTATGAGACTCACTTGAACTCTTGGTTAGCAGGTGTTAGTAAATGTATTATGATAGATAGTATGGAGACGGAGTCTCCCTTAAAGGATTTATAATTGTAATGTTGTCTATTAGGTAAACCACATTGCATGCGTTAAATGCATAAGTTCAAAAAACAGGGGAGAATCAGCTGAAATTTTGGTAGGACTCGGTAGTTAAAGGATAAAAATATTTTACTAGTAAAATGTGACTTGCACAGGACAAGAGCACCTACCTCTCTCAATACTTTCATTATGATATATATTATAGAGAGAGAAAAAGAAAGAAGAAAGAAGAAGCAAGGCCACGTAGGCCTAGCTCTGCCAATCGCTAAGCTTGATTAAGTCTAATCGCAACCCCGGGGATTGGGGTTGCAACATGATCGAACCAAGCAGACAGCTGGATGTTATTCAAATTGATAGCTACGAGATAAGATTACAATCTTAGTCATTTGATTGGTTGATTTGATTATGATTAGATATGATTGAACATGAAATTTATATAATAATGCCCTGTTAATTGATTGAAATGATAAATTAACTGAGATTGATATGATCTAAGCCTAGTAACATTGAAATGTGCAATCATATGATTAAAAAGGACTAGAAGATTATGAGTGGGCTCGATTGGGTACAATTTGAATTATTAGCTATTTAAGGAGGGCCCCGCCATGATATTTTAAGGCTGAGAATTAGTGTATCGTCTTGAACATTATATATTGGTATATGAAAAGATGATGTTGTGTAATTAAGAATCCAAGTTAGATAAATTGGATTCTAAGTATGACTAGATGTTATAGGTATCCAGGTGATGGAACGATGGTGGACCGCACTAGAGTTGGGTCCAACTTATTGTGAGGTACGGATGAGTGGTACTTTGTCCGAGGTAGGTGACAACATTTAATGTTGCATATCATTTTCTAAAATCTTGCATCATCATAGCATCTTGATTTATTGTGATTGTTTGTCATATGATTTCCTATTACGCACATTTGTGATTTGCAAGATTCTATGCTATGATTTGATATGATATTCCGATAGCACATTGAATGGATTTTACTGGATTGAGTTTTATGGTATTAATACTCATGGATCTTGTGTGTGTGTGTGTGTGTGTGTATTGAATATCTCTTCTTGATTGCATCACTAAAATTGGATGATCTCCATAAAATTGATGATGGAGGCTTGGTGGCTAGTCCTTGAGAGGCTAACCCTAAGATGATGAGGGTGCCTTGGGATTGTGATCCACGAGTGCTCATCGATTTTTTTTTAGATATGTAATTTTTGTGTTTGTGATTTATAACGGGTGCTCTCACCATGTGGATGTCATGCTAGGACGGATTATGGGCAACCACCCACCCTCTAAATTTATGAGATGATAAACACCTACCCATAGATGGCATTTGATAGGGGTTGGTAACATGGGTAATCTACACTACCGATGCGGGCCTACCCATGGGGATGGACGACGAGTCTCCCGTTATGATGTTGATGGAAGCGGCAGTGGTTAAGATGCTGGTGTGGTTGCCACTACAGCCTGACGATCCATACTCTTCCTATGTATGTTTGCATGATGAGCATGGATATATTATTGTGTGCCTGGGTGTAATGACACTCAGAGGATTGGTATGAGTACTCATGATCTGTTGTACGAGTGTATGGAACACTCGTGGGACCCACGTAACTTAGGGTGCCCTACTTGTTTATTGTATGCTCATTGGGATTGTATTATATCATGTTTTACATTCATGTGATTCCTGTTTTATCGTACATGATACTTTGCTACTCGTATCGATATAATTTATGAAATTTGTATTCTATAGTTATTATGCTCTGCGCTCTTACCAACTCTTATCAATTGAGTTATTCTTTTTATGCCATAATTTCATTACATTAAATGTGATCACCTACACAAGTGATTGCTTGCTGAGGTATTGCTTTGGTTTGCAATGCCTCATATACAAAGAGTAGTAGCAAATTTGACATGTTGACAGAACAAGCAAAAGCGATGGTAGTTCCAGTAAAGTATTGAAGATATTTCAAAACTATAAGGTTTGTTTAGCTTTCACTTTAGTTATGATATATAGACTATACATTAATATAATTTATATTGTGACCAAGATGTATGGATAAGTATTTATGTTGGATGTGATGGTTGTGCATGGACAGACCTTGGGTAATGTTGTCATGTCATGATTTTATTTTTTGTTGCTAAAGTACATGTTTTATTGAGTATTGTATTTGATTGGGTGTATGAGCATGGAGACTGAGTCTCCTAAGTGTCATGTCATGTTATTGTATTTGTTTGGTGGGTTTTGTATTGCATGTGTTATGTGAAATGGTCCAAAATGTAGCAAAGACTTTGTTGGATTGTTGGTAGAAATGAGATGTCATTTCCTTGTTAAATCCATGATTTTGTGGTTGTATGACTCTTGGGATTTTAAAGGAAATGCCTTTTATTCGAGTTTTGTTTTTGGTCAATAAAAAAATCAAAGTTTCTAAAAATAGGGATCCCAACACATTTTGAAAATTGTTATTTATTGTTGTGAAAACCCGCATGTCACAGTTTGGTATCACAGCCCAAGTCTACTCCATCATAGCTATTCCAACAAATTCAAAGGTCAGTTACAGTCCATGAAGTAAGGTGATTTCCTAAATATGAGTTACAGAGATAACTCATGTGAAGGATGTTGATGATTGTGAAATAAATGATGCCATGAAGGTTGGTAAATTTTCTTAGAGAAATTGAGACTTTAAATCCTTGTATGAGTACAAGCAAGTACACTTTTATGAAAAGTGTATGATTCTTAGAGTAAAGAACCAGAATAAAGATTTTGAAGTAGTTCTCTTAGTGAGAATTTTAATATATGATAGAAGATATATTCATGTGCATTGCTTCTGATAGTCCAAGTTCTAATCTAACTTGAATTGTGTATAAACTCTTAGAAAAAGCCTAATAGTTATTATAATAACAATAGTATAATAAGAATGATAGAGGATAAAAAATGATTACAACTAATGAGAACACGAGAACGTTGAAAGAAGCATTGTATTAATTTAAACTTGAAGCAGATTTATTTGACAAATAAATTGTAATATGGTGAAAATCATTGAAAATTTGATGAAATAAGATCCTAATGTTTTTATGGATGATTTACATGATCTAGGAGATGAAATTTTATGGGTTCTTCTGCATATAGAAATATTGATAGCCAGGCATCAATGAGAAGTGAATACTTATGAATTTCCTGAGGATTTTATTTATGATTTGGAAGTGCATTGCCTGGAGGATATGATGACTATTTTATAAGACTAGTTATTAAATAATGATGATGGGGTCTCCAACAGCTAAGAAAGTCATTATGAAGATCAATCTCATTGGGGATAAGATTGGCAATTGTAAATGATTTTATAATGATTTTACCCTAACCCTAGCCTCTGAGAATCTGAGTTTTTCCAGCGAGTAGGGCTCCAGCAATCTCAAGCAACACTCAACTCATAGAGGTAAGGTCTAATCCTTTTATTTTCATGTTACATGGGCATGGATATGCCAAATAGAAACGCATGAAATCAAGGAAAACAGGAAAAAACAGAGTTTTTCCTAGAACCTTGAGTATGCTACTGTCATAGCATGATTTCATAGATGAAACCACATTATTTGCAAATCGGACCATCCATCTAGTGTATAAGAGACCCAAGATCAAAACCTTTAAATTTGGGAGAGATCCAACGACTGATTTTTTCGAAAAACGTAAAAAAAAAAAAGTACCCATGGAACATTTTAGGGACATGGAAAAAATTGCATAAAAATCATAGTTTTTGGAAAAAATCAATGTCAAAGGATGGTAGAAATGGAAACTAGACGAAATTTCGAACAAAATGGCTCAAAAACTAAGTGATTTGGACACTTGTAGGGTCACCAGAGATGACCAGAAGTCGGTCGTCTTCTCTGACGCCAGTGTAACCTGGTGTAAACGGGGGCCACTCGTGTAACTCAGTGTAAACTAAGTGCCAGTATAAATCAGTGTAAACTACACCGTCGGTGCAAAAGAGCTTATGGTGGTCAGTCAGCCCTAAAAGAGACATAGTTCCACTTTAAACTTTATTTTTGAGAGCTATAGGAGTCCAAATCACAATCCGAAAGAGGCATTGCGACCATATTGACTACGTGAACCTAGATTTAACCTAAAAACTTATAAATAATTACTTTTACTTTAAAAAAAAATTTTAAATAGTGATGTGACATTGACAGGTGCATCCAAACATATAAGTTAAAGGGATTGTACGAGCGAACTGAGTGATCTCACGTCGAAGTAGGTGAGGACAATTAATGTTTTATTTTAATTTTAAAACCATGCATAATCCTAGCATCATGAGTGATTGTGATTTAAATTGCATTTATTCTTAACCGTTGATTTTATGAGATTTAGAGTTACGCTATGATTATTATAAATTGCAATCATGTATTGAATAAACCTATGACAAATGATTTTATCGGCATGATATTATCAAATTATGCATATATATCAATTTCTTTTCTTTATTACATTATTGAAATGGATGGATTTGGATGAGAAAGAAAAATAGAGGCTTGGTGGCTGGTCCTTTTAGAGGCTAACCCTGGGATGAGGGGGGTGCCTTGAGGATTGCGAGCTACGAGTACTCTTAAGTTTTGGCATATATATGATTTTTGTGTTTTTGTGTTTTATGACGAGTGCTCTCACCAGGTGGGCGTCATGCTAAGAGGGAGAGGGTCGGCCACTCACCCTCCGAGATTTGTGATGTGATGAGATTGTGATATGATAGACACTTGCCCGTAGATGGCATTCAGTAGGGGTTTGGTAACATGGATAGTCCACACTACCAGTCCAGGTCTTTCCATGGGGACTGACGCTGAGTCTCCCGTTATGGTGTCGACGGCGAGCGATGGTGGTTGAGACCCATGGAGGGTTGCCACTGCGACATGATAGCCCATACTCTTATTATGTGTGCTTGCATGATGAGCATGAGGATGAGATGATATGCCTGGGTGTGACGACACTCAGAGGTTGGATATGAGTACTCATGATCAGTGATATTTGCTTATATGACGCTTGTGGGACCCATTACCTTAAGGTGCCATTATTATTATTGTATGCTCATTTACATTGATTCATATCATGTTTTAAATCCGTGGAATACATGTTTATGCATACTTGATAAATTGATAATATGTCGGCATGAGTTATAATGATTTTACCATCATAAATGATAGATATTTTATTTTTTCATTACTGTTATTCTATTTTATTACATTAATTTTCTATGTACCTACACAAGCGATAGCTTGCTGAGGCATTGCTTTGTTTTGTAATGCCTTAGATCTCAAGCACGACATAAGGAAGGGCAAGACTGTTAAAAAACCGTGATAGCAGTGGGAGATCCTCTTACTTTGATTTATAGACAGTAACGTAAGTTAGTAAATAAGACTACCATTTAACTTTATTTATGGATTGCAAAATTTTATTCTGGGCCATATTAATATTGTGTTTTGGATATTTATTTGATTGAAAATAAAGGTGTTGATGCATTTTGACGTTTATTGATATGCGTATTATTTTAAGTCTATTATCATAAAAATTTTATTATGTTTTAAGTTAAAATTTGTGATGTTGGGAAAGGAAAAATAACACCTGGAGGTTCTAAGAAATGTTTTAGTAAACAAATTAATAAAACTTTTTCTCATGGGATCCCAAATGCTATTATTATTATTATTATAAAAAAATATCATAAAATCGTGAGGTGTTACAGTTGGTATCAAAACCCAGTCTAGTCCATCATAATCTTTATAAATGTCCATTTATATGGCGTTAATAGTCTATAAATTGTAGTTAAAGAGGAATTAGGAGAGACAAACTTACACTTAGTGGTATTTAAACTTTTGACAAATGGCTCCTCGGAGAAGGACAAGGTCTACCCCTATTACACCAGTTGCCCCACCTGCTGAGTCCGCTAATCAAGGGGATCGAGATGCCGAGTTAGTGAATAGGGTAATGTTAGGGCTGGTACCACTCATACAGTAGTAGGTTAGGATTACTATTCACGCTGCGAACCCTAACCCTATTCAACCGCCTCAAGTGGCACCTATAGTCTCGTCTGTTCATTCCTCCCAGCCAGTGCAGGATCCACCAGCACCTAAGGCCATTAAGGGTGATGCTACTAGTGATCCTAAGAAGACATATAAGTTATTAGAAAGATTTTAAAAGATGGTGCAACCCTTTTATGGCTATGGTGACACTGAGGAGGCCAAGCAATGAATATTTGAGGCTGAAAGGACATTTGACGCTATGAAGATTGTACCAGAGGATCAAGTTAGAGTAGCCACCTATCTACTGAAGGGTGAGGTAGGCTTCTGATGGTAGACCTTTACGCTTACACAACCAGATCCTACCGAGATGATGACATGGGCAGCCTTTAAATAGGCTTTCGACACTTAGTACTTTCCACCCCATGCATTACAGTCATTGAAGAAAGAGTTTGCCACCTTAGAGCAGAGAGACATGACGGTCCAGCAGTATCTGAACTGATTTACATGACTGAGGAGATTTGCACCTCACGCACTTGCCTCAGACAAGGAGGCAACAGACAGATTTGTGGATGGGTTGACACCTTGGCTGAGAGATCAAGTGATTACCTCATGACCCACCTCTGTGCGAGATGCAATTAACATGGCTTCCATGCTAGAGAAGAACTCTCTCAGGACTAAAGGGAGTGCGTATCAACCCACTAAGGGCAAGAGACCATTTGGTGCTATGCAGGCACATGCTACGTCAGGTCACCAACCGCAAGCCAAGTTTAAGAGGGACACAGAGAGGAAGAGATGCGATAGGTGCAAGGGTTGGCACCCTGGGCGAGGGTACAACAAACCTGACAAGCCACAGCATCAGAGGCAGCCTCAACCACAGTGACAGCACCATGCACCTTTCCAAAGACAGCCATACAGGTGTTTCAACTATGGAGACGTAGGCCATTTCATTAAAGACTATCCTAAGGGGCAGAGAGAGAGGCAAATCGAGGTAGGTGCAGAGGCAGCTACAGCACCACGTAGCCAGGGACGAGTATTTGTCATCACATCAGGATAGGCGCAAGCATCACACTAGGTCGTTGAAGGTACTCTTCTAGTCTCATATCGACATGCCAGGGCTCCTTTTGACACAAGGTCTACACATTCTTTTATATCATGCATTTTTGCATCTTGCCTTGATGTATGTGTGCACAAATTAGCAATTGGATTAAATATTATGACACCTATGGGAGAGACAGTAGAGACTACCAAATATCTTCGAGAGATACCAGTAGAGATATCAGGTGTGAGTATGGACACTGACTTCATCTTACTAGACATGGTAGACTATGATATTATTCTTGGAATGGATTGGTTAGCCAACTATTAGGCTACGGTAGACTGCTGAAAGAAGCGAGTCACTTTTCTTATACTTGGGCAACCAGAAATAGTGTTCCAGGGTATGAAAGATCAGTCAGGTACATGCATCATTTCTACTATGAAGGCGGCACGATTTTATGCACGAGGGTGTAGCGCGTTCCTCGCATATGTGACTATTGAGGACAAGAAGCAATCATGGCTTGATGATATTGAGGTTGTTCGTGAATTTGCTTATGTCTTTCCTGAGGAGTTACCAGGATTGCTGCCAAACAAGGAGGTTGACTTTACCATTGACTTGGTGTCAGGTACATCGCCTATCTCTAAGGCACCATACAGAATGGCTCCAGCAAAGTTGAGAGAGCTTAAGGTGTAGTTGTAAGAGGTATTGGATAAGAGCTACATCAGGCCGAGTGGATCACCATGGGGAGCACCAGTCCTTTTTGTAAAGAAAAAGGATGGATCACTAAGGCTATGCATTGATTATCAGTTGTTAAATAGTGTTGCTATAAAGAACTGATATCCCTTGCCACACATAGACGAATTGTTTAATAAGCTCTAATAAGCACAAGTGTTCTCCAAGATAGATCTGAGGTCAGGATATCATCAGTTGAGGGTAAGAGAAGAGGATATCTTGAAGACTGCTTTTAGGAGTCGCTATGGTCATTATGAGTTCTTAGTGATGCCGTTTGGATTGACGAACGCACCTGCAGTGTTCATGGATCTAATGAACTGTGTCTTCCGAGCTTACTTGGATAAGTTCGTGATTGTATTTGTTGATGACATCTTCACTTATTCGCCTAGTCAGGAGGCACATAGGGATCACCTCCACACGGTATTGGACACACTTCGTCGGCATCAGTTGTATGTCAAGTTTAGTAAGTGTGATTTTTAGTTAAACCAGGTGCAATTCTTAGGCCACGTCATATCTAAAGATGGAGTGGTCGTGGATCCAACAAAGGTAGAGGCAATACTACATTGGGAGAGGCCTAAGACAGTGACCGAGATACGCAGTTTTCTTGGATTGGCTGAATATTATCATTGTTTTATAGAAGAATTCTCTAAGATTTCGTTACCATTGACTGCCCTGACCAAGAAAGAAAATCAATTCATTTGGATTGATGATTGCAAGGAGAGCTTCCAAGAGCTCAAGAGGAGGCTTACCACGGCCCCAGTATTAACCTTACCATCATGGGAAGGTAATTGCCTATGCGTCGAGACAGCTGAAGACACATGAAGTGAATTACCCAACACATGATTTGGAGTTAGCAGCAGTAGTGTTTGCTTTGAAGTCCTGGAGACATTATCTTTATGGTGAGAAGTTTGAGGTATTCACAGATCATAAGAGCCTCAAGTACTTCTTCACGCAGAGTGACTTGAATATGAGGTAGCGTAAGTGGATGGAGTATCTCAAGGACTTCGACTTCACCATACAGTACCATCCTGGCAAGGCTAACGTCATTGCAGATGCCCTGAGTAGGAAGTCTAGAGTAATGATTGCCAATTTATCGACTCAGACTAAGTTCTTGAATAGGGTCTTAGAGGCACATAACAAAGATCAAGAAATAGAGGATTTAACATATATGGTAGACTTTGCGAGGGGACCTGATGGAGGGGTTAGATTCAAGGGTAGATTGGTAGTGTCGACAGATGATGAATTGATGTGTACGTTACTTCAGGAGGCACACCAATCCCCGTATACAATTCATACTGGAGGTACGAAGATGTATCATGATCTTAAGAGACATTTCTGGTGGAATGGTATGAAGAAGGATATTGGAGAGTGTGTTGCACGGTGTCTGACATGTCAGCAGGTCAAGGTTGAGCATGAGCGTCCATCAGGACTACTTCAGACATTGGACCTTTCTGAGTGGAAGTGGGATCATATGTAATGCCCTGAGCATTTTACGCTAATTGGACATTCTATATGAAATTAACCATGTTAAATGTTTTATTTTAGTTAAAATAGTAAATGAAGGAATTTGTAAGACAAATTGGTACCATTATATTCTACGCGAAAAATGGAATCCAAAGCCTCAAAGAACGCCGAAAACAGAGTTCATATGACAAAGTTATGGGCCTTTCTATAATTTCAATTAAAAACAAAAAAGATAGAAAACGCAGGGGGCCATTTTTTATAACAGCACCTCGTCTTCTTCCTCCTCCAGCCAGCAGTTTCTAGAGATTTCCAGCACCACCTCTGTAAGGCGGCAATAATGGTGGCACCACCATAGGCAGCACCGCCTTGGGTGGGCTATAAAAAGCCCTTTTCCCTCCACCTCAGCCATCCCTTTCTCCTCCACCTTCTCCAACGGTTCAAGGGAGGATTCCGGTAGCTAAGGTTTTAACATGAAGAAACCCCACCTCCGGCAATGGACATTGCTCAAGACTTGCCCAGGTAAGCCCCTCACACCTCCCCTCTATTTCCCCTTCTTCCCTGCCCAGATCCACACCGGATCTGGGTGTTTTTCGGCTGGGAATCCCAGAGGAAACCTAGACTCGATGGGTTTGCCGAGCCATCGAGCCAGACATCGCCCAGGTTCCCCCTCCTCTTCCCTTCCCCTTCCCCTTCCCCAGGTCAGATCCAAGCCGGATCTGGCATTTCCCGGCTGGAAGTCGCAGGACCCAGAACCAGACCAACGAAGGAGACGTCCTGGGGCGTGGTGCTTGATGCACACCCCGACTGAGCCCCGTGGGACAGACCTCAGGCATGTGACTGTGCATGGGCATGCGCGACTGTGTATGAGCATGGCCTCGGTCCATCCCAGGCGTAGTCCTGGTTCGACCAGGACACATGGGCACCCCGGGAGCCAAGGCGCATTTGGCCTACGCCAAAGGCGCGTCTGCACGACACCATCCAGGACGCGCATCATAGCATCTCTTGGGCATGCATGTGCATGCGAACGCAGTCCCTAGTGCGGCCTTTGGGCATGCACCACGTGCTGGCATGGGTCCTAGTTCGACTAGGGAATGCAAGCATCTTAGGAACTGCAACGTGCAAGCCCTGCGTGAACGAAATTGGCTTGTTCGTGATTTTGCGACACTAAAAATGCAATTATGGAGGCTGTAGAACTCCGATTGACGATCCAAAAGAACCATCACGTTTGTATGAACGATGCGGACCTAATGAGACTATAAAAATTATGATCATAGGACAAATTATAGGGTCTAACCATTGAATAGTAGCTCCATACATAAGATCTAGCCTGACACTGTATTAGGCAAGGACCTATGGACCCACAAATCATAGAGATCTAGCTGTAATCTAAAGATTTAAGTAATGATCTATAAATGAATAGAAAATAATATTTGAATCTTTGTTATCCATTAATATCCAGGGTTGTACAAAAGTGATACAGGGTCGAGTAATGAAGAACGTGATTTAAGGAACATCGAGGTAGGTAGTCTGATACTGCTACATTTTAATACATATCTTAAACTCGGACTTGCTTTATTTTCGTGTTTGCATGTTTTTAAGATATGATATTCTTATGCGGGTATACGGACTTGTCTTCATAAGTTATATCCTTAAAACCACTTGACTCTATCACTAGATTTAGCATGCTTTTTGAGTGTGATGTTTTTATACAAGCGTGCGGAATTGTATTAATGATTTATGGCTTTGAATGTGATATTAGCATAAACTGATTTCTGCATTGCTCGCATGGTTGAAAAGAAATGCGTAAATTGCATAATTTATGTTGATATTTGGACTATGTATGTTATTGGGCTATTAAGCCTAGTGGGCACTATACTGAGGGGTATGGGTTTAGCCTTCCGACCTCTACCACCAAAAAGGTGGATGGCATCGCTGTTAAAAATGGCATTGTCCCTTCCCCGACTGCTGTGGTAAACGGGGACGACCACTAAAGGTGTTCACGGCACCCTTTCAGGGACATATCCATAGTCACACGTGGAGGCTATGGTGGACTAGTCTCTAGATACCGGAGACACATGATCCAGAGGGGTTCTGGTTGTGAGCGAAGTGGCCTTATGATTTCAGTGTGATTGATATGCATATAGCATCAAGATGGTCGTATACAAGTACTCGTGACTTGTGGGCATGACGTGAATGCCGAGAGACTGATGTGCATGATACAAGCATCTGCTTGAATGATGACTATTTTAAGAATTTTATGACTATTATCTTTTGACTAGCTGGTTTGATATCTACGGATTTTTATTTCATGATCTCGATTATCTTTATATCGTTGTATACAAGACTATGAGAAAGGATTTTATGATCGAAATTGCATCAATAAGCTTATGTTTGCATAACTATGCATGCTTATATAAAAAGAATCACTAATGTTTTCCATGAAAAAATCTTGGAATCATGCATGTTACTTACCGTGCTTTCAAAATAGTAGTATCAGATCACCTACTGGGTATGAGAAATACCCACCCAAATATATCATTTTTCAGGACAGCTCCACTCACTAGTAGAAGATGCCTCAAGAAATGTTAGTGCTACGAGCAAGTTAATAAAAAAGAGACAATTATACATGTAAGTAAACACTCTACCCTTTGGACATGTATTTGTATTTATTTACAGTTGGGCTATGAGCTGTGACTGGGTAAACTTGGGAAGACATTTAGGATTACAGTAATTTTCAAAAATTACTTTGGTTGTTGTGAAAGCAAATGACACTCGGGGTTTTCAAAATGACTTTAAACCAAAAGATTTTTCCGCTGCATTGCATGGTTTTTGCTAAAATGGTTTTCAAATAGGGATGCATCCCGCCCTAGGAATTAGATATTGCATTTAAAAATGCATGAAAAAACCCGGGTCATCACATCATATCACCATAGACTTTATTGTGGGTCTCCCGACTATTAGCGGCCACGACATGATATGGGTTATTGTGGTTGGGTTGACCAAGTTCGCTTATTTCCTTCCTATCAGACATAATCAGAAGGTGGACAGCTTAGCGAAAATATATGTTAAGGATATCGTGAGTCTACATGGAGTTCCATTGACAATTATATCGGATCGAGATACTCAGTTTACCTCAAAATACTGGAAGAGCGTGTAAGAGGCATTAAGATTAAGACTGAAATTTAGCACAACATTCCATCCTCAAACAGACGGACAGAGTGAGAGGACCATCCAGACTATTGAGGATATGCTGCGAGCGTATTATGGATTGGAAGGGTAGCTGAGAAGATTACTTACCATTGGTGGAATTTTCCTATAATAATAGTCATTACACTAGTATTGGCATGGCTCCATACGAGGCACTTTATAACAGACCTTATTGGTCACCCTTATGTTGGAGTGATGTAGGAGAGAGAAAGTCTGACTCATTCGGAAGAGATTATTGACAGGTCACAGCCGACAAAAAAGTTATACACATAAGAGGCAAAAAGATTTAGAGTTCGTTGAAGGTGAGCATGTATTCTTGAAGATCTCTCCTATGAAAGGAGTGTTGAGGTTTGTAAATAAAGGGAAGCTTAGCCCCAGGTATATTGGACCTTTTGAGATCTTACGCACAATTGGGTCCGTAGCATACCAGTTAGCCTCACCACAGTTGGCAAATGTACATGACGTCTTCCATGTTTCCATGCTAAGGAAATACGTGTCAGACCCCTCACATGTGTTAGAGCAAATCCCAGTAGAATTACAACCTAATGTGACATTTGCAGAGAGACTTGTGCGCATACTGGATACGAAAGTCAAGGAATAAAGCTATCACATTAGTCAAAGTACATTGGCAGCATCATTCATTACAGGAGACTACCTGGGAAACAGAAGAGGAGATGCGAAGGATCCATCCAAAGTTATTTACATAAAGGTATGTAGCAAAATTTCAAGGATGAAATTTTTTATAAGGAGGGAAGGATGTAATATCCTCAATTTTAGGTATAAATTATTAAATTATTAAATAAATTAAATTAAAATTTTATAGATGGAATTTGGTCTTGAAAACTTAAAAATTAGAAATTACTCGTCGATAGGATTCCAACGACATAAAGAACGCGGAAAACGGAGCTCAAACAAAGGAGTTATGAGCAGTTGAAGTGTAAGGGCATTTTGAGAAATTACCATGACCCGAAATATAGGGGGGCAATTTTGATAACGGCACCCCTAACCAGCCTGCCTTATCAGATCCAGCGATTTCATAGGTGAAATCATTGGAGGAGAGGTGTAAAATAGGAAGAGCCTCATTCCCCCACCTCAAACGCACCTTCCTATCAAGTTTAGTCCTCAATCATCTCCTTTTCCCCTCAACATCGCACCACTAGTTTTACCCTAACCCTAACCCTAGTCTCTGAGAATCTGAGTTTTTTCTGCTAGTAGGACTTCGACAACCTCAAGCAACACTCAACTCATAGAGGTAAGGTCTAATCCCTTTATTTTCATGTTACATGGGCATGGATATGCTAAATAAAAACGCATGAAATCAGGGAAAACAGAAAAAAAAAAAAAAAAAAAAAAAAAAAAACAGAGTTTTTCCTAGAACCTTGAGTAGGCTACTGTTAGAGCATGATTTCATAGATGAAACCACATTATTTTGCAAATTGGACCGTCCATCTAGTGTATAAGAGACCCAAGATCAAAACCTTTAAATTTGGGAGAGATCCAATGACTAATTTTTTTCAAAAAACGTAAAAAAAAATACCCATGGAACATTTTAGGACATAAAAATCATAGTTTTTGGAAAAATCAATGCAAAAGGATGGTAGAAATGGAAATTAGACAAAATTTCGAACAAAATGGCTCAACAACCAAGTGATTTGGACACCTGTAGGGTCACCGGAGATGACCAGAAGCCGGTCGTCTTCTCCGACGCTGGTTTCTATGTCGCCGGTGTAACCCGGTGTAAACCGGGGTCACCCATGTAACTCATTGTAAACTGGGTGCCAGTATAAACTGATGTAAACTAGGCCGTCAGTGCAAAAGAGCTTATGGTGGTCGGTCAACCCTAAAAGAGGCATAGTTTCACTTTAAACTTGATTTTTGAGAGCTATAGGAGTCCAAATCACAATCCGAAAGAGGCGTTGTGACCGTATTGACAACACAAACCTATATTTAACCTAAAAACTTATAAATAACCACTTTTACTTTAGAAATTTTTTTTAAATAGTGATATGACATTGACAGGTGCATCCGAACATATAAGTTAAAGAGATTTTACGAGCGAACTGAGTGATCTCACGTCGAGGTAGGTGACGACAATTAATGTTTTATTTTAATTTTAAAATCATGTATAATTCTAGCATCATGATTGATTGTGATTTAAATTGCATTTATTTTTAACCGTTGATTTTATGAGATTTAGAGTTACGCTATGATTATTATAAATTGCAATCATGTATTGAATAAACCTATGACAAATGATTTTATCAGCATGATATTATCTAATTATGCATAGATATCAATTTCTTTTCTTTATTACATTATTGAAATGGATGGATTTGGATGAGAAAGAAAAATAGAGGCTTGGTGGCTAGTCCTTTTAGAAGCTAACCCTGGGATGAGGGGCGTGCCTTGTGGATTGCGAGCTACGAGTACTCTTAAGTTTTGGCATATATATGATTTTTGTGTTTTTGTGTTTTATGATGGGTTCTTTGACCCGGTGGGTGTCATGCTAAGAGGGAGAGGCCTGGCCACCCACCCTTCGAGATTTGTGCTGTGATGAGATTGTGATATGATAGACACCTGCCCGTAGATGGCATTCGATAGGGGTTTGGTAACATAGATATTCCACACTACCGGTCCAGGCCTTTCCATGGGGACGGACGCTAAGTCTCCCGTTATGGTGTCGACGGGGAGCAGCAGTGGTTGAGACTCATGGAGGGTTGCCACTGCGGCATGACAACCCATACTCTTATTATGTGTGCTTGCATGATGAGCATGGGGATGAGATGATATGCCTGGGTGTGACGACACTCAAAGGTTAGATATGAGTACTCATGATTTGTGATATTTGTTTATATGACGCTTGTGGGACCCATTACCTTAGGGTGCCATTATTATTATTATTGTATGCTCATTTACATTGATTCATATCATGTTCTAAATATGTGGAATGCATGTTTAGGCATACTTGATAAATTGATAATATGTCGGCATGAGTTATAATGATTTTATCATCATAAATGATAGATATTTTATTTTTTCATTACTGTTATTTTATTTTATTACATTAATTTTCTATGTACCTACACAAGCGATAGCTTGCTGAGGCATTGCTTTGTTTTGCAAAGCCTTAGATTTCGAGCGCGATATCAAAAAGGGCACAACTGTTGAGAAACCATGATAGCAGTGGGAGATCCTCTTACTTTGATTTATAGACAGTAACGTAAGTTAGTAAATAGGACTACCATTTGACTTTATTTAAGGACTGCAAAATTTTATTTTATAGATTTAATTAAGATGTTATGCATATGACGGACATTTGGATATGGGATGTTATGATGGATAGACCCTGGGCCATATTAATATTGTGTTTTGGATATTTATTTGATTAAAGATAAAGGCGCTGATGCATTTTGACGTTTATTGATATGCGTATTGTTTTAAGTCTATTATCATGAATTTTTAATTATGTTTTAAGTTAAAAATTGTGATGTTGGCAAAGGAAAAATAACACCCGGAGGTTTTAAGAAATGTTTTAGTAAACAAATTAATAAAAAAAATTTCTCATGGGATCCCAAATGCTATTATTATTATTATAAAAATTGTCATAAAATCCCGGGGTGTTACACAAGTACAAGCCTCGAACCAGACAATGGAAAATATATTCTGATTGTTAATGACTATGTTAGAATCCTCCTTGATCTAAGATTTAGTCATTTTTGTGCTTTATGTATTTGCATCTTGATGCATACGCTTGCATATATGACAGTCTCTGAATTGGATGTCATGACGCTAATGATGAGTGAGAGGATAGATATTGAGCTAATCTTACTTGATATGACTGATCATGATACCATCCTTGGGATGAATTTTTATTTATTGGGGGATAGTTGATTGTTTGTGACGAAAAGATCACTTTTAGTGTACTTAGACAATCAACGGCCTCATTCCTATGTGGGAAGAGCATCACTGAGGTTTGTGTTTTTTTTTTTTTCCTTGAAGGCAGTGTAATACTGTCTTGAGATGTACCAAGTCCTCCTTGTTAGTCTAATAGTGGATGACAGAGAGCTGCTACAGATTCAGCACACATATGGTGTGCGAGAATTCATAATGATCCTAAGGAGGTTTTAGGATTTTATACTGCGAGAGATTGCTTTTTCATAATGATATTGATTTGGCATTAGGCATAGTGTTACTTTCTAAGGTGGTATACAAGATGGCCCCAATTGAGCTGGAAGGCTTTCAGCTACAGTAACTATTTGACGCGGGTTTATCAGACCTGGTGGGTCTTCATTGGGTGCATTGATCCTCTTTATGAGAAGAGAGACAGATCCTTATTGATATCCAAATATTAATGATTGTTTGATAGTACCACGGTGAAGAATTGATTTTTTCTAGCATGTATTAATGATCTATATGATCAACTTTGGATGGTGCATGGTGATGGTGGATATGGATTTGAGGTCTGGTTATTACTGGTTGAGGATTGTGATTAAGATGTCTTTAAGACAACTTTTAGAACTTGTTATGATTATTACAAGTTCTGAATGATACCAATTGATGAAATTAATACATTGACAGTGTGTAGTGATGTTTTTTATACTTAGTGACTTGGAGGAGCACAAGAAACCCTTGTGCATTATTTTGATATCTAAAAGACTCATCTTTTGCTATAAATGTATGGAGTATGAATTATGGTTAAAGAAGATGGATTTTCTTGACCGCAATATCTCTATTGATAAAGAGATTGGTATGGGGACTTTGATTTTCTGGAACTAGCTAAACTAATGACTAAGGTTGATAGTTTCTTTAGTCTATTAAATTGTTATCACTGAGTAATTGAGTTCTTCAGGATAGCAATGACATGGATACTGCTTATATCACGTATACGAGCCTTATTTCTAATGAAGGTGAGAGGTGTGACAATAATGTTTAATATGAGAGCATTTCTTATGAGTAATTAGCTTTTGAATTATTGCTTATGCTTGTGAGTAGCCAATGAGGGCAACCGAAGAGGGCGGGTGTGAGAGGCACTTGTAGGCTTCTAAGTGGCGAGCTTCTAAGTGGCAGGCTTCTGGGTGCTCACAGTATGATTGTGTTGTGAGTTGGTATGCTCTGATCCTGATTGGCATGTGATTGCCTGTTACTGAGCTGGTATGTTCGAATTATGATTGTCATGTGATTACCTATTAGTGAGCTGGTATGCTCTGATTTTGATTGGCATATAATTGCATGTTAGTGAGCTGGTAGGCTCTGATTTTGATCAGCATGCAATTGCCTGTTAATGAGCTGATGTGCTTTGGTACTAGTTGGCATACTTTTGCCTATTTGTGAGCTAATGTGCACTAATTTAAGCTTGATGCAGAATTTTCTAAGTACGAGCTGAGATGCTTTTATTATGCTGATAAAGTGATTTACTTACACTAGCTCTTGCATGAGAGTAAGGGTTGTGCTAATTGCATTATATGTGGTTATGACGCATTATGACCATAATATGAGTTAGTTATTTTGGAAGGGTTGAAGTACACCCTAGTTTATGCACATATGAGTTGCTATGTGAGGGGAGGACATGGCATGGGATTGTTATTGGCTAAATCTTATGATATGAGAATGTCTTTAAAATTATTTTGGAATGACATGGAAAGAATTTTGAGGATGAAATTTCTATAAGGTGGGTAAGATGTAATATCCTCAATTTTTATCTAAATTTTAATAATAAAGTAAAATTATAAAATCATAAATTCTATAAATTGAATCGAGGATTGAAACTATTAAATTTAGAACGTACCTGTCGATACGAATTCAATGGCACAAAGAACACCAAAAATGAAGTTCAAATGAGAAAGTTATGGACATTTTTAGTATGAGGGCATTTTGATAAAAAGGACAAGGACTAAAATGAGAGGGGATCGTTTTGATAACAACACCCCCTCCATCTCTGACTATGTCACCACTGGAGGAGAGATCGGTGATCACTGGCATTAAAAACCCTTTTTCTCATCGAGATCTCTCTCCCAGATGTCTTTTTTCTCCCTTAACCATCCATGTTATTGTCATTAGGGTTTCGACAAGCACGAACAAAACTACAACCATCGAAATAGCTTCAGGAAACTTCTCCACAATGAACCCAGGTAAGAGCACTCTTTCTCATTTTCCCCTTGAATTTGGAAAAATAAAATAAAATTAGAAATTCAAAGTTAATCTTAGGAAAACCGTGAAATAGTAGAAAACCATCACAAGGACACCTTAGACAGATGATTTGAACTGTCCATTGGATTAAGGGACCCCCAAAACCTTAGGAACGGCAAAAATAGACCCAAAAATTGGGTCATCTGGGGACCCTACTTCAAGCAAAACAAAACGGATGGTCTGGGCGCATCGTCCCATATGGATGACGCGCTTAGGACACCATTTTATGAATGCGCAGGGTGACGCATGATGCAGTAGGGACGATGCCTATGCAGTCCGTTCGGGCAGAACACCCGGCGTCCTGGAAACCGAGACGCACGCGGGAGCATTCTGGCTACCGGGATGCACGGGGCGCATTCCACTGCATGTCCCAAAAGTGGTGTGTCCCAAGGACGCCAGTTTAAGCCTATGTAAAAGGCTCCACCTTTACAAACCACTGTAAAAAGGGATCCAGTCCAGATTTTGATCCTGACCATCCGAAAATAAACTGAAATGTTCATTTTGCAATCCTTAGAGTTATATAAACCTGATTTTAGATCTGAAAGGTCTATTGAAATCATCTCGAAGATGCAGACATGATTTTAACCTCTAAATCTTGATTTGAATACATCTAATCAGATCAAATATATGAAATGATACCCAATTACTTAGATCTAGTTGATTAGAGGATGACCAGGCGTTAGAACTTGAACAATTAGATTAATTAGTTATAATTATTTAATTGTTATATAATCTAAGGTGATCAGTGAAGAATTTTGATGAGATCAGCATGAATATCTGATGATCGGACATAATTGAGGCGATCGGTGGACGATTAGACCAAGTAGACAATTGAATGTTATTCAATTTGATTGGTACAAGGTAAGATTACTATTTTAGTCATTTGATTGGTTGATTTGACTATGATTAGATATGATTGAACATGAAATTCATATAATAATGCCCTATTAATAGATTTAAATTATAAATTAACCAAGATTGATATGATCTAAGCCTAGTAACTTTGAAATGTGCAATGATATGATTAAAAACAAGGATCAGAAGATTATGAGTGGGCTTGATTGGGTACAATTTGAATTATTAGCTATTTAGGGCAGGCCCTACCATGAGATTTTAAGGCTGAGAATTAGTGTATCATCTTGAATACTATATATTGGGATATAAAAAGATGATGTTGTGTAATTAAGAATCCAAGTTAGATAAATTAGATTCTAAGTCTAACTGGATGCGATATGTATCCAAGTGATGGAATTATGGTGAACCATGCTAAAGTTGGGTCTAACTTATTGTGAGGTACACATGAGTGGTACTTCGTCTAAGGTAGGTGACAACATTTAATGTTGCATATCGTTTTCTAAAATCTTACATCATCATAGCATCTTGATTGATTGTAATTGGTTGTCATATGATTTCTTATTATGCACACTTATGATTTGCAAGATTCTATGCAATGATTTGATATGATATTCCGATAGCACATTGAATGGATTTTACTTGATTGGGTTTTATGGTATTAATACTCATGGATCTTGCGTGTGTGTGTATTGAATATCTCTTCTTGATTACATCACTAAAATTGGATGATTTCCATAAAATTGATGATGGAAGCTTGGGGGCTAGTCCTTAAGAGGCTAACCACAGGATGAGGGGGTGCCTTAGGATTGTGAGCCACGAGTTCTCTTAGGTTTTTTTTTAGATCCGTGATTTTCATGTTTGTGATTTATGATGGGTGCTTTCACCCGGTGGATGTCATGCTAGGAGGGATTAGGGCTAGCCAGCCACCCTCTAAATATATGAGATGATAGACACCTACCCATAGATGGCATTCGGTAGGGGTCCGTAACATAGGTAGTCCACACTACTAGTCGGGGCCTACCTATGGGTACGAATGACAAGTCTCCCGTTATGGTGTCGACAGGAGCGGTAGTGGTTAAGACCCACCCTGGTGTGGTTGCCACTACAGCATGATGATCCATACACTTGCTCTATATGCTTGCATGATGAGCATATATATATTATTGTGTGCTTGGGTGTGACGACACTCAGATGATTGGTATGAGTACTCATGACCTATTGTATAAGTGTATGAGACACTCATGGGACCTACGTACCTTAGGGTGCCCTACTTGTTTATTGTATGATCATTGGGATTGTATCATATCATGTTTTATATTCATGTGATTCCTATTTTATTGTACATGATACTTTGCTACTTGTATCGATATAATTTATGGAATTTGTATTCTATAGTTATTATGCTCTACGCTCTTATCAACTCTTATCAATTGAGTTATTCTTTTTATGCCATAATTTCATTACATTAAACGTGATCACCTACACAAGCGATTGCTTGCTGAGGTATTGCTTTGGTTTGCAATGCCTCAGATACAAAGAGTAGTAGCAGATTTGACATGTTGACAGAACAAGCAAAAGCGATGGTAGTTTCTAGTAAAGTATTGAAGATATTTCAAAACTATAAGGTTTGTTTGGCTTTCACTTTAGTTATGATATATGGAGTGATATAATTTACATTGTGACCTAGATTTATGGATAAGTATTTATGTTGGATATGATGGTTGTGCATGGACAGACCCTGGGTAATGTTGTCATGTCTTGATTTTATTTTCCATTGCTAGAATACATGTTTTATTGAGTATTGTATTTGATTGGGTATATGAGCATGGAGATTGAGTCTCCTAAGTGTCATGTCATGTTATTGTATTTATTAGGTGGTTTTTGTATTGCATGTGTTATGTGCAATGGTCCAAAATGCAGGGAAGACTCTGTTGGGTTGTCGGTAGAAATGGGATGTTATTTCACCGTTAAAATTGTGATTTTGTGGTTGTATGACTCCTGGGGTTTTAAAGAAAGTGCCTTTTATTCGAGTTTTGTTTTTGTTCAATAAAATAAAAAAAATTAAAGTTTTTAAAAATAGGAATTCCAACACATTTTGAAAATAGTTATTTATTGTTGTGAAAACCAGGGGTGTCACAACAACGAAACAGCCAGCATCTCATCTAATTTCACTTTGTCTCAAAAAGTGTAATGATCTTAATTATTTATTTGTTCACTAAAAAACACAAAAACACAATCCCTAAACGTTGGGGCTCAAGCTTATTACTTATGAAAAGACATAAAAAGCCTTTGGTTATAACTAATAGGATTTTTTACTATCTCATTCCTTTTCATTTGGCCTCAAGTTATGAGAAGTTTAGACATTCCTTTTAAACACTTCATCATTCTTTGAAAAGAGTTATATTTATTATAAATGCTTAAATTTGTTATTCACAAAAAAGGCCATATCATTACTAGGGCTTGAGTTTATAATTCATCTCCATCATTGATTGCAACTAAAACGAATATGCTAATCATTTTACCTCAAAGAAGTCATATAAAGATATTTCTTTTTCCACTTCACCATCCATCTTAAACATTTATCCAAAAAAAAAATTTATTCTTCCTCTTACAAAGACCTAAGAGACCAATTTTGTATCCAATGAAAATACATCATGCCATTCTCTTGTATATTAGCTTAAACCTATTCTTCTATAAATTTACATTCAAGAGTTACTTTAGCTCTCTCTCTCTCTCTCTCTCTCTCTCTCTCTCTCTCTCTCTCTCTCTCTCTCTCTCTCTCTCTCTCTCTCTCTCTCTCTCTCTCTCTCTCTCTGTTGAGAAATTGTAAGAACAAGATATCGAATATGTGGAGGAAAGAACAATGAATTGTAATTGAAGAATTACTAGAATGGCTGGTGTAAGAAAATGAGAGGGAAGTATCATAGCTTGCATACCTCACTACATGTTTACATATAGAGTTTGAACCTCTAGCAAGTCAATGTGGAAAACTAGTTACCTACATGTGGCTTTCCTTTGCATGATCGGATCCATTAATAACGTTTGCCTTGCCTTAATTTGGCCAGTTACCAAATTTCATAACAATTGGATGACTTTAGGTATGGATTTTTTATTTTAAATAATGTCTAAACAAAATTTTAATTCAAAAAGTTACTACATAGAAGGCTCAAATGGGCATGATTTTTAATTTACAGCCTAAATAGGGTAGATTGCACACTATGAACAATTCAAATCACTCAAATATAGAGCCTATCTTGGTTGCATCCTTTTTTAGCTTTCGGATAGAAGAACTATATTATTTTGGCCTTTTATAACATTGCATTGTCCATGTTTTAGAATAAATTATAATATTTTTATAATAAACGTAATATTTTTACCAATGTATTAAGAACTACCTACATAATAAATTAATTGATTATTATAATACAAGTAAAGTAATATTTTCACCAATGATGTTAAGCATGACAAATATATAAATTAAGAAATTATTACATAATTTGAAAAAATTATAATATTTTTTTATAACAAAGCAATATTTGCACCAATGGTGTCAAGCATGACCTACATGGTAAATTAATAAATTACTATTCAATCTATAATAAATTATAATATTTTTTCCAATGCTATTAAGCATTATGTACATAATAAATTAATAATTATCAAGAAACTGAGAAATTGAGAAAGGAAAGAAGAAAAAGTTTGACATTGGTAAATTGAACTATTCACATAGACAATATATTGTCTAGAATTGAGCATAATATACTGTAATATCTGCTATTTTTAAATTCTAAAAATGTGTAATTATGTGAAATTTTGTAGAAATTAGAATATTGGGGATTTGAAAATTTTAAAGATGAAATCACAAGCTAAAACCTCAATATTTGGAATGTACACGAGAAATGAAATTCAACACTACTAAGAATACTAAAATTGGAGACTGGATGAAAGATGACTATTTATTTTAATTTTTCTATTTAATGAAATAAACAAAAGGGTTAGAATTGTAATTTCACAGGTAGGGCCTACGAAATTAGGTACTGAAATTGATGATTTGATAGGCATTTTGTGACAGCCTAGGTTTTCAAATGCCTTATTGGCAATCATTTTAGAGAGGTGGGATCCCTATTTGAAAATTTTATTTAGAAAACAAACAACGGAAACAATTTTGCTTTAAAAAAACCTTTCAAAAAATCTTGAGTGTCATAAGACCAATCAAAGCACCTTCATGAGTTCAAAATTCAAGCATTTTTACATTCAAATATGACAAGTCAAAAACTTATCATTTCCCATAAAACTGTCTAGTTACAACCCATAGTCTAATATGTATCAAACATATTTATACATGTCTAACTGTTTATAACAGTTATATAACTACTTGGTCATCTCACAAACATTTACAAAATGTACAGAGCATACATACACTATCTACACCACCTTTTTGACTATTCTATGCGCTTAATCTCAACACTCTTACCTTTCCCTTCTTCGTGTTTATCTATAAAGTTTGTAGGGTGAGTATATGGGAATATACTCATCATGTAAAACTAAGATCACAAATAAAAATCAATGCAAACTCGCTTTCATATGCTCATGCACACAGTGAAACATCCTTAGGTATTGTTCCTAAGGCTTATCAGTAGTATAATGTTTACATGCTTTTCAAACATTCCATTCAAGGTTTTAAGTCATCTGAGTACAATACAAGTGTAAGAACAATATGATATGTTGACATCCAAAGATTATTCAGTAAACAAGTGTACAAAATTGTCGATAAAATAATTAAGTGCTAAAATATTAATTTAAATAGCATATAGGGAAGTCCTCGGCAGTTTATGTCAAACATATCAATTCTCAGCATGTAAATATGAATATATCACATCTCAAATCATACAAGGCATCATCATGCCTAGTAGCCAGGGTATCTATGACCCTATCACACGCTTGTTGCCAAAAATCATCATGCAGCAACTATCCTATAATGGGACACTGCAACACTACAACAATTGCCCAATCGTGGGACATTGTACAAAAGAATACATGAATCACTATGTTATGGCAACTGCCCAATAGTGGGATACTGCATGCTCAAATGCTGACACCAACTACGTGAGACTTATCACCGTCCCGCATGGGAGGAGAACGGATCACATAGTGCAGCCTTCCCATGACGCTATACTCAAAATCTAACCACTTGGGCCTGGTGTCAAAAAAATCAACTATCAGAAGGTGGGTGGCCATCCCTATAACCCTCCTATCATAGCGTCCACAGGCGAAAAGCGCATATTTAAAACAAATCCTCGACAATCAATGCATAAAAACCTTAGTGACATTCACTGATCACATAATCAGATTCTGACCATGGTTTTACATATTTTCCATTTAGTGCCAATGGATGTCAAATATAAATGATGTATGATATTTAATTCGAAAAATTAACCTTATATTTTTAATAAAAATTTGACAGAGTTTTCCTTGTTTATATGATAATGCCCATTTAACTCATGTGGTGTGTATCACCTAATAAACACAATTTCATATTTAAATAATAATGGTGACTCTGTCTCTTGACAATTTCATCGATGAATAATGCATGAAGTTCTATATCATTCAAGTCATGAGATGCTATTTAAATATTCAAGATAATAATCAATTACAGTTATATGTAGTAATTACATGCACATATCAAAATAGTGCATGAGTGAAATAAATATGAAAACTTAGCAATCTTAGAATTTAGCTACCTCAACCTAATGATTTAGGTTCACCTGAATCAATTGCCAGTCACTTTAGATGTTGCTCAACATATCAGAAAATAAGGATTAGGGCTTCTATCATCAACTATGAATCAATCTGAGAAATATGATATAAATATCATAATTTAGTCTCTTGATCATGGATCCATACATTAATACTCTAATTTGAAAGGTCATATTGTCATTGATCTATTGTTTAACCTCATATCAGATATCTTAGAGTTGTGGAGAGTTTAATTTCACACATCAGTCAATCAGATATGATGTTCCAGGCCTATATTACCCAGATCTAAGCGTTGGAATGATCAGATCTATAAAGTAACAGTCCAATCAATATTTGTACATTTAATAGGCTTTTCATTCATTGTTTTCAATCCACATTGTCCTCCACATATAATGCACATCATCGGATTCATATATCTACTATCTGATCGTGTTTTCAACAGTTAGATTTGTAGATATAACGTTGCTTATGCACCGTGTTTAGATCAAAATTCAACGGTCGGTTGCAAAGCTCACTCAATCAAAATTCCATCCATATAATTTTTTCTCAATTTTTGCTCACCAAAAAAGGTCGCCAGTGCCGGAATCCAATCACCGTCATTGAAGAAGACGACCAAAAAATGGTTGTCATCGGCAATTGTAACAGTGTAAAAAAATGCCATTTTTCATGAAATCAAAATATGGGTTTTGTAGAGCATGTTTTTCCCTTCGCTTGTGTGAAATTTTAGGTGATTCCATCACCATATAAGGGAAAAACCGATGAAAACCTCGGCTAGTTTCTCCTTTGCTAGCATTGGAAGGAATGGTGGAGGGAAAGATAGGGTGAGAGAGGAGAGGGAAAAGAGAGTAAAGAGGACAAGGGAGGTTGGGTGTGGTTTACCTTACCTGGCCGATGGCTGTCGCCGATGGGGAAAACACTGTTAATAGAAGCAACGGGGTGTGCTTGGAGAAGCGTTTTCATGCAAGAGAGGGAGAGCGATGAGAGGAATGGAGGGAGAGAGATGCAATGAGGGGGAAAGAGAGATGGAGGGAGAAATCGGGGGAGAGGGAGGTGGTGGCTTCCCTGGCTCTATCCCTACGTGATAGGCAGCTTGGGTAGAGCTCCACGTGCTGAGCTCCTTTTGGTTTGCTGTCGCATGGGGTCCATCCATGGCGAGGGGGTGTCATTATCAATTTGGCTCCCTCTATAATTTCTTAAAACTTGTGGTTCTCTCACCTCTGAACTTTGTTTCGCACAAAATTAGTGTCGTTGAAAAGCTCTCCTCCCGTACATTATGATTTTTGTGGTTTCAGAGTCAAATTCAAAAGAAAATTTTCAAGTTTTACCCTCAAACTCCTCTTTTTAATTATATCAAAATGTCAGGTTGTTACATTTAATGAGCATGACGATGATTACTAGCCATAAAATCATTTATACATTTAATAAAATTAGATTTTATATACAAAACAAATTTTAAAATCAATATTAATCAGGGGTTTTAAATGCCCCTCCTCCCCCATTAATACCCCACCTCTTGTTTTCCCCCTGTTTTCCCCCTGCATTAACTCCCTCTCTCCGTTGCGCATGCCAATGGTGATGACGACTTTGATGCCGACAGCGACAATAACTCCAACGCATCCATTTTTTCCCCTCTCATTTGTTACAAAAATTCGTCCCCTCGCCGGCTTGACCAAAGGTAGGCCACGTTCACTTTTCCCTTTTCATTTCCATCGATTTCCATTGGCTTTTCTTTTGTGACACAAGAAAACGGCGTGGAATGCCGGGTTTTTTTTTATGATTGTTAAGGAAGTTAATATTTGTAGCATAAATGGTGGATGAAACGGTGTTAGAGGGTTGATTTGAACCATTCATTGTGTACACCTTAACACCAGGAACAAACCTTTTTAATCTCATGGAAATCCAATGGTTAAGGACGTAGAAAAATGTGAAAAATAGTAAACGGGAGAAATTTTGTAAACATGATGAAATCTAGTAAAAACATTAGATTTAGACAAAATCAGATGATGGAAGTGTTATAAAATGAAAGTGCACAAAAATCCGGTCAAAATGACATAAAAATCACAAAGTTTGGATACTGTGGGTGTCGGCAGCGGCTACTAGAGTTTGGTCATCGTCTTCGACAACAGTGACCCTGTTGGGACGCCCAGGAAGCAGCAAGATGACCCTGTCTAGATGTTAGAAAAACCAACATCTAGTTTAGGATTTGCCCTAATTGAGGGTTAACCAGATGATCTGATCCCTTAATCTAAGATTAACTACCATATCAGAAAAATCATCACTTGGATTAACTTATTTTGAGATTTAAGAATACTATGTGATCGGATGACTTAGTGTGGCTCGTGATGTTTGAGGCATGTATTTTGCATCTACCATGTCTAATTAAAATGTGTTCATTATTATATGTTCGATATCATGACATTTTGATTTATACGATTATCTATATTTTGACATATGACGGGTGATATGTTATCATACCTTTTGACTCGAGATTATTGGGATTATTTTACATGAAAGTTTTCCATAGTTTATATAAAGTTTTACTGTTTTATGATGGTTGTTGTTGTCCGATGGGTACTATGCTAGGAGGGTTGTAGGGTTGGTCACCTACCCTCTGACTTTATGATATTATGATTAGACAGCAGCCTCAAAAAGGGGCATGTACGTAGGTGATGGTATCATGGGTAATCTATACTACGATTTCATCTTCTCCCATGTGAGATGAAGAAAGTCTCCCCTTTCGATGTCAACGGGGAACAATAGTGGTTAAGACCCTGGAGTGGTTGCCACTGTAACATAGTAGCCTATGCTCTTATTCTATATGCTCATGTGATATGGATGTATTAGATGAAGCCTATGTGAGTGATCAAATGTGGGCGGGGCTATAGGTTGAGTGAGCTACCTGGTGTGCAAGCTATAGGTGAGGAACCCTGGAATTGGAATGAGTACTCACTGTCAGTGATATGAGTGTAGTGAGATGCTCCTAGGGCTTATTGTCTCAGTGCACTGTTCATCATGACATGCATGTATATTGTAATGTGAACATAGATTCTTATTTACTTTTGATGGATGCATATCCATTTTATTTATCATGCTTACATGTCATGGTGGTTTGATTTGATATAGATTTATTTAGGCGAAAAGTATGTTTTGATTATTATCATTTCGTTCAAACTCATGAGTTTTCATGCTTTATTCATTATAGACGCCTAATGATTTAACGTGTCTTAAATGATTTGCTTAATGGGACTCGACATGATATTAATATCCTTTGCAAAGTATTTTATTGCATGTTTTATTACTCATAATCACCTACACAAACAATAGCTCACTGAGTCATTGCTTTGTTTGAAATGCCTCAGATTTAGAGCGCAATAGCACTAAGGTAAAGCAGGTGAAGCATGATTGATTGAGTGAGGACCAGGAGGACCATTTACCATTTTGTACTCTAGAGACTGACCTAGTGTATGTCTCTCATACTTGTGATTTGACTTTGTTTGATTTGTATAGAGGTGATATTTCGTGGATGGTATTGGACTCGTACTTTTGATGTAGTGTATACTTATGCATGTGTTTGTATGATATGTTGAGATCATGGATGGAAACCTATGGATTATAGACATTTGTTATTACTATACCTTTTCATGGCTGATGTTTTGATTAGATGCAACTTTATATTGAGCATGCTTACCATACTAATGATTTGATTTCATTTATTGCCGTGGTTTTGTACTTGGATGACCCTTGAGGTTTTCTTTTTGGACATTTCTCTTGAAACGGTGGTGTTATTTATGTTAGATGCAAATTTTCTATTTAAGGGATCATGCCTATTTTTATAAAACGTATTATTATTATATGTATTGGAAAAAGGTTTAGAAAACCCTGAGTGTCACATATACTTAACTTTTCAATAGATTTTATCAGTTGGACATCCACAAGGTGGATTTCTTGATGCTCATGCACTGACTTTACAAACAGGGACTTACTCTATCCAAAAGTGATATCCTAGTCTAAAAACATGGATGTTTGACCATACATTGCAACATCTTAATTCACAAACATAGATATTATCAATATCTATGGACATCAACTTGGACAAACCTATATCCTCTTACACAAACACACTATTAGGATTTCCCTACATCACTAATAGGAATAATAATGAAAACTTCTGTAGGCCATTAGGAATCCATATATAAATAGGTACTTGAGTGAATGTGAAATAACAAATTGTTAAAAAAGAGATGGACCAACACTACTCGTTATTAGGTTGGTACTATAAATGGAATGCATGCAAATTAATAAGGTTTACCAATCATCATCCTTATTAGACATCCAAATCCTCACTATGTTGCCCAAGACAATGCTAACTTCATATCATCAAGAACTGACAGAAAACTTCTCCTTATAAAGCAATAAGATAAAGGTTTTATAGACCACTTTAATAGTTCATGATGGTAGTCCTTAAATTTATTATATATTAAGTAAATAAGGTTCTTTTTGGTTATTTCTATTTGCTCTAAGTGGCAATTTCCCTTGAACCTTAATTTTTCTCATGCCACATAAGTAGTTTAAAATTTTAAATTGCTTTTATTTTTATTCTGGGTAAATGGGTCTTTTAAGTTTTTTTTAAAAATAAAATAAAGAGTCATGAAATAAACTACCTCAAACCTATTATCGTAATTCCTAAATATACTTGAGATATTCCCAATAAAAGAAAAGTGCACCTTGAACCTCCAACTAGCTAGAATGAGGAGAGACACCATGTTGTCCACAACTAACTACGCTAGTAGACATCTCCCTTTTAGACACGTGGTATGTCTATCCTAATTCTTTCAAATTCTAATTCCACTTGAAGACTTTTGTGACCATTAGTATGTAAAATCTCTCTCTCTCTCTCTCTACACACACACACACAAATGCATGAGGAAGCATCAATTTGAGACCTAGTTAAATAGCCACTTCCTGAATTAAATTCTATCAAACTTTTAAAGAATTAGACCCTTCTTATCAACTAAAACATGGAAGAATTGAAATGAAAAATCAAAACACCATGTATGAATAATATTGACTGCCCAAATAAGAATTATTGAATAAAGAATCCTGTCATTTATAGTGTTACTATATCTTCTCTATTCATTGTAGGCTGATTATTCGTGAGCACGGGTTTAGCTTATGATATGTAATGAACAAATGTGTCATCCAGCGAGATGGGGGGATATAATTATAGAGAAACGTAGCTTTTCTTGTTGTGAGAGCTGCATCATTCTAAATCTGAAGTTATAATAATCAAAAGTGTTAGATCTTTGTAAACGGCTCACGAAGACGGTCTCGATCATTGGAAAAGTGGGCCCTACCTAACTTTTACCCTCTAAACCAAAACCTTCCTACCAGAATCGCCATCCCAATCCCCGCTCTTTCCCTTCTCCTCTTTCTACAAACAGTAAGTTTGTAGTGTTTCGCCAAAATCGGACAATAATGGCGTCCACGACGTCTCTGAAATCGGCAATCTTCGAAAGAGAAGAAAGAAAACAGTAAGTTTCTACATGCAATTCAATAGCTATAACCGATCTTTATCCTGCGCCAAATTTACGTATTATTTTGTTTGTTGCAGGCAGTATCAAGCTCACATTCGCGGTCTCAATGCATACGATCGCCATAAGAAATTCGTGAAGGATTACGGTGCGATTACCCTAATTTTCTACTACTTTTCCTTGATTCATTTCATGCCAAATATCGCAGTTACCTACTGCTTGTAGATTATCTTTGAATATGACATTCGTCGCAATCATGTTTCGAGATTATTGGATTTTAATTGTTGCAATTAGGGTTTTTTTTGGTTTAATAAGTGATATAGATGCGATAGTATTTTTTTGGTCAAATTGTGCTATTCAGCAAAGCTACGATTGCTGGGCATTCTTTCGATTGGTTCGGAATTTTGGTCGATGTTGGGTGGAAATGCTTAGCACGTACAAAAAAGTCAGTTGATTGGGTTATCCTTGGATAGCGATATTATTGGATCCTATTTGCAGCTCTAGGACATTGATAACAGGGGCCAAACATAGAAAACAAGTGCTAAAACCTTGGGAAGTTCGATGATTTGGATAAGTTTTGGGGTTAGTTGCCAGTGGCAATTGATAATATTTAATGTGGATAAACTAATCCATGGGCTGTTATTGGCATGCCAAACATCCCTTTCTAGTTTAATAAATATTCCTCATGAAGTAACATAAGTTTCCTTTTTGATTGGAGAATTTGTCAGCTGTTATTTTGTGAATTTTTGCTTCATGTTCTCTGATGCTTTTGATTGTTCTCTGTCTGGAAGGAAGAAAGCATATCTTGCTTTTTCAATTCAAGACATGGACATCAAGGAAATACATGGCTAATTAGTCATTTATTTTTATATTCCTGGGTATCCCAAAGAATGAGGACGATGAACAGTCCCCTCCAGCAAGGAAAAGAAAGGGGGCACATGCATCCTTACATTTTAATTGTTATTTTTGGTTTTTGTTTGAAATTATCCATCCTTTTATTTATTTATTTGTTACTATTATTGTATTGTTATTATTTTTTTTGTAAATGGTTGAGAGTTTATTAGAGTAAAGAAAACTTAAGATTCATTGAGATGGTCAAACAGTAAGAAGGGACAACAAAAGCGAACAAAAGCACAGACATTCTGCCCTAAAATGCAAAGACTTTAAAACTTGTCGATAATCAAACAATCTCTATGCACTCCTTCTTTGGCCTAAAGGTCAGCCTCTGAATTTGCTGATCTGCAAATGTGGGAGACATTGAAGGTTGCTTCTTGAAGCAGCAATTGAATAGTGTCAAACTCTTGAGAAATGTCCAAGGGATGGTTGATGCTCTTTGAAGCCATCTGCATACAATCTGAGGATCTGCTTCAATGACAAGAGGAATATGCCTTTCTTGTGCCAAAACCTAATGTCACATAGTAACACTTGACCCTCAGCTGAATTAGAGTCAGTGGAACCAAAAGATCCTGAAAAAGAGACCTGAATAACATTTTTTCGGTCTCTAATGAGTCTTGCCATATCTGTTGGTCTGGGGTTTCCCAATGGAGACCCATCAACATTGAGTTTTAGGTCCTTTTTGGATCATCAAACTAAGAGTTTCAGCCATGGTAGGAGGCATTGAGGGAGAGAGGGCCCCCCCTGTTCGAACCCTCTTGTTCTGTAAAAGAATCCGCAAGGCCCTCCATTGATCATAATTTAACACCACACTATTGAGACACATTTGATCATCCAGTCTCCCACAAAATCCAAATCCTACTTTTTGCAAACAGTAATCTAGAGATCTCCAATCAACCCGGTCATAGGCCTTACTCATATCCAATTTCCACAGCACTTGAGAGTAGGAAATGACATGGATCAAAGTTGTCTTGATCTTATTTGTCAAAACCTTGGGAACGATTTTGTATAAACTAGGAACAAGACAAATTGGTTAAATATCAGCATTGTTGGATTCCCCTGGTTTAGTAGGTAATAATACTACAAAAGTAGCTCCAATCCCTCTCTCAGAGCCCAATCCACTGAAGAATGCTTGGAGCCTTGAGGTCCTTCTTTATAAACTACCAGTAGCTTTTGTAGAAGTTTATCGTGTAACTGTTAGGACCAGTCAAAGTGTCTTCTTTCTCTTTAGAGATCACCCTGAAAACCGCTTCCTCTGAAAATGGTTGTTCAATCTTCTCTTTGTAATGAATGGGAAGTTGGTGAAAGCTAAGATATTTTTTTTTCTTAACTTGATGTCGTCTTCAGCTGCAAACAGATGGTTGGATGTAGTTCAGTCTCTCTGCAGACTAGATCCGTTTGATCAAACGATCTGCCCTGAACCTTTATGAATGAAATGCAGTTTATTCTCACTCTTTCCAAAACCATTCTGTGGAAGAACTTGGTGCTTTTACCACCATGGGAATGCCATCTCACTTTGCCCTTTGTTTCCATCTCATTTCTTGAGTGATGGAGAAACTTCTAAGTCTTTCGAAGCATTCCTGCTTGTGGAGCCTTTGTTCTGTGATAACAGGCCTAATTCTTCCATCGCCAAAAATTTGGTCAATCTTGCATTTAAAACTTGGGATTCATTGATTTGCATTTGCTATTTTTTTTTGGCCCACTGCTTCAATTTTCCCTATGAAGGACAGTTAGATGAAGAACCTTCTATCTAGTTTAGGAACATGAGGAGCTTCCTCCCACCACTCCTGACTTTTTGGAACCAGCTTGTAGTCAAGGATCCATCAGTGTTCAAGTTGGAAAGGAGATGGGGCCCAGGACTCTAATCCCATATCCTACAAGATTGGTTGATGATCAGAAGTTTGTGCAGTCAACAACCTGTGGAAGGTATTTGGTAAGAAAGACAGCCAATGGCTACAACAAGAAAGCGATCGAACCTGGAGAGAATAGGATGATCCTGCAAATTGGATCTGCTGAACTGCCTCCCTGTCTCATTTGACAAATAGGAATGCCCCATTCCTCAACAGTGTTCTTCAATTCCTTCTAAAATTATCTTCCACAGACTACAATGCTGTTCCATAGACCGTGATGAAGTACCGCTCAGAGTTGTCCACTGGATTTTTCATCTTCACAACAAACTCTGAAATCTCCAATTTTGAAATCAGAGGAAGAGAACATATTTGAGTTCCAAGGAATGAGGATTCCTCCTGATGCCCCTGAGCTTTGTTGTGAACCCATTTGTAGTTTCTTGGGACGCCAAGAGCACGAAGATCTGAAAGGTGAATTTCTGCCAGTATGATTTCCTATAAACATACAATTTGTGCTTTCTGATCCTGGATTGTCAATTTGATCAAGGCTTTTTTCTTGGTGAGTCAACGTCATTTGTCAACCGAAGGAAAAAGATATATCCCTTTGCTGCCTAATGGGTGGTAGCGACGAGAAAGCTAGTCTAGATCTTGGTACAAATTTCAAGTTTGTTTGAGCCTGGCAATCTCTCTCAAGGTTCTGATTTTGTTCTTTTCTGTTTCCACTCAAAGTACGTCAAAATCTCTGGATTTTGAGTCTGAAGACAGGTTATGAGCTCCTTGCTTAATTCCCTGTGTTGAGATCCTTGCTGGATTGGCCACCTCTTTGATGTTTGAGAACAGAGCCTGAAACCAGTGAAACAGTTAGCTTTCGATCTTCACTTTGGTTTGGGCTATCACTTCTGTCTGTAGATTGCATTTGAGAAATATAAACCCCAGTATGAGTGACGCTGTTGTCTCCACAGGAATCAAGATCCAAGCCAGACTTGTCTGCCTGCTGTGAATAAATACTAGATGGATTATCCAATAATTCCTCCTTATTGATTCCCTGATTAGACTGCAAGAGTACACTGAATTATCATCTGGGGTCATGGCACACTCAATTGAGTCTTGCTCTGAGTTCCATTCCTCTTCCATGTTTGATTCTCTTCAGAGAGGGGCTTCCTTTTGCAAGTCAACATTCTCCTTCGATGGATTTGGAAAAAACAACCATTGTGGCAAGAAATGTAGTTTTGGTGGCAAGTTCTCCTGAAAATTTCCATTCCCACCATTTTTGACAAGAGAACTGCCTATAAAATCTCGCTTCTGCTGCTTGAGAAAATTCCTGTCACATGTCCGGAATGGAGTGGGCGTACTGGAGAGCCAGAAGAATCACATGTCTTGGAGGTTGTTTACAAAAAAGGTTTTCACATTTTCATGGGAGAACAAAAGAAGGAGCAGTCCTAGTTGTCAAAAACTCAAAATTGCTTCCTTAAATCACTATTTTCCGTCTTATTCATTTGTGCCTTTGGTTGTTTGCATTCTGATCTCTTCAAAGAAGGATGGGAGATTCATGCAACGATTCGCTACTCAATCAACGACCCGGTCACCAAATTCCATGTCTCTTTGATCTCAGCTGGGCTGCTGGCTCCCATACACCTATCTTTTCCCTTGCTTTAATCCTTTTCTGGTGCTTTTGTTGATGCTCTGGCAGAGTTTGCTGGATAACATACAGATTGGAGATAAGCAGAATCTTCTTAGACATAGGAGACATCAAATGAGAAGTCCTCTTCTCCGGGAACAACCCTTAAATGGTTGATTGCCATTTGTCTTCATGATGTCTGAAATTTCCATCCAGCTACCATCATTTACTTTGGACCTTCGGCATAATTGGAACTCCAAACTCTCCCTAAACAAGCTCCAACTGCTGCTAGCAGCTTTTCATTTCTCACAAAAGCCAGAACCCTGTTTGGTCATAACTTTGAAGAAGCATTCAACTGATCCTGTTTTGTAAGAGTTAGCCTAGATACAGAGAAAATCTTCAAAGGATCATTCTTGGGTTTCTTTTGAACCCAATCTCTGGTCCTCATTCGACTAAAAAATGTCTTGGAAATGCTTTCCCACTAATTTTTCCATGCAGACCACTTGGGAACCAGCTGAACTTTTCCTGGAGTATTCTCAGTGTGGCTTCCTTCAACACTTTTCAGTATAGTAAAAAAAATCCCTATCCTTTGCTTTTGCCTCATCAACTCTGAAGTTCCCATTTACTGCAAAAGCAAGTCTCTGACATGGAACAGTTGGATGGATTGATACTGAAGGCCATGACTAACTTATCAAGGGTTGCAATATTTGTGGCACTTTCCTTTTCATCCAAATGGATGACTATGAAACTCCACGAGATGATGAAGTTGTGTCAAGTGACAACTTTGTATGATTTCCTATGTGGATGGCACTCTAGTTGTCTTTGATCAACGTTGTCCATTGGGTCCCCTAAACCCACCTTCCTCTATGTGAATGAGCCCACTTTCCTCCACAAAAAATTCTTATCAACTCTGCAAAGAGGGATGTCCATTGAACTTCTCAGTTTAGGCAAGAAAAACATTGCACTCAAAAAGAGAAGTTCACAAAGGCACACCACCAACACTTCTAGTCTGTGTTTTGATGTCTAAGATCCACCTCCACCCTAAATGATCTCTCTTCTTTCAATCATTTCCTTTTCCCCAATCGTAGTCTTTGTTTGAAGCATAGAAAATGAATGTGCCTCTCTAGCCTGGCCTTTGAAAGGAGATTCCATGGATGCCTCACTGCCTCATTTTTCCAATCTCTCCACATGCCATATCCGGTTGTGGGAAACCTCTTTTTTGTAATAGGTCTTTGGTTTTCCTTCACTAAGCACCCCCAAAGTTCTCTTTGGTTTGGCCCATGAATCATCATTGCCGTCGTCGTTGTCGTCATCATCATCATCATCATTTAGGCCTTATCCTGATTAGGGGTCGGCGACATGAATCTTGTTCCTCCATTCCCCTCTATTAAGTGTCATGGCCTCATTTACTGCAAAAGTTTTTAAATCTTTTCTCACCACTTCTATCCTTGTTCTTTTGGGCCTTTTCCTTGCCCTTTTAGAGTTGTTGACTTGGATTGACTCACTCCTAACTGGTACCGTTTTTGATCTTCATTGGACATGTCCAAACCATTTAAGTCTACCTTCCCTCGTCTTGTTACCTATTGGTGCTATTCCTAAGTTTCCTCTAATGTTTTCATTTCTAATTCTATCTTTTTTTGTCTTACCACTCATTCATCTAAACATTGTCATTTTGGCTATGTTCATCCTATGTACATGTTGTTTCTTAACTGCCCATTACTCTTATCCATAGAGCGTGGTCAGCATCATAACCATCCTATAGAATTTTCCTTTCAGTTTGAGTGGTACCTGCCTATCACACAAAACTCCAGAGGCATATCTTCATTTGTTCCAACCCACTTGGATTCTCTGGGGAACATCCTTCTCAATCTCTTTGCTCTCATGATTTATCATCGCAAGTATAGAACATGGTCTTTTTGGGAGACTTCTTGGTTAGCAATCTTTGTTGTTACTTGACTCTGACTCCTCTCTTATTAAAATTGCATTCCATATACTTTGTCTTAGTTCGGCTAATTTTAAATCCTTTAGACTCTATAACATCTCTGCATAACTCTATCTTTGTGTTTACACCCTCTTTTGTCTTATCAATCAAAACTATATCATTTGCAGATAATATGCACCATATAATCTCCTCAAGTAGATGTTTTGTTAACTCATCTATAACCAACGTAATGCCGATCTTTAGTGCAATCCTATAGTGATAGGGAGATCATTAGTCTCTCTACTAGTGGTCCTAACATTTGTTACCGCTCCCTTATACATATTCTTAATTATGTTTATATATCGCCATAAAACTCCTTTCTCACCCAACACCCACCATATTAATGCTTTAAGGATCCTATCATAAGCTAAGTCAATAGAAACCATTTGGAAGTCCTTCCTCTTCTCCCTACATTTATCTATCAATAGTCTGAGTAGGAAAATAGCTTCTATGGTAGACCTCCCAAGCACGAGTCCAAACTGGTTTTCCAATACACTTGTATTATGTCGTAGCATCTTCTCAGTTACTCTTTCCCAAAGTTTGATGGTATGACTTGTAAGTTTGATCTCACAATAATTGGTGCAACTCTATACGTCGCCTTTGTTCTTATAAATTGGTAAGATAGAGCTTTTTCTCTATTCATCTAACATTTTTTTATTTTATTTTATAATCTCATAAAACAACTTTATCAACCAAACTACATCAATATCTCCCACATGCTTCTCAACCTCTACTAGTATACCATTGCACCTTGGGGCCTTTCCCTATTCATCTTTTTCAAGGCCTCTTTCACTTTAAGTATTCTAATCCTACGGTCGTATCAATATAGTTTAGCATTATTTGGGTTTACAGTTCTTTCAATCTCTATATTCTCAGGATAGTTATCATTTAACAATTTTTGAACATAATTTTCTCACCTTTGATTGGTCTCGTCATCTTTGACTAGTACTTTGTGGTCATCGCTTTTAATGCATTTAACGTGGTCTAAGTCCTTACTCTTCTGATCTCTTATTTTTTCAAGTTTGAACATATCTTTCTAACTTTCTCTTGATCGTAATCTATTATAGAGATCATCATACACCTTGAGTTTAGCCTCACTCGCCACTCTCTTTACAGCCTTTTTAGCATTCTTGTATTACTCGAAGTTTTCATTATTTCTAGTCCTCTGCCATGCTTTAAAACACACTCGTTTATCTTTGATAACTTTTTGCACTTTTTCACTCCACCACCCTGTTTCCTTTATCGGTTGCTTTTTACTTTTAGATACTCCTAGAACATCTTTTGCCACTTTCTTAATAGATTCGGCCATATTAGTCTATATGTTGTTTACTTTTGTTTCATTGTTCCACTTTCCTTCAACCATCAACTTGTTTGTGAATGATGTTATCTTCTTTCTTTTTAATGTTCTACTACTTAATTTTTGGCACCTATTAAGTTCATTTCTTTTCTTTCATCTCGTAATATCAATATCCATAACCATTAATGAAGCCCCAAAATCAGAGACTATTAGAAAAAGAATCACATTCTCAACACCACAAACAAACTCCTTTAAACTCATCTCGAAAAGAGATCCAGGGAGAAGAAAACTGAAGTCCATTGTTTCACTGTAAAATTTCACCCATCACTCAACAAATGAAACAAGAAAGGAGAGAAGATGATGGCCAAGATTTCATAGAGAAAGCTCTTGGCAGAAAAAGAATGAATTTCTGATGGCGCTATCCAGTTTCTTGAGTGTAAATTAATCCAAAGGTTTGGCAAATGGGGTTATACTGTTGCATAAGTAAGTTTTGTTGATTGATGTCCTATATTATATAATCATTAGTTCAGTTTTCTTTTCTGCTTTCATATTTTAGGGTAGCGTCAATTAAAGTGATTAGTTTCTTAGTAAATTATATGCAGATATGCTCAATTGAATGTAAGTTATTTAGAAGGCTAATGATCAATCATATTCTGCTTTATCTTCTCCCTAATTCTTTGTTGTCGTTCTAACTTACAGAATATGCCCACACTTACTGCTTATTTTACAGTTGACTTCTATGGGAAGACGAGGAATACACACGATGTTTTGCCTGTTAAAACTGATCATGACACTCTCAGGGAAGGCTACAGGTAGATCAATTGTCTGCATGAGACCCTAATCACAAACACGATAATCATGTTATCTATGCTTGGATTGGATAAATTATCTTGTAGTCTTTATTTTGATTTTGTCATTCTCTGAATGCCATATGATTCTCTAAGTAATCTTAGTGTATATGGGCCAATTCTTCTCATGTTTATTTATTGGGACTAGTATGGCATTATTTGCCTCTTTTTTTTGGCTATTTGGGTATTGAGTCTGCTAAATCATAGTAGAATTTACATGGAACAATTATCTTTTAGTACTTGGCCTAGTATATGCCTAGTCTATACAAATTACAAGTAGAAAGAGAAAGCTATGACTGATCACGTCACACCATGTTTCACTCCTTGAATTGGATATTTGTCAGACCAAATTAGGATCAAATGGTAGAATGTTTATGTCTTGGCTGGCATCATGAGGGGAGTAAAGATCATTTTCATTCTTGTGGGTTATCCTTACCAAATCTACGTTAGATTTCCTTTTCCTGAGTCTAGCTACTCTAGGATTCATCTTTTTACTTATTTGTGAATTTGTAGAGTCCAAGCACTTGATAAGTTTTAACTAAGATACAGCTTCACTTCATTGAATTACAAATGCACTGCTTAACTGTGATTAGATCAGCTTGAAATAGTTTTAGCTCCATTAGATGGTGGCTTGGTTGTCAATTATGTTTGATTGCTATGCTGTTTTTCTTCAGGAATGGAACATTACTGATGTTCTACCTGTTCCTGGATTCTGCTCCAGAAAAAGATGCTACTATCTTACCTGTTTCAGATGCCACCAACTATGGAGGCAATCGTTTCACCCCCAAAAGGCTTAATGTTTATGCTTCAAGCTTGATGGAGAGAAAAATCTGAAAATAACCTCAACTAGGTTATCCTTGAGCTCCAGCATTAGGGTTTTTCAGGAACATAAGATATATATATATATATATATAGGTTTTAAATAGAGTGGTTTTTGCAAAATTTTAATCCTCCCAATTGGGAGAACACAAGGAAAGGAAGGGATAAAATGTCATCAGTTTTGAAGGAAAAAAAAAAAGAAGCAAATTGTTGTTCTGGGTTTCCTGTTATTTGATTTGATTTGATTATATTTTCCTCTTCGACGATTGAATATTTCAGTAATTCCATCCCATATGGGAGGAACTGACAATTTAGAATGAGACCTCAAGCTTAGAAAGATGTAGATTTGCTTTTGTCAGGGAGGTGTTGAGGAATCAATGCTACCCGCATGAGTTGTTGGTTCACATAAAAGGAAAGTATATAGAAAAGGTGCCTACTGGAGGTTTGACAGGGGAGTGGTTGTATACCTAGTCTTGAGAAACCAACATTTGTCTTAGGTCAGTGGTTCACGGGAAGATTCATTTTTGTGATTACAGATGTTGTCTTTTCATAGAAGAGCCATCAACCTTGATGCTATATGGTATGCAGCTACCTGGATACTTGTTATCCTCAGGTAGCTTGATTTTCATACCGTTGAGTGTTTCATTAGAAAGTGTTCTGGTCCATTCAGTTAACAGTGACAAAGCATTCTACTCTAGAGCAGTTCTATGCCTGCTTCATTCAGCTCACAGGGAAAAAATATTTTGGTCCATAGAACTCAGCGAGATTCTACTGGTCTAAACAATACTGACAACTTTTGTTCCCCTCTTTCGGTAGGTTGAATGTGTGTCCAATGTATCTTTTATGTAGTGTCTGTGAAAGTTAATTTCTTAGTGGGATTGATTGGTTCTATCCATGATTTCTTGTTTCTTGCAGTTTTGGAGGATACTTCTATGCATATTCTAAGTTTTGTAGTCATCATCCATGGAAAAAAGTACGAAAAATATTTTCAAACTTATATTTATCTGATATAACCAATTGTCTTGTCCTTAAGCTGATTTATGATTGGATTTCCACTGTGACAATGAAAGAGTGAAGTAATTGGTCTAGTTTCAGGCTTTGCAATTTGGGCAAAAGATGTAATAGCCTCCTTGAATGGTGGATGTGTTTCCATCTAGGAAGTAGAGGCAGTTGGTGGAGCCCCACCGGAAATGGCACTTTCCCCTGCCATGTCCTTCTCCTTCGCCATTTTCCTCATCCATTTCAAAATCAGTCTAAAAGGGCAGCCTGGTTCATGAAGCTCCCAGTGTATGCGGGGTCTGGGAAAGGGGCAGACTGCAAAGGGCTTATAGTACTCAGCTTTACCTTGCATTTTGCAAAATCATCCCAAAAGATAAAACAGCAGCCTGGTGCATGAAGCTCCCACGTATGCCGGGTCCGAGGAAGGGGCAGACCACAAAGGGTCTATGGTATGCAGTCTTACCTTGCATTTTTGCAAGAGGCTGTTTCCATGGCTCAAACCCATGACCTCCAGTTCACACGGTGACAACTCTACCATTGTGCTAAGGCTCCCCTTCTTAAGAGTTTGCTTTAACTACATGTAACAAAGATGTAATTCTATCTTGTAAACCACATTTGTTTCTTTCTTGTTTTTCATTACCTTACCTAAACCTTGTTCGGTAAGTGCCTCTAACTGTGGTAACATATTATTTCCTTTTCATCATAGGGTAACTGTACGTAAATGTCCTTAAGTCACATGTGTTATACTTAAAATGACTTGTTCCTTCCCCTCCTCTTCTCATTCTCTATCATTTCCCTTCTTATATAAGAACAGTAGTATCTTTTGTCAATATCCTTTCTTTCTCTAGCAATAAAATGTCATCATTATAGGAGCAACGTGAGAAAGATGATTTCTTCTTCTTCTTTATCATTTCCCTTTCTTATATAAAAACACATTTGTCTTTTGTCAATATCATTTCTTTCTCTGTCAATAACTTGTCATTTATAGGAGCAATATGAGAAAGTTGATTACGTACATATCATTGAAATTCTTTCTGATCAGCTTTAATTGATATGGTTTTGTTAGTAGTTATTTTGAGAATTACATCGGCTGATTGTAATTAGTTTTGATATTGTCTGAAGCTTGACTTGTTTCTTATCATATATTTCACTTGTTTTTGTCTGCATTCATGGAATGTGAATGAATTCATTTGGCATATTCAAACCATAGGTACTCATTAGTTGTGAGGAACATGTGGCATGTATTTAACTTCTAGTTTATGATCTTCTTATGAATGTTGGCTTTTAAGTATAACAATAAATTTGCTTCTCTTTGACCAAACTTTTGACTTAGTCAAATTGAAATTCATATTCTTAAAGGTTCATCCGTTCTGAGGAAGATGATATGGATCCATCTTGGGAGCAAAAGTTGGTGAAACGCTACTACGACAAACTTTTCAAAGAGTATCCTTTGTAAAGAAATGTGTGACATTCTTTGGACAATCTTTCCTGGAATGCAGTCACTGGACTGTACAACATATATAACTTTAAGAGTCTGAGTAAGAGTGCACACTCAAGAAGAGAGGGAGTAGTGCACACTCTTTTTTCCTTGCGTGGTAAACCTTTTTTTGTAGATCTAAGCCATTCATCATATTCGAAATACCAAAAAATTGGTAACTCATGAGAAATCAATGCATTTGGATGATCTTAACCACTTGTTTTGTGTCTTAGAAAAAACTAGAAAAAATGAAAATGGTTGTGATTTTTTGACCTAAAGAAGCATAGGCTAAAAATATGTAATCGGCAAGAAATTTGATATGTAGCCTATCTAAGCCATTCCTAACATGATAAGTGCCTTATATCTACAAATTTTTTCTTACCATGCATGATATATATCTACAGAAAGAGTTTTACCATGCATGAAAAAAAGTGGCGTATGCTCCTTTCTCTCCTCTTGAGTGTGTACTCTTACTAGGGCTCCAGCTTTAAATTGTTGCATTAGATAAATCTAACTGCCACGTGAGACCATTTCTTTTAGCTTAATCTATCTTGTAAATAAAGGAAAGCTCAGTAACTATTACTTACAAATCTTCTTTAAACTACTTCTTCTCTTCTATATGTTCATTATTTTTTTTAAGTTTCCATTCTTCTAATTTTTAAAATTTGTAACCATCTCCTTCACATGCTTGGTATTCGTCACCTTAAAGTGTATGGTTTAAAATGACCATAATACTCAATTGAAGTTTTAAAAGCGTGGAGGCGGATGGCAATGGGTAAGGTTTCTTGGGTAACCTGACCTGAATGACCGTATCTATCACAGGTTGGGGCAGAAAATTTATGACTCGAATCTTATCAAGGTTAGAAAAACATGACCCATGCATTCTTCTCTATTGTGAACTCTTAAGTCCTCCAGTGCACTAACCTCTGGCTACCTTGCATCTTGATCAAACAGCTTTGACCTCAATCTCCATCTTTCTTCTCTAGCATGTACTTGGGGCAGAAAATTTATGACCCGAATCTTATCAGGGTTAGAAAAACATGATTCAGGCATTCTTCTCTAATGTGAACTCTTAAGTCCTCCAGTGAACTAACCTCCCGCAACCTTGCATATAGATCAAACATTTGTGACCTTGGTATCTGTCATTCTTCTCTAGCGTGTACCCAGTACAGAAACCTACGTCCTAACCCAAATCTTCCCATAGTGGAAATTGGAATTGGCCTCTGACTACATACGATCACATGAATAGACCTCCAGCAATATGATCAACTTCTTGCAACATGAATCACCTTTTTAGCAGCTCCAGTGATCTTTGGCAACATGGAACTCTAGCAATAAGACATTGACTTAAGATTAATTGTTTCATACACTTCCAAATGAGGTATAGAAGTTTCCTTCGAAAATTTTCCTGGACCTTGGTTGCATATTTCCATTTTTGTTTCTGATTAGAAGGGTTGGGATTGTCAAAGTTGGTGTAGGCAATTTTTTCTTCTGCTTTTTTGTTGTTTATGTCTGTTGGGGTTGAATTCTACAGCTATACTGCTTGCTGGTAATCTTATGTTGCTTTGGTGTTGTATTATTTCTTTGTTGTTTAGTAGTTTATGTTCCCTAATCTGCAACATCCATATCTTGCAATTTTTTTGAAACACAGCTTTAAACTTAGAATCTTTGCCAAAAACTACTAAATTATACAAAATGTTAGATAAAGCTTAAGAAATTAGGTTAAAAAGGGAAGGTTATGAGAAATTATTAAGTACCATAATAGATATTCCTAGTAATTTATATCTATCATTTGGAGAAAATCCCATAGAAAAATGGGAATTAGATAAATATGAAGCTAAAATAGAATTGATAGATCCTAATAAAATTATAAGGGAAAGACCTAGAAGATATACTCCATACATGATAAGTGAATGTAAAATGCATATGAAACAGTTACAAGAACTTAAAATAATAAGACCATCAAAATCACCACATAGTAGTCCCAGCTTTTATAGTATCAAAACATAGTGAAATGAAAAGAGGTCAAAGCCGTATGGTTATTGACTATAGAAACTCAAATAAAGCTACTAAGTTTGATGGATATTATCTGCCAAATAAAGATCACTTAATCAGTAAAATCCAAGATAAAACCTTATTTAGTAAGTTTGATTGTAAGTTAGGATTCTGGCAGATAAAAATGGCCGAAGAAAGTATTCCTTTAACAGCATTTAGTGTACCCAAGGACATGTTGAATGATTAGTAATGCTATTTGGTCTAAGGGTAGCACCACAAATTTATCAAAGCAAATGGATAACATATTTAAACAATTAGATGAATTTTGTTTAGCATATGTAAATGACATTCTTATATTCTCAAAATCTACCAAAGATCATGAAAAACATTTAAAAATGTTTGCAAATTTATGTGAAAAGCATGGAATTGTATTATCTAAAAAAAAAGCAGAAATAGGAAAAAATAAGATAGATTTCCTAGGATTAGTAATAGATAAAGGCTCTATTGAATTATAAACTCATATAGCTGAAAAGAGAAGATCATTTCCTGAGAAAGGTAAGACACAATTACAAAGATTCTTATGGTGCCTTCTATGTACAGAAGCATTCATAGAAAACTTAGTGGAATTAAAGAAGAATATTTAGAAAAAACTAAGAAAAATATAACTTGGTCTTGGAATGAAGAAGATTGTAAAACCATAAAATTATTACAAGAAAAATGTAAGAATCTTCCAAAACTTACTTTACCCCAAGAAGGAGACCAATTAATACTTGAAACAGATGCTTCAGATGCAACATGGTCAGCGGTGTTAAAAGTAAAATGGAGAAAAATAGAAGAAGTATCTCAATATACTTCAGGAGGCTTTAAAGGTGCAGAAGAAATATATCACATAAATGAGAAGGAACTATTAGTTGTAAAAGAGGGAATTAAAAAGTTTGAAACATATTTAGTTATTAATCATTTCATAGTCAAAACAAATAACAGTCAAGTTAGACCTTTTATCAAAAATAAAATAGGACAAGATATTGGTTCGGCAAGGATTGGCAGGTGACAGTCTTTTTCGCACCTTACAGTTTTGATATAGAATACTTACCAGGTAGGGAAAATTATTTAGCAGATATGTTAACAAGAGAAGGTAATAATCAGTTTGTTGATTATGCATGATCCGATTGAAGGGATTTAGAAGAATTTACTTGCAATTTATCAGCAACAACAGTTGCTCCTTAAGAGTACTAATGATCTATTAATGTAGATAAATAATCTTAAGAAAGAAAAAAAAAATATAAGTACTATGACTGATGAATTGCAGGTGATAAAAGTTGAAAGGTCCAAAAGACATTACTGGACAAAGTACGGGACAAGGACATATTGGAGGACAAAAAGAAGAATCTAAGGTAAAAGAACCATGGAACACGGTTACAAAGAAACCTACTATTTGTAAATCAGAATGAGACATATTTGTAGAGGAATTCCTCTACTACAACAATTTACTGTGCTCTGCACGAGAAATATACACTCCAGATCTTAAGGTGAAAACCTGAGATTACATTTATTGTACTTCTTATAATCCCAGGTTTTCACCTTAAGATCTGGAGTGTATATTTCTTGTGCAGAGCACAGTAAATTGTTGTAGTAGAGGAATTCCTCTACAAATATGTCTCATTCTGATTTACAAATAGTAGGTTTCTTTGTAACCGTGTTCCATGGTTCTTTTACCTTATATTCTTCTTTTTGTCCTCCAATATGACCTTGTCCCGTACTTTGTCATGTCTTTTGGACCTTTCAATTTTTATCTCCTGCAATTCATCAGTCATAGTACTTGTATTTTTCTTTTCTTTCTTAAGATTATTTATCTGCATTAATAGATCATTAGTACTCTTAAGGAGCAATTGTTGTTGCTGATAAATTGCAAGTAAATCCTTCTGAATCCCTTCAATCGGATCATGCATAATCAACAAACTGATTATTACCTTCTCTTGTTAACATATCTGCTAAATAATTTTCCCTACCTGGTAGGTATTCTATATCAAAACTGTAAGGTGCTAAAAAAGACTGTCACCTGCCAATCCTTGCCGAACCAATATCTTGTCCTATTTTATTTTTGATAAAAGGTCTAACTTGATTGTTATTTGTTTTGACTATGAAATGATTAATAGCTAAATATGTTTCAAACTTTTTAATTCCCTTTTTTATAGCTAATAGTTCCTTCTCATTTATGTGATATATTTCTTCTGCTCCTTTAAAGCCTCCTGAAGTATATTGAGATACTTATTTTATTTTTCTCCATTTTACTTTTAACACTGCTGACCATGTTGTATCTGAAGCATCTGTTTCAAGTATTAATTGGTCTCCTTCTTGGGGTAAAGTAAGTTTTGGAAGATTCTTACATTTTTCTTGTAATAATTTTATGGTTTTACAATCTTCTTCATTCCAAGACCAAGTTATATTTTTCTTAGATTTTTCTAAATATTCTTCTTTAATTCTGCTAAGTTTTCTATGAATGCTTCTGTACATAGAAGGCACCCTAAGAATCTTTATAATTGTGTCTTACCTTCTAATTTCTCAGGAAATGATCTTCTCTTTTCAGCTATATGAGTTTATAATTCAATAGAGCCTTTATCTATTACTAATCCTAGGAAATCTATCTTATTTTTTCCTATTTTTGCTTTTTTCTTAGATAATACAATTCCATGCTTTTCACATAAATTTGCAAACATTTTTAAATGTTTTTCATGATCTTTGGTAGATTTTGAGAATATAAGAATGTCATTTACATATGTTAAACAAAATTCATCTAATTGTTTAAATATGTTATCCATTTGCTTTGGTAAATTTGTGGTGCTACCCTTAGACCAAATGGCATTACTAACCATTCAACATGTCCTTGGGGTACACTAAATGCTGTTAAAGGAATACTTTCTTTGGTCATTTTTATCTGCCAGAATCCTAACTTACAATCAAACTTACTAAATAAGGTTTTATCTTGGATTTTACTGATTAAGTGATCTTTATTTGGTAGATAATATCCATCAAACTTAGTAGCTTTATTTGAGTTTCTATAGTCAATAACCATACGGCTTTGACCTCTTTTCATTTCACTATGTTTTGATACTATAAAAGCTGGGACTACTATGTGGTGATTTTGATGGTCTTATTATTTTAAGTTCTTGTAACTGTTTCATATGCATTTTACATTCACTTATCATGTATGGAGTATATCTTCTAGGTCTTTTCCTTATAATTTTATTAGGATCTATCAATTCTATTTTAGCTTCATATTTATCTAATTCCCATTTTGCAATGGGATGTTCTCCAAATGATAGATATAAATTACTAGGAATATCTATTACGGTACTTGATAATTTCTCATAACCTTCCCTTTTTAACCTAATTTCTTTAGCTTTATCTAACATTTTGTATAATTTAGTAGTTTTTGGCAAATACTCTAAGTTTAAAGCTGTCTTTACGGGTAATTTTTCTTGAAAATCTTCCACTACACCAGGCTTGGCTGTGCGTCTCTGATCCCAATCAATAAATTTATGACCTATCGTAAAGGCTTGGGTAAGGCTAGGTGTTTGTATGGTTTTATCGTAAAGGCTGGTCGCTTAGAAGCCCCCTTGTGCGATGTGTCATGAAATATTGTGCATTATCTGGATCTGTAGTCCTAGGTAACCTTGTCGACTTGGTTGAGTCTAACATTGATTGAGGGAGTTTTTGATCTAGATTGAATGAGGCTGCTGTATAACTGCATCCTTGCTTGCTTGTGTGTGATTGGTTGGGTGGTAGTCGGTGCCTTCTCTTTGCTCTCCTCAGCTGTTTTTTATCGCTCTCATTTCATACCAGAGCAGTTCATCAAGTTCACAGATAATAAGTGGCCTAAAAGCAAACGAAACACTGGGTTGCCTAAAAGGGGGTGCAAATACCAGCAGTCTCTTGCAATTGGTAATATTAAGGTTGTTGTGTGAAAGTTGTTGAGTAGTTGCTATGCTTTTGATTCTTATGTTGGCTACTTTAAGGGAGTGGATCAGTGGCTTCTTTTGCTTTTCATTTTTATACTTTTTAAGGTTAGTCCTCTTTTTGTTCTTATGCTTTTAATGGTAACGGTTTAAGATAAAGAAAAATGCAAATGTATTCTTTCAAAGAAAACATTGATGCACTATCTCATGTTTCTCTATCATGCACTTCATGGTTAGATTTTACATTACATTTCTTGATGCAAATGCATTTGTTATTGTTATGGATAATCTTTTCCTTAATTTCTTTTCATCTCCTTCTTCTTTACTGCTACTGTTTGTTGTATTTTTTTCTTTTTTCTTTTTGTGTATACAAGGCATAAAAGTTCTTGATCATGATATTTACAGTATGAAATGAAGTTGTTTTCTAAATTCAAGCAGCAAGGTGTCATTCTGGACATGTTTAGGCATTTTATAACACAATCTTTTTCAGTTGTTATAAGAAATAGAGGTTATTTATCATTCTGAAGAAGTTGAAAATAATACAGATTACAAATAATATGTTGTCTTTTGTAATTGTTATAATCATCTTAATTATCAATAAAGCATTTCCGTTCATGAGTTGTGACTCATGTCAACCAAAATGAGGCCCTCCTAAGTCACCACCTCTTTTCTTGTAACGAGGCATGGGGCTTCCTTTTGTCCTGAGACAATTATTTTTAGAATTTGTCTTCTACTTTCTGAATAAATAGTTGTTGTGAGATCTATGTATTTTATATGTTTTGTTCCTTTATGTTTTGTAGCTGTAACATGTCTTCTTACCAAATTTAACTAGACAGAGGTGGCCTTAACCGTTTGAAGATACTGCATTGCTGACATGTCACGGTATAAAAGTGGCAAGGTATGAGTAACTTTTATGTCACCATCTCTTTCGATCTAAATGATTCAGGAGTGGTTATATTGATGTTCATGATGTATTTTAGAGGTGCAAGTTCTTTCTCTTCCATAATTTGTTTGCCAATTGGTATATTTTTTCCTTATTGAGTAAAAAAGGGCTGCCCCGGTGCACAAAGCTCCCACCTACGCGGGGTCCAGGGAAGGGGTGGACCATAAGGGCCTAAAGTACACAGCCTTATCTTGCATTTTGCAAGAGGCTGTTTCCACTCCTTGAACCCGTGACCTCAAGGTCACATGATGATAACTTTTACCGTTGCACCAAGGCTCCTCTTCTATTTTTTCCTTATTGAGTGTGATATATTTTTTCTTTTTTTTGGCTACTAGACAGTGAAACTACACACCACGCCTGTCTTAACTCCATGTGCTACTTCCATTCTATTAGAAGAACCATCTAAAGCTGCTGCTAGAATGGGTATGCCAACCTTGAATCCATGATCAAGTGTACAAATGGGAAGGTGCTTTTTCTGCCACCAATGGGCTAGAAGGCCTTTTGGCATGAGTGGCACCCAACCCACAACCAAACACACTCAACACAGAAGAAAATGGGTTGACATATGCAATGGCCTCCTAAACATAAGACCAAAACTCTAAGCACCAAAGACTTGAGAGCAAGTCTTGGTAGCACTAGAAGTTTGTGAAAATCTAAAAAGGGGGCGGACCACAAGGGTCAATAGTATGCAGCCTTACCTTGCATTTTGCAAGGGGCTGTTTCCATGCCTCGAAGCCATGACCTCAAGGTCACACGACAACAACACTACCATTGCCCCAAGGCTTCCCTTCAAGTTTTTTGCAAATCTGATAACTAAATAAACAGGTTTAAGGCAACAAGAAAAAGTTATCCCTATATAGGTACCGAAATGCTGAAGTACCATGACCAGGTGACAGATATTGTACACAAGAGGTGCAACATACTGGCATGCCCTTTCCATCATTAGGCTGCCATGACTATCATCTCAGTGGGAGGAATGTAAACTACATCTAGAGGTTATCATGGCCTTGCTAAAGGTTGCCAGCAACTTGATGTGAGGTTAGGAATGTGGCAGGAGGTATTCTGATGCCAAGGTTTTCTTCAACAAATTGGTGTCTTGTTTCAGTATGGTTCATTTGTTCCAGAAAAGCTCAATGGAAACAATATCCAGTTTTCCTCTCTGCATGCATTTGGACATGAGTTCGAGGTTGACTAATAGAGGTCAAATTTTGCACGCAAATGAAAGGAGAGGTCAAATTTCAATAAAATTGGTAATAAGTTTTATGTCTTTGTATTGAATTGTGCATTAGGAAGGGGAGCCTTAGCGTAACGGTAAAAGTTGTTGTCATGTGACCTTGAGGTCACGGGTTCAAGGCGTGGAGTCAGCATCTTGCAAAAATCAAGGTAAGGCTGTCTACTATAGGCCCTTGTGGTCCGCCCCTTCCCCGGACCCCGCATAGGTGGGAGCTTCGTGCACCGGGGCTGCCCTTTATTGAATTGTGCATTAGATACTTGTTGGTGTTTATCTTGTGAAAACTGGATCATAAACTTTATGGACGACAGGAAGAGGTCAGTGGTTTTGGAATGTATTAATACTTGTTAGTAATCTCGATTGCCTCCTTGTTACTTGTCCATTGCTGCAATTGTGGTTAGTTCATCTATTCATGCTTCTAATCCCATCAGCTTCAGGGCTGTTCATAGAAAGGGGCTCCAGTAAATCTCGTCCTAGTATCCAGACCATAGTCATGCAGATGATGGTGGTCAATTGGATGCTGATTCTCTGAGTTCTCACACATAACATCAGTTTAAGGGCAGCCTGGTGCATGAAGCTCCTGAAGGGGCAGACCACAAGGGTCTATAGTGCGCAGCTTTACCTTGCATTTTTGCAAGAGGCTGTTTTCACTCCTTGAACCCGTGACCTCAAGGTCACATAATGACAACTCTACACTAGTATCAGTTTACTGGTGGATATTGCATGTGCTTCGGATGTAGTCTAGTTATCTGGAAATACATTAACAGACAGCGGGGGCAGCGGTTGTAAGATAGTCACCTATATCATTTGCCAGACTGGAAATCAGCTTAACCATGTTCTCATCAAGGCTGTTGCTACTGGTTGGTCTTGAGTGTTCTTTGCAAGCTCGACAAACTTGGTATCTGATGCTTCACGTTGAGGGAGTGTTATATATTTAACTGATTTATGTGTGTGAGTTTGTCAGAATGGGAGCCTTGGCGCAACGTAGAGTTGTCATCCTGACCTAAAGGTCACTGGTTTGAGGCATGGAAACAGCCTCTTGCAAAAATGCAAGGTAAGGCTGGGTATCGTAGACCCTTTGTGGTCTGCCCCTTCCCCTGACCCCGCATGCACAAGAGCTTCATGCACTGGGCTACCCTTTTTTATGTGTGTGAGTTTTTTGTATTAGAGGATATACATGCAGTTAGTTTTGTGTATGCTTACAAATATACATGGACACACCCACACATGTGGAGATATATGGATATAGATGATTTAGTTGTTATGATTTTCCTTTTGCAAGAGAAGAGAAAAAAGAAGTGCAGTAAGACAGGAAACACATCCCATTCATCTATTTTATTTCTTCTTTCTTCTACTTGTTTCTTTCCTTATTCTTTTCTTATTCCTTTTTCTCTCTCCAAATTTCTGCCATGTTTATCCTTGAGCATGCATCTCCTGGACATCCTAGTATGACATTTGGGTTTCAGTATCTATTCACTTTTCTGCATAATTTCATGCTTTCCAGCATTTAGCTTTATGAAAGATCTATTTATTCTATAGATGTTGGGTGGTAGAGCCTCATTTTTAGAACTACATTTGGATCAGCCAAAATATTGTTGATTGCAAGTCAGCCGTTCTTTGATAAGGATTACTAACAGTATGCTTGTTTCCTTTGTATTGCATTTGCCTATATTACTTGTTATCTTTCAAATCTCTAGAGTATCTTAGTGCAGTCTGGGTGAGTTTGTTATGAATTATGGATTTCCTCTCTGCAGATAGGCCTACGATGGAGGACAGAAAATGAAGTCATATCTGGGAAAGGTGATTGGAAATTTTTGTATCTATCTCTCCTTTTATTCTATATTTCCTTTTTGTTACATTATTCTGCTTTCCACAGAGGTTCTGTCTTTGGTCCCTTGCCTTTCTATTTATTTTACATTTTTATTTTCATTGATTTTGAGCAATTTTATTGAAACCTCTCTATACTTGCAAAATAGTAGAAGTAATTTCTTTGTAAATATTTCATGCATAGATCCTCTGTTTAATGAACTTTTGAATTTATTTTGGTAGGCCCACATTCTGTGTTATATTGAAAACCATTCTTCCATTTTTGGCCTATAATATATGTGTAGTTCAGTGACTGGCAAGTCATATAAGGCAATTCAGGTTATTTGGTGCAGTAGTGTACACAATACTCAGGAGATGACTGATGAGATATAATCCTGTCCCATTACTTATAACCTGAAAAAGCTTTATTAAAAAGAAGAAAAATTAATAGTTGTACTCAAAATCCAAAGCTAACATTCGTGCAAAAAATCTTCTTCAGTCGAAATCTCTTGAGATCAGGAGCAAAACTGAGAAAACCCTTGTTTTCGGACTTGCAATATGCCTGCAAAAGAAGAGCCAATAACAGTGTGCAGTTTATTACAGAAAGAAGTTGAACCATTCCTGTTGAGTTTATTAACTTTCTTTAATCTTTCATTCTATTCAGCGATGCTTGTTATTGAGGTTTTCTTTTTTTCTCTTGTAGTTGTTATATTTGTAACGCATGTCCTTTTATTTTGTTTGTAGATTGTGAGATTGTTACTTCTAAAATCCTGTAGGCCACTTATAGATGCTTATCCACTTAATATGAATCCAAATAATATGGGTCTTTCAATCAATTTCAGTGATATTTAAATATCAAACTACTAGTATTTAAAAATGTAGCAGATGCTGTGCAACTACTTTTTTGAGTGTACTTGTTCGTTGTGACAATTATGATTACAATTTGGCTTTCACACTGGCAACACCTTCTTACTGATGTCCTAATTACTTCGACAATCATTTACTAAACTAATAATTTTTCTGCTATTTGAATTTATTATATTTTATGTCAAGAGAGCTGAGAACTAGGGTCTCTCTTTTCTGATTGCAATCTTTACTCTCTCATTTAGCTTTAAAGAATGTCTTAATAATAGTAGTAGAACAATGACTGACTCATGATTATTTGTTCAACAGGACAGTTTATATGTGGTAACAAACACTGCAACGGAAAAGATGGCTTAGCAAGTTATGAGGCATGTTTTTGGTAATTTCTTCATTGTTCTGTGGATTAGACCTATTTGCCAAAATAATGTAGTTGATTGGACCAGGTGACATATTCTTTAGTAATATTTTCAATTATAACTGTTCTGATATCCCAAGCTTGTACTTCATCGCCCCTTATCCTTTTGTAGGTGAACTTCTCTTATTTCGAAGCAGGAGAAAACAAACAGGCCCTTGTGAAACTTGTAGCTTGCAACAGGTTGGTCTCATGTTACCATATCTAGTCATGCCTTAAGTAACTTCTGGACTATAGCTTTACACGTGACTTCTGCAGAAGACTTATTATTGTCAAGAAATCAGTGCATACTCTGTGCCTCCTGCTTAACAGTTCTGTTACTTGTTTCTGTACCCCATCTAAAATTCTCTACTGAAAAACAGAACCAAGGAGAGCAGATTTTTGCTGCAGAACAAAACTCCTGCAATTAGACTACTGAAATATGTAAAAGGAAGCTGTGTTCCAGAGTTTTGAGATGCTAAGGTAATGGAGTAGTAGTAACCATTTCATAATGTGTGAGGACAAGTCCTAGCAGGGTGTGGTTTAAGATGCAAACAACATGTGATGTTCCAAAAGTTCCACTTCGGTTAATTTAGAAGACAACAACATTCACCTATGCCACAACTGGAAACCATAGGTTTTAAAACACTTGGGTTATATGGGCGACATAGATAGCATCTATGCTAAAGAAAGCATGTTTACGGGAGATTGCCGCTTATAATCTCTTCATTTTGCTTAATTTGCTTGACTGTGTTTCACAAAGTGAAATTTGAGTAGCAGAACTTCTCCTTGTCCAAGGTTGGTAGCTAATCTATCAAAATAAGTTTCTTATGCTTGTCCAAAAAGTTGTTTTCTTGAATGACAATAGCTTTCTCTATCTAGATGTTTCCTGATCATGTGAAATCCATACTATTCCTGGTAAAAGTGAGAACAATTCCTAGTTTATGTACTTGTGGACACAATTTTAGTTTGTTTCCGTTGTTTCCCTGTCCACCCCTATTAATTCAAGTTGCAGGGTTGATGTGATGTTTGCTGACAACTTAACATCTGGGTTGGCAACATACTTTCCTGCATACACCTCTCGATTTGTTGTTAAGACCACCTATTCCTGGGAGGTCCATTTTGTCTTATGGGAAAAGAGAAGCATCTCACTTAGATAGGCCTTAAATTACTGAATGTTACTTTCGTCTATCTGATAGCTTTATCTACCTTTGTGTGATGTTAATTTTGTTGCAATAATCTTTTCTACTGGAACTTGGTCCTCAAAATCAGTGGTTGAATTTGCTTAGTTCAGTATCTTGGTTGGATCCTTTCATCTCAGAATTGATTTGAGTGCCAAAAAGTGGGATGCAGTCTAGACTGCGTTTTGCTGGAGGCTAGCTACTGACAGAAGAATGACTTGGAATCTGTTATAAGTTTATAACCTCCAGAACTTATTGGTGGATGTGCTAATTGGGCCAACTTTTTGAGTAGAAGTGAGATAAAGAGCACAATTGGCTATTAGCAACTACATCTGGTTTCTCCATGTGGATGGTGGAATATCAACTCTGAGGTTCTTGTGTCACCTTTCTATTGTGGATGTACATTTTCATCACCACCAGGCGGAATTTTGTTGTCTATAATTTTGAAATTATATTATATAAAGGGCAGCCCTGGTGCACAAAGCTCCCGCCTATGCGGGGTCCGGGGAAGGGGTGGACCATAAGGGCCTAAAGTACACAGCCTTACCTTGCATTTTGCAAGAGGCTGTTTCCACGCCTTGAACCCGTGACCTCAAGGTCACATGACGACAACTTTTACCGTTGCGCCAAGGCTCCCCTTCTGCGATCTGGAAATTATATTATATATAGATGTATATTCAATATACATACACATGGGAAGCTTCTATCTGCAACATGTTAGAGTAGGTTAATGTGTTCACTAAGAAATACTTAGGACCTCATATGACCCTGCATAATATGGGAAATGAGTAGCTATGATGTCTTTTGAAAAAGCTTGTTTCTAGGTACAAGAAGGCCATTGCATTTTCTTCCTAAAATTCCTGCTTTTAGAATCCAATCATTAGTTGTTGCCTTTTATCTCCCTTTTTGGGTTTTTCAATTACCCAACGAGAAAGACCCTAACCATAAGAAATAATAAGGGATGTATATATTCAAAGAGTTCAGCAGAAAATGAGGCAATGAAATTATAGAGTGGCTCATGAATCTCCATTATCTTAATAACAAATCAAAAGAGGTTGAAAGGAATAAATAAAAGATAAAGATCTGTAACTGAAACATCATATAATGAGCAAGAAGACCAGCATAAGAAATACATATCTGTAGTATGAAGAAAAATAAAATAAAAAAATGTTGCAGAATTCTGTCATCTGCTTTGAAAAAAATTAAACAAGCTTCAATGTTTATTCAAATAAAACAAAAAAAAGAAGCTAGAAAACTGTAAATTAATTAGAAGTTAAATGCAAATATGAAAATGGTGGTTTTGCTCCTCCAAAACCCAAACAATCCTGGCAAACTCCATGAGAGAAATAATGAGAAGTAATCCCATCTTCTCCTCCTTTGATCAAGCGAATACCACAATGTTAGTGGTGGTACCTGAGGGACTATTATTATTTTCACTTTAAGGGCTTTGGGCTTATGTTATTCATTGGCTTGGCATTTTGGTTATAATTTAAAGATTTCTGTGTCTGGTTTTGAATCTAGCTTTTCTCTTTCCTTTCCCTGTAAGTTTTAAATGTTTAGTTTCTATTAAAGTTGGATCATCCAAATCCAGGAAATAAACCTGTTTTATCAATTAATTTCTGACAACCCTTAGTCATTCTAATGTGTTACAGAAGCCAATGAGCCAAACTGGTAAGCTTCTGCATTATACTGACTGTCTCAGGTGCCCTTTTGATGGCTAATAATGAAGGGAAAGAGTATGATGTCAGCTTTGTAAACTAGACCTAATAAAATAATGTATTGATAGTATATTTGTTATTTTGTAAAACCTAAAAAATAAAAGACAAAAAGCTCATGCTTTAAATTACAGAAATACCATTTATTGAGGGCAAAAACTTGAACATACAAACCTACACCATACGTGTTATTGGTTAATGTATATGTATCCGTGCTTATATATCAATGTGTGTAATGCGGTGCCAAATATCTTTTGTGTGTGGAAGCTTAAACCATTTTGAACTTGGTGAGTCCTATGCGTTCTACCACATGTATTGTAGGGAGCTTTTCTGTATTTATTGTGAAAGGGAAAAGTTTGAGACTGTTTCTACTTCAGGTGTTAATAACTTGATATCACTTGTGCAGGTCAACTTTTTGGCAGACAGTTATGGCCCCAGTTGTTCTGCCTGACGATTGCCCTAGCTTTACATTAGCATGACATACTACCTGTTTTTAGTTTGAAACTTGTTCCGTTGCTTTTCCTCCAAATTAGATTCTCAGATTACTTCAATCTTCCTCGCATAATTTTCTCAAAACATATATTGCATAGAGGCATTAAATAACTGACTTCTTTTGTTGATGACTTTGAAGATGTGCCGAGAAGCTCGTGTATAAAAGACAGAAAGAGAAGGAACAACAGGAGAAGCGAGAGAAAGAAAAGCACAATAGAAAGAGGTATTCACATTGGTCTATTCTCCTTCTTTGCTTCATGTCCTGAGTTCCAGATGGAGCTAGAATATCTGTGTTGTTATAGAAGCTAAAAATTTACCTGTTGTAGGGAAAGAAAAAGAAGTGATGACACTACGGACGATGAATCTGACAGAAGTGATGGAAGAAGAAGAAGAAAAGGTTTCTTTCAACCTATCAACATGCTACTCGTTAGTCTGTCTTGGTGAAAAGTATTCATGAACTGGAGTTACTGTTTGTTTTATGTGTTCATTGTCAGGTTGGATTACTTTTCATCTTCTTGCATACATGCATTACAGCCTCTCACAATGTATAAGTGTGGGACTACCAAAAATAAGTTTACATAAATAAAATGGGTGGGTTATGAAAACGGTTTTAAAGAGACGAAACAAACGAAAATGGCAAGAAATGAGGCTCGTGAGTTTTAAGGAACAAAGGACATAAAAGCTGCAGGTCTGGATAAGAAGATCAAATTAGGATGGTTGACAGTCCATGGATTCTTAAAGATGATATATTGAGTATAATGCCCTCAGCAAATAACAGTTGGCATTCCAAGTTGAGTGAAAACTCCAGAATATGCAGCTTTACCTTTTGTGTGTTCACCTTCATGCCATTCTGCATCTCACCGGTATTATCCTGGAATTGTGGCTGTGAGGGTGATTCTTTTTTCTTTTATCTAGTCTTGAGTGGTGGTTGGTGAATGTTATATAAAAGCTGATTTCTTTCTGGTCATGATTTTCTTTGAGTTCATTATGTATAACTCACTGATCAAGCACCCTAATGCAGGACAAAAGGCCCCAACTTCGGCAATTGATGCCAAGACCGATGCAGATGAAAATTTTGAAGAGTTTCTTGAGGGAATGTTTCCTTGATATGAAGTTGGAGCGGATATGCCATACCTGTGCTTTGAGCCTAGTCTGATTGTTTTTCAGGGAATTTCGGATCAGAGGAGGGCTTCAATCCTTTATATGTATTATAAGCTAGATCAGAAGCAAGCAGTATGAACAATTCATACCTGTGATGGGTTTTACTTTCCCTATGATGAAATTCGCTGTCTACCTACCCATACCAACTAATCTGCAAATAGTGCAAGAATGATTCATGATAAAAATTTCCTGTCGAAATGGTTATGATCAACTAGTCTATGCTCATCTCACCCGTTTGCTTATCCAAGAAGTGAGCCATTTGTTTGACATTTTTTAGGTGAAAATAAAAATAAATATTGTGAAAGCAAGAAATAGGATCAAGTTGATGACGCTAAATGATGAAAATGCCGCGTCCAATATGGTCTCTGGCTGTTGGAAAGATTAGGCAGGTCTTTCTTAGGAGCTCCTCTGCGAATAAGACTCTCCTCCAAATCTGTTATGTCTCGCTACTTGACTCAACAGGGCTATTACCAATGCATCGATTACACAAGCCTGGATTCCTACATCTCTGTACTTTTAATTGTCTGAGCTTAATAAGCCTGAAGCCTAATTAATTCATAGTTCTGATGGGAGATTTCATCTACTGCGATCCTAATGCAGCCTGGGGGTATAAAACCTGAATTGATCATTTGAGGTCTTTTAATTTGTTGCGATCCTTCGATTAAGCACTTAATTTTAGCAGCCAAAGAAAAGGTTTCTCCATAGAAGGCCTGCGGTTCTTTCACAGATTGGCGGTCAGTGATTTGTTTGTTAATGACCCAAAACCATTGATATGCTAGCTCTCTGTTAAATAGCCATGCCCATGACTTCTACCCCTCCAGCATCGCAAATCTCCACTTTGAGCGTTTATACAGACACAATATAAAAGATCAATGTGATATCTACGGACAAAGCCTTCACAAATCAACGCCGGAGAAGAGTATAACAGGAGAGAAACTTATCCTATCAGCTTGAGGCCTAGCAACTCGGTCTTGGCCATCAAAGCAGGCCTCGCCCGTTTGGCACTCCCAGATCCTTTGTATAATAAGGAATGTGGCAAACATAGTGTCTCAACTGTGAATGTCCTACGATAATTGAAGTGGGCATTTCTGCCCATTCATAAATCAAAACTATGGTAGCGAGAACTCAAGAATGTAGATAGAATGCATGCGACTGACCTAAAATGGAGTCAGTGCTGCTTGACTCAGAGTGAGAATGCCTCTTAGACATGAAACTGCTTCATTGTATAACTTATAACGTGGACACGGGCTTGTGGATTTCTTCTTCTTCTTTTACAATGAAGAATTATGAAACAAACTACCTAGAATTTATTATGCTAATTTCTGAATTTATTTGAAATCTCTTCATTAGAAAAAAGTGCTACCTTGATCCTCTGACCATGCATAAGGAGAAATGCTTCGTTGTTTGCAGCCAACTACACTAGACAGCTTTTGGCCTTTGTCGATCTCTGGGCAGTACGAATTGACAGGGCCTCGTTGGTAAGTGCTACGAGACTTTGTGCAAAGGAAATTTGGAACCCATGGCTGTGGACGAGTTCGAGTCTATGAGATGATAAAAAGTTCAAAACCATCTTAACTCATGGGCCCTAATTGTTTGGGACTACCAGATGTCAATGGTAACTGGGCATCCTAACCATCAAAATAAGAACATCAGCAAGGATCCAGCCGCAAAGAGATTGCGCTGAGATGATCTGATAGAACTTCCAAATGTATGTGAGTGCGAGTTTGGATCCCACGTGCGAGGCCCTTAATTCAAGCCCTAACTTCCCTTAGGAGTTGAAGTGATCGCGTGAAACGAGCGAAAGGAGATCTATTAAATTGAGTTGCCCCTTTGTTTGATTTCATCGTCTCTACGTGTTGTGGAAGGAGAAAGGGCAAGGAGCAGAAAAAGGGGGAAAGGGATCCGGGGCTGCGCAGAAAAATATGCATTCCAGAGGGTAAGAGGGTTTCTTCTTATTTTGGGTTCCTTCTATTTCAGTAGCTATCTGGGTTTTTGTTTCTTTATATGGTTAAATTGGTTGGACTTAATCTGGTATAGATTACATTCACTGTTGAAAATATCTGTTTCTTTGATTGGTTTAAGGTGCAATTCCCACTTCCATCTATGCAGAACTAGAATTTTTCATCCTCGAAACCGTTTCTTTTGGTTCTCTCCCTATGTCCTTGTTGAGTATGTTTTGCTTTTGATCTCTCTGTCTTTGGAATGTGATTTTGGACCTAAAACTCTTTCTTTCTGCGCTCTGTTTTTTGTTTATTTTCTTTTTATTCTTTGCAATTTGTATTTGTTGCCTTTGAAGGGGTAACTTTTTATATAGTAGGGGCTGGATATTGAATTTCTCTTTTGAATCTTACTGTTGATTGAAATCTCTATCGCAAAAACCTTCCTTTTCTGCCCAATTTCTAAGGAACTAGTTTTGGTTCGGTTTTATCTTTGATCTCATTCATTTGTCTGTAACTATTGAAAGATGAGACTTCCAGTATTAACTTTGGAAAAATGAATATTAGGAGTTGAATCTTCAAACACGATTTTTTTTTTTTAAATTGCTTTATGGGGTATCGTTCTCTCCATAGAATAATGCTGAAATGGAATGAAAAGACCCAGCTTTCAAATCTAACTATCTCTGCATTTAGATGGGTGGGTAGTAGTGTGCAAGTAGTAATAACAGGCGGGTAGCATGAAGTAGTGGTATTAACGGGTGGGTTGTCATGTCTCTTGCTTTTTTTTTTTGGGCATTTGGGGACTGAAGGAGATACACTGATGGCGGCGAGGGGCGTGAAATGGGCTCAAAACGGCAGCGATTAATCGATCCAAGCCCATCATATTATGGGGGTTCACCGGGATCAAGTTTCATTTATGATGCTTCTCCATATTCATATATCGGTCAACCACCACCATTCCCGGTTGTTAGGTTGCGTGGCCTTCCCTTTGATTGCTTGGAATCTGATGTGGCTGAGTTTTTCCATGGTCTGGACATTGTTGACATCCTTTTTGTCCACAAAAACGGTCGGTTCAGTGGGGAAGCATTTTGTGTTTTGGGATATCCACTTCAAGTAGATTTTGCTCTTCATAGGAATCGCCAGAACATGGGTAGAAGATACATTGAGGTTTTCAGGAGTAAGAGGGATGAATATTACCATGCTGTGGCCAATGAAGTCTCGGAAGTGAAGAGTAGTCCACCACGTCGAAGCATCCCACGTGCGAGGTCGTATGATGATGGAAAGGATGCAGCTGCACATACAGGGGTTTTGCGTTTGAGGGGATTGCCATTTTCTGCAGGAAAGGATGATATCTTGGACTTCTTTAAGGATTTTGACCTCTCAGAGGACTGTGTCCATATTGTGTTTAACTCAGATGGGAGATCAACAGGGGAAGGCTTTGTGGAGTTTGCAAGCGCAGAAGATTCAAAAGCTGCAATGGTAAAGGACAGAATGACATTGGGGAGTCGTTATATAGAGCTGTTCCCTTCAACAATTCGGGAGTTGGATGAAATAGTGTCCAGGGGACGATAAGGTCTTTATCTGAAACGCAGACTAGCAGCGGTTGCTTTTATGTAATGTATTGCCTTTTTACTGTGGCATTGAATTTTCTTGTTGAAATTTTATTTCGTTCTTGAAATTGGATCGAATTCCAATGGACAAGTACTGGTTATACACGTTTATGTGTTTAGTTGCTTTTGGGAAGTTAATTAAGGGAGGAGTTAAATATATGCCTAACTTTGATTTGATCTAATCAGTTTCTTACTTTATAAGTTTTTGTGATATTGTTGGTCACTTTTATGTCTTTTGTTCCGTATCATATTTTCACATGATTACATGCTTACTGGAGATTTCGATTGCTGTTCCTTTGAGCCATATCATTATTTCCTTTGAGCCATATGTATGATATAAATAATGGAATAATCTTGATTCACTTCTACCACATTTAATTTGTATTTTTCCCTCAGTTTGGTCTTCTAGTATATGGGAAATAATACATACATGATAGTTGAAAGAAAACAAAGTTGAAAATGATATTAGTTTGTTGCAACCAAAGTTGCCAAGGTCAACTATTAGGGAAACAAGCATAGTGTTGAAGCCTAGGCATGAACCTGGTTTGAAATGACAATTTTTAATAAGAGTTTGGAGTTAGTAGACACGATGAAACGTAGGAGAGTCAACATCGCTTGTATCTAAGAAACCAAGTGGAAAGGGGCTAAAGCTAGAGAAATAGATGGGTATAAATTATGGTACGTAGGAAAGGAAAATAATAGAAATGACGTAGGAATAATAGTGGATAAGGAATTAAAGGATAAAGTTGTGGACATTAAAAGAATCAGTGATAGAATTATAATAATAAAAATGATTCTAGGAGAGCAGATTATAAATATTATAAGTGTATATGCACCACAAGTAGGATTACAAGATATAATTAAGAGACAGTTTTGGGAAGATATGGAGGGAGTCATGTAAGAAATTCCCAACACTGAGGGGATATTTATAGGAGCAGACTTAAATGACCATGTAGGAAAAGATAAGGAAGAATATGATAGAATACACGGAGGGTATGGTATAGGTGAACAAAACGAGATGGAGGAGAATATCCTCGATTTTGCTTTGTCATATAACCTATCCATTGCAAATACACTCTTTAAGAAGAGGGATGAACACTTAATAACCTTTAAAAGTGGACTTCATAAAAGCCAAATAGACTTTTTTCTACTTAAGAATAATGAACGATCTATATGTAAGGATTGTAAGGTGATACCCGGTGAGAGTTTAACCTCACAACATAGGTTAATGGTTATGAATATTCATATTAAAAGATGGAGTAAAAGAACTGAACTTAATACACATCCAAAAACTAAGTGGTGGAACTTAAAAGGAGAGAAAATAACCTCATTAAAAAATAAGTTGATGGTAGAAGAAAATTGAAACTATGAAACAGAAGTAAATACCATGTGGACTAATATGGCTGAGTCCATTAAGAAAGTGGCAAAAGATGTCTTAGGAGTATCTAAAGGTAAAAGGCTATTAACAGAGGAAACATGGTGGTGGAATGAAACAGTGCAAAAAGCTATTAAAGAAAAACGAATGCATTTTAAAGCATGACAGAAGATTAGAAATAATGAAAACTATGAACAATATAAGAATGCTAAAAACATTGCTAAGAGAATAGTAAGTGAGGCAAAACTTAAAGCATATGATGAGCTCTATAATAGATTAGGAACAAGAGAAGGTGAGAAAGATGTGTTTAAACTTGCAAAAGTAAGAGAATAGAAGGATAAGGACTTAGAGCATGTTAGGTGCATTAGAAGCGATGATCAACGGGTATTAGTCAAAGATGATGAGATCAAACAAAGGTGGGAAATATACTTTCAAAAATTGTTAAATGAAAATGGCCCTGAGAATATAGGGATTGAAAATACTATAAATCTAAATAACACTGGATATTATAGATATGAACGTAGGATTAGAATGGTTGAAGTAAAAGAGGCCTTGAGAAAGATGAAATCATGAAAGGCCATGGGGCCTGATGGTATACCAATAGAGGTTTGGAAGCATATGGGAGATAGTAGGGTAGTTTGGTTGACCAAGTTGTTTAACAAAATTATAAAATCAAAGAAAATACCTGATGAGTGGAGGAAAAGCTCTATTGTACCAATCTATAAGAATAAAGGAGACATTCAGAGTTGCACTAATTATCGAGGGATCAAACTTATGAGCCACACCATGAAACTTTTTGAAAGAGTGATTGAGAAGAGGCTACGACATAAAACAAGTGTATCGGAGAATCAGTTTGGTTTCATGCCTGGGAGGTCTACCATGGAAGCTATTTTCTTACTAAGACAATTAGTAGAGAAATATAGGGAGAGGAGAAAAGACCTACACATTTGTTTTTATTGACTTAGAGAAAGCTTATGATAGAGTCCCTAAAGAGTTAATATGGAGGGTGTTGGGTGTTAAAGGGGTTTCTCAGGGGTATATAGACATAATTAAAGATATGTATGAGGGAGCAGTAACAAATGTTAAGACCACTAATGGCGTGACTGGTGATTTTCCTGTCACTGTCGGATTGCACCAAGGATCGGCATTGAGTCCATACCTTTTCACATTAGTTATGGATGAGTTAACAAAACATCTGCATGAGGAGATTCCCTGGTGCATGCTATTTGCAGATGATATAGTCCTACTTGATGAGACAAGGGAGGGTGTAAACATAAAGCTAGAGTTATGGAGAAAAGCATTAGAATTGGAAGGATTTAAAATTAGCCGAACTAAGACAGAATATATAGAATGTAATTTTAGTAAGGAGAGTAGGAGTGGAGCACCAGTCAAGATTGATAACTAAGAGGTCCCCATGAGAGACCACTTCCGATACTTAGGATCATTGATCCATGAGAGTGGAGAGATTGAGAGGGAGGTCACCCAGAGAATCCAAGCAGGTTGGAACAAATGGAGATGTGCATCGGGTGTTTTATGTGATCGGCAGGTGCCACTCAAACTAAAGGAAAAATTCTATAGGATGGCTATTAGGCCAGCCATGCTCTTTGGATCAGAGTGTTGGGCAGTTAAAGAACATCATACTCATAGGCTAAGTGTCACAGAAATGAGGATGTTGAGATGGATGAGTGGTAAGACAAGAAAGGATAGAATTAGAAATGAAAATATTAGAAGAAATTTAGGGATAGCGCCAATAGGTAACAAGATGAGGGAGATTAGACTTAGATGGCTTGGACATGTTCAAAGGAGGCCGCCAATGGCACCAGTTAGAAGGAGTAAGGCAATACAAGTTGAAGGTTCTAAAAGGGCAAGGGGAAGGCCCAAAAGAACGTGGATAGAAGTGGTGAGGAAAGATTTAAAAACTTTGGGACTAAATGAAACCATGGTATTTAATAGAGTGGAATGGAGGAATAAGATTCATGTGGCCGACCCCTAATTGGGATAAGGTCTTGATGATGATGATGATGAACTAATTTGGTAACAATTCATTAAAAATATTGTTATGGTAATATCTAGGCTCATCTACATTTGGCTGCAAATTAAGCGGCATGCTTCTACTACTCGGCTTTGGAGGCCCACTTGATGTTCTAAATAATCTTCAAATAGTGCTTGGTTTTCAAGAAAGCAGTACTTTTAGGATACCTAGTTAGACACTCCCGTATACACTTCCTGACAGCATGAGAAGTTCAACTGGTTCGAATTTCAATCCTAAGAATGAGTCTTATTTTTTGGGTTAGCAACCATAGAGTAGGCTGCATCCTGATTATATCCCCACAGCTACATGAAGAATAAAGTAACTGATCTCCAGTCTAAGTAGAGGTAAGGGTGATTACTGTTGTGTGGTGCATCCTTTGAGTCATAACACATTCGCTCTATGATATTTATTGTGGAATGGAGTGTGCTATGCTGTGGGTAAGAAATACAAGATCGGAAATGAGATAGTTGGAAGTTGTTATCCAGAAAACAAAGTGTAGGAAATGACCCAAAAATGAGATGATTTGAGGAGTCGTCCCACTTTTTGTTTCTTCCACTCTTAGGGTGAAATTTTAGCAGGAGGTATAACTGTAGATGACTGTTTCCATTCAACTGGATTAGTGGAAAAGCATCCACCATTTTGTGGGGAACTTGGACAGAAGCTCAAGACATGACTTCTGTCCTAACTCCTGTCCTTTTTATCTAGAATATAGGGTTTGTACCAACACTAGATAGTCTAAGATGCCAGTCTTGTACAGAGGAATGAGTATAATTTCCAACCAAAAATGTTTTGGTCTTACAAATGCAGGCAAAAATGTTGCAACCACTTCAAGAATAAAAGAAATGATAGAGGAAAAAGAAAGAAAGAAAGGGATGTCATGAGATCCTAACCTGGGCATGACGGTAAACAATATTTATGACCACAAGGAAAGTGGCTATATCTTTGGCCACTCATTCTTAGACCTGAAGTGGAAAAGCTTGTAGCAAAATGCTGCAAGGTGGACTTGGTTCTTAATGTGACTGATTTTGGTGTCATTGTCCACATCTTCGTGATAACATTACATGTGTTATCTGCACTTGATGTAGGTGATAAAAGCAATTTTTCAATGGGCAAGGTCATGAGAAAGGGAAATTGTTGTGGGACCAATCTTCTGCTGAGTCCTCATTCTAGACCAGCTTCTACATGGTGCCACAAGTTAGGGGAATGTGTGACTCTAGCTTCAGTTTGAACAACTGTAATTTTATCTTGTGGCCTAGGATGATTCTTGCTGTTTCTCATTGATGCTGATGCTAGGTTACATTGTTGTCCTGTGGGTTAAACCCGGGAAATACTTGCCAATATTGCCTATCGGCAACCACTTGAATAAGGAGCACGTGCAAAAATATAACACCACAAAGGTATTTGAAATAGATGACTGGAAAGACTGTCTTACTTTGCTTTGCTCAATAACTCCTCCATGCTTGAGCAAAATCATCTGCAACTTTAGCAATGAAAGGAGACACGGGGCTTGTGATAATTGAAATAATGAACATATTGTACCTATTGCTAATTGGAGCCTGCATCAAAATTTGTTATGTACAGTGAATCAGTTGTTGGCACCAAACTGTTCAAGCAATGTCTTTGTTTTGAATGGATACTCGGTCGCAGAAAGCTTCGATTTAAAGATAGTTTGTCGTTTAAACTTCAAACTAGACTTATACAATTCAAGTCTCCAGACAACTCAAAACAAAATTCATAAATGGTAACTTTAAATAATACTTAGACAACTTGAGGCAACTTTACATAACACTTGGGCAACAAGTTAATCCATCTAGGGAGAATCTTTAGTCTTTGTCATACCTTTCTGAGCATTCAAAGTTCCATGTCAGCAATAGGAAATTATTTGTCAATTTAGAGAACTGAGTAGTTCCCTCAAGTTTCCATTAATTTTCTCCATCTTGATAAGTTCATCAGGGGGGGTAGCAGCCCCTCGAGTTGTTCATAGAGTTTCTTGAAAAAGGGGCTGCCCTGGTGCATGAAGCTCCCACCTATGCTGGGTCCAAGGAAGGGGTGGACCACAAGGGTCTATAGTACGTGGCCTTACCTTGTATTTTTGCAAGAGGCTATTTCCATGCCTTGAACCCGTTACCTCAAGGTCACATGATGACAACTTCCTTGGCACCAATGAAAAAGGTTGAAAACCTTGGAAGTCTAGAAACATAGGAGAATCAGAGGTGGGTGTCTTATGCAATATGGTATGAAGAAGACCAGAAGATGTCAAGAATTAACAGGTACACCTGAGACAGAATGATTATAGAGGCCGAAACTCGTAGAGATCTGGTTTTCATGGAAGAGGAGAAAGAGAGAGAAATAAGAAGGGAACAGATCGGTGAGAAAGTAAAACAAAGATGGGATGTTATAACAGCGCTCTGAAGAGAGACATGAGCATTTAAAGATACCAGAAGCGAGTGGGAAGAAGTGTTGTTGTTTAAAGGGAGAGGAGTGAGACGTGTTAATCTAATTCTGATGCCATTAACTGTTTTAGGTTTCCACTGGAGTTTGGCTGGAAAATATTAGTAACACCAGAAAACATGTGGAGTTTTGACTCTATTTTCATTCTGATGAATAACAAGTATCTCCTTCAGTTATTATTTGAAGTCCCAGAAGGAACTTTCAGACGGAACTTGTGCTTATGATTCAGTAAACTAGCCCCCCACTGGCATTCAGATATCCACCTCCTCTGGAGCATTACAGGCTTGTACATGGCTTGATTTCTAAACAGTCATCCTGATTATCTGCTCTTCAAACCATGTTGCATATAAACTTTCATGTGGCTGATGAACTTCTGATGGTTGACATCTGCTTTGTTGATAATGTGTGCATGCTGTCTTTTTGTTCGATCCAATTAGAATATCTGTTAGTTTGCTTCTTGAGAACTTTGAAGCTTGAATCCGACTCGTCTAGTAGTCAGAGTCTGGTCCTTTTTGGCCTGGGATGATAGGTTTGATATTGGCAGCATTAGGATGTAGGCCTTGGATTAACTTACATTTATGTAAACCTAGCCTCTTGCAAAATGCAAGGTGAGGCTGCGTACTATTGACTCTTGTGGTTCGCCCCATCCCCGGACCCCATATATGCGGGAGCTTCATGCACTGGGGCTGCCCTTTTTTTGCATGAATAATTACTCAGTGAGAGTATTTGTCTCCTTTTAAAACCAGTAAATAAATGCGACCGGTCTTCTTCAGTGCAGTGACCCTGAGGCGATTCTTGTTTCTACACAGCCAAAGGTGGGAGAAATCAAAATTTCTGGAGTCACAGCTTCCCGACCTGTTTCTCCGTTACCTTTGGTGGCAGTTAATGATGGAAGCTCATATTTTCAACGGAAAAAAATTAGCAGCATTAAGTGGGTTCCAGTTATCTGTTGATCGAAGCCGTTGATTTAATGGACCTTGATATGGATTGAACCACACACCTGCCTTTGGTCTTGTTGATGGATGCAGTCATTGAAATTGATCTCGATCATTTATATAAATGGTTTAGGACATTAAGCAAGGAGGGCCTGCTGTTACCCTGGTAATGGAACCGTTGATTGAATTACCCGTGGATAGTCTTCTCTCCTATTTTACCCCTTAAAACACGAATAAGTCCATTTAAGAAGATACAATCCAATGTTCTATGGCTATTTAGGCGAATAACCTTTTTATCCATGTTCTCAGGCTGCCAATAGCAAACGTGATAAACATCATTGTCCATGGATGATCTTATCCATGGTTTGTGATCCTCATTTCTAGCAGTCCTAATGAATTTCTATGCAATGGATTGCGTGTTTGTTATCAAGGAAACATAAAGGGCAGTCCTGAAGCTCCCGCCTATGCGGCGTCTGAAGAAGGGGCGGACCACAAAGGCCTATAGTACGAGGGGCAAAATATAAGTAGGGCGCCACCTCTCATCTAACGATTTATCTGCTAGTACCTATAATAGATGAATCATTAATTAGAATTCACCCAAACCTGAAGAATATAACCCTTGTTGATCTGATATGGACTGTTAGTATTACATAGGCCGAGATGGTTGGTGATTCAAAATATTCATCCTTTGGGCTGTTCTCTAGATCCGACATTTCGTTGCTCCAGCTTTATTTATCCTACAGATTAAAAGATAAAATGTCATTAACTTGGGATAATTCGAGCATGTAAAAGGGATATGAAAAACTGTTGCAGCCACAATCATCCAAACTGTGCTTTTTGACCCATAAAAGAAATTTAAAGTTAGTGCAATGAGATGAATAAATCAGATCATATAAAAGTGAGCTTAAAAAAATATGGTCGCTAGACTACACTTCAGTCAGTTCGGCATTCTTCAACCAACATAATAATCATTTTCTTCTGTCTTTTTTTAATAATAGATGCGAAATTAATCACTGTGATCATTTTCTTCTTTGTCTTTTTTTAAATAATAGATGCGAAGGTAATCACTTATGCAAATTAGTGGGGAAGAGTAGAAGAAACTTCAAATCCTGCAATAAAGAGATTGTTGTAAAGGTGTTCTCCTAGCTGCCAAAACTCTTGCAGGCCTCACGGGCGTTAAAGCTCGATGGCACCAATGGAATCTTGTCTACACTAAGATTGAGCTGTGATAATCTTGTTGGCCAAGTTTTTTTATTATTCAGATGATAATAAAATGCAACAGTAGAGTTGTCGTCGTGTTACTTTGAGGTGATGGGTTTAAGGCGTGGAAACAGCCTCTTGCAAAACACAAGGTAAGGCTGTGTACTGTAGACCTTGCGGTCCACCCCTTCCCGGAACTCTGCATATGCGGGAGTTTCGTACACTTGGGCTGCTCGTTATGATAATAAAATCTTAATCTATGTAATCGAACCGTATTTGTGTAAATGCAAAGATGATTCTTTGTAAGCTGAGATCAAATGAAGCATTACTCCAACTTCGAGCTCATCTTCATAGCATAAGCAAAAAGCACTCAGCTGGTTGATCTCATTTCTAGCTGACAGGAAACTTTAAGTTTCAAAGGATAAGAAGAAGTTTAATCGCCTGCCAACCGGCTTACACGACTTGCTAGCTGGTTAATGAACAGAAATCTATAGCTCAAAATCACTTCTGCTATTGCCAATCGGTGGGTAGAGGATTCCACCCACTGATTGAGGCAAGACGCTTGGAGAATTTTCTCAAGGAGAAAAGCCAACCTGTTAGAGTGAAAATCAACTGACTAACAATGGAATAGACAAGTTCCAAACGTCGTTAGAGGTTTCAACTGACTTCTACAAGGTTTTCAGTGGGTTGTTGCCGAAGACTTCCATGAAGAAACATGTTTAAGGCACAAACCGATCAACTTGATTAGTTTGCCAGTCGACCAATAGACGAAAGTTCACATGGAGTTAGACTTTTGGGTGCGAATCAATTAACCAACTGATTTGCTTAATGGTCTGACAACTTTATTGTTAGCTGTTATCCAGTTTTGCTGTTTGAAGCTGACAACAGGTCTATTAGCATTTAAAGATCAAGTAAAAATGCAAGATAAGGATGCATACTATAGATCCTTCTAGTTCGCCCCTTCCTCAAACCTCGCATAGGCGGGAGCTTTGTGCACTGGGGCTGTCCGTTTTTTATTTGAAGATCAAGCAAGTGATTTAAAGATTACATCTTTTGTATTTGAAAATCTTCTCTCAATTAATGTTATGTGATTCTTATTTCAAGATATAGGGATTCTTTGAAAAGAGTTTTTGCAAGTGCTCTCTCTCTCTCTCTCTCTCTCTCTCTCTCTCTCTCTCTCTCTCTCTCTCTCTCTCTCTCTACAAATCTATTGAATTGTGATTGCAATGAAATGGATAGTACTGGAAAAATAGAGATAAATTCTTCTACAAGATAAAGGGGGCAGCCCCGATGCACGAAGCTCCCTCCTATGCGGGGTTCAAGGAAGGGACAGACCACAATGGCCTAAAGTACACAGCCTTATCTTGCATTTTGCAAGAGGCTGTTTCTACGCCTTGAACCCGTGACCTCAAGGTCACAAGATACTGCCCATATTTCGCGTGCATTTATTAGACACTTAGTTAGCAATAGTTGAATTGCTGCTTATTGATCAAGCTAATGTAAAAAGAGATGTACTTCAAAATAAATTCTAGTACTATATCAGTCCCCAAGATACCATTAGTGCAAATTCTTGGATATGACTACACAAATTTGTATGATGGACTTGGAGCTAAATATGTAAGAAGGCAGCTCCTGCATATGCAGGGTTCAGGGAAGGGGCGGACCACAAGGGTATATAGAACGCAGTCTTACCTTGTATTTTAGAAGTAGGCAAACTAAAAGCAAACAATATCACAAGATTGGCCAACCAAGAGAGGCACTCGATTTTAGTGATCTGAATCATTCATCGTGTTTGGCCTACTCCATTTTGAGGTCAACCAAAGAAAAGAAAAATGGCCATCGGAGGCTTCTAAATACAAAAGTTATTAGTTAAAGAATTTCAATCGACATGAATTAAAAGTCAAGAAAGACAAGGCTAAATTCATTTAATGGTTGTGAAATTTGGTGCCTAGCCAATCTAAAGGATAGCCCCGGTGCACAAAGCTCCTGCCTATGTGGGGTTCGGGGAAGTGGCGGATCACAAGGGCCTAAAGTACACAGCCTTATCTTGCATTTTGCAAGAGGCTATTTCTACGCCTTAAACCTATGACCTCAAAGTCATATGACGACAACTTTTACCGGTGCCTAGCCAATCTAAGGAAGGAATAACATTATGAATGAACCAAATCATCGAGGTCTCAAAGTAAGTAGCGTCCTTTTTGCACACAGAAATCAATTTTCCTTAATACAATCTTAACCATTAAAAAAACAAACGTTTCCCTTTTATAAAGTTGTATAGACATAATCATGGACTAACTGGCTACCAATAACCAGAAAATATTCAATTTCCTATCTATTTGGTGTAAAAAAAACTTATATTCTGGTGTAAGAACGCATCGTTTGGCAGACATGGAGTACAGAAAAAGAAATTTTGGTTTATTAATTTTTTTTAAAAAGAGAAAGTTTGGTAAATTTACAAGAATACGTAAGAAATGCCCCCAAAAGAAAAGGAATAGATAAGAAGGAAGATCGAAGAAAAGTAGCCAGGTAAGGAAGACTGATCTTCGAGTCCCAATTGGCCATTTTTGAGGATTTGTACTCTAGCTCCTTGGATACTTTTGCACGTGAGGGAGGCCAAGACATGTACCTTATGGTGAAATGTATATGCATTCGTCCACGGAGACTGCTAAGGATCAAGCCTTAGCCTCATGTTCGGTTGGATGGGCAAAAGGATGCCAGTCTAAATAATTAATCATTTTCTCTATACCAAAAATAAGTAAACAAATAGAAATTAGAGCATTTGATCTTGTTTTGAGCCTTCAAAAATTAATAAAAATTGAGGGTCATTATTTTCTGCTAATGAAAACATATGTAAAAGTATCCAATAAAAATTAACTTTGATCTCTAACCTATCTAAGTTATTTCAAACATGATGGATATCTTAAATCTACAGAACAAAGTTTCACAATGCATAAAAAATAGGACATGAACTTCTTCTTTGCCTCAAAAGCATGCACACAACATAAACGCCAATATAGCCTAATAATAAGGCTAAAGTGCTTCTCCTACAAGTAGGTCATGGGTTCACGGTAGTGCATCTTAAAGAGATATAGGAAAGGGTATTGGTACATTCAGGAGATGTCCCAAGAATACATTCGGGAAGGTTATTGGTGCGAGCATTGTCCTTTATCCAATATAGCTTATAGTAGGCATTCTTATACGATGGGTGATATATAATTCGAGGGAAGTGAGATATTGAGGCTCTTTATCCAGACCTCAAAATTAGGCTCTCTCTCGAGAAAACATATGCCTAATTTAATTCAAGTAAGTGGTTAGCGCATTTTATTGGTTTTAACCATATTCTGGGATTAGACCCGGAGCTTCTCTGGAAGCCTAGATCAAGAGCATCGGTTTATTGTTGCACATCATTTGAAGGAAATGTAGGAGGGCCTGAAAATATAAGTAGGCCCTACTACTTTCAAAATACAAAGTGAGGCTGCATACTATTGACCCTTGTGGTCTTCCTCTTCCTCGGATCCTGCATAAGCAGAAGCTTCGTGCACTGGGGGCTGCCCTACTTTCATTATTCAAGCTTTTTTCTTCTTGGTCGTACACTACATGACTCATTCAGCAGAGTTCAACACTATCCAAATTTAAGATGGAAGGTTAGAAAACTGAATGACTTCATTATCAAACCTTCCACAAATTAGACGCTTATGATCAACGAGGTGGGTTCAGTAGCTTAAATTAATGTTTTCAGTCATCGAACAGGAGGTGTCTACTTGGTATTTTTAACCACTGTTTGATCAAAGTCCTGCCAAGAAGGTCTCAATAAACTACGGCCTGGTGCCATTCCAGATGCTCACCGTCCTCAACGCTCACCCACCCATGCCCTGCTGGCCCAGGATCGTCCAAGGAACATCTATTAAAAACTAGCCATTCCACACTTTGATTCTTTCTCCTCTCTAAAACCTTAAAATGGGAACACTGCTTATGTGCCTGGTAAAATGATATTCATAAAGCCCACGCCTTGACCCTCTAATTTCTTAAACTCTTTCTAGCCAGACGTTGATAGCCCATTTCAAACACAAACAGCCCTCACAAGGCCAACCATAAAGGGGTAGCTGTGGTGCACGAAGCTCCCGCCTATGCGAGGTCTAGGAAAGGGGTAGACAACAAGGGCCTAAAGTACACAGTCTTACCTTGTATTTTGCAAGAGGATGTTTCCATGCCTTGAACCCGTGACTTCAAGATCGCACGACGACAACTTTTACCATTGCGTCAAGGCTCACTTTTTCACAAGGCTAACCATCTATCTGATATATGTAAGTCAAGCCCCCTTATTATGGACAGGAAGGCATGGGTCACATTTCCATTTAGTTTAAGGAGTTCTGTGGGACTCAGATGCTCAGCAACATCCAAAGGTTCTGCTAAAAATAGATAATCTGTAAGAAATCAATGTATTAAAATGATCTTAACTTCTTGTTTTTTGGTCTTTGAAAAGAACTTATCAAATTAAATTATCTAGATTTTCAACTCTAAGAAATAAAGGATAAAAGAATTCAACGTGCATAAAATTTTGTATCTAACGTATCTAAGACATTCTAACATGATGAATAGCTTAAATCTTAAAATATTTTTTTTTACCATGCATGCTAGAAAGGGGACATCACCTTGATCAAGAGCAACCCTGCCCCTATTGGAACTCCAGTTTAAAATTTTGAAATCCAAACAGCCTATTTTCTCTCTCTAAGTTTTGCTAGAGTCATCGCCCCTTGACTTGGAGGTCATGAGTTGAAGGTATAAAAACAGCCTCTTACAAAAATACAAAAAATAAGGCTGTGTACTATAGACCCTTTCTAATTACCTTTTTTTAGATTTTACATTCGCAGGAGCTTCTTCGCGAGCTGCCTTTTAAGTATGGCTATTATATAATTAATTTCATCTCTCTCTCCTAACAAATACAAAGGTATCAACGTAGAAATGTGGTATTACATCCTATTTTCTCCCAAAACCGTCTAATTTTCTCTCCCAACTTCCACTCTCTTTGTTTCACTGCTAAATGCTCTCTATAAAAAAAAAGGGTCAGCCCCAGTGCACTAAGCTTCCGCCCATACAGGGTAAGGGAAAGAGCGGACCACAAGGGCCTATAGTAGGTAGTCTTACCTTGCATTTTACAAGAGGCTGATTCCACGCCTTGAACCCGTGACCTCAAGGTCACATGACGACAACTTTTTCTGTTGTGCCAAGGTCCCCTTCTTATTAAATGCTCTCACTCTCTTAAACTATGCCTTCTATCAATCTTCTTTGGTGTCGGTGACATGGGAAATGCCGTTGATTTTTCGAACATGGTTGAAGGATATCCGGATCACTGAAATCTGCTACGATTTGCATGTAGCTATGCAGATAAATGTTTTATGCTTCTAGAGCTGGCTGAGGGACCAAGACAAGTAAGGAGTTCTCCAATGAAGCTGTCAACATAAACATGAAGACTTTGCCTCCAATGTTTGACAAAATGTCCAAGATTCTCTCTGAAATCTCTTTATTCCAATGACTACTTATCTGATAAGCTAATATCTAATGTATGCTTTGAAATTAAGAGTGTTGTATGATAAAACTCCACATATGTGATTTTATGATCTCACTCTCAGTCCAAAGCCCGAATAAAGAGGGGTTGCGTCAGGTGCCAATCGGTGAAAAATTCTTCTGCAAACCTTATGACATGGATCTTATTTCGACTAGCAAATAGATCAATCTAAGTCAAAGAATCTAAAAACACAAGGGAAAAGCTCTAATGATTAAAAGTGGTGAAAAAAAATTTAAAAATACCTAGAATTAATAAAACAATGACTCTTCATAAATGTGAATGGAGGAACAAGATTCTTATAGCCAACGGCAATTAGGATAAGGTTTTGATGACGCTCTGATAAAGGCTGCTTATACTATATGTCTCTATGCATTTGTAACCATAAGCACCCATCATAAGCGCTTATAATATACTATAGACCCTTGTAATCCGCTTTTTTGCCAAACTGCTCTTTTTTAAATGCTTATAATAAGCATTGTCAAGTGCACCCTTACTCTCCCATCCCTTCTTTTCCCATTTCCAGAGAAAATAGAATGGTACTATGAGTTACCATGAAGGGCCTCAGTTGTAAATAATTGGCCCTATCTTCAGGTGATCAGGACCATTTAACTGATCTATCCTGAATTGGAAATCTAGTAACCCAAGAATCAACTTATACTTTCTTTTATCAGAAGCAACGGTCCACATTCAAAGACGTCCAAAAGCATCTGTTTGGAGGCCGGAATTATTCAAGTGGTGTAGTTTTTCCTCTTTCTATTTACTAGATATCCAATAGGGGAGAAACCAGTTGAACGATCTGGATCAATCAAAAGATGGAGGCCACAGTGTAAATGTGGAAGGGCTCAGGTAACTCGCACACACAAGGAAAGAAAGCAAAGGTACGAGCCATCCACAGATTACAGTTCTAGACCCACTCAAAAATCAGTTCTAAGCCCATAAATTACACGCCGCTCGTAAATGTAAGGATAATGAAGGGGAGCCTTGGAGGTTGGTATAATAGAAGCCTTGGGTTGATTTGATGTGTAAAATTGACATCTTTAAAAAAAGTGATTTTTGCTAAAATGCCATTATATTTTCGTATTTTTGCAAAAAATCCAATATATTTTTAATTTTACAGTATTTCTATTAAATTTTTAGAAATTTTGCAAAATTATCATTATATTAGTTTTCCATCCTCTTTTTTTTTTTTTTCAACAATATTACCTTTGTCCCTTTCTGCAACGCGAGCACTACCCAATAAACAGACCGCATTCTCCCACCGCTTACCCCAAATCCCCCACAGCCCCCCACTGCTAACCCAAGATCCCCCAACCCTCCCCACCCATAGCAGCATCGTCACTCTCGCGACCGTTGGCAGCCCCTCACTGCCCTACCTAGTAGAGATAGCACCCAGATCTCCCCGCCAGGTCAACTGTGCTCCGACCCCCAATTTTTGGCATCAGCCTTGCTCCCCAGGTTGCAGTTCCTATTTCTATGCTTTCTTCAGCAACTACATGTCTATTAGATGTTTGTTAGAAAAGGATGGCATTAGAAATTTTTAAAAACTAACAGAAAAGGATGATAAAAAACTAACAGAATGACAAATTTGTAAAATTCTTAAAAATTTAAAGGCAAATTTATAAAATTTAAAAATATTGATTATTTTTAAAAAATATTAAAATATAATAATATTTTTTATTAAAAATAATTAAAATATAAAATAAGACTGTATAGCACGGACACTTTGTAGCCAACACCTTTTCCAAACTTTGCCTACTCCGGAACTTTGTTGTCAACCACTCTATACCGTGCCGGAGACATCCTATCCATGTCTGTCCCTACTAGAAGATAACATCTCTCCTAGTTGGAATCGATCACTCTTTTATTAGCATCCATGACTTCTCACTTGCCATTAACTTTCACCATGATAGATCTGAGGACAAAGGGAGGACTCTTTATGTAGGGTTTGAAAAAAAATAGACTATAAAAATTTAAAATACACAATCTTACTTTGTATTTTGTAAAAGACTATTTTCATATATTCGCGAACACAACTTTTACTTTGCGTCGAGGCTTCCATTGAGGCCTGAAATAACTCTCAATCCCTAAACCTACAAAATGAGTGGCTTAGAAAAGTTTGGAAACCTTGGTAGTAAGTCCGACATATTAAATGTAGCGCTGGACCGCACCCTATCCGTACTGATTTGCACAGATCTTACCGTACAGCAATAAATATTATGCTGTTTTCTCAACAATTAAGCAGGAAAGATGAGATGTTGATGGCCCGAGATGGAGAAAGAATTCAACTTTGAAAAAATACAACTCCAATAATGCATCAAAGGCTTTCCTTTTAAATTTGAACAAAATTATGTTACATTAGGTTTGAAGATAATTTTTATTATTTTTTCTTTTTACTCACGAATAAATATATTTATTTATTTATTTGTAAGTAAGAAGAAAAGTTTTATTTGTCTGCTGAGACCTAACGCAAAATCCTCATTTTTGTCAAAGCTTGGACCAAAAGGTGGCGGAGTTAAATTTGAGTACAAAAACAGAAAAAAAACAAAGTGCTAGCAGGACTTCAGCTCAAGACACTCCCACCAGGATTCTCCTTCTAAACGTGTTCCGAATTTCAAACTAGCCGTTGGATTTATGGACGTAGGGAGTTCTCCTAGCAGATCTGGACTGCCTGACGCAACTTGCAAATGGTGGGGTCAGAAAGAGATTTACACCGAAGTTCTGTGTGCTACCTACCGACCTACAGAAACGTTACGTCGCAACTTTTCTCGAGTAAAAAGAGCGGGAACTCGTACGTTCCCCGCTCGTGCGTTCTACCCTGTACGGACGCCAGCTGTTCTTACTTGCTTCGCGGGATAAACGAGGCGTACCCAACACCGAAGTGACAGCGAGAACGATACACGTCGCCTCGGTGTATAGCACTTCTAGAACGATTTGTCGAAGGCGAATCTTCCTTTGGACTAAAATACCCTCCAAGCTTTATTAACCCTAATAACGGATTATAACTTGGAAGAGAGAGACCCCGTTGGGACTCAGCCCTGCAACAAAATAACGGTATCGGCATCGGTCCTTTAAGCCAAGGCCTTCTATGTCGGCCGATATTTTCTTTTATAATTCATATCGCTCAACCTTTGTTTTGCCTACATAATAACCTAATCTCTCTCACCGATCACTTGATTGCTACGATTGCAAACCTAAGATTATCCACTCAATCTCATCCAACCAAGCCATTGGATGCTTGATTAAGATCATTTAATCAATCCAAATTTTAGGCTCTGAGGAGAGGACCCACCAGTGACTTGGGTCACTGGATGTATGATGGGGATGGGATGTGGTCCATGAGACGATGAAAAAGACTCATGGTTGGAAAAGCTAAGTCCTTAGTTTAGATAAAAATTTGGCCAATCTCACCCATCAACCTTACTTTTCTTCTTTCACTGTCTTTCCCATCTCCACACTCACACTCTTGGTTACAACCTGTACAGGAATATTTAATGGATGGCAAGGCAAAGAGAGGTGGTTTTTTCGTGGTACAATTTCCTTGTTAGGTCACATGGCTCCATAGAATGTTGCATGGCTTAAGATATAATTATTCTGGTGGCAACGAGTTAGGTTTCATGGATATCATTGCAGGGCCATTATATTAATCTGGACCATTGTATCTTATGTCTCCTCCTCCTACCACATTTGTTAGTGGGAAGCTTAGGGTTCTTAGGTGTAAAGATGGAGAGAGATCACGTGAATCAGGGGCTTTTTCCACCATAAGTTTGGACGCATCCACGGTGATTACATCGAGGAGTTCCGATGATTCGACGATCCTCCTAGATCTTACCACGTGCCGTACATTAAACCTAGCTATCGGAGTTTTGATCATCATTGTAGATTAACCTTTAGTCACTTAACAAGTTGGGTTTGAGCTGAGAAAATTATGATGCCGCGGTGATTACATACTAATGGTTTTTTCGTAGCTCAATTTATGCGCTAAGTATGCAGCCTATCTGAGTCATTCCAAACACGATAAAATGACTTACATCTACAAAAAATCATCAATGTGTACGAGAGTCTACGCTATCAAATGCTCATGAGCATCTACCTTTATAGGAGCTCGTCGTTGCTCAATTATACACTGGTAATTTTCTTATGTCATATTATTGCCAACTCTAGCACATAGATAAAATTATTTAAATATAAATAACTTAAAACCTTGAAATTGTCCTATTTGGATATTTACGACCAAGATGTACTGGATTCTCTTTCGAATAACGATGATTTTAGTCTTCGCTGGTTTGGAATAAGATCATTATCCACGGATAAACAAGCCCCTAGTATTGAATAATCCACTGTATAAAGAAGTTTTATAGTGGTTAATTGTCAAAACTTAGGACAATCACGTGTGCTTACTGGGGATGACCCTGGCTTCCATTTGCCATCCAATTTGCTTCTCAATCAAACGGCTCAAAACTAATCACTAGAGTCCCATTAATCCTAGACGCCCAAGTAGCATCTTTAAACCTCGCTTGGATTAAGAAAAACAATAATGGCATTTCTGTTATATGTGCATAAGATAAGGGCATTCTCTAACCTCCAAACTCCACCTAAAATGACTAACCTGAAATTGTTGAAAAATAAAAGCGAGGAAAAAGCGCATTTTTAACGAAGAGGGAGGGGCCAAAGCTCGACGGAAATCTTTTGAAGCCGCCGAACTTTCTCGCCTCTGCAACTTTTCCCGGCTGAAACCACCGCGATTTCCGGCACCATTGCCGTTTCGAGGTTGACGTTCACAGAGTTCACGTTCCATTGTCTCTTCGTTAGTGTTTCCTTCCACTCGTTCTTTCTCTAGACCTTTCCTCTGCAAGCATTCTTCCCTCTTTCTCAAGATAGGAAGTTTCTCAAGTCCTGACAGCTGGTAAATCCTCATTTTCTCAGCGAATTGAGGTACATCTCGCAGACGAAATCTGATTTTTGCTCCGATTTTACCTGTGGCGACCGTTTTAGAGCGGCCATCGGTGTTGAATTCTCACTTTCCTTGATTTAGTTTCTGTTCTTGTTAGCATTGTAAGAGATTTCATTGCTTCTGTAAACAATTAGGATTCTTCACAGAGTTGAGATCATTTCGAACAGTTTTTCTTCAGAAATGTGTCATTTTAGGTAATGTTTCTTCGATTCTTCTGCCATGGTATCGTTTCTTTGACGCAAGTGTCTAAAGTTCTCATCTCTCGGACTGTTCTCTAGCAAAAAACAGAACTTTCTTGTTATAGGACTTCCTTTTCTTCTCTGCTAACCGTAGGTTTTGGTTGTTAGCTACTTTGTTGGTCTAGGTCTTTATTATCTGAGCGTTAGCTTGTTTTTAGCCCCTTTTTCTTACTTCCTTGTCTTTGTGGTATCTCCATTGCCCTTCCAATCCGTTAACTGTGGAAGTCCTTATTCGTCAGACCGAGTTTCAGCTCTGGAACTTTTTGCCTAAGTTGGTAGACTGGGTAGTATCTGAATTAGCTAGTTTTTCTATCCAGGTTTCGTGTTGGTTATTTACTGGCCAAACTAAGACACTGCTGAATTCTACAGCCTGCCTCTGTTCTTCAGTTGAAACTGAAAATTTCCCTTTGAAATCGATTACCGTCCATGAATTCAATGGTTTAGGTGCAGAGATTTCTTTCTTCTACTGTTATTTGTCAAATCATTCCTACAAAAGTTGTTCCAGTACCCAATTTTCAACCGGCCCCTTGATGAACTAGAATATTTCTTGATTTGGTCCAGTCTCATTGCGGCTGCTCATTTACGTTCTCCGCCTTTGACTCTTGTTTCCCCAGTTGTTTTTCCCTCTCAAGGTTGTGAAACGGAATTCGCCTAATTTAGTCCAAACATGCGCATCTTATGTTGAAATTGTATGTTTTAAATTTAGCTCAAAGGCCATGGGACCTGCAAGCATTTTCTTACTTCTTTTACTTATGTCAGCTGTTTCTACATAACAATTAAGGTGGGTTTCTGGAGTCTGACTCTCGCAAATGATCCACAGAGCTTAGAATTTGGATATCTCACCTCATTCTCACTTTCTGCAACTCTAAATACCTTCGGAGATGCTTGAAGGTAAGATTTTGCTCCTTCATTCGTATCTCTGTTTACACGTATTCACTGGGTTCATCTCCATCGTTGTTGCTTCAGAGATTCCTTTAGGATCTAAGCTCTCTGCTGCAGAAAACAACTATTGGGTCTCCTTGAACGGGAATTTTGCATTAGGGTTCTTCAATCGCTCAGATCAGCCCAACCTTTATAGTCTAGGCATTCGTTTCAATTCAATTGCAATCCCATTCCATGACCGACCTTTGGTCTGGGTTGCTGGTGCTGATATTTCAGTTGTCTGTGATTCCTATCTCCTTCTCACAATGGATGGAGATTTGGAAATCATTGATTCCTTCAAGGGAGTTGCCTGGACCAGCAACACCAGCCATTTCTCTGTTACTTCTGCGGCTCTTTATGACAATGGCAATCTTGTCCTCCTGAACCAAGACCAAGATGTTGTATGGCAAAGCTTTCTGACTCCATATGACACGCTTCTTCCGGGTCAGAATCTATCTGTCCTTCAAGGCCTTCGAGCTGCAAGCAGAAATGCCTACTCGAGTTACTACAATCTGGACATGGATAAGTTGAACCAGTTAAAACTCTGCTGGGAAACCAGTATCTGTTACTGGAAAAGTGAATCATCTTCTGTTCCGATCGCTGGAGCCAGATTCACGAGTGATGGAGCTCTGCAACTTCTAGACCGAAGCTTCAGACCCGTCTGGTCAAAATTTGGAGAAGATCACAATGATTCTTCAGTCGTGTTCCGGTTTCTCAGACTAGATGTTGATGGGAATCTTCGGATGTATTCCTGGGTTGAAGCATCCAAATCATGGAAGTCAGTGTGGCAAGCAGTTGAGAACCAGTGCAAAGTCTTTGCTACATGTGGTATTAATGGCATCTGCGAGTTCACCCCAAAAGCAACCACAGTTTGTAAGTGCCCGTATGGTTCCACTGTCAGTTCAAACTCAAAATGCTTGGCACCGTACGGGGAGAAGTGTCGTTCTGGTTCCACCATGGTTGCACTTGAGCATACGTTTTTATATGGACTGTACCCTCCTACTGATTTAGTCACGCGTGGCAGTCTACAACAGTGTAGAAACTCATGCCTGCAAGACCCCCTTTGCACATCAGTTTCCATAACCAATGATGGTACAGGTCAGTGTTTGTTGAAACAGACCCGTTTTGTCACTGGTTATAGACATCCCTCCATCCCATCGATTTCCTACGTAAAGGTATGCCTGGATCCAGTTGCTGCGCTGCCCACAAATTTTCCTGCATCGGCTCCACCCTCCACACCACCTCCTCTAATCAAACATCCACGTAAGATGAGCTTACTTGGTCTCATCGGAGCTGCCTTGGGCATATTCTTCACTGTCATTGTAATTCAGATTGTGCTTGGTCTCTTCTTCTTCCACAGAAGAAAATCCACTGAGAAAAGAGGAACTCTGGCTGATATAGGTCCTAATTCAAGAGGATTGATTGTGTTATCCTACTCTGAAATCAAGGATCTGACTGGGGATTTCAAGCACCAACTTGGGCCAAATGCATATAAAGGGGTGCTTCCAAACAACCGCCTAGTCATGATCAAAGACCTGAGCAGCTCAGAGAGAGTGACATCCGTAGAAGAAAAGCAGTTCAAGGGGGCAGTTTCAGTCATAGGCAGCATTCACCATAAAAATCTGGTTAGGCTCGAAGGCTACTGCTGTGAGTTAGACCACCGGTTTTTGGTTTATGAGTATGCAAAGAATGGTTCAGTTGACAAATGGATAGAGGAAGCTAAACTAATTAAGAAGCTAACATGGAGAAAAAGAACTGAGTTGTGTCTTGGGGTGGCAAGGGCAATAGCCTACTTGCATATGGGATGCAGGGAGTTTATTAGCCATGGGAGTTTGAAATGGGAGAATGTAGTTTTGGACGAGGAGTTGGATGCTAAAGTGTCTGAGTTTGGACTTAGAAGAGTAGGTTATGGCACCCTCCAGAATGACGAGGGTGCTGAAGAGGATGTTGCAAGGTTTGGAGAGATGGTGATTTCAGTGGTGAGTGGACGCCAAGGTGGCAAGGATGTTTGCAGGTGGGCTTATGCGGAGTGGGCAGAGGGTTGGCCCCAGCGGGTGCTGGATGTACGGATTGGAGGGGATGTGGATCCCCAAGAGTTGGAGCGGATGCTGAGGCTGGCCTTTTGGTGTGTGCAAGTTGATGAACGAATGAGGCCTTCAATGGGGGAGGTAGTGAAGGTGTTGGAGGGGACATTGGCTGTGGATCCCCCACCACTGCCATTTACTTGCCAAAGATCACTAGAGGAAACAGTGTTGGAATTGGAAACATAGAAGGTTCCCCTTTCAAAGATGGGGTTGATTCTAGCAACAAGAAACCAATTGTGCCATGAAAATCAGATATTAACCCTATTTGCTTGTATGCCATTTTTCCCTGAAGATGTTAATATGTAGCTAATTGTAGAGAGAGGAATGTACAGCTGGTTGCTGCCTAAAAATCAGGTTCAGGGTCTCTTGTCAAGGGCCACTAGAGATGGTTGGCATTAAGTTTGTTGTTCGTTGTAAGTGTGAATACTCTAACGAGTTCTGTCTTGATTCTTGCATTTCTTTTTGTTGGGAGTTGGAGAATCCCGTTGTAAAGCTGGCGGATATTTTTTTCAGGCCATTGTAATTATTCTTTTTCATGTATTTGTTTATTGATGGGGCAACCAGAACCAACTGCAAAGTTCAGCATCTCTATGTATCATTTCATGTAATGTGTAAAAAAACCGTCTTTTCTGCAACTTGGTTGACTATAGGTGAACAAAAGATACTCCACGGGGTAGAAGCTTGCTCTTGCTGAGAAGCTACTGCAGTGAGAGGATTCAAGGAATTTATGTGGACTGGGAAGGTCACAACTCTCAACAGTCCTGAGGTGATAGTTCAGAAACACAACTAAGGAAAGATTGCAAATGCAGCTTGTTCTCATTTTATGTTGTTTGTGTGTTGGAGGATCAAGAAAACGGACACTCGATTCATGTTTCCATAATCAAATCACAAAGAGGAACCATCTTCTTTGAATGGAGGACACTAACTGATTCAGCAGATACGGTTGCCTAGAAAATTATGATTAACGAAGCTGAAATTGTTTAATCTTTCTCTATTCTGAACATCTTCAACGGGCATTAAAAGCTTGTTAAGATTTTTAACAGCCAACAAGAGCTTTGTTTTAATTATTAGTACCATGATCAGTTCCGTTTAGTTGTTTCCCCACAAGCTTAAGGTGACTAGCAGGTTGCATTGGGCGTATATTTTCTCTTTGAATGGTGAAGAGAAATGATAAACCAAGGCCAACTTAGCCAGCTCTCTCCCTCTCTCCCTACATGGGACACTTGGTGATCGCCCAAAGGAAAAAATATAAATATTTTGACTTGAGTGTATACAAAAGTGTATATATTTCCACTAGTGTTTCTAACATCTATACTTCAGTCACAACCTCAGTCTCAAACCCTTTATTTACACTGCTTAGTGTAATAAGAAAGACCCATATTGATGAAACAGGGGAGCTCTAGAGTAGACAGATCACCAAGAATTCAATGCTATCTATTTCTTTCTTAAGAATCCAAAGGGTGGGAAACATAAGATGACAAAACAACGCCATCTCATAAGCAACAAAAATGTACTGCTTTTTCATTACTTGTAATTGGAGATTTACATTTACAGTTCCAAGAATTAGCCAATATAACGAGGCTACTTTCAGCTAACAAGCTGATTACAATGACCTCATTAAAAAACAAAAATAAAACCTCCAGACATTGAGAAACATCTGCATGAGTCTCTCCCGGTACTAATGGAGTTCATTTTATGTTGCGACCTTGACTGAAACAGCATGAATATTACTAGCACCTCCAAAATTGGCGATGAGTTCTAAATAGAAGTAAGAATTAGAGTTGATGGTGAATTGGTATCTGTTCCCTGTTCCTGCAAGAAACCCTGCAACAACCACAAAAGTGGAGAAGCTCAGCACTAGAAAAATATCCTAGAAGCAAAAAATTACTGGATCACAGTCCATGCAGTCCACTAGTCCAAAAAGAATGCAAACAGCACAACAGTCATAAAATTGAATTCACCTGTCCAAAAATGCGCAAAGAACCACCTGTCAATGGTCAAATTAAGCCCATGTCCACAGGTGCATCAGCTGGGAAGTCATTGGACAAGTATGAGCAGCCACTTGCACAAAATGTAGTACCATATTGTACTGTCTGTGGTAAACAAAATGCCTCAAAAACATTATTGTAACCTTCGCATTGTAAATGCTCTCGGATTGTAGAGGTTCAGCACAGTCTCAATCCAATCTGATTCTGTTTCTGCTGAAGGAGCTCGACTTACTGGACGCATCAAATCAGATACAGTTGTATCATTGTTAGAAGTAGCCGTAAGTTTACCTTCAGTGACCTGTGAATTCACAAATGGGACAGTGACCCCGCGGCTGAGAAGTCTTTGCTACACAAGAAATTATTACAGTAGGGCTGCCGTGACCAGGTTACAGGTTTGAGGCATGGAAACAATATCTCACAAAACGCAAGTTAAAACTGCACACTATAGATCCTTGTGATCTGTTTTTTTCCTGGACCCTGCATATGCAAGAGCTTTGTGCACCGGAGCCCCACTTGTTAAATTTCTTCAACAATCCAAACCGTTCATGATTGCCACAGGATCTATAGTGAAAACGTGTCAGCGATTGGACATTCTAAGCCCTTGATTTATAGAAGATGTATTGAATCCACCAGATGAACACCCCGGATCGCCAAAACATGCACTTTTAGCCACAAATGTTAGGCACCGAGAAATTTCTGTGAGGTTGTCCATTCTCCTACATCCATGTATATGCTACCCTGCTAGACCACTCATTTCACGTAAGATAAAAATGCCACGTGGACGTCATCCGTTGGTTAGAAAATGCTTTTTGGGATAAGATAATCAATCCATGGCACTCTAAGAACCTCTCTTTCTATCACATTCTTTCCACTTCGTATTCCTACAAGCCATCCATTTCATTCCTGAGAAGCCTGTGATCAAAGCCGGCGAGCAAGCAACAGAGCGTGTGACAATGGCATCCATCACCATGACGGCCTCATTCACCGGCGGCATGAAAGTCTCCGGTCATCCTTCGGTCAACCGCCGAAGGGTAATTGTGGCCAAGGCCTCCTCCCAGGCTGCACCAGAAGAGACCAACAACAAGAAGAACCAAAGCGAAAGCAACAACACTAGGAGGGACATGATCTTCGCCGTTGCTGCCGCTGCAATCTGTGCCGTGGGCGGCGGTCAGGGCATGGCGATCGCGGCCGAGCCCAAGCGTGGAACACCGGAAGCTAGGAAAATATTTGCACCGGTGTGCGTCACCATGCCCACAGCTCGTATTTGTAACAAGTGAGGCCTTGGTTGGGTCTACTTAGTGTTATTTGTAACTATTTGGACTTTCATTGTGACAAACCTGTGATTCTTGTTTTGATTGGAAATCTCTTCCCACAATGAGTTCCCATGAAAACAGTTGTTGTTGTGTGGCAATTACAACTTTTTCAATTGAAAATTATTAAAAATGAAGAAAATAGTAAATTAACATAAGAAGATTACAGAAGAAAGATGTCCTAATTATGAGGGAAACCATGGATTTCTTTGCTACTTACAGTTTGAAGAATATCATAGTTGAAGAAAAATGCATTTAAGCTAATTAAAGTCAGTAGATTGGTTTAATACTGAAATATATTTAGTTGTTTGTTTATTTTTCCTATACCTAGTTAACATTAGTTGCAGGAGAAGGATGTCAATGGTGGACGGTTTTCTAGAAGGAAAATGAAAGGATTATTTTGTTTGTTTTTATGTTCCGGTTATTTTGATCATTTTAAAAAGGGGGAGAGATTAATTAAAGCGTTTGTAAGCTTTGTCTCAAAGCACTCTTGCCTTTTTATATAAAAAGTTGGGGTCCACCTATAAATGATTGATCTAGTTCATTTAATTCATTTAGCTTGGGATGTATCCTAATTCAACAATCATCAGATGGATAATTCTAGCACTTAAAGAAATCTTTTTTTGTTGGACTGCTACAAACTTCCTAAATACTATCCATATTCAAAAACGAAAAAACATGATCTCGTAAGATGCTAATCTGCATGATTTTTGAAGTAAGGGAAATCCAGAGCCAAATGAATTAGATGAACTAGGTACATCATCTGTGGGTGGAACCAATCATGCAAAAGTAGAAGCGCTTTGACACGTAGTGCTTACAAGCACCTTCATGCAAAGTACTTACAGGTGCTTTGATTTAGCAATCCTCTTCTAAAATCTTATATGGGTCCTTGCGGTGGAGACTTGGTTTGGAAGTCTTGTTCATTTAAATGCCATATAAAATACTTTTCATCTTCTAATTTGTATCAAGTTTGGAGATTAAGACTGCTTAACCAACGTTAAGGAAAAAATAGTCCACGTAAACACAAGAAGAAATTATATTTTTTGGGAGATTGTTGGGTTCAATGGAGCAAAAACAATGATAAGTAATCTTGGTGAGGAGGTGGGGAAGACTAGTTCAAAGACATAAACTCACAAGGAAAGGTTTTCTTAGTTTATTTGTCTTTTTTGCTTTGTTGCCTTTGATCTCTTTCAAGAATTTAGCTTTCATGAGGAGTCTAATGACACAATTTCTCGATCAAGGTAGATTCCTTTTCTTTGCACTCGTAGGATTATCTCGAAGCCAGGAGAAATACGTAAGGTCTTCAAGATTGTTCACTTCAAAAGAATAATTGTAGTTTTTTGAATTATATAAGACTTTTAGTATCAATCTCTATGATTATTACAATAAATTAATTACTAACATTTTGATTAATCTTTTATTAAACAAGGAATTATAATATTTACCCTTTTGGGATCCAATTCCCATGATAGACACATTAAATCATTCAAAATGTGGAGAAGTTAGGTTTAGGCCATAATTAAATTACTTTTTAAGGATGGAGGTTGGGACTTGTAGTACAAATTGTATTTCATTGGAGATGCTATACATCCATAGTCAATGTAACTGGCTGAACAAGGATGATCATCTTTAAGCCCCGTAGTTATTAGAAGAGACAATCATAGACAACATTCACTAGATTTTGCTCTTATGATTAAAGTTTCATCATCATCTCTTAAATCTATAAACTATGTACTCCAAAGGTTTCATATGATTTTGATTTCACTATTTGAAAAAGAGAAAGAGAAACTATTTCTACAGTGCAAAATGCCTTCTAGTGTATTGGTGCAAGAAGGGTTTGAACTGGGGCACGCTGAAGAGGGTAATTGTAGTCTTTCTTCTCATGGGTGGTGGGCCTCTTACGTGGTATCCAGTAGGTCAAAGGTTCGAGGTGCTCATAAGTGCATGTGTGTGTACTCGCGCGTGCATGCATGCATGTGTGTGTGTTCAACATCCATAAATAAATAAATCTAATGACCCATAGATTATGACACCACTTCAACCCAATCTTGGTTACTTTTATCAAGCTTTAGGATTTTCAATTTACTAAGCCTCCTCAAATGTCCAAAATTCTCTCTTGTAACATAGTGTAAATAGATATATCATGTGCCTTTTTCTAGAATGTTGAACTCACACATGAGAATCCTAAATGGGATGCTAGTTGCACATTAGATCCCTGACTCCCTCAAAACACAAAATTAGAGTAGAGTTCTTATTAAACTTGATCTACAAAAGGCTTATGACTTAGTAGATTGGAACGTGCTTGATTATCTTCTTGGTAGAATAAAGGATTAAGGTTTGCCTCTCTTTTTTATTCCTTTCCATCCTAGTTAATGAAAGTCCAAAAGGGTTCTTTCAATCAAGTAGAGGTCTCAAACAAGGAGATCTCTCATCTCCATTGTCGTTTACTATCATTTGGGGACTCATGACTAGAATTTTCCCAAAAGGAAATGATATTGGTATTTTCAGAGGTTTTAAAATCAATGAGGTCAGCATTTATCTTCTCTTATATGCTGATGATACTCTTCTCTTTTGTTAAGACTCCTAGCTACAAATTTCACACATCTCTAGTATGCTCATGTTACTTGGTCTCCCCTTCTTGTGATATCTTTTAAACTCAATTTTGATGGATCTAGTTTTGGAAATCTAGGAAGGTGGAGGTCTTCTTAGAAACCATCAGGGTCTCTCAATCTTTGAGGTTGTTGGTCATATTGGCTAGTTTAGTTCATTTGAAGTTGACATGATAGCAATATCTCAATGTTTGAAAATTTGAATGATTACTAATATTTGCCTCTGGCGGTTGAAGGTGACTCAAGAAATGTTGTTTAATTGATTAACAATAAAAAGAAACCTCCATGAAGATTCTACAATCAGGTGGAGATATCAGAGAATGGATCGCAAACAAAATTGTTACTTTTAGACATGCACTAAATAAGGAAGCTGATGAATTGGGATGAATCACTCATGTTCTACTACTATGATGAACTTTGTATATTTTGCTTTCTTCCTCTAGCTGGGTAGCATTGTTCTTCAAAAGAAACGAGAGTTCTGTTTTTCTTTGAACTATTGAATTTTCTTATTTTGTTCAATAAGATGTGAAGTGTTCTTTTGGCTCATTGTTCTTATAATTAAATTGATCATACCCTTGATGTATTAGCTTTCTTTTAATACATCATTTTTCCATTTAAAAAAGTGTAAAAGAATTCATAGATAGAAGAAATAAACACACTTTTTTCTCCAAAAGTGTAATTCCCTCTCTCTTAAATAAATACACTTTTTTTCCCTAAAATTTATAATTTTTTCTCTTCTTTTTTGTGTTTCATGTTAGAAAACTAAACTATTTTTCTAGTGTGAATTGGAAAAAGTACAACAAAAATAAGTTTTTCCAAATAGGAATACAGAGATTTCTTATGAAATCACTTTGCAAACCACTCTAGGAATACTGCAAGCCTTATGTTACTACAAAAAAAAAAACCATATTGGCATAAAAACTGCAAATAAAGGATGACTGGCACGAGAAAAAACAAGGGCTGAATATACCACTATCATTAAATATTACTCTGGCAATATCTTAATAAACAAATTGCTAAGGAGGATCATCGAGAAGATCTCAATTCTCTAAAGATAACTTATGATTTTGCCCCCTTTTCTAGTTGTAAGGTCTTGTCCACCTTAGCCTTACAATGAAAACACTTTCTCATAATTATTCATTTAATAATAACTTTGGCTATCTTTCTTCAAATGAGAGATCGGATCGAGATATACTAAATCTCATGAGCCACATGCTCATTTTATGCCCCTTTATCAACCAAAAGTGGTTTAAGAAGGATGAGAAAGAGACAAAAAGTGTGGATGGAGAAATGAAAATAACACAGGTAACAATTTAAGTCTCCTCTCCTATCTTTCTTTAGATCAATCCCAACCAAAGTTAATTACTTTTAATATAATTAATTAACTCACCATTATTTTTTTCTCATTAATTTGGGGATAAACCTCCTAAAGTCTTCCTTTTTTCTTTTCCTACATAATGATTTGGTACATCACTAGACCTCTTGAATCTATGTGGCTCAAGCCTTCCCTTGGATACATGTATCTGGTGATTAGAAGTCAATAGTGGGGTCATTGTACTTGAGCCTATGTGAACAGAAAATTTCACCATTTAATCTGTGGGCAACAGGAAGATGTGATGCAGACTGACAGAGACAAGTAGAAACAGACTATCAACAAATGTGGTTGTGATCATTTATATGGTATGGTTTTCAGATCATGGACCCTACTCTGTGGGATCCACCTTCTTACCAGTCTTGTCAATCATTATGTATATCTTGAGGGAAGATTATTAGAAATAACAAAAAAAGTAAAGTTAGGTGGATTTTTTTATATAGTAAATTTATAAATTATTGTCTAATTTAAAATGCAATGGGTAATAAATAATAGAGAAAGATCAAAGTCATGCTTTTATTTCCTATTTTTCTTTTTCATTTCCTCTCCAATAATTCCGGCTAGATAAATAAAGTAAAGATAAAGAACACAGTGGATTTTCTACGGTCAGGATTTACCCGCGGGTCCCAGAGACTAGCGAATGAAATTTCTTTCCATCACCTACCCCTGAAAAGCAAAACGGGCCCCAAACGACGGAGGAAAGTAATCCACCGACAGTCCAGCTGGGCGGCTACCCTGCCTCAAGCCGCTGACTCAGTCGGCTAAACTTTCGCTTCGCTTGGCATGGCAGCTGCTTACGAGCTTGGGGAAACAGGAAAGTTCAATGCAGATTCATCGGGGGGCCCACTGAAGTAGTGATCCTGGCCGTTTAGATCCCCACCCTGCCGTTCCTAGTTCCTGTTATGGCTTGTAAAGTGGACGGCTAAGATAGTACTAATAAAACAAAAGGGAGAAAAGCTAGTAACATACAATGCTCAAAGACTCTTTTTAGGTTCTAAATCTGCCACATGGGGATGATCTAATCCACTAATACCCTAAGTCTGCCTCAGAACCGTTGATTTCAAATCTTGATCGAATAATCCTAAACCATTTATCTGCAAAGCCTTCCTATCGGTTTGTGCCGGCACAATGTGAACCACTGGATGATATGTTGAGGATGATCATATGATTCGAAAAGTAATTGTATGGATAAGATTAAACCGATGAGCCATTGTCTTCTATATTCTATTACGGGTTCTGTAAAAGTACCCTCTGTCCTGCACAACGAAAAAAAATATAAGTTGGCAAAATGAGGGTAATTGCAGGATAAATTCGTTGTTACGATTGGGCTAATCTTGATCTAAATTCCCTTTATCAATGAGATTATTTTTTTTTATCATCTAGATAAGGACGTTCATCCATTCAACGGATGAGATTAGACACCTCCAATCGTGTAGACTGTGCACCTGGAGTGGTTATCCCGTAGAGGAGGGCCATTATCAATTTGGGCATATGTATTTAAGAAGAAGAAGAAGAAGAAGAAGAAGAAGCCCCATCCCCAAGCTGTAACAGAAAAGAATTAGAAAAATCCGCGATCTTAACCGCAACAATCGCGAGCTAAATGGAGTGGGTGGACTGATTCTAGCACTCGGCTTAAGTAAGAGCGAGTGTCGGCAGCCGACAGATATTTCACTTCGGCCTTCATCCGTGCTGCCAGCTCAGCACCAATCAAGATTCTCCCTCCGGTCCAAAACCTTACCCGTTACTCCGTAGCGACTGCCAAGCCAAAGTAAACCTTTTCCACCCTCGCTCTCTCCTCTACAACAACAACAACAACAACAAATCTTCTCCACCTTCTTATCAATTCAGATCGAAAGGCAGCGGCAGAGCAGCATTTCGTAATTGAAATTTCCTTGCAGGTTGCTTCCGATCTAGATTACGTCTCCGTCTCCTTTTTACGGTGGCGGTGAAAAAGAAAAAGAAAAAGGCCATAGGAAATGATTGAAACCCACCAGTTTTTTTATTCGGATTGAAAGGACGATCGGTGAGGTGTCGTTATCGGTTTCTGGGAGGTATTTAATTCCGGAAGGGGGAAGCCTAGAGAGAGACAGGGTTTCTGAATCCTGTAGCCTGCCGCTGCACGAGATCTTGGGCTGCGGTCGGCGATCATTGCAGTGTCTGGTTGTTGGAGGATTTTAAGTTTCGATTTGGTGGAGATCTGAAGGAATTTGGGAAAAGTTTGCCTTTTTTTCGTGCCTTTTGATGCCAATTGGAGCAGATCTAGCTGAGGACTGAGGTTTCGGAAGGTGCATTCTCCTGCAAGTATGTAGAATTGAGCATTTACAGAAGAAATACTCGTTTTCGGTTGTTTCTGATAAAAGGTGCTTTGGAGGACCCAAGTCCCTCTCTTTCGCAGCTCGATCTGGTTGCCGGGTGAGCAATTCAGTGAGAATTCCGTCTTTTAAGCGAAAAACAGTTTCCGGAGCTTTTTGCATGTGTAGTGCTGGTACTTGTTGCTGGATGAGGATTTGAGCTTTTTGCACGTGAATTGGCTTTAGATCCGCTGAGATTTAAGGATTTCTTGTTAGATCTAAGACCAAATTCGGGTGCCAATGGAGTCAGCAGGAGAGCCTGGGGTTAGTATTGAATTTCTCCCTTTATTTTTTCTGCAAAACTCCGATTTTTTGGCTAAAATTCGGTGTTTGCAACTGTAGTTTACTAATTTAATGGTCATTTGAGACAATTGATTTAAAATTTGTGCATTTCCTTTCTCTATGAGATGAACTGAATTGAATCATGGAAGTCCCCAGGAATTTTTCTTGTTTAGAGTGAATTGCATCAGTATCAGTCTTTTTTTCTCATGACTGGATTCGTTTGTTTCTTGTTCTTTACGATGAGTGTTTCCTTTGCTGACTTATGTTACTCGTTTGTGCTTTCCTCTAGCGAAAACCTTTGAAACACCTTGGGGGTCAGGTTTGCCAGATCTGCGGCGACGATGTTGGCACTTCCTCAGATGGGGAACTGTTTGTCGCCTGCAATGTTTGTGCTTTTCCTGTTTGCCGACCTTGCTACGAGTATGAGAGGAAAGACGGGAATCAGTCTTGCCCTCAGTGCAAGACTAGATACAAGAGGCATAAAGGTTTGATGCACCTAAGATGTATTGTATTAGCAGTTTTGTGAATGGGCATCGAATGTAATATGTAGTTTCTTTGTTTCTTTCAGGAAGCCCTCCCATTCATGGCGATGAAGGGAACGATGGGGATACTGATGATGGGGCCAGTGATTTCAATTATTCATCTGGTACTCAAAACCAGAAGCAGAAGATTGCTGAGAGGATGCTGAGTTGGCAAATGACTTATGGGCGAGGGGAAGATGTCAATCCTCCAAGCTATGATAGAGAGGTTTCTCACAATCACATTCCTTTGCTCACCGGTGGCCAGCAGGTAGTTATGATACAACATTTCTGCTCACTTCTCATGATTATGGGTTTCTCCAGCGATTTATCTCTTTGTCACGGTTTGTTTTGTCAGGTTTCTGGTGAGTTACCAGCAGCATCTCCTGACCATCTTACAGTGCCATCTCCTGGAGGTGTTGGTGGAGGGAAGCGTGTGCATCCTCTCCCATATGCGGATGCTGGTCAATCTCGTAAGTTTTCTTACAAGGCTCTGGGGATTGAATTTTGCTTTTCTTATGTTTTTGCATTTGATTTATGAACTCATTGATTTTTCTTCAATATTTGTTCACCATGTTGCAATGCATTTTTTGCAGCTAATATTAGGGTTGTAGATCCAGCAAGAGAATTTGGTCAAGGATTTGGTAATGTTGCCTGGAAAGAGAGGGTTGATGGCTGGAAAATGAAGCAGGATAAAAATGTGGTGCAGATGAGCAATGGAGGTCATGGTCCTAATGGCACTTCAGAAAGGGGTGCTGGAGATATTGATGCTAGCACAGATATAAATATGGATGATGCTTTACTGTGAGTTTCCTGCTTGATTGACTGAGTCTGTAAATCACAATCTATATAAACATTGGTATCATAAAGGTCTTACTAGCAGATTAGTCCTTTTACTCTATAAGAATCTGTGCAATTTGTTCAGTATTCATGGCCTGTTTATTATGTCAATTGATCTCCATCTGTAGCCTTTCTTCAGCTAGAGAAAATTGTGGGGATGTGATTGATCTTTGAAATCCTTGAGCTGTAGTGATGTAGAATTCTTTTCACATGATTTTGTGGAGAAAAGGTTCTAATTATTACTAAAGAATAGAAAAGAGCCAAAGGAAAAGAAAAGCTAACCTTAAATCAAACCTGATCTATTATTGGTTTTATTGTTTAAAACTCCCTGAGCAGCCAATCATTAGCTTGACCAATTCAACCTGTTTTAGACTCATGAAGTCTACTGAAATCTAGTTTGCTTCACCTATATCAGTATAAGATTGCTGCATCATTAATTTACTTGCCAGGAACACAATACACATTGGACTAGTTCTTATCTGAGTACAACTTTTGAACACTGCCGGATCCCATAATTTTCTTCTGCTATTGAGAATATGATGCAATTTTGACATTCACAACCTGATCCTTTATCCTTAATATTTTGCAAAGAAGTGCATTGTTCTTATTAAGTTCAATATCTCCACCTGCAACAAATTGCACGCAGCATTAACAATCTCACTGATAATAAAAAATTCCTTAGTAGATGAATTAAGGGCATGCAAGTTTGTATTAGAGAAGAAAGATGTTTCTTGGGTTCCTTTGGACCATTTTGGACTATAGAGGCTATCCTTCTCAAAATTGTAGAAGTTTTAATTCAATGATTTGAGTGATCCGAGGATTACACTCAGGTTTCTATTTAATTTTTCTGTTGAAAAAGTGCATCTTTCCAGCATCTAGTTTTTCAGCTTCCCTGGTGTAGCTGCATCTAAATTCTAGAACACAGCATTCAGAGCATTTTCTTGGAGATTGATAAGTGGTCTGTATAATAAAAACATTACCCGAGGGTCTGGAACATTTGGCAATGCTTGTCTTGGAGAAATTGATACTTTTTCAGCTTTCCTGGTATAGCTGTATCTAAAAAGCAGTTCACTGAACATTGTCTTGGAGAAATTGATAAGTGATCTCTAGTATAATTCAAACATTACCAGAGGCTCTGGGAAATTTGAAAATTCTTGTCTTGGAAGATCATACCTTTGACTTATTTAAGAACCGTTGGTTATTACAGAGTTGGTTTCATTTAACCTGGTGACTTGTGCATGTGTAGGTAAATGATTTGATTTGATTCTCATGCTGGGGTTTCCAACAAACTTGGATTGATTTCGCTATCATAATTTACCTGATTTGTAATGCAGGAATGATGAAGCCCGTCAACCTCTTTCAAGGAAAGTCTCTCTTCCTTCATCCAGGATAAACCCATATAGGATGGTCATAGTTCTGCGGCTTGTTATCCTGTGCATTTTCTTGCACTATCGGATAACAAATCCTGTTCCCAATGCATATGCGTTGTGGTTGATTTCTGTAATATGTGAAATATGGTTTGCAATATCTTGGATATTGGATCAGTTTCCAAAGTGGCTTCCAGTAAATCGTGAGACATATCTTGACCGGCTTGCTCTGAGGTAAGGTGCTATTGCCAGTTTATCCTTCATAATTCTCCAAATGAATTGTAAAGTGGGATTGACCCCTTCATTATTAATGGTTCTCATTTTGAGTTCTTATGGATGACAGATATGACCGAGAAGGGGAACCATCACAGCTGGCAGCTGTTGACATTTTTGTCAGTACTGTTGATCCTCTAAAGGAGCCTCCTCTTGTCACAGCAAATACTGTGCTCTCAATTCTTGCAGTGGACTACCCAGTTGATAAAGTCTCTTGCTATGTCTCTGATGATGGAGCTGCTATGTTGACATTTGAAGCTCTGTCTGAAACTTCAGAATTTGCAAGGAAATGGGTTCCTTTCTCCAAGAAATACAGCATAGAGCCTCGAGCTCCAGAGTGGTACTTTGCGCAGAAGATTGATTATTTGAAAGACAAAGTTCATCCATCATTTGTCAAAGATCGTAGAGCCATGAAGGTTGGGGTTTACATACATCTTATCTTACTTATGGTTCTTTCTTTTTTTACATGGGTTTTCAATTGCCTCATACTGTTGCACATGCTACAGAGAGAATATGAAGAATTTAAGGTACGTGTCAATGCTCTTGTTGCAAAGGCACAGAAAGTTCCTGAAGAGGGATGGATCATGCAAGATGGCACACCATGGCCTGGAAATAACACGAGAGATCATCCTGGAATGATACAGGTTGGTACCTCCCTCTGTCTCCTTCTTTCTTTTACTTTGAGCACTACACCAATAAATACCGTCAGTATAAAGAAGTTACATGATACTGTGGGAAAGATGTCCCTGCATCACAAACAAATCCTAAAACAGTATAAAGATCTACACAGAACTACAAAACCACTATACTAGATTAATTGATTGCTGAAGATGACTATTTATGTTTCAAGGGTTTTCTCATTCACAACAAGCTATTTCCAAAAGAGCAAGATGTTCTGTTGATGACATTTTGATCATGCATCTTTGTCTTTTATTCTTATACAGTCAATAACATATTGGTCATGCATCTTAGATTGTTAATCTTTTATTCTTCCACATGCTTTCAGGTGTTTTCCAAATTTCATGAGAATGAGAAAGATTCTGTTGACTGTTGTTTTCTACCCAATCAATTGCAGTTTTATCTGTGAATTACTGCTCTCAGCACTTCCTGGTCTAATTCAATAACTTTTATGTTGTTTGCAGGTTTTCTTAGGCCATAGTGGAGGGCTTGACACTGAGGGCAATGAGTTACCGCGGTTAGTCTACGTGTCTCGTGAAAAACGTCCAGGCTTCCAGCATCACAAAAAGGCTGGTGCAATGAATGCACTTGTAAGTGTTTAACAAAGATAGTTTTGAACTTAGGTATGTTTACGAATATCTCGGCTCATTAATAGCTATCATGATCCTTATTGGCAGGTCCGTGTGTCCGCAGTCCTTACTAATGGATCCTACTTGTTGAATCTTGATTGTGATCACTACATAAACAATAGCAAGGCATTACGGGAAGCAATGTGTTTCCTTATGGACCCAAATCTGGGGAAATCAGTATGCTACGTTCAATTTCCGCAGAGGTTTGATGGTATTGATAGGAACGATCGATATGCTAATAGAAATACCGTGTTCTTTGATGTAAGTCAGTGATTATCTTCTTCAGAATACTATCTTTTAATTTTTTTGTGATATTTGTATCTGTCATTCCATATGTTAGATTCAGTATTATTTGCTCATTCTAGTCAGAAAAGAGTAAACATTATGATCAACGATTAAAACACCTGAAGATTGCACATGCAAGTGCTGCTTGCAAGTCTGTTGTTAAGTTGGGTGAGGCAGCATCAACCAGATTCAAATGGCCCTGGGAATAGAAAATCTGGACCTAAGTGATTGACTGGTTGTTTTGCCATATTGTCAGAACTATCTTTCAAGTTGAGCTTTCCTAACCATGTTTTGCATTTTAATGCGAACTGCAGATCAATTTAAGAGGTCTAGATGGCATTCAAGGCCCTGTTTATGTCGGTACTGGATGCGTCTTTAACAGGACTGCTTTATATGGTTATGAGCCTCCTCTCAAGCCAAAGCACAAGAAGCCAGGTTTCTTCTCCTCATTCTGTGGTGGACCACGAAAGAGAAGTTCAAAGTCAAGCAAAAAGAGCTCAGACAAGAAGAAATCAAGTAAGCATGTGGACTCTACAGTGCCAATATTCAACCTAGAAGATATAGAAGAAGGTGTTGAAGGTATGGCTATTGACATTCATCCTTTTCCCATTATCCCAGACTCTTCTTTCTTATAGCCAACCCAATTCATTTTGCAAAGCAATCCTACAACCTAAAAAATGGAAAATCACTAAAGCTGCAAGAAAAACAGAAAAAGGTTATTTACTCCAGAAACATTTTAAATAGTTCTACTTAATATGATTGAGTTGATTTTTCTACTGGTTATTTGGCTGCGAGTGTTTCTTCATTTCCTAATCAACTCCATAGATTCATGGAGCTAGCAACAAATACATTCAACTTTTGGGTGAACTCTGTCCGTCGTTGTGCTAATTCATCTGTAATTATGATCTTATCCATATCAGTTGAAAGAAATAAAGAGCATAATAAATAAACTGATAAGTACGACTTATGATCCACTAATGAATGTCATTTCATTATGTATTATGCTATCATTGAAATGCCGTCCTGTCTTGAGCCAAAAGTTCCGTCTTAAGCGAGCCTGAGGCATTGATTTTTTCTTGTCCTTGTACTTAAACAAATTAGGTGTAGGATTTGATGATGAGAAGTCACTGCTCATGTCACAAATGAGTCTGGAGAAAAGGTTTGGCCAGTCAGCTGTATTTGTTGCCTCCACTCTTATGGAAAATGGTGGTGTTCCTCAGTCAGCAACTCCCGAGTCCCTTCTGAAAGAAGCTATCCATGTTATCAGCTGCGGATATGAGGACAAAACAGACTGGGGAAGTGAGGTAGGGTTCTTTCTTGTTTCATGGTTGCTTATGTTGTTAGCTTATATTTTTGCTACCAGCATGTAAATAAACAAACATACATCTCTTTCTTGTCTCTCTCTCTCTCTCTCTCTGTTCTAACCTACAACATGTTGGGTCTAGATTAGCAGCATGGTCAAAAATTCATTATGCAAAGATTCATTGGACAAAAAATGGTCATGGTAAAAGGGCAAGTTAGGTTAAGAAGGTTTGGGTTTCTGGTCCATCTACTGCTACTAACCTTATGCTGTATTAATGATATTCTTCTAAAAAGTAGGGAAGAAAGGTGGGAAGGGTAAATACAGAGATTAATGGTTATTTTGAGGAGAAAATTGTGATATATGATGAGGTTTGTAATAGTCGAAAGACCAGAAAAACAAACCATCTCAACCTAACTTGCCATTGTCCTATAGGCATTTCTTCCAAAGAATTCTTTGTGTGCTAACCTACACAGAGCAGGTTGTACATTAGAACGACCAACCCACCCAGAGAGAGAGAGAGAGAGAGTGACACACCAAACATCCAAAACATAGATTATCATCTATATTTTGGCTTCAAAAGCTCCAAATGGAGAACCCAAATCCAATTGACATGAAATTTGGGACCTAGGTTGTCTAAGATGGGCATATCATATAATTAAGAGAGAGAGAGAGGGGGAGTAATTGTAGTGTAAGTTGTAAATTATTCACAGTGACTAGAGAAGGATATGTTGACTGCTTGGTTGTGCTAATGACAAATGCATTCAATGTCTCAAATGAACTCAAGCAGTCACGAGGAGATTTTATGTCCTGCATTTGATTATGGAAAGGGTGGATTATAGTGTCAGAACCAAGGATATCATATGTTTGAATGCCATCCCAAGTACCCCTCAAATATTGCCAACAGTCTAAGGCATCTTTTTACATTTGTTGTCCTAAACAAGTTATTTAGTGTTTGGCCCAAACATGGTGTGGGAATGCTGTTAGAAACATCCATCCCATGTTCTCTCTCTCTCTCTCTCTCTCTCTCTCTCTCTCTCTCTCTCTCTCTCTCTCATGTAAGCAAAAGTTTAAAAGCACATAATCAATATAGGTTGCTTTAACAGAAGTACCTTGACTTTTTGCCAGAGGTAAGTGTAATATCTGTAATTCTTTATACTAGTGATGGATATAAATAGTCTATGCCATCATACAATTTTGTAAGATGCTATTGATTATCGACTTTTTTGTACCTAGATTGACTTTATTTACTGGCAAAGAATTGCTGAATTCTTCTGAGATTTGTTGACAACAATAAGAATTGTTGTGGAACTTCGTTCCGTATATCTCTGTAAGCATTGCCACTAACTCATGCCAGTAACTGAAACCTCATCTTTTCCTAATGATGTAAGTGAAACCCAGCTGAAACAAAATTTTGTAATAAAATGATCTGACAATTGTTTGAAGTCTCGAACATGGTTTTGTGCATTCAATTCTTTTTACTAGAAAGAAGTTGCATTAATTTCAGACAAGCTTATTCTTGTCTTTGTTTTGGAGAATAATCAATAGAGGCTTCATGAACCTGGTTGTAATTCTTCTTGGCAGATAGCCAAAATTCCAATAACTGTTCATAGGTAGGAGTGCTGGGGGATTGGTGTCTCTTAACCCTTAAAACTTACAAGTTTATACTTTTTGGGCCTGTTTTTGTCAAGGAGTTTTTCAGTTGGTATTTCTGATACTACAGTGCTTTATAAATGAGAAAATTATTTTATTACAAAATGAGGGTTCAGTAAACCATTCAATCTGTAGGAAACATGCATAAACTATGCTAGCCACTACCTGCCCTGCTATTTAAGTGGGTGATTTCGCATGGGAACCACTGCATCACCTAAAAAGTTGGCAACCTTTCGGTTGCTCTGACATGGTGCTTGCCATATGCAAAAGAATCAGTAAAGTTCAAGTGGTTGATGGGATTAAGTTACCTTCTATCATGTCTGAATATCTACTGAATGATATTTTCATGCAAGAATTTGGAAAGTGCCTTTTCATTGCTAGCTCTCTCTCACCTCCTGCTTTTACAATTATCTGTGTTTCTGCAGATTGGATGGATTTATGGTTCTGTTACAGAAGATATTCTTACTGGATTCAAGATGCATGCCCGTGGTTGGAGGTCGATTTACTGCATGCCCCAGCGCCCTGCATTCAAAGGATCTGCTCCTATTAATCTGTCAGATCGTCTCAACCAAGTGCTTCGATGGGCTTTGGGCTCTATTGAAATTCTTCTCAGTCGGCATTGCCCCATATGGTACGGTTATGGTGGAAGGTTGAAATGGTTGGAAAGATTTGCATATATCAACACCACTATTTACCCAATTACAGCAATTCCTCTTCTTGCTTACTGTACTTTACCAGCTGTCTGTTTGCTCACAAGCAAGTTCATTATTCCTCAGGTATTTATACTCTGCCCTGCAAATTATGTTTTTTTTTTCTTGTATTTGAATGTAATTCGTCAAATTCTTGATCACCTTTTAATAGATGTCTTATTATAATTCAACTGAAATACCTGAAGTTCTAGTGATGTCCTGTCTTGCTGTTTCCTGGGTTCAACTCTTTATGCAGCTAAGATATACTTTTTCTATTTACTTGGGATGATTGGGGGGCTGAATTTTGTTTCATGGCTCTTATTTATGCAGATTAGTAACTTTGCGAGCATATGGTTTATCTCTCTCTTTCTTTCCATCTTTGCCACTGGTATATTGGAGATGAGATGGAGTGGTGTTGGGATTGATGAGTGGTGGAGGAACGAACAGTTTTGGGTTATTGGAGGTGTATCTGCCCATCTCTTTGCTGTTTTCCAAGGTCTGCTGAAAGTCCTCGCTGGTATTGACACCAACTTCACTGTCACCTCCAAGGCATCAGATGAAGATGGTGATTCTGCAGAGCTTTACATGTTTAAATGGACGACCTTGCTAATACCACCAACCACCCTGCTCATTATCAACTTGGTTGGTGTGGTTGCTGGAATTTCCTATGCTATCAACAGTGGGTATCAGTCATGGGGTCCCCTCTTTGGGAAGCTCTTCTTTGCCTTCTGGGTGATCGTTCACCTTTACCCCTTCCTCAAGGGTTTGATGGGACGTCAGAACCGGACACCGACCATTGTGGTTGTGTGGTCGATTCTCCTTGCCTCCATATTCTCCTTGTTATGGGTTCGGATCGATCCTTTTACCACCCGAGTTACTGGACCTGACACTCAACTATGTGGAATCAATTGCTAGGAGAAAGAGAAACAATATGACAACACGAAAAGAATCTTTGAAGACGTAAGATACAGCTTATGATCATCAAGTAAGTTTTATGGGCTCTGAATATAAGCATGTATTGGGGCTCTCTCTGTCGGTATCACATTGTGAAGTATATGTAGATAGGGCTTTTTGAATGTTCTTGTATTGTTTTATAAATTATTATTCTTTTTTGGACCTAATGAAACTTGGAGCTGCTGCTGTCTTGGCTTTGGAACAGACTTTGGCTGCTGGAGATGTTGTCGTCTCTTGTTGGCTAGAAGCCCCAATAAGGAATTCGATTTAAAATATTAGAAATTTTGCCCTTTTTACTGGGTCTCTATATAGTAAAAGCACTTCCTGCTGGAGTTGGGTTGGTTGAATGGTCCTTTGTATGTTTAGTATGGTACAAAATGGTAGCAAAAATCATGAAGGATCAAAGTGATGCAAGTATGCAAATGCAGTCTCATGCTGACTCCAGATTTCATCTATAAGGTAAAGAGCTTGCAAAAATGGAGAATCATACTATACTCAAAAGCCAAGAATGATAGCTTTTGATCAAGGTGCTTGGATGCCAAAGTGGACCAACTGGTGACCAACCAAATCAACGGCCTTCTGGCCGGTGACATCTATGTGGCAACTCTAGGGTGATCGTGAGCGTTGAAACTTAGGTTCCACAATCTTTTGCAATCTAAACCGTCAATGTAATGCATCATTTGCTAGCTGCCGAGTTGTTAGCAGGTTTAATGCGTGATCACTGTTGCTTTGGAGATTAACTCAACGGGACGGTGACTTTCGGTCTTCTAAAGGGCCATGCACTTTTCTCTTTGCTGGTTGCCTATCCCTTCTGTACTATAAGCATGGACAAGATCAAAACAGAAACAAATTAATGCTATATCGTGCTGTGGCCATTAAGAGAGATTTTGCCAGATCATGAAAACAAAATGTCGAGGCTTCTAATCAAGCATAAGGTAGTTCATTGGTCGATAAGCTTCGATTACTAACGAATAAGAGACTTTGCTAAGAAATAGTACTTGGCTGATGGAATTCACTTCCTTGTGTTGATGGAAATAAGTCAATAATGCAGTCATTAATTTGATGGTATCTGCCAAACAAGAGGGTGTAAGATCAGTTCCAAACACAAAACGCACATCAAGGGAAGATTTTTAGTCCGAAACCACTTCACGAGACTTACAGACCGGCCAACTGAAACAGTTTGTGAACTTGGTGCCCCGCAAAAAGGTGCCATCTGCCAACGAGGCCAACGATGGTCAGCTACGCTGTCTGTCGGAGGTGAACATCGGCTCACTGGTCCCTGAGAAGGCAATCTGGAGGGGCCAGAAATAACAGAATGACACTCTGATGTGGACTTCTAAGAGGACCCTTTAACTGCACCTATTTATGTGGCATCTATATGGATATAAACCTAGCTTTAAGCATCTCGATCAGAAAGAACACTCCTGAGTTTTAATCATGTTTTGAGAATTTTTCCATCAACCCTGTGCTTTTTTTCCTTTCTTACAATTTGGAAAACAATAGGAAAGAATGATGATACTTGATTTTCTGCATTTCTTGCTCAAATCTACCCTATTTCCTTCCCAGTTCCTTTCTCTGTCTTATGTATTCTTCTCTCTTTCGGACTGTGCAACGTGTATTAAGACTCAGAAAAGGCTGAGGTTGGCTGTATACACATCCAACAAGCCCCGCCACCTGACACAACCCCCACTACGGAAGTACAAGAGGCTCTCAATTGCACTCTTAAGGATACGAAAATAATGAAAAAATAGGTTTCATTTATTAACTTCTCCTATCGGAAATAATATTGACTATGAATTTGAGCCATGGCACATGGTTTCATAAAATCTGTATAATTGAATTTTTCCAATATAAATAGTGCATGACAAAACACAAGTAAATGAGCCTCGGCTTGAGCTTCCAAAGATAAATGTACACGAATAGCTATTTGATCTTCATCAAAGTCCTATCTTTTATCACTCTTCCACTTAAAAAACACTGGTCAGTCGCATTATAGCATAATTTCTATTTTCTGTTCAATATACCATTTAATGTGCTGAGGCATCTGCATTCTGATTAGCTGACCTCCATTATGCACAAATTCAAGTGATGTATCCCAAACTTGAAATTTGATTCCATTTAAAGGCCAGTCTAGTGCACGAAGCTCCTACATATGCAGGGTTCAGGGAAGGGGCGGATCATATAGTAATCAGTCTTACCTTGCATTTTTTCAAGATGCTGTTTCCACACCTCAAAACTCGTGACCTCCAGATCACATGACGACACTCCCCTTCATTTGATTCCATCTACCAAATCTAAATACCTGAACCTCTCTCTCGTACACACACATTGGACGTGTCTCTTAGTATAAACCTGCGATCAAACGCATGTCTCCTTAACTACAGAGATGCTGTAGCTGAAAATCATAATCATTAGATGATATCAATTTTCTCATCCTTTGAGCGGAATGATTCAATCTTCAGTAGGGGCACATAAAATGAATGACATGAATCATAAGGTGCACATAGGCTACATTAAGGACTGTTGCTCAGCTGCTCTAATCCGTTCATTATTACTGATAGGCTGCTTAGGATCATATTATCAATGAGACTTTTAAGCTATGAAACTTCATCATGGCCACTAAATGAGAGTCTATATCATGGGATTGAACCCGAACCCTAGTAATTGTGAAACAAAGCGCATTCCAACGATGATAAGTGCTCAAGCCCATACAGCAGTTGACCCGTGTGTAAAGGGTAGCATGAGCTACATCAAAACCATGCAAGTGAAGCATTATCTAGAAAGATGGATAATAACAGAAGACTTCCTAATTCACTATCTGATCATTTCAACTCTCTAATGAGAGAGAGAGAGAGAGAGAGAGAGAGAGAGAGAGAGAGAGAGAGAGAGAGAGAGAGAGAGAGAGAGAGAGAGAGAGAGTATTCTTCTTAGAAAAATTCCATTTTCCTAAAATCCTTTGGTGCTCTATAAAGTCCAAAATGGGGGAATGATATTACCATATGGCAATTAACATTAGCACTACCCATGTTATATATTTTGTCATATATACACATATATATGTGTGTGAAGGGGAGCCTTGGCGTAATGGTAGAGTTGTTGTCATGTGATCATGAGGTTACGGATTCAAGGCGTGGAAACAGCCTCTTGCAAAATGCAAAATAAAACTAAGTACTATTGACCCTTGTAATCCACCCCCTCCCTGGACCTACATAGGCAGAAGCTTCATGCACCGGGACTGCCTTTTTTTTTTATATGTGTGTGTGTGTGAAATATTTTAAGAAGTATATATATTCAAATAGGACAAACTGAAACTGGCAGAGGATCTCATATTCCTTGCCAAATCCTTCAGTCGTCCCAAAATTCAAAAAGGTAACTTCCAGATTATTGTCATTGTCTTCATCATCTGGTTGGTCATGATACCTCCCCGACTCATGTATATCATGTTATGGTTTTCTAGCTTGTAAACGGAGAGAAAGAATATGTAGTCACAAGTCATGGGAAACAACATGCTAACTATTTGTAAAACAATCTTAGTCATGATAATAGACCCATCATTTCTTCTCTTTCTAAGATAAAAATACAGCCATCAGGCTTCACAAGCCATACTTTTAACAGCCACTAAGGGGATTTGCCTGCAGCCATCTTTACTTAACGTGATGTTAATCACGGACTAAGGACTTCTCATCAATCATATCAAGCAGTTGCTTCATGACAACCCATTCCTCGATTTGATAGGTTTATGTCTGAAACAGCCTCTTGCAAAATGCATGGTAAGGCTGTGTACTTTAGGCCCTTATGGTCCGCCCTTCTCCAAACCCCGCATAGGCTGGAACTTCGTGCACCGGGACTACCCCTTTTATTGTCTAAAGTCTGGAGAGACAAGTAATTCAGTATTCTCATCTAACTAAGATATTGAATCGAAGCCAGCTTCGATGCTCATCATCTAAGAACTAGGCATCTTTCACAATCAATAAGCATGATGATGGTGAAGGCACAGTGACTAAAGATCTAACTGAATTATCAAGCCAATATCTCCCTTATGACAAACTACTAAATCAAATCTGACTCTAATCAATGTTAAGACCCTCGAAACGCATTGTTATCGACATGGATCAATCTCCATTCTATCTAAACCCTGGGAAAGTTGGTCATTCACATCTAATGAAGATGCCAACTTAGAATCATGATCTAACACTCAAAATATCAAAAGGGAGGGTAGATATTTGACATAGGAGACTTGGGTTTCCTATTGCAACTCATATCTCATCATCTCCTACCAGATTGAATATGAGATCTAACTGATCAACATCTAGATCCTTAACAAGCACCGATCAATAGCCATCAAATATGATCTCTCTGTAACGCATCAGAGAGATCACATCGGACGCAATCGGCCAGTGAGACGTGCCGTAACCGACAGATAGCCATGTTTCATGAGCCTAAGGGATTTTTCTATCAATAGGTCATGACCTCTAACACATTGGTGGCAAATAATCATGTCAAATTGGAACCATAGGTCCCTTCAATAAACAAATGCAGCAAGAGCACTAAAGTCTTACTCTCATTATGTCATAAAGGATAAGGCCCTTGCAGAACCATAGAATCGGGGAAGCTAAGTCACAAACGGCCACACAACAAAGGACCCCTCCAAACCCCATCCCTCCTCTTTCCCAAACTTCACCACGGCAAGTCTCGTGAGTGATATAACATTACCATCTCCATAAACACACGCAAATGCCATTCTCTTACCATACACTCACCAATCTTCCTTCCTTACCCTAACCGGCAATCTCTGTATATAGCAGAAAGAGTGGGAAAATTCTTAAACGTTCCACTTAATTTCACACCCTTGACATCACCACATACATTGCCTTAGTCTCTGGCTATGAGAGTTCGGTAATAAACAATCAATAAAGCCATTCTTTCGTGAACCATAAGCCAATCCATGTATGAAACCCAACAATACTTGAAAATCCCACGTGATAAAATATGATCAAGTCCATGCATACGTTCATGGTGTGTGGATGTGATGATCATCATCATGCAGATCATGTACAAGTCCATCCATGAAGTGCTGATCTGCCATACATGACTTCGTGTTTACCTGGCATGGACATGTCTTCACGGCATACATGTCCTACCAGGACAATAGGAGAATCACGAGGGTGTAATAATATGAGAACCGTTCACGTTTTTCCTGTACGGAGTACTGAGTATTTATAGCAGAAGGTGAAACCCTAATTAGGTCACAACAAAAAGAACATATATTTTTTATCTTTGCAAGCAAAGAACTATCTTTGAAGGGAAGACTTGGCATGATGGTAGAGTTATCATCATGTGACCTTGAATTCATTGGTTCAAGGCATGGAAATAGCCTCTTACAAAATGCAAAGTAAAGCTGAGTACTATTAACCCTTGTGGTCCGCCTCTTTCTCAAACCTCACATACACAGGAGCTCCGTGCAACAGGGCTATCCTTTTTAAGCAAAGAACTCTCTCTCTCTCTCTTAAATCTAATAAATCTAATTTGGCCAAAGGAAAAGGCAACAACCTGAACGTGAAACCAAATGTATTCTTGGAATGATGCCAAGTTGTAAGCAACAAACTGGCCATAAACATAATACATTACTGATAAAGAAAAAGATAAGAAAAACATATAAAATCATGAGATATCTAAATTAAGAGAGTTCCTATATGGTTGATGCACTTATTTTCACTTTGAAAATTTCAGCGAGAATAAAAATCCAAGTAAGACCAACTATTTGAATGATCAAAATAATCCTTGGATGAGAGATATAAAGGTTATTAATTGTTAGATGATTATAAGCTCTAGCTGTTGGTATGTGGTGTGCTTTTGGCGATGAATGTAGGTAGCCGGATATACCTGATAGAATATTGTAACTTTGGTATGACTCATCCATATACTAGAATGTAAATGGCTCAGATAATTGAGACAACTGGACCCTACATATATCTTTGCCTGCTTATAGTTTATATGTGCATGCATCATATATATGCACCTCTATTACAGTGTTTTTTGGTGAAATGGGTGTATCATTTATGGGGTTACATGTTGTGATATCCATCATATACTTCCAGGCATCAATGCATGTCCCTTTATAAATAAATAAATATCCTATTTGTATGCGTTTCTCATTAATAAATCAATGGGAAAAAGGAAAGGTCAGTAGCAGATAAATCGTTTTTGAGAGAGAGAGAGAGAGAGAGTTGGTGCAGTAAGGTCAGCGACCGCCCAAGAGATCCTTCCGTCTCAATCTCTTGTATATCAATCCATACCTTCAAAAGAATCAGGGAAAACAATATCCAAAAGCCGCCATTGATTGAATGGAGACTATACTCTTTCTCCATCTTTACCACCCTCTCTTTGTCTCTCTAAACTAGCTTGAAAAGCAACCTCTCTTTTCTATATAAATAGAAACTCATCATGACATGATTTCACCACCATACCTCTTCAGCAAAATCAAGTACTTCTTTGATATCAGACAGTCTGCTTTTTGTATCCCTTGCAAGTTAGAGAAAGAGAGAATAAATGGGTCTACAAAGTCAGTTGCTCCCTCTTCTCATGTTGTGCTTCTGTACGTCTTCCTGTTGTAACACTTTGGTGGAGGACACGGTCTCTAATTGTGTTGATGAAGCCTTGTCTTATGATAGAGTTGCCTATCCTACATATTTTGGCACCATCCAGGACGACGGCGAATTGGAGTCTGAATTCTCAAACTCGTTTGGCTACAAACCCAACTTCTTCGGTTTGGAAAATTTCCATCAGGTGGAGAGCCCTGATTCTGCACCTACAATGGTGAATGTGGGCGATTTTGGAGCTAAGGGTGACGGAACAACAGACGATACAAAGGTACCATCACTATAATGATAATAAAAAGCAAAAGAGAAGATCACACAGTTGAGATTGAATTGTCATTGGATCTTTGATGATGTCTGACTTTTCGTTTCTGTTTGAGTTTTATTTTTGTCGGTTAGAAAAGTTATACATTTTATTTACTTTGACCATCAGGCATTTGAGGAGACATGGAAGACGGCATGCTCATCTGCTCCATCTGTTCTTATGGTACCTGAGAATAAGAATTACCTTCTTAAACCAATCACATTTTCAGGCCCTTGCAAGTCTTCTGTTACAGTAATGGTGAGATAGACATGCTAATGCAAACGGGTCTGTTTTGACAATGAAGATTCACCCGTGGTCTTTTAATCAGACCAATTTCATTTCATTTCTCTCTTTCTTCATTGTTTATCAGATCTATGGAACCATTGAAGCTTCTTCTAATCGATTGGACTGGAAGGATCGCAGACACTGGCTTTACTTTGAGAAAATTGACAATCTCAGAGTGGATGGCGCGGGGACTATCAATGGTAATGGGGAGATATGGTGGAAAAACTCCTGCAAAGTCAACAAATCTCTTGTAAGTAGTTTGAATTCACATTTGCTAAAGCTGAGATGGCAACTATTCTCTTACAATGAGGACTAATCCTACTTACTTCATCTATGGTTTTGCAGCCTTGCACAGATGCACCTACGGTTCGTGTTGCACTATCAGTTTGCATTAACAAGCTTGTGATTAATAGATTATATAGCGACTAATGCGTTTCAATAACTTCACCTCTTTGCATTTTTCTCTAACAGGCGGTAACCTTCCATTCCTGTAACAATTTGATTGTGAAGAACTTAAGGATTCAAAACAGCCAACAAATGCATCTAGCTTTTGAGAGATGTGCAAATGTCCTAGCTTCAAATCTCATGGTAACAGCCCCAGAAAAAAGCCCCAACACAGATGGAATTCATGTTACAAAAAGCCAAAACATCCAGATAACAAGTTCTGTAATTGGAACAGGTAGGAAAAGATGAACCACAGCCCACACATTTTGAGAGAGAGAGAGAGAGAGAGAGAGAGAGAGAGAGAGAGAGAGAGAGAGAGAGAGAGAGAGAGAGAGAGAGAGAGAGAGAGTTTCATGCTTTTTTTCTTTGATGGAAGTTAGTACTTGACATCAGCAATTTGACAAAAAGAAGTTCAATTAAATAAACATTCTTTATGATAATTGAAGGTGATGATTGCATCTCAATAGTAAGTGGGTCTAAAAATGTGAAAGCTACAGACATTACCTGTGGACCAGGCCATGGAATCAGGTTTGAAGCTCAGCCAACCTTACTAAATTTTCAATAAAAACTTTCCTATTTTTAAGAATTTAATTTTTTTTTTTTTTGGGTGGGAAATTACCTTGGTAAACTCAGTATTGGAAGCCTTGGAGCCGGAAACTCAGAAGCCCATGTCTCACAAATACTTGTAGATGGAGCCAATATTGTTGGAACAACAAATGGAGTGAGAATTAAAACCTGGCAGGTAACAGTCAGTTCCATGTATCTCTCTGTTTATCAACTTATATGTGTGCGTATTTTTGTGTATGTATGCGTGTGTAATTATACAATATGTATGTATGTCCTTGTTATTCTTCAATATCATCATAACCATCATCCTCTTCTCTGTAAACAGGGAGGTTCAGGGCAAGCCCAAAACATCAGATTTCAAAACATTGCTATGCGGAATGTTACCAGGCCAATAATCATAGACCAAAACTACTGTGATTCCAAGAAACCATGTCCAGAACAGGTGACTTCTCAACCTCCCACCAAACTCTTAATCACTTGGGGTCATGCATGCAGATATTCTCTCACTAAAATTAAAAAAGAAAATCGTTTTGTTTCCCAGGGCTCAGCTGTGGAAGTAAGTAACGTGATTTACAAGAACATCAAAGGAACAAGTGCTTCAGAAGTGGCCATAGATTTTGACTGTAGCAAGAGCATTCCTTGTCATGGAATAGTACTGCAAAACATTAATCTGGTTGGAAGTGGAGGAAAACCCACAAAGAGCTCATGTGTAAATGTTGAAGGGAATGTAATTGGGAAGGTCGTCCCTGATCCTTGCTTCTAGAAAAGAAGGATCATCTGACTGTATATATTGATCATGGGTGGTGTGATTTTGTATTCTTCCATTAGATAATACGAATTATACTGGGTTTCTTTTTCCACTTTAGTTTGGAAATTTTGGTAGGTCCAGCTTGAAAATGAAGAACTGACATGAGGTATGTCAATTTACTTCGTTTTTCTTTCTCAGATTTGATAATTGTTTGCTTATTTTATTTGTTCCTTAACAGCAGGGAAAGAAGTCTACTTTAGATTGTTTCTGAGGAAGAAATGATGGAAGAAATACTTTATTTGTTGTCAATGGAATGTAATAAAGTTGATGCACTATGAAAACTATTGGTTGAATAAAAAGTTGCTTTTCTTTCTGCAATCTCCTTTCTTAATTCTTTCAGCTGTGACGTTTAATTCAGGTGAACTTTAAGGGTTTACTGGGGAAGGAATGTTGTGGTTGATGATTGAATTTGTCGGCTCCAAATGGTTGAAAAATGGGTCTGAAAAGATGACTTAGATTTCATTCCAAGGCATGGCTTTTTACTCCTTTTCCCTGTGGATGCTGTTTAAGCTCTCATCAGAAATTAGAGTGAAAAAGATGTCATTGTAGGACCTTCACAGTATGACTTTGATATTCGATGGCTACCGAAGCAACCTAAGCTTGCAATGAAAAACAAGGTGAGGGTTCTACTTCCTTTCTTACAGTTGAAAATGGGTGGTCGGAAAACAATAGAAATTGGTTCTAAATGATTGCAGTTGATGAATGGAGTGGGGTCCTCATCATTCTTGATGCCTAAGATAAACAAGGGCAGGGCCCACCTACGATACATCCAGATAATATAGAAAGGTCTAAGAGGTCTCGCCGGCTGGGCCTTTCTAGCTTGGGCCATAGGGATAGAGCACTCTAGTTGGGGGTGTCAACAAGGATTGAGGGACGGGATTGAAATATTAGGTTTTGGTCCTTTTGGAACTTGTGGTCAAATTCTAGTCCTTTTTCAGTGGAACAAAATTAATTTTGGTTCGATTCTAATTCTATGCTTGAATAACTAGACCGGAATCGAGTACTGAGTAATTAGACTATAATGCCTTATTAGTTTATACTTAACTTTAATTAAGGATAATTTAGTATTTTTATCTTAAATTTTACAAGACAAAATACTATCAATTTTATTATATTTTTTATCAAGCAATAAGTGTATATTAAACGGTTAGCTTAAATATAATGGGCCCATAAGTCAATGTGTATATTAGAAGAAGAAAAAAATTGCTTCATTTTTTCTCCTTGATTTTTTTCATGTCTCTAATTATAGATTATGAGCATGGAAACATTGGGAATGGCTTTAAAGCTAAAAATGTCAAGATTGGAACAATTTTTGTGGCCACATTGTTTTGTACAAATAAACTACTTGACAGAATAATCAATTTCCAATGGGAGGAGACACATGTGAGTGTTTGCTAACATAGACTCTGTCCTTAGAATCTAGCTCTAGAAGATCCAAACCATTTATCATATTTTGGGTACAGAAATTAGGTAAACTATGAGAAATCAGTGCATTTGGATCATCTGAGTCACTTGTTTTAAGTCTATTAAAAAAAAAAAAAGAACTGATGGTTCTTATTTTTAACTCAAAGAAGCATAAGCTAATAGCATCCAAAGGGCATGATTCATGAAACTTGGCATGTGGCCTATCTAAGGCATTTCCAACATGATGAATGGCTTAGATCTTCAAAAAATCATCCCTATGTATGCATGTCTATGCTAGTAGACGCTCATGAGCGTGTACACTAACTAGGACTCGACAGAAAAACTATTGTTTGCATTCATTTTCTTTTATCATCAGATAAATTAGAGATAATAGTATCTATATTTGCCTCCACTAATTGTTGTTGCTTTCCATATCTTATCCTAAGTTGAAACTTGAGGTAAAAAAAAAAAGAGTATTTCTTAATCATATTTCATTTGTTCCCTTATATGCGTTATAACCTCCATTTAGAACCACTATGATAAAAATATGTGTGTGTGTGTGTGCGCGTGTGTGTAGAAACACTCCAATGTTGACAACCAATCATTTGGAGAACAAATATAATTCACTGACCCAAACCACTTGTTTGTTAGGCTTTGTTTTGGAAGGTTTTACCCCAAAATTACCCTGATCAGACAACTCTAAGCCTTTGATTTCATGGGGATTGCTGGGAACACTGAAACTAGTTTTATTTTCAAGGGTACAAATTAGAGGTTAGGATTTTCTTTCGGGAATTGATTTTGGTTTATGGTTCATCCCCACTTTGGCTAGCAGATAAAGGTCCTGGGTCATTGATTGAGTGGTCCCACTTCAATTTCTAGCAGCTCATATTTTCCAGGTAAAATTTGAGCATCCATCATGCACTCCACCATATTATTCATCTTAAATAATCCAGTTTATGCCGGTTATGCCCGATTATTCCATATTATATGGGATTATTCATCAAAATAAGTTATGGAATGATCTGGCACAAACCAGATTATATAAGCTTGCCAATCGGACGCTACAGAAAACGAAAAACTCTGTGAACTTCTTTCCGTAATGCAGCTTAGAACATCTTATTATGGCACTAAGCTTGTACATGAACCATGGACCATCCTTCTTTCTAGCCTTATGTTTAAGGCCATCAATTGGAAAGTTATATCAAATATTGGTGGCAATTCCCAGATAATATTTTAGATTCTTCTCCTTTCACATTTTTTTGCACAGGCAAAGAATTATAAAGAAGGGGAGCCAGGCAAAGAATCATAAAGAAGGGGAGCCTAGGCACAACAGTAGAGTTGTCATGTGACTTTGAAGTGATGGGTTCATGGCGTAGAAACAACCTCTTACAAAATGCAAGATAACGCTGCATACTATTGACTCTTGTGGTCTACCCTTCTCTGGACCTTGCTGGGGCTGCCCTTTAGGCAAAGAATTATAAAGCAAATTACTAGCATACTCACTCAGGCACTCATAAAACTAATCCCTGGCCTCTAGCAATTTGCTGATGTCGAGTTGGCTGCAACCAACTGCGCTATACATTTGTTGGCCTATCACAATTTCCATCATCAATATCTAGTCCACAAGTACCTTTCAGTAGCATTTTCTATGGATGTCCAACTCTCTCTCTCTCTCTCTCTCTCTCTCTCTCTCTCTCTCTCATCCAGACTGAGTGCTGAGAAATAGCAGCAACTCCATTATTGTGATGTGAGAAAAGCATTATCTTTGCAACTAACTCTTCATGGAGTCTTACAATCATCGCTTAATCATCTTACTTACTAATAGCCTTTATGCAAAAGATTTGTCAACTCTCCCTTTCTTAAGTAGACTGCAAATGGATCTCCACATTTTCCTTTTCAGGTATATACATCTTTCATCTGTTCCTTTGCTTATTGTAGAGTTGTTGTCATGTGGCCTTGAGGTCACGGGTTCAAGGCGTAGACACAGCCTCTTGCAAAATGCAAGATAAGGCTGCATACTATTGACCCTTGTAGTCCACCCTTTCCCCGGACTCTGCTTACGCAGGAGCTTCGTGCACAGGAGCTGCCCTTTTGCCTATCGTAACTGCTGCAGGAGGAGAGCTAAGTCATGTCCACAAACTGAAAACAGTTCCCTCAACAAATAGAGTTGTTGAAACATTCAACCTCATCAACATCCCAACCACCATTCTTATAGGCCAACCAATTAGTTTATTTTCTACAAAACAAGGTCATGACTGCCTCCACAGCACAAGATTTTACATTCGGATAAATCGTACTTTTTCATACAATAAGCATGTTTAATAAGCAATCCAACTCACAGCTCTAGCATTGATATCTCTGTACATGGCCCAAAGGAATACAAATACAGGGCAACCTGCACTTGCTTTCGTGTTCGAGAGCTTGACAGAGGGCAGGAGTCTGAATTCTGCGAGGATGGGAGCTCTTAGTTGTATCCGACAGGTTAGTACAGTGAATGGAGATTCTCACCATAATCACAAGGAAAGCAATGCTGGGTCATATTCATTAAAGATTGGCTGCTGATTGTCATACTCTTAACAGGCTTTGCAATGATACATACAAACAAGTAGGAGAAGATGTGTTACACGCATGGAAAATGGTGTAATACGTTACTCTTGTCTTTCTTATTAGATTAAGGAAAATAATAACAATGAACGTCTCTACATGAAATAATATATTAATCTGTTGTCATACGTACAGCAAATCAATGACATGAAAGATGAGCCTATCGCACCAAGACCACACTTCAAACTGTGATTTGTCAACCAATTTTTTCGGTGTTTGTATCATCAGGTGGCCATTTGACTGTTTCCATGAGCCGTTCCCTCATCAGCTCCAGGTTTTGATCAGAGATTTCTTGATACATCTTTCCATGATCCCATTTCTGAGACAGAAAAGAAGGACAAAGGCTATGTTTACTCCTTCAAGCAAGTCCTGTGCATATGGTGCTGGTTGCATCTTGAAAGGTGAAGTGATGTAGAAATTGAGTTCCATCACATACCTTTATCCATTTACCATACAGATGGAGGCGTGTTATCATCACTCTTTCAGCCAGCTCATGCTTCTCCTGTAACAATAATAAGACAGTCGTAAGCTTGCTGTGTTGTCTTCAACCATAAATTATGTAACACAGCAGCCAAACACTACCTTTCCAAGATTACGGATGAAACGTTTAGCATCTCCAGGCTTGTTTGAGACTATAAAGCTGTCAAACAGTGATTTAAGCAGAATGTAGAAACATAGTTTAAAAACAGAACTAACCACAAGCTTCAGACTTGTAATACAAGCAAGCAGAGCATTCATAGTATGGGCATGTCATCTGCTATCATAGGTTGCAAAGTAGCCTATAAAGAAACAGATCCACTTACTCGTAAAGCCACCTATATTGTGTTGGATTCATCTCATAGAGCTGGTGGAGCACGGTCCTTACAGCTTTGTATGTAAAATAGTCGAGTATTTGCTGCAAATTGAGTTCTCTGTCAAATCAAAGTAATAATGAAGCTAAAATGTTAATCAAGAATAGCTCATTCTTCTTTGGCAAACCCGCCAGTACTGTACACTTAATTGACTGGTCACTGCCTAGACCGTCCATCTAGTGAGCTGTATCATGAATTACCTGATCCGGAATCAGACCAAAACAGTCCTGAACATTTGACCTGTAGCCTTCAAACAGATAGTGAAGAATGAACATGGGTAGTAGTTGTCCATATTCAACTAACAAAAGGCCATCAGGTGCTTAGGATAATCTAATCAGCACAATTTGATGCTCGGTTAATCTATGATAAGGCTCGCCAGATGGAGGACACAGTCATCAGACCCATCAGCCAATCTGTAGAGGTAACAGAGCTGGACCTACCTCATTCTAACTTGCCAGACCACAAACAACCTCTTTTAAGAACACTATACTGATTCTGATTTCTGATAACTTCCAGAGTTTTCAGATGGACTTTGAAAAATTAGTGTCGCGAAAAGAAATGTGGGACTATTTACGAGGTAACTTCATAACGATTACAAATGAATTCTGTGAACAAATGAATCATTCAGGAAAAAGAAAAATGATACTGGGAGCAAATATGAATGCAGATGAATGCGCTGGTTCATTAATGGATTACTGATCAAGAGAGATCAGTTATCAAGATCATGAAATTGGTTTAAGAGGTGGAAGGTATGAAAAGACACCAACAAATCCATCTTTTTCACCCAAGAGAATTTAGTGGAAACTAGGAAGCCCTGAGAAAAAACGCATGTTGTCCACATAATGATACAGGAGTTGCATCTTTTATGAAGCTTAGCGAGAAACACATAAAACTACAGAAACTTTTCACAAGATGGTCAAACGGAGAAGGAAATCATTTTCAGTTTTTTTTGTAGTGCTTTTGAAGGATATGTTTTAGGACCACTTCAGAACTCTTCTCTACTCTTTTGCTGTCCAAATCCAAGATAGAAACGAACCTACTATCAGTTGTCTGAAGCAGAATAAACTGAAATACGAAATCCTCAATTCCAATAATAAAACTTTAGTCCCCTCCAGATGAAAATTGAATAAACAAAACAAAGTTGTAGCAAGGCCACAAATGATATCAGATGTGGTCTGGTCCAAAGTTGCAGGAGTTATTGAATTGGATATCAATGAGGTTGACATTAGGAGTCAAATTATTTGACAGATAACTTAGAGCTCTAGCAAAATAAAGCAGCTAGCTACAAAGACCAGTCTAAGGTCATCATGAAAAACATCAGAAATGGTTAGGATAGTAAGGCAACGTTTGGTCAAAGTAATGGATGGAAAAACAGCCCAACCAATGCTTTAGATATACAGCTGCTAAAAGCAGATGAATATTGCTCTCTACTGGTGGGGATGGATAAGTATTCTTCTATTTTCCCCTTTTTACTAATGAAGTTGGTGAGCAAGCGGATTTGAATCCAAAACCTTTGGTTGGAGAACAAATGAATCATGCCACTAGATTTTCTTGCTTGGTAGATAACCTATTCATCAGCTTTCTTCTACCACCAACAAACTCAAGAGGAAGGAGGAAAACCTAGTAACAAATTGGACAGTATCATGTGATATTCTCATGAATCTATGATTTTCAGTGGAATGTCTACGGTTTCAGGACTTCAGAAGATGAAGTTCCATGAATTAAGAAACAATGAGTTTACAGAAGTTGACTCCTTACAAGCAATGCCATTTATAGATACCACTTAGATACATACAAAGGCCACAACGACATCAATGATGTTGAGAGATCTCCATGGCTCAGGTGACTTTCAGACCAGGCCATTTCCCAGGACATATAATAATCAGTGCCAGGTGCCAAAATTCTAACTTTGCATTTTTTATTTTTTTTAAATGGTTAGTGGATTCAAACCCACAACCTCTTAGTTATGAGCCAGGGCAATTAACCAACTTGGCCAAGTGCTCGAACCCTCTTAATTTTGCATTTAGTACCATTATGACGTTTTAAGTGATGTTTCATACTCTGTACTCGAATTTCAGTTTGCTTTTACATTTCGATCTGTACTATGTTATTCATAGTCTCAACCTCCCGAATTTCAAATACTAGGCTTTCCAACCCATGTTTCAGCAGAAGGGGGATTTTGTAACAATTTCTACTGGGCTGCATGATCCTTAGGTTGTTCTTGCGACCAGCTATTTCTGCTTCATTTACTGTAAATCATGGTGCAAATCCATTTCATGTTAAATGATTACATAGTGTTAATTACATAATTGCAATATGGTACTATAAAATACTACCCGTGACTATGCTGGTACCTATGCTACGTAAACAAAAGCCAAAAGCCCATGCTAGGATAAGAGTAACTTGAGATCTAGACCTCTTCCAGTTTTGCTAGCATCTTAATAAAACTTCTGGTTTCCATTTAAACACATTCAAGGAGAAAACTTAAAAGCATTGAATGATGATGCGTCATTCAGAAAAGCCAAATGTTGAGTAAGCATCAGTGAGAAGTCAAGCTCTCTTCCAAAATCTTGAATAGATACATAAGCCTGACCTCAGTGTCAAGAAATAACATCAAATGGCTTTGGATTTTAGCCGCCTGTAAAAGCCACCTATGTCATAACAAACCACTAGAAATAGAACATTCCTATTCCCAGAATTTCAGCCAACTTCACTATAATCAATTGATATGCAGGTGCACAAATCTTAGGAGAGTCGGCAATACAAAGCAGACCCAGTGAAATGATCTACACATCAATGTAGGTCCAACTCATATTTGTAGGTTTTGTTTGATGATGTGTTTATGTTTCTTCTGATTCGACACAAAAAACCATCCAAATAGTTACCTATATATAGAGATACGATATCTCTGGACTCAAAATGAAATGAGGGTCAATTCAAAACTGTGAGAGAGTATCAACTAAAGAAGTTCAGCTAACACTACTTACTGGACAAGAAGCAAGTTATTGTTTCCCAAACATGATTTGCTTCAATAGTCCAAACACATCCAAAGAGAGACATGTTATGCAATCTGGAGAAGAAGCAATTCTAAATCTAGTCCCAGAAGAGTAAATTAAAGAGAAGTGCAAATATTACAGCTGAATTAGAGCAATTCCCTCACCGCTTTAACATCATCAAATGTATCCTCATACTGTCCACCGAGTTCATTGACAATCCTGTGATTCTGAGACTTGTTCTTCCTCTTGTAGCCGTGAACCATCCCGGAAAGAACTTTCGCCGAAAGACGCCATTCATACCAAGCATCAACAAACGAACTGCTCAATTCCAATGAAGCTTGTCTTTTCAACTGCCTTTTGCTAACTGCACTTCTAAACAAACCCAATTCCTCACTGCTCCTAAAGTTAACATTCGACGCAGAAAGAGCATCCACACACAGACAGGGGCAAATATGCGAGTCTACAACCGAACCCACCATTGATAGACCTCCAACCATCCTCACTTGGCAGAAAAATCCCTTCAAAACAAGCAAAATATATTTCCTAGAAAACGAACTTCATATCAAAGTAAGAGACACCCACGAACGAAAATCGAAGAAAATGGTTGGGTTTCGAAGGAAATCGAGGATCTCAACAGTTCAAATCAAAGATTCATGTCAAAGGATAGCGAACAGAGATGAAAATGAGGGGATTTTTTTTCTTTTTGTCTTTTTTTTTTGGGCTTTTTGTGGAAGATTGTTCGATTGTTTAAACCTTCACCAAACGATTTTCTGAGGTCGAAATTTGTCCTCCAGAAGCGTTCGCTCCAATTTGTCTTCCTTTGTGGCGTTTCTTTGTTCGTATTCCTAGTTTGGCGGCAACAACACAACGTGGCAGGATATTATTGGGCCTGGTGGCAGAGTAAGATTATAACACTTTCTGAATCTGGATGCTTTTAACAACACGTATGCGTGGTGAATGTGATTGGTATTGGAGAGAGACAGCTTAGTAGTGCAAGCCAAGATACGGATCAGACACACAAACACCCGTTAAAGGGAGCAGCTGAGCATGTTTTGGCTTGTGAAGGGGAAAAGGCTCTGTGATAGCGAGCTCCTGTATATGGGGGCCGAGCTCAGCAATGGCAGCTTGCAACCAAGAGGGGGCATTAATGTGATGTTGATGATTGAATCAACTCTGTCTAAGTAGGATAAAAAGGGCAGCTTCGGTACATGAAGCTTTTGCACATGAGAAGTCCAAGAAAGGAACGGACCACAAGGGTATATGGTGGTAATATCTTGCATTTTTACAAGAAGCTATTCTCATGCATAAGCAGGAGTTTTATACACCTAGCTGCCTTTTTTTTTTATTTCCACGCCTTGAGCCTGTGACCTTGAGATTACAAATTTCTGTCAAATAAAACCTAAAGTGCAAATTTCTGACTTATCCATTCCAAGTTGAGGGTTGAGCCATGCATGTGGTTCGGCGAGCTTTAAAGTGAAAGGCACAACCGCATGGTGTCTTCACGGAGTTCTTATATGGTGCATGCACCCACACGTAAAACATAAGCAGCAGAGAGTATAAGTATAGTCTACTTCTAGTTCAACCTAGGCTTCTTTCGAAATCATAATCAGAAAGAAGCAAAAGCAACAGTTTGCATTCGTCCCTGTAAGTTCTCTCTCTCTCTCTCTCTCTCTCTCTCTCTCTCTCTCTCTCTCTCTCTCTCTCTCTCTCTCATGCAAGGACACTATCAGATCTATCAGATGAATGGTTGCTATCAGTGAAATAGTGCTTTTCGGCTGTATTTTAGCCGGTTGATTTTTTCACGTGAAAATATGTACATGCAACACTCAGGAACCCGTAACAGCAGCCATCTGTTCACGGCGGAGTTTTAAAGGTAAAAGAGTTAGCTTACTTGCAGAATCTCACGCGTATGGTGTTAAAAGTTACCTTTCTTTTTTATACTAACAAAAAAATTACGGAGCAAATCACTCAGACAGTCTCCCACAGTTAACGAAGGCTAATTCAAGAGTAGCAGTTTACTTCTCAGGAAGTCTATGTGAGCGGAGCCCATTGATCTTGTAAAGCATCAGGCGACAATGGTTGTGGTTCCATGCCAAATGAAAATCTGACGTTTCCAAAAATTAGAAAAAATAAGAAGTCCAACAAAATCAATCGTTTGTTCCACTGAATGACCATATCATCTGATCTTGGTGAAGTAAATCACAATGTTATGTCTACTTTTAGAAAGGGACTTTTGGCTCACGTGACCTTGAGATCATGGGCTCAGGGCATGGAAACAATCTCTTCCAAAATGCAAAGTAAAGATACGTACTATTAACTCCTTTAGTCCACCTCTTTCTTGGACCTTGCATACATGAGAGCTTTGTGCAGGAAGGCTGCCCTTTATGTCTACTTGAGGCACAACATTATCTCACTAGAATCAATCACTTCCTTTGTTATATGTGGAGCCAAAAGTTGGTTAAATGATTTCATAACACAAACACGGACTTGGATGCATGATGACCAGTGCATCCACTTTTGAGTTTTGACCATGCAGGCGTTCTGTAGTGGTCTCATGACTGTTGAACAGCCAAGCTGACAGAGTAGCCCCCCCGTTCATGTGTAACCATGGCTGACCGTTGACCAACCCTGCTAGTAAACAAAGGCGGGCACGTTTACCATCCACCGAAACTATGTGATTTTTCAGTCATTTCACGTGACTATATTGCATGCTTTTTGTTTGTAACCTAAACATCAAATGGCCTAGCCTCCCAAACATGGAAGACAAGGAGACATAGCTGCAGGTTTGAGTTGCCACTTTCCTTTTCAGCCAAGGATTAGATTTTAGAAGAGTGCATGTGTGAGTGATTTGATTTGTAATTCTTGCAGCTTTACTCCTACCGAAAATGACAAATGAAATTGGCCTTGTCTTCTACTATGGAGCACTATATGTTCATGTTTGAGATTCGATTAAACTAAATTATACTATTTCCTCCCTCATGTAGAATGCACTTTTGAATTCATTTGTGGGCGAATCCACCCCACCCCTATGTGACTTAAGAAATGACGCAAGGGAACAAAAAGAAAAGAGAGGAAAAGAAAATCAAAATAAAGAATCAAATAAAATAAAAGTAAATAGGTAAATAAATGAGGATTCCAAATGAAGAAATTCAAACCTAAAAAAGATTTTTTTATTTTCAAAGAATGCATGGCAAAAGGATTGATTGAAAAAGATCTCTTATTCTTATTATAAGATCACGATTCAATCTACATATTTTGGTAAAAAGAATAATCTTTTCCTTTAATTATAAAAAAGACAGGAAGTGTTCTTTTGGAAAAGGGAAACTAGACTAAATAAGTCCTAGTCACTCTTTGGGATGGAGTGGAAGAAGGGAGGAGATTCTCGAACAAAGAAAAAAATCCAAAAACTTCAAAAGAATTGAACAAGAAACCATTTGAGGTGAAAATCTCATGTATGGTTTGTGGAGTGATAGTAAGGACGACTTATCTGTCAACTTTTTCATTATCACTCCTAAAAAACTAAACTTTGCCTTACGTAGAGTTATTAGAGTATGATTGACCTTTGGATTTAAAACCATTGCTTATATTCCTAGTATTAGCCATAATCCACAAAAACATTCTATAATCTTAGTAAGAGGAGAAAGAGTTGATGATTTACAACATTGTTTGACAAACCCTACCAACTAAGCTATAGCCAATAAAAAGGAGAGCTCCGGTGCACAAAGCTCCCGCCTATGCGGGGTTTGAGGAAGGGGCAGTCACAAGGGCCTATAGTACGTAGCCTTATCTTGTATTTTTGCAAGAGACCTCAAGTCACATAATGACAACTTTTACCGTTGTGCCAAGGCTCCCCTTCAACTAAGCTATAGCCCATATGGAATCTAAATTTTTTTGGCATTCATAACCTCCGAAGTGGTGCAGTGAAGGAAAGCCTATGTCGCTCTTCTGGGCCAGGTCGAGCCTTTCAATAGGGCATCATATGTAGTAGTAGCCAACAGTTCCTTCCCAGATCAAATGCATGAGCAAGAAATTCCCCCAATAGACAAAATCATTCTAACTACATATTTGCATGACTTAGCAGGTACCCACAGATATACAAAGTCATACCTATCCTTGTCTGGTAGATATATCCATAGACCCAACTGAAAGCTGGTTTCAACGTGGAACTCCAATTGATCATACAGCAGCCTCATGCCCACGAACTCTAGTCTATCTTAAACTAAAATTACCGGCAACCAAGATCAGTAATCATATAATTAGAATCGCTCTATTGTCGTGATTTTCAGAACATTTAACACTCGGTCGTAGGTTCAAAATGTAGAAACAGCCTTTTGCAAAAATACAAGGTAAAACTGCATATTATAGACCCTTGTGGTCCGCTCCTTCCCTAAACACTGCATACGCAGAAGCTTTGTGCACGGGGACTGCCCTTTAACACTACTTGCTTTGCATCTCTTCAATCAACTACTGGGAATTACAATCTCTAAGCCCCTTCATCGCCAAGTCAAAAGTGGATACTAAAGTCAGAAGTGCCATAATGAAATAGACAAGGGTGCACACACCTTTACTCTTTCTAAATTCACCGAAAAGAGATCTCCTGGCTCGGATTTTACCAAAGTTCTCTTCTAATCTTGTTCTTTCCCTAGTAACTTTCTGTCAAGGACAGCTCCACGTGAACTTTTCTGAACGGTTCAGCCAATACTGTTGCTGGTAGGTCTTGCATAGAAAAACAGAAAAATAACAACATTTCATGCTAGCGATGCCAACAGTATGAAATAGAGGAGTGAGTTTTAGAATAAACAATTTATTTAGGAAAAAACGATATTCCCACCCCTTTTTGCAGAACTTTGGCGTAACGGTAAAAGTTGTCCTCATGTGACTTTGAGATCACGAGTTCAAGATGTAAAAACAGCCTCTTGTAAAAATACAACGTAAATTTGCTTAGTATAGGCCCTTTTGGTCCAGGAAGCTTCGTGCACCAGAACTACCCTTAAAACCCGTTTTGCCAGCACAGACAATCTCTTACTTGTTAAATTTGGAAACAGATAGCATAGAATTGAAAGTAACAGCCTATAATAGTCTAGTTGAAAAAGTGTTTAAGCAGCAGAGTAACAAACGACAATTATTGAAGCAACAATTGGCCTTTTACAGGAACGTAAGTGGTGGAAAAAGGGGGGGTTTGTGCTACATCATGGGTTCAACTTGCTCATTTGTTTAGGTTTATTAGGAGTGTAAATAATCCGATTCTAATTTAGTTTCATGGAAAACCAGAACTGTACCACTAAAATTTTATATTTCTTGGTATTGTACCATTATGGGGTTCATTTCTAATATAAAACCCATTTTTATACTACCAGTTTCAATCCAATTCTTGGGTATTTAGCCGTTCCAATACATGAAGGAGAAAAAATACAAAAGACATTAGGTGACACATTATTTTTGTTTCTTTAATTATTTATTTAACATGTAATTATGTATGTGTCGTTTAAATATTGCATAGGTAAGTAAGAATACAACATAAGAAATAACATTAAAGTTAAAAATACATATTATGCTGATACATATAGTCTATAAAAGTGAACTATGAGAGTTAATATTAAAATATTTAAAATAATAACCTGTTTACTCAAGATTTTAACCTTCTTGCTCAAAACCATCAACTGAGTTCTTTAGGAGAACAAAAGAGATAGGTCTAAGGGGAGAAATAATAGGGCTTCAGTCTTTACTTTTACTCATTTGTAATACTTACTATGCGGTTTAAAAGTTCATATTTATAGATGAACCACAATAGGGCATTCGTAAATAATCTTTATATTAAGTGCTAACTTAAAATAAAATAAATTAGATATAAAAATAACTAATTAGAAATAAAATTTGCTAGACTTAAATTATTATATTAACCTCTAATATACTAAAGTTTAAAATAACATTTGAGGAATTTTTGTATATTAATTATTATTTTTTATTCTAGATTCTGATCTGGGTAACCAAGCCTAAAAATTGATAATGTACCAATTACATTATGCTCTTTAAAATAAAAAATAATATTTTACTATTGGGTTCAATTGGATAACCATATCTTAATTATTAGTTCTATTTTTCTTCTATTTGCGGTTCTCAGTAAACCATTTATAACCCCTAATCGTTTATCATTAAAATTTAAAAACAGGCGCTTGTTTAAAAAAAAAAAGGGAAATTTTGAAATAAGGGCGTGGAAATAAACAAAACCATAAGCTACGTGGAGCCTTGAATGTGTAGGAAATAGCTATAAAAAATGTAAGTTGGAGAATGGAGTGAAAGTGTTGTTATTTTCACACATAAAGTTGTCCACTTGGTATTAAATGATTTGTCTCAGACCAAGTGCATTTGGGCCCTAGGAATCAGATCCTTGTGTAGGGACCCCATATAAATGGGCTCCAAACTATGCACCACATTCAAGTTAAGAGATAGTAATCTACGACTCTTTGTCACGAGATCACAGTTTTACCGTTGCTAAACCCATGCGACACTGAGTGTAACTTCTTTGCAAAACTAAGCAGACCTCTCTTAGAGCCTGCAGCCCTAATCATCCGCAACATCCTGGACACTTATTGATCCACCCTCCCACGATTAAGATCCAACCACCGTTTATTTTCCAACTTCCTTACCGCATCAGCTAGGATCACCAAATAGAGAAGATTCTTGATGCATTACCTGCACATCTAAGGTGTGGCCCGGCCAGTCTATCATCACTCTGGTTGGAAACCACCACACTCAACATTTTGCTGCTCGTAAATCCCTGTGCTGGTTAAGTACACCAATGATATAAGAACTCGCTTAATCTTGCTTTTACTTTTTCATCATGGGCCTCAAATACCATTGATCCAAACCGTTCATCTAACATAACTGAGTTTGGATATCTCATATCCAAAATTCATTCCAAAAGAAAGTCATTGGAGTCCAAGTGGTCATTGCCTTCACGACAGAGCCGAAAGACTTGTAATGGAGTGGAAAACCGTTGCTTCTCAGGAGCTTCTTACTGTTCGTATCTAGCAAGATGAATTTTAAGCCATGACATATTTAAAGTCAGTTGTGTCAGATGAACGGTTTGGATTAAAGACATGTGGGGATTACCATGGAAAAGTAAAGGCGCTTGACCGTTGTTCAGGTGCTGTCCTGCTTTATATCAGCATTCCTTGTATCTGTAAACCAATTCTAATCACCAGGCAGAACTGACCGTTGGATTGGTACCAATAGCCTGATTCATTCTATTAATCTCGAGGCATTATCTTAGCTTTAATTTTCAGGCTTTCACCTTTAAAGTCCCAACAAGAGAGTGGGAGAGAGGACCCACATCAAGTTCTTGGACAAAATGATGGCTTCACTAAGGACAAACATCACAGCAACCATAAATGACATAAAAGGAGAAAACCCTAATCCCCACTTAGGGTTACAGGCAATATATGGCAATCCAAACTCATGAAATGAAGGAACCTTTTGGTTCTACTCAATATAATAAACAATTCAACGGTTGGATCTTAGTATATGCTCAGAAAAGACTGTCCCCTCTTTGGGCCCCACTGTACCTCAAAAGACAACAACTCAATCAGAAGATCCAACGAGATAAAGTAAAAGAAATAATACCACAAGAAGATCCAAGGAACATAAAGCAACATAACAAGTATATTAAATGACACATCTTCTGTATAGAGATCCTTCTCCCAATGCTCTCCGGATGCTTAACCCACAGCCCCTCCTCCTCATCCAAATCAGTCCTGAGTTGCTAAGTGACAACTCCAACTCGTTTTAGCTACCCAAGAGAAAGCTAAAGCTGGTCTCATGTTTATGTTCTTGTGGCTAGTGGTGGCACCAGAAGAGCCAGTGGTGCCCCGAGTAGAGACTCCTCCACTGATAATCCAGCAGCCTCCGGTGAATCCTCCTCCAGTGGTAGTTTCGGGCCACTCGACACATCGATCCATAGAGACATTGGTTGTGGTTCTAGCTGCAATCACTATAATAGGGGTCATAGCTGGAGTCTTTGCTAGAGTTTGTGGTGGGCGCCATTTAGCGGGAAATGCAGACCATGACATAGAAGGTTGGGTGGAGAGGAAATGTAGGAATTGCATCGATGGCGGAGTTCCTCCAGCAGCACCACCACCCGAACAACCGAAGCCCGCTCCTGAAGGAGAGGCAAAGAAGGCTCCTGAAGGAGAAGAGGCAAAGAAGTGAGCGAGGAAGAGGAACAAGGTACAGTAAAATGTGGTTAGTTCACTGAATGTAGAGAATGTATGATCCCCATGTGGGTGCTTTCTTCTTCTTCTTTTGATACTGTACTCTTGATGAGTGGATTATAGCTCTCTACATTTGCTTACTTCAAGTAGTAAGATAATGGATTTCTTGTTGTATGATTTATTTACTGATTTGATTATCACTAAGCTAATTAGATCAGTTTGTTCTTCTTCTTTTTTTAAGCTAGTTCATCAGATAAGTTGTGCATGTAATTAGTGTTCTTCTCCTCTCTCTCTCTCTCTCTCTCTGTGTGCTGTGTTACATGTAGGTCTGTTCATTTATCTTGAATTCCATCAAAGGACGTAGCTTTTTGCAACAGCATTTGCTGTGAAAAGTAATGGGTCAGTGTATTGAATGGGTAAAAATTTCATTTTTGCAGAGAAAGAGAGAGAGAAATGGGTGGTATTTAAAAGAGTATTTTTGTCATCTCAGTCATGGGACAGGTCCGTCCCTTTCCCATACTCTGCATAGGCAGGAGCTTCCTGTACCAAAGCTGCCATTATCAACAGAGAGACGATAACCCTTCTTTGTCATGGAACAGGTCCTTTTGGAGAAATGACAAGGTCGGTTTGTCATCTTCTCCCTCCACAGTACAAAAGCTGAGGGTTCTATCGAAACAAGAGCTAATTTTAATCAGATTCTGCAATTGAAATGGATGTTAAATTATATGGGCAGTTCATTTCCCTATACAAGATGCCCCAAGTGTTAGCAGTATCTGTGTCACTACCCAAGCAGAGGAACCTGGTGTAGCGTTAGCCTCTTAAGGTGTAATTAATTTACTGGAAGTAATTGAAAGATTAGTGTAAAACTATTCCTTGCTTCATCACGAATTATGATTTAGTGTTTGTTTTGTTGAGATTTGAGTCAAAAGTAATCCTTACAATCACTGTTGTGAGCCGTTGGTTGTATTTTAATCTTACTTTTCATAGACGAATGTGCATGTTCCTATTAACTCCTCCCATTTTCAGCAGTTCATTTCCTTTATATGATTCGCTGAACCCTGAACTCTGAATCCTCTCCCTAATGGGAAAATACCAAAAATCTCATCCAACAGGTACTTTCAAGAGAATTGTCGATGGCGTTGACAAAATAGAATCTTTATTGAGTACCATCTACATTTGAAGGAAACCATGAGAGTAATCTTTGGACGAGATTTTGCAATCTTTGTTGAGCACCATCCAGACTTAAAAGAAAACCTTAGGACTGCCTGTTGGATGAGACTTTTAGCAGTTTCTATTTTTGGAGAGGGCGAATCCGATTAGAGTTTGGATCACTCAAAAAAATTGGGAAGAGAGGGGACCCAGGCATCAAAATTGATGCGTCTCCACCATTTATATGGGTGGCTAAACTTACATGAGGACCCTCGATGGCTGGTGGTCACTGGTCCGAAGTGTTCATCCTTTGGACCACATCCTAAGTAGATGATATCTTGAGCATCTTCTCCGTACGATGATCTTTACTGTCTTATTGATAAGAATTCACTCAATGTCTAAAAATTTTGCCACGTCCATTTCCTACTCTGAAAACAGGTAAAAAAGAGAAAGAGGAGGTGGAGCTGATATTTTCAAGCTACTTTGGCATATCATAGTTTTACCCAAAAGGTTCCCTTTCATGATAATCTCAGCCATTTATCTCAGCTGTTTTGTGGCAGATAAAGTGTGACTAAATACATGGAATGATTTTATCACTACTTTTTTTCTTTTTGCGTTCTAAAATCAACTTTAAAAAAATTAACAGTATAAAAAACAGTCATAAAAATCAATGTTCAGACCATTTAAATATGTGATTTTTGAGACAACTATCTATGAACGGTTTGATTACTCAAAAAAAGGTAAACTAGACGTGTACTTTTACTATAAAACTCCCAAGGAGAGTGCAGTATTAGTACAAAAGGAACATGGGAATATCACTCCCAAAGAAGAAGAAAAGGACTTGACTCACAAGATGAGATCCATTTGAACCACCAAACTTAGCCCTACATGTAATTGAACTAAAGGAGGAGCCCAGCGCACGAAGCTCCCACCTATGTGAGGTTAGGGGAAGGAGCGGACCATAAAGGTCCACAGTATGCAGCCTTATCTTGCATTTTTGCAAGAGACTGTTTACACGCCTTAAACCCATGACCTCAAGGTCATACAACGACAACTTTACGATTGGGCCAAGGCTCTCCTTTCCCAGACTGCGATGTAGTTAAATGTTCTGTCTTTACATGAGCAGACAGTATATGAAAGCTGGTTGCAGAAGGAATAGGGAAGGGATTCCTTTAGTGGCAAAGCAGAACCAACAACGGTCTGGAAACGGCTCCATGGTCAGCAACCCTTGAAAAGAGGCTTTGGCATATATGATAAAGAGGAATATATTGCCCCCTGAACTGGCAGCAGACTTCATCAAGTAGACATGCTAACATAATTGGATTGCCTGGTTCAAGAAATTGGGTGTGTAAGATGCCTAGCTTTTGGGATAAAGTAAACTTGGCAAGGCTTGTATATTTCGGTTTATGCTATGGTGTCAAGCATTATAATTAACCTCTGTGTATGCTATTAGTGCATAACCCGGTTGTCAATGGGGCTACCTAGACATCGATGATGCACTTTTTGACAAATCACTTGTCTTCACCACATTTTACCATTTTTCTACATTACAATGCAGTGAAAGTGACGTGAGTCTGCTTTGAGGCTGGGTACCAAAAGTTAAGTAGACAAAAGAGCCACTGATGGCTTGGTTTGGTTTTGGACAAACGTGTTGCTAGTTATTTAGCAACTTTATTAACCTCTTGGAAGGGAGCCTTTAGCACAATGGTAAAGCTGTCATCGTGTGACTTTGAGGTTACAAGTTCAAGACGTAGAAATAGCCTCTTAAAAAAATGCAAGGTAAGACTTCATACTATAGACCCTTATAGTCGGTCTCTTTTCCGGACCTTGCATAGGCGGGAGCTTCGTGCATCAGTGCTGCCATCGTTAGCATCTTGGAATAAAAGAAGGCTAGGTGCAAAGGTTCAAGGTGTGGAAACAGCCTCTTGCAAAATGCAAGGTAAGACTGCGTATTATAGACCCATTATAGACTGCCCCTTCCCTGGACCATGCATTCGTGGGAGCTTAATGCACTGGGCTACCATTTATTAGCCTCATGTAAGACATGGAATACCACATTATTTGGCTCAGTCATGTAGTACACCCCCTTCAATTCATCTAGAGTCGCTATGGAATAGAAGCCCTTGATGACTATATTGGAATCTCCCTCAATCTGGAAATGAAGGAGGATTCCATATTTTAAAGGAATCACCTTCGAGAACTAACGGAAGGTGGAGTTTTGGTGTGACATAGAGTTGTTGCCATCTTACCTGAAAGTCACGGGTTTGAGGCGTGAAAATAATCCTTGTAAAATGCAAGTTAAGGTTGCATACCATGGACCTTTTGTGGTCCAATCCTTCAACATTATTGAGTTTGATATGTTAATTTCAATTGAACTTTAAGCATTACCTAGATTTAAAACTAAGGCAGCAGCTACAGTGTGCATCGCTTGTGGGGTCCTAGGAAGGGGCGGGCCACAAGAGCTTATAGTAGGCAGCCTTACCTTGCATTTTGTAAGAGGCTAATTCCACGCCTTGAACCTGTACCGTTATGCCACGGCTCCATTCACCATCTTGACATGCTATTGTAGGCAATAGAAAACAAGCAACGAATTCATTGGTTTATAAGACTGGCTAGTACCAGGATCTAGCTTGAGGGCCAACTAGTCGGATTCACGTGGGGTCCGTCCCTCCTCATATTGTACGATCAGGATGAATTACATAGTTTACAGATTGGCAAATCTTATGGTTGCCATATCAATATCCTTATATGTCTTCAATCAACGGCTGAGATCCTTCTCGACTACATCCCTGGACGGCAGAGGTTAGGGGCCCTGAATATGACGGACCGACCAAGACCCACCTCATTTATACGACTTTATCCTGTTTCCCGCAATTTCTTCTTCGCCGCTCGAGCGCTTTGCTACTATTGTTTGCTCGGTAGCTCTCTGTAATTCCTCCCCTTAAACCATTTTGGTTTCTTATTTTCTGGGCAAATCTGAATTCATCCATCTTCACAGTATTGTTGCTTGCATGAGCAGGCTCCCTAGTTTTTCTAACTTCCGTTTAGAAATGCATTTTATCAAATACGTTGTATGCTCTTTTTCTTCTTCTGTATCCTAAGTTCGATCTCTGTTGATATAGCTGCAAATTGGAAAGACATCTAAATCCACCTTTTGTTACTCTATGTGCTATCTGGTTTATTTGAATTGGACCCATATTGCAATTTTGGCCTCTGGAAATTGATGTTATGTAATATTCACGTCTTCTTTATTGTTCATAGTTTCAATATTTACTAGACTGTTGCAATATGCTTGTGAGTTCAAATGAATCCATGATAATTGGATATTGGGGCAGTTTCTCACCCTTTGTGCTTCGTAGTTAAGATCTAAACCTGTGTGTATATCCATGTGTAACTAATCATTTTAATTCTCTTAGTGACCAAATAAGGAAAGATTCAGCTGGATTTCAATGGAGATAACAAAGTGTATGTCTTTGTATGTTATGTTTTATATGAATGAGGCTTGTTTTAGGTATAAAGATGGAGAGAGTTAACGCTTAGGTTCCTTATTAATGACCAGGTTATTAAAGCAATGTGATATTAACTAATTGGAGTGATGATGAAGTCAGCAGTACATACTCTGCTTGTTTCATTTGCTCCAATTCATTGTTGTAACGTTAAGAACCGCTATGGAGGATCCTTTAAATTTATATATGGACGCTCAACTCAATCTGCAAGACTTTGCTCCCTTACCAACAAGCATGCAGTACAAAGAAGTGCTAAATACTATCCCCCTTGGTTCAGGTGAGCATTTCTTGAATCTCAGATTGAATGCTTTCAATCAAGTAGCTGTCGGTCATAAAATGTGTGGTTTTGATGTTTAGCAGTGTTGCTCCAATGATGGACTGGACAGATAATTACTATAGGACTCTTGCACGGCTTATATCGAAACATGCATGGATTTACACGGAAATGGTTGTGGCCGAGACTATTGTTCATCAAAAGGAAAATCTAGTACGTATTATCTTTTTGTATTATTTATGTTTGTCCCATACTTGACTTTCATATATACTATAGGCTCCCTTCTGGTAGTTTATGTTGTACTCGTGCCTTTTAAGTGGCACACTTGCCTAATCTACAGCTAGTTTCTTTGCAATTATGTAAAAAGTTGCACTCATACTCGAATAAGATTAAACCTATACATCTTAACAAGCTAATCAAAGTGCTGATCTATCCTAGGCAATGGATCCATTCAGGTGCCAATAGTTAGAAGCTTCATGTTCGAGGAATAATTCAGGGAGGGAAGTGTTTTGAACTTTCAGAAGAACTTACGAGAACTTTAGAAAAATACACTAATTTTGGGAGTATAAGCCCATTGGTCAGTGTGAAACACATTGATAGTGTGTGGGTGCAGTCCTTAATTTTTCACCAAATAAGGTTTCTAAAGTTCTATGAACTTCTCACAAGAATTTTAATTTTTTAACAAATTATTATTGGAGTTATGAATTGTTTATGTTTCATTTATGAAATCACTATCCAATAATCCTAGTATTTTTAAAAATATTTCACCAGCTAATGGCTTTGTGAGGACATGAATGCTGATCAGTAGCCTAGGCTAGTACAGCATATTGGTAAACGACATTGTCTGATCACCTTGGGTGCCTCTGAGTTGGCCACATTGATATCAAATATCCCTCTCATCATTTATTTAACTTCTGTTGGCTTGTAAGCCTACTTTAGGCCATTATGGCCCGCCCCTTCCCCGGACCCCGCATAGGCAGGAGCTTCGTGCACCGGGGCTGCCCTTTTTTTTTGGCTTGTAAGCAAAAGCAAGTGACTCCTAGGATGTGTTACAATGTCCTTGATTATATATGGAACTTTATTGCTGGTTCTAAAATTTTTCATGCAATTTATTTCTATGGGCCAGGACATCTTCCAAATGATTGGCATCATTATCTTGCAGATCTGCTGTTTTTGAGTATAATAGTCATTTTGATGGGAACTAGTTTCTAGGAGCCATGATAATCTGGTCACTTCTAGCAATCTTGAAAAGAATATTGCTTTTCATTTTGTTTTTTGTTTTCCTTTTTCGGGTTGAATGCTCAAAGAAAGTTCCATAGTAGATAATTTATTTTCTGCTACCGTGTCTGGCTCATGTTATTGTGTCATGTGATTTAAGTATTACTGTTCCTTTCAGCAGACAATAGTTTTCTAAATTCTATTTTTGATATCGTTCAGGACAGATTCTTGGCATTTCCTCCAGAGCAACACCCCATTGTCCTTCAAATTGGTGGGAGTAATTTGGATAACTTGGCAAAAGCAGCTGAACTTGCAAATGCTTATGACTATGATGAGATTAATCTAAAGTCAGTATATGCTTATCCTTTTTCTCATGCATCAAGTTCATCTTTTCCATTTATCCAGTATTTGAACTTGATATGCAATATGGGCCAGCTGTGGATGTCCTAGCGGTAAAGTAGCTGGTCATGGATGCTTTGGTGTGCGGCTTATGCTTGACCCAAAGGTCTGTTCATGAAGCATTACTGAACCAGTTATAAGCATAGCAGTTCACTTCATACTCTTTTCCAAATTTTAACCTGTACTTAATACTGTGGCCTGATATGGACAATTTGGTTTCACAAGGAAAGTTTGTTGGGGAGGCTATGTCAGCAATTGCTGCTAATTGTGATGTGCCTGTCACTGTCAAATGTCGGATTGGCATTGATGATCACGATTCATACAATGAACTCTGTGAGGCCACTCTATCAACTCTCCTGATCTTTTCAGAGGATATATGCAATAAATTCAGCTTAACCGTTTAGAGAAATTATTTATGATCTGGTTGGAGATTTTATTTTTTTTTAATTTGGTTTTCTTCCTTTGAGAATGTAACTTCTGTTTTCTGCTCTTATCTTCTACAAATTTTCAATATTTACCTACTTGCCTAGTCTCAAAGCTATTTTTCCTATCTGCCTAAAGGAAAGAGAGTTATATCTAAATGTTATCTCTGCTCTATCAATTTACATGCATTATCATTTGAAGTTTTCCGATTGTATTCCTATCCAGGCAACTTTATTGATACAGTTGCCTCTCTTTCTCCAACTAAACATTTCATAATACATGCACGGAAGGCATTGCTCAATGGTATCAGTCCTGCTGCAAACCGGACAGTTCCTCCCTTGAAGTACGTTTCTTGACCTGGTAGCTGCTGTTTTGTTTTTTCTTCAGAGAATTGTAATCTTAGGTATATATTTGAAGAAAAACCGTTTGATACATTCACTTGGATAAGGTTTATCTCACCTTTGTAGTCCTGGCATACGTTTCATGTGCATATGAAATAATCTGGACCATAGATGTAGTGAGCAATCACCAGGCTATCCAAGGTTCTCTGGTCTTTGTCAAATAGAAGATCCTAACAAATTATTCATGGCATGCAATTTCCACCTTGACTGGTGGGAAAGCCTTAAGAAGTCTCCCTTCTTTGCCTAAGGTTTAGGATTATACATTCAGTGAGTGACTGGGTGTGACCCACTAGATCAAGAACCCTAATAACCACCCCAAAGAGGTGCTCAATGGGTCTGTGAAGGTCGGAAAATATCTTTGTATGCAGAGTCTGCTGCCACCACATACTTGAAACCTTCATTTCCTGTTATATCACCATTGCCTAGAAATCTCATATCACATCAATTTACTCAACCCATTGAGTCTTTTATTTGAATATGCAGGTATGAATATTACTATGCCCTTTTGCGTGACTTTCCAGAATTGCAATTCACACTGAATGGGGGTATAACTTCCATCGAGGAGGTAAGTATTGGTCATCGTGGTGCTATTGACACTTTATAGAAATGTGCATCTAATATTTTCATTAGTATCATCATATTGCTAGCATGTAAGACATTTAATTGATAATTATCTCTGCTTCTCTTATGTAGAATACATTACTTTTCCCCTCATCATTGAGAGTATTGGTTTTCAGTTTTCTAGCTTTTTGTTTCTCGTGCACTAGAATCTAATTGTTTAATAATCCAGGTACCAAAATTTGAGTGATCAAGTATGAAATGAACTCTCATTTTTTTAGCAATGCAATAAGCATCCTATTGTCATAATGTCTTCATCTAAGTTAATTTATATTTCCTTTATTCTATCCTATCTTTTCCATAAATGAGGGAGTTACTTCCTCTGAAAATTATGGTCAGTTTCTATAGTAAGCAATTTATAGCTTCTTGTTTAAGATTTTTTGTACCTTTTGTTTTACTGTTATCAATCATTCTGTTTTAAGGTTGAAGCAGCAAAAAGACAAGGAGCTCATGGGGTGATGATCGGACGGGCTGCTTACAATAAGTATGAGCTATTTGTGTATTTATCAAATGAAAGTCTTCTAATTCTTGCACACTTCACTAAAATTTGTACTAGATTGACTGGCATAATTTTTATAACTAACAGTTACATTTCAACAGAATAAATGGGAAAAATATGTACCCAGATTGATTTTTTAGCAGTTTCAATATTTATGGTATTTAAAACCTGATTTTTTTTCTTTTACTCTTGATCTCAGAAAAGAAGAAGAAAACTTCCTCTCGTGTTGATCTCAATAATTGTGCTAACAGATATAAAACTTTAAGAAACAAAAATCCCCATTTCCAGGTCTTTAGTGAAGTTAAACCCAGGTACTGGAGCCCCAGTTTCTGAAATCAAACATACCTAGTGAGCATGGATTGACCAGAATTTCTCCTGTATACTCCAATCAGTTGAACTGGCCTAAATCATGACCACAGGAATGGAAAACTTCGTACATATTTATTATATTACATAAAATGCTATTAGCAACACGAAAATGAAACTCTCCATTAAAGGATAAAACACCTCAACATGTTGGGCCATACCTTAGCACCAAAATGTAAAGCATTTCAGAATGCTACAGCATACTATATCTGTACAGCTGCAAAGGTTTGGAGTACCTGGTTGAAATCACATATTGGAAGTACACAACCTGACACATCCTAGGAAGGTTTAGTTCCTTCTTATAACTGTCAGTTTGTCTTTATTTTCCCTTCTTTTGGTCTTTGTTGACTTTTACAAAATAGCTGACAAGCAAAGCTGATTGGCAGCCCATGGTCTATTCTTGGAAATGTTGATAGTGCAGTTTTTGGTGTTCCTGATAATGGGCTTTCGCGTCGGCAGGTACTTTAACTGATATCAAAATTCTGATGCTTAAGATTCAGTATGGTTTCATCGTATCATCTAATATTTGGTGCAGATTCTTGAGAGATTTCAGGTTTATGCTGATTCAATTCTAGGAGAATATGGACCTAATAAGCCAAATGTGCGACAAGTTACTAAGGTAAATAGGGGATGCCATGAACTGCTTCTTCCTTCTAACCTTTTAGTTACTAAAAACTTTCTCTTCACTAGCAAGCCAGCCCTTTCTTTAACAATATAAAAATTCATCTCAATATTTCCACTTTTACGATTTAGTGCTTAGGTCAGTTTGAAACAATTAGGAGCTTAGGCAATTATGAGCAATCCATATCTTTCACTTCCTTTCCAGTTTATTTGTGTCAAGATAGAGAAGCGGTCATTACCTGTTCCCTTGTGCTTGGTATTGTTTCTTTATGTAATCACTGGTTCAGCCAGCATATGTTTCTAGCAAGCAGTTTCCATATACATTCAGACCGGATGGAACCATACTTTTACATAAATCCTGAGCACTTCAACCATCATGTACCTCCCTGCATCCACTGCCAGTGTTCTAATACCATTCCTGTTTCCTAATGCAGTCTATACTTAACATTTTCCACTCCGAACCTGGGAATGGTCTCTGGAAACGTAAGGCTGACTCTGCATTTCGGCATTGCACGGTATGTCAAAATTGTCAGACGTGGTTTCTGTTTTTGTCGGGATTACATTGACACGTTTCTGGGAAAGATAAAAGAACTTATTGAATTATTGAATGTTATGTAATCCTAATAGGAGTTAAAAACAAAATGTTTGTTCATTCCTATTTCATCAATGGGCTATAGATATTGCCTTTTTCCCCTTAGCATGGCGTTGGAAACTCCACTGGGAACTGCTTAAGAAAACTAAAGTTAAATAGACATTGTTGACAAGTTTCTCTCTGGAATAGTTCTTTGAAAACCTGTTGAACAGTGGCACGTTAACTTTGGCATCAAGTAGAACATAAAAGTTGAGCATCATTTTAGCATGGTTCCATGCCCTTTCTAGTTTCCATTATATTCTGAAAATGTTCATGTCGTGTTGAAATTGCACAGACTGTCAAATCATTTCTGGAAGAAACAATGGATGCCATTCCAGACTATGTATTGGATGCAAGCCCTGCCAGGAACCCATCTGGTAGCGAAGATGCTTTTGCGGATTTTCATGACTGTCTGCCACCCCCATACAGATTGAGAGACCAAGAGGCTGTTTATTCTTAAGTGTATGTGACTATCCATGGTGTGCATATTTGTAGCTGTTGAGGTTTATGTGCATTTACAAGCAGCCAAATTGGCCAAGCATAGCAATCTAAGCTGCCCATTTTTTTGCCAGTTTGGCGATCCTAACGATTTGTGTTGCTGCTAGTTTTTTGGTCACCTAAATCATTTTAACTGGAACTCCTTTGCAGATAGATGCATCAGAAACCTTCTCAGTTGGAAGAATCCTAACCACTGTCCTTCGGGTGCACAAATATATAGCTCAAAAAGTCTGGAGACATGCGGTAGTAAAAGAGTCTTGAGCTTGGTTGGTTTCAATCATGCCCAAGTCCCATCTATGATCGGTGTTAAAGATCAATGTTTGGGCTCACCAAATCGTAAGGTCCATCCATTTCTGAGTTTCTCTATGGAGTTCACCGTAGAATTCAATTCTGTCTCAACTGACCCAACCACCTGGAAAATTGACTGCCGGTGATTTCATATTCCAGAAAGAGTCCATACAGGTGAAAGGTAATACGACGTATTTCACCAGCAGTCGGTTCAAGAGTGCATTCCTAGTAAATAGGTAACTATGAGAAATAGTGACTGTTATTTGAGAGAGAGTGCGAGACTGTGATATATGAGAACGGTTACACTCTCACGAGTTCCTTAAAATATTACTTGAGTTTTTCTATTTCTTATAATACCATTTTGCATTTTTATTTTTATATTTAGTTTAACCACCACATTTTCTTGGTATATCTTACTTTGTTTAATCTCTTCCTCTTGTTGCCCTACTCTTCTTCAGGTATATACTAGAGAAAGGGGCACATGGCGATGCTTGTGCAAGAACAAAGAAAAAAAATCGTGACAAAAAAAAAAAGATTAAAAAGAAGAAAGGAAAATAATTAATTGAGGCTCTTTAACCAGACCTCAAAGCAAGGTTTGCTCCATGCATGCAGTATCCCATTTAACTTAGACTATAATTAAATGTCTTTTGACCTGAAAAATGTACTAATCACTTGAGTTAAATAGGACACGTCCTTCTGAGAGGGAGCGTCAAAGACCAAAATTAAGAAAATACCTAAGATTCATTAGAAATGTCTCCATTGATTCTTATTCTTCCTTCTCTTCTTTTGCTTCTTCTTTTTCTAAGAACTCTACTTACTTTAGGATTCTATTTTAATATGACGGTTTTTAGTTCAGCAACTTCTCTCAAAAGTAAGCGAAGAAAAGATACAAAAGTAAAACATATTCGGTAGTTCTGAAAGTAGGGAGTTGGAATTAAGGAGTGGTTATTAGTAGTTATGAAACTGAGAATATATATATATATATATAAACAAGGCATTTGAAGCTTTATGGAACAGCAGTTACCAATATATAATAGATAGAGAAAAAAGATGAAGTTGTAAATAACTAAAAAAATATAAATCAGATATAAGAGTAAATCAGTTTAAGAATAAGAATTATCACTTTTTCTAATCGAATTCTATGCCCCTCACTTGGGGAATTTCATATAAATTTACATATATATATAGGGCAGCCGAGATGCACAAAACTCCCGCATAAGTAGGGCCCAGGGAAGGGGGAGACAACAAGGATTAATAGTTTGCAACCTTATCTTGTATTTTATAAGAGGCTGTTTACACTCTTTGAACCCATGACCTCAAGGTCACACAACAATAACTGTACCATTGCACCAAGGCTTCTCTTCACATACACACACATATGTCACACTATTCCATTTCGGCCATTGGAATAAATTTCTTTTGATGACATTTTAAGCGGTAACATTCTCAATGTTAACTGCAGGTTCTAGGAAAGCTCAAAGGGTTTTATTTTAATAATCCTGTTAAGAAGTTAGGACCTTTACATAAATTTCTTGAGAAACTACATTGAGGAAGTTATTGAAAATAACTATCCCAAGTTTGGAGAAACCCATGTTAAGATATTATCCATGATAACTGCATTGTGTTCTGAGAAGGACCTCACATGGAAAACGAATCATACTCCATTGATTGCGTTTTAGTTTTGACATGAATAACTATAAACTCAGTTGAGCTTGCAGCAGTTGAATCTGCTTGTTTTTTGCTTTCCTCTGCTTGGTTTGTAGTTGGTAGCAGTTGACTCTGCTGTTCTTATCTCTAGTTCTAGGAGGTATCTGTTGAAGAAGCAGAAAAGGGAGATTTTTCAGGCTTTTGTAGCTGATTTTGTATTTAGATTCAGAATTACCTTCTCTCTTCTTCTTTTTTCTGTTCGTAAGTTTTTTCGTAGGAGTTGAATCGGCTCTTTTTCTCTTTGGTTTTTGACGAGATTGGTTCAGGAAGTGAGGAAAAGGTAAATTTTTTGGTGTTATAATCGGTTCTGAATTTATATTTCTGAAAAATTCTGTTCTGTGGTGTGTTTGATGCAAACTGCTGTTTTCACGACTGTTTCTGGAAATCTTCACCGATGAGGTTTTAGTGCTAATTCTGACTTTCGTGAAATATCACAAGGATAGAAGTTCTGTTTCTCTGGTTTGCAAAGATTTGTACAGTGCAAATGGATGAAGTAGAATCCACGGTTTCATTTGAAATGTCACTCTATTTCGCCAGAGATCCCAAGTCGGAGATTTCCGAATATTAGGAGTGTTACACTGAAAGGAAAGCCCCAGGTTTTTAGATTTCAATCTGGTGCCAACGAGAGAGAAATTTCTTGAGAAATCTCATAATCTTCGTTTTTGGTAATTATTCTTCCTTCTTTTCCTATTTTCTTCTCTCTTATCTTTTTGTGTTATGTTTTATCTATTTTGAATTGATGTCACAGTTACCATCTTGGTATGTTTTTACTTTGATGTTTTTTCTTATATTTTATCCTTTTTTTACTATATACTAATTAACCAACAAATACATGGTTAACTAGTATATAAACAATTGAATAAATAAAAATAGCACATGATCTATCTCCGTTTCTCTTAAATTATTCTTTTGCATTTTTCTCTTTCATGTATTAGAACCAATAAATATTCAAGACCAGAATCAAAAATTAGGAATTGACTTTTGAACTAGGAACTAAATTCCAAAATGGTGCGGTATCAGGAAAGCTAAAATCACAATCTTCCAATTATGCTTTTCGATGGAATCAAAACAAAAGTTGCCCATTACACCCCTAATCTATGATAAATAAATCCAGAGCATTTTTATTATTTAATTTACTATTCACGCCCTCATTCTTACAAGAGATCCATTTCCTTAAGAATTAATCATCTTTTAACAATACCTTTTAAGTTATGGCGGTAGTGCCATGATTCATGGGGATTCTTAAATAAAAAATTGAAGACTCGAGATCCACCCTACATTCCATTGTCAAAATCCAAAGTGATTGGTTTTCAAGACACGGAATACTCGAGTAGAACTTAATTTCGATGATTAAACCCTTCTGAACTGGTTAGTGGCAGCTTTTTGCATTTACAAATGAAATAGAAGTGCAAATAATGAGGTATTAGAACAAGGGAAATGGGGATGTCAGTTCCCTGAGGTCTTCTTTTCGCAGGTACTCAAATCAGAGCCTCTGACAATAACCGGGGCACATTTGAGACAGTTGAGTTCTTCATGACAAAAACTACAAAGAATTCTTTAGAGATTGATGCAATTTAAAACGGAGAACTAAGTACAGTGAAATAATGATGGTAAAGGCAGCCTACCTTCTCTACTGGTGGTGGTGGTTTCATCGAACTTGCCTATTAACCAAAGCAGCAGTTCTGCTGGGCCAATCTCTCCCCGCCGACGAAAAGGCCATAACTGGCCACGCTGCCAAAAAACTGTGGCACGCAGTTCTGATTCCAATGGTTAGTACGAAAAGACAGCTGCTGCAATCTGAAAATTGGATATTCTCCAAAATAATAAACCCAACAGGATGTGGGTCTTGTCACGTTTTCATCCGCTTCTGTTTCCGAGAAATGAAACGAATTGCTTGCTTCCCAAGCTCTATCGTCCTTGCCCTTCCATCATCGAGACGAACAGATAAAGATGATTTGCCATCGATCACGTTTCTATCTACTCCCTTGTGCCTACATTGGTGTGTGTGAGTGTCAGCAAAAATGGATTTATATTTCCCTAAGAGTAAAAGCACCTTGAAGGTTGAAATACATTCTGTAAAGATAACATCTTCTGGAAAAGCAAGGCTGTTTATATGAAGATAATGAGATCTTACACCAAATTGGATAATTGAAAATGTAGGTGCTATTTCAGTTTTAAGTAGAACTATAAAACTGTTTGCGACTAAACAGAATATTTCATCATTCATATGTTTCCTGACATTATTGCAAAATGCTGGAAAATAACCAAATGTTAGAACTCACCAAGAACTGTCCGATGATTGATGAACTTCAACTCTTTTCCCAATTGCATCCTTACCCAGCTTTTTCAAAATCCAGTTGGCATCTTCATCTATCGGGTTTTCCAGATGCAAATGTCCATCATTCTCATCCTCCCTTGCAACTACTTCCTCCATTAGAGGTGATGGTCTCTTTCTCTTTAACCTCTGCCCTTCGATAGAATTCCTCTCTTCTTCACCCTGAGGAACCCAAGAACTTTGGTTTTCAAGATAGGAAGTCTTGAATTTCAGTTTCAGCAATGGCTTAGGGTCTTTGGAAAATGAATCTGAAACAGATGGTGAAGATGTGGTGTCATGATTTTGGTCACGAAAATTACTAGATGTGCCTTTTAAATGCTTCCTGAGCGGCACCTCATCATTTCTTAACATGGCCCCAGCCAAAGGTTCTTCTTTAGTAGAGTTTCCTACAACAATCCTTCCTAGCATAACTGGAGTACTTTCGGCAGTAACAGATTCCAATTCCTCTGGAGTATCTCCCTTACCAATTTCAGGATTTAAGTCAGAAATGGCCGACTTAACTTTTCCTATCTTGATCACACTGCCCTCCCGCCCTTTATGCTTAGATCTTTTGTACTGGTTCACAGTATCAGATTTAACTCCTGCAAAGAATAGAAGAACAAACTCAGAAAGATTCTCAAACCTTAACAGGAATAATATATGGAAGCTAACAGCAACCTAACCACCACAGGAAAAAATAAGAAATCAGCAAAGATGACGATTGCTAATGATTTAAAAACCACAGGAGCGTCAAAGATGTAGTGAGGACTTCTGCCAAAACAAGAAAATATCATTTGGCTTAGTACCTTTACCATCAACTCTGGCATTTCCGTCATGCATATCCTGCATATACTTCTCATTTGCCTTCTGCTGGCCGGTATCATCACTGCCTGTTCATGAAAATTTATGCTAAGCAAACCATTTCTAGAGACCTAACAAATAGGCTATGCTGTTTGAAACACACAAATTGAACAGAATTACTTACGTGGCAGTTCTTAAACATTCACAAATAATTACTTCCAAATTGTCACAAACTATGTCTCACATGCCATGGGAGTGATAGGAGACGCATCTATAATCACAAATCCCAACTCCTTGGCCGCTACAATCAACTCACAAAGTGAAACTAAAAAACAATCATCATATCAAATTCCAGTTTCTTGTGATCTTGCAATACCAAATAGCACTCAAACCACACTTGCTTATCATTATAAGGTTTAGAAATTATAATGCTGTAGAGCTTATAACACCATATAACATTTAAAGGCAACATTTTTGCTTACAAATCAAGTAAACAAGTAGAAGTGCCAATTTCGAGTTGTTCTACGACAGGCATCATAATCAAATCATGGACAACTGCCATGGCAACACTCATCTACATAAGATGTTGGCTCTGGTACACTACTAATGCCATCATATCCACCAGTTTTTGTAGGCTAAAGTAACACGATGCCCTTGCATTGCATCTTCCACCTAGCCTTCTTCTCATTGTTCACAAAAGACTTTCTCCAATTTTTAAATAACTTTCCTATGTGACATCCTAACGCATTTCATGTTACTGTTAAGTTTTTTTCTATAACAGTTTACAAGAGTAAAAATTTCAGCAAATAAAACCAAAATCCGCACCCTGTTGCACGAGACCTGTTTTAATAACGGTAACCCATTTTGGAAGATGATTTGTGAGTCCTTTCTCAAATTAAAAGCACAGTGAACACAAAATGATAAAAAGAAGTGATGCGAATTTGGGGCAGTATGCCTATGTCAAAGAGAAGCAGAACGCTGAATAAGAAGAGAAACCAGTGTTGCCAGGAAGCATCCTTGAGGTGAAAAGAGGAAATCTCAGATTTGCACTTTGGAAGCCAGATGTGAAGCACAAATACTAATATTGGTAACTTCCAAAAGTATGATTCATGCTTCCCTGACGAATCCAATTGATCTGTTTTACTCTTTCAATTAAACTCAATTCTAATTGGATTGAGTCGTGCTTCTGACCAGATAGAGTCGCACTCCCAACCAAGTTAGAGATGCTCTTCTCGCATATTTTCCCTTCTTTTTCAGATTCTCTGTATATCCTACCAAAATGGCCATTGTGTTGGGGTTTATTTATGGATTGCGCATCATGATTTTCCTGTGAATAGCTAAAACTCCAATGGTAGAAGATGATGGAGGGAAATTTATACTTCCCCCAAAACCATTGATCATTCTTTCTTTCTGTTCTCTCTATGACTCATAAGCAAAAAGCCAGCCCTAAACTTCAACCACCCTCGAAACCCCCCTTTTTTGGGCAAATTCTACCTTTTTCTAGAAAGAAATAATAGAGATCAGCCATTTCCGATTAAACACCATTAATTCCAAAGAGAATGAAGGGGAGCCTTGGCGCAACAGTAAAAGTTGTCGTCATGTGACCTTGAGGTCAAAGGTTCAAGGCGTGGAATCAGCCTCTTGCAAAATGCAAGGTAAGACTGCCTACTATAGGCCCTTGTGGTCCGCCCCTTCCCAGGACCCTGCATAGGCGGGAGCTTCGTGCACCAGGGCTGCCCTTTAATTCCAAAGAGAATGTTGAGCTTCGGGGGGATTACCAGTTAAACCCTTATTTTTTGGTAACTTTTTGTAATTCTTTTTTCACACTTCCACCTTAAACAAAATTCCTCACTTTCCGCACTCCCAATGGCAACTATGAGAGAAACTACCTCAAAACATTTAAATCCCAACCAATGAAGGAAAACCTGTGGACCACGGGAAGAAGAATAAGAAACACATATTTGCCAACCAGTCTATGCTATTAAGATACAACCCAGTTTGAAGGATTCCTTCTGACCTGTAAAACATCCATATCTAATAATTTCCCTATATTTCATATGCCATAGAAATCACATCCATACCAGGTTACCAACACTATATTTCAATCTGGGCACTGCTTCTTTCCCTTCCTTTCTGCAGAATTAAACTATAGCCCAGTCAGTTTTCCCGAAAGGTAAAAATCAAACTCCACAACATTGACAAATTATCTCCAATCAATCTTTACAATGAAGAAAACTGCGATAGTCAAAAATCAAGTCCTCAATGCCATACCTATCTACAACTCAAGAAGCTTCATTGTGAATGTCTTCAATATGATTTCTTAATATTCTAGCACATGTCAACCAATGAAATAATGCACCATCCTAATCCCTTGTGCCAGTTATTGCTCAAACTTTATGTCCCCACTAATCTCCCATTACGCAATGTTGTCATCCTCATTGTTAGTGATCTCCTACTAAACTTTCTTCCAATGCATTAATGTCTTTATTAAAATATTAAGGAAATCAAATCCCAACTCCTCAACTCCCAATGAACTCTCGCTTGCACCATTCCATGAAGTTGAACTTTTATGTTTTCAACTCTTATCTCATTCCACCATTAAAAAAATCCTCCTTTTAGAGATCTCCTATGAAAAGTTTTTGAACTCGAAAGAAGTATGCATTTTAACAATGCAAGACCTTAAGAAGGGAAGTACAAGTCCAGAACTGGATTTGGCAACAACCCTTGCTCAGCCAAATGAAATTGGTTATCCAATTTTTGGAATCAGAATCTATCTAATGCCCCCATCGTCAGGTCAACTTGCTCACTTGAGCAAATGAAACAGCCTAAGTCTGGATGCAGAACAATAACAGGGGCTCTCTACCATCTCCTCAGTCTGAAATTCCATCATACATTCGTAAACCCTGAGCAATTGTTATAAGATGCAGCTAAACAAGGGTTTTAAAATGGCATGACGATATATGATATTGATGGCATCAATGTAAGAGTATGTAGCTCAAATCGTTAACATGTTTCATATGCTGTTAGTTGATAGACAGGATCTGACCTTGTACACTTTCTGAACCAGCATATGTGAGGGCTATATCCGCATTTGATTTACGTAAGAATTCATCTAGCCATACCAAGTGCAAAAGTATGCAAGGCTTGACATCCCCTTGATGCTTTTTCCGTTCTGACTAGACAGGCTAGAACTATGTCCTTCTGAATCAATCATAAATTACAGAACATTTAGACGAATAATCGGAAGAACAGGTCGATGACATCAATATTGAAGGTTTTGCCATAAGTGGGTGCAAAGGCCCTCATCAATGCTGCAAACCCTATAAACATTAAGCCTTGTCTTTATTTTAGATTTGAATCTATTGTAACCAAGAAGGAAAATGGAGACAGTGGTTTGGTTGGTGAGTACATTTATAAATGTGATTCTATGGCACAGACGGACCACAAAGACCGAATGAAACACAAAACTCAAGAAGGATATACAGAGTAAAGTTATTTACTAGTTATTGTCCTTTTTCCAACTTTTAGTACAGATTGTTCACTAAGTCTTTGTGATTCACTTTATATTTTCATGATTTGATTCACTATATTGTTCATGATTGCCTAGTCAGCAGTTTCTATGTAGCATGTTCATATTAGGTTCATTTCATAATCAATGTTAGGATATACAATTGACATATCTACAGCAAAACAACTTGAATAATCTCCAGCAGATTATCTATACAAAAGATCATACAAATCAGTACAGTGCTGTCACATCAAACCTAAGACTCAAATACCAAGTGACAAAAGGATAAGCAAAACACCCTCTATTGTTCAAGATATGCCACAGGATAAACTGAATTTTGCCGCCTAGCACTTCTGAAGCCATGTACCAAGTAAACCCAGTTAATGGGATACTAAGAATGGAGAAGAGACACAATCAGAAGAATTTGTAAATGCAACACAAGTAAAATGAACAATGATATCATTTTGGTTTTGGAGAAGTACGAACAATGATATCAATGTTAAGGCATACACGACCAGTTTCTCAACAGCTTAATTGGAGGAGTTTCAGCATAATTTGCATTCGGAAAAAGAAAACATAGACTAAGATTTAAGAGACAACACATATTCAACATGAAGTAGCAGAATCTATCATAAGCAATTCTGATTACAATAATTTTCGTCCGGAATAAAAGTTTCTCCATCAGGATGCTATTGTCATGGTAAAGCTGCAGAAAAGACTTACACAAGTAACACAATTTTAGATATAACACATACCATTGGAATTAGCTAGATCTTGATCTCTTTGACAGCTTGAAGCTTCAGATCTGGGAGAGTTAGTCATGTTTCTGTTCCTTCCACCAAAATGTATAACCAGTTTAGTTCCTTTCACAGTTTCGGCCTTGCCTGCAGGTTTTGTAGTGCCTTCTCCAACATCCATGCCATTCGCTTTACTACTCTTAATCTGGAGAACTCTGGCAGCCTGATCCTCATTATTACCAGCTTCCTCAATAACTCCATGAATTTTAATACCTAATTTGGTAAAAGAGGACTTCTCTTTGTTATGGCCTGGACTTTTGGTAATCGGAATCAAAAACACATCCGGTCCTTCATTTCTGTATGACTTGATGTCATCAGACTTTTCATCTCCCAAACTTATCTCTGATGACTTTGTCTCATTAAACCTTTCAAAACTATGATGAGTTTCTTCCATTTTACCAATCAATGGAACCTGGAGTTCTTTCTTTTTCATATACTTTTTATTTGACAACGAGCTCTTAGAAGATTTTCTTGAATAATCCTTGGAACCTTTTGTTGCTTTCTCAACTAATCCCTTCACAGAAAGCTTTAACCTCCCATAATCATTCTTCACCAGAAGTGGGCCATTTTCATCATCATCTGAATAAGGAGAAATAGAAAATATGTCTTCCTGAGATGGCAATCCTGCAGCAGCCCTCAAACCTGCAATTTGCTCCCTGTCAGCTTCATCTCTTCTCCTCCAAAGCTCTTGGATAGCATCTTCAACATCCCTGACCTGGCAATATGCAGCAACACTCAAAAGTCATTTACAAGTTTTTGACAATATTTCATGAGGCAAGTTAACGGTTAGGCACTTGGGCAAGTTGGTTAGGTGCTGTGTCTTACAGCCAAGAGTGTCGCATGATCCAGCCCACTAACCATTGTAGAAAAATGAAAGACACAAAAGACAAGTTAAAGCATACCTTGTAACAATCACCCCGGCATGCAGCACATTTATAATATAGGTTTCTGTCCACTTGGAACTGCATATACTTTTCATCACTGCATAAAATACATACTAGAAATAAGGAGCCTATCCTTTTGCAAAAGCAAAAGGGAGAGTAATAAGCAACTCTTTTATGTGTTAAGATGATTAAACTTCATTCATATCTTTTTAGAGGCATAAATGAACTAGAATTAAATCTCAATTGATGATCTAGGAAAAATTGCAACATCCAATGCCATTATCAACTGATACTGTTACATCAACAAAACCTAAAGAAAAGTTGGTTTACCAGCTGTAGAGGCAGTTAATCTGTTGGAGCATTCAAAAAGGAGTTAAGTCAGTTGGACATTTCAAGAAGTGGTTATGCAGGGAAGGAAGAGACATAAGAAGAGAGAGGAGAAGAGAATTAGGGGAGGGAAATTGGAAGAACTGAAGTGGAGGCTCTAGCTCCTCAAAAACTAGAATTTGTGAAAGTTAAACAAGCATTCCAGTATTGTATTAGTCCATACTTTGTATTCATAGCAGAACCTCAGAGTTTTGTATTTTTCCTTTCTAAGTGTACTGGTAAATCAGTGTTGTAATCGGTTGAAGTGGAATACCATTGAAGATTTCTATCAGTGGTATCAAAGCCGGTTCGAGCCAGTGGATGGCTAGAACCAGGATGGAAAGAGCTAAGAGTATGGCGAAGGAAATAGAAGAAGTCAGGGTGAGATAGTAGACTTGAGGGAAAACATGGGGAGATTACAAACGAATGTAAATGCTTTTGGTGAATATCTGGTAGAAATAAGAGAATGGATCAAGAATCAAGAAACGCCAGAGGAATATCAAGATCGGCACAGGAATACAGAAGGTGGAAAACCCTCAAATGGTCACAAACGAAGTTCCTTCTTACCGAGGGATCATCAACATCGTGAGTTTCAAGGGAGGAGAATGGATTTGCCGGTGTTCGACGGCTAAGATCCCTATAGTTAGTTATGTCGAGCTGAACGATATTTTTAGGTCAACCACATATCCAACAAGGAAAAGATACCAGCAACAGCCATTTGCATGGAGGGAGATGCTCTCTATTGGTTTTTGCGGACGGAATCAAGAAACCCCTTCCGATCATGGGGTTCTTTCCGATCATCCCTGCTGCATTATTTTCAATCTTCTCAATGGGACAACGATTATGAATCTCTTCTGGCTTTGAGGCAGACCAGAAGTGTCTCCGAGTATCTCCGGCCGTTCGAGCTGCTCTCCCATCACCTGAGTGATCTTTCCGACAATCTGTTGAAAGAAGCCTTCTTGAATGGGCTCCGAGAAGATATCAAGGCTAAAATAAAATTATTCAGGCCTGCCTCTTTATATAGGCTTATGGATTTAGCCCACAAAATAGAAGAGAATAACATGGCGTTGGACCGAATAAAGGCCCATCCAATTAGACAAGATGCTGGCCCAAGAACGATTGGACCCATCCATGTTCAATTGAAGGGAGGGTTGACGGGAGTATCTTCGCATGAGCATTTTGGTAAATCACCCATCTTCTTCCTCAACCATGAGAGAAACAAGAGTTTCCATACGGAAACAAATCAGGAAAAGAATGTCAGCATACAACCTGCCAGAAAAAGGAAACCCTTAAGGAAACTCACAGATACTGAGTTATAACAACGGAGATCCCAAGGATTATGTTATAGATGTGGTGAGCAATATCCACGGGACCACCGATGCAAAAATCGACAATTGCAAGTGCTGCTCCTAGCCGACGACAAAGACGATGAGATGGAAATCACTCCGACAAACAGGGACAACAATAGGCCAAGGGATAACCAACCTCTAGAGTTATTCCTAAACTCCATTTCGGGTTTCACAACAGGAGGCTCGATGAAACTAAAGGGACTGATCAAAAAGAGGGAGGTGGTAGTCTTGATTGATAGTGGAGCTTCCCACAAATTCATCTCCAGCCCACTAGTCGAAAAACTCCATTTGACAGTGGATCGATCAAGTCAATTCGGAGTACAAGTGGGGGACCTTCCGCAAAGAAAGGGCAAGACATCTATTGGCAGATAAACTTGAATCTGGCGGGGATCACATTGGTTCAAGATTTCTACCCGTTCGACCCTGGTGGAGCAAATATGATCCTAGGGGTTGGTTCTAGATAAGAGGATTACATTCACAAATCATAAAAGACTTTGACCAAGAGGATTTGGAGCCTGCCTGACAACACTTAGGAACCATTGGAAGACATTCACAGGCAATTACTTGAATTCCACCTTGAGGACAACGTGCCACTGTTAGGGGGGAGGGGGGGTATTGTTACATCAACAGAACCTAAAGAGAAGTTGGTTTACCAGCTGTAGAGGCATTTAATCTGTTGGAGCATTCAAAAAGGAGTTAAGTCAGTTGGACATTTCAAGAAGTGGTTATGCAGGGAAGAAAGAGACATAAGAGAGAGGAGAGGAGAATTAGGGGAGGGAAATTGGAAGAACTGAAGTGAAGGCTCTAGCTCCTCGAAAGCTAGAATTTGTGAAAATTAGACAAGCATTCCAATATTGTATTAGTCCATACTTTGTATTCATAGCAGAACCTAAAGAGTTCTGTATTTTTCCTTTCTGAGTGTACTGGTAAATCAGTGTTGTAATCGGTTGAAGTGGAATACCATTGAAGATTTCTATCAAACACTTTTCCAACATACACTATATTTGATAACTTTATTCCAATGAGCAGATGCAGCGAGGAAGCACTGCACCTACACTTACCAGCAGTAACTTAGTGAAGTTCAAAGAAAATGACAGCATGTATTTAGAGCATGGACGTAATTCAACAGATGATGTTGATTTCTAGTATTCTTATCAATTTTACTAATGATTCTCCATTTGTATTAATAAGATTCTTCACATTCATTTGCTAAAAAAAGGTAGAAAACTCTTCAGAAAGGGGTAGCCAAATATAGATGGTTTTGAAAGACACACTATTGATCAGTCAAAATCATGCTAGCTGCCACTCTCTTAAATGGGCATACTAGAAAATACCTATGGCTTTGATCATTTTAAAATGTTTCAGTTTAAATGCCTCAGTCCGATTCGGTCAAAATTAAACATCAAGATAAAAAGATGACCTAAATTAGATCATCATCATCATCATCATCATCAAGACCTTATCCCAATTATGACCTAAATTAGATAAGGGCCAAAAAAGCAGAAATTATCCACGCGTGACAGAAAACTAACCTCTCACAACATCCAACTTCTAGAAGGAATCCAAAACTATTGCTTCAAGCTAGATCTTAAATTGTGCCAGAAGACTCAGCACTGTGAGACATTTGTTTCCAGAAACATAACTTATCATACACATAGATATTATACATATATGTGGATGTGTCTGAGACATTGATGAAGCTAGACTTCTTTTACATTCATAATCATCTGCGATTTCAAGACAACCATAATCATCTGCAATTTCACGACAATTTACATCACCATGCAATTAAGGAAAATAAGACAAGGGGAGAAAAATGCAACTATACAGTATAGGATATGTAGCTCCTCTTCTTATCATTTTGCTTACATTTACTGAGTCATGGTAATTCCTCATGCATTGATAGCTTCTTCTTTTTTTCTTTTTATAGGAATAGAATATTAATTTTCCTAGACGAATTCTATAACCTGAGAAGAAAGAGCAACTGAATAAAATGAGAAGGATGTGAATCATAGGAGAGAATAATTTTGTTATTGTGGATAAGAAAAGACTTGAGATAAACCTGATGCCATCGCACTTGCAGTGCACCCAATGTTCACAAGAATCACAACAAACCATTGGTGTCGATTCAGAATCTCTATAAACCTACAAAAGTTGAACAAAGACATTATGGAAATCTTATAATAGACTGACAATTAAGGCATTATGAGTAACTGAAGATAGAAGAGACAATAATAATAATATCATTATTATTAATAACGACAATAACAACTATAACAAGAAAGTGCAAAACAAAACAATCCATGAATAAACGTGAAATTCAAAATAATGTATAAATATAAGTAAAAGGCATTCAGCTTAAAACTAGAGAACTACAATGACAATCTATGAAAGCAAATCTTGGACTGGAAATTTCCAAGGAAAAAAGGCCACAGAAAATCTTCTCTGCAGGATCAACAGTACCTTCAAGCAAACAGGACAGTATTTCCCCTTCACAAATAATCTCCCACAAGCATCACAACAAGTGTAACCCAAAAACCATCTGCAAGTTTTAAGGATAAAAAGAGATTCAGTCAACTACCATGTTGCCAAATAGAAGAGAATTATTAAGATAACATGCAAATTGAAGACTCGAAACTTTGGACCAGACACTAAGCATTCAACAGTACAAAGTCAAGCTATTGCCTTGAAACAGCTTAAGGTTTAAGCAGCAATTCATCAAGCTAGATGCTGAAAGAAACACAATCCTCTCAGTATCATGTTACGCAGACTTAAAATAATATCCACTAAGTCATAAAAGAAGCAACTAATACTTTGTACTAAGACCACTTCCAGGAACAGTCGAACCACAGCTGTGACACCGCGTATGCTTTGGGCAGAGGAAAGGCCCAGCACTAACATTCTGTGAAATCCAAGAAGAAAACGTTAGTTTCTAGTATGCAGAAACATAATACGTATAAAAGTTTAAATGGAAAGGGACAACCAGACGAGACTGACCTTGTGCGGAGGCTGCTGACAGTAGCAGTGGTAAGCACCATCACACCTTTTACAAAACATGAACTTATTTGGATCTCCAGATCTTCGGCACACCTGAAAGAAAATAAAACACAACATAAATGCTAAAAGGTCAGACTCGGTCAAGGGTGCCATCCAGAAAATGTAGATTTGAATAATACAACCACATTCTGCTTGTTCAAAAAGCTCTTTGGAACAAAGAAGAATGACACCTACTAACTGGATGCCAAAAAGAATGCCCTGTCCAGGATTCCAAATCGGAAGGCTTGAATCATGGCCCCACCTGACAGGACAAGGGGATTGCCATACTGTCAGGCAGCCCCACTGTTCCAATGCAATCCTATTCAATGTCTCAGGGTACACCTTTCCAGTATCCAACACAATATTTCCAGAAAAAAAAAAGGTTATCATGAAGAACGTCCTCTTTTTGAGGTAGTTTGTGGATAAGAGCAAGACACAAACATAAAAGGACTGGACTGTGTTGGTCACCAAGTCAAAATGAATACCATTCCATATAATTTGCACAAATTGGATGTCGGAGCTTAATGGTGATAGATGTTTCCAGAAGCTGGAGAATCTATTTTACAGAAGTTTGTCCTTCAATAAGATAGTGATTACATGACGAAACCACCCCTCAAACAAAACACCAATCTTAGAACCCTTGGAAACTCAAAAAGGGCATGCATGAAATTGTTAAGTTTAATGAGCCAGCAAAGTGAAGAACTCAAACAAGGGAAAAATTCAAGATCATCATACTTTACATATACAAGACACTAGCTAGGTAGGAGTCTAGGACCATTTCAAAAGAAGGATGACTCTTCAAATGTAATTGCTTGCATGTAGGGTATGGAGACCTAAAGAGGACCTTGCCCAGCGAGCAAAACTTTTTGAAATACTATACTTATTTAAAGAGGTGTATGCTTCCTCTTCCTCAATCATGTTCATACTTCATAGCACCAAAATTTGGCAGATTCTTCCGGCTCACTAGAGACCATCATCATTAAAGCTTTATCCCAATTAGGAGTCAGCTACATGAATCCTATTCCTCCATTCCTCTCTATCAAGTGTGGATTCATTTAGTCCAAAAGTTTTTAAATCTTTTCTCATCATTTCGATCCATGTCCTTCTGTGCTTTCCTCTTGCCCTTTTAAAGCTTTCGACTTAGATCAACTTATTCTAACCAATGCTGTTTTCGGTCTCCATTGGACATGTCCAAACCATCTATGTTTACCCTCCCTCATCTTGTTACCCGTTCACTAGAGATGAGTTCAAAATTAACAGGAAATGCCCCTTTCTGAAGTTCATTTTCTTTTTGTGGTGATTTAGTTTCCTCCATTTATGTTCTCTGACCGACTGGCAAGTGAAGCCCAGGTTTTGCATATCCATTCTCATTGTTATATTGTCTTCTTGTTATCACTCCCCAAAAGAAAATACCACAACATAGAATCAAGTTCGATTTTCCTACCTCATATGTGTGTCGATGTAACAAGACAGTACAAGTATGCCCTGATCTATTCATCAGACCAGTACAATATGCTCATCATTGATCCCAACCTTTGTAAAACTTCGGGCACAGAGGCACAATAGTGAGCCAATAATTTAGAATGCACTTCAATCATGGTTTACCTCTCAGCCTCTAATATTAGATGCAAAAACTACATTTAAAGTTGCATGGCGCCATCCAAGTATTAACTTGTAATAGGATGAAATGCACCCAAAAACAAACGATTTTTCTTTTCTTTTTTTCTGAAAGGTAGATAAATATTAACTAAAAAGAACTGCAACAAGAGAGAACTGCTTTCAGAAGAAACCTGAATTTACCCATATAGAACAATAAGACAACTTACTTGACAAATGTGACAAGAGGGGCAAGCCCATGAGCTCCAATGAAATAGATCTGTAAAGGACAGCCATAGGAAGAGGTCATTGATACTGAAATGACAAGATTCTGTAGTCCATGACAAAAACTTAGGCAGTATAAGAACCTCTATTTGCGGCCCAACTTTTCGAGCAGTTCCTATGATACTTCTTGTTGCAAATTTTGCATGAGAGCATCCTTGCTGCTCTGTCACTTCCTTCATTTTCACCTGAAAGGCATATTCGACACATTACTTTCACACCTGAAGAAGCTTGATCTTCTCCGGCAATATCTCGGACTGCCTCTCCAGAAACATCCTAAGATTACACAAAACCAGCACTTGTCAATCAAAGAATAAATCATAAAACCAATCTACCAAAATCCCAATAGGCAAAATAAATATTGAAGCAAAGTTGATTTATTGATGGAAATGTAAAGAAATTATGCAGAGATGTTCATCAGTTCCACGACAGATAACACTATTTTGGTATGCACTGCTTATGCTCCCAACAGACAAAGTGGTAAAAGTTACTGGATAAAATTAGCTAAACTTGAAGGTCTTCTTCAAAGGCATGGTATGTGAGAGATCATGACATTCTTTTATAGACAGCTTGAAATCTTGGGACCAAAGCCATTGAGCATTCTTCAGCTTCATTGAGATTGACATCAGTTAGTTAGTTCTTGCAAATGACTGATCTCTGCCTATCACACGATTCACAACTCTTTAGTTAGTTCTTGCAAATGACTGACTTGAATGTTCTATGTTCTCTAATCTGCTAGCAACCACTCCAAATAAACAAATGAATACCCTGTAATTTTCTCCATCAATAAGGCAATTCTGGAAGGACTCATTTCAGAATTTCAGGCAAAATGGAACCTCCCTCAGTCCCCTGCCTTCTTGGCAGTTAGTTATCAATGCATCATTCTTCCTTCTTTTCTTTTTTTTCTTTTTCTTTTTTTTTTTTTTTGAGAGAGAGAGAGATAGAGAGAGGGAAATCAATGCATCAATGTATTAGTTCAGGAAATCCAGGACTCCAGCTGTTTCCTTGCAGCTCATTAAAGGACATCAAAAAACAGGACGTGACAGTTTTTCATAATCTAAAAGACATAATCACAGTTTTTCATAATTTAACTCAATAGAAGGAACTCCAAGGATATCTAGTCTCTCCTAAGACTTTATATTTAAAAACTTCAAGAAGCTATGTCAATGTTAAAGCAATTATTACCAGCAATTTGTTCAACTCTCAGATGATTTTCCCTTCTTTCTGAATTTCCCAAAAAAATTCCACATTAACATCACAGAGCTCCACACCTCCATCAAATAGTTCAAGTTAAAAACCAAAAACTAAATCATTTTCACAGCTCATGTATGGCAGATCACTCTACAAGAAGAGCCTGATCCATCAAATGCAAAATTGCAAACAAAACGAATTCATGGACAACATAACAAAATTAACAAATTTACAACATAAAACAACTCGAACAGCTCCAACATTATTTTGAACATTTAATCCAAACTCTCAAAAACCCAACCAAATGACATCTTTTGCAAGACAAAATGGGTTCAGAGGCTTAAAAAAGTGTTCCAAGGCCAAAGGCGCATTTCAAAGGTTAAATGCCCGTAAACAGTCATTTCTAAGCTTTGCATGCATATTGAATCTAGTAGAAAACTATATTTCATGCTACTGCAGCTAATCGATTTGCCAGAGTTCGTCATGTAGAGGTGTAAGAATATAATCTCATAGTATTTTCCATGAGTAATCTTGCCAAGATAACAATAAAAGGGTGTTAGATGCGTAGTGTGTGGTTATAACTTGTAACATCCAGTATTTCATTAGGTGTCATATCACAGACTTGAACAAATGTTTTGCTACAAATTAGTAGCAGCACCTTGGATCTATTCCTACCCCATATTCCACTGATGCACCAAGGCAGATGCCAAACAAGTTCAAGACAATATACTAATTTATCCTCCTGACAGTTTGATGCATCATCATGTACCGTCCATGTATGCTTAAGTAGACTCCCGAAGCTGCTTTCAAATTCAAATGAAGCAGTGAAGAGAGTGTGCAAGAAAACTAAGAAAAAGACCAAAAGAAATAAAATAAACATGCGAATATCATCCTTCCAATCCTATTGCACTACTTGCTACTCCAACCGCTACTCTCAGTTTAACCACACAATTCACAACCGCACATAGTTACTCTTTTCATAATAAGACTAAACAGTAAATGGCATTCAGTAAATACGACTAAAAGGATGAAAAACATGGACATCTCTTCTTCAAAAAGATAAATAATTCAAATTCACACAAAGAATAGATCAAGAACCAAAACCTAATCATCCACAAATCTAATTCAGATCCTAAAAACTCCTCATTACGTAGCCAAAAGCATAAATTTCAAAAAAAATAAACAAGAAAAGAAACACAAACGAACCAAAAAAAAAAGCCTACTTCGACATCATTCATCCATTCAAACCACAAACTCCAGAACCATAATAAATCCAACAAAACGAAGACAATCAAACTAAAAAAAAAAAAAAAACTAAATTTTTTAACAAACATCAAATCTTTCCAAGCAAACAAATCAAAAAACAGAAAACTAACCTTAATATCACCATGCTCAAACCTCCTCGCATACTCCTCCGCCGCCAAAGACAGCGCCACAGCTCTCCTCTGCATCGCCGCAAGCTTAATCTGCGCAGACAACAACTCCTCGTTCTCTCCACCGCCATCTCCACAGGTATATACATCCGCAACAGTCGTGGTTACAATCCTCGGAACAGAAACCTGCACAGTTTCCCCGTTTGGCTTTCCTCCTCCAACCCCAGACAATGGACCTCTTAAGAACTCCTCAACCCTAGCAATCTCCTCCAAGAAATCTCTCCTCCCTTTCTCGCTCTGCAACTTCTCCGGAAACCCTTGCCTGCAGAAACAAATCTTCCGACTGCGAAAAGAAGAGAAGAGAGAGAGAGTTTTAGGTTAGAGACATAGAGAGGGGAAATCTGGGAAGGGGGTTTAGGGAAACAAACCATGTAACTGGGCAAGCTACATGGAAGGCCATCAAATTGGCCTTTTGGCGGGGTTTGCTCTTATGTAATAATCGTTTGAAAAAAAAAATTTTAATTAAAACAAAAAGGGAAATATAAAAAAGGGGGAAAATAGAGGCAAGAGATGGAGGCGTGGGTGATTTGAGTAGTGTGAGAGAAGGGTTGTGATTTTATTTTTCGAAATATATTTTTTTTAAATTTTCAAATTTTTGTTGGGAAATTTTGAAAAAAAAAAAAATTAGTTAATAAAAATTGGGAGACTCGGGCTTCCTGGGTCTTTTAAGTCTGGCCGGAAGCGCTCGTTAGAGAGACAGAAGAGGTGCGGCGTTTTGTAAGGGAGGTTCGGATATAATGCGCCGGGGATGTACGTGCCAGTTCCCGATTAGCCGGAGCTGTGCTGTGAGAGTGACTAGGCGAAGGGAGTTGAATGGCGCGTATATACCGAGTGGTTCCGGAGCGAGAGAGGGGGTCAACAAATGGCATAGTAGTTTGACATGGGCTCTAGCATATTATAATTTGGTGATTGGTGTGACACTTTGAGACAAATTGGCTTTGGCTTGATCCTTAACAACATTTTGGTTGTCTTTGGATTAAGTCATGCATCTAATAGTTAATTTTTTCTTTTTTTGTTCCAAAGTTATTTTTTTTCATTTTTTTGGTGGGGTGAGGGAGTTTGTTGGGAGAGTACCTTCACTTTGTTGGGGTACACCTAAATGCCTCCTTATATGATGATTGAATTAACCACTCTGTGAGCAGTTTTTAACTAGTAATTCTTAGTCAATTTTGAAATAAGGAGGGGCTGTCTAGTATTAAGAAAAAAATAAACTATCTTCAACCAGTAAGACATTAACTGGTTGAATAATAATAATAATATCATAAAAAGATAGTAAATTATCTAATCATAATAAAAGTGACAATTAAAATAATCAAAGATCAAACAAGATCTATAAGGAAATCTTGAATAATCAAGAATAATAAAAAACATAATATTGTGTTAGTATATAAGTTTTTGAATTAGTATAAATGTTAGATTTAAATATAAATCAATAGATTAGACCTTGATCAATATGATCCAAGAAAAAATATTCAAATCATCCTATGTAAGGATGATCAAAAGAACAACTAGGAAGTATAAATGAGTTGAGGAATGACTCTCTCTCTCTCTCTCTCTCTCTCTCTCTCTCTCTCTCTCTATATATATATATATATATAATTTGACAGATACGTGAAGAATGTGATGATCAAGATCAATGAGAAATGGATTGTTAAAAGTAAAGGTAGGTAGACCTTAAGAATATATTCAATATATAAGATACATGTATTTTACACATCTTATTTCGATAACTATAGATTGATTATAATTGCCTTAGAATTGTTTATGAATCAACAAATGATATTAAAATGTATACAAAGTTATTGATTAAGTAGTTATAAAATTACTTAAGGCAATAAATGATGTTGAAATGAATACAAAGTGATTAATTAAGTAATTATGAAATTACTTAATGAGTAGAATGAGAAAATTTGAACTGTATAAGTTGGACCCTCAAATCTTAAGAAAATAAGTTATAGGCGTATTCTATTATAACTAGACACACAATCTGTAAGTATAAAATATTATTTTTCACACAAGCATGAAGGCTTGTGGTTTTGTTTTAAGACAGGCTTATGCTCGGGGATACCAATGTTAAGAGAGTTATGAGAGTTTGGCCACCCGCTCTCCGAAACTGATTATAATGATGATACCATGCCCAAAGAGAGGCAAAATGTCAGGTGGGGCAATTATGGGAAGGCCGCCACTGTGATAGCCATGGTTCCCCCTAGACGAATATGGATCTATATTTTCCACCGTAGTATTAGTGGAGTATTGAGCAATTATCCGGGCGCTCTGTACAGATTAAGATTGCAAGCACGGTAGTCCTTTAAGATTATTTTGCATTATGATGCAATTGATTATTGTATATGAAATGCCTTATGTTATGGCATGATGAGATGCCTTATTTTATGGCATGATGAGATACCCAGTAAAAGTTATTACTGATGTTGTATTGGAGGATAATTCTCAATACGGTATGATTATATATTAACACTTAGTATTAATATTGAAATCAGTTTGGAAATAAGATATTATTGATGATATTGACTGTATTCAATATTTTAAATAGTTTTATTTATATGTAGTATATGCATATAACTCATATGATAAATGAAGGATAAAATTATTATCCAATGTCTAAATTGATTTATATCATGGATATAAAGAATTGTTGATTTTGAGATATATTGATTATATTTCTTAAATCCCTACCAAGCATAGCTTACTGATATATTGTAAATGTTTGAATGTTTATAATATCTCATATATAGTTAAGAAAGATTGAAAGCTCAAGACTTGAGGATAATCATCGCCGAGCTACTACTCAGGATATTTACTTTGAGGAAGATTGTATTGATTGTTTTGTAATTTGAATTGTAATATTTGGATAAGGTATGTAATGACTTCCGAGGCTGTGTATGTGAACCACTGCATTGATCCTAATTTTAATAAAAGTATTTCTATTGATATTCAATAGAAATTTTATTTTATAAAAAAATCTATATGTGATAAGTAATTTGAGGTGGCACTTAGATTTTTGACAAATCAATTTCAAAGAAAATATGTTTTTGCTGTTTGAATTTTAAAAAATTTCAAAATCAAGGCCCTACCTTTGCAAATATTTATGAAAATGTATTTTAAAAACCTGGGTCGTCGCAGTTGGTATGAGAGCAATTCATCTAGTCACATATTAAGATGACAATCAAATTTATGAATATGATAGAATTAGTAAAATAGAATCCTTATATATAAATTTTGATTTATGAGCAGATGTCATCTAAGAGAACTAGGAGGACGACTCAAAGGACTAGTGATTCCACTACGGAGAATTCATCCCAAGAAAATAATGTGGAGGAAATTATAACAAGAGTATTGCAAGGTCTTCTTCTCCATCTTCAATAACCCCAGGTGCCTATAAAGCCTGTAGCAGTACAAAGTGCACTAGCTCCAGCTTAGCATGAAGCGGTGCCCAACACACTGTTCAAAGAAATAATACTCTAACACCAATACAGGATCAATTTTCACCTGTACTTATGGGAGTATTTAGAAATTCTCAATTATCACCAGAGAAGTCGAACAAAATGGCAGAAAGATTTTAGAAAATGATGATAGGTTATAATGGAAAGGGAAATGCTAAAAAAGTGAAAGAATGGATATATGAGGTGTAGAAAACTTTTGATGTTTTATGAACTCCTGGAGAAGTAAAAGTCAAGATGGCACCTATATTCTGAAACAAGAAGCTGCCTTCTGGTGGAGATCTACAAAGAGGAATTTCTTTTCAAACAGAGAAAATATCTATCCTGAAGAATTTAAAGAGGTCCTTAACAACAAATACTTTCCTCTTCATGTTTAAGCAAGAAAGGAAAAGGAATTTATAGATCCACAACAAGGGAATATGTCTGTTGTAGAATATGAAAATAAATTCATATAATTGAAGAGGTTTGCACCACATATATGTGGTACGGATAGGCAGATTGCTTGTAGATTCCTAGGAGGACTTTATCCATGATTAAGAACTAAGGTGTTGGGTACCAAACCCACGACTTTGGCAGAATGCATAGAAATGACTTTCAGATTTGAAGAAGATTTTAAGGAAAATCAAAAATGGAAAAAGAGGAGAGATGGGAAACTTTAATCCAAGACCTTTTAAGAAAGGCAAAGGGCCCATGAATAATTTCAGGCTATCGAGAATTCAAGGGAATTCTTCCTTTGGACAAAATCAGAGGCATTGTCCTAGATATAGAAGATTTCACTCTGGGAATATATGCCCAAATCCAATACAACAAAGACCTCCACTCAGATGTTATAAATGTGGGGAACTAGGACACATGGCAAATAATTGCAATAAACAACTGGTAATCAAGGAAGGGAAACAGGAGAATATTTCACGTCAACAAGGAAGAGTATTTGCTATTGATTAAGCCCAAACCTCAAATGCTGTGATTGAAGGTACTTTACTTATATCTAATAACTATGTAAAAGTACTATTTGATTTTGGATCTACACATTGATTTATCTAATGTGAATTTGCTTCAAGTATGAATCTACCGTTGAAAGAATTGGGATTTGAATTAGATGTGATAACTCCAGTCAGTGAGTCAGTGAGTGCTAGAAAATTCATTCAAAATGTGCCCATTGAAGTATTGGGAAAAAAGAATAGATACATATCTCATATTACTAAACATGGTAGATTTTGACATTATTTTGGGAATGGATTGGTTAGTAAAGTACTGGCTAATGTTAGACTGGCATAAAAAAAGCCACATTTAGAATATCAGGAGAAGAAATTTTGATATTTTGTGGAAAATAATACAAATCATACACATGCATCATATCAGCCATGAAAGCTACAAAACACATCTCCAAGGGTTGTAAAGCATTTTTAACAACAGTGGTTGCTTTAGATGTAGAATTACCCAAGATAGAAGAAATTGACGTGGTTAGAAACTTTCAGGATGTTTTTCCAACAAAACTGCCCGGGTTACCACCTCATATAGAAATTGAGTTTACTATTGAATTGTTACCGGGTACAACACCAATCTCTAAAGCACCTTATAGGATGGTCCCAGCCAAGTTGAAGGAATTAAAAAGTCAGTTATAAGAGTTGTTAGACAAAGGGTTTGTCAGACCAAGTAGTTTACCTTGGGGAGCACCAGTTATATTTGTGAAGAAGAAAGATGGTTCAATGAGACCATGTATGGATTATAGAATGTTGAATAGTGTGACTATAAAGAATAAATATCCTCTATCCTGCATTGATGATCTCTTCGATCAACTCAAATCTGCTAAGGTCTTTTCTAAGATTGACCTTAGATCAGGGTATCATCAATTGCGTATCAAGAATGAGGATATATCAAATACAGCATTCAGGACTCGATATGGACATTATGAGTTTTTGGTCATGCCTTTTGGGGTAACAAATGCACCAGCTTTTTTTTATGGATTTGATGAATAGAATATTCAAGGATTTCCTTGACAAGTTTGTAATTGTCTTTATTGATGACATTGATTTACTCTACCAGTAAAGAGGAACATCGAGAACACTTACAAATTGTGTTGAACATACTTAAAAATCACAAATTGTTTGCAAAATTTAGTAAGTGTGAATTCTTGTTAGAGAAAGTCAAATTTTTAGGTCATGTAATTTTTGAAAATGGGGTTGAGGTGGACCCAACAAAGGTTGAGGTAGTGATGAATTGGGAAAAAACTAAGACAATAATAGAAATTCGTAGTTTTCTTGGACTTGTGGGATATTGCCGAAGATTCATTGAAGGATTTTCTCGTATAGCCCTACCTTTAACTACATTAACCATAAAAAGTGTACAATCTACTTAAACTGTAGAATGTGAAAATAGCTTCCAAGAATTGAAAGACTACAGCACCAGTATTGACATTACCATATGGAAGATGAGGATATGAAATTTATTGTGATGCTTCAGGAAGGGTCTAGGTTGTGTATTAATGCAAAATGGTAAAGTCATTGCATATGCTTCTTGTCAATTAATGAAGCATGAAATGAATTATCCCATACACGATTTAGAACTTGCGGTTGTAGTGTTTGCCTTAAAAATTTGGGGACATTATTTGTACTGTGTAAAATTCAATGTATTCACTGATCACAAAAGCCTCAAGTACATTTTTACCCAAGCTGACTTGAACATGAGACAACGTAGATGGTTGGAGTATATCAAAGACTATGATTTCCCATTCAATACCATCCTGGGAAGGCGAACATAGTTGCTGATGCACTAAGTAGAAAGACAAAATCAATACTTACCAACATCACCATTAAATCAGCCTTTGTAGATCATGTAATACAAGCACAAGAAGGTGATACAATAACTCAAGAATTATGTGCTAAGAATGGTTTTCACAAGGGTTTAGAAGGGGGCATTCATTTTTAGGAAAGATTGGTTGTTCCATCAGATTCAAATTTGAGGAAAGAATTATTATAGGAAGCTCATCAGTCAATATTCTCTATTCACTAAGAGGGGACAAAAATGTATCAGAATTTAAAAAGAAACTTTTGGTGGGAAGGTATGAAAAGAGATATAAGAGAATATGTAGCAAAATGTTTAACATGTCAATAAGTGAAAATTGAACATCAAAGACCAACTAGGATGTTACATAAATTAGAATTACCTGAATGGAAATGGGATCATATCACAATGGATTTTGTGGTAGGATTACCTAAGACAAGAGAAGGACAAGATATGATTTGGATAATAGTAGATAGATTGACAAAGTCAACTCACTTTCTTCCAATTAAACAAACTCGATCAGTTGACAGTTTAGCTAAACTATATACAAGAGAAATATTGAGTCTTCATGGAATCCCTTTGTCAATCATCTCAGACAGAGTGGGAGGTTTACCTCTAGATGCTGGAAGAGTGTGTAGCAAGCATTAAGTATAACTCTTAAGTTTAGTACAGCATTTCATCCTCAGACCGATGGTCAGTCAAAAAGAACCATTCAAACCTTAGAAGATATGTTGAGAGCACGTACTTTGGATTGGAAGAAAATTGGGACGAGCATCTTCCTTTAATAGAATTTTCGTATAATAACAGTTTTCATGTAAGTATTGGTATGATGCCATGTGAGGCATTGTATGGACGACCTTGCCGATCACCAGCATGTTGGAGTGATGTTGGAGAAAGAAGATTGATGAAGTCATAACTGGTAGAACAGTGTGTAGAGAAAGTCAGGATAATTAGAAGAAGGTTGTTAATAGCTCACAGTTGACAAAAGAGTTACACTGATAGAAGACGCAAAGACTTGGAATTTGAAATTGGGGATCATATATTCTTGAAGGTTTTTCCAGTAAAAGGGACTATGAGGTTTAGAACTAAGGAAAAACTTAGTCTTAGATATATCGATCCTTTTGAAATATTAGAAAGGATTGGAATAGTGGCTTACATGTTAACTTTACCTCCACAATTAGCCGAGGTCCATAATGTGTTTCATGTGTCCATGTTACACAAATATATACTTGACATTACACACGTACTTCAGAAAATGCTAGAGGAACTAAGACCATATTTAACCTCTGAGGAGAAGGCAATTCGAAATCTTGATAGAAAAGAACATAAGTTATAAACCAAAGTAATTCCTTTAGTCAAAGTATTGTGGCAAAATCACGTAGTTGAAGAAGCCACATGGGAGACTGAAGAAGAAATGAGAAAATTTCGTCCTAGATTGTTTGAGTAATTATAGTGTAAGAAAATTTCGAGGACAAAATTTTTGTAAGGGGTGAATAATGTAAAAACCCCAATTTTTTTTCCTAGAATTAATTATAATTTTTACAAAAATCAAGGTAGAATATTATATTCAATATAATATTATTTTTTAGAAAAAGAATCAGGTCTTGAAACATAAATATTTGGAATCATTCACGAGACATTGGTCAGAATGGCTATAAGCATGTTGAAATATGAGGTCGAGCGAAAAATTCCTATTTTTTGTAATTTTTGTGAATTTATATTTACTCGCAGGGTAAAATGGTCAATTCACTTTTGTGTGGGGTCCACAAAAGTTAGGTGAGCTAGGGAACACCCAGCTCAGGGAATATCAATGACGAAGAATAAACATGATGAGGAATCTCTTTTGAATTTAATAAGAAAAGTGAAATTTGTATTTAAAATAAAAATAATTAAAATTTTAATTAAAATAATACAAAAATAAGCCTATAAATACCTCCCCTAACAATCCGATAAAATTTCACCAAAATTCTCTCTCTCTCTCTCTCTCTCTCTCTCTCTCTCTCTCTCTCTCTCTCTCTCTCTCTCTCTCTCTCTCTCTCTCTCTCTCTCTCTCTCTCTCTCTCTCTCTCTCTCTCTCTCTCTCTCTCTCTCTCTCTCCTCCCCAGATCTGTCGGGCATGTCCACAAACGCATCGTCCCCGACGGACCATGGGTTCTTATTTTCAATTAGCCATCAATGTTCAGCCATTGAAACGCGATCTTAACTTTTAATATTATTCGGATCATCTGCATCTTCAAAAGCCCTAAGATTTCAGATTGATCAGAGGTGTATTCACCGGTGAAATCACCAAAAAACCAGTAAGTCCAGCGACTCAGTATTTTCTGGCATGGATCTCTCTTTTTTGGCTTTATTCTTTAATTCTGGACACTTCAAGTAAGTTCCTCATCTTCCACTCTATCTATTCCGGTAGTTTTTATGACAAGAAGATCACCAGACTAAATTTTCTAGCAAGATTCTCCGGTGAATCCAATACCAATGAACTAGCCTGAAATCCATTGTGATATGATCCCATTAGTGGCACATCAAAAGACTCTTTCAGGACAATAATGGCATTAGTGACACATTTTGACCTTGAGTTACATTAGATGGATGTAAAGACTGTGTTTCTCAATGGTGACATTGATGAGATGATTTATATATTGCAGTCAAAAAACTTTGTGTCGGGAGATGCAAAGAATATGGCTTGCAAATTAAGGAAATCCATCTATGGACTTAAGCAAGCTTCCCGTCAATGGTATTACAAATTCCATTAAGTTGTTATCTCATTCAGTTTTGAGATGAATGCGGTTAATGTCGATGGCATATTGCTTGCCAACAATGATATAGGCTTGTTGCATGAATTGTTGCACGAAACCAAGAAATTTCTATTAAAGAAATTTGAGATGAAAGATCTTGGGGACGCATCTTTTGTATTGGGAATTTAGATACATCGGAATCGCTCTCGAGGTATTCTTGGATTATCACAAAAGAGTTATATCAAAAAGGTATTTAAGAGATTTGGCATGCAAGATTGCAAACTAGGGGACACCCCTATTGCTAAGGGAGACAAGTTCAGTCTTGACCAATACCCAAGAATGATTTTAACTAAGGAAATGCAGAAGATTCCCTATGCTTCAGCAGTGGGGAGTCTGATGTATACTTAGGTTTGTACACATTCGAATATTGTGTACATTGTTGGGATTTTAGGTAGATATTTGAATAATCTGGGAATGGATCATTGGAAAGCAACCAAACGGGTCATGTGGTATCTTCATAGAACACAACATTACATGCTCACATACAGGAGGTCAGATAAGTTAAAGATCATTCGGTATTCAGATTCCAACTTTACTAGATCCCAAGACAGTTGTAGATCCACTTTAGGCTATATCTATCTACTTGTTGGAGGAGCTATCTCTTAGAAGAGTGCTAAGCAGACGCTCATTGCTTCTTCCACTATGGTAGCTGAGTTTATAGCATGTTATGAGGCATCCAATCATAGAATATGGCTGCAAAATTTTGTCATAGGGTTGCGAATTGTGGATGGAATTGAAAGGCCACTTAATTTATTTTATAAAAATAAGTTAGCAGTTTTATATTCCAACAACAACAGGAGCTTGATGAAGTCAAAGTATATAAACATCAAGTTTCTAGTTGTTAAGGAAAAAGTTCAGAGTGGTCAAGTGTCTATAGAGCATATTGGCACAAACTCCATGATTGCGGATCCGCTTACTAAGGGGCTACCAACCAAGGTCTTTCGCGGGCATACTACTCATATGGGTGTTGTATCATTTGATGATATACTGGATTAGTGAGCGTTTGTATTTATATGCTTTTTTGTTTTAGACACATCTTGTACTTATGGATAATTTTTGCAAAAATAAAGTATTCACTTCTATTTTCACTCTGATTTGGTTTTAATATGATCTCATAAGGAATAAAGATGGACCAGTTGGAACTAGGCATGCTTAGATCACATTGCATGTAATTTCCATGCTACACATCCATACTTGATTTATGTCATTTGGTTATGTTAATATACGTGATCATGAATGAATTTAGTTACAATATATGTAACGAAGATTGCATTGATCCTATATTAGCATAATTAATGGACGAGATTGTTCGGAGATGTTTTTTTATTTTTTATGATAGCAAAATTTTGAGCTCATAAGGTTATACTGTGATCTACAGTTATAAAGTAATATATATATATATATATATATATATATAATTCAAGTGGGAGATTGTTAGATATTGGACGTATATGTGTGTGTGTGTGTGTGTGTATTGTATATTATATGATATTATATGGGTTTGGCCTAAATTAAAGTGATCTAATAAGTTTTAAGGTTAAGTGGGCCAAAGTCATCTAAAAAGGTATGGGTTTTATTATGTATAGATACCTAATCTCTAATTTTCTATTTTATTATGGGCTAAAATAAGAAATAAAGAAAGGGGGTGAAGTTATAAATGGTTATGGTCCCCAAATTGTATGTATGATTCTTTTCTAACATCCCATCATCAGAAAAAATGGAATACCATTCTCTAGGAAGGTCATATGCATCAGTTTGAAAGATCAGGAACCGCAAAACTCAAGGATCACATTTGGACTCATGCAGTACGCTTCCGCATCTAGTCTTTATTCTTGATGATTTTCGTGGAGGATCTTGGTGTGATGAATGAATATTCACCAATAAAGTATATTAAACCAACAACTCCTTACGTCGTTGCACTGGAGGATTTTGTGCAATAATTCATTTTATTTTAGTCCTGTTTAAGTGAATATAGTCTGTATTATCATGTTTATTAATATGAGTGTTAGAAACATCCAATAGCCAAAGGCTTTGGTGCAATAATTCATTTTATCTTTAGCTTCACTTGAATTCGATGCCTATGTTTATGTGAGTTGGGTCAATCTTGAGATATACAGCAGTAGTTATCTAATCCTTTTATGATCTCATACCATCACATTAGATCAAGAAACAAGTCTTGCTTGGCATTGAGGCACTCTACTCATCTAATAATTGTAAGATGTTATGTATGATGCCATTATTTGATCTTATGTCTTCGTCTCTCTTATCACTTTGTTCTGCACTGATCTGATAGAATGATTTGGAATTTGGGTTACATGCCTCTCAGTTTCAACCATCTGAGCGTTTAGAATTGGTGCCAATCATTTCATCTTTATTGTGTCCTGTGAATGAATTTCCACCAACAAATCTCTTTCTTCCATGACAAAGGTGCTTGCAGAGGTGGGTTATGTTTGTTGTATTAGAGAGGATTATGTACTCTGAGATAATAATTCAGTGTAGCAGAGTGATTCGGACTTTGTATTAGAGAGGATTATGTACTCTGAGGTAAGGCTGCGTACTATAGGCCCTTCTGGTCCACCTTTTTCCCGGACCCCACATAGGCAAGAGCTTCGTGCACTGGGGCTTTGCCCCCACACCCCACCCCCTTCCAGAGTGATTCATACATGATCCAACCCGCATCAAGTATCAGGGCATCATTGGCCCGTGAACTGTCAACTGTTATAAGTTAAACATATACATTCAGTAGGGAGAGCTCAATATTTTCCATGATCACTGATTCAAAGCGCTGCCAAGTGATCTAATGGCAAGTTATTCCTGTGGGCTGTGAGAAATAGAAATTCCCTACAATAATCAGAGGAAGGTGCATTGTGAATCATCTGCTAAGCCTTTTGTACCCTCAGTTTTTAGGCAATGTTGGTAGTACATAAGCTATGAGCTTATAGGTTTCTGGATGTGGTCTCTTGCTCTTGCTTTGGGGAACTTAGCAAACTATCTACACTGGGTTTCTGTAATTATCATGGTAACTTTTATTCTCCCAGAAATTATAAGTTATTCTTAGTAAGACCATGTATCTCGTCTCAGTTATGCTTATTACATAAGGGAAAATGTCTCTGTCAGTTACTCTGTTTGGAGCATAGACGTTACAGAGCTCATCTTTGTCCAAATGCCAACCATCAGGATATCACAGTACTGATCTGCCCACTCTGTGCCAAAGGAGTCAGATTGGTTCCTGACGAAGATCCAAATTTTACTTGGAAGTCACATGTAAACACTGAATGTGATCCATCAAACTATGAAAAGCAACAAAGAAAAAGCGATATCCAGTTCCTGGCTGCAAAGAAATTCTGACATTTTCAAACACAATAAAGTGTAGAGATTGCACCACAGACCATTGGCTGAAGCATCAATTTGGCCCTGACCACCGGTGTACTGGGCCTAAGAAACCTGGGTATGGTTTCCCATATCTGGGCCTTCTGAGCAAGAAAGGTGACTCTAAATCAGTTCACCTCCTGGTATTACGATTCGAATTTTTGGTTCGAAAAGGGACATTGTTAGATGGATACTTGCCCGCATCCCTTGAGCCGACTCCAACTAGTGACCTACACGATTGAGACTCACTCTTGCGCCGTTGCACCATGAACACAATATGAAAATTTTTAAGGATATGTGCACAGGAATTCATGCATGGGGTTTGGCTGAGAACGTAAATAGAAGTGGTGAGAAAAAATTTAAAAACTTTGAAATTAAATGAAGCTATGACACTTAATAAAGGAGAATGGAAGAACAAGATTGACGTAGCTGACCTCAAATTGAAATAAGGTCTTGATGATGGCGATAATAAATATGCAAAGGGAAGGTGATGCAGTTGTTAATACTTAATATTAAAGGACAAGGAAAATGCTTGAGAACGTAAATAGAAGTGGTAAGAAAAAATTTAAAAACTTTGAAATTAAATGAAGTTATGACACTTAATAAAGGAGAAAGGGAGAACAAGATTGATGTGGCCGACCTCTAATTAGAATAAGGTCTTGACAACGGCGATAATAAATATGCAAAGGGAAGGTGACGCAGTTGTTAACACTTAATATTATCTCACATTTGATTTTCTTCAAGTTGATTGGAGCCACTGATTTTACAGGACTGAGTTAATGAGATACTGATTGGAAAGGAGACAGAAATCGAACTTCCAATATGTTAATATGGGACTAAATGGATGGACAGGATCATTTGTTGCAGTAAAGATAATGACTCATCCAAGTCGTAAACTCCCTTGTTACATGATAAATCTCTAATGTTGTGTTAGTGATGCTTGAGATGAAGTGAGCTAGCTTGAGATGTGATTGAATAAGATATTAGTTGAGATGACTTGAGCTGGGTTGAGATGACCCATTGAAAATTCAACTTAACCGTTACACCGTTAACAGTAAATCACCAATCTCATCTCATCTCAACCACCACTTGTACCCCGTAAAAATTGTGGGAAGCCGGGGGCCCTATTTGAATTGTGGTCCAAACAAGCAGCAGTCTTCCTGCTATGTTGTTTGCTGCAAAACTGTCAAAAAATGGCCCACCCAAAGGCCTCCCACAGCAATCTCCTTCCGGCCCCAGTCGAAACCACACGATGGAAGAGAACCAAGATCATCTGATCTCGAACATCCTTTCTGCCAGCGATCCACCCATAGCGTGGGCCTGTAACACTCGCGTTGACTGACTGTACCCCCTTCCAATCGTGCGGCTTAGATTGCATGTCCACAATCTGAATATATCTCGCGAACCACAAACTGGTCTCCACTTCCGCGAGTTCCGCGAACAACCCGACGGTTTGTATTTGTCGTTTATTTGTTGCGAGACGAAGGCCCCGAATATTTCAAGTTTCCACCGCGTCCCGAGGCACATTGGGCAACTGCGAGTTCTCGCCATTACCTCGCGGATATTGGAGTGCAGGCTTACAAAGAGCCAGAGAACGCGAGACAGGATCAGCAAAATGTACGAAACTGCGGGACTACCAATGTCGTGAGAGACAACTTCTGGCACAAAGGGCCAACAAAATGCGACAAAAACATGCTTTCAAACCATAAAACTATTCCCACTGGCCGTTGATTTTGCGTTCTTTTATCCTTCCCATTCACGTCGTCAACCAAACAATACATTTTCCAATTGCCGTAATTCTAATGCGTTGGACGCATCTGATTTAATCTTGTGGAACCGCCTTCTTTTACGGCCACGTAGCAAAATTTTTATCTTATTGGATCATTATTTAATTGCTTGATTGTTTATGATCCAATGGTTGAAACAGAATCGTTTCGTGATGTCTAATGGTAATCGCTAGATAGTGCGGATTTACAGTTGGTTGCTTTGTGTTGTTTTCCATATACCAGTCAATTAAGAAAGATTTTATAAAGATGGATGGCCACCGGATTACATAGCTGGTCCCACCAAATGACCAATTTCAAATCTCTTGATGTATCCATGCATTAGATTAAAATAATTGAATCACTTAGACAACACCGAGAGAGGGCACTGGGTAGATAAAGTAGAAGACAAGGGAAGGAAGTTTTGGATTTTAATAAATATTTAAACTTATTATAGTGAAAATAGCTTTGAAGGGGAGCTTTGGTGTAATGATTGAGTCGTTACTATGTAACCTTGAGGTCATATGTACGAGGGGTAAAAATAGCTTTTTGCAAATATAAGATAAGATTGCATACTATGCATTCATTGTTGTTTGCCACTTTCTCAATCTTGCATACACAAGAGCTTTGTACATCGGCTGAGCTTGCACAAAAGTGAGAGGGGGCCTTCTCTTTACATAGTTCAAAAATAGAGAATCATTTTGAGTCACCTATTAACATCTAGCAAAACGTCAAGATGCAAACAAATGCTCAAAAGAAAAATAACAATAACACAACAAATTTACATGGTTCGGCAACATGTTTGTGCCCACGAGCACTCGTCGTACCGTTAGCAAGGAAGAAGAATACACAATCTTCCTTCCACCGAACTCCCTTTCCTTGCAACTTTTGTTTTCTCACATCAAAATTTAATCCCCAAAAGATTAGATTTAGAAGAGTGCATGAAATTCCTAACACATTCTCGTGAGGTCAATACATATTAGACTCTAGTAAAAGATTAAAGTTCAGGGTTCAAGATTTAGAGCTAGGGTTTGCGGATTCATGTTTAGGGTTTAGGATTCAAGATTCAATATTAGGGTTCGGGATTCAAGTTTAGGATTCAGGGTTAAGGTTCGGAATTTAAAGTTAGAGTTAAGGTTAGGATTAGGGTTCCCATTTTCCACACCAAGCATTTTGGGTTGTGAACTTTTAATTCAAATTAAAGACGGGTGTAAAGCCTCATAATATTCCTATTGACAGGTTGATTTAGTAAATAATATTCCTATTGACTTGCGGACTAGAATCTGGGCAGCAGGCGAGCCCGAAACGTTTCTGCCTCGAAGGACGACCACGTGACGATATCGGATGCCACGTTGGAACCGTACTCCGTTTTTGTTCGATCGATATCTACTTCCACGTGTACACCGGTACGATACACGATGCCGTCAGTACTAAAAATAGGACTGTACCGGATTTTATCCCGAGCAGAATATCCGATTGTTTTGTCTGTAACGTAATTACTTGGCGGTGAACTTACGAGATACGAGTTTCAAACTTCGAATTGGGCCGAATTGGAGTGGGACAATCTAGCAAGTGGGCTTTAAAAGGATGATACAAGAATGAAACGATGGATGGCTTATATAATAAACTCAATTTTGAATTAGACCTGCCGACGGATGGTGTGGATTGACTGCCATTATCATACAAAATTGTGGTTTTCTCATCGCAGATCATGGACAACATAGACCACCTATGAGATGCCGCCACGTGTTCATCCCTGAGTGGGAAGAGGGCTCATCTCGAATTTGTCGAAACCGAATATCTAGCTAACGGTCTTGGCATTTGAGATTAAACTAGTGGGCTCCACCCACCTCCTTCATTTCAAATTTCAACCATTCAACAACGGGGGCCCCACCGGATGCACGGTATATCCTTTGAGCTGTCCCAATCCGATGCCTGACAGAGAACCCGGTCTCAGGAATTCCGATGTCTTTCGCTCTACGGATTTTCAATGCAGCTTTCCAGCGAGTAGCTCGTGAAGGAGGGGCTTGGGAGCCAATGGAGGAGGTGAGAAATAAATTAGAGGAGAACAAAATCTTACAGAAAGGGGGGGTGGGGATATAAAAAATAGGGGGTGTAAATGTCTATTTTGAATGATAAATAATAACGAACGACCCAGCTTAAACGGCACGGACGTCAATTAAGAAGGCTGACGCCGGCAATCAAAGCACTGTTCCAACGCCAGAGAGAAGAAGCGGGGAGAAACGCGGTAACATGATGCGATTCACGAGGTTCTCCAAATGCCCTCCACGTGGCACTTTGTAAGGTAACTTGATGCCACGTCACAAGGTCGCGTTTCTCCATCCTAAACGTAGTCATTGCCTCACACATAGGTCACGTCATCCTTGGATGAGCTGAGATGGTTTTATCAGTGTTAATGGTGCTTGAACCGAGTTGCCAAAGCTCATCTCACTGCCAGCGGGTCTTGAGATGACTTGAGACGAAAACCATCTCACCTTGGCTTATCATTAGTGGTGCTTGAGGTGAAAAATATCTCATCTCAACTCTTATCTCATTTATAGCATAAAAAATCTATCCTATCATCTATTCCAACTCATGTCATCTGATCTCAATGTATCTCCCCCAACATATCTTAAACCATCTTAAATAGTATATCCAGTCATCTTACTTTGTATAATGCCAAATTTGGCTCATCTTAACCGCAGCGAGATCATCTCAAGCCAGATCAATTTATGTCATCTCACCTCAACTCAGCTGAAGCACCACTAAGACGGCGTAATCGGTGCAATGAACGGCTCGATCCCTAACGATGTGGGCCCAACATACTCTATCAGCCCGTGTTCGTACGCGCAAACACAGCCCAATTCTACTAATTTGGAAGCCCGGTATGCACAATCATGACCTTTTTCGTTTCAAAAAAGGAAAAAAATGGAAATAAGCCGACTTCAGTGTCCTTTTGCAGACACCGAGGAAGCACGCCCGACTGATAAAAATGTTCTCTTTTTGTCTTCTTCCTAAACTACCCTTCTCCTATCCGTTGAAGGAGACTCAAATTCCTCGCCAAAACCACTCTTTTTCAAAAACCACTTCCCGACCCTTTCGTTTAAAACACCTGCTGCAGAAGAAGAAGAAGAAGAGAAAATGGCGACAAGAAAACAGAAATGGCATCCACCTCCTCCTCCGACCCCTAAAATACTCCACTTTCCAAGAAGAAGCAGGCGTTCCAAACCCAACAAACAGCTCGCCGTGAAGTTGCTTCCGGGAAAAGAATCGGAGTGCCGGCGGGAACTCAGAGGAAAGCTCGAAACGCTTTTTGATCAGGAGAGATCGTTTTCTCATGCCGTTCCTGCTGTTTACTTTGAGGATGGGGAATGTGAGAGACGAGAAAGAGTTGATGACCGTGAGAATCGTCGAAGTCGCTGCGAAATCGAAGAGGAGAAGTGGAGATTCCAGGCGGAGTTTTTACGAGCGGAATGTAACTTTTTGAGGATGGAGAGAGAGGTTGCGTTGAAGAGATTGGAACGGAATCGGTTGCAGATGGAAAGAGCTCTTCAGTCTGCTCTAGAAACTCTTATTTCGGTTTGTACTGATTTCCTTGATTTTCGATAGCTCTTCAATCTGCTGTAAAGAAAATGTGGCTTCGTTTTCTGATGATTTTCTTTCTTATCTGTTTCCTTTTTCTATTTGATTTATGTTTCCCATCTTCTTCAGTGTCAGTATCTCTTCAATCTGTTCTAGAAACTCCGATCTTTGTTCATGTTGCTGTTTTTCTCATTTTTGCTTGATTTTGTTTTGCACGTTCTTGATCTTCAATCTCTGTAGGAGTTCTGATTTAGGCTCTGTATTGATCTTACTGTCTTTTCCTTTTGCCATTTTCTGTTTGATTGTGTTTCATATGTTATTGATTTTCAATTTTACATTTGGTTCCTCCGTTTTTAGGGAAGGAAGAAGATTGATGGAGGCAAAAATGCTGGAATATTGCTAGAGGAAGAGATCGAGGAACTGGAAGAGAAACTCGAGGCACTGCAGAGTCAATTAGGAATGAGAGATCTTGAGCTACGAAAATGCATTAATTTCGACAGACAAGCATCGGTTCTTCGTCGACGGCTTGAGAAATTTGAATCTTTTTCGGAGGAGAAGCACTGCATCAGAGAGATTCGAGAAATGGCGGAAGCGAGTCTGAGGATTGAGACTAGTTGCAGGTTCGAGAAGCCTCTTGTTTCCGATCAGAAAATCAGATTCGCCGATGTAAGAATTTGTTTCAGAACCTTCTTCACTTCCACTTTAGAATTTTTCATCGATATTTTCGTTCTACAATTATTTTTTCCAATTTCATCCTCTGTTTTCTTTCTAGTTCTCATTTCTTCATCTTCGCCAACTTCTTTTTCTTTCATTTGGTTTCCATCCATCAGGTAACAGTGATGTGTTCCAAAACATTTTTATTCTCCTTTTCTTAATCTCTTTTTAGTTTGTGTTCTATTTTCCTTTTCTAGAATCTTTGAATATATTCAATGGGATCAAGTTCTTCCTCTGTCATTCGATTCCGGTGCTGCAAATCCAATTTCTTTGAATTTTGGTCGATCATGTTTGTTACGTTATTCTGTAATAAGAATCTATCGTTTCTTTTCTTTCTTTTCTTTACTTTTTTTTAAAAAAAATTTCCTATGTGAAGGTGGAGATCATTCGGAGGAAAATGGAGGGATTGACGAAGGGGATGTTGGAAAGGATGGAGGAGTACGGTTGCATGCTTTCTGCCACAACCAGCAGCTCAACTTCCAGTTCTGCTTCCACTTCTCATAGAATCGAATTTCCCGAAACAGAAAATCGACCCACGGCTAAGGTGAGTAATTAATTAAACGACATTCAAGTAGAGTACAATAAATGAGGAGCTGGTATTTCATCCCTGCAGAGTGGAACACAATAAATGAGGAGATGATATTGACACCCTAGGAGAAGAGGGTGGTGCCACTCCCATAAAAGGGTTTATGCGAGCTATACGTACACCCTTCCCTTTGCATGCATATAGTGGGAACTTTGATGAATGAGTAGCTATTTTGAACCCTTTCGAAATATATGCCCTGAGTTTGCGTTTGGAACCCCTCATTTCGAAGGAGGTTTAGAATTCTTACCAAATTTGTCTCTTCCAAATAAATGACGAGGAGCGTGAATGCAAGTGGTGTTGAATTTGTGAGCAAGTCGACACTTTGAGTTTGGGATGACACTTTTTTCCAATTGCTAGCTGGGGACCAAGGGTGTTTGAAAGCTAGTGGCGCTCACCGCAGGTTAACTAGTGGTTGCTAAATTTCTGCAGTTTGAATGCTACTAGTCTACAAGGGAGGAGCACTGGATCAACCGTTCTTGATCATAAAAAATAAAAAATTTAAAATGGACCCACATGTAGATTTGGCTTCATAGGACGAAACTTGATTTTACACTAGCAGATACCATCTTGCATTAACGGTAGAGTTGTCGTTCAGTGACTTTTAAGGTCACAGGGTTAAGGCACGAGAACTGTATCTTATAAAAATACCAGATAAAACTGTATACTATAAATCTTTGTTGTCTGTTCCTTTCTTTTGTGGACGGGAGAGCTTGCACAATATCCTAAGCCAACGGAATTCCTGGAGGAATGGGCATACGGGTATATTGTACTGCTTGAGTTTACCTTGAACCCGCAAAATGCGTTGCTGGGTGGGGATGTGTATGGTCATGTATTCCACTGTAGAAAGCTACATTTTTTTTAAACGGTACTATAGAAAGCTCCATTAATTATCTGTTAGAGAATCACGTAATTAGAAGTGAGCCTTCGGTGGAGTGGTAGAATTGTTGTCTTATGACCTTTGAGGTCACGGGTTTAAGGGCTATAAGCAGCCTCTTGTAAAATGTAAGATAAAGTTGCATATTGTTGACCCTTCTAGTCCATCCTTTTTCTCAATCCCACGTACTCGGGAGCTTTGTGAAGCGGGGCTGACTTTTTAGATAAACATGCGTAATTGATGGCCATGATCACGTAAACAAAGTGAATTCTGTTCGGGCTAGTTCGTTTCATGTATTGTTAAAATCATCTGATCAGATCGTAAACCATCCTACTTCCTGAAGAAGAATGATGTACTACTGTGATCACATGCATTTGTTTATGTCCGTGACAGCTGTAGAATTTTGGTTTCTTCGTTCCAGAATTCTTTTGAACTAAATGGAGTATTTCCTTTTGAACTTGCAGCGCACGTCTGGAGAAGAGATTGCAGTGTGTTCTGGACAGTGTAAATCGATTGTGAGAAAGATTGTAGAGCAAGTGCGAGCTGAGACAGAGCAGTGGTCTCAGATGCAGGAGATGCTGGGGCAGGTTAGAGAAGAGATGGAAAAATTGCAGGCTTCTAGGGATTTCTGGGAAGATCGCGCCCTCGAGTCTGATGATAGGATTCAATCTCTCCAGTGCGAAGTAAGCTTTAAATTTGGTTTGAATCCAGTTATCCATTTTCAATAACTATAGGTTTGTTCTCCACTATCTGTTTTCTCTACGGAGCCATTTCGTATATCATTGATTGTAATCCCAAACCCCTATAAAATTTAGCCACTCTAGACCAGTAATGCTGCATGCATGTTATTGTACTGAGGCTTTAGTTAGTAGTCATCGGATGATCCTTTCCATCCCCAGTTGACGGGCTTCCAAAGTGGCAAAATGGAGTCCCCTGAACTTCGTTCCACACCGAAATGGTTGAACTATAAAGGGGGCTCATGGGAAAGTGCAGAAACAATTAAACTTCTGTCATTACCGAGATTGACTGAAATATCAACTGTAGATTAATCTTTTAACCGTCTAAGAGGAGTGATCCAGTGCTTTAATCCACGGCATAATCACAAACTGAACCTGGAAATGATTTGATCTACAGTTATATATTTCCTTGTGCAAATCTGTTCTCTTCTAGAGATGGCAGAAAACAGACTATCTTGCCCATTTTTATATCTTGATTTATTGTAGTTAACTTCACAAATTGAAAAACTTCTTTTTTTTATGTTCACACCATGCAGTCCTAACTCACCACATATACACGTTGGTTCAGGTGCACGAGTGGAAACAGAAAGCCCAGTCATCTGAAAAGAAGGTAACTGAATTACAGAAAAATATGTTTGAACTCCAGTTTGAGCTGGAAAGACTAAGAACAGAACAGAAAAGTAAATCATCCCCAAGGCGACAGCTGGATAGAAGGAACATGGAACCAGTGAGAATCAGAAGCTCACGTAGGTCATTAGATTCACAAAAGGAGAAGGAGAAACGGGTTTTAATTTGTCGCTTAAAGGAGAATCCTCAAAATAGCAAGTGGAATGAAGACAAGGATGAGAAGATGCCACAGTGCTCCTGCGGGACAGTTCCAAAGCGCTTGCCTCTTCAAGAAATAGTAAACTCTTCCTCACCATTGCTTAGGCAGAGCAGAGCAGTATATCCCTTGTATTCTCTTGAGCCATAACAAGTTGGAAATCCTCTTAAAGTGTTAGGCACGAGGTGGAAGAGGAAAACTGCGAACTAATGAATCCTTCCACGCATGTGTATGAGGGAATATTTTGATGAAACTGCATCAAACTTGCTACAAACTGCAGAAATGGCTTTGTAACCAACAAGTTCAGCAATGAAGACGGGACTAGATATTTCTGCAATGTGAAGCAGGATGTAGTGTTTAGAGAGTGTACAGGCATATGTGAGCTGCAAGTATCAAGAAACATGATCCTTATAACTATTTATGTAAGCATTTTCTCTTGTTTCAGAGCTTTTGAGTGCTTCTTTTGCTATATTCATTCTTCCAATCTTAGAGTTTCAACCACTGAGGAATTAGCTTGCCATGTTTGGGCGATTAGAAAACCTCCCTTTGTTAGCAATCTGCATTCATTTGTCCAGATCAAAGAAGGCCACACACCTAGAAATAGTCACATATGTTCCATTGAGGTGTAAGGTTGATGCTCCAACAGCAATCCAAACCCCTCCATTTTTGTATGGTAGGCCTCACATGCCATTGTCCAAGCTGGTTCATCTGACTCCCTCCACTGGTGTAATAGTTACTAGCATCCACCAAATGGTGTTTCATCTTGCTCCATAGGTTAGAAGATCTGCACAAGCAAATATCTTACACTCATGAATTAAAATACAATTTGTTGATGCTACTGGCTTCCTTTCGAAGTGACTTTTTGGCCATGTGATATCCAAAGTTTGGGGTTTTAGATTTAGACTGATGGATGAAAATCGGCTTTCATCTTGCCAAATAGGTCAGAAGCTCTGCATAAGCAACAGTTTCCATTCATGAACTAAGCGCACAATTTATTGGATGGGCTAGAAGCTCTGCATAAGCAACATTTTACATTCACAAACTAAAATTCAATTTGCTGGATGCAGCTAGCTCCTTTCGATGTGGCATTTGGGCCATGTGATATTTAAAGTTGATAGCCATGAACTTCCATAACCCTTTTAGCGACGGAGATTTGAGGCTTAATATGTGGCCAGGTTTTGTAGCAAAGCTTCAAAGATAATCTGGTTCATGTGAACAGAGAAGGAGCAGGCTTTTCGTTTCCTCTTGGGTAAGAATTTGTTGATATCTTCATTCATATTCATCAATTTACTTGGGGAAGAAGTGCAATTCTACAATATTTAGATCTGTATCTATGAGAGAGACAGGAGAAAAAGAGAGAGAAAGAAATGAATAAGGAGAAATTTGGGTTTGTTGTGATTTGAGAGGAAAGAGAGAAGCTGTGGTTGTTGGTTATGTCTTTTAGAGAAAAAAGTGGGGACAATGTTCATACAATTACTTGGGTTTATGATCTCAGTTAGCCCTTCTAAAATATAGGAGAGGGAACGCTACTGAAATTCACATTTAATATCAAACAAGGAAGTCTTGAACTAAGGTGGATTAATGTTAGTATCAAACAAGGAAGTACTTTGTTGCATAAACAAAAGGAAAATAAGGTTCTTTTTATCAACATATTGATATAAGAAGCCATATATAAGCGAGAGAGAGAGAGAGAGAGGTTGTATATGAACTAAACAATGAGAGAGACAAGTTTATAGTATATGAAGTAACCATGACTAGAAAAAAGTAGAGGGTGAGAGTGTGGATACTGAGAGAGAGATAGAAACTTGGAGTTGAATGTTATGGTATGCTAGGGGTTTTGATAAAGATATAGATGCAGATTTCAGATGCATGTAAAACCATATCTTTTCTTGTAGGTCTAAAAATGCAAACTAATTTTTCCCCGGATATAAAATAGTCCGTGCACTAAGCTCCCACATACATGGGGTTGGGGGAAGGGGTGGACTACAAATGGTTAATAGTAAGCAGCCTTATATAGCATTGCAGGAGGCTGTTTTCACACCTTAAACCCTTGACCTCAAGGTCACACAACAACAACTCTACCGTTGCTCTAAAATACATCTCCTAAAATTAAACCCTTTGACCTCTGGCAGCCCACCCAGAGGTTCAATCTTTGATCTAAACCTTCACTTGACATCTACAATCTCTTAGACAATGAACTACTGCCCTTCGCTACTGCTCAACCTCGCTACTGTCCTTAGATGGAGAACAAAAACTAATCAGAGGAACAGGTTCTTTCCTTTATCTTTTATCTCTTAGATCACAACATCACCCGTTCGGATAAGGGCAAACTCCATGGATTGCTTCGAAGTCAAATTCTTGCATTAACCCTTTCCTGATCTAGAACCGAGGAAGGGAGTGTCGGTATTGAAAATGTCTCTAGTTCCCCGTAGCAATCTATATTGGCTTGCCATAAGAGAGAGAGGTTTTTCCATTTTTTTATTTTCTTTTAAACATTCTATGGCCCTTCACTACGCACTCATGTTTGTGGTCACAGGCACATTTATTTTACCATACCTCTAGCTTTTTGCAACTACGGCATTGGAAATGAAGCCCTGATCTCCGCACCGAAAATCGACCTTTGGTTGATTTGACTCATTAATCTTCTTTGCCCTCCCTAGATAGGCTCAGTGAAGAAACTCATATTCATTGGTTGCTTCTACCTACTAGTTTTTCTATTTTTTTAAGTTCAAAAGTCCAACAATCACGATTAAAATACTTTTTAACTATAAAATCTAATAGCCAAACGAGTCAAATGGACATAAAATTTTACAGGTAACCTAAATTAGGAAGGATGAAGAAAATGAATGGATCAAATCATCCAAAGATAAGGGATGGAGAGAAAAGTGACTTTATACTGGCAGCCATGGAGCAAAATGTCAATGATATATCATGAATTGATAAATAGTAAGAGGATATTTGCCCCATTTTATTGATAGATAAAATTCTCCTAATATGGAATAGCTGAGGTATCAACAGTAACTAATATATCGACAAAAATCTCTGTTATATTACCTGATTTATCCAATTTATAAGTCTTAAATTTTAATTTCAATTTCAATTGAAAATCAATTGAGATATATTCAATATTTTATATCAAAATTTTAATTTTAATTTCAATTTCTCATATTTCATTATTTCAAATTCAAAATCTCCACTTACAAAAGATTAATAATTTGACTTTTGACAGGTTGTTGCAGCCTTTTCTTGTGCTACGACAAATGTATTTTGTAGATCTAATCCATTCAATATGTACCAAAAATTATAACTAAATAAAAATAATGCTCCTTGATCATCCTAACCACTTATTTTTAGTGTTTGAAAATTTTGATAAAAATGGATGGTCAATATTTTTGTATTATAAAAATATATACTAAAAGCAACCGATGAATATGAAAATTGATATCTAGCCTACCTAGGCCATTCAAATACGGTGAATGGCTTAGATCTATAGAAAAAGGTTTTACCATACTTGAAAAAAGAAGCATACTTTCTCTCTCTCACACAAGCATGTACGCCTCTTGGGACTTTTAAAAAATATGCAACTTTTCTCAATCATTATGATAATATTTTATAGATCTAGGCCATTCATCACGTTTGTAATGAATTTATCAAATTTCATTATCACTTATTGCTTTTATCATATGTTTCTTTGGGTTAGAAATTAAGACCATTCATTTCTTTTTAAATATTCAAATTCCAGAACAAGCGGTTACAATTGTTAAATTGTAATGATTTCTTGCAAGCAACCTATTTCTATTTGCCAACATGATGAAATGGCTTAGATTAGAGGTTAAGATTATTAATGAAAAGTTTGAAGATAATATTATATGGGCCCCGCATAGACTTTTTGGAAGAGAACAGTCATATTTGTTAAGAAAACTTGGTTTTCATTTTCATTCTAGTTCTTATTGTTACCATTAGCACTATACTAGTTACTAGTCTCCCGTAAAAATAAGTTAGTATAAGCCTCACTTTTCTTTTCTTTTTTAATTTTTTAATTATACTCTTTTCTATTATACTTTATAACTCATTTGTTTATATATATATATATATTTAAATAATAGTGATAAACAACAAAAAGCAATAGACAGCTGATTATTGTGCTCAACAAAACACTAATAATTTATAAAACAACAATACATAAAACTTTTAGCTAGATATAAGTGCATGAAAAATCAAACAACATATATTTAAATAAAAATCTAATGTTAACCTGAACCATGAACCCTAAACCTTGAACCCTAAAATATACAATATCACTCCATTTATGGAGCATGCGATTTCATAAAGGAAAATTCATGTTGACATGCCTGCCCAACATGACCCTTAGTGTGGCCCCATTGTAAAGCTTTTGACTCCATCCAAAGTGACAACCAATACCACCACTAGCTATGCAAAGGAAAGTCCGGACTAGTCTTATTAGGGCAAACATGTTGTCATGTGACCTTGAGATCATGTGTTTCAGGCATAGAAACATCCCCTTGAAAAATGCGAGATAGGACTGTTTACTAGTGACTCTTATGGTGTACCCCTCCCTTGAACCCTGGAGTTTTATGCACCATGTTGCTTTTTAATTCATTTTTATTCATTTCATAGATTGTTAAATAGTACGTGATAGATGGTTTGGATCATCGGCAACATAAGAAGTGGGTCCTACCCTGTACTTTTTGCCTGCTGATATTTTCTAAGGGACCAATATATGAACTCTGAACACAATAGAAAATGGAGAAGACATATGCTGCCTGCCCATATTTTTCACTTCCAAAATATGAGCGGCCAAGAATAAAGTGGGGCTCACTTGTTGAATGATCTGACCCGTCTAAGAGGATCTACCGATGAGTCATGGATCAAATCCAGACCCATTTAAGTGCCTGTTTTGTGTTATCTAAATATCCTATTAGAATGTAAAAGATTAACGGTTCACAGTGTCAGTAAATGCTTCACAGATCAAAGACCTACAAGCATCCAGAGGTGAAAAATTTATTGTAAACAACTAATCGCAGCGAACTTTCCCGGACGGACGGTTTTAATCATTACGAAGAGAGGGCTCCACTTACTTTTGCTTGCTCACATTTTTCTGAGTAAAAGATACGGGCGTGCAGTATGACTTCCTAAAACTAGCGAATGAATACGAAGACGATGGCAAATTCAGTAATTATTCCCAAAACCGATACTAGTTTCATAATAATGAAAATAAAAAAGCCTTTTTTCTCTTAAATGGCCTGTATTTATTGGGTGGAAAGGTATAAAAGCGGAAAGAGAAGAAAGAGGAGAAAGGAAGCATTTTCGCGGTGGAGGATGTAGGAGATCCGGTGCTTTCCTGCTTAGCTCTTCTTTATTGAGATTTCCAGTGCCGGTCTGCTCTGCTCCTCCAAGCCAACGTTCTTCCTCCAAATTTGCGATAAAAAATCCCGAAAACCGAAAAATCAAAGGCAGAATTCTTCACAAAAGAGAGTCATATCCATCTCAATTCCATCAAATTCCTGCCATAATTCGCTCTTCGTTATATGATCAAGCTTTTTTCCCATGAAATTCCTATCTGGATGTGAGGAATTAGGGGTTTAAGATATGAAAAAGGTTACTGATTGAAGCAGGGTTTCTCTTCATTGGGAGAATTGTGTTTGATCGATGGAAGAGGGAAGAAAAAAGGGATAATGTGGTGCCTTAACTGTCCACGATTTGTGGAATTAGTGTTTTGAGATCAGAGAGGGTTACTGATCAAAGCAGGGTGTTTTCATTTTCCATCCCTTTTGTTTTTTCGTCTCTATTCGTTGGGAGAATTGGGTTTGATTGAGAGGAAGGGGGAGGAAATAATCGAATTTTGGGGTTTGAATTGTTTGACATTGATTCTTTTGAAGATTTGAAAAATGGGGTTCATATCGACGAAGGTTTTGCCCGTTTGCGGGAGCCTTTGTTTCTTTTGTCCTGCCATGCGGGCAAGGTCTAGACAGCCTGTAAAGCGGTATAAGAAGCTTCTTGCGCAGATTTTCCCTCGATCTCAGGTTGGATATTTCCAAAATTATCTTTTGTTTTTGTGCTCTCCTTTTTTTTTTTTTTTTGAAATTGTTGTTGTTCAGTTGTATGAGAATCGTTGTTAAGTGATATTGTATGCAATGTTTTTATTTTTGTTGATCCGTTCAAGTTTGACTTAGCTGAATAGGAACACTTGACCTTAGTCCTGTCACATTGTTTTCTTTCCTTGGATGTAAATAAAATGTGATATTTAATGGAAGCACATCAGAGGTATATTCTCAAGTAGCCGATACACCCATTTTCGAGTGAAGAATCTTAAGAATTGCCAAAGGAAACTGGAAATTGTAGCTTACTGACTTCCAACTGGGAAGAAAATCTTCTTTAATATTTGCTTAATGTTTGACGTGATTGTTTACATAGAAATAATATTTTACATCAGACCCATAAGCGGCGGAAAGGAAGTGGCACTGACATTTTATATGCCCTATGAATGATTAAGTATTTACCTGTGAGGTATCATTCTTGCCATCATTCCAAATTGGTTAACAAGATATGGGAACATCATTGAGTGCAGTGTTTGCATTTTGCAAGGCGAAATGGTGGAAATTAGTGATTGAATGGAGTTGGTTTTGGAGTTCTCAACCAAGACTGTCAGGGACAAGTGGTGTCACAGAATGAAGTAATGGATTTCATGTTCACCATCTTAAGTCAAGCCTCAAAGTGAACATTGTTACTTACAGAACAGGCAAAGTGCTCATCTCAATACATGGCCTGGTCATGTTAGTTCAGTTTCCTTGCATAAATGTACATCAGGCTCGTGATACTAAGATTGATGGATGACATTGAGACTGTCATGTTGAATCCAATCAAGCTAGCTTATCAAGGAGTGCGGAAGAAGAAGTTTCCCCTAGTATTGGTAATTCATTTGTAGATTGACTCCTCCTTTGCACAGTAATTGCCACTGATTGAGCAGGTTTGAGGTGTATTAACTAGGTTATGCAAGTTCTTTTGCTGATTGTGTAGTTGACCACTGGGACTGGTTTTACAACATGACATTTCCAGGTGCATAAATAATTTGTTGTGAGATATTTGGCATTTTGGTTAATGTAGCATCTGCAAACAAAGTCTTGCTTATTAGGATACATTCTCCTCTATAGTGGTTGATTGCTTCAGATAAGGGTTTTCTGATAATTCTAGAGGACTTAGGGTGATCAGATTCCTTCCTCTCTATTCATCATAATTGTTGAAGCTGCTAAGTAGGTTGAGGTGGTTGGCAATTGGATTGTATAGAGTGAACCAATCTGGTAGCAAGTGTGGACTCACAAAATGCTGATCATATTCTATTGTATTCTAGGGCATAAAATGGCCAAGCCTTTAACTTAAATACCTTCTTTGTCTTTTTTTGAAGTGATTGAATGTGAATGTGAGGTAAATTGAATGAGGTATCATATTGAAGGGCCTGAGAATCGGAAGAAGAATGAGAAGTTAAATTGACCTTGCAAACCAATATTCTGGCCTTGCCTCTCTCTTAATTTCTTTATGCTACATAATCTGTGATGGAACTTAGGTAGGTGATCTGATTTTTTGGATATTGTGGTTGTTTTTCTGGGGCTTTTTGCTCTGAACTGGCAACAACAGCCAATATGTTTAAGGCATAAAAAACTGTGGTCTATCCAACTACGGCAAGCCAAGAATCTCAAAAAGCATGTCCTTGACAGTGCATTTTGACTCTGCAATTCCCACTGATGAATCTCATCATGCTCAGGTTGTGTCCCTCAGGAGGTGACAACAATTTGAAGAAATCATTTATACACTGGAATACTTGTGTGGTTATGTCAGCCTTCATGGAGTACTTGTGTCTGTTTAGATGTAAACTTTTACCAAAAATATAAGAAACTGCCTACAGTATTTATAGAACTTGCAAGTTCTGGAAACTGTGATATTGGGCTGTTTGGCAACATCAGTTAAAATCGCAATACTATTGACTTGAAAACTATAACTGTTTGATTGGTCCTCAAATTCACAGTTTTTGGTGATCGAGTCATTTGATTGGTGCTGCACCTACTTCTCTGTCCTTTTTGTGAGCCCACCATTGATTAGTTTAAGTCATCCATTTACTGGGCCTAAATTGGACAATTTGCTGTTTGGATTGGTGTTAAAAGCTGCCCGATACCTGCACTACCACTTCAAATTAGGCGCGGATGGGTTCTTTGTTTTCCGACAACTTGCCATGTGCATATGGAGACGCCATTTGTATTGAAAAGTAAACTACTGTTTGTATGAAATGATGAAACTAGCCCAATGGATAAATTTTACTGGAAATGAGATTGGCTACATTGAGCTGGTCATTTGAATCAGAGGCTGGAAAGGTGATTATCAAGGACATGAGGAAAATTAAGTTGCGTTTTATTGGTTTTGGTTAACATGGATGGTTTTGTATTTTGTTTTGGTGGATATGTTGGAAAAGATGATTGGATTATGGGTATTGGAGGGTAAGATAGGAGGTGAATTGGGTTTTCAGAATGCACACTATTAGGATTACTTTGAGGATTTTCATACTTTTCCTTTGTTTGTTTTGATGGGTATTCAGGAACAGAGGTGATTCTGTTCTAGGATTTGGTGGATCAAATGGAAGAGGAATTGGGCTTTGAATGCACTGAATTGGATATTACTGTCATCTTCTTGTTCTGAACTTTTCTCCTTTCTCTTTTTCTTCTCCTTCTTCTCCTTCTGCTGCTCACTTCTTTTTCCCTACCAGCTTTTGAGAAGGGAATTATGTCAGAAATGATAGCTGAGTTTGGTTTCACTTACATAATTTCAATCTGTGATTTTGAGGGAGAAAGGTGGAAAGATTGGTTGCTGGGACTGATTCAAAATAATGACAAACATTTGTGTTTGGGTTCTAGAAAATCGTTTCAGAGAAAGGACAAGGTTCTGATTGATGAGTGAAAATTGCTTTTTCTGAAAGATTCAGTGGCTTTTCATGTGAAAGTTTCACCTGCAAATAGGGTTAGTTTGTTATTTCACATAAACAATGTTTATTTTCCAATGCAAAGGTGTCTCTCCTTACACGTGGCAAGTTAATGGAAAATGATAAATCTGTCAGTGTCTTCATTTGAAATGGGAATGCACAGGTCAGGCACTTCTTTAAATATGCATTACAAATAACTGAAACATGTTATGAGGAATGGAATGCCATTGTTTTAGGTTATTGACTGCTTGATTTGATGATCCACTATAACAACTGCTTTTTCATTCTTGTCATGTAGCCTTCTCCCTTGATGGCTCAAGACATCCATCTGTTAGAATATACTTGGGGGCCACATAATGCACTTAATTTATATTAGAAATGGAACCGACATGAGGACCATATAATGCCTTATTGCTAGTGAACTGAAATGCTCAAAATGTCAAATATAAAGTAGTTCCATTCAACAAAGAGAATGTTATGCCATTCCCGTAGACCAACTTATGAACAATTATGATTGCCAAACCCACATAGGCCCCAAAGTTACTTTGGTGTACTAAAAATTAAAGCAGGTATTGGTGTTGGGAGATTGTGGGAAAGGGAAGAGAGAAAGAGGAATCTCATGTGTGTGGCATGTTTGCGCTTTGAGATTTTGGAAGCCAAGATTTTGCAAATTTCATCTAAATTTTTTTTTTGTTAAATCATGAATTTGGACAGATTGTGATTTTGGATGTTACCCACAGGTTGATTGAACACCTTCTCTCCAAATCGTGATATTGTATCTTCATGACTGTTTTTGCTCTAAAATTGTGATTTTAGGGCATTCCAAATGGGGCCTTCAATACTGGGGATGGTCAATATGATATCTCCATATGCTAAAGAGATTGGGATAGCCAACAGAGTGTAACATGTTCCTCACACCTCATCAGTTAAAACTGCCTTGCTGGCATCTGGAACTTCATGTGTTTCTCACACCACACGACTGAATATGTAACTGTCAAACAGGCATTGTACTTTGAAAGTCAAACTAAATATAGTATGATCTTCTTGTTTTTTTAAGATTACTTCTAGGAATTTGTTTGTTTGTCTTCTTAAGAATGTTGGATCTATTATTTTTCATTTACCTGTAATTAGAAGTAAATTTTTTATGTTTATATCTTCTTTCAATTTTCTGTCTTATTTGTCCTGTCATGAATCTTGCTTTGCCAATACAGTCATTGATATTCTCCAACTCCATTGCAAGTCTCTGTGAATATGGTAGAGACTTGTGCAATCCAGAGCTTGAACAAGTTTCGGTCTTGTTACTTCCTGTTTATAACTTACCATCATGATGGAGAATAAAATTCTGCTGTGGAAATATGTAGCTTTCCTAATGAAGATGTCTTGATATCAGCCATGAATACCTGCCTCAGCAGTAAATCATTTTAAGCTCTATCTTCTATAAGTATTACTAATGATATATGAATAATTTCTCACTGAATAGCCATGGTGGGCTTGTATCTTTCTAGAGTTCTTGGATGCTACTTCTCCTTTATCTGATAACTCATACTTGCATCTTATCTTCTGGTAGGATGAAGAACCAAATGATCGGATGATTAGCAAGCTCTGTGAATATGCATCTAGAAATCCCTTGCGCATCCCAAAGGTATCTCTATCTTACTGCTTCAATGCAAAGGAAGACATTTGATCTATGTCTAATTATTTTGGTTGAGCCAGCTAGATTTCTATGGACTGGTTGAGGCTGTCAGTCTTATCATTAAGTAATCATCTCCTGTATATTTTTATTTTTTTCCAAGAATGCTATTTCTTACGTAAGTTCTCTTATGTTTCTCAATCTTGTTAATTTATCAACCTTGCTGTTAAGGTGACAAATAGAAATTGTGCATGAAACTGAGAGTTTAGAGATTATGCATGCTGGTTCCTAAGGAACTACATTGATGGAATTGCCACAGGCATTGAACAGTACACCAATATTTGAAGTTTTTTAAATCTATGTTTCTTTTTATAGTATAGCAGTATTTTACTATACATCAGTGATCCGCGCATGATTAAGTTTGCTTGAATTTCTTTCTCATCTATAATTGATGTTGGTTCAAGCTTTATTCATTTCCTATATAATTGTAATCTTGAGGATTATGTGTCCTATTGGAGTTAGTGCTTTTTCTAAGTAATTATGCAGCTCTCACTGGGGCTATGTACAAATCCACTGGAAGCATATCTGGGTGCCTGTTTGGTAGCTACATATTCTGAGGGAAGAACCATGTGTGGTGGCCCAAGCGCATGAAGCTAAATTCATTATTTTCTCATGGATTTTAGGGTCGAACTATGAGGTTTAACTCACTAAAGTTGAATTAGTGAGATGTACTTATGATTACATTTTCTTATACGGGTGCTTTATTGAAAAACATTTTTGTATCCGATGAGGATCCTTTGTTTTTTGTATTTCTTGTTTGAAGGATAAGGAAAGAAGTTTACTGCATAAATAAAATATTTAACTGGAATCTTGCTGTCAGAGATTGCCTCTGGATAATTGGAGGTAAATGATCTCTTTCTTGAGTAGCATGTTGCGACTTAATTGCATCCCAAAAGGTATTGGTGAAAGAAAATTTGATATTTTTGCTAGCCCGTTAAGTCATCAATAATATTGGCTTATTTAAACAGTCTATTCTTTTAAAAATGCCAAAGCAATGACACTTTTAGAAGCTGACTCCTGTAGTAAACTTACCCCTAATGTTTTAGCATACAACCTAAAGTTATCATGCTCTTTTTAAATAAATATGCAGCTCTCTTTGCGAGCTATGCATATATCCACTGGAAGTATGTATGGGTGCCTGTTTGGTAGCTCCAGATTCCAAGGGAAGAGCCATGTATGGTGGCCCAAGTGCTTGAAGCTGAATTCATTACTTTCTCATGGACTTTAGGCTCCAACTATAAGGTTTAACTCTCTAAAATTGAATTAATGGCGATGTACTTATGATTACATTTTCTGTTTTATGAGCATTTAAATGGGTGATTTGTTGAAGATCATTTTTGCATACCAAGAGGGTCCTTCCACACCCCACACTTCCCCCCCCCCCCCCCCGGCTTTTCTTTTGTGCATTTCTTGTTTGAAGAATAAGGAGAGAAGTTTACTGCATAAAGAAAATAACTTAACTAGAATCTTGCTGTCTGAGATTGTAAAACTCTCTCTTTCTTGCCTAGCATGTTTGCCACCTAAATGGGTTTCCAAAAGGTATTGGTCAAGAGAAAATTGATATTGTTGCAGTCCATGAAGTCGTCAATCATATTGGCTTATCTAAATAGTCTATTCTTTTAAAGATGCCATTGATACTTCTAGAAGCTCACTTCCCCAGTAAACTTACCCCTAGTGTTTTAGCATACAACCTAATGTTGGTGAGGAGAGCCTCTGCTTCTTTTTGAATCTTGATTCCAATTGGCCCCTGAATAAGCTAAGGCAACCCCCACCCCACCCAAAATGTAATAATGAAGAATCCTAACTTGGTCTGGCCTTGATTCTTCAAAGGGAAGCCATTGAGCTAGTGTTTGCTAATGGAGGAACCCAGCTAGCTTCTCATCACTTATTGATATTTTCCATCTTCAAATTAACTTTCCCAGAAAAGTCTCATTGTGTTTCTCATGCCCAGCTTACAGTAACCGGTTGAAAAACCCTCTCCTTTCATGGGGTCAACAGCCATTGCTTGCACATGATTCAACACGACTGCAAATCAAACAATAGACAATTAAGCTTGCCGCTCTTGGTGCATGTTTCTGTGTTGCCATCTGTAAATGAGGTCCCAACATGGATTCAAGAATTTCCAAAACATTTTAGGACCATGAAGCTCCCTGAGTCAACAAAGAGTGGATAAATATGTACCTGCCATATCTTCTTCCATCTTGGATAGATAATTCCTGTTTTCCATGAATGTATGTTTCCTTCATTATATCATTAGTGCTGAATCTGTTAGAAATTATGGTGAAGTGAAACAATTGGATTTTAGAGGGCATTAAATTCTTCTAGATAGTCTCCAGTACTTTCTGGTCCATCTTTGTCTGCTCTTGAAGAATGTACTGACAGGTGATTTTCCATGTGGATGCTACTGAACTCTATAATGGTGCTAAGGAACTGTTACTGAACCAGAAATTACCTTAAATCTTGACCCATTGCTTCTCCATCCCTAAATCAAAACCCAAAAAAATAATAATTCAGTCTTGACCTTAGAAAGCTCACTGTCATGCCTTTCTATCAAATTGATAGACCATTTTTATCAATTCACTGAGTGTTTTAACTTCTCTTTTTCACTGTTTGCTTCCCAAAAAGATCCTTTGTCCCATCTAATGTCTTCAGCTTTCTCCTTAGGTATCTAAAAGATAGCCACCAAATAAGTTGGTAAATTAGATTAAGTGCATGAATGATTTTATGACTGCTTGATGACTCTGCTAAATAAATGCCACGCAGACATGTTTGACCCTTGACTTTGTTTCTTCTTGATTGCAATTGAAGTTACGTGCTGACGACCATAATTCTGTATAAACCAAATTATTAATAATAAAAAAAGAATTGCAATAGACTGTTGAAGCAATGCAACGATACAGCCCAACCTTTAGATGCTTATTAGAATGGGATATGGACTGGCCTAACATCTCCTTCTTTTATCCATATATTGGAGAGCATTTGTTTTTTCGTTGATATTTCATACCCATGATCAATTGCTTGTAGTTTTGGAGTTCATCAGGAATACACTGAAGGTCTATTATGTTGAGTATCTGATTTGTTTATTACATGTCGTGTATATGCTAAGAAGTCCTGTCTTGATAATCAGATAACAAATTATCTTGAACAAAGATGTTACAAGGAGTTGAGACTCGAGCGCTTTGGTTTGGCAAAAGTTGTGATGTGTATTTACGGGAAATTGTTGGTTTCTTGCAAGGAGCAGATGTGAGTTCTTTCTTCCTAAAGCTGCGGTTATGTGTAAATTTTCCTTCCAAACTTTTATATATGTCGTGGATTATGCATGTTGCTTAAATGTATGCTTTAATATACTAAATGCTTTAGTGTTTATAAAGCATTCGTAGTATAGATTTCTCCTAAAATCATTGGCTCTGAGCTACATACTAAATGCTTTAGTGTTTTGACAGCATTTGTAGAGTAGATTTCTCCTAAAATCAATGGCTTTGAGCTACCTTGGTCTTCATAGTGTATTCTGCTGTTTTTATTTTATAGATTAATATTCTTCTTCATACTGTTAATAATCTACTTATTGTGTTTATGCAAGCACCATTTATCTCCAAAATTAATAGAACGTGACCATTTAATGCCCACCCTGCAGGTTACAGTATCGTCCTATATTGCTTGGATAACATTTCTTGACATTTCATTTTTGTTCGTTACAAGAATTGTCAATTAAACTGGTTTGTTTACATATGATAAATTTGTGTAAGGCTGTACTGTAGAATCAGAATATATGTAATGAGTGATATTGGCATGACTAGTCAGAAACGATCCTGAGTTTGCTCTGCTCTCAAGATGGTGGCCTTGCTTATCTTAATTTGCTCTAACTTATAAGAGTTATGTATGCACCTCTGTCTTAGAATTTCTTTTAATTTTTCAATTTATAAAGTAGGTCAGCATGGTGTGAGATATAATTGGATGATTCTCATGTCACTGAGCTTTATGTTTATTTAGTACCTGAGCATGAGTCAGAAATGAAACAACTAATGCATAATGCCGGTGGCATCTCTAAGGAAGTTCTGGTCAAGATGGTTGAATGCTTCCTGGACAGTGGAGCACATAAATTTTGGGTAGCTGTTTGATGCAAGAAGGAAAGTTGATCTTAGTGAGCATAGATACCTACAGGAAGAATTTCAGAGACCCATATATGCAGGTTGCCTTTGAAACATGTCTGTTGATTGTTTTTTGCAAATGCACAGGCTATTGTAGGATAGCATGTGCAAGTATGGGTCAATCTCGTGGGGACTTCACTTAAGAAAGATGGAGTTTAAATAAAATTTAATTTGTCACAAATTAACAAAAATTATAGGAATTAAATAACAATGAACTAGAAACTCAGATCTATTGAATTAATAAAAAGTACACAATTCCAAGTTCAAAAGACAGAAAATTAAACAAAATATCAATTGAACTACACCGTCCCAGCTTAATAATAGCAAAATTCTTCAATTTTGGCCACATCTGAGTCGATCAACCTTTATCGATCCATCCCTTATTAATGATTCAACTGCTGGATTATGTTGATCTTTCAATAATTTGATGATCTGGATTGATGTAAAAATTCAAGATTGGACGGCTTAGATTGACTTTCTAGATTTCAGATTTAAGATTAGAACCGCTAGATTAATTAGGAAGTTTGCCTAGATGAAGATATGAAAATTGATTAGAAATATGAGGGGAAAAAAAATCAAGAACTGAATTGGGTCTTTTGGTTAAAATTGAACCATTGATTCAGTTTGGTTGAAACCAGACAGGGACTTGATTGGAATTATTCAGGTTCTGTTGGAAAAAAGACAAAACAGGGAAAAGATAGAATATGAAAAAGACGAAACAGGATACAAATGGAATTAAATAAATAAAGCTGAGGGCAAAATTAAAATTTGCTCTGAAACTTCCTTCTTTAACCCATAACCTGACAAAGAAGATGACTTATAGGAAGCTGTTTCAAACAGCTCCCTATCTATTTGAAACATGAAATCCGACAGAAATAAGAGATGGAAAGCTGAAATCTGAAGTAGGTTTTACCTGATACGAAGATGGATTGTAGACGAAAGAATTCTGGAAAAAAGAAAAACGGTGGGGAACGAAGGTAAAAACCAACGGGAAATGGGGGGAAAAAATGGTGGAATTAAGGGGAAACAAAGACTGATTGTGGGGAAGAAGGTGATGGTGAAAAGAGAGTGAGAGAGAACAGAGTGCCCAAGAGAGAGAAGTGGGGAGTGAGGTGGATGACTGGAATGATGGGACAATGGACAGGAGTGGAGATGAGTTCTTCGGTTTCTAAGGTGGAGAAGTCTCCTGTCCAAGCTTTCCTTTGGTCTAAAACCTCTGCAGGTCTCCCTTCCTCCTTTTCTTTTAAAGCTCATGGCCTTCTAATTTAGGTCTCACAGTTTAGCCTTTCCCTTTCTACTTCGGTATCCACTTCTAAGTATGGCTCCTCCTTCTTTGGGCATTCCTTTTACGGCTTTCCAAATACATTCAACTCCTCCATAATAGTATGCTTTCCACTTTTGAAAGAACACCTTAGCTTCATTGGTTTCCTTTCTCTTACTAATTTGGATGATTTGCAACATACAAAACTCAATTAGATTCATCTTGATCATACTTTAATCATCTGATTAGCTCCTGATGATCATCTAGCTGTTAAGTTTTGCAAATCAACAGTTGGATGATCAGTTAGAGCTAAAATTAACATTGAACTAAAAATTGCAAAATTGAGTGATTGGATGATCTAATTAAATCTAAATTAGGGGTTTTAAAAGTAACATTAAACATTTAACAATGTCATTGAGATCTAGTCCTGTTTCTTGGTACTACCTTTTGTATCTGTCACTTTTCATATGGAGTGTTTTCGTTGAGGGAATATAAGATGTTTGATTACTTGAGAAAAGTCAATATACTCATTTTGTAGAGAATTTGAAGCTCTGCTACTTTGTAACTGGATAAGTTCATTTCCCCGACTAGCTGGATCTTTTGTAACTTTGGGGAGTCTAATTTTCTAACAAAGAATTTGGCCATTCAGAAAGGATGCATGATCTAAGTGGTACTTTACATATGGTGTAACTGATGATATTATTTCCATGGTTACACAGCAGGATGGCTACTGGGGCAAAGTTCTTTCGGTGAATGTTGATCTACGATTGCTCAGTTGGTCTTTATATACTCTCCAAGCCTTAGAAACTTCTATTTTGCAAGAAATGGGTGTCTGAGAACTCTCGGCCAGTTGCTTCGTTACGAGCCCTCAGTCTGTGATCTGACAAACTCTGACTGATAGATTATGGGTTCTGTGCAAGTCTAGAGATTCTCTGCTATTACAGTAGAGATTTTTTCTTGTTTTAATTGAAGTGGTGTGCATGTGCTTGCTGAAATTTTCTGTATTTGTTTCAAACTTTCCTGGGTTGACATTTCTCCTTATTGTTTGAATCACTTGTTTGTTACTTTTTCCATGTCAAGAATTGGTTCCATTAAAGACATACTTTTTGGTGGTTGTTTCTATGTCACGATCATGTATTTTTAGCACATAATCCTTGTATCTAAGTTGTAATTGAAAGGTGAATGAGCATCCTGCTCAAGTGAATTACCATATTGTTGCTTCCATTTTCTTGGTTGCCTCTCTAGGAAACTAATGAATATTCTTGAAAGTCATTCCTGATTCTCATCATCTTTGAATGCCTTAGGAATTCATTCCTGTAACTATTATACATTCTTGAACTTTGTTTTGAATATTTGTTACAGGCCTCTGTTTGCAAGTAGCTTGTTGAGCATTATATACACTCTGCTGGACCAAACACGGAACGACGAAATGCGCATTATAGGTTGTGAGACACTTTTTGACTTTGTAAATAGTCAGGTAAGTGTCATTGACTTGCTATTTTATGCTCTTGTTGGCATAGATCTTACCAGATATCCTAGTTTCTTTGCTCAAGAACATTTAGTTGACCTCCTGTTTCAAAAATGTCCCAGATAGACGGTACTTACATGTTTAACCTGGAAGGAATGATTCCAAAACTTTGTCAAATGGCTCAAGAAATGGGTGAGGATGAGAGTACACTCCATTTGCGAGCAGCAGGACTTCAAGCCCTTTCTTCTATGGTATTTTCTATCATATCAATTTTATGTATCTTCTATGAGGTGGAATGTCTTTTCATGCTATAGCATTAAATTATAGAAAGGTCCAATTGAGGTAATAGTCATCTTGTTTTTGTTGCATTATATATATATGTATGTATGTATGTAAATAAAATATTCCATTGATGCTTCTCGGGCAGCTTGGTGCACGAAGCTCCTGCACATGCTGGGTCCAAGGAAGGGGCAGACGACAAGGGTCTACACGCAGCCTTACCTTACACTTTGTAAGAGGCTATTTCCATGCCTCGAACCCGTGATCTCAAGGTTACACAACAGCAACTCAACCATTGCGCCAAGGCTCCCGTTCACCTTTTCTGCTCAGTTGTGCAGTTAAAATCCAGGTGCTTGGCATAATGGATGTATAGCAAACTGAAACCAGAAAAACCAGCCACACAATCAAATTAGTTACGAAGAAAGACCAACTATCACAAAGGAGCATCAGCTTCTAGACTGGTGGTAAGGTGCACTACTACTAACCAAAATTGTGGGTTCAAAAGTCAGGTTGCCACCTACTTTTGAAGAAAAAGTATCAAAGAGACGTCAGAGAATAAGCTTCATCACAAAAAAGAAGAAAGTATAACACTTCACTATTAATCATGGGAAGTAAAACACGAAAAGTAACTTGTGATTAGTTCAAATATAATGCTTACGTTGTTACATACCCTTCAATCCTGTAGAACTTTGGTAGGAACTGATGTTCTAGCTGTAGGACCAATTTGTGAGCAAACTATTAACTGTACTCTGAAACAATCTATATTAGCAGCTAGACTGACACTTGCTATAAACAGGACTTCAAAAGCATGATAGAAACAAATATATGAAAACCCATTTAAATCTTATTGAACTTATAGACTACAACAACCCCAAAATCCCTTGGGATTGAGTGACTCCTACATAGGGGACCACTAGCTCAAGAGTCAAACTTGATTTGGACCAGAATCTGGCTAGAAATCGCAGCCTAATCTGTCCGATAATGAAATAACTAATAGTTGATGGCTATTGTGTATGGTTGATCAAACTGATATTTTAACACAGATACAAGACTCTCTAGACTTCATCATATCCAAAATTCCACTTGATCAAACTGCTAATTTGAGAGTATGGGCCCACAAACAGACTCCTATTACTGAGACTCTACATTAACTGTTTCTTTCCTTTCTTTCTTGTTTTTTCCCTGGGTATGGTATTTATCTTCTGAATCTAATTTGTTTGATTTGCATCACAATGCCATTTTATCATTCGTTTGGCTCGACATTATAATTTCTGACAGCACTTTTGCCTTGCTTTAAGAAGCGATGATCTTATGTGTAATATATATTGTTGATGAACTTCTTGGGAGCTTTGATTTATATATAATGCAGTTCAATAAAGGATTCCTCAGATTGACAAAGACCATTTATCAAGCACACTTTACAAATGAGTAATATTTCTTAAAGTATGTATCCTGTTGCAAAGATCAGCTCAAGGTTTACCAAGACTGTTTCTGCAGATTTAGGCCTTTGGTAGTTAAAAACTAAAATACTGGCAAACTTCAGTTGTTGCAAAGCATTGTTGAAGTTTGATTCATCTTACAGGTGCTTTGTTTGTAGTGAATTATCTTTTAGTACAAGTTTATTAGTTGCAACAAAGGGTTTTGGTTGTATGTCCTTTCTGTTTATGATTTACATTTCATTTAAGAAGGGGGGAGCCTTGGTGCAATAGTAAAGTTGTTCTCGTGTGACTTGGAGGTCATGGGTTCTAGGCATGGAAACAGCCTCTTGCAAAAATGCAAGGTAAGGCTTCGTACTATATAACCTTTGTGGTCCGCCCCTAACTCCGCATATGCGGGAGCTTCGTGTACCAGGCTGCCCTTATTTTACTTCAAAGCTTTCATATTAGGTGGCTACTAACAGTAGGAGTCTTGTTGGAGGCCTTTTAGTTGTTTAGAGTCTGATATACAACTCACTTTATGTTTCTTTTTCTTGTCTAAGGTGATTATTCTAGTTTGCATCCTGTTTCATAATTGACTTACCTTGTACCATTTCATCTTGTTTACACTTTTATTCCATGCCTGATTTTCATACTTACCCCATTGCACATGCCAAATTGATCCAGGAGCAAGATTTGATTCCTGGAGGTGTTTGTTGGTATGTGAACCTTTTTGACTGCCGGGAGAAGGAGTTTAAGCTCAATATCATGTATTACGAGTGCAAATAAAGGACATCATATACACACACACATGTATATTATATGATTCTAACATTCCAGTCACTTTCACTAAACCATTAATTTTGTTGTGTGATACCATTCTGGTCAAATAGCAAGTAAAGCATCATGGAAAGCCTCTTTGTGGCCTTTAGACGTTTAGCATGTCATGGGCCCATAACATTGTCCCATCTATTGGGTTTTTGTGGGTTGAGGACTTTTTGTGTATCATGAAAAGTATTATGTTTCAGTGCGCTGCACAGTATAAAAAGTTTTGCTGTATCAGATTTTGGAAGGTAAAATTGTAAGCAGTATGTTTGTTCATCAATTTTTTTTTTTTTTTTTAAAGGAATATTTGGTTTATTGTGAGACCTGTAAACAGGTTGGGATGGTCAGGCCTTCTAGGAACATGTGAACATTTTTATTGTTTTAATCATTTCCTGCATCTAGGAAGGACTCAGAGTGAAAGACTTTTATCTATCACTAATTGTTGATGTTATGATACCTCCTGTTATTCTGGAATCTCTAGAGTTGTATGGATTACCTTTTAGAACTTTTAGGGTTCAAAGGATATAAATGGTCCTGTTTTCATATATTTCAAGAACCACAGCTCACATTTTTTCTTGGTTTATTGTTAAATGTTATGTTTTTTAATGATTTAATGTGTATTGGGCCATGATGCAATTGACCAACTTGATCTTTATGCTTCTTTTTTCGCCCAGGTCTGGTTCATGGGTGAATACTCCCATATTTCAGCAGAATTTGAGAATGTAAGCCAACTCAAATATCTTTAACTCTCCATTTGGTGTAATACTTTTGATTTATTTATTCTAGTTCTGGCAGTCTTCAGTACTTCCTTTTTGTGCACATTTAAAGCTTTTTTGAGACATAATTATCTTTTCATCTGGTGTGAGGTTGGCAACTCAAATGCCTGGACATAATAATGATATTTATTTGAAGGACTTAATATTTAAAATACGATTGTAAAATAGACAGTTTAAGCTATTGGTGGCAATATTGTAGTATTTTTCAGAGTTATGTCGTCTTTTCCTTCTTGTTGTATAAAATTTAACTCTTTAAAAAGTACCAATGTGGTTTGAGCTATCACGGAAATAAACATTATCGACCACCAGAGTATTTATTTATACGATATGTAAATAAATGGATATTGAGTCACAGGCCCTCCGCTATTAGCTTTCTTCTCAGTCAACCTGTGCAAGGTTCACATGTTGAGACTGTGTATCTGTGGTGGTAGTAAATATTGGTCCATTGATCCCTTTTGGAGACTTGTATGGTGAAGTCAGAAATATGCCGCAGTTCCATCTGCCTAGATAGGCTCTGGAACTGGCACTCGTTAATGTTGTCTATCATAATTGTCTCATAGTGTGTCAACTGCTAATGCTGTTCATTATCCTTTACAATTGTTTCCTTCTTCACATGAATAGGTTGTATCAGCGGTCCTGGAAAATTACGGACTTCCTAAAAAGAGCTCAGAGGATAGCCATGAGAAACAAGTTCCCCAAAAGCGGTGGGTGCAAGAAGTGCTCAAAATTGAGGGTCATGTTCCTCCTCTTCCACATGTCATAACAAGGGTTCCTTCTTGGAAAAGCGTTGTGAATGACAAACAAGCCAATATGACTGAGTAAGAAATCAAGGCACATGATTCTGTCACCAGTGTTTAATTTCTTTTCAGGACTTATTTTTCTGTTCTGTCTGTATATTTATCTTTCTAACAGGGAAGATGCCAAGAACCCCAATTTCTGGGCTAGGATATGTGTGCACAACATGGCCAAGTTAGCCAAGGAGGCAACAACCGTGCGGCGAGTCTTGGATTCTTTATTTATATATTTTGATGATGGCAATCTTTGGTCGCCACAAAATGCACTTGCGCTTTCTGTCTTGTTGGATATGCAATTCTTAATGGATAAATCTGGTACAGTTTTTTCCTGTTTTTTGGTCTAATATTTGGTGTAGCCATCTCCATGGAATTAAAGATATTTTATTCACAGTTACTGCTAATCTGATTCTGTCTAATATATTGATTGGATTTTCTTGAACTTGCAGGGGAAAACACACACTTGTTGTTGTCTATCTTGATCAAGCATCTTGACCACAAGAATGTTGTGAAGCAACCTGATATGCAGTTAAACATCATTGAAGTCACCACACATATTGCTCAGTGTTCAAAGGTTCAACCCTCCGTCGCAATAATGGGTGCAATAAGTGACCTTATTAGGCATTTGCGGAGAAGTATTCAATATTCCCTTGATAATGGAAAACTGGGGCCTGATGTGATCAATTGGAACACAAAATTTCAACCTGCAGTAGATGAGTGCCTCGAGCAGTTATCAAAAAAGGTAGCACTCTCATCTTCTCGACACTTCCTAATTAAGAATGCACCTGAGTCTCCTATCTATAAAGATTCAGGCTTTAAGGAACTCCAAGTTACTGCCTCTACTGATGTGTGGTTTAAATATATGTACTATGTGTTTGACAAGAACTCAAATGTGCACACTTATCAGAAAATGAGATGATCTGGATCCGAAAAAGGGTTGGAATTAGAGGAGCAGGTTCTGGTTACTGATTCTGATGAGCTTGGATTTGCTATTTAACTTAAATTCACCATGCCTGAGTGTAACAAAACTAAAATACTCCATTTATACTGTCTATACTACCCCCTTAAGCTGGTTCGGAGCTTGTAAAGAGAATCATGTTATTGGCTTATCCAAATGCCTTGGTGAGGTATATCTGCTAGCTGATTATCTGACTTGATGAAAGACTGGCCCTGACAAAGTCAAATCCACATTAACTTGTTCAGTCCTTTCATGGAATATAGATTTCACAGTGAAGATCTTGCTTCTAAGAAAAGATACTTTAGACACACATCATAAGCCATGATAGGTTTCACAGTGGAGATTTTATCTCTCAGAAAAAATACTTTAGACACACACACACACACACACACACACATCCATCAGAGACATCGTAAGCCATAGTTTCTCCTTCTGCAAATAACCTTGCCATAACTGTTTGTTTCTTGCTCTTCCATGTGACACAGTTTTAACTCAACTAAAGTACAGTATCTAAAGTGGCTTTGTTACCAACTTCGGACTTGCATAATGTACATCACGATAGATCACATTTTGAGGTATTGATTTCTTGGGTACAGGATTCCTATCTTTGGAGTAGATCTCAAATACTACACACTCCTTCAAATTTCTTTTTCTTTTCAGACTCTTGTATAAATTGACCGACCACATTAGCAAGACAAGATATGATGGTGATGAGGCATTATTGCACAATTTTTTAATACATATTAATATCCTTTTATCAATCTGCATTCTTATGAGGAAGAACTGTTTTCCTAGCTTGGAGTATCTGCAGGTTTCATTCTTAATTTCCTGTTACCTTCAATAGGCCTAGTACATACTTGCAGGATACATCGCCTTTCCTCATTGACATAAAAGCTAACTCAGCTCTGAACTATTTCATTTTAAAAACTCTTTCAAAATAGTTCTTTCTCTTCCAAAATGCTCAAGGATTATTACCTAGCAACGATCAACAGTTGCAATAAAAACTGAAGTTCCTTCACTTCTTGTAGGTGTATTTTGATGTGATCTGCGTAGCTGCTCTTAAGCACATCTGTATGTTGTCTTGTTGAACTTATCAGACCTTGCACAATGTGATTTACTTGAGGCCCTAGATAGCCTCATTAAGTTTGTTAACTCCCAATGTGCTCTGAGGTGGAAAACTGGGATCCATTTTGATTCCCTGCAAAGAAAAGCATTCTTGACTTAGAGCTGGTGATGAACTGGACAAGATGCAATGTTGAGTTTCAGTAAGAAGCAAACTTATCACAACACTCACTTAATCCATTAGCTATAAGATCAGCCTTTTGTCCTTCATGGAATTATCCACTTTATCCTTTAATGTATATAACCATTTGTACCCTATAATATGCTTTCCCTCCTGCAATTTAACCAAGTCTCTGATCTTGTCTATTTATACTGTTTTCATCTGTTTAATGATTTTATTATTATTATTATTATTATTATTATTATTATTTCACTTCAGAACATTCTGGCCAACTGTGGAACTTGAAGAAACATGGAGGAACTAGAAAGATATGCATGATAGCAAGGATAGTATTTGTAAGAGATATATTGCTTGAAGGAGATCTTGTACAAAAAGGTTTACCATTTGCACGAGGGAAATAGATTAATTACGATCAGAAATATCAATTTGCGGGATGAGACTTGCACAGAAATGTCTAAAATTGGCAGAATGGTTATTGTCTTTTCTTCTGCAGGCCGGGTGGTAACAGCTGTTGCCACCAGTATTCCAATTGAAAAGACTAAATAAGGTAAGTAATGAGAGGAGAACAAGATTAATAAAGTAGGAAGTAGAATATATAAGTGTCGACACATTTGAATCAGGTTACAGTAGGCCCATAATCAATGTCCAGCCCCTTGAGTCTCTGATTCATTGGACCATAAGGTAATATATTAGTATTCGTAAGCTGAGTCAGGTTACAATGGGGAATTAGATTTCATGCATACTGGCTCATAGTCAATGGTAAAAGTTGTCGTCATGTGACCTTGAGGTCATGGGTTCAAGGAGTGGAATCAGTCTCTTGCAAAAATGCAAGGTAAGGCTGCCTACTTTAGGCCATTGTGGCCCGCCCCTTCTCCGGACCCCGCATAGGCGGGAGTGCATCGGGGCTGCCCTTTTTGGCTCATAGTCAATGGTTCCAGCCCCTTCAGCCTCTGATTCTTTCGACGCATAAGGTTTACTTCCAATACATGTTTCCCCATGGATTTATGTGTCTGGAGTCTGGGCAGATGGGCTTTCCCTGATGCTATTAAATATGTTTGCTCCCCGCTTTTTTAATCTTAGTGGTTGCAGCTGTCCCCACCAGTATTCCAATTAAGAGACTAAATAAAGGTTTGTAATAAGAGGGGAAACATGGTAAAAGAGTAGGAAGTAGAATATACTAGTGTTGACACAGTATTCCAATTAAGAGACTAAATAAAGGTAAGTAATAAGAGGAGAAACATGGTAAAAGAGTAGGAAGTAGAATATATTAGTGTTGACACATTTGAATCAGGTTACAATAGGGAGGCCAATAAATGGCCCATAATCAATGGTTCCAGCCCCTTCAGCCTCTGATTTGTTGGACACATAAGGTAATATATTAGTATGGTACATTTGAGTCAGGTTACAATTGGGAGGCCAATTAGATTTCATGTACACTGGCCCATAATCAATAGTTCCAGAGCCCTCTGATTCTTTGGACACATAAGGTTTACTTCCAAGACATTTTTCGCCATGGATATGCATCTAGAGTCTGGGCAGATGTGCTTTTCCTGATGCTATTAAATATGTTCGCTTCCTGCTTTTTTAATCTTAGTGCTAACAGCTGTCTCCACCAGTATTCCAATAGAAAAGGGCAGCCCCGGTGCACAAAGCTCCCGCCTATGCGGGGTCCGGGGAAGGGGCGGGCCACAATGGCCTAAAGTAGGCAGCCTTACCTTGCATTTTTGCAAGAGGCTGATTCCACGCCTTGAACCCATGACCTCAAGGTCACATGACGACAACTTATACCGTTGCGCCAAGGCTCCCCTTCAATAGAAGAGACGAAATAAAGGTAAGTAATGGCAGGAGAACAAGGGAAAAAAAGTAGGAAGTAGAATATATGTGTTGACACATTTGAATCAGGTTACAATAGGAAGGCCAATTTAATTGGCTCATAATCAATGGTTCCAGCTCCTTCAGCCGATGATTTAATGGATACATATGGTAATGTATTAGTATTGGTACATTTGAGTCAGGTTACAATGGGGAAGCCAATTATATTTCATGCATACTGGCCCATAATCAATGGTTCTAGCCCCTTCAACCTCTGATTGTTTTGACACATAAGGTTTACTTCCAATACATGTTTTGCGATGGATATGTGTGTCTGGAGTCTGGGCAGATGAACTTTCCCTGATGCTATTAAATATGTTCACTTCCTGCTTTTTTAATCTTTATCTATTAAAATAGCCTGCAAATTTTCAAAGAGTCGGACGCTATCTGTAATTCTGCCTTTGTCCTTTCATTTTACATTATCTGTAGTTCTGCAGGGTTTTGTCCTCAACAGTTTTTGCAGCAGTTTACTTGCACAGTGAAATTTCTGTTTAAGTTTTCTGTGTTTTTCTTCTTAATCTATTAACTATGCTGCTTATTTCTTTTCAAATGGTCTAGAAGTTTCTAGTTTTCTGTCTTTAATCATTTTTTCTTTTTCATATTGTTTGCAGGTTGCAGCCTTTCTGTCATGTTATCTGCAGTTTGCGTTCCATTTTTAGTGTTTACTCTACATGTTTCCTTCTGCATTATTGTTTTTTGTATTGTCTGCAAATCCTTTTTACTCTTTAGGCTTGTTTGTTCTACATTTTAGTTTTATAATGCCTGCAATCCTAATTCAGATTAGTGTTTAGCCTGCAGTTTTTACGAGCCATTTTTGTTTTATGATATCTTTTTGAAATCTGATTAATGGTTCTAATCAGCTCACTGTGAGTATTATTAGCTAGTTACACTTGCACAAAAATATGAAATATGCCCTTTTTGTAAAAATACTGCAATGCCCCCATTTAAACTCTCAGCTCTGCATTCTTAAAGGATTTTGCATGCTTGGTAGGACTCTTTTTGTCTACGTAAACTAAGAGAAAGTGTAAATTGGTGGTGCCTTTTTACCACAGGTTGGGGAGGCAGGTCCTGTGCTTGACATGATGGCTGTTATGTTGGAGAATATCTCACCTGTTTCAGTTGTAGCTAGAGCAACAATTTCTGCTGTTTATCGTGCTGCTCAAATAGTTGCATCAATACCAAATTTGTCATATCAAAACAAGGCAAGTTAAATTAGTATCATGTTCTGATATTTTTTTGGTTTATTTATTAAAGCTTGTTGTCACAGTAGTAACTCATATCCTTTTTGTCTTACAGACATTTCCTGTAGCATTATTTCACCAGATACTCCTAGCAATGGTCCACCCAGATCATGAAGTAAGGGTGGGCGCCCACCGCATCTTTTCTGTTGTTCTTGTGCCAACTTCTGTCTGTCCCCGCCCTACCTCATCTGCTTCAGACTCATTAAAGCCATTTGATTTTCGGAGGACACTCTCGAGGACTGTTTCTGTCTTTTCATCTTCAGCTGCTCTTTTTGAGAAACTACGGAGAGACAAAAGTTCCTTACGAGAAAATACTAATCTAGAAGTTATCGACGAAGTTGTTATTGAGAATGAGGAACAGCAAAAGATCAACAATGATATTAATTCCTTTGCATTGCTGTCATCCCGAAGCCGTGTTTATAGCTTGAAAGGTTCTTCTGTACTTTCAACTGCAGAGGAGCATCCTATGAGCAACTCAGACAAGGAGTTGGTATGAATTAATATGATTAGTTCTATTTAAGTGGGTATTACTCCCTAGAGTTTTTTTTTTTCCAAGTAAATCAGAACTTGACTGTTCTCTCATGTACTAAACTTCAGGACCCAATTTACCTTAGGTTGAGCAATAATCAGATTGCACTTCTTCTTTCATCCATATGGGCTCAGGCCATCTCCTCTGAAAATAGTCCTGAAAACTACGAGGCAATTGCTAGTACTTTCAATCTGGTATTATGGTTCTCTCGCTTAAAGGTATGACTTTGTAGTACTTCATGCTGCATTAATTTCTACTTTCGAAAGTTAGGTTTGTTAATTTAACTGGTTTCCTTCATAACATATTACTGTTTTCCTTAAATGAGTTTCATGTTCAAAGCATTCACAGATTGTAATTGATTTATATATGTGCTCAGTGCTTGCAATCTTTTCTTACTTAATATGAAGGGCAATGGTTGTATACTTTTATTTACTGAAATGCTGATTTTATGATGTGAATTAATATTAGAACTATTAAAAATGATACTGCATAACTGATTATATCCAGAAGACCTGTTTATGCAAGCAATACTTTGCACAATGAAGAAGAGTAAGTGCAGAAGCTGGGGATCATGAGAGTGTGAGTGTGCAGAAACAGTCTCCAAGAACTGCATCTGGGCCTCTTTTATTGTAGTTAATTATTTCCTGGACCACGGATAAGCAAATTGCATTATTTGATCCATCACTTCAGTTGAAGTTCCCTTCATTTCTTGGCCTGCCTCATAGGTACCATCTTGGTGCCTGGGCGACTGTGTAATATCAGGTGGAATGATCACTGGACTGCCTAAAGGATTGAGTACCTTAGATCTTGATGTTACCAGCTGGTGCTTTCTGCGGAATGAAAAACATCTTTAAGTGGTCATCATCATCATCAAGACCTTATCTTGATTAGGTATTGGTTGCATGAATCTTGTTAATCCATTCACTTCTATTAAGTGTGATGACTTCATTTGGTCCCAAAGTTTTTAAATATTTTCGCACCACTTCTGTCCAAGTTCTTTTGGGCTTTCTCCTTGCCCTTTTAGAGCCTTCGACTTGGAGCGCCTTACTCCTTCCAACCGGTGCTGTTTTTAGTCTCCGTTGGACATGTCCAAACCATATAAGTTTAATCTCCCTCATCTTGTCACCTATTAATGCTACTCCCCAAGTTTTCTCTAATGTTTTCATTTCTAATTCTATCCTTTCTTGTCTTGCCACTCATCCATCTCAACATCTGCATTTCAGCAACACTTATCCTATGCATATGTTGTTCCTTAATTGCCCAACACTCTAATCTATAGAGCATGGCTGTCCTTATAATCATCGTATAGAATTTTCCTTTTAGTTTGAGTGGTACCCTCTGATCACACAGAACTCTAGAGGTACATCTCCATTTGTTCTAACCCGCTTAAATTCTCTGGGTAACCTCCCCTCTGAATCTCTCTGTTCTCATGAATTATCGATCCCAACTATCAGAAGTCCTCTTTTAGGGAGACTTCTTGGTTATCAACCTTTACTGGTGCTCCACTCCTGCTCTTCTCCTTGCTAAAATTGCATTCCATATACTCTTGTCTTTGTTCGGCTAAATTTAAATCCTTTAGATTCTAATGCATCTCCACATAACTCTAGCTTTGTGTTTACGCCCTCCCTTATCTTATCAATTAAAACTATATCATCTGCAGATAAATTGTGTCAGCTTTGATATGAAGTCTCCTTTCTTTGAAGGAGAGGCTTTGTCATCAGTTATGCTGCTAAGTTATGTTTCATATTAGGCCATACCATCTCCAGGTGAATTCTTGTCCCTAGAAAACTTATAATTGCTCATTAGCCCTTGATATTGAATCTTGGTATCTTTAGAAGCTCTGTGATTCTTATTTTGTATCTTTTAGTTTTCTGTCGTTTGAACATCTCATGTGTTTCTTGAGCTGCTTGACTTTGTTAATATTTCAGCAAATAGCAGTTGTGGGTGGAATGAGATCCCATGTAACCTATTTTAACCACTTAGTCCATTTCCATTGTGTGGCCGACCCCTAATTGGGATAAGGTCTTGATGATGATGATGAATCCATTTCCATTGTGTGGCCGTATTCTAATAAAATTTAGCTATACTTGTTTGAAATTTTTATCTTATGGTTATCCATAACTTGCAGAACTCAAGTCATTCAGCTCTGATTAGGAGTTTTCAGCTGGCACTTTCTTTGAGGAGCATTTCTCTTAGAGAAGGAGGCAAGCTCTTAAATCTTTTGTACTTAATTCCAGAACAAGTAATTGGTTATGGATCCTTGATAGCTTTTTGTTGATTCTTTTCTGGCTTTTAACTTGTTATGATTTTTTTGTTTTACCTTATCTGCCATTTATTACATTCTTGAAACTTTATGTATCCTAAAACTCAAACTTTTGCATTAGGAGAACAGTGAATGGAAAATCTGCGAGGAGCTAGAGGTTAGATTATAGTTGGAAACTGCCTTTTGATCTAGGTTGATAATGGGGTCCTGATTTACGAATTTAATGGGATGGGTTTGTCCGGTGATGCTGGTCTCTAAAGACTGGGCTCTGTGTTTCACTTTCGTGCTCAGTTGAAAGTGTTTTAGTACTTGTTGCTGAGGAAAGATTTTGTTCATGGTTCTTTTGTGGTCAAGATCTCATTTATGTGGATGCACCTTCAAATCATGGAACACAACTATAGGAGTTTTCATTTTCTTTATGTCAAATCAAGGAAGACTGTTGAGGAAAATCCATAGTTTAGTGCAAATGCTCAAAATGGCCTCTAATTGATTAAGTTTTACTTAAAACCTCGTCGAAGCATGTGAAAGATAATGAGTGTAATGAGGAACTTTTCTTGACTTAGGTAACTTGTGTTGTAGAATTATCCAAGTAGTTGACTAAGCCAAGTTGATTTGCTTCATTCTGCCTAAGATGCTTGTTATCCTGCAAATGCGTTAGGAAACATTGCAAAACCCTAGGTACCTGAAAAATTGTTAATCATCACCATATACGCCTTATACCTTTTAGGGGTCTGCCACACAAATCTTGTTCCTCCATTTCTCTCTATTAAGTGTCATGGCTTCATTTAGTCCAAAAGCTTTTAAATCTTTTCTCACCACTTCTATCCATGTTCTTTTGGACCTTGCCCTTGCCCTTTTAGAGCCTTTGACTTGGATTGACTCACTTCTTCTAACTAATAAGGACGTGAACAAGCAAAAGACATAATTAATATGAAGAATAATTGATGTATGCTTGAAACAGGCCAAGTTGTTTTGACCAACGGAGGTGCCTGTGGATGTATCATGTTGTATGCACATATCAGTATTATACCATGTCAGGCCACACAATATGTTGGGCCAGCATAAATGTCTGAGTATTCTAGCATTTCCAGCATTCTTGTTGTACTTTTTGCTGGGAGCTTTATTTGCCTGCAATTAAGTTCAAGTGCTCTGAGATAAACTACTACTCTGTGGGACTTATTTTGATTTAGAAGATCAGTCTGCCTCTTAAATAAGGGCTCTCAAGATATTACCTAGATATGGATGCTGCTATACTATAAGTGATTGAGCAAAGGCCTCTAGTGCAGTGGCCCAAGGAGCCTCTCCTTTGGTAGATCATGGATTGGAGGCTGCTTATGGGGGTGTGTGTGTGTCCAACATGCTAAAAGAGAAAAAAAATGTAATCGAATCAAGTACATGATTCTTTCTTGTCCTGAAAGGTGGCATACAATATGGCAAGAACTTGATGCCATCCTGTCAATTATGATTTAGGATTCTTAGATTAGTTACTGAGTTACATTCTTTTTTTCTCTCATTGGTTCCTCATAAAAAGTTTAGATTGTGAATTTATAAAAGAAAACTTCAAAGATCTGCTAAGAAATGACCAACTTCAACTTCAAGCCAAGCATTCTATAATGCAAGTAAAAGGATGGCAAGAACTTGATGCCATCCGGTCAATTATGATTTAGGATTCTTAGATTAGTTACTGAGTTACATTCTTTTTTTCTCTCATTGGTTCCTCATAAAAAGTTTAGATTGTGAATTTATAAAAGAAAACTTCAAAGATCTGCTAACAAATGACCAACTTCAACTTCAAGCTAAGCATTCTATAATGCAAGTAAAAGGACAAGTATATTAGTACATAATTCAAATGACATTATCCTTTTTAATACCTAAAGTCAGCATTATCTTTGTCATTGTAAGACTAGTATCATATCCCAACTTGTGAAAAGGATGAAAACTAAAAGCCTTGACCTGCTTTTGGACAAACTCACAATGGCATGCTTCCCATGCAACAGCAGTTCTTTTGCTTGATGTCACCTTCACCTTGTTGGCAGGTCAATTGCAGCCATCACGTTGCCGCTCCTTGTTTACACTGGCAACATCAATGCTCATCTTTTCATTGAAAACCTTCAATATTTTACCTCTCATCTCCTGTGTTAAGGAATTACTTACTGATCAGACGGTATGGATTTTTCTGTTGGTTGGAGTTGTTTACTTTGTTTATTAGGAGTACTTCCATCCCATACACCTATGCATACACATCATTGAACTCCTTCATATTGTAAACATAATATTAACCTTTTTAATCTGTCATTGCTTTTGTTAGGTCGATCCATTCCTTAATTTGGTTGGAGATTACAGGCTAAAGGCTGTGAATATTTCATCTGACAATTGGAGGAAAGCTTATGGATCAAAAGAGGATGATAGTGTTGCCTTGAAGTCTCTTTCGGCAATAACGATAACAGAGACCCAGTCAAATGAATCCCTGGCTTCCATGATTGTCAAGAGCTTGGGAAAGTTATCAAATGTAATATCTCACTTGTAATTGTTTAAAGATCATAAAATGCCATTATGGCTCATGCTGGAGTTCTTCATTATATTGTTGAGATGCAGTTATTTGACTTTTTCCTTGTTTTCTTAGATGGAGTCTTCCAGCATAAAGCAGCAGCTGTTAAGTGAATTTATCCCTGACGATCTATGTCCATTAGGAGGACAGATCCCTCAATTTGGCTCAAAGGACTGCAAATCTTCTGAAAAGGTGGTTACAAATTGTTGCTATCAATTTTTTTTTCTTTTTTCCTTTCTTTTTCTTAGTTCTGGTTAATTTGCCCAAAGCTCACTATTCTGGACTTGCTTGACCTAAATATATGCAGGGCATGCCTCCATTTTTCTCAATAGATGATGATGGTTTACCTGAAGCATTTGAAATACACACAGATCATGCATCAGAGTTCTTGGTGCACTCCCCCAACCTTTTGAGCGTCAATCAGCTCCTTGAATCAGTAAGCGTCTACTTTGCCAAGCCCTTGTTGTTATCATTGTTGTTCAAATTGCATCAAAGTGAGAATTGAATTTTGGCAAAATGATCTATAGTAGTGTATCTTGGTCCTGCAACAAATTCTAGTACAAATTGACCCCTACATGACGACTGCAAATCTGCATGATAACTAAAGGTGTATAGGCTTGAGTTCTTTCACTGTTTGTGATGGGTTGAACCTTCTGGGGTATGAGATCCAACCTAGGAACCAAGATCTTTCACTACTTACTGTGTGCAATATGTTAGATCTTATCTGGTTTTGTGGTGCTTTTGGCTTCTTAAAGTATCGTGAGCCTCTCCATTAGAGTCCCTGATTATAAGGTACCACATTGCAGTTTTTGCCTTCCAGGCTCAGTTTTGTATGTTTTAAAGAACTTTAGAAATCTGATATTCTGTGTGAATCCTAAATTTGAGTATTTAGGAAAGCTGGATATTTTAGAATTTTTGTGGCAAGACATTTGATTTCCTACCAAATAGCTCAGCAAACTGAACTAATTATTCTGATTTTGTCACCAGCTTCTTCCTTTGATTATTTCTTCATGTAGAAAACAGAGATAGTATGAAAAAGAATAGAAATAAAGAAAATGAGATGGAGATGAAGGAATCAAGACATTTAGTTTATAGTAGTTTACTTGTATTAGAAAATGAAATATAAGTGGCGATAAGAAGGGGTGAGCCAAAGGGTATAAGAGCTGCAAAGGGTAGCAGAGATAATGCTTCTTCAATGCCAAGGTGGTACAAAGATTTCATCCATTTATGTATTGGTATTAAACTTTCAAGGTATGTAATTGGTGCATAGAAACCACTATAAAGGGCAGCCCTATGTACAAAGCTCCTGCATATGCAGGGTCTGGGGAAGGGGCAAGCCACAAAGGGTCTATAGTATGCAGTCTTACCTTGCATTTTTGGAAGAGACTCTTTACATGCCTCGAACGTGTGACCTCCAAGTCACACAGTGACAACTCAACCAGTGCGTGAAGGCTCCCCCCTTCTTGCATAGAAATCACTATGCTGACTAAAATGTACACTCTTTCTGATGTGGATATCTTATATTCAGAAGATCATGTTTCAGTACTTTATGTAGCACTAAACATTGAGCGTTTTAATTATCTAAATTATCAAGGAAAAATCATGAAAAGAACCTTTAATTTCTTGCATTTTAACATCTATACCCTGAACTTGAGATTTGATTAGATAAACCCTAGATTTAAACATTGTTAGCAGAACACCTAAAACCTATACGGTGCTTATGTGGCATCTGACGTGGCTTTTATTCAGGAGCTCATCCTCGATACGGAAATTTTCTCACCTTCAAGGGTTAATATTTTGCCACAATCATCCCAATTAGGTGTCGGCTTACCACAAACAATAAAAAGTAAATAGATAAAGAAGAAAACACATTTCTGGATGAGAGGACAGAAGGAGAGCTTGTAGGGACCTTTCATGGAAGTTCCTTTTTTTTTCTTTTGAAAGGCATCTTTCATGGAAGTTTTACAGGTATTTTCTTTTGCGATTGATGAGATCTTTTCCCTTGTTTTTTTATTTTTCTATTTTTTATTTTATGGCAGTGGAGGGAGGAATAGTTGCAGGGGTTTAAATGGCAGATTTCCAGGTATTCTTATCTGATCATGAGCCATAATGTAGAAGCTAAACAGCTTGAGTTGGAAAACTGTGTGACTCTGAAGAAGAAGACAAGATTGGGCTTAAGACTGCCGGGAAAATGATTTTTTCTTCCCGTGACTTGCCGGTGTCAATGCTGTTGGTTGAAACTAGGCATTCCATGAGAGTTTTCGTTCTGAGATCTATCTTGAAAACTTCTGATTTTGATGCAGTTATGCCTTATGGTCAGGAAAACATCAATTCTTGTTGGAACCCGTGACTGGAGAGCAGGAAGGAGATGAGGATGAGTGGTTTTGACTACTAGGCAATCCTTGAACTGACGCGGTGGATTTTCAGTGATGGACTAGAGAGAACAGCGGTACGGTGACATGCCAACAGTAGAGTGTGATCCAGTCGGAGTTTATTCCAGTGTCATGAAAGTGGGAGAGCCAATGTCCTTTCTAAATATTTCCAGTGATCTTCCTGCGATTAACCGGAAAAAGATGTACAGGATGATTTAAAGTCAGAAATGGCGCAGATTGCCAGAAAGTAATGTTTTGCATGATCAGAAGTATGGTATTGTTTTCATCCGAAAATGATGGAAGATTCTTATGGTATTGAATCAAGAAAGGACTAAAGATTGTAATGTGGATGAGAATTTTGCTCGTCCAGATAAAAATGTTGGGGTTTTGATAGGAGACAATGCCCCTGATTTTGTCCTTGAGAGGGCATTGCTGGTTGTCTTTATAGAGTGTTCTTGTAGTAGTGTTTCATTTGTGGTTTCAGTTTTGAATTGGATGAGGAGGTCCAGATTGAATTGGATAGGAATATTAGCCATGGAGAACAAAATTCATGTGCTCTGATGGATGTGGGTTTTTCTGGAAAGAAGGGTATTTTGGTGTGTGATAACTAATTCTGGAAGTCCTGTTGTAAGGAGGAGTTGTGTAGATTGTGCTGTTGAAATGAAGGAATTAGCTGCTCAAAATCTTGCAGCCAAACAGAGTGGGAGGTTAAGGAAACAACACTAGAGGAGGAGCTCAATCAGGGAGGGCTTTGTGTTCTGGTGTTGATCTGATGGCTGTGGAGGATGTCAACGACATCCCTCTTTATTGACCTGCCAACTGGGCCCACAAAAGCCATGTCAGATGCCATATTAGCAGAAACCCAGATGGCATTGTGCACCATCTGGGTTTTAGGTGCGTCTGTTAACAAAATTCAAATATGGGGTTTTATCTAATCAAATAGCAAATTCAGGGTATAAATATTAAATTGTGCAAAATCTGAGGTTTTTTTCATGATAGTTTACAAAACTTGGTGCATGAATTTCCTTGATTAACCATAAGGTGTAGACTATAATAAATATACTTTGCAGGTTGTGTGAGATGTGGTATAAACGTGCTTGTAGCCTTGGACAATATTAGTTTTAGTGAACAAGATTTTTCATGATTCAAATGTCAACTGATGAAAAAAATGTCTCCTTATTCTCTTTTCTCCTTTCACTCTCCAAGTGCAAAGAAAATTCATAATGGTTATAGTTGTTCAATTTGAGTCTTTTTGTAGTGAAAAAGAGTGGCTTTTGGTTGATTGTTTTCTTTGTATACTTGGAGGACAAGTGGTATTATATATCTAGCTTGCCTCTTAAATACAGAAGCTGGGAAATCAAAGTTCAAGATATACTTCACTGGAATAACAAAAATTGCCTCATAAAATGAATTAAAATTACTCTAGGCTTTAAATTTTTACTTCTGTAATCTTGTATTGTAGAAGTTATATGGATTATCACTAGGCAAAAGAGTATAAGATACTCTAGGCTTTAAACTTTTCTTTTCATTTGGTTCTAAGTATTAGCATTTTGCATTGCAATTCATTCTTTAGGCTAACTGTCTGCTCTTGTAACACATTATGAAGAACCAGAATCTTGAGAATTCAACAAGAGTCCTAGTAGTCGTACACGCTCTTGAGTATGAGAAGAAGTCCACGCCCCTTTTTTCATACGTGATGATCATTTTTTGTAGACCTAAGCCATTCATCATGCTCTCCATATGAAAAATGGGTAACCCGTTAGAAATCAATGTATTTGAATGATCCTTACTATTGTTTTGGGCCTTTAAAAATATTAATAAAAATGGATGGTCACTCTGCTCATGAAAACATAGGCTAAAAGTATCCAATGAACATGAAATTTGATCTTTAATCTATCTAAGCCATTTAAACACTATGGATGGCTTAGATCCATGGAACAAAGTTTCACCATGCATGAAAAATAGAGTGCAGACTTCTCCTCAAGAGCTTGTATGCCTACTAGGTCTCTTCCAATAATATGTTTGAGGAAGGAAACCTACTTATTCAGAGGTTGTTATGAGGCTTTATCCCTAAGTGTTGATGTGTAAAGCTCTTATCTTATAAGGTGTAGTGGGTGAATTGTTTATGATGTATTCTGAAAACAATCGTCCAACTACATGGTTTATGTTGTTGCTTCTGTTAGAGATATAACTAATGTTGGCCCACTTCCTATCAGCTTAAGCTTTTAGGTCAAATGGTAAACCAACAGCTCCCTATCTGATTCCAGGATTTCCCAGATCATCATTTGTGTTGTAGCTTATTCTGAATCACTTCACATCTTGCTGCTAAGACAGATATGTTTAATATTCCTTTGCTGGAATCTTCATTTGATTCAACTTGGCCTCTTCTTTGGAGATACCCTACCACGGCCTGTACTTGTTAGAAGAGCATTGGCATATGCCAACTGTTTCAAAGTCATAGCATTGCTCTTGTTGGTTGGATTACAACCAAGGGATGGTACTGATAATTTCCTCCTAATAATCATGGACATCAATTCATGTTTAGTGGACACTCTAGCCCTCCAGGTACATCACATAATCATCAATAGAATATGAAAGGGCAGCCTGGTGCATGAAACTCCAACATATGCAGGCTCCTGGGAAGGGGTGGACCACAAAGGGTCTACAATATGCATTACCTTGCAATTTTGCAAGAGGCTATTTCCATGCCTCAAATCTGTGACCTTCAGGTCACATGATGACAACCTGTGACCATCTAGTGCACACAGCAATAGAATATAATGAAATGTCAAAACTACCTGGACCTGTTTTTATGTATATCCTGGACGTATATATGTTTCCATGTAAATATAACGTTAGTTTTATGCTTTTATCTATTTGGCACTTGCCCTGAATGTCTTTAACACCAGAAATTAACCCATGTAAAAATTCTTGGTAGCACAACCTAGTTGCTATGTTGGAAACATTATCCAAGCTCCATAGCTTACCTGCTAGAGCTAATTTTTCCTATCCGGAGCACTACTGTTAAAGAAGCTAAGTATGTACAGGTTGTGGAGACGGCAAGGCAAGTAGGAAGATTCTCAGTGTCAACCACACCTGATGTACCATATAAAGAAATGGCCAGTCACTGCGAGGCCCTTCTTGTAGGAAAACAGCAAAAAATGTCTGTTTTCATGAGTGCCCAACAAAAACAGGAAAATTTGCTGGGTTTACAAGATCAGAATCCAGCACCACCACCTTCTTACTCCCTCTTGGATATGGTATGGAACTTCCTTTTTTCTGCAAAAATGCTTGTTACATCTGTAAATGCAGAAATGCATATACAGATAGATTAACACGATAGATTACCCTCTTCTGCCATTACATACAAAATCTTCTAACACAGATGGATACTTTGTTCCCTTCTCAGGATTTCAATGTAAAACCACTCCAACCATCTAATGGCACTTCTACACTGCTATGTTCAACTGAATTCCTGCAGCAACCCCAGTTTTACAGGTTACCCGCATCTAGTCCATTCGATAACTTTTTGAAGGCTGCTGGTTGTGAGATGAACTCGTAACAGACATTTTTAAGACCTAAATTACCATCAAAAGTTGGGGGCTGAAAGCTCAGAACTTATAGTTCCCAGTTCTTGGGGAGCCCACGGTCGGTTGTTTCTCATTACCTTCCATGGCTTGCCGGTGTCATTATCATCACTAAAGGCAGCGGGAAGAAGAGAGAGATTTATGTTTAAAAGTGAGTATTTGTACAATGTCAGTCGTATTCGTTCATTCTTTTATTGTTTTCCCTAAGAAAAATGGGAGAGGTAGCTCCAAGTTAGCTGGCTTTTGGTTGCACCAGAATTGTGATGTCTCAAAGTGCCCCAAGAGCTTTGAATCATTCGTTTGTATAACCTTATTTATTGTTTTCTTTTCTTTTCTCTTCCTGCCATTGCTGTGCTTGTGCTTGTAACTTCAGACTGGATCGGATATATCATATTGGGGAAGTTAGACCCCTTAGTCAAATCCTCTAATATGAAGAGCTCGTCAACTGTCTAAAACATTGGGGTGGCACAAAATAAGTGATCACAGGTGTCTACTAGGGACAGCCCATTTTTTAAGGTTTAATGATAAACACTGCAGCGATAAATAGACAGTTCTCTGGTTGGGATTAGATTTAGGACTGTGTGTGAGTGTGTAATTCTTCCCTTCAAACATTAGGAAAAAAGAAAAGAAAAAAAAAGGGGTCTGAAGCCCAAAAAGACAGTTTTCTGTTCGGGATTGATGGGAGATTTTTATGGATAACCAATCCATGATGGAAAGGTCCGTCGGATGAACATTCCACAGAAACAAACATTGTTCTTTTCAGACGAAGAAATTCCCTTACTCTAGTTCATTGATTTTCTCTCAACTGCTTTCAGATAACTAGCCAATCTCTCTTCTTTTCTGCCGAGTGCTGAGCCACTGTAACTGTACCACAGTGGAAGCCATTCTTGCGCCACTGAGCTAGAAGGCATTTGCTCTGCTGGCAAAACTGCATATCTGATGTGAACTTGATGGTGAATTTTTCCTCTTGCTGAATGTAAAGCATAGAGCGTTAGTTAATTCTAATCATGTTTGCAGGTTAGATTATGGTCAGCAGCTATTCCAGCTTTTGTTGGGCGATCTCTCTTGTGGTCCTGGACGCCTTCAAATGAGAGACTCAGTAGTTATACGACCAATAAAATGGCTTCTGATTCGTCCTGTTTGAACATCTTCAACCAATTTTAATGACTAAATCCTCTGTTTTTTTCTTTCTTTTTCTTTGTGAATGGTGACTAAATTCTCTGTTAGTATTGGCTCAAGAATATAATAGAATCTTGACTAGTGAGATGCCAGGGCGCCCCCTCTTTCCTTGTCCTGATACAGCCTTGAGGTATCCTCATTACGTGCAATCAAGCCACTGGAAATGAGATCATGAGCCATATGGGGCAATCTCTTTTCCTTTGATGCCAACAACTCCAACCATTACGAAAAGCCAAGGAAAAATGCAGCAGCCAAGAGACAAAGCCAGAGAGGAGGAAAGAAACAGCCAAGAGATGTAGAAACCCAACCCTGCATCCACCTGCTGTGTCAACGAAGAAACTTCTTGATTCCATAACAGCATTCATCTCCAGTAAACACGGCGAAAAACCGAGGTTGAGGAAACCAATCTTGTTCTGTGGACTTATAATTTTCTCCTCTTTCTCCTTACGGGCTTGATTTTAAGTGTTTTTGGTTCAAGGTGTATGCTATCTCTTCTGGGGTCGTTATAATAGATGTGGGTTGATACTGGTATTAGGTTTTGCCAAACAATATTGATCTGCTAATCCTTCGTTAATGGTGAGGTTCAAACGAGGAAAGGCTTATGGTGGATACCTAGGCACCCGGAGACAAGGAAGAGCGTAGCAAGCGAAGAAATGCTTCATTATTTTCATTACTTCCAATTACCATTCTCATAGATGAGTAAGAAAACTGTCTCTTCTTTTTTTTGGATCAACCAAAACAACTCTGATTTGTCGTCCACATAACCAATTTAATCTCCTTTGATGTTGATTATTGCACAGCTAATATGGTTACCCTATTTCACACCTTACAATCAACCTCACGAACTAAAAACCATGAAAAACTTGGGAATGAAGGGAGTTTCAAGTCTGAACCAAGCCAGTAGGCAATGTTAAACAAGTGCAAGATCTAGCTTGGATAAAGGGCAGACCTAGTGCATGAAGCTCCTGCCTATGTGGGGTCCGGGAAAGGGGCGGACCACAAAGGCCTATAGTAGGCATCCTTACCTTGCATTTTTTGCAAGAGACTATTCTCACGCCTTGAACCCGTGACCTCAAGGTCACATGACGATAACTTTTACCGTTGCGCCAAGATCTAGCTTGGATGAGACTGGCAAACTAAAACATGGTTATATGTGCAGAAAATCTATGTAACTTGACTATTTCACATGTAAATTAAAGGCCTCACTGTAGGGACTGATTGGTGCCGCTAGTAAGCTTTTGAATGTATAACTTCAGTAGTGGTATAAAATTTTAGACAGAATACTCATTTACATACTGTTATTATGTCTTGTCTCGTAGCAGTTGCCGTAGAGGTGTGTGGTAACAAGTTTGAGACATGAAAACAACTTTTTTCAAAATACAAGATAAGATTGCATACCATAGACCCTTATGATTCGTCCTTTCCTTGACCCTACATATGCGAGAGCTTCGTGCATTATATTTTTCAGCATATAATCATCAAATACGTTAAATTTGGGATGAGGGCAGGATGTATTTCAGTTCTCTCTCTCTCTCTGTCAAGGGATTTAACACGGGAGCATTTATTTTATAAATATTTTTTGAGCAAAAGACTTTTATTGCAGTGGCGCAGCCCACCAACTAGAGTTGGTGGGGTGGGCAAGCGGACTTCCATCTGCAACTGTTGGTTGAAGAGCAGCAGATACAAGACCACCATAAAGTCCATGCCAACTCTCTGGCTCATTAATTGAGCCACTACTTGTTATTATTTACCAAGGGAAGATATGAGTTGATGTGAAATTTATGGTTCCCCAGCCATTCTTTATGCGCCATAATGATGCTAGAGTATGTGACACTACAACAGGCTACTTTAAAGCTCCCCACTTTAGCACGATGGACCCACAATTGGTTGATCCGATCAGTCCATCTGATTGCTCTGACTTTGGCTATTTTGTATCTCAAATATGACCCTGATTGGATGATTTTAACATCCAAAAAATGAGCTTCTCACTCGTTGATTGTAGACTGTCATTTAAACCGTGTTTCTGACCGTCATGTGCTATGGTCGGAAGTGCATCCTTTTGTGTTCCTGACTCATTCAATTTATTACTATTTCCAAGATAAAAGACATTTGTAGCGTGGAGAAATGAGATGAACAGTCTAATCAACCAAAGATGGCACTTGTTATACACAAGTGCACTCTCCACAATAGCTTACTGTAGTGTCTCGCTCTATAGCATCGTTCCTCATGTTCAAATTAGGATTGAATGATTCACATTGCTAAAAGACCTGGATTTAGCATGATCATCATCATCAAGACCTTATCCCAATTAGGGGTCGGCCATAATTGGATTTAGCATGATCTAAACCGTTTATCTTTTAAGTCCTGTCCTAGATTGGTCGTGCACCAAAAATCTCATTCATTGGATAGACATAGTCTTTATTTTTTCCAACCTTCTAAGAAAGGATTTCAAAAATCAATGGTTTTGACCACCTTAAGGTTTGCTTGAAGTGCCAATTGGATGATTCTAGCATTCAAATTATTGCTTTTTGGATTTCTTTGCAAAAATGTCATTACATTTTGGCATTTGTACAAAAAAGTTTAATATTTTTTGAGTTTTGCAAATTTTTTATTAAGTTTTTGTGAGCTTTGCAAAATTGTCATTTTGTTAGTTTTCAATCGTCCTTCTCTGTTAGTTTTTTTTTTAATTCCAATATTACTATCCTCTATGGCCAACGTGATTAAGTTGCCGACTTTGGCCACTAAGTTCAGTGATCTCCTAAGAAAAGTTTAACTTAAACTTGATATCTAACATGATTCAATAACAAGAAATCTAATGATGTAATTAGATTTCTGCAAATGTACTGTTGTGTAGGTTGGTGAACATGGTAAATATTGATTGATTTTTGTTGAAATTCCTATGTACTAGGGTTACCTCTTTTTCTATCATTAGTTGAACACTTCATGAGTGTTAACTCAGGAACACTAATGTATGCATGTATTTTCTCATTTAGGATATAAGCTTCATGCCCACATTGATAGGTCGTAGATTGGTTGTCAAACAATCGACACCTTTATCTGTAGATAAGCCGTTGCTATATGTGGGTTGTTGCTTTCTATTTTGCAACCATATGTTTCAAAGCCAAAATACTAAAAACGGCACCGGTTAAAAGGAGTAAGGCAATATAAGTAGAAGGTTTTAAAAGGGCAATGGGAAGGCCCAAAAGAACATGGATAGAGGTGGTGAGAAAAGATTTAAAAACTTTGGGACTAAATGAAGTCATGGTACTTAATAGAGAAGAATGAAGGAATAAGATTCATGTGATCGACCCCTAATTGGGATAAGGTCTTGATGATGATGATGATGATTTTTTAGAGCCAAAGATTAGGTAATAAGAGTGACCAAGGACTTGTCAAATGTCAGATGGGCTCTAGTTTGGTGAATGTACATATTTCATGGGAAAACAATAATCTCTAATTTCAATTATCCAACTCATTTGTCTAGGAGATCACGCCATGGGAGAATAAAAAAAATGATTTTTTTTGCAAAAATACCAAAATATGATGTCATATTTTAAAAACCCCTGGAAAAAATTTAGCTGGAAGCAAAGTTGATCATAGACATCGTGGTCCTCCTCCTTGCTTGGAGGTTTGAGACACTTTTCCCTTATTGGGGAGTAGATTTAAAAATTAGGATAGGTTCTAGGTAATTTGTTTATAACTGTTTGATATAAAAATAGAAGACGAAGATATAATTTGTATATACATTTGAAATCTCTTTGATTAGGAGAAAGTGCCACCTCAACCTCTAAGTAATCTAGACGGCTTTCGGCAAATAATTATTTTCTATGATCATTGAACATGTGGATGGTTCCATTTCCTGGGATAAAAAATAGATTTATGCAAGTGATAGAATCATCTAGTCCACACTGTTATTTTTCATTACCATCAAGACTTTATCCCAATTGAGGGTTAGCCATATAAATCTTGTTCCTTCTAACCACGTTTTTGGGCCTTCCCTTGCCATTTTAGAACATTCTACTTGTACTGCCTCACTCCTTCTAACTAGTATCATTTTCGATGTACATTAGATAAGTCCAAACCACTTAAGTCTAATCTCTCTCATCTTGTCACCTATTGGTGCTGCTCTTAAGTTTTCTCTAATATTTTTATTCATAATTTTATCCTTATTTGTCTTGCCACTCATCCATCTCAACATTCTCATTTTCGTTACGCTTATCCTATGAATATGATGTTCATTGACTGCTCAACACTTTGAACCATAACAGCATGCTTGGCCTTATAGTCATATTATAGAATTTTCCTTTTAGTTTGAGCGGTATTCACTGATCACACAAAACTTTAGATATGCATCTCCATTTGTCCTAACCTGCTTGGATTCTATGGGTAACCTCCCTTTTAATCTCTCAATTCTCATAAATCATTGATCTTGAGTATCAAAAGTGGTCTTTGATAGGGACTTCTTAGTTATCAGTCGTTAGTGGTGCTCTACTTCCACTCCTCTCTTTGCTAAAATTGGATTTCATATACTCTATCTTAGTTCACTGATTTTAAATCCTTTATGTTCTAATGCTTCTCTCTATAACTCTACCTTTGTGTTTATGCCCTTCATTGTCCCATCAATTAAAACTATATCATATATATCCTTTATGTTCTAATGCTAGTGGTTTTAACATTTGTTATTGTTTTCTCATATATATCCTTAATCATATGTATGTATCCCTATGAAACTCCTTTCTCGCCCAACACCTACCATATTAACTCTTTAGGGATTCTATCATAAGTTTTCTCTAAGTCAATGAGATAATATGGAGGTCTTTTCTGCTCTTCTTATATTTTTCTATCAATTGTCTTAGTAAGAAAATAGTTTTCATGGTAGACTTTCCAGGCATGAAACCAAACTGGTTCTCCGATATACTTGTCTCGTGCAGTGGCCTCTTCTTAATCATTCTTTTAAAAAGTTTCATAGTATGCCTCATAAGTTTAATCTCTCGATATTTAGTGCAGCTCTGTATGTCTTCTTTATTCTTATAAATTGGTACAATAGAACTCTTCCTCCATTCATCCATCATTTTTTTAAAAATTTATAATATTGTTAAATAACTTTGTCAACCAAACTACTCCAATATTTTTCATATGCTTCTAAACTTCTATTGACATACCATTAGGCCCAAGGCTTTTACTAATTTCATCTTTTTCAGGGCCTATTTCATTTCAAGTATTCTAATCTTATGATTGTATCTATAATGTCCAATGTTATTTAGGTTGACAATACTTTTAATCCATATATTTTCAGGGCATGTCATTTAGCAATTTTTTAAAGTTACTTTTCCACATTTGTTTGATTTTGTCATCTTTAACTACTACCCTTTGATCATCAATTCTAATGCACTTAACGTGATTCAAGTCCTAACCTTTTGTTCTCTTATTTTTCTTGATCCTAGTCTTTTACAAAGATCATCGTGTGCCTTGAATTTAACCTCACTTACTATTCTCTTATCAACCTTTTTAACATTCTTATATTGCTCATAGTTTTTATTATTTTTAGTCTTCTACCATGTTTTAAAATACACTCATTTTTAAAAATAATTTTTTGCACTGTTTCACTCTAAAACCAAATTTTCTTTTATTTTTAGATATTTTAAAAATATCTTTTATCACTTTCTTAATTGAGTATCGCTTATTAATCCAGACCGTTATTTTTTGAAGTGATGAAAGCAAATGTGGGGCGTAATTGTGCGGTTGTGACCCCTGAACCCCCTTTCTTCAATATTTCCTTTTGGTCCGGCAAAGTTTTGCGGATTTATTGGGAATCCTCTCGAATCTTTGTTTTTCACGACCAAACCTCTCACAGTTCCCGGCATTTATAAGAAGTCAACAAGCGGTTCCTGCTTCGCTTCTCCCGTCTCTCTCTGTCCCTCCTTGTCTGCAGATTTCAATTCCCCACTCCTGATTTCTCCTCCCCGTAAGTAATTCTCATCCATTTACATCCAAGATCTTGATATTTTTGTTACTTCTTATTTGGCTTGATCCGTTCTCTGCTGTGTATGAATTTGAGAGAGATTGTTCTATATTTAGTGTTCCTTCTTGGATATTTGCGAAGTTGTGATCATTTGTTGGGATTTTCGTTTCACGAATTTTTTTTGTTTTGGTTCCTTCCTTTTTTATCTGCTTGATCGTAGTCCATTTGGTAAATGTTGTTGGTTGCTGACGGAGTTAGGTTGGATTCTTATTAGAAGTCGGAAATCTCGATGGAACCGAGTAGTATGGTGTCTTGTAGTTCATCTGTATCGTTTAGGTTGAAACAGAGAACTATGTGATTAATGCACCGCTCAAGTGTTTTTCCAGTTTTTGTTTGACTGACAATGGAAGAAAGAATGAATGCAATAGCGAATACCAGAAGAGAACAACACTTCAGACACAAGAAACTGTAAGGAGTCGGTTATCACCATCTAGTAAATGTGGATGAAAATAGTAATTCAGCTTTGATAGAACTCGATGTAATGGGGTGAGGGGAATTCACCTGGCTAAGAAGTGTTAATGATGATAAATGCATGATTTGTTGTTGGGGAATGATTTTTGCTATGTTTTACCTCGGGACATATAGCATGAGAAAGGTATAATTTGCAATCTTTTTTGGTCTATATTTTTCTGTTTTCTTTTTGTGTAGTAAACACTTTACAAGGAGAACAGAGATGGCTAAAGGGGCTTGAGATTGACCTAAATACAAAGAATCAATATGGATTTATGGACTCTCTTGGCAAGGTTGTCAAAAAGCTACATTGGAACTCCTATGGATTCTTGGAAAAGCAAGTACATTGCTGCTTGACAACACCCTAATTTCATCATGCAACTCCGAAGCTATAATGTATGTCCTTGGCCCAAGATGCAACACTGGATAAGTCACTTTCTATCATAGGAGTGTCACCACTCTTAGAAAGAAGCTTGAGACTCTTTGGAAGAATGCCAGCAGGAACTGGAAAAGAAAGAACGAAGTTCCTTACATGATTAAGCTCCAGGTCTCCATCTAAAGGACCCCGGTTAGGAAGCACATCAAGATTGAGCTTGAGGCTTGATGAGGGATGGGATCATTTGGCTTTTCTGTTCTCCTTCTCCTTTCTATCCATGACATAGACACCCAAGTTCCTATAGAGATATTCAATTTTTTACCCTACACGTTCTTTTGTAATGCTTGACCTCTCTCCTGAATAACAAAATCATCGAGTGACTTAAATATAAGTTAGTTTCAATGAATGAATCACAGGCCACATGAAAATTAATGAATCAGAAAGTGAGCTTGAGCATCTAACTCTGGATGCACGTGTAAGTCATATTTTGTCCTTTTGACATGGGTTAATTAAAATTCTCAAATTTGTTACTTTTCAACTAACGTCTAGGAATACTCCTGCTTTCTATGATCAAATATAACTTCAAAAATTTATACTAGAACAGTAGTATTAGGTCTGCATATTGGAATTAGATCTTTGTTCAAAATCTCTTGCAGCTGAGGCTACTGATTAAAGTTGTCTATCTCAAAATATGCTGTATCCTGCAGCTTCAGTGCCACATGAAAAGGAGAAGCTTGGGGGAAACATATAATTTATATATGTTCTTGATGAATGTTTGTTCACAGATATGCTGTGATTTTATGATTTTCAAGGCTTCTAGTTGCTACCCGTATTTGCTTGAGTTCCCAGTTATTTGTCCACCTTGTACCTACTTCGGTAACTTATCAAGTACCTCAAGACCAGAAATTCTTTTCGAACCCATTGGAGTAACAATGTTTGTAATAATGATCAGCAGTTGTAAAATTACTTAGAAGGGGAACCTTGGCACAATGGTTGAGTTGTCACTGTGTGACCTAGAGGTTATAAGTTTGATGTGTGGAAACAGCCTCTTGCAAAAATGCAAGGTAAGACTGCATACTATAGACTCCTTGTGGTCCTCCCCTTCCCGGACCTGCATATGTGGGAGTTTCATGCAAGGGCCACCCCTTTTTAGTTGTAAAATTACTTGATGCTAAGTCGGGTTTTGATATCTTATTTTCTGTCTTCACAGAGGTAAATGATTAGTCATAGATGGATGGAATTTAAAATTTAGAGCAACCTGCTCCACTTTAAAAGGAAACATAAAAAATTAGAATAAGTAGTGATCTGAGAACAATATGCAAGTACATTCTTTGTCAAAATTATGAAATAAAAAATCGAATTGAGCAGGTTTGAATTATAAACCTGCTTTTTAAATAGAAAGCAATTCTTAGCTGAAATTTTTGTTGATTCTTGGGGTAAAATGCCTGGTGTCATTCTTAAAAGAAACTATTTTTTTTTTCCATTTCTTATAAATTAAAATGGCTGGTTCATGGTATTATTTGGAAATGGCATCTTGTATTATTGGACAATGATTGAAGCAATATATGGTTTTCATTTGTGTGCAATTCAAAAGATCTCCAATTTCTTCTTTGCTGAACTATGTCCCTTCTGCAGTATATTACCAAGGTCCTTGGAGAAGGTTTCCTTCAGACATGGAGGACAACAAGGGTCAGCACAGTCAACAAAATGGTTATCATCTTACTCTTCGTCCCTTCTTGAAGAAATGGATCTGGTGATATCTTTTTTCTGTCCAAGTATCATTTATAAAAGTAGTCATTTTCCTTTTTTCTGGATATTGGTTGTTAAACTGCATGCAGCATATTACAAAATCTACAGATGCCTCATCCAACTTCTTAAATATGTTAACCATTTCACTTGTCATTAATGTATTTCATTCTTCTACCTCAGGGAATACAAAATGTCATTATCAATAGATCATGATTATATAAATTTGTGCCTGCTGTTAATTGGACAAGATTGTTGCTGCAAGACACCACGATTGGTACTTTTGATGTTTCATAGTTTTAGGACTTGCGTTGCTTAGTTGTTTAGCCCTCTTGGTTTTTCATTTGTTTCTTGGGTTGAATTGCTACTGCACACTGAACTCTGTTAGATTTCGTACGAGTTTTTAGTATTTTGCTTGGTTACCTATGTTATTCTGTATCCTAGGCAATGCAACACAAGATACCAACATGATATGATTATGTCCACAATCCTTTGTTTCTTTAACTCATCTTTATTGTTGGAATTGTTAGTTGGCTTTGTTGATTTTTGACTGTGAAGGTCAAACCGCCAACTAGGAAGGAATATCATTTTTGCCAGAAAGGGGACCACGTGTACACAAAGCTCAAGTTGTACCAGGAATTTGATTTGATTAACTTCCTTTTAACTCATATTTATTTTAGGAGCTGTTAGTTTCCTTTGCAACTTGAAAGTAATCACTTATTATATTCAGTGAAAATGTCCACTGGTGTTGATTTCTAGACTCTCCTGGCCTTGTCTTAAAAGGGGTCACATGTACTGAGGCTCTGTTTGAGGCGTTTCATTTGTCCTAATGGATCATGCAGCCATCTAGTAGTACGCATCTCTTTGGATCTCTGGATGTCTAATAAGAATTTTAACATGAAGACAGCTATAAAAGCTAGCATCTTGGATTTAAATTGGCATAGACTTATGCCTTGGGACCTTTAAACTATTGCTTTGTCTTTGAGCTCTGCCGAATTTTGCGAACTAAACTAGAACGGTGAACTTTTGTTTCCTTCTGAGGTATCTTCAATCTTAAAATAGGAGAGGAGAAAAACTGGGGGGTTCCTTTTAAAGACTTTAAAGAGCACTAAATTATTTTGGTCTATGTCGTGAACCTGAGAATGAGAGAAAAAGGAATATGCTTCAATCAGTGAATGAGTAAGGGGATTATCCAATAGACAAAAACTGTTGGTACACAGTTTGTCTTAGAACCTCACCCTTTGAAGCAGTTGTCATACTGTCAAGCAGGAACTGAGGGGCAGTGGGATTACACTGGGCTTGATTAAGCATCTCAAACAGCCGTCTGCATGTGGGATTTCTTTTTTGCACTCAACGGTAGCAACGCTGCAGCTCCAGTTCCCACCAAAGTCAACTCCTTTATGCGAGTGGTTTTGATCACCTTCAACAACCCCACTTTTGCCAATTCTAGTTACAGCTGCCACCTTGCCAAATATAACTCCTAATGAACATTTTGAATTTCTCTCTGCTGTGGGAGATCCAACTGTTCCATTCTCTGGGTAGAGACCAAAAACACACAGGACAGTGAGTTCTAAAGCAGCTCTGCCTCTAGCACTCCACGGGGAATATGACTAACAATTGACTAAATCCATCCCATTTCATAGTTTAAACTAAGTGAATCATTGAACAGGTTTTCCATGAAAAGCATATCTTAGGCAAGTCAGGATCACCATCATTAGAAGTATCACAAAATGAAGGGAAAAAAAGAAGCAAAAGCATGCACTAGTGATAATCTAGTTTGAAAGATGTATATGCAGTATAACAGTTCTTACACATGAATCCATATTAAAAGGCATAACTATTAATAAGAGCAGAAAAGTAAAAGGAACAAAATCTGTTTAACTAGCAATCACATTTGCACAAATCTGGTTAGAAAACATGAATAGCTAATGGACAGCACAGGGCTTTTATATATTATAAATAATAATGCAGAAAAATTGTCTAAATTTAAGCAGTTTACTGTGGGAAGAAAAAAAATCCTCAAATTTCATGAAATCTTGTAAAAAACATGATGTCAAATGACTAGTACATGATTTCTTGTCTTTAAATCTAATATGTAAAAACTTGATAGATTTTGACATGAATTGTTATTACCCTTGAATGAACTTAGTCTTTGATCCATCAAGTGATGTGATTTACCTCCGAATGGAATCATTTCTTTCCTTTTTATTTTTTTCTTGGATAAGCAGCACCAGTGGGAAATTAGTTTTACTCTGCTGCAAGATGCATATCTAATATTGAGACGTGATTGCATCAGTTTATCGCTGAGCTTATGACCAGGAGCTTCAAAAAATTTACCAATTGCATGATAGAACTCTCTCTCTCTCTCTCTCTCTCTCTCTCTCTCTCTCTCTCTCTCTCTCTCTCTCTCTCTCTCATTGATCCTAGTAGACTTTTGTTGATTTTGGTCATAAGTCTGCAAGATAGAGGGGCTGTTAGCTAGGTGTAAAATACAATCATTGAAAATGCTTCTAATAAATATCTTGTTTTACACTGGTTGGATGAATTATTATCATGAAACCTTACTGCTCCATGGTGAAATTGTCTGGTTTTCAGTGGGAAAATTTGCATCCCAACAATGAACATTAACAGTTTAGCGTCAATCTATTACTGCTATTGTTGTCCAACTCCAGTCTGATTTCACCTTTGAAACAGCACATGGTTGGACCTGCTTTTGATCTCTGCATTTATTTTGGCAAGATCAGTTTTCCTCCAACAAATCCTTGAAAAGTTGAATGTTATTATGATACTCAATTACAAAATCTCTGCGCAGTTAGGAATTTACTTTTCTTTCCCTTTTTCTCATGTTAAAAGTGTGATAATTATGATATTTTGTACAATTCACAGGTCAAGATGATGATAATGAGGTCATTACGGAAAACACTGCATTTGTGCATGGTGAACCCCCCCAAGATACTGAAGGTCCTCCGAAAGTTGATTCAGAAGTACAAGTCCTCCATGATAAAGTTACAAAGCAAATCATCAAGGAAGGTCATGGTCAAAAACCAGTGAAGTTCTCAACATGCTTCTGTAAGCTCATTTAACTTATTCTGTGTGTTACATGTAATTTCGTAAACTTAAAACTTTTTATTAGTTCCTTGAAATTTTTGCCTCTACCCTTTTCTTATATTCACCTGGCCTTTTCTTGTGGAGAAAAAGTCAGGCAACCTGATTCTACAGTACTGTCATCCTTGTGGCAACAACATCTAGTTTATGACGTCTCCTTTTGGAGCCTTATTCTTTTCCAATGCTGTAAAAACTTGGCATTAGGGTGATACCTGAGTTGTAAGTTAGCAGTCTGCTTAGCTTTGTGGCGGTTAGTTGCACCCTTTGTTATCAAAAGACACTGCTAGATATTTGAAAGAAAATTTTGCTTTGGGTTTTGTGGAATTATTTGGCCTAGATATTGCAAAGGTTTGATAATTCTCCTGTTGAAGAGGATATTGTGTCAGAATATCTGAGTATTTATCACAAATCAGGTCACTACCAAGTAACTAGTATATTGAATACAAGTTACTAACCTCTGTTTCCATCATGATGGTAAGGATTTTGTTTTGCAGATACACACACTTGATCTCTTGGAAACCAGAAAGTTTGGTAATGCTCGTAGGCATAGATACAAAATACTTCAAATATTTAAATCTTTTCTGAAAGGCCTTGACTTTTTGATCTCCAGATTTTTTCCAAATAATTCAGGAGTTCTTATGATTCCATTTTTATGCAGATTTACCAAATTAAACTCAAAAATGAAGAATAATTTATCAAATTCCTAATATTATAATCTAGTAAAAATGCAAAGTAAAAAGTTAAATTCACATCCTTGTGATTTTTTTTTTTCCTGAGTTTTTTTCCAAATGTAGAAGGGGAGCCTTGGCGTAACGGTAGAATTGTTGTCGTGTGACCTTGAGGCCATGGGTTGAAAAATGCAAGATAAGGCTGCGTACTATTGACCCTTGTGGTCTGCCCCTTCCCTGGACCTCGTATATGCAGGAGCTTTGTGCACTGGGGCTGCCTTTTTTTAGTTTTTTCCAAATGTATCCTGAATTTTATGATTTTTTGCCCTGCTGACTTATTATGAATCCAGACTTTGTAATTGTGCTCATAGGCTCACACTTCAAAAACATATTTCATATTTGCTAAGCAGCTTTTTACCATGTTTCTTACCTATGGATGATGTGCTTTTGTTCTTGTTCTTGCTACTTTAAGAATTGTCTCTTCATGATTAGCCTAGCTCAGTCTTATTCTATGGAAAGGTTAAAAGAGGAAAACTGTAAAAATTGGAAAGAATTACCTTCGGTTAAGTTGGAAAATTTGTGGGTGTCCAGTACTATTTTTGACACAAAAATGTCAAGATGGGAACATAAATGTAGGTCTACTTTGCCGACCTCCTTATTTTTCTGTTAGGTACGAAGAGGATTCATGGTTGTACTTGTTTCTTGTTTGAGAATTATTTGATATTTATGCATACTCTAAGAGATCCACAATGTCTTCCAGTGACAGAGCTTATGGTGTATATTATTTAGGGACCATGAAAATACCTATTAAGTTCTATCAGTTTCATTTTTAATCACTTGTTAACAAATGACAATTGTGGCATGCAACATTTCCTTGTCATTATGAATGAAAAGAATTCTCTTCTCTTTTCAGTTTCCACACTGCTGGATATGGATTTATTTGGTTGATTTTTGTTGCAAGAACATTATGCCAGGCATTAGTTTTCTTCTGGACATAGTGAATGGCACTTTCTAATTCTTGTGTATTTGTTTTAAAAGAAAGTTGCTTAAGAAAACCTCTAAACTTGATGCCATTCTGGTTATGAACTTGCTGTAATGGTTTTCTTTTGTACTCAAGTCTTGCTTATGAAGCAGATTTCTTTTTCTTAGATTAGGACTGTAGGAGTGAGAGCTTTATTTTACATGGAGAGCTTACTGCTACCCTTTATGTGTGAAAATTTTGTGAAGAATTAGAAAACTAGTTTTAAATTTGTAAAATTGTGTATATGATAAACTCTCTGCTTTTATTGGCAGTGCATTACAGAGCATGGACTGAAAGCACCCTGCACAAGTTCGAAGACACATGGCATGAACAGCGACCAGTTGAATTGATTTTAGGAAAAGGTAAAGTTACCAGCTTGAGTTTCTTGATTTTCGGACCTAATTATGGTTTCTGCTGGTCAAACATGATTGATGTTCTCAAGTGCATTACTAGTTTCAATTGAAAAGTCTTTGTACAAAATCTGAAACTGAAATCTAGTTTTCTTTTCCTTATCACTTAACAGAGAAGACTGAGCTGACAGGACTGGCTATTGGGTTGTCAAGCATGAAAGCTGGTGAACGTGCTCTACTGCATGTTGGCTGGGAACTTGGGTATGGTAAAGATGGAAATTTTTCTTTCCCCAATGTTCCACCAATGGCAGATCTCTTGTATGAAGTTGAGCTTATTGGTTTTGATGAAGCCAAAGAAGTAAGTTTCTCTACTCCAAAATGATCTGAGAGCCTGATATGAATCTCTTTATTGATGGATTCCTTGATATGACTGTTTGAACAATGATTCCATAAATGTTCCTTATCAGCTGTATGCCTTTGTTTTGAACTCTTGGGGTTGAAAGATCATAGAGGTTGTCACTGCAACTACAGTTTGACAGTTCTGTCATACTTTTTTAGGGAAAAGCCCGCAGTGACATGACTGTTGAGGAAAGAATTGGAGCAGCAGATAGAAGGAAGATGGAAGGCAATTCGTATTTCAAGGAGGAAAAACTGGAGGAAGCTATGCAACAGTATGAAATGGTTGCTGACTTCTGATTTCCTTGCATTTCTAAATTTTCGGGTGACCTGTAATTTCTTTTGAATTGTAGTAATTGGGAGCTGATTGCTTATCAACTTTATCTTGTCAGGCCATAGCATACATGGGAGATGACTTCATGTTCCAGTTATATGGGAAATACAGGGATATGGCCCTGGCTGTCAAAAATCCCTGCCACCTCAACATGGCAGCAGGCTTAATAAAGCTTAAGCGTTATGAAGAAGCCATTGGACAGTGCAGCATAGTATGTACATGGACTGATTCTCAAGCTATTATGTTAGTTTTACTGGTACAGAGAAATACTATAGCCATTTTGGTACTTATATGAAAGGAAAATACTTCCCCTATAGGCTATAAATTACACATAAGTTGGCATTTTAAACTCATAAGCAACAATAGTAATTTAAAAAGAAAAAGATTAACCAGATCACATTTTAAGATTAAGTTGAAGGGGAGCCTTGGCGCAATGGTAAAAGTTGCCGTTGTGTGACCTTGAGGTCACGGGTTCAAGGTGTGGAGACAGCCTCTTGCAAAATGCAAGGTAAGGCTGTGTACTTTAGGCCCATGTGGTCTGCCCCTTCCCCGGACCCCGCATAGGCAGGAGCTACGTGCACTGGGGCTGCCCCTTTACATTTTAAGATTAAGTTGCAACTTGTTTCTGAGGTACCAAACTGTGCTACACTTTTATTGGTAATGTAATCTTGATCTTTTTATTCTCCCTACCTTTCAATTATGTCATAATTATCTTACCTATGGGGAAGCTTTCTTATACTCGGTGAGTAGTAATTCGCAATATTAAATTCTAGCTGTTGGCAGTGTAACTCAAGGTTTTGGTAACACATGGTTCTTTTTGTTTAATCGTACTGGATAATGGCTTCAGGTGTTAGCTGAAGATGAAAACAATGTCAAGGCATTATTTCGACGAGGAAAAGCAAGAGCGGAACTCGGCCAGACAGATGCTGCAAGGGAAGACTTTCAGAAAGCCAGAAAATTTGCTCCAGAAGACAAGGCAATTGCAAAGGAGCTGCGTTTGCTTGCTGAACAGGACCGAGCCATTTATCAAAAGCAGAAGGAAATCTACAAAGGGATTTTTGGACCACCACCTGAACCCAAGCCTCAGCGACAGAGGTGGTTCGTCCTTGTCTGGCACTGGCTCATATCTCTATTAGCTGGCCTCTTCAGAAAGCGCAAGGTTGACTGAGCACCAATCTTTATGTGGTAAGCTTCGGCAAGCTACTTTTAATTATATGAACTGTTTACAATGCATCTTGTCCTATGTCAAATGTCAGTCTTGAGAAGGAACAGTTTCTTAAGAAGAAAGCATGAAAAGGTTTTTATAATGCCACTTCTCTCTTCCTCTCTAAATAGTCCAATTTAATATCATCAGGCTAAAAAAAGGGCAGCCCCGGTGCATGAAGCTCCTGCACATGCAGGGTCCAGGGAAGGGGCGGACCACAAGGGTCAGAACGTTTTTTTTCTTATAAGTCTGATTGAAAGGAGTATTTTTTTACTGTGAGATATCTAGATTTAAGACCAAAGGCCATAGGCGCTAATGCCTATCTTGGGCAAACTAGCTTGCCTACTGGTTTTCAGTTGGAACAAACTCATTTGCAATCTAAAAAACTTACGGGACAAACAGCTCCCATACCTCATTATTTTCACCACCTTAGTGGATAAGTCACTGGAAATAACTGTTCAAGCATCATCATCATCATCATCATCATCATCATCATAGCAGTCGGCCACATGAATCTTATTCCTCCATTCCACTCTATTAAATACCATGTCTTCATTTAGTCCCAAAGTTTTAAAATCTTTCCTCACCACTTCTATCCACTTTCTTTTGGGCGTTCCCCTTGTTTTGGGCGTTCCCCTTGCCCTTTTAGAACCTTCTACTTGTATTGCATCACTCCTAACTGTTGCCGTTGTTGGTCTCCTTTGGACATGTCCAAACCATCTAAGTCTAATCTCCCTCATCTTGTTACCTATTGGTGCTACCCCTAAATTTCAAGTTAGCGTGCAGTATGTGGAATCAAATTAATGTGCAGCATATGCAAATACCAATCATTATCTGTCTATTCTTAATATCATAGTATCTATTGTGCACTCCATCCACTTTACTGAAAATCACAGGTGGTTGTAGCACGTCCACCCTCCATAATATTCATCCTTATGTCCTTAATTCTTATTGAGACATTGACCAGTGATAGCTTCTTGGTGATTCGGTTCTACAGTCTGAATAACTTCTTTCAGTGTAAATCATGGCAGTAGCGGCATATTAAAAGGAAGGGGTCACATCAATTACACATGAATACATATAGATACAACAACATAGTATAACGCAGTTATATTGTAATTTACCAGGGCCTTGAGAAAGGAGACGAATGAAGCTCTACGGCATCAGCAAGCAGGATAAGTCCAGCTGCGTACAGAGAAGACAGATTAGTTCCATTTGTAACGGATCACCTCTCATGCGTCCATAACTTGAACCAGTGATGACTCATGTTAACTTCTTGATGGTATAGACGAGTTTACGAACATATCAATATAGGTATACTGGATGTTAAAGGAACTTTATTTACATCTGTTATTACAATGGTTATTATTGACTTTTCTCGAAGGGGAGCCTTGTTGCAACGGTAAAAGTTGTCATCATGTGCCCTTGAGGTCACGGGTTCAAGGCGTGGAATCAGCCTCTTGCAAAAATGCAAGGTAAGGCTGCCTACTTTAGGCGATTGTGGCCTGCCCCTTCCCTGGACCTCGCCTAGGCGGGAGCTTCGTGCACTGGGGCTGCCCTTTATTAGTGACTTTTCTCATTTCTTCGTTTTCCTGTCTCCTCAATGGTCATAACATTGTACAAGTCTTCACGTTAGCACTTAACGAAGTCTTTGTCTTGCTAAGTAGGTCCTTGGAAACATAGTTTTCTTTTTCTCTTCCAATATTCATCTTATCTTTACAGATAATAGGTCTTCTGCTGCTCCTACTCTTACTGTTCCTTCCACTTAGAAGCCAAAAATGAATTAAAAGAAAGATAAGTTCCTAATACTAATTGCTGATTCCTGTTAAGAATTGCTCCTGTCAACTTGGATCTGGACCATAATGTAGAAACCTGTTTATGTTAGCGTTATTATACATTATTTGCAAGTGAAATGCTAGTGGCTTATGAATATGATGTTTGCACCTTCCTGTTTTGACAATGGGAACTGCTCCTCATTTCACACTTGCTGCGCTTGTCTGTTGAAAGCTGTTTATTGCCACAAGAAATCAGTAGAACTAATAAATTTGACTGAATATGTTAAAAAAATAATTAGTATGCCAAAAGTTCCAGAAGTGATGGAATACAGAATGCGTCGAGTCAATTTCTTAAACCAATATCCCATACTGCCAGCGGGCTCCTTTGCATCATACCACAAGTTGGTTATACAAATGTATTACACCATAAAACATACCAGCTGCAAAGATACTGTATAAAGGGCAGCCCAGTGCAGGTTCAGGGGAAGGGGTGGATTACAGTGGGCTAATAGTATGCAGCCATGCCTTGTGCATTGCAAGAGGCTATTTCTACACTTTGAATCCATGACCGCATAATTCAGGATAATAAACCGGCTGCTCAATGGGATGCGAACCAAAGACTGGCACTCACCATTTATCTTGTGATCCAGAGGCGCCAAGATAGACACTGCATACTGCTCATCCTGCTGTCTAACAACTAACACCAAGCCTGGTCCCACCTCAATCGGGGGCCACATCCGAAGCTATTTACAGTTCTGATCGGATGGTAGTGGGCCACACCTTAGTGCTATCTTGCCTTCAACCCGAATATTTTTTGCAAATAATTAATCAAAAAGCAGTAAGGAAAACAGTAAGTAAGAAACAGGCTCCATGTATAATTCTTTCCCCTTTTTTTCTTTGAGAATTCACTTCTTCAATGCTTGACAACATATTACACATAGACATAACCCAAAAGTTTTCTATGGGAAGAAAAGATTTTACAAAACTCCATTTACAGAAGAGAAAAATACAAGAAAACAAATTAAATCAGAAAAATCCATCTGAGAGATTCATCAACTCCAACCTCAGAATCAAGGGAACTAGAGGTGTTTGAGGATTGACATCCAAGCACAGTAAGCACACACAATCTTCTGTGATATGTAAACATATACTGCAAATGACAAGCTCATCAACATCACATCTTTCCAGTCTCCCTTCTGCTTGGGACTTAAACTATCCTTCAATCCCTTCCCCAACTTGTCAATCTCTCCATAAAACCCCAACATCCATGGCTTCTCTACTTTCACTGCCTCCTGCTGCTGCTTTGAATCTGAGGACGACCCACTTGGCTCGCCGATTCGGCAAGAGACTGAAATCTTAACCTTGAAACTGGGCCTACTGTGGGAAACTAAACTCTTTTGGGTGTGCAGAGAATGGTTTATTGAAAGAGCAGCCATGCAAAGAAACCAGAATAATTCTCGATGGGGCAATGAAATTGGAGGAATTGAGATGCGTGGTTTAGGTGGATTGTGCTTGGTTTCCTGAATGAATTGAGACTAGATGAAAAGTGCTTTTGTTGACCATTTTGAAAGGAGAGGATAAGATCCTTTGGGGAGAGAAGAAAATATCTTTGTTGGGTGGATGAGAAAACTTTCCTCAAATAACAGAAGGTAGCTGATGGAGACTGAAATTTTAAGTGGGACTTGCATGCAATAAACATGCAGCTTGATCGGAGTCATTTATTCTTCCTCATTGGAGGATCTTCACCCTTGGATTTAGATAGGACATTTACAGGATCTAGCATGAACTTTGTTGTTCCCACAAATCTATGTGGGACCAAGATTGTCGCCCCTATCAACCATCAACTGTTGATCAGCCATCATGCGATTCTGGTCCCTTGTCAAAGGGATTTTCCTATTCACAAGATAAAGTCCTAAGTAAAACCAGTGGTTTACGTTTATTTGTTTGGGTAAAACTCTAAACGAGGATATCATTGTTCAGGGTCTAAGATCACTTGAGGAAACTTTCCCCTCTTACCCCCATGATACGACCTTACAAAAGCCACGGTTTAAGGTTCATTTAATGGATGAAACTTTTCTACACGTAGCAATCAAATGAACGGTTTAGATCACTGAAAAAATAAAACAAAATGGGCACGGATCTGCCCGTGTGCAGTCCAATTTATTTAACTTAGACTGCAAGAGAAGTCTACAATTGGCAAACTCTTACATACTAATGGAATCCAACGAACTCTCTGTTTCTTTACCCCAATGTACAACACAGTGACCAAGACTTGTTAGTCCTCCAATTGGCAACTCAAAGCCACAGTTAAGAGTTGCGTGGAAGGGAAGGAACTAACCCAACTTGTGTTCGTTCAAGTTTTTAACGTCAGATCAAGATTCTGATCTAGTCATCCTTTCTAAGAAAATAATTGTCCAAAGGAATCGGATACGATTCCTTCATCATTTCTGATTGGAAAATTGAACACATGATGGGACGGAAGGGCCCTACTTGATCTATCATTTGATGTTGAAGATCAACTGTGGACCATGCGCGATCATGGATCCAAAATCGGTTGAGCCCCTTGGTTGACGCATGCTTACAGTCGTGTATCTTGTCAACGTGCAGGGACGAAGCATAAAGAAAAGGGAAGAGGGGTTCAATCAGTCGCCTTCTTTAATTGTTCGAAGGGGCTGTATTAACAGAAGATTCCTTTGCTCGTCCAACTAAAGGTTCCTTCGCAGAAGTCTCCTCCCTTCCCAATATATTAGTACAGGTATACATAGGGGTGGCAAAATATGACACGATATGATAACACAATTCGAATCCGACACAAATTTAGTGGGTTAGGGTTGAGTCTCATCGTGTTTGTTTTTGACACACAAAAAATTGTGGTATTCAGGTCAATCAATGTTAATCCGTTATGTCAACCTATTTGACACGCGACCTATTAATTCGTCGTGTTAACCCATCTAACCACCAGTTGAAAATATAGGACGGTTCATCTGAAATCATCTTATATTACTATAGTAATATAGGATAATTTTTCAAAAACCTTCATATATTAGTTATTTTATATTTATTTAATCGTGTTACATGAGTCGTGTCGTGTTAACTCGTTTAGTAATCATGTTGTATTCGAATAATGAATTCTTGACATGATTATTAAGCGCGTCGTGTTTGTGTCGACCCATATACTATAATGGGTTAGTCTCGACACAACCCGCGAACCCAAATTACTAGGTCTAGGCACACACTACACGTATACATTTCTTAAATTATATATATATATTATTTTCAAGAGAACTAATAAAAACAAGTTTCCATGAGGCAAAAAATAACCCCATAATTGATCCATTGATTTGTTTATCCATAATTTATTATTCTTGGGACAAGAAAAATGAGATATACAATCACGCGCATTAATAGCAAAGATTTTTTTTTTTTTTTTTTGCATTTTTTCATTGATTATATATATATATATATATTTTATTGACCTTGAAGTCATAGGTTTAAAGTGTAAAAATAGCCTCTTGCGAGAATACGCAAGGCAAGAATAAGTATTATAAACTCTTGGAGTCTATCCCTTTCCCAAACCTTGTATACGCGGGAGCTTTCTATAGCATGTTTCGTTTTTTTAAAAATGACTAAATAATATATATATATATATATTAATTCAAAAACTAAAAACTCTTGTGGTTTGTCTCTTAAGACCTAAGTCACCTAACTAAACATGTTTAAACAAAGGGAAAACATCTTGTAGTGGAAAAAGTAATCATTTTTCCTTAAATGATAGACCATAAATCACAACGATTGGAAGATCTCACCACCTCAAAGACTCACCTGGGGTTTAGAGGTGGACCGTTGTTTGTAGAGAATATCTAGAGCCGTCCAATCCACGCAATTCTTAATTGGTGGATGTATAAAGCGGGATAGGTCAGATGAACGGACGGATCAACCGAAAATGAGGGTGGAAAGGAGGGAGGGACAGAAGAGTAAAAAAGGCAAAATATTCGATAATGTCTACGCGTCAAAAGACTGTCAAATGAGTCAAAGTTTTAAACACCCCGCCCGTGAAGCATACGTCAGCAGCAGCGGCAGAGCTGTCTCCACCAAATCCAAATCCAAGTTGTTTTCTTCTCTCATTTCCTCTTGTCAACGACTCTGCACGCTACGCACCCCCGCGCACCAAACCCCCACACCAACCCCACCCCCCCCCAACAACACGATGCCTGTCTTACTTTTTACGTAACGGACATTTCTTATTGGATGCCACATCTCAGCCGTTGATTTTTTGTTGGATTCGGATGAAACTCTGCCGTCCTTGGAATGAAACCGTGTTACTTAACCGTTGATCACACAGGAGCCATGGCTCCATCATCGACATATTCTTGCCCATTTACTGCAAGTTGCAAAAGTGGGCCTTGCCCAAATCTTCTCCGTTGGATTAATTCTAATCCTTGCTGTTCCACAGATCCATTTCACAGAAAAAGGTAGCTAGATTTTGGCACATAAACCATCTAAGATGGGGGCAACACTGTGGATGGCTTAGATCACGTGAAATCTCTGGGCCCAGTTAACTATTATGATACTAGCTGTATAATTTTTATGGTAGATCCATATGGTTCTTTCTGTATAGTAGTCTCGTGATGCACAAAGATCCCGTGAGGGGAAACCTAAAGGAAGATTCTAAGGCAATTTGGGTCCATATGGTACTTTCTGAATCGTCAATCCAACAGCTGATTTTACATTGATTAGATTATCTTAAAATTATGATCTATGTAAGCATTTCTGATTGATTGGATGATCTTAGACCTTCATTTATGTTTCGCCACCAAAAGATAACTCATTGGTGCCTATTCGACTGGCATCCCGTAATCATATGAGGCAATTTTTGTTACTTCACAGATGTACGGTTTCGATCAGGCATATAATTGTACATGTGGTCCCACACAGTTCAGCACAACACCTGCCTAGCAGCACATAATGGAAGAGTGAGAACAAGACGTTGGCTCCAACACGGCAGCAATTCAGCGAAAGGTGCGCATTGCGCATTACACACGCCGCTCATGTTAGAATTTCTTCTAAACAGTAAACTGCGTTGACTGTATCTATACGGATATTAATTAAAGACCCTCCACCTCTTTTTTCCTTGCTTTTCTTTCTTCCCTGATTCATGGATGAGCCCTTCAACTTCTTTCTCTCTCGCCGGCAAAATCCAACTGGAATCTTCTTCCCGGGCTTCTCCGGTACCCTTTGCCCGGTCGTATTCCGCCGGAAAACAGCCGGCCATAGCAGGTGTATTTCGGATTGTTCCAGTTCTGTTGTTTCATGTGTTTGAAGATTTCGATATTCTTCTTCCATAGTAGGTTTCCTGAAAAATTCTAGGGTTCGATTTTCGAAGCTCAGATCTATTGCTTCCTCTCATTCTTCCATTCTGCAAATTTGCAACGCCGCGATGAAGCAGCCGAGGTCGTATGGTGAAGATCTCGACGCAATCGGCTACAAAGGAGTATGTAAGGATTGGGGCCGGAGAGATCAAGATTCTGACCGTTCATCATCTCATCGTCGATTCTATCCGAAGTCTGAAAACTCCCGTAAAGTATCATCATCCGGCTACGATCGTCCTTTAGACGACGATCGTGAAGTTTCTAGGGCATCTCGAAAGCGTGTTGATCACGAGTCGGATAATTTCGACCGTCGGCTTCGGTTTCGAGATATCGTTGATCGGCAGATCCCGCTTTCATCTCCTCGGAATATTTATGGTGATAGAATTCATCGATCTGAAAGCTTTTCAGCTTCGAGAAGGGATTTTCCAAAAGGGGTCCGATCGGAAAGAGATCGACCAAGGCGAGATGAGAGCGCTTCTTCCTGGCGAAGGGTTAGTTGTAAAGATTTCGACGAGGATTCCAGGTTTGGTGGTGATTCAGGGAGAGGGAGTAGAGTTAGTTCTGAGGATAGAGGGAATAATCGAGTTGGATCCGAGGATAGAGGAAGTACTAGATCGCCTCAGGGATCAAGAGATGTCGGTAAGTCACCTCCATGGAGTAAGGATTCCAGTAGCGAGCAGACGAAGAGTGTTAAGGTGAAGAAGAGTGGGCAAGTGCAGAGAGAGAGTACTATTAGTAGTGAAATGGAAGAAGGGGAGTTTGAGCCAGAACCTGATTTGGAACCAGTAGAAAGGACGAATTCTGGGGATTGTAAGGAGGGTGAAGCCGAGTATCAGATTGAGTCGAAAGTGACTGCAGACAAGGAAGTGGAACTGGTGGATGAGAGGTTGAAGTGTGACAAGGTTGACAAAGATAGTGTTTCTGATGGAAAATTGGAGAGTCGGGAATTGGGGAATGTGGTGGATGTGGTTGAAGATATGGATAAGGAATCTAATCGTTCAGATGGTAATGTGAAAGAATTAGGTGGGAGAGAAGGAGGGGTAGAAGCTCAAGGAGGTGGAGAGAAGGAGAAGGTACTAAATTTTGAAGAAAAATTTATGCGTTCACCATCCCCCAGTAATGAAATGCAAGTTGGAGGAAAACAGTCACCGCAGCATGAAGTAGAGAATGGGGGAACAGAAGAAACAGTGGAGGAGGCAGGGGTCAGGAAGCCATCCTCTCCATTGGATTATAAGCGAACGGGAGTAGGGATAGATCTTGAGGTAGAAGCAGGGGATGTTGGTTTGCCTGATTCCAATAGAGAATATTCAAAGATTCAGGAACCAAATGGCACTCATGAAGCAACTCTGAAGTTTTTGACTGACAAATTGGCTGAAAATAGCAAGGACAAAGGCAAAAGCTTGTTTGTTCCACTCTCGAATGAGGGAAATTCTATGGGAGGTGGTGGATGGGCAGCAAGAGATTCCCTGGATGGCAGGGATGATCCTATGGAAGGACCGAGCAGTAGGGGTTTTGAGTTGTTTTTTTGCTCCAATTCTAAGCCGGAGAGGACAAACAGTGGAGGTTTTAACAAGCAGAAAGATGAGAAGCTGAAAATGGAGCCACTTGACCTTTCTCTTGGTTTGCCCAATGTTTCATTGGAGCTATCCCATGATCAAAACCAGGCACCCAACTCTCCAAGTCGTGCAAGGAGCATTCACTCTTTGCCTACCAGTTTCCGTACGAACTCTGATGGGTTCACCACATCTGTCTCCTTTTCTGGTTCTCAGACCTTCATCCACAATCCTAGCTGTTCTCTCACACAGAACTCCATTGACTATGAACATTCAGTAGGCAGTCATCCTATATTCCAGGCAGTTGATCAGTCTTCCCATGGGAGTTGGCCAGGGCAGTCCTTAAACGAGCCAAAACGGAAAGAAGTTCCCTTGTACCAAAGAATGTTACAGAATGGAAATGGATCTCTTCATGCCTCACAATCATCGCAAGGTGTTTTAAATTCGCATGTTAGGCAACAACAACACCATTTTAAAGTGTCTGAAGTGAGTAGTGGGATACGTAATGGCCCGGAACTGCAGTCATGCCTTTCTAGACAGTTGTCTGGGCAGCCGAGGCAAAATGAGGTCAGGTCCCCAACCCACAGCGTGGGCTCTCTTGAGACTAGATCAGAACATGGTAAGGACAAGAAGCGGCTAATGAGGGAGAGAAATGGTGGTGGGTCGTTTAAGAGTGGTCAGAGGGAGATGGAGCAGCATGTCCTCAGTGGTGTTGGTTTTGTCGACAGGATTATTGCCAAGATAGTCTCAGAACCGATACATATAATGGCTAGGATAATTCATGAGATGACAGATCAATCCATAGCATATATAAAGGAGAGCATCTGTGAAGTGATAGAGAATGAAGATAAGCAAAGCCAACTATGTGCCTTGCAGGAAGCACTTCAACGAAGGTCTGACTTTACTTTAGAGACGCTGACAAGTTGCCCTCTTGCTCAATTGGAGATCTTGGTGGCTCTTAAGACCGGTCTTCATGATTTTCTTCGGCGAGCTAATAGCATTCCTTCATCAGATTTAGTTGAAATCTTTCTAAATATGAAATGTCGAAATCTTGCATGTCGGAGCATCTTGCCTGTGGATGAATGTGATTGCAAGGTTTGCAGTCAGAAGAATGGGTTCTGCAGTGCATGCATGTGCATTATTTGTTCTAAGTTTGACATGGCATCTAACACATGTAGTTGGGTGGGGTGTGATGTCTGTGTTCATTGGTGCCATACTGATTGTGCATTACGGAATTCTCACATTAAAAATGGACGGAGTGCCACTGGGGCTCCAGGGACAACAGAAATGCAGTTTTTCTGTGTTGCATGTGATCATCCTTCTGAAATGTTTGGCTTTGTGAAAGAAGTGTTTAAAACTTGTGCAGCAGATTGGAAGGCAGAAACTCTTTCGACGGAACTTGAACATGTGAGGAGGATCTTTCGAGCTAGTGATGATGCTAGGGGGAAGCAATTGCATGATGTGGCTGCTCGGATGCTGGAGAAACTGGCAAATAAGTCCAATCTTCCTGGGGTCTACAATTGCGTCATGGCATTCCTGACTGGTAAGCATCCACTTCCTCCCACAGAAGTTAGAGGGATTTTAGACGGTTTGGTGATTCTAAGCATTAGGCACAGTGCAAAAATTGGTTAATATTTTGTATTCTTGATTTTCATAATAATAATAATAATAATAATAATAATAATAATAATATTATTATTATTATTATTATTTTGCTGAAGTAGAAGGGGAGCCTTGGCGCAACGGTAAAAGTTGTTGTCATGTGACCTTGAGGTCATGGGTTCAAGGTGTGGAAACAGCCTCTTGCAAATGCAAGGTAAGTTTGTGTACTTTAGGCCCTTGTGGTCTGCCCCTTCCCTGGACCCTGCATAAGCAGGAGCTTCGTGCACCGGGTTTACCCCTTTTTTTAATTCTTTTGCTGAAGGGGAGCTTGGTGTGACAGTAAAGTTGTCGTCGTGTGGCCTTGAGGACACGGGTTTGAAGTGTGGAAACAGCCTCTTGCAACACAAGGTGAGGCTGAGTACTATTGACCCATTGTAGTCTGCCCCTTCCTCAGACCTGCACATGTGGGAGCTTCATGCACCAGGCTACCCTATCATTATTATTTTGCTGAGCTTATTCTGATTACTAGAATTTATGATATCTGAATTTCCCTTCCTGCAGAAGAGAGGGGGGGGGGGGGGGTGGGAAACTGCCTTTTGTGATTAATATTAGATCAGTCTTTGTGATTATTGTCTGTCCAGTAGCATCCTCTGTTTACTTAGTTACTTTTCCAGGGTCAGCTTTTCCTAACTTCTGTGATCATTCCCCTGATATGAACAAGCAGTCCACCCTATCGGTTCTTAACACCCCTTATTGCATGCCTTTAGAAACTGGAGCATGACTTTCCTCTGCCTGGTCCATCACTGCTTTTTATCGTCCACTTTGCCCATTCTGATTATCTAACTTAATTTTCATGGCTTGTTTTGTGAGTAAAATTGGTTCCTACTGCATGTGTGTGGATTAAAAGCTATTGCTACTTTGTGATAAGCTGCTACCACCATCATTTGATCTGTGTTAGCATCTGTGCTTGTTGGATGGAAAATCTTTCCAAATTTATAAATCAGAATGTTGCTCTTCATGATAAATAGAAGAATAAAAATGATAGAGGTCATTCTTATGATCAATTGGTTTAAAGATGGAGAATTGGTTGATATATGGTACTGAGATAACATGTCTTGGTGGGTGTCTGACATTTGAGCAGTTTCGTCATTTGCTAGTATAATACATATGGTGTATTTTTCCATCCTCATTTTGTTGTTGAGCTACTGTGACTGGAACCTAACCTTGCCCTTCTTTGTTTCCTAATTACAGAAAGTGATTCCAAGTTTATCAAGGCTCCTTCCACCTATTCAGTACAGGAGCTGTCCCAGAAGAACCTGGGAGAAGGGAGTAATTCAATGATCGGTCCAAACCAAGAAGCCTTGTTGATGAGATATGTTTCAACAAAGAAAGCTTCTCACAATGAAAATGCAGGTGGTGTTCTTCCTAACCTGGATTGGGACCGATTAGGTCGACAAACTGAGGTTCCGGAGTTGCAAATGAGTGTGAAAAAGAAACCCATTGTGGATGAGCTAGAGAGTATTGTTAGGATCAAACAAGCAGAAGCTAAAATGTTTCAATCCCGTGCTGATGATGCAATAAGAGAAGCTGAAAGCCTGAAACGCATTGCAGTTGCCAAGAATGAAAGGATTGAGGAAGAATATGCAAGCAAAATCACAAAGCTATGCCTGGTTGAGGCTGAGGAAAGACGAAAGCAAAAGCTTGAAGAACTTCAGGTTTTAGAAAGGGCACACAGGGAGTACTTCAACATGAAAATTAGGATGGAAGCAGATATTAAAGATTTGTTGTTGAAAATGGAAGTGACAAAACGCAATCTTAGTACATGATATGGCTTTTGATTGATGTGTATTGGATCAATGACTGGCGTCCATTTGAGGTAACTGTACCTTTCCAGGTGCCAGATACATCTGGAACTTCATCTGTCAGACTATAGATTTCAGTTTCTCACCCAATTTCATCATTATCCTGCAGTTAGTACAAGTAGTTATTAGATTAGCTTTTCTTTTTCCATTTTTATGTCTAACTGGAGTTTGTACAGAGAATGCTCCATCTCTTGTGCTACCTTAGGTTTGGTTTATGGAAGCACATCAAATGAGAAATGTAGACTCACCAATTCTAAAATGGGCTTTCAACTGCACTCGTCATGCAACAGCTTTCGGAGTCAGTGTTCCATTTGGAATTGATAATATTCCATTTCTGTCACCTTCCCTTTACTTCATGTGCAGGTCATCTTGGTGTGACACTTCTTTTTTAGTAGTTGGTGTACCACTTCTTCAATTTACTGTTGAGCTTTCAAGTCCGTTGTCTCCATTGCTTCAGCTTTTCAGTGTATGGATTTGTTGTTTGTAAAGAAAAAGAATTGAAGCCTCTCTGAATCAAGTTGAGAAGGGAAAAGATGGTAGCATTATGTCCATAAAGTTGAAAATCAATGAATTCTTGTAGATATGTGCCTGTCTTCTCTTTTCCTCATTGATATCAAGATGCTTGTTTATTCAAAGAATGGTGTAATAATTGTTACAAATTTCTTATACTGGTGAGCAATATGAAGAATGCAAAGACTTGGTGAACTCAGCATGTATGAGGTGGTTGGTATATTGTGTGGGCCATTTCCAATTCCTAGAGGGGCACAGTAGAAGGATTTCACTTAAAAAGTGCCCACTGGATCTTTTTCTGCTCTTTACACTTTTTGCTGGCATAAGCAACTAAAGGTTCAAGCTGGATGGTACTACCCCAAGACTTAGATGTAAAACGAAACTGGTGGTAATCTCCTCTTGTTGGTGCTCTGCTGATATATCAAGATCTCTAATAAGCAACTAAAGGTTCAAGCTGGATGGTACTCCCCCAAGACTTAGTTGTAAAAGGAAGCTGGTGGTAATTTCCTCTTGCTATCAAGAGCTCTAATAGCACCATAAGGTTTTCAGCTTCATTGATAGACACATGCATTTAATAACATTCTGTTATTTACGGAAATCTAAGAGGTGTCTGTGCAGCTAGAAGATTTCAGCTGATTGCCCTGTTAACATATTGTTAAGCAACTTCTTTTTTTTTTTATCTTCTCATTTTCTGACCCATAAGCTGGGTTTGAACCTGCGACTTCTAGATGTGGTATTCGTCTCTCAACTATTGAGCTACACTGTCTCCCACTGTTGTCAAGCATACTGTTCCTTGCGGGAATTATCCTTGGGGAGTATTAACTGCTGATTGTCTCATCATGTTATTATCTTCATCATAATTGGTATGAACATATTAGTCCTTGTCTTTTACATAATTACATGTATCATTGCATCATTGAAATGTTAGTCAAAATATCAGATAAAAATGCAGCTCTTTGAAGTTTCCATCTGAGGGAATACAGTTCTTTAAAGCTTGCAAATATAGCCATGTTATCAAGATTGGGTTCACCATTTTGGCATTTGTTTTGCCTTCCATGCAGATTCAGGTGCTCTTTCCCTATCCAATCCAGACCCATATCTCTTCAGTTGTCTTGAGGTAGGGTGCTGTTCCATTTGAATGTTTATCTATATCCAGATACTGCTTCTACATACTTCTACTTTGAGCAGGTCAGATTAGCAATTTTCTACTCATTTGTACAGGTACTGGTTAGTTGCCGTATGAAATGGCCCTTGTGGTTTGATGATACTGAGTTTACTAAGATTATTTTACATAAAGTATAATTTTCTTTTTCAAGAAGGGAGCCTTGCTGTAATGGTAGAGTTGTCATCTTGTTACTCGGAGGTCACGAGTTTGAGGTGTGAAAACAGCCTCTTGCAAATGCAAGGTAAGGCTGTGTACTATTGACCCAATGTGGTCTGCCCCTTTCCTGGACCCACAAAAGTGGGAGCTTGTGCACCCAGCTGCCATTTTTAAATTATTTTTTTTTTCATTTTCAGCCAGTGGGCTGAGGCACTTATTTTTGTCATCTTACAAGTAGTCAGAAACACTTCTTTCTTAATAAAAGCTCGGGGAATTTTTGCAGATTATACAGAAGAAAAACTGCACTTGTGACCATGACAAGCCAGACACCTCAATCAAGTAGATTAGATAACCTTAGCCATCTCAAACAGAACTATTCTCTGGTGGATGCCGGTCTCACATGGTTACACTCAAGACGCTGCTACTCAGCTTGTCTGTGACTGTCACTAATTCAATGATGGCGAAGATGGAGGTTGATTCTGTTTCTTTGTGCAATGACAGTCCTACAGTCAGAGGGTTCAGGAAGGGTTTTGAGCTTCTGTTGGCCTCTGCAACTCTGTGGAGAGAGGCTGGGGAGATATTGTTCAGGTTTATGCAGCAATAGCAACCGGCAACTGCTTCAATGGGAATCCAAGACAGAACGAGGACTGGATCTGAATGTGCTTGCTAATTGACCTTCTAATCTTATCATCTATGCTTGTTGCTTGAATCTGCTGATGGTTGGTTAGCTTGAGCTCTGATAACTGCTGATAGGATAATGCATGCTGTATCTATTTGTGCTTATTGGTCTGACTAGCACTGTCTGAGGTTTCTTCCATCTCTCTCCTCGCCGTGCTATTTTATTTAACTAAAGGATTGGAGTCTTGTTATTGCACATAAAAGGAAACAATCTGCACTCAGTAAAGGATGAAATAGGCACGTGCACGCTTATTATATAATTGATGCATAAAAAAGGGTAGCTCGGTGAATGAATCTCCTGCATGGGTTCAGGCAATGGATGGACCACAAAGGGTCAACAATATGCAGCCTTACCTTGTAATTTTTCAAGAGGCTGTTTCCATGCCTTGACTCCATGACCTCAAGGCCGCACAATGTCAATTCTACCATTGCACCAAAGCTCCCCTTCATATATACTAAATACATAAAAAGTCCGAAGAAAGTTTGAACAAAAATAAGCAGTCTCCATTTTTCCAGAATCTTGGATGTTCTAGACTTCTTCCTTGTATTATGCATAAGAATCTTGGAGACACCTCTCTTATTACCTGAATCACATTCTTATCCCCAGCATTTGATGCAAATGAGCACTTCTCTTGTACTCATTTCATGAATGTCTCAAATGTGCTTAGCAATAGCCTCCAGAACTGTGAGAAAAGAATGAATTTTCTTAAGAGTATCTTTGTAGATGTAATAAATGCAGTAGCACAAGGAGCATCTTTGGCGGTAGGTCATGGGTTGAAGGCAGCTCATGTCCATCTCTGAGAGAAAAAAAGAGACACAATAAATGCTCACAAAAATAATGATGCTACTTTGTTGTGGAGCTTGTACTCCATTACTTCCAAGTAAAGTAGGAATGTTCCTGGTGGTGATTGTAGCTATCTGATTAAGTCTTCAATGTCTCTAATCTTCAGTCGGACAGGATAATCTCGAAGTGGACCATTCCGGCACCATTGGTGGTCTATATTTAAGGGAAATTTTCTGTGAGGCTTATTCTCTTCTTGTCTTATGTAAAAAAGGGTAGCCTGGTGCATGATGCTCCTGTCTGTGTCAGGTTTGGGGAAAGGGCAGACCACAATAGGTCAAATAGCATGCTTGAGCATTGCAAGAGGCTGTTTCCACCCCTTGAACCCGTGGCTTCAAGGTCACATGACGACAACTTAGCTATTGAGCCAAGGATTCTGTTCTTCTTGTCATTTGTTTTACAAGCAATAAATAACTCGGCAATTTGCTAATTGCTTTGTTGAATGAATCCTTATGTTTATCACATTGTGCCCTTTCATGTAGTTGCGTCATATTGTTATGATATCTTACACTATTTCAACAAAGGGGGAAAAAGGAATAGCAAGAAAATTGGACGATCGGATTAATAGCTTGACTTCAGCTTTGAAAAACGTTTAGGAGATCCAACCAATTCTAAGTTGTTGACATCCATAAACTAGATTATAGGTGGTATGGACATGGACATGAAATGCACAACACAAGAATGTCAGTAGATCTTTGACTTAATAAGCACAACTTGAGGTTGTAATGCTCCTAACTGGTTTGATATTTTTGCCACGCGGGCTCCAGAGATTTTCCAATTGTGTGCCTTCAAGTCAAGGAGGGTATCCTCATCCTTGTGGTGAAGGTTTCCTCTATAGCACAGGCACTTGTGTAGATGGGAGAAACATACTGATCTCGTGCTTCTATTCATTTGTGAGAATGCAACTCATTTTCCCCCCCTCAATCTGTGGTTCTCAGGCTCACTGTGATGGATTATTTACTCGGTTCCAACTTAATACTAGACAGTTGTTGGGTAAGTATCTTATCAAGATTCTTCTGACATGACATTGCCGATCTAGTCCATTAGTGTAAACCTCGTAACATCTCCCACCCCGTATTGTGTTAACGTGCTCTTGGCAACTAATCCAGTTTTGCATGTTTGCTGGAAAATGTAGAGATTAGCTGTCATTTTGTTTGGAGAGAACTACATCTAGTGTTCTTCCTGGCTTGTGTATAAATCAGGACGCACTCACATGTAGATGTTTTCGTAGGGGTACGTGCATGTGCTTGTTTTACTAGTGGGAAAAACATTAGCAGGCTCTACCTTCTTGTAACTTGACTGAACTGCATCTTGTAATTTCTCAAAGCTTATATAGAGTGAATCTGGCAGGGCCCTTGTAATCTTTTTCTATACACAAAATAAAATAAAAGAAAAGAAAAAGAGAGGAAAGAAATACACAAGATTGGTTTCAAACTTATCTTGCTGCCTTTGTGTTCTTTGTTATACTTTCTACCTTCCATCAGCTTAATGTTACAGGAACAAACCAATGACCCTTGCACAATTTTACACTATATACTTCTACTTTACAAAGTGTGGAAACAGCCTCTTCCACTGGAAGATAAGGCTGCATACTATTGAGCCTGCCCCTTCCCCACCCCCACGTGGCAACTTTGTGCACAGGACTACCCTTCTACTTTACAACTTCAAAGAATCTCTAAGGTCCCTTTACCTAAATTAGAAGTATAAGGGTTGCCTGGACTCTGCATAGGCTGGAGCTTCGTGCAATGGGATACCCTTTACTTCTACTTAAAACATCTCTGAGGACTTCTCAGCACTTTCCAACTTTGGACCTACTTTATATTTATAGTTTTTATATGGATATCAGTATGTCTCCCCTTGCTTATTAGGCTGTACTGCATCAATTCATTATGGTCTCTAAAGTCTCGTCATTGGGTCAATCTTTCCTCATTTTGTTATTCAATTTTCTTGATTCTTCTCTTTTACAGAGTTCTATTGAGTGTGTGCGGGAACAACGTGTTCTAGTGAGACTTTTGACATTTGCAAATCATCAGAAAAATTTCTTTTTTGTTTAAATCTAGAAGGGTGATGTAGAAATTGATTGACACATCAAGTTTTTATGTATGGGAAAAAGCTCTACAATTATGTAGCTAGTACATTTTTATGTTTAGATTTCAAGTTATGAAAGTGTCTGTCAACTAAAGTGCTTGGCTGAAAATAGGTATCTATAATGACATTTTGGATTGCCGGATGACATATTACCTCTATATTTTTGTGGCCAACTTTCCTCAAAATGGATTGCCTTCTTGTTAGTAAAGTGATAGTGCTAATGAAGAAGTGTTTCTGGAACAAATTGAAGTTTGTAGGCCTCTGCGCTTCTATTGACAAAGGCTGCATTCCTGTAATACAGCATTTATATTTTAGCCGAAACCTTGCAGGAATACAAAATGAGACATCCTAGAGTGTGGTATGAAGCAAACATATGGAACTGGATCATAATATTGCCTGATCATCTGTAGTTTTGCTTATTAGTTGCTAATGGTTTGTTCTGGTTTACAGGAATACAAACTTTCACAGGAATTTGAATGTAATAGGAATTTTGATTCTTGGACTGGAATTTGCCATCTCACTGATTGGTTCAGCTCTTTACAGTACATATTAGCAGCGAGCTCTTGAAGAAAAGGTGAGTGTATGCATTTATTGAAGAATGAGCAATTAAATTTATAATTTAGTGAAAGGTATAAGCCTGTCAGCTGGATCGGACTCTAACAGAAATTGGTATGTCCTGCTTATGAAATTGATCGATTGATGGTACCAACGTGACATATGAGATGGGGTAATCATCATCATCATCATCGTCAAAGCCTTATCCCAACTATGGTTGGTAATGAGATGAGATCATCCTTATTAAAATATCTCTGAGTCCTGCAGGAAGAACTAAGACAACTTTAAACATTTAATCCGGATTAGTATATAGGAGGAAGGTAATCTGCCCAGCACCTTAGTTTCCTTTGTATTAGCATGTGCAGAGATTTGAACTGGAAAATAATATGCTTTGTATAACACTAGATGGATGATCCTGGCGATCTGAAATGGAAAGATAAACTTTTACCCACTATTCAGAGTTCTTATTCAATAAGAGGAATCAAAGATAGCTGTAAAGCATTTAATTCTAAGTTCTCTCTCCTGCGACTGAATGGTTCTGACTAGTGAATGGAGATGATGTTATAGCGTAACATGCCTGGTCATTTTTCGAGGACAACAAATCTGATTCTTCCTCTTAGAAAATGAGAGATTATGATAACAAACAGCTTATGCGGTTGTATTGGACCTTAAGCTGTCCTCTGGATGTATGCTAGGACATTATACAAGTCTGTTGAGATCTTGAGAACTATACTAGAAGTATCATTAATTTGCTACAATGAAAAGTTACAATATCTTCCACTCGTAATATGAATACTGGTCCTTAAAACCTGTGGAGATAGAAGCCAATCAATTCGCGCTTGGTTCTGTGACCCGGGCTCCATTGCTCAGAACCAAAAGGGCTGCTGCCTTCTCGTCTTTCTGGTTGGTAATGAGGGACCTCATTTTCTTTGATGATTTCATTTTGGGTTCGCCTGAAATCTGTTTGTAATGATAGATCCTTGCTTTTCCTGGAGGTCTGCAGGGCTGGATCACTTCTCTTCTGCTGTTGATCTTCCATCTCTTTACCCTCTTGAATTCTCTGCTCTCGGGTAGCTATGAATTGGAGGGAAGCGGTATGGCTTTTAATTGAGCATCCCTGCCGTGGATAAGTCTGTTGATTCCAGCCTTAGCTTTAACGTATTTGTCTTTGTCTATGATATGCTTGTCACATCTCCAACTATGTTGTTTCTGGTGGAGACGAGGATTGCAGGATGGTTAGGAGTCTGAATGGCTTGCAAGATAAGATTTTCTCTTATCCATCACTGTTGGTATTTTCTGGCGTTATATAATAATTTACCATCAGAAAGCTGGATTGACAATTCCATTGCCCTGATAATGCTTGCCAGCCCCATGAATAGATAATCTGTAGTTCCTTATGAAAGAGTCTAGAATGTTAATATGGCTGCCATGTTGTTGGATTTTTCAAAATCTACTTCATCCTAATTAAGTGGCCCCAAGAAATGCCCAGAATTTTTTTTTATACCACAATTCCTAAATCTACTTGGAATCTCCCCAATAAGGGAAAAGTCCCACCTTGAACCTCCGGCAAAACATAACCAGATCAGCAGCCGGTGAGAAGATCTATATGACTTATCCAAACGTGAATGGTGGCAGCATGAATCCCGTCCTGGGTTTTGGATCTTTGATTGATGGTCAAATGTTTGATTTTTCTAGTTTATTGGCTGCCGCAGTCTTGTAAATGAGACAAGCGCAGAGTAAACTTCCACTTTCTTGTTTAATACTCAACGGTTTATCCGATTAACTTTGGATTTCATTGATCTTGTTAATTATTTTCGGGACTAAGTTAATGGCCTATTTATATGTAATTTGAAACTTTTAAACTCAATTTTGGAAATGTTAGATGACCACAACCAAATTGCATATGCAATACAACACACTGGACCACATCAGCATCACCACCTTGAGATCTGCCCAGCTACATTGATCGAGCTTTATTGACAAGACCCTATTGCTAGTTCATGTGCTATTGCTGCGTTGTGAATGGTGCCAAAGTTTTTGCTGTAACTTTTATCATTAGTATTCGTCATAATATCGTCGTGTGACATTGAAGTCATGGATTCGAGGTAAGTTATGGAAAATTTCTCTTTTAAAAATGCAAAATAAGGATATGTACTATAGACCTATTATGGTTTGCCACTCCTTAGGCTTCACATATGTGGGAACTTAGTGCACCGAGCTACTTCATTTTTTAGCATAGTTGAATACCTTCACGTACGCGGAACTTTGTGCACCTGGATACCTCTTTTTCTAGCATTAGTTGAACACTTCCTGAGCGTTGAGTCAGGGCCACTGATGTATGCGTGTATTTTCTCGTTTAGGATATAAGCTTCGTGCCCATATTTGATGGGTCTTAAATTGGCTGTCTGACAATCGATCCCTTTATCTATAGATAAGCCGTTGCTGAGCGTGGATTGTTGCTTTCTATTTTGAGACTGTATATTTCAAAGCCAAGAAGGGGAGCCTTAGTGCAATAGTAGAGTTGTTGTCATATAATTTTGAGGTCACGGGCTCAAGACGGGGAAACAGACTTGTAAAGTGCAAGATAAAACTGCATATTATTTACCCTTGTAGACATGCAGGAACTTTGTAGACCGGACTGCCCCTTTTATATTTTCAAAGCCAAAGATGAGGGACTAAGAATGACCTAGGATTTGTCAAATGTCAGATGGGCTCTTGTTGGGCGAATGTACATGTTTCACGGGAAAAAAAAAAGTCTCTAATTTCAGTTATCAAACTCATTTGTTCAGCAGACCATGCCACGGGGGAATCATGCTCCAAAACCGGAACCCATCCGAGTGGTCTGAGTTTGACCTTCCAACTGGTATGTATTTGACAGCATTACCGTCCGGGGCATGAGTTCCCACTGAAAATTGATAGTATGTGTTCAGTTAATTCCACCATAGAAATAGTTATTTCCATTGACGAAGAGTGTTCCCGCAGGAAATTAGGATCTCTCTGAATATTAGCCTCTGTATTAGTGCCATTAAATAGTCTAACCAATTGAAAGTTCTTGCATGCAGCGTCGCTATTTACAGCAAGGAAATAGCAGGTAAGAGTGTAATAATCGATTGAAGGGCTGAAGCTAGAGACGTAAAATATTCAGATAGATTCTAATTTTGGTTTGGAAAGAGCGTACTTGTACTATTTGCCTGCAAAAATACGATAATCCATTCCCAGAACTGACGTCTCTACTACCAGCTTCCACGTCTAGTTTAAACCAACCCAACTGCTTTGACAGAATCAAGTATTAATTTAAGAATGAGCAGGTTCCAGCTTCACCAAATGTGCGGACTTCTAAGGCATCCAAGCAGAATATTTAAGCTCGATTTAAATCCTGTGTTTACCCAACAATACAATATTACATGAACCTTACCATGGTAGCATGTCCCAATAAAGCCTTCCAGAAGGTGAAAAACAGAAAATGCCACCTATAAAGTAACTGCTACAGCATTTGTAAGAACCAAACCAACCAGATTGGCCCACAATTATTCACATTCAAAGCCAGTTCTGACAATAAACTAGTAAGGAGGCTTATAAGAGTAGCTTGTTCGGAGTTTACATGTAGAACAAGAACCAGGAAAGGCTAATTCCGATCCAGCATAGACGACACAAATGATAGTCACAAAACTTAAACCTGATCAAGGCCATAAGACTCAGTCTCACAAGGAATTAGTAGTTTCTCTTCACGAGTCCATGGACTTCACTTTGAAATTTTGGCGACTGATGGGGTTCATTACAACTGGGGGCCCAGCCGTGCGAGGCCACGCCTGAAACTTTGTGTCTGTTTCCTGCCACCATCCTCCATCAGAAACGGTTCTCGGGGTAGTGCCTGTGATTTCAGCTTTTGAATGTGAGATAACATATAGACCGGAAAAGCAAAAACAGTAATGATAAATACATGATTCCGACTGGATCATGCCACCGTACCTCCAAATATCTTCTTGTCTGCAATTGCAAAGTCAAATAAATACGAAAGTCCAAAGGCTCCAACAACGGACCCAATGATGTACTTGGCACTCATGATGTTCAAACTTCAAGGTCAGAAATTCCACAATGCCAAAAGCTTTGCAACTGATTCTCAATTCCAGATGCCGAATCCAATGACCAAATGATACTACTTGATGACAAAAAGATTAGCTAATTAAGATAACTAAAGTGACAAAGCAGCAGAATAAGTCAACATCAAAATGGATGAGGTTTCCTGTGCAAATCTGAAACTACTGATCTTGTGGATGGAAAAGCTGCAGTAGGGAATCAATCTTGCTGGCCAACTGAACCAGAGGCTTCATGAAGACAATAAACAACAAGGATTATACTCACTATATGAAGAAACATTGCTCACATAGTTATCATACCAAAAGAATCAGGAAAAATTCCTTAATCAATGAGATTAGTAACTATTTTCTTCTTTTCAGGAATGGGGAACTAAAGATCACTTTAAAAGCTTCATTTTCGTCCTATACCTGAAAATTGTAACCGTTATGACTGAAACAATGATAAGAAAAAACACAAACCCAGATAGTCATTCAAGCTATACAACCTGATAGATAGCAGCCACAGATGGCAATCTATTGCAAGTCAAATGGATTGCTCACAAGTAACTGATGCAAGAAAGTTCTTTGACGCACCTATAACTTGGTAAAATCAATATTCGCAAGGGTATACAGAGAAAAATAGGTGTAAGATGACCAGAATATGTACCATCAAGAACGGGGGCCTGAGTCCAACATTATGATTTGTATAAAGTTTAGAGACTTAAATTTTAACTAAAGCAAAGTACTTGTATCCAGTTAAGTATAATCTTCAGATAAATGTTTTCTTTAGCCACATCCAATAACTACTTTCCAGTCCAAACTTGAGATCTCTCCAATTGTCTATAATTAGGAAACTTCCCAGGCTGAGAAAGTTATATATCCATTGGCTGAGACTGAAGATACTGATAAGAATAAAAGTAAAAAAAACTTGGTTTTTAAGGAGGATCCTTTTTAGTCTTGGACAGCAAAATATGAGTTGGCCCACTTTTTTTTTAAAAAAGGCACAGATTTATATGTTCATAACAGCCAAAAAATGTAAACAACAGTGCATATATATATATATAAAGAGGAGACTTGGTGCAATGGTAAAGTTGTCATCGTATGACCATGACATCACAGGTTCGAAGTGTGGACCCAACACACATGGTAGCTTCATGCACTGGGCCACTCCTTTCGTGCGTGGGTGTGTGGGTGTCGACACATTTATTTTTTGGAGATAGCCTATCCAAGGGAGAGGGAACAAGACATGCATGCGTGCATTTGTGCAATGTAAAAAGGGCAGCCCAGCTGCGCAAAGCTCCAGTGTATGCGGAGCCCGAGGAAGGAGCGGACCACAAATAGAATAGCAAAAGAAAAAAAATCTGTGCTACCGAACCATTGAGATTATTGATTTCTATCCACCATGTAAGATTCAAAGAACTTAAATACGCTACCAAAAAATTCAAAAACGAGGGGCCAAATAGCAAGGCTCCTTAAATCTCTCTCTTATGTTCTATAATCTCTTTGAAGACTCTCTTTTTCAATATTCTTAGAGCCTCTGATAGAAAAAAGGGCAGCCCTGGTGCACGAAGCTCCTGCGTATGCAAGGTCCAGGGAAGGGGCGAACCACAAAGGTTAATAGTACGCACCCTTACCTTGCATTTTTGCAAGAGGCTGTTTCCTTGGAAACCCGTGACCTCAAGGCAAACGACAACAACTCTACCATTGCATCAAGGCTCCCCTTCTTAGAACCTCGGCTAAGGCTACTAAAACAGTTCATCATTTCCCCGATTCTTATTAATTCTGTATAACTGATGCAAGTTTGATTTTTGGGCCCATTAAACTTCATTATTATTATTATTATTATTATTATTATTATTATTATTATTATTATTATTATTATTTTGGCTGGTGATTTGCACACCCCATATGGTAAGTTATCAAAACTGAAATGGATTCTCTGTTTTTGATACATACATACCAAATTCCAGGAGCATGAAACTTCTAAAATGCAAACTCTCAAAAATTGAAAAACAACTTTTCTATTAATTACAGGTCCCAGCTCAAAATACCAATATCTTCTAACTAGGAAACCAACCAAGTCATGGAGATACTATGTTCTGGTCTAAAAGCATCTTACACATTTTGCTTTCAATGCAGCCACAATACCAACTTACAGTTTAGGGCAAAATCATAAAATAACTAAAGTGAAACGTCAAAATAACTGCATCAACACAAGGTATTTATGCCTACACATGCACAGGGATGTGTAAAGGAATCCTCTCTACCATAGCATGTGCCAAATCTCAGAGGAGCATGTTCAAAATTGGACCATGATGAATGTTCTTGTTGAGTTTGTACAAGTCCTTTATTGCAACTGATTGGGTATAGACTCCTTACACTCGCTGATAGATTTTAGACAAAATAAAGTTTATAACGTCATGGAAAGAAATAAGACACAAGCACAAACTTCTAGCGTGTACTATTCATAAACAGATGAGCAGAGTCAGCATACACATGCTATTAGTATTCATGGCGGTAAAAGTTCTAGGTGAATTGAAGGGATTATTCCTTCAATGACACATGACTGCTGCTCAGCATAATGGCGGATAAGTTTATGAAAGACTATTTGAGAATGTGAATCATGTTCGAAACTAATTGAAAACCATAGAAGGTCTTACTTAAAGTTTTGACAAGTGATTTTGGTTTTTCATATCAAAAGACAAGGGAACTTGGTGGATGTCTAGGAAATATTCGGGATATTGCAATTGATTAGTGTATTTGTATGATATCTGTCATCTACTGTAGCTTACTCTGTTTCGGGCTAATTTTCACCATGATCTGTTGTCTCACTTTTAAATGTCAGATCTCCACTGATGAGCTTCAATTGGAAAGACAAAAAATGGAAAGAAAGAAAATTGATAATTTAAAACTCTTCCAAATATTATTTGCAAGGTTATCTAGTAAAACTGCATACCCTTAGTTTTGTTAAATTGCATTTGTTTTTCATTGTGTACAATAGCTGAGCTCATTCCATAGTCAAGGAATATACCACATCAGGCAGAACCTCCATAGAATAATCTATAAGAATGTCTGCAATGGCAAGTTATTTCATCCAGACATGCTTCTTGGGAGTGGCAACTAGGGTATTATATATGATGGTCAAGTCCATTTTGTCTATTGCAAACTATCACGGAAGGACAACCGCACACTTGAATGGGAAAAGTATCTAATGGCCAAAGGAAAAGAAATCAAGTCAAAAGAAATGTGGAAACACTTGAGCAGCTAAACTTTTGTTTCTTGGTAAATGAATACATGTATCTCATATACAGAACGTAAAATGAAGAGAACTCCAAACTACAGGTACAACCTAAAGATCACTTCGGAACACAAAAATCAGAGACCTTAGCGACCGCTCCTACAAGCTGCACTTCCCTCCCAGAGTCACGCCCAAAAATCAAATCAAAACGTCAAGTATCAGCTCACAGCATTTAACCCCAGAATATCGCTTCGTGGGGCAAAAAATCAGAGCGCTAACTCCTACAAACAACATTCCACCCCAAGTTTTGGTAAAGAAACAGCCTAACTGGAACTGAAAACAGAAATTAATCTACAGAAAACAAACACACTGCCATCAACAAGAAAAGTAGAAAACCCTAATCTATAGAATCTGGATTCAGAAAACCAAAATCTAACACCAACTCAAAGTGAAAAGCACAACGAACCCACTTCATTTCACAACAATACTTAAAAAAGGATCAAGAAAACCAAATAACACAGCATTAACAATGGTCCAAGAACCAACCTCAGCAAAATAATCGATCTAGAAATCCTTCAACGGCAACGCCGGGACCCGAAGTGGGAATTGAGTGCGGGAAGAGGGCGATAAAGAGTCAGAGACCGAGACTATAAGAAAATAAAAGAAAAGGATAGTCAAAATTATACTTAAAAAGACTTATCTTTAAGGAAATATAAAAATGATATATTATTTTAGGGGAGATGCTATTTCCACACTTCATTCAACGCCTTATTTCGCACACTATTACAGTAGGGGAGATAATATTCCCGCACTCATTCAATGCGACATACTCTTTTAGAGTTTTATCATATTTTTATTGAAGGGATTTACTTTTATGATAATCTCAACTAGTCATCTTAAATCTTAAATGTTTTTTAGTTGAATCTTAACAATTTACTATATATGGGTTGTATCTAAAAGTTACATATTTTAGATGATTCTAACATTAAAATTTCTAACTATTTTTAATATCATTAATTTTTTTAGCATCGATTTCATCATCAAGACCTTATCCTAATTAGGGGTCGGCTACATGAATCTTATGCTATATGAACCTTATTCCTCAATTCCTCTCTATTAAGTACCATAGCTTCATTTAGTCCTAAAGTTTTTAAATCTTTTCTCATCACTTCTATCTATGTTCTTTTAGGCCTTTCTCTTGCCCTTTTAGAACCTTCAACTTGCATTGCCTCACTCCTAATTGGTGTTGTTTTCAGTTTCCTTTGGATATGTCCAAACCATCAAATCTAATCTCCCTTATCTTATTATATACTAGTGCTACCCTTAAATTTTCTTTAATATTTTTATTTCTAATTCTATCTTTTCTTGTCTTACTACTCATCCATCTCAACATCCTTATTTCTATAACGCTCATCCTATAAACATGATGTTCCTTAACTGCCCAACACTCTGATTCATAGAGTATGGTCAGTCTTATAGCTATCCTATAGAATTTTTCTTTTAGTTTGAGGGGCACTCGCTAATCAAACAAAACTTCAGATGCATATCTCCATTTGTTCCAACCCGGTTGTATTTTCTAAGTAACCTTCCTCTCAGTCTCTCTACTCTTGTAAATCATTGACTTTAAGTACCGAAAGTTGTCTTTTACAGGGACTTCTTGGTTATCAATCTTGACTGGTGTTTTGCTCCTACTCCTCTCCTTGCTAAAATTGCATTCCATATATTCTGTCTTAGTTCGCCTAATTTTAAACCCTTTAAATTCTAATACTTCTCTCCATAACTCTAGCTTTGTATTGACACCATCCTTCGTCTCATCAAGTAAGACTATATCATCTACAAATAGCATGCACCAAGGAATCTCCTCGTGCATATACTTTGTATATTAGGGTTGTTATAGTTTTAAGAAGCTAAAGATGATTTTCATTTCTTTATTACAAATTAATATACAAATGCATATTCATTTTCAAGCAGAAAAGAAATAAAAAAATCATTTTCAACTTCTCTCTTGCAAGCTAGAACTTGACGCAAGGGTTGTCATACTTTTAAGAAGTTGGAGATTATTTTTATTTCTTCCTTACAAACTAATATACAAATGCATATTCATTTGCAAGAAGGAAAGAAATAACAAAACCATCTTCAACTTCTCCCTTGCCGGGGCTTGGGACGGGCATTAGCAGAGTTTTTGGGTCAGACCTTTAGGTCATGGGTTCGAGACAGTTTTCTAACTTCATAAATAGAAAAAGAGAACAAATATGCACTAACTCTTGTTCATGTTAAACTCTTTTCATAGAATTTAGATGGTTGTTAACACAGGATTAGATTTAGGAGAGTAGGTAGATGATATAATCATCCAATATATATGCTTTTTAGGTCAGACCTAAACCTTTAGGTCATGGGTTCGAGACAGTTTTCTAACTTCATAAACAGAAAAGGAGAACAAATATGCACTAACTCTTGTTCACGTTAAACTCTTTTAATAGAATTTAGATAGTTGTTAACACAGGATTACATTTAGGAGAGTAGGTAGATGACTTTCTTTCTAATTTAGATAGTTTATCATTACCCTCTTCTTGTATCTTATACAGTCAGTATTACAAAAGTATTATTACGACATACATTTTCATTTATAAATGTTCACACAGCTGCAGCCATGTCTCTACACTGTAGCAGGTGTTTCGAAACATGGATATCCTTACAAGCTGCACATAACTCATGGGTACCCAAATATCTAGAATCTTGTGAATTTCATAAGCAAACAATTTCCATAGCTGAAAACTGTAATCTGCACCGATCTCTTTACAGCGAATAGTGTGCAAGAGACAGTTGAGGGCTTTTTTACTCTTAAATGGGAGGAGGATTAGCTTCACAATTGGACATCTTCTGTTTCATGTCAATATGAAATAACTTTATTTAGATAAGGACATAAGTTGCCACTATAAAACTATTTCCAAAGCAAAAATACCAACAAAACTATCTTAGTTAAATGCAGAACATAGTTAGATTTAGATTTCTTAATGCCCATTTTGAATGTTCTTACAAGGACCTTTGAGATACCAAACATGTTCATGCAAGCTCATGAACAGTAGTACATGGGAATCAAATCACCTCAATGGAATCAGAATATTTATTCAGTTCCAACTTCTTGAAAGAACTAATCGTCGTCATAATTGAAATCAGAATCATCACTAGGAACTTCTTCAACTTCTTCACTCTCGGAATCACTCAGAACATATGTTGTCTTCCCTCTGTTTGCCCTCTGCGGTCGGGCCCTTGCTGCTACAACTTCACTTCCTGATTCCTCGTTCGAAGCCGCGGATGAACCCGATTCAGGGGAACTTTCGTCTCCTTTCTTCTTGTTGATCTTACCAATAAAGGAGCTGCTCTTCTTGTTGAACGGAGATGTTCTCATCTTCCTCACCTTCTTCTCCGGCGAGATTATTTCAGCGGGCTTCAACATTTCAGTCATGACCTTCTGGCTCAAAACTGGCTGCTTGTTGGCCACCACATTTCCTCTCTTTTTTGCTGCTGCAGTACTGGTTTTACCACCACCTCCTCTTTTTCCTCCCTTTGGGGCCGGGGCTACAACTTCTACTGCAAAATCTTCATCACCTTCGTCCCCACTCTCTTCTTGAATTGCCTGCATTGGCTCGGTCTCATCATCTTCATCGGAAATCTCGTGCAGTGTGGAAGAAGCCTTCTGTGCAGCAGCTCGTTTGCTCGGCTGTTTCCGCCTTGGTTCTTCGGCTACTCCATCAGTTTCCATAGCTGTGGCGACCAGGCAAAAGTACTGTTGGCACTTGGGGAGATGAAAGGTACGGGTGGTGAAATAAAAATGACAAACCAGAAGACTTACATGTTTGATCTGAAGAAGAATCAAGGTTGTGGGCAGCAAATCGTTTATTTATCTCGAGGAGTTCGTCATCATTTAGTTCATTTTGCTCACTGTCAACTAAAGTAGACTTTCCTTGCTGAACAAGAAGAAAATGCAACTTGAGGAAAAATCTACATGATAAAAGATATACTAACAGCAAAATGGGGTTATGGATTTGATAAAATCACACCTTTTTAGTGGGAGCTTTCTTTGGACCTCCTCTACCCTTGGGTTTAGCGACGACAGCAGCAACGCTTTCTGATGCTGAACACAGACAACTCATACTTCAGATATCCCAGAGATAACGTTAAAAGGGAAATCACACAAGTCAAGAAACGTAAGCTCACCCATTTCAGATGGAGCACCAACAGATGCCGTGGATTCAGCAACTTCCTGTGGATTACTGGTATTCTTAGCGGTCTTCTTTCTTGGGTTTTTCACTGCTTGTTTAGAAACTTTAGCAGCACCACCACCCATTCCCTTGACTGTGTTCTCTTCTGCTGTCTCTGCATCTTTTTTGTCTTGTTTCTGAGTTTTGGATAATTAAACAGTAAATTCCCGTTAACAATCACAAAAGCAAAAATAGGAATTATAAAGTTTGGCAATTGAGACATACATCAAGTTCCACCAGGAAAGCATCCAAATCTCTCTCCCACAAAGATTCTGGAGTCTTTCTTTTCAGTTCTTCAATTTCATTCTCGAGTTTATCCTTCTCTTCCAATAGCTCCTGAACTTTTTCCAGGGTCAAGGAACCAATTGGCATTGATAGCAGATACTGGTAATCACTTTCTTTGACTCCTCTAGCAACTTCCAAGTCTTCCTCGTTTCCTTCTGTTTCATTGTTGTCATCTGCAATGAGATTCTTGCCTTTGGTTGGGATAGGAGTGAATCCCTTCTGCTTTAGCTCAAGGAATAAGTCTGCTCTCTTCCTGTTGTTCACTATGATCTCTCCCCTCACTACCCCGAGGATGAACCTAACCTTGTTATCCATTTTCGTCATTTCAACTCCAAGATTATCCAGCATTACTTTCTGCATTGAGTTATTAATGCATGAAAAGAAATCTAAAGAAAGGAAAACAAATTTGGAAAGGAAGAATTCCTCTTAGAGCAAGAAGACAAAATAAACAATTGTTCAGAAAACCAACCAACCTTTCTTCTTGTGTAAAATTCAAGTCTTAGGGGAAAGAATTCCTGGATAACTGCAAAAAAGAAAAGGTAAATCAGCAATAATAGCTTCATAGGCATAAATTCCAACCAAAATAAAGAATCTACTTACTCTGCTCTGGGTTGTCATATTTTTTTATCACACCCCTTGGATCAAATAGGTGCATGTTGTTAATGCTTATTGAGGTTGAGAGCTTAAATTTTTTCAACAGCCCTTCCTGCTTAGCAATTCTCATATTCTCCTCAGACAGAAAAACCTCGAAATGGACTATGGTTACACCATTGTATTCTTTGTAGTCCTGCAACAACAGAGTTTCATGAGGTTTAATCATTCTTGTAATAATTACCATGAACCATAAATAAGTTATCAATTTGCAAGTTACCAAGATGAATGGGTCCTTGACTTTATCACTCCCTATAACCAAAGTCTCCAAGAATTCTTTATAATCTTGTGTCCACCTACGGACTGGCAATTCTAAAATCCTTAACGTTGTTTCATTGACTTCCTCAATGATCCCACTGATGGTATAAGCTTCCTTTGTAGGTGATTTCTCAATTATTCCCTGATTTGAATTCAGACACTTTGTGAGTTAAAATATAGATGCAAACATGGAATCTAAATATTGAGTAAGAGTTCCAGGGGTAAGGGGAGACCTTGAATCCTTTGTACCATGGATCCATGGGATGCATTGGCTCACCATTTAACAACCGCTTCAGGTTTGAAACAATATCACGTGGGTTATAATTTGGAATGTAGGAGCTCCAACCAGTTCCTATTCCTTCACTACCATTTACTAGAACCATTGGTAGGATGGGCATGTACCTGAATTGCAGAAAATGAATATTAGGAGATCATGAGTTTCTGCTCAAGACAGAGGTTCTAATGCAGCTAATGATCTAAGATATCTTACCATGTGGGCTCAATAGACTGCCCATCTTCATTCAAATAGTCAAGAAGGATATCATCATCCTTGGGGAACAAGAATCGTGTCAAAGGCTCCAGGCGAGTGAAAATATACCTGGCACTGGCATGATCTTTGCCTCCCTGATGGAATTAGAATAAGAACAATTAGAAAGATAGATAGAAATACGCTGTATGTATCAGATACGGTGCCTACATTTGTGTCTGTCCGTATTACATACGTGTACAGATATATACTAAAGCTCCACAAATAAAGATGTGCATGAAATAATTGTGCGCTAAATGCTGTATGAATCAGATACGGTATCTAATTGGTGTCCATCCATATTATATACTTGTACAGATAGATATACTAAAAGCTCCACAAGTAAAGATGTGTATGAAATATATTGTGTTAAGAGTTGGTTAATCTTTTGTTCTTCTGTACCTCTGTTTTATTCATGTTATTACCTGGTGACGAGTGCCAAATTGTCCACTCGGAATCAAAAGGTTAATGTTGTTGCTACCCACAAAATTTTGTGCCATCCCAATAATTGTACTTGCTAGACTCTGCTCCCCATGATGATAAGCTGATTGCTCAGATACAGAACCTGAGAACTGAGAAACCTGCATAAACAGAAGACATACGGGGTGTTCATTAGTAGTCTTCTCCACATAAACAGGAACATTTCTAATATTTAACTAAAAACAGTTACATGCCTTTTTCTCTGTAAAGAAGTTTAGCTTGAAAGAAGTGAAAAGGATCTTCCTTTGACCCGGTTTCAGGCCATCAACCATAGAGGGAATTGACCTTTGCAAATCTGCCAAAGAGAACAATATAAGCTCCTTGTTGACGAATTCACTGTATTTAATGAGCTTCTGTGTCTGATCAAGGTGAGTCCCTGGCTGTAAAGACCAGAAAAGAGGCACCCTTAGAAATGCAAAACCATAAGGGGTTTCAGATATTTTTGTATAGAAAGAAGAATATAGTATTTTCACCTCAAATTGGCGCAGCCAATTCTTCCTAGCCTCAATCTTTTTCTTGCTGAATGCCATTTCAATTGCATCGCCATCCTCATCATCCACCCAGATAAAGTCTTTCTTGTGTTTTGCAATATTTTTAAAATACTCCCTTCCTTCTTCATTTGTATTTGTACCCAGCCCCTGCCAGGGGTTCCACATATTAACGAATGAGGATTAGCCAAAGTGATCATTTGAACAGACACAGAAACATAATGAGTGGGCACGGTCGTGTTCATATGTACTATGAAAAACAAACCTTATAGTATTTTATCGTCCAACCTTTTGTGTTTCCTTCCAGACTTTGCTTCCATGCTTCATACTCAGGCATTGTGTAGAAGGACAAGACCTTTTTGGCTTTACTATTAGATGCCTATCCAACAAAGCGAAAGAATTAAGATTAGATAAATGCCAAGTTTGCCAATGAAAAAATGCCTCATTCTGTTCTCATTATTAAACTGACGTATGAACAGAAAGGAATATCTCCTTGCAGCTAGGCAATCAACACAAACCTTCACAATAGGCGTTATGAACTCCACCAAAAAATTAGGAATTTTGAGTAATGATGGCCAGCATGAATGGAAGAAATTTATCAGTAGTCCCTTGATGTGGGAGCCATCATGATCCTGTATCATCAAGGCAATAAAATTTTTATTATGCAAGTGACATGCACTAGAAATAAAGCAATGCCAACACCCAAAGGTGTAGTAAAATGAAAAAACACATCATTTGTAGATTGACCTGATCAGTCATTATCATCAAATGCCCATATCTCAAAGACTTGACATCTTCATACTGCTTATTTTGCTGCAAACCAAGAATTTGCTTGATATTCTGAATTTCAGCATTCTCCATCAGTTGCTTATGGCTTGCTTCCCTCACATTAAGCAGTTTGCCTCTTAATGGAAACACACCATAGTAGTCGCTACCCACGACGGTGATTCCTGCAACCTTTACAAGTATGGAAATGAAAGAAACCATTTCTATTAATGCTGGTACGAAATTCAATAAAATTGAGTGAGCTGATCAAATTAGTATAGCAACTTACAGCAAGAGCCTTAGCTGAGTCTCCTTCAGTCAAAATCAAGGTACATTTTTCAGAGTTCTTTCCCCCAGCCTCATTAGCATCTTGGAGCTTTTCATTACTAATCCTCTGTTTCTTCCTTCCATCAGTTTTCTTCAGGTCCTTGTTCTGCTTGAAATTAGCATATGATAGAAGGTTTTCCACAATTCCAGATTTTGCAACTGAAATTCCAGCATTTAAACTTGTGAACTTGTAAAGTTTGAATTATTCTCTTACTGAATAGACAATCAGGAATGCATAAAGATGGGGGTCAATGGTATATAACTAACCCTTTTTCAGGAACTCTTGTGATAATTCACATTTTGATCCAAAATTCCTTTGAGGAGTCGTCAAGTTCTCTTTTGTCTGGGAATCAAATGCTGGGTTCTCAATGAGAGCATTGACAAAAACCCACAGATGACTCTTTACTGCCTGAGCCTTCAACTTTATATTTTTGTTTTTCTTGTTTACTATGGTCATTATATGGTTGGCAATCTGGTTACTGACATAGTCAACATGGGTACCACCCTTAATGGTGGCAATGCTATTCACAAAGCTCACCTGATAAAACACCAAAAGGAAGTAAGATTAGAGAATAATCAACCAAAAAGACATACCGGCTCAAAGGAACTTACAGTACCTGTTGAAAATGATGCCCATCATCGCTTAAACTAGCACAAATTTCCCATCTGTCATTGACTTTCTCTGTAATCCTAATTAATTACGGAAAAATTAAGTATATAATTAGTACACAATAATAATAATTAATTTAATGTCTCTAAGGTTTAAATCTTTGTTCAACAAACCTTGGAAGTTCTTCAAATCTGGACTTGTTGGCAGATTTAAGGTAGAGATTGACATAATCAGTGAATGATTTTATGGGTATTCGTTGACCATTTAACTCAACCTTCGCTGTCTTCCCAAGGCAACCTGCTATGTCAACTACACGCTTCTTCATCAAGGCAACCACATCATCTTCCAGCTCAGTCATGTTGAATTTTGACAAGTCAGGCTTAAAGGTAACCTTAGTCCAGTTTTCTCCTTCCTTGCACTTGGTTATGGTGGGCTCAGACTTTTTAACCATGTTGTTTGTGAACACCTTCATTACAGAAAAATTTTAGGAACAATGTGGATAATTTTAATATGTGCAACTAAATAATATCATAGAAATATGAGAAGAACGAAAACGAAGGTGTCTTGAGTTCTGACCAAAATAAGAAATGCATTAGTGGACAAATCACTTCAACAACAGAGAAAACATGCATTTGATAATGCTCTTCTCAGTTTAAGCATAACCTGAAAACTAAACATGTAGGTTCCGAGAACACAGAAAATGGACAAACAACAAGTAGAACAGAAAAAAAGCCATGGAATGAAGCAAATATAGGTTATAATATTTCTTCTTTTTTATTATTTTTCAATCTAGTTTGGAAACACCATCGTAACAGAAGAAATCAGATAGAATGTAAATAACATTTTGGAATCATATAAAAATGAAGTATGTTTCTGATATTGTTTTTCCATTTAATATAGAAAATGAGACTGTACTTGCTAAAAGACAAAAATGAGAAATTATACCTCTTGAGACAGCGAACGCTACTACCAAATTGCATTAGAGTGAATAAATCACTTCAACAGTACAAGAATAGCACGCATCCCATATCACTCTTCTCAGTTTCAAGATTAAAAGAGAAGTAAACAAATAGCTTTCGAAAGTACCCCGAAAGGTAGTAACCGTTGGAAAAGAAGCTGACATGGAAGAAGCCTTCTTCTAGAAACCTTTATGATTTGAAAGCTTCAAGCCACGAATCCAAATAAATGAATTTCATCAAATAAGAAACAAAGACCCAACAAAACCCTACAAAAGGAATCAGAACATCTACACAAAATACCACGATCAATCCAATGAAACAAAAGAAAAGTGAACAGAAATCGCTACAATAACAAATGCCACAAAACCTAACAATGGAAAAGAAAAAACGAGGACCAAGAAATTTCAGATTAACTCAAGAAAACAAGAACCCTTCCCCCAAAAATCATAATGTACAACAAAATAGATGAGAACCCTAAAATCCACTATCCCTAAATAACAAGAAATGAAGAAAAGCAGAATAAATTCAAGAAACTAACAAAACCCAAGATTATACCTGTTTATACTTCTTATTCCTCTTTCCATCTGCAGTCTCTATGACAAATTCCTTTGAGAAAATATTCGTTAGCTTCGCACCGTACCCATTTCTCCCACCAGTAGTTTTCTTCACAGTATCATCGTAGTTGCTACTCGTCAACAAATGCCCAAAAATCATTTCCGGAACATAAACCCCTTCTTCCTGATGAATCTCAACAGGAACCCCATCACCGTTGTTGTAAACACTTATAGATTTCTGCTCGACATTGATGTCAACTTTCACGGAATTCATTGATGGATCCCGCTGCTTGTTATCGGCAGCATTTACTAAGATTTCGTCGAAGATCTTGTACAGACCGGGGACGTATGTTACTTCTCGATAAACCATTTCATTGTTTTCGTATACCCAGAGATATTGATTGTGCTTTTCAATGGATCCGATGTAGGTATCTGGACGAAGAAGGATGTGTTCTAGCTGGGTTTTTTTCTGGTAGGTTTCTTCAATGGTTTTGGCCGGAGGATTTCCGGCGCCAGCAGCAGCGGTGGAGTTGAAGATGTTGCTGGTTTGGAGTGGGAGCGTTGCCATGGAGGAGAGAGACACGGAGATTGTGTCTAGAGAGAGATAGGGAGATCTGGAAAGGGAAAACGAGAGAGGAGAGAGAACGGGGGGATTTTATATGGTTTAGGGTGTTAACGGTCGGAGTGGGTTTGAACTTGAAATTCAAATGAGCGGGATTTCGAATAGAGGGTTAAGATGAGGTGTGGAGGATCTGACGGGTGAGATTTGTTATTTTGAAATTGGATGCATTTTTTTATTGTTTCGAGGGAAATGTAAGACCTTGAAGTTGGGTGCAATTACCTTAATGGGACTGGTTCGGGGTGTTCGGGCACGCGATTGGTCAAAATGACCCTTGCTTCTGCGTAAATTACAGAAATACCTACCCGACGTGCTTGAGTTGAGAGAGGAGAAATGAGGGCCTAACATTTGCACGAAGGGCACGACCTCGGGATGATCCGACCGTGTCATTTTATTGCTCTGCCTATGAATGTCTAGTAATTGAAAAATCACACGGATCGGATGATTCTAATATCTTCTGTTGATTAAATAGAAACTTAGAATGAAAGATGGTCTAAATTTACCTCCATTAATAACTTACTCAGGATCTAAGAATAGTCTAATTATCTTCTCTCTTTTTTTTTATAAGATACAAAAAGCTAGAGCAATCATATGAACGGGTTAGATCATCTAAAGATAGCGCTCCTTGATGTGAAAGTGATTAGCTTCCACTTGAAAGAGAAAGTCCCTAAACACACGACCGCTTGCTTATGATTCAAAAGTTTCAAACTATCATTGACAAGGGCTTCAACTATTGCATGCAGGTGCAAAGAGCAAGTGACATTTGATTAGTTAAAAAAAATATAAAACAGAAAAATTTAGAGGAAATGGCAATTAGAAATTTTTTCTCAATCAATCAAATATCACGTACACTTTACACCTGTATGTATATATACGATAAAGTTTGGTTCATATATCATCCATATGGTAAAAATTCTTGGTGGGCATACATGCTCAAGAGCAGGTGAAGAAGTCTATGTCTCTTGCTTTATAGACGTTGAAGTTTCTTTTTGAAGATCTAAGCCATATCATGTTCAGAATGACTTAGATAGGCTAGAGATCAAATTCCAAGTCCATCAAAAGTTTTTAACCTTTGTTTTTATTGAGTAAAAATAAATGACTATGTATTTTCATTACCTTTTTAAAAGACCAAAAAAGTGTAATTTAGGATAATGCAAATGCATTGATCCGATACTATGTTACCTATTTTTTTACAGAAAATATGATAAAATGGCTTAAATCTACAAAATATTTCATCATCGATGAAACAATAACGAGCATGACTTCTCGACGTGCTCTTGAGCGCGTACACTTATCAAGAGTTTCTGTAAATGGCTTCCATAGAACATGGAGGATAGACTTTGTTACATGGTTATTAATATTGTTTAATCCAAGAAAAAAAAGAAAAGAGAGAGAAATATTTTGACTGAAACAACCATTATTGCCGATATTAACTGAAATTTAGGCCCAAATCTCTCAATTTTGGGTTCATAATAAAATGATGAACAAAATGAATTCCACAGGTATGATTTGCTGTTATTGCTGTAATTTTTTGCACAAGTAAAGAATGACAAAGCAAACCATCCTCCCACGCACTTGCTTATACACCCGCCTAAATATAATTCCCCACCAAAGGAGAAAGGCCACGACTTGAACTTGAGGCGTAGTGTATCCCAGGTGTGCAACTATAATTTATTCTTTTGCAATTATGGAATTCAAGGAAAAATAAAAGCTCCTTTGCATCAAAGCCTTGTAATGTAGGGGTGGAAGGAGTCTCTCACCCAAGCGACCTGAGGCTGTGAATGAGTGCCTATTTATGTCTAACTTGCAAGAACAAGAAAAAGAATAAAAAGATACAACATTTAAAACTATATCAACACAGTGGAAGGGGAAGCCTTGGCTCAATGGTAAAGTTGTCGTCGTGTGAACTTAAGGTCACGGGTTGGTCGCGGGTTCAAGGCGTAAAAACAACCTCTTGCAAAATGCAAGGTAAGCCTGCATACTATTGACCCTTGTGGTCCGCTCCTTCCTTGGACATATAGCATATGCGGGAACTTTGTGCATCGGGCCTGCCCTTTTTTTATGGACACACTAACCAACTTTTGGTGCAGTAGACTCCAAGATGATAGTTACTAAGGAAGAGAAGACCTGCAATCGCTGTTATTGTGGAAGAGAAGAGGCCATCACCGACATGGTGACATTCATGTATGATGATCCGGGAAGACCAGCAGACTGATGGAGAAATAGGAGTGCAAGCCGACCCACATCCTAAAGAGCGCTTTGAGAAGTTCTGTGGGAGGTGGGAGGGCGGAGACTCTAGTCTCTAGTTTGTTCATGCCTTTTTGTTTCTGTTTTTCCTATCCAACTACCGGACTAGTGGTTGTAGGTCATGGGTTCGAGACAGCTTTCTAACTTCATAAAGACAATAAAAAAGAACAAATATGCACCAGACACGAGATAAGGTTTGAGTTGCCCCTTTCTCCTTTGGCTGGAGATTAGATTTAGGAGATTATGTGGATGACTTGCTTCGTAATTCTTCGCTTATACCTAATGAAAAAATAATAAAAACAAGCAGATCACAACTTTCTCGTGGTCCAAACCAGGCCCCAAAGTCTCTTGCATCAGGTAATTCTAACCTTTTACTAGTCAGGACTTCCAGTAGTGTTGTTCTTTTAACATTTTGAGGAGCAAAATGATCTCAGTTGTGGGTGTGTGGTTGTGGAGCAAAAGTAAGCTTAAATGGTGGAGATCATCAGTTCAAGGCTGCTCAAGAATGTGTGTACGAGTGTTGCGTGTCCAGGCCACCATTTGAAAGCAATAAAAGAAAAACATCAGTTATGATTGTGTTATTCTTCCTCTTCAGGGTCATCTTTTTCCACTTCCCATGTGTGTTCTCTACTCTTCTCTGTTTTATCTCTAACCATTCTATTCTTATGCAGGTGGCGCACCTGTGTGTGTGTGTGTGTGTGTGTGTGTGTGTGTGTGAGAGAGAGAGAGAGAGAGAGAGAGAGAGAACAAAGGTTGGAGGGAGGTGACCTGGGATTCTACAGCTTTGAAGACCAGGGGTGCTTATAGTTCTCCCCACTTAAATCATGGTTATCCTTTTCAAATCTTAATAATAATGATCCCTTCCGAGAAGTAGGAGTCTTTCTCTTACTAGTGTAGATTTTCTAAGGAGATGTTAAATTCCATTGCAGTTGGGCTGTTATATAATGTACTCGTGTTGTTCCCCAAGTTCCTAATCTCATGCCATGTCTAGTTTGCAGGCTTACTTGTGTGATCCGGGTATTGGTTATGAGATATGAGGAGAAGATATCTTGTTTGTTAGCTTCACTTTTTGTGATCCCTCTGAATATTGGTTGTGACATTCAAGAGGAGAGATCTTTAGCAGGAGGTACCATGCAGCCTATCACGTCATTAGTTCTTCTTACAAACATCGTTGCTTCAACTTCCACTCTATTAGACAGCAATCATGGTAATTGCTAGCAAATGCGTGAGAAATATCATGTAATTTAGAGCTGGTGGGTGTGAGTGTTATTTACTTTTGCTGGTGTATATGGTTGCCTCAGTCAAATCAGAATGAATAATGCTCTCTTACACGGACCTTGAAGGAGGAGGTGTAAATGAAGCAGCCTGAAGGACTTGAAACAACAGCAAAGATGATTTCAGCCACAAACTAGAAAGCAAAAGGGTTAAAGCATGAACCTAGAGCATGGTTGAATACACTAGGTAAGCACTTGCAGAGGAAGCAGCTAGACAAGGACCAAATCAGATACAGTTACGTTTGTGATCTCTGATTTCAGTCACAGACGCTAGAAAGCATATGGGTTAAAGCATGAACCTAGGCCATGGTTGAATACACTAGGTAAGCACTTACAGAGGGAGCACAAGATGAGGACCAAATCAGCTGTAGTTTTGTTTGTTAGAGATACTCAAGAAGCATAAGTGGTCTAAAGCACCTAGGACATGGTTTAGTAGACTAGATAAGAGCTAACAACAGGAAGCAGGAAGAGGAGTAAATCAGATAAATTTTCATTTATTGAGCAGACTATCAAGGGAGCAGTCTTGACACAAAAATGAAACGTGCAGTAAGAACTTTGACACGGACCATATTGCAGGGTCACATTATTTTCTAGGACCAGTTCAGGAGTAAAAAGCAGATGGTAGAAGGACAAAAGAACAAGCAACAGATCCGCCTGATAGATTCTGCATGATAAAGTCCAAGCCAGTCAATAGATTAGCAAAGTATAAAACGAAAAAAGGGCAGCCCCGGTGCACGAAGCTCCCGCCTATGCGGGGTCCGGGGAAGGGGCGGGCCATAATGGCCTGAAGTAGGCAGCCTTACCTTGTATTTTTGCAAGAGGCTGATTCCACGCCTTGAACCCGTGACCTCAAATTCACATGACGACAACTTTTACTGTTGTGCCAAGGCTCCCCTTCTAGCAAAGTATAAAACAGAAAAGCAGAAATAAAGATAGAAAGATCTGAGATAAATTTACATGGAGAACGTGAAAGAAGCCTTCAATATGTTAAATTTACTAGACAAATTTCATGTATGCCACAGTCTGGTACAAGTATCAGCAAGATTTAGGAAAAAGCACTTGCAAGAGCTAAACAGATCAACAGGCATTTTACATGCTAATTATGCTACTGTTTGTTCTGTGATTTACTGAACTTCAATTGCTAATTGTGCAGAAGATACAGACACGATTGGGTTGGTGGCAGGACTTGGTTTTCTGTTGAATGATAGTGCTACATCATGCAGTGGTATGAGGCAACAAACAGTAGCCACATGTATAGCACAGGCAGAATACAACGCTTAACTAGACATCTAAACTTGACTAGGACTTCTCTAGCAAACTTCACATGAGTCCAGATTTACATGTTTCTCAACAGTGGGGTGATTATGCTTTCTTGAGACCAGCGTTTCATGCCTGAATCAAAAATATTGAAATTTATTATCATTTGTTAAAGAGAAATTTGGGAAATGATGATATTCTTTCAGAGATAAGAGTCTAGCCACGGTAAATGCTGCAAAAATCTTCAAAATGGGACTTTGTTCAGACCACTGCTACTTAAACTCAGTACACATGGGCATCTAATGATGAGCACTCAACTTAGAGACAGGTTGGCATTCGAAACATGCTCTTTATGATTAAGGCTATTTTGGTCATAATTTGTGTCCTGTAATATATAGGCACAAGAATTGTCATTACCCTCCTCTTCTTGTATCTTATAGAGTCATTATTGCAAAAGTATTATTACAACATACATTTTCTTTTTTAAATATTCACACATCTGTGGCCATGCGTCTGCAATTATAGCAGGTGTCTCGAGAGCTTAGATATCCTTGCAAGCTGCACATAACTCATGGATACCCAAATATCTAAAATCTTGGGAATTTCACAAGCAAACAATCTGCATAGCTGAAAATTGTAATCTGCACTTTTCTCTTTGAAGGGGAGCCTTGGTGCAACAGTAGTTGTCACTGTGTGACCTATAGGTCATGGGTTCGAGGCGTGGAAACAGCTTTTTGCAAAAATGCAAGGTAAGGCTGCATACTATAGACCCTTTGTGATTTGCCCCTTCCCCAGACCCCACATACATGGCAACTTTGTGCACCAGTTGCCTGGTACTGATCTCCTTATAGCGAATAGTGCGTGAGAGAGAGTTGAGGGCTTTTTAACTCTTAAAGGACCATTAACAATTGGACATCTTTATTTTATGTCAATATGAAATAACTTAAACAACATAACTTGCCACCATAAAATGTGGGAGATACTAATTAGGTCAATGCTGAAGTGTATGTCCAAATTTTAAAATACAAGTCCAATAGTGTGTGGTAGTACTTGAGATGAGCGAGATGATTTGTAATAAGATGAGATGGGTGATATAACTGTTAGTGGTGCTTGAGATGAGATGAAGTAAGATATCCTTGTCTCACTGTTAGTGGCTCTTGTGATGAGTCGAAATTGAAATAATGTCATTATAACTTACTCTTAAGTTGAATTTTCAGCCATCTCACTTCTTCTCATGCCAAAGTTGGGTCATCTCAATCCAGGTCAAGTTATCTCAAATCAGATTTCATCTCATCTCAAGTCAGCTAGCTTCATCTCAAGCACGAGTAACCCCCTGTAAATAAAGTCCAAAGCATGTATTGAAGCTACCACTAGTATGCTTTGGGAATTCCAAGTTCTAAACCGAGTTGTAGGGAATAGTCTGCTTTCAGTGATGGATAATTTGTTCATCTGGTAGAATGACTAGAAACTCAAACACAAAGATAACCATTAAACCTAAGTTGCACCTCTGATTACCATCATCTAGAGACAGATCAAGAAAGGACTTAATGTGATTAGTAATTAGGCATACAAGCCTATGATGCAATCCCTGATTTATGGGGAACTGAGGTTGCCAACAAGTTTCCAGCTGCTAACTAGGAGCTGAAAAATGTTTTGCAATATCAATTCGATTCGTGGTCAGCAGTTGCAAGAAGCAGTGATAATGTCAGTACTGCAATCAGAATTAAACAAACAAAAAACAATCACCTCAAATGTCTACGAAAATATGTTTCTATGCTTGAAAGTTCCTAAAAACAACAGCATATCTTGCAAAAGTTGTGTCCAAAATGATTAATACACATTGTAGTTTCAGAGGCACTTCTCTTTCTGAATATTATGACACTCTCCTAATGTAAAGCATCCATAACAAAATGGCCAAAGATCTGTCAAGCCATTTTTCTAAAATCTATTGCCTATCAGCATTATGAACCAGTTAATCACATATTTTTCACATTTAAAAAGATGAAAAGTAGTCATTTACTTTTCCAAAAACATAGATTACAGGTATGAAATCAACATGCCACTGAAACTCACAATGTAAGTGAAGGGCAGGTGTCTGCTTCTGAGATCATGATAAGCCATTCCCATTAAGCAAATACATCTGCAGGCTCACTTTTCTTAGCACAAGAGTTGTAGCAATTCTAACCATACAAATGCATCTCACAGAAACAAGAAAATGCATCCTGCATTTGAGGTTCCCATAAAATGGCTGCATACTTGAGGTCCCCCAGCTCATGAATCCACCATCAAAGTCCATTTCAGGATCACTGAAAAAGCAGACAACTGCTCTCTCTCCAGATTCATAGGGCTTATACTGAAACATTAGAGTATCCGGATATGATTATCATCCAACAATTTCATCAAATCCAGACTTCAAGGCCTTGTCTTCTCCTTAGTGATATCTAACTAAAAGGTTTCTCCGAACAGCATGAACTCCAGTCTAAACAGTATCAGAACCTCACAAGTGTCAGATTCTTGATCCCATGTGTTCAGGGTTTGTGGAAATCAATTCTAATGGATTAAACACCATCAACTCTGCTCAACCTCTAGAAGCATCTCGACCACCTTCTTCATTTTAGGCCGTTTGGCTGGTGTAGTATCGGTGCAGAGCAAGGCAACCTTTAGAACTGCAAGCATCTGTTTTCTCCAAGCGAAGGACACAGTACTTAACCTGGCATCCAATATCTGCTCTGGAGTTTCTCCCCTCGTGGATGCAGTGTGCACCCATTTCACCAGATCTATCCCATCACCAAAGGCCTCATCAACCGGCAATCTGGTTGTGAGGATTTCAAGCAAGACAACTCCATAGCTATAAACATTTCCTGGTGCTGTAACTTGCATAGTATATGCATATTCTGAGATAAAAGAGAAAAGAGAAAAAGAAGTAATCAAATTTAAAAGAATGACAAGCCATTGAATGACAAATTTTGAAGAACATAAGAAAACAAGAATACCTGGAGGGATATAACCAAATGAGCCTGCCACTGCACTGATGCTAGCTGTGCCTCTTGATGGATCCAAGAGCTTTGATATTTCAATCTCCCCAACTAGAGGGTTGAAATTGGCATCTAGAAATATGTTGCCTGAGGAAATGTCCAGATGGATAATAGCAACACTATGAAGGAAAGCTAACCCTTCTGCTACTCTAATGGCAATGGAGAGCCTCCTCGGCCAATCTGGTTCGGACTCTGTTTGATTAGAACCATGAAGGAGTTGAGCTAATGTTCCATTGGGTAAGTGATAGTGCAGCAAGAGAGCTACATCTTCATAGATCACAAAACCAATTGGTCTCATAAGATTATCATGGTAGAGCTTCCCTAATCTTTCCAGCTCTCTAATCATTTTGCTCTGGTGATGAACAATTGTTTGGTCCATAGATTTCAACTTTTTCACAGAAAGAACCAGCCCAGATGGCATAACTGCCTTGTAAACTGTACTGAAAGTCCCGATGCAGAGCTTATTTGAATCCTTCAGTGTTGCTTTGACAGCACTGTCAAAATCTATTGCTTGTTTTAGATTTTCAACAAATATGTTACTTGCTATTATCGTTGGTATAGTCATGGTTCCATCCACTGCAACAGAATCTGCCTTGGCAGCCATTTCTTGCTTTTCTCTCATCATGAAAAGAAGAACAACAATTGTTACTGTAACAAAAACTGTCAAACCAGAACCAATAACCGCTAATATGATCTTGTATGAGACCCTGTGATGGCTGGCATTATGGTTAGAGAAAGAGCCCCTGCAATCAGAGTTCAGTGGATCCCCGCAAAGCCCTTTGTTGCCCCTAAAACTTGAAGTTGGGCTCTTCTGGAATGGCCCAAAGCTGGGCACTTGCCCTGTGAGCAGATTATTTGAAAAATTAACATCTATCAAGCTAAGCATTCCCCTAAGTTCCAAAGGTATGTTTCCAGAGAGCCGATTGTTAGAGACATCCAAGGAGACTAGTTTGTCAAGTCTCCCCAACTCTCTTGGAATGGGTCCACGAAGATGGTTGAAGCTCAGATTCAGAGCTATCTGCAAATTTTTGATCCGTCCTATCTCAGGAGGTATATTACCAGTCAAATAGTTACTGCCCATCTGTAATTCCAGCAATCTTATGCAGTTCCCAAGCTCATGAGGTATTTCCCCTCTCATCGAGTTCTCACCCAGAAGCAGAAATTGCAACCTTGACATGTCGCAGAGATCTTTGGGGATGCTGCCATTGAATCTGTTATAACTTAGATCGAGTTTGCTAAGGTTCTTGCACTTAATAAGTGATTTGGGGATCTCTCCAATGAGACTGTTACCAGAAACAATCAATTCCTGCAGGTTTGCAAGCTCTCCGAGCTCTGAAGGAATAGCTCCGGCGAACCCATTATTCGCTAAATTCAGAAGAGTGAGGTGGGAGCATTGTGCAAACTCCGGGGCTATCTCACCAGAGAGGGTGTTATTATCGGCTTCAAAGTACGTAAGGCTACTGACATTGCCGATTGCTATGGGAATACTTCCTATCAGTTTGTTATTGCCGATTCGAAGGTTTGACAAACTTTTACAGAACCCAACTGTTTCAGGAATACTACCATTCAAGTTGTTCATGGTCAATACGAGAACTTCCAGCTCCCCAGAAGCAAAAATGCTCTTGGGTATAGGTCCTTCTAATTGATTTGAATGAAGGTTCAACACTTGAAGCTCAGAAAAAGAGCCTAGATTTTCAGGGATTCTGCCAGCTAAAAGGTTCTCATATGCAGTAAATACTCTAAGGTTGGTTAAATTGCCCACCCAGTCAGGAATGGACCCAATCAATCTATTTCCAGATATCTGAAAATCCTGTAATCTTTTTAGACTCTGTAATTCATCAGGTATTGTGCCAGTAAGTAAGTTGTTTGAGAGGTTTAATGATCTGAGATTTCTCATTCTGCCCAACTGTGGCGGAATCGAGTTCTCAAACTCGTTACCAGATAAATCAAGAAACTGAAGACCAACCAACTTTCCAAAAGAAGAAGGGATTGCTCCACTGAGGTAATTGAAAGAAAGGTCTAACCACTTCAAAGATTTGAGCTCAGTGATTAAAGATGCATTACCTCGGAGGTCTAGGTGAGAGAGATCAAGCCTTTCAACTGATCGATTTGCATTGCAGCGAACCCCAACCCATGAGCAGTAATCTGCGTTGCTGGCATTCCAGTTGTATACTAGTAGCTCTTTCTGAAGAGCCACCATGGTTGATTGATCATTAAGCTGAGAAGCCACAAGCTGATTGTATAACAGAAGCCCAATCAACAAATGGCAAAACCAGCAGTAAAAAGCCATTAATTACCGCCAAATAATCCTTTCGCTAGTTGTGACGGATCCAAAGCCCTGAGACCCAAAATCAACTTGATCTTTTTAGGATGTTTGCATTGCCTGTCAAAACCAGCCAAGCCTCTCTTCTTCCTTTCAGAATGGCAACTTCACATAAAGACTCACTTCACTTTTCATCCAAACTAAAGTTTTGGATAACAAGATCAGAGATACAAACAAGCTCAAAATCCAATAGAATTCCTTTGCACGAAAAAATCAAAAGAGTTTATGAGAAGCTTACTTCTCTTCTATTATCAGAATCCCAACTCCCGTGCAAATTTCAAGCTTCTGTTAAAAACACATTTGCCACTTCTCGAAACTCAGGCTGCAGCAGAATAAGAACCAGAGCTTAAGCCTAAAACTTCCAATTTTCCTGGAAAACCAGATAGTCTGGTCAAAAGGTTAGCTTCTTCTTCCACAAAAACACTGAAACTCAACCACCCAAAATGCCTTCTCTGCAGAGAAAACTCAAAGCTTCTAGTGAAGAACCCCCTTGCATTTTCTCAACATTCTCGTTATGGGCGCAAAACTCCGTCTCTTGTAGTAAAGATTTAGAGCTTCTGATTCATACCCACAATCTGTTCTGTTGCTAGGGACTCAATCTGTAAGGAAGAAAGAAACACAGACGAAATCCCCCACTTGGAACAGGGTTCTTGATAAATGGCAGTCTTTTCAGAGAGCAGGCTAGTGCTCAGTTTCCTGGTCACAGAATCCCCCGGTGTTTAGTGACAGACTATTATTAAATGAAGGTTTATTTTGCAAAAATTCCTTCACGAGAAAAGAACAGTCCTGGTCAATGACCCAAGAACAGTCAACACCAAAATCCAACTCTCACTTGGAAAGATTAGTACAAAGATAAGGAGACTAGAGAGAGAAAGAGATTTTGCTTTTATAAAAGAAATCAGAATCAAAGATCAGTACCCTGATTACGTAAAATCTGGTCGTTTATAATCCTTGGATTCGGTTTAATCCAGACATACTCGTTGCTGCTCTCGTCCTGGAATTGTATTTCACTATAGAATTATAAGAAAGCTGGTTTTTATTATTTAAGCAACAATACTGGCTGTTTCATTGTAAGTTACCTTGAGGCAACTCAATTTACAAAAGGGACCCCCATGCTGATCAATCCTTCTCATCCATGCAATCAGATGAAATGTACTTTTGATCATCAGATATGGACGGTTAGAAGTGTGCCATCATTGTGATTTTGAGCACTACTCAGAATTGATTCGAACCGGCGACCTAGCATAGAAGAAGAGGGAGGGGGCTCTTCTTTGCCAAACCACTGGGCCACTAGCCCTTTGTGGCGGGCACGGCTTAGTTGGTTAAGCACTTTCCAATTAGTTGTTGATTGCCCCTTTGGGAATCTAAAACCTTGGATGGCTTGTTCTCATATAATTTTATCTATTGTTTGGAGGATTGAAAATAGTGTAAAAGTCGATGAGAAGAGCCATGCTAACAAAAATGGCAGTCCGTCTATGATTTTCCTATGAAAAATTCACTCAAATTTTCTCAATGTCGCATAAATTATTTAAAAGGGGAGCCTTGGCACAACTGTAAAGTTGTCGTCATGTGATCTTGAGGTCGTGGGTTTAAGACATGGAAACAACCTCTTGTAAAAATACAAGGTAAGACTGTGTACTATAAGCCCATGTAGGCAGGAGCTTCATATAAGGAGACTGCCCCTTTTTTTTCACATAAACTATTTGTTATGGGTTCTTGGCCACTAGGTGCACATAAGAGACAAGCTCTTGAAGGAAGAGAAATAAACCCAAGAACCCTCATAAAGACATTTATCTTATGAGCCTAAGATTCTCACCAAAGACATTTATTTTATTTGGTAACGAATTCTAGGTTTCTGTCTAAGGATGATGGGACATATGTGGTGGGTATTTGTTTTGATTTCTCCTTGCAAACCAAGCTTCAATCTCACTTCAAATTGGACCTTTCCGTGTGGATTAAGTCACTCTATGACACTAACACATTGGCTTTTCCAAGAAAACAGAAATGGGAAAATGTGGAAATCTTCTTCTAGGTTTCTGAGGACTAGTTTTACACATGAATTAACCCATGTTTTCCTTAGAAAAATGGGTAAGCCCAACATAGACTAAGGGAGCTCTAAACAGCCTGCTTGCAGCGCTGAAAGTGGTGAACTCCACACTGATTCAAGTAGGCCACAGCCCAAGTCACAAGGACTACCATCCCCCACAAACCTGAATATATAATTATTCTCTCTCTCTCATTGCCCATCTTTAGACCATCTCGGCTTCCTTTGCAAGGAAAAGGAAGAGGAGAAATCATGTGAATCATTTCTTACTTGTTTTCCCGGCATTGAATACAAGTTTCCTTACAACTTTATTTTCATTCACAGGGAAATTGAGAACCTTGAGTTATTTCATATGGGTTGCGGGCCCAAAGGAAAATGGAGGTTGGCATCTACGAGACATAGTGGGACCAGCCGTGTCGGCCGGAAAAAGACTGGCCTCCATGAACATGATACACGATAAAGCAGTACCAGTGCAAGAGCTCTCACGCCACTCGCCTTGCTTTTCAGTTTTGCATCATCTTGACAAAGAGAACATGGACAGCATGATAGAATTCCGGGCACGTTGTCCGTGACTCGCGTAAATTCTACCGAAGGGACAATTTATTCCTCAAAAATGCTATCAGGAAGGTCATTGTCACACTCATTTAGTAGACCCTTGATCAAATCCGTTAGTCTGACAGTTGACCACAACTCCATCTCGTTGCCGTTGATTTCGTCTTGAACGGACATTCCTAGACCCTTGATCTAGTAAGCTTTGTTTAGGGTTCCACTAAAAGCATGTGAACTCCGGATTATTAGTTTTTGGACTATATCTTGTGGATGGGATATCAACTTAGGACGATATCAAGATCATGTTGGCCACCTGTTGATGATCTACGAGCTGAAGAGTATGGATCAACACATAGATTTGATTTCTCATTGTAGGGTTGAAGAGTATTTTCAAACCCCAAAGTATAGGCCATGTTCTTAAACTGCCCTTCACTGTAAACCCAAAAGTTTCATAAACCCTAAAGGAGAGACCAAATTGGCAGACATCTATCATTTTCAAACCCTAAAGTTCTCTAACCTAAATTCACTACCAAGCAACAATAGCTATAGGAGATTATAAAGCATCTAATCATTCACAAACCCTAATTAATCCTTCTCTTGTTGAGTTTGTGTCTTTAAAATCACCTCAATCAATAGAAATGGGATCATTAATTGTGTCTCATAGTGCTTAATAATCAGGGTAGGTCATGATTCTTGCAGAAACCTAGGGTTACACTAACAACCCATCAAGTCATAGCTGTGTTGCTTGTGGCACTGGCATGGCATGTCCTGCCCACCCCTAGCATGCCGACGAATTGCACATGCCAATGTCTTCCTCTCATGGTTTCTCCCTTTTATGGGCTAAATCATAATTTTGGAAGAAAAGGGTAGCTGAGTGCACTAAACTCCTTATACAACCTTAACTTGTTTTTTTTTTGTCAAGAAGTTGTATGCCTCAAACCCATAACTTCAAGGTCACACAACGACAACTGTACTATTTCGCTAAGGCTTTCCTTCTTTAAATCATAATTTTGGAAGACAAATAATAATTAGGGTTACACAAAATAAAATCAGACGAAACAACAAGCGATAAAGCCAAAGACAGATAAAGCAGCTAAACTATACGACACTTCACCGTCTTTGATCACATGCACCCATCTTAAGATCTCAAAAGGTTGTAGACCATCCAGATCTGTCATTGTTATCCCCTCTATAGTTATAGTACAACTAGAGATGTTGTTAGTGTTTGTATGGTAGTGACCAAAAGTGGGTTCTCATTTACCTACTCCCAGGCAAACATTCCCTCGTAGGGTTTGGATATGAAAAAGAATGGCAGCCCCGTGCATGAAGCTCCCGTCTATGTGGGGTCCGGGGAAGGGACGGATCATAAGGGTCTATGGTAGGCAGTCTTACTTTGCATTTTGCAAGAGCTTGATTTCACGCTTTGAACCCGTGACTTCAAAGTCACATGACGACAACTTTTACCGTTGCGCCGAGGCTTCCCTTCAGGGTTTGGATATCATAAAACTAATTAATCCATAATTATTGAACTGCATCTAGCGTGAACACAGTGTTAGGTCGATCACATTAAGCTAATGAAAACATGAATAGATTACAATTATCAGTGCCTCTTTCTTATCATGATTGCAATAGCACTAGCAGGGATAAGTTAAACGCTGAAACTAATCCTGGGGCATGGATTTTGGGGTTTTAGACCGATCTCTGTCTTAGATAAGGCCATGCTCTAAAGATCATACATTAGGTAATCCTTACCCTCTAATTGTTTACGATCTTAAATCATCATCGGCTTTTAACGTTTCCGAGCAATCCACACCGCACCCTAAAACAAGTCGAGGCCAGAATCATCCACTGAAAAAGATTTTTTTTTATCATGAGCTATGTAAGAGTGGATGGGATCTTGAGGTCACGGGTTTAAGGCATGAAAACAACCTCTTGCGAAAATACAAGATAAGACTACATACTATAGACCACTTCTTTGCATACACGGGAGCTTCGTGCACTGGGCTGCCTCAATTTGTTCCTTCGAAAGTAAAGTTACAATGTGGGACTCCAGATATCATTTTGGTTATTTTAAACCCAATTAAACTATTGTGGTTATCAAACTAAGCAAGGATCTAATGAAGAGGTTGAATCCTGTTCATAACTTGACCAATTGACCGACGAGGCTAAATCCACTTTTCTCTCAAGGACATGACTCCACAACCCGCCACCCCATGTGCATAAAGAACAGTGTGGGGTTCCACTTTTGCCTGCTTCTGCGAAGGGGTGATGGGATCCAAACAAGCAGTTAGATCTCTCTGTCAACTCAATTGATTGGGATGGGGCTCTTTTTCTAGGCAATAGTAAGACTTTGTGAGGTTTGGTGATCCTCTTAGTATCGTGGATTGTCTGAGAAATCTGAGACAAAACTGGTCCATACAAGAAGAATTCCTCTCCGAGTCCTTCCAATATCTATGTAATTATGTTGTAAATATATTGGCCCCCGTCATTTCCCACTCAAAGCAAATTAATCCACTTTTTGATCATCGGACATGGACGGTTAGCAATATTCTATAAGCAACGGTCCACATTCAACGACCAAGAGAACATCTTTTTGGAATTTTATTTTATTTTTTTGAAAAAACTTTTTTGAGTGTTACGCTCCCCAATCTGCATTTTTCGCGCTCCTCGACGTCCAAAGTTGGAGAAATCAAATGTACAGCCAGGATCAACCGAAGGAGGTGGCTGCAAACTTCAGCATTCCTCTCTTCATAGGCCATTGTCAAAGATGTCAAACTTGTGCAATCCTAACCTTCCCATGGTTCAATATTTGACCCCTGCTGCTCTGGAATTTTATCAAGCCATCCACAATAAAAGATTTTGAACGGTTTGGATTACCAAATCGCTGGCCCCACGTGTAACAGTTAGCTATCTTTTTAAATTTAAGAATTTCATACCAATATCAAAGCTTTATGATGTACGTGAGCTCATGATATAGACATTATTTTTACATTATATATTCCTAGAAATTATATTTTTTTAACGCTGAAATCAATTAATTTGTCATTTATTAGGGTTCGTTTTGCGTTTTGCACTATTACGGTAGAATTGAGAAAAGTTACATAGGCTAGTCTATCATCTAAGCAATTTCTCTAATGCAAACGTCAAAAGTCTTATAAGTGTGGTGGATGTGTGATTAGATCAAGCCGATAAATATTTTAGATCATTGATCAAGCTTATATTGAAATGGACAGCTCAGATCAACTCATAATAAAATTTGAATTACCAAATCAAATTTAGAAGACAAAATGACTCAAGTTCCAATATTTTTTAATTACAAATGATTGAAATATCTAAAGTGTCCAAGATTTGTGGAGCATTAAAAAAATCAATGGCAATCTAAGTGATCTAGTCTTAAATGGTCAAGATTTCTCCAAAGAAAAATTTCCTGGAATGTGTCACCTTTAGAATGAGTGGTCATGGATGTGAAGGTATCGTCAAGGTAGACGTGATTAATTGTTTGGATTATTTGAAAAATATTGTCTTTGTGCTAAGATCAAAAAATATTTTTTTTAGAATTTGTTGAATATCTTGGATTAAATCAAGATAATTCCATAGGAGATGAAAGCTTAAACAAGCAAATAAGGATTGGAAAGAAAGTCTCAGCATCTTGGTAGATGAGAGGTGAAGATTATGTAAGATATGGAATTTGGGTAGTTTTCTAAATGAAAATTGACAATTAAAATTTAGGATTCTATTAAATATTTAGGAAATATGGAAAAAAGACATGATTGAAAATGAAACAATCTCCTAAGATGGGAAACTAACTCTCCAATTTATAAGAACACATGAAAAGAGTCCAATCATGGAAAAAAAAAGGAGAGAGAATAAAAAATTAGAGGAAGAAAGAGAGAATGAAGCAATTTGAGAGGAAGCATAAGGCGAATAGGGGTTGTGTGGGTGCCCTATTTAGCAATGAATTTCTTTGGCTTTTAGTAGTAAAATTAGAGAAATTTTGGGTTATTAGATTAAGGAAAATTCAAAGAACATTAACAACAATTTTGATCAAGAAAATAGCGGAAGAACTTGAAAGAAAAAAGAGACTAAAAAATGATGGCAACAATAATTAGTTTTTACAGAGCTTGATTGCTAGCACACTCTCCCATTTTACACTTTGCTTTTCTTTTACTTTGTATTTTTTAGAAATTAATTTATGATTCTTTATTAAAACTATTTAAAATCTTGATTCTGATGTTTATTTTTAGTTTAGTTTAGTTTAGATTCTGTCGTTGAAAATCTTTCTTTTCACGGCATTGCTAGTATCACTCACTTGTTACTATTTCACTATTACGTTGCTTTTTTTTTTCTTTTTTTCTATTTTATGCATGCTATACTTGATTTTAGGAAGATCCTAGGCAATCAACCTAATTCAGAAAAGTTTATGCTTTCTCTTTTGTTTTCTCAATATTTAGTGATAACTTTATATTAAAAATTTTAATGTGTTTTTTTTTTTATGTTTAGCAAGTGTAGGTAGATCATTCATCTAAATTTTAGGATGAAATCACATCAAGACATTATTTTTACTCATGTATAAGTGATTAATTGATTTAGGACTTTTAATTATCATTTTTCAAGGGTATGCTATATAATTTGAGATATATTGTTAGTACTCTTTTCATAAAAATTATGATTTATTTTTCATAGTTTAGAGACTAATCCATGGCATAATAGTTAGTATAATCTTTAGATAGTTTGTGATTTTAAAAAATACAAAATATGCTTTGAATCCATAACCTAGGCATATAATTAAAATTGAGAAAATAAGTAAATTTGAATTTAATGTATACATCTTCTATGCTGATATTCCATTATTGTTGTATTAACATGCTCGAATCAATAATTCTTATATATGAATGCTTAATTGTTAATGTGGAGGATTTTAAAATTCTAAACTTTCATAATTTGGTTCTTTTATTTTTTTAGAGTGATTGATAATAGATTGGATTTTCTTAATTGTTTCTCATTGCTTTGCTCGGTTAGAATAATTTAAGATAGGTTTTGGCTAATAATTCTAAATATTTAAATTGAGTCCTTGTGTGATCAACCCACTTACATATTTATATTTCAATAGACTCGTGTGCTTACAGTATTTTTAAGACAAGAACAGCTCGTTTGCCTGTGATTATAATGATTAATTATTTTGAGAAAATGCAATAGTCACAATAGTAACTTGAGACAAAATGATGTCATTTTCTTTTTTGGTTCTGAAATGTTGGTGGGCCCAAAAGATCAATGGTTTGGATCATCTTAGATGAAGCAAAGAATATTGTTTTGCCTTGAGATTCCAAAATCAAATTTATTGTACTTGGTAATGAATGGTATGCAGTATGTTTGGTTAGCAGGAAATAGACATAAATTGGTGTTTTTTTTTTTTTTTTTTTATGGGAAAAGGAAATTTTCATTGAAATCATTTTCCACCGTCAAATATAATTACACCAAAGTTTATTGAAATAGTGATACCCACTTATACTTTTGTGTTGCTATTGTTATCCAGGTTGATATTCTTGTTCCTCAGTGTTATTGCTATAGTTACAGAGTTCAAAGTGGGGAAAATGTTGGCGAGTGAAAAAGCTAAAAAAATTGGAGAAAAAAGCACAAATGAATTCAAGAGAAAGGCAATGGATTTCAAAAATTATAAAAAAAATTGAAAATAATAGCAATCCATTTTATAACTTTTTGGGCATGAGGCTAAATTATTATAGACAAAATGGAAATAACATTATCCTAGACTAATTTGAAGCTTAAGATTGAAATGTTAAAAAAATATAAAAAAGACAATATTGTGAAAGCAAAGTTTTTCTTTCAAAAAAGATGGGTTTAAATGAAAATAACAACTTAAAAAAGATAATTTTGATTGAAAATAACAATTTTTTTAAAGTTTCATACAGAGCACTAAAAAGAAATAAATTTTTAGAAATAAAAAATAGAACTTTTTGTAACTATGGTCATTACTAAGACAAGGGAGTTGAGATAACTTTGGTCCTAAAGCAAATGCCTTCTAGCAGGGTATTGTGTTAACGTAAAATTGGGAAAGATGAATGAAAAGAATGCAACGTAGATAGGCCTAGACTTGGATTATCTAAAGCGCTCAAGGTTTAGGGAAGGGGCAGACCACAAGAGCTTATAGTATGCAGTTTTACCTTATTTTGAAAGAGTTTGTTTTCACGTCTTAAACCCATGACCTCAAAGTCACATGACGACAACTTTTACCGTTGCGACAAGAGTCCTAGCGGGGCAAGTAGATCACGTTGGAAAAAATGTTAGGTGGACGCACACGTGGCAAGTCAATGCGTGTTGACTAGCTCAGTTGGCTTGACCAGCTGTTCTTCTTCTTCTTCTTTTCATTTGGTGAAAGGCTTAACGAACAGAATTGAAGTTCTGTGGAAATAACTTCCTGTCCGAAAAATCTTGGAAGAACCTTCAAACAGGATGAACTCATTGAAGCAGCTGATGGTGAAGGCTTTGATTCGAACCAGGAAGAACCCATCGAAGCTTTCGCCCATTCGGTTAATTAAATTGCAGGTGGAAGTATAAATTAAGCTCTTGACTGCTTACTACAGGCTTGGTACGTCTGATTAAGGTTCTAATATTTGTATGCCAGTTGCTCACTCTGTCTTCCACATGTAGGTAGACCAATTCATGTATCTCCTTGGAGTGAAACCAGCACCGAAGAATTCTTGGGAGAATGTCCCGGGAAAAACCCATCCTAAATCTTTGAGACTGCCAAAGCAATTTGATGCAAGAAGTGCTTGACCTGACAAGTATTGGCAAATTGGTTTCTGGCTGCATCCAACCAATCTCATTGCTCGCTTAGGGACTGTAATAGACGTAGCTCAAGCTTCAGCAGAATCAGACTCTGAAATTTCAAAACCTTGAGACTTCTATCCCAATAAATGAGTGCAACCCCAGCCACACCCAGATTGTCAGAAATAACCCATCAAAGTTGAGTTCCAGCTTGCCTAACCAAAAACAGAGGGAAGGCACCAGTTTGAAATCAAAGCTTTAAAAAAACCAACCATTAAAATCAAAGCAGAGATGGACAGAGGAAATAGAACTGCAAAAAACTCAAAGGAAAAACGTAAAATTACTTCTGCCTTGTCCTTGAATTCCAGGGAAGGCATTGGATTTTCGATTTACTCTTACAATGGTGAAGAAAGCTTTATTAAGCATTTATAAAGTCCGGTAAACTGTAAAAGTTGTTGTTGTGTGACCTTGAGGTTACGGGTTCAAGGTGTGGAAACAGCCAATGTAAGGTAAGGCTGTATACTTTAGGCCCTTGTGGTTTGCTCCTTCCTTGGACCCTGCATAGGCAGGAGCTTTGTGCACCGGGGCTGCCCCTTAGAAAGTTCGGTACACAAATTCTGATGTGGCAGATGAAACCTGTGCTGAACCTGACACATGGGTTTCCATAGCATATTGCTAATGGAGTTACTGAACCTTAACCATCCTAGTGCAATTGTTACTGTTTTGAAAACTCTAGATATCATCATCATTATCAAGATTTTATCGCAATTAGGAGTCAGCTATATGAATCTTGTTCCTCCATTCCTCTCCATTAAGTATAATGTCTTTATTTAGTCTCAAAGTTTTTAAATATCTTCATACCACCTCTATCCACACTCTTTTGGCCTTTCCTCTTTTAAAATTTTTTACTTAGATTACCTCACTTTTTCTAATTGGTGTCATTTTCGGTCTTCGTTGGATATGTCCAAATGATCTAAGTCTAATCTCCTTATCTTATTACTTATTAGCTATTCATAAGTTTCCTCTAATGTTTTCATTTCTAATTTTATCTTACAACTCATCCATCTCAAAATCCTCATTTTAGTTATGCTCATCCTATGTACATGTTGTTCCTTAACTACCCAACACTCTAATCCATAGAGTATGACCTAGAGTTCAGGATATAGATGTAAAAATTAAAAAAACTGAGGGTTTTTGCCCCAAAACCCTTTCCCTTTAGTAGGTGATAAAAGCTAAAGGGGAGTGAGCCCCCTCCAGGGTATACCCTCTAGGGTATGTATGAGTGAGTACATATGTCCACCATTTTTAAAAACAAGGTAGAAGGAACAAAATGATGGAAGATGTGATGATGGCATTGAATACAAGGCCTCTCACTTATTAAATTGCACAAACTTTATGCTTAATTTCAAAAAGTTTGGGGAATTAGTCTCCCTCCAACGCACCTAGCTTTGATGTAATCATCATAGGATCATCCATCAACTGATAATTAAATCAAACCTACTTCAAATTAAGCATTTGTAGAAGAAATAGCCATTTATATTTACAGGGAGATTGAGATCGGGATTGCTCAAGTTAGACAATATTTTAAAGTGTTTGTAGAGAAATTATTTGGATTCCAGTGTGAATTTACATACAAAAGCATATACTAGTAAAGTGTTCCAAACAATTCAGATGTTGGGTAGCAAGCAATTCAAGAGAAATACTTCGGATACATAAGAGGCACGGATGCTCGTCCATTAGCAGGAGAGAAGCCATAGGGACTGAGGTTTATGGTGCAAAACTAGAATCTTATTAGTTGAAAGGTATAATAGCCCGAGGGCCCACCCACTGCAATGATATTGTCCGTGCCAGAGTGCCCATACACCCTGCACGGGCAATATCATTGCAGTGGGTGGGCCCTCGAGTTGTTACAGTGGTATCAAAGCCAGACCCCAACACAGTGTGGGTGGCTAGCCGCACGTGGGCTGCCACGGTCAAATCGCCGATGGAGGCAGACACGTTGGGATGCGTGTCCCCTAAGGGGGTGAGGTGAAGCCTTAGGTCGATGAGAGCGGGCTAATGAGGGCGGGCCGAGAAGGCTGGTAGGCTTCTAGGCTAGTAGGCTTCCAGGTTGAGGTGAGGGACTGATAGTTAGGCCCACATCGCTAGGGGAAAGGGTGCTGGGCTGTTGATAATAGTGCTAAGGACTTTCCTTGCAACGACGTGTTTTCTCTTATGGGGGAAGAACAAAATCGTGCAGGGTGTATAGGCACTCCAGCATAGACAATATTTTTATGGGTGGGCCTCTAAGTCTTCTCTTTGGATCGAAGGACACTCCAAAGTGTTCATCGGCTGTATTAATTACCCAAATGCTGTTGGTTGGAGGATCAGGGAGACCTCAATTTAAACAAGCTATTGATGCACATACTGAAAGCAGATTGGTTCTACCAGATAATAATAGCTTAAATTTTGATCAATCAATAAGATTTCCCAGTGATCCAACGTCATTATTCAACATGCCTAGTGATTCTATACTTGATCAAGCCCTACAAATGACTTTTCCCAAAATTTTGCATTATACAAAACATAAATTTAGCAATCCCTTAATTCCAAAACCAATCTCTTTCACTCTTACAAATGAAACAGAAATGGAAGAAGATTATTTGTCTCCTCTCGATGAACTCTACGATCAAAGTAAAATTGAATACACCACCTTGTTCAAAGGACTCTTTTGGTTGATGATGAAGCAATTTCTTGATAGAGGTCTCATGGTTACTCTGGTTAAGCGTTCACACTCTCGCCTTGATTACTATTGAATGCCTTGCAAAAAGTGGCAGAACTATTAGTGGAGGAAGAGTGGTTATGGTTATGTACGTAGAGGATGGAGTTTGCATAGTAGATAATGGGATGCTTATATTATTGTTTTATGGTTTACGGAGTTTCCTAGCTTTTGCTTAGTTGTTCCATGTAGTTGTTGTTGAAGCTCTGATACCACTTGTTGATGTTCGGATCTACCAATCTGTGCAGATCTGATGGCCAGAAATGAGGATCTAGATTTGATTTGTGAGGACACACACACACACAAAGAACACAAGGGATTAACATGGTTTGGCTGGTTCGGTCTACATCCACGAGAAAAAGAGGAATATAAACCTTCTGTAAATGATTAGGGTATAAAGGAGGAGGATCAAAACTAGATCCTCTCTCTCTCTCTCTCTCTCTCTCTCTCTCTCTCTCTCTCTCTCTCTCTCTCTCTCTCTCTCTCTCTCCCACAAACTTTGATGATCTAACACCCGTTACTCCTATAAATAGGAGATGTAGATCTGAGAGAGGTGTGAGAAGAGATATGTAATCTATCTGATCAGATGTGTTAATAATATTCTCTCCTGTGGATGTAGGCCAAGATGGTCGAACCACGTAAATCTGCACCTCTTTGTGTGTGTGATGTCGTGTGATCCTAAGATCTATGATCCTGGTGGTTAGATCTTTGCCGATTGGTAGATCTGACCCTATCAAAGTGGTATTAGAGCTCCGAACAGTTGTGGTATGTTGAGCTTCAGACTTGTAGTCTGTCAACATACATTCTTATCTTTTGATTAGTTTTACATAATTGTGGGATCATATGCTTCACACTTTATTGTAAAGTTGGTCCGGTTACTCACATGGATTTCTTCAAGAAATTAGCTTCTCTCTTTTCCAATGTGGGTTTTCTTTATAATCATGATATCTAAACCATTACAACAATTCAGGTTGTATTGATTGCCACACCATGAAAATCTATATGTTGAATGAACAATTTGAACCACTATTTTTTCAGTACTGCACAATGGTCAGAGATGTTATGCTTCAAACTTTGGTGGTCTGGTTAATCTTACATTCTTATCTTTAAATTAGTTTTACATAATTGTGGTATATTAAGCTTCAGACTTTAGTGTAAACTTGGTCTGACTGGAGCAGGCCCGAAAGTACACAGCTTTACCTTGTATTTTGTAAGAGGCTGTTTTCATGCTTTGAACCCGTGACTTTAAGGTCACACGAGGACAACTTTTACTGTTGCGCCAAGTCTCCCCTTCCAAAGTTGGTCTGACTGCTTACATATATTTCTTCAAGAACTTAGCTCCTTTCCTTGTATGGTGGAATTCTTCATTTTTTTCTTTTTCTAATCACCCAACTCCATCTCTCCAGCTTTTCCAGTCAGGTTTACCCTTTTTCTCTGCAAAGACCACTTCCTCTATCTTCACATCTTTTCTCCTTACTTTTCTTTCCACAATATATGTCTTTTGCCACTCATACTTCTTAGTTGGAGACTCATTTCTTTGTACTAATTCCACTAGCTTTTTTTCAACGTAAAATGAATATCAGATTTTATTATTATCCCCTCGCTCTCCATCTCTAGTCAGCGGATGTATCCATCTTGTTACTGCAGATGAAATAACTGTTCCATAAAAAGTAAAACTAAGAAATCAGCTGTATTTGGATTTTAAAGTTCCACAGTCTACACTCCCTCTTTCACATCTGCATTTTGTCGATGATGCTATTCTTGTTGCTACCTATGTGGAGGATCAAGTAAGTAGAACAAAAGCTCCTTTGAGTTGTTATGAGATTGTCGTTGGGCAGAAGTTAAATCTTGCAGAAACACAAGTTTTTGGAGTCAGCGTGGCTGATGAAAGAGTCCAAGAGAAAGATTGGAACTCTACAGAGGGCATATTTGGGGCTTCCTCTTGAATTGGACAATCTAAAATGGTTCATCGGAACAAGATCATTGAGAGCTGCCAAAAGAAAATCTCCTCCTGGAAAAGATAGTGTTTGTCAGAGTAACATTAGTTAAGGCTTCCCTCTTAAGTGCACCTCTGTATTGCGTCTTTGTTGCACTGCCCGGAAACAGTCATTCACAAGCTTGAGCAAATTCAAAGATCATTTTGTGTGGAAAGGAGGTGAGAAATCGGGCAACCATCACTTGGTTTCATGGGAGAATGTTTGTAAGCCGACAAAAGAAGGTGGTTTGGGCATTAGGAGATTGAAGAGATTAATGATGCTCTTCTCACTAATTGTTTGTGGTGATACGCCCTTGATGAAGGTAGTCTTTGAAAATCTGTGATTAATGAAAGATACAGGGCAGCTAACCCATAGTGGGTGGACCACAATGAATGCTCAAATTGATCTTCTATCTGTAGATGCATTATGAACTTCGTTGATTCTTTTTAAAATCAAATAGTGATGAAGGTGTCGTCAAGCGACAAAATCAAGTTTTGGGAAGATACTTGGCTGAACAATTCTCTCTTATCAGAGGATTATTACAGTCGTAGAGGCTGTGTGAAATTAAGAGGCTAGGATCTATAACTATTACACAGTCCACAATTGTGATATTCACTGGAATCTTAATCTTAGAAGACCTACAAGGGGATTGAAGGAGACTCAGGTGGCTGATCTTATGTCATAACATGGCAACTTTTACATTGATCTTTGTAAAAAATATAGGATTATTTGGCATCATACATTAAATGAGAGATTCACAGTGAGATCAGCATATTGGCTTCTCACACATCACTCAGCTGATCCAGAACCAACCCAAGTCATCTGGGGAAGGGACAGACCGCAAGGGTCTAAAGTACGCAACCTTTCATTTTTGTAAGAGGCTGTTTTCATGCCTCGAACTCAACCTCAAGGTCATGCAACAACAACTTTACCATTGCACCAAGACTCGCTTGGATGATGATGCTCAACAAAATTAATACACATGATAAGCTTAAGAAGAAAGGGAGGTTTGGCCATTCATGGTGTTACTTATGTAAAGAAGCACAGACTCAAGAGATCACATCGTGTTACAATGATCAGCTGTCTCAAAGTGGGCAATTTGTGAAAAATTTAGTCTCAGATGGTGTCTCTACAATATAATATAGAGTAATTGTGGTCAATGGGCTGATACAAAGATGAATAAAAGGGCAAATATTTCATAGACACTCTGTTTCATCTCTGCAGTGTGACACTATGGAATGAGAGGAAAGCTAGATGCTTTAGAGGTAAGAGGAAATCAGAAGATACTTGGTCGCTTCTGTTCTTAGGATGGCTTCTTTCTGGGCTTCTGTCTGCAAAAAAAAAAGGGCAGCCCTGGTGCATGAAGCTCCCGTCTATGTGGGGTTTGGAGAAGGGGTAGACTACATGGGCCTAAAGTACGCAGCCTTACCTTGCATTTTGCAAGAGGCTGTTTTCACTCCTTGAACACTTGACCTCAAGGTCCCACGACGACAACTTTTACCATTGCGCCAAGGCTCCCCTTCGACTTCTGTCTGCAAAGAGTTTCAAAAATACTCCATTGAATCCATTCTTCTGAACTGGACAGCTGCGATTTCCTGCTGAAAAGGAATACCAAAGAGCATGCCAAAATGGTCTCCACCTCCACCTGAATATTACAAGCTTAACTTTGTTGGTTCTTGTCATGGTAGGCCAAGCGTTTATGTTTTTGGAGGATTGCTGAGCGATTCCGAAGTGGTGGTCCTCTTTGATTATGCATGCCCCTGGGAGTTGGGGATGCCTTGGGGAGCAGCTCCGGTGCACGAAGCTCCTGTGTATGTGGGGTGTGGAGAAGAGGCGGACTATAAGGGTCAATAGTATGCAGCCTTACCTTGCATTTTGCAAGAGGCTGTTTCTACGCCTTGAATCTGTGACCTCAAGGTTACGCGGCAACAACTCTACCGTTGTGACAAGGCTCCCTTTCAATTGGGGATGCCTATGCTGCTGCAATTCTGGCCTTGGAAGCTGGAGTGGAGATATGAAAGCTATTTCACCACGCCCCTCTCATAATAGAAGCTGATTCAAGGAACACTAATACATGGTTTACCTCTTCTGATGATGACTGGGAGGCACCTTAGGAGGTCCTGGAGTTCTATTGATAGGATTAAAGCTTATCTGGGGGACCATTCTGTTACTTTCTCTCATGTTTTAAGATGTATAAATGGTGGGGCTGACACCCTTGCTACAGGAATGTTGCTCGAGGAGACAAAGGGCCAGAATACCATCTCTGCTATAGTCTATTGCCCTGCTTCTCTATGTCTAGTTGTAATATGGGTTAATGGCTATAAGGTGGTTAAGATCTCCTCAAGTTTTCTTTCCTAGTGACTAGATGTTTGTTGTATTTGGTAGTTTGCCAATTAATAAACCACTTTTGGCCCTTGTGTTCCGCTCTTTCCCAGAACCCGGCATAGGTGGGATTTTCGTGCACAAGCGCTGCCCTTTTTTTACCCTTAAAAAAAGGTAAAACATAAAAGAAATCCATATAGAATAAAAAAGACAGATTCCTCACTTATTGTTGAAGGAGATTCCTGGACCTTATTGAGGAGATTTGCCTCCACACTCAAAGCAAGCAAGTTACTTTTCAACATGTTTACATTTGGGCAAATGGAATTTTCTCATTAATGGAATTACAACTCAAAATTCAAAGAAAAAATTTGGATTCCGAACCCTGAATAGGTGGGAGCTTCGTGCACCAGGGCTGCCTCTTTTATTTACAAAGGCTACAATGGTCTAAAGGAGGCAGCCTTACCTTGCATTTTTGCAAGAGGCTGATTCCAAGCCTTGAACCCGTGACCTCAAGGTCACATGACGACAACTTTTACCATTGTGCCAAGGCTCCCCTTGAAACAAGTCCATAAAAGTTGTGCCATTTTCAGATTAGATCTAACACAAGTCCAACTGGAGAACCTTGGGGTTAACTCCCTATTTTAATTGGATTTTCTACTCTTTTGTTTTTGGTACAGCCAAGAATTACAAAGCAAATTATCTACTAACATCCAATTCTAGTTCAGCAATTCCTTGATCTATTTGAAGTGTCCCCAACATGAGAAAGTGCTACCTCGAACCTCTGACGTGGTACAATGAGGGGCGGTGCCTTGTTCCCTATGATAAACTAATTGGCATCTTTTGGCCTAATGTAATTGCATTGGATCCTTAGGATCCATGAGACTCTCTAGATCATTGACAGTTTCCATTGAGAAATGTGGCGATTTTAGTACGATGATCATTCAATAGCAGAATGTATGATCTCGATTACAATTCATAGAACTTTTGTGACAAAACAAGCTCCAAGGATATTTCCAGCTGCTCATTATTTGAAAGTAGGAATGATGGTATAAAGCACGACAATACCATATTTGGTGTAGAGTGCTCCAGCTTTTACTTGGTAGGATCTATGAACTGTTGACCCCCAAACCCTGCATACGTAGGAGCTTTGTGCATTGGGCTACCCTTTTTTATCTATGAACTATTAATCCATGCCATTTATCTAATGAGTTTGTTCTTGGATATCTATAAATTGACCCAAAGAGTCCAAAACCTAGGTTTTGTTTGGTTGAATCCATAATACAGAGCCTTACTTTGTATTTTTGTCTATGCCTTGAATCTGTGACCTCAAAGTTACATGATGACAACTTTACCATTCCACCAAGATTCTTCTTCAAACAATTAAGCATAAAAATAATATAAACAAAAAAGCAAAAAAGACGTTCTATGATTGTTTTTTGAATTATACATAATTGCAAGGATTAATAATATTTAATAATTTGACTCCTTTTTACCAACTTGATAAATCCCTAGATGCAAAGTCACACATGTACAAGTGGGAAAGCTCTACTATGGTGTTGTCAGACTCTACACCAGCATTCCTTCTTGGTAGAAACGTATTTGCATCGTACACGATTAATTAGCACCGGCTCAACGGATTTCATTGTTCTTAAGAGTTATACACATAAACACCTGTGCACATTTTCGAACCCTAGTCATTCACACAAGAGAATCTCTGCACACTGCATTAAGAGGCTTTGGAGCAATAGATCAAATTATTTTAACCCACCATATTCTTAGATTTTAAAAGGATAAATAGATATATGCAGATTGTAATCTAATTTACCAGCACTATCCATATTAATAGGTGTGACTTAAGGGCAATTTTTTTGGGAGATTTAAAATGTTTATTTTGTTAGATATGGCAAAATTTAGTAGGGGGCAGCCCTGGTGCATGAAGCTCCTGCCTATGTGGGGTCCGGGGAAGGGTCTGCCTATAGTAGGCATCCTTACATTGCATTTTGCAAGAAGCTAATTTCACGCCTTGAACCCGTGACCTCAAGATCATCATCATCATCATCATCATTAAGACCTTATCCCAATTAGGGGTCAGCCACATGAATCTTATTCCTTCATTCCACTTTATTAAATACTATGGCTTCATTTAGTCCCAAAGTTTTTAAATCTTTCCTCATCGCTTATATCCATGTTCTTTTGGGCCTTCTCCTTGCCTTTTTAGAACCTTCTACTTGTATTGCCTCACTCCTTCTAGCCGGTGCTGTTGTTGGTATCCTTTGAACATGTCCAAACCATCTAAGTTTAATCTCTCACATCTTGTTACCTATTGGTGCTGCTCCTAAATTTTCTCTAATATTTTCATTTCTAATTCTATCCTTTTTTGTCTTACCACTTATTCATCTCAACATCCTCATTTCTGCAACGCTCATCCTATGAGTATGATGTTCCTTAACTGCCCAACACTTTGATCCATAGAGCATGGCTGGCCTTATGGCCATCCTATAGAATTTTCCTTTTAGTTTGAGTGGCACCCGCCGATCACACAAAACTCTAAATGCACATTTCCATTTGTTCCAACACACTTGGATTCTCTGGATAACCTCCCTCTCAATCTCTCCACTGCAATGAATCATTGATCCCAAGTACCGAAAGTGGTATTTTACAGGAACTTCTTAGTTATCAATCTTGACTGGTGTTTCACTCCTACTCTCCTTGCTAAAATTACATTCCATATATTCTGTCTTAATTCGACTAATTTTAAATCTTTCATATTCTAATGCTTTTCTCCATAATTCTAGCTTTGCATTTACACCCTCCCCTATCTTATCAAGTAAGACTATATCATCTACAAATAGCATGCACCAGGGAATATCCTCGTGCAAATGTTTTGTTAACTCATCTATAACCAATGTGAAAATGTATGAGTCAATGCTAATCCTTGGTGCGATCCTACAGTGATAGAGAAATCATCAGTCACGCCACTAGTAGTCTTAACATTTGTTACCGCCCCCGAGAAACCCCTTTATCACCCAACACCCTCCATATTAACTCTCTAGGGACTCTATTATAAGCTTTCTCTAAGTCGATAAAGACCATGTGAAGGTCTTTCCTCCTCTCCCTATATTTCTATACTAATTGTCTTAGTAAGAAAATAACTTCCATGATAGACCCCCCAGGCATGAAACTAAACTGATTATCTGATACACTTGTTTCATTTTATAGCCTCTTCTCAATCACTCTTTCATAAAGTTTCATAGTGTGGCTCATAAGTTTGATCATTTGATAATTAGTATAGCTCTATATGTCTCCTTTATTCTTATAAATTGGTATAATAGAGCTTTTCCTCCACTCACTAAGCATTTTCTTTGATTTTATAATCTTATTAAACAACTTAGTCAACCAAACTACCCTAATATCTCTCATATGCTTCCAAACCTCTATTGGGATACCATCGGGCCCCATGGCCTTTCCTGATTTTATCTTTTTCAATGCCTCTTTTACTTTAGGTACTCTAATCTTACATTCATATCTATAGTATCTAGTGTTATTTAGATTTATAATATTTTCAATCCTTATATTCCTAGAGCCATTGTCATTTAACAATTTTTGAAAGTATGTTTCCCACCTTTATTTGATTTCATCATGTGACATTAATATCACATGACAACAACTTTTACCGTTGCGCCAAGACTCCCCTTCACATGGCAAAATTTAGTAACTTGTGAAAATAACCACTTTTCGGGACGATTTTAACCACTATTTTTGGTGTTTCCAAAATACACCAAATCATCAAGTGGTGAAGAAATTAATAAGTAGCCTGTCTAAGCCACTTTTTAGATCTTATGTTGATGAATGGCTCAAATCTATTGAGAAACTATTGCTTATACACACACACACACTCAAAAAGACAAAAAAAAAATGCATGCTACTAGTAGCTAATTCATTCACATGGTTTTGGTCTCATTTCAACTTGGTATTTTAATTTTATGTAGAAGGGCCACCCCACTGCACGAAGCTCCTGCTTATGCAGAGTCTGGGAAAGGGGTAGACCACAATGGCCTAAAGTACACAGCCTTACCTTGCATTTTGCAAGAGGCTGTTTCCACGTCTTGAACCCGTGACCTCAAGGTCACACAACAACTTTTACCATTGCGCCAAGGCTCCCCTTCTAGGATATTTTAATTTTATGTGTACACTGTAATTCACCAAAGGCAAGGGTTTACAGCTTTATCATTATCTAAAACATAAACGGCCTCGATCATGCAAATGCCATATATGTAGCTCCCCAAAAATATGCTTGTTTCTTGACAAAAATATACTTTTTAAGAGTATTTTTTTATAAAATAATAAATAAGAAAAAGTACAGTTTACTACACGAAATTATCTTCTTGTTGTGCTTTAGTCCCTAAAGTATATCAGTGCTTGAATTATTGAATTTTTTTTGCTAACGTTAGTCAAGGGACGTCAATAATGTCTGATGTAGGTTCACAACGTTTATTATAAATTTTGAAAAATAATATATGTGCCCCTTGTTTTTCCCACTAGCACATGACTAAATCGTAAAAATGACCGTAATTAATGATAAGCCAAGAGTTTTGAAGATCCAATTTGTTCACAGTAAAACCTTTGATAGAGATGAGCCATGCTTAGGAATTTCTCATTCATCAAGTAATCGTAGCCACTATTTTCTAGAGTTATAACATGTATGGTAAAATGTTTCATTCTCTATTTTATAACTAAAATTAAGAGCTGCGAGAATCATCCAATGAATGAATTTTAGAGCATAACCTATTTAAATCAAGAAGGGGAGCCTTGTGCAACGGTAAAAGTTGTCGTCATGTGACCTTGAGGTCACAGGTTCAAGGCGTGGAATCAGCCTCTTGCAAAATGCAAGGTAAGGCTGCCTACTATAGGCCCTTGTGGTCCACCCCTTCCTCGGACCCTGCATAAACGAGAGCTTTGTGCACCGGGGCTGCCCTTCTTTTTAACCTATTTAAATCAAGAAGAAGGTTCTCAAAAGTTTAGATCATCAAAAATCTAATATTACTTGTTATAGCCATTCTTACCATTTAGTTTGAGGCTTCTTGCAGGAAAACAAGAGACCCAACCTAAAATTTTTATAGAATTTGTCTAGGGACTAAAGTGAAAAAAATATTTCAGGGACAAATTGTTGTTTGTAAATAGTTTTATATCTCACTAGAAAAGATGATGGCGATGAATTCTGGGGATTATTTTTGGGCAAAAATCTAAACCCATTTTTCACATATAAATTTTACTTTTAGATGATGTGGAGGAAATTCCTCCCATCTAAATTTTCTTTTTCAAAAAAATTAAAGAAAAAATATAAAGTCAAGGTTTTCAAGGTTGATGACTGTGAAATCCAAAAACCTCTATCTCGCGAAGCCTTAAATGCATTTTCATTGAAAATTGTCCAAAATTTAAGGATTTCAAGATTAGGATCTTTAGATTCTATATTTTAAAAATATTCTTCAAAACTCAAGAAAAAGGCATCATATGAAAATTCTAAATTCATTGGTAAAAAACTCCACTCATCTTCTCCAACAATATTTGAACCTAATTTTCACTAAAAATCACCCAAACTTAAAGGACTCAGAGATCAAGGCTGCAGAATTTCAAATCTTAAAACTCTAAGAAAAAGAGTATTATATGAGGTTTAAATCTCACCAGCTAAAAGTTCTGATAATCTTCTCCCGGACACAAAACTACTAGCAAACACACTTTAGTCCCTAGGCAAATCTTGGAAAATTTATTTCAAAATATTATAATATAAGTTACGAGGCCTATATCAGATGTTCAATGGACGTTGGACGAAAGAATTTAAGGTACAAAATTTTTTAATAGTTCAAGGACTAAAATGCAAAAACAATTGTTTGCTAAACCACAGTTTAGACTAGTAACAAAATGATAATTTAATATAATAAGTATATTTTTTTTAAATAAAAGTTATCGCCATGTAACCTTGAGATCACAGGTTCAAGGCGTGGAAACAGCTTCTTGCAAATGCAAGGTAAGGTTGTGTACTTTAGGCCCTTGTGCTCCACCCCTTCCCCAAACCTTGCATAGGCAAGAACTTCGTGCACGGGGCTGCCTTTTTAAATTTTTCCTATTAAATATGGACAAAGCATTTTTGTGGCTGGTCCTTTCTTAAGAGTTAGATAAAGGAGAGCCTCTTCGGAACTCTGCCTTAAACAATATGGGATTCTAAGAAACGAAAATGAGTGGCTGTAACTGAAGTAGGATAAATCTATGGTAAACCACAGACCGTTGGATCAACAAACACAGAGCCAACTCTAACATATATATTCCTTCATCAAGAAGAAGAATATCAGTTAGTTTAAGATAATAAACTGTTTATTAAAAGATAATTTTAGGATAGTAAAAAAAACCAATAGTTTAATTAAGTGTAACAAAATAACTCGAGATAATAACTGTAGATTTTCGTAATAAATGTGAACACAGCATTTTCATATGAGCTAATAACTATGAACAAAGCAGAGGTAGTAAAAGAGAGCTTTTTCTGAACTCTGTTTTAACCAAAGTGGCTGTAGCTGAAATAGTATAAATCTATAGAGAACGGATCTCCTTCAACCAGGGCCAGCTCTAACGTATATATTCCTTCGTCAAGAAGAACAATTGCCGGTAAAAGTTTCGGATCCTAGACAGTACATGTAAATACTAAGGAGAAAAACAATGCAAGTTGCAGAAAACTCTATCACAACATGAAACCAACGGTCACGACCGTTTCAAATACTGTAACTCGGAAGTATCAGACTCTTGTATGGTATCAATGTTTTCATGACTTCACTTTCGGACGGGATAAACCCTAACTTGATCAATCACAGGCCCACAAAGAGAACCATAGTCATCGATTCTTGTGTGGTAGAAAGAACTGTAAAATGTAATCCTTGTTCTTGGTTCAAGTGCTTGGAACTTGAGACTTGCAGGCACAAATCCCCCCTTTCCTTTGGAAGTGAATGGAACCTTCACAGTGCTACTGGCAGCGAAAGCTTCGACCATCATTGATCCGTGGCAGCCATTTCTAGCATCTCCCACTACAAATGTGAGGAGGTAGACATTTTTGGGAACGGTTCTTAGGACTTGGGCAATGGCACTCTCTTTTCCTGCTACCAGTTCAACTGCTGCGAGGCCATATGGTACGGAGAAATGCTTCGAGTCGATGTATCTTACGGATTTCAGCGATTCGATGATCCAACCAGGGAGTGGAGAAGTGAAATCTAGTTGTTTGGGAGGGAGGAGGACACCGGAGGAGTTGCTCTCGAACATATACGGACCTTCCTCGAAATCACCATTCTTTGCCAGGTTGCCTGTGATTGAGAGACAAAATATTAGGAGGCTAATGAAATTATATATGAATCTCCCGCAATTCTCAAATATGAGAAGGTAAAAATTACAAGACGACAGAGTTCTTCAAATTCCAGCAACATTTTATATTTGAGCTGTTTCACATGGGGCTAACGATACATGAATAGAGTTGTCCACGGATAGTGGTTTTCTATCCTGCAATTATCAGCAGTAAGACGGGCACCTTGGCACAACGATAAAGTTGTCATTGTGTGACCTTGAGGTGGTGGGTTCAAGGCGTAGAAACATCTTCTTGTAAAAATGTAAAGTAAGGCTTCATACCATAAACCCTTGTAGTCCGGCCTTTCCCTAGACCTCGCATAGGCAGGAGCTTCGTGCAAGGGGGTTGCCCCTTTAATTAGCAGCCATAAGGTTAGCAAATTTCAACCTAACTTATTGTTAGGGAAACATACTGGCAAAAAAATAAGATATGCATTTTGACCATCATGAAGCTCCCAAATAGGCAGAAAGAAAACACAAGCTCTGAATCAGCACTAACAGAAAATCACCTTTGAACTACGTTTGGCTCGTGGACAAACTATCACCTGCTATGGATAGCCCTTAAATCAATGGTAAAGTTATTCAACAGCCCACGTTTTAAAGCTGTCTTATGCTAGAACGTTTTTATCTATGTTTAAGTTGCAAATAAGAAGGATGAAGACTACAACACACTGATAAATTCTTCCCATGATTTGATATCCACAAAAACAGAGGCGAAATGCTTATTTGTACATCTACAAGAGATAACTGGAAGATAAACCAGAAATTGCTTGAACAATGATCTTAAAACTACTACTGAAAAGACTGCAGCAACGTCTAATGATATTAATTGGAAGCAGAACCAAACCACAGAACACAAAGACACAAATAATGGACATAAAAATGTAAACGGAAACCCAGATCAGAAGCTAATTAATTTAACAAACCCACAAAACACAGACAAATGGATACAAAACCCAACAATTTAATTCATATATCACTTTAAACCTAAACAGGAAGTACAGTAAAGAAGAAACAATAAGAAGTATACCTCTTGTGGGCTTTGGAGGGAAGAGAATTTTAATGGCAACTGCATCCAAGAGAGGCCCACATGCAGGATCTTCTTGAATCCCAGGATTGTGAAAAATAACCTTGGCAACGGCAGCAGTAGCTATGAATCCCCAAGCATATGTATCACCTCCATCACTGCTGTAAAGGGTCTGCAAAGGCAAATCACCGGAGAGAGGAGGAACACTGACTCTTAGAGCTTCTTCCTGGGCACATGTTCTTGAAGATCCAAAGGTAAGGGCATATAGAGCCCCTTTTCTGACTGGTATTGATTGGGAGATGGAGGCCTCGTTTCCAAGCCTTACAGCATGAATTCCGCGAGCAACAGGGAAGAACATGCCACCTGGCTGTGGCCCACCCTTGATATACTCAACCAGCCCATGGATTTCCCAGTTGGGCAGAGCAAATTTGCCTAGGATTACAGTTTTGTTTAGATGTTTAGGATGCGGAGGTATCTCAAAATCTCCATTTGGGAGGAATCCTGGAGAAGAGGAAATGAATGTGAGACAGACATGCAATAAGTGTGAAAATATTGAAGTTCTAGGTGACTGAGATTGGGTTTCTGGAGCTAGAAACAAAATCCAGATGAGTTTTAAGTTCAGCAAAACCTCCTATACGGATCAGTCAAAACAAGAACAACCATTTTCTATTCAAAGCGGTCTTCAAAAAATTTGGGGATGTAAATTAATAATTGAAGAAAACAATGGAAGTTCTCGGTTATGCAAACATGCCCCTTTATAGAGGATGAAAATGCCAAACTATTTGATAGAAGCAAAAGAACCAAAGGAAACAGATTAGACCCTGAAAACATTCCGAATCACATTGAACCTACACGTTACCCATTTCTTGTAAAAACACCTCCATTGAAAAGAGATCCAAGGGAAAGAAAGCAAACCCACTACACGGAGGTTAGAGATGTAGAGAGATCACACTGCAGCTATCTATTTTAAGGGTCCAAACTCAACTTCGAACATGTTCTTATCTACTGAAAGACTTCATTCATCCAAGGTCTCCAATGAAAATCAAAGAAGTTTTCGTTTTAAACTTAAAAAATGTAGCAATAAACTAGCAGGAACTACATGCGCAGAGATCCTAAACACTGAAAACATAAATGTGCTTTCGTGTAAGAAAGCTGAAAACCCTCATTGGTCAAGGATCTTAAGTAAAAACTGAAAGCTTTCAGTTCAAATGAAGAAAGAACTTCAAAACCAACACTAAGCTTGTTCAAAAACTTCAGAAAAATGCATAGACCAAGCAATCTAGACCTTCTTTCAAGCGAAGCAAAAGCCCCACATAAATCTCAGCAAACATGGGAGCAAAGAAAAACAGAAACAAAGCAAGAAGCCCAAACAGCTTATAACCCCAAAAAGCTGAAGAAAAAAGAGCATAAAAGCACCATCCAGATATTCAACTGGGAAAACAGGGCTACTGAAGAGGAGGGATTCAACAGGAAAAGAAAGAGGGTATTATTTACATTTTGTTGGAAAACTTTGGCTCAAAGAACACATAGTTCTAGCAGAATGAAACAATTCCAGCACCCAGAATACCAAATGCCTTTCAAAAACCAGATTAAAGCAAGAAAAATACATCATTTGGGATGATCTTACCATTAAGAGGAGCAGCAAAAGCAGGGGAAAGCAACGAGCAGAGAAGAAGCGGAAGCAGCGACATTGTTCTAGCTGGTACAACAGAAAATCCCAAGATAGAAGAAAGGGATTCGTTGAAAGCAGTAAACTTTGAAATAATTTATAGTGAGAGTGAGCCAAGTAGACAGAACCTTTTTTCTTCTTCCAGATATGAGCTTGCTTTTCTCCACAAATCAAGGTCCATTTCATGTGCTCTTCTGCCTTCTTTCATTAATCAAACGCTATTGGTCGGCGTGATTTGCTCGTTTATTGTGGAATCAACCTCCTCGGTACAAGGGTACACTCATTTTCTTCCTTTCTCTTTTGATAATGGCACTCCACTTTTGATTTCATTTTGTACTTTTAACTCGACGAGCATAATAAGCCAAGTGGGAGCCACTTTTTCCATTGATCCAAAGCGTCCATAAATTAACCGTGTACCAAAACTCAGATACTCAGAAGTACTGTGAGCATTCTACAGCTCTTATTTATGTTCTTTAAATGGATGGTTGAAAATCTTAGAGCAGTTGTTTTATATCTACGGACAGACCAATTAAAGGCTTAAATCAAATCATCCAGCGGCGGAAGTTCACTGACCAGAAACGATTTGGATCAGCGAAACAGTGGGGCCGGAATGTACTTTTTCCAGTTCTTCATTGAAGGCTCAATGAAGAGTGCCATTATTAGACAGCAAAGTTCTTTATTTACTGCATGAGACATGGTTAACTTTAAGACCTCTTGCATACAAAAACTACAAAAATGCCATCACAGGGGAGAATCACTCTGTTTGAGCATGCACATCGGTGCACACATTTGTATCTGCTTGACATGATATACACATCCAGACTAACTCTGCCGGTAATCTGAGCCATCTGTTTTTTGCGTTTGATCTTAGATGCATCGTAGAAGGGAGTCCTGGCCTAATAGTAGAGTTGTTGTCGTGTAATTTGGGGTCATAGAATCGAGGCCTAGAAATACCCTAAGGTAAAATATACAAAGTAAGATAGTATATTATAAATCCTTCATAGTTCACCTTTTCTCTAGACCCTGCATATATGTGAGCTTTATGCACCGGGCTGCCCTATCTTAGATGCACCTTGCCACAAAATTCCCCTATTAAGTCAAAGGCTTAAGATCATCCGCGAATGCAAAACCATGAATCATAAACTACCCGAGCATTAAACAAGTAGGTTGGCTGATGTTTCCACCTGCTCATGTTGGTTCTAGGAAGAACGTGTGTTTTCACGTGCAAACTGAGGCACATAATTTTGTATAAGTGCATAAGCTTCTCGTGATAGATCCAACACAGTATTAATATCATAAGTTCTAATCGCATGTTTAGTCGGCAAGAAAAAAGGGCCGTCTTGGTGCACGAAACTCCAGCCCATGTGAAATTTGGAGAAGGGATAGACCACAAGGGCCTATAGAATGCAACTTTGTCTTAAACCTATGACCTCAAGGTCATACAACGACAACTTTTAATCACCAAAAAATGAATAAAAATTAATTTTCACAGAAAATAAAATTCTTCGTAGAAAGTATTTATAGACTTAAAATTGAACTAAATTTTGGGTCTTTGGTATAATTTAATTTAGAGGCCGAAAACACTACCTATGAAAAATTCCTCTTTTTAAAAAAAAATCAATTTCCGTTCATCAATTTGCTGCCAACCCAACAGGCCTTAAGATCTGCCTAAGGGCAAATTTTTCCTTCTGTCGTATGTCTGATCTTTGGCTTTTAGTTTCATATGAAAAAAAACAAAAAGTGGGATACCGTGAAATAATATACTATCAAAAGAAGGAACCATTTGTGTCATCTGAATGAATTAGGATACGAGTTGCTGGTGCGACCTTGGATTTATTCGCACTCCTCATGGTATGTTAAGCCATGCGTGACTGATGGGCGTTGCTGACCCAAGTCCGGCCAGGTAACGTGGGCAGCACATGCGGGATCCGATAGCTTGCCAAGAGATTGCACCTGCCAACCAAGGAACGGCAGAGGTCCACTGATTAGGACATAGAAAGCGTTAGAGAAAGTCACTTTCTGGTTGTTCAAGTCAAGCACCAACCTCGGCTGTTTCCACGTAATTCCCACGCGTTAATGTCCGGAACATCTCATCTATGGTCTCTATCAGCCGTTTCATTTTCTTACCATGGAAAGCGGTAGCCTTCGACCTAACCCTTAAACCCTAAACTTGGAACCCCAACCCTTACTCTAAACCCTGAATTCTGAACCCTAAATTCTGAACTTGAACTCGTGTCCGGAACTGAACCCTGAACGCTAAACCCAGACGGACATGATAGGATCTGTTAACCTGACAGTTGAACCACAAGCTCGTCACTACTGCATCTTATACTCGGATCCATGAAGTTGTATTTGGAGTTAACCGGCCTCACCATGTGAACATTGACGAATATTCATTTAGCATGGACCTAAACGATACAAAAAAGGTTAGCCCGGTAGGCAAAGCTCGCCCCATTATATACAGAGTCTGGAGAATAGGCGAACCACACACAGGACGACGTATGGGTCACCTAATAGCATTGGTTTTTAAGTTTCAACAGGATAAACACATACAGGAGTACCTTGGTTCACCTTGATGGTCTGCCTGCAAGACTTAGATGAGCGTGTTTACACTTTACATCATCAAACCTTGCCCTTCCATTTACTCCAAACCGCGTCTTAGAATGCCGAACCGAAAGCGATTGATCAAGGATCCATCACATGCAGGCGCGTATTCTTTAGCCGCGGTTCTTTGGGATCTGAACCCCCACCACTAAAGTCTCTTTTTCCGCAAATCTATAAATAAAAAGAGGGCGTGCATGAAGCTCCTGCACACATGAGATCTAGAGAAAAGATCGACCATAAAAATCAATAATACATAAAATTACTTATCTTGTATTTTATAAGAGGCTATTTCTACACCTTGAACTCGTAACTTCACGGTCTCCTAAAATAGAGCACCGTACCCAATGCCAGGAACAAACACAGCATCGGCTTTAATGTAATTCCAGGTAGATGGACGAATAAAAGTTCAAAATAATATGTAAAAGAGATTAAAAAAACATATCCTCTTGCTAGAGATGCTAATACTCATTAGAAAATGTTTTAATATTCTAAACCCATTACAACTTTACTTGAAATTTGGACAGAAGATGCATCGGCAAATTGTATGTCCTTGGATTCTCGTACAAAAAGAATATAACACCAGTTACTACCATAGTTGCTGTCAAATAATTGACTGGTAATTATTGTTGATTGCAAGCTAAAGTCCCGCTTGTAGCGGATTTTTTTTTTAAGTAAAGAGTATAAAGCAAACTATCTAGAAATATATTTTAATTCTTAAGTCTATTTAAAATCTTCCGAATAAAAAGAATAAGAAAGAGAGGCCCATGATGTTGTGACCAACTTGTGCCCGGGATTTTCCATTTAAATTGTTGGTGGCACAACGGAAATTTATCCTAGAAAATCTCTAGAAAGTTTGAATCTTGACTGTCAGGGAAAGGTAAGGTTTTGTGATGATGCTGGCCTACAGCTTTGACAGATGAGTCCATAACCTGCTCTTTACTCGGTTTTGTGGTTTGGTTTTCGTTTATTGATTACTTAATTTAGTTTCATTATTGAAAGGTACTGGGCAAGGGGAAGGCCCAAAAGAACGTGGATAGAAGTGGTAAGGAAAGATTTAAAAATTTTGAAACTTAACGATGCCATGATACTTAATAGAGAAGAATGGAGGAATAAGATTCATATGGCCAACTCCTAATTAAGATAAGGTCTTGATAATGATGATCGGCCGGAGCTTCGGTACTGCGTTGGTACGCATGTAAAGCTAAAGCATAAGGCTTTTGCGGATACCCTGATTTTATAAACGGCTCAATTTGTGAGGCCATAAAATGTGATTATTTCTCTATATATTGTAAAGGAGTTCTAATAAAGGGAGTCTTATATTACGGGTCACAGTTTTACTTTTGCTAAACCTATGCAGCATTTGTGTACAATTCCTTTTATTAGGCAGAAGTTAGCCTTTCATTCTCACTCTCATTTGCTAGGGCTACATTTACTCACTCGCAAAGCAATGAGAGAAACTCAAGAAGAGATTAACACAAAGAAAACATATTATTCCTCAATTGAGTAATTTACAACGAGCTTATTTGAGTTATAAATGAGGAGCTAATCCCTATTTATACTTGCTCTCCTTCATCCACCTCCTCAATAAATGGTTAAGATTAATATATATGTTAACCATCTAATGATTGTGGATTATTCTAGAACTTTCTCTCAAAGTTTCTACAAATATCTAAGTTTTATTTCTTTCTAGAAAGTTGCAAGGAAACTTCCACAAATCAGGCCTTTTAGAATTAAGTCTTGTTCCATGGATCTTCAACAACAAGCCTAAGTTTCTTAAGCTAAGTCTATGTGTAACACCCCGGATTTTTAAGACAAATTTTTTTTTTTTTTTTTTTTATAATAATGGCAATTTAAATAAGAGCATTTGGGATCCCATGAGAAAAGATTTATTTAACATTTTACTAAACCTATCTTAAAACTCCGGGTGTTAATTTTTCCTTTCTCAAAATGACGTACATGTAATTTAAACATAATTAAATAATCCGCGTATAAATCAACGTCAAATAAATAGGCGCCTTTATTTTAAATCAAATAAACATCCAAAAGACAGTAATAATATGGCCCAGGGTCTATCCATCATAACATCCCATATAAATGTCCAATATATATCCAAAGATCTAAATCACATCCAAATATAAAGTATGCATCTATAATAAAATTCAAATGATAATCCACACTAATGACTCACATTACTTTCTAAAACTATAGGGCTAGTCTTCACGGCTCTCTCAAGGTTTATCAACACGCTTTTCCTTTCCGGTGTCGCTGAGATCTAAGGCATTGCAAAACAAAGCAATGCCTCAAGAAGCTATCGCTTGTGTAGTACATAGACAATTAATGTAATAAATGCAAGAAATAATGAAACAAGATTGATGAAAAGTCTAACATTTATGGAAATAGTGATATCATAATGCCATGTTCAAATAAATGCCAATTTATTCCAAATGCTAAAACATGAAATTCACTGAGTTAAAACATGACATGAATCAATAACATGGAGCATACAACAAGAATAAGGGCACCCTAAGGTAATGGGTCCCACCACATCGCACTAACATCCCTGATCAAGAGTACACATAGTCAACCTCTGAGTGTCGTCACACCTGTGCATACCATCTATAACAATGCTCATCATACATGCACACATAACAAGAATATGGGCCATCATGCTGCAGTGGCAACCCTCCATGGGTATCAACCACCGCCGCTCTCCGTCGACACCATAACGGGAGACTTAACGTCTGTCCCCATGGAAAGGCTCAGGCCGGTAGTGTGGACTATCCATGTTACCAAACCCCTACCGAATGCCATCTATGGGGCAAAAGGTGTCTATCATATCACAAACTCATCACATCATAATCTCTAAGGTGGGTGGCCTACTCTATCCCTCCCCTAAAGATGACGCCCACCGGCGAGAGCACCCGTCATCAAATATAAAACACGGAAATCATATGTATATGCTAAAACTCAAGAGCACTTACAGCTTGCAATCCCCAAGACATGCCCCTCATCCCTAGGGTTAAACTATCAAAGGACCATTTTAATAAGCCTCTATTCTCATTTCCATGTAAATCCATGCATTTTCTATATATATAATAAGAAATAAGTCTCTAAGTAAGCATAACAATTTAACATCATGCTTGTAAAAGCATTTGAAATAAGTTTATTCAGTAAAAGATTTCAATTTGGAATAACCATCCTGTACGCAATGTCGCATGAAATCCATGGTAAATAAAAATCGCAATTTAAAACACAATCACACATGATGCTATGTTTAAACATGGTTTAAAATCAAGTCAAAACATTAGTTGTCGTCACCTACCTCAGTGTGAGATCACTAGCTTGCTAATAACTCCCTTTAATTGGTATATTCAAGTGCACTGTACATGTCACATCACTATTTTAAAATTTTTCTAAATAAAAAGTGGTCATTTCTAAGTTTTTAAGTTAAAACTAGGTCCGCGTCGTCAATACGGTCACAACGCCTCTTTCGGATCGTGATTTGGACCTCTCTAGCTCCCAAAAATCAAGTTTTAGCGAAACTACCCTCAAATGGGGGCTTGGACCACCATAAGGTGGTTTAAACCGGCGGGCGCCCTTTTCCGCCGGTTTATACCGACGTATACGGGCGCACGAAGGCGCACGGCGTCGGGCAGAACGCCGCACGGGACGCGCGCCGCATCCCGGCCCCACCGCGGCAGCCCAACCACGCACGTTTCCGCACGCGCGCGCCCGTCACAAGACGTGCGCGACGACGGCCATGTGACGTCGTCCCTCGACGTCAGGCCGTGGTGCGTCTTGGCGTCGGCGCGGGGGCGCCCGACGCGTTGACGACGCCGGGAGAAGACGACCGGGATTCCGGTCGCCTCACGGCGAGCTACTGAGCTCCGTTTTGCGTGATTTTTGCGCCATTTTCTTGAGAATTCTCTCTAGAAATCCATTTATGCCCTCCTTTTGCACTAATTTTCTCAAAAACCATGGTTTTTAAACGATTTTTCCCAAGTTCCTAAAACCTCCCTAGGTCGGCTTTTGAGTTTTCTGGGCAATTCCACCGGATTGGATCACTCCCAAATTTAAAGGGTTTGCTCTTGGGTGTCTTTTTCACTAGTTGGACGGTACGATTTCCAAACGGACAACGTTTGCAGTCTATGAAATCACGCTCCAACAAAGTAGCGTGCACAAAGCCCCAAAAATCCGATTTTTTCCTAATTTTTAAATGGTTTTCTAATTAATTTTCTAATTAATAAATACGTAAAAACATAGGTTTTGAGGCTTACCTTGCACCTGAAAGTCGGAGTTGCTCGTGTTGCCGGGGCTCCACTCGCCGAAAATTCAAGTTTTTACAGATCTAGGGTTTTGCGTATCATTCATGGAAAACGCTCAAAGTGGAGCGTTTTGGCTCTGAAAGGAAAGCATAGATATAGGGTTTTAGAGTCTTGGGAAGAGAAACTCTTCCCCACACGTCTCTTCCCACGTCTCTCCGGCGATTTCGCCGGACCGGTAGGTAGACGGCGTGTGTAGAGCGAGTGCCGTTATCAATTTGGACCCCTGTGTAACACGTTTCTGTCAAAAGACCATTTTGCCCTTACAACTTTGACGGCTCATAACTCCCTCGTTTGAGCTCCGTTTCTCGCGTTCTTGGTGGCGTTGGATTCGTATCGACGAGCACTTTCTAATTATTATGTTTTCAGGAAATAATTTCATCCATAAATTTTTATTTTAATTTATTTAATAATTTCCTATTTTTATCTTAAAAATTAAGGATATTACACTATGAGCTATGCAAATCTCTCTTAGAGCTTGCAAGTCTTAGTCACAAGCCTTATAATGCAAGTCTGTGACACTTGACAATGGGAGAGTTGTCGTGGTGTGATCTCGAGGTTACAGATTTAAAGCATGAAAACAGCCACTTGTAAAAGACAAGGTAAGGCTGCATACTATTAACCATCTTGTCTTCCATTTTCCCAAAGCCTTAATGTTCAATCTTGCCCTTTGACTAAACACAATCTTAAAATAAATGATAAAATATTTCACCGACAATTTAAACACGGCTTATCAGAAAAAGTAAGGGGGCACAAGTATCAATGTACTTTTACTATTTCTACTCGGTTGTTACGACGGGTAAGAGCTGGTCATCTTCCCCGATGAAAACACCTCAAAAAGAGATAAATTTTGCTTAAACAAGGATGTTTAATTTTCTGTTTATCGTTTCAGAAGCTAAATTAGATGAAGAACTCGAACGAGTGTTCTGTGGTCCTGTTCTTCTTTTTTGTAAAAAATTTTCTACTAAGCTTAGTAGTTGGACGAAGAACTCGAACGAGTGTTCTGTGGTCCTGTTCTTCTTTTTTTGTAAAAAAATTTCTACTAAGCTTAGTAGTTGGAAGGGTAGTCTTGGCGCAAAGGTAAAAATTGTCGTCGTGTGATCTTATGGTCACGGATTCAAAGCATAAAAACAGGCTCTCACAAAAATACAGAGTAAAGCTTGTATTATAAAACCTTGTAATTCACCCCTTACCAGACCTTGTATAAGCAGAAACTTAGTGTACCGAGGCTGCTTAAGCTTAGTCAAAGTAGAAGTGGAAGTGGAGGAAAATAGCGAGCAAAGAATCTTCTTTGGCTTTGCCTCTCTGGATTCAAATCCGTTCCAAGAGGCAGTATAATATAATATCTTTCGATCCCTATGGACAAGACTCGTCATCAGCATGACCTTCTGGGCTTGTCGCCAACTGATCTTGAAGGGCAAGAATTCGTATTTTATTGCCCAAGAAGATAAACTCAGAACGAGAGATTCCTGCAAGGGGCTTGTCTGCTGAGCAGGCCAAAAACACTGAGTTAATAATTACTACCCTTGTCACAGACTTGCATTTAAAGACCAACGCCCGAAGACTACAAAGGAGGCCTGAAGCTAAGCCCGTGACACCCGGCAAGAAAGAATGAGGAAGCTTCCCAAGCCCACTCAGGTCATGGCGCTGGCCATCGTTGTTCTATCAATTAACTTTCAATATCCTTCCAGTAACAAAGTTGTTTGCCATCAACTCAGAGTTCAAAATTTTTTACGCAAAATATGTATAAATGGAGAGTTCCTTGGGGGTCATGCCGTTGGAATAAGTGTTTTAACCAATGATGTTGTGCGAAGATGCATTACTTGGAGCTTTTAGTCATTTGTTGAAGGAATCATACATCGGTTTCAGAATAATATAAATCTGATTCTATGCAATGACCCAAAACACTCTAAGCCCTAGTAGGAGACTTTAGATTCTATGAGTGAAGAAACATACAAGCCTAAATTCGTGAATGGACTTAATCTCAATGTAGGTAGCCACTTGACCATAGGTGTAACTTTTAGCAAACAACCAAGCAGTTGCTCGCCCAAGTCAAGTTTATAACATGTTTTGTGTGCAAGTATGATTAGCGGCTTTCACATATCACCTTTATTCCATGCTTTGCATGCAAATATAATTATTGGCTTCTGTGTGTCACCTTTACAATAAGGTATGCATGCAAACATGATTAGCTGCTTCTACATGTCATGAAAAACATGTCTAGCTATTTTCCTTAGCTTTAAACTCAGGAACTACAAGAAAATTGCAAAGAAGAAAAGGAAGAGAATGAATACTAGTCACAAGAAGAGAAGGGAAACTAAGGTTCCTCAGATAATTGGACTAATGTAAATGACCAATCTAGTCCTTGAAGCTCTCATTTCTATTTTCTTTAAAAGTGATTTATGTAAATGGATTTCTAAAATGGTCTTTGTATGTAATTTCTATAATAGTTTTGTCATGTGGGTTTTTGTAGAAAGGACTTCTACAATGAGTTTATAAAATGGGTTGTACATGAATTTAAAGTAATCTCTACAAAATTAGTCAGTACTTTTCTATGTTAGTAGATTTCTTGCAGTCCTTTCTTTCTTAAAACTACATTTAGCTATTGCTTTTTCTTCTGAACTAAATTGCGTCAAGGAAATTTGTTATATAATTATGAATTGTGAAAGAAATCTTATCTATACATTTCTTATTGCTTAGACTTCCTCTGCATTGGATTGAATGTAAATAATTAATATTGTTCTTGAAGTTCTTATTCTTGCTTTCAAAGAGTTTTCTCCAAGCAAGTCTCCATGTGAATGTTTTTGCATGTGTTTAAGAGGTTGTATCTTGTTCAAGACTTTTTTATGTGGATTTAAAAGTAGATTTTTGTTACAAGAAATTTCTATAGTTATTCTTTTCAAGCAGACTGTGAATTTAAAAAGAATTGTAATTTTATGATCTATTGTTAAGATTTTCCTATTTTGGAAGGAAGGTGAGTGAATTGTTGAACTAATCAAATTCAGAAGTGCTTTCATGTTTTAAGTAAATTTTTTGTATCAGTGAACAAGTAGATAGAATTAAATATGCATTTAAATTATCAATTAAATCATTAGCTTTTGAGTAAAATATGGCCAGACAATAACCTCTTTAGTGGCTCTGATGAGACATCATTAGGGTAGCAACTCCATTTGATATGTCGATGGATATATTATTGGACTCATCTGATCAATGATATCAGTGGTCTTGGCTGAGATGTCAGCGAAGATTTATAAAGACGACGGGCTCAGATAAGTGAACAATTATCTGACTATGTTGGTAAATGGCCTTTGTTAATTCATCGGTGAGGATTATGTGGACTTCTAGCCAGGTGGCATGAGTGGCCCCATCAATTAATGGGTGACATTAATTCTTCAATAAGGATTATGTACGATCATGATTGAATGCACATATTATATTTATCAACATTTAGTGAATTACATTTATTGAATCTTAGTGAATCAGTTACTAAGCCTAATTGTTTTCATATTTACATAGTCTTCCTTGAATCATATAATAGTTTTGTCTCCAAGGGTTTTCAATTACTATTATTTTATAGTGTAACTTTATTCCAAGTGCTCATAATGTTTTTTACTTAAACGATTAGACATAAAATTGGAATGATATTGAATTTTAATAAATTAAAGGCTGATTTTAGTGCTTTTAAATGTGTTATAATCTAAAGTTTTATTCCACCGAAGCGTTGCAATGTTTAGAATGAAGTGTTTTGAATACATTTGTAATGATGCATACTATTGCTACTTACATGGTAAATATAGGAGTTATTGACTAGATAAACGTAGGAGAAATTTGTTAGGGAATGATTGAGTAATTATAGGAGTTTACTACAGTTTTTCCTAGAATAGAATTCTTTCCAAAGTGTAATTGTATTTGTATATATTGCCTCCATATGTGAGAAGAAAATACGGAAGTTTTTACCCTAAAGTATTATTGTTTACATGGTATCAAAGCTAGGTTAACTAAGCCTTGAGTTGAAACTCTTCACCTTCCAAGCCTATACTCGAAAAACCAAATGGACTCCCAAGGATCTCTTGTTCCAGTAACAACGAATAACCCACCAACACAACCAATCATCATCCAACAAGACAATTCTGTTTTTCCATCAAGTATTATACTCGATGAGACTAATTACTCATTATGGTCTCAACTTATGGAGATGCGAATCGGAGCACGCAATAAGGCTGGATATCTCACCGGGACAACGAAAAAACCTGCACATGAAGACCCAAATTTTGGGACATGGATTACTGAAAATCAAAAAGTGAAAAGTTGGCTTATTGACTCAATGAGTCCATCACTGATGCAATGATTTATTCATCTTTCTACTGCCATAGAAATATGGGAGGCTGTATCAAAAACTTTCTATGATGGATTTGATGAAACTCATCTCTTTGAAATGAATCAGAAATTTTTTTCTATTAGACAAGACGGTAGGCCATTATAGACATACTACAATGAACTTGTAGCTATTTTTTAGGAAATTGATCACAGGTCAACTTCTCAAGAAGGGACTGTTGAAGGAGTAATTCAATTACTTTCAGCAATAGCTAGGCTCCGAGTTCATATTTTTCTAAGTGGATTTGATTCCGATTTTGATCAGGTTTGAAGAGAGATCTTATGCAAAGACCCAAAACTTGACTTGGAAAGCACATATGCATATGTAAGGAGAGAGTATCAACAAACACAGACCATGGGAGGATCTCGCTCAATCTCTAAACTTTCAGTGATGCTGGCTAATCAAACCCGACAAGGATCGTCATCTAGCTCGAGAAAGAATAGCAAAAATCAACCAGCTAGAAAAGCTAATAGTCTTGTGGGTGATCATTGTGGTGAAACAGGTCACTCGAAGCAACGCTGTTACGAAATTATTGGTTATCCTAACTGGTGGGATTTTTCAAAAAAAACCACGAAAGAAAGCTGTTGGGAAGGCTATGGTGGCAACTATGAACGAAGTAGAATCTAAAGGAGAGGAAACGTCAATGCCCATGGCAAATATTGCTCATTCAGGTAGTGTGGGTAAGGCAAATGCTTTCTCTACAATTTCTAGGAAAAATATCTGGATTATTGATACAGGTGCATCTAATCATATGAGTGGAAACTCTAGCCAATTATAGTCTATCAGTCCATCCCCTCAATCCATTGTTTCCACAGCTAATGGTACTGTGTGCTCTATCGTTGGGCAAGGATCCGTTACCTTGTACTATAACTTTTTGGCCTTTTTTCTGTGTTTTTCAGGATATTCTGACCTGAAAGACTCTTGGTTATAGTGTTAAGTGAGGCAAATTATATTACTTGGAATCAACATAGAATGGAGGACAAGAATTCAGTCATGCATTTCAGACTAATAGTCAAGAAAAAGCCCTAGCAAATGTCTGGTTATGGCATCGATGGTTGGGTCATCTTTCTTCTGGATATCTTAGAAAATTACAACCACATCTTTTTTCAAACTTAAGTGATTCAGTTTTTTGTTGTGATGTTTGTGAACTTGCGAAAAGCCATCATGTTCCTTATTTGCCTAGTTTAAATAAAAGTTCTGAACCATTTGTAGTTATACATTTAGATGTATGGGGAACTTCGAAAATTCCATCATTGTCTAAGGCTAAATACTTTGTTACATTTATTGATGAATGTACACATATGACTTAGATATCACTACTTCATAATAATAAAAAGTGATGTTTGTACAGCATTTCAAGAATTTTGCAACATGGTGAGCACTCAATATTGAAAACCAATTCTGGTTTGGCAAACTGATAATGCCATGAAATTTATGGATGCCACCCTTGGAAATTTTTTGAAACAACTTGGAATTCGCCATCAGACCTCGTGCACTTATACTCCGCAATAGAATGGCTTAGCGGAAAAGGAGGAATAGACAAATATTAGAGGTGGCTCGTGCTTCTGTCTTTGGAATGAACATGCCACATTTTATTGGGGAGAGGCAGTAAAATCTGCGATTTATCTTAGTAATCGAACACCATCTCGGGTTTTAGATTTTCAAACTCCTCAACAAAAAATGCAATCCTTACTTTTCATTCCTCATCTCCCAAACCTTGAGCTTATAATCTTTGGCTGTACAGTGTATGTTCATATCCCTAAGACTTTGAGAACTAAACTTGACCCTTGTGCAAAGAGATGTGTATTTGTTGGATATTCAGATGTTCAAAAGGGGTATCACTGTTATGATCCTTAAATTGAAATTTTTCATGTAACCTTGGATGCCTCTTTTCGGGAGTTAGAACCATATTATTCAGGGGGAGTTTCAACATCTTCCCTTCAGGGGGAGAATGGTGGTGAAGGGAATATGTTACAAGGCACAAAAAGAAATGCAAGTGAGTGCTTAGAACTGGACGAAGTTGTCGATATTCCACGCAATGCAGATGAGTGCTTAGAACTGGACAAAGTTGATAGGAATGGCAAGCATGAAGAATAGCCTAGTAATATAGACTTGCCTACTTTAACACCATTAACCGAATGGTGGACCCAGAATATCCAAAATGACAGCTCTCAAGTAATCTCAAGTCCAGTATCTAATAATTTTAGTAATGAGTTTCTTGTTCCTCTTTCAAAATACCCACAAAGATCAAACAAAGGTGTACCAAAGAAACAATATGAACCTGATCATAAAGCAAATGTCAAATATCCTATCAACAATTATGTTTCTAGTCAAAAATTATCTGAGTCATATGCACTTACTATTCATCAATTATCCAGTGTTTCTATTCCTAGTGATGTGCAGGAAGCCTTGAATGATCCAAAGTGGACTAAGGCAATGAATGAAGAAATGGAAGCTTTGCAAAGGAACTCTACTTGGGAACTTGTTTCATTACTCGAAGGAAAGAAAACAATTGGGTGCATATGGGTATATACTATAAAACTCAAGGCTGATGGGAGCATTGACAGATATAAAGTGAGGCTGGTTGCAAAGGGTTATACGCAGAAGTATGGAGTAGATTACCAAGAGACATTTGCACCAATAGCCAAGCTAGATACAGTCCGCGTTCTCATCTCTATTGCAGCAAATCGGGAATGGCCCTTAAAACAGTTTGATATTAAGAATGCTTTCCTCAATGGAGATCTAGAAGAAGAGGTATACATGGAGCTGCCACCAGGTGTGAAGCTTGATTCATCAAGCAGAAATAAAGTTTGCAAGCTAGAAAAATCGTTGTATGGGCTCAAACAATCACCTAGAGCCTGGTTTGGGAGATTTTCAATGACAATGAAAGCCTTTGGTTATAAACAAAGTGGTGCATATCATACCTTGTTTGTAAAACACAAAGGAGGAAAAGTAACAGCTTTAATTGTGTATGTTGATGATATGGTCTTGACAGAAGATGATTGTGTAGAAATGAAGCTTCTACAAGAACACTTAGCTACTAAATTTGAAATGAAGGACCTGGGACAGCTAAAATACTTCCTAGGTATCGAAGTAGTAAGGACAAATCAAGGAATTTCTCTTTCACAAAGAAAATATGTACTTGACCTCTTAACTGAAACTGGAATGCTTGCCTGCAAACCAGCTTAAATGCCTATGGAAATGAATCATAAGCTTGGAATTTTTCCAAATCAAATTCCAACAGATGTAGGGCGCTATCAACAGTTAGTTGGGAGGTTAATTTATCTATCTCATACGAGGCCAGATATAGCATATGCAATGAGTGTTGTCAGTCAATTTATGCATCAGCCAAGTGAAGAATACATGGATGCAGTGTACCAAATCATGAGGTACTTGAAAGGCTCTCCAGGAAAAGGTATGTTCTTCTCAAAGAATAATGTTTCCAACATTGAAGGATACACGGATGTGGATTGGGCAGGTGATCAAACAACTAGAAAATCTACATCTGGTTATTTTACTTTTGTGGAAGGAAATCTTGTAACTTGGAAAAGCAAGAAGCAAAAGGTTGTTGCAAGGTCAAGTGCAGAAGTTGAGTTTCGCGGTATGACTTATGGAATATGTGAATTATTATGGATTGAGTGTGTTCTATTAGATTTTGGGATTAAGCATACAAAAGCTATGAATCTTTATTGTGATAATAAGACTGCTATTGAGATTGCACAAAGTCCTGTACAGCATGATCATACCAAACATGTTGAAGTTGATAGACATTTCATCAAGGAAAAGTTAGGTCAAAAGATTATTCAGTTTCCTTATGTAAAGTCTAAAGATCAACTTGCTAATGTTCTTACAAAAGTGGTTTCAAAAAGGGCATTTCATAATGTGATTGTCAAGTTGGGCATGTTGGATAATTATGCTCCAACTTGAGGGGGAGTGTGGACGTGAGCTGTTTACAAGTGTAGATATAGGAGTTGTTGACTGGATAAACATAGGAGAAATTTGTTAGGGAATGATTGAGTAATTATAGGAGTCTACTATAGTTTTTCCTAGAAGAGAATTCTTCCCAAAGTGTAATTGTATATGTATATATTGCCTAGGCTATGTGAGAAGAAAATACGGAAGTTTTTACGCTAAAGTATCATTGTTTACACTTTCCAAAGTAATTGAACCCCAATGACTAGCCATTACTTTTCTTGCAGAGCTATGATTTCACTGAGATATTGACGAAATATCTTAGAGTAACGGAGTTTAAAGAGGAAGGAAGACTTTTTGGCAGAAGAAGAATGGTGTTAAGAAGTATTCATTGAAGCAGTAGAGCAAGACTAGGAGTATTTCTTGTTCCTAGGTCACCACCATTTTTATGGAGATGTTTTGGTTTCATTTCACAATAATAAGTTTTTGGTTGTTATGTAGTGTACATGGTATATATAGCATCAAAATATTGCTAAATTTCTGTCAGTTTGGAGCTGTGGATCTTGAATAACCCTTCTTCAAATGGATGGTCACTAAGTACGATATCCTATTTGAGAGTCCTGTGAGGGAGAACCAGAGTTATGCTTTTACGGGAGAGACAAAGGCTAATGCTTACAATTGCACTGTGCATATATGGCAGTATTTTTATCATTTCAAGACTCGGGTACTTCATTTTTGGAGTCTGACCGTGCTGATTATCAATGGCTTTTCTTACAACAATTGCATGTTTTGTCCGTCATGAATGCAGTTGCTTAATTAGCTAATTATAAGCTGTTGTAGGTTTGGTAGATTCCAGTATTCACGTGCTGGAGTAGGAGAATTACTTGCACCAGTTGCATGATTCGTCTGCACAGCTTCGTATGTATGCTACTCGAGGTTGGGTTCAATTCCAAGAGTTCCAGGCTTGCAAAAAAACCTCTTTGCAAAATGTAAGCTAAGACTGCATACTATTGACTATTGTGGTACGCCTCTTTCCCGATCCCGCATAGACAGGAGCTTCGTGCACCGAGACTGTCCTTTTAGGACTTTTTCCTGGTTAAGTTATGCAGACATTTGCAAATAGTAGACTTATCTGTTACCATTGAAAAGGAAAAAGAAAAACATACGACTTATCTCATCAAATATGTAACTATCCATTTTCATTGAGCACATACAATAAAGCAGATTAATAATGGCAAGGTCTCAATATCCTTCACGGATTATTGTCTAAGGTGCCCACACCAAGCACTTCTCCAGAAGGAACTGACCATTAACCCATGCCTTGTATTTATCTGCGATGAAGGTGAAGGATATTGTTTCCATTTATAACAATCTTAAAACTTCATATATAAGTAAGAACTGTAAGAGCTTGTTGCACCCAGAAAGAGCAATTGAAATGAATTTGGTAGGACGGAGACCTGCAATATTCACTGATCCAACAGAGAGGAAAAAGAAAAGATAATGAATATCTGCAAAACAAAAGGATACTGAATTCCTCCTCACTCATTTAAACTCAATTCTGATGGTTCCAGCCTTGGCAACCCAGGGCCGGCTGCAGTGAGAGCTAAGGAATCATAAGGGAGAAATTCTTTTTGATATTGCTGGAAGAGTGGGAGTTACTGATTCTAACAATGCTGAAGTCATGTCAGTATGCCATGCTTTAAATATTGGACAGGCACTCAAAATAACCCATAGTTGTAGAAGGTGACTCAACTAATGTCATCAGTTGGCTTAATCAGAGGAGCCCCTCTTGGAGATTCTTGATGTGTTTGAAGAGATTCCGTTGGACGCAACGGAAGCAAGAGAAGTTCATACAGGTTTACGTCGGCTAACTTTGATGCTGACCGTCTGGCCAAAGATGGAGCTGAATCTAGTGGATTTCAGGTTGGCTACTGTGGGAATCAGCAGCAAAATGAAGCTTCTTCTCAACAGTTCGATCCTGGATGACCAGCAGATTTATTTGGGTGTTTTGGAACCAGAAATCTTCAGATATTTTTCTGCTGCTGCACTCTCCTCTCTCTATTATGAGGGTGACGTTTTGGTGTTGCTTCGTACTGTTACTCTCTGCTTTTGCTACTGTGGTTTTTCTCTACCTGCCTTTTACATATCTGATATCCTCTGGACTTTGTATCTTCCTGCTTGAATATACAAACCGCTACTCATAAGAAAAAAAACAGAAAGGGTACAGAACAAAGAGGTGCAATCTTTTCCTGCCGCCTTCACGAGCATATCCACACTTCAACATCAAGATCTTCTACCAATTGAGGTCGGATACATGAATTTTGTTCCTTCATTTCCTTCTATTAAGTACCATGGCTTCGTTTAGTCCCAAAGTTTTTAAATCTTTTCTCACCACTTCTATCTATGCTCTTTTAGGCTTTACCCTTGCCTTTTTATTGCCTCACTCTTTCTAATCAGTGCCGTTTTGGGTATACTTTGGACATGTTTAAACCATATAAGTCTAATCTCCCTCATCTTGTTACCTATTTGTGCTACCTGTAAGTTTCCTCTAATATTTTCATTCCTAATTTTATCCTTTCTTATCTTGCTACTCGCCCATCTCAACATCCTCGTTTCTACTATGATGAGCAAGTCCACATTTGAGAAACATAAATCATACAATAAACTTTCAGGTCAAGATGGAGCTGCTAATAGAATGCAATATTTGTTAACAAAAAATATAGTATTCAGAGCGCCAAGTTTTATTAAAATGTGAAAAATGAGAAAATATAAGAAGTCATTACTAAAACTGGTCTACCATCAACCAGCCAAATGGGAAAATGTGATTACACTTTGAAATTTTCTCTCCTTTACGAGCTCTGTGAAAGGTCCAGAAGAATCTGAACCATCTGAATTGCTATCATAGTTGTCTCAGACTTCCAAAAAGGGCCCTCAGACATTTTCCAACAACAATAGACACCATTTTAATACTGAAATAATACGCCATTTTAATGGTTGAAAAATGTTTTCCAAAATATGCCAGTCAAGTCTAGCCACCATGAATATTAGTGACGCTTTCAGTTCGCATATCCCAATTTTCAAGCCCAAAAAAAGGCAGCCTCAGTGCAGGAAGCTCCCTCCTATGTGGGGTTTTGGGGAAGAAGGGGACCACAAGGGTCTATAATACATAGTCTTTCCTTTGTATTTTTTGCAAGAGGCTATTTCCATGCCTTAAACCCATGACCTCAAGGTCACACAACTACGCCCCCTTCTCTCAATTTTCAAGCACAAACACTCAAAATTTTAAATCTATTTTGAATCTTCCTAATTAAAAGAGTATAAAGCAAACTATCTAGAAATATATTTTAATTCTTAAATCTATTTAAAATCTTCCTAATAAAAAGAATAAGAAAGAGAGGCCCATGATGTTGTGACCAACTTGTGCCCGGGATTTTCCATTTAAATTGTTGGGGGCACAACTGAAATTTATCCTAGAAAATCTTTAGAAAGTTTGAATCTTGACTGCTAGGGAAAGGTCAGGTTTTGTGATGGATGCTGGCCCACATCTTTGGCAGATAGTCCATAACTTGCTCTTTATTTGGTCACATGACGACAACTACGCCCCCTTCTCCCAATTTTCAAGCACAAACACTCAAAATTTTGAATCTTCCTAATAAAAAGAGTATAAAGCAAACTATCTAGAAATATATTTTATTTCTTAAATCTATTTAAAATCTTCCTAATAAAAAGAATAAGAAAGAGAGGCTCATAATGTTGTGACCAACTTGTGCCCGGGATTTTCCATTTAAATTGTTGAGGGCACAACTGAAATTTATCCTAGAAAATCTCTAGAAAGTTTGAATCTTGACTGCTAGGGAAAGGTAAGGTTTTGTGATGGATGCTGGCCCACAGCTTTGACAGATAGTCCATAACTCGCTCTTTATTCGGTCTTGTGGTTTGGTTTTGATTTATTGATTACTTAATTTGGTTCCATTATTGCATTGTACCGGCTGGAGCTTTGGCACTATGTTGGTACGCGTGTGAAGCTAAAGCATAAGGCTTTCACGGATAGCCTGACTTTATAAACAACTCAATTTGTGCGGTCAGAAAATGTGATTATTTCTCAATATATTCTAAAGAAGTTCTAATAAAGGGAGCCTTATATTACGGGTCGCAATTTTACTTTTGTTAAACCTGTGCAGCATTTGTGTACAATTTCTTTTATTAGGCACAAGTCAGTCTTTCATTTTTACTCTTATTTGTTAGGGCTAAACTCAAAGAGAACCTGTTATTCCTCAATTGAGTAATTTACAATGAGTTTATTTGAGTTATAAATGAGGAGCTAATCCTTATTTATGCTTGCTCTTATTTATCCACCTTCTCAATAAATAATTAGGATTAATATATATGTTAACCATTTAATGATCGAGGATTATTCTAGACCTTTCTCTGAATGTTTCTACAAATATCTAAGTTTTCTTTCTTTCTAGAAATTTGCAAGAAATTTTTTCTCACCATTTCTATTTACGTTCTTTTGGGCTTTTTCCTTTCCCTTTTAGAACCTTCTACTTTTATTGTCTCACTCTTTCTAATCAGTGCCGTTTTGGGTGTACGTTGGACATGTTCAAACCATCAAGTCTAATCTTCCTTATCTTGTTACATATTTGTGCTAACTGTAAGTTTTCTCTAATATTATTATTTCTAATTCTATCCTTTCTTATTTTGCTACTCATTTGTCTCGACATCTTCATTTTTGCGACAATGAGCAAGTCCACACTTGAGAAACATAAATCATACAATCAACTCTTAGGTCAAGATGGAGCTGATAATAGAATGCAATATTTGTTAACAAAAAATATAATATTAAGAGCGCCAAGATTTATTAAAATGTGAAAAATGAGAAAATATAAGAAATCATTACTAAAACTGGTCAACCATCAACCTGCCAAATGGGAAAGTGTGATTACACTTTGAAATTTTATCTCCTCTACGAGCTCTGTGAAAGGTCCAGAAGAATACGAACCATCTGAATTGCCATCTCAGGTGTCTTAGACTTCCAAAAAGGGCCTTCGGACATTTTCCAACAACAATAGAAACCATTTTAACACTGAAATAATACCCCATTTTACTGGTTGAAAAATGTTTTCCAAAATATGCCAGTCAAGTCTAGCCACCATGAATATCAGCGACACCTTCAGTCCACATTTCCCAATTTTCAAGCACAAAAAAGGGCAGTTTCAGTGCACAAAGCTTCCTCCTGTGCGAGTTTTGGAGAAGTAGCAGACCACAAGGGTCTATAGTACATAGTCTTTCCTTTGTATTTTTTGCAATAGGCTATTTTCATACCTTAAACCTATGACCTCAAGGTCACATGACGACAACTACGTCCCCTTCTCCCAATTTTCAAGCACAAACACTCAAAATTTTAAATCTATTTTAATCTTCCTAATAAAAAGAGTATAAAGCAAACTATCTAGAAATATATTTTATTTCTTAAATCTATTTAAAATCCTCCTAATAAAAAGAATAAGAAAGAGAGGCCCATGACGTTGTGACCAACTTATGCCCAGGATTTTCCATTTAAATTGTGGGGGGCACAACTGAAATTTATCCTAGAAAATCTCTAGAAAGTTTGAATCTTAACTGCTAGGGAAAGGTAAGGTTTTGTGATGGATTCTGGCCCACAGCTTTGACGGATGAGTCCATAACTTGCTCTTTATTAGGTCTTGTGGTTTGGTTTTCATTTATGATTACTTAATTTAGTTCCATTATTGCATTGAACCGGCCGTAGCTTTGGCACTCCGTTGGTACGCGTGTAAAGCTCAAGCATAAGGCTTTCACGGATAGCCTGATTTTATAAACGGCTCAATTTGTGAGGCCATAAAATGTGATTATTTCTCTATATATTTTAGAGGAGTTCGAATAAAGGGGGCCCTTATATTAATGGTCGTAATTTTACTTTTGCTAAATTTTACTTTTGCTAAACTTGTACAGTATTTGTGTACAAAATTTTTTTATTAGGCACAAGTCAGCCTTTTATTCTTATTCTTATTTGTTAGGGCTATACTCACTCACTCGCAAAAGTAATAAGAGGAACTCAAGAAGAGATTAACTCAAAGAGAACCTGTTATTCCTCAATTAAGTAATTTTCAATGAGCTTATTTGAGTTACAAAGGAGGAGCTAATCTCTATTTATACTTGCTCTGCTTCGTCCACCTCCTCAATAAATAGTTAGGATTAATACATATGTTAACCATCTAATGATCGAGGATTATTCTAGAACTTTCTACAAATATCTAAGTTTTATCTCTTTCTAGAAATTTGCAAGAAAACTTCCACAAATCAGGCCTTTTAGCATGGATGTTCAACAACAAGCCTAAATTCCTTAGGCTAAGTCACGCGCCTAAGTTGTTCATTGGTGTGTCGGGAAGTTTCATCACTTCATAGATGGGGGGGTAAAGTGAATGGCCCAAACTATTCAAAACTAAGATGAGCAAGCAAAAGGCTAAATTCTCATGAAAGCTGAAAATTAAGGGTCCCTCTGATTGGATGAGTAGCTTCACAAAATTTTGATTGACTTGTTTTATCCTTAAGTGCATGGCATACTTGTAATTAAATATAGGTCTTTTTGTCATTTCCCCATAACAAAACTATTGCAAAATTGTGACAACTAATATTATATTATTATTAGGTGATAAAAAAAGAATATATGTATGTATGTATGTATGTATGTATATACTACCTTTAAAGACCAAAATAACCAACGCCATATTTACAATAACAACACCATAACTCAAGAATAAAATTAGGCCATCAAATTATTGTAAAGCTGCTCCTAGGCAGAACATGCTGTAAATTAAAAGAGCCCCATAAATAAATATCACAGAGGAATACTTGACTCTTATGGGCATTGGCACACACTTGTGTGATAAAGATGCCTCAGCTTTGGTTGATCAGAACCATTCATCTAGTTCCTTTAACGTTAGATATATTAAATGGCAAGGTATCACCAAGATTGAATAAATCTAATATCCCATAAAAGTGCTTTTCATTTCGTTCCTTTTGAATCATTCAATGAACATTATTTATGAGCATCCATGTCTGTATGAATAAAAGTACAACGTTCAGTTTCTAAATTCATTCAATCAACAATTTTTTAAGATTATCAGTCATCAACAATGAGAGAAATCAGATAAATAATTCTGATCAAGCCAAGGCGAGGCCCACAATAATATCGTGGGGGTGCATTGCACAAGCGTGCGTGATGCACATTTTGATGCTTATAGACTATTTTATGTTCAATTAAAATTACAACCACTAATTTTTTAAAGCTTTTTAGAATAAAATATAAAAGGTTAAAATCATCCAAATGCATTGAAACTCTAGGCCTGCCACACATCCAACGTAACTTTGCTGCAAAACTACCAGGTTAACTCCCATTAGCCAAAAAGAATAAAAATATTTTTCAATTCTTGTAAAAAAAGAAAAAACCACAGAAACAAAAAGTTGAGTTTCCCCCCTTCTGCCAAAAACACAATGCCATCGTCTTCTTCCTTTTGTCCAACAAAATGGGTTATGTGGAAAAAACCTTGACAACTCCATTTGAGGTCTCAAAGAAAGCAAATTCACTGTGGGTGTTCGGCCTATTTTAAGAGAGTGTTCCCATCAGCACCCTATAAAAAGTAGGTAATGTGTGAGAAATTAGGGCATTTGGATGATCCTAATCATTTATTATGAATTTTTAAAAAATTAATAAAATAAACTATTTTTAAATTTGATATAAAAAAAACGCAAGTGAAAAATAACCTATAGATCTATATAAGAAGTTTTACTATGCATCCAAAACAAAGCGTTAAATTCTCTTGTAAGAGTTGAAGACCAAGTAGGATACTGAGATAGCAAGCAAAGGGTTGACTTCTCTTTTGCGAGTTGAAACTCAAGTAAGATACCTAAGTTAGCAAGCAATGGCACGAATGGTTAAGCAACATTACGACGCCTGATAAACATCTCATTTAGCAAACAAGACGCAGAGAGTTTCACTTAACCATTTTTCTTCAGGGGCCAGAAGGTGTAGTATTCCGCTTCTTTTTAAATAGGGACAGAGTCGACGTTCGTTGCGGTCAGCCTCTTAACTTTCATTTTCCTCTTTTCAGCTTTCATCTAACTGTGGTGAAGGGTTTTCTTCAGTTGGCTTCTCCATGGACTGGGGCCTACCCTGATGTTCATGGTTTGGGGTGGCGGGGGGCATTCGTAGGGATTCGTCCCATCCAAGCGTGATACCCGTGCCATCAAAAGGATTTCAAAAGGGAAGAAACTCAAATATTCACAAAGATCTACAAATTGCTTGTCAGTCTAAATCAAGATCAATCTCTGGTGGGCCTATAACCAAAAAATTCGGTGCATGCAAATTGTAAAGACAAAGGACACATCGGTTATTCTCATCCACTCTAGCTGCCTGCTAACCCACCCCATCAACGGCTATGATCAGCACACATCCGTGCGCATGCGGCCAGAACGAGTGGACCCACCACCACGGTGGATCTGCCTTTTCTGTGGCTGGTCGGCTTTTTGGACTTTAGTTTGTGTCGATCACATCCGACGATGCAGATGAGCAGAAATATACGAAATTACTCCTTACGAATATTCCGGGGCCCACATCAGGTGAGTCGTCGTCTTCCGCCAAGTGACAAAGGCAGCAAGGTACTGCCAGATGGAGAAGTTCGAGCAGCGCAGTTTGGCAGAAACCCTACTCAACTTTCCTCCACTCACATAGTCCACGTGCCGGGAACAGCCCAGGCCGCACCAGCGGTCGCTCTCTTCCGGACGATCGCTTCCCTTCCAACTTCCAACCGCAGCCCGGCGCAGGTTAGCACCCAACTTAACGTACATCATAGACGATGGCGCATGCCAAAATCTGTGTCGCCTAAGCACGTGATTTGTACCCTGACTTTACAATGGTCATTCTCATGCTCTAGGGCCTACATCCTCGCAGACACGTGGGCCCCGTTGTAAAGCCACGTTGCATATGCTGACGTAGACTTTCTCAGTTTCACCGTTACGTTCTGCCAAAGAACAGTCTGGCAAACGCTCGAAAGCGGAGAAGAAAAAAACGGAAACGGGTCCAGTTGCCGCAACTCCATTCGTGCTCCATGGCCTCCTGCTATAAATAAACAGTCCAAACCACTTTTCTTCCTCCTCGTTGCATTTTCGGCCTGTTCTTTTCTCTGCGCTTCTCCTTTTCTCTTCTGTGAAGAGTAGTCTTTTAGGGCTCTGCATCCAAACAATCTTCCCAAGTAAGCTCCTTTCCTCTCCCTCTCTGAATCAGTGGGTAGATCTCGGAAATGCTGTTGAATAGATCATTTTCTCATTGATTCTCTCTCTCTCTCTCTCGTGAAAAGATGAGATTTTTTTAAAAATGGATTCCGGATTTCTATGCAGATGTCGAAAGCTGGTGCGATGGATCTGGCATCTGGTTTAGGAGGAAAGATCGATAAGAAGGAAGTTCGTTCGGCTGTCGATGTGTACGTGCTGCAGTGCTTGTTTTGTTATGCATTTCTGCTTTCGTTCACGCATGCATGTTTCTCTTTTATTCGTTGTGCTTTCTGGAAATGAGTCTTATGCGGATCTGATTCCTTTTTCTTGTAATTTTGATGTGTTTGCTGGCCGCATTTGATGTGAGCGATTTCTCACTGTAAAGAGTGACTATCTTGAAAAGGATGCGGTTAATCTGCCAAATCTCCATTAACAGTACAGTTAAGTAAAAGTCAGTGAAAAATTGAAGATCCGGTATTTATGGGGATTGTAAGGATATGAATCCGAGATGAGTGTCTTTATCTGTAACTGTTTCTGTAATTTTTAGGTCTCGAGACATTGCAAGAAAGACTGCTGACAAATGAGGACAATTTTTAGAAATACTTGTCGTATTCAAGACCGGTGAAGAAGAAGCCTGCTTTCATTGAATGTATCTCTGAGTTTAAGCCAAAAACTGAAGATTCAAGTGTAGAATATGGTTTGAGCATTTTGACTGAAAATTCATTACATTTGACTGTAGGTTTCCTAATAGTGTGTCCGGTCTGGGACGAACTTAGGAACTGATCTATGTTTCCAGAAGATTCAATACTCTGAATTTTCAGCAGCTTAGAAGCAAAGTTTTGTTCTGTAGACAAAGCAAGAGAGTTGAAATTTGGAACAACATATTAGGACTAAGATTTATCTTTACCTTTATAGCTATGCCATGAAAGAACCTATGGATAAGTCAAGAAATAGCTTTTGAATCTATGACTTCTACTGAACATTAACTGCATAAGATGAAATATTCTAGTTACTAATGTTATATTTCGATGGACTAGCTGTGAAACCGATAAAGTAACAAGGATTAAGTTAAACCTAAAGAGCTGATATTTGTTCCTTGCTGCAGAGCTTGCACTCTTGTTAGGTATTGAAATCCATTATACTTCAAATCCAAGTTAGCTAAACTTCTTTCTTTGCACATGCTGCTGGAATGCTTTCATCCTAGACACAGGTTGACTGTAAAATTCCGTCAACAGGAGCTTTCCCTGGGTTCCAGAACAGTCCTATGGATCAGTCTGAAAAATCCAAAGTAATTCCCGGAAGGATCCAACTTGGTGTTGGGAGCTCTGCTGATCCCCTGTTAACACCTTCCTATTTACCCGGACAGCACCTGAAACTTCAGGCTCTTAGTATCCTCGGAAGAGCTAACAATACTGTAGCTTAGTGACTGTCTATGATCTTGAATCCATTGGGAATTATATATATTGACCAAAGCCTGTTCAATATCTAAGACTAGTTTGGACTCCTATGGCAATGATATTTGTCCTCCTAACTATCTGGAGCTGCTAGTTCTCCAGTACTGTTACTTCTTTCAGTTCGTAATCCTGGGCCTTGCATGGTTCTCAATGTGATAGCTATTGACTCTTTATGACACTATTTTTTCTCTTGATAATTTCACAAACTTCAGTCAGCAGTCACTCCTTCCTGGGTATAAAAGAGACTGAAAGTCCACACCTGTCCATCATTGCTTCAAAAGGCATGACGACTAGTTAGAACAGGAAACAAGTTTGATACTTCCACCGCTATTACTTTCTCATATTTTACCTTCAAGTATGAATGCTCTTGGTAATGGAGCCTTTATTGAGGTATTCACAACTAGCTGGATCTGTTGCACCATTCAAGGAATGTGACAGTTTCATGTACAGATGGGTACTGAATTAGGCTTTGCATTGTAATTGTTTGAACTTCTTTGCAATGATATCCAACCTAAGATGAAGTTGAAGAGTTTTATCTATAATATCCCTTTTCATTGGTTGTTTGAGTTTTGTTTATTTAAGATCTTTCAGTCATCCTATTAAAATTTTGAATACAGTGTTTGTAAATGTTTATTATTTATTTCCATTCACATGTTATACATTGATGTATATAACTTATGGTTATATATTGCCTAATGATTTGTAACATATATGTGTAAATGTACCTCAATTGAAGCCCAACATTTTTTTGTGTAAACTTCTAGTAACAAGTTAATAATGATGACTGCAAGTATTGATTTGTAAAGCATCTTAATGTTTTGAATTGCCAAATCATCTGCTTATAGAGGTTGAAGGAATGTGTGACATGCCCAAACAGTTAGATACTCCCTCTTTTGGTAGTCTGGAAGCAGGTTAGCTTTGACTTGATTCTGTCAAGTATCAAAAATTTTGTTATCTTAGATGATGTTTTCCATGAATGATTGTAGTGATCAATAAAGTGGAACTGACTGGGAGATTTCCCTATATATGTGTTTTCCATGGTTCACTGCTCTACTACTTATTTGTTGATGATACACCTGAATTGTATTAATGAGATTTTTTATGCAGTAATCTACTTCTAATGAGATCTTTTCTGCTGTAATCTAGTTCTAATGAGAACTTTTCTGCAATTATCTAGGTATGAGAAATATCATGTCTCTTTTGGAGGGGAGGAAGAAGCAAGAAAATCTAACTACACTGACATGGTAAGATAATATTACTATTGTTGTTGTTACTATTTTTCTTATAGGTGTTGCAAGTTAGTTCCAGACATGACTTCTGCTCTTTGACACCTATGGGATCATTTATACAAATTTTCCTGCCTCTGCAAGGCCGTATAGAACTCCAGTATATCAATTAGATTCTAAACCTTTTGATGTGTCAGTTTTTAGATCCATCACTAAACTTTTGTCCATAGGTCCACACTATGTGGGAGGGAGAGTCCTTTCTTATTATTATTTGGCGTAGATATTTTATCAAATGTATTTAATGTGTGTTTCTTCATCACTAAGCAGCCAGTAGGATAATATGAATAGAGGCTGTGTGCTTATGTCTCCTATTTGTGTGGTCCAAAAGCTTCTAATGCTAACTCCTTAATTATTTAAACCATGCGAGGATTCACCCACCATAATGACAACATTCCTTTCTATTGTGCTTTTGTGCCTAAATTCTCTATTTCTGGAATTAAGTCTCATTTTCTAATTTTATGGTTTCTATGGAGCTAGACTACAACAATTCTTCCCATCTCTACCAAAAATATGACTTGTGAAGAGGTAAGTTTAATTGATTGAAGCACATCTGGTATATGCTTATTTTAACCATCTGTAATAAAAACATAATAGATATTTAGCTATGCAACAACTAATAGAGGTCTGAAGCAAAGTAGGTTTGCGAAACAGGCCTGTAGTAATTTAATCATTTTCTTTAAAGGTCTGGCTCTAAAGGAGTGCAATAAATCTTCCAATCTCTACTAGAAACATGACTTGCGTGGAGATAAGGTGAAGCACATTTGGTGTATGCTTAGTCAAACTATCTCAAATAATCATTTTCTTTAAAGGTCTGGCTCTAAAGGAGTGCAATAAATCTTCCAATCTCTACTAGAAACATGACTTGAGTGGAGATAAGGTGAAGCACATTTGGTGTATGCTTAGTCAAACTATCTCAAATAAGAAAGTGATAGACATTTAGCTATTTGCAACTGAAAAGAGGTCATAAGAATAGTAGGTTTTCAAGACAATCCTACAGTAATTGAATCAGTTTCTTTGAAGGTCTTCCATAGTGTTAGAGAGTTTTGTTTCAGTTCATAAATTCTTTTTTAGTACAAATGATTCCATTCCCTTTCAAGAAAGAGAAAAGAAAAAGGAAAGAAGGTTCCTTTTTACATTGAACACGATCTTTATGCTACAAAGTTTCATCCTAGATGTTTGATTTAAGAAGGAATTTTTCATGGCAGACACACAGATTAACAACCATTATATGTTGACTTCAATCGTTCAAATGTTATGCAATGCCACCTTTCAAGCAGTTCACATAAAAAATAAATACATGTTGTCTATATTTTTGGAGTACTTTAATTATGATAATTGGCTGCTGTATCTCTTTGAGAGGTTCTAGATATACTTGAACAAGTAGCGTCACATGTCATTAATGTGGCAAATATTTATAACTGAACCTATTTTGGTTTCTGAACTTCTACGTGTAAAACGATTAACTTACAATTGTAAGTGGATGGTACGTCCTCCTAGAAATGGAGGAACGGGGCCATCTTCACTTCAAGAATTTAGGTAGTTGGTTTGTCCTCTGTAATGACATGTCGATGGCTGACTTACTATTTTAGCATCCTATGATCTTACCCTACGAAGGTGGAAACTGTGGATGATGTTCTTCTCATGCAACTCTCAGGTAAACAAGTACTATGATCTTGTGACCAGCTTCTATGAATATGGGTGGGGAGAATCTTTTCACTTTGCTCACAGGTTAGTTACCTCTTTGCTGTACATATTAGATTTCCCAGGTTTTCTTTCTTTACCAAACAGACGGTAAACCAAGTTCCATTCTACATGCACTTAAGGTCATCAGCGTAGCTTTCTGGAGAATTACAATATTTATTCTTGCAGATGGAAAGGAGAGTCACTTCGAGAAAGCATCAAGCGGCATGAGCACTTTCTTGCTTTACAACTAGGCTTGAAGTCCGGAATGAAGGTTTCCCTATCCTTGCTCTCAGATGCATAATAACAACCTTTAAACTTGTTTCAATTTTGATTTATCCACATTGTCAGTATTGAGTTTCTGGCTTGTCACTGTAGGTTTTGGATGTTGGATGTGGGATTGGAGGACCACTACGAGAAATTGCTAGGTTTAGGTAAGTGCTAACTTGTTGCCTTGGTTCATATATCTAAACAGTGAACTTCTACCCTTGATCCTGAAGAAATGAATGGACACTGGTGCAGTGTGTATTAGTCCTAATGCATAGTTCCAATGGGAAGCCTGCATCCAAGTTTAATATTTTTCCATTGTTATGTCTTATTTATTCTTAATATTGTAAGAGTATGCACAAAGGAGTGGAGTTTCTGTGCTTTCTTATCCCAATAACCAATCATAATTTGAAATAGCAAGTATCAAGGCCCAAAAGAACGTGGATAGAAGTGGTGAGGAAAGATTTAAAAACTTTGGGACTAAATGAAACCATGGTATTTAATAGAGTGGAATGGAGGAATAAGATTCATGTGGCCGACCCCTAATTGGGATAAGGTCTTGATGATGATGATGATGATGATGAATTTGAAATAGCAAGTAATTGAGTGTAAGTGCTAGCTTCTTGACATAGGAACCTCTGAATCTTTTAGTCTGACAAACGACCCACTTATGGGAAAACTAGTCCAATGATCTTCTTACTAATGTTACTTTTGTAACTGCTTCTCCTGTTTTCATGGTCTGAAGCAGTCAACGTTGAGTATGCTTTACATTTTTGTAGCAATCTTGAAATGCACCTTGATCCCATCCATAAGTAAGCTTATTAAGACTTGATACTCATCAAGCAGGTCATGGTGCTCCTCAGTACTGTAGTTTTTCACTAAGCAAGTCATTGTTGTTCTGTATACAGTAATTTCTAATCAATGTCATTGTTGTTCTGTATACTGCATTTCCAATCAAGCATGTCTCTGTTGTTCTGTGAACTGTAATTTCTTATCAAGATATTCTGTGTACTATATTTACTTTGTTTAGCAAGCAGATTTAAAAGTAACTTTTTTAATATATATTTTCTGCATAATTGGTTAATGGATCTCACTAAGCATGACAAAGGCCTTCCTATCATTTTCCCTTCACTGAATTATGTGCAACTCCAGAAGATGTTTCTTTTTGATATTCTTATTCTGTTATATATACTATTTTCAGGTAATATAGAAAAGTATACTAATAACAACTTTGAGATATTATTCATGTGAAGATGGTAATCTCAGTATAGAAGCATCCAACTTTCACCAGCTTGCTTTGTGATAATAAGTACTGAAAGACAAACATTTATCCCCTCGAGATGCATATTGGCATATTCTGGGAAAGTCAGTCCTATAACTTGGTTTGTTATTGTGATATTCTTTTAGGAATAGCTTCAAGATGACAGCTTTCTATGGTTTGTTGCAGTTCAACATTCGTTACAGGGCTGAACAACAATGAGTACCAGATTGCAAGAGGAAAAGTATGCCTTTTGTCTCTTTGTTGCAAGGAGACGTACAGATATTTTCCTTCAGATGACTTGAATTCTTTTTCTTTTCTTATTATGCTCCTGTTTCACGTTTTTATGAACTGTTAAAAAAATGTGTCCTATTTAATTTTTACACCAAATGATGAATAGGAACTCAACCGTTTAGCAGGAGTAGACAAGACCTGTGACTTTGTGAAGGTCAGTGTTTCTTTTCTTCTATGTTAAATATATTATTGTTGTACATTTGTTGTACATGGTATTTAATAGAGTGGAATGGAGGAATAAGATTCATGTGGCCGACCCCTAATTGGGATAAGGTCTTGATGATGATGATGATGACATTTGGTAAATGCTTGCTCTATCAAAGTTAGATTTATTTGATTAACTTTATAAATTCATATGAGCAGTAGTAGCCTAGTTGAAGTGTATCGAAGTCTATTACTAGACATCTTGCCTGTTGCAGGCTGATTTCATGAAAATGCCATTTCCAGAGAATACTTTTGATGGGGTATATGCAATAGAGGCTACATGTCATGCCCCAGATGCGGTTTGTATTCTAGCACTGACTTCATATTTGGGGTTTCAATTATTTCATGGCTACTTAAAGATATATTTTTCAGGTTCTAAATTCTATGTATGGCCTTAATGATTGTTTCTTTCTGGTTGAAACAGCTTGGGTGCTACCAACAGATCTATAAAGTGTTAAAGCCTGGTCAGTATTTTGCTGCATATGAGTGGTGTATGACTGATGCTTTTGATCCTAAAAACAAAGATCACCAGAAGATTAAGGTCATAAACATAGTCACCAGCTATTAGTTTCTATATATGCATATGCAAGTAATTAATGCACAAGTGAGTAAATTCAACTCTTCATGGAGACAGGGAGAAATTGAGATTGGTGATGGCCTTCCGGATATTAGAACAACTCACCAATGCCTTGAAGCTTTGAAGCTTGCAGGATTTGAGGTAAGAAGCTGAATTGTTGAATTTGAACTTGCTTGAATTTTGTTAATATGGTTTTGTTACCATTAATTGAAAATCGTCATTATGGTAATTCTTTCTAAGGTTATTTGGGAGAAAGATCTTGCTGTCGATTCACCTGTACCTTGGTATCTGCCTCTGGATACAAGTCGCTTGTCTTTGAGTAGCTTCCGTTTGACAGCTATTGGACGTTTCATCACAAAAAACATGGTACTTAAAATCCTGATGCTTCTCATTCTGGATGTTACTTTAGAGTTAGTGGATTGCTTCTCCAGATGCTTTATTTTTTCTTCTTTAAGTATCTTACGAGTAGATAACACTTGAGTTTCTTATTTCTTCCACAGGTCAAGGCCTTAGAGTATGTCGGGCTTGCGCCAGAAGGAAGTCAGCGAGTTTCATCTTTCCTAGAACAAGCTGCAGAAGGCCTGGTCGCAGGGGGGAGGTGAGATTCATGCACGTAAACTGTCTCAAATATGATATTTCTCATGCTTCATGGAGCCATTGCATAAACCTGTTAACATGTGCCCAGCTTCTTACTTGTCCTACATGTAAATATGTCAAGGGAATCAAACTACATATTGACATGGTCCAAAATTTTAAATTGAGGAGGTTCCAGTACAATTTCCCCAGAGAGATTTAAAGCCCTTATATGGAAGTCTGCACGCAAAAGGAGAGCCTTGGCGCAACTGTAGAGTTGTTGCCGTGTGACCTAGAGGTCACAGGTTCAAGGCATGGAAACAGCATATTGCCATAAATGCAGGGTAAGCCTGCATATTATAGACCCTTTGTGGTCCAAGTTGCTCGTCTTCATTGCCACATTTTAGAGTACACCATTTACCATGGATCTTCACGGGATAATCCAGACAACTAGTATATGCTAGTGGAAAGTAAACAGATCATAGGGTTCAAGAAAGTAAGAGATCTTAACAGCGGAGGTTTAACATCTTCCAACTGAGAAGATTTTTGGGATGCTGGTACCTGAGCTGGGGTGTGAAAGATGAACAGTGTTTTTCACCAACCCTAGTGTACTTTTCTGTGCATGGACCCATATGCTGATTTACACACACAAAAACCAAATAACAGCTCTTTCCCTGATGGGGATTCTCTCATGTCTTCCTTCTGCAGCCAATTGACTCAGACCTCACAACAGGCACACATGAATCCCTGCTCCTTGTTTCTTTTAGTCACCAGCTTCTTTGTTAGGTGCTTATGATTTCGAATCTCATTAGTCATCACTCATTTATGACCTTTTCTCTTTAACTGGAAAATTCGTGGAACTCCCGACGTCATACTTAATTTTTCTCGCATCAAGTCCTTGGTTTCATCCATCTGTTTATTAGTTTCCTCGATATTGTTGAATTGTAGTCATTATACGCCTGTTTTGATTACTTCCGTGAGATGTTATCTTAAGGGAAACCTTGCGGGATATTCCACTAAGAAAGTAGAACAGTTAGGTTTTGTCCAACCAAACAGCTCCAGTTATCTCCACTCATTTCCATCTTGTTATTTGAACTGGTCAATAACCGCAAAGCTTACACATTCTCGTCTTTCGCGCAGGAAAGAGATCTTCACGCCCATGTACTTCTTCCTGGCCAGAAAAGCTCATTCCGACTCTCAAAGATCTGGGGAAGATGATCAGGCTGCATAAGCTCCGTAAGGTTCCTAACCTTAGCGGTATCATAATCAATGAAGTAGAATTAGATCAAATGTACAGGGGAGCTGTTTCTCTCCTCTTATGGCAGTCCTGTATTTGAATTCTCAGATGTGCTTCATAAACTGCAACTGCGAAAAAAAAAAGTGAGAAATTATCTCTTGGTAGAGATTATAAAAATGTAAAAAAGAGAAGCCGTGTAAACTGCACCATCTGCATCTTTACTATCGAGAATGAAGAACGCGCAAATGAAGGCTAAGTGTTGTATGGAATATGTTCCTAACCTCAACTTATTTAGTCTGCCACCTGAAAACGATATTATGCTTGATGGATTTAAGTTTTGAAAATTGTATTATTTGTTTCAAAAACATCTAAGAAAAGTTTTGTAATTCAATGTTGAGGAGTGATAAATCCAAGTGCCATTTGGATTTATCATAATCCAAAGTGCACTTTATTTACCTTCTACTTGCCTTTTTTTTTAAAAACCTAAGCTGCTCACCATGTTGGGAATGACTTAGATGGGCTAAGTACCAAATTTTACACCGGATAGATAATTTTTTTTTTTTTTTTGCTGCATTTTTAACTACCAGTTAGATATTTTATCCTCTGTTCTATTTGCTGTGATCATTAACTTAAGAAACATACGATAGTGTATCAAACAGGTGTAAAATATGGTACTTAGCATATCTAAGTTTATCTCAAAAGCCATTCTCAACATAATATGGTGCTTAGCCTATCTAAGCTATTCTCAACGGCTTAGATCTAAAAAAAGCTATAAAAAAAGAAGGAAGCAAGTAAGACGTAAGTAAATTATGCTTGGATTATCATTTTGATATCTATGTTTCTCTTTGGACGAATGTCGTTCTGTATGCCTCTTCTCTATTGAATCTCCCATCCATGTTGCACCCAGGATGCGCATGCTGGACCTGGGAAACCTTAGAGTTTCAAGTGTAAATAATATCCATTAAGGGCACTTTGATGCACCTTCAAGATGCAAATTTGGTGTGATAAAACTTAAATGTAAACATCAATTCTTCAGTAGCCAAAGAACAGCGTTTGGTATGATCCATCCGTGCCTGTACTAGTTGGAGATTAACCATTCATAAATTAAACAAAAAAAGGTTGTGTCTATGGACTCGTACTATCGGCAGACCGCCAACGTTTTCCAGAAATAGGGGGAGCAGAAAAGCTAAGCTTGATGCAATGACGACCCCAGCCAAGCTACTGATAGAGGAACTGGTTCTGTATACTTAAAGCAAGAAACTTTCTTTCTAATCTTCTCCGTTTGAGGATCTTAAACCTCCCATTGGTGAAGATTTTCCTAAATTCTTTGCTTTTCCCAGTTCTCTTAGTGCATAGTCTTTATGAGATGTACCCAGAAAATAGCAATTTTTGGGGCTCCGGATTTTCGTCTGCAAGTGGCCTTAAACTTCATTTTGTCTGTAAGTAGCCCTTTACATGGAAACTATTAAAACAGCCGTGAAGTGGAGGGACATTTTGGAGGTTTTATTCTCGCCTTTTTCTTGAAACAAAACCGGTCAATTGATTTGAAGGAAAAGTCCACTTTCAGACATTGCAGACTGTGTTCTTTACCTAAGGAATGATTGTAGTTCCGTTATAGGCTAAAATCGAAGTAGGGGAGTTAAAAATCCTCATAGAATTTTTTTATTTTGGCCTACACCGCTGCTACAATCAATGCTTAGATGGAGAACATGGTCTGAAACATTGAATCTGGAGGTTTCCCTTCAAAGGATCGAATGGCCAAACTGCCTTTATGTAAACAGTTATAACAATTTTCAGCCAAGGGGCTACTTACAAATGACTTTATTTTCTTCAAACATTTTAAATTTTTTCATCCAAGGGGCTAATTACAAAAGACTTCACTATATTTTCTTCTTTTTGTTGAATGGTGAGCAGACACACTCGCACACTCCTTGAGTCGTGTTGAACTTGTGAAGGATTGAGACTCTCTTGCACCAGTGTGCGCGCAACTTGCAAACAAAGACGAAGTTTTTGGCCTACTTAAGTTTAGGGTCGCAGAGCTACCCGGAAACCAAACACCAGAGCCATTACGTGGAATACAGCAGCTTTACCTTCGAGGGGTGAATACCTTTACATTGGACAGAGTATCTTTAGCTTGGAGGCTGAATAGCGGTACTTCACACCGCTTGAGGCATTCTTGGATTGAAATACTAGCTAGCACATTCTGGTGATATGGTTAGTGACCTTGAGGTCATGGATTTAAGGTGTGGAAATAGCCTCTGACAAAATGCAAGGTAAGGCTGCATACCATTGACCCTTGTTGTCCACCCCTTCTCCGGACCTTGCATATGAGGGGGCTTTGTGCACTAGGGCTGCCCCTTATACATTCTGGTGTTATGGTAACAGGGTTAGTATGTTAACTTTGCTAAATGACACTAAAAATTTGTAAACTGCCCAGCTTTTGGTGATCAAAACATTCGTCTGCTGGGTCAATTTTAAAGCCTACTCACAGCAAAATTCATTTATTGCATTAGTATTACCTTTTGCTGCCCTTAAATGTTTAACCTTTTTACGCCCCCACGCAACAACAAGACTAAAATCATCCCCGTAGAAGTTTTTGCTACAGAATCTAAGCCAGTACCCAGCAGAGAATGTCTCTCATAGGAATCCGATCATGGTGACACAACATATAGCCATGGATCAGCACAAAAGCACCTGATGGATGCAACTAAAATCTAAAGCCTTGCATATGTAACTGTCCTTCAAACAAGAAAAAAAAAATAAAAAATGCCTACTGAACCATGGGCCTTCATTATACAACAACAATAAAAGACAAATTTAGCTGTAAATACCTAATGTACAACTGGTTGTCCATAACCTAATTTTCTATCACTTGCGAGGCCTCTTTCTAATTAGAGAAGCGCTCGCTCTGCTTCATCCCCTGTTTCCTGTACAAGTTGAAATCAGTCTCGTGTAAAGATAACCTCCTTTGAAGGAACCATACAGCGGCTGTGTTCTTCTGAAGCTCAAAATGCAATCAATTCTAATGCAGTCGGTTCGACTGGTTTCACATTTTGCAGCAGAATGTAAACCCCCATGGGACTTCCTACTCTGATGTGGGCATCAAAGAATTCTACCAGTTCCTGCCTGGTAAGTTCCCTCAGTGCAGCAACCTGCTCCGTTTACATCAGTAACAATGGGTCATGGATTAAAGACAAAAGCTGAATTTATAATTTTCATAAGAATGCTTGAGAGGAATTTATGCCTGAAAGGAAACCGTGCAACAGTAGTGGGTACCATCTACAATTTCTCGCCAAAAAAATGCAGATTCATCCCCCAAGTTCTTGTGCTTCTCAAATTTCATATTCACATTTCTCTGTTGACCAAATCTAGAAATTAGAACATTCCAAAGCAAAAGGAGATGGATCCAAATCTAGCAGAGGTAAGAATTCAACCACACTCATATTTTTAGGAGTTAGGGCCAGGTAGTGATGCTTAAAAATGTAGCTTTCCTGAAGGAAGCTTAGGCAGGATTATTCGTCCATTTTTTCTTCACTTTCTTTTTATCTTTCTAATTACTGGAACCTTATACGAACCATTTGTTTCTCTTCAATGGATAACGAAAGAAAACAATACATTAATCAAGGCAAGACGTACAGAACAATGGATACGAAGATAGTGCTGGCCTTTCAGATTCCTTACACATGCCAAACCTACTAGCATAGTGGAATTCCCATAATCATGTCACGAGCACTAACACAGCAAGATAATATAAAATAACTCAGTTGAGAAATTGTATTAACAGTCCATTGATGCATCTTATCATGCTAAAAGTTGGTCAAAGGATTGCCTTTGACATCCTAAGAAGCAATTGATGAAGTCATATTCATTGGTCTTCAGATCTTTCCAAAGACCCAATCCTCAATCGCCATCCTACTACATTTGATTTTCCACATACATTAATTTTGTTATAAGTGAAGGTGCCCAAGAATAAAGATATATGAACAATCTTCAAATACCAGAGAGCAGGGACCTTCCCATGCACAGGAATCTTCTCTAATTCATTGAGGCTCTCGTCATCGTCAAAGCCTTATCCTGATTAAGGGTCGTTTACATGAATCTTGTTCTTCCATTCCTCTCTATCAAAGGTCATGGCCTCATTAAATCCAAAAGTTTTTAAATATTTTCTCACTATTCCCATCCAAGTCCTTTTGTGTCTTCCTCTTAATCTTTCAGACCTTTCAACTTGGATCAACTCACTCCTTTTAACCAGTGCCGTTTTCTGCCAAAGGCCCCACCTTTGCTTGATCTTACCTGTTGATTTGACTTCTTCCACTTAGGTACATGGGGCTTAAAAAATCGATCGTTGGATGATTTTATCATAAAAAAATCTCTTTTTTGTGTGTAAATGTGGACCTTGTTTATCCTAAAGTCGACTTATTTATATTTTTTAGATGATAGACACCATTGAAGGGGAGCCTTGGCGCAATGGTAAAAGTTGTTGTCATGTGACCTTGAGGTCACGGGTTCAAGGCATGGAATCAGCCTCTTGCAAAAATGCAAGGTAAGACTGCCTACTTTAGGCTATTATGGCCTGCCCCTTCCCCGAACCCCGCATAGGCGGGAGCTTTGTGCACCGGGGCTGCCCTTTAGATGATAGACACAATTGTTGTTGGAGTAACAAATATCAACCAAAGTGGAGCTTTTTTGTAAAACGTCTCAAGTAGTTTTTGGTAACGACAGTCCTTATAGAAAATTATTAGAAAAATTATAGTTTACAACTCTTAAGTATCCTTTTATTACATTTTTGTCTTTGGATTTCTATTTTTGTATATTAGTTCTTCAACTTGTAAAATAATTTCACTGTAAATCCTTCTGTCCAATGTCTGTTGACGAATGGATGTCTAATGTGGGGTCTATAATGTATTTTTTAATTTTTTTAATTTTTTTTATATAGATTTTGTCTAGGGACTAAAGTGAAAGCAAACAATAGTTTAGGTATCAAATTGTTAGTCGCAAATAGTTGTGTATGTCATCAAACAAGATGATTGGAATGAACTCCAGGGATCATTTTCTAGAAAAGATCCAAAAGTATTTCTCACAAAATTATTCTTAAATAAAAGGATTTCATAGATCAGATCAACTAGAATCTAGATCTGTTTTCTAAAAAATCAAAGCAAACAGTACAAAAATCAAGGTTTTCCAGCTATGAAAACCAACTTCCTTTTCTCGATGAAGCTTCAAATGCATTTTTGGCTGAAAATCATTTAAATTTTAATGATTTGTAGATTGGACTTTTGGATTGTAGATTTCAAAACCATTTCTATTAGAACTCCAACAAAAAAAGAAGGTATTGTATGAATATTTTTAATTACGTTGGCAAAAACTTTGATTATCTTCTCTAGAGAGATCTAAGTATATTTTTCACTAAAAATTGTCCAAATTTTGAGTGTTTGTGGATTGGAACCTCTAGATTCTAAATCTACAAACTATTTTCTAAAACTCTAAGAAAAAAATGGTATCATATGCAGATTTTAAATCTCACTGGCGAAATGCTTCAGTCATCTTCTCCTATGAGATCCAAACCTATTTGCGCCCAATAGTTTAGTCCCTAAACAATTGTTTCTATGTCACTTTAGTCTCTGGATAAATCTTATAAAAAATTATAATATACATTGTGGAGCCCACATTAGACTCTGTCAATGTTTGTTGATGTTCATCAATGACAGGGTATGGGAGGTCTCTATGGTGAAAATTTTTCTATTAGTTGAGGGACTAATCTACGAAAATTGAAGTTTAAGGACTAAAGTATAACATACGATAATTAAGGATAGTAAACTATCCTTTTTCCAAATTTTATTATAAGTTGACATATCCCCCTTGGTAAACTTTACGCAAATAAGATTGATGGGAGCCTTGGCGCAACAGTAAAAGTTGTTGTGTTGTGACCTTGAGATCACGGGTTCAAGGCGTCGAATCAGCCTCTTGCAAAAATGTAAGGTAAGGCTGCCTACTTTAGGCTATTGCGGCTATATGTATCAAATTTTTTGAAAATTTTGACAATATTTTGATATAACACACACTCTCTCTCTCTCTCTAGTAGCAAGACCTTTATCAAGAGAATCATAATTTATATCAGTTAAAGCATCTAAAGGAAGGGGAGCCTTGGTGCAACGGTAAAAGTTGTCGTTGTGTGACCTTGAGGTCACGGATTCAAGGTGTGGAAACAGCTTCTTGCAAATGCAAGGTAAGGCTGTGTACTTTAGACCCTTGTGGTCCACCCCTTTCCCAGATCCTGCATAGGCGGAAGCTTCGTGCACTGGAACTGCCTTTTTAAAGTATCTAAATGCAGCAAATAATGCAAGAAAGTAGGGGCTAACTAAATTACAAAAAGGTTCATAGACGACGAACGAGAGGCTAGAAGAACCGCCTGCATGCCTATTTGTAGACAGTACATGGATCTTCATTCACTCTTGATTTGTTGAGTGGTCCAAACCGGATCCATTGGTTGTGTCATTGCATTCACTAGATGTAGAGGTTGCGTCCAATATGAAGTCCCCTTTGTGGTTGCGAAAATGCCCCAATGTTTGTTGGGCCAAGATTGGACAGTGCAAACCCATCAAATGACACTTGGACGGCAACCAATTGTAGAAGTTGTCATTGCCACCTTGAGCATTTAGGATTTTGAGATTCTGTTGGGCTCTACTCATATAGCATGCGAAGGTGTTGTTGATTGTAGAGGTGGTGATTCTTAAATGTGTTTCCTAAACTCTATAACACGTACTTTCCAATTAAAATGGATGCTCACCATATTGAATGTTCCATTCCTATAAATTATACCCTTAAACCAAGAGTTACTTGTATCAATAATTGAGGGAGGCTGATATAATGATATATTTGAAGATGTTATTGAGTTTTAAGCAAGGCATCAATAGTATAAACCCTCATGGTCCACCACTTCTTCGAACCTTGCATACGAGAGAGCTTCGTGTATTGAGCTGCCTTTTCTTTTATTTTTATTTTTTTGAGTTTTAGCCAAAGCAAGTTTGTTTGGATTGTAACTCAGCATCCACAATTATATTTTCACCTCCAGTTGACAGAGCGAAAGCTAGACTTTTCTAGTCTAAATTGTTGGGAATGTGCAGTTCTGATATCACTGTTGTGGAAGCTATTGTTGCAATTCAGATCTACCGATCTATACAAATCTAGCTACCATATCTGAAAATATGAGATTGAGAGGAACACACACACAAAGAGATTTATATGGTTTGGCTTGATCTGGCCTATTTTCATGGGAAAAAGAGAGGAACTATCACTGTTTATGAACATATTACACTGAGGAGGAGGATTAGATTAGATCCTCTCTCTACTCTACTCTACTCCCTTACTCACGTTCACTCTTTTTCTCTTACAGATCGACTCTGATCTATTTCTTACACCCTTGTTTTATAGCAATTGGATCTTCCCTATTTATAGGGTGCAAATGATCCAATTGTCAAGATCTGAAGCGCAGTAGATCTTGGCAAATCCATAGAATCTACTTGCCAATCTTGACTGTCTAGTTTGGTCAGTGCCGATTTCAACTTTTCTAGCACCGATTGTTGACATTTCTGATGCAGCTGCTCTTTTTCTGTCTCAGGTGTTTTTGTTCACACGAATTTGTCAGTTAAATGTACAACTAACCTCACATGGGTATTGACCCAACATGAATGGTCTAGAGTTATAAACAATCATTAACTTGACACTCAAGTGCCCATGTATGAGTGGATTTGAATTAGAGGTAGGCCACATGAATCTTATTTTCTTATTTTCTTATATTAAGTTCAAAAGTTTTTAAATCTTTTTTCATGCTTCTATCCATAATTCTTAAATCTTCATTTAGTTCAAGAGACCACCTTAATTATTTATTATGGGACCACGGTAGCTTTCCTTTTCCAAAATTTTGCGTTAGTTGAAAATTAGTAGGCGTTATTCAACAAGGCCTTCCTAACCAGTGCGGTCCGTCCTATGCCAAGTTGCCAATGCCATGGACGGTGCATATCCCTCGTCGGTGCACGAGACGAGACTAAGATGGCTGTTTGACGTAACCGCGACGCCACCTCTTCTCCTGGAAGCAAAAAGGAGAAGGAAGTGGGACAGAAGAAGAAAAGACGACTGTTGGAGGGTCGAACAATTTTCTACGCAACAGTGATCCGCCCAACTCGCACGCTGTCTCTCTCTCTCTCTCTCTCTAAATTCTCCTTTCATTCGTTCTTATGCATATCAAATTGCAATCTTCGTCTCGTAAAACCTTCAAATGTCGTACGCAATTGTAGAATTCCTCTTCTTTTGCAGAAAAAGACACTACGGATTACGAGTTTCTGCAGATCTAGGGTTTCAGCTTTGATTTGAGAATCCATTTCTGCTCATCTTCAATCATGTTGTCGAATCATATACAGAACGGAATCGAGACGGCAAGGCTCGTCTGGTCTCGATTGCCGAATTCGGAAGAAGACGAAGCAGATGAAGTGGAGCTCACGAGTAGTAGCAATGGTGTTAATGTTGAGAGTCTGGATTATGAGATCATCGAGAATTATGCGTACAGGGAAGAACAGGTTGAGTTTCTAGGCTTGGTTCGGGTGGAACGGTTTGTGATATTTACTGTGATTTTACTGATTTTGTGATTCTTTTTCTGTTGTTCCTCGAAATTGAACAGGCGCAGAGAGGAAAACTGTATACCGGATATTATGTGATGGTGAAGTGGTTGTTTTCTCTGCTAATCGGTATAGGTAAAAATAACAACTTTTTTTTTATGATATTGACTAGACTTGTTTTATTGTTCACTTACCCACTGTAACCGAATTTGTGTTTGGTGAGCTATTGTTATATGAATTGTGCCTTCTTTATTGATGCGAAGTAGATTTCAGTTGCGTTATTGGAAGTTCACATATGAAAAACTTTTTTGAGCTAAGTTCTTTGACAGCAGTATCGCTAGAAGGGCTCCCCTGTGCTTAGGTCATGGGTACCGCGGCGCTGGTGGATTATGGACCTTATTGTTATCCATAAAAAACCAATTTGCCTACCCAAAAAAATGATATTTTTTTTTTATGTGAACTGCTATCTGAATTCTGCATTTTTTCTTGCTGTTGAGTTACTTCTAGTTATTCTATTATTTTTCATTTTGGACACTAGAAAGGAATTCTTGTTTGTTGATTTCTGCTATCTGAATTTGCTTTGGTTCTTGATGTGTAGTCACTTGTAATTGTCTATCCTTTCCTGCCTGCAAAATCAAAATTTTGTTTGCAGCGTTTTCTTATCTGTATTTTGCTTTCTTTAGTGAGGTAGAGTAACTTGTAGTTGTCTTCTTCCTTTTCGACACTGAAAACAAACATTTGTATGGTGAGGTTTTGCTATCTGAATCTCTTACATTCTTGATGTGGAGTAACTTTTAGCTCTTTTCTATTCTCATATTATGATTTGGTTAGAGTACCCGTTCATTTCACTGAAAAAAGAAGAGCTAATTTTTAGTTGTTTTATTCTTCTGTAAACATTAAAAGTGGCTTTGTCGTGAATTTGTTACCTGAATTGTGCTTGTTTAGTTATGAAAGAATTGTTCGATGATGACTCTGTCTTGTACTATCAGGCACTGGATTAGCTGCGATTTTTATCAACCTTGCGGTTGAGAATTTTGCTGGTTGGAAGTTTGCAGCTACTTTCGCCATTATACAACATTCATATGTTGCAGGATTTGTGGTGTACATCATAATAAACTTGGCATTGGTCTTTTCTTCTGTATTTATAGTCACACAGTTTGCTCCAGCAGCAGCTGGATCTGGCATTCCTGAAATTAAGGGATACTTGAACGGTAAGATTTCCTCCTTGACTACATCTTTTTAGATGTGGTTCTCATTTAGATTTTTTATTTTATATGTGAGACAATTGTTATGGAAGATTGCACAAATTTGCAGGAGTTGATACGCGCGGTATCCTTCTTTTCAGAACTTTAGTTGGAAAGGTCTGTTTTATTGTTTGTTTGAGTTTTGCCATTTTAGTATGTATCTGTGTTGTTGACATTCTTAAGATGTGTTTTTATGATCCTTTTCTTTCCCACAATTTGGTTAACAGATATTTGGAAGCATTGGTTCTGTGGGAGGTGGGCTTGCTCTAGGTAAAGAAGGTCCTCTGGTTCACACTGGTGCTTGCATTGCTTCTCTACTTGGACAAGTAAGCACTTAATATGCTTAGTTGAATTATACACCAAGATATGCATAAATCTTGAAAACGTTGCTGAACTCATTTAATATGCACAAACCTTGTGGGTTTACTGTACCAGAAAGATTGTGTGCTGGTTACAGTGATAGATCTAGCTATTTGTTAATTTTGAGGATGTTGCTAGTCATTCTTTTTTGGGAGAGCACAAACCTGAGATAGTTGGATGCACATATGAGTACTGACACAGCAGGAGTTGTAGACATGGATTCTCCAAATCTGTTCATCCCTGCATTATTCAAAGGATTCAAAAAAAGCATCCTCATCTTATTAACCTTATCAGATACTGAGATACTCCTGCTTTTCATAGCATCCTGGTATTTTAGGCATGGATGGCTTTTTTTGTAATTATTTAAAAAATATGTAGGTTATAAACTTCCTTTGGATGCACTGTGTCATTGTTATGAATAACAGCTTTGCAGAATCTATTAAAGAAAGAACATCTATACAAACTACAAGATCATCATCAAGACCTTATCCCGATCAGGGGTTGGTCACATGAATCTTCTTCCTTCATTCCCCTCTATTAATTGTCATGGCTTCATTTAGTCTCAAAATTTTAAAATCTTTTCTCACCACTTCTATTCACTTTCTTTTGGGCCTTCCCTTGCCCTTTTATAATGTTCAACTTGGATCGCCTCACTCTTTTATAACTGGTGGCATTTTTTTTTATCTCTGTTGGACATGTCCAAACCATCTAAGTCTAATCTCCCTCATCTTGTTACCTATTGGGTGCTATTCCAAGTTTCTTCTAATGTTTTCATTTCTAATTCTATCCTTTCTTGTCTTGCCACTTATCCATCTCAATATCCACATTTTGGTGATGCTCATCCTATGTACATGTTGTTCCTTAACTGCCCAACACTCTAATCCATAGATCATGGCCATTATTACATACATCCTATAGAATTTTCTTTTTAGTTAGAGCGATACTCGTCGATCACACAAAACTCCAGAGGTGTATCTCCATTTGTTCCAACCCAAGTGGATTCTCTGGGTAACCTCCCTCACAATCTCCCTGCTCATATAAATTATCGATTCCCTAGTATTGGAAGTGTTCTTTTAGGGGGACTTCTTGGTTGTTTATCTTTACTGGTGCTCTACTCTCGCTCATTTCCTTGCTCAAATTACATTCCACGCACTCTTAGTTTGGCTAATTTTAAATCCTTTGGATTCTAATATATCTTTCCGTAACTCTAGCTTTGTGTTTATGCCTTCCCTTGTCTTATCAATTAAAACTATCTTATCTGCAAATAACATGTGCCATATAATCTTCTCATGCAAATTTTTCGCTACCTCATTCGTAACTAACATGAAAAGGTACGGGCTTAATGCCGATCCTTGGTGCAATCCTATAGTAATAGGAAAATCATCTGTCTCTCCACCAGTGTTCTTAACATTTGTATTGCTCCCTCGTATATGTCCTTAATTATGTCAATATACCCCTATAAAACCCCTTTCTCCCTGAACATCCACTATATTAACTCTCTCGAGACCCTATCATAAGCTTTTTCTTAGTGAATAAAGGGCATGTGAAGGTCCTTCCTCCTCTCCCTATATTTCTCTATTACTTATCGAAGCAGGAAAATAGCTTCTATGGTAGACCTCCAAGGCATGAAACTAAACTGGTTCTTCGATACACTCATCTCATGCCGTAGCTTCTTCTCAATTAAAAAGGGCAGCCCCAGTGCACGAAGCTCCCGCCTATGTGAGGTCCGAGGAAGGGGCGGGCCACAATGGCCTAAAGTAGGCAGCCTTACCTTGCATTTTTGCAAGAGGCTAATTCCATGCCTTGAACCCGTGACCTCAAGGTCACATGACGACAACTTTTACCATTGTGCCAAGGCTCCCCTTCTCAATTACTCTTTTAAAAAGTTTCTTAATATGGCTCATAAGTGTGATCTCCCGACAATTAGTACAACCATGTATGTATCCTTTATTCTTATAAATAGGTATAATAAACCTCTTACTTTATTCATCTGGTATTTGCTTTGATTTTATAATTTTGTTAAACAACTTTATCAACCAAACTATTCCAATGTCTCCCATATACCTCCAAACCTCTATTGGTATACCATTAGGTCTTAGGGCCTTTCCTGATTTCATCTTTTCAAGGCCTCTTTTAATTCAGGTATTCTAATCCTACGGCTGTATCTATAATGTCCAACGTTATTTGGGTTTACGGAACTTTCAATCCCTATATTCTCAAGGTAATTGTCATTTATCAATTTTTGAAAGTAACTTTCTCACCTTTGTTTGATCTATTATCTTTGACCAGTATCCTTTGGTCATTATTTCTAATACATTGAACCTTGTCTAAATCCTTACTTTTATGTTCTCTTACTTATGTGAGTTTAAACACATCTTTTTCACCTTCTCTTGATCCTAATCTATTATAGAGATTATCATATGCCTTGAGTTTAGCCTCACTTACTACTCTCTTAGCAATTTTTTTATTATTCTTATATTGTTCAAAGTTTTCGTTATTTTTGGTCCTCTGCCATACTTTAACATACACCTATTTTTCTTTAATAACTTTGTGCACTTTTTCACTTCACTACCAAGTTTTCTTTACTGGTTGTCTTTTACCTTTAGATACTCTTAGGACATCTTTTGCCACTTTCTTAATAGACTAGGCAATATTAGTCCACATGATATTTACTTTTGTTTCATTTTTTCAATTTCCTTCAACCATCAACTTAATTGTAGATGATGCTATCTTATTTCCTTTTTAGTTCCACCACTTAGTTTTTGGACCTTTATGAAGTTCGTTTCCTTTCTTCCATATTTTAAGGTAGATATCCATAATCATTAACTTAAGTTGTGAGGTTAGACTCTCCCCACATATCACCTTACAATCTTTACACATTGATCTTTCAGTATTCTTAGGTAGGAAAAAGTCTATTTGGCTTAAATATGGTCCACTTTTAAAGGTTAGTAAGTGTCCATCCCTCTTTGTAATGTATATGTTTGCTATAGTTAGGTTATGTGTGTTGATTGTTTTACTGCTGGTCTGCCTCCTACGGTCCAAGGGAAGAGAGAGCTGAGAGGGGGAAGTGAGATGGAGGAATGTGGGAGAGGAGGAGAAGAGAGAGAGAGAAAGTGGAAGAGAGGAGGAGAAAGGGAAAGAGGGGGTGGCAATTTCCTCTTATGGTCTAAGGAAGGGGGGAGAGAGTGGCTGCCTTCCTCTTCTTATATTATGTCCTCACTTTCCTCTTTTCAAGCATTCCCCCCACCTTTCTTCAAAGTTCTAAGGTTTCTCTACTTTGGAAACTTCTTCACCTCCTTTTTTACATTTTCCATTTCCTTAAAAGTCTTCTCCATGATTTCCTTTTCTCTAATTAGAACTCCTTTTCTTTTAAGAAACCATCCCATCTTGCCTTATTGCTCTTTAAGATGATCTGCACAGTTAAAGTTGATCTGAGCTATCCAAGCCATAATCTGGTTGATCTGCAAAATACAAGACCAAATTAGAATAATCTAAACTGTACAGTACACCTCTGATTAACTTTGATGATCATCTGACTATTAAATTTTACAAATTAATAGTTAGATGATTAATTGGAACTAAAATCAAAATTGAGCTAAAAATTGTAAATTTGATCGGTTAGATGATCTAATTGAATGCTAAATTAGGGATATTTTGACCAAAATTAAACACTTAACAATATGCCAAAGCAAAATTGAGAATAGCTTTCCCTATCTCATTTCTTTTACTGATACATTACACTCCATGTAGCCTATCATATCCTTCATTTTCCTTTCTTACATGACCATGAAAATTTGCTCTTATAAATATCCCATCTGTATTAGGAATTTCTTTGCATAACTCCCTCCATATATTTCAAGAACTATCTCTTAATTCTATCTTATAAGCCTACTTGTGGTGTATATGCACTTATAACATTTATGATCTTCTCTCTTCCAACAAGTTTTATTAGTATAATTTTATCAATGAAAATCATCTTCAGCCTTTTAAAACTATGGCAACCTCAACATGACATGAATCGAAAACTAACATTCCCTCGGGCTAGGGTGTTCCTCATAAGCGATGCACTGCATCAAATCCTGGGTGTAGTAAAAAATAGGCAAGGGTTGCTAGGGCATTCTCCCAGAAGTGACGCATTACATCATATCCCGAGTGTAGTGAAAAATGGGCAAGGGCTGCTAGAGCGTCCCCTCGAAATCGACGCGCTGCATCAGAACCCAGGTGCAGTGAAAAGTGGACATGGGTTCATACCATGGAGGTCGAGAAAGGCGATTGTAAATAGGGTATCTCTAGAACATAAGGTTCGCATCGCTACATGGAATATAAGGACACTGACAGGTAAGAGTTTGGAGTTAGTAGATGCGATGAAACGTAGGAGAGTCAACATTGCTTGTATCTAAGAAACCAAGTGGGAAGGGGTTAAAGCTAGAGAAATAGATGCGTATAAATTATGGTATGTAGAAAAGGAAAATAACAGAAATGACTTAGGAATAATAGTGGATAAGGAATTAAAGGATAAAGTTGTGGACGTTAAAAGAATCAGTGATAGAATTATAATAATAATAATTGTTCTAGGAGAGCAGATTATAAATGTTATAAGTGCATACGCACCACAAGTAGGGTTATAAGATATAATCAAAAGACAGTTTTGGGAAGATATGGAGGAAGTCATGCAAGAAATTCCCAACACTAAGGGGATATTTATAGGAGCAGACTTAAATGGCCATGCAGGAAAAGATAAGGAAGGTTATGATAGAATACACGGAGGGTATGGTATAGGTGAACAAAATGAGATGGGGAGAATATCCTCGATTTTGCTTTGTCATATAACCTGTCCATTGCAAATACACTATTTAAGAAGAGGGATGAATACTTAATAACCTTTAAAAGTGGACTTCATAAAAGCCAAATAGACTTTTTTCTACTTAGGAATAATGAACGATCTATATGTAAGGATTGTAAGGTGATACCGGGTGAGAGTTTAACCTCACAACATAGGTTAATGGTTATGGATATCCATATCAAAAGATGGAGTAAAAGAACTGAACTTAATACACATTCAAAAACTAAGTGGTGGAACTTAAAAGAGAGAAAATAACCTCATTAAAAAATAAGTTGATGGTAGAAGGAAATTGGAACTATGAAACAGAAGTAAATACCATGTGGACTAATATGACTGATTCCATTAAGAAAGTGGCAAAAGATGTCTTAGGAGTATCTAACGGTAAAAGGCTATTAGCAAAGGAAACATAGTGGTGGAGTGAAATAGTACAAAAAGTTATTAAAGGAAAACGGATGCGTTTTAAAGCATGACAGAAGATTATAAATAATGAAAACTATGAACAATATAAGTATGCTAAAAACATTGCTAAGAAAATAGTAAGTGAGGCTGAACTTAAAGCATATGATGAGCTCTATAATAGACTAGGAACAAGAGAAGGTGAGAAAGATGTGTTTAAACTTGCAAAAGTAAGAGAACAGAAGGGTAAGGACTTAGAGTATGTTAGGTGCATTAGAAGCGATGATCAAAGGGTATTAGTCAAAGATGATGAGATCAAACAAAGGTGGGAAATATACTTTCAAAAGTTGTTAAATGACAATGGCCCTGAGAATATAGAGATTGAAAATACTATAAATCAAAATAACATTGGATATTATAGATATGAACGTAGGATTAAAATGCTTGAAGTAAAAGAAGCCTTGAGAAAGATGAAATCAGGAAAGGCCAAGGGGCCTGATGGTATACCAATAGAGGTTTGGAAGCATATGGGAGATATTGGGGTAGTTTGGTTGACCAAGTTGTTTAACAAGATTATAAAATCAAAGAAAATGCCTGATGAGTGGAGGAAAAGCTCTATGGTACCAATCTATAAGAATAAAGGAGACATTCAGAGCTGCACTAATTATCGAGGGATTAAACTTATGAGCCACACCATGAAACTTTTTGAAAGAGTGATTGAGAAGAGGCTACGACATGAAACAAGTGTATTGGAGAATCAATTTGGTTTCATGCCTGCGAGGTCTACCATGGAAGCTATTTTCTTACTAAGACAATTAGTAGAGAAATATAGGGAGAGGAGAAAAGACCTCCACATGGTCTTTATTGACTTAGAAAAAGCTTATGATAGAGTCCCTAGAGAGTTTATATGGAGGGTGTTGGGTAGTAAAGGGGTTTCTCAGGGGTATATAGACATAATTAAAAATATGTATGAGGGGGTGGTAACAAATGTTATGACCACTAGTGGCGGTAACTGGTGATTTTCCTGTCACTGTAGGATTGCATTAAGAATCGGCATTGAGTCCATATCTTTTCACCTTAGTTATGGATGAGTTAGCAGAACATCTTCACGAGGAGATTCCCTGGTGCATGCTATTTGCAGATGATATAGTCCTACTTGATGAGACAAGGAAAGGTGTAAACATAAAGCTAGAGTTATGGAGAAAATCATTAGAATCTGAAGGATTTAAAATTAGCATAACTAAGACAGAATATATGGAATGTAATTTTAGCAAGGAGAGTAGGAGTGGAACACCAGTCAAGATTGATAACCAAGAAGCCCTCGTGAAAGACCACTTTTGGTAATTAGGATCATTGATCCATGAGAGTGGAGAGATTGAGATGGAGGTTACCTAGGCGGGTTGGAACAAATGGAGATGTACATTTGAAGTTTTATGTGATCGGCAGGTGCCACTCAAACTAAAAGAAAAATTCTATAAGGCCAGCCATGCTCTATGGATCAAAGTGTTGGGCAGTTAAGGAACATCATACTTATAGGATGAGCATCGCAGAAATGAGGATGTTGAGATGGATGAGTGATAAGACAAGAAATGAAAATATTAGAGGAAATCTAGGGGTAGCACCAATAGGTAACAAGATGAGGGAGACTAGACTTAAATGGTTTGGACATGTTCAAAGGAGACCAATAACGTCACCGGTTAGAAGAAGTGAGGTAATACAAGTAGAAGGTTCTAAAAAGGCAAGAGGAAGGCCCAAAAGAACGTGGATAGAAGTGGTGAGGAAAGATTTAAAAACTTTGGGATTAAATAAAGCCATGGTATTTAATAGAGTGGAATGGAGGAATAAGATTCATGTGGCCGACCCCTAATTGGGATAAGGTCTTGATGATGATGATGGTTTTTTTAACGTATACAACTTTATCCTTTAATTCTTTATCTACTATTATTCCTATTCCGTTTCTATTATTGTCCTTTCCTATGTACTAGAGCTTATACCCATTTATTTCACTAATTTTAGCACCTTTGCACTTGATTTCTTAGATAGCAGTAATGTTAACTCTCCTGTGTTTCATCGTATCTACTATTTCAAGACTCTTACATATCAATGTGGCAATACAAATCCAATTCCAGCATATTTCCCGAATGGCGTGGGAAGCTGATGGATCTGCAGATAGAATTTCCAGAAATACAACCAAAAATAGAGGAAGAAGAAGAAGAAACTGGAATTGGATGCGATCAATGTAATGGTTACAAGTTGTAAGAAGAGAAGTTAATTTTGAAAAAAAAAACATAACAGTAAGGGCTTCCCCATCCGCAGGCCATTCTTGCCTTCACTCCCTACCAAGGTCCTCTCTCTCTCTCTCCTCTTCCCCCTCCTTATTCTCCCCCTAACATAATTCCTTCTACCTTTCTCTCTCCTCCAACTGTCCCTCCTCTCCTCCTCTCATTCCATAACTAAATTAGTTGAGGTTAACTGCTTGGTTCGGGGACCACTTCTCCTAGAGTATGTCAGCCCAAAATGATCATGTTTCCCCTTCTTCCTATTACTATCCCCATCAATACCTCCCCCTAAGACAGCCACCTTGTCCCCAAGGTGGAAGTCAGGAAATTGGGACTGAATAGTGTCCATAAGCTCCCAAGTGCTGTCATGATCTGGGAGGCCTTACCATTGTACCAGTACTTCAAGCTGACCAGTAGGCAGAGTTCTAGTATCTTTAATGGCTGAGGGGTATACTTGCAATTCTAGATCTTCTGAAAGAGAGGTGGGCAGAGGTTGAGAGCTGAGGACTGGAGAAGTAGCTGGCTTTAATTGGGAGACATGAAAAACTGGGTGGATTTTGGTGGTGAGAGGGATGTCAAGGTGGTATGCCACTTCACCAATTCTTCGGATCACCTTCTAAGGACCATAATACCTTGGAGAGAGCTTCTCGTTGATGCGAGTGGCCAACGATTTGAGTCTGTAAGGATGAATCTTTAGATATACGAAGTCACCAGGTGAAAAAGAGAAGTCTCACCTTTGTGAATCAGCTTGGGCCTTCTTTCGCACTTGAGCTCTATCCAAGTGGTATTTCAGTTCAGCTAATACTGCATCACGGTGAAGGAGCTGGTTATTGACTTCTTCTACAATTGAGTTGTCTCCTAGAAACTTGAGTAAGATAGGCGGATCTCGCCCATACAATACCCGAAAAGGGGTCATCCCGATAGTGCTGTGGAAGGTGGTGTTGTACCAACATATCCAGCCCAACATATCCAGGTTGGCCAGGTCTTGGGTTTACCTTTGAGAAAGCAACGAAGATATGTTTTCAAGCAGCGGTTAACCACTTTCATCTGCCCATCCATTTGAGAGTGATAAGCAGAGCTCATTGTTAAGGTGGTGCCAGCAATCCTGAACAACTCCTTCCGGAAATGAATAATGAAAATGCGATCACGACCGGTAACGATGGAGTGAGGATAACTATGTAGCTTGACTACTTTGGCAAAGAGAAGAGCAATGTCTTTGGCTGTATATGGGTGGCTGAGGGGGATGAAAAATGAGCATATTTGGTGAGGCGATCCACTTCTACCATAATCGTGTCATACCCTCGAGCTTTGGGCAGACCACCTATAAAATCCATTGTGATGTCTTTCTAGGAAGATAAAGGGATGGGAAGAGGCTGAAGCAAACCAGCAGGTTTAGTAGAGGCATACTTATTCCGTTGACATATGTCGTATGCTGCTACGAACTTGTGGACATCGCCTCTTATACGTCCCAATGCAAGACCTGTGAAATGTGCTTGTGTGGAAAAAAAGGAGTGTCCACCATTTGGGGTAGAATGGAATTCTTGTAGTAGCAGAGGAATGCGTGGGGATAGTTTGGGTCGTACTAGTCTGCCATGGAAGTAGAGTTTTCCTTGCCTTAAGGTATACCCAGGGTGGCTATGTACATCGTTGATGAGCTGTTGACTGATAGCTTTAAGCTTGGGGTCTGTTTGAATTTTGTCAGAAATCTGTTCTAGGCCTTCTCATGTAGCAACCGTGAGGGTGAAGAGGTTGAGGGTGTGGCAGGATCTGTGGGGGCTAGGCTGAATGGCAAGGAAAGATGTGCTGTGCAAAGGAACTGGCTCAAGGCAGTCCAGCAAATAGAATTCCTGGTGTCTAGACAGGGCATTCGCTACCCAGTTGTTTGAACCCGGCTTGTACTGAATTTCAAAGTTGAAGCCCACTAATTTGATTAACCACTTCTGCTGTTCACTGTTAAAGACGCACTGATCCATGAGAAATTGAAGGCTCTTCTGGTCTGTCAGTATAATAAAGTGTTGTCCCATCAAATAGTTATGCCATTTCTGGATGGACAGCACAATGGCCATGAGTTCTTTTTCATACTCAGATTTGGATTGTGCACGAGAAGACAGAGCTTGGCTAAAAAAAGCGATAGGTCTCTGCCCTCATGCATTAGTACTGCCCTACACCCTTTCCGGATGCGTTAGTCTCCAAAACGAATTGTTTAGTAAAGTCAGGGGATTGTTGTCATGGCGTGTTTCAACGCGTCAAAAGCTTGCTAGCCAACGATGTCCCATTGAAAGCCTTCCTTTTTCAGAAGATTAGTCAGCGGCATTGCTATTATCCCATAATGTCATACAAACTTCCGGTAATAGCCTGTAAGGCCTAGGAATCCCCTTAATGCCGAACAGACCAGCTGATCATACAATCAATTTTAGAAGTGTCGGCTGCCACACCATCAGCTAAAATGACATGTACAAGATACTCTATTGAAGTTTGATAGAACACGCATTTCTTTCTGTCAGTGACAAGTTTATTGTTGCTAAGGAGCTGCAAAGACAATGGTGAGGTGTTGCAAATGTAGATCCATGTTTGAACTGTATACTAAAATGTCATCAAAGATTACTAGAACAAACTTACGGAGGTGTGGGTGGAATATATCGTTCATAAGGCTCTGAAAGGTGGATGAGCATTGGTCAACCCAAAGGGCATGACTAGGAATTCGTAATGGCCCTCGTGAATCCTGAAGGCTGCCTTGCATACATCTTGCTCCCTGATTTGTATTTGGTGATAGCCAGACCTGAGATCCAACTTGGAAAAGATTGCAGTCCCTCCCAGTTCGTCTAGCAACTCCTCAATGGTTGGTATGGGAAACTTATTAGGGATCGTCATCTTGTTTAGAGCCCGATAGTCAACACAAAACTGCCAGCTTCCGTCCTTCTTCTTGACTAAAAGCACTGGGATGGAGAAGGGGCTGGTGCTGGGATGAATGATTCTGGTGATCAATAGCTCCCTGATGATACGTTCTATCTTGTTCTTTTGGCAATGTGGGTAGTGGTAGGGTCTAAGGTTGGGAGGCTCAGCCCCTTCCCTTAGTCGAATGGCATGGTCTTGCTCTCTACTGGCAAGTAACTGCAGGGGTCGGTCGAATACATGACGGAATTGCAGGAGGACAGGTTCAACCCGTGAAGGAGCATTGCTAACCATAGCACTGGCAAGGCTTAGAAGACCCTGATACTCGATCAGGTAGCTGTTGTCGATGCCTAGTTTGAGTTTGAGGAATGACTTGAGAGATGGCAGTGATCGATCAGAGAAGGGTCTCCCTACGGAGTGATTTGCTTGTCTTGTAAGGAGAATGACATTGTGAGGTTTTTGTAATTGGTTAAAACCTCACCTAAGGTTTGTAGCCAAGCCATTCCGAGGGCCACATAGATGTCATGTAACTCGAAGAAGTGGAAATCCTGATGAATCTTGATGCCGGGTAGAGTGAGGTGGAGATTTTGGCAAATTCCGACTCCTTTCACGCAATGCCCATCTCCTACCTGGACTCCAAAGGGTCGGATGTTCGTGACTGGCAGCTTGAGGTTTTCCGCCAAGTTCTTGGAGATGAAGTTGTGTGAAGCTCCACTATCGATTAGAACCACCACTGTTGCTTGCCCTAGGTTGCCATTCAATTTCATGACCTTGCCTTGTGTAATTCCCACAATGGCATGGGTAACTCCATCATTGGAGTTTCCTCTTCGGGTTGCTCCTGCTCTACTAGCGTTAGGGTTTCATCGGGGGCAGCATCGTTGTCATCGTCTGCTAGGAGGAGCACCTGCAGCTACCAGCTCTTGGAGCGATGGCCGGGGGTAAATCATTCATTGCACCTGTAGCAAAGCCCTAGGGCTCATTTCTGTTGGAACTCACGATTAGTGAGATGCCAGAAAGAGTCCATGTGGCTGGTGCCGGCATCACTGACTCGAGATTCCCTATCTCCTTGCATCGACATTGTCTCCTTCGTTGCATTAGACACTCGAGTTGGGGTTTGGGAGAAATTACGGTTCGGCCCGTGGAAGCCTGCTCCTAGACTCGGGCCCTTCGAGTGGAAGTTGGTGGGTCTTGAAAATTTAGGCCCAAGTTCAGACTGGCCTCCATGGGCCTTAACTTGATCCAATGCTGCATTCTTCTCTTCGATTTATGGGCTAGATCCATGGGCCACGTTAGCGTCTCAGGCCTGAACATCTTAACTTCAGCTTTTATCACCTCCTTCAGCCCAATCACAAAGGCCCCCTTGATGAGCTCATCGGATAAGTCCACCAGAGAGCCCGGCATGAGTTTGAAGCCACAGCTGTAGTCGGCAATGGAGCCATCTTGCCAGAGAGCGAGAAGGGCTTCATAGTCGTCAGATGGAAATGTTGGAGCAGGGCTGCCTGGAACATCATCTACGATTGAAAGGTTGTCCGAGATTCTACCCACAAGAACCAATGTAGGGCATCGCCTTCTAAGTAGACGACGACTGCTGCAACTTTCTCACCATGAGCGATGTGGTTGACCTGGAAATATCTCTCCGCCTGGCACAACCACCCGTATGGGTCCAAGCCTTCAAAGACAGGGAGATCAAGTTTCCGGGAATGAAAATCAGGTTCCGGGAACTCTTGCATTCCCGGTCGGCAAGGATCTCCCCCATTAGAGTTTTCTCCCACCTCTGTTGCTTGGGCTTTTCCTCGTTCCCCCTTCTGGCGTGGTGGAGTGCCCACAGTATCCACCCGTTGGCACATCCAATTCCTGATCTCCAGTAAACACTCTCCCATTGCCGTGACGTTGTCTTGCATCTGGCCAAGGTCCTCCTTTAGGTTGCCAAACTCCATGCGCATGCCGTCCATCTCCTTCTCCATGCTTTCAGTTCGTTCCATTCGGGTTCTAACCATGCCCTAGATTCGCCGGCTCTGATACCAGTTGATGGATCTGCATATAGAATTTCCAGAAATAGAACCAAAATAGAAGAAGAAGAAGAAACTGGAATTGGATTCAATCAATGGAATGGTTACAAGCTGTAAGAAGGGAAGTTAATTCTGAAAAAAAAAGATAACAGTAGGGGCTTCCCCATCCACAGGTCATTCTTGCCTTCACTCCCTACCAGGGTCCTGTCTCTCTCCTCCCCTTCCTTATTCTCCCCCTAACAAAATTCCTTCGACCTTTCTCTCTCCTCCAACTGTCCCTCCTCTCTTCCTCTCATTCCATAACTGAATTGGTTGAGGTTAATTGCTTGGTTCGGGACTACTTCTCCTAGAGTATGTCAGCCCAAAACGACCCTGTTTCCCCTTCTGCCTATTACTATCCCCATCAGAAATGCATGCGTACTTTTTCATTGCACCTAGGTTCTGATGCAGCACGTCACTTTTGAGGGAACGTTTTAGTAACCCTTGCCTATTTTCCACTACACTTGGGGTCCGATATAGTGCGTCGCTTCGGGGGGAATGCCTTGAGAGCCTTTGTCCATTTTCCATTGCATTTGGATCAGATGTAGCGCGTTGCTTACGAGGAATGCCCTAGTTTGATGGAATGTAAAAAATTGATTCATGCATGGGATTTGCCAAGGGGTTTTGCTTGCCGGTTCGCACCTGATGCAAAACCCTCCTCCTTTATCTAGGCTTGGGATCGACAGCGGCAAAGTTTGTACAAACTATGAGATAATCTTTTAATAAGTGGCAGTATCATGATAAATACAACTAGTACCATTAGGTGATTGTCTTCATCACCAGCATTGTGTTTTTACCTGCTTCTTTAACATACAAGCTTCAATCAGTTGCTTAAACCAAATTTGCAACCTCGGGTGTCCCGAGTACATTGCTGTACCAGTTAACAATAGAGTTCTTGGAATTGATCAAATATGGATGCAGTTTGAAGTCATCCCACGTCTAAAAGTTTTTCTAGATGTCAAAGACTGCAACTTGTGCTTGTTTCCATTTTCAGTTGTTGCTTGGTAAAAATGTGTGTATGTGCATGTATGTGTGCCTGCGTGTTGACATTGTCTGTATAGGTTTGTTGTTGCATGAACTGTATTACTATCGAGAACTTATAAAAGGAAATTGTACATTTACATCTGTACCATGCTGGAGAAAGCTTAAGAATTGCTTGTTAGTTCCTGCTATTGATGATAGATTCTGTTTTTGGCTTTTATTTTATTTTATTTTATATAATCATCTGAGTCATGTTATTTAGTTGTGCCTCGCCTTTTGGCTATGGTAGACTAGCATCTGGTTCTTATAACTAACTCTTCTCTTGCTACGGATGTTTGTCCAGGGAGGATCTACAAAATATCATCTCAGCTCAAGATGGCTGCAAGTATTCAAAAGTGATCGAGATCGTCGTGATCTTGTGAGTTATTCTAATGACTAACGTACTTACGTTTGCTTAGGAAGCTTCAATAACACGTTAGGTCTTGGAGGCAGTATCACTATTTATGCCTTTAACTGCTAATTCTTGCTTCTGCTTGTTTCTATCCATTGAATTTCTGCATGTTCTGAAGAACAGAACATTTGCGACTTATGCTTGTAAAATTACAAGACAACTGTGCAATGGAAAGTAGATCCATTTCCTTTCTTGGAGATGGACCGGGTACCGTTGAGTTACTTATCCTCTATCCAGTTGAAGATTTCGGTGAATTTTTCACGCTTTTGGCTTCAAGACGTATTCTGAAGTGGGTCTAACATGTTATCTGTATCCATTGATAAACTGGTAGATGCAACTTATGACGTGAGCTTATGTTCAACCATATGACTCTAGCACACACTAAAGATGAACTGAAAAAGGAATAGATAGGAGGAAAAAGAATTGAAAAGAGGATCTAAATTACTGGCCTTTTTCATTATGAATATTGATTTTTGAACCATAGCCTAGATATACCAGCTGACCTAACTTATTGACACACTTTAAGTTGGTGGCTCCAGTGGAGGACGTAAGGTTTTAAGAGGAAAAGAGGAATGCTAGAAAACTTATTTATAGAATAAAAGATAGAAGTGATTGATGGCATGAGATGATGACCATATCACTTGATTGAACACACAAGAAGAAACAGTGGAAAAGAAGGGAGCAAAGAAATACAAGGGCTGCTCTAAATTTCTGCCATTTGCATTATGAATATCAGTTTCAGACCATAAATATTTTATGGAAATGAACCTAACTTTTTGGAATACTTTAGAGTTGGTAAAAACCTCTCAAAATATAATATTTGGAAGAAGAATGATAAGGAGAAGTGCTTGCATGCTTAAGGAAGAGGTACAAATTATTGAGTGCCATGTGACACTATTTTCTCGGCACTTGTGGTTTTTCACTTTTTTTCTAACAAGTTTTCTAGAACTGCTTGGAAAAAACACGAGCAGAAAACCCATGGATTTGTATTTCTTTCTTAAGCCAGGAAGTGTGTTGCTTGTATTCATACTCTATTTGGGAAGTCAAAAGAGGAATGCTAAGAAATTTATCATCATCATCATCATCATCAAGACCTTATCCCAATTAGGGGTCGGCCACATGAATCTCATTCTTCCATTCCTCTCTATTAAGTCCCATGGATTCATTTAGTCCCAAAGTTTTTAAATCTTTCCTCACCACTTTTATCCACATTCTTTTGGGCCTTTCCCTTGCCTTTTTAGAACCTTCTACTTGTATTGCCTCACTCCTTCTAATCGGTGTCATTGTTGGTCTCCTTTGAACATGTCCAAACCATCTAAGTCTAATCTCCCTTATCTTGTTACCTATAGGTGCTACCCCTAAATTTTCTCTAATATTTTCATTTCTAATTCTATCCTTTCTTGTCTTACCACTCATCCATCTCAACATCCTCACTTCTATGACACTCATCTTATGAGCATGACATTCCTTAACTACCAAACACTCTGAGCCATAGAGCATAGTCGGCCTTATAGCTATCCTATAGAATTTTCTTTTTAGTTTGAGTGGCATTTTTGCCGATCACACAAAACTCCAGATGCACATCTCCATTTGTTCCAACCCGCTTGGATTCTCTGGGTAACCTCCCTCTCAATCTCTTCACTCTCATGAATCATTGATCCTAAGTACCAAAAGCCATCTTTTACGGGGACTTCTTGGTTATCAATCTTGACTGGTGTTCTACTCCTACTCTCCTTGCTAAAATTGCATTCCACATATTCTGTCTTAGTTTGGCAAATTTTTAATCCTTTAGATTCTAATGCTTCTCTCCATAACTCTAGGTTTATGTTTACACCCTCCCTTGCCTCATCAAGTAAGACTATATCATTTGCAAATAGCATGTACCAGGGAATCTCCTCATGTAGATGTTTTGTTAACTCATCCATAACCAATGTGAAAAGGTATGAGCTTAATGCCGATCCTTGGTGCAATCCTACATTGACATGAAAATCACCAGTCTTGCCACTAGTGGTCTTAACATTTGTTATCGCTCCCTCATACATATATTTAATTATGTTTATATACCCTTGTGAAATCCCTTTATCGCCCAACACCCTCCATATTAACTCTCTAGGGACTATAATAAACTTTCTCTAAGTCGATAAAGACCATGTGGAGGTCTTTCCTCCTCTCCTTATATTTCTCTACTAATTGTCTTAGTAAGAAAATAGCTTCTATGATAGACCTCCCAAGTATGAAACCAAATTGATTCTTCGATACATTTGTTTCATGTTGTAACCTCTTTTCAATTACTCTTTCAAAAAGTTTAATAGTGTGGCTCATAAGTTTGATCCCTCGATAATTAGTGCAGCTCTGAATGTCTCCTTTATTCTTATAAATTGGTACAATAGAGCTTTTCCTCCACTCATCAGTCATTTTCTTTTATTTTATAATCTTGTTAGACAACTTGGTCAACAAAACTACCCCAATATCTCTCATATGCTTCCACACCTCTATTGGTATATGTTACATCAACAGAACCTAAAGAAAGTAGATTTGGAAAATATTATACAAGAAGAAGGGACAAAAATAAACAACATACAGTTATATCTATTTAACTTCTGTAGAGGCAGTTCCTTCTGTTGAATAATTTAAAAGGCAGTGACGTATGGAAGAGGGAGGCCGGACATAAGGAGGGGGATAACAGAAGGGGGAGGATGGTTGAAGGATTGAAGTGGAGGTTCTAGCTCCTCAAAAGCTAGAGAATTGTAATAGAGAACATTTTATACAGAACAGAACCTACAGAGTTCTGCATAATTTTCTTTCTGAGTGTAATTGCAACTTTGTATTCTAAGCCTTTTGAAATTGAATTCGAGTGAAGCATCTATCAATATACCATCGGGCCCCATGGCCTTTCCCGATTTCATCTTTTTCAAGGCCTTTTTCACTTCAGGTATTCTAATCCTATGTTCATATTTATAATATCCAATGTTATTTAAATTTATAGTATTTTCAATCCCTATATTCTCAGAGCCATTGTCATTTAACAATTTTTGAAAGTATGTTTCCCACCTTTGTTTGATCTCATCATCTTTGACTAATACCCTTTAATCATCGCTTCTAATGCACCTAACATATCCTTCTTTCTCTTACTTTTGCAAGTTTAAACACATCTTTCACACCTTCTCTTGTTCTTAGTCTATTATAGAGCTCATCATATGCTTTAAGTTTAGCCTCACTTACTATTCTCTTAGCAACCTTTTTAGCATTCTTATATTGTTCATAGTTTTCATTAGTTCTAGTCTTCTGTCATGCTTTAAAACATATCCGTTTTTCTTTAATAACTTTTTGCACTGTTTCACTCCACCACCATGTTTCCTTTATTAATTGTCTTTTACCTTTAGATACTCCTAAGACATCTTTTGTCATTTTCTTAATGGACTCAACAATATTAATCCACATGGTATTTACTTTTGTTTCATAATTCCAATTTTCTTCTACTATCAACTTATTTGTGAATGAGGTTATTTTCTCTCCTTTTAAGTTCTACCAGGATACCTATTAATTTCATTTCTTTTCTTCCATCTTTTGATATGAATATCCATAACCATTAACCTATGTTGTGAGGTTAAACTCTCATCGGGTATCACCTTACAATCCTTACACATAGATCGTTCATTATTAGACTTTTATGAAGCCCAATTTTAAAGGTTATTAAGTGTTCATCCCTCTTCTTAAAGAATGTATTTGTAATGCCCAGGTTATATGACAAAGCAAAATCGAGGATAGTCTCCCCCATCTCATTTCGTTCACGTGTATTCTATCATATCCTTATTTTTCTTTTCCTACATGGCTATTGAAGTCTGCTCCTATAAATATCCCCTCAATGATGGGAATTTCTTGCATGACTCTCTCCATATCTTCCCAAAACTGTCTCTTGATTATCTCGTAACCTTACTTGTGGTGCATATGCACTTATAACATTTATAATCTACTCTCCTAAAACAAGTTTTATTATTATAATTCTAGCACCGATTCTTTTAACGTTCACAACTTTATCCTTTAATTCCTTATTCACTATTATTCCTACGATATTTCTGTTATTATCCTTTCCTACATACCATAATTTATACCCATCTATTTCTCTGGCTTTAACCCCTTTCCACTTGGTTTCTTAGATACAAGCAATGTTGACTCTCCTACGTTTCATCGTGTCTACTAACTCCAAACTCTTACCTGTCAATGTCCCCATATTCCATGTGGCGATATGAATCTTATGCTCTAAAGATATCCTATTTACTATCGCCTTTCTCGACCTCCATGGCATGAGCCCATGTCCATTTCCCCATATTCCATGTGGCGATATGAATCTTATGCTCTAAAGATATCCTATTTACTATCGCCTTTCTCGACCTCCATGGCATGAGCCCATGTCCATTTTTCACTGCACCTGGGTTATGATGTAGTGCGTTGCTTCCAAGGGAACGCTCTAGCAGCCCTTGCCCATTTTTCATTACATCCGAGATCCAATATAGCGTGTCGCTTTTGAGAGAACGCCCTAGCAACCCTTGCATATTTTTTACCACACTCAGGATCCGATGCAATGCGTCGCTTATGCAGAATTCCCTAGCTTGAGGGAATGTTAGTTTTTGATTCATGTCGTGTTAGGGTTGCCATAGTTTTAAGAAGCTGAAGATAATTTTCATTTCTTCCTTACAAACTAATAAACAAATGCATATTCATTTGCAAGCAGAAAAGAAATAACAAAATCATCTTGCTGGTACTTGACGCAAGGTTTGCCATATTTTAAGAAGCTGGAGATGATTTTTATTTCTTCCTCACAAACTAATATACAAATGCATATTCATTTGTAAGAAAGAAATAACAAAATCATCTTCAACTTCTTCCTTGCCGGCTGGCACCTGACGTAAGACCCTCCTCCTTTTTCATCATAGCTTGAGACCGGCATTGGAGGAGTTGCTAAGAAATTTATAAAAATAGAAAAATCTAATTGGTGATATAGAGAATTAAAGTACCTGAACGTGTGAATATTATGTATCCATAAAAGGCAGCCCGGTGCACGAAGTTCCCGCCTATGCGGGGTCCGGGGAAAGGGTGGACCATAAGGGCCTATAGTAGGCAGCCTTACCTTGTATTTTTACAAGAGACTATTTCCAGGCCTTGAACCCATGACCTCAAGGTCACATGACGACAACTTTTACCATTGCGCCAAGGCCTTGAACTAGAAGTGAAATGCCATATATTATTTCTGACAGTTACTGCATCTGTCATTGATAACAATAGTGCACCTATAGCCAACTACATTTATAAGGAATAACATTGTAGATGTACAGAAGATGTCCAATTTTCTGCCCTTCATGGTTGAGTTACACTTCTCCACTTAACTTTCCACTTTTAAAACCTTAAAACAAAAATGAATTATGCAAGGATAGAAATGTCAGATTTTACCTTGAGAGCTGAAAGCCAGAAGAAAGGTTGAGACCCCAAAGGGAATGCTAAAATCTCTATGGACTCTGCAGGAAACAATCGATTTTACTGATGCTCTAGTAGATAATCCTCCAGATGTTAGGGATGTACTCTCTGTTTGGAGTATCCGAGAAAAGAAGGGAAGAAAAAGTGCTTCTCTGAAGCATAATTCTCTGATCTTTTGGTAGATAAGCTGGGATGAAACACCAGATGGTGAGTTTAGTGGCAAAGAGCACTAACAAAGTGGCTCATGAGCTCCACCTATGGATCACAGGCATTCTGCAGCTATGCGAGTGACAGTCCTTTTGTTGCAAAGTAGACCCTTGTGGTCCACCCCTTTGCCCTACCCGAGAGGAGAGAGAGAGAGAGAGAGAGAGAGAGAGAGAGAGAGAGAGAGAGAGAGAGAGAGAGAGATTATCACTTGCTTCAATGCAAGTGAACAAATTTCGGCAAAGCTCAATCCAAGTCCATGCCAAAGAAGAAGCTCTCTCTTCTTCACAAAAGTTTGGTGAAAGATGTTTTTGTCCTTTATTCTGGTCTACTTTAATAAACTGGTACCATATTGGTTCCAAATAGAACAGTCCCTAAATGGGAGAAGGGATCAAGGAAAAAGACTAATTAAACTTAAACAAACTAGTGAAGTTACTTGATTTATACATGCTTTATTTGATTTATACATGCTCTTTAGGTGGCCCATGGCTATGCATAAAGAAGAAAGGAAGTCAATCAAAACGTATAGGCAGCACTAGGAACAGAATAAGATTTAATTAGTCCAGGAAGACAGTTGTAAAAGGTTCCATAATTTTCCACCAATTTACAAATGCTTGCTCTGTTTATAAACTTATAACATTTGAGTGTATGTAGAGACACATAGGCACTTATAATGAATGGTATATATGTATATATTAGTGATATATATATTTATACCGACCCCTAATCAGGATAAGGTCTTGATGATGATGATATATGTATATATTTTGCATGTACTTTTCTGGGATGTACATGTTATATCCAAAACTGGATCAAATGTTCATATTCAGTAATTAAGGCCTCAGCTGACTTTGCTACTAGAATATCTCCCTCACTTCTTCTAACTTTCATGAGATGATCTTCTATTATTTCCTGATTAAGTTTTGCTTGTAGTGACCTCTGTTTGATTGTTTTGTGAAGGTAACTTGTGGATGTGCTGCTGGTGTTGCTGCTGCTTTCAGAGCTCCTGTTGGAGGTGTATTGTTTGCCTTGGAAGAGGTTACGTCTTGGTAAGTTGTTTCTTGGCTTGTCAAGGCTATGTTTGAAATGCAAAAAGTGCTCTTTGAATATTATGTTGTGTAGACCTTGTTATTACTTTAAGAGACCTGAAGTTACTTGTATATTTCTCCAGTCTCAAGTAGATGTCATTAGGGAAAGTGGAATTGGAATTTTATCTTCTTCTTGTTGACGCTATCTACCTTCATATTATTTCACAATCAGGAAAAAATTGAATGCTTTTTGGTATCGTATTGTTGTGGAGGTCAGATAGGCACTGGTTGCATCTGTATCTTCTGTCTTCTGTCATTTGGTCATCATTGCAGTCATTTCTCATTTATGTTCTACCATTTTTGAAGAATTTCTTTTGGCCTGTTGATCTTCTGGAAATACACAGAGATAATCTCATTTAGATAAAGATAGAACACAAAATTAAAAAATGAATCAATGTTTTATTATCACTGCTTTGCCATAGCATTCATCTCTATTGTTTCATTTTTCTGTGGTTGTTGTTATTCAAAATTCTGTTGATGCCAGCATACAATTTATTGAAGTTGCACGCAAAAATGCCTGAGGTGCATAGAGCTTTCTTTGCTATTAGTTTGGGTTTTACACACTGGTTAACAACTCCTTGAGTCAACGCAGAATCTGCCCAATTCAACTCCTTTCCCTGGATGTATTTTGCTGTAGTTCCAAGTCTCACCCTACTTAGTCTGCCAGTGCTGTAGAGGATTCACAAGAATTAGCATTCCTTGTATTCAGCCAAGCTGAGCTCAATTGACCCCTTCTTGCCCATGATCTCTTTTTAGTTTGCATCTGCCGTTTGAAATTTGGGTTTTATGAATACTGAAGTTTTGTTAGTTGTGGGTGCCTTTGCATGATAATAAGAAAAAAAGTATTACTTCTGTGTCTTCTTGAAGGTGGAGGAGTCAACTTATGTGGCGTGTCTTCTTCACATCTGCCGTGGTAGCTGTTGTGGTACGTTCTGCAATGGCCTGGTGCAAGAACCAAAACTGTGGACATTTTGGTTCAGGTGGCTTCATTATTTGGGACATTTCAGGGTTAGAATTAAATAACTTTTCAAGTGTATTCTATTTCACAATAATTCAGTTTTTCAAATGCTAGGGTATGTCTCTTTTTACAAGTGGTATTTTATTTTTACTAGGGGTCAAGAAGATTACTCATTCCAGGAACTATTGCCCATGGCTGTTATTGGAGTTATTGGAGGTCTTCTTGGTGGGTGCTTTACTAGCTATGCTTCCTGAAAATTTGTGATTGTGCTCTATGTTAATCAGCATCTATTGCTTTTCATAATGGTTACCCGCTGATTTATTTTCAGGAGCCTTATTCAATCAGCTTACACTTTACATTACTCGTTGGCGTAGGAACTTTTTACACAAGAAGGGAAATAGAATCAAGGCAAGTCATGGTAGTGGAATTGAATTTCAGCATCACATGTTTCTCTGAGCTGAAATCTTTGCTTGTACTTAATTTTTTATTTTTATTTCACAGATTATAGAAGTATGCCTTCTCTCTTTGATGACGTCGGTTGTTTCCTTTGGATTGCCACTCTTAAGAAAATGCAGTCCTTGCCCAGATACAGAACCTAATTCTGAGATTGAATGTCCTCGTGCACCTGGGATGTATGGAAATTATGTAAATGTGAGTTGATAGCATATTATTTGGATATTCCATTACTACTTTTGGGTTTCATTTTGTCCTGATATTTACTCTAAATACGTATTTGCTTCTTTATGAAGACTTCATTTCAAAGTTCGCATCTACACTATTTATCAGACAGCATTTTATTTGCTTGCTATATAATAGAGAACTAAATACTTAGCTATGAATATAGGTTAACCATCTAGATACAGACTCCTTAGTTTTTCTATGATATTTAATGGTGGCCTTAAATGGATGATACATGCGTGTTTTGTAAGCCTTAAAGTTCCCTTCTTTGATAGAGGGGTTACTATTTAGAGAATGAGAGCAAGTCATTTGAACATCTTGTCTAAATGATAGAGGGGTCACTATTTAGATACTGACTCCATAGTTTTTGATGATATATTTTATGGTGGTTTTATATGGAATTTTGGGTGGTACATGCATTTTAGCCTTAGAGTTCCATCCTGGTGGAGCAGCATGGGAACAGTTGAGAATGAGCTCAAGACATTTTAACCTGCACTTTTAACACTACGTCAGGTAGCCGCGGAAGTACCTGTCCTCTAGTAGGTCAGTGGTCTGCATCTATAATGGCAACTTAGTCAACAATATAATCTTCTTTCATCCTTCTAATAGATCAATTATGGCCCTTAGTTTACACGTCATGCTTGTTTATTGTCTAAACTATGGAGCATACATGATAAATGTGCAGAACATTACTGACCTATGAAGTATCTGTAATTATCAGTGCTCTGCATTTGTGATGGCAACTTAGTTTTCTATCCTAATATGTTATATGCTCCATATTTATCTCATTTTTGTTTGATTTTCAGTTCTACTGTTCCAGGGACAAGGAATATAATGATCTAGCAACTATTTTCTTCAATACTCAGGTTTATATGAATTATGCAATCTTGTAATTTCATTTCAATTCTTGGGTTTATGTTTCACAATTTAGTCTATTCTTGAATTTTTCTTTCTTCCCTAACAAAGCATTATATATATATATATATATATATATATATATATATATATGTTTTCAAATACTCAGCTTATGTGAACCTTTGGAACCTGGTCATTCATTTCTTTAGTTTTTAAAGGTTTTGCTTTCCCAGTTGTTAAAAAATGTGTTTCCCTTCTTGATTGCAGGATGATGCCATTCGCAATTTGTTTAGTGCAAAAACATTTCACGAGTACAGTGCTCAAAGCCTTCTTACCTTTCTGGTACTCTTCGTACTTTTCAATAGATTAGTCAGATATCATATTTCTGATGCATGTCTTGTCAATCATGCAACAGCTAGCTTTGTCTAGTGTTCTAAATGAAGTCACCATGTAGAAAAAATTCAGTAATATGATTTATTTAATCAACATACTCCTTGTGGGTTTGTTGTCGTCGTGTGACTTTGAGGTCATGGGTTCAAGGCGCGGAAACAGCCTCTTGCAAAATGCAAGGTAAGGCTGTGTACTTTAGGCCCTTGTGGTCCTCCCCTTCCCCGGACCCTGCATAGGCGGGAGCTTCGTGCACCGGGGCTGCCCTTTACTCCTTGTGGGTTTGAGGTTTGAATTGATTATAACAAAAAGAAGCTATGTTGTTCGAACAAACAACTGAACAAATGAAAGATCACACAGAAAGAAATTAGCATAATAGAGTAAGCAGGTTACTACTCTGACTATCAGAGTAATGAATCATCGAAAATTTTTTGCTAACAGATCCTTTCACAAATGTGTATATCTTTTTGTCATTCAATGAATTACTGTTCAACAGAAAACCAAAGAATCCTAGTGAGACCGTATTTCGTCCTAATAACCTTTTTGAAGAACATGTTCACATTCAAAGCATTAGTTAGAAATTAAAACAGTTAAAGATCTACTTCTAATTACTATTTTTTATTTTTTTATTTTCAATGATACTCAGGGAGAAAGAAATGCTAATGCTGATCCTTGTTGTAGTTTGGGTTGTATTATAGAGCTTTAAATTTTAAAGAAGGAAATTTTTAGATTTTGTCTTCATTTCTTCAGGGAACATCAATTTTTCTTTGTGCTTTGAAAATCCTAGTAGAGGATACAAGGAGAACCAGAATATAGTCCTCCAGTAAATGATTATGCAATCAAGTCTGGTCATCCACCAACTTCCCTAACAAAAAGAAAAAAAGGTGATGTTGCAGAACTCGACATCAACAGTATTGCAGTTTGTTTCTCTTTCTCCAAAAATTCTCATACTCGCCTTTTTCTTGAGCCTATCACTACTAATGCACAAGATACCTCTTTTGCTGCCAATATGGCAAACCCAGTTTCTGGAAGAAGCAACCCTAAGTTCTCTGTGTTTTTTACAAATATCAGAAACCTAATTGGCACTGGGTTTTTCCTTCCTGCTCAACCATTGGATCTTTGTCATGCTTGTTTGTCCAATGGCATGAATTTTAAACATGAAAATCATGTGAAAACATATCCTTTATCCATTATCTTCTTCGCAGTTTCTTTATTTGCATGAAACTAGATGACAAACATGTACTTTCCCCCCTTTTCTTTGCATGAGAAAGTGCTCCATAGGGTTTTGAAAGGGCATCAGCTGCATCGCTGAAGCCCCATTTCTTTTCAATTCTAGTTGCTAAGTGGTGTATTAAGCTAGATGTGGCACTTTAGACAAATCACTTTCTGACAATCCACTTTGTCATTCAAAACTATTTTTACGTGAGCTCCAGTTTAACTGAACCAGAGTCAGTACATATCATTTCAAATCTTACTGTCTTTTTCACCAAGTGAAGTAAATGCCCTCAGTTCTTCATGGGTGCTTGTGTGTGTATTTTCTTTCATCAGAAATTCCTCTTAATTTATCTTTTAAGGTAAGCCAACAGCATTGAGCCAGTTACAATTGTGGCCAGAGATTCTGTTGTTGAATGATAATCTTGGATTTAAGTTCTTGTACTTGTTGCATCTGTTTGTTGTTACCAAGTGCAAATGAGTGCTTTATTCTTTTAGGATTTTGATTCCTTGATGACTATTTAAAACTTCTTCATGCCAGTCAACTCAATTTGTATAATTAATATTGTCTTTTCCTTTTCCAGTGACTTGGTTTTACTCTCTTTTAATGGCCATTTCCAGGTTATGTTTTATTCCCTAGCAGTGGTGACATTTGGAACTGCTGTACCAGCTGGTCAATTTATTCCTGGAATAATGATAGGATCAACATATGGGCGGCTTGTTGGAATGTTTGTGGTTAATTTCTACCAGAAGCTTAATGTTGAAGAGGGAACGTGAGTCTTTTTTTCTTTTTTTTCTAATAATTATATGGTTTTGACATGTTATTTGCTAGTTATCCTTTGACTTTCTTTATGCTTTACTTCAACTGTGACCTATTTGGTGATGCATCATGGCTGGTTTTTCACTGCTTTTGGTCCGGTGGATTTGGGAGCATTGTTAAAAAATCCTCAAGACAGTCAACTAGTCATCCGAGCCCAGTAGGTTTTGCAGTGCCCAAGTTCTAGTTGGAATCTGGGCTCTGTGGTGAGTCAATTTCTGGTAAAAATTCCTTGACTTGCTGGAGTCAATGAGAAATTGTTGTCATCTCATTGACCTGCTCATGTCAACTCAGCTTTACATTCCCACTTTTATCTGTTAGATTGTTTTAAATATTGGTAAAGGTTACTATAAACAATCCAACTTTCTTGGACATAAGTTTCTTATGAAAATATTTACATATTTAGATATGATATTTCTTGGAGACAAACGATGGGGAGTGAAGCTGCACTTTTCTGTTTCATAAAATCTGAAATGAAAATTTACAATTACTTGTATTCTGTGGTAAGTAGAAGACAAACACCATGATCTGGGGAAGGTCACCTCTTCAATGTTCCCTCTCAAGCTGGGCATTGCCTACGTACAAGCAGAGATTTATTTCATGAAAGGGATTCTGACATTTTTTGCGAGGAAAAGTGTACTTACAGAAAAGGTTGGATTTTTTATGCAAGAAAATGATTTTTTATTTTCTTTGAGCTAGGTGCTGAGCTGCACCAATTTTAAGTGATGTGGGTCTCTTGTAACTTGATGAAGAGAGAGATGCTAACATGTACCTAACTTAAGTGATAGGTGAATTTTGGCAGGGAAGGGGAAGGTATTGAGCATGAGAAATGTTCTTTGTGGAAAGAAGATCCAAATGGCTCTAAATTATAGAGAATGAGAAGGTTGAAGAAAATTGAAGATTGTGTAAGACAAAGGAGAAAAAGGGAGAATATTGGAACATAAAGAATTGAAGAGGAGACATTAAGAGGAAATACTTGTATAGGGGGGACGGATAGGGTTTCAATGACTGAGATGACAAATATAGGAGATGGTGAGGAAAGTGGAAATAGAAAAAGAGGAGTGCCTCTTTCAGGAGATCAAATCTTAACCCTTTTATTGGTCAAATGTTGACTCCGTTCCCCTTGCAGATTATGCTGAAGAATAGGAGATAAAAGATGGATGAAGAAGCTGAGATGTTCTTGCAGCAAGTATGAAACTAATAGTGCTAGTTAAGCACTTAAACTCACGGTTCTTGAAACAGCATAGTCATGAAGCTTCATTAGCTTATCATTTCAGGAGTGCCCATGCAACTTTAGTGATTCATGTTTGTTTTATCTTCACTGATTCTAGGCTTGCTTCTTTCACTGAGTAATACTTCTGATGATTTTCCACACCACAGATCTGCACTTTACCTATTTATTATGTCCCTGTAAGTCAAATACAGCAGTAACTCATAATGGCTAGTTCAAGCAGTTGAGGCTGTTGACGATATAATGTTTGGAAAAGGATTTGCTTTATACAATGAGAAGGTTGATGCTAGATTCTCTTACCTATTTTCTTTTCTTCTTTAGGGTAGTTGTCAGTTTGCATCTCCTGAAGTTCCTAAATTTCTTTCGGACCACTATTTAGGACCATGCCCATTGTTGCTCAGTCAGTCTCTGGTTTATGTTAAGTTTGTATGCCTGTTATAGTTTGTTGCTTGCTACTCTGTGTCATGCACCAAACCTTCTGAAGTCTGCAAAGGAAATATTTCTGTGCAGTTTAGATGTTTGATTTTTAGTAAAAAAACGAGTTTGGTTTTCAGGTATGCTCTACTTGGTGCTGCTTCTTTTCTTGGAGGTTCTATGAGGATGACCGTATCCCTTTGTGTCATTATGGTTGAGATCACAAATAATTTGCAACTTTTACCCCTAATCATGCTTGTTCTTCTAATATCGAAGGTATGTCCTTCAATATAAGAGCTTTATATGGAACTCTTACTGTGTAAGGAACCAAAGATAGTGTATTTCTTCTATTACAGGCTGTTGGAGATGCTTTTAATGAAGGCTTGTATGAAGAGCAAGCATGGTTGAGGCGTATCCCACTGCTCGAGTCCCGGCCAAAACAATACATGCGTAAAATATCAGCAAAGGACGCCTGCAAAAATCAAAAGGTTACTCTCTTTAGAAAACTTTGAAATAGACTGCTGATTTCTACTATGTTCTTTTTCATGGAAGTTTTGGCTTATGATTGACTTGGTTTTGATCTGTTAAAGGTTGTCTACTTCTCTCGTGTTGTTAAAGTTGCAGATGTAGTTTCTGTTTTGCGAAACAACAAGCATAACGGGTTCCCTGTAAGTAGCCACAGTATCTCCTATCAGGTTTCTTTTTTCTTACTCTTATTTTTAACCAGTTGCTAAATTATAACCCAATTTCTTTGGGGTCCAGGTGGTAGATCAGGCACGTAATGGAGAGCCACTTGTTATTGGGCTTATACTTCGTAGGTAGAACTTCAAACTGTCTGCTTAACTGTTTGTGTGGTGGTGTTTGCGAGCAGGGCCATGGCTTTTTAATACATACTGGGTTCAAATACATTCATTGTGCTGATGTTAAAAAGTAAGTCAATAATGCATATAATTGGTTCTTTGCAGTCACTTGCTGGTACTCTTGCAGTCTAAAGTAGATTTTCAGCATGGCTCTTTGCCCTACGATCCAAGAGACGAGTCTGTACCAACTAGGTCAGTAGGGAGAGGCATTGTTATTCATCATCAGCTTCTGTTTCATTTATGATGACATAATGAACTGGTTGAATTCTAAAATCCAGGCACAACTTCGGTGAATTTGTGAAACCTGTCTCAAGCAAAGGATTGTCCATAGAAGACATTCCTCTGAGTCAAGATGACTTGGAAATGTACATAGACCTTGCTCCTTACCTAAACCCTTGTCCATATGCTGTCCCTGAAGATATGTCTTTGGCAAAGGTAAGCTTTCTTATTAACCTTACAGTGAGCGAACTTTGTTGTTTTCTGCAAAGGATGTCATATTTGATCAATCTGGATCTGTTACTTTGTCCATGCATACAGGTTTACAATCTTTTCCGTCAACTAGGATTGAGGCATATTTTTGTTGTTCCTCGTCCATCTCGTGTTATTGGTTTGATTACAAGGAAAGATTTGTTGGTTGAGGTATTTTGCTGCATCAGATCCCTCTATGTTTCTACATTTTTGGCTAGGTCTTACAATTATTGATATTTTCTTTGTTGTTGCAGGAGAATGAGGATCCTGCAGAGACAGAGCTCCGGTCAACTAGTGTAAGGTCTTGATGCGGCTATACCTGTGTAATATCTCTTCTATTGCACTCTCTAGAGCGTGCTGCAAGAACATAGAGTGACAAGAAAAGCTGTTACATTTTCTTTATACCATATAATTAGATCATCATTCCTCACATTTTAAATGACTATTTGCTAGCTCTGGTGTAATTCACATCCAATGGGAAGAAACCTTTTGATGCTCTTGGATTTGCAGCTTTTTGAGCTGTAAGTTTTGTGTGGGATGTGATTCTGATGTTTGGTAAACTTAACTACATTTGCAATTGCATTTCCATTGAGCTTCACCACTTAATCAAGTTGTTGAGTGTTCATTTCACAACCAAGAGTTGTGACTTCATGTCCAATGAAAATTCCAAACGAACAAAGAATTGCACTTGTTGAAATATTTGTGTAATGGATTTGTGCATGTACAATGGAGTAAGCAAGTAGAACTAGTTCTTCGTACAGAACTTTATCAGCACTGGAGTTGGATCCCAGATTGGCATTCTGTGGAAGAAAGGAAGTTTGAAGTCTTGCATTTCTTCTGTTTGACCTTGTTGGTCCTGAACTGGATATTTTTGTGCCTTAATTTTCAATATATACATAAGTTTGATTTATGGAGAAATGACGGTTGACATGCAGATCCCTGTAAATTTCTAGAAGGTATTATCTCTTATACACGTGTACTTGATAGATTGTGAAGCTTCTGATGTTTTATTAGATAGATAACAGGCATGGTTGGTACTGCACCAGCAAGTTTGGACTGGCTGTTGTTCATAATGAACATAAAGATGCCATTTTCTTTGGCATCTTGGGTAGTCTCTTACTGTTATCTGTGTATTGAGGGTATTGGACTTGCCTAGTCTCTTGAATACCTGTCTAAGCAAATCTTTCTGCCATCCTTTTGAAAGCCCCATATTGAGATCAACATCTGGAGATCTTTCCAAGCTACGGTCACTCAATTGGCATCTTAGCTTGTGAGCGAGGATGGTGTTCATAGTAGACACAGCTTATTTTATGTAGTTCACCCTGAGGGCTCTAAATCACCATCAATATGTCTTGTGTAAAGTGGATTTTAGATTTAGTATACCAGAAGTGACCTCCTCCATTTTGTTTACCGTATGCTCCATCTTGCTCATTGCTTAATCTAGTAAATTCTTGGACTTGTTTTACGTGTGATGGGATCGTTGGTTTTTTGCTCATTTGCAGGTTCTGTACACGTGTGCTGCCATACTAAATATTAACTTTTCATCTTTTTGGGGTCTACACTGATTATACTTTGGAATTGATAGCTTGAACATTTGTGCTTGCTATTATTGGTTATTCTGGGAGTTCCCTCTGTTTTTCCCGCACTAAATTGTTGTTCATAAGTTTCAAATATTCATGTAATTATTCAGAAGAAAATACTATGCTTTCCTTTATGCTAGGATCTTAGTATCTATCCTGTTTGTTGCAGTTGTAAACCCAAGTGATTTCTGATTCCTTTGAATGAATAAAAAGCAAGGCCTGCACTAAATTGGTATTGTTCTCTTTCTGACAGAGCGAACATGCGTGATAGAAGCGCAGGTAGAGGACAAGCAGATTTGGAGCACCCACTTCTTGACAATCTTCTCATCCAAGATTGACAGCTCAGGGTCACCCTTCTGGTCTTCACCTTTTAGCAGTATATGCTTGTGCATTATTTTTTCTCATCCTTTATACTCGCGAGCTATGTATCCATTTATTCTTGTATTTATCGATGGGGAAGCTGACATCGGAAAAATAGCAAATTGGGTCGAGATCAACCCAACACGAAAATTTTTGTGTGACAGAGACCATGTAAACAAAAAAGGTTTCTGGTTAGTGAAGATATCCTGTCAATGGAAATAGAAGAAAAAGATCTCACGTTTTGTTTTGCTCAGTGTATGTATCTGCCTTTGTTCTTCTTCTTCATTGAAAGATTTTGATCACTAATCATCTCAGCTATAACAAGTTTGATCTCTCTCTCTCTCTCTCTCTCTCTCTCTCTCTCTGTAACGCAAATACAGCTATAATCAAATGTATCATGCCCCAACATTTGACAATGGATAGTGTGTAAGCAGGCACAGACGTCTTCCAAGTTGTCTATTCTTGGTTTCTCTTATCCTTGGTGACTCTTCTGAATCTTTCACTCTCCGCAATGAAGAAACATGGAGTTGCCGTCTTTATGACAACAAGGAGAACTAACCATCCAGCTTGTGTGTGTGCTTATTTTGTTAATTTCCATGTATTTGCGTTTTATTACCAAGGAATAAAATTGAATCCTACAATGAAATTCCCTCAGCAGTTTGGATCACACCCGAAGCCCTTCAGCAGTTTTTCTTCTGGGCAGCTGTTCACCGTTGGATCAACTGGAAATTTCATGGAAAAGTCATCAAATGCTAGCCAAAAGATGCCGTATGGAGGATTTCAGCAGACTTCGACATCCTTGCTAATGAATGAAGTACATTGTGCTGCGTCCAAGCCCCAAGACTAGATACATGGTGCTGAAAGTATGCAGAGCAATTTGCAGAAGAATTGGAGAACTCGATGACTTGATGATTTCCAGGATGTTTCATTCCTTAGGCTTCTCAAATGATTGGCTTGTTGCTCCATATTGTTCCTATACTTCCCCAATGCCCAAGCTAAGTATGCCTTGCAGGAAGATTAAAATGTGAATTCCACCTTAAAAACAAGAAATATCGGTCTATGGACCATCACCTCAAAATCCATCTTTCAAAGAGTAAAAGAACTCCAAAAGAAAGAGTAGCAGCTAACAATTCAAAGTACAGGAGACCGTAGTTTTCTTAAATCCATTTGAAGAGCAAGGGGTATATGACCGAATGTTCATAGCCAAAACTGGACCATTCTTTTCACACAAGAACGATAGGAAAGCTTGAATCTTCTTTTGCAATTATTGGTAAATAAATATTTGGAAGAGTCATTTCCTTCAGAAGCAAAGCATTCTTCAACAAGGAAATTGACTAACAACACTTCTACCATTTCGTGATCCTCTTAAGGTAATGTAGGCATGCATGTCAAAGAGGATCTACGCGAGAGAAATGATAAGCTGAGGCTCTTTCACAGTTTAATAGGCCTTAGGATGAGGATTCTCTCAAGATGGCAAGTTTTATATTTAACCCAAGTAGTTAGTACATTTTACTGGTCAGAAGCAGTTAACTAGAGTCAAGGTTAGATGGGACACTTGGCAGGCTGTGAGGGAGCCTCGCTTTAAAGCCTGATTAAAGAGCTTCAGTTTATCATTTTCCTTTGCGTGATTCAGAACTGTGTTTGATCAAAATCATGTTTTCCACACATTTGTCTACAAAAAATGGAGGATCACAGCTTACTTATGGTGTCTACAGTGAGATCTTCAAGATAAGCCTCGCTCCTCAGAAGGGTGGCCAGACCAATCTTTCCAAGCCTACTGTCAGCTTCAAAGACTAGCACGAAAAGAAGGGAATGGGGAGATTATTTAACTCCCATGTTGACATGATCTCAATGCTGCCCCACCATATGATAAGAGTACTACTGGCATGGTGAAGACCCATAAGAAGTTTTCTTAGTTTGCGGCCAAACTCGTGAACGTTGAAGCTATCCGATACAGTTGCATATTCAAGTTTGAGTTCAGCAAGAGACGATGGGTTCATTTGGTGGTTAATTTCTGGCATGCAGCACTCTATACGCAAGGAGCTTCGTTCATATATGGGAAACAGTCTCTTACAAAAATGCAAGGTAAAGGTGCATACTATAAACCCTTGTGGTCCACCATTTCCTCAAATCCTGCACAAGCGAGAGCTTTGTGCACCCATTCTATATGCAAGGAGTTGAGATTAGGAACACAAACTTATAATACGATGAGTGGAAACCGTCCATAATAGGCCTTTTAAGGCTTGTACTACAGATGCTTGGAAGGGCTAGAATAGGACTTCTCCAACAGTTTAAAGTCAATTTTTCAAGCAAGGGAAGACCAGATAAAATGCCGTAAGTGAGTCACTGCTCAAGTCAACTTCTTCTAGCTGAGCGAAAATTCTTGGTAGATCTCTAGAAGTAGCTAGTGAAAACCCTTTAAGACTTGGAGCTACAATGCTCAGCGGGCATGGACAAGTCTGAAACCAACACTTCAAGTCATGGAGAACTAGACAAAATTTTATCAAGCAAATCATTGCTCTTTGCATTTCCAGTTACTTTTTTGTGTAGGAATCTGTTTGGAAAAGGAGTAGTTCTTCTATGTAGGGTGTTCCCCTTGACTCTCCTAAGATCAAGCTAAGTTACTTCATAACCTTTTGAATAGTGTAGTAGAATGAAGTCTACGCATAGACGCTTTCTTATCTATTAGCCTAATTGTAGATGCAGTTTCTTTGGTTATTGATCCTTGTGGTCCGCCCCTTCCCCGATTCCCATATATGTGAGAGCTTCGTTCATTGTGGTGCCCTTTTAGTTTCTTTGGTTATCTCCGGTAAACCATCCCAAGCCGGGCTTCCATATCGCAGTTCCACAATTCTGATCTTGTTACTGACCCAACTGTTGAAAACGTAGACAACTTGTATGGGGGATATAGAGAGAGCATAAATCTAGCAAGAGCTCTTGGTCGTTACTTTCCACCGCAAATGACTGTGAAGGATCAGAGATGACGGATCAAATGAAATCCTTCAGTGAATCAGGGGACGTACTTCGGCAGTAAAAAAGTCTAGACTTGAGATGAAGTCCATAAATAGTGCCATTTTTTTTTAATTACTGGTCTTCATTGCAACCTCGGTTGGCAAGAATTCAAGGATGTGGCCAAGGAGCAGTCTGGCTAGTTGCCGATCCGATCGTTATGTCTTTGTTCCTTGACTTGTTGGTAGCAACTCCTTTGCTGTTTCGTACTGGGTTGCGTAACATCTGTGCTCTCCTCCACGATCTTTGCATGAAAAAGCACCTTGTATTTTTACTGTTTCCTGGGAAAACCTTCTGAGGCACCAGGTAGAGGAATGCTCGAATCCTTGCCCGTCCCACGCAAGTAAGGATGTAATACAACTTTGTGTTCACGCCTTCTTTAAGCGAATAGGCTTTAGAAAACCAATTGCTCTGGTTCTCCTCACAGGCAAATCCTGAATAATTTTCTTTATATAATTTATATCTCCACTCAGACGCGCTCACTCTTTACTGATAATAAGCCTTATCTTTGGTTGATCGGACTCGTTCATATGATTTGTAGGTTAATGGGAATTGGATTGGCGTTGGGCCCGTTGCTCAGTAGCTGAAGCATTCCTCACTTGTAGACAATGAGGCCAACAAGTGGTTGGTTGATTAATTGGAATTGAATCCAAAACCTCAAGGTGAGTGTTTGTGCCTCAGCTGGTGGGCTACAGGCCCAATACCAATCCAATCCTAATCCTCTTACGGATCAAGGCTTTGAAATCGTTATATATCAGCCGTCCACTTTATTCCTTGAAACAATAAAAATCAACGTGTGTAGAGGGGGTCTGGGCCCACTTGTAAAGAATTAAGACAGACATCAATAAAGAATCCATATAACAAAGAAAGAAAGGAGCAGCTCCAATGCACTAAGCTCCCACATATGTCTGTCGGAAAGGACTGAATCACAAGAGTTAATAGTACGTAGTCTTACTTTACATTTAAGACAAGATCTATGGCAAGAAAACCAAAACCATCTCACAAAACAAACGCAGTATAAAGTATCCAAACAATACCAAATCCAGCAACCCCCTTTCCCTTAGAAGTAGCCACCTGATTCTTCAATCCCGGAGCACTAGTAGGAGGGAGTGCAGAGGCAGATCCTGAAGACCCCAAAGGCGAAGGTGAAGGTGAAGGCCCTGATTTGATATCGGCACGCCTAATGTCGACCTTCTGCCCAGCCTCACAATGGCCTGAGAATCCACAGATGAAGAATTGATGCTTACTCTTGATGGTTATGGAGTCATTGCCCGTTGAGAACGTACTGATTGGTGCCGTAGCATTGCATGACCGGTACTGGTCTCTCGTCACCTCCAGCACGTTGTGAAATTTCTTGTTGTACTCAAAAACTGCAGGTCATGTGTAGTTGGAATCAAATTCATCAGTTTTGGCACCACAACTAGAGAATGATGGTTTCATGCACTTGAGTTTGTAGAGAGATGGACGGCAAGATCACAGAAAAAGTGGACCCACCCCCACACACCAAGAAAAATAATAAGGATATCTGTGATGAGTCCCGGAAATTATAAGAATGATCTTGGGACCAGTATTCTCTGGATTTAATATACAAGTTGGCCCCACCTTTTCGTGATCTAAACCCTTCATCTTCTCGGCCCCACCTTAGATAGGCATTAAAAGACTAAAAAAGCTCATCCATCTATGATCCAGACCTTTGCCTTTCAGCGTAGTAGATGGTTTAAAACTCTTACAAGCGAAGGGCAGAATTACCAATCATATATATCAGGATAGGAAGCAGCCTCCTGAAAAATGCAAAGTAAAATTGCACACTAGAGACTCTTTGAATTCCTCCTCTTTACCAGCCCTGGGCAGCTTGGGCCGCCCCTTCCATTGGCATGAATTTATGCAGACAGCCTGAAATCCGGTGGGCCGAAGAAGATGCAGGTAAGCCTTTCCTACGTGGCAAGCAAGAATGATCCATCCATCCATCCATGCAGCATGCTTTGTCTTTGCATGCCATGTGAGTTAGGGCAGACATCCACCCATCTCTCGGAATTACCAGAATAGCCCCAATGGATCAGCTTGAAGGGCCATCAATGCTGCCCAAGTTACTAAAATAGATTCTTAGCTCCGATATCTACAGGGACTACGAGAGGGAGAAAGCAATGAATGGAAGAACAGTAACAAGCTCTGAGGCCAAAATAAATACAAGATCAAGCAAATGCAATGGGAAAGTAAGCACAGCAATGGTGTCTCTAAAGCCATGAAACCAAAATCTACAAAACCCAGCATTTCAGAAGAAAAAACCAAGCAGGAAATCCAATGCAAGTGAAGAGACAAAAGCAAACCATAAACCATCGGGAAAGAAGGAAAAGGGGGAGAACAACAAGGCCCAGAAGAAACACCATGAGATCAAACAGAAGACTGAGATCCAAAAAGCCAGATGAAGAAGAACTTACTGAGAACATCTCCAACGTGGAAGGATTTGGTGCGAGCCCAGGAGCCGTAGCTAACATTGCCTATAATAGTCCAACCTTCGGAGTCTCCTACCTTGTAAACTGCTGCTTCAGAGAGTTTCAAGAAAGTAAAAAGAAGGAAGAAGAAGAACATGGCTCTTTGAACAGTAGCCATGGCAGGCAGGAGAGAGAGAAAGTAGAGGTGCAGTTACAGGTTTTCCTTCTCCTCCTTGTTGAACGCACCTATATATTCCTTCATGGCAGAGAGAAAGTTTAGAAGGCAAGTAAAAGACCAGAACTTGGAAAAGACTACCTACTGGCCTTGTTGTTTACAGGAACCTTGGCCTTTGTTGGTGGCTCCACCAGACTAGTCTATCTAGCGTCTCTGGGCCCAATACCACAATCTTAACTAGTTTTGGACGGGATCCATCTTAACCATCGATGTCTGTTTCGCCAAATCTGGGCCCGCTTGTGTGTATTGCAGCAGGATTTTTCAGTTGGACAACCCCCATATGCTAAGCTCTTCTTAAATTCTTCCACTGTAAGTTCTCATACCGTCCATGGGCGTTCTTGGTTGGCAAGAGCACAAGTGCGAACTTGCTAGGGATGCGTTAAAACTTCTCTTCTCCAAAGTGAGATCATCCGGTAATACAAAAGAGAGTGAAATATTGGTCGTCCACGTGGCAAGATCGACTTTGGATGCACGATCAAGTGCCACAATTTTAATACTTCAAAAGGAAGGTTATGTCTGTGCCATCATCAACATACGCTCACTAATCTTTCCTCACCATTATTTTTCATTCTCTTGTGGGTCCACCAGGTAGATAGTCATTTTAAATTTTTGTGGGCCTCCCATTGCAAGAACCCAATCAAACGGTGGACCCACTGGAATTAGGTCTTTCCTGGGACCCAGTAAGTCGATTGTCTCAGTCAATTAATAGGCAGGGCCTACATGCCTATTTAAATAGATGTTCGTCGATGTCCGCAGATATATCCGTGCGAATTGTGGATTTTAATTAATTCGATTCAGTTTTAAACAAATAAACAGATGTCTGTAGATTTTTATCCACAATGATCGTTAGTAGATCCTACATGCATCTTTTGGCAATGCCCGTCTGTTTGCCGCGAGAGATGAACGGCGTTCTTGTTTGGAATTGTTGATATATAGGGGATAACCTGTAATCTTCTCCGTTGATTATTTAATTAGCTTTTCATTAATTAAGATCCAAATACTATTTATCTATTAATTATTTTGGAGCCGTCTAGTTTTCACTGAAAAAAAGAGTGTTAGGAACATCAGCATTGAGAAGATCATTCGTTTGGATCACCTGAATTCTGGGATCCGAAGGCCCATCAGCTTATTGCTTACACACATAATTAATAAAAACATTTACATTACCTGAACATCAAGTGGTCCCATGGTCTAGTGGTTAGGACATTGGACTCTGAATCCAGTAACCCGAGTTCAAATCTCGGTGGGACCTTTTTTTTACAGTCTTTCAGTATTTTTGAGGGAGATAGCTGATATTGGATGCTCCATGGAGACTCTTTTGGTAATTGCCTATAGCATGGCCTAAGTTTGTGGGTCTTACCTAAATAATTTGTGGGTCTAACAGACAAAGCTCTGTATATCAATGGCCACCCCCATGTGAGAGTTTGGATGAAACCAGCCAATTTCCATGACATGGGGCTTGACCTCTAGTCTTCTTCAGACCATACTTGACCGCCATTTTTGGTCGTAGTCAATGCCAACTTTCATCGGTTTGGCCCCTTCATTTTTCTTTTTCGGAAATCGTAAATTTATTGGTCTTCAATTGAGTTGTAAGGTTTAGAAGGGGAGCCTTGACACAACAGTAAAATTTGTCGTCATGTGACCTTAAAGTCAGGGGTTCAAGATGTGGAAACAGCCTCTTGCAAAAATATAAGATGAAGCTGGCTACTATAGACTCTTGGGGTCCACCCCTTTCCTGGACCCCACGTAGGCAAGAGCTCAGCCCCCGATTGAGTTGTAAGGTTTCACTTTTGGAGAAAATAAAATGAGTAAAATCCAAAAGAAAATAAGGTTTTCAATGAGAGAAGACATGAAAACAGCCTATGAATTGTGTTTGGCGAAACATCAAACACAGTAAGTTTTATGACCTTATTATAGTACAAGGAGGCATGATTGGGATATGATGGGTCCCACATTTGATTGATCAGGACCGTCCAACTAATACAACCTAGTGGGCACCATCTAGAGATCCCGGTGGGCACCATCAAATTGAAAAAAAAAAAAAAAAAAAGGGACCCATTCACCTGGAAATCCTTGGAATTTTTGCCAGCATCAGCCCATGATCAGACCCCCAAAAAGCTTTTACATTCATGGCTCAATAGCATAGCCGATAAATGGTTTTGATCACTAAATAAGTGGACCCCGTCTCTTCTGTAGATGAAAATTTGGACGTAATTGTGATCTCATGCATGGGCATATTTCAGCCGAAAAATAAATGAGTAGGCCCAAATCATAAAAATTATCTCACGCACACTCTTAAACCTAATATGGCCACCTGCGTCTCAAAGAAGTAAGCATAAACAATGGGTTTCCTGTACGGTGCAAGCGCGTAATATTCCATTCAAAATACAAGCAGGGATGGGCCTCATATATTCATTTTTTGAGTAATCCATTCCACTTATCAAGATGGGAAGGCGCCAAAAGTCTCATCTAATCTAACCCAGAACCTCGAAGGTAGGCCTTTGCTGCATCCAGTTCATATTCCACAAGATGAGACCTACTTTGGAGGTGTTTATTGGATGAGATTTTTGGTACGAACCATGAGGTCATGGAATCAAGGTCTGGAAACAGCCTCTTGCAAAATACAAGATAAGGCCATGTACTGTTGACCCTTGTGATCCTCCCATTCTCCGGATTTGGCATACCTTTTTTTATTTTTGGTATGAACCAATCTTAAGAAAGGGCAAGTCAATGAAATGGTCAAAAAAATACAGAAAAAAAACAAGACTTATGTGTGAAAAGATATCCCAACTATGATATGCGAGGAATATTATGCGCATGCACCATATAAGAACCCACTGGGGTGTCATGTGCCAGACGTTTCTTCTTTCAAGACGGTGGGCAGGAAGATCTCACCTAACCAAAATAAAAAGGTAAAGGAATGGTACACAAGAGGTATCTCAGTCATGTATACTTGACCTCTTTAGATTTTCTTGTTTAATTATTTCACCTAAAATAACCAGGTAAGATTCAAAGTAGCTTGGGTTCTCTTTCCTTGAAGGTTCCTCCTAGCAACTGCCCATTAACTCCAAAAACTTTCCACCTAACTACATATTCTAAACAAAAGGTGCTAGGCAACAAGGTGCACAGTCAGTCTTATTCGTTCCATTCCCTTAGGTCACGGATTCAAGGCATGAAAATATTCTTTTACAAAATACAAAGTAAAGCTACGTATGATTGACCCTTATGGTACATCCCCCTCCAGACCTGGCATATGTGGAAGCTTCGTGCACAAGGACTGCCCCCTTTTTATTCTTTCCTGACAAGGAATTAGTTCCGTATAAGAAAAATAGCTCAATGCTTATAAGAACTCACAACCTTCTAGGTGTGATTTTTTATTTTCTTAAGAAAAAAAAAAAGGATATCATTCCTGAACATACACAAAATGAAGACCATATCAAATGGTTTTTTTCTCCCAAAAAAGCATATTTTTTTAATTCCTTAGCTGATATTTATTCCCAATGATATGTCATAATTTCCCCAATCGGGTTACACTAGGTCATAATACCAAGTCCTTGCTACCATTTTTTTTTTTCTTCTATAAAACAAATCATAGTTGATTCTTAAATAATCTGCATAACTTCTAGTAAAAATCTAATTAAAAATCCAAATAAAAATATTTTGAGTTCACATCCTAGTTATGATTTCTTTTTTTCATAGGTAAGTTGGGTTTTCATGGATGACCCATGAGCAACTGGAACCCATGACCTAAGCACACAAAAAGCCCTTCCAGCATCCCTGAAGTAGAAGGCCTTGGATCAAATTATGCTTTTTTCCTTGCCTTCTTTTATAGTAATATGCAGAAGCTTTGTTGCTAGACCAAGATTATCTATACATGCATTCATAGGGCAGCTCTAGTGCATGAAGCTTCCGCAAATGCGGCGTCCAAGGAAGGGGTGGACCACAAGGGTCAATAGTACACAGTCTTACCTTGCATTTTACCATACTCTCTCTCTCTCTCTCTCTTTCTCTAAATATATATATATATATATATATATTTGTATAGTCCTGATAGTTATACACTTATTGCCTTTTCTTTTTCATGTAGGATGAATTTTATTGTTTTTTTAGATCTAAGACATTCATCATATTTTTCTATAAAAAATAGACAATGCAATAAAATTTAATGAGCTTGGATGATCTTAGATGCTCGTTTTGTGTATTTGAAATTTTTTTAAAAATGAATGGACATTATTTTTTATTATGAAAATATAGCTAAGCTAAAAGCATCCAGTGGAAATGAAATTTGGACTCTACCCTATCTAAATCATCGCAAATATGATAAATGACTTAAATCTATAGGCCAAAGCTTCACAACCCTTGAAAAAAGGAAAGGGACATGGACTTTGTCTCTCCGTCAAAAGCACATACGCCTGCCAAGACTTATATATAGGAAAGATATGCATGTAATATATGATGTATGTCATCATTAAATATATATATATATATATTGGTATATATAATATATAATACATATATAAGTAACTAATATTGAAGTTTATAGAATTTGATATAGATTGGTATATATAAAATGTAATACATAGATAAGTAACTAATATTGAAGTTTTTCCAATATACATACCTATATATATATATATATATACTTATTTAATGCATATTCTATATATATATATATATATATAATGTAAGCAAGTAGTATAAAATGACAAAGCTAAAGTAGTTAAATAGTGTCTGATATAAGAAGAATTAGTCCCAATATAACGTGCCTTCAACAAAGAAAACATTTAAAGGGGCACAATTTGGATGTTTATGGGAGTCATAAAACGGATGGTAACTTGAGCATGTGACCTGCACCATTGAGATCCACTTTTGTGCCACCACGCCACACTCACCCCGTAAAAGGGCAGCTCCAGTGCATGAAGCTCCTGCCTATGTGGGGTCCGGGGAAGGGGCAGGCCAAAATGGCCTAAAGTATCCAGCCTTACCTTACATTTTTCCAAAGGCTAATTCCACGCTTTGAACCCATGACCTCAAGGTCACATGACGACAACTTTTACTGTTGCGCCAATGCTCCCCTTCACACTCACCCTGTAAAACATAGGCAAATAGAACAAAACAGGCCCCAATACACTGTCTATCTTTCTATTAAAATTCAGCAAAACTCTCTCTCTCTCTCTCTCTCTCGCCCGAGAAACAAGAAGGTTTCAGCTACTTTTCTGAAACAAAATTTGACAAGAAAGAATGATATCAACTTCTACTTTTAAAATTTTCATTTCAATGAACTACAAAAATATTAAAATAATACAAGTTGGGGCAAATTGTGACTTCCACCAATGGATAATTGACAAAAGGATTAGAGTACACTAAAAACCAATAGTTCCAAGGACTAAATTGTTTTTAGAACTTTAGGGACAAGAGTGTCAAAAGTGAATACTTCAATGATTAAGGCGTTTTATTTATGTATATTATACGATAATGTATAGTTCATTGTATATTGTATTGAATTTGAAATATGTATAATAAAATGTGATGTGGTTCTTTATTACATAACTTTTATTTATTGTAACACTCAACAAAGTGTAAAATATATTTTCAATTATTAACATATTACATATCATATATTATTGTGTATTATAACATATAAATAGCTTATACATAACTTATATATAAATATATAATATGGAAGCATGATGGATGGGAAAGGGGTCTAAGAATGATGCACATATGAGTCAGTGTGAAATAGTTGGAGTGGTCAGTGGCTACCAGGTCCTTTTACTTTTCAATATTTCTATAAAAAATTGTATTAATTTTCAAATGAAAAGAATATTTCCAATATCTCATATTTGGAGGGTGATGTATGGTCTATTGAGAACCAAGATAAAGTTCATAGGGCAGCCCCAATGAATGAATCTTCGGCCTATGCGGGGTTCGGGGAAGGGGCAAACTACAAGGGCCTATAGTAGGCAGTCTTACCTTGCATTATTTGCAAGAGGCTGTTTCCACACCTTAAACCCTTGACCTCAAGGTCACATGACGACAACTTTTACCTTTGCATTTTTTGCGAGATAAAGTCCATATTAGGAGAATATAATTTCTTACCTAAATTAAGAAAACTAATCGTGATTTTCACTTTGGACCTATTTCTATTGATTTAGCAAGATTTTAGTTACCAAATATCCTCCTTAAATTAATATATGTGGGCCACCTATCTTTTCTATTATTTTAGCAAAAAATTTGTGAATGTTCTACTTCCTCCCAATATTTTAATTGTAGAATGAATAAATATTAATATATAAATGTGCTACGAACACTATTCATAATATTAGATTAAATATCAACCATTGTAAGAAGCAGACAACTTTGAGCTCTTTTTTTATAAAAAGTTTTCAAACTTGAGAATATTAATTTATATAAGTAATGGGGCTTTTAAAGAAATTTTAAAAATTTATTATCTTATTAGTTCGGTGACTTTTAATTTACCAAATTAGCCCAAGTTGAGATTGGAGTTCGTGATAGTTTACAAAAGGAAAATTATAAACCGAGCCTCCTTAAACTAATCTCAAAGTGAGGATCCTTCCAAGACCAACGCATGTCGCATTTAACCCAAGTAAATGGCTAGTGCATTCTATCGCTCGAAGGGAGTTAACCTTTCGAGGCCTAGTTAAAGAGCATCAGCACATCATCAATGTATTGGATACTAATTTAAGGAGATTCTACTGAATATATAGGGATCATAGCCATTGGCAAGATGTCAAACCATGTTGATGAGCCAAATGATATCCTGCAGTAGTTCACTCAGCATAATCTTGTAAAGCTTCAATGATCAAGGCCGTCCATATGGTGGGCCCTCTGACATATAAAGTCAAATCGTCAAATTATTTGGACAACCATAAAATGCTCCACGCATTCCGTATGGTTTCCAAGCTACAAACCATCCATCCACAAGGGGAGTCCTTCAAATGGACGGTTCACATCCCTTGATCGGGAAAGGAAATAACCCATGATTCACAACCGACCGTCCCTTTCATCATTGAATGCCCAATGATAGTTTCCTTGAGGAATCTGACTTTTCCAGGGCCAAGGGAATCAAACAGTTGGAAAGCTTATCGTTATCTTGTCGGGAGGGTTTCACGGAGGCAAATTTCTCCAGGGGAACACCAGATCTCGAGACCCTCGTTTGAAGACGAACACCCATAAGGTAGTTGCCCGACCAAATGCACATGTTTAGTCGTGCGGTTGAAGAATTAAGTGGGGCCCACATACTTGGGATAGTGTACAAGTTCTTCCCACTGAAAAATGATTCATTCTAGCACAACAAACACCTGTAAAAATCATGAGCAATCAGAGGGTCAGGAGATGAAGGGTTTGGATCAACAAAAATCTGGGTCCCAATTGTACATTAATGGGCCATTAAAAATGGGCTTGTACACCTTTTGCTCCTCCTGAGAGTGTACGCTTACTGGGTATCCCGCAATATTTTTGAACCCTAAACCTTAACTCTGAATCCTAACCCTTATGGGGTATCCACAATATTTTTGTTTCAATAATACTAGTTCAGTCTCAATACGTGTACAAGCTTAAGAGAAGAGGAAAGAGTACATGCGCTATTTTTTACGCACGACAAAACTAATTTTCATAGATTTAACTTACTCGTTAGGAATGGCTTAGATATGTTACACATGAAATTTCATGCTTATTGGTGTTTTAAGCTTACGGTTTCTTTAGGTTAAAGATCACAACCATCCATTTTTGTTAAGTTTTTAAAAGATCTAAAACTTTGGTATTCTAAAAACAACAAACGGCTTAGATTTGTACAAAGTGACATACCATACATTACAGATGAGGTGTGTACTCCTTCCTCTCCTATTGAGCGTATACTCTTCCCAAGACTCATGTACAATAGTGTAAGGAGTCTCTTACCTAAATGACAAGGATTCAAGGTTGTCTACCGTGGATGTGTGTCTAACTTAAAAATAAATAAATAGTGCCCTAAAAATAAAAAAAAAATTAACAATAAAATATTAAAGAGAGTTTATGCATAACTTCCAAATTTAACCCCAGAATATTGTGTTTAATTAGATCATTTGATAATTAAATAAAAATAGAAAAGTACGTTTCTTGAGGGGTTTAGTAAATTTGTAAATGACTTGCACGTATATTTTCCATTTGAGAGAGAGAGAGAGAGAGCCTAAAAAAATAAGTCAGTATTTTGAATTTTATAAATACTCTAAAGGGGTCTGAAAAAGGGCCATACCATAAGGGCCTATAGTAATCAACCTTACCTTGCATTTTGCAAGAGGCTGATTTCACGTCTTGAACCTGTGACCTCAAGGTCACGTGACGACAACTTTTACCGTTGCACTGTCCTTCATAAATATTCTTAATTATATTTATTAAATGTAACCTATACACACGGGCAATTAAAAGGCAAGTGGGGGACTTAGCTTATATTAAATTGTACGTTTCCATTTTTTAACTAGAAAGGAGAGCGTCCATGGTGGACAAATAGGGGAATTTATTTTTCATTTCCAGTTCAAAATGATAACTTATTTTATCGGAAATGGTAATAAATAATTCCCAAAATACATCCAATATAAAAGTGCAAACAAGGTGAGTCCCATAATCTATGCAATACTGCAAGAAAATAGAAGTTATAATATGCTTATAAACAATTATTTTTATGACCCACTTGATACTTTCTCATATTTCTATCCGTCAGGGTGCAAAATAAAATATTATTTTTCATGATATTCGTGCTTAGCCCTATATATAATATGTCATTATATATGTTGCATGAATTGATAAATAAATAACATAAGTCTAAATGGTATTTTATTGTTGATTAATTTATTAAAATTTAACCAAGAACCCTTAGCAATCAATTATTATTCTATTGAAGAATTGGTTAGCGTCTAAAATATATTTTATTTCTAAGGCATTTATTTAAATCTACTCAGAATCGCCCACATAGTTAGTTGGAAGTAGGTCTTGGAAGACCCTATGACAATTAAATAAGTTAAGATAAAGTATTTATCAATAGAGCTTGGTGCTTGTTCAAAACATACCCACAAAAGCCTCAAATCCATCACCTATGACGATAGAGAGGCTCGTTTTGGTTAGGAGTACCAAAATATGACACAACACGATAACGTGACTTGAACTCGACAAGGATTTAGCGGGTTAGGGTCGAGTCTTATCGTGTTCGTATCATTTTCGGGTCAACCAGAAAATGACATGCCAAAAATCGTGTTGTGTTCATGTCAATCAATGTTGACCTATTGTTTTGACTTGTTTGACACGCGACTTATAAATTTGTCGTGTTGACCCATCTAACCTGCAAGCTGTTAACCAATTAGATTGAAAATATAGGACGGTTCTTCAAAAACTATTCTATATTAGTTATTTTACATTTATTTAATTGTGTTACACGAGTTGTGTCGTGGTGTGTTCGAGTTATAGGTTCTTGATACGATTATTAAGCGGGTCGTGTTTGTGTCAACCCTTATACTATAATGGGTTAGTCTCGACACGACACGAACATGACCCACCAATCCGAATTGACAGGCCTACTTTTGGTGCCCCTATGCCACTTATCCAAGCAACTCGAGCATCGAGTCTAGGAAGTTTCAAATGATGATAGTTGTAAAGTGCAATCCGAAAATATAACTAAAAAGGCGGATGTTATTGCAGACAAAAGAGAATGCATGCATGAAAGTTATAGTTCAGTACGAAAAAGGGAAAAATAAAATAAAAAAGTGTGCATAATGACTAATTATAAGTTTTGCTTGTAATAATAAAGTTTTAGCATAATCTTGTTTGATACTCAGTGAGTTTTACTGTTAATTTTCAAATGGAAGACAAATATCGCAGTGCATGTCCAACTAATAATCTAAAGTTTCAAGAGGAAACAAAATTTGACTTTTCATTTGTAGTGGATCATTTTGTTGTCGCGTGACCTTTAGGTCATGGGTTTGAGGTATGAAAACAGCTTCTTGCAAAATGCAAGGTAAAGCTACATACTATTGACTCTTGTGGTCCTCCCCTTCCCAGACCCGCATATACAGGAACTTCATGCACTAGAACTGCCCTTTAGTGGATCATTTTGCATAGCCAAATATAGACATATTTATCAAGCCTCGCATCACAAAGCCAATCCAAGTGTTGGTAAACTACAGTTTGCAGTAATAGAAAGAGTTGCTTAGGTGGGAGTCTTTCCATGAACATTATCATTAAACATTATTTCTCCTGTGCATGTGAAATGGAAGTGGGGGGCAATATCTTTTTCATGGAGACAAATCTATTGGTTTTTATAGGAAATTAAACTTAAAAAAGAGTTAAATCAAGTCTCAAATCTACGATTTTATTATCTTGGTGAGACTGGGAATTTACAGAACTTTAAAGAAAAATAAAAGCTTTGTGCAGACACCTTTGGTTATACCATCATAAAGCGGCAGCCCCGGTGCATGAAGCTCCCCGCCTGTGCGGGTTCTGGGAAAGGGGCAGATTACAAGGGCCTATAGTAGGCAGCTTTACTTTACATTTTAGAAGAGGGTGACGCCATGCCTTGAATCCGCGATCTCAAGGTGACATGATGACAACTCTTACCTTTGTGCCAAGGCTCTCCTTTTGATTTTACCATCATAAAGTCCAATAATCATGAAAGGACTAATCTAATCGGCAAGATGAAGAGTAGTCATAGGTGCTTGGCCCCTCTAACCCATAGAGAGGGCACTCTTAGGTGGCCACTGTGCATTAAATGCTGGCTAATGCAAGGTATCTGCATTATATTATAAGAGTTTCTCAAGGATGAAGTATGGGGCCATCCCCATTGGGTCAGCTAAAAAGAAAGCTTCTGTCCATTAGAACCAATGGAATGAGAGCAAGTGGACCCATGCTACATTTGAGGTTGGCCCAATAATTTGCTACATGGAAAACATTTCTATCTCTGTATATTTGTCTCAGAATATGTGAGCACTACTTAGTTTCATACACCTCTAAACCCTTTTCCCCTCTATATTGGTTGTTTATGCCTTCTTGCTCCTAAAGTGACATCCAACCATGTGAAGGGAAACGAGCAAACTACGGCCCTAGGGGCCTCGGGCTCGGTCAACATCATATAGGCAACTTCAGCAATGCAAAAGTGACTGCTCATGGCAAGCATACACTTCTTTGTTGCTCTTATTTACACTTTCATGGTCGTCGTTGTAAGAGAGGTGCAAGGGGACGCCTTATTTTTCATATAAATATAAAAGGGCAGCTCCAATGCACGAAGCTCTTGCTTATGCAGGATCTGAGGAAGGGGCAGACCACAAGGACTTAAAGTACACACTCTTACCTTGCATTTTGCAAGAGGCTGTTTCCACCTCTTGAACCAGTGACCTCAAGGTCACACGACGACAACTTTTACCGTTGCGCTAAAGCTTTCCTTCATTTTTCATATAAATATATCATCGTATAACTAATTTCACCTGCCAACACACTCGTTTACAGTCCTTTCTTAAACTTTGCTTGCATAGCCATCAACTTCCCCACTGGATTAGTAGGAACCACTTCGTAGGCTAGGTGGGTGCAACGCTTGTAGTTCGTTTCCCTCCGGTGGTAACCTGAGGCATGGATCTAAACTCTTGAAGGTACGGACCATTAAGTAGCCAAGGCTATCAATTTTCTCTTTCATAAAGGACCATGACCTTCTAGTATCAAATCATCTGCATTATGTACTGTCGGGACTATTATTGGATCCTTGGAAGTAATATACTACCACACATCTCGTGCATAACTTGTACTTTATGCGTGTTTCCTTTTTTAGGAGGCCTGGTTAAGGACCAAATGGCTTTTACGAAAGACCCCTAAACTTCTCACTTTGTCAACTATACGCATCTGGCTAGGACCCCACCTTTGTAGAAATTAGTTGAACACAAATTTGCCTCTCAAAGTACACGACCCTTAGTACACGGGTTGACTAGACCATCCAGTGTGCGCAGCCTAAAGTCCAATCCGGCAGAAAACCACATGTGGTGACTCAGAAACCCCCATTTTTCAAATCTTCACATGAGCAATTATATCTTTGGGACAGGGCACTTGAGTTGTAGACCTCAAATCTACATCCCATGTACCTATACTTTGTTTGCAGAGTATCTGACTTGGCACACAGTCATTAGTCCTCTTGAAACATGAATCAGTATTTTAGTAGAAAGAGAGCTTTGGCGCAATAGTAAAATTGTTGTCGTATGACCTTGAAGTTACAGGTTTAAGACATAAAATAGCCTCTTACAAAATACAAGGTAAAACTGTATATTATTAACCTTTGTAAGTTGCCCTTTTCTCAAACCCGTGCACTAGGGCTGCCTTTTTCTTTTTTTTATCTTTGTTCTCACACCTAGTAGTTCTTGCTGGCCTTTACACTACTCATCACTGTTAATGGTGCTTGAGATGATTTAGAAATTAAAATGATCTCATCTAAGCTTATAGTTAAGTTGAAGTTTTAGACATTTGAATTATGGTTAAATTTTGGTCATTTCAACCTAGCTCAAATCACCTAACTTCATCACATCTCATATGAAGTCATGTAATTTCTAATTTCATATCACCTGAAGCTACCTCACTTCATCTCATCTCAGCTCACTCTTAAGGTAAAATTTAGGTCATCTCGACCCAATTCAAGCCACCCAATTTCACCCCATCTCGTTCGAAGCCACCTCACTTTATCTAACCTTAGCTCACTATTAAGTTGAAATTTAGGTCATCTCAACCTAGCTCAAGCCACCTAATTTCATCTCATCTCATATGAAACAATCTCAGTTTATCCAATCTCATCTCATGCCAAATTTAGGTCATCTCAAGATCATCTCAACCCACCTCACTTCTACCTCTGACGCCACTAACAATATACTCGTGTGCGTACCTGACAACAACCAAAGGAAGATTCCACCCTACACTAGTGGCGGGCCCCAGCATTATTACGACTTCGGTCTCGACCTAAACCGCACTTGGAAATGGCACCCTCAACACTCGCCGGGCCCACCCATTAATGTATCAAACTCAAGGAACTCAACCACTACTGAGCCAACTCACACCAATCGAACGATCTTAACCATGCAAGCATTGACTCGGAGCAAATTAAGTGGTTCGTACTGTACATTGACTGCATATACGGGGTTCAAGAAATGAGCCAATCACAGTACGTAATTTTATTTTATATTTTACAAAAGGCTATTTTCATGCTTTAAACCCTTGACCTTAAAGTCACAGGACAACAATTTTATAGCTGCGCCACGACTCTCCTTCCATTTTGTCATAATTGACTAATAAGTTAGTAACCTCGTCGACAAACATATGTTGATGGCTTGAACATCACATTGGCCATCTCTTGTCCAATGTAAAGCCTAATTGGCCTAATCTTATTTTGTCTAATATCAAATTATATTGTGCTATAAATTAGGAGTCTAAGGAGCAAAGTCCCTGACCCTAGTTGAGATGAGCAGTCAATTTGCCGAGGTTGCAGGTTGCGATGTGCCCCTTGGGGGTGTAAGGGTGGAGCTCCTAATCATAAAAAAAAAGATGAATAATTTGTTAATATAAAATTAATTATATATTTTTTTATAATCATATATGTATACATATGTGTGTATATATATATTAGCATGACATAGGATTACAAAAAAGGGATAGATAAATCTTTTGTACCTTGTAAGGCCAACTTTTACGGTGCAGAGATATTGAAACTGGTGTGAGCTCGTGACAAATTTGAATTTAGAGGAAACTATGTAAATTTGTGTATTTTTTTTTATATATTTTTTTTATTAATTTTTATCTTTGTAATATCATACAGACCTTTGAATTAAAATTGAGAAGAGAGAGAGAGAAAAAAAACAGAAGAAGGCAGCCCCGATACATGAAGCTCCTGCTTATACGGGGGTAGATTATAAAGGATTGTAGTAGGCAGCTTTACTTTGCATCTTACAAGATGATGATTTCACGCCTTACGCTCATTATCTTACGGTCATGTGACGACAACTTTCACCTTAATAAACAAGTTGAGTGGAAAAAAGTACAAAATTAACAACCCACGATAATTAGATGAAATGATTTAAGAAGTGTTTATAGGGGGATGAATGTCGCTGCCAAACGTCCGATGTGATGTGAGTAACCCGCGTCGCCTTCATTACGATCTTAACCTCTTCATTAGCTGTAATCAGCTTCCCCTGCCTACGTGTCAATCCGAAAAAATCTATTCCGAAATCTTCCAAAGTGGGCCCACTGATCGCATACGTGGATGCCAAAGTCTACTTTAAAAGGCACAAAAAGAAGAGGATTCGTCTTGCATGCCGATATTTTCCTTTGACTCCGTGAGAACGAGTTGGTAGCTCGCGCTCCATGTTTTGGACGGGCCCCAAAGATCACATCGATGTTACTAGTCATCTAATCCAATCGTTGTCTGAAGCTGTCAAAAATCAACTAAGGTAATGGCCAAGATCATCCCATCTTGCCGATCTTTATTGCAATGCAGTTGTTCTAAAGTCTGGATCCACCTTTGATGCGTCGTAGTCAATCCACCTGCAGAATTTGCCGTGAAGGAGGAGCTTGAGGAACCACCCTGCAGTTGCATATGCAAGAGCTTCATGCACCAGACTGTCTATTTTATTTTGAAGAGGAAATGACATGGGACCCTATTTTTGTCGCTGGTTGAAATTCTTTGCTCCCACTAATGCAGTCATATGACCCATTCTAATTCAATTCAAAGTATACATCACTATCTAGCAAGGTCGCTGCGAGATGTTTAACACAGTTTGTCACGACCTGTATAAATTTTTCTTAAAACATGCTAGGTTGCAGGTTCAAGTCACCGCTTTCCCTTTAATTAGGAATTATATTTAGAAGTGTGCGAGTTATTTGCTTTGAAATAATCAGACTGGACATGCTTTTTCTTTTTCACGTAAATTTGTAATATCCCTTGATTGATTGATTTATTTATTTTGGTATGGCCCATCTTGAATTCAACTCTAATATCATATTTATGTTTCTGTTTTGGTTTATTGCTTGTAATTTCCGACTAAAAATATTAATGTTGGAAAGGAAAATTTTGCTTGAAATTGATTTTGGTGGCCAACCGTCTGAATGAAACAGACAAACACAGAAATCCATCTATGCGTACAAACCCCCTCGTCCAATTGTATTATAGGCCCTTGTGGTCCTTCCCTTCTCCGGACCCATGTAGGCGAGAGTTTAGTCCATGGGAGTTGTCCTCCTTTTTTTTTTTTTACCTAAAAGTTTACATGAACTTTAACTTGAAGCTCTCAATATTTAGCACTGGGAAGGCTCCCATTTGAATGATCTAACCCATTTATCTCATTTGAATAATTCTAGCACCTACAAAACAGTATTTTTTATCAATTGAAATTGATAGTAAGAAATTTTATGCAACAACGGTGTAAATTCAACTAAAAAAGATATAATATGCATCATGTTAAAATTATCCAATAATCATGGGTTTTGTATTATTTGTTGTTCAAACTCAAAGCAATTAGATGAACAGGTCAAATCATTCAAAGTAGGTTTCTTTCATATCAAATAGTGGGCTTTTCTGGCTAAGGTTCATCTAGAGTGTGTTGACTAGCATTACTCTTGCACCATTTTTCTCATTTTTAAGTGCTCACCCAAATAATGACAACGCGATGCCACGCAGCATCACACAGTGCTTGCCACCACAAAGAATTCCCAGAGAAATTTAGATATCTGATCCATATTTTTGTCAATTTGCAACAGCTTGGATTCAGTGATTTGAATAATTAAGATAATAATAATAATAATTTAATTTTTAATACAACTATAAAAATAGTGTGTATGGATGAACCTGTCCTGGGCCACCTCCACCTTTCATTAAATTAATAATATTATTATTAATAAACCTAGAAACTTACGGAGATTACTATGGGTCAAAATAATAGAGCCATATTAAAACACTGGATTAGAACATAAAGCTAGATCTTATTTAAATGAGTTTCTTGTCTTGGGGTAATGGCAAAGGGTAAGGATTCTTTTTCTGGGGCTCAATGCCTCCTCGCACTATGCATCAAATTCAATGGTTGGAAAGCCTAAGAAGCATGCTTTCAATAAAAATACATAAACTAAGTGGAAAAAGTCACTAAAGAATATTACATGTTTTCTTGCCTCGTATAAAATACCAACGTTACCGGCCATTACTTTATAATATAAATTAAAAAATTCAATTAAATAAGTTATTATTTTCTGGTTATTTTATACTCCATGGCGGAGCGGGATAAGAAGTGTTATATTTTTATCCCCATCGGGACTATTTTAAGCGTTAAATTAATTTTAAATGCCAACCTCGTTACTTTAATTTGATTGTTTATTAGGTGGAATCGCAGCCGTTGAACGATCACCGGTTGTTCGCGTGGTGGAGGTGGTATCCACGAGTGCGTGCTGACGTGGCGGAGAGGGCTGCAACGTGGCAGTGGTGGGGAGATTTTGGGCGAATGCCATCCGAAAGCCAGGGGGTTGAGAGATAGCAGGCCCTGCGGGGTGGGGCGACAAAGGGAGGAGAAAGCGATCCGAATAAGTGGGACCCACTTCTGACGAGGCAGAAAATAATTTTTTTATTATTTTATGGTAGAATAGTCTTCGAGGGCGCTGCAGGATATTTGCTGTCGAGGAAGCATGGGAAAGTGGAGCGGGTGGCCAATAACTAGATCCGAGAAGGCCAATGGGAAATAAGAGAGGCGCCACGTGGAAGATCTCCAAGTGTAAAAACACGTGGCTCGGTTTATCGGCTGGCATACCTGGATTTACGGCTGATATCGCTCGTTAGGTTGCGCGTGGGGAAAAGCGAAAGTGGTAAAAGGGCATTGTAGTAGCGTTGAGATTATTACGGCCGCAGTGAAATTTTGACCCAACAGTGGGCCCAGGATTGACGTAAGCTAGTGCCACGCTGGCGACCCCGTGAAATGCTTCTGGGAGGAAATAATACTACATCGGAAAAAATGGTGGGCTCCACATTTTCTCGGAAGTTCCCTGACTGGGACTCTGGTGCTTATGCCGGTGACTGAATGGTAACCGTTCGATGAAGAAGCAATCTACGATGGAAAATTCACTTACAATTTGACACGCACTGAGCGGGTGTTTCGGCGCCAGCGCAGCGTAGCATGCATACGGCGTCGTTCTGCCAGTCGCTGTGTGATTTGGTGCCACGTCAATACAGGAATCGGGCGGTTCAGAATAGTCCTTTGTACTGTCTCACAATCGCAGCCGTTGGTAGACTGTTAATATTGCTTTCTGGGTTGGCCCAGCAGTCAGCCAGGAAAGGAGAATAAAGATAGGGTAAAACGCAAGTGTCTGTTTCCAGGTGGGCGGCTGCCATTTCGGCATTTTCTATTGGTGAGGGTAACCGGTTGAGCCGGTAAAAACCCCGGGTTCTGGTAGAATATCAGCGGGAAGTCAGTAACAACGGAACCTTGGGAGCGAAGAAAGCCGTAGAAGTTTTGACCGGTGGAGGTTTATTTCAGAGGGCTAGAGTCTAGAGAGTCCAGTCTATCGGATGTCGACCTTTCTGCCATGTTGGCACCTTCCAATCTCGACCGTTGATTTTTGATTTGATCTGGCGGTTGGTGTTATGGCACGGGCGTCATGGGAGAAAATCTGGCCGTCAGCTGGAGGCTGGAGTGGAAGTGAAAAACCAGGAACAAAAAGGAGAGAGATGAGAGTAGCAGAGGAGAAAGGAGAAAAGCGAGAGAGAAACAGAGGGAGGGGAGAAAAAGGGTGAGGGAGGTTGAGATCGGAGAAAAGCTTTTGGTTTTCGATTTCAGGCGGTTTTTTCCTGGTTCTGAATACCTTGAGGCGAGATATCTTGCGTAGACGGTTCGGAAAGTGTTATTTTTACTGGTCTTTGGCTGGAAACTGATAGAGAATTATGGCTGGAATCCGGCTGGGAGATCTATTCTTGGATGAATGGAGCAGACTGGTTTGGATTTGATTTCATGAGAGAGAGAAGAAGGATATGGACAGAAATCGGGAAGCAAGAAGAGGAACGATGGCGGCGGCGGCGACGAACGGATTGGCGAGAAGGAGACAGAGAAGCAGTAGTTTGAGAGATTCACCTGGTTCGATTACCAGATCTCTTTGTCTTGTTCTTTTTTATTTGAAAATTTCTATTTTTCATAGACTCTGACGGTTTTTCTTCTTGATTTTTGCTGCAGAGGATGATGGAGGTGTAGAGTTGCAGGAAATAGCAAGGTTCCGAGATCGATCAAGTAAAAAGGATCGAGATCGAGATAGATCGACTAGTAGGAACAAGAGAAGAAGAGGAGATAGGTTGTTGCATGGAAGCAATCGTGAAGAAGGAGAAGAAAGCTCTGAAGAAAGCGTTGATGATGAAGAAGAGGAGGAAGACGAAGCGGCCGGAGTCCGGCTACCACCGGTGAATCCTTCTTCGTCGGCGGTGCTGAATCATCAGCGGAAAAGCTTTCCAGCAAAGGTTGTGAGAGCGCCGGCGACATGGAAGGTCGCTGATGAAATGATCGGAGTCTCGGTGCCGAGAAAAGCTCGGTCAGGTAGAGAAAAAGATAGAGACAGATGGAAAGAAGTGGTTTTTGATTGATTTTGGGGGGATTTGATCGGATTTTTTCAACTAGTTTCTTTATGTCTTTGCAGCGTCTGCCAAAAGGTCACATGAATGTGGGATTTCAGGTAGTGGAGGATCAGGAGAGCAGATTCAGCGGCAGGCTTCGACCTCTCCGGCGCGCCCGACGGCCGGAGCAGGTCCAACGGCTCCGATCTCGCCTTCTTCCTCCAACACTTCATCCGTTCGAAAGAAGATGGTCTGCTCTTTTTCTTTTTAATTCTTAGCTACTTGTCCGTTAGTCCATGATTGGAGAAATATGTTCTCATCTTCACTCTTTTTTTTTTACAGAAACCGATTGGAACAAAGCACCGGCCGCCGAAGATCTCTAAAACATCGTCTTCAATTCAGGAGATTGAGATCGAAGTCGCGGAGGTTTTATACGGATTGACAAGGCAGATTCAATGCCCTACGAAGCTAGAAACTGTCACAACGACTTCGCAAAAGCATGAGCAAAAGGATCTCAATGGATCGAGTAATGATGCCAAATCGAGAGTTTCGTCTCCAATCTCAGTTTCGCCTTCTTCGGTACCTCAGCAGAATTCTAGTTCTAGCGCAAATCCTTCAACTGCTATCGGTGGGTATACGTATTTTTTATGGTAAAACGTTTATTCTTTTCGTATTTGATGACTGATAGTTTTATTTTTGTCCTTTGGTTAATTACAGCACCAAAGAGGAAAAGGCCGAGACCTGTGAAATTCGAAGAAGATGGTTCTCCTGCGAATTTTGCTGTCCTGGATGCTCCTAGTACTTCTGCAACGAAGACTGACGTTGAGCAGCAGGCAAAAGTGGAAATATCTTCGCCAAAGATGGAAAAGCCCGTTGAAAATGGTGAAGGTTCTGTAGCTTTAGAGGTTCAGGAAGAATCGCTGAAACCGGAAGGCAATCTGGTTCCTGATTCTAAACCCTTGGAAGAGTCCGGTGCTCAGGATGTGACAGAAACCAAGGAGGAGATCACTTCGCCTTTGACAGAGCCTCCCGCCGGGAAACCGGATATTGATCTGGACGACACGACATCAATGACAAGAACAAAAGCGTGAGCATTAAGTTCCTCTTTTCCGAATTTTGTAATTTTCAGTTTTGTAGATGGGGATCGCGATCTCTGATTGTCTGTCTTTGGGTTGATTTACAGGGAATCAACAGCTCCTGGAGTGGAGAACCGACGGGAAGAGAAGTTTAAGATTGACCTGATGGTGAGATTACTCGTAATCGCTGACCGGAATTGGTGCATTTTGGTTTTTTGACTAGTGGATGGAATTCTCAGTAGAATGTGTTTTCTGCAGGCGCCTCCATCAGGGAAATCCTCTCCAGAAAGGGATGGTGTTGTCAATGTTGAGGCGGATCACAAGCCCGAAGCTGAAATGGTGGGTGACCATCTCCGGGTTTGCTCTGCGCCTGTGTGGACAATGGTTTTCTGAATCCGTTTTGATGTATCAGGTTTCAAAGATGGAGATTTTGAAGGCAGAAGAAAAGATGGAGGGAGCTCGGAAGCAGGATGTAAAAGAGGTGACGTTGGAAGAAAAGAAAACATGGATCACCAAAGAAGATGGGTCGGAGAACCTTGTTATGGAACGGATCGTGGTAAAGGAAAGGACTCTCGACCTGCAAGTCGATGTGGAGAAGCAGGACACAGAGGCTGCTGGAGGCAAACAGCATATACATCCTGTTCAAAAGCAGCAACCAAAAGGCACAAGAAGTGAAGCGAAGACAGAGAAAGCTGGTAAGTGGATTTGATGCCAAATCTAGCAATGTGAAATTCTTTTCATGTTGATCTGGTGCCGTTTGGAGCTTATGTTTCAACTCGTTCATTTGCAGCCCAACCTGTCTCTATGCCGGTGCCAATGACAGTCCCGGGATGGCCGGGCGGCATCCCTCCTCTCGGGTGCGAATCCAATTACATTTCCAATCTCTGCTCTGTTGTTATCAATACCCATTGGAAATATATCTTCTTCAGAAGTTGAGTTATTATAGCCTTATCTTCATCATCAGGTATATGGGTCAAGTTCCATCTCTTCCAGCAGTTGTGTCCATGGACGCCAACAATGGATCTTCAACGGCTATGCAGGTATTCTTCTATTCTGTTTGCTAATCGGGAATCAGGGCTCGACTCATTTCCAGGTATTTCAGGATCCTGACGGTTTTTCATATTGGGATGTTACTGTTTCAGCCACATCATTTTCTTCTGCCTCAGCCCCGGCCAAAGCGGTGTGCAACCCATTTCTACATTGCTCAGAACATCTACTGTCACCAGCAATTTACACGAATGAACCCTTTCTGGCCACCGGCACCTGGTTCAGCACCAATGTTTGGATCAAAACCATACAATCTCAATGTCGTGCCTCCAATAGAGTCTGCTGCAATGCTCGGCAACCCATTGCAGGGAAGCTTCGTTGGGAGAAATATGAACTCTTTGCAAGAAAAAGGCCCAGTCCCCACGTTTACTGGTCCAGTCCCTGGCCCTTCGAAGGAGAATATTTCAACGGCTACATTCATGGATGCTGCTCAGAAAAAGCAGCTTGTGCTACAGCAAATGCCACAACCTTCGTCAGCTAATAACATGCTGGTATGTTCTCTATCTTATTTACAGTACTGTTCTTAGCGGTCTTGTTTTGATTAGCTCGCAAGATCTTTTTTTAGTTCTGCAGTTTGATTTCCTTCTTGACTCTTTTGTTTTTCCTGCTTTCAGCAGCCCCCTGCTTTCATTTTTCCACTGGGTCAGCAGCAGACGGCAGCAGCACCCCGATCCGGGGCTCCAAAATCTACCACCACAAATGCAGCTCCCTTGACGAATACTGCCAATTCAGGTGCTGGAGCTGCAGCTAGCTCAGGATCTGCAGCAGCAACTCCCATGAGCTTCAACTATGCTAACCTACCTCCCAATGAACAGTACCTGACAATTTTGCAGAGCGGTTACCCATTCGCAATTCCAGCCCATGTTGGGGCGCCGCCTCCATACAGAGGAGGAAGCCACACTCAAGCAATGCCTTTCTTCAACGGGTCGGTCTACTCTTCTCAGATGCTCCATCCATCACAGCTTCAGCAGCAACAGCCTCAGTCTCAGCACCCGCCAGTCCAACAGGGCCATCAGAACACAAGCACTTCGAGTGGCTCATCTTCCTCTCAGAAGCATCAGCAACAGAGGCTACAAGGAGGTGGAAGCAATGGTGGAGCGGGAAGCTCCCACAGTTTTCCTGCTTCCAAGCAAAGGCAGTCAATGCAGAATCAGCAAAATCATTTGCCACCCCATCAAGCTCGACATCTCGAGGAAAATATCAGTGAGGGTAGCCCATCCACTGCCGATAGCAGAGTCTCCCATGCACATAAGAATGTAGTCTACAATCATAATTTCGCAATGCCAATTCACCCTCAGAACTTTGCCTTGATGTCCCCTGCAGCATTGGGTGGAGGAAATCATAGCGAAAAGCACCCACAGCAGCAGGGCCTAAAAGGTGGAATGGAGCTCGTCCCTCCTCAAGCATTTGCAATGTCTTTTGCTTCCTTCAACGGTGCAACTCCCAGTGCTGCACCAGGCCTAGATTTCTCAAATCATGCAGTCTTTCAGAGCCCTCCAGAAGCCGCCAGGCACAGTTACCAGATGGCCGCAGCTGCAGCTTCTGCTCTGGCTGCAGCACAACAGAAAAAGCCACACCTGGAAGAAGGGAAAACTGATTCAATTAACCCAAATGCCTCTGGGGAAGATGAAAGAAAGATGACACCTGGAAAGGCTCCAGCAACTGGTCCTCACTCCCTCACATTCTCTAGATCAGATAATGACCCATCGATCACCACAATTGTGGGTAACAGTGCTGTTGAAAGCTCAAATCGAACTCTAAACCTTAACTCAGCCCCTGCAAATGGCAACAGAGCTTCTCGCTCTACATCTGGAACTTCTACTTCCACAACTACTGGAACAACCACCATTAACCCTCCGAGTTCCCAGCAACAGCAACTTATTAACCTTCAGAAGCAGCAGCAGCAGCAGCAACAGCAACAGCTCCAACAGCAACTTGCAGCTCGCTCAAAATCAGGTGCAAGTAATTCGAGTGTCTATTCTGAACGTCTCTCCACGATGGCCAAGTTTCCTAATGCTGCATCAGTTTTCCCTCAAGCTCTTATCCAAGGAAACAGTCCAAATCTATCCCCTCAGTGGAAGGCCTCTGGAAGAGCACCGTCCACAGCCAACCCTTCACCTTCTCCCTCCTCCATGCCAGCTGTCAAGAGCCTTCCTCAGCAGCCAGCCAGGACCCAACCAGGTCCTCCGGCCACTGGCCACACACAGATATCCTTTGGAGGGAATGCAAAATCAACTTCATCAGCACAACAAATCCCTTCCAACAACCCGCCTCAATCATCTGTTTCTGTAGTTGGGTCGCCCCCCAGTTCAATCTCCAAAGGTGCTGGTGGAAGCCCAAGAACATCAACTAGCAGCAAACCAGGACCTGCTCCTGCTACATTGTCATCTCAACCATCCAAGAGTTCAACATCAAACTCCAGCAGGAAGTCGTCGCCAGTTGGTAATAGACCAGTACCATCAATTCTTGGCAACTCTCATGTTAATTCTGCTCAGAGCTCAACCTCCAAACCACAAAATCAGCATCAAAGCCAGCAACAGCAACAGCAATTACAGAAGCAATCATTCCAGCAAGCTCAGCTTTTCTTCTCCCATGCTGCTTACTTGCCAGCTCAATCCCAATCTCCCCAGCCTACAGCTTATCAAAAACGCCATTCTGAACAACAACAGCAACAGCAGAATTCATCGGCAGCATCTTCTTCTGGAATGCTGTCTCTATGTTCATCATCTGTATCATTAGCTGGCACTCCAACTACAGATCCTGCAAAGGCAGTTGCAGCAGCAGCAGCAGCAGCAGCAGCAAGTAATCTCAAAGGCATGCCGCCTCCAAATCTTCTCCATGCAGCACAGCTTGCAGCCCAATCCACAGGCAACCCACATCAGCTCATGTCCGCTGCATTCCCGTACATTCAGACCATCCCCGCGATGCCTGTGAAATCCACTGAACAGAAACCTGCAGGTAACTCAATCCTTCCCCTTGTACTATCATTATTGAACTGGTACCAGTAAGAATAGTTGTACTAGTCAGTATCTTGGCAGTATAATCCATTCTGATCTGGAACAAATATAGTAACCTAAATAGGACTTGACATCGCACCCGTTTCAGCAGTAATGACGGTGAAAGGAGGGGTAGCTTTCATGATACTTATATCTGAAAATTCATATTTAGCTTTTTTTCCAACCGGTTTTCAGTTACAGACAAGGGAGCTTAAACTAGTTAATTCCCTTTCAGTCCATCAGGAAAGCATAAAATTGGTCAAGACCTTCCCCCCTCGTTTGAGCGATCTAACACACAGATAGCAAAATTCTGGGTGATCTGAAATTTCCATTCCAATGGAGAATATGAGGGAGTGAAATTGGCACCATAATTACTTGCATGTTCTAGTGTAACACAATCTGATTTGGGTCACTTATAAGAAAGGTACATGCACAGTACTTGTGTAGCATATCTGAATTGTTTCTCATTTATAAGAACGGTTTCTTGCCCAGGAAATGACAATTTGCGTGCGTGCTGGCAGCCTGAGAAGAGATGACAGTGGAGATGATCAACGCTTGGAAAAATTGATCACTGATATGAAGTTTTGGGCAGGATGGATCGAAAGCATACGCCCAAGCCTCAGCTATGATGCCAACAGATCGACCAGAATTAAACTTTGTGCTCGCAATTTTGATTCAGACGGGAGCAGAGAAAGCATGGTTTTCTTCTTCTTGCTCCCATTTGGAAGTGGCTGCAGTTACCTATGTAAGCAAAGATGTGGGTTCTGAAGGTGGGAAAAGACGCATTCCTTCGTTTGGAGCGGCTCTGGAAGAATTAGAAGGTCAAAAGGGGGCTGCTCGGCCATGAAGAGGAGCGGGAAGGAATGCGACCCACAAACTAGTTTTTTCGTCCCAAAGAGCTTCTCAAAGTTCTTCTGGGAAACTGTAGAAAGAAGACCTGTAACTTCTCTACTTTTCCTTTCATTTTCTCCTACTTTTTGGGTGTATTCCCGGTTGATACAAGGACAGAAGTTGGAGGAAGAAGGGCGGGGAAAACAAGCATAGGAGGCGTGGTTCAAAGGCAGCAAACGTTTGATTGGGGTAACGTTTGCTCCCACTGCGACTTCCGTTTTTTCTCATTCTTCTTTAAATTCTATTTTTAATATTTTATTCCAAAGAAAGGGTGGTTTAATTGAAAATATTGTTTTCTGAATCCAATTTCACCGAGTGGGTCTTCAATTGCGGCCTTTACCTTTATTTATTTCAATTCTTATGCCCTTTAATGGCTGTACCCTGTGAAAAGTGTCGGTATCTGCTGTTCACACGTTGACATTGTTTTCCACGTGGCAAATTCTTATTCGTGATCTTATGTCTTATCTATCGATCACCAACACTTAGTTATTAATGGATGTGGATGCGGTAGAGGTGACGTGGACGGCTAGAATTCGAACGTCCAGTACTCGAGTCAATGATTCTTACAGTGAGAAAGTCCACGAGTAGGCCCACAACAAGCTAATCTTTTAGTGTACAAACACCGACTTGATATCGCGATCCGATAACAGGGAGATGAGGTGGAGATAAAAATGTAAAAGATTTGCAAGTCGCAGGTCATCAAAAGTCTTATTAGTTTCTGCTCGAAGATAGGGGTGGTTGGAAATATCATCGGATACCATACATTGAATTATTGAATAAGACGGGAGATAATGCCAATCCGCTGTCGTGTTTCAATTGATTTCCGGAAAAAAGTTGTTTGTGGATTCCAAATTGAAGAATAAGAGGTCAGAACGCGGCCCCAGGGGAATCCACTTTTGATCCATCTATGCGGTGTCGATTGGACGGTGCCGATTTTATATCATCGAATATGCTGTGCGTTAGATCCCAAAAACCTTTCCGTTGTTGAATGTAAACCGTCAATTTTTATCGTGAGCGGGTTTTTTATCCTCCAAAGGTGGACCCTTCTTTCCCTTGCTGGCACAGTTGGTCAGTTCCACTTCGACGTCGGCAGCGTGAGGCAGTCATTATCCTATAATTCGACGTCAAGTTTGGAGCTATCGTACTGTCAGACAAATAAACAATCGGGTCCACACGTGTCTGCTTCCACCACGTGGGGGCCTGTAGGTATTGTCTTACCAAAAAAATCCTAAAGTCGCCGGCGGTCCTTTTCTGAGCCACTATTAAATGCAAAGCTTCCTCCAATTAAGGAAGCTTTTGCAGCCAATCACCAGGATCAACCGTCGATATTTACAATGCCCGGATCTTTTGTCTTTGTGGGACCTGTTAGCCAAACGTAGCTTGCACGTGGAGGAGGAACAAGTCGTGGCCCGCGGGCCGCGGCACAGGCTGCTGGGTCTCAGTCATTTCGTTTCCATCTCCGGTTCTTTCCAGAAGAGGTGGGTGTACCACATAAAGACGAAAAGCACAGTTCTTAAACATGGTCCCCTGGTTCCCATTGGTGGGACCGACTGACCCATTTCATCCTTATCACCAATTACAAGTCCCTGTAGCCTCCTTACTTTACCTACAAGAGCAAGGGAACTCCTGATCTGTCACTCGTCACCGTCGCAGTCAATGATGTGCCCATGTTGATAGGATGGGAAAATCCCATGTGGGTCCTACCTGAGAGTCCAAATTGCTATTCGAGTCGATCATTTGCTGGGCCTCCGGGAATTGGTCTCCGTGATTCTTGCCACCTGCTGATTCAGACATTTTATCCGTAGATTAACGTCCCGATACAAGTCGACCCATTCCTTCAATGATCATACCCGTTCGTATGGCTGGGCGTGCCATGGATGAGAGATGTGTAAAGTTTAATCATCCACTCTTTGTTGATTGTAAGCCTTTGAATAGGAAGTTCAAAAGTCACATTGCAAAAGCAAGGCCTAGGAGTGGCTGCAAGGGCTGTGGGTTGTAAGATTTTTCAGTGTTGTTATCAAAATTGATCTCAGCGTTTCTGAATTTAGGGTCGCCAAAGGAATAAAAAGTAGATTAATATACTAGAAATTGGTTGGGTCACGAAGTCAAAGTTATGGTATTAGTTTGGTCTTTAGAAGACGTTCTGAAACACCTAACCTCTGCATTTTTGGGGCATTCCGGTCAAAACCAAATTGGGCCCACTTGCAATTTCTTAACTACTTGATTCTTTAACGGCCAATCCTTGACCATTCAATGAGCAGAATTGACTACTTCTGTCTTGGACGCCCATCGGTCAGCCACCCAAGATCATCTCAAGTCCTACTTAAATACGTGGTCCTCCTTTGACATTGGATTGGATGGACGGCAAATATCCTTGCAGCTCCGAAATGCACTACCTCAACAAAAGACCCCACATGCACCGGAAAGAAGGTTGGACGGCGAAGGACGGTAGCACGGATGAGACTTTGTTATAATATTTCCGGTCTTCGGGTACATCTACTTTTTTTACTTTGAAAAAGAAGATAGGGCCCACACAAGTGTTTTGAAAACTAAGAAGAGTAAAGTCATAAGCCAACAAGGTAGGGCCCACGCAGAGGAAATCATGGGAAGCAAACCAACCTCATTAGTTCCCTGATTTGGTTACAGGAGACACATGCATACTACCAAAATAAGACACTATTTTAAATCATTTTTTTTAAATTAATTTAGTAAAATTAAATATTTATACATGGTGATTGGTTTACTCTAATTCTGCCCAAATCAATCACGCAAAGCACTTTGATTAGTGGGGCCACATCTAGAGGCCTTTTTTAATACATTCCATTCACATCATATCACCATCGTCAAACATCTTAGATTGGCTTCAAAGCTTCCTTCCTTTATCTTATACTTCAACTAAAGTGCTATTTTAGTATAAAATTATGAAACCCATGTTTTAATTAAGGGCCAGATTGGCTGTGGCGGGCCCCTTTTTTTCCTTTTGACGGTTGGTTAGGTCGCCTGAAAATAGCACTATCTGAATAATTAAAGTGATCCGGGAACTGTATGATCCAGCAATTGGCATGAAGATCCCATCTAAATTAGGAAATAGTATGATGGAGCTGAGATAATTGATGACACAAACCCAATGTATCATTTTGGATCAACAATAATCTATGTTTGGAGCTTGATTTCATATGAATAGTAAGTGGCAATCATGGTGGAACATCTAATTCAAGTGGGGCCTACTCATCTAATCCTGCCATTTATGTAGTGTTAGTTGAGGAACTTAGATCGTTGCTCTTCTATTTTCTGACTGCCCACGTCAGTGCAACAAATAAAAGCATCAGGATCTTGGGATGGATTCAAATTTCAGATGGATGGTTCAGATCATTTAGAATTGTGGAACCCGCCTGTGCATTTTCCCTCCCAGATTTCCAATTGAAAATCCATCGCATAACTGCACTATTATTGAGTGAAAGTGATGGATGCCTATATTTCCTCCTGGATGAGTATGGTCGGGCAAATGTAAGAGTGGGCCCCAAAAATTCAACGATCCGGATCACTTAAGAGATAAAGCAGAATTCAATTCCATCAGGCTATTACTAGCCGAGGAATGTCCGATTTCTATTGAATGGACAGTCAAACGATCGGAAAATAGAGGTTTTACAACTATTAACAAAGCCTAGGGCAAATCAATGACATAGGATTGTCCATCAATGGAAGATTTTGTGGTAAGGGATCCATGAACAAGTGGGTCCCCTTAGCTCTCTAACCACTCATAATTTTCTCTGGCAAAACGCAGATCCATTGCGTAATCGTCCCCGTAATCAAAATCCAACATCATCCCCTTGGCTTATACTACTCCGGGCCCAACGATGTGTAATCCGATCCATTGATCCCCCATAATTTAAACCGATGATTCCCAGAGAAGTTGCTACGAAAGATCGGATGCTTTGATTAACCCAAGGAGTTTTACCACTCTAAAATAGATCACAGCAGCCGTGCCCTCTAATCAAGGGGTTTGGATCACGTGATTAGATACTGAGAAGATTAGGGAAATAAAGAAGAGCCCACTTCAGGGCCCCACATGGAATTCCAAATGAAATGGCAGATCCAGCGGTACCCACTAAGGGATTACACTGCTAAAAATAGGTATAGATTCAGTGAACCATCTAGAAACTATAAACAACTAGGAAGGACTCAATTGGTCAAGAAAGATGAGGATTTTGAGATGGAGAGGAGTTGATCCTAAAATTGTTTAAGGGGACAGTAATCCTAATATATTATGTAATCACCACCGTTGATGATATACTAAATTACAGCACGTGGGGCTTTGAATGTGCGTGACCAATTTAGATGATTGCCCAACACTTACAATTTGAAAAAGAATTCTTGACGGACAAGACGGGCAAGGGTCAACTCCACCTAACGGACAAGGGTCAAGGGTTGGGGACCACTATGCGTCTAAAATATTCAGTTTGTATAATGATCCAAACCGTTGATTTGGTAGGACCCACATCGGATAAGCCATGCACCAAAATTCAATCTCATCTGATAGATGTAAGCATCTTATTTCTGATTTTCAAATCAATGGTTAAAATGCTGTGGACTATGTTCATCAACAAAGGAAGGATCGACAGAATGAAAGGCTGAGAATCATGCAGCTGAGGTGCAGTCTGGTGATTTGCTTTGGCCCCACTTGCGTTACTGCATACGCAAGCACTTGGTTATTTTAGAATATCAATTAAGTCCTGACAAGCGTTGACGATTTCTTCCTCTGTTAGAAGTGTTCTAGAAATGTTTGCAATTAAATAAATAACTCTGCGAATGAATGAATCGGATAGAATTGAAAAATGTAAAGATTTGTATAAAGTATACGTTTCGTCAACACTTTGTGAAAACTTGTTAGGTATGAATATGTCAAATACCTGTGACTAGATTGGTGAAATAGTATCTCTCTTCAGTCTTTGTTGAGAAAAGAAGTTCACACTCTTTCTTTTTTTCCTTTTTATGCACGATGATTTTTATTTTTTTAGACTAAAATAGGAAATAGCTAATTGTTTTGGGACTTTGAAAAGTATAAAAGAAATGGGCGGTCAATATTCTTTTATCATCAAAATAGAGACTAAAAGGATTCAATGAATGATCTATCCTATCTAAGTAATTTCAAATATGATGAATGGCTTAGATCTACTAAACAAAGCTTCACCGCCTTAAAAAAAGGATGTAAACTTTATCTCAAAAGCACGTACGCCTACCTAAATAGCTAGACTCATAATGGACATGTACATAAAGTCCTAAAAGGCATACATGCACTTGAGCATGTAAAAACGTCCACGCTCTTCTTATTTTATACACATGATTACTTTTTTATGTTTAAGCCATTCATCACGTTCTTCGTAGTGAAAATAAGTAATCCATAATAAATTAATGCATTTGAATAATCCAAACTGCTTTCGACATTTGAAAAATAAAATAAAATAAATAATTGACGTTTTTTATTCATAAAAATATAAGCTAAAAGCATTTAATGAATGTGAAATTTGATCTCTAATATATCTAAGCAATTTTAAATATAATGAATGGCTTAGATCTGCGAAACAAAGTCTCAACAGCCATGACAAATAGCGCATTAACTTCCTGTACTCTAAAGCTTGTACCCAGTCATGTAGATATTAGTCCTCAAGGGCATGTGAAGAAGTTGACGCCAAGTTTCTTTTCATGCATGGTGATTTGTCTTAGATTCAAACCATTCATCCTTCAAAAAAATATTTGTTGAAGACTTAGGCTTGAGACCTAATTTTGAGCATTGGATAATTTAGCCTATGTTGTTTATTATTATTATTTTCATGACAACAACTTTACTGTTGCCCGAAGACTCTCCTTCAAAATGGAAGGTAAGACTGCCTACTATAGGCTCTTGTGATCTGGCCCTTTTCCAGACCCCACATAAGCAGGAGCTTCTCGCAGCAGGGCTGCCCCTTTTTTTTTTTTTTTAAAGACCCAAAATAAGTGGTTCAAATCAATGAGTTTACTAATTCTTGCGAGGCAGAGATGAATGGCTTAGATCTCATGGGTGTCGACTTCTTCACGCGCCCTTGAGCATTAACTGCTACCAGGACTCCATGTACGTTCCAAAAGGGAAACAGGAGTGGCTGAAAAGTAACAAGGGGAGCTCCCTTGTGAACTGCTTCAAACTATTAATCTACCAGGCATTGGTTTGGATGGTCCACCACCAAAATTTTCCCTTATTTGACCATTCAAAGCTTCTGACTCGATTCCGTGGTTGATGACTTGATTCCATTATCATTTCGGTTAATCTGCAAAGTTTTTCTATATAAAAAAAGCAGCCTACGAAGCTCCCACGTATGCAGGGTCTGGGAATAGGCGGACCACAAAAGTCTATAGCATGCAGCTTTATCTTGCATTTTCCACATCTGGAACCCGTGACCTCATGATCACGCGACCTCAAAGTTTTTCTGTTTACATATTGCAACAGATATTACAAGTCTGTCTAAATTATGGAAAAATGCTATATTCTACATATGCTACAAGACTGAGGCAAGATGAGAGACAGAAAATAGAAATTTGGAACTAACAGTACGCGGAAAATGATTCTGACAAGAATAAATGATTGATCACTCTATCGGAAGTTGTTGTGTGTTGTTCCGGAGCCACTGAAGAGCAGAGCCAGTCAGCAGTGGCGAAACCTGTAATATCAAGGGATTGGCATAAGGTGTGGAAGGCTGTTGAATTGAAACTCTACATGATTTGGAAGATTCTGCTCAACATCTATGCTTCCATTCAAGTTTCTTTGCGAGTCATCTTGTAGATCTACCAGACCAAACTTCAGTGTGGTTAGCTTCAGAACCATCAGATTTCTATGGTAGGCAGGTATTAGGATCATCTCAGAACCTATCAGGTCAGACAACCACTGTAGAAGTTGCAGGTTCCTCAAGATTGGATGGTTGTGAGGCTCTGAAATCCATTGGTTTGCTTGTGCTTGATTGAACCTGTCACCTAAAAGCCACAACCCTTGCATTAGTATTTCATGGTCAATATATCTTAATACCTAAAAGGGCAAGAGGAAGGCCCAAAAAGGTGTGGATCGATGTGGTGAGAAAAGATTTAAAAGCTTTTGGACTAAATGAAGCCATAACACTTGATAGAAGGAAATGGAGGAACAAGATTTGTGTAGCCAACCCCTAATCGGGATGAAGGCCTTGATGATGATGATATGTCACCCAGACTGGTTACTCTTGTTTTCAGATATTTCTGGGCAGTCCTGTTTCCTATATTACATATCATAATTTCTATAGTTTTGGTTGATTCTTGTTAGGCAATTCAAAGAAATTAGTTCACACTAAATGACTTGTATAGAATAAAACTATTCAATATTAGATAATTGATATGTTTAATGTGATAAACTACTGCGGAGTTTCCTCATGTACCTGCAGCCAATCTTTCATGCAACTATACAGGACATGAATTTCCTACAAATCCTGGATTGGTGACTCCTAATATATCAGAAAACATGGATTACCATTGCTCTCCACCAATGATCCAACCAGTAACCAAAAGCTTCTGGAAACATTCATCTAAAAAATGGGCATCTTGGGGCACTAAGCTCCTGCATATGAGGGGTCCAGGGAAGGGGCTGACCACAAAGCATCTATCGTATGCAGCCTTACCTTGCATTTTTGCAAGAGGCTGTTTCCACGCCTCAAACCCATGACTTCTAGGTCACACGACGACAATTCTACCATTGTGCCAAGGCTCCTAAAGGAACAAAATAATGAAGCATAAGTCCACGACTGCAAACAAGTAAAGCAACCTGCAGAGGAAGTACAACAGAATACTGATGACATGGGTGTTCATAATATCCACTCTGATGCTGTAATGCTTAAGAAGACATGAGAAATTACGTCCCGCTATGAGATGATTAGTTATGACTATCCCCTACCGATAATAAAGCAATTGCCTTCACCATAAAGCATAAAAGGGACAAAGAGAAACAAAAGTAAAGAACAATGTCACTGAGCTCCTGGCCCACCTGAAAGGGTACAAAGCGAGCTTTTCCAATCCAAGGTATCCGATTCCATCAAAGCAGTTGGCTGTCTCAGCCTCTTTTACACAAAGGAGATTCTGCAGAATGATAAATGGAAACATTTACCATAAGAAACCATGAGAAAAGCATGCATAAAAATTAGTAACTCTACATGCTTTGGGGAGAAATGCAAATGCAACGAGCGGTTCACTAGCAGCTAGCATATATGGAGGAATGGTGGGGCCCCACAAATTCTTAAAAAAAAAATTTATACATATTTTTGTGTGGCTCCCACCTCATTTGCATATATATCTTACTTTTTGCACCCCTAAAATTCAACCCCTACCCTCCAAATTCAAGCCAGAAAGCAATCCAGCAACATGAACTTTCAAGCTGATGAAAAAAAGCATGCATTACTCATCCATAGAGATCACATGCCCACACAAAGAACTTTTACGGACCCACAAGAAAGATTTTACCATTTTAATAAGCAAATGTTGTTCAGGAAAAAGCTCAGCAATTGACATGAGAAGTTACAATAGATTCAACGGATAAACACCTCAATCCAAATACCAAAGACATGCTTTTCATAATACCCTGGTTCATTGCTAATAACCATGCCATTTTGCAAACCAGTCATATTTCCGTATCGAAAGCTTATACCTGGAGGGCTTTCATGGATATTTAATGCAGCTCCTACACCAAGACCAGCTCCTAAAGAAAGAAAAAAGAGGAAAGAAGAAAGCAGGCAGTTTAATTCAGTTGCGGTTGATACTGGCACAGCTGCTCCAAGAAAAAAACAAGATGAACTCGAAGACCAGAAAAATTACCACGTCGGTAATCAAGTTCAATCTTCCAAAGAAAAGAACGGGCTAATACATCAAGCACAAAACCACGAGTATTTTCAGGAAATACTGCTTGAACAAGAGCTATGTGACCCTGTTACTGGATACACTGTCAGAAAAAATGCTAAAACTACTGCCATGTTTTTCAGGGTTGAAAGGTCAAGTCAGTGACTTGTTTTTAAAACTCTTATTGAGTAGGAGGAACCAACAAGCTTTTGAATTCGCCCTCTGAGGCAAAAATGGGTGAACAGCATAAGTTAATTACTGACAGGGAGATTTCTGACATTATCTCCTACAATGATACAAAGAGAAAAACCTGACACAAGCATAAACTAGTCACTGAAGAAAGCCGGAAATCTATGAGGAAATTTAAAAACAGTGAAACAATGAAGAAATCCTAGAAAAGTACTAAATGATTTTCCTAAAAGTCTTGATTTCCCACACAGCATATTTGATTCAGTTGGGATGTGAGGCAATAATATTAGGAAAAATCGTGTTCAAAAAGAGCTTCAAGTCTATCATACTGTCTTTTCTCACTAATCCACCATATAAAGTATTTTCAAATGTATCAAGGACACAGTGGTGTTGTATAAAAGTGCTTGGGTACAAACAATTGATACAAAATATAGCAGTTAGAATCCTAGAAGGAACAAAAACTGAAACTTGACCATCACATGACAACACCTCCAAGACAGGCAATAACTAAAAAAGAGCAATATATTTCTTGTTCAAAAAAGTACCCGTCCGTTTCAGAAAGAATGGCGGCATATGGTCTCAATTCTACTCCCGAGTTCCTCAAATGCACCATTACTGCCTCAGTGATTTTGGAGTTTTCAGTAAACAATTTTGCACCATCACTCTCCACAATTAGCCAGGCATACACAACAGGTGAAAGTGGAACATCATTTCCTCTTTGACAATAGCATAATAAAAGTACTGATAAATGAAAGCACCAAATCACTAGAAGCCATCAAAGATTGGGCATTTAACATGATCTATTTTACACTATAACAAGGATTGAAGAACTCCACGGTGTTGGAAATTGTCAACTTAGATTACATGGTGGATTATGCATCAGAAGAATGTTAACAATATCCTATCTATTTATTTGATATTATTTATATACCAGTGGACATAAGATAAAAATATCAATTCCATGTATATGCAATTTTCCAAGCTTCATGGCTCAATATTTTATTAGTTTAGTACCATACAATTGCATCCTTCAAATATTAAAAATGGGCATGTCAGCACAAAGATATCTTCATGGTCACGATAGTCATACATCCCACTTTGTGCCTATCATGCTCCTGCAAGCTATTTTCCATGAATACAGTTCTACCAGAAAGGCATTTCCACAGTGTATGCAAGGCAGGCTCTGGAGATAGTTGCTGGAGCTTCAGCTTCACTAGGCAATCACTATGAAGATTTAGAGCTTCAGCTTCACTAGGCAATCACTATGAAGATTTACAACCAGGGATGAGCAAAACAACTCAAAAATTTTGGAAAATTGAAAACAGATATCATCTTCATCCTCCACGTCTTCTTCCTCATTACACTCATAATGGCCATGATCAGCAGCAATCAAGAGATAATATACCAGCAACTGAACAGGCTTTGACTACTACTGCACTTCAAATCTGGTCAAGCACCATGTCCAACCAGCAAGTGACTTGAAATGTGCTATAGATTTGACAAATCAACCAAAACATCATTCAAAGTAGAATATGTCAGGGTTGAATGTGACGGAAGATTGAATTAAGGCTCTTACCAGGAAATTAAGGATGGTGGATAAAATACCTTACCTAATGCCTTGGGGAAGGCAGGCTTTGATCAGCAGGCTTGGCTAATAGATTTTCCTTCATGAGATGCAAAAGCTTCTATGTGAAATCAAGGTCAACAATGCATGCTTTATGTGCTTGTTATTCTTTTCTTTATTTCTAGAGGTAACTGAAACACAATCAGAAAACCAAATAACTGCCATGCAACATGATTGCAGAGCAAAGAACATTGTCTTGTTTTGAATGGCGAGGAAAATGAACTTAAGGCATGCTTCATCATCTAGACGTACATGGTCTTTGATGATAGACTGGTTACAACCTGCTCAGTGCTGCTATGTACTGACATAACTTTTCACATGAGACCGTCACTTAAAAGCCTGCTAGATAAACCAAATTATCTTGAACACATTAGCTAGCAATGAACAGAAAACTTCTCACCTGATAACGGTTGAGTCATCTAACCATTCTAATCCACTGTCTAAGAGCACCACTTCCAGCATGGTTGATTTCATCTCTCCAACTAGGCTGGCACAGGTAAGATTTCCTAACTAAAACCATTGTATACAGCGTAAGAACACCATGAGGTGGCATTATCCATCTAGAACCAGTGCTCCTTATGCTTAATTCTGTATATATGATATGGCCGCAATGGCTATATGCTCAGTGCTTGACTGCCTTCAATTGCTTCAACAGCAATGCCCAGACTAAAGTTCTACTCAGTCAATCTTTCCCTTAGATGCTGTTGTGGTTCTACTTTTCTCTTCAAGTATTCTGGTTATTGATTTCCATGTGGTCCACACAATTGTTAATATACAAACCCAGCAAATACTTCTAATAGACCACAAGTAAGAAAAAATTGTTAAAACTTGGATCCAACATATCTTGGCATCACATAGTTTCAGACAAAGGTGAAACACCATGAGGAGTGGACTTAAAACCTGCTCCAGCTGCAGCATGCATGACACGTTTGTTTAGCATATCCTTTATTTGATGATTAAGATGGTTGATGTTGAGTATTTTGTCCAGGTCGTCTCTCTAATGGAACACAGTAAGTGTAGGAGGGTTCCAAGAAAAAATCATGACCTACAGTTTGGAGAATTTTGAGCCTTCTATGCCGCCGTTCTATCATACAGACATTTGGCTGCACTGGTCCATGCTTGACTAGCTTAGCCATGATTTTTTCTTGCCTAAGCAGAAGAGTGATGTATTCAATTTTTTATTGTCTTCATATAAAATGAAAACAGAAACTGCAGCATATTATGTAATAGACTTATTCATCATCATCATCATCAAGACCTTATCCCAATTAGGGGTCTGCCACAGGAATCTTGTTCCTCCATTCCCCTCTATTAGGTATCATGGCTTCATTTAGTCCCAAAATTTTAAAATCTTTTCTCACCACTTCTATTTATGTTCTTTTGCGCCTTCCCCTTGCCCCTTTTAGAACCTTCTACTTGTATTACCTCCTTCTTACCGGTGCTGTTTCCGGTCTTCGTTGGACATGTCCAAACCATCTAAGTCTAATCTCCCTCATCTCATTACCTATTGGCGTTACTCCTAAGTTTCCTTTAGTGTAGTCATTCCTAATTCTATCATTTATTGTCTTGCCACTCATCCTATATATATATGTTCCTTAACTGGCCAACACTCTGATCCATAGAGCATGGCCGGCCTTATACTCATCCTCTAGAATTTTCCTTTCAGTTTAAGTGACACCCCCCAATCACACAAAACCCTAGAGGTGCATCTCCATTTATTCCAACTCACTTGGATTCTTTGGGTAACCTCCCTCTCAATTTCTCCTCTCTCGTGAATCATCAATCCTAAGTACCTAAAGTGGTCTTTTAGGGGGATTTCTTGGTTATCAATCTTTACTGATGCTCCACTCCTCTCCTTGCTAAAATTGCATTCCATATACTCTGTCTTAGTTTGGCTGATTTTAAATCCTTTAGATTCTAGTGCTTCTCTCCATAACTATAGCTTTGTATTTATGCCCTTCATTGTCTCATCAATTAAAACTACATCATTTGTAAATAACATGCACCATGAAATCTCTTCATATAGATGTTTTGTTAACTCATCCATAACCAATGTGAATCCTACAGTGATAGGAAATTCACCGGTCTCTCCGCTAGTGGTCCTAACATTTTTTATCACTTGCTCATACATATCTTTAATTATGTCTATATACCTCATAAAACCTCTTTCTTGCACAATACTCACTATATTAACTTTGTAGGGACCCCATCATATGCTTTTTCTAAGTCAATAAAGACCATGTGGAGGTCCTTCCTCCTCTTCCTATATTTCTATATCAATAGTGTACTTAGGAAAATAGCTTCTATGGTAGACCTCCTCTGCATGAAACCAAACTGATTCTTTGGTACATTCGTCTCGTGCCATAGCCTCTTCTCACTCACTCTTTCAATAAGTTTCATGGTATAGCTCATAAGTTTGATCCTCGATAATTAGTGAAGCTTTGTATGTCATCTTTATTCTTATAAATTGGTATAATAGAGCTCTTCTTCCATTTATCTGACATTTTCTTTGACTTTACAATCTTATTAAACAACTTTGTCAACAAACTACTCCAATATCTCCCATATGCTTCCAAATCTCTATTGGCATACCATGGGCCCTAGGACCTTCCCTAATTTCATCTTTTTCAAGGCCTCTTTCACTTTAGGTATTCTAATCCTACAGTTGTATCTATAATGTCTAATGTTATTTGGCTTTACATTAACTTCAATCCCTATATACTCTAGGTAATTGTCATTTAGCAATTTTTGAAAGTAACTTTCCCACCTTTATTTGATCTAATCATCTTTGATTAGTGCCTTTTGGTCATCACTTCTAATGTATTTAATATGGTCTAAATCCTTACCCTTTTGTTATCTTATATTTGCAAGTTTAAACACATCTTTCTCACCTTCTTTTGATTCTAATATATTATAAGGATCATTATATGCTCTGAGTTTAGCCTCACTTATTATTCTCTTAGCAAACATTTTTAGTATTTTTATATTGCTCAAAGTTTTCATTATTTCTAATCCTCTACCATGCTTTAAAACATGGGTGTTTTTCTTAATAACTTTTCGTACTTTTTCACTCCACCACCAAGTTTCCTTTACTCATTGCCTTTTGCCTTTGAATACTCCTAGGACATCCTTTGCCACTTTCTTAATAGACCTGGCCATATTAATCCACATAATGTTTACTTCTATTTCATTATTCTAGTTTCTTTCTACTATCAACTTGTCTGTGAGTGATATTATTCTCTCCCCTTTTAAGTTCCACTACTTAATTTTTGGACACATATTAAGTTCATTTCCTTTCTTCTATCTTTTAATGTAAATATCCATAACCATTAACCTATGTTGTAAGGTTAAATACTCACTGGATATCATCTTACAATCCTTCATATTGATCTTTTAGTATTGCTACGTATAAAAAAGTCTATTTGGCTTTTATAAGTCCACTTTCAAAGGTTATTAAGTGCTCACCCCTCTTTTTAAAGAATGTGTTTGCCAAGACTAGGTTATACGCTAAAGGAAAATCAAGGATAACTTCCCACATTTCATTTCGTTTTCCGATACCATAACCTCCATGTACCCTATCATATCCTTCATTTTCTTTTCCTACATGACTATTTAAGTCTGCTCCTATAAACATCTTCTCCTTGTTGAGAATTTCTTGCATGACTTCCTCCATATCTTTCTAGAACTGTCTCTTGATTCTATCTTCCAACCCTACTTGTGGTGTGTATGCACTTACAACATTTACGACATTCTCTCCCAGAACAAGTTACATTATTATAATTCTATCACTAGTTCTTTTAACATTTACAACTTTATCCTTTAATTTTTTATCCACCACTATCCCTGTGTTATTTCTCTTGGTGTCCTTTCGTACGTACTGGAGCTTATACCCATTAATTTTTGTAGTTTTAGCCCCTTTCCACTTGATTTCTTCAATACAAGCGATATTGATTGTCCTATGTTACATTGTATCTACTAACTCCAGACTCTTACTTGTCGATGTGTATATATTCCATATGGGGATACGAATCTTATTCTCCTAAGCTAGCTTATTCACTCATGTACTTCTTGTCCCCCATGTCAATGATCAGATATCATGGTAGGTTTGCCATAAGTGAAGAAGTTGAAGATGATTTTCATTATTTTCTCTTCTTACTTACAGAGGAATATACATATGTATATTCATTTGTTATTAAGAAGAGAAAATAATGAAATCATCTTCAACTTCTTTGAAAATTTTTAGTTGTTGGCTAGCACTTGACACAAAATCCTCCTCCTTTTTATCCAAGCTTATAACTAGCAACGGCAAAGTTACCATACCCTCCATGTACCCTATCATATCCTTCCTTTTCTTTTCCTATATGACCATTAAAGTCTACTCCTATAAATATCCTTGCTTAATGCATTCAACGTATTTTTCACAATTCAAGTCTCTGACATTTGGAGTATATGTATCAACTAACCATATCAAGATTTCATCCCTAATTACTTGGATTTCAATGAGGTATTGAAGTTCACAATTAATCCAACTAATGAATTGGTTAACCATGACTTAGCTTTGGCAGAGATAAAATAGTTTACAAAAGCATTAAAATAAGAACCAAGTACACTACTATTATGGAAAATATATCCAACAGGAAATGGAATATAACTTACATGGTCAATGCCAATTTGGCAACATGAGCCAAAACATTTTTAAGCCATTTGCTAGTTGTAGGAACCACATGATTGCCAGATTTCATAAGAATCCAATTGAAATTTAACTTTTTCTCTGCCTTATCATCCCAATGGAAATGTAATAGCAAAACCATAGTCTTAGAAGACGAAACTACTAAATCTTTCTAGCCAAAGTAACATTGAAGTCAATAAATTTGCAAATAACTTGGCCATATACCTGAAGAAAATAACGGCCATCTGTCCAAAGAGCTGCTTTGTCCTTTGTGACCACAGCAGTGCCAGCACAACCAGTGAATCCAGTTACATATTACCTCAGCATGTACCAGTAAAAGCCTCCAAATTATTGAGAATCTATCGAAACAGTCCGTACTTTAAAAAGCTTTGGATTATTGAGAATCTATTGAAAAGGTCCCGACTTTTTGTTCTTGCAATTTAACTTTAAAAAGTTGTGTGTAGTTCAGAATGTCTCATATATGTCTAAGTGGATGCTAGTTTACCAAATAAACACAAATTACCCTATTAGATAAAATTTCATCAGCAATTCATCAAATTCTCAACGATTACATGTAAACTTAGCCAGAAATACAAACCAGAAAAATATAATTCACAACTTTATCATGATCTTTTCCTCATTCTGAAATCCTTCCAAATATTCCCAAATTCTCCAACATAGACATCCCGATTTGTTCCCGCAATGAACATTTTAATTGTGTATACAACTACATACATCTGCTAGTTGATAGAAGATTAGATCATATTCGAAAACGCCAGCTCAAAGACCCAAGGATAATTTTACATACTTCGTACTCCGGAAATGTCTCTACCATTCTTCCACAACAGGAACTACCAAAAGTATTATATTTAGCCGAAATTTACAAGAGAAAGAGAACCAAAAGTTTGAAACGACAAAAGCCCAGTACCAGCTCGTTTGAAAGAAGATAAATAAATGACAGAAATGGATGAGAAGTTGAACCTGATGGGCATCTTGAGTAGGAATTGTATAAGCATCGATTTAGATTCCGGGCTTCGGAAACGGCCTTCGAAGAGTTTGAAGCTTCTCATCGGGCTTCCAATTTTCGGGTTTTTCCGCATTTGAGATTGAGCGTGAGAAAGTGAGAGCGTGAGGAGAAATGACTGTAAGCGCTGCTCCCATTGTTCAAGATCTCCCAGAGCCAGAGGGAAGTGAAAACAGTAAGAAAACGAGAAGAAGAAGAAGAGACATGTAAATGGGGTTGGATCATTGTTAATCCAACGTGAGCAGCACGAGTTCCGCAGAACTCAACCTAGCTCAACGATGGTGGAAAAAATTACTAACTGGCTGATTTGAGCTGAGTTTGAGGTATGGGCTCCATTGTTGGCATAGATTAAAATCTCTTTTAGCTTTGGAAAAATTAGAAAAACTTTTTTTTTTGTTTTTTGTTTTTTTTGCAAGATTTGGAGAAAACAGGGACTAGACATTAGATATTGATATCCACACTAGTTTTCAAGTAAGAAACTATTTATTTGGTGCACCTAGATGCTATCCGCGCCTATTTTTAAATAAGAAGTTTTTTTCATAGTGAGCTTAGAAACTATTCACAAATAAAAAGCTATTTACATGGTACACCCTAGAAGTTATCCGTACTCATTTCAAATGAGAAGCTATTTATATTGTGGATCTTAAAAGCTATCCACACTTTTTTTTAGTTAAAACTGTTTATATTGTAAGACCCAGAAGTCATTCATACGAATTTTCAAATAAGAAGTATTTACATTAAGGGCTCTAAAAGCTATCCATACTCGTTTAATATAAGAGGCTATTTATATGGTAGAGTCTAAAAGCTTTTCATACTTATTTTCAAATGAGTTGTTTGATAGTATGCCCTAGGAGCTATCTACACTTGTTTTCAAATTAAAGCTATTTATAAGGTAGGACACGGGACATAGGACCCAATCCGCAATCTCTTTTAACTACAATTACACATTTATTATTCATTAAATATGTGTTTATCCGTAATATAAATTATTTCTATTTAATTATTTCATTTGTTAGGAGCTAAATGAGATGAAACTCTTATGTTTAGTTTTGCAATAGAGGTGGGATTGAGAAAGAACCATCAACTATAACCCCAAATGATACTCGAGAAGATTTGAATTGACTTTAGATGACTTGAGTTAGATTGAGATGAGCCAAATTTGGGACGAGATAAAATGAAATGACTGAAAATTCAACTTAAACGTGAGTTAAGACGATATAATTCGTAACTCAACTCATCTCAAGCACCGCTATCAGCACTTACATCTCATCTAAAAGCACCACACTGCCGGTGGTATGGCTTACATCAAGTGCGCATCTCCACTGTCGAACCTGCCCATTCATTCTTCCACTCCTTCCTTTGCAGAGTTTCAGGGGGAGGAAGAAGAAGAACTAACTAGCTTCTTCAATCTCCGTCAATGGCAACTATCGCAGAAGAAGCAGAAGAGAAAGAGGAAAAACCCACTGATTCACCGGCAAAACGGAAGCCCTCCTCTCCAACCAATGCTCCTGCTAGCGCCTTCGCTTTCTGGGCTTATTTCACGCTCGTTATCTCTCTCATCACCTTCTTCTTCGTATTCCTCTCATCCCTATCCGAAAAAGACGACAAGTCCTGGTTCCTGAGCTTATCAAACGATCTCCGTGCACATTACTTGAAGGGAAAGACAATCAAAGTACAAATAAACCCTAGCCGTTCCCAAATTGAAGTTTTTGCGATCGAATATGGTCCGAGAAATGCGGAAACAGTCGTTTTTGTTCATGGGTTTGGTTCTAACTCCTTCTCTTTCCGTAAGGTTATTCAATCACTAGGTTTAAAAGGTTTTCGTGCAGTTGCAATCGATCTACCTAGTTCTGGCTTTTCGGGTAAATCTGTTTTGGAAGAGGACGAACGATTTAATAGTGTTTTATGGAGGCTTTTGGATGTTTATGATGATATCAAGGAGAAAGGTCTTTTTTGGGGGTTTGATCAGCTTGTTGAAACCGGGAGAATTCCGTATGAGGAAAATGCAATTAGGGCTTCAACAAGAAAGAGATTACAGCCATTGAAATCTGGACCTGAAGAAATGGGTAGAATTATACATCAAGTGATTGATTCAATGGATCTTGGATCAGTGCATTTGGTTTTACATGATTCGGGTTTAGGGCCAGGAGCGAATTGGGTTTCGCAGAATTTGGATTCAGTGAGTAGTGTGACTCTTGTTGATTCAACAGTAAATTCGATTGCTTTACCGATGTGGGTATTGGAAATGCCGGTAATTAGGGAGGTTATTTTGGGGTTTCCTTTTGCGTACTTCTGGCTTCTTAGAGCCTGTTGTTCGAGATCGATGGAGAGATCGGTTGCAGAGGCTCATAGGGTACTTTTGAATAGTAAGGATGGTAGGAGAGCAGTTATTGGAGTTGGGAGGGCCTTGAACTATAGCTTTGATTTGGAAGAATGGGCTAGCTCGGAGACGACGAAAGATGTACCTTTTCAGGTGCTTTGGTCGGGTAGCTGGTCAAAAGAATGGACGGAGGAAGGACGGAGAGTTGCTAAAGCGGTTCCGCGGGCAAAGTTTGTCATGCATTCTGGAGGAAGGTGGCCTCAGGTAAGAACTTAGATGCTGAAATTGGAATTTGTTTTGGAGAGTTCTGTGGGTTAGTCGTTTCTATTTCTTGAGCTCTGATATCAGAGTGGGTATGGTCTTACCTGAAATTCTTAGATTTACTGAAGAATGAAAATTATGTGTTTGAATTCATTGGTAGACGTAGATCTGACATTTTTCATTTTTCATCGTTGAAGAAAAAGAACTGACATTTTTCGGCTAAACTCAGGTGAAGGATCTAAAGTTAATATGTAGTTTCTACATGTAATGAGCAACTGAAAAATCCTCTGAGACAATCAACGTACTCAGGCAGTAAAACATCTTTTCTTCAACCCAAAACATTTACATTTGTTCAATTTTTTCTTTTTGTTTATAGTGGCTTTCCACGTATAATGAAATGGTCTGCATGTTTGAAAACCATAGAGCAAATACAGGATATTGTGTTAAACGTTTCTGAATGATTTCTTTCTTTGCAAACAAAAGGTCCAGAATAAGCAACACATGTCAAAGAAAATTTTGTCCTTGGGAGGATTAAAATTATTTGGTAGTTCAGGATAAACATTTGTCTCACTTGCCATTGCCATTGCAAAGGCTTGATCCTGAAACATCTATATATCTTTTGGGCCCTGATCTTGTCAAAGTTGGATCTCTACTAAAATTAGCCCATTGTTGAAAATTTTCTGATTAGTGCTTGTGGGTGGTGACGTTGGTCCTTGCAAGTTTAGGCAGTGTTTCTGCAAATAAGCAGAACGTATAAGACTTGCCGTTCAGTATGTCTCAAGCCTCTCTGTGAATGAGTAAGCATACTAAGAATAAAATTCCTTTGTTTGACAATGTATCAAGCTCAATAGACCAAGAATCAACAAATGACATGCACCAAATCATTGAATTTGGTAGTGGACAAGCTTCCCCTTCTTGTACGAACTCTGTGATATATCTAGAGTTTACATACTCTGTGGCTAGATGTTCAACTGGTTAATTGAATCGTTACTGCTTTAGGAAAGTAGGCATGATCACACTCATTCAGCACCCATTATGAGACTTGTCCTGGTTTTTGGTATTAGATCGTGTAGCTTTCCCCTGTTTCCTTAAGAAGCTATATTCTGCAATAGCCATTCTAAATTTGTCAACTATGTCAGTCCAAGTTGATACTGGTGCCAATTACCTTAGTTGCTTGGAAACATGTTTGAATTCTGAATTAATTCCTGAAGCTATACAGCTTCTGCTGACTGGATGATGGATGGCATTTATAGGAAAGATGAACAATCAGAACTATGAGGCAGGAAATTTCTTTCCCATTTTGAATTGGAAAGAGAACGACATAAATCTTTGTTTTCTTATTTTGTTTAATTTGAATAAAATAAAAAGTGGATTTCTCATTTGCTTGTTTCGATGTCGAGTACTTTTGTATATATATGGCAGTGTCAGAGTTTGTTCTCTTACCAAGGATAGCTTACACATATTTGCTGGTGTTCTGACTGATTCTTTCAAGAGTTAAGTGCTTATATCTCTTTATTTTCTCCTCTATGATACTGCTTGTATCTGGGAAAAGTATTTTTATCGAGGAGGCCAATGTAGTCTGCAATCATTTATAAAAATTCCATGTTACCTAAGTCTTTATTCATGGCTATTTTGTCAGCTTAATTGATGCTTGCATATCACTGATTTTATTTGATACCCAGGAGGATGCAGCGGATGAGATAACTGAAAATATTATTCAGTTTGTGTCATCGTTGCCAAAATCTGCTCGGCGCTTTGATGAAGAGCCTTTACCTGATCATATCCAGAAAACGTTTGATGAAGCAAGTGCTGATCTTCATCATGACCACCATCATCATGGAGGCCATGATCCTCACGGGGGCCATGATCATGTCCATGCACCTGGCTACATGGATGCCTATGGCCTTGGTCATGGATGGGCTAGTTGATTTTAGCTGGCTTCTGCTCCTGTGCTACGTTTGTAAATGAAGGTTTAGCTTTAAATATATTATTATCTTCCGTATCATATTTTGATAATAAGCATAGCACTTCATCTGATGATGATCTTATCCTTCATGTGCAGCCTTGTTTTTCAGCCAAGATGGTTCCAGCGAAGTCCAGACGTTATCTATTCAGTGACAGAGCTGATTTGGTGAATGTTTTATACTTCCCTGCATGTGCAAGTCTCTTAGAAACTCAGTGAACCGTACCCCTCGGGCTTTTGAAGGAGGTCCTCCCCTGTGTGGTTGTAATACAAATGCATTCTCCCAAGAAACTGGATAACTTTAAATGCTTGAATTTTGATGGTTATGTAAACTTTTAAAGGATGTGTGCCATTTCTGCCTGCAGATTATTAGGCAATGAAGAGTACTAAGTAATGACAAGTTTCTTAAACAAAAAATGTTCGTATTCTGGATACTTATCTCATTTGCATCCCGGGCCCAAGGGGACCCATGAACTGCTAACTTGCCATACTGCGAGTTAATATGGTTCCGATTTGCTTCAACCGATGGGAATTCGCAGAGTACTGTTTCAGTCTCGGGTGGCTACTGAAGTGCATTCTTTAGTAGTAAAAACCAATCAAATTTCGTGAAGCGCCTCCATTGCACCCTACAGTAGGAACTAGCAGACTGATTTCCATAGCAAGTGAACTTCTTCCATGATCCTTTCCTTAAAAGACCCAATCAGATTTGTTGAGCTACCCATGTAATTAGCAGAATGAAATAACTTGTCAATAGGCCCCTTTATGAACATATTGAGTTGTCTGTTTCCCTTGAGAAGAATAGAGGTTATGATCATCCAATGCAGAATTTGTTGCGACATGGCCTTTCTAATTAAGACCGTCCTAGCAGAATCGCTTGGAGTTGGATCCAATGTGGTCCACCAAGAGGCTACGGAAAGTTGAGAAGAAGAAGGATGATAAAAGGCTGAAGAGGGAAGGTAACCAGCCAGCAGACAAGCCACATGCTGTAGAAAAGAAAAAGGAAAAAAGAGAAAGTGGGCATGTTGTACATTGATCCGTCACATTTGCTTTGAAAGAAAAGTTTGGGCATGTGAAATGTACAATCATGTACTCAACTTGACAGCCGACCACCATCTGTTTTGTTTTTGTTATCCCTCTGCAGGTTATTGATCAGTCCGAAAGGAGAGTGGGTTTAACATTTGGCTGCAATCTAAGGCTAGCTAGCCCCTTGATCTGATGGACTGTGGAAAAAAAAAATAAAATGTAGCGTTCACACCCCTTCGATACTAATGTCACACCTTCTTTTGAAGTTTTCCCATACTTTTATCCAAGGGGTCTACTTTCTTGATAATCCCAACTATTCATTTAGTTGTTTTGTAGTAAATGAGGTAAAAGGCAGCCTTAGTGCACGAAACTCTTGTCTATGCGGGGTCTAGGAAAGAGGCGGGCTACAATGGCCTAAAGTAGATAGCTTTATCTTACATTTTTTGAAGAGGCTGACCTAAAAATCACATACATTAGATGATTTAACTATTAACTTTCTGAGATATGAAGTCTACGGATAAAAAAATTGACAAGCATCTGAAGTACATCCCCTCTGCGTGCAAGTTTGCACACATCCAATGATCTCGGTTTGTGCCTACCAGTGGGCTGCGGCCTGAAGCCACCAAATCACAGTCAGTCTGGATCTTCCAAGGCTTCCAGGCTGTGGCATATTGCTTCATGTATTATACATTGCAAGTCATAAGTGTTTAATAGATATAAAGGCCTGGACTTTACTGAGCCATCTTAGACGGCCAATTTGGCTCTTTCTAACCATCCAATCTGGTTGGACGGCCGATAGCCCGCAGTAGGATGGAACCCAATTCCATCTCTGGTTAGATCACTAGATAGCTTGCATCTACCCTTTATTCTATAGCAAATGTGGTAGGCCCCAAAGCAATGGTTTCATTATGATATGCCTTTAAGTGGGGCCAACAGAGTAGGCAGCACCAAATTAAATATAACAAATCATGACGCAAGTGGACTAAGATATGATGTCAACTCCGTAGCCCGCAATTACTAAGATCAATTAACAAACTGTTCCGCCATCCACTTGCAGCTGAGAGAACTGAGAAGTATATCCACAATATTCCAACGTATGAGATTCTGGGCACATGTAGGGCCCAGAGAACGAGCGGTCGCGATGACACCAAAAATCTGAATCCACCTACAGATTCCCTATTTTTGACTTGCTAGCGTGGGCACCAGGCGCCTGTTAGCAAATAGGTGCGCTTGCCGGGTAAAGTTCCTAGGATTAAAGTACGCCAGCTGAAGCGCATTTCGGCCTCACTGAAGTCTAATAAACCAAAACGGTAGCTGCCAGTCAATCCACCGCTCGAACTCCGATGGGATGCTGCGGCGACGAAGACGATGATATCCTCAAACACCATCATCTCCAATCACATCGACCACGAAACCCTAGAAAGTGATTCCTTCGACCGTGGTAGCAACCCCTCTCCGAAGATTCTTCCACTGTAATCTCCCCCTTGAACTCGAACTTCATCGCTTTGATTTCGAGAGACGTTCTGAGAATTATTTTCGAGCGCTTACCTCTCTGCGATCTCGCCCGTGCAGCTTGTGTCTGTCGGATATGGAATTCGGTTGCTTCCGATCGCGATATGCAGACGAGAGCTTTCAGATCGACCTGGAAATTGAATGAAATTGTTGGAAATCCGAGCTCAGGGAGTTTTTGGCGGGATAATAGCCCTGGGAAGTTTGCAATTTCGCATAAATTGGTGCGAGGGGATACTGTTGCTAGTCTTGCCGTGAAATATTCTGTTCAGGTGAGCTAATTGGTTGTCTTTCTTTTACTTCTGAGAAATTCTTACCTTTTCCGTTTCATTGGATTAAAGTTGTGTTCTTTTTGATGAAAAATTGGGTATATGATGAATTGATGAACTGGAACATCATTTTGAATAAGGACATGTTCAGATTGCTTAGATTTCTGTTATCAATGTACATGAATGATGTCATTTGATGCTACAGCTTGAATCTGTAATACCTGCCAATCGATATGAAAATTTGAAATTCCACAGTATGTTTGTTGATGCATATCTGAGTTGATTGATCAATTGAACTGTGAATAGATTGTATTTCACTGCTTTATTGATTAGTATGACACTTATGTTTTATGCTATTGATTGTATGCGATTCATTGAAACCATCCGCGTAAGGCTTCACTTTGACCATGTTCTTTCATTTCCCTTTGTCAGCATTGAAGAAAGGTGCTGCGACCTTCCCCAACTATTTACTAATAAATATTGATGTAGTAGTGTTATTTCCCTGTTGCTTTCATGCAGCCCTTTGGTTTACTGGATTTCCAAGTCTACTGAAAGTACAATAGTCCCTTAAACTTGGTTGATTATTTCTCTCTCTCCAGTCAGTCACTATTTCTGCCTGTGAGTATTTTCTTTAGCCTGTAGGACCTCCATTGATGTCTTGCCTCTCATTACAAAGGTAATGGGTCTGGTAGTTGTCCAAATCAAAATAAACTTGTTGGTTCTGGTTCCTCAACACGATGATTACTGAAATGAGATCTTTGGCAATGATATGTCAATCAATCCATCAAGATTGAACTCTAAAGGGTTCATGATTGCTCTACTGGCTGTTTCTAACACTCAATATTTAGGAATATGTTTCACTCGCTAAGCAAAGGATGTTAGGTTGGGAATGTCAGTGCATCGTTCTACCTTTGAAAAGTTGATGGGAGAAAGTGCACATAGAAAACCAGAATTTTGGTGAATGGCACACATCATACATATAGCTACTAGATTATATGGAAGTAACAGTTTTTCATTTTTTCACACCCCTGAATGTGCAAGGGGTTAGCAGATATTCTATAAGAGGGGCGTTATTAGGGTTACCTGTTTTCTCAACAATTTCTTTGTCATTTAAAGAAAAGGCTCCCTTAAGAATACTATTATGTTTTTTCTTTCCAGCATTGCAGCTGAAACTGCTTCGTACATCCTCACTGAAGTGCTCATGCTGTGTCTAGGTGAGCTCAATAGAGATCAAACAGACTCTTATTTGTCAATTTATATGAGAATTTCAATGTAACATTGTGAATCAGGCAGAAAAACTCATCTCTTCTCATAATTGGGTTCTCTATGGGCAATGCAATATTTGAAGGAAGAATTATTTATGGCAAATAAGATGGGTATCACATCCAGGAAATCACTGACATCATCGATGATGGAAGGGCAAGTTTACTATGAATTTTCTGGTGAACCATTCAAGTTAAGGGCCTTACTTGAGCAGATCTTGTTCCATGTGGATGTGTTAGAGACTTGATCTCATTCTGGCCTGCGTGTTGACATCCAGGACTTTGGCTAATTATCTGATGATGTCATACATTGTTGAAGAGGATGGCCATTTCTTTATCATGGATAAATATAGGATTGGGAAGATATTAGGTGATTGAAGTGTCAATTGTGTACATGAAAGGAGGGTTTGGAATCAAATTGACCAATCTGTTTGATTTAAGACCAGCTTGTGAAGGTGTTCAAAGTTGTGAAGATAATCTACTAGGATAAAATGCTTCAAGTGGCTATTTAGTATTAAAAGACTGAGCGCTTTCAATAGAAACACCTCTGCTGCAGGTATCTAATGGACTAAATTTGGAATTTGGAGATACGATATGAATCCCTTGAGTTCAAAATGTCTCCTGTGAGTGCCACATTCATTGTTGAAACTAAATGATATTTCCTTTCCAGAAAGGAAAGAAAATACCACCCTAGCCCATGTTTTTCTCCCTCTCTCCTTTTTTTTTTTCTTGTCTGCACAGATTATTTCTGACCCTGCTATTATCTTCTCCATAGATCATTTTGTAACTCTGAATTATCTCCCAATTGTGGCCCCTCACCTTCTCACACTTGAAATGCCAAGTCTAAAATTGTCTTCACTGTAGTCCAAAAAATTGGAAGAAGAGTAGTGCTTAAACGAGTTTATGATTCAAGCAAGTTGGTTGTCCATTGACTAGGGTGAATGAAAGAGGTTCATATTAACTTAATGAATGGAGTAAACTCAGGTGTGTGAATGATTGGTTGAAAGACGTTTTACACAGCAATAAAGAATGGTGCAATCTCCAGGGACAAGTTCAGATGAGGGGAAATGCATGACATCTTCCAAGCATGACTCTGAAGGATTTGTATCTGGAATCTAGTCTCCTCAACATATGTGACAAGTTGCAGCTTTTCATTTCTGTTCTTTCACTTTTCTAAAGAGTTGGAAGTAATTTGTGAAAAACTCTTTCCTTTCTGCTACACATAGCTGGCTGACTGCTGTTGTATCTTCAGGTGATGGACATAAAACGTTTGAACAATATGATGAGTGACCATGGCATATACTCAAGGCAGAGGCTTCTAATACCCAATAAGCAAGCCAGATGTCCTTCGTAACAGCACATGCTATGTAGAGTTGGATATCTATGCAAAGAGGGAAGTAGCAGTGCTCTATCTAGAAGGAGGCCCTGATGGCAAATTGAGCTATCTGGGTAACAGGGCAACAGAGGGGCAAGAGGAGGATACTTGATTCAGTGAAAAGAAGCATGCAAGTGGATGATGGAACTGCTCAGTACTACTTCCCTTGCAAATGGTGATCCTAGGGCTGCATTTTCCGAATTCTCCAATGATCTAAGGTGGGAGCAGCAGGCTACAGCACTCTGATTAAATGCAGGGATAAGGTAACCGAAGGTGCCACTGCTACTGTGTTCCTTTTTTATCAAAATTTAAAACTGTATGTGAAAAATATGTATATATTGTGCAATGTCTTGTAACAATTGATTGTTCTTTCATATGATAATGCGGACCTACGATAAGAATTTCTGTGCCACATTAAGAATCAGTATGAGCTTCTAGGACGCATCTTTAGCTGCCTTCGTGAATCAGCAGCATTCAATCTGCATTGTGAGTCGATCTAATTCGAGGAACTTTGGCAAGTTCTACGTAGAACTGCCGGTCGCAAGAGTTTGAAATGAAAGTCCATCAGATTCATGGTGCGTGGCTCATCCACATCATGCACTAAGCGCCCGTAAACTGTATTACTTATGTAGGTAGACTTTACTCCTCTGTGTAGGTCCAGTGGATTCTTTCAGTGGCTTGTGATGTTTAATTCGTAATGTAGATCAAGTGGATTCTTTCAGTGGCTTGTAATGTTTAATTCATAGTCGTGAAGAGTGGGCAAGGATTCTGAATGAGAAAATATATGGCCAAGGCAGTGTGTAGGCATCTGCTCCCCCAACTGATTGAGAGAAATGTTTAGGTTGCATAACATTCTGCCTTTAATCACGCCAAATTTGTCTCCTACCCTCACAATCTTCTGATCAGACCATTGAAAATAAAATATAAGGAAATTTTGCCAACAACAATAAAATCTGGCAGCACTTTTCTTTAGTCAATCAACTGATCAAGTATTAAAGGTAAGTAGATGTGCACAGTGTTACTGGTTTTAAACATCGATTAGTTTATTAGAAAAGTAATTATTCGCAAACAATGGGTTGCATTTGCCCAAAGAATAACATTCCCAGATCCAATTCCTACAATTACCAACGACGCCAATGTCATGCACAATTTGCCTCCCTTCCACCTCCATCCTCCAGCAGAACAAATAAAACTTGCACCTTTCTCCCTTTTTTTCTCAGGGATGCTGTTTTCTATACAAGACAATAATAATAGGCTTCAATCGTGTTACAGTCTCGCAATGGCCACTAGCGTTTGCAACTACCACTCACTCAAATGAAACGGACACTTAAACCCGCTCAACCAGTTCTGTGATTGACCTGGCCATTGGAACGGCTTGTCACTGACTTCTTGTTAGTCAATGCAGCCAATTCTAGTTCCTGTTGTTTCCTGAGATACTTCTGTGCAGTCGAGGTCACTATTGTAGCAAAGAAGTTGAGGAGCATTAGCCACACAATAGAATTCCAGACAGAAGCAAATGATAGATCCCATTGATTCCCCTGCAGAAAGAACTAAAAGAATTTAGTTCAAGTATTAGCAGAGGTACAGTATGAAGCCCTGGGAAAAAACCATATTCCTCCAAGCCCTACAAAACAAGTATAGCATATTTTCCCAGAACTTCAGTAGCATTTTGATGGAGTAACCTAGTCATAAAGATAGAATCAGAAGGTCATCTAGGAATTTTGAGCAGGAAAAGCAGAATGAGAATTTCGATCAGAACAAAGATGATAATACGATGAATTCAAAATGAGAATTTCGATCAGACGAGTTGCACCCAGAACATCATAACAGGGTAAACTCATAATTCAAGCCACTAAAAAGGGACTGAATAACTTAAAGGTCATATTCAGGCAGTGTCCAGCTCAAGCAATCAGATTCCTTAACTGATTACTACGAGGATTATTTCTTGGAGTCACAACAGGGAAAACTTATCTGAAGGAAGTGAACGGTTGAATGCATATTGAAGGTCGGGCTGGTCAATAGACGTCTATGATAAAATTTACTATTTTATATCGTTCTATTCTTTTACTACTGCTTGTTAGACAAATGCCTCAAACTATGCATAAACAATCAAGCTCTTCTATTTATTTGAAATCTATCATAGTTGAGAAAAGCTAGTTTTCCATACCTTTCGACTGGGAGGGGTAGGAACTGGATTATTTAAGTACTTGTCCTTCATCTTGTGCAGCTTTGCAATGAGTTTTGGCAGGTTAGAAGACATTCCAGGTATATGACCAAGAATCCAAATCAGCTCGTTCTCCATCCACTCTAAAAGTTGATTATTGCAGACTGAGATGATAAAAACAGTCTGCAACATTATCCACAAAGAACTGGCAATGTCAGAATCCATTACATAGGGTTTTAAAGACTTTTTCCTTTCTAAGTCTTTGGATGTTTAGAAAACATTGATGTTCTTTCTGAATTGTTGGTTCGGATGGAGAAAACTTATCAATAATATTTATTTGTTCAATGACAAGTAGCTTCCTTACCAAAAGAATAAAAGTGGCCTTCACAAGATACAGCATTTGTTGTCAGACTCAGACAATAGAAATATTTGAACATTACAGAAGTAGTGGAAATAGCGCTAAGATAACAAGCACCAAATAACATGATGAGACCAAAATCATCCACCAAGAGCTGTAATAGCTGCTATTATTAACAATGGAAGGGAAGACTTGTGACTTAACTTGGTGGAATACTTTAAAACTCCATGGAACAGAAAATCAGAGAACTTTAGCAAACCTGTATGTGAGTCTTAATAATTGCTTTTCCGGTCAATGTTGCAAGAAAGAACTTCCAGAAGGGAATTCCAAATTGCCCACACATGATCCCTGCCAGATCAAAAAGCGGGTTTGGCACCTGAATCCAAGCAGAAAAAGAGACCAGTTATCATTAAAGTTACTATTGTACAATGAATGCAGACAGTGAGCAGACGTCTGTCATGATAAAACCTTTTCTGTAATCCGTAATTAAGAGTGATGTGTTTACAGTGCAACACAAAGGCAAAGGCTGAAGATGGATAGTGGGCCACATGTTACAAGTAGATAATTCAAGAAATCTTACTAACCAAAAAGGAAAATTAAAAAAGCAGGAGGCAACACTCATCCCATAATTCTGGTCTTGCAAGAACTCATCTGGCAAGCATAATCCCAACCTTGTTTGCTTACTTTAAAAAGGTCAAGTTTCCACCTCTAAACCAAACTATGACATTAACAACGAAATAAGCTCACATTCCAGCCCTGGAGGCCATGGGCCCCAGTCCATCGAAAAACATTTGAAGTAATGACACGCCCAAGAAAATGACTGAAAATATAGTAGTTATCTACAAAATAAAATGATACATGCATTTAGGGCACACACTGTCCCGCATGCAGATTGGGGCAAGATGCCGCATTTGGTGAGAATATCAACAAGTTCATTCGCTAATCTCATCAATTGCAGGAAACAGAATTCTACTACAATAACATAATTCTGCTATCTCATTGGTAGATGGAGCCAATTTCCGTGGACCGTCTAACTTCAGTCCACAAGATAGTATGTGACGAGTGTCCTTCTATGCCATTTTGTCACTTAACAGAGTGAGCAGTTTTCTGTCATTTCCACATAAAAAAGTAGAGTGCGAGACATCTTATGCAACAGAGATAGCAGTTCCTACATCCACTGAAGAATCACTACAATATCGTGGCTTGTCATGTTACTTTAGCATGGGCGGATTTGAAAGCCATGGCCACATCTGATTGAAGTGATCTACCAAAAAATGGAAAAAAAAATAAAAATGATTGAAGTAGAACCTTGCATCAAGGATTGAAAGATGAGAGGCAGTTTTAACCCAAATCAGAGCAATAAGATAATCTTACTTTAGAATGGACTAGTAATCCATATGAAACATAAAAAAGATTAAACTTAGAATTGAATCATATTAGACAAAATCTGGTCTTATACCACCAATGTGTATGATTACTCATATCCAAGATATAACAACTTCCTACTCTTTCATGTGTCTCACAATACCCATAACACCAGAAACTATTTGATCTTATGGATATCTTGTTTTTATTTACCAACTTCCAAACAGAGAAATATTTTCTTAGATTGAATTGTTATAGAAGTTATTCTAAAAGCTACTTCCCAAAGTTATTGGCATGAGAAAAAAAAGAGAATAACAAAATCTCCAACTAACCGAAGCAAGGACTAAAATTGTGAGGGAGTTCAGATGCTGCGAGTGAGAGAAGAACCAGCGTTTAATTTGCTGCAGGCGACTTTGGATGACTCCATCTTCCTTTGAGGGAGCATCCAATTCCTCAACAGCATCCAATTTGCTACCTGACATACGTGCTGAAATATGGTGCTTTAGTAAGAGAAAATTGAAATAATGATTAAAACATGAGATTGGCGGCCTATAACTGTTTGCCTAACAACCATAAAAGAATAACAAGTTTGATATTCCAAAGGGAACAATGGATTGGACCCATGAACTAAATGTCATAATACTTGGGCACAATAGGCAATGTTACAACCCAAGTTATGATCCCATTTTTCTAAAAACCCATTCTTAGAATATCCAAGTTACAATTTAAGATAAGGCTGTATAAATAGGAAATCCCAGTTGAACTGGGAGGAGGAACTGTCCTGAAAGTTGAGAATCCAATGTTTAGCATTCCATTTGTCTGTACTGGCAAGGACTTATAGGACCTATGAATATACAAAAGTTTGTTCCAATAGATGAATGCACAAATAACTGAATTATTGCAAAAGCAGTTGTTAAAGTAATAAAAAGCAGTCTTATCTAGACTGCCATTAGAGAATCATAGATAAAAATAGCTTCCAAATGCCAAGTGAATGGCAGCTAAAAAGGGATTGTTGCTATAATTTTCCTGGTTGACGTCATGTGACCTTGAGATCATGGGGTTCAAGGCATGGAAACAGCCTCTTGCAAAATACAAGGTAAGGCTGTGTACTATAGGCCCTTGTGGTCCGCCCCTTCCCCGGACCCTGCATAGGTGGGAGTTTAGTGCACCGGAGCTGCCTTTTTTACGTATAGGATGAGAGTCAATAGTAACATTTGGCCATGTGGATGTGTTTTAAGTCGATGATTTTAAGGGAAAGACAAACTTATTTGCTGACCTAGGTGACCAACTTTTCAAAGAAATAGCAGTTCCAGTACTCTGTGAGGGTTTTTTTTGCCACAAGCGAAGAATTATAAAGCAAATAAATCCCACACTCTCATTCATACACACTCACTAAATCTAATCCCAGGCCAAGGGCTGTTCCAGCAACTTGAACCTGGGATCAAGCATATTCAAGGGAGATGCCTTTTGTTGTCTGCAACCAACTGGGATAGACATTTGTTTGCTGGCAATCAGTGAGATTTATAAGCATCATATTGCTGCAGAAACCAACTCATATATTATCCTGCAATAGCTCTGTGCAATGGTCCAGAAACCAATTCATATACAAGATAAATTTTCTTTATCTGAAAATTCACAAGCAACTGCAGCTCACTAGGACAATGTTAACTACTTAGTGGTGTGTCAAAAGATAGAGCTGGCAAAGTATACAAAAGTCAGTCTCTCTCTCTCTCTCTCTCTCTCTCTCTCTCTCTCTCTCTCTCTCTCTCTCTCTCTCTCTCTCTCTCTTGAGAAGTGTATCTCATTTAATTTCAAGTTTTGCATGTTTCGATTGAAAGTGATTTCACACAAAAAACTCCCTGGAAAGCATGGATTGGTGTTTGGAACACTAAGGAATTGAATTCCAAGACTTGGAATTAAATTCAGTGGCTTTCCAAATCAATTCAGCTATAAAAATAAGTCTATGAGAGTCGACCCGTGTGGGAGCCGGCCCCTCCTGAAGAGTTGACTCCCACCTGATGAAAGAAAGCGTGAGGAAGCCAGTTCCTCCTGATGAATGGAAATGAGAGGGAGCCAACCCCTTCTTCGAAAGCCGACTCTCACACACAAAGAGATGAGGAGCCGAACTCGTGGGGGCCAACCCCTCCATGGGGAGCTGACTGCCCCTGAGTGATGTTAAAAACTGGGAGCCAACTCCCATTCCAAGATTGACCCCCCAACAACCAAATTTTGAATTTCAACTCAAAAATCCCAAAATTTGAATTTTGAATTTTGAGCTTGCTTTTCAAGTGGGCCCATTTCATTGGTTGCCAAACTTCATTTTCAAACAACCCACCAATAAAATTGCTTCTCCAATGGGATTTGAGGTTGCCTACTACTCTTAGACTTCTCCAATCAAATTTGAGAGTTCTCCAACAGCTCTTTCTTCAACCAATAAAGTGGAGACTTCACCAACAGTTATATCTTTATCCAATCAAAAGAAGGGAGTCTCCAACACTACAATAAGAAGAGAAAAGGAAAGCCATTAGAAGCTCAAGTTCAAACATTCAAAGAAGATCTTCTACATTCATCAGAGATACTTTCTTTGTGTATTATTCCTATCATTCATTTATAAGTGCATTTATTGTATTTTGAGAGAGGAATCCATCATTTAGTCTCTTCATTCTTTGGCTAGAGAAGAGGATCTCTAGGTATTGTCTTCTAAAGGAGATTGAGAACTTGTGAGTACTCAATCTTGAGTAACCAAGCATTGCATCGACTAGAATGTAAGGTCTCACAAAGATCTAGTAGAGGACTCAAAGGTAGAGTGCCTTTGAGAGAGAGGAAGCATGCGCCAAGATGGCTGGCTGAATATCTATAAATAATTGTGTCTCCTCCTTGTGATTGGCATTCGTGTATTTGATTTACTCTTGTTTTGATTTTCACAAAATTGTGTGTACACAAACTTGTGTTTGCTACATCCACCAAGTGTTTACAAAATACTTGTCCGGTGCCACTAGTAAAATTTGCTTTGTTTTTTAACTTCATTTTTGTACATACTTTGTGTTTGATCCTCAGTGTATAAGAAATTTTTTGTTATTATCAAGTTCGTCATACTCATTTGTTCTACCACTCTTTTGCTTTCTTTGTGTTTGACAAATTGCTTCAAAGAGATTTTGTAAACAAACTCCTCAAATCTTCAAATCAGCCTTAGGTTTGGATTTATTGCCAAAATCCTTAGGTTTTTTATTGAGCCCAATTCGCCCTCCCCCCAACCTTCTCTTTGGACTGTCAATTTCTACTCGTATTTCTTAACTCTTTTACTCCCAATTCATTTCTGCCTTTTTCTATTCATCCTGATTATATCCCATGCCCCCCCCCCCCCCCCCCCCTTTGCCTTACTTGTATTATAACATCCTGTGTGTTTTTGAGCCCATATACATTTTCAACATATCGCCGACCCCTAATTGGGATAAGGTCTTGATGATGATACATTTTCAACATATTGATTGGTTGCAAGTATAACTCACATAGGTCCAACAACCACATTTCTATGCAAGTATATTTACTCTAGCCAAAATATTGATATTGAAGGAACCATAAGTGCACTTAAAGGTTACCAAGTCATAATGTTTCTAAGTCCACATTGAACTGTATTGACATGTGTACTAGCCCGTCCTGATGTACTACCCTAAATTAGAAAAGGACCTCTGTACTACCTGGTCCATTGGAAATATTACAGGGCCCACATGTTTGGACGACCATAAGCACATTAGCAAGGTCTTCAGCCTGTATACCAATGTGAGAAATGTGAAATCCTTGACCCAAGAAGTTTCATAAGTCCACATAACATGGTTTTCATACAAGGAACAAGTCATTGTATTAACTACCTTGACTCAAAGTTCCTCTTCGCTGAGAAATATTTAACTTCACCAGCAACCCTTACCGAAAGACCACAATGAACTTCTCCTCAACCACGGGTCCTTCATCTGTTTAGATAACTTAGAGAATGAGGTCCCATAAAAAAGTGATGTCCAATTGTGCACCATGTGGCTTGATGAGTCAACTTTGAAAGCAGTAACCCCGTCAATAATTTTGCTTTCACTTTTATATTTTTATACTATCACAAGCAATATACTTCTTATGTATAGGACAACCAAAAATCTTTGAAAAATCAGTCAACAAGTTGTAGAACTTGTTTAGCTAGGACCAAGGAAGTTCACATTTAACCTAAAATGTCTTTAAGCAAATAGAAATCAAGTTCTGAATTTTCTAACCTGTCCTACACAATTAGTGAAAGACTATAAAAATCTAAGTCCTCTTTTCTTTTTTCCTTTTCCTTTTTTCCGAAAATGTCAGGTGGATTTGGGCCCACAACCTCTTAGTTGAGCAACAGGTCACCTTGCCAACAAAGGTAATTCTCAAAACCATGAAAAGGTAAATCTAAGGTAAATAAAAGTCCATCTTAATACAGTAAGTAGACCTAAATGGCATTTTTGACATGGATGAGATTTACATGTTCCATCTTGATGGTTTGGCCAGCGTTTCTATTAAATAAGAAAGAATTATCAACTATAGTTACTCCACAAAAGATGAGCCAGCTCCTACAAATAAGTAAAATCATCTCCCATTGACACATGGAGTAGGGTCCAATTTTCATTGTTTGCAAATTCTGGTGGTAGTGAGGATAGAAAAAGGAAACCTAGACAGGCTGAAGAAAGGTCAGCTCCCCGTCCCCAGGAGTATCTTAGTTGAGTCCAGCCCTCTCTAAGTTGCCTGCTTATTTCATGTCACTATCCTTGACGCGTTGAGAAAGAGGACTTAAAATCTGTTCATGGATCTTCTAACTGAAGTGAAGGATAAATACTAAAAGCTGAAAATTTTAGATAATTCATGGATGCAGCAAACTCAACACTCATGGTTCCAAGCTGGGGTAATATTTCATTGGGAACAATGGAGTGGTTAATGAGAGTTATGGAGGTTGAGAAGGAGAGTAACAAAGGAGAACATGAATAAAGATGGTAGGCGATCAGTGGTTTACTGTGAAGGCTTTTTATTTTGCTCACGGATGATGAGTAGCACAGCAGCTTTCTTACTTTGCGTTTACTTTCTTTACAAATGGGTTTTGGAGAAGGATTTGGAAGGGTCCCTTAAATCAGATCTAAGGCTTTTGTCTGACAACAATCCCCACAATATGATTATCAAAAGATGTAGAAAAAGACTAAGAGAGACTTCATTTAGCTGACAGATGCTATTTTATGCAAATGTGGGTAGAGATTATTGACCACATTTCCTTTCACTGTCCTTTAGCTAACTGAATGAAGGGATTTGTGTCTAAGAGATTAGTAACAAGGTGGGTCTTTCCTGCTTCTTGGAGTCTTGTTGGAAGGACAAGATAGTTATGGTTCTCTCATCTGAAAAAAAAAGACAGTTGGATGTTCTATCTGCAGTTACTTGGACTCACAGAGAGGACTATTCACAGTTGTGAGGATTCTCGATGTTCCTCTTGGCAGAATTCCTATAGCAGATCAGGTTTTAAGGTTGCTAGTTGGGCTTTCTGTTGGAGGAGTTTTGATGAGCAATTAGCCAAGATCTATTTCCCGAGCTGAAGGAAATCATAGAAGATAGATAGGCATAAAAGAGTCAGACTGTAAATTATTCACCTCCTTCCAGGCCTCCATCAAACTAAGTTCCCATGGCAGTTTCTCAGGGGATCACAGTTTTTGTTGCATCTATAAGAGACAATAGCATTTCTCACCAGGATTCACACCTCCAATAGGGATGAGACAACAGCACTTCTCACCGGGTCTTCATTTCCAATGAGGCTGTGGCAATGGCATGTCTCACCAGTATTTGCACTTCCATGACAAGCTCAGAAAAACTCCCAGTGCAGAAGGATTCAGAGAAACATAGTTCGATCGGCAGGTTGCAAGTATAGTGGTCATTGATGCCAGTGATCTTTCGTGATTGGATCATATTGTTAATGAGATAATTAACATTTATAAGGGGATATATTTTTCCCACATATTAGGAAACACACATAGCAGATTGCTTAAAAAGGAATTCAGGGGTCCTTTTAGCCAACTGCCAGCCTCTGCCCCTTTTTGTAACTTTTGATCTTCCCTCTATTTCTCAATAAATTCCTTCATCGTCTTCTTCAAAAGATTTTAGCATGCAGAAGAATGAATGAAAATAAAACAATTGAGTTATGCATACTGGAGAAATAATTAGATATTATACCTGCTCTTGAGATAAAATAAGGAGGAAGCTCCCCAAGGGCAGTTCCAACACCCCACAAAATAGCCTCTAACTGAACCTGAGGCAATATGCTGCTAAGTGGAATTCTAACCATTGAATCAGGTAATGACGGGAACACAGGTGGACCGAATTCAGAACAGTCCTTTTTAAGCCATGAAGGGCTGCTTTTCAACTGTATAGTATCATATGGAGCTGTTTTCAGATCCACTCGACCACACTGCATTGCTTTTATAGTAAACAGGGCAATATGAGGCCCCAGATACAATACAAATGTGTGCAAACCAGATCCTGTAAAAGATCCATGTGAACAGATCAATATTGTTGTGAGCCAAAATAACTGACTCATGACCACAATTTAAAACCAAAAAAATTAATAAGCAACACTTCAAAGGACAGATTTATACCTTTAAATAGCATTATAATATTTATCTGTTATCTAAGAGTATTGATGATAAGCCTCTCTTTAAAATGTGGGCCCAATATTAATGGTTTTATCTTCTGCTCGGTTCATAAAAGTCACAAGAAGCAATTATTCCTAGTAAAGGAAATGGGTGAATTCATCTATTCTTAAAAGATGCTAACAACAGAAATTACAGTTTTGAGAGTGCTATGAATGGTCACATCCTGTATCTTTTAAGAGTCCTGGTCAGAGTCCAAGCTTGTCATCTTTAAAATATCAAAAATAGCTAATCCTTGAAAAATCAATGCATTTGGATGATCATAACAACCACTTGTTTTTGGTCTTTGAAAAAATTAACAAAATTAGATGGCAGTAAATTTTTTACCTAAAGAAGGCTAAAAACAGCTACCGAGCATGAAATTTGATCTCTAGCCTATCTAAGAAATTGCTAACATGATGAATGGCTTAGATCTACAAAAATAGTTTCACCATGGATAAAAAGATTGGCTTGAACTCCTTCCACACCTCTTGAGTGTGGACCATTACCAGGCTCGTCTTTCTAACACTGATCCTCTCTCTCTCTCTCTCTCTCTCTCTCTCTCTCTCTCTCTCTCTCTCTCTCTCTCTCTCTCTCTCTCTCTCTCTCTCTCTCTTCTTTTTTGAAAAGAAAAGAACACAGTATCCTCTATCACTCTGAACTTCACATATAGACCACACATCAAATTCAAAAATCCTCCATTTAATCATATTATAAACCAGCTGTGGCTAAAAGGAGGATAACAATGCATAGGCACATGAATTAAATGAAAAAATTAGAATCTTGGTGGTCTATTAATACATTTAAGTATTAGTTGCTGCACATTACTATCATGATGGTGTGGCTTGATGTTCCTATTGAAGTCAGTGCTGCCACCTAAATTCTTCACAGAAGTCTGGAAATTTAAACAGCCTAAACATCAATTATCTACCTACATGAAGATTTAAACTTTCAACAGTTACTTCCACTTGGAAGTTCTGACATTTTGCTGTCTCCAGATAGTATGAAATCAAACTTCTAACCTCAAAATGAATATTAATTTGACTACCTTCTATGGACTGATAGTACGAGTTGAACAAATTACAAATACAAGACAAAGTTCTCAATATAGAGATAGGTGCAAGCAACAAAAAGAAGTGGGTGATAAAACTTTTTTCTTTCTTTCTTTTTTTAAGTACAGTTACAAGAATTATCTTTATTTTAGAAAACACGAGCAATTATCTGTAGAAATCAATGAAATTTAAACCCAAAGATATGACTTGAAAAGTCCCAGACCATGATGACATGAAGTTTCCTTTTTTAAGGTTTGATACATATGTAGTATACACATAAATGTATTAGACGTAACTTTTGGAAACTTTTCGTGTTTCCTTGCTGGCAATATGATGTCAGGAAATGTCCCAGCAGACCAAAGGCTACAATCTTCAGGGAAAAAGATTAAAACGTAGCCAATGTTTCATGAGACTGACATTATCATCTCTAACAGTAACACCATCCATGCAACATTTCCTGCTAATATTTGGATTTCTCAGGAAGAAAAGAGAGGCAATACTAAGCCTCACCAATCTCATGCTTTTTGGCAGTGATGTTGATAACACGTCAAAAAGTTTAGTTACTTAAAACTACAGGAAATGATAAGTCTTTGTTTTGGATAAACAAAATACTGAAGTATAATTACAGGACAATACTCAAATCCACTTACCAAGTCCAATTGATGATGCCACACCCAGTGCAATCCACCATAATATAAATCTGAAATAGTGAAGAAATTCCTGAACATGCTGTAAAAACATATTATAGTCTTAGTTGATGACCATCAGGCCAAGACACATTCTGGAAATACTGGCACAAAGAACATGCACATTTCTACTGAGCTGCCTTGAACAATATAAATCTTACACAATGAAAAAATATGGGAAGAAGTTAGAATAAACTAAGAATACCCAATACCTTCTCATGAGGTCCATCAACAGCAATGAGCACAAACCCAGAAGCCAGTAACAACACCGCCAAAAGCATAACGTAACCACCTCTTGCCAGGACATATAATGTTGATTGTTTCAGATACTGTAAAGTAGCCAAAGTGAAAAATTTTAATGTTTTGAAGGGCTGCGTTGTCAATGTCAAATTTTCCAAATCCAGCAGATGTTTCTCGTGGAGTCCTGCAAAGATAAGAAATGCTTCAGCTAACTTTCTTAAGCTTCTACTGTAGATTGAAATAGTGAAAAAAAAATTCCTTTTATTTGCTGATACTAAAAAAAGTAAATATTAAAATTTTGGGGGCACAAACAGACTACTTGTAAGTTAATACACATATGATATGATATTCCAGAGTGCAAGAAAATAAACCACAATTTACATTTGAGTACCCTATTCCAGTGAATACATGATCCAGTCCTCGGGGATGAGTCTACAGCCAAACTCAACTACAGTCCAGATATAATCCCAAATAGACTGACTAAAATAATTTAAATGATTATAAGGATTTGGGATCCAGGTAGGTGAAGTCTAAAAGGCCTCAGCAAGAAGAGAAAGAGGATAGCTCAAACTAAATAGGGACTTAAAACTTTACTTGAATGAGACCAGAGTAGTTGAAGGCAAAGTACCAAGGGTTTGGCTTGACGAAGGGGAATCAACTGCAGACTCCTTCCACTGCATGGGTAATTCCAGAAGAAGGTAAATGCATACATTGCGTTAATGATGAGGAAGTCTTTGGTGAGAGATAAGGCTATTACAGAGAATATATTCAACAACACAATATAATACAGAGATAGATAGAGAGACACTAGGGAAGCAACAGCGCCAGATGGTTGGAGAGAAGGGTTGAGGAAAATGTTGATGAATCAAGCACCCAAACAAGATAGCTTCCAATGGCTTTAGCGAGAGATGTTTGGAATGTTCTCAGAGGGATCTGATTGCTGTGCTTAATGAATTTTATGAGAAGCTCAAGACTCCTACATCCACTAAATTGCTCCTGAAGAAGAGGTATTTGAAATGACAAATTTCGTGCATAATTAGGTTAGCCAAAATTTTATCATATTATATCAAGAAGGTAATTCAGAGATAACCTTACCCATGAAAGGATATTTCTAATCAAATCCTAGATAAAGTAATTAATGAAACATATGAACTCCAGCAACTAAGAGAGCCCAACAAGGTTGCACTGTAATGTGCACATAGATAAAACCCTTGACCAGGTGCACTAGAAATTCTTAATCATGTTATGAGGAATTAGGTCTTTGTGCCATCTTGAGGAGATATGTTGTTTGCTGTAATTAGTGCATTTCTTTTAGATTTAAGGGATTACCAAGAACGTTCCTCTTAGTCATTTTTATTTTATTTCCTTTAACTAGTGGTAGCAGTACCAAGAAAGATGCTTAATACAAAGATCTGTGTTTACCTGATCCTTCGATGAAAATAGTCTTCTGAATTTCTCTACTCATAAGATTGAGGTAGAATGAAACCTTCCAAATTCATATTAATGGGATTTAAGCCAGCTTCCAAGGTCAGTATGATCCTCAATAGAGAAGGTGTTCGCTGCTAGTAAGTTCATGTCGTCAAGGTATTTTAACTGCCACTATTACACAACCAAATCCTTAAAAAATATGTACTCTCCCAAATGCGTACAACAATATGCTGCAAATAGAGGTGAGTGTCAATACTTTGCCATCTCATCAATAGGAGCTCATTCTGTCACATACTCAACTACTTATGAATGGATCTCGGTAATCCACCTACATTTCCAGTGATCAGAACTCTCTAAAAATCACTCACATGACGAAATCAAACCCCAACTTCTCATTCCCAAAGACTTCTTATATTTTCTGCTTGAATAGCATCCTCAACCTCAGTTTATGTGCTACGAATTTTGCCCATAGAAGCTGTGAAAAAACCCATATACGTACAACAAATGGGTTTGCTGCCAACTGTTACACAACATAAACCCTTCACATATTTAGTAGTTTTTTTTATTTATTCAAATACGGACAACAATTTTCCCCAGATTAAGGTGACTGCCAATACATTGTAAATAAATCACGGGAAACTCCTTACTTCGTCCTAATCAACTAGATCTTTCTGCAAATCTTTGTCATCCGCTTATATTTATAAGCGATTAAAACTCTCTAACAAGCACACAGCTAAAGAAATCAAACCCAATCTCCAGGTACCAAACAACTCTCCAGTTTCCATACTTAAGTATCAATCTACACCTCAGTTTCATGCAATCAAAAAAATTTCTCATAAGTCAAAACAAAAAAGAAGAACCCAGCGGATCATAACCGTTAATCCCCCCAAAAATCCTTCCTTTTTCAAATTTCAAACATGAACACCATTCAAAACCCTAAAAGCACCTAAAAACAAACACATCGAGAACAGAAATCGTACCAGAAATCCACAAATCAACAGCGTCTCCAGAACGCGAAGTAGATGATGCGGGAGATGGCGCCCGTTTTGCAGACCCCATCTTCCTCTTCCCCGATCCCATTTTTCACTTACATACTCTCCATATGCAAATCAAAATTATTCGAATTCGTACAACCAGAAAACAATTTAAAGGAATTGAAAAGAAGCAGCGATCGAGATGGATGTGGTTGGATCTCGAAGAAATAGAAGAAAATGATGGGTTTTCGAGGGTATGTTTTGAGCAAATCCAGAATCTAGATGAGCAGATTTGAGAAACAACTCCGTTGGCGTGAAATCACGGCACAGCTTTTATCGCTCTGAAACGAGAGAGAACAAGATGCAAAAACGTGATTTTACCTTCCACGCCAAAAACAGAGAGACAAACTATTCTGTCGGGATTTATGTGTTGGATTGGCTTACAAATAATAATGAGGATCGATTACATCAAGAGCCCACATTTGTTGATCTACACCGTTCATCTGGCCTCTCTCGGCTTCAGAATCCATTCTATCAATCTAAAATCACTCTACAGCTTCGTATAAACAACGGTACGCATTGAACGGCCAAAGCCAAAGTCTTTCTGGAAGCTAAAATGGTCCAGAGATTTTGAGATTTCCGAAGTTGAGGGCTCAGATAAACCGGTTGGATTAACCAATAATGTATCTCTTTGATGTAAAATTGGGCTCCACATCACAAATTACCACGTGGTGGCAATTTTCCTGCATTGAAGATCTAATTTCAATTTCTGGACAAACGTATCCCGACAATAACGACACCGGAGTCTTTTCGCGTTAGTCTAAAGAACACATTGATTGGATTGCATTACAAAGTTAAGCGTAGGTTGGCGAATATGGTAAATGGTCATAAATTGCTGATTGGGGATGAAGGCGATCAAAAATGGTTGTCATCCGGCCGTCCGTCCGTCAGATGCTTTTGGCTGCCCGATGAGATTCTAGCCAACCGGCTAGACGGACGGTCTGGATCAATCAAACACAGCTCTATCGATGCAGTGTTGTGTTACATTCACCAGATCATTCCTTTTGAATGAAGAAGAAGGAGGAATTTGGTCGCAAGTAGCACTCCTCCATGTACTCGTACATTGAAATCTAAGTGGTTGTGAGAATTACTCCAATTTTAGCTATTTTGCCATGGGTTTTAGATTGACGATGATATGAGATCTAGACTGAGATGACTTAATCTTACTTGAAATGACCAAATTTGGTACGAGATGAAATAAGATATCATCCTAACTTAACTATAAATTAAGATAAGATGATTTTCATCTCGAGCACCACTAAAAGTAAGAGTTCGAGCACTGCTAAGAGTGTTATGATCCGTATCATCCCATATCACTCACATCATCTTGCCTTAAAATTAATTATTTGACCACTAACCAAGGAATAATTAATAATAATTTTTTTAAACCAATTGTACATTTTTGCAACCAGAATTGTATTTAATGTTCATGAGTAAATAAACAAAGGAAGTTTCATGGAGTCATTTATTTTTATTTATAGATTTTTTATTCCTCTACTATTATTATTATTATATTTTTTCTAGTAAAGAATTACAAATCAAATCACACACTAATCAAAGGTTGACACTCTTAGTTTACTAGGAAGTAGATTAGTAATTAAGATACGCTATAGGCATAGCTTTCTTATGACTTTCTAGCAAGGGGGGAAAGTGATGACTCGAACTTGCGACTAAGGGTACTCCAAGGAAGATGCATTGTAGAAATCAGTTTTAATATTTATATGAATTATTAATTAAATTAAAATTGTTTTAATTCAAAACAACTGTTTATAAACCGGTTCATGCCATTAGGCTGGACTGTTCTATATAATAAGTAAGGAATGGGATGAGAAGGGGTTTACAACCAATATTACAAGAATTTGTTGTGGGCTAATTTTTATCATAATCTAAAGAAAAAGCATTACAGAAAGTGGGTCCTACTTGATGAGCTCTTAGAAGGCAATAGATGAACGGCTCATATTTGTCCTCTCTTTTTTTTCATTTCCTGAAATTGGATCAGATGGTACATAATTAAATTAATTCAGCCAGTTTTTTCTTTGTTACCCAATTTCTCCGAAGTTGTGGTGTTTGTAGGGGTCTATCAGTGTAAAATCCAACGGTTTACACATGAAGTCTAAGGCGGATTTTTTCCTTATTAGGGAGACTTTAAGTGCATTTAAAAATTAGATAATATGTTTTTGATAGTTTACTTCATAATTCTTTACTGTAGTAAATAATAATAATAATACAGAGAAATGATAGTATAGTCTGTGACACCCACGTCAAGTTACTCCACTGGCTCAAACTTGACGATGTTTCGACCGTCCGTATGGTAATGATCAAAAGTTGATAGATTCCAAGCTCATCCAATCCTCATCCTCGATGTTTAAGGAACATTAGTCATCAGCAATGAGACATAATAAACCAAAGCCAGCCCCATCATGCAATAATAGGACGCTGCCCAACTGCTTGATGTAGTGTTGCACCTTATGCTATTATTCCTTGGCGAGGCACACCATGTGATTAAGTTGATTAATGAGAGTCTATATTTAATAACCTTTTTTTTGTTGTGTTGACTTGGTCGATGACACACTGACCACTAATCCGGATAAGGTCTTGACGATGCCGATGACTTGGTTCATGAAGCTCTGACTTGGTCGATGCACGTACATATAGATAAGCTACATGACTTGCTAACGCGCAAAATGACTCCTAAGTTGGCTTCCTGTGCGGCACATTTTGATTCAGCGGTCACAATCTCTCCCATTTGCCCAAATGCAGCCGTATTATTTTGACAAACAAGTAGGACTGCGTCTGAACTATGTTTTCTTCAAAATAATAATAATTAGGTAGTAGCTTCTCATAACACTGACTTTTTTTCTTCTTCTTTTTTCCTTTCACTATAGGCTCTTGTGGTCTGCCCTTTTTCTGGACCCTACATAGGCGGGAGCTTCATGCACTGGAACTTCCCTTTTTATTGTTCAATTGGGCATATGAAATAAAAAAAAAGAAACAAGTAAATCTTCCATTCCAATCCATTCTCACCAAACATTCATAAAAAGAAAAAAGAAAAAAAGAAAGAAAGAAAAAGAAGATGTACTATCCAAATACAACATTATACTAGATTGAAGCTTCCGCTGGTAAAGCGTCGCTAAAATGGAAATAAAAAAAAAAGACAGTCTCACTGCACAAAGCTCCCACCTATGCAGGGTCTGGGAAAGGGTGGACCACAATGGCCTATAGTACGCAGCTTTACCTTGCATTTTTGTAAGAGACTATTTCCACTCCTTGAACTTGTGACCTCAAAGTCATACGACCACAACTTTTATCGTTACACCAAGGTTCTCCTTCACTAAATAGAAATATAAAATGAAATCAAGGTTTCCCATTATAGCTTAGTTTTCATCGAGATTAAGATGCGTCAATCGCTTTTTTCAGAAGCTTTCATCTGGGAATTTATGCTTTTTGATATTTTGCTTTTTGGACAATGAAGCAGGCCGTTGCTGAAGAATAAAAATATTGAGAAGTCTACTCGTATCTTCAAAGCGAACAACCAAGTTGCTGGTGCGATGGCCAGTTAGATAGCTTAAGGCAGTAAACAATCTGCGGATGTGAAATCACATGTAAGCGAGTGCCTGAACCATGCTAAACTCTGATGCCCATTAGGTGCCAATATGCAACTATTTTATGCCTTTGTTTAATGGCATAGAAACTACGGGTCAAGTGAGGGTAAGCCACTGTATGGAATAAGGAGGTGGGATGCATGTATGATTCTATGATTTATCTCGTTTTAATTAGATAATTGCCCTTATCGCTATTGCTCTTAAACATTTTTTCTCAGCGGCGAGAGCCTTTCGAGTCCAATGCTTTCAAGACGAAGGAAAAATATCCTTGAGCTAAATCATAGATCTTGTTTGTGAGTCTGACTTAAAATCATTTCTATCTCTTTATTCTACTTGAAATCATTTTTGTGTAGCCGCTATTTTCTTTGTTTCTTTTTTGTTTTTTTTAGCCAAAAAACCTATTCAAGGAAGCAATTCATTTATATTCCGAGTAGGAAAAGAATACAAAGCCCTTACTCTTGATCTGCTATTGAAGTTAAAGCCATCTAGAAAGCGCTTTCTTTAAAAGAAAGTTGTAAGGTTGCTTGCAAGCATGAATCCATGTTTTGTTTCCTTATTTATTTAACAATTCTTAATGGTTCCTTAGATGAATAGTTGGAATTAGTCACAGAAAATAACAATTAATAAATATTAACCTTGAATAACCATATCATTCTCATAGAAATATTTTTACAAGCATTTTATTCAATTCTGAACATGATCTCGTTGCCAAATATGAAGGGGAGCCTTAGCACAATGGTAGAGTTATTGACCTTGAGGTCACAAGTTCAAGGCATGGAAATAGCCTCTTGCAAAATGTGTAAGACTGCATACTTTTGACCCTTGTGGTCCATTCCTTCCCTGAATCTCGCATTTGCAGGAGCTTCGTGCACCGGGGCTGTCCTTCTTATTTTGTTGCCAAATATCTTTACTGTGTGGTTCTAACAAAATAGATGATCACATGATTACACGGCCTTAAATTGTTTAGTTAACAACTTTGTGTAACTTATCGTTGACCAAACTTGTGCCCGATTAACACGCCTAGTGCTTTTCTGGTGGTGGTGTGTGTCTGGAAGACCACCTTTGGGACATCTCCATGATGTGGATTTCCACAATGTGCACTACTTAAGATGGACCATAGTGGAATGAGATATTCCGTGAGCTCCCAACTAGAGTGAATCATGTACATGATCACTGGTGGCTAGGGCCCCGCCCCCAAATGTAAAGACAACCGCACCAATTGGGATTTCCTTTGGTGCCATGATCATATCTTCTGCCAATGTAACCATGAAATATTTTTTTGCCTTGCCACACCAGTCTCCGTAATGTGCGAATAGTCAAAATTTGCAGCACTACATGTGGAGGAGCATAGTTGGCAAACCAGAGAGGAAAAAAAAGGGCAGCCCCTGTGCACAAAGTTTCCGTGTATGTGGGGTTTGGGAAGGAGACGGACTACAAGGGTCAACAATATGCAGTCTTACCTTATATTTTGTAAGAGGCTGTTTCTACGCCTTGAACCAGTGATCTCAAGGTCACATGATGACAACTCTATGGTTGCGCCAAGACTCCTATTCTTGGCAAACCAGAGAGAAATAGTCTTCAATAAATTTCAGTCAGTTTTGGCCAATTCCCAATGGATAGCTATCCTTGTGCCGGGGCATTGTTAGATCTTACTCCTTGAGCACACTAGACTCGGGATGCATCTCCTGATGCTCCTATCACTCCGAAGTAAAGGATGGCAATAATTCCATATCCAGTGGGTTTCCACCATGAACTGGATTCGATATCTCCCATGTGGCACTTAAGGCCCACAAATATTGTATCCTAGACTGCCCAATTAAAGCCCACACAGGTTTGTTAAACTCGCATACAACCACCAACGATGGATAAGATAGAAGCACCCAAACCTAGAGATTATGAAGAATGCCAGGTATATGCTATACATGAGCGGCCTCATGATGAGTTATCAAAGGCCGTACTTCATACAATGGGCCCCCATATTTGGTTAAACATTGGATATCTAGTAGCCCAGAATTCACACCTCTTATTTTAAGCAAACCTACTGTTTGTTCTGTCTGCGCATCCAGTCACACAAATGAAAATAAGACTCTTTAAGTGCGAAGCCTACCTGGCTGGAACCATTGATTTTTAGGACTCTTTCAGCCTGCTTGACTAGATTTCTCATTTTTTAGGACTCTTCATGTTGATGGGTCCCGTTCGGCTAGATTCCATGATTTCTATAACTCTTCGAGCACACAGCTTTTGTTGGCTAGAGTTCACATCTTTTGGAAATCTTTGAGGTGGTAGGGCATTGTTTGACTAGAGTCTATGTTTTTGGGACTTAAAGTTATAAGGTCCATTCAGCTAGAGCCTCATTTTCTGGGACGCTTCCAGTTACAAGGCCATTCATATAGAATTCTTGATTTGTGAGACTCTCTAAGTTGGTAGGGTACATTCAACTAGAGTCTATGTTTTCGAGACTCTTTAAGCTACAACTAGAGTCCTTGATTTGTAGGACTCTTTGTTTTGGTAATGATCATTTAGCTTTAGTCTATATTTTTTCTATGACCTTTAAGTTCACATGATCTGTGTAAGTTAACTCTATGTTTTTTGAGGCTCTTCAAACTATGATGCTCGATCGGCTAAAGTCCTTATTTTTTTAGACTTTTTGTGCTGCAAGGCCCATTTTGACTAAAGTCCTTTGATTTTAGGGACTTTTAGAGTTGCCAAGGCCTATTCAACTAGAGTCTAACATTTGTGGTACTCATAGGTTACAGGACTTCTAGTTGCCTCAAGACTTTAAAGTCACCAACATCTCAAAGCTATGAGAATCTTGGTTGTTTTAGAAGTCTTAGAAATTGTTGGATGCAGGATCTTTGACTACAATCTTCTAGATTACAAGAGTTTGACTGAGTTCAGAAGTCTTAAGCCATGTGACCAATTTGTGTTTTGTGATTCTGGATGAATGTGTAATGAACAGAAGAATTAGTTTGATGTCAGATGGTGCTCATTTACTTTCAATTTCTTTTTTTTAGAATCACAAAACTGGTGCACAAAGCTCTTTCTTACTTGAAGTTTAAGGAATGGGCGGACCACAGAAGATTTATGGTATGCAGCCTTATCTTGCAATTTTGCAAGACGTTGTTTTCACACGGGGCATGAATTATCTAAAACTGGAATAATAACAAAGTGAATGTTTAGATGATCATTATAGTTAAGAGCATGGTCACGAGTTCAGATTCAGGAATAAAATATGAAGGCAAATATTTGGAAAACGTTCCAATTTTTTTTGAAAAAAGTAATAAAATAAAGCATAATTGTCATATGAATTTAATTTTTAAGCTAGTCTTTTTAACTAGATTTATAAGTAATGTTTGAGAACTTGATAAATTATTCATGGCCTTTGTGTAGGACTTGATAAATTTGTGTTAAATGGGATAAATTTTCGTTAGTCTTAAATAATGTGACAATTTTTGAATTACTTGAAATAAATCAAGACTTAAAAAAGCTACGATTTTTTTTCAAAAAGATTTTAATTATTTAGAGAATTTGTAACTTGATGATCCAAGACGTTCATCTCATTAGCCTCAATCAAATGTCTTTCTTACCAAAACTTACAATGATTAGAAATCTCTAAGGCCTTCCTATGTGGACCTCTTATACTTGTGCAATGAATGGTGTAAAACAAAACAAAAAAACCCTCTTACCATCCATTGCACAAGTATTAAGAGGACCAGATATGAAGGCCTTGGAGATTTCCAATCGTTGTGGATTTTGATACCAAGGATATCTAATTCAGGTTAAATCAGATGAACATCTTCCATCTAAGAAAAAATATTAAAAAATGGATCCCCTTCTCATTTTTCTAGAATACAACCAACACAAAGGGGTTATATGGAGAGAGAGAGAGCCTTAGTACAACAGTAGAGTTGTCATTGTGTGAAAATACAAGGTAAAGCTGCATAGTATTAACCCTTGTGGTTCTCCTCTTCTCTATACTTTGCATACGGGAACTCCTTCCGGGGTGGCCCATTTGGACACTAAGGGGATATTGAAGTTGATGACATTGTTCTGTGAACTCAAGCCTTCACCTCATTTTACATGACATGAGACAGGCCTTGCTGCATTCGCTTCTGCAGACGGGCCATGTTGCATATGAGAGGTCCATACATTGATGCAAGCAACTTTCCAAGCAAGAACTAGCTGTGCTCATTTCGATGCAAAGCAAAAGCCCCAACATGAACACCAAGATCATGCCAGAAACCTTCTTGCCAGCCATCTCCTCGATCATCCACGAGTTTCTCTTCTTCTTTGCTTCTACTGTTTGATCCTTCACAGCGATTATGGATAGCACAAAGATGGGATTCATATGGTTAAAAGGTTCCCAGTTGGGAGCCGCTTAGATGGATGCTTGCAAGCTTGCAACTGTTGCAACAAAATTACGGTTTTGTTACTTCTAAGACAGCTCTGATAAGTTGTTAAGGCTCAGTTGTGATTTGTCCCAACTCAACAATATGGTTTTTCAGTTTGTTGATCTGAGCCGTCCAATGGTTGGTTTGTGGAGCGATTTTATACGTTGTAACAATTAAAAATCAGGCCGCCAGTCTCAGCTGTCAAAATAACAGTCGTCTTCTCCTTGTGAAGAAACCATTTTGTTTCTGATCATTCATTGAGACCTTCCTATCTTTATCTTGCTCTGTCCATTTGGTGGGTTTTTAAATCGGTGCACATCAATTATGTGCTATACTAACCTGATAAAATGTGTATAAGGGTAGCCCCAGTGCACGAAGCTCCCGCCTATGCGGGGTTCGGGGAAGGGGCGGACCACAAGGGCCTAAAGTACACAGCCTTACCTTGTATTTTGCAAGAGGCTGTTTTCACGCCTTAAACCTGTGACCTCAAGGTCACATGATGACAACTTTTACCGTTGCACCAAGACTCCCCTTCAACCTGATAAAATGTGTATACAAACAAAAAATATGGGTTCCTTGAGTTCAAGGAAGGAAAAATTAGTGAAAACTAGAGAGAGAAGTTTTGAAAAATATTTAACTTAGTTATTGGCTTTGAAATCTTCACACTTTTGACAGTTACTAAAATATAATTTCGACCATACTCTAGATGCACATGATTATGCAGTAGGACGTTCAAATGATCTTCAAAGTCTTGCCTTAAAATTGTAAAGCACTTTAAACCAATATCACAAAGTTTCGAAAGAAATAAGGCGATCTAGATGTTTTGTCTAGCTCTCAAACTCTTGTAAAAGATTATAATTATGTCACTGGCCCACAAAAGTACTTTACTGAGTATTTAAACTTGAAATTTTCTTATTGACTTTTGATTTTTAATAAATATATGTATTTTAAAATTTTTAGAGTTAAAGAAATACCCTTAGCATTTGAGCTCCAAAGTCTGATTTTGTACTAGGAGATAAGGATCGACCTTTCTTTCTCTTGGAATTAAGTGTTTGGACTATTTTTATTAAATTGAAACGATGAATATTTTGTTATTTACATTATAATGTCTTAAATAAATGAAAATGTCCAAGAGGCATGCCCTCCTGTCCAAAATGATTAAGGACTCTTCTCAGAAGAGTTTTCTATGTCAGGATTCTTTTCTCGCACAAATTTTTTCCTATGCTAGGACTCTTCTCTTGAATAATTTTCTATTAAGACATTTAAGATTTTGGGCAGCCCTCAATAAGAAGCCCATAAGGGCAGCCTCGGTGCACGAAGCTCCCGCCTATGCCGGGTCCAAGGAAGGGGGGACCACAATGGCCTATAATAGGCAGCTTTACCTTGCATTTTACAAGAGATTGATTCCATGCTTTGAACCCATAACCTCAAGGTCACATAATGACAACTTTTGCCATTGCGGCAAGGCTCTCCTTCCCTTGATAAGACGCCCATCTAATCTCCGATTCCCTTCATGATTCAAAAGGGAGAAAGAGAGAGACGTGAGTCCCACTCTTACTTGAAGAGTCCACTTTTCCAAACTCTTTCTCATCATTCTATCCTAAAGCATAGGTGGGGCTGGCTGTTCAACAAATAGATACTCCCTCTCCTTACAAAATGGATAGTTCTGAGTTATTTAAGAAAAAAAATAAGAGATAGCATGGAGAATAGGCCCCACTAATTAAAGAGTCTTTAAAAGTCCAATTACTTCCTAAGTTATAGGACGAAGCTTCCTCCTATGTAAGGTTCGGAGAAGGGGTGGACTACAAGAGCCTATAATAGCCAGCTACTTCAGATAGTCCTATATAAGTGGTTGCTTGAAAGATTCATATGCTTATCCCGTTCGCTAGAAAAACTGGGACTTTGTATTTGGATAATCCAAAATGGTGTCCACTTCATTCATGAAAGAGACCCCTCAAGTGAAAAAAGCCCCCCCGGGACTCAATTTAATTTACAAACAAACACACACGCATAGGATATTAGCTGCTCCTTATACTTGCAATAATTTACTGTTGTTAAAACTCCTCTATACTTAGATGATCAAAGAGAGAACCTATTAATGCTACACTTATATTCGTCAAATATGACACACTCATATCAAGTCTATATAATACTTTGGAAGATACACAAACATTAGTAATCAACCAGCTTAGGTCATAAAACCGAGTCAAATCACTAATAAAATTGATTGAAACCACTGATTATCATATTTGTTTGTCCATACTCGACCTCTAATCAAGGATGTTTTTCTTATGTATTCAGTAGTCATGAATATTTATGAATATATCTAATTGTCAAGGGAATGTAATTACGGCCAAAGGTAATTATAAATGTAAATGCAACACTTGATGCAACCTAACAAATAGATCCTAAAGTTGCTTATTAAATATAAAAACCTCTTCTCCTAGAGGAAACTTAATGACAAATTTACAAAATTGAAAAAAAATATTGGATTTTTTTTGCAAAGATGCCAAAATGTAAGGGTATTTTTACAACAACAAAAAAAAAACCCAAATGTATCTAGCCCAATTGGTGGCAATAGCAAGACTCTGCTCTTCGTTACACTTCGACCAAGGTTTGAAGTAGCACCCCCTTTTGGGGAGATTTTAAGTAAATTTAGGAATTGGAATAATAGATTTTAGAGTTATTTTTTTTATAATTCTTCACTATAACAAAATATACTCATTTTAAATTATATTCTTTTAGATTTTAAAATGCTCAGGTTAGTATCAAACATGTTTCTATTAAAAATAAATTTTATCAGTAATCTGCCCATTTTTATTTGTGCTTTGGAATCAATCTAAAACAATTAGAGGCTGCAACCAACTAAATTTGACATTTGTTGGCTGCTTAATTTTAATTACTCTTATTATTTTTCTTAATAATACATTAGCACTATCTGAGCCGTCCGAGCATCTAATCCTTTCTTCGGCATAGCAGGTAGGAATAATTCGTTTTTCCAACTTTTCCGTTTCTCTCGCGTAACACTTGGACGATCCTATATATTAATTGACCCCACACGCCTTTTAAATAGGAAAGCATTGATAATAATGAAAGGAAGGTAGAGATGAAATGTCATGGTGGGCCACAATCAAATCAATATCTTTAAAATATTATGATGAACAGATTCTCGGATAATAAGTACCTTAAGAAATAAGATGCTTCCTGTTTTATAATCGAGACCATTCATCTCATGGCATCAAAGAAATTGCCAAATGATGATTCAGTTAGGACATGGTAAAAATTTCACGGATGGCGAGATAATGCTCATGATTAAATCATTCCACGATATGTCAATTAATGTTCAACAAATGGGTGGTTGGGATCGTCAGATCATAATAGATTTTACTCTACAGTTTGGTGGTCCCCTCCCTTCTATCACATCGATATGTTAATTATGTTAGCTAATTAAGAGTAATGTGTAGGGACTCAATATTTATGCCTAATTGCGGGTCGATTAGTATATAATAAATGATTAACAAAATAAAATAAAGACTCTCATGGGACTTCAATCTAAAAGGAGGCAGGGTTTAAGTTTGTACGGAGAACCTGCATCTGAAAATACGTGAGATTATTGATACTTGCCGAGTTGATCGAGTATAATCTGAACCGCCCGTTTTCTTGTTTCTTATCTTTTAGGTGGGCCATGCTCGAATATCTCATCAATCGGATGATCCTAGTTCTTATGATTTCTAAAGCTTCTTATACCATTTTACTTATGAAAAGTTTGAGCCGTTCATTTAGCAAGTCCAAATAAATTATGCTGTAGTCGGGCGAATAGATCAGATATATAATATGAAAGCAATAGCCGGTCCTAGATTAGATCCTCCAAAGTTCGAACCGTTCATTCTCTGGTTCAGATTTTATCGGGGCCATTCATAAAGGTTTTGATCTTGTCGATTAGATGATCCTAGCCACTGATTTCTAAATCTTACCGTTCTTTTTCAAAGAACGAGGGGTCCATTTTGTAGCTCATAAGTTCAGATTATTGAATAAGATCTATGCGAGCTGGGTGTTAATACGTCTACGGCTTGGATCACCGAAATCGGGTACCACATCTACTTCTGTCTTGCCGGATCATTTAGTAACGATCTAGTCGGCCAACTATCATAAAATCTATTACCACGGGTGGAATCATCTTCCTTCTTGGCTCTGTCAGGTCCTTCTCAGGAACTCTATTCCTTAGCAAAGAAGAAAATTCTCTCTTGGCCCACTCTGATTTTGACTTAAATGGAGAAGATAATGGGATGATCAGAACTATCAAATCCTCATTTGAACCCAAGAAGATACTTCTGAACTCAACTCAACACCCCCCATCCCTTTCTTCAACGCTCGCTCTTCTTCCTTGATCTTCCTTTTCTCCTTCTGGGTTCTTTCCCTTCGATTCAGCAACCATGTTCTGTGGCCTCTTAGATGCCATTAGAGGCAAACATCGGAATGGAAACATTGTACAGATCAAAGGAACTGTCGTTCTGATGAAGAAAAACGTTTTGGATTTCACTGATTTCAGTGCTTCCATCCTCGACAGGCTTCGTGAACTTGTGGGAAAAGGAATTGCTTTTCAGCTCGTCAGTGCTGATATTGGCGACCCAGGTGAGGTTTCCTGCTTCTGTTTTTCTTCTTCCGTGATCAAAACAATGAAAGGAGTGCCGTTATTAAACTAAGTGTCCTGGTGTCACCACCCAAAGCATTTGTCGGAAAATTTTCGATAATGAATGACCGGAAAAGATCTTCCAGGGACTAAAAGGGCGTTTTTGGTCATTTACATGTGCAGCAATTTTATTTTTTTTCGAATTTATTGCTCGGAAATTTTTCTTAAGTTTTGTTCTTCTCGTACCAAATCCTGGAAATTATTCTGGAAGTTAGTTGAAGGTCTGTACTGGCTTTTTAATGCAACTAGAGGCACCGGGAAATGGCGGGTTCTTCTCCAAGGAATGCTACAGTAGGGCGCGACCAGATGGTAGGTCTCCCTATGATGTGCACCTTTACATAAGAGCATTCTTTGGTTGATCCGACACGTTCATCTCACGTCGCAGTTTTTGGATACCTAGTAGACCAAAATTTGCAATGACTGGATAAGTCTTGCATCCGAAATCTTTAGCTTTAAATGCTTCGTACAAACAAAAGTCCACATTTAGCGACCAAAACACAGTTTTTCATACCTGAAAGTCGCTCAATCGGGTTGTGATTTTTATTTTACGTGATAGAGAAAGTCGCAAAGATCAGATGGACGGTACAGATTAATTAAATATGGGGCCCTACATGTAAATGTAGGATCCTAAACGGTAACCGTTGACGCACTCGCGCCATGCGGTAGCATTTGTAAGCAACAAACTTCGGAAAAAATAAATATACGAAAAGAAATTTCCGTATAAATAACGCTAGGCACAGATCCCCGTTTCCTGCTCTGCGCAACTATGTTGACATGTGGGTCCCCAGCATCTCCTACCGGGATGATCTGACCGTCCTGATTGCTTAACATTTTACTATTGTTCTTTGCAAACTGATTGAGCGGTCGATATGAGCCCTTTAGAACAGCAACCCTGGTCCCACATGTGCTTTCTTTTCCTTTTGAATATGTATATATTAATCCAAGGTTTAGGAAAAATACGAGTGCTCATCGATCAAGACGATCAATGAAGCGATTCATCATAATAGGAAGATGGAGCCGGCTCCAAACTTAAAAATGAAAAATAAAATAAAATAAAAAATTGCCCACGGAAAGATTGTGGACAAAAGAACGGAAGAAGGGGACAGACAATGGAATTGACGTGCATAATGCATTGTCACCTAAGAGGAGAATCAATGGTTCAGCTAGGAGATCATATGTTTGATCGTCTCAAATCTCTCGACTTAATGGATAGATATTCATAAAGAGTGGGTCCGTCTTAAAAGTTTTGCCTAGTGGTGGGCCACTAGCTAGCTAGAATATAGCAACGTGTACATAGGACACAGGCAGCAATAACTCTTGACCATTGCTTTTTCCTTGTCCCTGAAAAACGTGGTGGAATTTGTGGTCACAAATTACCTCATTCCGTAAGGATCTACAGAGACAAACAAGGAGGGTGTCTCCACAAAATCATAATCGTAAAAACATTTAATTTACAGAAAATGAGATGGTATTTCGGCCATTTCCCTCCCATTGACGTGCATGTAGAATAGTAAAACCATTGAGCATTGAACGGTAGACGTGAGATCTTTACTTCACCTAAAATATACTAATTGACTACTAAGCAAGGTCTTCGGTTGTCGCTGAGTGACGTCAAAGTCATGGTTCGACGACTAAAAACAGCTTCTTGTAAAAATGCAAGGTGCAAGATAAAGATCTATACTGTAGACATTTTGTAGTCCGCCTCTTCCCTGAATTCTGCATAGATCAAAGCGAGCCTCGTTGACACATTTTTGGTTGCATCCAATGTATTAGCCCCACATAATAATTTGATTAGTAATAATCAGGTGGTCTTTTTTGGCTTTGTGTTTGGACAGACAATGGGGGGCGAGGGATGGTCGGAGAAGTTGCCTATTTGGAGAAGTGGGTCTCCAAGCTGACTGCGATCAACGCCGGGGAGTCCACATTCACTGTCACATTCAACTGGGACACGAACTTGGGATTTCCTGGGGCTTTCATTGTTAAAAACTACCACCACTTTCAGTTCTTCCTTAAGAGCCTGACCCTCCAAGATTTCCCCAGGGGACGGATCCACTTCGACTGCAATTCCTGGGTCTACCCCACCAGCAAATACACGTACGATCGGATCTTCTTCATCAACAAGGTAATTAGCAAGCTCATGCTATCTTAAGCAACTCCTGTTATGTTAATGAAAAATCATTGAGCAATTGGAGAGAGACAGTGGGTGCCGATAGTGATTGTTCCATTCATACACATTGCTTCTGCGTATGGCAGCTCGGTGCATATGCACGGTTCAGGAAAGGAGCTGACCATAAAAAATCTATAGTATGCAGCCATATCTTTCATTATCAGAGGCTGTTTTCATTTCAAATGCGTAACCTCAAAGTCACGCAACAACAATTCTTATGAAAAGAACAGAAAAGAGAGGCAGCTGGAAAAAAAATTCTTGCTGGATGTCCAAGATCTGATTATCCTAGGATTGGATTGGACCGTGCGAGTTAAGTAGAGGAGTCTCTGTGGAGAAGAAATCCGAATTAGTCTTACCCTTAAAAGTAATTGGCTAATCTAGATTAGCCGTGTGGTTAAATCGATCAAGATCCGACAGTGATGGGAATGGGCCTGCACATTGACATTTCAAAGTCGTATATAAACAAGTAGGCCCGGAAATAGTGGATGTTTTCAAGGTTCCTGGTTTTTGCTTCAATAATTAGGAGATAGTAATTTCATGGAAATTATATAGTCATTGGTGGAATGGAAGTTTGTTCAATTTTGGATGTTTTTTAACAAACCAATTGTCCCAATCAAATAAATGTATGTGGTAGGACCCAAACAGACAATTAGGGCCGATTTCTGACCATTGATTATGACTGATCAACAAAGAAGAGGCATTTTTAGATGGCCATGTACCAAAACACATTTTCACTGGATAATCTTAACTACTACTGGTTTGGCTCAGCTGAATTTAGACCAGACGCGTGGACACTATAGTCTACGGTATTTGTCTCAGTTATGTGGCCACCAAATCAACGGTCCCATTTAGATATACTAAGGTATGGGACCCAAGCTGAACGGTTGATCTGTTTCTTCTTGATGGTTGCTCACTTATTTATATTTGGTTAATTGACAGAATTACCTTCCAAGCGAGACACCTGCACCTCTGGTTCAGTACAGGCAAGATGAATTAGTGAATCTTAGAGGGGATGGAACTGGGGAGAGGAAGGACTGGGACCGAATCTACGACTATGCTTACTACAACGATCTCGGCATGCCCGATGATGGGCCCGATAAGGCACGCCCAGTTCTTGGTGGGTCCCAAGAGTATCCTTATCCTCGACGAGGAAGAACCGGCCGTAAACCTACAAAGAAAGGTAAGCCCTTCGATTACAATCTTGTTAATCTTATCATTTTGTATTGGTTTCAATGGTATGATCTAGCTTTAATCCTTTCATGGATTTCCTCTTAGACAAACCATGCATCAAGAAACCTCTTTTTTGGATGATCTTCTACTATTATTCCCTGCTAGAAGAGGGTTGGCTCTAACCAATCGGAGGGTTAAATCATCCAGAGGAGAAATTCTTTTGTTCCCAGATATGGATTCACTTTACCCAAAAAATCCCAACATTTTGCTTTCCATTTGAAGATTTAAAATGTACTAAATAATTCAAAAACTCTCGAATTTATCAAGGTAAATGGTTCAAGGCCTGAAAACAGCCTATTGCAAAAATGCAAGATAAGAATGCATCCTATAAACACTTGTGGTCCGCCCCTTAATTGGACCCTGCATACACAGGAACTTTGTGTAAGGGGCATTTGACACTATGGGATTTTACAACAATAAAATAACAATTTTTAAAATGTGTCTTGATCCCTGTTTTAAAATTTTTATTTTTAAATTGACCAAAAACAAAAACTCTAATAAAAAGCATTTATTTAAAAATTTCAGGAGTTAGACAACCACAAAATCACAGATTTAACAGTGAAATAATCTCATTTCTACCAAAAATCTGACATTCTCCTCTGTATTTTGGACCATTGCACATCACATGTGCGATACAAAAACTACCTTATAAATACAATAATATGATATGACACTTAAGAGACTCATTGTCCATGCCCATCTATCCAAATTAAATACAATATGAAAAAAAAAATTTATACTCTAACAGTTGATAAGAAAATCAAGATATGACAACATTACTCATGTTTTGTCTATACACAGCAACCATCATATCTAACATGAATACATATGCTTACATCCAAGTTACAAAATAATTATACTAAAATACAGTCCATGAGCCATAATCAAAGTAAGGTCTGAACAAACCTTATAGTTTCTGAAATATTTTCAATACTTTACTGAAAACTACCATCGCTTTTGCTTACTCTGTTAGTATGTCAAACTTTCTACTACTCTCTGTATTTAAGTCATTGCAAATTAAAGCAATGCATCAGCAAGCAATCGCTTGTGTAGGTAATCACATTTAATATCAAATAAGGAAATAGGCATTGTGATGTATAAAGATCAGGGTTTATGATGCTTCTACATTTTATGAGCAAAATTATATCCTCATCTGTTATTGTATTTAATTCAGACATCTTACTATTTAGGCATCGTTTCATTGTTGATATCTAATGATTTAGCCTTTTATATGAATATTTCACATAAAATCTAGTAAAAAGCATTTATTTTAAAATAGAGATCTCCACCCATTTTAAAATTTATTATTTTATTGTTGTGAAAATCTGGGGTGTCATAGGGCAGCTGTTTTTTTATAGTTACAAATGAAAATCACCAGTAGAGTTGTCATCATGTGACTTTGAGGTCACGGGTTCAAGGCGTGAAAACAACCTCTTGCAAAATATAAGGTAAGATTACATGCTATTGACCCCTGTAGTCTGCCCCTTCCTTCGACTCTGCATGTGCAGTAGCTTCGTGCACCGGGGCTGCCCTTTCCTAAATGCAAATCAATAAAATTGAGGCATCAATCTTCAATCATACTCATTTTTCTTATCTTTTTCGAGCATTTTTTGCCTTGCTGATCTCTTTGAAACACCTCTCTCAGATCGAAACACTGAGAGAAGATTATTTCTCCTGAGCTTAGACATCTACGTTCCAAAAGACGAGCGCTTCGGGCACTTGAAGATGTCGGATTTCCTTGGATATGCGCTCAAGGCCTTGGCTCAGACGGTCCCGGTATTGAAAGATCTATGCGATGAGACACCCAACGAGTTTAATAGTTTCCAAGACATACTGAATTTGTACGAGGGAGGGATCCAGTTGCCCAATTCTTCTGTGCTCAACGCAATCAAGGGTATGATCCCATTGGAGATGATCAAGGAATTTGTTAGAACTGATGGCGAGCGCCTCCTCAAATTTCCCTTGCCTCAGGTCATTAACGGTAGGTAACAACCCACAATAAATACATCACTCCTTGCTGTTGTTAAGTTGTGCTTTATGTCCTGCAAATAAAAAGGGTAGCCTCGGTGCAAGAAGCTCTTGCATATGCGAGGTTCTCGGAGAAGGGGCGGATCATCACGAGGATCAATAGTATGCAGCCTTACATTGTTAAGTAATGCTTTATGTCCTGCAAATGCAGAGGACAAATGGGCTTGGAGGACAGACGCAGAATTTGCAAGAGAAATGCTTGCCGGAATCAATCCCGTTATCATTCGACGTCTCGAAGTGATTTACAACTCAATTGTTCTTGTTAATTTTACATTTTATTTCCAACGAGTCTGAAATAATCCAAGTAAATGATTTACTATTTGCAGGAGTTCCCCCCTGTTAGCAAGCTTGATCCAACTGCTTATGGCAACCAAAACAGCACAATTACTGCCGAACATATTCAAAGGAACCTAGGAGGATTAACAGTCGATGAGGTATTGCTCGTTTTAGTAATTCTTACTTCGAGAAAAAATTGAGCTCCTGATCACTAAAATGATCGAAACTTGATTGCTGTTTAGGCACTTAAGAACAACAGGCTGTTCATCTTAGATCACCATGACATGTTGATGCCATACGTGAAGCGGATAAACACTTGCACGCCAACAAAGCTCTACGCAACTAGGACTCTCCTCTTCCTCAAGGATGATGGGACTTTGACACCACTGGCAATTGAGCTTAGCTTGCCCCATCCCGACGGGGAACACAAAGGTGCAGTCAGTAAAATTTTCACGCCAGCAAGTGAAGGCGTCCAGGGTTCAGTCTGGCAACTGGCCAAGGCTTATGCTGTAGTGAACGACTCCGGTGTGCATCAGTTAATCAGTCACTGGTAGGATACTTAGTTGCCTGCAATTACTATTGTTCGCTGTCTAATGACACTCCCAATCGATGCTCCACCAGGCCGAGTTACACTGAGTTTTCAAGTGCAGGTTGAACACCCATGCAGTGATCGAGCCATTCGTGATCGCAACCAACAGACAATTGAGCGTGCTTCACCCAATCTACAAGCTTTTGACTCCTCACTACCGTGACACAATGAACATAAACGCACTGGCTCGACAAATCCTCATCAATGCTGGTGGCGTGCTCGAAAGCACAGTCTTTCCGGGGCGGTACGCCATGGAATTGTCCTCTGTAGTCTATAAGAGCTGGAACTTAACTGAGCAAGCACTTCCGGAAGATCTCATCAAGAGGTAATTCACAAATCCAAATGTAAAATCACATTTGATATCAAATCGTAGCTTCTCATTTTTATCTTCTTTCAGAGGAATTGCGGTCCCAGATTCATCCCACCCGCACGGTCTACGCCTACTGATCCAAGACTACCCATATGCTGTCGATGGCCTAGAGATCTGGTCAGCCATCGAGACTTGGGTGAAAGAGTACTGCTCAATCTACTACCCAAGCGATGCATTAATCCAGACTGATTCCGAACTCCAATCCTGGTGGAAAGAAATTCGCGAAGTAGGCCATGGTGACAAGAAGGATGAGAGTTGGTGGCCACACATGCAAATTCTCTCTGATCTCACCCAAATATGTACTACCATCATATGGGTAGCTTCGGCACTCCATGCTGCAGTCAACTTCGGACAATACCCCTATGCAGGCTACCTTCCGAACCGCCCGACCATAAGCCGTAGGTTCATGCCGGAACCTGGCACGCCTGAGTCCGCCGAGCTCGAATCGAACCCCGACAGTGTGTTCTTGAAAACAATCACAGCCCAGCTCCAGACACTGCTAGGTGTGTCGCTCATTGAGATCCTGTCTAGGCACTCCTCCGATGAGGTCTACCTCGGCCAGAGAGCAACGCCTGAGTGGACTGCAGATTCAGAGGCTTTGAAAGCATTCGAGCGATTCGGTGACAAGCTCGTGGCAATTGAAAAAAGAATTATTGAGATGAACAACAACGAGCAGTGGAAGAACCGGCTGGGTCCCGTGAAGGTACCCTACACTTTGCTGTATCCAAATACGTCGGACTATGGCAATGTTGGTGGGCTCACTGGAAGGGGAATTCCCAACAGTGTCTCCATTTAAGGCTGTAATTTCTTGTTCTTCTTCCCTTGGATCCATTGATTTGTACTATGGGGGTGTTTGTATTCTGTACTGGTACTTGGTGATATAAGCATGCTGTTGTACCCGAGGCTTCGTAACTTTCTTTAGGTTCACTCTCACTACTCCTTTAGGTTCTTACCGTGCTGCAAATTTCCTGCTCCCGGAACAGGTGCTTTAAAAGTCCATGCAGTGAACAAATCCTTCAACTATTCCTGGTAAACTACTTGTTGGTCCATTTGTTCTGATAATTCTGTATAATGATTAACCATATCATGTACCAAAGCAATGAAGATCATGATCAGTGCAGAAAATTGCTTCTGGTAGAAATTTTTTCAAAATAAACTTCAATTATTGAATCCAATCTTGAAACTTTTCGATACATGAAAAGAGGGTACCCATATGAACATATACAACTCTGAAGGAAGAATTACACGGGGGTCTTTTGCCCGTTATTTTGGTACATCTCATTTACTTCTTAAGAAGAAATGCCAAACCGAGTTCGGCATCTTCTTTGGCCTTTTTGTCAAATGGATCTTCACCAATGTAAAGATCTAATACTGAGCGACATAAGATCTTGCTCTCAATGCTTTCGACTTCCTTACTGTCAACTAAACCAAATAGAGGAAAAATCAGTGGAGGTTTTCACATAGTCAGCATGAAACTAAAAATACACTAAAACAGCTGATAGACGAGCACAACAAAGATAGGATCAATAACAAAAAAGCACAAAAAAGGAAAACTTAGCCACCTTGTTATTTGTGGTCATATACCTCACTAATGCTCTTGAGCAAATGACTACCAAGATTTCTCACAAAAGAAAATGATTTTCAACACTACAACAAGATAGACAATGTAACAAGCTAATTCTTTCAGGATTTAGCATGTAAGCTCGTAGAGCTTTGTCTAGGACACAGTCATGGAGTCCATGGAGCAATCTGCCACAGGGACAACAAACCATATGGATTCTTCCCCGCTATTTGCAATCTAAATCAACTTAGGAACAAACATCTCAAGGTTTTAGGTTACTTTGTCAAGGTCTCGGTCCTGCCAATGGCAAGAATAGGATGAATCACCATGAATAACTTATCCATGCTTTGTTATCCCTGGGGGATAAGGACAACAAGCTATGGGCGAATTTATTCATGCAGAGTGGTCAGATCCTCTTCCATTGTAGCGCTAAACTGTAGATAAAATGCTTGAGAACAAACAGCCCAAGACTGTTTTCTGTATGTTTGAAAAATTGTGTGTTTTAGGCTGCACACAACTGGGAATAAGATCACTGTTCAGGCATAATTTTGTTCATAGTTTGTTATCCTGAAACAACCCTGATATATTCGTTTGAATACCAAATATTTCTCAATCTTAGGCAGTTCTTGTGTCATTTGGATAACTTTTCCAATTTTTCATGACAGTTGGTGTTGAACACATACAAATGTGTCACTAAGGGCAGTGCTCCTACGTAACCCTTATGGTTGAGCAAATCACTCAAAAGTAATAATTATTACAACTTGCTGATATTCTTATTCTTTGGGCACGCGTACATGCTCATTTAAATCTTCTCAGACATTCACTAAAACTATAAATGTGTCACTCAAGTTACATAAAAGGGCGGCCCCATTGCACAGAGCTTCTGCATATGCAAGGTCCAGAGAAGGGGTGGACCACAAGGGTTAATAGTACACAGTCTTACCATGCATTTTATAATAGACTGTTTCCACGCCTTGAACCCGTGACTTTAAGATCACACGACGACAACTCTACTCTATCATTGAATGTTGGAACTAAGGTCATTAAGATGCCCATGTATTGATGCCCATGTATTGATGACATCTAGGAATCAACTCATCATCATCATCAAGACCTTATCCCAATTAGGGGTCGGCCACATGAATCTCATTCCTCCATTCCACTCTATTAAATACCATGGTTTCATTTAGTTCCAAAGTTTTTAAATCTTTTCTTACCACTTCTATCCACGTTCTTTTGGGCCTTCCCCTTGCCATTTTAGAAGCTTCTACTTGTATTGCCTCACTTCTTCTAACTGGTGTCATTGTTGGTCTCATTTGGACATGTCCAAACCATCTAAGTTTAATCTCCCTCATCTTATTACCTATTGGTGTTACCCTTAAATTTCTTCTAATATTTTCATTTCTAATTCTGTCCTGTCTTGTCTTACCACTCATCTATCTCAACATTCTCATTTCTGCAACGCTCATCCTATAAGTATCATGTTCCTTAATTGGCCAACACTCAGATCCATAGAGCATGGCCGGCCTTATAGCTATCCTATAGAACTTTCCTTTTAGTTTGAGTGGCACCCGCCGATCACATAAAACTCAAGATGCACATCTCCATTTGTTCCAACCAGCTTGGATGGGTAACCTCCCTGTTAATCTCTCCACTCTCATGGATCAATGATCCTAAGTACCGAAGGAGGTCTTTCACGGGGACTTCTTGGTTATCAATCTTGACTGGTGTTTCACTCCTACTCTCCTTACTAAAATTACATTCCATATATTCTGTCTTAGTTCTGCTAATTTTAAATCCTTCAGATTCTAATGCTTCTTTCTATAACTTTAGCTTTATGTTTACACCCTCCATTGTCTCATCAAGTAAGACTATATCATTTATAAATAGCATGCACCAGGGAATCTCCTCGTGGAAATGTTTTGTTAACTCATCTATAACTAATGTGAAGGGGTATGGACTTAATGCCGATCCTTGGTGCAATCCTACAGTGATAGAAAAATCACCAGTCATGCCATTAGTGGTCTTAACATTTGTTACCGCTCTCTTATACATATCTTTAATTATATCTATATACTCCTGAGAAACCCCCTTACCACCCAACACCCTCCATATTAACTCTATAGGGACTCTATCATAAGCTTTCTCTAAATTGATAAAGACCATATGTAGGTCTTTCCTCCTCTCCCTATATTTCTCTACTAATTGTCTTAGCAAGAAAATAGCTTCCATGATAGACTTCCCAGACATGAAACCAAACTGATTCTCTGATACGCTTGTTTCATGTCGTAGCCTCTTCTCAATCACTCTTTTAAAAAGTTTCATGGTGTGGCTCATAAGTTTGATCCCTTGATAATTAGTGCAGCTCTGAATATCACCTTTCTTTTTATAAATTGGTACAATAGAGCTTTTCCTCCACTCATCAGGCATTTTCTTTGATTTTATAATCTTGTTAAATAACTTGGTCAACCAAACTACCCTAATATCTCCCATATGCTTCCAAACCTCTATTGGTACACCATCAGGCCCCATGACCTTTCTTAATTTCATCTTTTTCAAGGCCTCTTTTACTTCAGGTATTTTAATCCTATGTTCATATATATAATATCCAATGTTATGTAGATTTATATTATTTTCAATCCCTATATTCTCAGAGCCATTATCATTTAATAATTTTTGAAAGTATGTTTCTCACCTTTGTTTGATCTCCTGTTCTTTAACTAATACCCTTTGATCATCACTTCTAATACACCTAACATGATCTAAGTCCTTACCTTTCTGTTCTCTTACTTTTGCAAGTTTAAACACATCTTTCTCACCTTCTCGTGTTTCTAATTTATTATAGAGCTTATCATATGCTTTAAGTTTAGCCTCACTTACTATTCTCTTAGCAACGTTTTTAGCATTCTTATATTGTTCGTAGTTTTCATTATTTCTAATCTTCTTCCAAGCTTTAAAATACATCCATTTTTCTTTAATAACTTTTTGCATTGTTTCACTCCACCACAATGTTTCCTTTGCTAATAGCCTTTTACCTTTTGTGAAGCCTTGGCCGATGAGGGCGGGCCAAGAGGGCTGGCAGGCTTCTAGGCAAGGTGAAAGACTGAGAGTTAGTCCCACATCGCTAGGGGGAAAGTTACTGGGCTCTTGATAAGAGTGATGAGGACTTTCCTTGCAACGAGGCCTTTTCCCTGGGCAACTGGGGAAGAACAAAACCGTGCGGGGTGTATGGGCACTCCGGCACGGACAATATCGTTGCAGGGTGTGGGCCCTCGGGCTGTTACAAGTGGTATCAGAGCCAGACCCCGACCCGATGTGGGTGGCTAGTCGCACGTGGGCGCTTGTGTGTGGTAAGACACGCGGGGACGCGTGTCCCCTAAGGGGGAGAGGTTGTGAAGCCTTGGCCGATGAGGGCGGGCCAAGAGGGCTGGCAGGCTTCTAGGCAAGGTGAAAGACTGAGAGTTAGTCCCACATCGCTAGGGGGAAAGTTACTGGGCTCTTGATAAGAGTGATGAGGACTTTCCTTGCAACGAGGCCTTTTCCCTAGGCAACTGGGGAAGAACAAAACTGTGCGGGGTGTATGGGCACTCCGGCACGGACAATATCGTTGCAGGGTGTGGGCCCTCGGGCTGTTACACCTTTAGATACTTCTAAGACATCTTTCGCCACTTTCTTAATGGACTCATTCATATTAGTCCACATGGTATTTACTTCTGTTTCATTGTTCCAATTTCCTTCTACCATCAACTTATTTTTTAATGAGGTTATTTTCTCTCTTTTAAGTTCCACCACTTAGTTTTTGGATGCGTATTAAGTTCAATTCTTTTACTCCATCTTTTAATATGGATATCCATAACCATTAACCTATGTTGTGAGGTTAAACTCTCATCATGTATCACCTTACAATCCTTACATATAGATCGTTCATTATTCCTAAGTAGAAAAAAGTCTATTTGGCTTTTATGAAGTCCACTTTTAAAGGTTATTAAGTGTTCATCCTTTTTCAAGGATATTCTCCCCCATCTCATTTCGTTCACCTATATCATACCCTCTGTGTATTCTATCATATCCTTCCTTATCTTTTCCTACATGGTCATTTAAGTCTGCTCCTATAAATATCCCCTCAGTGTTGGGAATTTCTTGTATGACTCCCTCCATATCTTCTCAAAACTATATCTTGATTATATCTTGTAACCTTAGTTGTGGTGCGTATGCACTTATAACATTTATAATATGCTCTCATAGAACAGTTATTATTATTATAATTCTATCACTGATTCTTTTAACGTCCACAACTTTATCCTTTAATTCCTTATCCACTATTATTTATATGTCATTTCTGTTATTTTCTTTTCCTACGTACCATAATTTATACCCATCTATTTCTCTAGCTTTAGCCCCTTTCCACTTGGTTTCTTGAATACAAGCGATGTTGACTCTCCTACATTTCATTGCATCTACTAACTCCAAACTCTTACCTGTCAATATCCCTATATTCCATGCAGCAATGCAAATCTTATGTTCTAGAGATACCCTATTTACTACTGCCTTTCCCAACCTCCATGGTGTGAACCCATGTCCACTTTTCATTGTAATAAAAACAAATGATGTTTGGTTAATAGTAAAAAGATGTTACATGATAGTATAATAAAAATAAATGATGCCCTTGGACTTAGGGTATTGTTTGGTTTACTTTTCAGTGGTATCACTTTAGTTGTTGATTCCTTGTCTCGCATTCATTTACAAAAATAATGAAAGACTATGAAAATTAGTGTTTCTCAATGCCTACACCTTAAAGAGCAAAATTTGAAAAGTACACATGCATTAGCTAAGTGGGAATTTTGTCACAACATTTGAATTTGAGGGAAAAAATACAAAAATACAACCATTGCTATGAGTATCATAAAAAACCATCTCACTAGAAAATGACAGGTACAAATTAATGGAATTTGAGAGAAGCATCTTATGCTACCTCCTGGCTAGGTAGCTTGTCCTTCCTATTGAATTTATTTCTGCTTACTATTGTTAAGGAATGGCCACATCAACACTTAAAATTTACTACTTCACCAGAAAATGAGAAAGTGGAAAATTAGTGGAATATTTAGATAAGCATATTATGCTCCCTCCTAGCTAGTCACCTCATCCTTCCTCTTGAATTTTTTTTTTGCTTAATATTGTAATAAAATGGCCACATTAGCACAAACTTACTCCTATGGAAGCTTGGATGTCATCATTTTGGTAAGAAGAATATTCACAGGAAGAAAAATTCACAGTAGGGTCATAATTCCTCCTTTTTGTCTTGAAGTGTCAGGTCTTGACTTCACATCCCTCTTATAATTTAACGAAAATTGTCACAAAAACAATATAGTTATGGCTTCACAGATAATAGAAAAAGATGAGTCTAAATCACAACACACAACAATATAAAGAGACATGTCCAAACATGGTCACAAAATAGAATGAGAGAAAGCAACGTAAATATTTTACTAGTTGTGGGAAGGATATGGCCTCGTTCCTTGGAAAGATCTATCATAGAATCTCGTCATAATTGAATTTCATCTTTAAATTGGGACATAAACCTACAATGAAAGAGGATTGTTTGGTTAAGGACAAGCTATGATGAAAATTACAGAATTGAATGACTTTGAATTTCTTTACTATCAGTAAAATCTACTCTGCCAGATCTAACATGGTTTGGTAGATTTGACAATTAGGATCGATAAACTATAAATAGGGCAATCATGTACAATGAATAGAGACAGAGATTACGTGGTTCAGCTATCATGCTTACATCCACGAAAGAGGAGGAATTCATTATCTAATCACATTACATAAAGCTTTTTCCTTTTCTCATCTAGAACGTGTGCATAACCAATGTAACCAAAAATTCTAAAGCGATCTACAGCTAGTTTGCACCCACTTCAAGCCTCCTCAGGTGTCATATTTTGAACAGAAAAAGCAGGACTTTTGTTTAACACATGAATGCTCCAATTCATTGCTTCCAACCAAAAGTTCTTTGGAATATTTCCTCTTACCAGCAGGCTTCTCACCATGTTGAGGATGATTTTATTTTTCCTCTCAAATATACCATTCTGTTGATGTATATAGGCAATTGTGAGTTCCCTTCGAATACCTCGTTCATCACAAAATACTTCAATTTCTTTTGAACAATATTCTCCACCATGATCAGTATGGATAGTTTTAATGGCTTTTCCTGTTTCATTTTTGACATGTGCCTTAAAGCTTTTGAATGCATTAAAAGCTTTTGATTTTTTCTGCAAAAAATAAACACAAGTTTTTCCAGTATAATCATCAATTAAGGTAATTAAATATCTTTTACCTCCATTAGAAGATGGATTTATTAGCCCATAAATGTCAAATTGAACTAGTTCTAGGATATTCTTTGCTCCATGACTTTCCTTGAGGGAATTGTGAACGATGTTGTTTGCTAATAACACATTCTTTACAAACTTGAGAAGGAATGACAATTTGAGAAAGACCTGACACCATATTTTTCTGTTTGAGAGTTTTTAATCTACCAAAATTCAAGTGGCCATAGCAAAAATGCAAAGCCATGTAGGATCTTTCACTTTAGCCATTAAGCAACATTGGGCATCTTTTATCTTCAATGGAAACAACTTGGTTGTACTTATTTGAACAATAGCAATAGCTCATCTTAAATGATCATATATCTCATAAGCACCCTTATGAATAGTTATCACATAACCCTTTTCTTGCAATTGGCTACCACTTAATAAATTACTTTTCAAGTCAAGAATATAAAAAACATTAGAACCTGTTTCTACTAGTGGGGATGCTCGCATACCTCACTATCACTCAACCAGACATTGTTCATGCTTTTCATATGTTATCTCAATTTATGTTGGCTCCTCGTATTGATCACTACATTGTTGTTTTGAGTATTATTCAATATCTTTGAGGGACCTTCCACCGAGGTACCATATCTAGCGCTTACTACGAGATACCATATTTCTTTAGGAGATTCTTTAATCTCTTGGAAAAGTAAGAAACAAGATATCGTCTCCTGATCCAGTATAGAATCTGAATATTTGGCTCTTGCTGACACTAACTGTGAAGTAGTTTGGCTACAAAGATTATTGTCAAATCTTAGCAACCTGCAAACTTAGCCAACTAATCTCCACTGTAGCAATAAGAGTGCAATTCACATCACTCATAATGCCATCTTTAATGAGTGTAGGAAACACATTGAGATTGACTATCATATTACACATCAACATTATCAAAATGGAATAATTATTCTCCCATATATCTCCACCACTGACCAAATTGTTGACCTTCTTACAAAGGCCCATTCATCTCCACAATTTCATTTTCTTTGTTATAAACTTCAGACGTTGTCATTACCAATAGCTTAAGTTTGAGAGGGGCATTAGAGAGAAATCAGCAATCGATGAACTATTTATAGTAATAAGATCCCATGAATCACAACCTGATATAATCGATAGAGAAATCAAAGGGATTGTATCCCTCCAAATATGTAAATATTCATGTATGTATTGACAACAATGCAATGAAGAATACACGGTAAAATACTTAGCTTGAACAATACCATAAGCTCTGACCCTACTGTCAGGCCTGATCAAGAGGTCAGAAGATTAGATCACAAAATTCTTCTGGTGGACATGAACTTGTTGGAGAGCAAGCTCCATTTCTCTCTGAGGAATCTACCTAAGGCAAGAGCTACACTAGCTACAGCAAGAACAGGTGCCAATGCAAATTATGTGCCTCCAGCTCAGCAGGGGACTAGATTTGCAGAGTGGATCTTACACGTGGAAGAAAAGGATTATAAGACCGCTGTCAGCTGTTTCTTTGAAGCTTTTGAAGAATTCAATGCTCATGAGGGCTTATGATTTTGTGCAAGATAATGGTGAAACGGGCTGATGATGTTGCTGGGATATTATCTTCTAAGGCCGGTTTGTCTTATGTCCGACCACAGTTGGATGCCTTGAAAGCTGTTGTTGATGCTCACTCTAAACGGTCTCTCAAGTTCTTCGAGACAGCTTTGAGAGAGTATAAACCCCAACTCGAAGAAGATCCGATTGTTCATCGGCATCTATCTTCCTCACTCGACCCCCTCTTGGAGCAAAACCTGTTTAGATTGATTGAACCTTTCTCCAGGGTGGAGATTGCTCACGTTGACAAGCTGATCGAACTGCCTGTTGAACATGTTGAGAAGCAGCTCTCACAGGTGATTCTGGACAAGAAATTTGGGGTAATTTGGATTAGGGAGCTGGATGCCTCATCATATTTGACGAACCCAAGCAAAATGCAATTTTCCCAGCAACATGGGATACCATTTCCAACATATATAGGAAAGGTCGCTGACAGCCTCTACGTCAGATCTGCGCGGATAATGGCGTGATTAACCACCTTTCTTGTATTTTCCATTGTGATTATCAGAGGAGTAACTGTTTTCTCATTTAGACATGATCTTGGTTAGACTTTCTGATAGCTAGACATGACCATTTTGGTTTGATTATGAACTGATCTTCTTTTAGAATTTGTGAAATAACATGAATAATTAGTGGAGAAATGATATTACTGTACGTGGAGCACTGGTTCGCAGGGCTGAAACTAGAAGCAGGCTCACACTTGGGGAGATGAAAGATGTCTCCCAAGTCCTGCCTTCGATAAGACCTGCCCAAAACTCTCATTCATTTGGACCTTGTCCTGAGCTTGTTTGAGTTGTAAAATGGATGTCAGATGCTTTATTATCCATTTTTCAGTTCACAAAACACGGGCTACTGTCGACAGATGAGCCTCTTTTTCTTTACCTTTTTGCAAGAACATATTTATATGGGTTTATCTGCTTGCTTTGGATTCTCGTTCAAGTTTCTAGCCCCAATATGCTTGCAAGATTGAAGTCTGAGAAATTATATCATAATTCATGGGAGACCAGAGCAAGGTAAAATGTAGTAAGAGGTAACAGTGTGGGTGGGTCTGTTATTCTTCGATAAAGCATTCATCTCTTGAGCCTGTCGTAGACTGGCATGCTCAGAATTCCTGCCGTGGATTGGACACGCCTGAAAAATTCCATCTGTCAGATTATCCAACCCTTTGTGCCGCATGGTTCATTTCATATATCAGAAGCACAAAGGCTTCAATCAGCCAATGAATGAGATGTTTGGGACACTGCCTGTCTAATCCAGGGACCAAGTATGAATGGTTTCGTCAACCCAAGGCAAGACCGACCCTTCCTGTACTTTCAACCTTCCATGGAGTTCAATCAGTTTGTCTCTGACTACCATATGATTTATCATACCCCCCCACATCAGCAAGGAGAGGAATGAACAAATCGTCCTCAAATTGAAGGGCTAGGATCATCCACTGTTGGAGGAGTTCTGTAGCTTTGCCCCTTCAATAATTTCACTGTAGATGTCTTGATTGACCCCTGATTTTGGGGAGGTTTGTCTTTAGTCCCAGTGACTACTTTTGTATGGTTTTGGATCACCTTGATCCAGTTCTCAATAAATTACTTTTAAAATAATATTTGAAGCATTTGCATCACAAATCCGACCTTAGCTCAGTTGGCAGAGCGGAGGACTGTAGTTGCTTACCTCACAGCTATCCTTAGGTCGCTGGTTCGAATCCGGCAGGTCGGATTGGTACGTATTTTGTGTGTGGATACTACAGCTTCTTGATACCAAATTTCAGTGCAGTTGGACGATTATAAACGCTTTGTTTGTGGTCTTTTAAAAATCTAGACCACTGCTGGTTTCGGTGCAGTTCTCAAGTATTTAATAATTTTAGTAGATAATGGCAAAAAATAAGTAATTAAAATGTCTAATGCACATTATTACTAATTATTTATGTAGTATGTAATCATGTAGTTGTTATTTAACTACCATATAGGTGAATAGTTAAAAAAAAACATATCGTGCTAGTATCTGTAATATATAAAAATTAACTATGAAATAAATCCAAAATACTTAATCATCTGTGCTTAAAATTTTATTTTTTATTTTCTAATAAAGAAAAGGTTTCAAACTCAGGTGGTACTTTAAGGTGGAATAGTCTGTTTTTTTACGTTGCTTTCCTTATTTTACAATATTTACTATGCTTTTTAAAAACTTTATATTTATAGATAAACTATAATGGACTATTCATAAACAATCTCTATATTAAGTACTAACTTAAAATTAAAAGAAATTAAATATAAAAGTAGTATAATAAGATAACTAATTACTAATAAAATGACTATTCATAAAGAATCTTTATATTAAGTACTATCTTAAAATTAAAATAAATTAAATATACAAATAGTATAATAAGATAACTAATTAGCAATAAACTTTGTTAGATTTACATTACAATATTAGCCTCTAATACTCTAAAGTTTTATATAACATTATAAGCATATTTCTATGTAATAACTTATATTTTTTGGTTCAAAGTTCTGTTCCGTCCCTAAACCCTGCATATGTGGAAGACCCTCGTAGTTTGCCCTTTCCCTGAACCCTGTATATGTAGGAGCTTCGTGCACTGGGCTGCCCTTTCTTTTACTATAATCACTTTGGTACTGCTACATTTGATGTTGAAAGCATTTCTCTTTTGCTTGATGCGTTGGAATCTTCCCCAATGAATCAAATTTGAGTAGAAAATTCTCTTTATTCCTTTGTTCTTACATACAGGGAGTTGGAATTGCTGTTTAACAATCTAAACCATTCATTGATTCTAAACCCATCATCCTATCTTGGATACGTTATATTCCACAATAAGCCCCTCGTTGATTCTAATTTTTAGGGTTTAGCGGTATGGATTAGTCTATGTCCTTTTCATTTTGGTAAATGGAAAGATTCCAATAAAGATCTAACGGCGACAAAATTCTCCGAATAATTGAATTTTTTTTGGAAATAGTCACCTACTTTTTGATGCATCTACTTTTTTTTTTTTGAACAAATCGTAAGTTTTTACATTTTTCAAATTTCAAGAAATTAACATGAGTTTACTTAGTAAAACTCAAAATTTCCCGATATTTTTAAAATTTTCAACTAGTATTTATAAATCTAGTTAAAATTCAAATGAAAATCTTAAAATCATATCTGAAAAATAATTTTCACTAATTTTTTCAAAATTGTCATAAATATTTGCCGAATTTTATGAGTACTTACCGAACAAATTTATTCCTAAATCTGAACTTTGTGACTGTCAAATATACAGCACGAGGGTTCTTCACCGGAGAAGATCTTTAACCATGGATTATGTTAGAAGTGGCATTATCCAGCAAGATGAGCGGTCAGGATCACTAGTCAGATAGACCTTAGATATACTTATAGCTGTTCCTTTTGAACTTCCAAAGGTTCATCCTACACCTGCCAATAATAAAAGGTTGGGATCATCCATTGGAGAAGATCTCTAGGAATGACCTATGTGTAACATAGTGTCTGACACAGATGAAAGGCCCTGATCAAGCCAGAGATGGGGTCCACCAACACATCACTATTAGCTTGAGTTTAATCTCATGTATGTTAACTACCATACTCCTATTCCGTGTCCCACCATCTCACACAGTAACGGAGTCGGGAAGGCACCGGAGAAAGAATCCTATCCCAGTGTCGGCGCGTGTAAAAGCACGGAAAGTTTATAGCCTTCTAAGACTACGTTTAGATGATCTAAACCGTTGATATTGTAAGCCACATTATTAATGTCTGCGATCAAATGATCGTGACACTCTACTTTGAGTCATGTAGCTTATTGATGATCTGATGCATAAATCTACGGTTACGATCAGCAACCATTGACCCCACATTGACTTCCATTCTGCCTGTGGAATATCACACGCGCGTACGTAAGACTATTTTATCATTTTAGGTGGGAAGATACCTTGTTAAAGGAGACAAATACAAGTTCTTATCAGGTCTATTCTACGCGCTTCTCTGCACCGCCAACAATACTCCATAAAGGCTAGCAGCCGTCCTCTGCCCAGATTATCTCATTTCCTCTTCTTCTTTATCGGAGAAGAAGAGAAAGGGTGCAAATATCAATTACTCCCCCTCCCTTTTTAATCCACACACTCCTTCTCCGTTCGTTACAATCCCAGGGCTAGGGTTTTCCAGTAATTCCAGCTTCCAGACTGTTTACTTGGTGAGGTATTTTTCTGTCTCTGTTTCTCTACTTAGGTTTTTGCTTTTATCTGGATTTGGGATTTTCTTCTTAGTCTGAAGTATGGGATTTGGACAAATGATGTGAATTTGTTCTGCCATTAAATAATTAGAGTTTTTGAATTGATCTGTGCATTTCGTTAGTTCTGGAAGTAAAATCCTATCTGGGCGTGTTGATTTCCTTGTGCCTGGTGATGATGAGTTCTTAAAGTTAGCTTTTATCAATTAAGGAGCTGTTTGGGGTGGGGATAAATAACCGTGGACTAAATTATCCATGTTTAGCTGCATTTGGTTTGTTCTTTGATGTAAAACCTTGTCTGGGAGTTTTTTTTTTTTTTGGGTGCTTGCTGATTATGAGGTCTAACAGTTCATTTTTTTATTATTTTTTTTTAATCATGGGGATAATAAACCATGGATATAGTATTCTTATCCTGCTATTTAACGTAGAAATAGGAGCCCTTTAATCATGAGCTGCTTTGGGGATGGTAATTCTATGTATGTTTGAGGCTTCCAGAAGCTTGGGATAGGTTCTTTATCCGTGTATAATTTGATCGCTTTTTCTTTTCCAAGGGCCGAACATCTTGGAAGTGGTTTGGTTCTCACCACTGTTCACTTGTTTGTAACTGCAAGTTTGGTGGGACTAAGAAATAAAGATGCTCTCTATCTGCCCATGCTGGTTGCATTGAGTTGTGAATTCTTTTCTTCTTAAACGAATACCCCGGATTAGATTTGTGTGAGATTGTTTTGACTTTTTAACACAAAGTTCTAGGTACACTGGTATGCCATGAGCCTCCATAGTAAAGATCCTCTCTGGATGTTCATCTTTTTTCTGTGGATCTGAGAGACTGTATGTTTCATTGTGCTTGTGTCTGTTAGAAGGTCTGGAAGATGATAATGCTTTTATGGCTATCCGTTTTATGCTTCAACATGTACTGCTTGTTCTACTTTGCATTCTATCTGTACACCTCATCAGCCAGTTCTGGCTTGTGAATAGTTTGCATTGCCGTTGGCTTTATTTTTATATTTTAAGACTCCTTCTAACTTTGTATTGCACAGTGCCACAGATTTGCCAATGCATTGTGCACTTGTTTCTCAATGTGGTGTTTTTTCCCCCCATCTGAGATATGTTTACCATTTACTGGATGTTTAAGACACATTCGTAGTACATGTGTATCTGTGTGCTTGTGGGCACATGGGTGCATATGCGAGGGATTTTGGTCACATTTGTGTCTGGGCTGGATGTTTTGATCTTTTGCTTTTTGGATGGACATCTTGTGAGATCCAGCAGATGCTAGGTCAAATTATGTTGTAGAAAGCATAAGAAGTTCTTCACCTTGATTTTCATCTACTATTGATCTCATAAGGACTTGGAGAAACTTGACACCAGGACTTTGTCGGTCTTTTGACTTGGAGTTGATTTGTTGGCCATCTATGCTTATTTAATGGTTGAAGCCTATAATGATTATCAAGGCAGACGGTGCTTCTTTATTCATCTATGAAAAGATGATCCTTTGATGTTCTCCTTGAATTTCTTGAAGCCACAATTGTCCTCTGTGACCTCTATGGATTAGTGGAACCAATTTGTCGATCTCTGGCACAGAGCATTCTTCACCTGATTTTGCCATATTCTTTCTTTTCTTTGGAAAGTTGCAATAGATCTGATAACCTGTTTCTGGGTCTTTTACTTTATGGAAACAATATTATTTGTGGTGCCATTATTCCTACTTCTGCAGCTATAGGTTTGCATTTTTACCCAATATGGGAAGCGGCATCCGTTGATCATTTGGTATCTCATTTTAACTGCTTACTCTTTAGAGTCTACATGACGTGTTTGAATTATATTATTTTCTTCTCTCCCTGGCATTGTAACCAAATAGTAAATAGTTACGAAGTGTCTATCTAACCGTATTTCTTATCATTTGTTGGCATGCATCATTCATTTCATGGACACGCATGGCCATATTCAAGTTAGTTTAGGATGTTTTTCCCTTTTCTGATTAAATGTTGGAGATGACTTTGATTTTGCACATAGCTGTCTGTTTAGCATTGACTTTCATTTCATATATAAAATTCTGTTTTGTATCTGTTTCTCCACGTCCATTGATGTCTGCATTGGAGTAGAATATATATTACCAGATCATAGTAACCTATTGTGCTCTGGATTTGCTCTTATTTGGTTCTTGAATATTGATAATATTTTAAGTGAATTAAGAAATAATTAGCCCAAATTCTAAGTTCTAAACTAGTTTACTGGGGGGACATCCTATGTCTGGAAATTTGGCAAGAATGGTGTCTTAAGTTGGCTATCTTCCATCTTGGTTTATCGTTAACCATTGTGAAGAGCAGTGGGATACTAAAGAGCTCTCCTGGACCTGTTTTCTACTTTTTTTTTCACTTTGAAGCCTGATGCTGTTTGTAGCTCCATGTTTGCCTTTTCTCATTCAGGCTAGTGACCTGACCCTGTTGGAGAGTGGGGAGTTGACTGCCTTAATAGCCATTTTTACTTCTAGCTCCCTTGACTCCATGAATAACTGGAATGTCATTGGGCATAATAAATGTTTTTATGCCCACGTATAGGTTTTGTTACATTTGCTACACAAGTTTTATATTTGTGTCCTGATTTATTTCTCTAAGTTTTAGGTATTCGAGTGCTTATTTGCTGCTTGTTTGCCATCAGGTATTGTTCACAAATAGCATCTCATTACAAACATCGTAATGACTTCTCTATTTTCATTCTAATGTCAGTTGTTTAACATTGACTCACAGAATCACATAACCCATAATGGCGAATTTGGTGTACAGGTCAAGCTCTTTTTGTGTCATGCAATTACACATTTGACATACGTCAATAAAACCTAGTTAATGTACTTCATGATCGTTTTTGTGGCCAATTTGTCTTCCATCCACATTTTTTTCATGGTTATTTAATGTACCTTATAATGGTGGCCCCATGGTCAACTTGTCACTTTTAGATTCTCTCTTTGATTGTTGCAGTGGCTATATCAGCAAAATCATTTTTTGTTGTCCGTATCTAGCTTGCTATTGCTATTCGATTTGTTACTAATTACTGTTGTCGTTGTCGTTGTTGTTGTTGTTATTAATCTTGTACACATCTGTTGCAGGCTGTTGTATGCACATAATAGAGTTGCTAGCTCTCGACTTGTATCATGGCTGGGTCTCTGGTTCTGTCAGCAATTCCCTCTGCTTCAATTGTTGGTGAAAACCATGGTAGATCTGAAGGGTCTGGCAAATCCAGACAGGTTGTCAAGATGATTACTACTGCACAGCAGCCCCAAGGCCCGAGGATGAAAGGTTTCACAGGATTGAGGGGTTCTACTTGTTTGGACATGAGAAGAGACGGTGATTTTCACTCTGTGGTCAGAAATGCTATTTCTGCTCCTCGTGGAAAATCTAGTCGTGCTATTGCTGTAGCAATGTTTGAACGTTTCACTGAAAAGGCAATTAAAGTGATTATGCTTGCACAAGAAGAAGCAAGACGGCTAGGTCACAATTTTGTTGGTACAGAACAAATTTTGCTGGGTCTCATTGGTGAAGGAACTGGAATTGCTGCAAAAGTTCTGAAATCCATGGGAATTAACCTGAAGGATGCCCGTGTTGAAGTGGAGAAGATCATTGGAAGGGGTAGTGGATTTGTTGCCGTGGAGATTCCATTTACTCCCCGTGCGAAGCGTGTTTTGGAACTTTCACTAGAGGAAGCCCGGCAACTTGGTATGTCCTTTCTTAGTACATACCCTTGACACAATTGTCTTGACTCATAACTCTTAATTGTTTAACCACCAAAGTACGCCTATTGAGCAATGAATTATTGGTATGCTACCTGTGGGTTTTTATTATTGATGAGGACTTCTCTGCTAATTGTCATATGTGCTGACAAACAATTTTCTGCAGATACTGTTTTGCTACTGTTGCTTTCCTTTTGCAACCAATAAGCAAGAAAAATGAGAAAGGAAAAGAAAAATCTAGTTTCTTTCTAAAAAACTTTCCTATCTATGAAGCTGTTAGTTTTATGGGCTTCACATCTACACTAAAGGGCAGCCCCAGTGCACGAAGCTCCCGCCTATGCGGGGTCCGGGGAAGGGGCGGGCCACAATGGCCTAAAGTAGGCAGCCTTACCTTACATTTTTGCAAGAGGTTGATTCCACGCCTTGAACAACCCGTGACCTCAAGGTCACATGACGACAACTTTTACCATTGCGCCAAGGCTCCCCTTCAATTCACATCTACACTCAGGAGTAATAATTTAAAATTCTCGTAAGGAACTTGCTACTATATATGGTTCTGAATTACCGAGCAAATAACAAATGCATTGCTTGGAAATTTTCAGGTCATAATTATATAGGATCTGAACACCTGCTTCTTGGACTGCTTCGTGAGGGTGAAGGTGTTGCTGCTCGTGTTCTTGAGAACCTTGGAGCTGATCCTAGCAACATCCGTACACAGGCAAGTTTGAATATTATCATCCCTCTTTTCTATTTCATCATCTTAAGGTGTCATTTCTGCTGTCTTTATTTCAAAATTTGATAGTTGTGGTTTAATTAGGTTATTCGCATGGTGGGTGAAAGTACTGAGGCTGTGGGTGCTGGGGTTGGAGGAGGAACTAGTGGCAATAAGATGCCAACACTTGAGGAGTACGGCACCAATCTGACAAAGCTGGCAGAGGAGGTATTCCTGTCATTTTACTTCTATATGATGTCAATAGACATATTAATCTTTCTGGGTAAAATGGGGAAAAAGGAGGAAATATTGGACCTTCTATTTGACATTTTCTATTTTCAGGGTAAACTAGATCCTGTGGTTGGAAGGCAGCAGCAAATCGAGCGTGTGACCCAAATTCTGGGTAGGCGTACAAAGAATAATCCCTGCCTTATTGGAGAGCCTGGTGTAGGGAAGACGGCAATTGCCGAAGGGCTTGCTCAACGCATTGCAAATGGTGATGTTCCTGAAACAATTGAGGGAAAGAGGGTGAGATTTAGTACTGTGTTGTTCTTTTAGTTCCCACTCGAAAACAATGTGTTGAAGTACCCATGTGTCCACAAATTTGTTGGATCTCTTTCTAAATTGTTTTGGGAATAGAATCTTCATCTGCCCCATGGAGAGCCAGATTGGATTAGCATGACCTCCACCCTTTCTCATGTTACTCCACTGTTTAGATTTTAGTGGTCCCAAAATTCCTGTAATTGGGCGTTCTCATGACACACTTAATAGCCTTCAAGTGGATGGATAAAGGAAATATCAAGCAAGTTTCGCATTCATGACCTCTAAATGTTTACTGCTTGTTTGGAGTCAGTTTGGGTTGATTCCAGTTGTTCTCACTTGGAAGCTTTTCAAGCATTCTTGTTTCTGACTGTTGCTATCGTTCCTTCAGCCCTTTAACTTTGTGCAGATACATTGGGGTATAAAACCATGCACTGTTGTTTCCTTTATTCTTTTAATGGGCCTATTAGCTTTTAAGTTATGTTGTTTCCTTTCCTTTTGCTCCATAAAGATTGCATAAAAGGGGCAGCCCCATGCAATAAGCTCCCTCATACGTGGGGTCCACAAAGATTGCATAAATTCTTAGTAGGATAAGGTGATTGGTAATTGTTCTTTTACAAATGCAATTCAGGTGATTACCCTGGATATGGGTCTTCTTGTTGCGGGTACCAAGTATCGTGGGGAGTTCGAAGAAAGGTTGAAGAAGCTCATGGAAGAGATAAAACAAAGTGATGAGATTATACTCTTTATTGATGAGGTACACACTCTCATCGGAGCAGGAGCAGCAGAGGGTGCCATTGATGCTGCAAACATCTTAAAGCCCTCACTTGCAAGAGGTGAATTGCAGGTAATTGATCTTGACACCTACCTCAAGTATTTCCTTTTTTCCCCATATCAGGTTGGTTTTCTAGTTTATATGAACAATACGCTACTGAAACACATTGCTTCTTGCATATTTTAATTCATGCACTGGAAATGGGTTTGGAATAGGGCATATTGAGTTCTGTGTTGCCTTGTCGACTAAATTAAGGATGACCATTCATTTAATGTCCTGTAGTGTATTGGTGCCACAACACTTGACGAGTATAGAAAGCACATTGAGAAAGACCCAGCTCTGGAGAGACGATTCCAGCCAGTAAAAGTGCCTGAGCCATCAGTTGATGAGACAATACTTATCCTCAAGGGATTGCGAGAAAGATATGAGCTTCATCACAAGCTTCGGTATACAGATGAGTCTCTAGTTGCTGCAGCACATTTGTCTTATCAGTACATCAGGTTTGTAGTCCTTTAACTTGAGTATTTTCAATGATAGACCTTTTTGCTTTGCTTCTTCTTTATCTAGGAATAAACAAATGGGATATCTCCAAGTTTCTGAGTCTTAACTAACTCAAACTAGCTGCTGTAAGTACCCATTTGCCAATGTGCCTAGGATAAGTAAGCACTTTGTTCGGTAGGAATGATAAATTAAGATCTTTGAAAGCAATTTAGTCCTTCCCTCTTGACTGTGACTGAAGCGGACAAGCTGAAATAATTTCATGTCACATAAATTGCTAGTCCTTGTATCTACACCACTCCAAAGTGTCAGCTTAGACCTGCTAACCCAATGCCCAATCAATAACAGCTAATAACTCAGCATCCAACCAAAACCTTCCAGCAAGCATCGATTGAATTGAGTTGCAGTGTAAGATACCTAGTGCTTTCTTTCTGGCAGAATTCGTTCCTCCACCAGATTAGGAATTGTTGCCTCACAATTCTGGTGCAGAACAGTACTACTACTGAAGTCTAAATCTTAAACTTTTTGTTGCAAGTAGACAACCAGATAATTGGTGACTCAACAACTCCAGCCCAGAACCAAATTCTCATCTTTCTATCACAAATGTGCCTCAGTTGTATGGATAGAGTACAGCCTTTTTACCATTCTAGTCAAGGATTCTCTTTTTGACTTGCTAAACTTAGGGGCTTGGTTGTGCATGCCATAGAGGAATTACTGCAGCAGAGTCTTGCCATATGTCTGAATCTTAATTCCTTCGCAACCCTATTTCTTATCAAAAGGTAGAAAGTTGTCTCTAACAGCAAGACAAATTAGTAAATATGTATATCAGCAGGATCCCATATGACAGAGACCCCTATTTGGGGTTCAATAAGGAGCAACAATCCTGTCTTCATAGTGGAAGATCTGACCAATATGTTAATGTGTATCTGACAATATAAGGTCAACCTCAAGCCTGGTGCTCTAACCATGCCTTGATGATTGGTTAATACATTCGAAGCAAAAGAAGATTGTTAAGACAAAGGACTGAAATATAAACTGGGTGGATGCTTCAAAATTCGAATAGATTTAGGACAGGGGTTTTATCAATTCTTTTGGTTTTGTTTTTCATTTGCTTTTGTGTTTTTTAATTATTTAGACTAATATCAGCTTAAACAGCCGAGTTAGATGTTTACTTTATTGTACACGAGTTCTATACTTTTGTCAGGCTAGTCATGCCAAGTTGTTCACACTTTTGTTAATTTTATTTACTGATTGATTTTAATTTATTTCATCTTTCTTTAGTTGCCGGTACTTGATTTGTGTGCTTTTCTTACCTTGTATGTGGACCAGTTAATACTTGTGCAACTATGTTAATTCCTACTTTAGTTTTCATCGGACTACTCTTCCATTAAGTCAATGCTTCTACATTAAGATCTTCTTGTAAGTATATAGGTATACCAAACTTAAACATTAAAGTGAATCCAAAAATGCAATTTCACTATCTTGGTATGCTTTTGTGGTATCTTAGTTGTGTTTGTTTCAATTCCTATATTCCTCCACTTCCTGTACCATTGGTATAAAACTTGCGTCTGTTTCTCTTTGAATATCTTCCATATGCTTCCTCTATCATTGGTATGAAACTTGCAGCTTTTTCTCTTCTGATATCTTTCCATCTGCTGCAGTGACCGTTTCCTCCCTGATAAAGCAATTGATTTGGTTGATGAGGCTGGTTCTCGTGTTCGTCTTCGCCATGCACAGGTTGGGTTCTTATATAATCGAACTTATCAACCTATTAATTCCATGAGTGTTGTGTATTGAGTGGTATGCTCTTTCTGTGGCAGCTCCCAGAGGATGCCAGAGAGCTTGACAAAGAACTCAGGCAGATCACGAAGGAGAAGAATGAGGCTGTCCGCAGCCAAGATTTTGAGAAGGTACTCAGGACCAGGCTGTTTCATGTTTTACATAATCTTAATTTTGGATAAAGATATTTAATTGTATAGACAGGGCAACAGGTCATCATATCAGAAAGGAGCTTAGAGATTAACTACATGACAACTTTGTGCATTCCTTTGTCCTTTCTTGCTTAAGCTCTTCCTCCCTGGTGCTCGTTCCTTCTAAGATGCTATTGTGCTGCTATATGTGTTTGGAAAATAGAACTGAAGTTCAATGTATTTGAATTGTAAATTGTTCATCGCATCACACACTTCTCTGTAAGCTGGTGGAGCCTTTTATTAGACCCAAAAGCTTATCTATATCCAATAACAAGAAGTGCTTAGAATTGTGAGGACTGTCTCTAGTAAAGGGTGTGACTGCTGATATGATATTCTGTATAAGTCTTTCTTGTTCTTCATGGACCTTTCCTTTTCACTACCGGTTTCTGTTGAACGATCTCTTACCAACTTCTATATTTAGGATGCTAACTGATGAATTTCTGTCAGGCTGGAGAGCTGCGCGATAGAGAAATGGAACTGAAGGCTCAGATCTCAGCCCTCGTAGACAAAGGCAAAGAGAGGAGCAAGGCTGAGAACGAGGCAGGTGATGCCGGTCCAGTTGTGACTGAAGTAGACATACAGCACATTGTCTCTTCCTGGACTGGTATCCCTGTGGAGAAGGTCTCTAGTGATGAATCCGACCGTCTTCTCAAGATGGAAGAGACTTTACATAAACGTGTTGTTGGACAGGATGAAGCTGTCAAAGCCATCAGCCGTGCCATTCGGCGTGCTCGTGTTGGCCTCAAAAACCCCAACCGTCCAATTGCTAGTTTCATATTCTCTGGGCCAACTGGTGTAGGAAAATCTGAACTGGCAAAGGCACTTGCTGCCTACTACTTTGGCTCTGAGGAAGCCATGATTCGGCTTGACATGAGTGAGTTCATGGAAAGGCACACAGTCTCCAAGCTCATTGGTTCACCACCTGGGTATGTTGGGTACACGGAGGGTGGTCAGCTGACTGAAGCTGTTCGCCGGCGTCCTTACACTGTTGTCCTCTTTGATGAAATTGAAAAGGCCCATCCTGATGTCTTCAACATGATGCTTCAAATTCTGGAAGATGGAAGGTTGACAGATAGCAAGGGACGAACTGTCGATTTCAAGAACACCCTCCTAATAATGACATCCAATGTTGGTAGTAGTGTGATAGAAAAGGGTGGTCGCCGAATTGGGTTTGATCTGGACTATGATGAGAAGGACAGCAGCTACAACCGAATTAAGAGCTTGGTGACAGAGGAACTGAAGCAGTACTTCCGTCCAGAGTTCCTAAACAGGTTAGATGAGATGATTGTATTCCGACAGTTGACTAAGCTTGAGGTGAAGGAGATCGCAGATATAATGTTGAAAGAGGTATTCGAGAGGCTGAAGGCAAAGGAAATAGGCCTTCAGGTGACAGAGAGGTTCAGGGACCGAGTCGTAGAGGAAGGATACAGCCCAAGTTATGGTGCAAGGCCACTGAGGAGGGCAATTATGAGGTTGTTAGAGGACAGTCTGGCAGAAAAGATGCTCGCTGGAGAAATCAAGGAGGGAGATTCAGCTATCGTGGATGTTGATTCTGATGGGAATGTGACTGTTCTTAATGGCAGCAGTGGAGTTCCCGATTCATTGTCTCCTCCACCATCTCCTCCTGCAGTCCCCGTGTAATCTCCATAGGCTGTAGGTTTGTTACGTTTTAAACAGGTTTTAGTCTGTGGTAGATAGTGGGTAGTTTCTGACTATCCAAGCTGAGTTTGCTCCAAGTTCACACAATTCTATTTAATTGGTAAACAGAAGTTCATTAGTGTTTTTAATGTAATGAAAGACCAAATGGGTGTCTTTGATCACAAATGAGAAGTGAGCTCTTCAACAAGTTAGTCCATTAACGTCTTTACTAAAGATCAGCTTGCAATTTTTAGTAGTTTTAATAAGCCGATCATCTTCTCTTCATAGTTCACAATCTACTTTAAAACGCTCTGGTTTTTTCCTTCTACATTCTATTGCAGCATGAGTATTTGCAGAGAACGTGATGAAATAGTGAGCGTGCCTGTACGTTTTAAATTCACCGAACATGGCAGAAGTGGAGATTCCGATCCTTGTGTGGAATGGGTTTGGTTGTATCCGTCTGATAGTTCTTCCTGCTAGGTTGGATGGAGTGGAGCATCAAACTAGGGGTTCTTACTGTACTACTAGTGCTGTGGTGCATTAGGGGAGGCACTCAACCCTTTTCAACTGGGGTTGAAAATCTGGAGACGTAACAATCCTGTGGTTAGGTCTGGAAGCTTTGGACGGCTGTGTTTAAATGGATTGTAATGGAAGCGAGAAGAAATTTACTCTACTTCTCTCATCATTCTCCACCTGCTCTCTAATTTTCTCTATTAGGTCGACCACTAAGAGGTACGCATTATATGGTACGTAGAAAGTCATAAAAACCAAACTGGAAAGTCTTCGATGGATGAACGCCAATATGGAAACAGATCGTGGATGTTATTTCATGGAGAAAAGACGTTCAGTAATAGCCATGTTTGTTTTGGATTCGCAAAGGTTTGCTTGTTCTACTTGTTGCATGGCCTATGAAAGATGTAGACCGACAGATGAGTGGCTTGGACCCCAAGCTTCTTGACCCTACTCCGAATTTGAATGAGTACTAAAGCGAAAATAATTGTGAAAGACGGAAGATGTACAAGAGAATGATGTTGTGGGGGTATGTAATGCATGAAGCTCTTACTTATGTGGGGTCTGAGGAAGGGGCGGACCACAAAGGCTTATAGTACACAGTTTTATCTTGCATTTTTTTAAGAAGCTGTTTCCATGCTTTGAAGGCTCTCTTTCAAACAATATTATTACAAATGTGAGCGGAATTCCCACACAGTCCTCCCTGGCAAATGTAAGGCATAGAGCAGCAATCATTAGTGAAAGGTGACTTTTTTTTCTTTTTCTTTTTTTTGTTGAACGGTGTGGGAAAAATGTTGGTTTATAAACTAGCAGAATTTAGTCTCTTTTTTCCCATCATTAAGGTCTGTTATATGAAATTTAACAAGTTTGGGCTACCAAATTTACAAAAAATTTGCAAGCATATGCTCCACCTCTAGAAATTAACACTATAAATACGTTCCACTGGTAATATTAGCCATGGCTCGGTAAATTTTGAAATACATTCCTATTCATGTCTTTACTGAATACCGGAACAAAGATGAATAATTACCATTCAAAGGAAAAAGAAAAAAAGAAAAAGAAATGAGAGAACAGTGAGCTTCATTGGAAGAATCTACACCTGATCACTTGGCTTAGCAGACTTTTCTTGAGATTTCATTAGTCCTATAGATCACCATTGTGGGTTGCGAGACATTTTGGTTTCTTTCAATACTTCGTTTGGTCGGTTGCCTGTAATGGCAGCCCTAGTGCATGAAGCTCCTGCCTATGAGGGGTTTGAGGAAGGGGCGGACTACAAGGGCCTATAATAGGCAGCTTTACCTTGCATTTTGCAAGAGGTTGATTCCACTCCTTTAACCCATGACCTCCAAGTCACATGACGACAACTTTTACCGTTGCGCTAAGGCTCCCCTTCTAGTTGCTTCCAATGGTTGGCAAAAATATGACACACACTCTCAAATTTTACAACCTCTTTCCTATAATGAGAAGAACAATTTTGTTTTCACTAACTCCTTGAGCTTCAACATGAAAAAGCAAAGATCAAGAAACTTTTATGCGAATGCTTGCTAAAGCTATGTCATACATGATTTTATCATTCGCAATGGAGAATGCATGTGTTAGTCATTTGAAATACATGATAGCACATTTTATTTTATTAAAGGGGAAAAGCACAATTTACTACCTTTAAATATTGTTTTGTTACATTTAATTCTCTAAACTTTTATTTTTGCAGATAAATTCCTCAACTATTGAATTTTTTTTCACCATAAGTCCTTTTGGTCAACAGTTATTAATGAACATCTGATATGTGCCTTATAATGTATATTATAATATTTTAAAATAAATTTTTATAAGTTCTATCTCGGGAATGAAGTGAAAGAAAATAATAGTTTATGGACTGAACTGTTAGTTATAGATAGTTGTGTATATCATTGGAGAAGATGATTAGAGTGAATTTAGACAATCGTTTTTTGACAAAGAATTAAAATCACTTTTCACAAAATATTTCTCAAATATAGGGTTCCATAGATTGGATCAACTAGAAACTAGATCTAAAATTTATTTTTTAAATCAAAGAAAAAAGTATGAAATCAAGGTTTTCAAAGTTGTTGGCTATGAAATCCGGCAACCTTATTTTGGTGAAGCCTGAAATACATTCCTAACTAAAAATCGTTCAAATTTTAAAGGCTCGTAGATCAGGACTTCTACATTCTAAATCTAAAAATTAATTCTAAAACTCCAAGAAAAAGGGCATGATACAAAGAATTTAAATCTTATCAGTGAAAAGCTCCAGTCAACTTCTCCTAGAGATATTGCGACCAATAGTTAGTCCCTAAACTATTATTTTGTTTCATTTTAGTCTTTAGAAAATCTATATGTAACAGCCTTATACAAAATCTACATGTAACTGCTGCTTTATTTACTCTCGTACACATGACCGCTAAATGAAGGCGAGCCTGGGCATAACAGTAGAGTTGTCTTCATGTGACCTTGAGGTCACTGGTTCAAGGTGTAAAAACGGCCTCTTGCAAAATGCAAAATAAGGCTGCATACTATTGACCTTTGTGGTCTACCCCTTCTCCGAACCTCACATACGCAAGAGTTTCGTGAACTGGAACTGCCCTTTTACACATGACCACTAAATAAAGTTTTGTGGACCTTTTGATCTCTTCTTCGGTCTAGACCTTTTTCTGAAAGTCTAGTAGGAACCTTCGCATGAACATGCACGGCTTGTGCTTGGATTTATTAATCTAGTAGGGCACCATGGGGGGGTCTAGTTTGCTGATGGCACCCATGATCCCAGATTTGTCTAATCCAAACTATTGCCCCATATTCTCAATCATCGAAAAACCATTCATAAAACTGGACTAACACACGCAATTTTTGCATGCGAGGCACTCTGTGATAAAATTAATTAATGTGCTAATTTTTCATGTACGCTTAGAAAGTTATATAAATTTCAAGACGAACAACGTGAAATAGTGATTTGTTTGGCCAATAAAACCACCGAAACTAATATCTAAGTTTAAAGTATTCTTTATTACCAAAAGCAACTATCCAAATAATATCACAACAAATAATAAAACCACAAAAACCATCTGGTCGGGCAGATTTGTAAATAAGAAAACCGAAGATTCTGGATTGCCAATTCTACCAGTTCCCCAGTAAACGAAGCTTTTGTGTATGCAGGGTCTAAGAAAAAAACGTACCACAAGAATCAATAGTATGCAGTTTCACCTTTTATTTTGCAAGAGGCTGTTTTCACGCCTTAAACTCATGACCTCAATGTTATACGACGACAATTCTATCGTTGCCCCAAGCTCCCCTTAAATTCTAACAGTTTATATGGATGGTAATAATAGCATTAAATATATCCCATATGTTGGAATATTTGAAAGTTATTTGGACAAATACTTGAATAAGGAATTGCAAGAAATCTATATGAATGTGTGATTAAGTAATTCTATCTATGTTTTAAGCTGCAGATAGCAAGGATAAGGGACTTGGCATGCGAGTGTGGTGCAGTGACACAAGAGTGAGCCTCAATCGTGCAGGTCACAAGTTTTAGGCCTCTCAAGCGTGTGCATGTACTAACAATGTCAATGTTTAAAAAAAGAAAGAAAATAAGAAAAGGTCTTTAAGATTAAATACCGAAATCTTGTTTTCTTAAACAGCAAGCATCACTTTCTAATAGGGCTAATGGACGCCCCTCTCACATGTGGCAAGTCAGGCCCCCTCTCACGCCCTTATTAGTATGTCGCGCTTTAGCGCGATTATTCCCCCCTTCATTCTCTCCCACCATAAGACGCCATCCACCGACCATGGTTCATTCATTTGCTTCCCCTGATAAGTCACATTAGAGTCAATGGGGCTGTTTTCGATGGAAATAAAAATCACGAAGGAAATTTTTTACTGTTCCAAAACAGCATAATTCTTATTCTTCCTGTGGTACGGTTGCATATAGCGGGGGAAAAATTTACTACTATGGATTAACTTAATCCACATTGTTATTCCCATTATTCTTAGCAAAGTCAGTAAAACCTATGATTTTCAATTTAGCGACAAAAACGGACTCTTTGTCTTGGCAATAGCAAACCATGAACTAAGTTATTCCTGAATTGTATTCTTTCTCTTTCTTAGCCTGCTAATGCTAATTGCAGTTAGCTCCACTTTACCTACATTTCAATAATCTTATATATGTTTTAAGCTGCAAATAGCTGGGATAAAGAATCACAATCCAGGAATAACTTAACTCAATGTTGGTTTTTTGAGCCAAACAGCCCCAAAGTGTTTATCAAATGAGCAGGTGTTGTTGGAGTGGAATGATTCAACAACGCATCCATTAAGGGGCAGCCCTAGTGCACTAAGCTCCCGCCTATGCGGGGTCTGAAGAAGGGACAGACTACAAGGACCTATAGTAGACAGCTTTACCTTGCATTTTGCAATAGGCTGACGGTAATTTTACATCAAGTTTAACTAATCAGGTTCGTTATTGATCTGATTTCTTTAACATTAATTGGAAATCCACTGCCTCAAAAACTCATTCCTGTAGATTCTAGTTGAATGGCATTGTGTGATCTTAATCGTATGACCTCAGACACTTCGTCCAAGACATATCCTTATAAATTATTATCCATGTTATATTTTTCACAGTAAAGTCATTATCGTTGTGTATTAATGTTGACTTCACTTAGTGAAGATGTTTGCCATTGGGCCGACCAAACTTGCGGGAGTAGGCACAGTGATCATAGCCATGTATCTTTGTAGGTGCTGTAAGTGCATGGCTGCGGACATCAGTGTTCTTAGTAATGGCAACCTGATGCACGATGGGTCCGGAAGCGGCGGTCTATAGTATGCAGTCATGGCTTGTATTTTTGTAGTTGTTTTCATGTCTCAAACCCATAACATAAGATCATAAGATGATAACTCTACTGTTATACCAAAGATCACCTTCTATAAATAATTTTAGTAACAAAACTAATTTTCTGCTAGCCACTGAGGGATCGAACTTTGGACTGAAGACTCGGATCTCAGCCTTAAACAAAGGTAAGGAAAGAAGCAAAGCCGAAAGTGAGGCAGGTGATAGTGGCACACATACCGCAGAATGTCTCTTGTTGGACTGGAATCCCAGTGGAGAAGGTCTCTATTGATGAGTCCGAAGGTCTTCTCCAGATGCAAGAGGCGGTACCCACTTGTACATTGGACAGTATAACGCTGTAAAAGCTATCAGTCGTGCCATCCGCCGAGCTCGTGTTGGCCCCAGAAACGCCAACCGCCGACTTGCCAGCTTCATATTTTCTGGACCAACAGGTGTAGCAAAAACTGAACTGGCAAGGCACTTGCTGCTGACTATCGGTCGTGCCATCCACTGTGCTCGTGTTGGTCTCCAGGTTCATTGGTTCACCACCTGTACCAAGTAGAATAGGCACAACTGTTTCTTTTGTTCCTGCTTGTAGAGCCTAAAAGCAGAAATAACTGAAATGGAAACTTGTTTGGATAATCCTGTTTCATCTTCATTGATTCTAATTATGGTTTGATCTATTTAGAAAGACATCAGACTCTTTCTATAACAACTCAATAAAAGAGTTCCCTAACAGATTCACTGCTTGTTCTGACCGTTGTATCTCCATTGAAGCCTGGAAAATTTAGAGATCCTAACCACCGATATGATTCGTGATTCAAGTCCAAACCACTCTTCTTCCTGAATTTTGCTAACGGCCCATATTCCAACAAGAAAATCAGTAAACTAGGGTCGGTAGAATCATCCATGAGATAAGCCAGAAGATGAACAGTTTGAATCGCCGATCAATTACCTGAGGCTACATGCATTTTTAGTTGTTAAAGTTCATGTACTGATACACACACAAAGTTGGATGAAAGTTGTCTCACTTATTGCAAACCAAACTAAGGAAACCCAATATCAACTGAAAGACTTTCTTCTAGAGCAGTCCAAAGTTCAAATTCGACCTAAATTATTGAAGTGTAAGGAGCAACTAACACCCCATTGGCTGAGAACAAGTAAAAATGTATCATTTCCTTTGTCTTTTTCTGTTTTCTATTTTTTCTCAGCCAATAGAGTGTTAGCTACAGCTTACATCTGCAATAATTTGCTGTTGCTAACACCCCTATATATAATTTGATACCAACACTCCACTCTCTGATTTGGGCTGATATATGAAGGTCTCAAGGTCTCGGCTCAATATAATTAGAGGAATGCTAAACCAAAGCCTTGTACTTTTGCACGCAAAGAACCCACCTTTGGATGATCCAAGAGGATTTCTGTTTTAACGTGATGAGAATCACCTGTGGTTGATTGGGCTCGTACGTTCATTTGATTTCTTTTGACAATGATAACTAATGCTCCAAAAATCACGACCATTGAACGGATCTAGCACGTAAAAGAATTAATTCCATCTGATTCTTGGATGTGAACCATTTCCTTTAATTTGCATACTGAGAAACGTCTGCAATGATGCTTTAATTTGCATATGAGAAACGTCTGCATTGATGATAGAAAGTACATTATTCTGGATTGTAGAATTATCGGATCGGCATGTTCTTCAGACTCCTAAAGTTCATTGTTGGAGAAATCAAATGAATGGGCCGGCCTGCTCAACCAAAGGTGGAACTCATTGTGTCAAAGTTGGGTACAATCCTGCATGGTACTTAAAATATGAAGAATGTCTGAGGAAAAAAATAGTGCGAGTGTGGTTATCGGTTTACTTTTGCTTAATTAATTTTGTCAGCTTACCTTCAATGACCAAATGCAGCCCTCAAACACCAATTATGCAACGATGGTGACTCCAAAGCTAATAAGCACCACTGTGATTCCATTCCGATTCTCTTCGGAAGGAGTTCTACTACAGTCCAATAGGTTCGGAAAGATTTGGATCCAAACAGCTGCAGCGCACCACGTATCGTAAGAGGTCAGCATCAGGTTCTTTGATCTGGCCACTGACAATGTTAGGGAAGCAAACATGAGGCAGTATGGTGATCATGCCATTCATCCCGTAGCCGATTGAAGGCGATCGACATAAATTATCTCTCGGCGGTCAGCAAAACACATGTTTCATGTTAAGTTGAGGTGCTAGGAACTTAGGAGACATGAAAGCATCTTTTCTATGAATAGAAAAATAACTTATTTTGCCCGTTTGATGCACGAGCTTACGAAGTAATTCTTATTTTGTAGAGACCAAAAAAGAAAGCCAACAATGCATGTATAGAACTGCTAGCTGCAGATAACTGGCATCTCTTCTGAATACATTTGGCAGAAGATTCGAGTTGCTGTTTTATTCTTTGGCCGGGGGTTAGATGTAGGATAATGTGTGTGCTTGGTTTGCTTTGGAATTTGGCTTATGTAAAAGAGAGAAAACATACTATAGAGGGTAACAACGCCGAGGAGCATGCAACTCCTCCAACCTTTTTATAACAGATCCCACTATACCATTGATCTATGTCGCTCATCTAATTTCTCTAACCTTGGATGTCTATTATTACAAAAGTCATACTAACAGGTGAGCACTTTCTGTCAACCATTTGATGGGTTGTGATGGAATTGACTGCAAAGGATCAAAACCAAAACGGGAGATACAAGTTCGGTACAACAGGAGCGCGCTCTTCTATGGTAAAGTATGCAAACTTTACAATATTATTCTGAAATTTTTCTATAAAGTCAAGTTAAGTTAGCTTTGGCCCGTATATAATAACCATGGAAAGGTCTCTATTATGCTGCCATTTATTAGTGGAAATCCTAGGATTAAGAAGAAAAGAAAATAGAAGGAAAGAAACAAATAGTAACATGTAGTACTCTCTCATGAAAACGCACATTCTCGACATATTTCTATTGTTGAAATCAAGCATCATAAAGAGCATTGACTAATTTAGCAAACCAATTTTGCAATGCTTGTGTTCATAAAGTAACTTATTTAAGTGACAAACTCTTTTCCCACCCTTTCCAGAGAAACCTGGTGAAATAGTCAGACAAACTTCCTCGTGTAGATCTCCATGAAGCAATGCCTAATTAACATCCAATTGATGGATTAACCAGTTCGTAATAGCATCAATAGCTAAGAAGCAACGAACAAATACAAGCTTTGTCATTCGTACAAAAGTTTTATGGTAGTCAGGTTCTTCTCTTTGGTTGTAACCCTTGGTGATTAACAAGACGTGCTTTATATCATTCAATGCTTCCATCAGCGCAATGTTTAATCTTATAAACCTATTTGAAGCCAATAGATTTCTTTCCATGTGGAAAATCCATGAGAGTTCGAGTGTTACTTGGTTTAAGTGCTCGGATTCAGTAGCCATAGCATCTTGCCAACGCGGGTCCTTAAAGGAAGCAGGTTCTGACATGGAAGAAAGAGCTACTAGAAAGGCACGATGAGACGTAGAAAGTTTATTATAAGTAAGAAATCGATCAAGTAGAAAGTTTGTACCTTTGCCTGCTGTCACAAAGGTTGTTGGTTGGACAGTGCAGGGCACAGTGGTTGAAGAGCAAATAAAATGTTGGAAGTGAGTTGGCAGTTTTCTATCTTAAGGAGGATTTAGTTGCGAATGCTCAAAATGATGGATAGGTGAGGTTAGTGGACATGAAGAGCTGATGTCATTGCCATTTTCTAAGTTAGCATTAGACAAAGATGAAATGATTATTGAAATTTTGTACTTAGAATCAGCAATTGGCAATGGAAGGACTGGAGAATCGACACCCATTGAACTATAAGGTGGAAATGGAAAGATAGTTTCATCAAAGACAACTTCTCTACTAGTAAGGATGGAATCAGAATCAAGATCATAGACTTTGTGTCCCTTTTGAGCATAAGAATAAATAAGGAAAACACACTTGCGTGCTCTAGCTTCAAACTTTTTTCCATGAGGATCATGATAATGCGCATAACACCAGCAAACAAAAACTGGAAGATGCTTATAGCTAGGCTTGTGTTTGAGGTGTTTTCCCATTAAGAACAGGTGTAGGGGCATGATTGATAAGATTGGCTGCAATAAAGATACATTCACCAAAAAATATAAGAGAAAGATTAGCTTGCAACCGTAATGTGTGAGCTACTTCACGAAGATGATGGTGATTGCATTCAATGACACTATTTTGTTGTGGCGTTCCTACATAAGATCATTGATGTAGAACTTTATGGTGCAAGAAATAAGATTGCATGTCATGCGACAGAAACTCACTTCCATTATCAGATTGAAAAGCTTTAATGTGACAGTGAAATTGGGTGATAATTAAGCTAAAGAAAGATTCTAGGATGCTTTGAATTTCAGGGTAATTCAGCACTAAATATACCCATGTGCAACGTGAAAAGTCATCGCAAAGTTAAAAAATAATGTGCACCAGAAATAGAAGAAATTTGATATCCACCCCAAATATCACAATTTATCAAATAAAATGACCATTACCCTTTACTGAACTATTTATGAATGGTATAGCCAAAGGACAAACATCTCAATTAATATGCTCAAAGTAAATCTCGTCTTCATACGGAGACAACGAAAGCAAACGTGAGTCAAACAAATAACCTAAACACCAATACTAGAGATTGAATGATTGAGGCAACCATGCTCATCATCATCATCAAGACCTTATCCCAATTAGGGGCCGGCCTGAGGTAACATGCTGAAACTGCAATTTTTTGCAATGGTGAGATCAAATAATAGAGACCACTATGCTCTTTACCTAATCCAATGATCTTAACACAGAAATTAAGAAAGAAAATGACAACATAATTATAGATTTTACAATTTCACTCACAGACATGAGGTTATACTTAAATGAGGAACACAAAGGACATTTGTGAGGTTCATATAAGAGGAAAGACTAGTATTACCAACATAACTAATAGGTGAAGCTACACCACGTGGAAGATGCACCAGTTGTGCATTAGAATATGGTGTAATAGAAGAAAATGATATTGAGGAGGGACTCATGTGGATTGTTGCACCAGTATCGATGATCTATGAATCAGAAATTTTTGAGATAATAGAACAACATATGGAAGTACCTGCAATATTAACTTGCGGTTTTGAAGTTTCTGGAGAAGAGAAAGGAGTTATTGATATTGATCTGGTATCAGCAAAAGCAAGATTTTGACAGAATTTGAGTTTGATTTTATAGCCATTATGTTTGATGTGCTGGGCTTTGAAGGGTAGCTATGCTTAATTTTTATAGTTGACATTTTATGTTTGTCCAATCTTCTCACATTGTGACGACCAGGATTAATTTAAAGACTTCAAATAATATCTTTAAATAAAGTAAAAAATTTTATTGTTACTCTTTAAAAAGCATTTTTTCAGAACCACAATAAATTATGATTTTCAAAACCTCCATCTTCAATTATCCATATTCATATCATAAAATTTCTTATAACTTATCATAACTACGAAATAAAAGAAACCAGTCAGGACCACTGGTCCACAACACAAATATAACGATTCAACCAATTCAACTTTAGTAAATAAAGTTAAATAAATGTATCACAATTTCTCATACATGACATTTAAACTAACAAATTGTTCAACATTATGAGTAAAGTTCTTGATACATACACTGAACTAAAATATAAACTCAAATACAATTCTCCAACAGCTCTATCTCAGTGCCTGGATCCTTCACTTGAAATGCTGGTTGTAAGGGGGTGACTACAACTGCTCGCCGCGAGAATTACAAGACTAGACAAAACCATATCAAAATAAAATTATATTGATATGCAATATAAACCATTGATTAATCTTTCTAGTTTGATTAAACTCCATCATATGTCAAATCATCAATATCCACAAACCTTTGTCACATATGTCCAAATTGTAGATAATAAATTTTAGTCATACATTGAAACATCGATATCAATAAAACTCGTTCATATACAAAACATCAATAGCATCTGTAAAAATATCCAAGTATGAAATAACATACCGAAGCAGTTAGTATGGTCATTAACCCTCGAGGATAAACCACATAAAATACATGTCTTACCTAAAATACATCTTCACAAATCATTGCCTACCAACAAGCAAGGGCTCTGCTATGCGTCAATAGCATGACCGGATACCTCGGATACTACATAACCTACATGAGAAGGAACGGATCAATACAAAATGGAGTCTATCCCATGTCCTCCATCCTTAAAGCATATACTAGCATCTAATATCATAAAGGAACCAGGGGCCAAGTTGGTCCTATGTCATATATAGTTAGCATAAGTATCTAGTCGACTACTCAACAAGCATAAAACATATCTGAAGAGTCTAACCGACTACTCGAGTCATATCCAAACCTACTATGGATGCCTAACTGGTCATCCAACCAGCCTACACATACCTTCTAGCATGTCAATGAAATCTCAACAAAAATAAATCAATAATACCATATCCCAAATATTTCTATAATTATTTATAGTTGTCAAGAAAAGTACTTTTCAAATTGATTGATAAAATCTATGCACACTTTAAACATCATCTTTGTGCTCTTATAAGAATATATATGAGTCACACATTTTTGCTTTGCTATGCTACTAATACTTGTATTTGCTCTGCTATTCTGCCCAAGCCTGTCTAAGGAATATTTACAAGGAGTAAAACACAAATAATTTTTTTCAGTATCTTTTTAAGAGAACCGCCTAGGATTACAACTAAAAAGATGAAATGATTTTTCATTATCTCAATTGAAATAATCAACCTCCCATACAAAAGAGTATATCCTATTCCTCCATATCTCATATGGGTTTCACAATTATTGGAATTGGTTCGATAACGGATACTTGAATAAGAATATATATGAGTTATTAATAATTCTCTAAATGCCAAAATCCTTATGAAATGCCTTGGCTAAGGTTTATATGCTTACCCTCATAACACATCTACATCTACCTGAAATACATTAACTCATTCTTTTGTATAGTCAAAATCATTTCAGAAACTTGTCATATTTAAAATCGTATAAATATTGATGCGAACAATAATAACCTCATTAAGTATCCATGCAATAGCTATCATTTAATTATGAAGATTAAATAGAAAAATCAGCATTATATTTATCTTTCAAATTTTAAGTTCTATGCTAAAATTTCTAGTGTAGTTTTGTAATATCCTTAATTTTTAGGATAAAATAGGAAATTAATAAATAAATTAAAATAAAAATTTATGGATGAAATTTTTTCCTGAAAATATAAGAATTAGAAAGTGCTCGTCGATACGAATCCAACGCCACCAAGAACGCAAAAAATGGAGCTCAAACGAGGGAGTTATGAGCCGTCAAAGTTGTAAGGGCAAATTGGTCTTTTAACAGAAACGTGTTACACAGGGGTCCAAATTGATAATGGCACCCCTGTCTACACACATCTCTACCAGTCCGGCGAAATCGCAGGAGAGACATGGGAAGAGACATGTGGGGAAGAGTCTCTAAAACCCTATATCTATGCTCCTCTAGGAGCCAAAATGCTCCACTATTGAGCATTTTCTCTGAGTTTTACGCAGAACCCTAGCCTGAAAAGATTTCATTTTTTCGGCGAGTGGAACCCCGGCAACACGAGCAACCACGGCTAGGTGCAAGGTAAGCCTTAAAACTCTATTTTTTAGTATTTATTAAATAGAGAAAATAATAAGAAAACCATTTAAAAATTTGAAAAAAATCAGATTTTTTTTAGGAACTTTAGGCACGCTACTATTGGAGCGTGATTTCACGGACCAAAACTCTTCCGTTTAGAAATCGCACCGTCCAACTAGTGCACAAGAGACCCAAGAGCATACCCTTTAAATTTGGGAGTGATCCAACGGTGGATTTCTCCAGAAAACCCAAAAACCAGTACCTAGGGAGGATTTTAGGAACTTGGGAAAAATCGTTTAAAAACCATAGTTTTTGAAAATTTAGTGCAAAATGAGGGCATAAATGGATTCTAGAGAGAATTCTGAAGAAAATGGAGCAAAAATCACGCAAAACGGAGCTCTGTAGCTCCGCCGGAGGCGACCGGAATTCGGTCATCTTCTCTGGTGTCGTCAACGGCGTCGGCGCCCTGGCGCTGACGCCAGGACGCACTCGGTGATGCCTGAGAGACGACGTCACACGACGTCGCACACGTGCGGGGGAGAAGCCAGTTGGCTATCGCAGCGGCGCGTCCTGGCGACCGTGACGCACGCGCGCGTCCCGTGCGGCGTCTACGTCAGCGTGCGTCTTCGTGCGCCAGTGTATGCCGATGTAAACCGGTGGAAAAGAGGTGCCGCCGGTATAAACCACCTTATGGTGGTCTGGCAGGCCCCATTTAAGTGTAGTTTTCACAAAAACTTGATTTTTGGGAGCTAAAGAGGTCCAAATCACGATCCGAAAGAGGCGTTGTGACCGTATTAACGACGCGGACCTAGTTTTAACTTAAAAACTTAGAAATGACAACTTTTTCTTTAGAAAAATTTTAAAATAGTGATGTGACATGTACAGGTGCACGTGAATATACCAGTTAAAGGGAGTTATTAGCAAGCTAGTAGTCTCACACTGAGGTAGGTGATGACAACTAATGTTTTGCCTTGATTTTTAAACCATGTTTAAACATAGCATCATGTGTGATTGTGTTTTAAAATGCAATTATTATTTACCGTGGATTTCATGCTACATTGCGTACAGGATGGTTATTCCAAATTGAAATCTTTTACTGAATAAACTTATTTCAAATGCTTTTACAAGCATGATGTTAATTTATTATGCTTAATTAGACACTTATTTCTTATTATATATATAGAAAATGCATGGATTTACATGGAAATGAGAATAGAGGCTTATTAGCTGGTCCTTTGATAGGCTAACCCCAGGATGAGGGGCATGTCTTGGGGATTGCAAGCTATAAGTGCTCTTGAGTTTTAGCATATACATATGATTTCCGTGTTTTATATTTGATGATGGGTGCTCTCGCCCGGTGGGCGTCATGCTAGGAGGGATAGGGCCTACCACCCACCTTCCGAGATTATGATGTGATGAGTTTGTGATATGATAGACACCTGCCCATAGATGGCATTCGGTAGGGGTTTGGTAACATGGATAGTCCACACTACCGCCCGAGCCTTTCCATGGGGACGGACGCTAAGTCTCCCGTTATGGTGTCGACGGGAGCGGCGGTGGTTGATACCCATGGAGGGTTGCCACCGCAAAGATGATGGCCCATATTCTTATTATGTGTGCATGTATGATGAGCATGGTTATGGATGATATGCCTGGGTGTGACGACACTCAGAGGTTGACTACGTGTACTCTTGATCAGGGATGTTAGTGCGATGTGGTGGGACCCATTACCTTAGGGTGCCCTTATTCTTGTTGTATGCTCCATTTTATTGATTCATGTCATGTTTTAACTCCGTAAATTTCATGTTTTAGCATATGGAATAAATTAGCATTTATTGAACATGGCATTATGATATCACTATCTTCATAAATGTTAGATTTTTCATCAGTATTGTTCATTATTTCTTGCATTTATTACATTAATTGTCTATGTACCTACACAAGCGATAGCTTACTGAGGCATTGCTTTGTTTTGCAATTCCTTAGATCTCGAGCGTGATAACAGGAAAGGCAAGGCTGTTGAGAAGCCGTGAGAGCTGCTGAAGAACATTTTTCTATAGTGTTAGACAGTGATGTGAGTCATTAAACAGGATTATCATTTGAATTTTTATTATGGACTGCATATTTTATATTGGGATGTGATTTAGATCTTTGGACATATGTTGGACATTTATATGGGATGTTATGATGGATAGACCCTGGGCCATATTATTATTGTTTTTTGGACGTATATTTGATTTAAAATAAAGGCGCCTATTTATTTGACGTTGATTTCTACATGGATTATTTATTTATGTTTAAATTACATATACGCCATTTTGAGAAAGGAAAAATTAACACCCGGAGTTTTAAGATAGGTTTAGTAAAATGTTAAATAAATCTTTTCTCATGGGATCCCAAATGCTCTTATTTAAAATGCCATTATAAAAAATAAAATAAAAAATTGTCTTGAAAATCCGGGGTGTTACAAGTTTATTATTCTATAATAATTAGTTTTATAAACAATAACCTTAGGCATGCTATAAGTTAAATTCTATATAAGGTATAATATCATTATTTGCATTTTAACTTAATTAAATTACTTTCCCTGTGATTTATTATAATGACTCCAATTTTGTAATATTGAAATTCCAAGTTAAGCAATGAAAAGATCAGTTTTTGAAGATAAGGGCATTTTAGTTATTTCACTATTCACCTTGACTGAACCCAAAAATTTGGTCCTAAAAATGGTTCCATTAATACGTCTTAGAAAAATAAATCCAACGAGACCAAAATCACCTAAAACGGAGTTAAAATGAGCAAGTTATGGCCCTTTGAAGTTCAGGGGCAAAAATATAATTTTATTTAAAAAAAATTACCCTACAAAAACACAGGGGCCCGTTTTGATACGGGCACCCCTTCATCTTCAACCTCTAGAGGGTTCTAGAACGGCTGTGATTGAAGGAGAAATCACCGCCATTCTGGAGGTTTCTCCACCGCCATTCAAAGGCGGTGAGAGCCCCCTCCAAAACCCTCTCTTAGCTCTATAAATAGAGCTCTTGGGCGCCTCTAATGGTAGCTCAAAACGTTGAAGAAAACCCATCATGGAGCATTGACCTAGAGGAAAAAACAAGGAGAAAAACCCAGCAAAGAGCCAGGTACGCCCAAGATCCTTCAAAACCCATCTCCACCATAGTTCTAAGGTCAATTTCCCTAGGTTTTTGCATGAAAAACCATGCAAAATGGAGCCCTAGAGACTCACCAAGGACCTAGGGACGTCTAGGGTCGAACCAGGGTGTCCTGAGGACGCCCCGGTTCCCCAACGAGCAGGACATTCTGTTTGAAAAACCAAACGGGCGCGTCCCTGGATGAGCCCGCAAAAGAGCCAGTCGGGCGGAAAACCCGGCCCGTCTGCAGACGCGCCGGCTGAGGCGCACTCCGCAAACGCGTAGTGAGCTAGCGCTAAGGTTTCTCGTTCCTTAAGGAAGCCGAGGAGCGCGACGCAGACGCGCAGCGCCCTAGCATTTCGTTTTTTTTCATTCTTAAGACCCTATGTACGTGTGACACTAAAACGCTTATAACCTGAGATCTAGAGCTCCGATTGAGGCGCCGCAAAAGGCGTTATGTCCGTGTCGACGAAGCGGAAACATCAAAACTATAAAATCCCTAATCTAGGCCCAATCAAAGCTGGGAATGACCCTTAGAATAGGATGGTGGCGCATGGCCACTAGAACTTTGGAAAACTAAGGATACCAAGGCCCAATTAGGACCTTAGGATACCCATAGGCATAGGGATGGACCCCTAATGCCTAAGTAATAAGACCAATTACTCTAAAACCCATAAAAGATAGGCCAAACTAACCTTGATTCCCCAAACCATGATCAGGAGCGTCCGAGGACAAAAAGGGTTAGCGCAACCTAGTCAGGTAGGTGCTCTATCACTATTAGATTCTTTTAAAAGAACTATTATTATTTTGAGAACATATGTTTTAAGTATATGACTTGTTTAGCATGACTTAATTCAGCATACATGTGATAAATGCTTTGCACATAGACATGTTTTGTAAATGATAGCATATACATTATGCACATATATGTTTTGCAAATAAGTGCATACATTGCATGATTTAAGTACTTGCAAAGATTGCATGTCCTTGAGGGTTGCCAAAAGATGTTGGAGTGCCGAGGGCTAGGCAGTTGTGAGGGACCCAAAGAGGACATGTTTTAAAAAGAGGTTTTGACTTATTTGATCTTATGTGATTTGGGCTAGTAAGCCCGTGGGTGCTATGCCGAGGGGTCTGGGTTGGCCACCGGCCTCTACCACTATTAGGTGGATGGGTACCACGCCCAAAAAGAGGCAAGTCCCTACGTCGACTGCATGTGGTACAGGGGGCTACCACTGGTGTCACGACACTGGGTCGACGTGTCATAGGCCCCGTGGAGGCTATGACCGAGTGTCCTCAGGTACCCGGGGACCACACGGCGAGGAGGTTGTGGGCATAGTGGACCCTATGGTTTGATTATTTATGTGCATTGCATATGGCATGATATGAGGTTGGTCGACCATACCATACTAGAGATCCATGAGTTGGATTCCATGAAGCATCTTATGCATATCATGATGTTATGATATATATGTATATGATACTTTCGATTTTGGATTATATGATCCTTTAAGTCGTTAGTATTTCAGTTTAACAATGGATTTTAATATCGATGTTGCACTTGAGTATTCAACATACACATGTTTTAAATGAGCATATGATTTTAAAACATCTCATGCATTATAAAACTAGTAATGATAGGCTTCTACTGAGTATAGTATATACTCACCCAATCCTCAACATTTTTCAGACACCAAGTAAATACTTAAGGGCAAGGAATGCTTGTACTAGAACATAATTTATATTATTTACATTTTCCTTCAGCGTGCATTAAAACTTTAATCAATTGAATCGTAAGCATATATCTAAGTTAAGATCTAAGGCCATATTTGATTGAACATTTTATTTTATTTTTTTAATGTGTAAGAGGTATCAAAACATAATCTATATTATTTATGTTTGCCTTCATCTTGCATTAAAACTTTAATCAATTGAATCATAAGCATATATCTAAGTTAAGATCTAAGGCCATGGTCTCCTAATGAGAAATCAAAGTTACTTCTGGAATTTCATGTAAAACTCAGTAAAAATTTGAAGATACAGTTAACTATTTCTTTTATTAGTGTCATGATAGTATACACCATTGTCATAGATCATGCGCTACAAAAACTTCAATGCATTTGAGTGTGAAATATGTTATTTTCTTATTCTAATGACAATGATTTGGTATAAAAGTCTTCTAACTAGAGGGCCAAATCATAGGTGTACAACTTGACTAAAACCGAAATCTACCCATGCATAAAAAAATGCAACTATAATCCATTGTAATATAACATGAGAAAAAATAATAATAATAATTGTTCAACAATCATAAACATTATGTGCACTTTATAGATTTATATAAAATGCATGAAATTATTGCCCTAAGATGATATTAATTTTTAGATGATTCAATTGTCCATACAAAGTCCAAGAGATTTAACATTTACATTGTAATGACCTAAATTTTGGAGAAATTTTGTATAAAAACCAACCATGATATTGGCTCGTTGCCAACGATATTGTAAGTTGGTCTATTTTGGGAATGAATATATGTTTATTATATGTTTAAGAGTCTTATTAGGTGGTTGAATTTTGATCTAAATTCACATAGGAAACTTAGGAATTTGTGAATAAAATTAGTGCCACTAGATGCTACATGCAAAATGAAATCCAACGCCTCAAAGAATGCCGAAAATGGAGCTTGTATGAAGAAGTTATAGGCGTTAGAAGATTGAGGACATTTTTGTAAAATGCACCTAAAAAACGAAAAAGGTCAAAACTACAGGCGGCCGTTGTGATAACGGCACCCCATTGTCTTCCTCCTGCATCCCGATTTCTCCAAAAACACTCTCTCTCTCTCTCTCTCTCTCTCTCTCTCTCTCTCTCTCTCTCTCTCTCTCTCTCTCTCTCTCTCTCTCTCTCTCTCTCTCTCTCTCTCTCTCCTGATTTTTCCAGAACTTCTAACACCGCCTCTGTAAGGCCGTGCCAGTGAAAATGGCAGCATCGCCGTAGGACGGCACCGCCTTCCTTCTCCTATAAATCTCCCCCCACTCCCCCTTCCCTAGCATAGCATTTCCGGCTCAAACCATACCGTCTTCGGCAGCGTCCCATGCGTGAGACCCACTCCATCTCGAATTCACAAGTACGGTTCTCTCTTTCCTCCTCTTTTTCCCCTCCATTGTCCCTCACAATCCTGCCAGATCTGGCATCTCCCAGCTGAAGAACGCATTAGGAAGATGGGTTCGTTACAGAACCCTAGGCCTACGACCAGGGTGCCGTTCCGGGCTGGCCAAACCCTTCCCCCCTTTCTGCTTCCTTCCCATCTCAGATCCTCGCCGGATCTGGGAATATTTTAAACCGAAAATCACCGGTCTTCTAGGAAGAGAACCAGACGGGTGAAAACCTGGAGAGAGAGAGAGAGAGAGAGAGAGAGAGAGAGAGAGAGAGAGAGAGAGAGAGAGAGAGAGAGAGAGAGAGAGAGAGAGAGAGAGCGCCTCCCAGGGGGGGCACGGGCGTCCCAGGGGCGCACGAACGTCCCCAAGTGCACGGCACGGTCCAGGGGGCGCACACACCCGTGCCAAGCTCCCTGGGGGCTGTCCTTGAGCACGCTTTGAGTGCGAATAGTTTTCTTAGCTCGACCAGGACTCATGGGATGTCGTAGGAGCCAAAGCACGCCGTAGCTACCCCTAAGATGCGTCCGCGCAATGCTGTCCACAGTGCACACCCTGGCACACCATTCAGATATGCTCACATGACCCAACCTGGTTGCGGTGCGACCAGGGCGCACACGTATCCTAGAAACCGAGCGCCTCCCAGGGGGGGCACGGGCGTCCCAGGGGCGCACGAACGTCCCCAAGTGCACGGCACGGTCCAGGGGGCGCACACACCCGTGCCAAGCTCCCTGGGGGCTGTCCTTGCGCACGCTTTGAGTGCGAATAGTTTTCTTAGCTCGACCAGGACTCATGGGATGTCGTAGGAGCCAAAGCACGCCGTAGCTACCCCTAAGATGCGTCCGCGCAATGCTGTCCACAGTGCACACCCTGGCACACCATTCAGATATGCTCACATGACCCAACCTGGTTGCGGTGTGACCAGGGCGCACACGTATCCTAGAAACCGTAGAGCGCACATTCTAGAACCGTGGAGTGCAAGACCCTAGGCACTACATTTGGGTCGTCCATTAAGGCACGACCTTGTAAAATCCAGTTTCAGAGACTATATAACTCCGATTGACGAGCCAAAAGGACCGTTGCGTCCATAATTTTGACACGGACCCAATTATACAATAAAATGTAGGACATGCTTAGATAAAGAGCAACTTAAAATTATCATAGAATAGCCCCTAGAAACCAACATCATATGACCTTTACCTATGAGCTTAAAAATAACGCCTAGATATTATGTTTATACATCATTCAGGACCTTACCAAGATATTCTCGGACTCAAAGTGAAGATGGGCACGAGCTAAGTAACAACGCATAAGGTAGGTCGTCTGATCCTACTCTGTTTTCAAAATACATTCCAAACTTTCATATGCTTTTATTACTATATTGGGCATGTGATTTAAACCATGTTGTTCTCATACAAGTATGCGGGACCTGTTTTCATGACTTATATATATGCTGTTGAGAAGTAATGTTTTTATATGCAAACATGTCTTCATATTAGCATAAAGTGATTTTTATGCATGGCTCGCATGTCTTGGAAAGAAATGCATAAATTGCCTTATTTACGAAGATTGAGATTGGATCATTTGGATAATTGCATATCCCCGAGGGTTGCCAAAAGACACTGGAGTGCCCAAAAGACGCTGGTTAGGCAGTTGTGAGGGTCAGGCAATGTGAGGTACCCAAAGAGAACATTGAAAATGATTGCATAAATTACATGATTTGCGATGATTGAGCTTTGGCTTTATCTATAGATGCTTTTGGGCTATTGAGCCTAATGGGCACTATGCTAAGTAGGTAGATCGCCAAATGAGGCAACCTGCGTAGGGATAGTAGGTAGATCACAGAATGAGGCAACCTGTATAGGGAATAAAACCCTGAGTTCCAAGTAGGCAGATCGACAAAGGAGGCAGCCTGCGGTAGGAATAAAACCTTGAGTTCTAAGTGGGCAGATCACCGAAAGAGGCAGCCTGCGGTAGGAACAAAACCTCGAGTCCCAAGTGGGCAGATCGCCAAAAGAGGCAGCCCGTGGAGGAGCATAGTGACCCTATGATTTCAGTTGTACTAATATACATATAACATTAAGATGGTCGTCAACGAGTACTCGTGACCAGATGACTTGAGACCCGGTGCATATTACTTTGTGATGCTAACATTTGCCTCACATGAAGACTATTTTAAATATTTCTTGATCGTTTTATATGATGCATTGATTTGACGTAGTGAATCTATTGATTTCGACGTTCTGAAACTAGACATACTGTTAGTGTTGCATACTGAAGTTTGATAAAGAATTTCAATAGATGACATAACTTACATTTTATTTGTACAAATGCACACCTATCACAAATGTAGCATTCCCGATGTTTTTCATGGAACCATTTTGAACTCTGTATGATGCATTGCTGTGTTTTCAAAAAGGGTAGTGTCAGGTTACCTACTAAGTATGTTAAATACTCAACCCAATCTATTATTTTTCAGATCAAACAAAGTCCAAATAGAAGGAGGATCAGGAGGCGTTAGAAATCAAGTCAAGTAGGCAAAAGTAAGACTTAATTAGTAATTTCTTTTGGTAGCTACTGTAATCTTGATTATAAGTATTTGTTATAGCTGTGGCTGTGACTAACAATCCTGGGAGTAATTACTTGTTTTGATTTGGTTTATAAATTTCCATGGCACTATGCATTGAGCGTTCATTTTAACACTCAGGCTCTTTCTATAATGTTTTTTGAAAAAGAAGAAATTTTTCCTGCATTCTTCTGCATAAATTGTTTTAAAACTAGAGATCGATCTCGCTATGTTTTTATAAAATTGCATCCAAAAACCCGAGTCGTCACATACATACTATAAGATGTAATGCTATTCTATACATGATGAAAATTTCTAAATCATGCAACTTTAATCTAACGCTAAACAATTTTTTTTTTTTATTTTAACAAACCAAAACATCATAAAGTGGAAATGTTTAAACAAGTAATCCTCAAATCCACTTACCTCTTACCTTATTTCTTTGTTGGATCCTTTGATCTCGTTCAAGATGTATTATTTATCGGTTTTCAAATAACTTCTCTAATTAGATTGGACAATCCAAAGTCACATACCCCAAATGACTTAGAGAAATCTAAGGTGAAATTCATCTCTTCACCATCATTTTTTTTTTCTTTCCCTCTTCCAATCACACGCGCTCTTCCTTTCCTTTTTCTCCCATGCTATTCTCCTTATTCTCCCCAGCTATTCCATGCAAATCTTCTTTCCTTTCTCCAAAAAAGTTTTCATGCAGTTACCTCTTTCCTATTCCATTGTTTTTGTTTTATTTGATTTCTTTCATACAATTTCGTCTTAGTTGGTTGTACAACTTTTCATTCTCTTTATTTCTTGCCATGTGGCTAAATCTAATTGGCTAAAATAATCACAATTTATGAAGTCTAAACCTCTCCTAAATAAGTCGCCTTTAAAACCGCTTAGCTACACTTAGCTTAGGTTGTCTATTTTCACCAAATTGAAGTTTTAATATTAACTTTGCTTTGAAACTACACTTATTATAAATGCACTATAATGAACAACCTAAGCTAATTTAAGCCTTTAAGCCATACACCTCTAATAGATTAATCACTCATCTAATTCCACAAATATTTATGAATCTATATTTTTTCTTAGAAAAATGTAGGCCATTACACACATACTCACACTTAGGATGAGATATGGCATGACCTTTACCTTTAATATTGGTTGCACTAAAGGCAACAACATGTGGGGTGTGAGAAACTTGAATTTCTCGTTGTTCTCTTCTTGCAAAAGTAGTGAGTACAACTTGCTAATACTTGGTAAAGGCTTCATAGTAAGGATTTGACTATAGAAAGCACTATAAGAATCATTTAGCCCGATCAGAAACTGCATAACCTTCTCTTACTACTGAGAAATCAGAAAGTACTTTGAGAACACCTCAAGTGCATGTAGGTTTTGTAATGTTAGATGCAAGTCCGTCCCAATATCCTTTGAGTTTTGTGAAATATATAGTGATCGAAGTTTGATCTTGCTTATGAGCAATAATATCTTGTTTTATGTGATAAATACGAGGAGCATTACCTTGATAAATGATCATGAAGATATATCCAAACCTGCTGATGTGCTCACGTATATGCTACGATGATTATTAGCCTCCCCATAAAAGTGACAGAAGGATCAACCACAAACCTATTCATATAACGGTTTCAAATTTCCATTGCTTCCATAATCAGTTGCAAGTCTCCCACAATTTGTAAATTTGAAGTACCCATTTTAAATGCCAAATCAAGTCAAAGAAATAAGGATGACAATTATGCCCCATTATTTGATTGATATCTCAGATCAATGCTATAGCTAGCCTGCAATAAATTGTCCTCGATCATTTCACATAATTGTCCACAATAAATAAACATTGGAGTTTAATATTATAAGAAAATAAGTAGCAAAAATCCAATAGAGAGATTTTACAGATTTGTGAAGAGAAAAAAACAGATAGAATAAACTTTTAAAAACTCAAAAAGAAAAAAGAAAAGAAGAACAAGTATAATGCCTAAGATTTTATAATTGAAGGCTTTTATTTAGAAAAGCCTCCTAAGAGTAGGAGGAAATTCTCGTAGGAATTGATAGGTACTCCCATGCCAAATATGGTGTTTCTTGACAAAGTAATCAGGATAGAGATAGTTTTGTTATCTCGTAACTTAATCCTCTGCCACTAGCCAATTCATCTATTCTGTCACTCGACATATGGCGAGATCAAACAATGTTGTTAATTTAACTAAGAAATTACAACAGACACTAACTTTTTCTTACTTGGGTCCCAGCTGCTTGGTGATCTAAACTGTTGATCTTATGAGCAACATATTTACCTATTTTGAATAGTAAAGGATTATTCATTCAGAAAAGGAGAAATATTTAAAAGAAAAAACAATGCCAAAGTGGTTAATTTGGTAGAACCACGCAGCTAACAGTAAACAAACTACCAGTGTAGAACAATATTGATGTTTAACCATAAGTGCACGGGCTATTGTAGTGTAGCTTATGCAAGTACGAGTTGATCCTATGGAGACTTGACTTAAAAAGTAGGAATTTCAATAAAATTTAATTATCTAAAATTAAAAACTAATTACTAAAAATTATTAGAAATATTAAAATTATAATCAGAGTTCAGATTTAATTAAGTCCTCAAAATTATAGAATTTACAGTTCCTAAATAAAACAAATAATAAGAAAAAAAAACTACTTCTCTAGCTTATATCTTCATATATGATCTTCTGCGAGATAATCAGCCTTTTCAAATATCTTTAGCACATCCTTGGTTAGAGATCTACCAATTGAATTTGTTAGATTCCTCAAAATCATCAAGATCTAGGCTAAATTGTAATGTCAAGATTTGGACAGCTCAAATTGATTTTTAGATTTCAGATAGAAGATCAAAAACGTCAATTAGGTCTAGGGATGTCCTAAGAATGAAATTGTTAAGTTAATTTGAAATCATTTGAAAAAAGAAGGAGAAATTGAAGATGCTTGGTTGATTAAGGCTAACCTATTAATTGGGTTAGGCCTTGATTGATCTGGTATGGATTGAGTAGTTCATGAATAAGCAATATGCAGATAAAATAAAACTGGAACAAATAAGGACACAAATGTAATTAAAGTAAAAGGACAGATATGTAATTAGATTTAAGGGCAAAATAGGAATTTGATTAAAATCTGGTTTTTAAGAAAAAACCAGATTAGAACCCCGACGAAGGAGAACGCCGGAGGAGGGAGAAGAGGGAGCCGGAGGAGAAGGGGGAAAGGGAGAGGAGAAGAGAGGAAAGGAGGGGGGAATAAGCAGGAGGAAACCCGTGTTGGGTTTCCTTCTCCGGGATATCCGGAGCGAGAAAAAACCCGAAGACGCAGAGACGCCGGAAATGGAAGAGGAGAAAAGGAACCTGGGGTTGACCGGCGACGGCACTGGTGCATGGAGGAGATCTGTTAAGAAGATGGGCACGCTATCCAGCCTGGCTGAGGAGGTCCGGCCTGTTGGCTGCGTGTCTGGTGTGGGCTCCTTCCTGTTCTGGAAGTGGAGGCGCGACCTGGAGCTGGGTGCGACCGGTGATGGGGCTGAGCGGTGAGGTGGGCAGAGCAAGAGAGGGAGATCCAAAGAGAATAGAGAGTGCGGTTGGGGGAAAAGGCTGGGGTTTGCTGGACTGCGTCTGTGCAATGGATGAACTCCGGTGCGTGTGGATGATGCCGGAAGTGGGGGAGAACGGTGGAAAGAGGTGTAGGCTGGCGTGCGATGAAGTAGGAATGGGAGAGTGAGCGTCTGGCGCCAACTGGCAGATGACGCCGGTACTGGACAAGGGAAATGATGCTACAGAGGTATGGTTTTTTCCGTGGAGGAGGATGATCCCGAGTGCCTTAGCAGGTGGGGTGATCATGGTAGAGAGGTGTGGACGAAGGGTGATTGGCAGACAGAGGAAAACAGAATAGGATGGGGAGTGATAGAAGGAGAGCGAGATAGCAGAGAGGAGGGATAAGGGATAAGAGAGAAACAGACAAGAAAGAACGTAGGAGAAAAGAGGGGATAGAAAGAAAGTTGAAGAAAGAGGGATGAGAAGAGAAGAGTAAAGACAGAGGGAGATTAGGAGCAGAGAGGGAAAACGAGAGAAAGAGAGAAGGGGGAGATAGTGAAAGTGCTGTGAAAAAAAGAGAGAACAAGGGAGAGAGATAGAGAGATAGAGAGAAAGAGGGAAGGTGGGAGTGAAGAAGAGGAGAAAGAGATGGTTGGAACGTAAGAGAGAGAGGGCAGGGAGAGACACATGGGAAAGAGAGATGGGAAGAGAAGAAGAAGAGATGAAGAGGGTGCGGTGCGGTGATGGAAGATGGAGAGGAAGCAGGGTAAGAGAGGAGGAACGTGAGTAAAGTTGTGAGAAGGATGGAATGAGGAAAAGAGTAGGAGAAGGGGGAAAGGATGAAAAGAGAAAGTAGGGAAAGAAAGAGTTATGCGTGAGTGTGAATAGAAAGTAGGGAGTGAGGGAAGAATAGGAAAGAGAGGTGAGGGAAAAGATAGTTGGAGAAAAAAAGAAAATGCAATGGATACGGTTGCCTTTTTCTTGTATCCTTTCTAATTTGAGCCTCTTTTATTTGGAAACTCTTCCATAATTAAAATTTGTCTTCTTGATGTTTTTCTTTTTTCTTATATGATTATCAATTAAACTCAATTGTCTTTTAAGAAATTATCACATTTATCTTTGTGAGTGATCTGCCCCATCCAATGCACTTTAAAATAATCTGCACTATTAATTTTTAATCATAGTCATCTATGTATCTTTTGGTTGATCTATAGAATAAAAGACTAAATTAGAATCATCTGAACCGTACATAAATCATCTAATGAGCTCTAATGATCATCTGACCATTAATTTTGACAAATTAATATTTGGATGGTCAATTAGAGCTAAATTCAAAATTAAGCTAAATTTTACAAATTTGAATGATTAGATGATCTAATTGAATGCTAAATTAAGGATATTTTGACCAAAATTAAATACTTAACAAACAACTAAAGCTGTAGATAAAACATAACTACATTTGCGCCCATCCGAAGTAATTGTTATTGGTTTGGTACTCATCCTATCAGCTCCTCTTTAAATGGCTTGGATCTAATGGATTGGAATGCATCTTGCGGGAACTTTAATGATCCAAACCATACGCCAAAATTCCACGCATCTAACACTTTAAACCTCTGATTTACAACCTTTAAACCGACAAATTGGAAATAAAAGAGCTGGCGATGATCCCAAAATCAAAGGCTTGGAACCCAATCAATGGTTTGGATCATGTAAAAAGAGTGGGGCCTACTCGTTCCCTGGTCCCATCATATTCATCATATATTCGCATCCACTATGCAACAGCTCCGGCGAAAGGGATCGTCGTCCTTTCTGTGGGGAGTGCATCTATCAAAACAAGACCTGTCAATATCACTCCCGAAAATGATAAAATGAAAATCCGCTAAAAATCGCGAGAAGTAGTGTTTTATAAGCGTCAGTGTCCTAAATTTTGGATCCATGCACTCTCTTCGCGGGAATCTCTCCGTGAAGGGGTTTCTGTCGCTTTCTCTCCTCCGCGCCCTCCTTTAAATCCAACCGTCGCTTCCCGTTCTCCACACAATCTCCGGCAACCGGAAAAATGACTTCTTGGCCATCTGTCCTCCTTCTATCTCCCGCTGTTCGGAAATCCACCGTCGGTCTTCCAGAAGTTTTGGCAGGTGAGTTTCTTTTACTACTTCTAAGTAGACTTAGAAATTCGAATTCTCTGAGATTACAGAGATGGAATGGAATGAAATTCAGGTCTTTTCCCCGCCTTCAATGCTTGATATTCGGGCAAAGATCGGCTGTTTTTGGTCAATTTGCCAATGTTTTTCAGTTTTTACTCACTTTCCTTTGTTGTAACGGTTGGAAGTTAGAGATTCCAACTCACGGGACTGGATTATCTGCCGGAAGAGCTTGTAGTGAATATTTTCTCTAAGAAGTACTGTTTTCCGCTGGAAAATTTGAATATTGACCGCCGCCGATCTGTTCTCTGATCGGATTATCAAAGAAACTTGAACGCAACGTTGTGTTGTCGGCGTTGGAAGCGATCGGATTCTTTGAACAGGGAATCTGGAGCTTGTTTGTTGTGTTTTTTTCTTTCTTCATTTTTTTTCTATCGATTTTTTCACTTTTTCTTTTCTTTTGTTTGTTGCTTCTTCCTGATAAAAATTTCTCCATTTTCACGAAGGAAATGCTGGCGACTCCTTTCTTCCGTTTTATTTCTTGTTTTGGTTCGAAAATGAGACTTTTTTTTCATGAAGTCTTGGATTTTCCTCCTCTGTTTTGGTAGATACAATCCCTTTGGTGTATTTCATGAATTTTTTTTCAGTACGTCCCATTTTCATAGCGGCACAAGTGAGCCAAGGAAAGAGTTTGTGGCAAGGACAAGCCGTTTTGGTGGCCCAGTATTAGGGATTTTATGTATTAATTAACTTCGTCTTAATCAAGTACTAATAGTCTCTAATCGCACCCTTTTTGGCAGGTATTGGTCGATGTACGGCTGGATGGAAGCGAGCAGAACTCCCTATTCCTTCTTCGAGATGCCGTGCCATGCGGAAACTTCGGGTCATGCAAGGTAACAAAATTGGAAATTTTCCATCGAGAATTCATACGTTCATCCATGTGGCAAGGATCAGAGTAATAAGAATTAATTGGTACATGAGCCAAATAATTTGCAGGAACATTCCAAAATGGCTTATCGGTGTTCGAATGGCCAGAGACAGTCCAAATCCCAGACAGAGAAGAAACACTAATGAAGGTGACGTACCTAACTTGGAGTTTTGTTATTATTTGTAGATTGAAGTTATTGTTGGATAACTTTTTGTTGATTTTGGCTTTACAATATGTTTGAAGGTTTTGGAATCTAGCCAGATCAGGCAGCACGTCGATGCAGTTCGAGCAATGTTACAGTCGATGGGTGATGGAGAAATAACCACATCGGCTTATGATACGGCATGGGTTGCTCTAGTTGAGGACATTAATGGGAGAGGCAGTCCACAGTTCCCTACTAGTCTTAAATGGATTATTGAGAACCAGCTAATCGACGGTTCATGGGGCGATACGCGTATGTTCTCGGCTCACGACCGGATTATCAACACTTTAGCTTGTGTAATTGCAATGAAATGGTGGAACGTTTGCCCTGAAAGATGCGAGAAAGGTATTAGAACCATCCAAATATAGTGCTTGGATTATGTTTTTGTTAATGTGGATTTTGTTCGTCTAACCAGACAATTGCTTTGTAAGTAGGAATGTCGTTTCTTCGAGAAAACATGGGGAAACTCGAGGACGAAAATGCGGAGCACATGCCTATTGGCTTCGAAATTACCTTCCCATCCCTGATAGAAATCGCTCAATCCCTAGGTTTGGAGGTTCCTCTGGATTCTCCTGTCTTGGACGACATATATGCCAGGAGAAATCTGAAGCTTGAGAGGTAGCTAGTATTTCAAGCAATCTGTTTCAAAGTTTAATTTTATATTTGAGATCAATGCCACTTTTAAGCTATGCATTGTGATTCGGTCTATAAGCCGTCTTGGTCATAACCAAAATATTCCTGTGGGTAAGCGACCAAGGACAGCCATTCACTTAATCCATTTGGATGATAGACAAGCTCTAAATGAGTCATTTGACCAAGTGGTCAGGATCTTTTCGTAGACGTAAGTTTTGGGCCATGGCCCATCAGATACACGATCTAGATTAGTTTTCTTGCACTGTTATGGGATGTTGAGATGCTTTATAAAGCAGTATAACATTGATAAAAAATGTTTTTCCAGGAATGTTTCTGTAATTTGCAAAGTATTTTGCAGTGAATAATTTGAAAATAACTAAGCCCTTAACGAAATATTTTCCTCTTTTGTAAACGGAAATATTTCAAAAAGCCCATAAGTATTACACTATTTTTCTTCTCTCCTTTATTTATTTATTTATTGAACATGCCCTTAAATTATGAAATATTTTATAAAGATTTTAAGTCTAACTATGTTTTCCCTAGAAATAATTGAAACTCTCGGAATACGTCGGCCTTTTAGATATACGTAAAGGGATATTTATGTGAAAACAATTTTGTGTGACTAAATTTTGATTCTGAGATTTTATTTTATTTTTCCCTTTTACAAGCCAAGAAAACTCGCCGGAGAAAGTGGTAACTGGAACCTGTAACCGAAGTTACTTTAGGGAGATGATAGAAAAATGATTGAGAAAAGTGTACTTGCTGAAGGGAGAAGTGCAAATCCATGAATGCCACGTGGCAATCTTTTCATTTTCATTTTATTTTTTATCCCCTTGGGACTTGTTGGTTAAAGTTCCTGATTTAATCTCTAGCTAGTAAATTTCCAGGATGCCCACATATGGATGTCTTCATTTGTCTATTTATTTATGTAGCTTGGCTACCTGTGAATATATAAATATAGGATACCAAAGGAATTGATGCACAAAGTTCCAACAACACTACTACATAGCTTGGAAGGAATGCCTGGTTTAGATTGGGAAAGGCTTCTGAAGCTGCAGAGCGCAGATGGGTCCTTCTTATTTTCACCATCATCAACCGCATTCGCCCTCATGCAGACAAGGGACAACAAGTGTCTAGAATATCTGCAGAAAGCAGTTGAAAGATTCAATGGGGGAGGTACAAACATACAGCTCACAGCAAATCAGCATCTCTTTTCATTGCGTACATGCTTATCCATAACATATGCTATAACATCATATGTTCTGTTCTTCAGTTCCTAATGTCTATCCAGTGGACTTGTTCGAGCATATTTGGGCTGTTGACCGATTGGAACGACTTGGGGTATCTCGATTTTTCAAAACAGAAATCAGACAATGCTTGGACTATGTACACAGGTCTGTCAAATCTGAATGGTTATTGAGATTCCAAGTAATGCAAGTTGAAGACTTCAACTACTTTTACCTTTCTTAAAATATCTGTAGAACTCTCATACATCTTGTAGAATATCCTTCTTGTTTCCACTGGATAGCAAATTCTGACCTCAGAAAGACTTTTTACTATTTTCAGATACTGGAACCAAGATGGAATCTGTTGGGCTAGAAACTCAGAAGTTCATGATATTGACGACACCGCCATGGGTTTCAGGATTTTAAGATTACATGGACGTGATATCTCCGCCGGTAAATCTACAGTGAAAACATGATTTCACGAGCTCATCATGATGTGACATCTGCCCGCGTGATAATTTACACAAGACTCTGTCCTTGTACTGTTGCAGAAGTATTTCAGCATTTCAAGAACGGCAGCGATTTCTTTTGCTTTGCGGGGCAGTCGAACCCCGCGGTCACTGGAATATACAACTTGAACAGGGCTTCTCAAGTGATGCTTCCTGGAGAGAAGATTCTAGAGGATGCTAGAAGCTTCTCGTACAAATTCCTCAGAGAAAAGCAAGCTGCTGACGAGCTTTTAGACAAATGGATAATAAGTAAGGACTTGCCTGGTGAAGTAAGTGAAAGACAACCCAACATTAAATCATACCGAGATATTACGTTTGCAAAAATTTTGAGGTACTCATTCAGACATGTACTCTAGGTGGGGTATACGCTGGACTTTCCCTGGTACGCAAGCCTTCCTCGCGTGGAGACGAGGCTCTACTTAGAGCAGTACGGAGGCGAGGATGATACATGGATCGGGAAAACGCTCTACAGGTTGTTACTTCTCAACACACTCCTTGGCCCAAGGATAGAAGCATATATTTTCCAGTAGATTAGAGATCCAAAAGTGAAGCCTCCTTGTTGGATGATCCAAACCGTTGATTTACTAGACCTTGCTAGGTATAATCTTGGTGTTGGTTGTTTCAATTTCAGCCGTCCATTTAAGAGCCAAAAACTAGGGGCTTTAAATCATCGGATGGGGTTGGAGTTCCGTGCGAGGCTCATCTAGTACACAGCCTGGTAGAAATATATTCGGATGACTGCCGGCCATATACTTTTGTCAGCTCACTATGAAATCGACGCTGGCTCTTCCACCAATGGTGATTACGGTGATTATGTTTTGTAAATCTAAGCTATTTTTATATTTTAAAGGGCTTCAAAGTTTTATGACTGGCCGTGGCTTTTAGCCTATGTTTCTTTGGGTCAAAAATCATGATCATCCACTTTTATTTAATATTTTAAGGATCTAAAACAAGTAGCTAAGATTGTTTAAATGCATTTCTGGTGAATTACCTAATTTGTATGCCTTACATGATGAACGGCTCAGATCTTTCCAAAAAATGCTGCAGACCAAGGGTGACGCTTATGAGCGTCTACAATACTTTTGGAGTTATATCATCTATCATAGAAGTGTGAAGGGACTGAATTCTCCTTACTACAGTGCTCCCCATACAAAGATTCTGAATTGGTTTAGGACAAAATCCCACATTATGCGAATCTGGTATTGCAGGATGCCTTACGTGAACAACAACACCTATCTCGACCTTGCAAAGGTAGACTTCAACAAGTGCCAAGCATTACACCAATTAGAGTGGCTCGAGATCCAAAAGTAATTGTTTTACGTCAAGCTTTAATTCTACATTCTTTCACTCCAAAAGGGTGCCAATATCACATTTTGAAGTATTATTTAACGTAACCATGCAGATGGTACGAGGAGTGTAATTTGAGTGAGACGGTTTTGAGCGAAAGGACAGTTCTTCGGGCCTACTTCATGGCAGCGGCGAACATATTCGAGCCGGAGAAGGCTACGGAACGGCTAGCTTGGGCTCGAACAGCGGTTTTCATGGAAGCGGTTTCCTCGTATCTTGGCATCGAAGTTAATGTCCACGAGAAGAGGAGGAAAGACTTTCTCCAAGAATTCAATAACAAAAGGTTTATTACTTCCTTTGATAGCAATGCGACCTGGCTTTCTCTCCTTCGCTGAAAATGAACTCAAACTTGTGGGGTTGATATTCCAACTCCTATCTTTTTCATACTTATAAAGATAATAAAGTATGTCAAATAGGAAAAAAATTCAAACAAACAAATACGAGGCTTGAGAACCCAAGATTTCTGTATCGGAATTCTCGGACCAGGTCAAAAATCCTATTTAAGTCGTCCAAGAATAAACTTTCCCAGGTTATAGGGCTATTTATCTTTGTTTGGATAATACTATCTTTTTGTTAGTGCTTCAGATATCAAGAAGAAAATCTCTACCTACTTCTCAATCCATGGTTTGTTATTCCAGTCCCAAACAGACCACATAAACTGGTAAACATGTTACGAATCTTTCCGCGCGGTGGCTTTTGGCCGCTCCTTGCGTGGCAAAGAGTAGAAGAGACGGGGGGAGCTGGGAAGGTGCCATAAGATAATGTTTTTGTTGTTTGGTTGAGCAACAAGCGAGTAAAACGGTACTTCCAAAATTTATATTGCAGGTCGGGTTCGACGAGGACAGGAAAAGGACTCGCAGGGGCCCTGCTGCGTACCCTTCGCCACCTCTCGTGGGAGACTCTTGTGGCGCACGGCAGAGACGTGCGGTACCACCTACGACGTGCTGTAAGTATTTAGGAAGAAAAGGACACTTTTTATCTCCTTTTTTTTTTACAGGCAAGGACATTTTGTCTTGTTCGTTCATTTGCCGTTGATAATTTATACGATTGATGCATAAAAATGGTCCAAACATTTGCCGTTCAAGGCTACTCTTTCAATGGTCCAAACATTTCTCTGGCTAGTGGAGTCAGCTACAGATGAGTGATGCATAAAAATTCTCCATTTAAGGGCCACGAATCGAAGGCTTTAATTGTTAGATGGGTTTGAGAATTGGTGAATGACAATTTGATGAAATATGGCCTGACTGAAGGCATTTGATGCGTGCCTCATCATGGCACTAACTACCAACAGGTGGTCTGCATCATTTAAAAGTGGCGTCCACTTTTACTTACTTTTGACTGCTGATTTTTTGCAAGTGACAAAATGCACATCCCTTTCATTCCGTGGTCCCCACAGGGCCTCAACCTTTACGTAGACGCAGACCGTCAAAAGTACCACCGTTTGATGAGGATGAAGATGATGATCTCACTTGTCTCTTTCCTGGTGCAGTGGGCGACGTGGCTTGAGCAGGCACATCAAGACGAGGAAGCGCGCGCGGAGCTGCTGGCGCGCACCATAAACCTATGTGCGGGCCGCTCCGTGTCGGAAGAGTTGCTGTCGCATCCGGTATACTTGCGGCTCGCCTGCTTAACCAACAGGCTCTGCCGCCAGCTTCGTCGGGTTCGAAAGACCACGGTAAGTTAGAGACATTTATGCCCACTACTGTATCGAATCCGAATCTTATCTGCACGAGGGTTACGCATTGGTCGCCTTCTTTTCACCGCACAAAACCCTTCAGCCATTGGGAAAGAGGAAGAATAGCATTTGTAACAGGAAGAAGTGTTTGACACTTTGATGCCGTGCACATTCTTATAGGAAGAAGTGTCTGCTGGTTCAGACTTAAAAAAGTAAATGATTGGAGACTGCTTGTCTTTTTCTGTGCTTAGCATATTAGATATGAACTGTTATTTTTCTATACCCAAATAGACAAAAAAGGACTACCTGTGACCTGTTATTGTCTATTGACCAGGCTCGTAGGAAGGACCGGGCAATTGCAAACAGCTGGACTTGCGCAGGTGCACACCCAATAGAATCCGAAATGCAAGAGATTTTGGAGTGCGTGCTCCAGAGCTCCGATGGATTGGATCGTGAAATAAAGCAAACATATCTGACAATTGCCCGCAGCTACTACTACACTGCCTACTGTTCGCACTCAGACTTTGACTTTCATATCACCAAGGTGCTCTTTGAAAGAGTAGAATAACTTGCACTGTAAGTTCCTCGGAAGAAAAAGGAAAATGAAAATCTCATATCCTAGTTTCATCATCACATGATGCAGATATAAATCTCCATTATATAAATACAAGGAAAAGTTCGCAGCGTGAAAATCCTTGCAACATGTAATATACCGTAGCATGCATAGTCCTTGTAGATGTAATTGAACCCGGTGGTGGAAATGGGTGATAAAGCACTATAGTCATATTCGAGCTCATCAGGGGTTATAGGTCTTTTAAGAGGGATGATAGACTTCTTCTTAACGTCCCTTGATAATGCTTTCCTCATATCTGAAGATGGCAGACAAGAATATAAAAGGACATTAGCATCACTTCTGAGTGCTGTTAGATTTGTACATTATCAGATTATATGTATGAGTTGGACTCAACAAGCCCGTGTTCTTCTACTCAGTAATAACGCAAGACACGTCGATAGATGAAGTAACCCAACTGCGAAGAAACAAACAGGAAATCAAGGAGGTTAGTTTTTGAAATCCATTCCTACTGAGTAATCTGGTATGGTTTATTATAACAAATATTAGATCGGGCTGCATACACATTTATTAGACAGTGGGTTCAATGTGAAACTATCAGATCAGATCCATATCATATAATTTCTAGCACGTGCATACACCAGGATTTGGTTGTAAGTAAACTATACCTACCAGATAATTCCTTCTTTGCTGTGGGGAGGATACCAAAACCATACTCAATTTGATGAATTGACCATGAACAAAACCCTGACTTTTGTGAGTAGACTGAAAAACAGACGGCCATTCAGTTGTCAATTATTTCCTTTATTGCTATCAAAATAGAATCTTACTATGATATTAGAGGGGCAATCTGGTCATTCCCCAAGTGTCCTGGTCAATTCAACAAGATTTTAAGTGTTGTAGTTCTCATTGTTCTCTAAAAGGAAAGCCCAGATACAATGGTTGAGTTGTCACCGTGTGACCTGGAGGTCACAGGTTTGAGGCGTGGAAACAGCCTCTTGCTAAATTGAAATTGCAAGGTAAGGCTGTGTACCAGACCCTTTGTAGTCCACCTCTCCCCTGGACCCTGCATATGAGGGCGATTTGCACACCGGGCTACCATTTTGAGTTCTCATAAGTTCTCTGCAGCATTAAAAGCCCAAACCACTCATGAAAGCTTGTTACAAGATGCATATTGGTGTCGGTTGCTATCTCAACCACTGCCAGCATAAAAAGTGGTGGTACATATAGAAAAGTTGTAGATTGACATGAAAGGTTGGAGGATCAGCCCTTTTCAGACATCTTTATGGCCGGCATGTTCGATGCTCTCACAAAGAGGTCCACAAAGTAAGCCTTATCCCCGCCAAGGTACCTTTTCTCAGTGCTGAGAGTACATCAACATCCAAAAACAACTAAAGACACCAACAGGGCGACATCATAAAGGCCCGGCATCATAAGAGAAGATGCAAGACATAGAAGTTACACTGGCATGGAAGAGATGTAAATCATTGCAACATCACTTTCTGTGCTATGACAGATCACTTGGAAAACTTCAAGACATTATGAAATGAAAATGCATGATGACCAACAAAAAGTAACATGACGAGGGATGTAGAGATTCATCTCTCAGCAGTTAGCATGATGGAAGACTTGGAAGTGAGCAAAAACATATAAAGTCTTTTATTTTTCTTTCCCACTTTCCTCTTTTCTGATTTGGTTCTCTGTGGCTAAAGTTTCAGATTTCTGACAACCAATAACTACTTGCAAGTTTACTGTGCAGATCCAAACCGTGCAAATAAAAGTGTAGTTATCATGTTGTTATGTGTGTGGGCATGTGAAGTGCACGTGGTATTTGCTCTCTATGTTCAACTGCCAGTTTCAGATTCCAGACAAGCTAAATCAATCAACAGCAGCCTATGCCTGTTTGTTTAATTCAAAGTAACTGGTAGAATGAGTGGTTCCAGTTGTATTTCAAATAACTACCAGAATCTGTAGATCAGCTCCTGTACAGTATATCCAGAACCAGCAGCTTGCCTTTTTTTCTTTTTTTTTGGGTGGAAAGCTGTTTGCTTACATCATATATGCACAAGTAATAGTTTCATCATGCATGTTGTTATATATACGCATGTGAAATTCACGTGCTATTAGCTCTCTATATTCAAATGCCATTACAGATTTTAGACAGGCTAAATCAATCACGAGCAGCCTATGCCTGTGCCTGTAGTACAAATTGAGGAAGAAAGAGTGGTCGTAATTGTACTTCGAATATCATACCAGAATGCTGCAGTGTAACCACAAGCAGATGTTTGCTTACATCATGTTATGCAGTAAACATGTAGTTTGAAGGGCAATAGTGTACTATTCGTGCCAAAAGATAAGTTTGCATTTCCCAATGGCACCTTCTTCACCCATATTATGCTGAAATTGAACTGGTAAAGAAATATTCTTATGATTAATCAAGCATTTCTTTAAGCTCTCATTTGCAGGACACCTCACCTTGATGATATACTTTTACAAAGTCATAAATCAGAATTTCATCCCTGGTGGCTAAACTTTCCTCGTCTCGGTTCACCCAACCTCGATGATATACTTTGTCCAAGCTTTAGAACCACGTAGCAGTTCAGCTGATTATTGCTGATAAAAAACATGACCAAAATATTTGTCAAACTAAAGCAAGTCCAGCGCTGACTTGTGCACATTTTCCGTATGCCTCAGCAGCTGAACTTGTTCAGAATTCGACTGGATTAGTTTTCAAGTCATAAATGCTGAAGAGTTGGAAACAAATTGCAAAAGGGTACTAAGGTATAGGAGAGAGTAGAGGCTAAGACAACAAGTGTGATGACCCAGGCTTTTCAATACTTTTTTTTTTTTCTAAAACTTTTCAAAAAGTGGGGCCCCAATTTTATAAAAAAACCAAAACAGTGAAAAACAATTTCAATCAAATTTCATTTTTAGAAAAATCCCAAGGTCAACCATCGACGCAAAACAAGATTTTTTTATTTTATTTTCCAAGTAAACATGTTTAAAATAGATTTACTATTCCAAGATCATCCAGTCATCAGCCACATTCCCATAACAGTATAATCAAGTCCAATAACATATATATACATACACAGTCCATGTGAAATCAAAACATACCTCTAATGAGACTTCTCGATTACTATTCTTCTAACTCCTCATATGTCCTGTCTTTCTTTAATATCTGAGCCATTGCAAAAATAACGCAATGCCTCAGCAAGCAATGCTTGGTAAGTACATAAACAGTTAGTGTATATCAATGGAACAAAATAGAATAATTGTATTGATACAATGAGTAAAGCAATTTTATGCAAGAATATAATTATTTTAAGCAATGCTAATAAAATCTCAAACATCATATACGATAAAACATGCATCTCATGGTTTTAAACATGATATAATCTCATATAAATGAGCATACAATAACAATAGGGTACCCTCAAGGTACGCGGGTCCCATGAGTGTCCCATACACTCGTATCACAAATCATAAGTACTCATATCAAACCTCTGAGTGTCGTCACACCCAGGCATATCATCACATCTCTATGCTCATCATGCAAGCACACAGAATAAGAGTATGGATTTTCATGCCGCAGTGGCAACCCTCCAGGGTCTCAACCACCGCCGCTCCCCGTCGACACCATAACGGGAGACTTAATGTCCGTCCCCATGGAAAGGCCCGGACCGGTAGTGTAGACTAGCCATGTTACCAACCCCTACCGAAAGCCATTTGCGGGCAAGTATCTATCATATCACATCACAAATCTCAGAAGGTGGGTGGCCGGCCCTCTCCCTCCTAGCATGACATCCACTGGGTGAGAGCACCCGTCATAAAACACAAAACATGGAAATCATGTATGTCGAAAAACCAAGAGCACTCGTGGCTCGCAATCTCTAAGGCACGCCCCTCATCCCGGGGTTAGCCTCTAAAAGGACCAGCCACCAAGCCTCCACTTTCCTTTCTCATGAAAACTCATCAGTTTCAGTAATGCAATAAGGAAAAATAATTTTCTAATTGTGCATAAGTAGATAATCTCAATCTCATGAAACCATCGGTCATAATCCATTCAATGCATAATTAAAATCAAATAGCGATCATAACAAAAAACTCTAAATCTCACAAAATCATCAATTAATAATAAGTGCAATTTAATCACAATCAATCATGATGTCATGATAATACAAGGTTTTAAAATCAAAACGAAACATTAAATGTCATCACCTACCTCAATGTTAGATCATCCAACTCAAGCATATAATCTTCATAGTTTGTGCGTTCAGATGTACCTATCAGTACCACAATACTATTTCGTGTTATTTATTATATTATAATGGAATCTATGATGATCCAACCATTGGATCATCCTCTAAGATCTCTAATTATGATTTGGTTATTAATTTAGTCTCATCTCATGTCCATCTGTTCATTTTTGTGTGTATCTAACGTTTATACCTTAATCTGATGGTCAGATCATCCTTAGATCAATAATTTCCCAAGATCTGATTCAGACCAATAGTCTAGATCAATTTCTATAGTCGTCACGCTAATATGCCCCTTAGAACCCTTATTTATTATCATATTTTATCTCATTGTTCAAGTCTTAAGGCCTGATCACCCTTTGATCAGTCAATTCTAAGTTATTAATTAATATTTTATAATTTAACTAATCTAAAAGTAGTTAAATGTAGGTTTTCAAGCTAAATCTAGGTCCGCGTCGTCAATACGGTCGCAACAAATGTTTTCGCTCGTGATTTGGACCTCTGTAGCTCCTAAAATCAAGTTTTTTGTGAAAAGACTTCATAAATTAATATATTAATTTATAGGGGTAAGTACGCGTGCACCAACTTACACTGGCGGTGCGGTTTGCACCGGCTTACACCAACGCACTGTGCGCCCAGGACACCCAATGCGTTCCAAATGTCCGGGACAACACACAATAGCATCCGGCGCGTGTCCACATCTGTGTGTCCCGGTGGGCGTCTTGGGCGCACTGTCCATTGGGGATGATGAGCCCAAGCCATCCACCTTGTTTTGGCTTGATCAGAGCCCCAAAAGCTCCGATTTTTTATCTGTTTTCACCGTTCCTAGGGTTTTTGGGTCCAAAGATCACAATGAACGGCTTAGATTTCTCATTTGAGGTGTCTTTAACATGGGTCTAACCATGCTCCACGGTTTTGAATCCATAGGCCATCCAACGGCCATTGTGATTCGATTTAGCTCATATCTGTGAGGGGAAAGTTGGAAAACAAAATAATTAACAAGTATGTAACTTACCTTATTAGAGCCGGAGATGGGAGATCAGAGCCCTCTAGTACGTGCAAACTTCAACTCGTTTTCGCGACGTACACAGGGGAAAACAAGGGTTCTCCTCTAGTTGTTTGGCATGGGAATGGAAGGGAAAACTTGTATTTAATAGGCTAAATCCCGATTTTGCATAATGGAAGGTAGATCAGTGCCTTCCTCCATTAGAACTCTACTGGAAGTGGAAAAGGGTTGTCGTTATCAAAACGACTCCCTTTAATTTATGTCCTTGGCAATTTACAAATTTACCCTTACACTTAAAATGGTCATAACTCACTTATCCGAACTCCGTGTTCAACGTTCTTTATACCATTCAATTCATATCGACATCTATTTTCTAGTTTTAGTGATTTTAGAACCAAATTCTATGCATAAATTTTTTAATTAATTTATCTTATTTTATTACTAATTTAGGGTTAAAATTTTTGGGTTATTACAACAAGATACCAGACCAGGTTGAAGTTGACCGAGGAAAAGGAGACCTGAAGATTTAGAAGACTAAATCAAGCTCACTATAGGTTTCCTCGTCTGTTTCATATAGGAGTTTAGCATGAGAAAAAGAATGATTTCACTCTCCACAGTTCCCAGAATATCTATGTCGTGAGGTATAACTATGACATGGTCAAATCCAAGTTCTAAAGCAATCCAAATACCTCATTAACTAGGGCTACTTCTGGAGAAATCCAAAAAGTTAGTGACATTTCACAAGTCAGGGCAGATGTTGGCAGAAAGAACAACCTGAGCTCCAAATGCACAGTTAAATTCATAAACATTGGTTAAGCTTCTCTTTAGATGCATCTCATATTTTGTGTCCCATGCTTACCTTGGGAACCATGCTTCAGAATCTTCTCTCGTCTCACAATCCACCAGCGCTGCAGTTATGACTCCAAATCCATCCCACTTCTGCATCTTTCCAATTAGTTTTAGCTGAATTTTTTCAGATATTCTGAACACATATCTATAGAAGTAGGACTTACACTTTTTGGAAGCAAAACTTTTGAAAGAGACAACTGCTGAATTTCTTTAATTGAAAATGCATAACACTATTCTGTTGGAATGCTCTGAAGGTGCCTTCGCAGTTTAGCTCCAGAACATTTGTAAAGCTCATCAGTCCCCACTCACATTTGGTTTAAAAAAAAATGTTATATAATTTGGCTGGTAATCTCAATCCCAAGCATTTCAAGTACCAGTGAATGAAAAACGTTTTTGCATCTGGAAACTGCCCGTTCGAGGGTACTCAATAACATTAAAGTGGTAAATAAGAACAGTAAAGACAGAATACAAATTTCCACAATATCATACACTTGAGCCTCTAAGTCTTCACTAGAAGCTCTTTTGACTAAGATATACATGCATACGCCACCCATCTTATATTTTTGAAGGAAGAAAGAGAAAATGAGAAGGAGAACTCAAGACTAAGGAGACTCCATTTTCTCATTTTGCAAACATGAGCAGGTGAAGACAGTATTACTAGGTTCTCAACTTTTCCTTCCATTTTCATGTTCATTGCTGTTTTGGTCTTTCTAGGCTCTAGCATATGCTGCTGCATGCCATAAGAAAGCTGTGTATCTCTGCTATTAGAAAGAGAATAGGAATAAGAAGAATAAGAGAGAGAGAGAGAGAGAGAGAGAGATGTGCCACAGCCATTACATGGGTGGGACCACCCCCCACGGACCCCAAAACACACACACGCACACAAAAGGAATGTGAAGATAGTTTCCAAGCCCGGTAGGGGAGCCACAGGTAGGGAAACATTATCATATGTTATGTGTATATCAATCATCCACATAATGACACACAAAGACACAAGAACATGAAGATAGTTTCCTGGCCTGATCAGGGGAGCCACAGGAAGGGAAACATTATTCTTTGTTATTTGTATATCAACCAATCCACATAATGATTATTGATAGGAGAGAAAGATTGCTAGATATCAAAAAGAGCCCTCCTAAATTGACCTTCCATTTATTTGGTTTTTAGTAGGAGTGTCAATGACAAAAAGAGAAATTCCAATTGAAGTTTCCATTAGAGAAGTTAAGTGAATCCAAATTTTGGTTAGAAAGACCTTGGAACCTCGAGAGGTTACTTGAAGCAAAGTGGTTCTCCTCTGATTATACCTTAGACACGAAAAGGAAAAAACAAAAGCTCGAGGAGATAATATCTAGACCATCTATATCCTTTATAAAGCTTGACAACTCAAGTCTGCCAAGACCTCCAATCGTGTGACATCTATTGCAGATTTCTTTAAGCAAAAGTGTGCTAATACCAAGTAATCTTAAATTTCTGACCAGTTGAGTATGCATTGAAGTTAAAGTTGGAGACAGGCAATTTCATGACATTGATAAAAGATGCAGCAAGTTACAAATTCCATTCCAATTTGTCGGGACAAATATGTTCCCGATTTTCCCAGAGGAGTCATATGTTGCTCCTGGAAGTAAATGGCAGTGTGCGGAAGGTGGACAAAATATGCATGGAGGGCCCACTTTTATTTGTTTTTCAGCTATTCAAGCTGTTCATCTGATTCAGCCTATCTCAGATGGTTCAAGTACCACAAATAGCATCTATTAGATAACTCTAAGAACTTGTTGTTTTACCTTTTTATGGTCATCAAATAGAAGGTAGTTTGAGTTTTTGGGCTTTTGTTATGTTAAACTGTATATTCTACAACCACAAAAAAGCTTTGGACTTATTAAAAAATGATATTTTGGTGCATAGGCCATATAGCATAGGCCAAATCAGATGAATGGCTTGGATCACTGAAAAGGGAAAAAAGTGGGTCACCATGCATTTTTTTGTGCACTTCCATTTACCCGAGTTTACTCCCAGGGGCACCATACGATTCCTCATTTTTCCAACCCACTTCTCTTCTATCAATCATCGGGCATGACCATAGACCATATTACCCAACCCAACCCAACTCACTTCCTCCTTCCTGAAGTTAAAGATGCTGTTTGAAGTCTTAGAAAATTCCAAATAGGGGTAAGAAGAAGCATTAAATCAGATAAATAATTTCCACTGAATAGAGGAATACAGTCTTCCAGCCTATGAAAATGAAAAGGAAGACAGTGTCCACTGGAAACAGGAAAGATAAATGACCAAATGGAGCAAAGGTATTGGTTGGGCACACCAAAATGGATTCACGGGAAATATGTTTCAGGTGGAATCAATTTAAAGCAACCCAAGGAGATATCAATATCTGGGAGGGAGATCTGCTGATAATCCTACAAACAAGTCCACTCTACCAGCAAATCCCACAATAATGTAGTAGCAACCTTAGTTTCTAGATCGAAAACAAATTAGACAAGTGAAAAGTGACAGGGAAGTGGGAAAACAATAAATTTCGTTAAAAATCTTATGAGAAACCTCTGCAAAACGTTAGAGAAGCATCTGAGAAACTAGACAGAAATTTCTGTAGAGATGGTAACAAATAAACACCATCAGCAAAATATACTAGGAAATAATTCTTTAAAAAAATAGCAAAACAGGGGAGATGTGTCTGCCGATGTGTGTTATACAAGTTTCACTGCTCGGGTTTTTCCTGAGTCTTTCCCGTACGTTTTCCCTATTTCTAAGAGTTGATCCATTGTGGTTCCGAAAATGAAATTCCCACTAGGAGTTGCAGGGAGTCACTTTTTATTAAGGTTGCTACAAATTGACTATTTGGACCTACTGTCATGGTGCGATAGAGGACAAATGTGGCAAAGGGGGCTATCTGAAGACCATAACAATGTCTCAAACCTCCTAGATATGACTCATATAGACGTTGACAAGCCTGATGTCCCATTCAGCAGCAAGAGTGAAGTAGCAAGCTAGAGGATAAGCCAATGGGCGGCACAGTGTCATGGCAGAGATGGGTTTGGAGTGTGGTTGCCAGGTCAAGGATAGAGACACAGCCTTGCATTTGAGAGAGAGGGAGGGTGGGAGGGAGGGAGGGAGGAAGTCAACCATAAATCAATTTCAAGGGAAGCCAACTGATAGCATAATAGATTTAGGTTCAGTGAAATGATACCAATGAGTCAAGGATATTCTAAGCTTGGAGGAGACAAGTAGGGAAGTTGACAGCATTTGATCAAGAGGGAAATTGAAAGACAATACTTGATAGAAAATATTTTGAATAACCATTATATCAAGGATGGTGATATGCACAAAATGAAAAATACGCAGAACACCATGAAACTTCCTATTTCAGGTTCTTATCTTTTTCAGTAGGCAAACCAAGTAAAAGATCATTATAAACATATTATTTTCTACTTATCAGATCCCATATGGGATAAGTGGGCCCATCACATATGAGTCATCATAATCATCATCAAGACCTTATCCCAATTAGGGATTGGATACATGAATCTTGTTCCTCCATTCCCCTCTATTAAGTATCATGTCTTCATTTAGTCCCAATGTTTTTAAATCTTTTCTCACCACTTTTATCCACATTCTTTTGGGCCTTTCCCTTGCTTTTTTAGAACCTTCAACTTGGATTGCTGCATTCCTTCCAACTGGTGCCATTTTTGGTCTCCATTGAACATGTCCAAACCATCTAAGTCTAATCTCCCTCATCTTGTTACCTATGGAAGCTACTCCTAATTCTATCCTTTCTTGTCTTGCCATCCATCCATCTCAACATCCTCAATTCGGCTATGTTCATCCTATGTACATGTTATTCCTTAACTGCCTAACACTATGATCCATAGTGCACGGACCTTACAACCATCCTATAGAATTTTCCTTTTAGTTTAAGTGACACTCGACGATCACACAAAACTCCAAAGACGCATCTCCATTTGTTCCAATCCACTTGGATTCTCTAGGGCAATCTCCCTCTCAATCTCTCTACTTTCATGTATTATCAATTCCAAGTACCAAAAGTGGTGTTTTAGGAGAACTTCTTGGTTATCAATCTTAATTGGTGCTCCACTCCCACTCCTCTCCTTGCTAAAATTGCATTCTATATACTTTGTCTTAGTTCGGCTAATTTTAAATGCTTTAGATTCTAATACATCTCTCCATAAGTCTGGTTTTGGGCCATCACATACGAGTATAAACCATCAAAGCATACGTGGGCTTGATATTTTACTAATCTAAAATGTCATTATCCTTCATGGCCTATGATTTGAATTGTTATAAATCTTCTAATATGTGGGCCCCACTCTTACATGGCCTAGATTTTCTAAAATTTGGGCCCATACTAGGGCCCACATTTAAAAGTTCTAACCCATTCAAATCGTAATCCATACAAGAGTTGAACCCACATTTTAGAAGATCTAAGCCATTCAAATCGTTGGCCATGGCTTACATGGCCTATGACCAGTAAATCTAATCCAATTTAAGTTCATCCATTTTGGACGGGATCTTTAGATTAAAAAAAAACCTTACATGACCCATTATTTGAATGGTTTAGATCTTCAAAAATATAGGCTCAGCTCTTACATGGCCTATGATTTGAATGGTTTAGATCTTCTAACATGTAGGCCATCTCTTATATGGCCTATGATTTGAATGGTTCAAATCTTCTAAAACCATTCAAATCATAAGTCTTGTAAGACTAGGGCCCACATTTAAAAGTTCTGACCCATTCAAACCGTAATCCATACAAGAGTTGAACCCACATTTTAGAAGATCTAAGCCATTCAAATCGTTGGCCATGGCTTACATGGCCTATGACCAGTAAATCTAATCCAATTTAAGTTCATCCATTTTGGACGAGATCTTTAGATCATGTAAACCATGGTCAATGATGTGAATGGTTGTATCTTCGAAAATGTGGGCAGACTTGAAATATTACTCACAAAAGATATTCAACTGTACTTTTAAGACACCATGTAATTTACCATTTTTAGGTCATTGCTTTAACGGTTAGGATTACTAAAATATTGGATCTGCATATGCTTTCATAGTTTAAAGTTGTTGTAGCTAATGAGCATACATATACTACGTGTCTTAGCAATCTTTGAAGTGGTTTACCTGCTGAAAAAAATAAAAATCTGAAATAGGGAGTTGCATGGTTTCCTGCCTATTTTTAATATCACCAGCCTTATATCAAGATATAGACTCAATAATTGGCTCTCAGAACCAGTGAGGAGTTGAAAGGTTCTCAGTGGAATGAAGGGTTTGGAGATAAGAAATGGAAAAGTGGAATTCATAGTAAGAATAAAACCTGGAGGCTACATGTATGCCTATCAGCATTTTAAGGAGTAGATATACTTAAGAGGACAAATATGGGTAGTTATGAGCTCAATTAGTCATCCCTGAAATGGAACTAGCAATAGATTTGGTACTTCTGATCAGGACTATACTTAACTACTGCTTGCAAAATTTTGCCAAATATCATTCGTATTTTAAGGGTACACTTGACAACAATTGTTTCTCCATTCCAGAGGACACTCTCAAGTAAAGAACCATGTCATATGCTTTACCTTAGCCATTGAAATGGTAGAGTGGAAATAGCTTGCAAGGGTTGAGACTGGAACACACAGACTGGCATTTTATAGAATATGTTAACAGAGGTAGTTTCACGTCAAAGAGTAGGACATGGATGTGAACTTGCATTGTACTGCCACACGTTTTATTTTATCAAGTTGAGTTTAAATTTCTCAAAGACCGATTTTTAGAGAGCAATAGAGAGAAGGCCAGGGCTGGTTCCCTTTGATGTTCCACTTTTTCATTTTCAATGGTTAAGATACTTGGCTGAACTAGACCAAGGAGATTCAGAATACAAAAATGATTGGAATGGATGTGTTAATCGCACTAAGACCAAATAAACAGCTGAAATTATTGGAATGGTTTCAGTGACAAATGTCTCCTCCCCATTAACTCCCAATCTAAGTAGATGTTCAGTTTCTGAATTAGCTGATCTCTCTCTTAACATGCGAGACTCTAACCTCCACTCTCTGAAGTCACTATTTGATCTGAAGTATATAATCTTCAACAAGAACCACTGGAGTGAATGTGCTAAATCGCACTAAGACCAAATAAACAGCTTTAAACTATTGGAATGCTTTCACCGATAAACATCCCATCTCTATTACCTCCCAATATAGCAAGAAAATCAAGTTTCTGAATTAGATGATCTCTTAACATCAGAAACTCTAAGCTTCCCTCCCTGAAGCCATTATTTGACCTAAAGTATATAAGTCTACAAATCTCCAAGAGGATGAATCTTCTTTGAGCCAGCTTACTGCATTCCTTGAGCCCCCTTCCATCATCAAACGTCTCTTAGAATTCTGATACCAGATGTTTATGCCGTTAAAAGTAGCTTCATTCCCAGTGAGGCTGGAATCTGCTATTGTGATAGTGCCAGAATAATCCCAAGATGGATAAACCTTCATGATTTTGGAAAACAACCCCATCTTTGAAGGCCCTTGGTTATCACTGGATGAACCATCAAATGTCTAGCTTAAAGAGGAAGGTAGATATCAATGAGGCTATTGGTTTTATTCCTTCCAGACATCCCATGTAACTCCTAGAAAGAAGATAATCCATAAGATATTTGATCTCTAGGAATTCTTTTACAATTTTCACAACCACAACATCTGAATTAAGGAAGAAGGGCAACAAATTCTGTTGTTCCAGTTACTAGATGGAGAAGTATTAAATTTCTTCTTTGCTGCACGAGAAAACAAGATCTCAGAGAACATTTCAAAAGTAGCACCTTACAGCGTTTAGAACCCTAATATTTTATTCTTTATGAATGGGAATATTGACCATGTTAATGGCCTTCAATCATCTAGTATGATCAGAATCTGGGTTAAGAATGAACTACTAAAAAGCATGGTTGTAGACATCAAAATGAAAGATAGAAGGATTGAAGATTGTAGGGATTCATCAAGGGTGATCTTGCTAATGTATTTGGTCTTTTTCCTCAACGGTGGTATTTACTAAAAGGAATTTACATGCTATATCAGTGGACAGGGTGGAGAAGGTGGTACCAGAGAGAGGTTTCTTCTAGCAATATGAAAATTACTCTCATGAAGGTATCCATTGCAGACATTTTGATCTATTGCAGTCATTTAAAGATTTCCAATGCAACGATCTCAAGGCTGGAATAGCTTCAACATTGGAAGGAAAGGAGGAAGAAACAGAAAGCTCAACCAAGTACCTTCATTGCAGAAGGTAACAGACCTAACAGCATAGCATTTAGAATCTAGAATTAAAGAACAAGGCATACCTATTCAAATGGCTATGGACATCTGGAGAAGAGAGAACTGAGAGATTCTTTTCCCGAACTATCATCATTGTCATTAAGAGGCATGGCCAGGAAGCTCATTGCATTATATTTGGAAGTTTTTTGGGTTAAGCTACATCTTGTTGTACCATTGCTTGAGAGCCCAATATAGAGTAATACTCACAAGGACTAAGCATCATGTAACTGTCATATAAGTGCATCTGCTCAGGGTCATTCACAAATTGGCCTTTAGGAAGATCTAAAACACAAGTATTTTGACTGTTCCTTTGCTTTGGTTAGTGAGTTAGAAAGTGCTATATCTCTGCATTTTACAGTGATAGGATATTTTGATTTAGTAAACTCAATGTCAGCCCACTGTCAAGTTTTTACTTCATTCCTTCTCACAGCTCCAAAGACCATGTTCTCCATATCTATTTCATGGGATGCATTGGACCCCCATGAGGAAGTTTGTTGGATAGGAATACTGGGAAGATGACAGTTGTCATATATTAGAAGTGGTCGTGATATACATGTCCATCGTCTTACATGAGTTCCTCAATAAAACTGTTCACAATTTGCCCTCGGCTTTGATGGGCCATGCTCCAAAATTCTAATCCATTGGGTTATCCTAGGATTGCTACTTCTAGTTGGAAAATGGATGGTGAAACTTTTTACCATCCATATTCAACTTTAAAAAACAGATGCTAGGATATCCAAATGAATTAGAATTTCGGAGCATGCCCATCTAGGCCAAGGAAAACATTTTCAATGGTCCAGATCTCCAGATATCTTGGCTCACATGAAAGTATAGCCATTTGTACCATTTATTGAGGGGATTAAAAGGGAAAACAAGGGAAGCATATATCACTACCCATTAAAAGCTCAGTAGTTTATAGTTCATATTTGCCAATAAGGGTATTTATCTAGTGTAAGTAAGAGAAGGAAAGAACCAAACACCTTTTTGCTCATCTGAGTGTAGCTAATTTGAGCATTGACTTGAGTAATTGAGCTGTGCTCCAGATTGCCAAGTTCATTTCTGTTAGAAAGGAAAGATTCTTTTTGCAATCTCTCCTTTAGGTGGCAGTGATATTACATTGGAGGCTGAAAGGGAAAAGAGTCCCAGGCAGTGTACATGCTCAAGACTGTGTGAAGAAGTCCAAACCCTTTTTCTTATGAATGGTGTAACTTTGTTTTGTAGATCTAAGCAATTAGTCATCTTCAAAATGGGTTAAAGGCTCATCATCATCAAGACCTTATCCCAATTAGGGGTTGGCGGCATGAATCTTGTTCCTCCATTCCCCTCTATTAAGTACCATTGCTTCATTTAGTCCCAAAGTTTTTAAATATTTTCTCACCACTTCAATCCACGTTCTTTTGGCCCTTCCCCTTGCCCTTTTAGAACCTTCTACTTGCATTGCCTCACTCCTAACCGGTGTCGTTTTGGGTCTCCTTTGAACATGTCCAAACCATCTAACTCTAATCTCCCTCATCTTGTTACCTATTTGTAATACGCCTAAGTTTCCTCTAATGTTTTCATTCCTAATTCTATCCTTTCTTATCTTGCCACTCATCCATCTCAACATCCTCATTTCTGCAACACTCATCCTATAAACATGATGTTCCTTAACTGCCCAACACTCTGATCCATAGAACATGGCCAACCTTATGGTCATCCTATAGAATTTTCATTTTAGTTTGAGTGGTACTTGCTGGTCACACAAAACTCCATATGCACATCTCCATTTGTTCCAGCCCGCTGGGATTTTCTGGGTAACCTCCCTCTCAATCTCTCCACTCTCATGAATCATTGATCCTTAGTACCGAAAGTGGTATTTTACGGGGACTTCTTGGTTATCATTCTTAACGAGTATTCCACTCCTACTCCTCCCCTTGCTAAAATTGCATTCTATATATTCTATCTTAGTTCGGCTGATTTTAAATCCTTTATATTCTAATGCTTCTCTCCATAACTCTAGCTTTGTATTTACACCCTCCCTTGTCTCATCAATTAAGACTTTATCATCTACAAATAGCATTCACCATGGAATCCCCTTGTGCAGATGTTTGTTAACTCATCCATAACTAAAGTGAAAAGGTATGGGCTCAATGACAATCCTTAGTGCAATCCTACAGTGACAGGAAAATCACCAGTCTCGCCACTAATAGTCTTAACATTTGTTACCGCTCCCTCATACATATCTTTAATTATGTCTATATAACCCCACGAAACCCCTTTCTCACCCAACACCCTCCGTATAAACTCTTTAGGGACTCTATCATAAGCTTTCTCTAAGTCAATAAAGATCATGTGGAGGTCTTTCCTCCTCTCCCTATATTTCTCCATCAATTGTCTTAGTAAGAAAATAGCTTCCATAGTAGACCTTCCAGACATGAAACCAAACTGGTTATCCGATACATTTATCTCATGTCGTAGCCTCTTCTCAATCACTCTTTCAAAAAGTTTCATAGGGTGACTCATATGTTTAATCCCCAAATAATTAGTACAGCTCTGTATGTCTTATTTGTTCTTATAAATTGGTACAATAGAGCCTTTCCTCCATTCATCCAAGATCTTCTTTGATTTTATAATCTTATTAAATAACTTGATCAACCAAACTACTCCAGTATCTCCCATGTGCTTCCAAACCTCTATTAGTATACCATCAAGCCCGATGGCCTTTCCTGATTTCATCTTTTTCAAAGCCTCTTTCACTTTAGGTGTTCTAATCCTACATTCATATCTGTAATGTCCAATGTTATTTAGGTTTACAATATTTTCAATCATTATATTCTCAAAGTCATTGTCATTTAACAATTTTTGAAAGTAAGTTTCCCACCTTTGTTTGATCTCGTTATCTTTGACTAATATCCTTTGATCACCACTTCTACTGCACCTGGTCTAAGTCCTTACCCTTCTGTTCTCTTATTTTTGCAACTTTAAACACATCTTTCTCACCTTGCCTTGATCTTAGTCTACTATAGAGGTCATCATATGCCTTAAGTTTAGCCTCACTCCACCATCATGTTTCCTTTACTGTCTTTTACCTTTAGATACTTCTCAGACATCTTTTCCCACTTTCTTAATAGACTCAGCCATATTAGTCCACATGGTGTTTACTTCTGTTTTATAGTTCCAGTTTCCTTCTACCACCAACTTATTTGTGAATGAGGTTATTTTCTCTCCTTTTAAGTTCCACTACTTAATTTTTAGATACCTATTAAGTTCATTTCCTTTTTCCATCTTTTAATATAAATATCCTAATATAGTTATCCATAACTATTAACCTATGTTGTGAGGTTAAACTTTCACTGGGTATCACCTTACAATCCTTACACATTGATCTTTCGGTATTCCTAAGTAGAAAAAGGTCTATTTGGCTTTTATGGAGTCCACTTTTAAAGGTTATTAAGTGTCCATCCCTCTTCTTAAAGAATGCATTTGTAATGGCCAAGCTATATCCCAAAGCGAAATCAAGGATAGTTTCCCCTATCTCATTTCATTCTCTTATACCATATCCTCTATGTATCCTATCATATCTTTCCTTTCTTTTCCTATATGGTCATTTAAGTCTGCTCCTACAACTATCCTCTCAGTGTTGGGAATTTCTTACATGACTCCCTCCATATCTACCCAAAACTATCTCTTGATTATATCTTCTAACCCTACTTGTGGTGCATATGCACTTATAATATTTATGATCTATCTCCTAGAACAAGTTTTATTATTATAATTCTATCATTGATTCTTTTAACGTCCACAACTTTATCCTTTAATTCTTTATCCACTATTATTCCTACGCCATTTCTGTTATTATCCTTTCCTACATACCAGAGTTTATGCCCATCTATTTCCCTAGTTTTAGCCCCTTTGCACATCGTTTCTTGGATACAAGCGATGTTGACTCTCCTACGTTTCATCGTATCTACTAACTTCAAACTCTTACTTGTCAATGTCCCTATATTCCATATGGGGATATGAATCTCATGGTCATGAGATAGCCTATTTACCCGCGCACTTCTCGACCTCCATGGCGTGAACCCATGCCCACTTTTCATTGCACCTGGGTTCTAATACAACGCGTCGCTTCCGAAGGGACGCTCTAACAGCTCTTGCCCATTTTCCACTACACCCAGGATCCGATGTAGCGCGTCGCTTCTGGGGGAATGTCCTAGCAACCCTTGCCCATTTTTCGCTGCATCCAGGATCTGATGCAACGGGTCGCTTATGAGGGATGCCTTAGGTTAACGAAATGTCAGTTTTCAATTCATGTAGTGTTAGTGCTGCTATACTTTAAAGAAGCTGGAGATGACTTTCATTATCTTCTCTTCTTACTTACAAACTAATATACAAATGCATATTTATTTGCAAAGAGGAAAAAAATAACAAAATCAAAATCATCCTTAACTTGTTCCTTGCTGGCTCTTCCTTGCCGGCAAGCACATGATGCAAGACCCTACTCCTTTTTCATCCAAGCTTGGGATCGACTACAAATCAAATTTCATGCCCATTGAATGCTTTTAGTCTATGTTCCTTTGGGTAAAAAATAATGACCATCCATGTTTATTAATTTTTTAAAGAGACCTGGTAAGAGTACATGCTCAAGAAGAAAGAGGGGCTACACACCCCCTTTTATTATACATGGCAAAACCTTTTCCATGGATCTAAGCTGTTCATCATGTTAGAAATGGCCTAGATAAGCTAGACAGCAAATTTGATGCCCAATGAATGTTTTTAGCCTATGTTTCTGTAGGTAAAAAATCCCAGCCATTCACTTTATTGAAATTTTCAAAGAGCCCAAACAAGTGGTTAGGAAGGTCCAAATGCATTGATTTCTGTTGAGTTACCTATTTTGTACATCTTAAACATGATGAACAGCTTAGATCAACAAAACAAGTAAAAAGAGGCTTGTACTCCTTCCTCTCTTCTTGAGCATGTACTCTTACCTAGACTCTTTTTTAAAGGACCCAAAACTAGTTAGTTATTTTGGGATGCATATAAGATATGAGCTCAAATCTGAAAAAAGGAATTCATCCTGCACTGGGACCAGGTTGTGAACTTATTCACTAGTTCTTGAGGTGTAAGCCTGTCGGGACTCAAGGAACAAAACACAACAAAGGGGTTCACATGTTACCTCAGCAATTATATGCAAGATCAAGGGAAAATTTCATCCGCTGGTGCACTTGCACAAAGGAATTTTTCAAGACTCCCATTAGTTTAATGACTTTCTTAGAATGAAGATTATCTAATTTTTTAGCATGCATCCATAGAAGGACGTAGACTAGACAAACTCCATTTGACCCAAGGCATACTCATACTTAAACCTGGGTGGCAACGCTCTGTGCAACCTAGACCAATTGAGACTAATAGTATCCTAAAAACCGCTTTAGGAGAGGATAATTTTCATGTAATTTCAGGCCTGATCAATGTAAAGTGCTCCAATGACATGAAATAAGAGCTGGTTTTATCGGCATTTGCATCTTGGAGTGGGGGATGATCCCTCATGTACAACAGTATGGGGCATAAGAAGTTCCCTAGGAACAATTGTTTTAGAGACTACATCATCCAGCAACTGGAATCCATAGGATGTTGTACCCATAGAGACACATTCACTTCCATGCTCTTAGGGGTGTGAACAACATGACATATTCACTCTCCAGGAAGGGAACCAGTATGCTTAGCTAGTTATTTTAGTAAAGGACAATCCTTTGTGCATAGTATCTTGTTTAGCTATTAGTTGTTTCCGCATCTATTTTATATGACTTCTATTTAGCATAGAACTCCCAGCCTCCTTTCAGAAGACATCCATGTTGCAGCATTCATTTTCCATTTTGATGCAAGAGATGATGGGTACCAACTCTACAGAATAATGATTCAAGGGCTATTTCTTGAAATCGCTTAAGCCTTTTGCTTAGTATAATTGTGAGCTAACTGTTGGACCCACAACTCTGGCAGTAGCAACATCTCTTCTTCAAAATTTTACTTCTTTAATTGCTCTACAGCATACCTGGATCTTCTATTGTTTACAACAAATCTATGTGGTGATAGTCTTAACTCTTAACAACAGAAGATTTCTCTATAAATAAGGGAGGAGGGACCCAAAGCTCTCATAAATTGCATCTAAGAACTATAAAGAAAAAACAAAGGGAGGAAGAAGAACTGAGAAACTTGAGGTTTTGCCAAATAACTTTCAGAAGCTCGAATGCTTACCAACTTCTACAAGGATGTTGCAGCTCTGTCCACTTGGCCAAAGCCCAGACAGAGAGAACTTAGCATCAAAGAAAAAGAAGAAGAGAGTAGAGGAAAAGGAAAAGAGAAGGATTTCCATGGAAAGGCAAGTAGATTATTTCTGTTTCTTTTTTCTTCTCCTCAGAATCTAATATAAGATCAAGCATCAATGGTGAAATCTATCCCGTCCATGATTTACTTATCACTACACTGCACACTATGTCAAAAAATTCACAGCCAAAAGTTTGAGACATACACATGACAAATGTCTCAAGGAAAGCTGTAGCCAAGAACCCTTATAATATGCAATAAGATATAATTCACAAGAACCATCCTTTCAGCGAACATTAAAGGATTTTGACAAAAAGACATTTGACTCAATGGAATGGTCAGAAAGAAGCAAATTGGTCAAGGTAGGAGTTACAAGGATATGCAATTTGAAGGAGATCAACAGAAATCATAGTCTTCTTGGTTACTGTTTCCACTAGTCAAGTACGTTTTTTCCAGTTTTGGCTGTTGTCACTACTCAGTCACAATTTGTACATATTTCTTCTTATAATAAATTTTGTTCTTGATCCCGGGTGTATGCAGGTAAGGATATGTGGGTCAACCTAGGCACATTATTTCGTAGATTCCATAATCAGGAGCACTAGATGTATTTGCTGATCAATGGATGTCTACAAATGCTTTAAGCTAATCTTGATTTGTTATTTTATTACAGACATAGGGCTGAATTGGGGTTGATTCCCCATTCATTTGGGTCATGAAATGAAGAGGAGTTTCAATCAATTGTCATATGACTCACTAGAATGATGGTGACCAATTTATTCACAAAAAATTTATTAAGGACAAAACTATTGACTGGGATATTGTTTTGATAACAATACAGCAAAGACTGATGAATGATGTCCTACTTGTTTCTGATCTAGGGAAGAAAAAACTCAAGTTAGCTAAGTCTATAGAACTCATTATCTATTGAAGATGTCATCTTATAAAGGTATGAGGACTTCTTAAAAACATAAAAATCAATGAGGATTGTGTGACTATTGGAATTTTGCTGCGGCCATTATTTTGGACTCATTGAGAAAAGTGTTAATGATCTTGAATATAAAATTTACAGACCTGGAGCCAGGTTTCTATGAAAAGTATTAATTGTCTTTCAAGCAACAATCAAGAATTAGAAAGTGAAGACAAGTTCAAACCAACTGATTCATATATTGCAAAACCGTGATGAAGCTACAGGCAAACATCCAGAATCTCCAAAATGCATAATTTGTATCTGGCTGTTCATATCAAGTATTATGACATGTTTGAGACATTCTTAAAACATACATCTAACAAACTACCAGTTTAGGAAGAGTAAGCAATTAGGAACACCAACTGCAACTGCAATTGCATGAATGATACAATTTCCACAAGGAGTTTGCAAAATAATACGAAGTCGGTTTGAATAGGATTCAGGAAGACCGATTTTAAATCTAAAGAAAGAGCTAGGATTAGACATAGAATAAAGCTAGAGATCTCATAGGAGGCTTGTTATTTGAGTACTAACAATCTCTTCTTTTTTTGCAAAAAACAAAAAAATTCTATATATGGATAATTTTGGACTTTCAAATATTTGTCTTTCTGACCAATTTGAGTCATTTCTATCCTTCTCTTATTATTTTCTTCTACTTAATTCATTTGAGCTACCTACTAATTTTGTTGGATCAAGCCATCTTCGAGACCTTTGAGATCATTTACAATTTTTTATCACCAAAATTGCAACGAGATATCGACTTAGAGCTCAGCTGCATTAGGTAGGTCTTTGACAATGACTAAGCAAATTTTGAAGGTTCTGTCTGCTGTCCTTTGGTAAAAGCATAAAAATGAATTCTTCAAATAAAGATAGATGATAACACACAAAATATCATTAGGTTCTGCTGTTAAAAGATAAATTTCAATTAATTATACTAGAATTACTCATTGACTACTTGTGTTATGCCAGTCAAAAAGGTGTTACTCTTACATCTTGTCACTGATGTCTTCTAGAAAGTTCATGAGCTTCTTTGCTAGCTTCTTCCTCTAATACTCTTGGAGTAACAGTTACAGCAGTTATAAGTCCCTGCCAGGATTCACCTTGTCCTTCAACTTTCCCCATGACTGCATGAAAGGGCAGCCCGGTGCACAAACCTCCCACGTAAGAACATCAACTAAAACAATGGCAGCCCAGTGCACGAAGCTCCCACATATTCAGTGTCTGGGGAAGGGGCAGACCACAAATAAGTGCTCATAAATCCTAAGAGAATGATATGATGAAGTAAATTCCCAACAAGAAAAACCTACCCTTACAGAAGATCAATCACTCAGAAACGAACAAATTTTTAAAGAACCATCTATCTTAAAGGTACTACCACCACAAGTAATGAACTTGTGACCAACACAAAACATTAACTCAGCAGCAGATCAGATCTGTATGAGTGTATACTTCTGACCAATGGAAGAACACATCCAGTCTTGGAAACATAAACATAGAAAATGTTAAAACATAACACCATTCTCAGGGTTATAGACAACCAAAATGGTTAGATATAGTGCAAACTAAAAGTGAGCCCAATATCATCCTTATCTCAGTCCCATCCCTCTAAAAAACGATCACGCTAGAAAATTATCACCAAATAGCATCCTTATGTCAGTCCCATCCCTCAACAAAAAGGATTGTGCTTGAAAGCTATCACCAAATAATTTCAGGTATATGCCTGTTTTGGTCCACCCCTTCTCCGGACCCCGAATATGTGGGAACTTTGTGCACCGGGCTGCCCTTTTTTTAGATGATATGTTTGAACTGGGAATTGTTTTCACGATTGGTTCTTCACTTCTTCTTTTCCTTCCTATGGGTGAGGACACAAACCCTTTACAATGATTAGGCACTTATTCCTTCCCTCACTGCCACAGCAAAAAGAAAGGGCTATCATGATAGGAATCAGAACTACATGGATAGGCCATAGTCAGGTTTAAAGTTCCACACTTGATAACTCATAAGAGTGTCCTGCTTCAGCAGGCTCACTATTGAAGATGGTTGACCAGATTACATATATCTCGATCAAGATATATGTGGTCTATTGACCATTTGATTAGCTTTAGTTTCTATAAGTGTTTATGCACAACGGCAGCAGAAAAGCTGACCATCAATTGGCTTCAGTTTCCATAGATACCTATGCATTATTGACCAAAGTTGACCAGATTTTACTAAAAAGGTAATGACCAGTAGATGTAGAAAGTATTGATTCTAAGCTCTACAATTGATGTAGAAGCCTTTGAAATGGATGAAGAAGTTAGAGATTTTGTTACCACTATAAGTACAAAAGGATGGGCATGCTGCCTCATCATTTGGTACAATTCCAAACAGATATCCCAAAGGTGTGACTCTATTGGAGGTTTTCAAGCTTTTCATGTGAATTCACATGCTTGTAGGCATCCTATATGTGTGACTCTTGTAGTACTATCCTTCTATATTTTGTCCCACATCTCATTTATTTCCATCCTTGTTTCTCTAAATAGTACTATCATAGTCTTTGGAGTGATTCCAAAGACATTTTCTGTTCATGTTCCATTTCTTTCAGTTTCTACTGGTGTTGTTTTACTTTGTATTTCTACAAGACTTCAACAGCTTTTGTTGAGTTTTGTATCAAGTTCCTCTCAAATCTGTTTTTCCCCCTTGTCTAAGGTGCAAGGAACTGAATGGAGAACAAATAAGGAAAAGGACTTTAAACTCCCAACAGAAGAACATTGTCAGAGAGATGGTGAAATAAGGCACTAGAAATTGAGGTTTGATGAAATACTTTCTTCATGGGAACACAGTAGAGAGGTCATTGTTGCACCAAGAAAGAGTCAGTACCTCATTCTGGTGAAGGAAGAAGTGCCAGTCCACACCTTCCAGCCGTTTGCTGCAAGGGTGACAAAATGCTTACATCTGGTTTTCACAGTCAATGTTAGTCTGACATAGCCAAGTTCATAATATCAACAGAATGGACTAAAAGAAGCTTATTTGCCGGATCAGTAAGGAAGGTTATTGAGGAATGATTGCTTTACTAATTATCATATAAGTGAGCATTCACTTAATATGCATGTCCATGCAAATTCTATCAAATTCAGTTCAGGCTACTATAGCAGAGATTCAATTAGATCAACTAAAATAAAACCTGGTGGTGAAATATTAACATTTAAGTAGAATATCCTGACTCTCAACAGCTATATACAGGTCTATGTAACTCAGAAGAGCAGGATGTCCGTGAGGTTTACATGTGTGGATGAACCAAATCCGATTGAATCTAATTTGCCATTAGAAAATGCCAGTACTTGTTTTACAGTACAATTATGAGTACTCCAAAGGAATGAAAAGTTCCTTCACATCAGTTGAGTACCTAGTTCCCAATTCAGCAAGGTCCCAGTGAATGGGACTGCAAGCATAACATGATTGACAAATTCAAGATGTACTATTGCAAATAAAAGCAATTTGAATATTTATACATACATATATCATGTATCATGTATATGTATGTCTTGATTGTGCTCAAAAGGATATGAATCGATTGAGAAATCAAATTTGCAAATCATCCTGAAGATCAGTGAGCCATTAGTGAAGTTTTTTGTCTAGTGAACTGACAAGACAACCCTATCATACAATTGTTGAATGAGTTTGCAAGTAAAGACAACGAAACCATAGCGGTGAGGTCAAAGAGAAAGAAGTCTGATGACATGCACATTTAGAGGTTTATTTATTGAATATTAGACCAAAAGCTTTAGAGCACTGTCAATGCACTTAGTTATTTCCTCAACCAGAAATTATTTTCAGACCAACTTTTTCAAAGTAAAAAGATCCTATGAAGGATTTTCTAGATGTCCAGACTGGTTCCAATTTGGTTCCATTCCTGGGAGGTCTACCACAGAAGTTATTTTCCTGTTTAGACAATTAATAGAGAAATATAGGGAGAGGAAAAAGGACCCCCACATGGTTTTTATTGACTTAGAAAAAGCTTATAATAGGGTCCTTGGAGAATTAATATGGTGGGTGTTGGTATAAAAAGGGATTCAAGGGGTTATATAGACATAATTAAGGATATGTATGAGAATGCGGCAACAAATGTTAGGACTACTAGCAAAGAGATCAACGATTTTCCTATCACTATAGGATTGCACCGAGGATTGGCATCAAGCCTGTACCTTTTCACATTGGTTATAGATGAGTTAACAAGACATCTACACAAGGAGATTTTATAATGTGTGTTGTCAGATGATATAGTTTTGATTGATAAGACAATGGAGGGCATAAACACAAAAGCTAGAGTTATGGAGAAATGCATTAGAATTTAAAAGATTTAAAATAAGCCGGATTAAGACAAAGTATATGAGTACAATTTTAGCAAGGAGACAAGCGAGAGTGGAGCACCAGTAAGGACTGATAACCAAGAAGTCCACCTAAAAGAACACTTCTGCTACTTGAGATCAATAATTCATGAGAGAAGAGGAGAATCCAAGCGCGTAGGAACAGATGAAGATGTGCCTCAGGAGTTGTATTTAATTGGCCAAATGGCGCTCAAACTGAAAGAAAATTTCTATAGGATGGCTGTAAGGCCAGCCATGCTATACAAATCAAAGTGTTTGGCAGTTAAGGAACAACATATACATAGGATGAGCGTCACTGAAATACAGATGTTGAGATGGATGAGTGGCAAGACAAGAAAAGATAGAATTAGAAATGACAATATTATAGGAAACTTAGGAGCAGTACCAATAGGTAACAAATGAGAGAGATTAGACTTAGATGATTTGGACATTATCCAAAAGAGACCAAAAACGGCACCAGTTAGAAGAAGTGAGGTGATCTAAGTTAAAGGTTTTAAAAGGGCAAGGAAAAGTCCAAAAGAACGTGGATAGAAGTGGTGAGAAAAGATTTAAAAACTTTGGAACTAAATGAAACCATGACACTTAATAGAGGATAATGGAAGAACAAGATTCATGTGATCAATCTCTAATTAAGATAAGGTCTTGATGATGATGATGGAGCTAGATTGGTTCCACACCCTAATACCATGGAACATATTCTCATTTTGAAATGGTTATCAGTTTGCATCAGGTGACATTGGATTTTTAATGGAAATTTGCAAATTTTAAACGACACATCATGTAAATTCTCTTTTATTATTAATTGTTCTTTTTTCCTTAGAAGTTGATTTCTTCGTGTGGAAGTTGTTTCAAACACGTTAACTTCCATCTATAATTTCAATTGCATGATAACCGACCAAGGGAATGGTCCCCTGAAATTTTAAACCCTTATGATTCAAATTCTTAGTTAGCATTTGATGTAGTAACCTGATATGATTTGAAAGGAAGGCACATTATTCTCCGTCACATTCGTAAGTAATAGTACTTTCTTTTCCCATCACATAGTTGTTCGTTTGCCCCCGAGTGATATGACCTTCACTGTAAAAGAACAAAACAAAACAAAAAACGAATTAGAATATGAGATCTTGAATGACCTGGCCCATATTTACTGAGATTGGAAGTTTCAGGAGAGGTATTCTTTTCCTAATGCACTGAATTCATAAGTGTCACTACTAGTTGGTTTCAAAAGTATATGCTCTTTGTTTATATGAGCAGAATTCATATCTCTAATTCGGTTCATCATATTCAAAGCATGGGAGAAACATCTATCTGAAACAAAAATGAATGTTTAGGAAGAACACAGAGGAGTTACTGTATCCAGACTCGATTTCCTGGTCTTGAGCAATGTGAAAACAGTTGGGCCATCTTGCCAATTACATCATGTAATAGGCTTCAGACTCAGAAGAAACAAAAGAGACATAGCAAAAGCACAAAGACCTACCTAAAGGAGAAATCTTAAAACAGAAACAGAGATAAAGATGAAATATCATAATGTGTGGATTAAAAAAACTCACTGTTTCTGTGAGATGGTCACGATGAACAGGACCAAATCGAAGGAGCTTGTTGCAGCAAAACCTGCAAATCCTCTTCACAATGAGACTTTCATTTTTCTTCAGTGATTTCTTCTTTTCCCTCCTGCATTTGATTTGGTGGTTTAAGGCAGTATTGTCAATACCGTACCAGATGCCGCATCGGCCTCAGTTGAAAATTGTAGTACCAGCAGCATATATTATACCAGGCAGTATTTGAAATTTTTTGAAATAAAAATTATTAAAGAAACCTAAAATCAGAAAGTTTTCAAATTTCTAAAAGAATAGCGAAATTTTAGTAAAATTTCAAATTTTAATATCTAAAAATTGTAACTTCATATTACTATCAATTCATTCATGCATATCAAATGTCCTAATTAGTAGAATTAAAGGGACACAATAAAGGCAACGATCACCCAAGATCAAACGTGAAATATCAACCACCGAAATTGATCAAACAACCAAACGTATACAGATGTATGAGGAGATGACTAGTAAGACAAAGATATACATTATTTTGGAACTTCTGACTAGTAGGGAGCTCTTTAACAATATTTTAAGTCATGGAAAGTTGAAGGAAGATGATGCTAGGAAGTATTTTCAGCAGCCCATAAATGCCGTGGATTGTTGCAATCGCAGAGGCGTTTGCTACAGGGAAGCCAGAGAATCTACTACTGGATTCCAATGGCGTTCATAAAGTCTCATATTTTGGATTAGTGTGCTATCTGAGCAAGTCGGGGAAGATCATAAAAGCATAAAAAAAATTAACTACAATAGAGGAAGAAGTCGACATGCAATCTGTCGACTACAAAAAGAAGAGAGCTTACTCTGCCATCTGCAACAATAAAAAGAATAAAACAGAGAAACAACGCAGAGAAGCAACGCAGAGAAACAATCTTCAGCTATAAAAAGAACCATCTTGAGCTATTAAATCAGAAAACAGGAATGAAATAAACAGAAACCAACCGAAAGATGCTCTGCAACTGCTACGCCCTCTACTGAGAAATTAGATAGCGCTTCGGTCCAAAATTTTCTCGTTTTCCAGTGTCTCGAAGTCCTCAACTGCTAGGTTTGAATTCTTAACAGTGGTGGCGCCAGCCACCAAACAGAACAGAAATGATTTGTTTTTTACAGCCCATCACCTCTCTTCCCACTGCCGAATCCTCTAAACTATCAGCCCGTCTCAGCATTCATCGTCTATCTCCAAAACCTCCAAAAGAAAACCCACAATCTTCTTCGCTTTGCAGCCAGCAACATTCCCTTCCTTCCGTTGGCAAACAGTTAGGGCTTTCTACAGCGAAAAACGGATAGAAGACCCAAAATCGATTTTCTTTTCGGCTAAAAATCTCTCTCATCGATGATTTTACCATTTCTTCTTTCATGAGACAGCTTAAACTTTGCTTTCAAAATCAAGAAAATATGAATTATATACGCGATTTTATGAAATATGAAGGGAGCTGATATTTCCGTGGGTAAAAGTGCATTTTTGGCTCCTTTTTCGAGTAACGAAACAGTCATCTTCGGGGTCAAATAATAATTAGTCATGTCTCAAAATTCACATATTTTAAATTATATGAATATTATTTTTTAACTACTTTTATTCTGTGGATTTTAAACTGAAAAAAAAAAATACAATCATTCATGAAATTTTTCGTCAGATGAATGGTTGAGATTATCATGAAAGTAGGCTTCTTGGTAGATTTATTAAGGATGAGAAAGAAATTAAAGACAAAATGTAATTTTCAGACAATATTCAAATAATGGCTGGTATTTTAGTATTTGATCAGCATTGTGCCAATTTTGACCAGAGTAGTATTTGAGTTATCACTATACCAGTTTTTCGACTTGCCAGTACATTATATTATTGACAACGACAATGGTTTTAGGATTTAAATGCAGGGAACTGCAATCTTTAGGATCATTTTTTATATGGGCACAGCCAGATTTATTGTTTTTGGGGGATTAACAATCTAGGACAAAAGAAAAGTAAATATAACTAAAGAGTAGAGTCACTTTACTTAAAGGCTCTAAGCGTTTGCTAACATAAATCTGCCCTTATAGTTTGGTTTTGGAAGATCCAAACCATTCATTATATTCAAGGTATAAAAATTAGATAAACGATGAGAAATCAGTGCAATTGGATAATTTGAACCACTTGTTTTGAGTCTTAAAAAAAAGTTTTGATAGTTTTAATTTTCAACTCTAAGAAGCATAAGATAATAATTATAATTTTTTGCTAAAATGATAAGTTTATTTAAATAAAAGGAATCCTAATATCACTTACTTTCTCAACATTACTTTGTAGGCATGGACAATTTTAAACTTTCACAATTGGCAGTTTATGCGCAAAAGGTGTTCAAAGAGTTTTTAAGATTATGCTTTGAAATTCTACGTGCTTTAAACTAATTTTACAAAGTTTCAAAAGAAAATAAATAAATTCAAACATACTTTCTTTCTTTTAAGTAACTCAAGGGGAAAAAAATTACTTATAAAAGTGACGCATCCCCTTAGGTTGGACAAAGTCTTTATTTAGGAAACAAGATGACTATAAGAGAGAATAATGTCAATAAGGTAGGATTCATAATCAGTAGTGGCTCTTAGTTTCCGTGAGTACATAACATTTAAACTCACAAAGGGAGTGTTATAAGAAAGAGATTTTAGGCCCTCTTGGACCTTCCTTTTTAAAATTAAATATATATATATATATATGTTTTTAAAAAATACCTTTTAGATAACGTATAGAAGGGGAGCCTTGGCACAACAGTAAAAGTTGTTGTCATGTGACCTTGAGGTCACAAGTTCAAGGCGTAGAATCAGCCTCTTGCAAAATGCAAGGTAAGGCTGTCTACTATAGGCCATTGTGGTCCCCTCTTTTCCAAACCCTGCATAGGACCAACTTAGATTCATGAGGATAATTGGCATAGCCAACATCCTCATGAAAAGACACTAAGAGACTATTTACAACCTAATTATACTAGCACACCATATATACCTTTGTCTCCAAATGCTGGTATGATTGAATTAAAGGTGGGAGTAATTCAATTACTTTCCAAATTTTATAGGTTGGATAGTGAGAGTCCTTACATGCATTTAAAAGAATTCAATGAAGTGTGCACAACCCAACATACACAAAACACTGAATTAGACATAGTAAGACTCAAACTATTTTCTTTTTCTTTAAAGAAAAAAGCCAAGATGTGGTTTCATTCACTGTCAGCAGATTTCATACGAATATGATAAGAAATGACTAGAAAATTCTTGAATAAGTTCTTGAATAAGGCCCAACACCAACCCTATCACCAAAAACAAGGACCACTTGCTCCTGGATTTTACCTTCCTCCACATAAGAGGAAAGTGGAGGATAATTTCTATCAAGTCATGCAATACTAGCAGAAGAAAATTACTCAAATCAAAGCCCAATTAAAAGAGAACACAGAATCCATTACTAAATTGAAGGACATTATGTCTCAAATGTTGCAGACCACTGACTAAGGGCAATGTCTTATTCCACCAAATGAAAACCCTGATGATATGGATGTGGTAGGTGAGATTAATTCTTCAGTTACAAATATGGAACCAACAAAGGCAACTACCATTATTCATGGTGGTAATATAATTAAAAAATCTAATCCTGAAAAGGCTGAGATAGTGCCGAAACCTATTAGAAAATGAGATAAATTGGTTGATCAGAAAAATGTCATACCCACTGAGCAATATGACATCCTTGCTCCATTTCCAAAAAGGCTGCATCTAGCTCCAACAATTGTCTTTAGTTATGAGAAGCAGCTTGAAGATAAATTTATCTTGCCTTGTGGTAAAATAAAAAAAATTATATTGCAAGATAAATTCATTCACCATTCCTATTCAGATGCCTATGTAACTCATTTCACATGGGACCTAGGGAAGTTTCAAACTCAGTAAAAAAATTTCCTCTAAAAATATTTCATTTGCAAAATTTATGTATCTTAGTTTTTTCTCTTTCTTCTTTTTCTTTTTCTACATCTCCCAATTTTTGCATTTCTTAATGCATTATCATCATCCTACTTTTTAAACATTGAGGGCAATGTTTCTGTCAAGTTGAGGGTGTAGAATTTTAGCAAATTCTAGTTTTCGTTAGTTTTTTTTTCACTTAATTTCAAAAAAATGCAACAAAGAAAAAAAACACACAATGTGAGAAAGGGAGAGAATTTTTGCACAAAAAAAAAAATTAGGTCGATTCCTACACTATTATGAGAATTGGATTTTCTAAATTATATTTTAGAGCCATTCATTCTTTCTAAGAAGGTATAAATGTTCCTAATTTTTTTCAGTATGTTTAAAGAAAATTTGATCCCATCAAAATTTTAAATTTGGCTAACTACCTGAATAATTAGAATATTACCTTTAAAATTCTAAAAGTTCATTAAATCTAATAGATTATAGGAAATCTAGAAAATAATTTAAGCCATCCATATTTTTAACCTAAAGACATAAAGCCTACCCATGAGTATTTTTTCACTAGTTAGCCAACTTGAGCCTCTTATATAAGCCTTTTATTTTGTCACCCAAATTACCTTTACCCATATTAGCCTAGTATAAATTATCCAATTCCCATTTTCTTTGAAAGCTAAGATAAAGATAAATAAAGAAATACCTTTTAGTTGCAATGAAAGCAGAAAAGTGAATATTAAGAAAAGAAATAATCTTCAAAGAGATTTAAGAGTGTTAAAAAGAAAGAAAGAAAGTGAAAAAAAAAGAAGTTTGAAGAATGCAAAGAAAAATGGAAAAAGAAATATTTACTTCAGCAAAGTAAAGAAGATTTGTTAACTTTAATAGGAGGCCTTTACTTATTTTTTAAGAAACTTTGAATATCCTTATAACCTTTCTTTAGTACTCTGTCCTAAGCCTACGTTTCATCCCAATTAAGGACCTATTGATTCTAGGAATGTAATCTTGACGAAGAAATGAATGGATAGGATTTAAAGAATAGTATTTCTACAAGTTCAAAGGTAATAACATCCATTTCAAAGGAATCAACAATTAAATTCCTTAGTAACTCATGTTCTTCATAAGTACATGCGTGATAAATTTATTTTTATTGACTCTGCTCACATACTTAAATAAATATATAATTTGAACCCTTTATTCAAGAGATGTTATTTCTGAGAGTATGTCTATTAGTGAAGATTAAGGCCAAAACATATTTAAGATGGAGTTCAAAAGTTAGACATCTACTTAGAGATAAAGATTATTCTATGTGTAAACTGTACACTCACACACTCACTTTGAGATCTATGCTTAGGTAGAATATTTTTAACATATAGGTAGGGTTTTGAATTCTTCATTCATTTTTATTAGTCTGCTAAAGTTGATGGATTTACTGAAGATAATTCTCGAAGGAAAAAGTAAAGTTGACTTGAAAGTAATTTTTGAAATTTAGTTTTTTGCATTTTTTGCTCAGGACTAGCAAAATGCTCGTTGGGGGGTGTATTAAGTGTTTAATTTTGATCAAAATACTCCTAATTTAGCATTCAATTAGATCATCTAACCTATCAAATTTATAATTTTTAGCTTGATTTTGATTGACCGTCTAATCATTAATTTGTCAAAATTAACAGTTAGATGATCATCAGAGCTTATTCGATGCTTAATGTACGGTTTAGATGACTCTAATTTGGTCTTCTATTTTGCAGATCAACCAAAAGAGGCTTGAATGGCTCAGCTCGATATTCAATGGTGTAGATCACCCATCAAGGATTAACAAGCAAGATGGGATGGTTTCCTAAAAGAAAAGGAATTTAATTCAAAAAAGAAATCAATGAGAGAAGGAAACAAGTATAAGGTCAAAGAAATTTATAAAGAAGAGGAAACTAGCCACCATAAGGAACTCCTCATTTTGGCTAGATAGGAAAGAGGAAACCCGTCACCCTTCCTCCCACTTCAAGTCTCTCTCCCTCCTAGGCTAGACTGGAAAAGAGGAAACCATTCTTTCCCCCTTCTTGCACGGCTCTTCTCCTCCTACCTCTCTTTCTCCATCCCTTTTCTTCCTCTTCCTCTTCTTCTTCTTTGGTTCTCCCTCTCTTATCCTTCTTTCCCCCTCTCAACTATCTCTATCCCACACTCCCTCTCTCCCCTTCATTTTTGGAACCTAGCATCACTCTCTTTTGCTTCTCCCCCACCAGCCTGAACTCCCATCCTCTGCTTCTGTGACACCCCTGGTTTTCACAACAATAAATAACAATTTTCAAAATGTGTCAGGATCCCTGTTTTAAAAACTTATATATTTTTTTTTATTGACAAAAAAACAAAACTCGAATAAAAGGCACTTCCTTTAAAATCATGAGAGTCATACAACCACAAAATCACAGATTTAATGGTGAAATGACATCTCATTTCTACTGACGATCCAACAAAGTCTCCCCTGCATTTTGGACTATTGCACATAACACATGCAAAACAAAAATCACCTGACAAACACAATAGCGTAACATGACGCTTAGGAGACTCAGTCTCCATGCTCATCCACCCAATCAAATACAATACTTAATAAAACATGTACCCCAGTAATGGAAAATAAAATCAAGACATGACAACATTACCTAGGGTCTATCCATGAACAATCATCACATTCAACATGAATACTTATCCATACATCCAGGTCGCAAGGTCATCATCATCATCATCATCATCATCATCATCAAGACCTTATCCTAATTAGGGGTCGGCCACATGACTCTTATTCCTCTATTCCTCTCTATTAAGTATTATGGCTTCACTTAGTCCCAAAGTTTTTAAATCTTTTCTCACCACTTCTATCCATGTTCTTTTGAGCCTTCCTCTTGCCCTTTTAAAACCTTCTACTTGCATTGCCTCACTTTTTTTAACTGGTGCCGTTTTTGGTCTCCTTTGGATATTCTAAACCATCCAAGTCTAATCACCCTTATCTTGTTACCTATTGGTGCTACCCCTAGATTTCCTCTGATATTTTCATTCCTAATTTTATCCTTTCTTGTCTTCCCACTCATCCATCTCAACATCCTCATTTCTACGATGCTCATCCTATGAGCATGATGTTCCTTAACTGCTCAACATTCTGATTCATAGAGCATGATCAGCTTTATGGCCATCCTATAGAATTTTTCTTTTAGTTTGAGGGGCACCCGCCGATCACACAAAACTCTAGATGCACATCTCCATTTGTTCCAACCCACTTGGATTCTCTTGGTATCCTCCCTCTCAATCTCTCCACTCTCATGAATCGCTAATCCTAAGTACTAAAAGTAGTCTTTTATAGGGACTTCTTGGTTATCAATCTTGACTGGTGTTCCACTCCTACTCTTCTTGTTAAAATTGCATTTCATATGTCCTGTCTTAGTGTAATAACCCAAACAATTATTAATTTTATAATAGTAATAGGAGGGGTAAAATTGTAAATACACATGGGCCTACAGGGTATGGGATGCACAATGAGGCTATAAAAGCCTGCCCTGTCTCTTGTACGGCCAAACCATTCACTTCTGATTCTGGGTTGACGACGCAGGGCAACGACGAGGAACTCCCCGAGCAGGCGCACGCAATCTAACCACGGTAGGCCACCCTCCACCATTTCCCGTGTTTTCCTATAGTTTCTGTTGTTTTTAACGTCGGAAAACAGTGTGGATTGCCGTTTTCCGGTGAACAAGTAGGCAGTAGTATTTTTGTTAAAGTAAACCAATGAAACGACAACAGATCGTGATCTGAACCGTCCATCATGGGCATTGAAACATGAAGAACAATCCCTTGAATTTTTCATGGTGTGATCAGACGGCTAGATATGCCGAAAAATTCATAAAATAGTAGATGAAAATTTTTTAGGAACGTGACAAAAATCATGTAAAAACACTAGATAATGGCATAGTTGGTTGAAAAGGGGTCTCAAAAAACTGAACGAAACGGTGCAAAAATCGCACCATTTGGACACCTGTGCGTGGCCAGTGGCAATCGGAGTTAGCCGTCTTCTCCGGCGACGGCAACCCACCACGACACGTGTCACCCCCTGTCGCACGCCACGTAGGCACCACATAGGTGCCACGCATGCGCCACACATACAGACGGCACGCGCCCTACGCATGACACCACGAGCGTGACACGCAATGTCACGCGCGCAACACCTGCATGCCATGCTTCCCACGTAGGCGACATGTGGCACCACACAACAAGCGCCACGCGGACGATGCACTGACATACGCCAGCACACATCGACAACACGCGTGCACGAAAATCAACACACGAGTGCATGCGCACCGGCGTACTCACAGGCGCACGAAAATGGTGCACGCGCACGCAAGTAGGCAGTACGCGCGTGCGCTGCTTGAAGTCGACGCATGTGCAACGCGTCTATGCACGCGCCTGCCCAAAAACGATGACGCACAGGGCGTTTGTGTACGCGGCCCCCTAAAGACAGGCGTATGCTCGTCCAGAGCATCTGTGGACGCGCTCGCACGTGCGACGCACGAGTTTTGGGATTTTTTCAGGTCCTTTGACTCGTCCATTTATAAAAACTTGATTTTTAGGAGCTACAGAGGTCCAAATCGCGATCCGAAAGAGGCGTTGCGACTGTATCGACGGCGCGGACCTAGATTTGACTTGAAAAGCTAGATATAAATTCCTTTTTAAGAGTTAAACTACATAATGTTGTGAGATAGTCTCAATCAGGCCGATCAATGGATGATCATGCCTTAGATGTTGATGGTATACGTCAAATGTGAGATAATCTAGGGGATTAGAGGGTTAAACAGTATTGAATTGCCAAATGATGGAAGATTTATGATGTAATAGGTACGTTAGAGCGCGCAATGTGATATTTTCATGCGCTTGATTTGAGCACTGCATTTACTGAGGTAGGTGATTCCATTCAATCATTTCATGATTTCAATAACCATGAATGGACTTTTAAAGCTTTGAGACATGTTTTACGTCTTCTCATGCACATAATTAAATCCCTATTTTCGTGTTATAGCATGACTTTTCTATTTGGTAATAACAATGTATGCCGGGCTTTAATTGTGTTATTGAGATTATTTATAGCGCATTTACATGGTTTATAAGATTTATATCTTGCCGATGATTTATGATGGGTGCTTTCACCCAGTGGGTATTATGCTAGGAGGGTTGTAGGGTTGGCCACCCGCCCTCTAATTTTGTAATGATGATGATGATGATGATTAGACACAGCCCTAGAGTGATATAGAGCTAGGTACGTAAGGGTGGTATCATGGGTAGTTCCCCCTACGGGTCCGCTCCTTCCCATGGAGACGGAGAAAGTCTCATGTTTGGTGTCGACGGGGAGCGGCAGTGGTTCAGATCATGGTGGGATTGCCACTACAGCATAGTAACCCATATAGTTTGTGCATGTTCATATGACTTTATATGTATGGTGAACCAGGGCAAGTCGAGCCTAGGTCTTGAGAGACTCCGGGGGCTAATGCTGGCTGTACGGGAGGGACTAAAGTTAGTATGGGTACACATCACCGGTAATTGAGTATATTGGAGGATTTTGGTATAGTTTTGATATAGTGTTTTGGTATCAATGATTGCATGCATATTATTTCGTGGGTATATATACTAGTATGGTTTTGATGTACTTACCTTATATTTTGATCATGCCTTGCATGCTATACTGATTTAACTCAGCATCTGATTTGTGAAAGTTGTAATTGCAAGCATTTCAGTTATTTGACATGTTTTGAGTATGCTTCCTTTATGAGAATCCTATTATAAATTTTTATTAAACTTTATTTGAGTGTAATCACTTACATAAGCATAGCTTGCTGAGGCATTGCCTTGTTTTGCAATGCCTCAGATTTGGAACGCGATAACAACAAGGGAAAGCAGGCAAAGTAGCGAGGATCTGGAAGGAGACTTAAAGACATTCCATTTTATTTTCTTATTCGGACATAGATTAGAGTATGTCACTTGGATTATACTTTTGTTAGATGTGGATACATATTATAGATTGGACTCATATTATTGTATGGAGGATTACTAAAGTTTAGATGGAAATATTGTGATGATTATGGATGGAACCTGGTGACGTTTGAATTGATTTATTATCATCTTTAATTAGCCCATGTATTTATTGTGGTTTTTAATCGAGCATGCTTAGAGTATCAAAGTTTTAATATTGTTTATGATCACAGTTTTGAATGTAGTTGACCCCGAAGTTTACGCTTTCAAGCAATTCTTTTTAAAAGCTGTGTTAAAATTTCCATAATATAAAATTTTAATTTTTAGGGATCCCGTCTATTTTCTTAAAATGTATTATTATTTTTATATTAATGAGGAAAAAGTTTTAGTAAAACTTGGGGTGTCACACTTAGTTCTGCTGATTTTAGATCCTTTAGATTCTAATGCTTCTCTCCATAACTCTAGCTTTGTGTTTACATCCTACCTTGTCTCATCAATTATGACTATATCATCTGCAAATAGCATGCACCAGGAAATCTTCTCGTGCAGATGTTTTATTAACTCATCCATAACCAACATGAAAAGGTATGGACTTAATGCCGATCCTTAATGCAATCCTCCAGTGATAGGAAAATCATTGGTCTCGCCACTAACGATCTTAACATTTGTTATCGTTCCCTCATACATATCTTTAATTATGTATATATACCCCTGTGAAACCCCTTTCGCGCCCAACACCCTCCATATTAACTCTTTAGGGACTCTATCATAAGCTTTCTCTAAGTCGATAAAGACCATGTGGAGGTCTTTCCTCCTCTCCCTATATTTTTCTACCAATTGTCTTAGTAAGAAAATAACTTCCATGGTAGACCTCGCAAGCATAAAACCAAACTGATTCTTCGATACACTTGTCTCATGCCATAACCTCTTCTCAATCACTCTTTCAAAAAATTTTATAGTGTGGCTCATAAATTTGATCCCTTAATAATTAGTACAGCTCTGTATGTCTCCTTTATTCTTATAATTTACTATAATAGAGCTTTTCCTCTACTTATCAAGCATTTTCTTTGATTTTATAATCTTGTTAAACAACTTGGTCAACCAAACTATCCCAATATCTCCCATATGCTTCCAAACCTTTGTTGGTATACCATCGGGCCCCATGGCCTTTCCTGATTTCATTTCTTTCAAGGCCTCTTTCACTTTAGGTATTCTAATCCTACGTTCATACTTATAATATCCAACGTTATTTAGGTTTATAGTATTTTCAATTCATATATTCTCAAAGCCATTGTCATTTAACAATTTTTGAAAGTATGTCTCCCACCTTTGTTTAATCTCATTATCTTTGACTAATACCCTTTGGTCATTACTTCTAATGCACCTAACATGATCCAAGTCCTTACCCTTCTATTCTCTTACTCTTGCAATTTTAAACACATCTTTCTCACCTTCCCTTATTCTTAGTCTATTATATAGCTCATCATATGCCTTAGTTTAACCTCACTTACTATTCTCTTAGCAACCTTTTTAGCATTCTTATATTGTTCATAGTTTTCATTATTTTTAGTTTTCTGCCATGCTTTAAAACACATGTTTTTCTTTAATAACTTTTTGCACTGTTTCACTCCACCACCATATTTCCTTTACTAATAGCCTTTTACCTTTAGATACTTCTAAGACATCTTTTGCCACTTTCTTAATAAACTTAGCCATATTTGTCCACATGGTATTTACTTCTATTTCATAGTTCCAATTTCCTTCTACCATCAACTTATTTTTAAATGAGGTTATTTTCTTTCCTTTTAAGTTCCAGCACTTAGTTTTTGGATGTGTACTAAGTTTAGTTCTTTTTCTCCATCCAGATCATAATGTAAATTATATTAATGTACATTTCATATATCATAACTGAAGTGAAAGCCAAACAAACCTTATAGTTTTGAAATATCTTCAATACTCTATCATCGCTTTTTCCTATTCCGTCAACATGTCAAACCTGCTGCTACTCTTTATATCTGAGTCATTGCAAATCAAAGCAATGCCTCAGCAAGCAATCACTTGTGTAGGTGACCACATTTAATGCAATAAAATTATGGCATAAAAAGAATAACTCAATTGATAAGAGCTGATAAGAGCGTGGAGCATAATAACCATAGAATACAAATTCCATAAATTATATCGATACGAGTAGCAAAGTATCATGTACAATAAAACAGGAATCATGTGAATATAACATGATATGATACAATCTGAATAAGCATACAATAAATAAGTAGGGCACCCCAAGGTACGTGTGTCCCACGAGTGTCTCATACACTCGTACAACAGGTCATGAGTACTCATACCAATCCTCTGAGTGTCATCACACCCAAGCGCATAATAATATCTCCATGCTCATCATGCAAGTATACAAAACAAGAGTATGGATCGTCATGCTACAGTAGCAACTACACCAAGGTCTCAACCACTATCGCTCCCCGTCGATACCATAACTAGAGACTCGCCGTCCATCCCCATGGGTATGCCTGGACCAGTAGTGTGGACTACTAATGTTACCAACCTTACCGAATGCCATTTGTGGGCAGGTGTCTATCATCTCATAAATTCAGAGGGTGGGTGGCCAGCCTTAATCCCTCATAGCATGATATCCACTGGGTGAGAGCACCCGTAATAAATCACAAACATGAAAATCATGGATCTTGAAAAAAACCCAAGAGCACTTGTGGTTCATAATCTCAAGGCACTCCCATCATCATGGGGTTAGCCTCTCAAGGACTAGCCACCAAGCCTCCATCATCAATTTTGTAGAAATCATCAAATTTTAGTGATGCAATCAAGAAGAGATATTCAAAACACACACACACACACACACACACACACACACACACACACACACACACACACACACACACACACACACACACACACACACACACACACAAGATCCATGAGTATTAATAGCATAAAAACCAATCGAGTAAAATCCATTCAATGTGCTATCGGAATATTATATCAAATCATAACATAGAATATTGTAAATCACAAATGCGCACAATAAGAAACCATATGACAACCAATCAAAATCAATCAAGATGCTATGATAATGCAAGATTTTAGAAAACGATATGCAATATTAAATGTCGTCACCTACCTCAAACGAAGTACCACTCGTCTGTACCTCACAATAAGTTGGACCCAACTTAAGTGCGGTCCACCATAGGTCCATCACCTGGATACATATCACATCCAGTCATACTTAGAATTTAATTTATAACTTGGATTCTTAATTACACAACATTATGTTTTCATATCCCAATATATGGTGTTCGAGACGATACATTGCTTCGCTGCCTTAAAATCTCATGGCAGGGCTCGCTCTAAATAGCTAATAATTCAAATTGTACCCAATCAGGCCCACTCATAATCTTCTGGTCTTTCTTAATCATATCATTGCACATTTTAAAGTTACTAGGCTTAGATCATATCAATCTCGGTTAATTTATCATTTAAATTAATTAATCAGGCATTATTAAATGAATTTCATGCTCAATCTTATCTAATCATAGTCAGATTAACCAATCAAATGACTAAGATGGTAATCTTACCTTGTACCAATCAATTTGAATAACATCAAGCTGTCTGCTTGGTCCGATCATCTATCAATTGCCTCAATTTTGATGATCATTAGATATCCATGTCGATGTCATCAAAATTCTTCTACTGATCGCCCCAAATCATATAACAATTTAATAATTATAACTAATTCATCCAATTGTTTAAGTTTTAAGGCCTGATCATCCTCTGATCGGTCATGTCCAAGTAATTGGGTACCATTTCATATATTTGATCTAACAAGATGTACTCATATCAAGATTTAGAGGTTAAAATCATGTCCGCATCGTTGACGCGATTTCAACGGACCTTTCGGATCTAAAATCGGGTTTATATAACTTCCTAGAATTGTAAAATGAATATTTTAGTTTATTTTTGAACGGTCAGGATCAAAATATGGAATGGATCCCTTTTTACATTAGTTTGCACCAGCAGAGCCTTTTACACTAGTTTAAACCAATATCCTCGGGAAGCACCACTTATGAGATGCGCAATGGAATGTGCTGCGTGTGTCCCAGTTGCTAGAACGCTCCCTTGTGCGTCCTGATTTCTAGGATGCCAAGTGTTCTGCCTAAAAGGGACTACACGCGGGCATTGTCCCTTGGGTGTGTGCAGTGCATTGCATCATGTGTCACCTTACACATTCGTAAAACAGCGTCCTGGGCGCGCCATCCAATGGGGACGATTCGCCCGAACCATTCGTTCTGTTTTGCTCAGATCGGGGTCCCAGATGACCTAAATTTTTGGTATGTTTTCACTGTTCCTAAGGTCTTGAGGATCCCTTAATCCAATGGGCGGTTGTTAAGTGTTCAATTTTGGTCAAAATACCCCTATTTTAGCATTCAATTAGATCATCTAACCGTTCAATTTTACAAAACTTAGCTTGATTTTGAATTTAAATCCAATTGACCATCCAAACCTTAATTTGTCAAAATCAACGGTCAGATGATCGTTAGAGTTCATTAGATGACTAATGTACGGTTCAAATGATCCTAATTTAATCTTTTCTTTTGCAGATCAACCAAATGACGCACGGACGGCTATGATTAAAAGATAATGGTGCAGATCATCTTAAAGAGGAATGGATGGACCAGATCACCCATGAAGATGGATGTGATAGTTTCCTAGAAGACAAGGGAGCTAAATTTGGAATCATGGAGAAAAAGGCAACCCTTTCCCCCACTTCTTTTTTTCCTTTTCTTTTTCTTTTTTTTTCGTTTTTCTTTCTTTCTTTCTTTCGTTTTTCTTTCTTTCTTTCTTTCTTTTTCCTTCTTTCCTTCCTTTTCCTTCTTTCTTTCCTTTTCTTTTTCCCTTCCTCATTACCACGTACCCACTTTCCTTATGCTCTTTTTGCCTTTCTTCTTAACCGTACCCAGCTCCTCCTCTTTTCTTCTTCTCATCCCAAGCTCTCTTTTTCTCTCTCACGTCCTATTCCTCTTCCTCTTCCTCTCCCCCTCTTCCCATTCTCCTCTCTTCCACCACCCTCTCTCACATCCCTTTGCTCTTATCCTTCTCCTTCTCCATTCTCCCAATTATCTCTTCTAATCTTTCTCCTTATCCCTTCTCTCCCTCTCCTCATCTTCCTCTCTTTCTCAGCCTTTCCCAAATCTCCCTCAACGCTGCTCTCTTCTTCTCTCCACCCCCGCATCATTACCCATACCTTCCTTCTCCCTATCAATAACCATCTCCAAGGCATTCTTCAGCAACCATAGCATAGCCAGTCAAGAGACGGCTCTGTTTTAGACAAAGTCAGACGTCGTTTTTTTCACTGCTTCAAGCTCACACCCAACACCCAAATCCTAGGACGCTTGTCTAGCTAGGCGTCGTTTTCACCGGCCCAGCACAGCTCGTTCCACCTTGGCTCTGCACCTTCACTGTCGATCCCCATCTTCCTTCTCTACTCCAGCACTTTGTCTGCCCCTTCATTGCATAGCCCCTGTCCATCACCGGTGTCTTTGGCGTTTTTTCTCGCCTCCGGACATTCCGGGGAAGGAAACCCAAAACGGGTTTTCCTTCCTTTCCTCTTTCTCTCCTTCTCCTTCTCCTTCTCCTTTTCTCTTTTCTTCTTCTCCCTTCTCCTCCTTCTCCTTTCTTCGTCGGGTTTCCTGGTTTTTTTCTTTAAAACCCAATTTTTCACGAAATTCCAAATTTGCCCCTCCTCTTTAAAAGAAATTGCATTTCTGTTCTTTTCTGTTAATTCCATCTGTATCCCCAGTTTAATTCCATCTGTGTCCCAGTTTATCCTGGTTCTGTTTTATCCATCTTTTTCTTATCCAGGAACTGTCCAATCTAAATTAGCTCAATTAAGGTCTAACCTATCAACGGTTTTGCCTTAATCAAAACCAAATCTTCAATTTTTCCTTCGTTTCTTCTCAATTTTCAAATTAATTTTACATGCTCATTCTTAGGACATACCTAGACATAATCAACACATCTGATCTTCTATTTGAAATCCAAAAATCAATATGAGCTGTCCAAATATTGAAATCACAATTTAGCCCAGATCTTGACCATTTTGAAGAATCTGTCAAATCCGACCGGTGGATCACTAATCAAGAACGTGTTGAAGATATTTGTAAAGGCGGATTAGCTTTTAGAATACCAGAAGTGAATATTTTGATAAAGATTGATCTAGGGAAGTAGATTTTTCTCATTATTTGATTTTATTTGTTTTATTTCAGAACTGGAAATTCTGTATTTTTGAGAAGTTGATTAAATCGGAACATTGATTCTCATTTCAATAATTCTAGTAATTTTGCATGATTTCTTTTTAATTTTACATAATTAAATTTTATTGAAACTCCATCATTTTAAATCAAGTCCTTGTGGGATCAACTCGTACTTGCATAAGCTACACTACAATAGCCTGTGCACTTGCGGTAAAACAATCAATAGCTGTTCAAATCATCCGTTTGAGGTGTTTTTGTGATGGTTTTCTATTGTTCCACGGTTTTCCTAAGATTAACTTTGAATTTCTAAATTATGATTATTTTCAGATCCAAGGGGAAAATGAGAAAAAGAGAGGGCTCTTACCTGGGTTCGCTGTAGAGAAGTTTCCTAAAGCTTTTCTAGTGTTTGTAGTTTTGTCTGTGCTTGTTGAAACCCTAACGCTAGTAACATAGATGGTTAAGGTGGAGAGGAGGGTAGCCAAGGGAGAAAAAAGAGATATGGGAGAGAGATCTCGACGGGGAAAAGAGTTTTTAACGCCAATGATCATTGACCTCTCCTTCGATGGAAATGGAGGGGGTATCGTTATCAAAATGAACCCCTCTAATTTTAGTCCTTGTTGTTTTTACCGAAATCCCCTCATACTCAAAATGTCCATTACTTTCTCATATGAACTCTGTTTTTGGTAATCTTTGTGTCGTTGAATTCGTATTGATGTGTATGTTTTAAATTTTTTAGTTTCAATCCTCAATTCAATTTATAAAATTTATAAGTTTATAAATTTACTTTATTATTAAAATTTAGATAAAATTTGAGGATATTATAGCTTCTCTCTCTCTGGTCACGCTTTGTTCCACTAGCAATCTCCATCTCCATCTCCCTTCACCTTCTCCTCTTCGACTATTCTTTCTCACCTACATCACACTGCACCCCTCTATCTCTATCTGTCCAACGCCAGTCCCAACCCATCAGCTAGACCCTCTTATTGCCCCGTCGCACTCTTCTTATCTCCCTCTCTCTTACCCAAACTCTCTCCCTTCTTCCCTGCTACTCCTTCGTCACACCGCCCTAGACTACATCTCTCTTGTTTCTAGACTTGCCCGCACCTCTCTTCCTCTTTTTGCTTCACCAAACCAAGCCAGCAATCACCATCCTTCTTTGTCTTCCTTCTCTACCTCTGTCGAAAATCCCATACCAGTCACCGCACCATTCTTCCTCTACCCTGGCCCTGTCCTAGCTCTCTTTGTTGGTCCAGCCCCATTTTCATGCGGCCACTGACTTCAACCATGGTGGCGCCGCAGTCAGCTGCCGCTGATTTCAACTGTGGCGGGCGCCGCAATAGCTGCCGACTTCAACAGTGGCGGGCGCCGCCGTCGGCTACCGCCACCGACCACTGACTTTGTGTAAAATGTGTTGAAAAACAGACCCTAAAATTCCCTATAAATAGGGATATGAAGAGGGCAAGGAGAACGGACAATTCCCTTGTAAATCTCGTGTCTTCTTTTATGTAAATCCCTACATTTTATAGTGAAATCATTCCTCCTCCCATGGACGTAGGCTTATTAGCCGAACCACGTTAAAATCGGTGTTTGTGTGTGTGATCTTGGGCGGGGACTGAAAATCCCCAACACTCTTCACCACCCCTCTCTACCACCAAGCCAGTCCCAAGCCAGCTTCTCTGCTTGCCCCTTCACAGCATCGTTCTCATCACTAGTAGAATTGCTTCTGTCCTGCCCAATCCCAGCACCACCAAACTAGTTGGAAACTTGCCCCACTCTTTCTCTAGCTTTCTTTCTTTCACTCAATATCTTCCTCTCTTGGTTTTTCTTCTGCTGTCATCTAGGGACAGGCACTGATCCACCTGCTTCACCGCACTCACCCTCGGCCTAGAGAAGGAGACCCGACACGGGTTTTCCTCTTCCCCCTTCTCTTTTCCTCCCTATCCTTCTCCTCTTCCCTTCTTGTCCTCCTCCGGCTTCCATCTTCCCCATCGGGTTTTCTTGTTTTTGTTTATTTCTGAAATTTCGTTTTTATATATTGCAGTTTTGATTTAATTCCATTGCATCTTTGATTTAATTCCTTTTGTGTTTTTATTTTATTTCAGTTTTGTTTTATTTGTGTTCTGCTTATTCAGGAATTGCACAATCCTAGTCAGATTAATTAAGACTTAACCTAATCAACAAGTTAGTCTTAATCAACAAGATTTCTCTGTTTCTTTTCAAAATTTTAATTAATTTTCAGATTTCATTCTTAGAACATCTCTTAGCTTAATTAACGTCTTTGATTTTTAATCTAAAATTCATAAAGTGATCTAGGCTGTCCAAAATTCAAAATCACCATTTAGTCCAAATATTTAAAATTTTAAAAATATGACTAATCCAACCACTGAATTATTAATCAAGGACTTTATGAAGACATTGATCAAAGTTGATTGACTTCAAAAAGATCAGATTTGAAGAAATTGATAGTGATTAAGCTATGAAAGTAGAATTTTCTTGTTATTTAGTTTAATTTTCTTTCTTTTTTTTTAACTATAGCAGTTGATTTCATTTTCAGTAAGTTTGGTTATTTATTTTTAATTTTTATTAATTAATTTTTATTTAAACTCTTACTTTTAAGTCTAGTCCTCATATAATTGACTCGTATTTGTATAAGCTATATTACAACAACTTGTGCATTTGCGGTAAAACAAATCAATACTTATTTTTCCTCATGAGCACCTCAATAAAATGATATGAACAACTATAAGTTTATGTGGGCTTAAATTTCTAAAGATCTAAACTACTTACTATTAGTTTAGACTAGTTACGCAGGTGATCTTGGCAACTACTACTTTCTATTAATGAAGCTTTTCACTCTCTAATTTTAAACTAAAAAGCACAGGCTAGGATCATCTAGTGAACAAGAACATGATGCATCAAAGCCAAGAAAAACATTATCAACAGTTCAGATCTTCAGAGATCTAGGCCGCATCGTACTATTTATTAAGGAGCCCCACCAGGAAAGCCAACGGCGGATACCTCGCTAACCAGCAGCATTTCATGTTTAGCTCCAGGTGCAATTAAGTGGATGGGACACCTTGTATTGCGCTTTGGTTTAGTACTGCTGGCGTAGTCCCGCCTTTAATCCTCCCACTCAAAACGATCCGATACTAATCTAACTCAGCCCGTCGTCTGAAACGAGTTTTTCGGGTCTGTCTCTCTCGCTCTCGCTCTCGCCGGAAAGAATGGATCTGTTAAAGCGAGAATTGCAGAAGAAAAGACAGAGCTTGGAACAAGACGTTGGAGGGAAGAAGTTCTTCAAGCGATCGGAAATCGAGCAGAAGAAAATCCAGAAACTACGCGAAGAAGAAAAACGCGAACTAGAAGCCAAAGCAGCCCTAAAATCAAACCAATCCCCAATTTCTGATCAAAACCCTAATTCCCAATCCTCCTCAAAACCCTCCTCCGCGCCGTCATCATCTTCAAAACCGTCGTCCAAAACCCTAGAAACCGAAGAACAGAAATTCGACGACTTAGTTCTCCCAAAACAAGAAGTAATCCGCCGTCTCAGATTCCTCAAGCAACCGATCACTCTTTTCGGGGAAGATGATGATGCAAGACTCGAGAGGCTGAAATCAACCTTAAGATCGGGGATTCTTGAAGTGGATAGTGATATGACGGAAGGACAAACGAATGATTTTCTTCGTGATATTGCCGAGTTGAGAAAACGGCAGAAAACGGGGATTTTGCATGATAGGAAGAGGAAGAATAAGGACAATGATGAGCATGGGGAGAATGGAGGAGGTGGAGATGAGGATTTGAGTGGGGATGGGGGTTCTTCTGGGGTTGATGCTGATAAGGATTTGAAGAGGATGAAGGCGAATTTTAATGAATTGTGCGACGAGGATAAGATTTTGGTGTTTTTCAAGAGGCTACTGAATGAGTGGAATCAGGAGCTTGATGATATGCCAGAAGCGGAGAAGAGGACAGCCAAGGGAAAGTCGATGGTTGCAACGTTTAAGCAGTGCGCTCGCTATTTGAATCCTCTCTTCAAGTTCTGCAGGAAGAAGGTATGTATTACATTCTTTCTGATTCTGAGTTTTGTGCATTGTTTTACTGGCGGCAGATTTTTGCTATGAATGACTTTTGTAGAATGTTTGCTTATTTTCCATTTAAAGATTTGTTCCAAGTCCAAGTATATGCAACTGGACTCTTCTAGTTTCTAGTCAATGTTTCTATGAATGTTTAGCTTTGATAAGCAGGGTGGACTTAGGTAATTGGAATTTTTGAGGTTTGGGATGTTTCCCCATGCTCTTGTCTGTGTAGAAGATAATGTTTTGTTAAGTCTGGACTTCGTGCAGTATAGTGATGACGACGGGTTACATGGAAATAGAAGAATAACCCATAGAACGGAAGAACATGATGTCAATCATTGAGGGGAAAATAAAAACTGAGAGTTAGCCATTTCTACAATTCAATAATGAGCCGCTAGACGTTCTAGTTGTTGACTGCTTACCTGAACATCTTTAACCTCTAGAAAAAGTTAAATCACCCTTTTTCCTTGTTCTTCTGGACATGTTTATTTGCTTTCTGCTGCACTAGAAGTGAATTTGCTAGCATCCCTGCAATGGCAAAAGAATTGGTAATTGCTACGAATGTCAGAAAGAATATTTGGATAGTCAAATTAGTCACAACGATGAACAAACTTCAATGATACCTGCCATCGCCTGATCACACATATAAGGTAGGTTTGATGGTGCTCCATGGAAATATGCTGCCATCATATCACCTGAGTATGTAGGTTTAATGGCACTCCATGGGAATGTCTTGCCATCATCACTGTGCTCTAAGAGTCTCTTGGCCTCCAACCGATAAGTGATGCACTCAATCGGTATCAAAGGATCTACATCTCTACCTCTGTTTAGGATTTATTTGTTTGCAAATGATATTCCCTGTAAAGTGTAATGAAGCCTACACACAACAAATCTTTAAGAAGCAGTACTTGCTTAAATTAGTGAAGTTAGATATAAAATTAGTTTTCAAAGATCAGAAATAAGTAAACTCTGTTCTAGTTCTCCAATTTCAAAACATAATGATATATTGCTACAAATCCTACAGAACATAAGATGTAAACTCTGCAGTCATTCCTAAGACTGTCTGTTGTTTGAACCCTTTTGTTAACATAATTCCCTTCATTATACTTCCAATATTCCTTTAACAAAGTAATAAAAGCTTCTAAATTGAACTTAGAACTAAACTCATTAAAGCCTTCAATTTCTTTGCTAATTCTATCACTGAGCTTTGGGTACTTCTTAAAAGCCTAAAATGATGAAATCTTGAAAACTGTGTTGGAATTGCACTTTTAACGTTTAGCTCTTGAAGCTCATGTAGACAGGATATAATGGATTCTCCTCTGAAGGTTGGGATATCTAAACTTGTCTCAGCTTGGATTTTGCCTTGCAATCATGAGTGCAATATCGACATTTTCCTTTCTCCAAATTTTAAATCAAGACAAAAAGGTTGGGTGTAGGATTTAGGAATGGGAGGTTCAATCTCATACCTTTCCAAGGATTGTATTGGAAATGGTTTGAAGCATCCAAATTCAGTTACCAAGAGAAATAGTAGCAATTTGTTCAAGTTCTTCTTGTTTTGGGTAATCTTGTGGCTAGAGTCTCAATTTGTGGTTCCTTCTCTCCTACACAGAGCTATGAAGAAAGAGAGCAAATTTAAAGTATAAGAAAATGTAGGCTAAATTTTCTGAGGGAAACTTTCTCTAAGACAAAGATGTCATAAAAGTGCTTATACTTGTAAAGGGAGTGAGGAGAGAATATCAACATACTAACTCATATCAAGTTGGTACGTCCCCATTTGTGGGAGTTTCTATGACTATCCAGTCACGTATATCCATCACATGCATTACTTACTATGACATACTAACTGTCATACAATTACAACAGATTCAGATTTGAACAATCCATGACCTGTGTACTTACTGGCTGACATCCCGCAACTTGGTAATAATTTGCCATTTCAAGGAATACATGTTGCATGTGGCCCACACAAGCAAGTAATTGCAGTTCTTGTATTTGGGGTGGTTTCAGATAGTGGAAAATTGAGAACTTGCTTCACTGGGTTCTGTGGGTTTCAGGGTCAAATGGTGCTGAAGCTCCACTTTGTTAGGGATTAATGTTGTTCTGGTGCATAAGCTGGGTTGAATTGAATCCATTTCTCTATGAAAAACACTCCATACATGTGCTATCTTGGATGTTAACATAATTTTCAAGTCGTGGTTGTTTCTGAATATTCTAGAGGAATTAATTGGTTTTGCCATTCGAGGGGAGATTTTTCTTTTGCTCTTGCACTGTGAGAGCGTAATGCTTTTTATGCTCTTGCATTGTGAGAGAGTAACGTGATTGCGTATGGCTTTTGTAAAAGATGCATATCTTATACTTTTTACAATCTCTAGCCTTTGGTGCAAAGGTAATATTGTTGTCATGTGACCTAGAGGTCATTGGTTCAAGGCATGGAAATAGGCTCCTGTAAAAATGCAAGGTAAGGCTGCATAGTATAGGCCCTTTCTGTTCTGCCCCTTCCTTGGATTCCACATACATGGGAGCTTAGTGCACTGGGCTTCCCTTTTTCTTTCTTTTTTTTTGGTTTGTGGTTATTCATTAAAAAGGAAAGCAGAAAAGTCAAGTAAATGCAAAGAATAAAGGGCAGCCCCGGTGCACGAAGCTCCTGTGTATGTGGGGTCCGGGGAAGGCGCAGACCACAAGGTCAAGAGTGTGCAGCCTTACCTTGCATTTTGCAAGAGGCTGTTTCCACGCCTTGAACCTGTGACCTCAAGGTTACACGATGACAACTCTACCGTTGCGCCAAGGCTCCCCTTCAAGTAAATGCAAAGAATGGGACTACAAAATTATAGAGGCTTGAAGTAAGTAATCCTTTGCTAGAGAAGAAAAGATTGTTCATGAGTTTGAAAGAGAATGCCCCATGTCCATCTTTTTTTGGTTTAGACCAGATAAAAACAAGACTGCAAGTAGCCTCTAGTTGCATTGAATCAGAGAGTTTTATGGTTCTCAACCAACAAATTCCCTATAGGAAGTGAATCTATGAAGCATAAAACTAAACATAGTGAATTTACCACTCTCGGCCTCTTTTACTTTAGATATTTACCACTAAGGGTATTGGGTTTATTAGTGTGTTGTGACTAAGTATGAGCAATTTTATCTTTTTTTTTAGATTGGGGTTGGACGACCCCTACTTAAGATCCTTTTCTCTTTTTTTGTGAGGAGTTTTTGATGATAATGAATAGAGATTTCATTAGACTTGGTGTATTCCTTGTCCTAGTTTCCTTCCCTCGGATGTGAAGTTGCGTTTGGTAACGAGGTTGAGGTAATATCATTTCAACCCGATATGTTATTTAGCATTTTTTTCTACTTTATCTTTTTTTGGATGATTTCTGTGCTGCGTGTGGTTACATGACTGCGTCGGTAATAATTTTTAATTGTTATATTGGTTTAAATTTCTAGAAGCCCGAGATCTGAATTTTAATCAGGACCTTTCATCAATCAGAGGGATGATTCCAATTGAAGCTTCGATTTTACCTTAATCAGGTAGAGATCTAGGATGATCTAAAGATCCTGTACTTCATTGTAGGCCATTTATGCTTACTAAGGCTGTTTTTGCATGTCAAAAGTGCTAGTGATAGTTTAATATATATATATATATATATATATTGATTATGATCTGATCCATCATATAGATTAGGCCATTTTGCATGCTGTCTTACATCAAGTGTACTGCAAATTCAAGTAGCGAACACGTGTTTAGAAGCATTTTGATTTTCCATTGCAGTGTGGACCCAGTTGTGAGGCATCTGAATTGTTCAACAGTGCAGTTACAGTTCTGATGTTGAATCACTTCCATGTTGGTCGATCCATCTCACACTTACGAAATCCCAAATTGGATTAGATGCAGCGAACCTGACTCTGTAATTCTGCATTCAGTTCTATGCTGAACTTGTGAAAGTTTTGTTTGTGTTGAGTGAACTTTTCATGTATTTGGATTGGAGTACTTCACAATGTTTTATAATTGGACAAGGATTTGTGCAGTTAGCAACTACTATTTGTTTGTCTTTTTCTTATTATTCTTTAGTACAGATTGAAAATAGAAGGCTGGACTTAAAATTCAAAAGAGTTTAATGGAGAAGATTTAGATCAAAGTAAGTATTTTTGTAGCATATATAGTTCTGCACTAAATAGTTTGCATAAAAATTAATAGTAAAAAAGGGTGATGATATATACACCCTCTTTTTCTTACCTGGAACACCCCATTTTGTAGAGAGAGAGATAGAGACAGATAGAGAGAAAGGGGGTGGCCCAAGTGGAAAAAGGAGTCTATATATTGTTGCCCTTAAATGTACGAAAAGGACTTTTACCGGATGTATTGCTCAAAGGGATCAACCACACAATACACAGATAAGTGGAGTTGAGAATAATATGTGGGGTTTCATAACATTGTTAAATGGTTAGGTAATGTCTATATCAACTTTTGGGTTGCTTGATCAATATAAATGAAAGCAATTGAAGAGAGTAATAGGATTGAATAATAGTGTTGGTGGGTGATTCCATGTATGGAGAGAAACGGGTTATGGGACGGTGAACGATTTAATAGTTTCTTTCCTGTTTGCTCCTTATAGTGGTCTGCTATCTACGATCTATGGGCAGTAAGGCCAAATGACAGAGACTAATTACTTTAGAAACTAGTCATATCAGAGATGAAGAACAATCTGCTGATGATTCTGTTTATCTTCTTGATAATTATTGTAGATTGCTTTTATATTTAAGGTGACTGTAAGTTGTGTTTGTTGTGTTTTACACTGGTTTTACATCTCATAATGAAAATGGATTGAATTGATGCTCTGGTGTAACCTGGAAAGTATTTCACATGAATATTTCAGCCATGAGCTTACTTAAATGTATTCAACTACATTGGAAAGTATTTCATTTGGGATTGTAGCATGGGTCAGTGAATAACTGAATATGACCAGCTCATTATCCACAACATTTTTTTTTTCTTTTTTTTGTCGTGGTTGGGTGGGTAAAGTTCAATCATCGGTTTGATCTCACCCATAGCTGACGATTTGTTAGGCAGCTCTATTGAGAAACTGAACTTTATTGCAGTGCCTATTTTTTACTTTTCAGAAATCTCATGTTAACTCCACTTGGTTTATGGCTTCTGATTCATGTGTGATTAGTCTCTTAACTGGGATGCCTTATCTTTTTCCTCTTTTGTATGTGTGTGTGTGTGTTCGCACTCTGGTTGGGTCTCAACTTGTTGAGAGTATGTTACCAGAAAGTTCATAGGCACACGCTTCCTTTTGTCTTATTTTCTTGACATGATATTTTTGAAGTAATTATTCTCTTGGATCCATCTTAAATCAGAGGGTATAGCATTTCTCAGTGGTTCTGAAACAACTATAATTTTACTGATTGCAGATTCTCCCGGATGATATCCGTCAAGCGTTACTTGTGGTGGTTGAATGCTGTATGAAGCGTGATTATTTAGCTGCAATGGACCAGTACATCAAGATGGCCATTGGAAATGCACCCTGGCCTATTGGTGTTACTATGGTTGGTATCCATGAGCGATCGGCTCGGGAAAAGATCTACACCAACAGTGTTGCCCACATCATGAATGATGAAACAACTCGAAAGTACTTGCAGTCTGTAAAGAGATTGATGACCTTCTGCCAAAGAAGGTATCCGGCTATGCCATCTAAGGCAGTGGAATTTAATAGCTTGGCAAATGGGAGCGACTTACATTCACTTCTATCTGAGGAGAAGGCTGTTACCGGGAATCAGAGCTCAGAGGAAAGGCTTCGATTGATGCCGGCTACTAAGGAGAATAGCCTATCCTGAAACATTGGCACGTATAAAGCTTTGACTTTGAATGGCATGGGACTCAAGTCTATATTATCAAAAGGATGCCTGCTTCTTACATGGTCTATTTTAGGCTAATCATCGACCTGGCCATGTCTGATTATATTTTTTCAAGTTTCTTGTGCACTGCTGGATTCAGTTTGGAAGATGTATGATCGTCAAAGCAGACTGTTGTATATTATGATCACGTTTAGATCAGTGGGCAAGGATTTTTACCTTGATTTCCAACGTGACCCAGGAAGATTAGTTTTCTCATTTCTGTTAGCATGAATTGTTTGCGTTGTACCTTGGTAGGGTAGGATGAAATCTGTTCTTACCCACAAATCGGATACCTGAAAGATTCATTGTTAATCTGAACCATATCCAGCAGCCGGGCCCCACTCACAACCACCATTACTGCTAGGATAGTCTGGTTGGTGTGGTGCCCTGGTGCACTGTGTGGTGTCCAAAGACTGATCTTGTATAAGCAAAGTTGGTTAGTCATGCATGCTTCAGTGATAGTAGCAGAAGGTTATGTATTGTTAAGATGCCCTTCAACATTGTGGACGTGGGCGCATTTTTCTCCACACAATATAATAAGCCTCTTCCGAACTGCTAACCGTTCTCTTTGAAGTGTAACTACCGCTAAATGGTGAGTTGTTGTATCGTGGTCGGTCAACTAGATGTGAGATACTTGCATTAGAAAATATGGTTTAAAAGACAGTGGCCAGTCCCCGGGACTTTTTTGGGATTGTTTTGGCTATTACCAGCTGGGTCGTAGATTGGTTATGCGTCGAACATTTCATGCACTAGGCGATCCTGCTGACTCTCTCATCTCCAAGGATTGTTATTCAAGCAAACCTATTTGGCACCTCAGGACTACTGACACTAAGGATCAATAGCAGTGAATGAACAGTTAAGATCTCCATCAAGATGTGCTCGTCCTCTGCATGGTGATGTGGACGCGCTTTTTCTCCTTTTTTTTTTTTTTGAACAACTAAAGAATTACAAAGCAAATGACTCACATTTACTCGCAAAAATAGTTCTTGGTCAAAGAGGAAAACCATGCCTTAGACCTGCGATCAAGCATATCTGAAGGAAATGTAGAGTTGCCTAGCACCAACTGCACTAGACATTGCTGTTTTTGTTTTTTGGGCTATATGGCAACTACTACAGAGAAAAAATAGGAACGCTAGAGTAGAATACGATAAAAATCAAAACCTCCACTTTTTGTGGTGGGCTTATGTCATTGATTCATCCAGTTCATCTTGCCAATCTTTGGATATACCATCCTTCTTTCAACTTTTAACTCTCTCTAGCAACAGGAAAGTACCATTTCTTAGACGTTAGAGGTTCCCTTTTTGTTGATTCAAAGTTGCGTGATATCATCAGAAATACTCCCTGTCTTTTCCAAATCAGGAAGAGAAACTTGTGAATGCTCATTCGCTCCTTCTTCAGATGGAGATTTTTCAATTAAAACTGCCTATAACTTTCGTCCTATGTCATCAATGATAATACTCCATTATGGAAGTTGATTTGGAATGCTAAGATCTAACCTAGAATTAAGATGCTGCTATGGCAAGTAGCATTGAACAGGCTACCTGTTAAGCAGAACATGAAATGGCTTCAAGATGAAGACAAAATGTTCTTTCACTGCTCCTTGAATGCAAGCAAATTCAACCTTTGTGGAATAGCGTCGAAGGTGGATTTGAAATTATTATTGGGCAAGCTCATTCTCCAAAGGATGCATTATTTATTTGCCTTTAGAAATGAAAATTTAGACTATCTAATCTCCTTTCTATTGCTTATTCTACTATGTTAGATGTTGTTTGGATTAAAAGGAACAAGTTGATTCATGGATGGCAAACTGGTTGCAGGGCGGCCCTTTCATGTTAGAGAGTAACCGAGTAAGAGTGATTGAATATTCAAATGCCCTCAAGCATCGCCCTCTATATTACCTAGATCAGCTTCCTCTCCTTTAGAAATAAAACCAAGTTATAATTCAAGCATGTAATTCTTATGTAAAAGTTAAGTGTTCTCCTCCACCCATTGGAGATAATTATGTTTTGATGGCTTTGCTCATGGAAATAATGGATTTGCTGGTGATAGGTGGTTTTCTCAGAGATTGGAAGGGAGGCTTTTCATCGCTGCATTCATCTCATATATGGGGCGGAAAACCAACAACGAGGCATTGCTCCTTGTAAAGATCTTCAAATTGCTACGGGACTGGAAAGTGATCCAAATAGAGAGAGTGCAGGAGATTACTTGAAGGAAAGGAGGCCACCATCGATTTACAGTTACAAGTACAGGAAAGCAAATGACGTAGTTAATTACTCAGCTACATGGGCTTCAGCTCGAAAAATATTTGAGGAATGGAAATATGAGTCTCCTGCCTTGTTGAAATTATCTCTGTTAAGTGAATCTGGTTGCAATTATTTTAAAAGAAGATAGATGTAATAGACTAATGTTTGGATGTTGTGTGTTTAATGCTACGAATCATCGTATCAGCATTCGTTTTGAACTGCTAGACATCCAAAGGAGGAGCAATCAGATGAACTGACTGGATCATCAAAAGGTGGGTCCTTCCTACCAAAGTACGACGCGTTGGTTTTACCTGTGTTTGAACAAGTTTATACATTTCATAAGGCTTAGAAATGGCAAGGATACAATCACAACACGTATATTAGTTCATCCAAAGTCTTGTTATAACTTATATGCGTGCCAAACAGCTGCTTTATGATCCGCTACGATGCCAATGGCCAGATTGACAAGCTAATTGTACGCAGGACCTACATCTTAATCGACTTTGAGCTAAGCTAAATCAGTCACCTTTTGGGCAGTTGCAGTTGTATCCATTGGAATCCTTATCCGGTATAGATGTGGCATATTGAGCAATAGGAACTTTGATCAGCTTCAAAGCGGCTAACACAAATCAATCCAGTGTGGACCACAAGGAAATGAAAGTATCAAGACTGATTTGTGTGTGTGTGTGTATACAGAGAGAGAGAGAGAGAGAGAGAGAGAGAGAGAGAGTCAAACAAGCTTGGTGTGGGTAAGGCAACGTATCAAAATCAGGCATCCCCATTGGTCTAGCCTATATCACCTTATCCAATTTTATTTCCACCACCCATCCAATTGCCACCTCTTGTATACACAACCATCCCCATTGATCACCCCATTCTCTCTCTCACCTTACCACTCTCTTCCTCCAGCATCCATGGCCATGGCAACCCAAGCCACCCTCTTCACCCCCACCCTCTCAACCCCTAAATCCACCACCCGCCCCCTAACCAAATTTCCGCCACCGATCCCGTTTGGCACCCCAAAATCTCTGAATCTTTCAATGTCACGTAACATGAAAGTCTCAGCCACAGAAGAAAAGACCGCCCCACCACCTCCTCCAGAGGCTGAAGAGGCTCCAGTGGGCTTCACCCCACCGGAATTGGACCCCAACACCCCATCTCCGATCTTCGGGGGTAGCACCGGAGGATTGCTTCGGAAGGCGCAAGTGGAAGAATTCTACGTGATCACTTGGGACTCTCCGAAGGAGCAAATTTTTGAAATGCCAACTGGAGGGGCAGCCATTATGAGGCAAGGGCCTAACTTGCTCAAATTGGCTCGGAAGGAACAGTGCCTTGCACTTGGAACTAGGCTAAGATCTAAGTACAAGATCAAGTACCAATTCTACAGGGTGTTCCCCAACGGGGAGGTGCAATACCTTCACCCCAAGGATGGTGTCTACCCTGAAAAGGTGAACCCAGGGCGCCAGGGTGTTGGCCTGAACTTCCGATCGATCGGAAAGAACGCGAACCCGATTGAGGTTAAATTCACCGGCAAGCAGGTCTATGACTTGTAAGGTGTGATGACTAGTGATTGTATTTATGTGACTGTTTTCAGTGTTTTGTTAGTGTATTTACTGTTGGATTGTCTAGCATTTGAAGAATCCTAGCCTCTTATTTGGGATGTTTGAAAAATGAAATAGAAATGAATGATCTTGATTTCTGACCCAAAGAAACAGAGGCTGAAAGCATTCAATAGTTATGAAATTTGATTTTTAACTATTAACCAATTCCAAACACATGATGAATAGCTTAGATATACAGAATATAATCACCGTTGCTAAGAAAAGCAGTCTGTTCATTAGGGTGCTTGACAGCATCTACACCTGCAGGACTTATTCAAATAACTTTTTCGAGCCTTGTTTTCAAGAGTCCTGTTAGATATACACTCTCTTAGAAAGAGAAGAAATTTGCACCCTCCTTTTTTCATATATGATTATTCTTTTGTTGGCTTAAGCGTTTGATCCAGTCGTCCTTACTGAAATAGGTAACCCCATATAAATTAATTCATTTGAATTATCCTAATACTTGTTTTGGGCCTTTGAAAATTTAGTAAAAATATATGGTCACTATTTTCTGCTCATGAAACATATGCTAAAAAAAGTATTCAATGAATATGAATTTGATCTCTAACCTATCTAAACCAAATTTGTAAATAAGATGAATAGTAGATTTATAGAGGAAAGTTTCACCATGCATGAAAAATAGGTGCAAACTTTTTCTCACGCTCAAGGACATGTACGTGCTTGCTGGGACTATTTCGTTTACTGATAAGATGAGATATTTGACATTGATGTTAACGAGGTTTGAACCTTTGAACATTAAAGCATTATCTCTCTCCTTTTGTTTTGCTCTTTTTTATTTTAAATAAGAAGCATTATTTACTTATAACTGTGAGTTTTGAAAGAAGTCCATTGTTAGGCTTTGGAGATTGCTTTCTCTGCCTCAAGCACTAGGATATTAGGTGGGTAATCTATTTTTGGAGATAGCTGAATGGGAACTCTTACTATAGATAAGGAGCTATATGTGTTTTGGAGGAAAGTTGAAGCATGTACTACCTTGCTCTCTTATTTGTTGCTCTCCACTTCTTGACAAAAAATCCTAGCTCGTCACTACATCCAAAGGTGGGGTTTCAATCTAGACATCATAGACTTAGTCTCGAAAGCTGAGTTTGGATGGCGTTGCTCATTAAGATAAATCCTCTTGGACTAGAAGTATTAGCATTTTCTATTTGGAAACTCTCATTAAGCTTGTGCTACCCTTGCTCTCTGATCTTTTGGAAGCTCTAATTATGGATAAGAAGCTATATGTCTTTTGGAAGGAAATTGAAGCTTATACTACTCTTGCTCTCCAATCTGTTGCCCCCACCCCTCTACAAAAAATCCTGGTTCCTCACCCCAATCCAAAGGTGGGGTTTAATTGAGAGGTTATAGAATTGGTCCCAGAAGCTGAGCTTGGATTGCCTTTCTCTTTAAGATAAATCTTCTTGGACTAGAAGTATTTGCATCTTCTATTTGGTCCAAAGTATAGTTAACTTCATTTCTTTTTCATTCTTATTCTCATATATGTCAACCATATTGGTGGTTTTCTTTCAGAATGATTCTCCCTTTGGTTTTAGAATAATCTACAAACATATGTTTTGCTACTTAATGAATAGAAGAGAAATAGAGATTTCCTTTTGTTAGTAGTTGTGGTTCTTCTTAAATTGAACCAAATAGGAGGTCTGTTCTCCTCAAGCTAAACCATTTTATCTAGATGATATCAATTGGAATCAAAACAATATGATCCATGGAAATTGATGAGAAATAAATCACGTGTTTAGAGAAATTGATGGAGTGTTTCAAAGAAAATATTAAAAAGCAGGCTGAAGCATTTTGGATTATGAACACTAAATTGAAATCTTATAGGATACTTACAAAAATATCAGATTCTTATTTTTTGGAAGCGGACAATGAGAAGTGACCATCATGGATTCATAGACGCTGGTCACCAAGTTATTAATCGACACGGCACATTCGTCCATTCTAGTAAAAAGGCATTTCCAAGTCACAATAGCTAAACTTGAGATAAAGAAACAGCCTTGATGTTGAGTGTTTAGATAAAATATCTATTGGCTTTGCTCCAACTATTGGGGGGTATTTATCGATTAAATCACCAACTTTAAACAACACTCGATCATGGTGTAGGTTTGCTTGTTGGCTTTTTTAATTTTAGTGGAAGGGTGAAAATATACAAAAAGTTTTAATGTCTCTGCTTGATAAAAGAATTGATAAAATAGGTAACCAAAAATTTAAGTAAAAATTGAAAGAACCAATAGTTGTAACTCCTTGTTTGGTAAGAATGTTAGTTTCTTCGCTAGTTGATCTCACAAGGCCTCTTAACATCTTTCTTGATTATACGTGACTGCAAGCCTACATCTACTGGTTAGACCAACCGGGTGCCAAAGTTTTTATGGGCATATGGCCAAGATTCCATATGTGACTATGCTGCTAAGGAGTGCCATATCTCAAATTACAAAATATTGTACTTCAAATCTTTGGAAAACATAAATTGAGTACCATATTGAGGTTTCAGGGTGACCATGAGTTTTGGGGGGTGAACATAAGTAGCTGATACAACAAATGAAAATCTTTGAAGGATCATCGACAATGCAACTTTTGCCTCAACTATAGCCAAGTTTTGACCCTTGTAAATTCTAGGCCCTTGTCTGAATGGAAATATTGTATCCAAGGGCCCTTTCGTTTTAGAAAATCTCGATGGATAAAAAATTTCAGCATCTTCACCCCATACTTCTACCTCATGTTGTATAGCGATTATGTTCCATTTGTAAGACAACTGGAACATGGAGCTTTCCTAAACTTGGTAGTCTTTGCTTCTGTTGGGGTAGACCCACGTGTGGTCCATACCTATGTGAGTGAGAATCCTATCTATAACTAATATTAGGGTTGGTGTGAGTGAGATATTAAATGTAATTTGATTAGACAGTGAAATCTCCTCTCCCGTAAACATAAGCAGAGTTTGGCTGAACTACATTACTCTGTGTGTGTGTGTGTGTGTGTGTGTGTGTGTGTGTGTGTGTGTCATAGATTTGTTAATCCTGATTATTAGATTAGTCAATCTGGGATGGATCTGGCACAACAGTTTCCTACCCTTAGAAATGATAAAGCCAGGAGAATGTAAATGCAGAGTTTCCTAGAGTATCACCCCCTTATGCAAAAATGAATATGTATGCTAATCAAGTAACTACAAAAACTTGATCTAGTGAACTCAAATACTCAATACTTGTAAGGGGTTGAAAGTTACAACAAAAAGTGATATCATGACATACCAATGACTATCTCAAAAACTTCAACCAAAAATTACCCTCTTATTGGTGTTTGTTATTCCACAAAAATAAGGGTGTAAATGTTTGTTGTTGCATAAAAAATATTAGTTATGTATCATTATGGGTATTACACCACATTGCAGTATACAACATTTGCGCTGTTGTCACTTCCACCTTGCTATATTGGATGGCACTTTGATCAAATCAACATATATCTTGGTGGAATTGTAGGTAGCTAATAGACCATTTAGTGACATATAACTACACTTGATCATTCTTCTAGTCCAACTTAATATATATCAATAACATAAGAAAAATGAAAATTATTTAACTGACAGTTTTTAGTTAGTTTAAACTCTTTGTAGTAGGAACATAATCGTGAGTATGTAAATGGCTTCTTTGATGGTCTTGTTTACCATTCTTGGTGCAATGCTAGGAGAAGTGCACATGTAAGAGTGTTAGCAACGGAGTCCCACTTGACAAAGTAAAATGTCTTGCACTCATTTATGATTTCTTTGACCCTCATTCTCTTTTTTGCTTCTTGATTCTTATTTGCAAAGATCATCAAACCAAGCAAATTTCTCAAATTTTCCCTTGCTCCCCCACTCAATTCTACTAGTTTTTGCAATAATTGTCACACCTCCTTCTCCACTCTATCGCATTACTTTTGATAAAGAGACTAAACAAGAGTTCACCTATATAAAGGGTGCTCCCTAGGCCATTTTTTGCACCAAATGCTCTCTTTCCTAAAGTTCTCTATTTTTAGAATCTACTTAGTTGCGAGGTTTTCTATTCTCACTCCCTCTTCTAGAGTTTGTTACATCACTTTATTCTCTTCTGGATCTAAGAGTAGCTTTGTAGAGATCTATCTTCTTGTCATCTTTCAAGACTTTAAATATTATCTGAACTGATTAACTAGGATTTCTCTCTTTTTATCCTCTTTGAAGACTTTGAATCTCATCTTGACAGATTGATTATTGTCTTTCATTATCGTCTTTCAAGTTCCAAGATACTGACTTGGTTGATTGACGAAGATTTATCTCTTATTATCCTTTTCAAGACTTTGACTAGTCTTGATGGATTGATTGAGATCTCTCTCTGTCTTCTATCAAGACCTCTATTCTTGAATATCTGAATGAGGTATATCTCTTCACATATTTATTTAAAAAAATAATTCTGAGAGATTCATTTTGAGACTAAAGTATGAATCAATTTTGGTTGTACAAATCAGTTGAACTACATACTAATTGTAGTTGGTTGAATCCTTGAGATAGAGCTACCATAGCCACTTATTGGGAGGCTTCAACTATCTTGAAAAAGTGCATTTTGATGTGTGTCTCTAAACTAAGGTTACCATATTTATTTTATGCAAGATTTCAAACATTCATCTCTAGATCTTATGTACAATAGCAAATTAGGGAATACGCATTTTCTTTGGGAGAAAGATTCCTATGGCCCACCTGATAGGCTATGAGTCCAATAATCTCTATATAATTAATAATTTGTGATGAAAGTTCCTCTACTTTTACTTTAAAAAAGGAAAAAAAAAAAGGCTTGATCTTAAGACAAGTTTCTTTGATCGTTTTCTAGGAAAATATGAATGTGGGGTGAAAATTTTGTCCCTTCTTTTTTATTATCCCTCCTCTATTTGTCTATCCTTAGTCTTGTCACTATTTAAAATGCATAAAACGTGGTTTGGATCACCTAAGAATGGTTAGTAAGTTACTAATAACAAGTAGTACCTAGTTGTGCCATGTACTGACCTTAATTTCCCCTAATTTGTAGATTATTAGACTTAAGTTATAAAATTGGCACATAATATAATGGGTCAGGATACAATATTCTCAAAGAAAAAGAAAAAGATAAGGAAGAAATGGAAAAAAGCGATGGACTATGACACATGGTTTGTGTTCAGATCAAGCAAACACTATACCATGAAGGGTACACAAGGAACATAATTTTTTTTTTTTTTTTTTTGTAATTAGGAGTCCATTGGAGTGGCAGATTCATGTCCAATTTCCATGAAAAGGCATTTGCCACCTAAGATGTAAGGTCTAACAAGAATAATGTTCTACCTTCTCTTCACAAACCAGAAAAAGTGCCTTAGATTTGATTAAGGTAAGGCCAATGCCAATCCGCAGACTTGTATTCTGTTGTATCATGGATAAATGTGACTTCATAGATTATTGTTTGAAATTAACATCCTAATAATGATAATCTTCATAACATTGTACTTGCCTTCACTCTGTTTATCTAAGCTTCTCTTGAAGAAGTTGAAATTTGTGTTATTGATAAGCAACAAAGTCTTCTATCCAGAAAAATAGTTTAGGATTTCTTGGTTGCTCAAATAGAGTTTGATGAGCATAATTGGCTGCACAAAAAGTTCAACAAGATTATTAGTTTGATTAAAATTCTGGATTTGATCTTGTCAACTTTTACCATGTAAGATTTATTAAAAAGCAAAGAGAGCAAGGAGCTTCGCAAAGAACCACCTAGGGTAAACAAATAGAATATACAGACACATTAATGGAAAAAAAAACAAGCCCCAAAGAGTTAATCATAGCAGATACTTAGGTTAAGTTTGCTGTTGTTTGTATAATTTTTTTTTTTATTTTCTCTTTTAAATGAATGTTTGGTAAGAAGGAGAGCCTTGGTGCAATGGTAGAATTGTTGCTGTTTGTGGTTTCAATTCTAAAGTTTGGTTGGATTTTTTTTTTCCTTCTTTATATTTAGTTTGGTTCAATTGAAAAAAGTCGGCCACTTACAAATTTATCACTTATGTGGCGACCTGGGTTTTTCAAATACCTTTTAAGAATTATTTTTGAAAGGCAAGATCCCTATTTTAAAATTTCTTTTAGAAAACAAACAACGAAATATTTTTCTTTGAAAAGACTTTTCATAAAACTCGAGTGTCATTTGATAGATCAAAACACCTTCATGTGTTCTGAAATCATACATTTTTACATTCAAAATATAACAAGTAAAAACTTATCATTTTTCAAAATTCTATCCAATTGCAGCCAATAGTCCAATATGTACTAAACATAGTTGTACATGTCTAAACTAATTATCATAGTTACATAAGTACTCAGTTGTCTCACAATATTTCTAAAATGTATAGATGATAGATGCATTGTATATACTTTCCCTGACTATTTGAAGCTTTTGGTCTCAGCACTCTTGCCTTTTTCCTCTTTGCATTTATCTATGGAGTTGGTGGGGTGAGTATAGGGCAATATACTTAGTAGGTAAAACTAAGATCATAAATATAAAATAATGAAAATTTGCATCCATGAACTCATGCACACAACAAAACATCCTTAGGTATGGTTCCTAAGGTTTATCAATATAAATTCACTAGGGCTTAATGTCAAAAGACCAACTTTTGAAAGGTGGGTGGCCATCCCTAAAACCTTCATATCATAGTGGCCACCAAGAGAAAGCACTTGTCTAAAACAAATCTTCATTAAATCAATGCATGAAAAATCTAGGTACAATTATACTCTCAGCAACATATTAGTTGTCCACTGATCATATAATAAGGTATTAATCATGGTTTAAAAATACAAAATTTTCATTTAAATGTAAATGAGATGTCAAATATAAATCATGTATAAATTTAGTTAGAAATCAACTCATACTATGCACTTTACTATTTCAAGTATAATTATAAAATTTCTTTATTTTTATGAAAAATCTTACAATTTTTTTTTTGGTTTATAGGACAATTCACATTTAACGCATGTGATGTAATTCACCTGATAGTTATCATTTCATGTTTAAATAAAAATGAAGACTTTGTCTTCTAACTATTTCATTCACAATTAATATAAGAGTTGTAACATAATTTAAATTATAATGATGCTATATTTTACAACCTCAAATTGAGTTATCAACTACAATTTAAATGTAATAAATACATATATTTAACAAAACAATGTATAAGTGTAATACATGTGAAAACTTAGCAATCTTATAATCTACCTACCTCAATATGACAATTTAGATTTACAGAGATTAATTGCAAATCAGTTGGAGGTTGATCGATAATTAGTAATTCCCAATCAGGACTTTAATTATCAATTATGTTTCAACTTGAGAAATATTGAATAAGTGTTACTTCTTGATCGCATATTTGTATGCTAAGATCCTAATTTGAATGGTCAGATTGTCTCTGATTTGCTGTTTAACCCGAGATCAAATACCTTTGGGTGTTGAGGAAGTCAATATCATACATCAATAAGTCAAATATGATGTTCCATTCCTAAATCATATATATTTAAGCATTAGAGTGATAGGATCTACAAATTAACAATCCAATTAGCTTTTATAAATTTAACAATCTTTCTAACCTAAATTGTCTTTAACATACATTTCACATCATTAGATTCATAGATCTAGTGTTTGATTGTATTTTTAATGGCTAGATTCGTAAATCTAGCACCATTTGTGCATCCTGATTAGATAAAAAATTCAACTGTCAGATAATTTCTGATTGAACTTTTGTTAACACGGATGCGTAATTCATTCAGCAAGGATTCCACCTATATAAATTTTCCCATTTTATCCCCCCTAAATTCTATTACTGTTGCCGAAGAAGGTGACTGGAAAACAGTTGCCGCAGGAGACTATTTCACTCCATTTAAAAATGCAAAATTTTAGGAAAATAAAACTCTTGATTTTACCTTCACTCTTGTGAAATTTGGAGTGATTTCGTCGCCGTTTAGTGCTAAAAAAAAGTGAAAAATTGACAAGACAGTTGACCAATTTTTCACCAAAAAATGGTGTTTTTCTGGTTGATTTTTGTAGGGGATATAGTCGGAAGCGAAGTTTTCTCCAATCATGACTAACCCAGCTGGTAGCTCGTCCGTTAGTTGCTTCGGTGGCATTTTTCTGGTGCTTGAAAAAGTTTAGAGAGAGAGAGAAGACGCCGCTCCCTCCCTACGTGATAGATAGTCGGGAGTAGGGCACCATATGTTGAGCTCCTCTTGGCTGACTGTCCTGTCGGGTCCATTACTATGAGGGGGTGCTCTTATCATTTTAGCCCCGATTTTATTTAGTAAAATTTTGGGTTTTTCTGTTGTCCACCTTCATTTTATGCAAAATTAGTATCGTTAAAAAGCTCTCATCTCGTACATTCTGATTTTTGAGATTTTAAAGACAAATTTGAAGTCTTTTGTAAATTTACATTTAAGAATTTTGATTTTCAATGAAATTTAATTCTTCACTCCACTTTCAATGTAAACCAATATAGGTTTGTCACATTATTCTCCAAGCAAAAATCCGTGAATCCATGTTACCGCCATATATCTATATACGCAAATTTGTTGAGAATCCCCATTGGCCTTTGTCATAAGTAGCTCATGAGTTTTGAAGCCTCTGGTTCTCAGAGCATGTGTTGACACTTAGCTTTGTTGTTTCGAAGGATATTGTGGAGGGGATGCTGTAATCAGCAAGTAGCAAAGTGGAAGGCGTGAATGGCAGGGAAGTCGCAGAGTGGACCCCTAGGATTGTTGATATATTTGACACAACAGTTGGATACCTGCGAAAATATCCCTGAAATTGAGGTCAATGATCTAGTGCTATATAACCAGCATTTTCGTTCTGTGTGTTAAGGGATGACATTACTTTAAGATATTTGGGTCGCTTGTCTTATTTCTCTTTGAGTATTTGCTAGCCTCATTAAATGAAGGTATGCTAGTCTTGCTGTTTCTTGTCCGGCTCTTGTTCTATTTGGCTGTCCAATGCTTTTCTTGGAAGTTGATATTATTTTATTAGTACTTTGAATTTCATTGAGAAATTCTGTTGTCCATAGTTTATCTTTCGGAAGAAAATAAGAACTAGCCAGAGTATATGTAGAACTAGTTCAATGGGCCGTAATATTCTTCTCTTGAGGGCAAAAGATGCATGGTGGGACAAATGTGATTTGCCATTTTGCCCCAAATCTAAGCCGTCGAGGGGCCAGCTTTGGTATTTGCTCACTAGCTTATCAATTAAACATCCACATCGCACATCTACATCTTACATCTTAGACATGAAACACTCTGGAAATGACCTTACATGTGACAGTCCATGGACTTTCTTTCTATCATCTTCTAGGCCGCCTATTTTCAGTGCCAATTAGGAGCGGCCTAAAGGGGGTCTTGAATTTCTGACATATGATACCTGCATTAGTCTCTAATTTGTTATTTTATTTTTTATAAGAAAGATTATGAAGCAAACTACCTAAAATTTATTATCCTAATTTCGAAATATACTTTAATTCTCTCCAACAAAGGGGAAAGTAAGGCGCTGTTTATTTCAGGCGCAAGCCCAAATAATAGCTTTCTTAATTTCAATGACCCTTCTCCCTAAGTGTGAAATGAATGAGTTTATTCTACTGGACAAATGAGATGTGATATACAATGAAAATGACCGGTTAGGATGGTGATGATAAAGGGGAATGAGTAGAAGGATGAATTTTGGATGTTCTCAACTTATAAACAATTTCGGAAATGTCAATGGGCTGTTCCTTATAGAGGATCTCCCGTGCCTGTTATTCGGTTACAAATTCTGAGTAATTGAATATTTTCTGAAGATGTATGACATTCTTCATCCAAAATTTTTTCAGTACTTTTGAATTGTAGTTAGTATATATCAAATTAATCAGTCAATTGCCTTCTTTATTTCTTATTATGATTGCTACTAGTTGCTTTTTTATTTCATGTTTATGCAACCTAGGTAATGTTTATCTTTCAGTAACTTAAGTTACTGTGTTTTTGGTAACCTGAGCATTTTGGGTGAGCAAACTTCAAAATTCCGTCCCTCTCTCTCTCTCTCTCGATTGCATGCACATGTGACACTGAGAGAGAGAGAGAGAGAGCACTCTTGTGATAACAAAATTGTCTGCCTCAGGAACTGTGACACCGGACGGGTCACTTTTATGTGAGGCATAAGTGTAAAAATGAACTTAGTAGTAGTGCTAGCTAAGATTGAATGTTGTTAAAAATGAATGGTTCAAAAATATCAATATTATATACAAAGGAAACTATAGAATGACCATGGACTATCTTAGGGAAGTCAATGTATTATCTATTTCCGTCTGAAAATTTTCAGGCATTTTGGTTGAAGTAAACATTAAATGAGCAAATAGTTAAAAAAATGTGCTAATCATATCTTAAGGCGCCCCTATTAAAAAGTGAAAATTCTCTCTCTCTCTCTCTCTGTGATGTGCTCATGCACCTGTGACACTTGGAGAGAGAGAGAGAGCAACCTTTTACGCGGTATGGAAGCTCTTGGTAAACCATGCTTGATTGCATACTGTTTGGTTTTGAAGTGATAAAATGGTACTCAACCATGGTCTCCCAATAACAAACTTGTTTCAAATAAAAGAGAGACCAATAGCACAACAAGTTCATCTTAACAGTACCACAGTTATCCATTTGATTTGCAAACCTTAGATGCTTCTAGCCGACATGTTATGATTAAAAATTATTGAAAACAATCGGCAACTAGGATGACTATTTAATTGAGCCATAGTATTTGCTTGGGGAAGTAGGTATATGGTTGAATGTCATTTCTTCAAGTCATTTGCCTGCATGGGTTCGACCTGTTCAATCAATGGCTTTGTGGTTTCATCATGTTTATTAATTTATAGTTGTCGGCAACTTGGTTTGATGATTACTTCCTGTTTTCCTGGCTAAGTTATGAGAGATCACCAAAAATTCTGGTGCATCAAAGGAAAAGAACCATCTCGAGCCTTGTATTTGCAAAAGATACTTGTATATGTCTCTTCCCACATAACACTTTCTTTAATTGAAACCATGATTTGATATTCCGTATCAAAAACATAAAACAAAGAGAAAAGCATAGGCCTTTTCCAGTGGTAGAGTTGTAATATTGTGCACTCTCTCAGCATTACAATATCAGCACTGTCCATATGAAATCCAACGGCAGCTACACATGATGGGATGACTTGTGGGCGGCTCCATGTCCATAGATGTATTTGGCTGTTCGCTCTGTGTATACCTGGGTTTCCTTGGCCAGTCTGTTGATGCCCAAGACAAAATAATCAGTAGATGGTCAGTTGGAAACTTAGAGTCCTACTATGGTCCCAAGTAGATAGTCTGGTGGGTCCAGCCTTTTTTTTTTTTTTTCGGGAAAGATCGAAAGGCTAGGAGAAGATCAGGAAACACTTACGATTTTCTAACAACTTTGCTTAGGATTGATGCTGATGCAAATGTTTTCCCATCGAGGTATCCGTTTTCACCTTTGATTCTTCTCTTAATTCTGTTATCAAACTCCTCCGAATCAATTGTAAATGGAGAATCTGATGCCTGTGATTTTAAGCAATATGTTAATGAATTAATGCAGTCGCCAGATAATTCTGGATAAAGATTTTGAGTAATGACTTATTCAACAAGTTGAGATTGAAATAGAAGACGAAAACGAATGAATATACCATGACCCATCCCCAAGTGTCAGCATACGAAGGAATATGGGCCGAGTAAGGCACAACATCTGCAAATAAAATTCAATTTATCTAAGTAAATAAAGTCCATTAATCTGTTTCATCCATCAAAGTCATTTGAAGCTAGACAGAGATTGATGTTACTAACATTTGAAAACTTGCTTTAGAGTATTGTAGATGCAGGAGAAAACTTCAGTATGGCTAAGAACTCCTGCTGGCCCTGCCTGTAACCCAGCAAAAACAACAAAAATAATTAGCAACCTCACTAGTTTCATCAAGTTGAAGCTGGTGTATGCACAGTCCTTGGTACCTGAGTAACAAAAATCCCGCTCTCATTCAATCTTGGCTTGACAGTGGACTCGTAGAATGATTTGGTATAAAGTTGGTAGCAGGGTCCTCCCTCAATTGGGTCAGCCAAGTCACCTATGATCACATCAAAGTAGTCTTCTCTGTTTTGAAGCTCAGCTCTGGAAAAACAGGTCCAAATCTGTCTCAGCTTGTATACACAACTACACAGTCTAACATCTAGAGCATTAGCATAAGCAATAGAAATGGCAAACGGATGTCCTAAATGATAAAGGGTGTTTCTATCGACCTGGCATCATTAATTATAAGGTCCAGCCTGGAATCACAGAAAGCTTCTCTATTCACTTCCAGGTAAGATTTGCAGAAATCCACCACTTCCTGCTAGCAAACAAAATGCAGACATAAGAATCTTGATAGATGGCAGAGAAACACATGAAAGAAGAAATGAAGAACCCAAGAGTGTGGTGGTGACATGTTACCTCATCAATATCGCACATGATCACCTTCTCTGCAGTCTTGTGTCTGAGGATTTCTCTTGCAGTAGAACCTTCACCTCCACCCATTATAAAAATTGCCTTCGGGCTAAATATAAATGGTGGGTTTTGTTACATTTCATTATTTTTCATAAAGCCATTCTAGCAAACTCAAAGATTGTGCATGATCAGTAGTATTTTTTAAGAAAAAGGAAATACTTTGGATGATGAAGAAGTGGTGGATGAACAAGGGATTCATGGTAGATGAATTCATCTGTCTCTGCACTTTGAAGTTTCCCATCAATAATTAAAGCCTGCAAGAGAAATGGAGAAAACATCAGAAAGGAAGAAAGCTACAATCTTTTTTCTTTTGGTTCAAAACATACCTTCCCGAAGGGCTTTGTGTCCAGCAGTGCAATGTCCTGGTACTGAGTAGCTCCTGTGTGCAAGATGCTGCAAAGAAAGAAAACGAACATAATATTATAGTCAGGCAAATGGGCTATGCTTCTTTTAACTTTCCTCAACATTTTCATCAACATGTTCCTGAATCTAGAACAAGGAACAAATTCTTATTTGTGTCCAACTATTATAGTTTAGATGTCTTATCTGTCTATTTTATTATAGACGTTGATTGAAAATATTGATGATTCAAATCTACCCAACATAATAAAACAACCATCTTTCTTTTCTACTTTAGAAGATTTCATTATTACAAGCAGAAATCCAGAAAGTTGTAGTGTGTAATGCAAGACCACCATGGCAAAAGGCTTCTCAACCTTCGTTTCTTCTTTTCGTTTTCTTTTCAGCTCAAACTTTTTCTATTTTCAACGCTTTTGAAATATATAATATTGTGTAGATAATGTCAGGAAGGCGATAAAAGATAAGCTACTTCATGATCACAGCATTGAACCTGGTAACAGAAACAACAAAAAGAAATCTCTCTCTATGCTCTTTTTCTTCTCATTTGGGGCCTTGTTCACACAGACAAATGCAGGTGCTAATATGAGACATTGAAACAAAACAAAGACTAAGAAGAGAGAAAACTTGTATCAGGAAAGATATATTTTGTACCTGTTCAGAGCAAAACACAATCTTAAATTCTCTTCAATCTCTTCTTCGTACCAACAGCTCTTTCTTCTACCTTCAACAGCCATATGGGTATTACCGTGAACTCCATTTCCATTGCCATTGGAGCTAGAAACGTCTCCCATCTCCTTTAACTCAGATTATTGCTAGAGAAAGCACTGACACAGTTGAAAGAAATATTTCTACTGTATTTTTATCTATTCAAGCTGTGATTTTAAGAGAGATTGAAAGGAGGAGAAAGGTGTACTGGGTAAGGAGGAAGGGAAGTTATTATAAGGAGGGAAGGTGGCAGAAGACTCGATGAAAGCAATAATTTGATTCTCTTGGGAAAAAGAGTAAATCGTAATTCACATGGATATGGAGTGGGGGTTAGGAAAAAAGGAGAGAAGCCGTATGGATTTTCGCAATTAAAGTCGACAGAAAATGAGATTCTTGAGATTGATACGGCCGCGTGAAATAAGCTTATTGTTGTTTCGTGTTTGTCAAGAGATATATAGAGAGAGAATGAATGATGGTGCTGATAGTGCTGATGGTGACGATGATGATGGGCAGTTCAGAGCCATATCAATATACACACAGGCGAGAGAGAGAGAGAGAGAGAGAGAGCTTTGTTAATGAAAGATATTAGTATGCTGTTCCAGAAAAAGCACTTCTTAGTCCTAAATTTACTGGATGGAAAGCGGCTACGTGTAATGGTAGCGGACAGCCCATTCCAGATAGATGATGCCCCGAAAATGTCATCCATTGGATGATCGTAGTATTTAGTTGTTCTAAGTTTTGAAATTAATGGATGGTAAAAGTTTAAGTTCACTGTTTATGAAGACCAAGTACAATTAATGGATACAATCATCTCAGTGGAAAAGATTTGGGCAGCATCCACTACTTGAGACAAAGCAATCCGGATGAGTATCTTGAATCACCATATCTATACCTCAGTTCTTCTTTCTGACCTCATCATAGACTTTGTTTTACTCCTTAAACAACCCCATGTTTCTAGCTGTAGTTCAACATTGATATTAGTGGAATGCTAGTATAGTGCAGGCACTACAGCAGCTGCCTTTTGCTTGGTCAGAACCCTCCGTCTGATTTATCCATGTTTGGATCACTTTTGGTCCAAAAATAGTGCCGATTGAATAAGCATGCAATCTGAAAAGATATATTTTTGATCAAAGAATATGGACGACTGAAAACACTTTTTTAAAAAATGGCCTATAATCAATGGACAAGATGCTCAAGTTTTTGCATGATAAGGCCATTCAGCTATTTTCATATAAGATATTCAAGGCAAGAGAAATCAGATGTACGGTTCTAATCAAGCAAAGGTGAGGCCCATCATGTCAAAGTGGGGTGCACTGCCGAAAGCTGTAGTGTCGGGCACCTACACCACAGCATCGCCCTTGATATTAAGTTCTGATTAGTGATTCAAGCAACTTAAAGATTTTGGAAATGACCAACCATCCAGTGGCAAGAAGCTTTGGTTTAGAGACAAAGAAGAGAGAAAAAAAGGCTCGAAACATGGGAAAATAGGGGTGGTAAAGAAAGGTCTCGAGAAAGATGGGCTTGAAATTTAGATAGGAAATAAGATTGAGGAGCTAGAGGAGGACACTCGCAGTTGATGTTTCACAACTTAGGGGCCGATTGGCAACTTTTATTTAAACAAGTTTATTGAATTATGCCTGATTATACCCTATGTATATGGCATAATTTCACGTCCATATAGGATACTCCATCTTAATCCGATAAACCTGATTATACAAGCCTTGCCAATCGGTTCCTCAGCGTTTTAAAATTTAGTTATCCCTGGAAAAAGCAGGAGGGTCATTTTCTTCCAACTATTGATGAATAGATGGACACATGATCATGTTATGTAACTTCGAGCATGTTGATTCTGTATCAGAAAATTAGGCGTCTACCTTTATATAATTCTTGTCCTATGGAGTTTAAGGTGTTATAAAATATCAACAATTTTCTCTTATGCAATTGACATCTTACAAGAGGCATGTTATGTTATCATAAAGGGATTCTATGCTATTTAGTGCATGCTAACATATATGTTGCTTGGTCTAGGGGACATTGCAACAAGCCAACAACAGAAGGTGTTTCCCTCAAGAAATTCATTTCTTTTGGATGGCGCTGTGGTAGATACCTGCGGCCATTTTATGATATTCTGATCAAGAAACCACTGTAAACGATAAACAAAAATGGAGCTGCAATATCATTTTTAATCACTATAGAACTTATTTGATATAGGTAAAAAGGTATTGCCTTGTAAAAGCATAAATTAGTTTTGCTAATATATGTTCACATTATACTAAAATACACCTATGACGAAAGGAAGAAACAACCAAAGAAAACCAATAATTTCATTATTCTTCCAAATACCCCTTAAATCCTTCAAATGGAAAACAAAACTGAGGGTGCTAGCACATTCAAAGGACGTCTCAGAAAACTCGCTTGCCAGCAGTTTGTGCAGCCTTGCACATGTTGTAATTGTTGGAGCTGACAGGCACTTTCATGATGTCAGGCATGACTTCGCGGCAACCCGAAATCTTTCAATGCAAGTTCTTTAACTCCATATCAGTTGACACCTTGGAGGTTGGACGGAGACTCTTCCATATACTTATCCATAGGAGTATAAAAATCCATGTCAAACACGATTTGTGATGTTATTAGGTCAATGCCACGATCCTTGGTTTGCCAGTGCAGTTGGTGGAGATTAAGGCCCTAAAAGTATAGTTGTCAATTCCGTTTGGTGGTTGCTACCTTTGGCTATGGAACGCAAACATCCAGGATTTTGCCAGTCTTCAAACCAATTTCGGTCACTGTCACAGAGAAGGGCCCAAATTTACTACCGTTCCAATTCAAAACACTAAAATAGACTAAAAATGGCAATATGGGTTGAAATTTATTGGAAACTTTTAGATTCAAGTCCGCTCCATCTTCCAATTCACAACAGAACATACCTAGGATTTGGGCTAGAAAGGAATGGAACAGGCATCTATGCCCAAAAGATCGCCTAGTTTGTTTTAAAATTTTCACAAAGATAGCAAATTATGTAACTTACAAAACATACCCACAACCCAAAGGGGCCAAGCTGAACGTCGAGAGTCCCAGATTTAAACCCATTCTATTTGATATAATAAACTGGCGTGGATGGGCTCTATGACCCTTCTTTTCCATAATTGAAAAGTTTTGATTTTCCTCTTTGTACAGTAATCTCTGGTTTGCTATATTTGTGTCAATTAATTCATTTCACCAATAAGTTAAGTCAATTGTTTAGTATAATGAATCAAAATAGCATTACTGTCGCCCATTATGTGATTTGCTGGAAACTTTAAAACTTCGGAAGGAACACGTACTTGTTAGCAAGGATCTTTCATTCTCTAGAGTCCAAAAGGCAAGCAACTTTGCAATGGCCTCTTTCTAGGATAATGTATGTAGTCTGGATCTAGCGAATCATTGCCTTTAAAGGAGATGGAGTAGGGGTGGTAGATGGTAAAGGCGTTCAATTAGAGTCAGGAGATGAGATGGTCTAGCCAGGACACGACGAACATAATGTCAAACTTAAGGGTGGAAGTTTCCACTTACCTAGTAGCTGAATTGTATACGCAATTAGCTGTCGTCCAACTTCGCCTCTCCTCCTACTTACAGTGCTCATCTAGGCGTTTATGTTAATCACAAAGCCTATGTTTGGTTTAAAGTGATGTATGAATACAAAGACCGGACCAAAATAATGAGATTGAGCGATAAGTTGGATAGAGCTCTGGGAGTGGGCTAGGGTCTATTGCTTGCTAGTCCAAACTAGTTAGAGTAAGCCCAGATCCTCTCACACGTTTAAATTCCATGTCCACTAACCAAAATCCGGAATCCTTGTTTTGATGTTGATCTCCTACTCTTCATGCAGTTGCGTTTTTCTTTGTTGGGTGTATGGGAAGAATCAGAAAGAAAATACCCACGTACTTTCCTCGGCCATTTTTCCTTCATGGAGAGGCTGGTGGCTCATGGCATATGTGGTGGTGAGATCAACAGTGGAAATGAAAGGACCAGAGATGCAAGAAGTGATGCCTCTCATTTAGCTCAACCTGCAAACAAGTAGAGTTGCTCAACAAGAAACATCTACCCCAGACATTTTTGTTTGACAGAATGGCTCCTGATCGGATTCAGAACCTTGAAAATCAAAACCCAGTTGGGCTAATGACGCATCAAACTGCACGTAAGATTGTGGCAAGGAGAGACGCAAGCCACACTAGCAAAGCACTAGAATCAGAGGGAAACAAAGGGGTTGACAAAGATGCTACGTAAAAGTGATAAGTACAAGACAGTTGGTGGAAAGATCGTATGGCACGATGAGAATCATGGACATGCATGATTAGATGGATGATGGATGTGGTAAAAGAAGAGAGTGGAGTTGGTAGTAACAGAGGAAAAGGATAAAAGATGATGATGGTGGTGGAAATGGGCTCGGGCGGGGGTCTCGGTACCAGTGAAGGGCGTGCGTTGCTCATCATCATCGTATCTCCATGCATTCCAACAGTCCTGCCACGCCAGCCACTCTCATCATCACCATCACCACAAACCCACCCTAACCCTGATGCACTTAACTCACCATGGCCCACCAACATCAGGTCCCACCGACAAAATTTGCACACCATTTGTAGTTTGTACGGGACCCATCTAACTAGTGATGTCATATGGTTTTCAGCATGACGTGGATGACATTGATCTGCAAAGGATTTGATTGTTTTTAAGGGTCTGGATGATTTTCATGCACGCGAATGACAGACAAAGAATAGATGGGAGGAGGTCTTGGGATGCTGGTGGGTCCACCTTGTCCTAGTTTTGGGAAGTATGATGGAAAATGCATTTTAGCTTGCTCTTCTTGTCTAATCTTTCAGCCCGAACTTCATTTCACATGTAATTATGGTTAATCTGTGAGCTCAGACAGTTTCAAGTCTAGGGTTTGACATTTTGATGAGATAGAATTGCTTGCTAGTAATTTCATGGAAGTGGGACCTTTATGTTGACCTTTGAGGGGTGGAAATGATATCTGCAGTGCCTTGTTTAAATAATGACATTCGTCTTTTAATTTTACGCGTCTTTGATTAGCTGTAAAGGTCATTACAGTTCCCAAAAGACTTCCACGAATCACCCGGGTAAGGTTGCCAAGTAAGTGAGAGAACGAAGAGTAGCAGTGTAAAGCAAAGGCCTTACATGGCTTTAAGTCACTCTCCAGCTCTAAGCCTAAGAGCTGGTGCATCCCCAATGTCCAATGTCTAACCCCGCCATAGGTAGATCCAAGCTGGGAGTTAAGTAAGATGGTCAGGGAACTACCGAGAGCAAGGCCATATGTTTTGTTTCCCCTTAGCTTCATCAAGCTGCAGCCATTATCTACTTACTAATTATTTAAAGGAAGTACTGGGTTGTGCAGACAAAGTTCTGATGATAACTGATTTTTCATTTCAACGTCTTTCGTATGGGTGTTTCTGAGTGGGAAACTTGCAAGCTACACTAAATGAGGTTCTGTACCAGGTTCGAAGATATTGAGTGACAAGAGAGCAGGTGGCGGAATTGGATATTGGTGATACTACGACATTCATAAATTCTCAATTCATGTGATCATTACTAACGTTAATGTTTGATTAGTTCAGGGGTTGAGCCCAGCGGAGCCATTACATAAGGAGAAAAATCAGACTACAATTTCTTAGTTCTAGATTCTTGTAAGTGCAAAGTTGAATACGCTTGGATAGAGGTTTGAGATGGCATTTTCCTTTGGGGATATTTTAACTATATTTAAAATTTAGAATACAAGGGAGCCTTAGTGTAATTGTTGAATTGTTGTCGTATGACCTTGAGGTCATAGGTTCAAGGTGTGAAAACAGCTTCTTGCAAAATGCAAGTTAAGGTTGCGTATTATTGACCCTTGTGCACCGGAGCTGCCTTTTTTTATTTAAAAATTAAAATAATAAGTTCTAAGTAATTTGCTTGATACCTCTTTGCAAAAAAAAAAAAAAGATACTGTTTTGATTGGACCAGATTAAAGGCAAACTTTGGAGACAACATCCCTGGTGCCCTTTAACTCAGTCCGTGGCTCTCTGTATCCTGCAAAAGACCATTGATCCTTTATTACCTCTCGTGATCCTTGCAAAAGGCCAAGTCCTCCCTCTTCTGTGTCTCATTTTCCATCCACCACTTAGGCCCTTTGATGAGAAAAAACTGTATTTCTCTTAGCTTTCTGTTCCTTCTTGTCTTTTTCTTTTTAAATATTGATAATTTATTAATCTTAAAAATAAACACATGGTGGAAACGATCAAGGTGATTAAAGACCAGAAGCTCTGCAAGAATCAAGAGTCAAATAAGTGCAAAATGCACATCATAATAAAAACCAACTGGGGCAACAGAGTGAGACTTGTCGTATCCTTAATTTGAGGCGAAATGGATTTGGTCTTCAAAATCTAATGCTGCCATTGTCAAAATCACTTGAATTCTTGCCTTCCTATTGTATTAGACAATGAGATCGAAAGAACCACAATCTGCTTTTGCATCTACAACTCTGAATGATCAGCAAAAGCCTATAAAAAAGATAGACACTGGAATCCGAAATCGAGCTACATACTAGTGGTAATGTGCTAGTGAACGAAACAAAATGATTGATCTTATTGCTTGAATAACATGACAAATTGGGCAAGATATTATGTATCGTCATTTGAATCTAGCCAGGATCACATAGATGATCCCAAGAAGCCTATTTGGTGGATGGAACGAGAGAGAGAATTTCTATCGTGGAAAGTTTTGTATGGGGTGGAAAGCATGAAAGTTTTCCATGACTTTCTATTGACAAAATGCATGCTAGGTCTTACACTTACACTTTTTCAATAATCTAAATCATTCATGTGAGCTAAGCTTAGATGTCTTGTGTATAAAAAGATTCTTATCTATTGGATGCCTCTAAGACTATGCTTGTTGTACCTCTTGAAATTGTAAAATAGAGAGTGAAATGCTCAAAATCATTCATTCAATAACTTGAAAGGTCCAACAAAAAGTCTTAGTGCTATCCAATAGATGGAAGTTTTCATGCTTAGGGAATTTAGGACAACGTGAATCAGATGAATGATTTATATCATTGAAAAAATATACGTGGTCGGAAAAAAATATAAATGGTTGGCTTAGTAGACATTTTTTCAATGGAAAGCTTTTCGACAGAAGGGCGGGCGGCGGCTTTTTCAAGTATAAATTGGTCACGGAGAGGGGTTCAATTAGGTCAAAGGAATATCACTATAATTACCGTATTTCTTGTGAGTTATATCATAATTTAAAAAGAGCCATCTTTTTCAATAAATTTTCTTAAAAAGTGTCAAAATTTACTACCTTTTCTTTCTTGGCCTTTACAACTTTCTATTTTCAAGTTGTTTTTCTTCTTACAACTTTGTGGTATTATGATTTTAACTTTTTAGTTTTCTCTATTATTCAACCTTAAGCTTTAAGTCTCTTATCTATGCAATTTTACTCACTAAACTTTCCTTAAGTTTAATTATATTTTTTTTTATAACTTTTGCAAACTTTTAAAATATTTACTTTTCTCTTCATGACTTTTAATTTTTTTTTTTTTTTTTAACCTTGCAATTATGTCTATAGCTGGGGCATTATGTTAAGGTCTATCTATAACAACATATCTTTCTACTTAAGAAGTTGTTAGTAGGTTGTACTTTTTAATTCACATGCTCTTGAGCATAAGAAGAAGTTTGTCTTATTTTTCATGCATGGTGAAAATCTTTTAATCAAACTAAGCTGTTTATCACATTTACAATGGTTTGCTTATATTATATATCAAATTCTATGTTCATTGGATGCTTTTAGCCTATGTTTTCATTGGAGGCTTTTTCAAGTATAAATTGGTCACGGAGAGGGGTTCAATTAGGTCAAAGGGATATCACTATAATTACCATATTTCTTGTGAGTTATATCATAATTTAAAAAGAGCCATCTTTTTCAATAAATTTTCTTTTTAAATTTTCTTAAAACCCGTTTTCTTAAAAAATGTCAAAATTTACTACCTTTTCTTTCTTGGCCTTTACAACTTTCTATTTTCAAGTTGTTTTTCTTCTTACAACTTTGTGGTATTATGATTTTAACTTTTATGAATTTTCAATTTTTAGTTTTCTCTATTATTCAACCTTAAGCTTTAAGTCTCTTATCTATGCAATTTTACTCACTAAACTTTCCTTAAGTTTAATTTTTTTTTAACTTTTTCAAACTTTTAAAATATTTACTTTTCTCTTCATGATTTTTTTATTTTAAATTTTAACCTTGTAATTATGTCCGTAGCTGGGGCATTATGTTAAGGTCTATCTATAACAACATATCTTTCTACTTAAGAAGTTGTTAGTAGGTTGTACTTTTTAATTCACATGCTCTTGAGCATAAGAAGAAGTCTTTGTCTTATTTTTCATGCATGGTGAAAATCTTTTAATCAATCTAAGTTGTTTATCACATTTACAATGGTTTACTTATATTATATATCAACTTCTATGTTCATTGGATGCTTTTAGCCTATGTTTTCATCAGCATAAATGTATGACCATCTATTTTTATTAATTTTTTCAAGAACCTAAGACAAATAGTTAGCATCGTTCAAGTGAATTGATTTTTAAAGGGTAACCTATTTTTGGTATGGAGAACACGATGAATGATATAGATTTACAAAGTAATCATCTTGTGTGCAAAAAGAAGGGCGTGCACTTCTTGTCACCCTCAAGAGAGAGTACACCTACTTGGACTCATTTACTTGTTATTTTTAAAATTTTTTAGTCTTTTTCATTTATTTTCTAAAATTTTCATTTTTCTTGGGTTCTTAACTTTTTCACTTTTTGCAATCTCTTTGTCACATAAGGAAAAATGGATGAAATTACCCTTTACTACTAGCTTTTATTAAGATGATATCCTCTACTATGCAAACCTTAGACACTCCTCACCTACTATAGAAGATTTCTTAGCACAAATATTCCATTAAGATTCCATTAGAATGACTAATGGCATTGCATTTCTGAGTTCACCATCCATTATTTTATTACTTTTTAGGATTTTTTGTAGATTTTCAGAACAACACAACAGTGTAAAAATGTAAAAAGCAATAAAGAAGGCGAATCTTTTGTTGCTAAGCACTTCTGCAGAGAGAGAGAGAGAGAGAGAGAGAGAGAGAGAGAGAGAGAGAGAGAGAGAGAGAGAGAGAGAGAGAGAGAGAGAGAGAGAGCAACCATATTGTAAACTACCAAATTAAACCGTTCTTTGAAATTAAATTATGGCAACCAAACAGTCAATTCTAGGGATGTAGATCACAAATCCACAAATTTGAACTAAAACTAAAGCTCCTAAAATAAAAATCACCAATTGATTTTCATGGCAGGATTTTGTTTTGGTTTAGAAATTTTGGACCCTAACAAAGCCATGATTGTGACCCAATGCCAAACAGATATTTCATAAGCATGATATAATTTACCTAAACCAATAGTTCATATATATTGGCTAAGCCTTTAAAGGGTGGGTATGTTTTTTATTTTTTGTGAAAAAGACATATTCGGGTTCTTCCCAAGTCTTTTTCATAATTGGTTTTAAAAGTTGTTTTTCATAAAAAAATTGTTGTTATATAACCTATTTGTCCTTATGTAACATCTTGGGGTCCCTAACAGTGTGTATATTGTTTACTTAGGCTGAAGCCTCATGATTTTACTCTTTTTTGTAGAGAAAACACATACACAACAAGAGGAATGTCCAGGTCTTATAACTAGCCCAGCTTCTTCTCCTCGGGCAATGTGAGACTAACTCTTAGGGCCTTTTCCCCATCTAGGATTAGCTTACCCAAAGTTGCCTCCAGCATATGGCCCCATACTGCACCTTAGGCATCACACATCCTCGTGTGACCACTTTGGGCAGCGGCATGCAGCTAGCCCACATCATGAAGGGAACTAGCTCTGCTATCAATAGTAACACCATAGGCCCTAACTATGTGTCAATTGTCCTCTTCGGCCAAAGCCTCACAGTTTTGCTGTAAGCTAAGTGTCATCTCGGATAAGCTCACCCATCGGTGCATAGGACCCAAAGAGGACAATATACCCTACTATGTACTATGGTACACTAGAAGTATGCATTTTCCCTACAAGGAAGAGCAAAACCAAGAAGCTACGGTTAAAGCGAACAATAAACACATTGTTGGGACGTACGTGTTACAATTGGTATCAAAGCTAGTTCCTCTCATGGTGTGAGCTAGCTACTAGCCAAGGTGGTCATGCAAAGATGCATGTTCCCTAAGGAGAGATATGGGACTAAGTGCTGGAGACAACCTAGGTAAGTTGATCTCATATGAGAAAAAGACCTTAAGAGTTAGTCCCATATCGCCAGGGAGAGAGACTTTGGCTAGTTATAAGACTCAAACATTTCTCTTAGTGTGTACGCATTATGAGGAGTGTTTGTGGGAAGCCCATTACACTTTAGTTGGGCATAGGACTCAAAAACGACAATATACTTTGCTATGCACTCTGATCATAGGAAGTACACTCTTTTTTTATGAGAAAGAGCAAAACTGTAAGGCTTCAGCCAAAGCGTACAATGTACACACTATTAAAGTTCATGGTGTTATACCTTATGCGAACATGTACAATTTTTCATGGCTAATTATGAGTAAAAGTGTGTGGTTATGAATAATAAGACTTGCAAGGCTATTATTCCCTATAGTGGAACGATTTTGGGAGGATTCCTTTGTCTAAAGGATAATGCTAGCCGTACTCTTAAGAAAAAAGGGGTGAAAGATCAAATGGCCTTCCTTATAAGCCTAATTTTCAAACAGATGCCATCATTCCTATTTGGAAAATCCCGAAGCCTACCTAACTAGCTCTAAATTTGAATGATATGACTTATTCATCTTGTTTGGCCTCCCCTTTGAGGCTATCTTCAAGATTTTATGATCATTCTACACTTGTACTACTAATTTTTCAATTAAAAAATCCAATGGTCACGTATAGAAAAGTCAAGACTAGAGCATGACAAGCAGAATATGTCTTTTTCCCTTCGTTTTAAATTTTTTTGCTAGGGTCGGCTTCTTATTATTTGCTTAATTAACAGACTGGATCATACTTACGTGGCATATGTAGATCCCAAAAAGTGTACTTCTTCGTCCTCGAACGGAGATGTAGGCGTAGACATTGGGGGATCCAAACTGTGTGACCATGCAATTCTCTCTTTCTTTTCAGAATTTGCATTGGCCCATCTTAGATGGGCTAGTGCCAGGATCATCATATAATCCCAACCACTATCACTCCTTGTAGAGGAAGCAACAAGTTCAGGAAAACAAAAAGGTACGGGCTAAGAACCAACCGAAGGTTCAAGGTTTGGACAAGGCTCTCACAAAATGATAAGGTGCCCGCGGCTTCCTTTGCCACAGTTTTCGGCCAATGGGGAGGTTATTCTTGTTGCGACGCTTGATGATACTCTGGTAAGGTTTCTTTCTTGCACTTCTATTTATTTCCATTTCTGCTTGGCACTTGTTTGTACTTGATTTCTTGCAATTCAACCATGGACAATTAGATCCTTGTGTTAATTACCAATCGATCAAATAGGTACCGTATCGAGCCAATAGCATTATTTGGGTATTGGTGTGTTTAGTGAAAGGATAAATCGGTCTAAGATATATTCTAATAGCGAAGGTTACACGGTTGATTTTCATTAATTCTCTCCTAATCCCTGCTAGGTCCCAGAAATGAATTCCTGGAATCAGATTTTGCAGAAATGCTTTCTCCAGGAAAGAGAATTCTGCTGGTTCTATATAAGCGAAAATGGTAAGAATTCAAATTGAATAATCCTAGGGGAGAATTGAATTCTCTCTGGTGGGAGACTGTTGTAGTTATAAGATGGAATGTGAATTCCACCAAAGGGGATTCGTATTCTACATGCCCGTAAAGGCAGGACGAATGGAAATTAATTCCCACACATAATACTTGGTTTCCAAGTGCACTCCTGAACAACAAGTTAGGTGCTGCTTGTTCTAGTGGTTTTGGGAAGTTGTAATTTATTTACCGTTTTGGAAAACAATTCTGGAATTTATTCAGATGAAGTAGTTTTAACACCCATGAGCTTGCAAGTATATTAATCAGAGTTGATTCCTTCTCTACCCCAAGAACACCAACCTAATATAGTCCCAGTTTGTTCTTATGATACTACCTGTGCTGCACCTAAAGGACTTGGGTTACTAAGAGAGCTTCAGGATTCCACAATCAGGGACAACATTCTTTGGACATCGATCAGCCACATGCTGGTCTTTGTACTATCAACTAGGTGGACCTTGGATAGTGAATTTCGGGTTAGGGAGTTGGTATTAAGAAAATCTGGCAAAGGAGTTGACAACTTGGAAATATCCTCTGCCAGCTTATGTAAGCGACAAAAGAGGAAAAGGTGCTCTAGTTAGAGACTCATCAGTCAGTAAAGCTTTTCCATGTAGCTTAAAAAAGTCTCCCTAGTTGCTACATCAGGGAACAGGAAGAAAAAGAATCTAGGCCTATTAGTAAGGAAAGGCTATAATTATGCTTGAGAAACTCTTCAAAGTGCTAGGTAACTTGATAGAAAGGAAAAGAATGACACATGCAATGCCTTTTCCTTAACTGTGATGCCTCTAAGGAAGTTAACTGAATTGTTACTTAATTTGTGATGAACATCACAATACATGATTTATTCCTTTGCTACACAAACTGAAAGAAAGTATTCTAAAATATCGTTGTACACTCATTAAGATGCTGAACACCTTACCTGGTAAGGCTTAGGTTTTCCTATGATACATTAAGATTAAATTAATAGAGTGATTCTCCTTTAGATAATGCGAAAGCCTCTGATTAGATTCGATGGTACAAAGACTATTTGCAGCTGCTTTAGTCCCTATAAGTAAGGGCAATGTTTCCTAGTGAGTACAGTTATGGGCCGAAAGTCAAGGTTCCATTCTAAGTCATCAATCTTGTGCTGGTAGAGTATGAGTTTGACAACTAAGCTTCTGTTGTGTGCCTTCTTACAATGGTTGAGTGATCAAACTGAATGGAGAGTCACAGATCACACCAAAATTAACTATCTGTACAAGTCTGTTGTTAGTATGAAATGGTTTACGTTTATAAAGAGTGGTTCTTTGAAATCGAAAGATCATTAGTGCCTCAGTATGCCAGAGGGAATTAGGATAAATGTAGTGCTCTAACTTGAGCTACTTACCAAACAAAGGCTCTAGACAAGTGGACCTGTAGAATGAATCTGAGTAAAATCCTTTAGGGCTTTCAAAAAGCTAATTAGTGCTACTTGATCGGGACTATTAAACTTGTGTGGCCCTTGGACTAGGAATTGTGGCGAGGAAGTTGCGGGCTTTCAACCACCACATTGGCCGGGGTGAGGATTCTTGTCCCCTCACTTGGGCTTATAACTAAAGCCAACTCACAGACATTGGTAAACTGGCTAAAGTGAGTGAACAAAAGGCACAGATAATCAAACTTAATGGCTCTAACATGCAGATATAGATTGCTAAGGAGGGGGAGCCCTTATCTACTTATTGTTAGCTTACTAACAAGGGTATAAATCTAATGCAAACCATAGGATATTGCATTCCTAGTCTTGAGCAAGCTGGTATTCATCTTGACAATGGCAGATAGAGGCTAAGTGGGAACTTGTCATGCACTATTAGAAGCTGAAACAAGTAAAAGCCATTGCCTCCACTATTATGTTGCGACATGTTATACACTGAATTGCTGTCCTAGCTGTCATGTAATACCACCCCTAGTAAAATTTTCATCACATTGGTTCATCTTGATTGATTATTGATTGCATCCATGATAAGAATATCCACATAATCTTAAATGTGATTGCCTGGGGCTGGCTGTCTGAAGGTGATAATTCCTTGCAAAGTTTAGTGAAGAGGGTAGTTAAATAATTAGTGATGACTTATGTTCAAAGAAAGTGTAATTGATTTTGAGGAGCAGAACTGAATTTCTTAAGGGTCACTCTCTCTCTCTCTCTCTCTCTCTCTCTCTCTCTCTCTCTCTCTCTCTCTCTCTCTCTCTCTCTCTCTCTCTCTCTCTCTCACACACACACACACACACACACACACACATGCTACTTCATCACGACACTCATTGTGGCATGTGCATCTTGCATTCAATTAGAGTCACAGAAAATTAGAACTTCAGTGTCACAAAAACAAGAACCCTTATGAAGAGTTTGTAGATGGTAGACCCACCATTCATTACTGTCTTCTCGTGTACGTATTGGAAACAAAAATTAATGTATCTTTTATTATTTTGTAGGGGAGGACACCAACTTGTTAGTCCATGGATAACATGCAACCAAAGTATCTGGTTAATTTCTTGTCTATGTTGTAGGATTTTCTTGTTGGTTTGTCATTTAGTCTTGCCCTGAGTTCCCATGTCACTTAATGACCATTGATTTAGTAGCCCTGCTATTAGGTGGGACCTAGTTGCCAAATCTTCTCATTTGACAATGTAATTGTGACACACCCCACACACCGTGGGGTCCACATTAACGATATTGTGCCGTACAGGGCTCGCAGGTCCTACGGGTTTTGTTTCTCTCCCTTTCAGGGGAAAACCGGTCGTTACTGTGAGAAGTGTTTCCACTCCTTATCAACTAGCCCATCTCCCCTCTCCAGGCGGTATGGGACTAACTCTCAACCATCACCCCCTTGGCCTTCTCCGCTTCGCCACCCCTCACAAGGCCATGGTACCTCACGGTGCTTGAGCCGGCAAAGCTAGATCTCTCCCCCTTAGGGGACACATGCCCTCGTGTGACCGAGGCACGCATGCGGTTAGCCACCCATCACCACGAGGAGACTGGCTCTGATACCATTTGACACACCCCACCCACCATGGGGTCCATAGTAATGATATTGTGCCGTACAGGGCCCGCAGGTCCCACGGGTTTTGTTTCTCTCCCTTTCAGGGGAAAACCGGTTGTTACTGTGAGGAGTGTTCCCACTCCTTATCAACTAGCCTAGCTCCCCCCTCCAGGCGGTATGAGACTAACTCTCAACCATCACCCTCTTGGCCTTCTCCGCTTTGCCACCCATCACAAGGCCATGGTAACCTCTGTTGGTGTGCGAGTCGTTGATGGAGAGGAAGTCTGGTGAAAAGAGGGAATCACGGTGGAGCCGCCCAAGATGGTAAACCCTGAAGGATGAGCTGGCATATTGAATTACCCAAGATGGTAAACCTTGAGAGAAAGGGCTGCCTGGTTGATTTCGACTAAGGTGGAACCACCCAAGGTGGAATCACCACGAGGAGACTAGCTCTGATACCAAGTTGTCAAAACCCCAATCCTCGGGGCTGCGATTAGGCTTAATCAAGCCTAACGATTAGCCGAGCTAGGCCTACGTGGCCTTGCTTCTTTTTTTTTTCATAATTTATATCACCGCGGAAGTGTTGAGAGAGCTAGGTGCTCTTGTCCTGTGCAAGTCACAGTTTACTAGTAAAAACTCCAAAATTCTAAAGCGAGTCCTTGTGGGTTCGACTCGTATTTGCATAGCTATACTACAATAGCCCGTGCACTTGCAGAAAACATCAACAACAGTAAAAATTCTAGATCCCTAGATTGAGTAATTGGACAAAAACAGTAAAGATCAATATCATCCGTTAAAACTGGTTGAAATCTTAAAATCCAAATTCTAATCTCAATTTGACTCCAAATTGAGATAAAAAAATTGGGTTGGATTCCTCTTGATGAGGAAAACCCACCGAACCAATAAAATTATAAGTTTAATTCATGAAACTTTCTGTTTTTAAAGAGATAATGGTACTAACATCCTTGATCTATAAGATCTAGAATGATCAGACCATTCAAATTATTTTGATGATGATCTAATGACTTGAATAAATGAGTTGGACATAACTGATTTGGCAGATCTTAAGATCTGGACTATTAAAAGTAACAAAATCCTTGAAAATACATAATAACCTCCTTGATCAAGGATGATTAGAAACTGTGAATTAGTATGGATGATGATCTAATAATAAGATCATAAGAAATGAATAGCCTCTTGAGGCTAATTTGGAATAGATTGAGATCTATATCCTTAATTTTGATAAAATGGCTTAAGATCTTCTTGATCAGTTGGATCAAGAAGGATAAGATCATGTGATGAGATGCATCAATGATCTAATGATAAAATCACATTAAGAAAATATGTTAGATCTAAAGGAAAATGAGAGATCAAGATCTAAGCCCTTGATGGGATGAAAACCTAAGATCTAATGAATATAAAACAAAGATGATCATGGTGAACTATACATGTGTACATTTGAATTATGAATATTATTGTAAATGTCTTTTATTGCTTAGTAGATATAATTGTTAAATATATTTATTTATGCTTTAATGTTCATTTTATGTAAATTACATGAAAAATATAATTAATAGATATTGATGGACATTTACAATAAACAAAGGACATGAACTTAAGCATAGTTAAGGGCTATAGTTAGTAGGACAATATAAGGATTATCAAATCCTTGGCCCAAATTAGGAGAATAATGAACTTTCATGAATGACATTTTAAATGTTTATGGATTTAAATTAAAATCAAATAGCAATAGTACTTAGGGTTTAATGCTCATAGGAACTTTATGAAAGTTTGAGCTAAGGCTACTTTAGTAGATGTTGAACATTGTGTTTAAGGGGGTTTTCTAATAGAGCATCGCCCTTCCTCCACCTTCTGGCCATGTTTGTGAGGTCTAAACACCTCCTTACATGAGGATTGAATTAACTACTCTTGTAATATCCACCCACCGGTGACGATTCTCCGGCAACGATGACCGGAACGGGAGGAAATGCGAGGATGAGGGAGCACCACGTGGCGCGACGAGGGCGCGCCATGTGCAGGGCACGTGGAGCGACTCATGCGCACCACGCGGTGAGGTTGGAACGTGCCATGCGCGTTGTTTCGGCCCCCCACGCACAGAGCACATCCACAGACGCGCCCGCCACCCCCGCTCTGTTTCCTGACACGCAGTGCGTCCACATACGTGCCCGCCACGCGCGTGTGGACAGCACGCGCCGTATAGCGGGCCCGTTTTCTTATTTTTGAGGGTTTTGACCCTTTATTCCTTTAAAACATGATTTTAGGAGCTACAGAGGTCCAAATCACAATTCGAAAGAGGCCTTATGATCGTCTCAACAAGGCGGACCTAGATTTAAGATAAAAATCTAGTTTGGAGTAACTTTTTAATAGCAAAACTACTAAATGCTACGAGATGATTCAGATCAAGCTAATCAATAGATGATCAGGCTTTAGATTTTGGTTATATGCGTTAACCATGACATGATTTATGGCATGACAGGTACATCAGGGCATACACCTTGATATCGTTTACACGTTGTTTGGGATATTGCGATACGAGGTAGGTGATTTCATGCAAAATTTTTCCATGATTCTCAAATGGTGATTTGGTGATTTGAGTTTTTGAGGCATGTGATTTATACCTTACCATATGCATGAGATTGATTTCAGCATGTAGCTTCTCATGCGCATGCTATCTTTCTGGTGGTTATTGCATGCACTGTTCTCGATATCTTTTGTGATATTCACTTGATTTTTGGTCTTCTTGACATGTGGGAGTCGCTCTGACTTGATATTTGAGACTATTGATCTTATGGTAGGATGCGAATTTTCACCCCGTGGGTGCTTGAGTGCCCGTGAGGGTGAAAGGGTGAAAGCGGGTGTGCAACGTGACTTTTCGTGAGTGCCTGAGTGCCTGTGAGGGTGAAAGGGTGAAAGCGAAAGTGGTACGTGTCGTTCCTGTGAGTGCCTGAGTGCCTGAGCGCCTGTGAGGGTGCAAGGGTGAAAGCGGATGGTACAGAGAGTTGACCCCACATTGCTGTGAGTGTACTTGAGACACTCATAGGGCTTGACTGTGTATGATGTTTGATATTTTTGACATGCATTCACGTGTTTCTAGATTTTCTCGGATTGAGCATGTCCTGATATCATGGTTGGTGATATCTTATTTATTTTATGGACTTGGTATGTTCTTCATTGCTTGATTTAAGGCTTTATATTATGTTTGATCATCTTATGATCTTTAGGCCTTGCTCTATGTGATTTATTTTTATTGAGTTTACTTTGAATGTATATCACCTACACAAGCATAGCTTGCTGAGGCATTGCTTTGATTTGCAATGCCTCAGATACAGAGAGTGACAACAGGTTGACACGTTGACAGAGTAGATAAAAGTGATGACAGCTTCCAGCGAAACACGGATGATGTTCAAAGATGACTAGGTTTGCTCAAGACCTCACTTTGGGTTTTGAATATGGACTGTACTTTAATAAAAAAATTGTAATGTGACCCGGATGTCAGAACGTGAATGATTGTTGGATGTGATGGCTGTATGGAGGGACCCTAGGTATTTGGTAGTGGTTATATTTTCTTATCCTTTGTTGGAGTATATTTTATTGAAAACAACATTTGGTTGTGGATGGGTGTGGAGACTGAGTCTCCCTTATGATATGTATTATACCTTGTTTATCAGGTGATTTTGTATTGCACTGGTCATGTGCAATGGTCCAAATTACAGAGGAAACTCTGTCGGATTTTCGGTGGAAATGGTATTTCATTTCACTGTTAAATCCGTAGTTTTGTGGTTGTATGACTCTCCAGACTTTGGAAGAAATGCTTTCGCTTAAGTTTTTATTTTTGGTCACTTTAGAAATCAAAGTTTATTAAAACATGGATCCCGACTATTTTTGTAAATTATTATCATATTGATGTGGAAAATCTTTGGTGTCACAGTTTGGTATAAGAGCTCAGGTCTACTCCATCACAGCCACTCCAACAAATTCAAAGGTGACATACAGTCCATGAGGTGAGGCAGTTTCCTAAATATGGGTTACAAAGATAAGTCATGTGAGCGATGTCGATGATCGTGAAATAGATAATGCCATGGGGATTGGCAAACTTTCTTAAGGATATTGCGACCTTAAGTACTTGTATGAGCACAAGGAAGTGCATTTTTCAAGGAAGTACATGATTCTTATAATCATGAATCAGAGTAAAGATTTTAAGGTAGTTATCTTAGTGAGAACTTTAATATATGATAGAAGATATATTCAATTGCATTGCTTTTGATAGCCAAGTTTCTAACTTGGATTGTGCGTGTAACTATTGGAAAAAGACTAACAATTTTTGTAATGATAATAGTATGATGAAAATGGTAAAGGATCAGAAATGGTTACAACTACCAAGAACTTGAAAAAAAAGAGTTGAGAGTAGTGTAGTGTAGTGTCAATTTAAACTGGAAGCAAATTTAAGTGATGAGTAAATTATAATATGGTGAAAATTATTAAGAGTTTGATGAAGTAAGATTCTAGTATTTCTATGTGTGAAATATTTGAATTTGAGATGAAAACTGATGAGTTAGTGTATAAAGAGGTGTTGGAAGCTGATCGTTAATGAAAAGTAGATGCTTATAAATTGTTCTGAGGGTTTTCAGTTATGATAGGAGACATAACATTTGAAGGAGATAACAATACCTTTTTATAATAGTTAGTAGCCATGATGTGAATTAAGTGGAGAGAGATTTATTGAAGTTGATGTGAAGAATGGATATTGCTATGAGAATAAGGTGAGAAAAAAGAAAAAGAAAAAGAGAGAGTTTTAATTATGTTTTGGAGGGCATAATAACTTATTTATGGGAATAATTCTTAAATAGACATGATTTTATAATGAATCAACTAGAAAGAGAAACATACGAAGTGAATGAGGCGAGACAAAATTAATCATGATTGATTTACATCCAACACCGACAGAGATGATAGTGTAGGTTCTGATGACTAAGAAAGTATTATAAAGGTAAATTTCTTTGGGTGTGAGATAAATCTTGTACATGATTTCAATTGATGTGACCATGAAAAAAAACAAAAAAAAATTCATTAGTTCAAGAAAGTGAAATAGCAGAAGTGAGGACATTGAAAACATATTTACGAGGATTTTAAGGGTGCTTATTTGAGAAGATGTGTTCCTCTATCGCCGAGACTTTTATCTAGAAGGCCCGTGGGAAGGCCTGTGATAATTAGTATTTTTGAAAACTAAGAAAGTTGGCACTTGAAGAGAAGAATGAGAGGGTTCAACGATATTAAACCAAAATACTCAGTTGAAGACTTGTCCTAACTCCTTCACTGTGAAGAAGGAGACCATGGATAGATTGTCATATGTTGACAACTGTATTGAGGAATCAGATGATTATGTCACATTCTATACCGGTTGTAAGGTTGCAGACAGAACCTCTCTCTCTCTCTCTCTCTCTCTCTATATATATATATATATATATATATATATATATATGAGGGATTCTTTCAGGTCAAGACTGATTGCAGAAACTCAGACATGGGTAGTTCAAGTCAACCTAATAAAGGCAAGAGACTTTTCATTGATATGATGGCAGAGGCTATTGAGCCAGCAACATTTGATTAAACTGTGTTGGGATGCGAAAGAGAGACATAATGTGTACTAGTAGTGGAGATTCTGATATTCTTTTACAGATTGTCCCGGTGGACAATGAGCTAGACAGACAGACATTTAAGACAGGGCAGAGATGGCCTCACGTTAGTAATGATGATCCATTATGATACCTTTACATGTACGTACATGTCACGCTTTTGACCGTCATTTCCATTACTTGTAGTAGGCACCTTGATAAATGTGCCTTTATATGTATTTAAAGATCTTTGGATTGGAGGTTAGGACACTGATTGGCAAGTTATTGAAACTTATAAGTACCTCTAACAAGTACTGGTGAAAAATGATGATGAGTGAGAGGATAGATACTGACTTTATTGTCCTCAATTTGACAGATTATGATATCATCCCTGTGGAAGAATTCCATTGTTGGAGGATAATTGATTGCAGTGAGAAGAAAGGTACTTTTGATAAATTAAATAACTAGTTATCTCACTCCTGAGTAAGAAGGGGCATCATTGAGATTTGTGTTAACCTTGCCTTGAAGGCAAAATAGTGCTCATTTGATGTGCCGAGTTCGGGTTTTGTGATTGTTGATGATAGAAAATGTAATATCCTTAATTTTTAGGATAAAATAAGAAATTATTAAATAAATTAAAATAAAAATTTATTGATGAAAATTTTTCCTAAAAACATAATAATTTGAAAGTGCTCGTCGATACGAGTCCAACGCCACCAAGAACGCGAAAAACGGAGCTCAAACGAGAGAGTTATGAGCCGTCGAAGTTGTAAGGGTAATTTTGTCATTTGACAGAAACGTATAACACAGGGGCCCAAATTGATAATGACACCCCCGTCTTCCACACGTCTGTACCCAGATCCAGCAAAATCGCCGGAGAAGCCATGGAAAGAGGCGTGAATGGAAGAGGTTCTCTTCCCCTAGGACTCTAGGCCTATATCTACCCTCCCCAGGTTGCCAAAACGCTCCACTTTGAGCATTTTCTCTAAGTGTTTACGCAAAACCCTAGCCCTGCAAAAATTGGATTTTCTGGCGAGTGGAACCCCGGCAACACGAGCAACACCAGTCAGGTGCAAGATAAGCCTCAAATCCATGTTTTTCTGTATTTATTAATTAGAAAATTAATTAGAAAACCATTTAAAAATTAGGAAAAAATCAGATTTTTTTAGGAACTTTGTGCACGCTACTGTTGGAGCGTGATTTCATAGACCAAACATTGTCCGTTTGGAAATCGCACCGTCCAACTAGTGCACAAGAGACCCAAGAGAAAACCCTTTAAATTTGGGAGTGATCCAACAGTGGATTTCTCCAGAAAATCCAAAAACCTGTACCTAGGGATGTTTTTAGGAACTTGGGAAAAACCGTTTAAAAAACATGATTTTTGGAGAAATCAATGCAAAAGGATGATAGAAATGGAAACTAGACAAAATTTGGAACAAAATGGTTCAAAAACCAAGTGATTTGGACACCGTAGGGTCACGGTGATGACCGAAGCCGGTCGTCTTCTCGTGCGCCTTCGGTTTCCGCATCGTCGGTGTAAACCTGTAAATTCCAGACTGCCGTGTAACCCAGTGTACACTGGGTGCCGGTGTAACCCGGTGTAAACTGGGCTGCCCGTGTAACCCAGTGTAAACTGGTCGCCGGTGTAACCCAGTGTAAAGCGAGGGCTGGTGTAAACCAAAGTGCACCCGCCATACACCCTATAAATTAATAAATATTAATTTATGAAATATTTTCACTTAAAATTGATTTTTGGGAGCTAGAGGAGTCCAAATCACGATCCGAAAGATGCGTTGTGACCGTATTGACGACGCAGACCTAGTTTTAACTTAAAAACTTATAAATGACCACTTTTTATTTAGAAAAATTTTAAAATAGTGATGTGACATGTACAGGTGTACTTGAATATACCAGTTAAAGGGAGTTATTAGCAAGCTAGTGGTCTCACACTGAGGTAGGTGACGACAACTAATGTTTTGCCTTGATTTTTAAACCATGTTTAAACATAGCATCATGTGTGATTGTGTTTTAAAATGCAATTATTATTTACCGTGGATTTCATGCGACATTGGCACAGATGATGGTTATTATTCCAAATTGAAATCTTTTACTGAATAAACTTATTTAAAATGCTTTTACAAGTATGATGTTAATTAGTTATGCTTAATTAGAGACTTATTTCTTATTATATATATAGAAAATGTATGGATTTACATGGAAATGAGAATAGAGGCTTATTAGTTGGTCCTTTTATAGGCTAACCCCAAGATGATGGGCATGTCTTGGGGATTGCAAGCTATAAGTGCTCTTGAGTTTTAGCATATGCATATGATTTTTGTGTTTTATATTTGATGACGGGTGCTCTCGCCCGGTGGGCGTCATGCTAGGAGGGATAGGGCCGGCCACCCACCTTCCGAGATTATGATGTGATGAGTTTGTGATATGATAGACACCTGCCCATAGACGGCATTCGGTAGGGGTTTGGTAACATGGATAGTCCACTCTACTGGTCTGAGCCTTTCCATGGGGACAGACGCTAAGTCTCCCGTTATGGTGTCGACGGAGAGCGGCGGTGGTTGATACCCATGGAGGGTTGCCACTGCAGCATAAAAAAAAAGGGGTAGCCCCGGTGCACAAAGCTCCCGCCTATGCGGGGTCTGGGGAAGGGGCGGGCCACAATGGCCTAAAGTAGGCAGCCTTACCTTGCATTTTTGCAAGAGGCTGATTCCAAGCCTTGAACCCGTGACCTCAAGGTCACATGACGACAACTTTTATCGTTGCGCCAAGGCTCCCCTTCTTTAGGCCATATTCTTATTATGTGTGCATGTATGATGAGCATGGTTATGGATTATATGCCTGGGTGTGACGACACTCAGAGGTTGACTACGTGTACTCCTGATCAGGGATGTTAGTGCGATGTCGTGGGACCCATTACCTTAGGGTGCCCTTATTCTTGTTGTATGCTCCATTTTATTGATTCATGTCATGTTTTAACTCTATGATTACATGTTTTAGCATATGGAATAAATTGGCATTTATTTGAACATGACATTATGATATCACTATTTTCATAAGTGTTAGACTTTTTATCAGTGATGTTCATTATTTCTTTCATTTATTACATTAATTGTCTATGTACCTACACAAGCGATAGCTTGCTGAGGCATTGCTTTGTTTTGCAATGCCTTAGATCTCGAGCGCGACACCAGGAAAGGAAAAGTGGTTGATAAACCTTGAGAGCTGCTGAAGACTAGTTTCCCTATAGTTTTAGACAGTAATGTGAGTCATTAGAGTGGATTATCATTTGAATTTTATTATGGACTGCATACTTTATATTTAGATGTGATTTAGATCTTTGGACATATATAAGACATTTATATGGGATGTTATGATGGATAGACCCTGCGCCATATTATTATTGTCTTTTGGACGTTTATTTGATTTAAAATAAAGGCGCCTATTTATTTGACGTTGATTTATACGCGGATTATTTATTATGTTTAAATTACATGTACGCCATTTTGAGAAAGGAAAACTAACACCTGGAGTTTTTAAGATAGGTTTAGTAAAATGTTAAATACAACTTTTCTCATGGGATCCCAAATGCTCTTAATTAAAATGCCATTATTATTTTAAAAAAAAATGTCTTGAAAATCCGGGGTGTTACAGAAAATGACTACAGATTTAGCACATAGAGGGTGTGAAGATTTACAATGTTCCTAAGGAGGTTTCAGGATTTTATGCTACTAGAGATTTATGTTTATATTGATTTGGCATCAGATATAGTGTCATTTTCTAAAGTGCCATACAGGATGGCCCTAGCTGAGTGGGAAGGGTTTCAACTAAGGTAGTTGTTCGACAGAGACTAATAGACCTAGTGGGTCTTCATGGGACGCACTAACCCTCTTGGTAAGGACAAAGATAGATTCTTATTGCTAAGTGCGGATTGTTGATTATTGATAGCTTCGTAGTGGAGAATTGATATCCTTTATCATATATTGATGATTCGTATGATCCGTCTTGGATTATGCATCGTATTGGTGGATATTGATTTGAGGTCTGGTTATCAGTAGCTGATGATTGCGACTGAAATGCCTTTGAGACAATTATTAGAACTCATTATGATTGCTACAAGGTTTGGATCATATAAATCCATGAATTTAGTACACTGATAGTACGTGTGGGTATAATGGGCTGAATTTCAAAAGTTTGTTGAGATGAGTTATGATTATGTAGTGAATGATATTTTTTTTATATATCATGACCTTGCTGAGCACAAGGAGTTTTTGTGCAATAGTCTAAGTGTCTACACACAAGAAGTTCTTGTGTAATATTCTAAGTATCTAAAGGACTCATCTTTCGCTATAAATGTATGTGAGTAGGAATGATGGTCAAAGAAGGTAGATTCTCTTGACCAAGGTACATCGATTGATTGAGATACAGTTATAGGGACTGCGATAATTTGGGACTAGTTAAACTAATAACTAAGGTTGATAGTCTCCTTAGTTTGGTGAATATTATTGCTGGAAGATTGAGTTCTCCAGGATAGCAATGACATGGATACTGTTTTATATTATAACACATGAGCTTGATCTCTCATGCGTGTGAGAGGTGTGACAATAAAGTATGTTGAGTATGAGAGCATTTTCTTTGGTGTAATCAGCTTAAAATTTTGTCTTATACTTGTGAGTAGCTGATGAGGGCAGCCTAATAGGGCGACCGATGAGGACGGGTGTGTGAGGCACCGGCATGCTTCTAGGTGGCAGGCTTCTAAGTACTCACAGTATAACTGAGCTAGTATGCTTTGATTTTGATTGGCATGTGGTTGGCCTGTTGTTGCCTGTTACTGAGCTGGTATGCTTTGATTTTGATTGGCATGTGGTTGGCCTGTTGTTGCCTGTTACTGAGCTGGTATGCTCTGATTTTGATTAGCATGTGGTTGCCTGTTACTGAGCTAGTATGCTTTGATTTTGATTGGCATGTGGTTGCCTGTTACTGAGCTAGTATGCTCTGATTTTGATTGGCATGTGACTACCTATTACTGAACTGGTATGCTCTGATTTGATTGGCATGTGATTACCTACTACTAAGCTGATACACTAATTTTGATTGGCACATAATTGCCTATTGTTGACCTAGTATGCATTGATTTTGACTGGTATATGCTTGCTTGTTGCTGAGCTAGTAAGCTCCAATCTGGTTGGCATGGATTGCTTGTTGATGACTATATATGATCCAGTTTTGATTGGCATGTATTTACCTGTTCAGGACTTGTTCAGGGGTTATTATGATATGTGTGATTGAGAGATATATACACTACCTAATGATGAGGTAGTATATGCTGGAATGGACTTGATGTGGAATTACCTATATGTGAGTTGTGACACTACAATTTCATTGACATGGTGATTTAATTGATTAACTCTTGGATGAGAGTATGATTGATGCAAACGGCATTATATGTGTGGTTATTATGTGTTTTAACTACAATACAAGTATCGGATTTGGAATGGCTTGAAACATACATTGGTTTATATGTATGAGTCGTTATCTAAGGAGAACGTGATATGAAACTATTTATCAACATTGGTTCTAAAAGGATGATACTATATGTGAGTCTTATGATACCATACGATGATATCATATGAGGATGTTTCTAAAATTATTAAGGAATGACATGAAAAGAATTTCGAGGACGAAATTTTCTATAAGGTGGGTAGGATGTAATATCCACCCACCGGCGACGATTCTCCGGCAACGACGACTGGAACGGGAATGTGGTGAGGCTGGAACGCGCCACGCGCAATGTTTTGCCCCCACGCGGAGAGCGCATCCACAAACGCGCCCGCCACCCTCGCACGGTTTCTTGACACGCAGTACGTCCACAGACGCGCCCGCCACGCGCGTGCGGAAGGCACGCGTCGTATAGCGGGCCTATTTTCTTATTTTTGAGGGGTTTGACCCTTTATTCCTTTAAAAGGTGATTTTAGGAGCTACAGAGGTCCAAATCACGATCCGAAAGAGGCATTGTGATCATCTTAACAAGGCAGACCTAGATTTAAGACAAAAATCTAGTTTGGAGTAACTTTTTAATAGCAAAACTACTAAATGCTATGAGATGATTCATATCAAGCTGATCAATAGATGATCATGCTTTAGATTTTGGTTATATGCGTTAACCATGACATGATTTATGGCATGATAGGTACATCAGGGCATACACCTTGATATCGTTTACACGTTGTTTGGGATATTGCGATACGAGGTACGTGATTTCATTTAAAATTTTTTCATGATTCTCAAATGGTGATTTGAGTTTTTGAGGCATGTGATTTATGCCTTACTATATGCATGAGATTGATTTCAGCATATAGCTTCTCATGCGCGTGCTATCTTTCTGGTGGTTATTGCATGCACTGTTTTCGATATCTTTCGTGATATTCACTTGATTTTTGGTCTTCTTGACATGTGGGAGTCACTCTGACTTGATATTTGAGACTATTGATCCTGTGGTAGGATGCGAATTTTCACCCCGTGGGTGCTTGAGTGCCCGTGAGGGTGAAAGGGTGAAAGCGGGTGTGTAACGCGACTTTTCGTGAGTGCCTGAGTGCCTATGAGGGTGAAAGTGAAAGTGGTACGCATTGTTTCCGTGAGTGCCTGAGCACCTGTGAGGGTGAAAAAGTGAAAGGGTGAAAGCGAATGGTACAGAGAGTTGACCCCACATTATCGTGAGTGTACTTGAGACACTCATAGGGCTTGACTGTGCATGATGTTTGATATTTTTGACATGCATTCACGTGTTTCTAGATTTTCTCGGATTGAGCATGTCCTGATACCATGGTTGGTGATATCTTATTTATTTCATGGACTTGGTATGTCCTTCATTGCATGATTTAAGGCTTTATATTATATTTGATCATCTTATGACCTTTAGGCCTTGCACTATGTGATTTATTTTTATTGAGTTTACTTTGAATGTATATCACCTACACAAGCATAGCTTGCTGAGGCATTGCTTTGATTTGCAATGCCTCAGATACAGAGAGTGACAACAGGTTGACGCGCTGACAGAGCAGGTAAAAGTGATGGTAGCTTCCAGCGAAACACGAATGATGTTCAGAGATGACCAGGTTTGCTCAAGACCTTACTTTGGGTTTTGAATATGGATTGTACTTTAATAAAAATTGTAATGTAACTCGGATGTCAGAACGTAAATGATTGTTGGATGTGATGGTTGTATGGAGGGACCATGGGTATTTGGTAGTGGTTATATTTTCTTATCCTTTGTTGGAGTATATTTTATTGAAAACAACATTTGGTTGTGGATGGGTGTGGAGACTGAGTTTCCCTTATGATATGTATTATACCTTGTTTATCAGGTGATTTTGTATTGCACTGGTCATGTGCAATGGTCCAAATTAGAGGAAACTCTGTTGGATTTTCGGTGGAAATGGTATTTCATTTTACTGTTAAATCCGTAGTTTTGTGGTTGTATGACTCCCCAGACTTTGGAAGAAATGCTTTCGCTTAAGTTTTTATTTTTGGTCACTTTATAAATCAAAGTTTATTAAAAGAGGGATCCCGACTATTTTTGTAAATTATTATCATATTGATGTGGAAAATCCGGAGTGTCACAACTCTTTAAGCAGCCTGTAGCTCGTAAGCCTTAGTCAATTGGAAATAGGAGGATTTGTTTAGACTTAGGATAAAATAAGCTATCTTCAACCAGTAAAACATTAACTGGTTGAATAATGATAATAAGATCATAAAATGATAGTAAAATATCTAATCTTAATAAAAATGGTAAGTAAGATAATCAAGATAAAAAAAGATCCATAAGGAGATCTTGAATGATCAAGAACAATAAGAATCATAACATGGTATTGTACTTAGTATGTATGTTGTAGATCAAATCTAGATCATTAGATTAGATAATCCAAACCCTTAATCGAATATGATTCAAGGAGGATAACTAGGATCCTCCTCCTTAGGGATGATCAAATAACTGAACTTAGATCAAATAAGAATTATATGATAGAAGATCTAGGCCCTTGATCTTTATCAACAAGTATAAATTGATGATCAAAGGATCTATGAAAGATCAATATCAAAGAGATGATGGAGATAGAAAATACTTAGATTTGAATGATTAGAAGATCATTCTAACCATCAGATCTATTGATCAATAGGATAAACACTATCTCTGGAAGATAAATTGTATCAAAGGATAAGATTAGACAAAGAATATAAGTATAAGATTATCCAAGTTGTTTAGATAATGATAGTGTGTATGTATTTATAGATTACATACATCAATGATGGAAGATCTAACGGGATAGATCACTATATGAAGGTAAGTGGAACCTTAAGAAGGCATCAATTTACAAGATCTATAGTCTATGGAAATGTTGTTATGCATAAAATTATATAAATGAATTATTATGAATGCATAAGAATGATAATATGCTTAGTTGCATTTGAATCACAATTGATGTATATAAGATAGAAATAAATGATTGAAATTAGATGGAATAGATGATAATCTTGGGTATCATTTACGATTACCCCTAAACTTAAAGAAGAAAATAATAATCATGGATATCATTTATATCAAATAGTTATCCTTACACTTAATAACAATTTTGGTATATGAATACCAAATCAAAGAAAATGGGTATCATTTACAATAAATGATTATCCCTAAATGAACATGGGTATCATTCATATTAAATGGTGATCCCTAAATTTAAGTAAGATCATATCCTTGATATAAGTATACAAAATACGAGGATGATGATATAAACAGACAAATCGTCTGATATGTACAAGAAGTACTTTATATACAAGCGTGAAAGCTTGTGATTTTGTTTTAAACAGGCGTAGGCTTGGGGATGTTATGCCAGGAGAGTTAGTAGGGTTTAGCCACCCGCTCTCCAAAACTTGTTATGATGTGAGAACCTTGCCTTAAGAGAGGTAGAAAGTCATGGGAGGCAATTATGGGAAGGCTACCACTGTGATAGCCATGGTTCTCCTATACGGATATGCATATTACATTTCCACTAGAAAGGTATGAATGGATTATTGGGTAGTTATATGGGTGGACTGTACGGATTAGACTGCATGCATAATAGTCCTTTGAGTATTTTTGCATTATAATGCAATGGTATAGTGAAATGCCTTATGATATGGCATAATGAGATGCATATACTACCCATGTAAGGGAGTATTTTCCCTACAGAGGTTGGATGATTTATCAACTCAGTGTGTCTGAGTGTGATTACTGATGTTTGAGATAAACTATTTTTCATGGTTTTTGATTGTACACACACACACACATACGATATAGTAGTGATTGGTTTGAAATTAACATAAATTATATGATAGAATGATCATGTATGGTATGGTTCATGAAAATTGAATTATGTGATTCATATGGAATATAATGATTATGAATACTGTAATTCCATATATTTCTTGAAACCCCTACCAAGCATAGCTTGCTGAGATATTGTAAATGTTTGGATGTTTACAATGTCTCATATACAAAAGAAAAAGAATAGAGGGATACGACAATGGAATATGAAGACCATACTGTTGATCAAGACTATGTATGATTGCAAAAGGATTGGATTGTGTTTTTGATTTGTGTATTTTGGACATTAGATGTAATAAGGGGGCTGTGCATGTGAACCATTGGATCGATCCTGCAATTTTATAGAAATTTATGTAGTATATAAAATTATGTCTATGCATTGGAGTGTAATGTGGCATTCGGGTTTTCTAAAAAGAATTTCAATGAAAATGTTTTTGCTGTTTAAGTTTTTAATTTTTTTGCAAAATTGGTCAACCACCATTTGAAGACAAATAATGAAAATGTATTTCAAAAACTCGGGTCACTATAGGCAGTCCTAAACCTTTGATACAAACAGTTAGTTTTCATTTTCTAAACATTTATTTGAAAGCCATAACTCAGGTAAGAGTTGAATTCTGGTGCATAGACCATTGGTGGGACCAAATAGACAATTTCAAGATTCTCTCTCTTTAGAGTAGATTTAAACCAACAACCGTTTGGTCTAGGGACAAGGTAATTTTTGATCATTAAATATAGTCCTGGTTGGTGAACGTGTTGAAGAGGAGAGAAATATTTGGTCCAATTTTCGTGCATGATGAAACTATTTTTGTTAATCTAAACCATTTATCATGTTGCCGAACATCAAATTTATGCTCATTGGATATTTTTAGCTGATGTTTACTTGGGTCAAAAATCACAACCATCTGGTGTTTATTTTTTATTTTTTAGTTTTAAACATAAGTGGTCATGATTTTCAGTCCACTGAAACTGTTAATTTTAGATCATCATCATGGCAAATTTTGGTTGCATTTTGTCTTTATTCCTTCTAAATTTTAGACTCTCTCTCTCTCTCTCTCTCTCTCTCTCTCTTATGAAAACCAGCTCGGTCTGAAAGTATTTCTACATCCTCAATGAATCAACCATTCAAAAGAAAAAAGCTGTGTGAATTTTGGTGTTTAGAAAATCTGAAGGATGTGAAGAAGGATGAGCAGCTTAGATTATCCAGAGATCAGCCTAACCCATTAAAAATGAGCGTCTCCCAGGTACAAAGTAGGCACGTCAACTTTAGAATTTCCTTCTAACATCTGCATCACCCTTTTCATGGACGGTCTAAGAGTTGGGTCTGCGATAACACAACATAATCCCACAGCAGCCATTCTCTCAAACCTCTCGAAATCATTCAAAGCCCCGTCGTCTCCCTCCACCACATTCTGCAGCTTCCCTGCCTTCATACAGCTTAAGACCCAATCAGATATAAAGAAATCTTCATCAACCGACTCTTCGACCTTTTCCAATTCTATGTGCCTTCTACAACAAATGATCTCAAGCAGCATTACACCAAAGCTGTAAACATCCACCTTAGCGGTCACCGGTGCTCTCTTCAGCCATTCCGGTGCCATGTATCCACATGTACCTCGGACATTGGTGTTTGTTCTAGTCTGGTCCTTCATCAGAAGTTTCGCCAAGCCAAAGTCCGAAATCTTAGCAGTGTAATAATCATCAAGTAGGACATTTTGAGGCTTTATGTCACAATGGATGATCTGGGTCTCACATTCTTCGTGCAGGTACAGCAAGCCTCTGGCAATCCCAAGAGCGATTTCTGCTCTATGCTCCCATTTGGGCTTCTCTCCATCTCCAAAGAGGAAGCTAGATAAAGAGCCATTCTTCATCAATTCATACACCAAAAGCCTGTGATTGCCTTCGTCACAGAATCCTAAAAGCTGAACCAGATTCTTGTGATGGGTTCGCCCAATGACCCTGAGCTCTGTCATGAACTCTTTCTCACCTCGATCGATCACTTTCTCAAGTTGTTTCACGGCAATCTCGTTTGGCTTTCCTTCCGACACTACAACACCATGGTAAACCGTACCGAAAGCTCCTCTGCCTAGTTGTTTGCCAAAGCCACCTGTTGCCTTATACAACTCTTCAAATGTGAATTCCCTCAAATTGATCCCCACAGCATTAGAAGAAGACTTGACTAATTTTTTACGGCGAACATAACAGTAATAGCAGACAGTAAGGACCATGAACACGAAGACAAGAAGGCTGGCTGCTATGAGTCCTGCTTTAAGAGCCCAACTTTCCTTGTCTCTATTATTGTCACCCAATGTAGTAGTGGTGTTCGTATATACCTTTACAAAAGCTGTTATTCCCCTTGCAGTAGTCCCCTGTAGGCCATTCAGCAGAGGCCGCCTCTTCTTCTCACAGGTTCCATTTTGTAAGACACCAACTAAGCAGAAACAATCTTCCCTGACTGCGTTTTCACAAGTCTCTGCATTTGCACCATCTAGCCGCCCGAGATCTGCATTTCTATCATTGACAAAATCTGTATCGTCCATTCGAACTATTTCAAAATCATTTGTGGTGCCATTGGGCCCACAACCATCTGTGGGCAAGTGTGAGTAGCATCCTTTGAAGGGGTTGCTTGGGTCTATAGGAGAGAACCCTTGTATGCATTGGCAGGTTGGCCTCTGATTGGCATCAGGAACACAGTAGCCATATTCTCCACAATAAGCATATGCTGTACAAGGATCATCAATGGCACGCCACACACTTGACCAATTCCCCGTATTTGATCCGTTGCGTTTGAAGAAGACAAATTGCTGGAAATTGCCATAATCGTCGAGTCTTGCTCGATGGTAGTAATCGCCAAGGGGCGTAGGTACCTGTTCTTAAAGAATATTAATGAGATGTACATAAACAATATAATTATGGGAAAGGACATGGCACAATGGGGACAAACTCGAAGATTTTCTGCTGTGGGATAACATCCCTGTTTTGCTTAATATTTCACGAATTAGTTGTGAACACACAGAACCTTTTAGTATTCGTTACAATGTTTGATAAGATTTGTTTATTGCTTAAGCAACTCTATTTATGTTTTCTTTTCGTGAATATTTTTCCTCACTGTAAAAACATTTTTTATGAACATTTTGGTGTTCTTTTCTTTTAACTGAAATTATTCTTTCTAATTATCTTTCACGAAATTTGACCTCCATCCTTAAACTTGTTCTTGTTCAGTTTTCTTCACTTCTTTCGTCTGTGGAAATACTTAAATGTTTACTCTGGTATTTAACTAATATTATTGTTTTTTAGATCATTTCTTTATGTAAACTAGTTGTTACTGCACTTTTAGTTCAATTACTAGTAAAAGACAAGCGGATGGATGCCATGGATATGCTCTCTCATTCAAATTCAACAAACTACCATCATCATTTGTTTTGTTGAAGTAAATATATGAAAAATCATTAAACATTATAGTAACATGTGGTCTCCATTTTCGGACTGTGAGAACCCACATAATCTGACTCATAAGGATATATCCTATATGACCTATGCATATTTTCCAAATGTGTGACTATTTGGATCTTATTGATGCTGTGGTCTTTGTTTAGATTGCCCCTAAAACGGATATGGATTGCATGCTCTCTGTTTAGCTAGGACCACAATTTGGAATTCATTTCAATGTAAAAGAGCAGCTAGATAAATCAAGCATCCTACGGGTTGCTGAAATTTTCACTGTAGATTTACCTGAGTTGCATCTGTTAAAGCATGGACCATCGTTTTGTTGTAGATGACATACATGAGTTTTGTCGTTCGGTTGAAAATCAGAGAATTGTTCTCTGAAAGGGTGCCAGTATACCAGTAAGCAGGTTCGTTATAGTGGTACGCATGAAGCACGAGATTGCCGTCATACTGTAGCATTAACCTATATCTTCCTGTCGAGTAGTTGGAAGTTCCATTGGCGTTTGAGAAAAGTGCCTGTGTTGGTCGTAAAGCCTGGCCTGGCAAGAGGGTGTCTGTTGGGGAGTCGAAGCTTTTCCATACAACAGTAGAACCGGTGTTCATCAACACGAAATTGCCGTCATCTTGCATAGATGCTGAATTTGCAGCCGTCTGGTTGTAAATCCAGAGAGTAGTGGCGCCTTGAGGGTCTGTTATAGCAAGCTGACCTCCGGATGTTAGCGTAACAGTTGATCCGACTTGCACCGTATGGTTTCTGTTTGCAGACCAGACAAGTGTTTTTTCCGGGACCTTGTCAAACCAGATCCCAACGAGGAAGCTATCTGCGGTGACATTGTAGAACCCGAAGGCAAAATCACCTGAAGGAGAGAGCCAAGAGGAAGAATTTCCAGCAATCAGGGTGGATCCTAAAGTTATGTTTTGTGCTTGAATTAAGCTGGGAAGGGTAGAGACAATTACTACTAATAATGAGCGTAAAAGCCTTGGGACATCCATTGATTTACACGAAATGCTTCTGAAGGAAGCTGTTGGTTATTCATCTTCTTTAATGGTGAGAAGGCATTATATAAAGGGATGGCCTTGCAAGACAGGGCACAATCATGAATGTCAGTTTCCCCGCCTTATGGTCATATGAAAAGGGTTTTAGAAAAGTCCGTCCAGTATTGTGCACGGCTCTCCACCTACTAAACTTTAAGACACGAAACTTCTTGCCTGTGGGCAGCTCCTGTGCACAGAGCTCCACATATGCAGTGTTTGGGGAAGGAGCAGACCATGAGGGCCTATAGTAGGCATCAAATTTTCATATGCTAATCATAAATCTATTTTTAACTCAAGTTAAAATGGTGCACCAAAGCCTTCTAATGCAGTGGTGCAAGAAATCTCTAATTGGCTAACTAGGGTTGGAGGCTGTACAAGGATTACCTATTTTTAATATGGAGAGCATGATGAACAACTTACATCTAAAATAAAATAAAATTCATCATGTACGAAAAAAAGGGCGTGAACTCGTTTTTGAATTCATGGCAAATCATTTCTGACTTTTCTTATATTTGCCTTGTTGATTCTTCCACCCAGGAGTTTGATCTTTACTTTAAAATCAAGCATGGACTCCTTGATAACAAAAATCTGAGGCACATGTCCCAATTCAGCTGATTATCCATTAGTTTGACAGGTACCTGAATCCGTCCTTAAGTCTCTTTCCTGGTTTCCCTATCTTTTGAAAATTGAAGTTGACAGGTAGTGACTTCTCTCATTGCCATATGCAGGATTATAACATGGGTGAAACTATTCAGCCACGGGTAAATAACCCTTCAACCAAGCTCCTAAATGAGTACAGTACCTCAAACAAACGAGAGACGGAACTGTCAGTTTTTTGGATATGCTTGACGTTGATGACACACAATATTAAGTGGGAGTTTTGGCGCAATGGTAGAGTTGTTGTCATGTGACTTTGAGGTCACAGGTTCAAGGCGTGAAAACAGCTTCTTGCAAAATGCAAGGTAAAGCTGTGTACTATAGACTCTTTGTAGTTGGCCCCTTCTCTGAACCCTGCTTGCTTGAAAAGCTGACAATTATTTGGACATGCAGATCATTCTCTTGTTCCATTCCCAAATGTGTCCTCAACGCCACTCGTAATTTTTTTTTGCCGCTCAGCAATCATATCTGAATATGCCTGTAAAGACGGAAGAAACTGACCCAACAACATAAACACTGTATTGTACTTCCAATAGATAAACTGAAATTCCAAGCAAAAGCAGATGCAATTGCCACTTATGCAATCTTAAGAAATAACAACGTTTAATCATTATAAAGAAATAACAATTAAGACTCGTTTTAACAGGTACTGACCGAATAGACTAGGCATTTATCAGTACACTTTCAAGATTCACGCACAGACTTAGGCCCCTACACTGGTTAACTGATTCCTTCAAGGTTGTAGGAATGTAATTGTTCCATGAAAACATTCATAAAAGACACAATGCAGGGAGTTCCTCTAGAGAAATGTGAGACTGAGTTGAAGATACAATAACTAGAACTGAACTCAAGCTCTAGAAGTTGCACCTTACTTTCAAGTTGAAGATTGAAACAGAAAGCTTCCTCAAAAACTGTAGCAGGACCTAATTTGGAGCTAGGGGCTTGCTACAAGAGCAATGGCAAAAAGAAGCTGGAGAGCAGAAATTGCTTAAGCTAAGGGATAACAAGCTCAAGACAGTAACAATGAAAGAACTTTGTTGAACAGCTGAAGAAATTGCCATGCCAATATCTGCACGTGACTATAATGCTTTCCAAGAAGACCCTGATTTTCACCATTGTTTCCAATTTGACCTTGTCTGAAAGGTCTCTTCCTTCAAATCTGGAACTTGGCTAGAAGTTTTCTGCTGAAACCATCTTTGAATTCCCAAGGAAAACTTTCCCTGAGTCTGGAAACCATCTTCCTATACGCACGCAGGAGCTTTGTGTTAAAAAAAACGGTTATGATCCTGAACATTTGGAATTCAAAATTGACACATGAACATGTGTCATAACTGCCCATGGCAGTTATCCTTGATGGAAGGATAACTACCATAAACATTCATCTTTTAAGGGTCCTGGTATGGACCCTTAAAAGATGAATGTTTGAGAAACAAGCCTTAAGATGTCTCATCATCGACAACTGGTGACGATTGCAACCAACTGCCAATGATCCGGCAGTCTCGCCAAGGTAGCATCACTGGTTTGGAAAGGCCGTCACCATTATGCAGATCCGAAATGAATCAGATCAGGCGATCATTACCATTGGCAGTGCCGTACGAGGAGAAACAATGGGGAAAGAAGAGGTTCTGTAACCGTTCCAGCATGGTTAACTATTTTGTCTGCTATGCAGGAAAAATCAAACATCGATGAAGAGGAGATCGGGTGTGGCTAGTCGAAATACGCACCGATATGTCGACTGGCTCCCATGGAGGTTAAAATCGATGTGAGAAGGAGAAAGAAGAAAGGGGTTCCAGCAAGATTGTCTTCTGTATTAGTGTTGATTGCAATTAACTTTTCTATATGAATCTCTGTCTGCATCTTGGAATTGGATCAAGGGGTTCCAGCATGTTAGCCGATGAATCTCAAACTTGTATGAATCAACAGTCCAATTCCAAATTACAAATGGGGATCAACATGTTATACAGAGATTAGATGGCAACAAGAAAATTTTCTGGAAAGAAAAAGTCATGCGGAATTTGAAGCTTCAATAATGAAGGCAGTGGCCAAAACATATGTGCTCCTTGTTCTAGACAACGGGGACGCTACTGTTTATATTCTCCAACCTAATCAGGCAATAAGCATGTGATCAAGTGGCTTAGTACTGCAGAGTAAGCAGTACCCTGGTCAACTAGTATGTGTCCCTTGCTGATAGAATGGTCTTTTGGTTAGCCAGGATTAACTTCAATTATGCTACTCCTGCCGCTTTACTATACCGTCCAATCCTGAATCTGTCTTGAAGGATCTACATCCCTATGTCCAAAAGACTACTAACCAAGTAAAGCCCACTTTAGGCATCATTATGATCTAAAGTTTTTTCTTGATCTGTTTTCTGCATCAGTTTAGTTTCTATTACATAATCTGAAACTAAACTAACATAGAACTGGTAGGTAGAGGTGTAATCTCGCTCTGATACCAAATGTAAGAGATTTTTCTCTAACGTTTACAGCAAATCAGAAGCATATTAGCGGAAGCAAATTAAACAAGAATGGATAGGCACTTACCTCCAGCCATAGCAGTGAAGATCTCTTAAACTGCCTTGGATCTTCACTGCTGTGGCTAGAGGTAAGTGCCTATCCATTCTTATTTAATTTGCTTCCGCTAATATGCTTTTGATTTGCTGTAAACGTTAGAGAAAAATCTCTTACACTTGGTCTACGGGGGCTGACCTTTTTTTAGTTTTAAAGTGCTGAAAATTTTCTTATTGTGACCATGCAAGCGTTATTGTCAGGATAACCGAGATAGGAAGATCGGGACTGTTGACCTTGTAGGCTATAGTCATAAGACAACTCAATTAACTCCATTCTATGTATCCACTCAATAAGAAGGCTTAGACAAATGTTTAATTTTCTTTGCGGGACTATTGGCTAACAATACCAAATCAGCAGCTGGACTTTTCTTTGAGAACCCTAGAGTAATAAAAATGATTGACTGGTTTTGCCATAGAGCCCACCTTTGCATGATCCAACTCTTTCATATGATTACTCCAGCAAAGTCAATTGCGTCAAAAGGTGTGTGAATCGGATGATTAAAAAGGGCAGCCCAGGTGCACGAAGCTCCCGCCTATGCAGAGTTCCGGGGAAGGGGCGGGCCATAATGGCCTAAAGTAGGCAACCTTACCTTGCATTTTTGCAAGAGGCTGATTCCACACCTTGAACCCGTGACCTCAAGGTCACATGACGACAACTTTTACCGTTGCGCCAAGGCTCCTCTTCAATTGAATGATTCTAATGTCTAAAAATTTGAACTCTGAACAGCTGATCTAGATTCCTCAGTAAAAAGAAAATTGTGCACCAATTATTGCTAAAGACTGCCCAATTGTGCAACAATCTGACAGTTATTGCAGTCTCCTACCATTATAGTATGATCCTAGCCAGTTAATCAATCAAATGTTACTTGGACATCAGCGAAGCTAAACTAGTAATTTTTCCGAGGTATCTTACAGATAGTAGTGTAACGTGCATCCAATACTTAATACCTCTTTAAAGTACATGGCCGGCAATTGAACTCGCAATAGACAAAGTTGAAACATATAGTACTAAGAAAAGTACTCTAAGACAAACATGTGCGAGGATACTTTGAGAAAGAGATGCTCTTACTTGACTTTCACAGACTATACTAACCATTGATTCGTTTAGTCGTTTATGAACAGATACATTAACCTCCGTAGCTCTAGTCCACAATCAAAAGTTCTAAGCCAATGCACACATAATTTTCAATGTAAGTAGACATCAAAGCAGTCCAATATTGACTGCTTCTTTGTAATGTAGTGGATCCATCACAATCAATAACCATCCAATCATGATCTCATGGTCATGAGCACATCAAGATGTAATCAAGTGTTCCCTCAGTTATGTTTGACTTGGAAACTTTGTATTTTTGGGATGCTTGCAAGTTCATCAATACTATAGATGGATGATACTGAAATGACCAGGCAACATTCAAAAGAAAATAATGAAATGACCAGGTAGCAGCCGACGTACATTGAATTTCAGAATCTTACCATGTAGAACAGACAGATATGGACAGCCACTAGCTCGGACTAATCAGAGTCTTTGTTGGAACTTCTAATAGGCAATTTAGACCGGGAACTATAGCCTTTTGCAAAAATGCAAATAAGACTGCAAATTATAGACCCTTTGGCCAGACCCGTATATGCACCTGGCTGCCATATCAGGCATTTAAGATATGAAAATAAGGCAAAACCATACAGCAACTTTGATAGAGCCAGTCTGCTTGAACTCCAAATGAACAACATGGTTGTGGTTCCTAGCACACGGATCTCCCTTAATGCAAAGCCTTCAAATCCATTAGTAAACCACAGCCCTTGCCAACCACTATTTGGGATAAGTCCTTGATGATGATGATATTTGCAGTCTTTGTAATGACTCAACTCTGTCCCCCAAGGACTTGTGAAAATGAAAAATATTGACTTTGATGTTACAAAGTTACAAGACTAAGTGTAATTTGACCAAAGACCCAAGGTACTGCATGTCACTTTCTCTCACACTTTATGATAGCTATTAATTCATTTTGGAAAGACCATCACCCCTTCTCTCTCTCATAAAGAAGTTACTAGTGATTTAAAAAAAAAAAGCCCTATCCAACATTATTCTCTCTCTCTACCAGCATGTGATATGCACGCTTTGATTACTGTTAAAGATTAAGAAAAGAATAAAGAGGACAAAACTCCTTTTTCTCATTCCTATCCTAGCTTTTATTTGTGATGGGAGGTCCCATTTGGGGAAATTACATTCTCCTTCTCCCCAAAAACGCAGAAAGTGACTGCGGGTTAAAAGCGCAAGCCAAGATGCACTGCAACCACCATGAATTGTTTCCTTTTGAAATAGCAGTAATGTAGACCACGATAGCAGTAAGGTTGGACTAAAGTGCTAATTTCTACGACTGATATTTGTCACCCAAGAAAGAATTCAATGGATACAGTAACATGGAAGTGGTAATTCTATAGATTCTGCAACATGGAAGGCAATGCAGAATTTGATACCCGGACAAAGAGTACCAAAAAAGAAAAAGGGAACCACTTGCTTTTCTTTTCCTTTTTCTTTGGAATCATGTTCTCAACGAAGCAATTCTTACATGTCCCGATTTGAATATCATTTTACACTGTACTGTAATTTACAGGGGGAAAACTGCTTGCTTGGAAAGCGACAATTATTTGGACATGCAGATCATTCTCTTGTTCCATTCCCAAACGTGTCCTCAACGCCACTCGTAATATTTTTTCGCCGCTCAGCAATCATATCTGAATATGCCTGCAAAGACGGAAGAAACTGAACTAACAACATAAACACTGTATTGTACTTCCAATAGATAAACTGAAATACCGAGCAAAAACAGATGCAATTGCAACTTATGCAATCTTAAGAATAGAGGACATCAACTTTTAATCATTATAAAGAAATAACAATCAAGACTCGTTTTAACAGGTACTGACCGAATAGACTAGGCATTTATCAGTACACTTTCAAGATTCGCACACAGACTTAGCCCCCCTACACTGGTTAACTCATTCCTACATGGTTGCAACATTTTGGTCAATACCCTTGCTGTAATATATGTAGCACACATATATTTCAGCTTCGTGCACAGGGGCTGCCCTTTCTATAAGTTGAATCTTCCAAAAGGAATGTAATTGTTCCATGAAAACATTCATAAAAGACACAATGCAGGGCGTTCCTATAGAGAAATGTGAGACTGAGTTGAAGATACAATAACTAGAACTGAACTCAAGCTCTAGAAGTTGCACCTTACTTTCAAGTTGAAGATTGAAACGGAAAGCTTCCTCAAAAACTGTAGCAGGACCTAATTTGGAGCTAGGGGCTTGCTACAAGAGCAATGGCAAAAAGAAACTGGAGAGCAGAAATTGCTTAAGCAAAGGGATAACAAGCTCAAGACAGTAACAATGAAAGAACCTTGTTGAACAGCTGAAGAAATTGCCTTGCCAATATCTGCACCTAACTCTATAATGCTTTCCAAGAAGAAAATTGTAGTCCTAAAATTATTTTCACACCATGATTTCACCACTGTTTCCAATTTGACATTGTCTGAAAGGTCTCTTCCTTCAAATCTGGAACTTGGCTAGAAGTTTTCTGCTGAAACCATCTTCCCTCAGGAAACAGTCTGGAAACTTTCCCTCAGTCTGGAAACAGTTCATGCCCCTGGTTCATAACATAAAGACACCAAGAATTTGGATCTCTTCAAACCATAATAGAGGCCTCTACGGAAGGTCCAAAACAGTGATAATTAAATGGCAGGTTTGCAAGTTCTTTAAATTTGTTGAGTACTGGCTTACATTAGGATGCTATTGAGGTCATGCTGGTGTCAGAATCCACCCTTTTCACCCCAAATTTTCTTTCCTGTTTTTTCTCTTCTTCCTTGTAGAGATCCTGATAAGCTAGACGCTAATGTTGACTGTAAGATTTGCCTCCCTTGTGGTGCAGGTTTCATTCGAAAATCTCAAAAGAACACGCAAATGCATTTATAATTATTCTATAGATCATTTCAGCTAATAGGTTGCTTGTAAACATATGCACTCTTGTTTTTATCTATTTTATTCTTTCTTTTCATTTTTCTATCTTTTCCAAACCATATTAAGGGATTTAGCATATCAAAGGAACTATAGCTAAATAAAGCAAATTACAAAATCCAAGAAGACTTTATAGTCATTTACAGGCAAGTGACCACATGGCACAGTTGTAGGAAACCTTGGCTAAAATGGTAACCACAGTATTTCATCCTGATGAGCATGGAAAAAGCAACAGTTTGCCAGTCATGGACAATGATTCCATTTCTCAGAACATTCTAAGAGTGACTGGGATCTGGGGAAAACATGGCCTTATTGTTAGTGAACTTATGACCAACAATCGCGCAAAACTAAAATCTTTCTAGGTACCATTATTTCACATCAATATCTTGAGATTCAAAAGGGAAAAAAGACACCATGTTTCACATGAATCAGAATATAATGAGCTAAAAGTTCCCTATTTGCTTTCTCATCTACTCAGGAAAATAGTGCTGCTTTGTCAATATCAAGCTTAGAGGAATTTAAGTTCTGGTACAAGGACTAGTGGAATTCTTTTTCTCTTTCGGTTTTCAGAGTAGTGGAATTTGACTCAAATGTGTATTGGATATTTATAACTAGCAGTTGATTTGATTTGTAGTAACGCTGATGCAAAACAATTTACAAGATGCTACACATTTGTAAAACCTCAAGAAATTGTAGCAGAAGCAAGATTTCACTCAAAACCTTAAGTTCCAAATATGCAACAATAACAAATGAAATTCATGTTGATTACATAAACAGCATCATATATTTGACTTATGATGTTTGAAATAAATAGGATCCACATCATATCAGGTATCAGGGTTGATGTTCAATAATGTCATACACAATATATTGCACCCATACAAAATAATTAGATGATAAGAGGAAAATTGAAATTGAAGGCCGTAAGGGAAACTACTCCCACAATGAGTCCATGGTGAACCAATCTTTAAGGTGCACGAGATAGCAAACAATCTGTATGATTAACCATCTTACCAGGAACCTCTGTTTGCACTATAGCACAAACAATCATCAATTGCGGTGGATCTAGAAACAAATATTTCTTTCAGTGAAACATGCAACTAGCAAGTGTCCCAAACTCCCATTCATTAGGAACAAGCTAGGTAGACCAAAAGACATGATATATAATGCATAAGTACTAATGTGGGTTCTGATCATGCTCAACAAGAGGCACAGGTGTCTGTTCCTCATTAGTGATGTACCATCTTTATCATTTGGTAATAAAATTGAAACGACTAACATAAAGGAGTATTCCAACTCCCAGGAGACATCAGCAGCGATAAAAGGAGACTTATGTAAATTCCAAATAGTTCTTTATAAATGAGAAGTACCTATGGTTTCAAGCAAAATCATGATGCTTTAACATAAACATATGTTGCTGCCAGAAAATATGTAGTAGAAGTATAACTATCTTAAGGCAAAAGGCAGATGCATTTTATTCATCATGTGCAAGTAAAGAAAATAATAACATGGGTTATGCAAGACTAATCCAAACTTGACAGAACCATATGGCTTGGTGGAGAAACAGGTATCCTAACTCGAAGCACTTAGAAATATCAAAACCTAATTATTTACCCTACAGAATCAAACAATTAAAATAACTCAAAGGTGCCCACTGGTCAAGTTGTAGTGACTTGAGCCGCTAAAAGGCATTCTGAAAGTCAAAGCCAAAGATCTGAGGGGCGTAGCATTCATCCTCCATGTCATGTACATACAGCATAAAGTGGAAGTTAGCATGAATACTGATTTCGACAAGGATGATATTATCAAGTTTCTTGGTTGATAATTGAAGAATGAAATATTCAAGTTGAGTCTATGACTGTTGCTTCAGTGCTGATCTACCATTTTGATGGTTACCTTAAATGTGTTTCAAGGGGAATCAGATGCAGAAATGTCCTTAGTAATTAATTTGTGCATCATCAAAGACATGAACAGTTGCCAGCTTGATAGCTGAGAAGAAACATCTGAAAGTGACTAAAGCTCACCTTTGGATAGGCAAACAGAAAGACATACCACCATGTACATATTAAGGCAAGTACAGTGGTGGTGATTACTACTGAATGCACAAGTAACCAACTCCCAGCAATCACTGTGACTCCAGTCAGTGATATTGTCCACGGCTGACACCTAACAAGGAGATGAACTTCATGGGTTATAGGAGGATAGTTACTCATATAGATCCAGGAATAAATTAAAGGAAGGAGCAGGATGTTAAGTGCTAGGCTTTTATTGAACTGAATCTGACAGCTAAAATAAGTTCATTACAGCGTAACAGAAACTGCATGATCTTGTAAACATAAACTACAGAAGGATAACATTTAGATGAAACAGAAAAATGACATGTGTAAGGCAAATGTTTTAATTCTGGATAAAAACTATACTGGTAATGCAACTGTGGTTTCACTTTGAAGCCAAGCTCTATGATAAGAGAAACTGAAATCTTTTTAAGAATCAAAAGGCAATTTAGAATCAAGAAAGAATCCCTTGGAGGAAGAATATTTGTCCATATTACAGTATAGATCTGCATATGAAAAGAAGCAAAAGGGAACAAAAATGGCTTTCTACATTGTTTGAATTTTTAAAAAACTACCAGAAAAGCAGAAAGCAAATACGACAAGAACAACCATAAATGTGGATTCAATATGTTTTCAGAAAGCCTCTGCTGAAAGTCGAGGAAGGTCTAATGCTATAACAATTTGGTGCCTTTAAGTTTTTATGAAATGATACAGAAGCAAATAACTTAGATTAAGCATCTAAATTTCACCATTTATAGATATACTCTGCGAGCAGAATAAATGACATTTGCTTATGGTAGTCATCTTATATTAGAAAAGTACGATTAAGCATGAAGTAACTTGATGAACATGAAGGTACTTTCTTATATATTGCAACTGAATTTGCAGTTCAACAGACCCTAACATGGTACATGGTACTTATCCCGTTTTACTAACTTATGTAAAGCTTTCTAGCACCAGGCCCAAATCACTTGGAGAGTCTTAAGACTTTGCTGTGAGCAGTAACATGTACATCTTTCGAGCAGAAATAAGTTTCTATTCAGATAAAAAAATTGTCGTAGTTCTCCCAGGAGAATTAATCCTAGAGTTCTCAGCTTTGTTTTTCTTCTAAGAAGGTCAAGATGGGTGTCAGGGACAATAACTGCTGAATTTAACAACAGAGGAATCCCAAACCAAAGTGGCCAATGAAAATGCCAAACTGAAGTGCCTCCACTTCTGCATGAAGGGACATACCTTTGGATGACCCAACCTGTTCATTTGATTACACCAACTTTAGATCTTGTAAATAAAAAATTCATTATAATTAGACAGTTTTAACATCCTCGACCCCGGTTTGGTCTTCTCAGTTTAGACTGTTGTTGCACAAAGTCTGTAACCAGTCTCCATTTCCTTTGATAAAAAAGGTATAGATTTTAGATGCTAGAGTCATCCAATCCACATGCTTTTCGCACAAGTAAACATCCAAAACTAGAGAAATCAGATGAATGTGTCAGATCATCCAAAACGAGGCCGCTTCATGCAAAAATGGAGGCATTTTGGCTTGGCACTTTCACTTGTTGCTTTGGCTTGGCACTTTCCATTTCCTCTGTTATTTAGCTTTTACTTCCTGCCACGCTTATAAAGAAGTTTGATATGTCAAACAAGTTTTCTTATGCACGAACCTTTAATTTAATTAGTCTGCACCACCACATGAAACATGCTAAACCTCGATATCAATTGCATAAAAGAAACAGCATTGACTTTTGGAATATCATATAGAAAGTGCTCAACCTATCATTCATCAAATACTACAGCACCCATTTCTTCTCAAACCACGTTTAAGGATTATACTTGCAGATATTTCTAAGTGGATATCCATACCACTTGTTTAGAGATATTATACACAAACTAAACCTCTATGAATGAGCCAAGGCCCAATATTTAGGTTATTCCAGATGAGAAAAGGTCACACAAGATGCAATCTTAAAGTTGTTCTTTAAAATTCTTTGCCAGATTGCTCCAAGAGTTTCTGATTCTTGTTCTGTAAGCATATTTGTTTCCCTTTATTTAATGCTTACATTGACATTTTTCAAGATTCTCAGTTCAAATTCTGCCTAAATTTATAGTTATCCCAACGACTCTGCTGTTAATTCTTACTTGAAAACTTGTAAGTTAATCCCAACATGGTGTTATCTTATTATTATTATTATTATTATTATTATTATTATTATTATTATTATTATTATTATTATTATTATATTATTGTTTGTATTTAGATAGTCTAAACATGGTAAAACGTTACAAACGACATATTTCACAGGCATAACCAAATGATATGAATCTGTGAGTAAAGACCAGCTGCACTGCAAATATAACTTCTTCTTTTTTTTCTTTTAAATCACTTCCACATTTTAACTGACAGACAAAGAGGCATTAATCACTCAGAAACCTCCGTTTCCCTTATGCTACAGATACACCGTGAAAAAACACGGGGAATATGAACAAAGAAACGGTTCCCACCAACAAGACAAACCGAATTTCAAACCACTAAGCAAATATTCAGAAACAAAATAAATCAAATGCTGTTAAATACAAAGACCCATCAAAGTGAACAACCAGAACTCGTGACCCATTAGACTATAGCATAATATAGGTGAATTAGCACTAGTAGGAGCTCCAATTTAAGTACCCAAAGGGATCGAATTTAGACACAAAATAAGTCTTACCACGAAGGTTTGGTGTCCCAAACGGAATCATACTCTAGAGAAAGGTAGTTGAGGTAGCCATCCATGTCATCAACTACACCATTTTCATCCAAGAAAAGTGATTCATTGGAATCGTTTGGAATGCTTCGAAGAACAGTGGGTTTGTGACAGGAATTGGTTGAACCCAGCTTGACTGATGGGAGTTTGGATGAGAAAATTGCATGGCCGAAATGGGTTTTCGCCGGAGAGCAATGATCTCTAAGCAAGGGAAAATTTGAGAGAGCAAGGAACGATAGAGTCCCCATTTCCAACTGGTGGGTCACTCACAAGCAAGAAGCTATTAATATCGGGATATATATGTACCATCACATTGCACGTGTCCATTGGAGTATGAATGTAGCAGTCCTTTGTGTAGTCCGCGACAGATCCTGGAATGTTGGTCTTCCTGCCCAGGGACTTGATCTACAACTAGACGTCGATGAATTAATAGGCAGCCTATTAATATTTTGGATGGCTGTGGCTGTAACTCAATCTAGGTAGAGAAGTGATATAGTGGCTTCTTATTTTTCCTAAATTAGCCCCTTAATAATGTTTTGGATGGCTATAAATTCTATGTCGGCCCAATTTTATAAAGATCGAAATCGTTGAGAATGTTGCCCTATCTATGATCCAAAATTCTTAACCATTGAATAATTTTTAGCCACTATTTCTTTTCTTGAGTTATAAAATGAAGAATTAAAACCTCATCTTTAGTTGCTAGTTTGCAAAACTTTCGATTTAGTTGACTTGAGCATGACTATTCATTTTCGTAGTATTCATGATAAGAAATATGAGAATAATTCATTTTCCAAGTATTCTTGATAAGAAAATGAGAATATTCATGTTTTGATTGTGTTAGTTGGAATTATAAGCTTCCAACTTAAGTAACAAAAAGGGTCGAATTGACACCAAACAAATCTACCATGAAGGTTTGGTGTCCCAAATAGAATCACACTCAAGAGAAGGGAGTTAAGATAGCCATCCATACCATCAAGTACTCCACTTCTATCCAAATGAAAGGGATTCGTTGGAATCATTTGAAGTGCTTCGAAGAACGGGTTTGTAAGAAAATTTTGGTTGAAAGCAGGTTGGTTGAAGGGAGTTCTAATGAGAAAATTGCAACAGAGAAATGGGTTTCGTTGAAGAGTGGGAACTCTAAACAGGGAAGAAATTGAGAGAGTCAAGAGCCATACATTACTACATGCGCAATGACCACAGAATTTCTTTGGTATTACCAGTTTCAACCAAGCACATGAAGGCTGGGGTGAATTCTCAAGTTTTCATTCTTGGGTGATCTTAATCCTTTGCTATGTCAATATTTTATTCATTTGTTCACCTAGAGTCATAGTGTTTAGGATCACCCACTAATAAACACATGCGGTCAAGAAGATGAGCCGCTTGGACACCCAAAAGTTTGGACCCCTAATGTACTTTTGCTGCGTGTAAGTCAATGTAGGCACCCACCAAGAAGTGCAAGCATTGAGAAAGAGCAGCACCAGTGTACAAAACTCTCGCCTATGCTGAGTCTGGGTACAAGGGTCTATAGTATGCAGCCTTGCCTTACATTTTTGTAAGAGACTGTTTCCACGCCTTGAACATGTGACCTCAAGGTCACACGAGTACAACTTTACTGTTGCTCCAATACTCCCCTTCTCAATGAACATTGCTGTTAATTGCAGCTAGGAATGATCTAGATCTTGTAATTCTCTCCCATGACCATTTTAAGCTCATTTACATAGGGCGAGACAGCTAGACATTACCATAAAAATGACGAGGTTCTAGTTTGCTTAGATGGTGAAAGCCGTTCAATCTGTCCATTTGATTTTCAGAACCTTTATAAACTACAATATACAGATATGGCATAGGAGAGAAATTGTGCTAATTATGTAGTTTGGTAATGTTTTAATTTTAGTTCCACTCAAATCCAATGCTCTGAGGTAAACCAGGTTGTAGAAAAAATCATGCAGAAGTTTTTCAGCACATGTTTGTTCTAGAAATAGGAGAGTCTCAGATTCTTGGCATTGATTGAGGTGAACTGATGTGATTCTACTAATGAGTGCCGAGCATTCCCAATTGAGTTATCCCGATACTTACTAGATTGCAAACACTCTCTTGAGAAATCCTCGCTTGCAACGGATTGGAACAAGTCAGAGAAAATTCCTTGCACCTGTAAGTGCATTATGTATCCATTATGATAGCTCGCTTAAGAGCTGGTAAGATGCCATTAACAAATTCAGGCAAGTCCCACATTTTACTTTCCAGGATAAGTTCCCAATCCATTTTTGATCTCTTCAAGCGCAATGAGCTTCCAATGGCCTTTATAATCAAAGGACTTCCTTGGCACTTCCCTATGATCCCTCTTCATATCTCTTCCAACTCCAGCAGTTCATCCCCTAGCCTCGTGGGTAAATGAGCTCTGGCTGAAATAAACATGAGGAGAGAATAAATACCTGCATACCTTCTTACTTACTAATGTAAGTCTCACTATTGATCCTTTCTTTAAGTTGCAATCTGAGTCTCGGAGTGCCATTCATCTAGTACATCGTCCATGGCGTAGGCCACATCTTTGAGCTTTTCTAACATCCTCTAATGAATTCATCTTTTACTTGTCAATTCTCCGCTTCATTAAGTACAGCTTGAAAAGTTCTGAACATAGTCAAGAGTTTTCTGATGTCTCCATGCACACCCAAAGCCGAGCTTACGTGTTGCTGGAATATGGAGCCAAGACTATAGAAACAAGCTCACCTGCGATGCTAAGATATGAAAGAACAAAAACTGGTGATCGTTCTTGATGGTTAAAGTAGGAGGAAGAAGCATTCACTGAAGGGGAGAGAGAGAGAGAGACGGAGAGGGAGTGGCAATTTAACAGTTACTGTATATTGAACTAGAACTAAGTAGTAGAACCTCGCATCCATCGCCTGCTAAAGTTGCCCACTGGGCCATGCATAAATAGCCATCTCTGAACGAGCTTTTCGAGGATAGCAAGGACATATCCCCGGACTCATCCATGCAATATCAAATGTTAGATATTTGACGCACGAGGGTGTATATATATAGTTAAATTAGTCATAGTCATCTCAAAAGGTACTAGTTTTATTATGTGTAGATACCTAATCTCTAATTTGTATGTTATGATGGGCTAAAATAAGAATAAGGAAAGGGGATATAGTTATAAATTGTTATGGTCCCTGAATTATACGTATGATTTTTTTCTGACATCCCATCATTAGAAAAGAGAGAATACCATTCTCCAAGAAGTTCATGCGCATCAATTTGGAAGATCAAGAACTGCAAAACTCAAGAATCACATCAGGTCTCATGAATTCAAGTATGCTTCCGCATCTAGTCTTGTGTAAATCAATTTATTTTTTGAACAAGCTTAATAACAGGCTCAAAAGGCTTAATAATGGTTATTTATTTTACTGGGTTATTCTGGGTTAAAGTGAATGGGTTTAAGAAAGAAAATGCTTAATAACAGGCTCAAAAGGCTAACTTATGGTATATTATATTGGTGTGACACCCCAGATTTTTATACACACTAGAATAATAATTCCCAAAAATAGTCGGGATCCCTGTTTTTAAAAAACTTTGATTTCTAAAGTGACCAAAAATAAAAACTTAAACAAAAGCATTTCTTTCAAAGTTTGGGGAGTCATACAACCATAAAACTACGGATTTAACAGTAAAATGAAATACCATTTCCACTGAAAATCCAGAGAGTTTTCTCTGTAATTTGGACCATTGCACATGACCAGTGCAATACAAAATCACCTAATAAACAAGGTATAATACATATCATAAGGGAGACTTAGTCTCCACACCCATCCACAACCCAAGGTTGTTTGCAATAAAATGTACTCCAACAATAGATAAGAAAATATAGTCACGATAAAACACCCAGAGTCCCTCCATACAGCTATCACATCCAACATACATTCACGTTCTGACATCCAGGTCACATTACAATTTTTTATTAAAGTACAGTCCATATTCAAAACCCAAAGTGAGGTCTTGAGCAAACCTGGTCATCTTTGAACATCATCCGTGTTTCGCTGGAAGCTGTCATCACTTTTACCTGCTCTATCAGCGCGTCAACCTATTGTCACTCTCTGTAGTTGAGGCATTGCAAATTAAAGCAATGCCTCAGCAAGCTATGCTTGTGTAGGTGATATACATTCAAAGTAAACTCAATAAAAACAAATCACATGGCGCAAGGCATAAAGATTATAAGATGCTCAAACATAATATAAAGCCTTAAATCACGCAATGAAGGACATACCAAGTCCATGAAATAAATAAGATATCATCAACCATGATATCAGGACATGCACAATCCGAGAAAATCTAGAAATACATGAATGCATATCAAAAGTATCAAACATCATACACAGTAAAGCCCTATGAGTGTCTCAAGTACACTCACGGCAATATGGGGTCAGCTCTCTGCACCATCCGCTTTCATCCTTTCACCCTTTCACCCTCACAGGCGCTCAGGCACTCACGAAAAGTCGCGTTGCACACCTGCTTTCACCCTTTCACCCTCACGGGCACTCAGGCACTCACGGGGTGAAAAATCGCATCCTACCACAGGATCAATAGTCTCAAATATCAAGTCAGAGCGACTCCCATATGTCAAGAAGATAAAAAATCAAGTGAATATCACGAAAGATATCGAGAACATTGCATGCAATAACCACCAGAAAGATAACACACACATAAGAAGGTACATGCTGAAATCAATCTCATGCATATGGTAAGGTATAAATCATATGCTTAAAAACTCAAATCAACAAATCACCATTTGAGAATCATGGAAAAATTGTGAATGAAATCACCTACCTCAGTATCGCAATATCCCCAAACAAACACATAACCAATATCAAGGTGTATGCCCTGATGTACCTGTAATGCCATAAATCATGTCATGGTTAACCCATATAACCAAAATCTAAAGCATGATCATCTATTGATCAGCTTAATATGAATCACCTAATAGCATTTAGTAGTTTTGCTATTAAAAAGTTACTCCAAACTAGATTTTTATCTTAAATCTAGGTCCGCCTTGTCGAGACGATCACAATACCTCTTTCGGATCATGATTTGGACCTCTATAGCTCATAAAATCACGTTTTAAAGGAATAAAGGATAAAAAAGAGAGACCGAAATCCAGAAAATGGGCCTGCCGCACGGACGTCTGTGGATGCACTTTGCGTCAGAACCTGCAAGGGTAGTGGGCGCGTCTGTAGACGCACTCTGTGGGAGGCGCGCACGAGTCAGACCACGTGCCTTGCGCGTGGCGCGCCCTCGTCACGCGACGTGGCACTCCCTCATCCGTGTGTTTCCTCCCATTCCAGTCGCCGTTGCCGGAGAAGACGACCGGACTGGTTTGCCGTCGCCAGCGACCCCAGGTGTTCCGTTTTTTTTGTGATTTTTACACCTATGTGTCCAGTTTTTTGCGTACATTTCATTTTTACCCTCTATTTTCACAAATCCTTCCTAAATCTATCATTTTTTCAAGATTTTTATCGCGTTTTCAAAAACTCCCATCATATTGTTTTTTGAGTTTTCTAACTTCCCTAGCCGTCCGATCGCCATGAAATTTCATGGGTCAGTTCCTTACATCATCATGCTCAAGATGAATGGTCCAGATCCTCATATGATACCGTTACATATACTTTTTCCCAGGGCAACAGTAACGCCTAATTTTTTACTGGATGATGAACTTAGAAAACAAATGTACAGGAAAGAGTGGGGCAAGCTTACCTTGGTCCAGCTAGTCGGAGCTAGGTGAGGGCCCGCCGTGTTCTTCCGGTTGCCCAGAGTGCCTATTGCCGGAGAATCGTCGCTGGTGGGTGGATATTACAATTGGGTAGGCTTTATGTCTTTGGGCTGAACAAGGATGGCCAATATCATTTCCTAGATTTTCTAGACTCTATCAGATTCAATAAATTTCTAGAATTAAAGCTATTACTCCTATTTATTCTTGATGATTAACCAAAACAATAATAACAGGATCACACTAAGGTATGTACGCTGAAGAATTCATGGAATTATTTATAACTATCTAAAAGAAGATAGTCTCAAACTCTCACTAGGTTATAGGTCTCCACTGATTTTCCTCAAGGTCTCTAAGTCATACCTCTATAGTAGTCTTGATCATGTGCCATGTGTAATTGGTTTTCGAGAATTAACTTTTATAAAATGCTTCAACACATGACTGACATGCAAACTACTCATATTGTGACGACCAGGGTTTTCTCATGCATTTTTAAATGCAATATCTAATTTCCTAAGGCAGGATGCATCCCTATTTGAAAACCATTTTGTAGAAACCATGCAATGCAGCAGAAAACCTTTTAGTTTTAAACTCATTTTGAAAACCCCGAGTGTCATTTGCCTTCACAACAACCAAAGTGGTTTTTGCGAAACTTCAGAAATCATAAATGTTTTTACCTAGGTCTATCCAATCACAGCACACAGCCCAACTATAATTAAATACAAATACATGTCCAAAGGGTAGAGAGTTTACTCACATGTATAGTTGTCTCCTTTGTTTATTCACTTGCTCGTAGCACTAATACAGATGTCCTCTACACGTGGATGGAATTATCCTGAAAAATGTTGAGGATTGGGTGAGTATATACTATACTCAGTAGGAGTCTATCACTACTAGTTTTATAATGCATGCGATGTTTTAAAATCATATGCTCTTTCCAAAACATGTGCATGTCTGAATACTCAAGTTCAATATCGATATCAAAATCCATTGTCAAACTGAAATACTAACGACTTAAAGGATCACATAATCCAAAATCGAAAGTATCATATACATATATATCATAACATTATGATATGCATAAGATGCTTCATCGAATCCAACTCATGGATATCTAGTATGGTATGGTCGACTAACCTCATATCATGTCATATGCAATGCAAATAAGTCCATAAACCATAGGGTCCAACTATGCCCACGACCTCCTAGCCGTGTGGTCCCCGAGTACCTGAGGACACTCGGTCATAGCCTCCACGGGGCCTATGACACGTCGACCTAGTGTCGTGACACTAATGGTAGCCCCCTGTACCACATGCAGTCGACGTAGGGATGTTGCCTCTTTTTGGGCGTGGTACTCATCCACCTAATAGTGGTAGAGGCTGGGTTGCCAACCCAAACCCCTCGGCATAGCACCCACGAGCTTACTAGCCCAAATCATAGAAGATCAAACAAGCGAAAAATCTCTTTTTTTAAACCTGTCCTCTTTGGGTCCCTCACAACTGCCTAGCCCTCGGCACTCCAGCGTCTTTTGGCAACCCTCAAGGACATGCAATTTTTGCAAGAACTTAATGCTCACAAATCATGCAATTTATGCAATAGTTTGCAAAACATATCTATGCATAATGCATAGGCAATTATTTACAAAACATGTCTATGCATAAAGCATTTATCACATGCATGCTGAATTAAGTCATGCTAAACAAGTCATATACTTAAGACATGTGTTCTCAAAACAATAATAGTTCTTTTAAAAGAATCTAGTAGTGATAGAGCACCTACCTCAAAGTCTCCTGGAGTCACGTCCTTTATCGCTTAACCTGTCCCCGGGTCTCATTTATAAACTCCTGGGTATAAATGGATACAAGGAGTCCTAATTAATTTCAGTCCATTTAGACATTAGACTGCTAGCCCTGCCTATTGGGTCCCTAATTCTTGCCTAATTTATTGTCAGGCTGGATCTTATGATGTGGACCTACTATTCCATAGCTAACTCTGTAAATTGTCCTTTAATCTTAGCTTTAAAGTCTTGTTGGGTCCACGTGTCCCAGTTCCCTCATGTGCGTGCGCGCCTAAAGGCCGTGTTAGGGACTGCGTTTTTGCACGCGCACATGCATGCTCAGGTGACGCGTTATGATGCGCATCATCGCACAGGCGCACCTTGTATCATGGCGCGTCTCAGCTCCCAGGGCACCCCGTGCACCCTGGTCGAGCCAGGACCCGTGCCCTATGTCACGTGCGCACCCGAGGGCCGCTCCTGGGACAGTGTACGCACTGTCGTACGCCCGGAGCCCATCCCTGGGACCTTGTCCTAGGCGCACATGGAGCAAGTCGTCCCTGGGACGCTTAGCTCGTGCAAGGTCGTCTGGACCTAGCTTGGGCGTTGTGTTCATGCAGGCCGTTTGAACGGCTTGGGAACGTCCTCCAGCCCAAAAATCCGGCTGGAAAAAGGTCAGATCTAGCATGGATCTTGGCCTGGGGGAGGTGAAACGGAGGAAAGGGAAGGAGGGGCTTACCTGGATAGCCTGGGGATGCCCTTTTCCAGGTGGTGCGGCTCCTCCTTTCCGCTTGAAAACCCTTGGCTGCTGGAAACTCGAAGAAGGGGAAAACCCCATTGCCAAGACCGGAGAGAAGAGAGGGGAGTGGGGAGACAGGAATGGCTGGCCTGACTTGGGCTTGGACATTGCTGGAAAACTCAGAAAGATGGGTTTGAGACGGGTTTCCGGTTTTGCCGGAAACACCAGTCTCAAAACGACCGAAAAAATCGTGTTTTTAGAGAGGGGGGATGGGGCTTTTTATAGCCCTGCTATGACGGTGCTGCCAATGGCGGTGTTGCCCTTGGCGGTGGCAGAATCCTCCAGAAAAATTAGGATCGAGGGTTTTTGGAGGATTCTTGAGGTTGAAGACGACAGGGGTGCCGTTATCAAAACGGCCCCCTGTGTTTTTCGTCATTTTACGTTTTTTCGTTTTACTGTTTTATTTTCAGAAATACCCCTATCTTTAAACGGCTGTAACTTCCTCATACGAACTCCGTTTTGGGTGATTTTTGAGGCGTTGGATTCCATTTTTCGAGTAGAATCTAATGGTACTAATTTTCCTAAAAAATTCCTTCATTTACTATTTTAAATAAAATCAAACATTCAACATAGTTTATTTCCTATAGACGTGCAATTTTCGTTAAAAATAGTGTAAATTGCTCTGGCATTACACATATGCATTCCCATTAAGAAGTGAAAACAGTATATTTACTAAATTCTGAATATTCAGTTCTCATCACAGTAAGGGAACTTTTTTTATTTTTTATAACAAAACTCAAAAACTCTAGTGCATCTACACCCCCCAACCTGAATAAAACATTGTCCCCAATGTTGGAAAACATAGGAGTCTATGTGAAAGTGGAGAGATGTAGCCTCTAAACCCTTGGGTTGCCTCCCAATAAGCCCTAAATTTAACATCGTCAGCCAGACATTACCTAACCTAACTTCCTAAACCTAGAGCTAACTGGGTTAGCTTTATTTGTCATAATCCTAACCCTAAGATGAAATGGCAAGAATTCTCAGCCCACTTCAGAATTTCGCGGTAATCTATATATGGCCTCCACCTTGAAATTTTAGGTGGTGATATGAATATAATACAGTAGATCACCGCAATTGTAAGAGTGGTGGAACCATATTGATGATCCCCCATCTTCAATATTTCACGGTAGTCAATATAATTGCTCTACCTCAAAAATTAAGGTGAGGGTAACTCATTGACCGCATGAACTATCGTGTATTTTCTTAGACCATATGATGACAATCAGTCCTTGTCTTGACCAAATTGAGGGATAATAATGACCATTCTATGCAATTTATCTTTTTCCTCAATGTCCCTATCATTATCCTGAACTAGGGTAATAACGTGACTCTGCCCTTCTCTAATAGGTTGTTCTTGTATTACTAGAGGCGGGGACAAGGTTTGGCTGAAACCCTGGTTATCTTCTGATGTGTACCCTACAATAGGTTGATGCATATCAACTGACTCTGCTTCTTTCTGTTTGATAAGCACAGGTACAGTAGCAATTGGGCCTATATTATCATCTGATGTTTGTTCAAATAAGGCTGTTAGGTCCCAATCAGGTACATCTTCTACATTGAAAGGCTCAATTTGAATTTCATGCTTAGGATGATCTACTCTAGCTTGCAATCTAGAAGTGTCCATTAGAGGCACAGTATCCAACAACTCAGGCATCTCCTCAATAGATGTATCTTCATCAGAGTCATACAAATAGGTGGGACACGTGTCTATAGGAAGAGGGTTGGATTTTTCTAAAGTGTTATGCTCTTCATCAATGGAAGTCTCGTCATAATCAGAATCAGGACATGACTCAAGTATATCGAAGTTGGAGATTTCTAAGAATAGTTGTAGACTTTGTGGCTCATAAGGATCATACGAAATTTCCATCTTAGTATCAAGAATAAATGACTCTATATTCCCCCTAATTTGTTTCAATTTTTCCTCAAATTCCTCCATCTCTCGTTTTATTTCCTCAGTGTAATCCTCCATCATTTGTCTTATTTCCTTATTCCCTTGTGCTATTATTTCACACATATGTTGCATTTGTTCATCTAATAGTGGTTCTTCTCGTAAAGGAAATGACTCATAGGGTTGGTATTGTTGTCACATTGGGGTGCTGAAAAAGGACTGAGCAAGCTGAACACATGATGGTTGACCCTGATATTCTGAATAATCATGGTAGACTGACCAGGGTGAGACCATTGTGGTTCTTCCTGATATTGGTAATCCTAAGACCATGGTTGTTCATGATGCTTAGCCCATCCATTGGAGTCTTGATAATTTGTCTCAAAATAAAAATTGCTAGGGTATGCGAATGCATTAAGTGCATCCACTGGCTCATGATGGTATCCATTGTATGTGGAGCTTGATGGGGGCCAGGAAGGGGTGGAATATGGATGCTTAGAATAGGGATAGTCATTATGGTATTGAGATTGTGGTGCAACTTGCTTAGAAGCTATTAGCCTAAGCAATTGACTTTCCATAATATCTAGTTGATCCATTGATGCATCTAATCTATGAAATCTATCCCCTTCTTGATAGGCTCCCTTTTTTTTTTTTTTTAAGATGAAAACTAACCTTCATGATGCAACCTAACTTCCTAGAACGATGAACAAACAAAGGACACAATATAATCCTTGAGGCTAATAAGCAACATCTTGATTTTTTTGAAATTGTATGGGAACAATACTTTTAATTAGCCTACTCTAGTGCTCCTCCTCTCCTTTAGACTTGATTATTGCTTACCAGTTAGGTTCTTCACAAGGTGGTTAATACAACCCTCGTGTAAGGATGTGTTTATACCTCACAAACGTCAACAGGAGGTGAGGGAAGAGCGAGGCTCTATTAGACAACCCTCAATAACCACAGTGCTAAAAAGCCACTGGAGTGACAATAAATTGAGTCTTAGTAAGAGGGTCCTACAAGCATGTGATAGCCTTATAGGTCTCTTCTAATTGATTTTAATTTGAATTGAAGGCTAGGGTAGCGCGCTTGAAGTGATTATCCTAGGTGGGCCAAGGAGTGGTGATAAAATTCACCCTTGATCTTATGGGGGTAGGGTGCCCTTACTAATTAATTCCACACTCCATGGCAGTTTGATCAGCATATATATCACCTTAAAGAATTAACCATGTCCTAAGATGCAAATAAAAGCGATAAACTAATGCAAAAACCTAAAAATGCAATAATTATAAGAGGATGCTTTCTATATGATTTATACTACCAAACAATGCAAATTTACTCTAAATGCAAACCCTAATCTGTGAATTTAAATGAGTGAAGAGACTTATAGTGGGATTTCTGATGAAGATCAAGTGTGGGCCACCTTATCCCACACTTGCCTTGTATTATACAACCATTTAAAATGGAAATAGAAAATGCAATTTACAAGGGTCTTTACTACAAGCTTCACTCAAAAGAAAAAATCCTAATCTAGGAAAGCAGGGAAAATTTCATGTTGACGAAGATTTACTTGCCAATTTCCTCCCCTTTCCTGTTTTCCTGAAAAAGAAAATTTAGAAATAAGTACCAATTTTAGGAAATTAGGTGGTTATGCACAAATTATATATATTTTTAATATGCACCTAAAAATGCCTAGAATGCAATTCCTAAAATTTTTTATTTTTTTGGACTTTTTTATTTTTTATTTTTTTTTGGACTTTTAATTAAATTTTATAAAAACTCCATTGCAAGTCCCCGGCAACGGCACCAAAAACTTGTTAATGTTTTTCACAAGTGCACGGGCTATTGTAGTATAGCTATGCAAATATGAGTTTAACCCACAGGGACTCGCTTTAGAATTTTTGGAGTTTTTAATAAAATTTAATTATTTAAAATTCAATCAATTGATAAAATTGAACCCAAAAAAATCTCAAACTTCAGATATAATTTATCAATGAGAATTACAGAAGTTCAACATAAGAATAATGAAAATTAACTAAAGAAACAAGAAAATTCCACTTCCCTAGACTGGTTATTATCAATTTCTTCAGATATGAGTGTATAAACTTCGATCAAACTCTATCAGAATCTTTCTGGTACTCCTGATTGATGATCCACTAGATGGCTTAGGTAGATTTCATAAATTCTAAGAGATCTGGCCTAAATAAGAATTTTGGACATTGGACGATTTAGATCACTTTCTGGGGTTCAGACTAAAGATCAGAGACATTAATCATGACAATGGATGTCCTCACCATGAATCTGTATAATTAATTTGAAATCAGAAGATAAACAGATGAGGAATTGAAGATTTTGATTGGTTAAGGCTAACCCGTTGATTGGGTTAGCCCTTAATTGATCTGTCTTGATTAATCTATTCCTAGATAAGTAGAATAAAGATAAACCAGAACCGGAATACTCAGGGACATAGATAGAAATAACTTGAGGACACAGATGGAATTAACCAGAAAGAATAGGAATGAGATTTGTTTAAATAAACAAGGGCAAAATTGGAATTTCAATGAAAATCTGGTTGTAAGAAGGAAGATGGTGGGGAAGGAGGAGAAGAGAGAAGAAGGAAAGAGGAAGAAGGAGGAGAGGAAAAGAGGGAAAGGGAGAGGAGAAGAGAGTGAGGAAAACCCAATTTGGGTTTTTCCTCCCTGGGTTGGCTGGAGCAACAGGGGCAATTCGACCATTGAAGACGTGCAAACCAGACCATCTGCTTTAGGCAGGTGGTTGGGGTTTCGACTAGTAGAGGGGTGATGCACCAGTGATGACACAGAGAGAGAGAGAGAGAGAGAGAGAGAGAGAGAGAGAGAGAGAGAGAGAGAGAGCAGGAAAGAGGGAGTGGAGAAGGAGAGGGAGAAAAGGCCAAGCCTACTTGGTGTGTCACGCACCAATGGCCAGCCAGTGGGAAACGAGATTGAGAGAGCTGGGAGAGTAAGAGAAAGAAAGAGCTAGAGAGGCGTGAGAGAGTGAGAGAAAAAAGAATCGTGGGAGAGAAAGATGTGAGAGAGAAAAGAGATAGGAGAGAGAAAGGAGATAAGAGAGAAAGAGAGATGGAGAGATAAATGGAAAGAAAAGATAAGAGAGAGGGATAAGAGACATAAGAGAGAAAGAGAGTGGGATCCACTAGAAGTCTAGACTTACTAGAACTCTGCAAGTCTTCAACTTTGCCCTGTCCTAGGACTCTTCAAAGTCTTCTTTTTCTATAAAACTTCATCATCCTCATCTGATATCCTTGATTCGATCTGGAGTGTCCACGCCTGAATTGATTAATCTGCAATGCACATGACCCAATTAAAATCATCTGAACCGTTCAGTATTCCTCTAATTAGTTGTAATGATCATCTGACCACTAAATCTTTCAATTCAATAGTTGATGACCAATTAAAGCTAAAATGAAATATTTTATGTAAAATCTTAAAATTAATGGCCTAGATGCTCTAATTGAACACTAAATTAGGGGTATTTTAGCCAAAAATGAATACGTAACAGGTGTCAGGGACAATAACTGCTGAATTTAACAATAGAGGAATCCCAAACCAAAGTGGCCAATGAAAATGCCAAACTGAAGTACCTCCACTTTTGCATGAAGGGACATACCTTTGGATGACCCAACCTGTTCATTCGATTACACCAGCTTTAGATCTTGTAAATAAAAAATTCATTATAATTGGACAGTTCTAACATCCTAGATCCTGGTTTGGTCTTCTCAGTTTAGACTCTTGTTGCACAAAGTTTGTAACCAGTCTTCATTTCCTTTGATAAAAAAAGTATAGATTTTAGATGCTAGAGTCATCCAATCCACATGCTTTTCACACAAGTAAACATCCAAAACTAGAGAAATCAGATGAATGTGTCGGATCATCCAAAATGAGGCTGCTTCATGCAAAAATGGAGGCATTTTGGCTTGGCACTTTCAGTCATCACTTTGCCTTGACACTTTCCATTTTCATATGTTATTTAGCTTTTACTTCCTGCCATGCTTATAAAGAAGTTTGATATGTCAAACAAGTTTTCTTATGCACGAACCTTTAATTTAATTAGTCTGCACCACCACATGAAGCATGCTAAACCTCGATATCAATTGCATAAAAGAAACAGCATTGACTTTTGGAATATCATATAGAAAGTGCTCAACCTTTCATTCACCAAATACTACAGCACCCATTTCTTCTCAAACCACGTTTAAGGATTATACTTGCAGATATTTCTAAGTGGATATCCATACCACTTGTTTAGAGATATTATACACAAACTAAACCTCTATGAATGAGCCAAGGCCCAATATTTAGGTTATTCCAGATGAGAAAAGGTCACACAAGATGCAATCTTAAAGTTGTTCTTTAAAGTTCTTTGCCAGATTGCTCCAAGAGTTTCTGATTCTTGTTCTGCAAGCATATTTGTTTCCCTTTATTTAATGCTTATATTGTCATTTTTCAAGATTCTCAGTTCAAATTCTGCCTAAATTTATAGTTATCCCAACGACTCTGCTGTTAATTCTTACTTGAAAACTTGTAAGTTAATCCCAACATGGTGTTATCTTATTATTATTATTATTATTATTTTATTGTTTGTATTTAGATAGTCTAAACATGGTAAAACGTTACAAACGACGTATTTCACAGGCATAACCAAATGATATGAATCTGTGAGTAAAGACCAGCTGCACTGCAAATATAACTTCTTCTTTTTTTTCTTTTAAATCACTTCCACATTTTAACTGACAGACAAAGAGGCATTAATCACTCAGAAACCTTCGTTTCCCTTATGCTACAGATACACCGTGAAAAAACACGGGGACTATGAACAAAGAAACGGTTCCCACCAACAAGACAAACCGAATTTCAAACCACTAAGCAAATATTCAGAAACAAAATAAATCAAATGCTGTTAAATACAAAGACCCATCAAAGTGAACAACCAGAACTCGTGACCCATAAGACTATAGCATAATATAGGTGAATTAGCACTACTAGGAGCTCCAATTTAAGTACCCAAAGAGGTCGAATTTAGACACAAAATAAGTCTTACCACGAAGGTTTGGTGTCCCAAACGGAATCATACTCTAGAGAAAGGTAGTTGAGGTAGCCATCCACGTCATCAACTACACCATTTTCATCCAAGAAAAGTGATTCATTGGAATCGTTTGGAATGCTTCGAAGAACAGTGGGTTTGTGACAGGAATTGGTTGAACCCAGCTTGACTGGTGGGAGTTTGGATGAGAAAATTGCATGGCCGAAATGGGTTTTCTCCGGAGAGCAATGATCTCTAGGCAAGGGAAAATTTGAGAGAGCAAGGAACGATAGAGTCCCCATTTCCAACCGGTGGGTCGCTCACAAGCAAGAAGCTATTAATATCGGGATATATATGTACCCTCTCATTGTACGTGTCAGTTGGAGTATGAATGTAGCAGGCCTTTGTGTAGTCCGGCGTCAGATCCTGGAATGTTGGTCTTCCTGCCGAGAGACTTAATCTACAACTAGACGTCGATGAATTAATAGGTAGCCTATTAATATTTTGGATGGCTGTAACTCATTCTAGGTAGAGAAGTGATATAGTGGCTTCTTATTTTTCATAAATTGGCCCCTTAATAATGTTTTGGATGGCTATAAATTCTATGCCAGCCCAATTTTATAAAGATCGAAATCGTTGAGAATGTTGCCCTATCTATGATCCAAAATTCTTAACCATTGAATAATTTTAGCCATTATTTCTTTTCTTGGGTTATAAAATGAAGAATTAAAACCTCATCTTTAGTTGCTAGTTTTGAAAACTTTCGATGTGGTTGACTTGGGCATGACTACTTATTTTCCTAGTATTCTTGATAAGAAATATGAAAATAATTCATTTTCCAAGTATTCTTGATAAGAAAATTAGAATATTCATGTTTTGATTGCAAATTAGAATATTCATATTTTGATTGTGTTAGTTGGAACTATAAGCTTCCAATTTAAGTACCAAAAAGGGTCGAATTGACACCAAACAAATCTACCATGACGGTTTGGTGTCCCAAATGGAATCACACTCAAGAGAAGGGAGTTGAGGTAGCCATCCATATCATCAAGTACTCCACTTCTATCCAAATGAAAGGGATTCGTTGGAATCATTTGAAATGCTTCGAAGAACGGGTTTGTAAGAAAATTTTGGTTGAAAGCAGGTTGGTTGAAGGGAGTTCTAATGAGAAAATTGCACCAGAAAAATGGGTTTCGTTGAAGAGTGGGAACTCTAAATAGGGAAGAAATTGAGAGAGTCAAGAACCATACATTACTACATGCTCAATGACCACATAATTTCTTTGGTATTACCAGTTTCAACCAAGCACATGAAGGCTGGGGTGAATTCTCAAGTTTTCGTTCTTGGGCGATCTTAATCCTTTGCTATGTCAATATTTTATTCATTTGTTCACCTAGAGTCATAGTGTTTAGGATCACCCACTAATAAACACATGCGGTCAAGAAGATGAGCCCTTTGGACACCCAAAAGTTTGGACCCTAATGTACTTTTGCTACGTGTAGGTCAATGTGGGCACCCACCAAGAAGTGCAAGCATTGAGAAACGGCAGCACAAGTGTACAAAGCTCTCACCTATGCTGAGACTGGGGAAGGGACGGACTTCAAGGGTCTATAGTATTCAGCCTTACCTTACATTTTTGTAAGAAAGTGACCTCAAGGTCACACGAGGCCAACTTTACCATTGCGCCAAGACTCCCCTTCTCAATGAACCTGGCTGTTAATTGCTGCTAGAAATGATCCAAATGTTGTAATTATCTCCCATGACCTTTTAAGCTCATTTATATAGGATTAGCACACATGATCATTTTAAAATATGGCAATGTGGGACTAACTCTTAGGGCCCTTTCCCCATCTAGGATTAGCTTACACAAGGTTGCCTCCAGCATATGGCCCCATATTATGCCTTAGGGATCACACATTCTCGTGTGACCACTTTGGGCAGCGGCATGCAGCTAGCCCACATCATGAAGGGAACTAGCTCTGGTATCAATAGTAACACCCTGGGCCCTAACAATGTGTCAATTGTCCTCTTTGGCCGAAGCCTCACGATTTTGCTTTAGGCTAAGTGTCATCTTGGATAAGCTCACCCATCGGTGCATAGGACCCAAAGAGGCCACTATACCCTACTGTGTACTCTAGTACACTAGAAGTATGCTTTTTCCCTACAAGGAAGGACAAAACCAAGAGGCTTTGGTCAAAGCGAACAATAAACACATTGTTGGGACTTAGGGTGTTACAATTGATATCAAAGCTAATTCCTCTCATGGTGTGAGCTAGCCGCTAGCCAAAGTGGTCACGCAAAGACGCATGTTCCCTAAGTAGAGATATGGGACTAAGTGCTGGAGACAGCCTAGGTAAGCTGATCCCAGATGAGAAAAAGACTTTAAGAGTTAGTCCCATATTGCCGGGGGGAGAGAGAGTTTGGCTAGTTTTAGTGTGTACACATTATGAGGGGTGTTTGTGGGAAGCCCATTACACTTTAGTGGGGCATAGGACTCAAAGAGGACAATATACTTTGCTGAGCACTTTGATCACAGGAGGTACACAGTTTTTCTATGAGAAAGAGCAAAACTGTAAGGCTTCGGCCAAAGCGAATAATGTACACACTATTAAAGCCCATGGTGTTATACCTTATGTGAACATGTCCAATTTTTCTTGGCTAATTATGAGTAAAAGTGTGTGGTTATGAATAATAAGACTTGCAAGGCTATTATTCCCTATATTGGAACGATTTTGGGAGGATTCCTTTGTCTAAAGGATAATGCTGGCCGTGCTCTTAAGAAAAAAAGGAATAAAAGATCAAATGGCCTTCCTTATAAGTCTAATTTTCAAACAGATGCCATCATTCCTATTTGGAAAATCCCATCCAACTGATATCCAAGCCTGCCTAGCTAGGCCCCAAATTTGAATGATATGACTTATTCATCTTGTTTGGCCTCCCATTTAGGCTATCTTCAAGATTTTATGATCATTCTACACTTCTACTACTAATTTTTCAATTAAAAAATCCAATGGTCACGTATAGAAAAGTCCAGACAACCCATAGTTATTAATGCCACTCTCTCTCTCTCTCTCTCTCTCTCTCTCTCTCTCTCTCTCTCTCAAAACTTAATAGAAACAAAACATAGTAGAAAATCTGGCTTGCATTATCCTTTGGACAACGGGATCTTTCCAAAGTCATTCCAGTGGAGAGTACAGTACAGCCTTGCAATTTTATCGTCCATAACCGCAAAAAAAATTTCACTCGTCATTGGCCGTGAAATATATACACGGGTTACAGAGGCAAATACGTGATATGACAACAAAAATTTTATGGGAAAGACTAGAGTAACGTTCAAAATTAATTGTGGTAGAGACTAGAGTATGACAAGCAGAATATGCCTTTTTCCCTTCGTTTTAAAATTATTTGCTAGGGTCGGCTTCTTACTATTTGCTTAATTAACGGACTGGATCACACTTACGTGGCATATGTAGATCCCAAAAAGTGTACTTCTTCCTCCTCGAAGGGAGATGTAGGCCTAGACATTGGGGGATCCAAACTGTGTGACCATGCAATTCTCTCTTTCTTTTCAGAATTTGCATTGGCCCATCTTAGATGGGCTATGTGCCAGGATCATCATATAATCCCAACCACTATCACTCCTTGTGGAGGAAAGTGGAGGAAGTAACAAGTTCAGGAAAACAAAAAGGTACGAGCTAAGAACCAACCGAAGGTTCAAGGTTTGGCCTAGAAGGTTTGGACAAGGCTCTCCCAAAATGAACAGTTTTGCTAAACGGATTCGCAGCCTCAGTAAGTGCCTCTCACTCAATCAATGAAAACTCTGGGCGACGTGGGTATCGTTAGATAAAAAACCAGCATGTTTTCAAGGCCATATGGCCCCAACTTTTGCATGAAGGAGAGGAGCCCCACCTTTGGCTAATCCGATTGTTCATGCAATTGCGCCGGTGGGTGTCATGTAAACAAATTGTCAAAATGATTTGCCCACTCTGACAGTTCTAAAACCGTGTTTCTGGGTGTTAGAATTTAGACCATTGTTTATGCACCCATCCGTTTGCTGCGATCAAAACTAGTGTTTCAGATGCTATCATCCAATTAATCTGCATGAGTTTTGAATAGTAAAAATCCAAAGCCACAGCAATCAGATGAACAAGTTTGATCACAACGTAATTTCTCACGGGCCCAGCTACTCCACCGTCGTAGCCACTGTGAAAGAAAGCAAAGAAGAAGAAGAAGAGCACCGACCGTTTCCTGCATCAAATTCTCCAACGACGGAACCCTCCTCGCCTCCTCCTCCCTCTACAAAACCCTCCTCATCTACTCCTGCCAAACCCTTTCCCTCATCTCCCGCCTCACCGGCCACTCCGAAGGCATCTCCTACCTCGCCTGGTCTTCCTACTCCCACTACGTCCGCTCCGCCTCCGATGACAGAACCCTCAGAATCTGGGACGCCCACAGTTCCTAATGCGTCAAAACATTAAGGGGCCATTCGGGTTTCGTTTTCTGTGTCAATTTCAATCCACAGTCCAATCTTATTGTTTCCGGGAGTTTCGATAAGACGATCCGGATTTGGGACGCGAAGACTGGCAACTTTGTTAGGATTGTGCAGAATGCGCATTCGGAACCCGTTACGAGTGTGCATTTCATAAGGGATGGCTCTTTATTGTGAGTTGAAGTCATGATGGGAGTTGAAAGATTTGGGGTGCTGATGCTGGGACTTGTTTGAAGAGATTGGTTGATGATAAGGTGCCCGCGGCTTCCTTTGCCAAAGTTTTCGTCCAATGGGGAGGTTATTCTTGTTGCGACGCTTGATGATACTATGGTAAGGTATCTTTCTTGCACTTATATTTATTGCCATTTCTGCTTGGTACTTGTTTGTACTTGATTTGTTGCAATTCGACCACGGACAATTAGATCCTTGTGTTAATTACCAATCGATCAAATAGGTACCGTATCGAGCCAATAGCATTATTTGGGTATTGGTGTGTTTAGTGAAAGGATAAATCTGTCTAAGATATATTCTAATAGCGAAGGTTACATGGTTGATTTTCATTAATTCTCTCCTAATCCCTGCTAGGTCCCAGAAATGAATTCCTGGAATCTGATTTTGCAGAAATGCTTTCTCCAGGAAAGAGAATTCTGCCGGTTCTATATAAGCGAAAATGGTAAGAATTCAAATTGAATAATCCTAGGGGACAATTGAATTCTCTCTGGTGGGGGACTGTTGTAGTTAAAAGATGGAATGTGAATTCTGCCAAAGGGGATTCGTATTCTACGTGCCCGGAAAGGCAGGACGAGTGGAAATTAATTCCCACACATAATACTTGGTTTCCAAGTGCACTCCTGAACAACAAGTTAGGTGCTGCTTGTTCTAGTGATTTTGGAAGTTGTTATTTATTTACGCTTTTGGAAAACAATTCTGGAATTTATTCAGATGAAGTAGTTTTAACACCCATGAGCTTGCAAGTATATTAATCAGAGTTGATTCCTTCTCTACCCCAAGAACACCAACCTAATATAGTCCCAGTTTGTTCTTATGATCCTACCTGTACTGCACCTAAAGGACTTGGGTAACCAAGAGAGCTTCAGGATTCCACAATCAGGGACAACAATCTTTGGACATCAATCAGCCACATGCTGGTCTTTGTACTATCAACTAGGTGGACCTTGGATAGTGAATTTCAGGTTAGGGAGTTGGTATTAAGAGAATCTGGCAAAGGAGTTGACAACTTGGAAATATCCTCTGCCAGCTTATGTAAGCGACAAAAGAGGAAAAGGTGCTCTAGTTAGAGACTCATCAGTCAGTAAAGCTTTGCCATGTAGCTAAAAAAGTCTCCCTAGTTGCTACATCAGGGAACAGGAAGAAAAAGAATCTAGGCCTATTAGTAAGGAAAGGCTATAATTGAGCTTGAGAAACTCTTCAAAGTGCTAGGTAAATTGATAGAAAGGAAAAGAATGACACATGCGATGCCTTTTCCTTAACTGTGATGCGTCTAAGGAAGTTAACTGAATTGTTAATTTGTGATGACCATCACAATACATGACTTATTCCTTTGCCACACAAACTGAAAGAAAGTATTCTAAAATATCGTTGTACCCTCATTAAGATGCTGAACACCTTACGTGGTAAGGCTTAGGTTTTCCTATGATCCATTAAGATTAAATTTAATAGAGTGATTCTCCTTTAGATAATGCGAAAGCCTCTGATTAGATTCGATGGTACAAAGACTATTTGCAGCTACTTTAGTCCCTATAAGTAAGGGCAATGTTTCCTAGTGAGTACCGTTATGGGCCGAAAGACAAGGTTCCATCAAGTCATCAATCTTGTGCTGGTAGAGTATGAGTTTGACAATTAAGCTTCCGTTGTGTGCCTTCTTACAATGGTTGAGTGATCAAACTGAATGGAGAGTCAGAGATCGCACCAAAATTAACAATCTGTACAATTCTGCTGTTAGTATGAAAATGGTTTCCGTTTATAAAGAGTGGTTCTTTGAAATCGAAAGATCATTAGTGGCTCAGTATGCCAGTGGAGAATTAGGATAAATGTAGTGCTCTTACTTGAGCTACTTACCAAACAAAGGCTCTAGACAAGTGGACCTCTAGAATGAATCCGAGTAAAATCCTTTAGGGCTTTCAGAAAGCTAATTATTGCTACCTGATCGGGACTATTAAACTTGTGTGGGCCTTGGACTGGGAATTGTGCCAAGGAAGTTGCGGGCTGTCAACTTCCAAATTGGCCGGGGTGAGGATTCTTGTCACCTCACTTGGGCTTATAACTAAAGCCAACTCACAGACATTGGTAAACTGGCTAAAGTGAGTGAACAAGGGCACAGACAATCAAACTTAATGGCTCTAACAAGCGGATATAGATTGCTGAGGAGTGGGGAGCCCTTATCTACTTCTTGTTAGCTTACTAACAAGGGTATAAATCTAATGCAAACCATAGGATATTGATTCCTAGTCTTGAGCAAGCTGGTATTCATCCTGACAATGGCAGATAGAGGCTAACTGGGAGCCTGTCGTGCAATATTAGAAGCTGAGACAAGTAAAATCCATTGCCTCTACTATTATGTTGCGACATGTTATACACTGAATTGGTGTCCTAGCTGTCATGTCATACCACCCCTAGTAAATTTTTTATCACATCGGTTCATCTTGATTGATTATTGCATCCATGATAAGAATATCCACATAATCTTAAATGTGATTGCCTGGGGCTGGCTGTCTGAAGGTGATAATTCCTTGCAAAGTTTAGTGAAGAGGGTAGTTAAATAATTAGTGATGGCTTGTGTTCAAAGAAAGTGTAATTGATTTTGAGGAGCAGAACTGAATTTCTTAAGGGTCATCTGGTGAAATTATCACTTATTTTTTTGTCAAAGCAGTGCATACTTTAGAATCTCTTTGGTATATTGATTTCCAATTTGGTCCTAGTCTATTCAAAACTTAAAGAGAAGTGCTATGAAAACCGGCTGCACAATCAAGCAAGTAGCAAAGCGACAAGGAAGCTCTCTCTCTCTCTCTCTCTCTCTCTCTCTCTCTCTCTCTCTCTCTCTCTCTCTCTCTCGTGCTACTTCATCACGACACTCATTGTGGCATGTGTATCTTGCGTGCCATTAGAGTCACAGAAAATTAAGAACTTCAGTATCACAAAAATAAGAACCCTTATGAAGAGTTCGTAGATGGCAGACCCACCATTCATTGCTATCTTCTCGTGTACGTGTTGGAAACAAAAATTAATGTATCTTTTATTATTTTGTAGGGGAGGACACCAACTTGTCATTGCATGGATAACATGCAAGCAAAGTTATCCTGTTAATTTCTTGTCCATGTTGCAGGATTTTCTTGCTGGTTTGTCATTTAGTCTTGCCCTGAGTTCCCATGTCACTTAACAATCTTTGATTACTACTTATGTTGCATGATCTAACTATTCCAGAAACATTAGAACATGCGACACTTAAAAGGTATTGTTGAGCATTACTGATGTAAAGGTTACAAATTGTGGAATTGGGAACACTAAAGTACTCGATAACCTGGAGCTATGCTGAATTGACCCGAGACGTTTGTGTAAAAATGTACAAGGATATATTGGAAACATATCAACAGAGCACCAAAGCGAGAATAGTGGATCATATAACGTTCCTTGCAAGAAAACACATTGTTGCTTCTCATAGTGCTTGTTACAGCGCGGTGCTCTGCATGGTTGTCTGTTAAGGCTTATTGCTATACAGGCTAAAGATTATTCGGCACCAAGTTCTGTTCAGATGTGACAGGCCATAACGTATATTTCTAATATCATGCTTCCTGCCCCACCACACGGTACTTCTGGAAACTCGATGTTGTATCTTAGTTTGGCTTGGCATCAGAGAGTTCTTATCTGGATTAGATGCTGAAAATTATCGCTCAAATTTCTGTTTCTCAACTTGTAGAGAGTATATGGGTAAGCTAGTTAATAATATTTGCATAAAACCTGCAATAAAAAGTGCAGCCCATGTGCATTGTGCATGAAGCTTCCGCGTATGTAAGGTCCAGGGAAGGAGTAGACCATAAGGGTCAATAGTATGCAGCCTTGCATTTTGCAAGAGACTATTTTCACCCCTTGAACCCGTGACCTTAAGGTCACACAACGACAACTCTACCGTTGCGCTAAGGCTTCCTTTCTCAGTGGTGTAACAATTTCTTTTACTTTCAATTTATGTTTTAGATGTGGTAGTTCTAACACTTCATTAACCTTCTTTAACCTTTTGTACAAACTGTGCAACTACTTAACAAGGAAGGTTTTAAAAAGTTACACTGGTCATGTCAACAGTACCGCATCACGTCCACATTTTTCGGTTACTAATGGTAAGTACATTGTCAGCAGCTAAGAAGATCACTCTGTCCACTTATGGGATCCTCATGGGAAAAACATCATTCAGAAGTTGAAAAGTCACACTGATACAGTCATCTCTATAACCTGCCACCCCACTGATAATAAAATTGCTTCTACTGGCTTGCATAAGGGTAAGACGGCGAGGATCTAGGTACAAGGTAGCACATGAACTTTGAAGCCTAAACAGTTCAAATGAGAAACTTATAAGGGGTTAGTTTCTCCGCTTGTCATGTCATCACCATCAAGACCTTATCCTAATTAGGGGTCGGCCACATGAATCTTATTCCTCTATTCCACTCTATTGAATACCATGGTTTCATTCAGTTCCAAAGTTTTTAAATCTTTCCTCACTACTCATTCAGTTCCAAACTGATTCTCCGATACACTTGTTTCATGTAGTAGCCTTTTTTCAATTAATCTTTCAAATTGATTCTCCGCTTGTCATGTAAATCTTGAATTTCTTCTTGCTGATTTATATGTAAGTTCCTTCCTGATTTGAAGCCATCTTTACAACAAGAACAACTAATAATACATAGGGGGACCGGTTGGTTGGTGATCCAAAATGTTCGTGTCTCCGGTGGCATTGTTGATAGCCTACCAAATATCTTATTCATTGGATGATTTTAGGATTCATTTGGTTAAGATTTAGCTACTGTTTGTTTTTTTAAAAAAAATCAGATGTCTGTTATTCATTTTGGACTAATACTGGTTGAGATTATCAAATTGATAAAACTTTGGAGCACTGGGCATGGCTTTGTAAGATTGGTCCAAAAGATTAGCAATTTGGATCACCAACTTTTTGGGCCCTGTAGGGACACATTTAGCTTTACAACGATTCCTGTATATACCTTTTTTCTTACTTGGGGTGACCCCTTTTATGTCTCCAACTCTTTGTGTCTCTCTATACAAAAAAGTCGTGGCTTAAGTAGTGGGGGATGATACATGCACTCTTGTCTTCTGGTAACTTCCCTCTTCATGGTAGGAGGGACGTTGATTGTTCTAAAAGGGCAAGGAAAAGGCCCAAAAGAATGTGTAGAAGTGATGAGAAGAGATTTTAAAATTTTGGAACCAAAGAACGTGGAGAAACAAGATTCATGTGGTCGACCTCTAATCGAGATGAGGTCTTGATGATGATATAGTTTTTCAAGAGCTACTTATTCAACGATAATGACCATTGATTTAGTAGCGCTTCTATTAGGTGGGACCTAGTTGCCAAATCTCCTCATTTGACAATGTAATAACCTCAATTTTTATGAATATAATTGAATTATTAAAAATTAAAAGTTCAATTTTTGAAGGTGGAATTAGAATTTTGAGTTCCAAGAGAATTTATTTTTATAAAAATAAAATCTAGGCTTAAAACTTGGATATTTATAATGTACTCAAAAAACTGATTAGAATAACTGTAAGTGCGTCAAATTCTGAGAATGTATGAAAAATTCCTATTTTTCTCTATTTTTATGAATAAAAGGATAAAATGGTAATTTTACTCATAACCGAGACCTAAGACATCAATATTTAGAATGTTCTTGGAAATCCGATTCCAACGACACTAATTTCACTCAATTCCGAGTTCAAAAGAATAAATCCTATTTTTCTCAAATTTTGAATTAAAAGGGCAAAATGATAATTTCACTTTTTAGTGGGACTCACAAAAGTTAGGTAAGCAATGAAGTCAACAATGATGCAAGTCATACATTAGCTAACACTCAGCCCAAGTGGAGGAAGTGGAATTTCCACTCTCCATTTTAATATTTGGAGTGGAATTTAGATTAAAATAGGAAATTAATTAAAAATTCCAAAATCTGCCTATAAATACCTCAGTAAAATTCCCAAAATTTTTCAAAAATGTAATACGAAGTGCCCTAGACCTCCCTGAAAAATCAGCTCTGAATTCTTCCCCCATCTCCCCTAATTCTCTCTCTCTTTCCCTGGGAGAGTGTTCCCAGACGCACCCGACAGACAACTTATGTTTGTTATCGGGGGGCATTAAGAGATGCGTCGTCCCCGTTGAACCAGGGTTTCCACCTTGGAAACCCTATTTGAATTAGCCATGGATTTTAACACATTAAAATCAAATCTCTACTGTTGGATTTGTTCGGTGTAGGATGATCTACAAAAGCCCTAAGATTTCATGATGATCCACCTTTTGGATTGGCAGAAAATTGTAAATGAAGAATAACGCCAGCAAGGTTACCATCTTCGGCATATTCTTCATCTTATTCTAGAAAATTCCATCATTGAAACCCAATATGGAATCGTTAAATCACTTCAAGACAGGAGGATCTATGTTTCCCCTATTGTCTCGACCTTCTTCGGCAACGGCGATGAGGAAATCATCACCTGTATGTCTTACCTGACGAGCTAGGGTTTTTTCAGTATTCTTTATCTTTTCTAGTGAAATTCCTTCACCGGACCAGTCTAAGTAGGCTTGAACTCGCCTCCCCTTTACATTCTGACATCTCCCATATGGTTTTTCAGCTATTCTTGATCTCCCCCAGTCGTTGATCCATTGGAAACGAGGGATTCGGCAACAGGGGTTGAGATCTCATCCTTGTTGGCTCATATACAAATTATGAGCTGTTGGATGGATTCCTGGGGCCCAAAAACCCCAAGATATGAAATCTGGGCCATTGACTATCATGGATGAAGGAGATTTGGCAAGGGGTGATCAGATGGTCCAGATCTGGACCGTCTCGCCTAACACCGGTCACCCCTCCCCGATGACGGGTAATCTCAAGTAACGCGATGCGGGCCGCCCTCTCGTTTTGTCACGTTCTGTGGATTTGATTCAAATCGTTGAATTTAGATCTAAAAAGATTGATGAATTTCTTATGTTATGTAAAATCTATTGGAATCATGAGATACATGTTTCTAATTGTATTTATGTGAAATAATTGCTAAAATCTATTGTAACAGTCTTTGATCATGTCGAAGATGATCTTGAGATGTAAATCTAATTCAATAGATGGATCCAGGACATCCAAAAACCTTAATAAGAACAATAATAGTAAAATTTATGAACAAGTGGATCAAAGAATTAGGCTGTTACAGATTGGATCAATTTGGACCCTTAAAAAAATGACTGAAATATTATTTCCTCAATTGGGAGCTTATTTTAGCTCTGATTTTAGATCCGAAAGTTTATATGAATTTCAGATGTTGTGTAAAATCTAATGGAAGTATTAGATTTATGCTTTTAATGGTATTTAATTGTGATAATCACTAAAATTCGTTCCAACAGTAATGGATCATGATCTAGATGACCTTAAAATAGAAATATGAACTCATGGATGTATTCAAGAGGTCCCAAAACCTGAAGGACCATGGTCACAGTAAAAATTCTGGATCCCTAGATCTAGTAGTTGGACAAAAACAGTAAAGATCAATATCAACAGTTAAAACTAGCCGAAATCTTAAAATCCAAATTCTAATCTCAATTTGACTCTAAATTGAGATCAGAAAGTTGGGTTGATTTCTCTTGATGAGGAAAACCCACTGAACTAATAAAATCATAAGTTTAATTCATAAAACTTTATGTTTTTAAAGAGATAATGGTACTAACATCCTTGATCTACAAGATTTGGAATGATGATCATTCAAATTATTTTGATGATGATCTAATGATGTAATGATTTGGACCATTAAAAGCAACAAAATCCTTGAAAATACATAATAACCTCCTTGATCAGATTGATCAATGATGATCAAAAACTGTGAAGTAGTATGGATGATGATCTAATGATAAGATCATGAGAAATGAATAGCTTGATGAGGCTAATTTGGGATAGATTGAGATCTATGCCCTTAATTTTGATAAAATGGCTTAAAATCTTCTTGATCAGTTAGATAAAAAAGGATCAGATCATGTGATGAGATGCATCAATGATCTAGCGATAAAAAATCACATTAAGAAAATATGTTAGATCTAAAGGAAAATGAGAGATCAAGATTTAGGCCCTTGATGGGATGAAAACCCTAGATCTAATGAATAGAAAACAAAGATGATCATGATGAATTATACATATTTACATTTGAATTATGAATATTATTGTAAATGTCTTTTATTGCTTAGTAGATATAATTGTTAAATTTATTTATTTATGCTTTAATGTTTATATTATGTAAATTATATGAAAAATATATTTAATAGATATTGATGGACATTTACAATAACCAAGGACATGAACTTAAACATAGTTAAGGGATATAGTTAGTAGGACAATATAAGGATTATTAAATCCTTCGCCCAAATTAGGAGAATAATGAACCTCCATGAATGATATTTTACATGTTCATGGATTTAAATTAAAATCAAATAGCATTAGTACTTAGGGTTTAATGCTCATAAGAACCTTATGGAAGGTTGAGCTAAGGCCACTCCAGTAAACATTGAACATTGTGGCTAAGGGGGTTATCTAATAGAGCCTCGCTCTTCCCCCCACCTTTTGGTGACATTTGTGAGGTCTAAATGCCTCCTTACATGAGGATTGAATTAACTACTCTTTGATCAGCCTGTAGCTGGTAAGTCTTAGTCAATTGGAAATAAGAGGAGCTGTTTAGACTTAGGATGAAATAAGCTATCTTCAACTAGTACAACATTAATTGGTTGAATAATGATAATAAGATCATAAAATGATAGTAAAATATCTAATCTTAATAAAAATGGTAAGTAAGATAATTAAGATCAAACAAGATCCATTAGGAGATCTTGAATGATTAAGAACAATAAGAAACATAACATCGTATTATTCTTCATATGTTGTAGATCATTAGATTAGATAATTCAAACCCTTGATAGAATATGATTCAAGAAAGAGAACTAGGATCATCCTTCTTAGGGATGATCAAACAACTGAACTTAGATCAAAGAAGAACTAGATGATAGAAGATTTAGGCCCTTGATCTTTATCAATAAGTATAAATTGTTGATCAAAAGATCTATGAAAAATCAAGATCAAAGAGATGGATATATAAAGACTTAGAGATAAAAAAATACTTAGATTTGAAAGATTAGAAGATCATTCTAACCGTTAGATCTATTGATCAATAGGATAAACACTATCTCAAGAAGATAGATTTTATGGATGATAGGAACACAAGGAAGATCTAGATCCTTTATATCAAAGGATAAGATTAGACAAATAATATAAATATGAGATTATCCAAGTTGTTTAGATAATAACAGTATGTATGTATTTACAAATTACATACATCAATCATGAAAGATTTGAAGAGATGGATCACTATATGAAGGTAGGTGAAACCTTAAGAAGGCGTCAATTTACAAGATCTATGGTCTATGGAATTGTTGTTATGCATAAAATTATAGAAAAGAATTATTATGAATGCATAAGAATGATAATATGCTTAGTTGCATTTGAAAAACAATTGATGTATATGAGATAGAAATAAATTGTTGAAATTAGATGGAATACATGATAAATACCTTGGTATCATTTATGATTACCCTTAAACTTAGAGAAGAAAATAATAATCATGGATATCATTTGTATCAAATGATTATCCTTACACATAATAACAATTTGGTATATGAATACCAAATCAAAGAAATGGGTGTCATTTACAATAAATGATTATCCCTAAATGAACATGGGTATCATTCATATTAAATGGTGATCTCTAAATTTAAGTAAGATCATATCCTTGATATAAGTATACAAAATACGAGGATGATGATATAAACAGACAAATTGTCTGATATGTACAAGAAGTACTTTATATACAAGCATGGAGGCTTGTGGTTTTGTTTTAAATAGGCATAAGCCTGGGGATGCTATGCTAGGAGAGTTAGTAGGGTTTGGCCACCCGCTCTCCGAAACTTGTGAAATTCCTTATGATATAGCATGATGAGATGCCGATACTGCCCAAGTAATGGAGTATTTTCTCAGTAGAGGCTTGATGATTTATCAACTCAGTGTGTTTGAGTGTGATTATTGATGTCTGAAATATTAACTATTTTTCATGGTTTTGGACCGTATATATACATACAATATAGTGGTGAGTGGTTTGGAATTATCATAAATTATGTGATAGAATGATCATATATGGTATGGTTCATGGAAATTGAATTATGTGATTCATATGGAATATGATGATTATGAATAATGTACTTTTGAATTATACAATTCCATATGTTTCTTGAATCCCCTACCAAGCATAGTTTGCTGAGATATTGTAAATGTTTGGATGTTTACAATATCTCATATACAGAAGGAAAAGAATGGAGGGATACGAAAATGGAATACTAAGACCATACTGTTGATCAAGACTATGTATGATTGTGAAATAATTGGATTGTATTTTTTATTTATGTATTTTGGACATCATATGTAATAAGGGGGCTGCGTATGTGAACCACTGAATTAATCCTGTAATTTTAATAAAACTAAATTTCTATGAAAATTTATGTTATATACAAAATTATGTATATGTATTGGAGTGAAATGTGGCATTCGGGTTTTCTGAAAAGAATTTCAAAGAAAATGTTTCTGCTGTTTAAGTTTTCAAAACTTTTGCAAAATTGGTCAACCACCATTTGAAGACAAATAACGAAAATGTATTTCAAAAACCCTGGCGCCACAGACAATCCTAAACCTTTGATACAAACAGTTGGTTTTTATTTTCTAAACATTTATTTGAAAGCAATAACTCAGGTAAGAGTTGAATTCTGGTGCATAGACCATCGATGGTAGATCCGACCAAATAAACAGTTTCAAGATTCTCTCTCTCTCTCTCTCTCTCTCTCTAGAGTGGATTTAAACCCACAAGCTTTTGGTCTTGGGACAAGGTAATGTTTTGATCATTAAATATAATCTTGTTTGGTGAACATGCTGAAGAGGAGAGGAGTATTTGCTCCAATTTTCATTCATGGTGAAACTATTTTTATTAATCTAAACCATTTATCATGTCAGGAATAAATAAGAATCTTGTTTGGTGAACATGCTGAAGAGGAGAGGAGTATTTGCTCCAATTTTCATTCATGGTGAAACTATTTTTATTAATCTAAACCATTTATCATGTCAGGAATAAATAAGGTAAGCTAGACATCAAATTTATGCTCATTGGATATTTTTAGCTGATGTTTACCTAGGTAAAAAATCAAAAGTATCTGTAAGTATTTCTCTCTCTCTTCTTTTTTTTATGAAGACCAGCTCGGTAAGTATTTCTACATCCTTAATGAATCAACCATTCAACAAAAAAAAAGTTGCTTGAATTTTGGTGTTTAGATAATCTAAAGGATGTGAAGAAGGATGAGCAGCTTAGATTATCCAGAGATCAGCCTAACCCATTAAAAATGAGCGCCTCCCAGGTACAAAGTAGGCACGTCAACTTCAGAATTTCCTTCTAGCATCTGCATCACCCTTTTCATGGACGGTCTAAGAGTTGGGTCCGCGTTAACACAACATAATCCCACAGCAGCCATTCTCTCAAACCTCTTGAAATCATTCAAAGCTCCTTCGTCTCCCTCCACCACATTCTGCAGCTCCCCTGCCTTCATACAGCTCAAGACCCAATCAGATATAAAGAAATCTTCATCAACCGATTCTTCGACCTTTTCCAATTCTATGTGCCTTCTACAACAAATGATCTCAAGCAGCATTACACCAAAGCTGTAAACATCCACCTTAGCGGTCACCGGTGCTCTCTTCAGCCATTCCGGTGCCATGTATCCACAAGTACCTCGGACATTGGTGTTTGTTCTTGTCTGGTCCTTCATCAGAAGTTTCGCCAAGCCGAAGTCCGAAATCTTAGCAGTGTAATGATCATCAAGTAGGACATTTTGAGGCTTTATGTCACAATGGATGATCTGGGTCTCACATTCTTCGTGCAGGTACAGCAAGCCTCTGGCAATCCCAAGAGCGATTTCTGCTCTATGCTCCCATTTGGGCTTCTCTCCGTCTCCAAAGAGGAAGCTAGATAAAGAGCCATTCTTCATCAATTCATACACCAAAATCCTGTGATTGCCTTTGTCACAGAATCCTAAAAGCCGAACCAGATTCTTGTGATGGGTTCGCCCAATGACCCTGAGCTCTGTCATGAACTCTTTCTCACCTCGATCGATCACCTTCTCAAGTCGTTTCACGGCAATCTCGATTGGCTTTCCTTCCGACACTACAACACCATGATAAACAGTACCGAAAGCTCCTCTGCCTAGTTGTTTGCCAAAGCCACCTGTTGCCTCATACAACTCTTCAAATGTGAATTCCCTCAAATTGATCCCCACAGCATTAGAAGAAGACTCGACTAATTTTTTACGGCGAACATAAAAGTAATAGCAGAAAGTAAGGACCATGAACACGAAGACAAGAAGGCTGGCTTCTATGAGTCCTGCTTTAAGAGCCCAACCTTCCTTGTCTCTAGTGTTGTTCGTATATACCTTTACAAAAGCTATTATTCCCCTTGCAGTAGTCCCCTGTAGGCCATGCAGCAGAGGCCTCCTCTTCTTCTCACAGGTTCCATTTTGTAAGACACCAACTAAGCAGAAACAGTCTTCCCTGACTGCCCTTTCACAAGTCTCTGCATCTGCACCTTCTAGCCGCTCGAGGTCTGCCTTTGCTTCATTGACAAAATCTGTATCGTCCATTCGAACTATTTCAAAATCATTTGTGGTGCCATTGGGCCCGCAACCATCTGTGGGCAAGTGTGAGTAGCATCCTTTGAAGGGGTTGCTTGGGTCTATAGGAGAGAACCCTTGTATGCATCGGCAGGTTGGCCTCTGATTGGCATCAGGAACACAGTAGCCATATTCTCCACAATAAGCAAATACTGTACAAGGATAATCAATTGCACGCCACACACTTGACCAATTCCCCGTATTTGATCCGTTGCGTTTCCAGAAGACAAATTGCTGGAAATTGCCGTAATCATCGAGTCTTGCTCGGTGGTAGTAATCGCCAAGGGGCGTAGGTACCTGTTCTTAAAGAATATTAATGAGATTTACATGAACAATATAATTATGGGAAAGGACATGGCACAATAGGGACAAACTCGAAGACTTTCTGCTGTGGGATAACATCCCTGTTTTGCTTAATATTTCACGAATTAGTTTTGAACACACAGAACCTCTTAGTATTCGTTACAATGTTTGATAAGATTTGTTTATTGATTAAGCAACTCTATTTATGTTTTCTTTTCGTGACTATTTTTCCTCACTGTAAAAACATTTTTTATGAACATTTTGGTGTTCTTTTCTTTTAACTGAAATTATTCTTTCTAATTATCTTTCACGAAATTTGACCTCCATCCTTAAACTCGTTCTTGTTCTGTTTTCATCACTTCTTTCGTCCGTCGAAATACTTAAATGTTTACTCTGGTATTTAACTAATATTATTGTTTTTTAGATCATTTCTTTATGTAAACTAGTTGTTACTGCACTTTTAGTTCAATTACTAGTAAAAGACAAGCGGATGGATGCCATGGATATGCTCTCTCATGCAAATTCAACAAACTACCATCATCATTTGTTTTGTTGAAGTAAATATATGAAAAATCATTAAACATTATAGTAACATGTGGTCTCCATTTTCGGACTGTGAGAACCCACATAATCTGACTCATAAGGATATATCCTATATGACCTATGCACATTTTCCAAATGTGTGACTATTTGGATCTTATTGATGCTGTGGTCTTTGTTTAGATTGCCCCTAAAACGGATATGGATTGCATGCTCTCTGTTTAGCTAGGACCACAATTTGGAATTCATTTCAATGTAAAAGGGCAGCTAGATAAATCAAGCATCCTACGGGTTGCTGAAATTTTAACTGTAGATTTACCTTTGTTGCAACTGTTAAAGGATGGACCAGCGTTTTGTTGTGGATGACATACATGAGTTTTGTCGTGCGGTTGAAAATCAGAGAATTGTTCTCTGAAAGGGTGCCAGTATACCAGTAAGCAGGTTCGTTATAGTGGTACGCATGAAGCACGAGATTGCCGTCATACTGTAGCATTAACCTATATCTTCCTGTCGAGTAGTTGGAAGTTCCATTGGCGTTCGAGAAAAGTGCCTGTGTTGGTCGTAAAGCTTGGCCTGGCAAGAGGGTGTCTGTTGGGGAGTCGAAGCTTTTCCATACAACAGTAGAACCGGTGTTCATCAACACGAAATTGCCGTCATCTTGCATAGATGCTGAATTTGCAGCCGTCTGGTTGTAAATCCAGAGAGTAATGGCGCCTTGAGGGTCTGTTATAGCAAGCTGACCTCCGAATGTTAGCGTAACAGTTGATCCGACTTGCACCGTATGGTTTCTGTTTGCAGACCAGACAAGTGTTTTTTCCGGGACCTTGTCAAACCAGATCCCAACGAGGAAGCTATCTGCGGTGACATTGTAGAACCCGAAGGCAAAATCACGTGAAGGAGAGAGCCAAGAGGAAGAATTTCCAGCAATCAGGTATTGTCCTAAAGTTATGTTTTGTGCTTGAATTAAGCTGGGAAGGGTAGAGACAATTACTACTAATAATGAGCGTAAAAGCCTTAGGACATCCATTGATTTACACGAAATGCTTCTGAAGGAAGCTGTTGGTTATTCATCTTCTTTAGTGGCGAGAAGGCATTATATAAAGGGCTGGCCTTGCAAGACCGGGTACAATCACGAATGTCAGTTTCCCCGCCTTATGGTCCTACGAAAAGGATTTTAGAAAAGTCCGTCCCGTATTGTGCACGGCTCTCCATCTACTAAACTTTAAGACAGGAAACTTCTTGCCTAGGGCAGCCTCAGTGTACAAAACTCCCGCCTATGTGGGGTCCGGGGAAGGGGCGGACCACAAGGACCTATAGTAGGCATCAAATTTTCATATGCTATTCATAAATCCATTTTTATCTCCAAGTTAAAAAAGTGCAGGAAAGCCTGCTAGTGCAGTGGTGCAAGAAATCTCTAATTGGCTAGCTAGGGTTGGAGGCTGTACAAGAATTACCTATTTTTGATACGGAGAGCATGATGAACAGCATACTTCTACAAATAAAAAATAAAAAAAAATCATCATGTACCAAAAAAAAGGGCGTGAACTCGTTTTTGAATTCATCGCAAATCATATATTTGCCTTGTTGATTCTTCCACCCAGGAGCTTGGTCTTTACTTTGAAATTAAGCATGGACTCCTTGATAACAAAAATCTGAGGCACATGTCCCACTTCAGCTGATTATCCATTAATTTGACAGGTACGTGAATCGTCTTTTAAGTCTCTTTCTGATGAAGTTCGTCCCCGTAATCACGCCTGAAGAATCTTGCAAAATAAGGTAAGTTAGTTAAATGTAATCTTAATATGATTAGGAGTCATAATTAGAGAAGAAAAAGCAAAGTAGGATTAGAATCCTACTAGAAAACATTTCACTGCCTCTGGCCTCTATAAATAGGACCAGAGGCAAAGTCAAAATCATCAGAACAGAATAGGTGTAATCCTTTTTCATAGTGAAGATATTCCTTTCCTCCTCTCATGAACGTAGGCTATACATACACGTAAATCCTTTTTGTGTTTTTTGTGTGATTATATTTCTGTGTGATTTGGATCTTAACGCTGTGACTAACACTTTACTGGTTTTCCCATCTTTTAAAAATTGAAGTTGCAGTTGCCGGCACTGGTTTTGATTTTATGCGCATTTGCACGTGAAGAGAAACATCATATTCTTTTGAGTTGATGGTGACTTCTCTCATTGTCATATGCAGGATTATAACATGGGTGAAACTATTCAGCCACGGGTAAATAACCCTTCAACCAACTCCTAAATGACTACAGTACCTCATACAAACGAGAGACGGAACTGTCAGTTTTTTTGGATATGCTTGACGTAATATTATAATCATAATTATCATAAGTGGGAGTTTTGGCGCAAGGGTAGAGTTGTTGTCGTGTGACCTTGAGGTCACAGGTTCAAGGTGTGAAAACCGCTTCTTGCAAAATGCAAGGTAAAGCTGCGTACTATAAACTCTTTGTAATTGGCCCCTTCTCTGAACCCTGCTTGCTTGAAAAGCTGACAATTATTTGGACATGCAGAGCATTCTCTTGTTCCATTCCCAAACGTGTCCTCAAAGCCACTCGCAATTTTTTTTCGCCGCTCAGCAATCATATCTGAATATGCCTGTAAAGACGGAAGGAACTGAACTAACAGCACAAACACTGTATTGTACTTCCAATAGATAAACTGAAATACCAAGCAAAAACAGATGCAATTGCAACTTATGCAATCTTAAGAATAGAGGCATCAACGTTTAATCATTATAAAGAAATAACAATTAAGACTCGTTTTAACAGGTACTGACCGAATAGACTAGGCATTTATCAGTACACTTTCAAGATTCACACACAGACTTGGCCCCCCTACACTGGTTAACTCATTCCTTCAAGGTTGTAACATTTTGGTCAATAGCCGCGGCTGCCCTTTCTACTAGTTGAATCTTCCAAAAGGAATGTAATTGTTCCATGAAAACATTCATAAAAGACACAATGCAGGGAGTTCCTCTAGAGAAATGTGAGACTGAGTTGAAGATACAATAACTAGAACTGAACTCAAGCTCTAGAAGTTGCACCTTACTTTCAAGTTGAATATTGAAACGGAAAGCTTCCTCAAAAACTGTAGCAGGACCTAATTTGGAGCTAGGGGCTTGCTACAAGAGCAATGGCTAAAAGAAACTGGAGAGCAGATCTAGATTCCTCAGTAAAAAGAAAATTGTGCACCAATTATTGCTAGAGACTGCCCAATCGTGCAACAATCTGACAATTATTGCAGTCTCCTACCATTATAGTATGATCCTAGCCAGTTAATCTATCAAATGTTACTCGGACATCTGCGAAGCTAAACTAGTAATTTTTCCGAGGTATCTTACAGATATATAACAATATTGCTTCATCAAGATTCAGATTCATGTGAATCACTTCATCATAATATATACAATCCGGGTTTCCTTGTGAGTCAAAATCTATAAAAAGAAACTATTTGTGCCAGAATAGGACTAAAGGGGCAGCCCCGGTGCACAAAGCTCCTGCCTATGCAGGGTTCAGATAAGGGGCAGACTACAAGGGCTTATAATAAGCAGCATTACTTTGTATTTTGCAAGAGACTCTGTCCACGCCTTAAACCCGCGAGGGTCCCCTTCTTCTGCTAAAATAGGACTGAAAGTTTGAAATGAAGAGGCACTTTGAGGAAGATGTATCAGTCTCTAAAGTAATAGTAGTGTAACGAGCATCCAATAATTAATACCTCTTTAAAATACATGGCCGGCAATTGAACTCGTAGGAGACAAAGTTGAAACATATAGTACTAAGAAAAATACTCTAAGACAAACATGTGCGAGGATATTTTGAGAAAGAGATGCTCTTACTTGACTTTCACAAACTATACTAACCATTGATTCGTTTAGTCGTTTATGAACAGATACATTAACCTCCGTAGCTCTAGTCCACAATCAAACGCTCTAAACCAATGCAAACATAATTTTCAATGTAAGTAGACATCAAAGCCGTCCAATATTGACTGCTTCTTTGTAATGTAGTGGATCCATCACAATCAATAACCATCCAATCATGATCTCATGGTCATGAGCACATCAAGATGTAATCAAGTGTTCCCTCAGTTATGTTTGACTTGGAAACTTTGTATTTTTGGGATGCTTGCAAGTTCATCAATACTATAGATGGATGATACTGAAATGACCAGGCAACATTCAAAAGAAAATAATGAAATGACCAGGCAGCAGCCGACGTACATCGAATTTTAGAATCTTATCATCTAGAACAGACAGATATGGACAACCACTAGCTCGGACTAATCAGAGTCTTTGTTGGAACTTCTAATAGGCAATTTAGCCTGGGAACTATAGTCTCTTGCAAAAATGCAAATAAGACTGCAAACTATAGACCCTTTGGCCAGACCCGTGTATGCACCTGGCTGCCATACCAGGCATTTAAGATATGAAAATAAGGAAAACCCATACGGCAACTTTGATAGAGCCAGTCTGCTTGTCCAAATGAACAACATGGTTATGGTTCCTAGCACAGTCACCATCCTCACCACTAGGCACACCTCCAAATGGATCTCCCTTAGTGCAAAGCCTTCAAATCCATTAGTAAACCACAGCCCTTGCCAACCAATAATTGGGATAAGTCCTTGGGGTACAAAGTTGATGCACTTGTGGTTTTTTAAAATTAGCATGCGAATTATTTTCCTCTTTTGGGGTGGTTAAATATGTTGCAAACCATTGTTTCTCGAAAGCATTATTCTGAACGTGCAGATATCAGTACTCAAAATCAAATATTACAGTTGGTCCTTTATCTTATATAATACCAAATTACAAACTATTGAATATCAAAGAAATGCACACTTCATATTCCCAATTATACTTCAAACCACCAGAGTTGAGATCAGTCGCCTGAGGCTGGTAATTTCACGATTTACTACCTAAATTAGCTTGTCATAAGAAATTTTCAAAGCAGTTTAAAGGTTCTTAAGTTGGCACAACTTCGAACAATAAAGGAAATCATACTTCCAACTCTTTCACTGACGAAAATTTATGTGGAGGTACAGAATCGGAAGTATGAGGAAGTTTCTGCATGATCAGAGGCATTTCAGAAACGTCCTACAAGATCACATAACATATGGAACATTATGCAACTCTAAAGTTCCCCCATTTCAGACTACTGTCCAATTGTTTCCAATATTGATAGCATGACTCCCAGGACAGCCATCAATAGGCAAAAGAATCATGCAGCTAGTGCATATGAGAGCACATGCCACAATCAATATCAAGTAACATCCTCTCAGGAAGTATCAGACAGAAAATGTAGAAGAATTAGCAATCTATCCCACAGCATAAATCATGGATGTGACCCAAGACAACTCAGATCAGAGACAATACTTGCTTGAAGCTTAAAGTCAAGACTAGAGACTTATTACCATCCATAGAATATCCTTTAATGAATAACGAATTTTTGTTTGTAACACAAGGTTGGGTCCAGAAATTCTCAAAAAAGATTAAGCTCGGAGACTCAGATATGAAAAGCTTTTTATTTGTGGTCTTTGTCTAATTACTAACCACAGGCACAGGGGAAACAATTAACGCACTGGACTGTAAGTAACAGCAAAGAATAAAGAACTAATGAACGAACTGGATGTTGCCCAAATAGATAGCATAGATTTAGGATTGAATGACTGCAACATGATCCACTGGCTTGATAATTAAACTCTGTAAATCAAGAAGTTAAATATAAGCAACTCAAGTTAGACAAGAGGGTAATACTTACACACATAACTGGTTCCCATAAGCTAGCAATTGTGAGAGCATTATGGTTATCTGCACAAAACAAGTGTCATCAATAACTATTACATAGAAAAGCTCCCAACTCATCAAACACCAAAATGTTTTAGGGTTGGGAAAAGAAGAAAACTATCACACAAAAACAGCAAGCGAAATTGATACGGTGCTGAAGTTGTATAGACACAAGGGCGGAAAATGAAGATTCAAAGCCTTTTAATTGCTTTTTGGAATTATTTAGAAAGTTGGAGTGTCTTTTTATTTCTAAAGTCAGTTGAGTTTTTAGGAAGTTTCTGTTAATTTACAAGCCTTTCAATTTAAGGGAGGTTCACTGATTGAATTCCAGAGATTTTCTCCTAAGCTTTGCTTTAGCGTCTTGGGTATTGACTCTCTAGACCTTTCTCAACATCAGTATAATATATTACCGGAACATGACATGTGTCTCCATGAATGGCAATACTTTACACATTCTGAACATAATAGATGTTTTAAATGTCATAGGTATCCAATATTACAACATCAAGCTACATGTAGAGGATGTAGAAAGTTAATTTGTAGATGGTGTTTAGAAAAACATTATGAAGAAATAATGCCACAACCTGAACCAAAATCAAAATCAGAACAGAAAACCCAAACAAACGTAGTTAATGAATACCTGATAGAAAGAATCAAACAGTTAGAATTAGAAAACAAAAGGATAACAGAACTGGAAAACGAAATAAATAGATTAAAAGAAGAACTTAAAAATCACAAAGATAAAAGAAAACAAGTAGCACAAGAACATTATAACCCACAAGAACACTTAAAACCACCACAGTTAAGTTTTATAAAACCAAATGAACTAACATGTTATGAGAACATAGAAGACATAGAAGAAACCCTTCAAACTGCAGATTACTTATTCACCTCAACAAGAGTTATTGAAAATGGACTAATAAACTTAAAATGTGTTAGAATTTGAATATTCTTATAAGATAGACTTAACATGTATAATAGACACAGGATCAACTAGGTGTCATATAGCAGCACATAAGGTACCCAAAAAGTATAGAGAAGATATAGAAACTGAAAGATATACCATACAACTAGGAGGAAGAAGAGTATGAATATTTTAAAAACTCAAAAATTGTATGATAAGATTTAAAGATCAAAGGTATCATCTCCCTACAACATGGATAAAGGAGATGCCAGAAGATTGTGAAACTCAACTCATTATAGGAATGAACTTAATAAGAGGACTCCAAGGAGGAATGTTCTTTCATGATAAAAAACTTACCTTATTCAAAAGGGGAGACACTCTTACTACAATAACATATAATGAAAAGAGTTATAATTTAGAAGAAAATGTAGAAATAGATGATGAATTTGAATATGAATATGAACATGATGATATTAATGATTCAGAAAATTATAACATAAATATGTTAGAACAAACTTATTCAACAAAAATAAATGAAATATTAACATACTTAGATAAATTAGCAATCATAGGAGATAATCCAACAAAATATTGGAATAAGAATAAAATAAAATGTCGCTTAGAAATCATAAATGAAAGTATGGTAATAAAAGTAAAACCACCAGTAATAACATGTAACGACCTGAGGGCCCCACACACAACCATATTGTACGCTCTAGAGACTGGGGCCCATAACACCCAGCCCCCACACAGTTTTGTTCTTCCTCGGTGGGGGAAAAGGCCTGGTTGTATGGTAAGTCCTCTGAACCTTTATCAACAGTCCAGGAACTCTCCTCTTAGCGATGTGGTAGGCTTCTAGGCATGTGAGGCGCTGAGAGTTAGTCCCACATCGCTAAGGGGAGAGTTCCTGGACTGTTGATAAAGGTTCAGAGGACTTACCATACAACCATGCCTTTTCCCCCACAGGGGAAGAACAAAACTGTGCGGGGGCTGGGTGTTATGGGCCCCAGTCTCTAGAGCGGACAATATGGTTGTGTGTGGGGCTCTCAAGTCGTTACAATGGTATCAGAGCGGGGACCCTGACCCGGTGTGGGTGGCTAACTACACGTGGGCGCTCGCATGTGACACGCGGGGACACGTGTCCCCTAAGGGGGAGACGGCTAACCTTGGCCGATGAGGGCGGGCCAAAAGGTGCGGTCATTGAGGCTGGCAAGCTTCTAGGCAAGGTGAGGCGCTGAGAGTTAGTCCCACATCGCTAAGGGGAGAATTCTTGAACTGTTGATAAAGGTTCAAAGGACTTACCATACAACCAGGCCTTTTCCCCCACGGGAGAAGAACAAAACTGTGCGGGGGCTGGGTGTTATGGGCCCCAATCTCCAGAGCTGACAATATGGTTGTGTGTGGGGCTCTCAGGTCGTTACAATGGTATCAGAGCGGGGACCTTGACCCGGTGTGGGTGGCTAACTGCACATGGGCGCTGGCATGTGACACGCGGGGACGTGTGTCCCCTAAGGGGGAGAGGGCTAACCTTGGCCAATGATGACAGGCTAATGAGGGCGGGCCAAAAGGCACGGTCGCTGAGGCTGGCAAGCTTCTAGGCAAGTTGAGAAGCTGAGAGTTAGTCCCACATCGCTAAGGGGAGAGTTCATGGACTGTTGATAAATGTTCAGAGGACTTACCATACAACCAGGCCTTTTCCCCCACGGGGGAAGAACAAAACCGTGCGAGGGCTGGGCGTTATGGGCCCCAGTTTCCAGAGCGGACAATATAGTTGTGTGTGGAGCCCTCAAGTTGTTACATAACACCAGCAGACGGAAAGGAATATGAAATGCATATTAAAGAATTACTAAATCTTAAAGTCATAAGAAAATCTATAAGTCCCCATAGAACAGCAGTTGTTAGAAAACATTTTGAAATAGTTAGGGGAAAATCAAGGATGGTAATGGATTACTAAAGACTTAATATCAATACTAAGGATGATTCCTATCCTATCCCAGATAAAGATTATCTAATAAGAAAAATAGCAAATAGCAAAATATATAGCAAATTTGACCTAAAAAGTGGATTTTGGCAAGTAGCTATGGCAGATAAAAGTATCCCGTGGACAGCATTCACAGTACCTAATGGACACTACAAATGGTTAGTCATGCCTTTTGGATTAAAGAATGCACCTTCTATATTTCAAAGAAAAATGGATACAATATTTAATGTTTATAGTTCATTTATAGTAACCTATATTGATGATATACTAATATATAGTAGTGATGAAAAATCCCGTTATGAACATCTCATGCAATTCTTTAAATTATGCAAAGAACATGGGTTAGTTTTATCAAAAACACAAATGAAAATAGCTTATCCTAAAATTAAATTCTTAGGAATAATTATAGGAGAAGGCAGAATAGAATTACAACCACACATAGCCAATCTATATTAAAAATGCCTGACTACCTTTCAACAATAGAAGAACTTAGATCATTTTTAGGAAAACTTAATTATGCTAGAAACTTTATACCAAACCTTAGTAAAATAGCAGGACCATTATTCAGTAAACTTAGAAAAGGAGCAGCTAAAAGAGTAATACAGAAGATGTAAAATTAGTTCAAAACCTAAAATCTATAGTAGCAAAATTAGAACCATTATCTTTTCCAAGTGATAAAGATTACCTTATAATAGAAACAGACCCTTGCTTAGAAGGATAGGGAGCAATTTTAAAATACAAAGAGAATGAAAATCTACCTAAGAGCCAAGAAAAGATAGCAAGATATGCATCTGGAAGATATAAGACAAACATCTCCAACATAGATGCTGAAATTATGGCTTGTATTTATGCTTTAGAAAAATTTAGAATATTTGTTATCTCTAAGAAAGAGTTTACATTACGAAAAGATTGCCAAGCCATTGTTACATTTTACAATAAGCAGAATTCTAACAAGCTCTCTCTTAACAGGTGGATAAAGTTTACAGATTATATAGTAGGACATGGTTACAAAGTCAAATTAGAACATATAAAAGGGAAGTCCAACATTCATGCCAACAAGCTCAGTAGAATGCTGATAGGATAATTGCATTAGATAGGAGCATGGTAGTGTAAAGTAGAATAGATCAATTGCATTGCTAACAATATTATATTTATTTGGTGTTTCTTTACAGCTTCCAATAATGAATCCGAATCAGAAGTTCCAATACTCTGACATTTACTTACCTACTTATGATCAGAGAAGCTCATTTGCATATCATCCCTCTTACCCATGTAACCTTAGTCCAAGACAAAAATGCATTTTAGATAACTTATTGAACGAAAGAAAGCATTCATCTCACTTGCATGTTGCCCTTAAGGCACTCATTTCAGAAATGCATTCAAACCAAACCCAGATTGATAACCTCAATCACCAACTTGCATCTTGTTATCAAACCATAGATAAATTAAGGGACAGTAAAGTCCAAATCCAATTGCATATTTCACAATTAGAAGTTCAGAAGCAAAAATTAGAAATTGCATCTCTTAGGAGACAATTGGATTCCAAGTGCATTTCACAACCCAACATTGAATCTCAAATTGCATACCCTAGATCATTATTATCTGCATTACCACAGGATGTTAGGATGAAAATACAGACAAATAAAAGCACAAAAGGAAGAGAGGAAGCTAATATGGCTTCAGTCGCTGTTCAGAATTATGTCACATGCACCTCCAGGAAGATATCCAGGTGTACATTTCACATGGGAAGTAATGAACAATGAGAATATCCAGAATGGAATACAATGTACGCATGATTTTCCTTGTTTCTGCAAGAGCAAATATGGCATCTGTCTCATAGGATTCGAATTGGATTACTATGAAGTACAGAAATTTGAATTTTAAGGGGAAGAGATTGAACTGACTCCTCAACTTGCTATGGAATACGGATTATTGTTTAGAATCATCATCATCATTGATCCATTAGTTGCTGAACCTTATCTCGGAAGAAAATTAGTTCAATTAACAAGGATAGCATTATCAGGGAAGGACTTCATAGAATTATTATTTGAATCGAAGCCTCCAGAATGGACCACAAAAGGACAGTATTTTCCAGCATTACACATCATCAGCGCTCGTTTCTTCCAATTGGACCAGTATCCTCACATTGATTATGACATTATCCCTGTACCTCATCTCAGTACTATTGAAGAAGAAGTAAAAGAATGGAGAAGGGACAGGATTAGTTTGATCAAGAATTTCAAAGATATCCGAGGATTGCAATTAGTAGCAGAGGACCAAATTCAGAAGATATATGCCAGTCCAAGTTATATTAAGCAAATTCCGATGAACTTGAAGACTGAAGAAGACTGTCCAGAGATTGACAGGACAGCACATGCTTTATATTATGAAAATTTTCCTATGGAAGAAAATGAGGAAGAAGACCAGGAGTGGCCTCATCATGATGACAACAAATATGAACCATAAGACGAAGAACTCCATAACCTGGAGAATATGCTAGAAGGATAAAGATATTTCTGTCGTGCTACACACCCAAGGACACACGTACATGTCGTGTGACAGAAAGATTCTTTTAATGTCGCTACTTTATGTCAGTGTCACTTAGTCGTCAGTCTATGTAGCATCAATGTATCTTGCTCTGCAAACCAGACCAAACACTATCACCTTATCACAAAGGAATCTGACCTTTATCACTTTACACCTAAGCCATTCCTTTTTGAAACCACTTTATTCCTTAAACCAGAACCACTCATTGCCCTCGCCCGATTCTTATATAAGGACTTTTCTCATTGATAGGGCAATATAGACCGTACATGTGTAATAATCTTAGCCATCCATTAAGGAGGTAAAAAGGGGATGAACTCCTATAAATAGAAGAGTTCCCTCATTTGTAAGACATCTTGTAAGGAAATATTGAGCTTAGAAGCTAATACTATTAAGGTGTAAGCTATTTTGAGTCATAAGAATAAGTTGTTATCAGCCTTTAGTTCTCTCCCTTTATTTTCTCATAATTTTTTCATATTTTCTTGTGAACTTCCGCAATTCAGGCTGCACTTAGCCTTGGTACCTTGAGTGCATTGCAAGACTAAGTGCCACACTGGAGTCTGAAAGCCTGAGCCCGTGACAAATGGTATCAGAGCAGGTTTGATAGGGTTGGTAGCTGAGCGAGATTGAGCGAAGTTGGTTTCAAAGCAAGGTTAGCAATAAAGGTTTACGAAGATGGAGGCAATTGCGTGTGGCATCTCCACTCGGCTAGAGGAAGTGCACCCAAAGTCTGGGTACCTTCAAGCTGTGACAAAAGAGCTCAAGGGCGAGGGGGAGATGGATTGCACTCCATAAGGAAGGTAAGCCTTCATAGAATACCTGAGATTAACATTTTGAATCCAATGAGCTATACTAGTAGATGAAAAGTTACTACCCCCATCAAGGCCATGCTACTTTTGTGATGGACCTCACCTTATGCGAGATTGTCCAACGAGAAAGACCTTACACAACACGGCATTACACAAGGAAGAAAAGGAGGAAGAGCCAGAGGATGTAGCTCAATCAGGTGCGCCACTTAATTGCACAACAATAATTGAAACAACCATAGACAACAATGGTGTTACCTCACAAGAGAGCACAAAGGAAGATGTGCCACAATGGGAAGAAGTTGCATAAGCGGAGAGACGGTGCAACTAGGTTCCATGAGTATGTCGATGTCTAAAAAAACTCTGGAGAAGTTAGAAGCTTAAAGGATGTTGCCACACATGAAAAAGTGTCTAGGTTGGAAGGTTTAGAAATAACAATGGACTCCATGTTGAGTGTGGATATGGCACAGCTAGGCTTACCAAGCTTAGGTGCTGTGAGGTTGCTTGGGCCTTATGAGTCCCAGAAGGAGATGGTGATCAACAAGAGTGTTGACACAAAGGAGGGTGTGCCACAACAGGAAGACTCCAGAATGGACGAATCCAAGCAAAATCGTGAAGGAAGCACAATGGTTGGTAACTACTACATTCACGTGCAAGAGGCACATCATCAAGGGATGGCTGCATTAAGACTTAAAGAGCTCTTTGGATCACATTTGCGCAAGGGTGCACATGAGGACAAGGCCATCCACGACTTGATGATGATCCTTGTAGAGCACAAGAGTGGCTAGACATCAATGTGCAAAGAGATAAGCAAGGCAGGAGACCTTACAAGGATCACCGCACCACCTAGAACATGTGAAGGGCTCACACAGCTCGTGCAAGGGATTAAAGTTTGTAACACCATCGAAGATGTGTCGACGAGGACATCGACGTTATAAGGTGGGGGGGAACGTCACAAACTTGCATAGCAAGGCCCGCGACCAATGCCTGCAGACTTCAAAGGAGACCTACTTAGCTCATGGACTTAACTTAAGAGACTTAGGTCCATCAATTTGTAGAGGAAGATCCATAATCTAGAAGGCCCGGATTCTAGAATTATCCTTATAAATATCTACAATCTAGAATGTTGTAGACTTTAGATATTTTGTAAGAATGTTCCAGAGGCAATATAGACCGTGCATGTGTAATGATCTTAGCCCTCCATTGAGGAGGTGAAAAGGGGGTAAACTCCTATAAATAGAGGAGCTCCCTCATTTGTCAGGCATCTTGTAAGGAAGCATTTAGCTTAGAAGCTAATGCCATTAAAGTGTAAGCTATTTTGAGTCATAAGAGTAAGTTGTTATCAACCTCTAATTCTCTTCCTTTATTTCCTCATAATCTTCCCATATTTTCTTGTAAGCTTCCGCAATTCAGGTTGAAATTAGCCTTAGTGCCTTGAGTGCATTGCAAGACTAAGTGCTGCACGGGAGTCTCAAAGTCTGAGTCCGGTTAATGGTTATAGATATCCATATCAAAAGATGGAAGAAAAGAAATGAACTTAATAGATATCCAAAAATTAAGTGGTGGAACTTAAGAGGAGAGAAAATAACCTCATTCACAAATAAGTTCATGGTAGAAGGAAATTGGAACTATGAAACAGAAGTAAATACCATGTGGATTAATATTGTTGAGTCCATTAAGAAAGTGGAAAAGCTATCTTATGAGTATCTAAAGGTAAAAAGCAATTAGTAAAGGAAACATTGTAGTGGAGTGAAACAGTGCAAAAAGTTATTAAAGAAAAACGGATGTGTTTTAAAGCATGGCAAAAGACTAGAAACAATGAAAACTATCAACAATATAAGAATGCTAAAAAGGTTGCTAAGAGAATAGTAAGTGAGGCTAAACTTAAAGCATATGATGAGCTCTATAATAGACTAGGAACAAGAAAAGGTGCGAAAGATGTGTTTAAACTTGTAAAAGTAAGAGAACAGAAGGGTAAGGACTTAGCTTGTGTTAGGTGCATTAGAAGTGATGGTCAAAGGGTATTAGTCAAAGATGATGAGATCAAACAAAGGTGGGAAACATACTTTCAAAAATTGTTAAATGACAATGGCTCTGAGAATATAGGGATTGAAAATACTATAAATCTAAATAACATTGGATATTATAGATATGAACGTAGGATTAGAATACCTAAAGTGAAAAAGGCCTTGAAAAAGATGAAATCAGGAAAGGCCATGGGGCCTAATGGTATACCAATAGAGGTTTGGAAGCATATGGGAGATATTAGGGTAGTTTGGTTGACTAAGTTGTTTAACAAGATTATAAAATCAAAGAAAATGCCTGATGAGTGAAGGAAAAGCTCTATTATACCAATTTATAAGAATAAAAGAGACATACAAAGCTGCACTAATTATCGAGGAATCAAACTTATGAGCCACACTATGAAACTTTTTGAAAGAGTGATTGAGAAGAGGTTACTACATGAAACAAGTGTATCGAAGAATCAGTTTGGTTTCATGCCTTGGAGGTCTACCATGAAAGCTATTTTCTTACCAAGACAATTAGTAGAGAAATATAAGGAGAGGAGAAAAGACCTCCACATGCTCTTTATCGACTTAGAAAAAGCTTATGATAGAGTCCCTAGAGAGTTAATATGGAGGGTGTTGGGTGATAAAGGGGTTTCATAGGGGTATATAGACATAATTAAAGATATATATCAGGGAGCGGTAACAAATGTTAAGACCACTAGTGGTGAGACTGGTGATTTTCTTGTCACTGTAGGATTGCACCAAGGATCGACATTGAGCCCATACCTTTTTACATTGGTTATGAATGAGTTAACAAAAAATCTGCACGAGGAGATTCCCTAGTGCCTGTTACTGGCAGATGATATAGTCTTACTTGATGAGACAAGAGAGGGTGTAAACATAAAGCTAGAGTTATGAAGAGAAGCATTAGAATCTAAAGGATTTAAAATTAGCCGAACTAAGACAGAATATATGGAATGTAATTTTAGCAAGGAGAGGAGTAGGAGTGAAACACCAATCAAGATTGATAACCAAGAAGTCCCAGTAAAAGACCACTTTCGGTACTTAGGATCAATGATTTATGAGGGTGGAGATCTTGAGAGGGAGGTTACCCAGAGAATCCAAGCAGGTTGGAACAAATGGAAATGTGCATCTAGAGTTTTGTGTGATCGGCGGGTGCCGCTCAAACTAAAAGGAAAATTCTATAGGATAGCCATAAGGCTAGCCATGCTCTATGGATCAGAGTATTGGGCAGTTAAGGAACATCATGCTCATAGGATGAGCGTAAAAATGAGGATGTTGAGAAGGATGAGTGGTAAGACGAGAAAGGATAGAATTAGAAATGAAAATATTAGAAGAAATTTAAGGGTAGCACCAATTGGTAACAAGGTGAGGGAGATTAGACTTAGATGGTTTGGACATGTTCAAAAGAGACCAACAGGGCATTAGTTAGAAGGAGTGAGGCAATAGAAGTAGAAGGTTCTAAAAGGGCAAGGGGAAGCCTAAAAGAACGTGGATAGAAGTGGTGAGGAAAGATTTAAAAACTTTGAAACTAAATGAAGCCATGGTACTTAATAGAGAGGAATGTAGGAATAAGATTCATGTGGCCAACCCCTAATTGGGATAAGGTCTTGATGATGATGATGCATTTTCTCAAATATTTTTTCACATAATTTCCAAGGCAAGAAGTGAAGCAGGAAAAAAGATTGTTAGGAGGGTGGAAGTCTAAAAAGCGAAACAAGCCTAAAAGAATTACACAAAATCACAAAGAAGTTCAAGGAAAAATATGAAATCTCTGCACTGAGGTTGCAAGTCAGAGTCTTGCTAGGTTCATTTAGCATTTCAAAACAAACTAAATACAAAATAAGGCAAAAAAGAATCATTCCCCAAAATTTTCCTCCCCACAGAGCAGTTTGGTGAAGTGATTTCCCCATTTCAAGGAAGCAAGAAGTTTCCTTACTTCTCAAGAACTTCCAGCAACTGTGGTTTTATGCTTTCCATTGTTTTATTCCTCTCATTTTTTTACCTTTATCTGGAAGTTGGTAGGTGAGCTGAATTGAACTTGCAAACTATAGATGGGAATGAGGCACCTAACAACTGGTTTAGTTATACAACAATTGTATCAATGTATCATGTACTTTTATGCCAAAATACTGTATAAATTGTTACATTCTTCTTACTTCCTAATCTTGTCTGTCTTTAGAAATTATCTGTTCCCATATCTCGGAAAACCAACGGAAAAAAAAAATTATAGTCTGCTTTGTTGTCTTGAACATTGAATATGGTTTTCTGCAAAGCATCTTATTTTTGCAATGACGTCTGAAATTGATTTTTTTTTTTTTTTTCCAGATTCATTTCTGTTATAGTGTTGGTTAGAACCCCTTAATTCCTTGGCTTTGGATTTAAAACCTGTTGTTTTATATTAGGGGAGAAAGGGAGCTTGGCGCAACAGTAGAGTTGTTGTTGTGTGATATTGAGGTCATGGGTTCAAGGCGTGGAAACAGCCTCTTGCAAAATGCAAGGTAAGGCGCATACTATAGACCCTTGTGGTCCATCCCTTCCCAGACTCCGCATACACAGGAGCTTCATGCACCCGGCTGGCCCTTTCCTATTTCATATTGGGGACTAGGTAGCATATACAAGGAAATCATCTATTAATTAGGAAATATATACTTTACTTTAGAAATTGATTTTATGATCATCTGAGTAGGCAGATAATAGTTCAAAACTGATTGTTGTGCGGGTCGATCAGGAAGCAGATTTCACACATTAAAAGTACAGGTGGCCCAGAACCACAATGCTGTCTCTAAACCACACCCTATGTATGCCATGCACACAGTGTTTCTCCACTGGATGATCCTAATGCACTAATTTCTGTTTGCAAAAGGATAACACAGATTAAATGCATCATATGCTCTTTTCTGTCCCTTTACCCTTTTCTTCTTCTCAAAATCAATACAAGTCTTTGAAAAATAAAGTTAAATAATATCGCAGGGAAAGTAGCATGTTTTATTCTTTAACTAAAATTAGTTTATCACAACCAGATTGCCGTCTATCCTATTTTCTATGAGGTGCATCAGGTTGGATATCTGATAGGAAATCATCAAACTACCTGCTTCAGATACAGAGTTCTCATTCATATACCAAGACTTCTGCTACTCGGCATAGCCAAATAGCTATATAAGAAGCTTATCCAGGTAGAAAACGATCATCAACAATGAAACAGAATATCTGCTAAGAAATGAACTACTGTATGATCAAAGATCATATTCACTACAATTTGTGAAAGTAACAAAAGTGAATGCTTACCTTTTTATACAAAATCATGCCATGAATATTCTATCCCATTGAGATGAACTATGGTCCTGGTCGGTGATACTAGCGGCTTGATCTGCATAACCAAATTGATCAAAATTTCAATACAGAGGTATACATTATGACACTGCATATGGAAAATTTAGTAAGATATAGTATCCCACGTTCCTGGAGAAAATAGGCAAATGAAAACTTGCAACCCGGCACCACAAACCAGAAGATAAAATACCTGCAATAGAAGAGCATTAGCCATAAAATCTCATTTGGTACATATAGTAGTTCATTTTCACATGAGAATATGTGATCATTTAGTTAGCACATGTCAAGGTCCTAATATGAAGGGAAGCTTTGATGCAACGGTAGAGTTGTCATCGTGTGACCGGGAGGTCACGGGTTCAAGGCGTAGAAACAGCCTCTTGCAAAAATACAAGGCAAGGCAGCATACTATAGACCCTTTGTGCTCAGCCCCTTCTCCAGGCCATGCATATGCAGGAGCTTCGTGCACCAGGCTGCCCTTTTTATATCAAGGTCCCAATATGCAAGAAAGGAAGAAAGACTGGTGTTACCGAAAAGCAATATAAATCATTAACGTCAATGGTGAGTAGAAACTTTCCGGTATCTAACAGTTTCAATAGTATGAATGGCTGTCAAATATGGTGCAGAAACTGAAAAAAAAATTGCGTGGAAAGGGAACTTAAGGCCAAACCACTTAATTTTGAGATACTTGGTACTACTGCCATGGATCCTTTTGAAGCTCCAGTTTCTTAAGATAAGATTAAAGAGGTAACGTCTGCTATGGATAAAGATGGGGCTCCAGGTCCGAATGCTTTTACTACAATTTTCTTTGAAAGAGTTTTGGGAAGAAATGAAATGGGGTATTCTCAAGCTCTTTTGCAAACTTAGTGAGGATGGGTTTACGCCTAAGGTTTGGTCACTACTTTCATTTCTCTCATCCCTAAGAAGAGAGGACTGAAAAGGTGAGGATTATATACCCATTAGTCTGGTCAATGGGGGCTGTTATTTCTCATTTCCAGGGGACTTTTGTAGAAGATAGCTAGATTCTTGATAAAGCATTGATTGCCAATGAATGCATTGAATCAAAGAAGGTCATCACATGGTTCTACAATTATAGATAAGATGGTGTAACACCCCGGATATTTAAGACATTTATTATTATTATTATTATTATAGCATTTTTAATAAGAGCATTTGGGATCCCATGAGAAAAGTTTTATTTATCATTTTATTAAAACATATCTTAAAAACTCCGGGTGTTAGTTTTCCTTTCTCAACATGGCATATATATATAATTTAAAACATAATTAAATTTTTTATGATAAAATATTTAAAACAATACCCGTATCAATCCACGTCAAATAAATCGGCGCCTTAATTTTGAATCAAATAAATATCCAAAACACAATAATAATATGACCTAGGGTCTATCCATCATAACACCCCATATAAATGTCCAACATATGTCTAAACATCTCAATCAAATCCAAAATATAAAGTATACAGTCCATAATTAAATTCAAATGATAATCCTGTTTATTGACTCACATCACTATAAAAAATTCTAGTAAAAAGGATCTTCCGCAGCTCTCACGATTTCTCAACAGCCTTGCCTTTCCTGTTATCACGCTTGAGATCTAAGGTATTGCAAAACAAAGCAATGCCTTAGCAAGCTATCGCTTGTGTAGGTACATAGACAATTAATGTAATAAAATAAAATAATTGAATAACAATACTGATAAAATAAAAAGTCTATTATTTATGAAGATAGCAGTATCATAAGTCATGCCAACATAAATGCCAATTTATTTCATATGCTAAAACATGCATTTCATGGAGTTAAAACATGACATGAATCAATGTAAATGAGCATATAATAATAATAAGGGCACCATAAGGCAATGGGCCCCACAACATCGCACTAATATCACTGATCATGAGTACTCATAGCCAACCTCTGAGTGTCGTCACACCCAGGCATACCATCTATAACCATGCTCATCATACATGCACACATAATAAGAACATTGGTCATCATGCCGCCGTGGCAACCCTCATGGGTATCAACCACCGCCGCTCTCCGTCGACACCATAACGAGAGACTTAGCGTCTGTCCCCATAGAAAGGCTCAGACCAATAGTGTGGACTATCCATGTTACCAAACCCCTACCGAATGCCATCTATGGGCAGGTGTCTATCATATCATAATATCATCACATCACAAACTCGGAGGGTGGGTGGCCAGCCCTATCCCTCCTAGCATGACGCCCACCGGGTGAGAGCACCTGTCATCAAATATAAAAACACAGAAATCATAGGTATATGCTAAAACTTAAGAGTACTAGTAGCTCGCAATCCCAAGACACGCTCCTCATCCTAAGGTTAGACTATAAAAGGACCAGCTATCAAGTCTCTGTTCTTATTTCCATGCATTTTCAATATATAATAAGAAATAAATCTCTATTTAAGCATAACTAATTAATATCATGCTCATAAAACATTTGTCATGAGTTTATTCAATAAAAGATGTTAATTTGTAATAATCATAAAGTACTCACAGTCTCATGAAACCAACGAAAATTATTAAATGCACTTTAAAACACAATCACACATGATGTTATGTTTATGCATGGTTTAAAAATCAAGGTAAAGCATTAATTGTCGTCACCTACTTCATTGTGAGACCACTTAGCTTGCTAATAATCCCCTTAACTAGTATATTCAAGTGCACCTGTACATGTCACATCACTATTTTAAAAATTTTCTAAATTAAAAGTGGTCATTTATAAGTTTTTAAATTAAAATTAGGTCCGCGTCATCAATACAGTCACAACGCCTCTTTCAGATCGTGATTTGGACTCCTCTAGCTCCCAAAAATCAAGATTTAGTGAAAATACACACAAAATGGGGTTGACCAACCACCATAAGGTGGTTTGTACCGGCGGCGCTAGTTTACGCCAGTTTATACCGGCATAAACCGGCGTCACAAAGACGCCCGCCCTCAAAACGCTCCGCAGGGATGCACCGAGTGCGTGCGTCACGGTCGCCAGGACACCGTGCGTCCCAACGCTCCAAGACAGCCCTCACAGGGGCTCCCGCGCGCGTGTACGCCGCACGCACACGCAGAGATGTGCGCTCGTAGAGCGTCTCCGTCGAGCATCCTTCTGGGCGTCCCGGCGTCGTGCAGGGTGCCACGCGGTCGCCGTCGCCAAAGAAGACCGGATTCCAGTCGTCTCCGGCAAGCCTACAGACCTCCGTTTTGTGCGATTTTTGCACCGTTTTTTTCAGAATTTCCTCTAGAATTCATTTATACCCTCTTTTTGCATTGATTTTGCCAAAAACTATGTTTTTTAAATGGTTTTTCCCAAGTTCCTAAAAACATCCATAGGTACTGGTTTTCACATTTTCTGGAGAAACCCACCGTTGGATCTCTCCCAAATTTAAATGGTTTGATCTTGGGTCTCTTGTGCATAAGATGAACGGTCAGATTTTCAAACAGATGTGGTTTCATCTATGAAATCAAGCTCCAACAGTAGCGTGCACAGAGTTCCCAGGAAAAACGTGATTTTTTCCTGATTTAAATGTAATTCTAATTTATATTTCCTATTTAATAAATACAAAAATTAGGGTTTAAGGCTTACCTTGTGTTGTTAGCCGTTGATGGACGTTGCCGGAGTTCCACTCGCCGAAAAAATTCAACTTTGCAGTGCTAGGGTTACTAAGTGAAACTCAGTGAAAACACTCAAGGTGGAGCGTTTTGGCACCTGGGGAGGGGTAGATATAGGCCTTAGCGTCCTAGGGGAAGAGAAACTCTTCCCTTCATGCCTCTTTACCTGGTTTCTCTGGCGATTTTGCCGGATCCAGTAGAGGCATGTAGAAGACGGGGATGCCATTATTAATTTGGGCCCCTGTGTAATACGTCTCTGCCAAATGACTAAAGTACCCCTATAACTTTAATGGCTCCTAACTCTCTCATTTGCGCTCCGTTTTCCGCGTTCTTGGTGGCGTTGGAATCCTATCGACGAGCACTTTCAAATTTTTAAGTTTTTAGGAAAAAAATTCATCTATAAATTTTTAATTTAATTTATTTAGTAATTTCTTAATTTGTACTAAAAATTAAGGATATTACAGATGGGTATGGAAAAAGCCTATGATAGTGTGGATCGTGATAACAGTGGTGGATAGGGAGAACGCCTAGGATAGGGTGGATCAGGATTTATTATCTTATATGATGAGGATAATCAGCTTTAACAGGAGGAAAAAAAGGATAATGGGGTGTGCATCATTTCTGATGTTTTTATTATTGTTAACATTAACCTGCTGGGTTTCTTTCACAAGGTTGATCCCCTCTTTTTCACAGTGGTTGCAAAGGTCTTAGTACGTTGATATCCAGAGCTCATGAAGAGGGTCCATTGATGCTTTCAAGGTTACTGTAGGCCAACCTATTGAGACTCATCTTCAATTTGCATACAACACAATGTTTTTGTGGGAATTCAAAGGATCTAGTTTGAAATTTTTGAGCTCTTTTTTATGGTTTGAAGAAGTCTCTAGGCTGAAAGTTGACAGGGGTAAAAGATTCTGGTTAGCATCAATGTTGACAAGGAAGAGATGGAGCATCTAGCCAATATTTTTGCTTGCACTGTGGAGTCTCTTCAGTTCTCCTATTATGGTTTCCCTCTTGGCTTTCGCATTTCCATAAAAAACCTTTGAAATCCAGTAATTCAGAGAATTGAGAGAAAGCTAGGATATTTTTGGCAACTAATTTTAACCTGTTTTAACCTTTTGACAACCTGTGGTAAAGATATCTAGGCCATTCATCTTGTTTGCCCCCTTGTTTAGGCTACTCATAAAATTCATGGCAGTCGGATGTTTCTAACCACTCTTTCATGAATTAAAATCCAGAGAAACATGGTCTAAGATGATTCAATCAGCATGATTTTTTCTTGCTTTAGTAATTTTACGGAGGCCAAACAAGATGAACAACTTATGTATACCAAAAATCATGCCCAAAAACTTGGAAGGACAGCACCTATGAACAGACCCTATCCAGGAGTCTGGGATTGATGAATAAGAAAAGATCATATGGTACGTGCAGCTGGAAACAAAAGTGGAGACAATGTTTAGACCATAGTTACCACAAAAGTTGTTTTCAGTGACCATATCCATCTTGAAAACTTTCATCCCAGAAACTGTATGAAATCTGTTTCACCAAAGAAAACTCAGCTTCCATGAACCCCATATCTTATTTCATTAAAAACCCATATTCTTCTGGAAACACAAATATGTACTATCCGGAAGCTTGCCCAAGATATTCCAACACCACAATCCTAATTTAGGAGTTGAGTACCTTGAAATTTTAGTTGATCCAAGACTTGAGGACAAAGGATTTCATATCGCATAGGCTTATCACTCTGCCCCCTTTAGCCCTTGGTTCTATTTCTCTAACATATTACCTTTTCAGAGATGAGAACTAAACAATAACAGAATATTAATTAACAAGAATGCCAAATTATAACTAAAAATATGCAAGACTTCACTAAACACAATAAATCAAATAGTACAACTGAAAAATGCTTAGTTCTATAAATTAGTCTGTAGAAATACTCATTCAGCTAATCTTTAAAGCAATTCCATACACTTCTATTTGAGAAGCATGCATTATTGACTACTCTTAACTGCAAAATGTAGTATATTGAAAAGAAATATTGACTTTGATGTTACAAAGTTACAAGACTAAGTGTAATTTGACAGGCAACCACTAATTGGAATAAGGTCTTGATGATGATGATGATATTTGAAGTCTTTGTAATGACTCAACTCTGTCCCCCAAGGACTTGTCAAAATGAAAAATATTGACTTTGATGTTACAAAGTTACAAGACTGTGTAATTTGACAGGTAAGCACTAATTGGAATAAGGTCTTGATGATGATGATATTTGCAGTCTTTGTAATGACTCAATTATGTCCCCCAAGGACTTGTTAAAATGAAAAATATTGACTTTGATGTTACAAAGTTACAAGACTAAGTGTAATTTGACAGGCAACCACTAATTGGGATAAGGTGTTGATGATGATGATATTTGCAGTCTTTCTAATGACTCAACTCTGTCCCCCAAGGACTTGTCAAAATGAAAAATATTGACTTTGATGGCACAAAGTTATAAGACTAAGTGTAATTTGACAGGCAACCACTAATTGGGATAAGGTCACGATGATGGTGATATTTGCAGTCTTTGTAATGACTTAACTCTGTCCCCCAAAGACTTGTCAAAATGAAAAATATTGACTTTGATGGTACAGATTAAGTGTAATTTGACAGACAACCTGTTAAGTGTTTAATTTTGGTCAAAATACCCTTAATCTAGCATTCAATTAGATCATCTAACCATTCAATTTTACAAAACTTAGCTTGATTTTGAATTTAAATCCAAGTGACCATCCAAACCTTAATTTGTCAAAATCAACGGTCAGAGGATCATTAGAGCTCATTAGATGACTAATGTACGGTTCAGATGAGTCTAATTTAGTCTTTTCTTTTGCAGATCAACCAAAAGACGCACGGATGGCTATGATTAAAAGATAATGGTGCAGATCATCTTAAAGGGCAATGGATGGACCAGATCACCCATAAAGATGGATGTGATAGTTTCCTAGAAGACAATGGAGCTAAATTTAGAATCATGGAGAAAAAGGCAACCCTTTCCCCCACTTCTTTCTTTCCTTTTCTTTTTCTTTTTTTTCTTTCCTTCCTTTTCTCTTTTCTTTCTTTTTCCTTTTCCTTTTCCTCTTCCTTTTTCCCTTCCTTTTTCTCTTTTCTTTCTTTCCTTTTCTTTCTCCTTTTCCTTTTTCCTTCTTTCTTTTTCCTTCTTTCCTTTTCTTTTTCCTTTCCTCACTCTCACTCTCACGTACTCCACTTTGCTTACTTTTCTTCTCCTTCTCTCAACGTCTTTATCACACCATCCAATTCTTCTCCTCTCTTTCCCAACCTCTTCTTCCCTACACCCAACCGTACCCTTCTCCTCCTCACTCTCTTCTCCTTCTCCCTTCTCCCTTCTCATTCTTTTCTCTTCTCCTCTCTCTCACAGCTTTCCTTCTCTCTCGTTTCTTCTGTTTTTCTTCTATCATCTCCTTCGTTTTTACCCTGTCCGTCTCTCTCCCAGTCAACCTTCACCGGTGAACCAGAAACCAGCCACTGATCACACTGACTTCACCTCCCTTCTATCTAGTCATCTACCACCTTCTTTTTCTCTTGCTCGAACCATCACCGGTCGACCCTCAGCTTCTCTGCCTTCTCCTTCTTCTGCCTGCTTCCCTGGCAACACAGCAGTCGACGCCGGAACCCAGCACCACCACTCCTCACCTCTTTGTTGCTCCGGATAGCCCTGTGTTCCTCCTTCCCTTCTTCTTAGCCCTCCCTTTCTTCTTCACCTTTTTCTTACCGTCCCCCTCTTTTCCCTGTTCAACCGCACCAGCCGAAATTCTCAACACCGATTGGTGAGCCCAATTCTCCACACCGTTCCCTCTTCACCTCTGTCGCCCAAACTGAACCAGTGTTGTTTCCTCTCAAACACTGGCGTCTCCCCTTTGTTCCTCCACTTCCCAGTCCGTCATAGCATCTATTCCAGCACCGCACGGCACGGCACAGACCTGCTCCCCTCCTAACTTCGTCAATTCTTGTTCAGTCACAGGTGTTGTCGCCCAAGGAATGAAAACCAATTTGGGTTTTCTGTTTTCTCCTCTCCTCTTTTCTCTTTCTCTTTTTCTTCTTCCTCTTCTCCCTTCTCCCTTCTCCCTTCTTCTTCTTCTTCTTCTTTCTCCTCTAGCTCCTCCTTCATTTCTCTCCCTCTTCGTCTGGTTTTTTTCTAAAAACCAGATTTTTCGTGTAATTCCAAGTTTGCCCTCCTCTTTTAAACAGAAATTACAAATCTGTTCTTTCTCGTTAATTCCATTTGTCCCCAGTTTAATTCCATCTGTGTCCCGTTCTATTCCGATTTTGTTTTATCTTCATTTTTCTTATCCAGGAACTGTCCAATCTCAGACAGATCAATCAAGGCCTAACCTCTCAACGGGTTAGCCTTAATCAAAACCAAATCCTCAATTTCTCCTTTGTTTCTCAACAGAATTCAAATTAATTTTACAGAGTCATTCTTAGGACATCCCTAGACATAACCAACACATCTGATCTTCTATCTGAAATCCAGAAATCAATCTGAGCCGTCCAAATCTTGAAATTACAATTTAGCCCAGATCTCTTTGATTTTAAGGAATCTGACAAATCCGACCGGTGGATCACTAATCAAGAACGTATTGAAGATATTTGTAAAGTCATATCAGCTTTTAGAAGACCAGAAGTGAAGATTGATCTAGGGAAGTAGTTTTTTCTCATTATTTGATTTTGTTTGTTTTCTTTAAGAACTGGAAATTCTATATTTTTTAGAAGTTTATTAGATCTGAACATTGATTCTTATTTTAATAATTTCAGTAATTTTGAGTGATTTATTTTTAATTTTAAATAATTAGATTTTATTGAAACTCCATCATTTTAAATCAAGTCCTCGTGGGATCGACCCGTACTTGCATAAGCTACACTACAATAGCCCGTGCACTTGTGGTTAAACAATCAACACAACCACTAATTGGGATAAGGTCTTGATGATGGTGATATTTGCAGTCTTTGTAATGACTCAACTCTGTACCCTGAGGACTTGTCAAAATGAAAAATATTGACTTTGATGGTACAAAGTTACAAGACTAAGTGTAATTTGACAGGCAACCATTAATTAGGATAAGGTCTTGATGATGATGATATTTGCAGTCTTTCTAATGACTCAACTCTGTCCACCAAGGACTTGTCAAAATGAAAAATATTGACTTTGATGGTACAAAGTTACAAGACTAAGTGTAATTTGATAGGAAACCACTAATTAGGATAAGGTCTTGATGATGATATTTGTAGTCTTTGTAATGACTCAACTCTGTCCCCCAAGGACTTGTTAAAATGAAAAATATTGACTTTGATGGTACAAAGTTACAAGACTAAGTGTAATTTGACAGGCAACCACTAATTGGGATAAGGTCTTGATGATGATGATATTTGCAATCTTTGTAATGACTCAACTCTGTCCCCCAAGGACTTGTCAAAATGAAAAATATTGACTTTGATGGTACAAAGTTACAAGACTAAGTGTAATTTGATAGGCAACCACTAATTGGGATAAGGTCTTGATGATGATGATATTTGCGATCTTTCTAATGACTCAAACTCTGTCCCCCAAGGACTTGTCAAAATGAAAAATATTGACTTTGATGGTACAAAGTTACAAGACTAAGTGTAATTTGACAGGCAACCACTAATTGCTATAAGGTCTTGATGATGATGATATTTGCAGTTTTTGTAATGACTCAACTCTCTCCCCCAAAGACCTGTCAAAATGAAAAATATTGACTTTGATGTTACAAAGTTACAAGACTAAGTGTAATTTGACCCAAGACCAAGGGACTGCATATCATTTTCTCTCACCTTTATAATAGCTATCAATTCATTTTGGAAAGACCATCACCCCTTCTCTCTCTCAAAAGAAGATACTAGTGAATTTTTTTAAAAATAAAAAGCCCTATCAAACATTATTCTCTCTCTCTACCAACATGTGATATGCATGTTTTGACTACTGTTAAAGATTAAGAAAAGAATAAAGAGGACAAAACTCCTTTGTCTCATTCCTATCCTAGCTTTTATTTGTGTGGGGAAATTACATTCTCCTTCCCCTCAAAAAAGCAGAAAATGACTGCGGGTTAAAAGCGCAAGCCAAGATGCAGTGCAACTTCCATGAATTGCTTCCTTTCGAAATATCAGTAATGTAGACCACGATAGCAATAAGGTTGGACGAAAGTGGTAATTTCTATGACTCACATTTGTCACCCAAGAAAGAATTCAATGGATACAGTAACATGGGAGTGGTAATTCTATAGATTCTGCAACATGGAAGGCAATACAGAATTCGTTACACGGAAAAAGACCCAATTGTTTCCCAGAAGAGAAAAGGGGAACCACTTCCTTTCCTTTTCCTTTCTCTTAGGAGTCATGCTCTCAATGAAGCAATTCTAACATGTCCCGAATTGCATATCATTTTACACTGTACTGTAATTTACAGGGGGAAAACTGCTTGCTTGGAAAGCTGACAATTATTTGGACATGCAGATCATTCTCTTGTTCCATTGCCAAACGTGTCCTCAATGCCACTCGTAATTTTTTTTCGCCGCTCAGCAATCATACCTGAATATGCCTGTAAAGACGGAAGAAACTGAACTAACAACATAAACACTGTATTGTACTTCCAATAGATAAACTGAAATACCAAGCAAAAGCAGATGCAATTGCAACTTATGCAATCTTAAGAATAGAGGACATCAACGTTTAATCATTATAAAGAAATAACAATTAAGACTCGTTTTAACAGGTACTGACCGAATAGACTAGGCATTTATCAGTACACTTTCAAGATTCACACAGACTTAGCCCCCTACACTGGTTAACTCATTCCTTCATGGTTGTAACATTTTGGTCAATAGCCGGGGCTGCCCTTTCTACTACTTGAATCTTCCAAAAGGAATGTAATTGTTCCATGAAAACATTCATAAAAGACACAATGCAGGGAGTTCCTATAGAGAAATGTGAGACTGAGTTGAAGATACAATAACTAGAACTGAACTCAAGCTCTAGAAGTTGCACCTTACTTTCAAGTTGAAGATTGAAACGGAAAGCTTCCTCAAAAACTGTAGCAGGACCTAATTTGGAGCTAGGGGCTTGCTACAAGAGCAATAGCTAAAAGAAACTGGAGAGCAGAAATTGCTTAAGCAAAGGGAGAAGAAGCTCAAGACAGTAACAATGAAAGAACTTTCTTGAACAGCTGAAGAAATTGCCATGCCAATATCTGCATCAGACTCTATAATGCTTTCCAAGAAGAAAATTGTAGTCCTAAAATTATTTTCATACCCTGATTTCACCCCTGTTTCCAATTTGACATTGTCTGAAAGGTCTCTTCCTTCAAATCTAGAACTTGGATAGAAGTTTTCTGCTGAAACCATCTTTGAATTGCCAAGGAAAACTTTCCCTGAGTCTGGAAACAGTTCATGCCCCTGGTTCATAACATAAAGACACCAAGAATTTGGATCTCTTCAAACCATAATAGAGGCCTCTACGGAAGGTCCAAAACAGTGATAATTAAATGGCAGGTTTGCAAGTTCTTTAAATTTGTTGATTACTGGCTTACATTAGGATGCTATTGACGTCATGCTGGTGTCAGAATCCACCCTTTTCACCCCAACTCTTCTTTCCTGTTTTTTCTCTTCTTCCTTGTAGAGATCCTGATAAGCTAGATGCTAATGTTGACTGTAAGATTTGCCTCCCTTGCGGTGCAGGTTTCATTCGAAAATCTCAAAAGAACAAGCAAATGCATTTATAATTATTCTATAGATCATTTCAGCTAATAGGTTGCTTGTAAACATATGAACTCTTGTTTTTGTCTATTTTATTCTTTCTTTTCATTTTTCTATCTTTTCCAAACCATATTAAGGGATTTAGCATATCAAAGGAACTATAGCTAAATAAAGCAAATTACAATATCCAAGAAGACTTTATAGTCATTTACAGGCAAGTGACCACATGGCACAGTCGTAGGAAACCTTGGGTAAAATGGTGACTACAGTATTTCACCCTGATGAGCATGGAGAAAGCAACAGTTTGCCAGTCATGGACAATGATTCCATTTCTCAGAACATTCTAAGAGTGACTGGGATCTGGGGAAAACATGGCCTTATTGTTAGTCAACTTATGACCAACAATCACGCAAAACTAAAATCTTTCTAGGGACCACTATTTCACATCAATATCTTGAGATTCAAAAGGGAAAAAAGACACCATGTTTCACATGGATCAGAATATAATGAGCTAAAAAATCCCTATTTGCTTTCTCATCTACTCAGGAAAATAGTGCTGCTTTGTCAATATCAAGCTTAGTGGAATTTAAGTTCTGGTACAAGGACTAGTGGAATTCTTTTTCTCTTTCGGTTTTCAGAGTAGTGGAATTTGACTCAAATGTGTATTGCATAGTTATAATTAGTAGTTGATTTGATTTGTAATAACGCTGATGCAAAACAATTTACAAGATGCTACACATTTGTAAAACCTCAAGAAATTGTAGCAGAAGCAAGATTTCACTCAAAACATTAAGTTCCAAATATGCAACAATAACAAATGAAATTCATGTTGATTACATAAACAGCATCATATATTTGACTTATGATGTTTGAAATAGATAGGATCCACATCATATCAGGTATTAGGGTTGATGTTCAATAATGCCATACACAATATATTGCACCCATACAAAATAATTAGATGATAAGAGGAAAATTGAAATTGAAGGCCGTAAGGGAAACTACTCCCACAATGAGTCCATGGTGAACCAATCTTTAAGGTGCACGAGATAGCAAACAATCTGTATGATTAACCATCTTACCAGGAACCTGTGTTTGCACTATAGCACGAACAATCATCAATTGCGGTGGATCTAGAAACAAATATTTCTTTCAGTGAAACATGCAACTAGCAAGTGTCCCAAACTCCCATTCATTAGGAACAAGCTAGGTAGACCAAAAGACATGATATATAATGCATAAGTACTAATGTGGGTTCTGATCATGTGCAACAAGAGGCACAGGTGTCTGTTCCTCATTTGTGATGTGCCATCTTTATCATTTGGTAATAAAATTGAAACGACTAATATAAAGGAGTATTCCAACTCCCAGGAGACATCAGCACCGATAAAAGGAGACTTATGTAAATTCCAAATAGTTCTTTATAAATGAGAAGTACACCTATGGTTTGAAGCAAAATCACAATGCTTTAACATAAACATATGTTGCTGCCAGAAAATATGTAGTAGAAGTATAACTATCTTAAGGCAAAAGGCAGATGCATTTTATTCATCATGTGCAAGTAAAGAAAATAATAACATGGGTTATGCAAGATTAATCCAAACTTGACAGAACCATATGGCTTGGTGGAGAAACAGGTATCCTAACTCGAAGCACTTAGAAATATCAAAACCTAATTATTTAACCTACAGAATCAAACAATTAAAATAACTCAAAGGTGCCCACAGGTCAAGTTGTAGTGACTTGAGCCACTACAAGGCATTCTGAAAGTCAAAGCCAAAGATCTGAGGGGCGTAGCATTCATCCTCCATGTCATGTACATACAGCATAAAGTGGAAGTTAGCATGAATACTGATTTCGACAAGGATGATATTATCAAGTTTCTTGGTTGATAATTGAAGAATGAAATATTCAAGTTGAGTCTATGACTGTTGCTTCAGTGCTGATCTACCATTTTGATGGTTACCTTAAATGTGTTTCAAGGGGAATCAGATGCAGAAATGTCCTTAGTAATTAATTTGTGCATCATCAAAGACATGAACAGTTGCCAGCTTGATAGCTGAGAAGAAACATCTGAAAATGACTAAAGCTCACCTTTGGATAGGCAAACAGAAAGGCATACCACCATGTACATATTAAGGCAAGTACAGTGGTGGTGATTACTACTGAATGCACAAGTAACCAACTCCCAGCAATCACTGTGACTCCAGTCAGTGATATTGTCCACGGCTGACACCTAACAAGGAGATGAACTTCATGGGTTATAGGAGGATAGTTACTCATATAGATCCAGGAATAAATTAAAGGAAGGAGCAGTATGTTAAGAGCTAGGCTTTTATTGAACTGAATCTGACAGCTAAAATAAGTTCATTACAGTGTAACAGAAACTGCATGATCTTGTAAACGTAAACTACAGAAGGATAACATTTAGATGAAACAGAAAAATGTCATGTGTAAGGCAAATGTTTTAATTCTGGATAAAAACTATACTGGTAATGCAACTGTGGTTTCACTTTGAAGCCAAGCTCTATGATAAGAGAAACTGAAATCTTTTTAAGAATCAAAAGGCAATTTAGAATCAAGAAAGAATCCCTTGGAGGAAGAATATTTGTCCATATTACCGTATAGATTGGCATATGAAAAGAAGCAAAAGGGAACAAAAATGGCTTTCTACATTGTTTGAATTTTTAAAAAACTACCAGAAAAGCAGAAAGCAAATACGACAAGAACAACCATAAATGTGGATTCAATATGTTTTCAGAAAGCCTCTGCTGAAAGTCGAGGAAGGTCTAATGCTATAACAATTTGGTGCCTTTAAGTTTTTATGAAATGATACAGAAGCAAATAACTTAGATTAAGCATATAAATTTCACCATTTATAGATATACTCTGCGAGCAGAATAAATGACATTTGCTTATGGTAGTCTTCTTATATTAGAAAAGTACAATTAAGCATGAAGTAACTTGATGAACATGAAGGTACTTTCTTATATATTGCAACTGAATTTGCAGTTCAACAGACCCTAACATGGTTCATGGTACTTATCCCGTTTTACTAACTTATGTAAAGCTTTCTAGCACCAGGCCCAAATCACTTGGAGAGTCTTAAGACTTTGCTGTGACAAGTAACATGTACATCTTTCGAGCAGAAATAAGTTTCTATTCAGATAAAACAATTGTCGTAGTTCTCCAAGGAGAATTAATCCTAGAGTTCTCAGCTTTCTTTTTCTTCTAAGAAGGTCAAGGTGGGTGTCAGGGACAATAACTGCTGAATTTAACAACAGAGGAATCCCAAACCAAAGTGGCCAATGAAAATGCCAAACTGAAGTGCCTCCACTTCTGCATGAAGGGACATACCTTTGGATGACCCAACCTGTTCATTTTATTACACCAACTTTAGATCTTGTAAATAAAAAATTCATTATAATTAGACGGTTTTAACATCCTAGACCCCGGTTTGGTCTTCTCAGTTTAGACTGTTGTTGCACAAAGTCTGTAACCAGTCTCCATTTCCTTTGATAAAAAAAGGTGTAGATTTTAGATGCTAGAGTCATCCAATCCATATGCTTTTCACACAAGTAAACATCCAAAAGTAGAGAAATCAGATGAATGTGTCAGATCATCCAAAACGAGGCCGCTTCATGCAAAAATGGAGGCATTTTGGCTTGGCACTTTCAGTCATCACTTTGGCTTGACACTTTCCATTTTCATCTGTTATTTAGCTTTTACTTCCTGCCACGCTTATAAAGAAGTTTGATATGTCAAACAAGTTTTCTTATGCACGAACCTTTAATTTAATTAGTCTGCACCACCACATGAAACATGCTAAACCTCGATATCAATTGCATAAAAGAAACAGCATTGACTTTTGGAATATCATATAGAAAGTGCTCAACCTATCATTCACCAAATACTACAGCACCCATTTCTTCTCAAACCATGTTTAAGGATTATACTTGCAGATATTTCTAAGTGGGTATCCATACCACTTGTTTAGAGATATTATACACAAACTAAACCTCTATGAATGAGCCAAGGCCCAATATTTAGGTTATTCCAGATGAGAAAAGGTCACACAAGATGCAATCTTAAAGTTGTTCTTTAAAGTTATTTGCCAGATTGCTCCAAGAGTTTCTGATTCTTGTTCTGTAAGCATATTTGTTGCCCTTTATTTAATGCTTACATTGTCATTTTTCAAGATTCTCAGTTCAAATTCTGCCTAAATTTATAGTTATCCAAACGACTCTGCTGTAAATTCTTACTGGAAAACTTGCAAGTTAATCCCAACATGGTATTATTATTATTATTATTATTATTATTATTATTATTATTATTATTATTATTATTATTATTATTGTTTGTATTTAGATAGTCCAAAAATGGTAAAACGTTACAAACGACATATTTCACAGGCATAACCGAATGATATGAATCTGTGAGTAAAAACCAGCTGCACTGCAAACATAACTTCTTCTTCTTCTTCTTTTTCTTTTAAATCACTTCCACATTTTAACTGACAGACAAAGAGGCATTAATCACTCAGAAACCTTCGTTTCCCTTATGCTACAGATACACCATGAAAAAACACGGGGAATATGAACAAAGAAACGGTTCCCACCAACAAGACAAACCGATTTTCAAACCACTAAGCAAATATTCAGAAACAAAATAAATCAAATGCTGTTAAATACAAAGACCCATCAAAGTGAACAACCAGAACTCGTGACCCATAAGACTATAGCATAATATAGCTGAATTAGCACTAGTAGGAGCTCCAATTTAAGTACCCAAAGAGGTCTAATTTAGACACAAAATAAGTCTTACCACGAAGGTTTGGTGTCCCAAACGGAATCATACTCTAGAGAAAGGTAGTTGAGATAGCCATCCATGTCATCAACTACACCATTTTCATCCATGAAAAGTGATTCATTGGAATCGTTTGGAATGCTTCGAAGAACAGTGGGTTTGTGACAGGAATTGGTTGAACCCAGCTTGACTGATGGCAGTTTGGATGAGAAAATTGCATGGCCGAAATGGGTTTTCTCCGGAGAGTAATGATCTCTAAGCAAGGGAAAATTTGAGAGAGCAAGGAACGATAGAGTCCCCATTTCCAACTGTTGGGTCGTTCACAAGCAAGAAGCAATTAATATCGGGATATATATGTACCCTCTCATGCACGTGTCAGTTGGAGTATGAATGTAGCAGTCCTTTGTGTAGTCCGCGGCAGAGCCTGGAATGTTGGTCTTCCTGCCCACAGACTTAATCTACAACTAGACGTCGATGAATTAATGGGTAGCCCATTAATATTTTGGATGGCTGTAACTCAATCTAGGTAGAGAAGTGATATAGTGGCTTCTTATTTTTCATAAATTAGCCCCTTAATAATGTTTTGGATGGCTATAAAATATATGTCGGCCCAATTTTATAAAAGCAAAATCGTTGAGAATGTTGCCCTATCTATGATCCAAAATTCTTAACCATTGGATAATTTTAGCCACTATTTCTTTTCTTGAGTTATAAAATGAAGAATTAAAACCTCATCTTTAGTTGCTAGTTTTCAAAACTTTCAATTTGGTTGACTTGAGCATGACTATTCATTTTCCTAGTATTCTTCATAAGAAAATGAGAATATTCATGTTTTGATTGTGTTAGTTGGAACTATAAGCTTCCAACTTAAGTGCCAAAAAGGTTCGAATTGACACCAAACAATCTACCATGAAGGTTTGGTGTCCCAAATAGAATCACACTCAAGAGAAGGGAGTTGAGAGAGCCATCCATATCATCAAATACTCCACTTCTATCCAAATGAAAGGGATTCATTGGAATCATTTGAAATGCTTCGAAGAACGGGTTTGTAAGAAAATTTTGGTTGAAAGCAGGTTGGTTGAAGGTGTTCTAATGAGAAATTGCACCAGAGAAATGGGTTTCGTTGAAGAGTGGGAACCTCTAAACAGGGAAGAAATTGAGAGAGTCATGAGCCATACATTCCCATTTCCACTACTGGCCAAGGCGTATTACCTGCGCAATGACCACAATTTCTTTGGTATTACCAGTTTCAACCAAGCACATGAAGGCCGGGGTGAATTCTCAAGTTTTCATTCTTGGGTGATCTTGATCCTTTGCTATGTCAATATTTTATTCATTTGTTCACCTAGGTCATAGTGCTTAGGATTAGCCACTACAGCCGTTTGGACACCCAAAAGTTTGGACCCCTAATGTACATTTGCTGAGTGTAAGTCAATGTAGGCACCCACCAAGAAGTGCAAGCATTGTGAAAGGGCAGCATCAGTGTACAAAGCTCTCGCTTATGCTGAGTCTGGGGAAGGGGAAGGGGAAGGGGCGGATTACAATGGTCTATAGTATGCAGCTTTACCTTGTATTTTTGTAAGAGACTCCCCTTCTCAATGAGCCTGGCTGTTAATTGCTGCAAGGAATGATCTAGATCTTGTAATTCTCTCCCATGACCATTTTAAGCTCAGACATTACCATAAAAATGACTAGGGTCTAGTTTGCTTAGATGGTGAAAACCGTTCAATCTGTCCATTGATTTTCAGAACCTTTATCAACTACAATATACAGATATGGCATAGGAGAGAAATTGTGCTAATTATGTAGTTTGGTAATGTTTTAATTTTAGTTCCACTCAAATCCAATGCCCTGAGGTAAACCAGGTTGTAGAAAAAATCATGCAGAAGTTATTCAACACATGTTTGTTCTAGAAATAGGAGAGTCTCAGATTCTTGGCATTGATTGAGGTGAATTGATGTGATTCTACTAATGAGTGCCGAGCATTCCCAATTGAGTTATCCAGATACTTACTAGATTACAAACACTCTCTTGAGAAATCCTCGCTTGCAACGGATTGGAACAAGTCAGAGAAAATTCCTTGCACCTGGAAGTGCATAATGTATCCATTATGATAGCTCGCTTGAGAGCTGGTAAGATGCCATTCACAAATTCAGGAAAGTCCCACATTTTACTTTCCAGGATAAGTTCCCAATCCATTTTTTATCTCTTCAAGCGCAATGAGCTTCCAATGGCCTTTATAATCAAAGGAATTCCTTGGCACTTCCCTATGATCCCTCTTCATATCTCTTCCAACTCCAGCAGTTCATCCCCTAGCCTCGTGGGTAAATGAGCTCTGGCTGAAATAAACATGAGGAGAGAATAAATACCTGCATACCTTCTTACTTACTAATGTGAGTCTCACTATTGATCCTTTCTTTAAGTTGCAATCTGAGTCTCGGAGTGCCATTCATCTAGTACATCGTCCATGGCGTAGGCCACAGCTTTGAGCTTTTCTAACATCCTCTAATGAATTCATCTTTTACTTGTCAATTCTCCGCTTCATTAAGTACAGCTTGAAAAGTTCTGAGCATAGTCAAGAGTTTTCTGATGTCTCCATGCACACCCAAAGCCGAGCTTACGTGTTGCTGGAATATGGAGTTCAACTTCCCCAAGACTATAGAAACAAGCTCACCTGCGATGCTAAGATATGAAAGAACAAAAACTGGTGATCGTTCTTGATAGTTAAAGTAGGAGGAAGAAGCATTCACTGAAGGGGAGAGAGAGAGAGAGACGGAGAGGGAGTGGCAATTTAACAGTTACTGTATATTGAACTAGAACTAAGTAGTAGAACCTCGCATCCATCGCCTGCTAAAGTTGCCCACTGGGCCATGCATAAATAGCCATCTCTGAACGAGCTTTTCGAGGATAGCAAGGACATATCCCCGGACTCATCCATGCAATATCAAATGTTAGATATTTGACGCACGAGGGTGTATATGTATAGTTAAATTAGTCATAATCATCTCAAAAGGTATGAGTTTTATTATGTGTAATACTTAATCTCTAATTTTTATTTTATGATGGGCTAAAATAAAAAATAAGAAAAAGGGATATAGTTATAAATGGTTATAGTCCCCAAATTATACGTATGATTCTTTTTTGACATCTCATCATAAGAAAAGAGAGTGCCATTCTCCAAGAAGTTCATACGCATCAGTTTAGAAGATCAGGAACTGCAAGACTCAAAAATCACATCTAGTTTCATGGATTCAAGTACATTTCCGCATCTAGTCTTTTATTCTTGATGATTTTTGTGGAGAATCTTGGTGTAATGAAAGTATTCATCAATAAAGTATAATACAACATCAAATGCTTAAGAACAATAAGAACAGCTTAATGATGTTGACAAGGTTAATTTATGCCTCCCAGCATAAACGTCAACATAAAGCCTCGTTGGTAAATCCTCCACTTCAGTTCTTAATCTGTCCTTTATTTCTCTCTTTACTCTAATAGAAATGATAATATTGCTGATCCATGGCAGTGATGTTACCTCTTCTCAGAAAACATTAGAAGTCATGTAATCACAGACAAAGCAGCCGAAAACCTTGAACTAGAACACACCTTTGGGTGGGTGAACAAGCTAGCCACCGTACCTTATCAATAGGCTAAGTGTTCATGCAGATAATTAACTACCCGCAAATAAGCTCTTCCAGTAATCATTTCCTAGAGGTTATTTGCACCTTCTGTGTATATATTCTATCTATGTCCTGAGGCATCCAGAAGCAAGAGATGGATCATCCAAGAGAGTTACTTACCAACAGTTACAATTACTTGCCATCCTGGGCAACCTCTACAAAGCATTTTTCAACTTAAATGCCTCCTACCGTGATGTATTTTTTCTTTTCTCACTTCTCTAGCAGCCAGTTGCGTCCATGGATCTCTTGTTGGCTCTAAGTTGTCATATTGTTACACTAGAGTGTGTTTTTTTTTTAATAATGTTTTGCGGTCTTCTTATTGTCATCATCATTAAGACCTTATTCTAATTAGGGGTCGGCCATTCTAAAAGCAGTTCCGGTACCCAAAGTTCCCGCATATGCAAGATCTAGGGAAGGAGAGGACCATAGGGTCGATAGTATGCAACCTTACCTTGCATTTTGTAAGAGGCTGTTTCCACACCTTGAACCCGTAACCTTAAAATCACACGACGATAACTGTGCAGTTGCGATCTTCTTAATCGTTTTTATTTTAATTCTAATACGTACTTTTTCTTAAAAAAACAAAGTAATAAAGCTAATGGCAGAACTTCAACGATAAAAGGAAGTTTCTTAATGTCCATTTCAGCATCTAGCTGAGCAACACGGACAGATTGTCCTAATTCAAGGTGACCACGCTCCACTTTCTGTGCCTCCATGCTGGAGTTGAAAACCCCACAAACTTCAGCCATCAACGGAAAAGCAACCATAAATAAGGCTTCAACTTTCTGGACCCACATTCTTGATCTAGATCATGGCTGTATTCATCTCCAACCGCATACATTCACAGAAGTTGTCAATGTGGACCAGTAATGCATGATCGTAATTCGAAATAATCTTGGTTAACAAATTTTGTTCATGCTTTAATTGTACAGTTCGGCTGATGAACGTGCTTAGGCGGCTTCGTTTTCAGAATCGGATTTCTCTCAAAGAAATTAGCAGGTCGGAGCTCAAATCCATTGCTCACTGTGGACATCACCGGAAAATCCTCTTGGTAAGGGATATGCCGGAAACCGATCGTGTACCATAACACAATGTCAGTCTCTTCGATTGCCCTGTTCCTGCAAGACCCGGCCAATCAAATTAAGGTTTGGTTAAGTGTTAGTTTCAGTTAACCTGCAAGTAATCCAACTTACTTTTGGCTCCAAATGGCTAAATTATCATCCCCACGGCTTTGATCGGCATAGACCCCGCCGGCCCACTTCTCCGATCGGTTATAAGGGGTCACCCACAATTGATACTTATTATAAGCAGCCCGGATCTCTGGGTAGTCATCGTCTGACAGAAGGGACCCAGCCGTGGGACCAGTGAGCAGCCGGTAGGCCACATGGTTCCCCGCCTTAGTCATCTTATGGGGGTTCACTACTAACAGCTCGGCCGGCTCTGAGCCAATCTGTACCCTAGCATCAGCCTCGGTTTTTGCCGTTTCCTTGGTGACCGTCCAATAGCTCTTTCTAGGGGAGATGTGTGGGTCTGCTCTTGCTGTCTTCATCTTGGCTTTGACAAATGAGTTAGGCCCACCATCAACGTCAAGATCAAGATAGTAGGTGAGAAAGTGATCGTGATGGACCCCAATTGTGTTATCGGCCAGTAGTGTGCCATAGACGTTCTCAGTTATCTGGTCAGTGTGCGTGTATGGCGCACCCTTTACTTCCAATAGACCTGTGAGTCCCACCTAAGAAGGAACATCTTGTAGGTATGAGATGAAGTGAGAGAACAGTTTTCAGAATGACAAAAAATTTCATCTCCCATAAGAGATGAAGTTTGAATAAAAACTTTCCAAAATGACAAAAAGACCGTAGTTAAAGGGCAGCCTCAGTGTACAAAGTTTCTGCCTATGAAGGGTTTGGGGAAAGGACGGACCACAAGAGTCTATAGTACAAAGCTCCTGCCTATGCGGGGTTTGGCACAACAGTAAAGTTGTCATCGTATGACCTTGAGGTTGCTGGTTTAAGGCATGAAAACAGCCTCTTACAAAAATAAATAAGGATGTGTATTATAAATCCTTATGGTTTGCCCCTTCCTGAACCCTGCACATGCAGGAGCTTAGTGCACTGTGGCTACCTTATTGATGAGATCAAGATGGTGACTGGTACACAATATTGTCATTTTAATGATGTTATTAGGAGTGCTAATGACACGGCAGATCGACTTGAGAAAGAAGGGATTAACATGGACATTATCGTAATCAAATGGTTTTAAATCAGTTTTTTATTTTTGGGGCTTTGTTTCTGCTATTATATGCTCTATTTGTTTGGTTGACAGAAGGTAGCGAGGGGTCGTTTATGACCTAGTTGTTTTACCCCTGAATATTTGATTTATTGTGTGATGTGGATATACTTTAATAAGCTCGATTTCAATGCTAAATATATTTTAAGTTTTAAAAAATTCCGTAAGTTAAGTTAGTGCATTATTTTGTTTATTTAATTATTTGTATACTAAGTAATCATGTATAAAAATTGTATCCTAGTGCACGAAGTTCCCGTGTATGATAGGTCCATGGAAAGGGCAGACCACAAAGGGCTACAGTATACAGTTTCACCTTGCATTTTAGAAGAAATTGTTTACACACCTCAAAACTCTAACCTCTAAGTAATCATGTATATGTTGTTTAATTACTTTAAAGACAAGTAAGAATACAATATAAGAAATAACATAGAAGTTAAAAAGCACATTATGCTAGCATCGATAATACAAAGAAGTTAACTATGATATGAAATAGTATAAAAGAATAGCTAAATATTAATTAGTAATAAATTTTAGGTTATTCATATGTGCGCCCATGGTTATTCCTTATGAACCCTTAATAAATGATACCAATAGCTACAACCTCAAGTTAGGCCTAAATTTATAAAGATAAGAAAAGTTCCCAATGTTTTCCTTTGCTTTGATGGCTTATGCTGTGAAATTCGCTTCCACTAGATGATCCTACTCACTATTTCTTGTGTTGAAAAAAGAGTCGTAAAATGTTTCACAAACCATTTTACAACTACAGGTAGTAGTTGTCACGATAATCCAATAGATGGGAACTTTGAATCACTGGTTGATCTAACCCCACAAAAACATTGTAAATGTTACATATCTTAAAAAATATTGGCATACCTAAAGTTATAGCTAGTTATACCATTTATTTATTGAGCACTCGTGAAAAATAAAAAAAACAAGAGATATATAAATCACTACCCATAACTTATTAAATGTAATTATTTTATTAGCCTTTAATATATTAAAGTTTAAAATAATATTATAATGATATTTGTGAATACTAAATTACTAATTATTTTTTGGCTCCCAATATTATAATTAGAGTATTCTATGAACAAAATTCAGTTGTAATTGAATCCAATTGAATAAACATATCATAATTTTTTACTTTTATCAGTTTTGAAGGGGAGCCTTGGCATCACGGTAAAAGTTGTCATCATGTGACTTTGAGATCATGGATTTAAGGCGTGGAAACAGCCTCTTATAAAAAATACAAGATAAGACTGCGTATTATAGGCCCTTGTGATCCACCCCTTCTCCAAACCTTACTCGGGCGGGAGCTTTGGTTTTGGAATTTCCGTTGTAAACCATACTTGCAACTAAGTCTTACCCGCATGAGTATGGCTCCTACTATATTCTAATGTAAATCTAGTAATTACTGAAACTAGTAAATGCAGTGTGGTCATTCGGAGGTTTACTTGAGTCAATATTTGACTGTTTCTATCATACCTGAACTTTGATGGAGCCACTCTGTTTGAACTCCCAGTCAACGACATAATCATAGTTCCCGACGGCCGACACCATTCTCACCACCAAACTCACTTCCGGACGAACCTCCCTTATCTGCAAAACCGTCCACATCCATTAGAGAGCCATAAACCCACATCGTGAAACCCCTTCAACCCACCGGAAAACCGCTTACCACTTCATTTGGAATCGTCAACTCCGTGTGCCTCCATGCAACTTCCCCGGCCGACCGCTCAAATACACAAAAGATGTTCGGCATCTTCACTGGCCGGCCATCTTGGTTGGCGAAGTATCCGTCCATAAAAACTGCATTGGCCGGACAGTCGGTGAATGGTTCTAGTGCAACAGCACAGAGACCAAATCCATATTCGCCGGCGTCAAAAAATGTTTTGTAGTACCATTCTTCTGTGGGGTCCATGTAAGGAACGAACAGTTCTGATAGATATCCTTTGTATAATACACGACGATGATCTTGCTTGTCGACGTCGTAGATTGAGGCTAGAGATATGATGGGACCCGCTCGGACATCGAAACCCAGATGGAATTCCCAGTTGGCCCACCTAGTCAACAGTGGAGAGGTTTGGTATGTTCAAATTTAATCAAGCTGGCTGAGCAACTTCCAAAAAAATTCTAAGCACTTTGCTTACCTGATCATGTGACCTTCGATTTTGAAGCCTCGGCCTTCAGGTTGGAAGACGGTGATTGGCTTGGTTGTGGGGCCAAACGGAGGCTTCTGTTTAGATGCTCGATAATCCGTACCCTCCGATTTCGGCACTGGAATGATCAAGCTATCGGAATACTCCAGAATTTTCATCTCATCATAATCAACGACTACAGTAATTCCTTCAATTGGCATCATATAGACGTTATCAGTCTCACCTCTATTAAAACATAAAACCTTAGTCATCCTCTTAGTCTTCTTCTTCTCTCCAAACCACCCCACACTAAAAGCTCCACAAACAACCTTAGCCAAATCCAGTCCCCTCCTTTTTATTGACTCTATGAAAGGAGGGTATGTCATCGGTAGGGCGTTTGCTGCAAACTGTTCTTCGAAGGTGGCCAATGGATAGCCAGACCCATGATAGATGTGATCGGATACGATCGACCCGTCAATTAAGTCGACAATTATCTCGTGGGTTTGTTTTGCTGCTCTCGTAATTACAAAGGCTCTTCGGGGAGGTGGGTTTGATTTAGAGTCGGACAGCCATGAGAGAAGGTTTGCTTTGTCTGGGTCATCCAAGCCTACATATTGGAAGGTCAGATTTCGAATCGAGCCGAGGTTCGATCCTTTGATGATGGTTCGGATCTTCTTGAATTCAGCGGGAGTTATTGGGTCCAGAGGATGACGATGGCTTGAGATGATGGGGGGAAGACAGAGGAGGAAAAGGAGTGTGGTGAGGAAGGTCGAAGCCATGGCTTTGTGAAAGAAAAACAGGTCTTCTGGGAGCAGAAGTTTAGCTGAACTTTTATATTACAGAAGCGCTATCCTGACAGAATAGCAGTCATCGGAGCAGGACTGCCAACTGTAGGGTGTGCCACTCATTCCCTCTATTGGGTCAGGATACCATCTCTTTATATTAATACTATGAACAAAGATAAAGTAATGAAGTCTTACAAATCAAAGCTTAAATGAGCCAAAGGTTAAGGGTTTGTGATGCCTCATCTGAATGAAAATGATGTCCAGTCATGGTTCTAAATTTGCGTGGTCGTAAGGCGCATTTTAGGATTTGTAGTTTTGAAGGGAGCTTGATACAACGACAGAGTTGTAGTTGTGTGGCCTGGACTTGAAGTTATGGTTCAAGGCGTGCAAACAGTCTATTGCAAAATACAAAATAAGACTGGGTATTAACTGACCTTTGTAGTCTACCCTTTCTTGGACTCCTACCGGGACTGCCTATTAATTGACCCTTGTAGTCCACCCCTTCCTGACCTCTATGGGGCTGCCTTTTTTTAAGTTTTAAAGAGGTGAAAATTTTCTTATTGTGACCATGCATGCGTTATTGTCAGGATAACTGAGATAGGAAGATCGGGACTGTTGACCTTGCAGGCTATCATCATAAGACAACCCAAAGTAACTCCATTCTATATATCCACTCGATAAGCAGGCTTAGACAAATGTTTAATTTTCTTGGCGGGGGACTATTGGCTAACAATACCAAATCAGCAGCTGGACTTTTCTTTGAAAACCCTAGAGTAATAAAAGTGATTGACCGCTTTTGCTGTAGAGCCCACCTTTGCATCATCCAACTCTTTCATATGATTACTCCAGCAAAGTCAATTGCGTCAAAAGGTATGTGAATTGGATGATTCTAATGTCTAAAAAATTGAACTCTGAACAGCTGATTTAGATTCTTCAGTAAAAAAAAAAAAAATTTGTACACCAATTATTGCTAGAGACTGCCCAATCGTGCAACAATCTGACAGTTATTGCAGTCTCCTACCATTATAGTATGATCCTAGCCCGTTAATCTATCAAATGTTACTTGGACATCTGCGAAGCTAAACTAGTAATTTTTCCGAGGTATCTTACAGATATATAACAATATTGCTTCATCAAGAATCAGATTCACGTGAATCACTTCATCATAATATATACAATCCGGGTTTCCTTGTGGGTCAAAATCAATAAAAAGAAACCATTTGTGCTAGAATAGGACTAAAGGGACAACCCAGGTGCACAAAGCTCCTGCCTATGGAGGGTTTGGAGAAGGGGCAGACCAAAATAGCCTATAATAAGCATCCTTACCTTATATTTTGCAAGAGGCTGTTTTTACGTCTTGAACTCGTGACCTCAAGGTCACATGACGATAACTTTTATCATTGTGCAAGGCTCCCCTTCTTGTTCTAGAATAGGACTGAAAGTTTGAAATAAAGAGACACTTTGAGGAAGATGTATCAGTCTCTAAAGTAATAGTAGTGTAACGTGCATCCAATAATTAATACCTCTTTAAAATACATGGTCGGCAACTGAACTCGTAGGAGACAAAGTTGAAACATATAGTACTAATAAAAATACACAAACATGTGCGAGGATATTTTGAGAAAGAGATGCTCTTACTTGACTTTCACAGACTATACTAACCATTGATTCGTTTAGTCGTTTATGAACAGGTACATTAACCTCCTTAGCTCTAATCCACAATCAAACGTTCTAAGCCAATGTACACATAATTTTCAATGTAACAGGACAGCATAGCCGTCCAATATTGACTGCTTCTTTGTAATGTAGTGGGTCTATCACAATCAATAACCATCCAATCATGATCTCATGGTCATGAGCACATCAAGATGCAATCAAGTGTCCCCTCAGTTATGTTTGACTTGGAATCTTTGTATTTTTGGAATGCTAGCAAGTTCATCAATACTGATGGATGATACTGAAATGACCAGGCAACATTCAAAAGAAAATAATGAAACGACCAGGCAGCAGCCGACGTACATCGAATTTTAGAATCTTATCGTCTAGAACAGACAGATAGAACAGACAGATGCGGGCAACCATTAGCTCGGACTAATCAGAGTCTTTGTTGGAACTTCTAATAGGCAATTTAGACTGTGAATTATAGTCTCTTGCAAAAATGTAAATAAGACTGCAAACTATAAATCCTTTGGCCAGACCCTTACAAGCACTGGCTGCCATATTAGACATTTAAGATATGAAAATAAGGAAAAACCATACGGCAACTTTGATAGAGCCAGTCTGCTTGAACTCCAAATGAACGACATGGTTATGGTTCCCTAGCATAGTCACCATCCTCACCACTAGGCTCACCTCAGGACGGATCTCCCATAGTGCAAAGCCTTCAAATCCATTAGTAAACCACAGAACCACGTCCGAAAACCATCCCTACCTAGTGGAAATTAGCCACTTACCACTTGCCCGGAATCATCACCTTCGTGTGACTCTAAGCAACTTCCCGCCAACCACTCGAAAACACACAAAATATTTGATATCTTTGTTGATGTTTTTCGCAAGTGCACGAGCTATTGCAGTATAGCTATGCAAGTACAGGTCGATCCTATGAGAACTTGATTTAAAATGATGGAGTTTTAAATAAAATTTAATTAATAAAAGAATAAAAATAAAAAATATACCATAAATAAACTAACACTAAAAAAAAATTCAGATTTATTCAACTATTGAAATTTACATAATTATTTATTTTTAAAAAAAACAGAAAATGAAACTAAATAAGCAATCCTGAATATCACTCTCCCTAGATAGTCAGAATGTGAGTAATGTAAAACCAAGATATTCAGGGACACAGATGGAATTAAAGACAAAGGACAGAGGTGCCATAACTCATATTTTTCAGGGGCAGAAGTGTAATTTGATCGGATTTCTAGATTTTAACGAAAAACCAGAAGAAAACCGTAGAGGAGAAAACCGAAGAAGAAGGAAGAAGGAAGAAGGGAGAAGGGAGAGAAGAGGATAGGGGAAGGAAGAAGCAAAGGGCTTGTGCGGTGGATGAAGAGGGCTGTGGAGATGCGATTGGTGTTAGGGAAATGAAAGTCTAGGCAATATGATAAAACAGGAAACAAAATAAACAGATGATGATCGAAGGACTAGGAAAGAAGGAAAGCAAAAGACAAAACCCAAAAATTCAAAACTCCAAAAAACTCTCCTCCCTACTCATACAGCTCTCCTCATTATAAATTTTTTTCCTTATTTTTCTCCAACAACTCCTCTTATCCCTCTCTAGGACTCTTCTTCCTCTTCCATTTCAATTAGGACTCTTCCTCTTGATCTCTACATGATCTGCACCGTTGAAATTAGATTTGATCTATCCAACCCTCCTTTAGTTGATCTACAAAATAAAAGACTAAATTAGAATAATCTAAACCGCACATTCGTCATCTAATAAACTCTAATGATTATCTAACCATTGATTTTGAGAAAATTAAGGTTTCAATGGTCAATTTGAGCTTAGTTTAAAATCAAGATAAATTTTACAATTTTGAACGGTTAGATTATCTAATTGAAACTACATTAGGGGTCTTTTAGCCAAAATTAGACACTTAACAATCTTCACCAGCGGGCCATCCTGACCGGAGATGTACTCGTCCATGAAAACGGCATTCTGTGAGCGGTTCTCATGATAAGGCAGAGAGACTTAGTCAAATTTCTCCAGCATCAAAGAACGTTATGTAGCACCATTCTTCTGTGGGGTCCATGCAAGGGACGAAGAGCATTGGTAGATGTCCCTTGCATAATACACGTCCAAGTTTTTTCTTGTCAACGTCGTAGATTGATGCTACTGTGATATGATCGGACCCGCCCGGAGGTTGAAACCAAGATGGAAAGCCCAATTAGCCCACTTATGAAAGACTGGAAAATATAAAAGCAAGTGTTTATGTTCATCCATAAACCATCCAACGATGAAGATCAACCTTTTTATATGTCCTTGCCCAGGATAAATGATTGCTTAGGATAACAACTATAGAAGAACTGTAAAGTTAGGATCATCCAAGCGGAGGATTTATGAGGTGTAACACGGATGACTATGTAAGACCGATATAAGAAGATGAATGGTTTGAATCATCTAAACCATTTTACGGTTCGGTGACTACATTTTTTGGTCCAAAGACTTGCATAATCCAACATCCAACACATACAATAATGAATAAAGCCACCTACTTGTGTTGGTACTTCCCAAGTCGAGCCCTCTATCTTTTCAATTGACTTCACAAAAGAAGAGCAAGTCATCGGAAGTGCACTAGCCACTGCTTGATTCGATCAGACAAACTCGATCTGTTAGTTAAGTCTACAATGACCTCATGGGTTAGTTTGATGCTCTGTTTGCGTCGGTTGGGTCAGATATCGATCAAAGAAAGGATGGTTTGTCTGGATCATCCAAGCCTACATATTGGAAGGTCAGTTTGCGGAAGCCCAGTTCCGAATCTGTGACGATGGTTCGGATCTTCTCAAATTTTGAAGGGTTGAGGTGTTCCAGAGGATGGTGATGGCTTAAGGCGATGGAGAGATGAAAGAGGAAGAGAACTGCGGCGAGGAACTTTGTAGCCATTGCTCTGTGAATGAAAACAAGGCGTGCACGGATTAGAGCAGTTCAGATCGCTTACATGGACTTGTGTAGTCGTGTGTACTATGTTATAAGAGGACTCCCTGCCCTTGAGGAAGGTCATTTAATAATTATGGTTAGAGACCCCAAACTTCTAACTGCTGGAGTGCGGTTATAGACATGAAATATGCTATCAGGATTGATTTCGGGTTCCCCTAGCTAAGCTACAATTTACGAGTATCTAAACTGGTCATCTTGTTTGGCCTACTCTATTTATACCACTTACAAAAGCTCATGCTCATTTAATGCTTCGACTACTAGTTTTTTCGTTCAATGATGATTTAAAAACTCAACAAAAGCATTATTACAATCATTCAACGACCATGAATTCTTGTGTCCAGCTAATTGTAGAACAATACAGATCATCCAAAAATGAAGCCTAGCTAGAGCTTACATGTCGATAATGACAATCCCGAACGTTCCATGGGCTTGCCCCAAATAAAAATAAGAAACTTGCAATGGGTTTTTCTTGGATCTAAGTCCATCTTGTTTGGCCCCCTTAAATAGGCTCCCTATCAAAAATCACGCCAAACAGATGCATTTTAAGAATCACTGTTCATGATTTTCAATGCGGAAACATGGGCATCCAATGCGCGTGAAATTTTGGTGTATAGACCGGTGGTCTAATGGGGAGCCAACAAGATTAGTGGCATAGATCTTCCATATCAGTTTTTCTGCAGCAATTTGCAGCCTCAAGATAATCTGGGAACAAGCAGCGCAATGTTTTGCTCTATCTTAAGTGTGAGCCTGGGGCTGGAATAGCATCCGGGTGTAGCTTAAAGAGTACGTCTGAGAACCCTGTTTCTGGTGTTTCTCTCATGTTTTCTCTGAGGAGAATTAATCATATATATTTATCACCCCTAATAACAGAGATCTGAGAACTGTCTCTTAATTTCTAGCTCCATTCTGGATTGATCGAATTGGTACGGAAGTTGTAATATGGGAAAACCACGGAAAACATGACCTATTTGAATAACCCGGTGACCTACCAATTGTAGAAGTAGGATCTTTGGCAAGCAATAAGTTCTAGAAATAGATATGGAAAAAACAATTGCCAAACTTCCCTTCAATCCATGTGTTGTTATTCTCATCCCAAACAGTCCCAATTAGACAGGTAAGAGCATGTTGACGGAACGTTATTTCCGTGGTGAATGGGAACTAGTTTGAGGCTTCCCTTGCAGTGATCCTTCAAGTGCTCTGTTTATGAGGTCTAGCACTATATCCAAGTAAAATGAACCAAGATTGCCTGATCCATACGATCTCTGTCTGTCCTCTCCAACTATATTTTCTTGAGAATGACATCTGCCCAATGGCCCTGTGTTACATTAATTGACATCAATGGTCGTATTAAAACAAGGATTATCTATTTGGTGACTTAAATTCATCAGTTAGGCCCCTGAATTGAGATAGACCATGCCTGCAAATATTTTTCAATAGATGTCCTGACTAAAACATTTCAGGTTATAAATATACGGCTCAGAAAGTTTGGAACTACAGTACCATCTGAAGATAAGGTTTATCCAATGAATTTGAAGACTCGTATCTAAGATGGTACCTGCAAATAAATGGTTAGGAAGCCAAGTTTTGGACGCATAAATGTTCATTGCCAACAACCCATAGGCTGTAACTCTGTGTCTAGTGTTACCAATCAGGCCTTTATAACAGGGGATTTCTGTCCTACCAGCCTTCTCATGGAGCCGTATGTGGACTGATTAAAATGGACCACCTTTTCTCTTTGAGAAGAAAATGACCCACATCAGAACGCTCATTAATGTATTTGCAACAATTGAATGGTTAGGAAACATCATATGGTGACAACGGTTATACAAGGACGTTCATTGATTGCTGTTTCCCTCAAGGCCAATGGTTCCCAGGTTCAGATCCACGTACTGTTGGAGAGAGCTAGTTACAGCCAGTTGTAGCACTATCCAGCAAAGTTGTCAGATTTTCTGAAACCTTGCAGTGAAACCAATCTCAAATGGTTAATAAGTTGTTGGCCTTATCCCCATCAAAGAAAAAGGTTATTGGCATCATCTTAGAAACACTAGACAAACAGTCTGAAACTGGATGGTCCTAGGCACCCTGATCTGTTTCTGGTTCTTGGCAAAGTTTTAGTCCTAAAGATAGAATTGATTTATTTATCTGCTGGTCAGCGAAATTTTGGAATCCTCAAGACTGTCTTTGGAAAAATCCCTGTTTGAAGGATGCCTATATTTTCACTCGGAAACAGTAGCTGTCAAATAGTACTATAGGGCTCAATCTTTCCAATGATCCAAACCATCCATCAAATAGGCAGTCCTTTGGACGCGTCTGAATATTGTAAGCCTCTAAAAAATTTAACTCTATCAATAGTTGCAACATCCAAAACCAATGGTGAATTTTTTATTATTAAGCCTCCAAAAATCAGATGGTCAGTATAATCTCACAGTAGAGGATTTTTATTTATGGCTCATCCATAGCAAGTTCCACAAGATCAATGGCTTAGATCATTAAAACCATTGGCTGTACTCGTACTCTTGGCCACAACTATTTTTCAATTGGAAGTATGCGCAGGCACCATGTAATAAACCCTATTTTGAATATTATCTTAGTGGTTAAATAATGAAGTTTTATAAACTCTACTAGTTATTTGCAAATCTATATTTTTAGTCAATCTGAGAACATGATGATAAAGGGAGGCAGAACTTGGGCACCCTGTCCTTAACTTTGTTTAGCATTTTCAGTGTTTTGAGTCTGAGCAAGACATGCTGCCATAACCTGAGGAGATTCCTCTCATCTGCATTCTTTAATGATAGACCTGGCCTGAAACATTTCCTTCCCAGAACTGGGTCAGTACTCAATATTAAATCCCAAAGATGCCTGGTTGAAGTTCCAAGACAAAGCTTGTCCCCTGAGTTGTTCTGCAGCAATGTCTGTTTCTGAATGTTATTTAGCTACAATACTGCCTTACATTAAACATACAATGGTGCTCAAAGAGCCCTCCATGGCTGGGGAAGCTTTTCTTGTAATTTCATGTTCCATCTTAATACACCCTATATGGTCTAATACTTATCCTGTCAAAGTCTTCACATGCCCAAAAGAGAATTTTAACTTTTTAACCCTGTAAAGACGGTAAAAATATATAATAACCTCTGGCCATATTTCCACGTCCAAGCAGACACAAGGTACTGAAACTTGGGATTTTGGCATTATCCTTTTTCTTCTCTTCTTTTTTCTTTGTCTCATCCAGGAAGTTCTTTCTAAATGTTAATCTGAAAGAAAGCCATTCAACGTGTGTTTCAATACAAGATGGGAGCTTTATCATTTGTATCACAGGCAGGTTGAAGATCTTGGCATATAATTCTATTCTAGGAGTATCGTTTCTAAATTTTGCCACAGAGAGTACAATCTCTAAACTCTTTTCTGTTACTACCACCTGTAGTTCCAACTTCCAAGAACAATGCCAAAGCATCCTCTGCATTCCCTCCCTAATGAAGGAATCAGAAAACCCAGCTGAGATCATTTGCTGATAAATACCAGCGACCCACGGCAGGTGCCAGAGCAGAATCTAAACAGTTACCCCAATTTCAAGCAGTACTGTAAACTAAGCAATCTCACCAAGTCACCAGTAAATGTTTGAAATGGTACTTACTACTGAAGGTAGTACAAGCTTACAGTGGGCAACTTAAGAAGAGTCCAACTCCCCCTTTGGCTAAGAAGAAATCAAGATCGTTAGCAGAGCTAGAAATACAAAGTAACTGCAAAATATTGATATTGTAAGCTCATTTATATCATCAAGATTTTAAACACCCTACCACCAGTAACCATTCATCGTGGAAGTAAATCTCAAAATCATAACGGGAGGACTGGGGAATATTTGGAGGGAAGTTTTAAGATTGCAGATTGCAGTTGCACGGGGAAGTTGGGCTTTGGGGATAACATATACATATATACATACATATATATAGTAAATTCCTAACCTCGATTGGGTACTATTATGCATACATATAGTACATTCGTAACCAATCAAATCTCAAAATGATAGTGAAAGGATCTGATGGAAGAGCTGGGGAATGTGTGGAGCAAAGTTTTAGGATCACAGATTGCAGTTGCAGATGCTGATGTTCTGCACATGGAAGTTGAGTAATGGGGATTTCATATACAATAAATCATCTCAGCCAAATCGTTTCGGATTATCCTGATAGTGGCAGGGGTCAGCCTCAGCTGATGGTATTTAACATTAAATGATCAAATTTTCAGTGTAACAATTAAAAGCAACGACATTCACAGGAATGCCTTGGAATATTTGGGGTGTCCAGGATCAGTTTGATCCAAGCAATTTAGTAATCAAGAGGTTCTCCAAATATGCAAGCATCTTATAGTGTTTCTATTCTAAAAGCTCCTGTGAATGGTTGAGTTTGGCCATTCCGGGAAGAGAATATGAAGAAGAAAATACACTAAGAAATTCATGTCTTTATTAACTTGCTGTTATAGTATAATATTTAATTATGCAGGGTATTTTAGCTGTGCAGACAAGATAAGGAGAGACACAATATTATTTTGGTCCTTGAGAAGGGATGCTTCATAAAAGAGTGGTTTGAGATAGTAGAAAGCACAATAGTATCTGAGTTCGTTTTGTGCAGAAACTTAAAAGGATGACAAATATGGTGTATCCAGCTGCCAGTATCCTAGCTAGAGGAAGTCTGTAGAATAAGAGCAGAATCTGGGCAAGGGGTCCTAATTTTGGTTTTCAGTCAATTCAGCTCCTGGAGATCTTTCAGAATAGGGATGCCACCTCTTTATAGATTGCACAACTGTTTGCTTTACTACTACAAGATTTTTCTCAGATGGCGATGATGAACAAGATAAATACTGACAGATCAGCTAAAAAGCTAAAAAAAACTTTAGAATTATAAAAGCTATGATGAGTAAAGAGATGGACCAATAGAAGCCTCTTTGGAATTGGCAAGTGGTGCAAACTGCAGCTACAAGTTTCAAGTGACTTAGGTACTCCACATTCTTACAGATTCAATTTTGCATCTAATGGAAGACAGGTACTAACCTTAGATAAAGGTCCTATGCTATGTGGTGCAAACTAAAGGTCTCAAGTGGCTTTGGTACTCTAGATTCTCACAGATTCAACTTCGCATTTCCTGGAGGAGGAGAAGGTATTTCACCTCTGATACAGTCTCTTTTGCTCTGGTTATAACACTTCAAAATCTTAAGGTGATGGAATGAGAGAAATGAAAGGATCGTAAGTATTTCAAAGCAAAAGATCAGTCCAAGGACAGTCATACCCCGACCTCCACCCGAACCCCAAGTTATTTATTTATTTTTTAAATGTTATTAATCCCATAGCAAACTGCTCTATATCTTATTGTTATTTTGCACTTGAGCTATAATTCTTCTACTAAAGGGTTTGCTTCTTATCCAATTACATGTAACAGTGAACAGAAGCCAAGGATACTATGCCTATGAGATGGAGGAAGAGAACCGGGTGTTGCAAAAATGGGGATAAGAGAGCAAAAGAAGGTTTATCTTCTCCATCCTTACAATGTTTAGCAAGTGCCAAATCTTTCATACTTTGAGGCCAAACGCTATTTGTATAGGGAATGGTGAGTTAAATTTAACTGACTTAAGGAATAACTTACCTTGTTACTTGCATTTGTGCTGGATGATTATTATTTTATCAGTGAGTAAAAGATGGGTTTCTGGACAACATTTACTCAAGGGAATCTTCATTTTCCTCTCTCCCAAACTAGATTGTTATGCCACAAGCAATTCTTCCAGAGTCATCATCATCAAGACCTTATCCCAATTAGGGGTCGGCCACATGAATCTTATTCTTCCATTCCACTCTATTAAATACCATGGTTTCATTTAGTCCCAAAGTTTTTAAATCTTTCCTCACCACTTCTATCCACGTTCTTTTGGGCCTTCCCCTTGCCCTTTTAGAACCTTCTACTTGTATTGCCTCACTCCTTCTAACTGGTGCCATTGTTGGTCTCCTTTGGACATGTCCGAACCATCTAAGTCTAATCTCCCTCATCTTATTACCTATTGGTGCTACCCCTAAATTTCCTCTAATATTTTCATTTCTAATTCTATCCTTTCTTGTCTTACCACTCATCCATTTCAACAACCTCATTTCTGCGAAGCTCATCCTATGAGTATCATGTTCCTTGACTGGCCAACACTTTGATCCATAGAGCATGGCCGGCCTTATAGCCATCCTATAGAATTTTCCTTTTAGTTTGAGTGGCACCCGCCGATCACATAAAACTCCAAATGCACATCTCCATTTGTTCCAACCCGCTTGGATCCTTTGGGTAACCTCCCTCTCAATCTCTCCACTCTCATGGATCAATGATCCTAAGTACCTAAAGAGGTCTTTCACGGGGACTTCTTGATTATCAATCTTGACTAGTGTTCCACTCCTACTCTCCTTGCTAAAATTACATTCCATATATTCTGTCTTAGTTCAGCTAATTTTAAATCCTTCAAATTCTAATGCTTCTCTCCATAACTCTAGCTTTATGTTTACATCCTCCCTTGTCTCATCAAGTAAGACTATATTATCTGCAAATAGCATGCACCAAGGAATCTCCTCGTGCAAATGTTTTGTTAACTCATCCACAACTAATGTGAAGAGGTATGGACTCAATGCCGATCCTTGGTGCAATCCTACAGTGACAGGAAAATCACCAGTCACGTCACTAATGGTCTTAACATTTGTTACTACTCCCTCATACGTACCTTTAATTATATTTATATACCACTGAGAAACCCCCTCACCACCCAACACCTTCCATATTAACTCTCCAAGGACTCTATCATAAGCTTTCTCTAAGTCGATAAAGACCGTATGTAGGTCTTTCCTCCTCTCCCTATATTTCTCTACTAATTGTCTTAATAAGAAAATACCTTCCATGGTAGACCCCCCCAGGCATGAAACCAAACTGATTCTCCGATACACTTGTTTCATGTTATAGCCTCTTCTCAATTACTCTTTCAAAAAGTTTCATGGTGTGGCTCATAAGTTTGATCCCTCGATAATTAGTGCAACTCTGAATGTCTCCTTTATTTTTATAGATTGGTACAATAGAGCTTTTCCTCCACTCATCAAGCATTTTCTTTGATTTTATAATCTTGTTAAACAACTTGGTTAACCAAACTACCCCAATATCTCTCATATGCTTCCAAACCTCTATTAGTACACCATCAGGCCCCATGGCCTTTCCTGATTTCATCTTTTTCAAGGCCTCTTTTGCTTCAGGTATTCTAATCCTACATTCACATCCATAATATCCAATGTTATTTAGATTTATAGTATTTTCAATCCCTATATTCTTAGAGTCATTGTTATTTAACAATTTTTAAAAATATGTTTCCCACCTTTGTTTGATCTCATTTTCTTTGACTAATACCCTTTGATCATCGCTTCTAATACACCCAACATGATCTAAGTCCTTACCCTTCTGTTCTCTTACTTTTGCAAGTTTAAACACATCTTTCTCACCTTCTCTTGTTCCTAACTTATTATAAAGCTCATCATATGCTTTAAGTTTAGCCTCACTTACTATTCTCTTAGCAGCGTGTTTAGCATTCTTATACTGTTCATAGTTTTCATTATTTCTAATCTTCTGCCAAGCTTTAAAACACATCCGTTTTTCTTTAATAACTTTTTGCACTGTTTCACTCCACCACCATGTTTCCTTTGCTAATAGCCTTTTACCTTTAGATACTCCTAATACATCTTTTGCCACTTTCTTAATGGACTCAGTCATATTATTCCACATGGTATTTACTTCTGTTTCATAGTTTCAATTTCCTTCTACCATCAACTTATTTTTGAATAAGGTTACTTTCTCTTCTTTTAAGTTCCATCACTTAGTTTTTGGATGTGTCTTAAGTTCAGTTCTTTTACTCCATCTTTTAATATGGATGTCCATAACCATTAACCTATGTTGTGAGGTTAAACTCTCACCAAGTATCACCTTACAATCCTTACATATAGATCGTTCATTATTCCTAAGTAGAAAAAAGTCTATTTGGCTTTTATGAAGTCCACTTTTAAAGGTTATTAAGTGTTCATCCCTCTTCTTAAAGAGTGTATTTGCAATGGACAGGTTATATGACAAAGCAAAATCGAGGATATTCTCCCCCATCTCATTTCGTTCACCTATACCATACCCTCCGTGTATTCTATCATATCCTTCCTTATCTTTTCCTACATAGTCATTTAAGTCTGCTCCTATAAATATCCTCTCAGTGTTGGGAATTTCTTGTATGACTCCCTCTATATCTTCCCAAAACTGTCTCTTGATTATATCTTGTAACCCTACTTATGGTGCGTATGCACTTATAACATTTATAATCTGCTCTCCTAGAACAATTATTATTATTATAATTCTATCACTGATTCTTTTAATGTCCACAACTTTATCCTTTAATTCCTTATCCACTATTATTCCTATGCTAATTCTGTTATTTTCCTTTCCTACATATCAAAATTTATACCCATCTATTTCTCTAGCTTTAGCCCCTTTCCACTTAGTTTCTTGGATACAAGCGATGTTGACTCTCCTACGTTTCATCCCGTCTACTAACTCCAAACTCTTACCTGTCAGTGTCCCTATATTCCATGCAGCGATGCGAATCTTATGTTCTGGAGATACCCTATTTACTACCGCCTTTCTCAACCTCCATGGTATGAACCCATGTCTACTTTTCATTACACCTGGGTTCTAATGTAGCGCGTCGCTTTCGAGGGGACGCTCTAGCAACCCTTGCCCACTTTTCCCTACACCCGGAATCTGATGTAGCGCGTCGCTTCTGGGAGAATGCCCTAGCAACCCTTGCCTATTTTTTACCGCACCTGGGATCCGATGCAACACGTCGCTTATGGGGAATGCCCTAGCTTAAGGGAATGTCAGTTTTCGATTCATGTCATGTTGAGGTTGCCATAATTTTAAAAAGCTAAAGATGATTTCATTTCTTTCTTACAAACTAATACAAATGCATATTCATTTGCAAGTAGAAAAGAAATAACAAAATCATCTTCAGCTTAACCCTTGCTGACTGGCTACCTGACGCAAGGGTGGCCGCATTTTAAGAAGCTAGAGATGATTTTCATTTCTTCCTCACAAACTAATATACAAATGCATATTCATTTGTAAGAAAGAAATAACAAAATCATCTTCAACTTCCCCCTTGCTGGCTGGCACCTGACGCAAGAACCTCCTTTTTCATCTGGGCTTGGGACTGGCACTGGCAAAGTCCAAATTTCAAATGCTTGCATGAGGCTACACAGCTTTTGCTAGTATACTGGAAAACATCCGGAAACAGCTCCAAATGGAGTCAGCATTGTGTTATCATTCATGAATCAATACTTTACAGTCGGCTGAGAATTTGCTGAGAACTTGAGATAATTTATGTGCCAAATGCAAGAATGACACCTATTTATGTTTGCCATGGTGATTTCACTTTGGCTACTGTTGACGGGTGCAACTAAATTGTAGACTTTAAGTGCAAAAGATAAAAGAACTTGATACGGCCATTTGGAGTCAGCACTAGGAAAATTATAAGTTAAACTCACGAAATACTTACATTAGGTACGATAGTTCCATTTATAAGAACCAGTAAACCCTCTTTAGCTAAGATGAAACTCTTGACTCTTTCCCATTAAATATGCTAGGATTTTGTAAACCTAATTCACATTTGTCTTTTGTTTTTCATCCAGCATAAAGGGCAGCCTGATGCATGAAGCTCCCACATATGCAGGGTCTAGGGAAGAGGCAGACCACAAAGGGTCTATGGTACGCAGCCTTAACTTGCATTTTTGCAAGGGGCTGTTTATATGCATCAAACCCGTGACCTCCAAGTCACACAGTGACACCTCAACCGTTGCACCAAGGCTCCCCTTCATCCAAGATACAATGATAAATGCCCTACTTGTTGCAGTTATAATCCATAAGAAGTTAGATAAAAGAAGGCAACTGAGTTCTATTCCCACTCAAGTACTAAAAATATACAACAAGGGAACGACAAAAATATTACTAGCTACTGCAGCGGATGTCTACCTTTTCTCTCTCTTTTTTGCGAATAGTACTAACGGCAATATAATTGTCCAAACGTACTCAAGATTTAGCAATTTTTTGAGGTCCTTAAGATAATTTCTTTTCTAATAGTAATCCAGGCAACAACTATGAAGTGTGAGCAGCAATTTCCCATAATTGTCATCTGGACGAAAGAGAGCAGACAATCTACCATGATAATCTCACAAATAACCAATAGCTCAAGTAAAATTAGGATAACTAATCCAATTAGCTTGAGGTAAACCACACCATTTTTAGGTTGATCTACCATTTCTCACAACCAGTGTTCTAAAGCTCATACATGAATGCTAAAGGTCATACCAGAAAACTTCTCTGAGGCAATGACTGATACAATGAGTTAATCCAGACAAGTCAAAGTAGTTTAATATTACGTTTTAACTTGGTAGGGTGAAGCAAACTATCTTCCTTCAAGGTCCACCAAACTCATTAAACCAAATAGATAGTTTGAACTTTGTAGAGTTTGGGTTTTGAAGAGGAGAATTCTTTGGATACAGAATCAAATGTTAATGTCACTCCTAGATCACAAGCTTAAGTCCATCTATAGGTTCCTCCAGGACATCTAAACTTAAATCCTAAAAGTTAAGAGTCAATGTAGATGAATGCTGCCACTTGGGGAAACTTCAGCCGCATTGTTATCCTTGGACTTTCTTTTAACAACAATTGAAGAAGTTACCAATAATATAAACGAACCTGACATGATAGACAACTTTAGCAGCATAGGGGCAATGTACCATCCTTTATGATAATGAAGACACATTAATGTTGGACTGACTAAGGCAACTCCAGATAGATTGATGTAACTTCCCACAAGCATTCATCACATTATATCTCTAGGTGGATATGCCGATGGCAACAATGTTAGAAATTGAGATATTATAATAGTAATAGCTGAATCGATTAGTACCAAAAAACTGGCTGCATAAATGATAAAATATTACTTTATTATAAAAGAATAACAAGGACTACATATTCCACAGACCTGCGAAAAGAATGTAGCCATGGATTGAATTCCCTCCATCTGGGCAGAGGGACAAGTGGTTCTTAACTCAAATATATTAAGGTCCATACATATGAAGGACCCTGAATCACTCCTGCAATGGAAGAAAATAAACTAGTTAGGTATTTATCCATTCCCGCAAGGTTGGAGTTGGTCCATTTCATTATTATGGTCTTATTTTTTCCACTGTTGAATCTGGATATGGATTCCCAGCAATTTTACCAGAAATGAGTTTCCTATTAACATTAAGTATTTTTAGTGTGGTAGCAAAGTACATGTTGTAAGCCTTTGTAGCAAGGTAGATATTACACTAAGTTGACATGAAACAGAGCAGTTTGGTACCATCAACTGTCTTTATGGGATTCTGAGCAACAGAGATGTTTTTGTGGGAGATTACACATCAATTTGAAAACCATAGCAACAATGAGATTCAATCCTCACTGACTGGACTTCTTGAATTTGGTCTATTAATTGGAAGTGACAAAAGCAGCATCAGGAATCACATTAAAGCTGCTCCAGTACAATACTCAAATATACAAAGAACCATTTCTAATCTCAAACTTACTGGTTAAATGACAAAGAACCATTTCTAATCCATTTAAAACATTGAATGTAACAGAGATGGAGAGAAAAACAAATTGTATCCACTTATAAATCAAATGTAATTCACAAATGTTGTTAAGAAAACCACTCAGTAAAAATATTTGTTAGCACTCAAAGAAAAGAGGAAGTAAAATATCCTCCAGCATACACCTACTCGGTCTTCCAAGCATACAAAATCAGTGAAAAACTAAGACCTTGTAATTGGGATTCTTTGAATATTTGCGAGCAAGACAAAGGCAATATAGAAGGATCAGATGTATGACTAGCCCACAATTTTTCTGGCGAACGACAAGTCTGGAACATGAAAACAGCATTTCCGACCAATGTGCTGAAAAGCCAGTTATGGACATCCCAAAACACTTCCACAGGGAGCCCATCAACCAAAATGGTCTGGTTGCCTCTGAATTTCCATGTTAGACGCTTCACCTGCATCACCATCTTCTTATCAATGCGGATTGAAAGACATGGGTCTTTCAGACCAGCTGTTTCGCACTCAATTGCAACATCATGAATCTGCCCATTGTCACAAAACTGCGCCTTAGTACTGTATACCCTCTTTCCGAATATATGCTCCCTTTTAGCTATAAACACAGCATTTGAAGGAGGGGGAATGGCATTAGTCTTCCTGTAAGCTTCTTTGCTCAAATCACCAAGAAGGAGAACCATCTCTCTGTCAAAAACAATGGCCAAATAGAAGCCTTCCAGTGGCTCGGGTCCAGATCCAAATTTTGCAGATGAAAGGTCCCAAAAGACGTCCACTTTGCTACTGTCTACATCTAAACTCTTAGAACCTTTTCTCTTAGAGAACAACCAGGGTTTTATATCAACTTTACAGAGACATTGGTTGGTAGAATCATCTATTCCCACACTAAGACCCTGACCCATGAGATTCTTGCTCCATGTAACGGTGATCACACAGGAACGACCACATAATCTACCTTGGTACACGCATGTGACCAAATTCTGAGCATTTTTTCCGGCTCCGGATGAAGAATCTGCAACTTGAACACCATTTTCACCGAAACAGGATGGAAAATCCCTCATCCTGTAAACAGAAATCCAAATTTCCTCCTTTTTTCCCTCCCACTCTTAGCTTTCTCTCTCCTCTGTGCTTATCAGACAGAACAAAGGATTTTTCAAAGAGAACGAGATTCCTACCTCATTAGACCGAAAAGTAAAGAACCCATCTTCCAACAATTGCAGAGAAGCGTTTCAGTAAGGCTTGGTGATGATCTGGGTTCTTTGGAGCCCAAATATCAGGTACTTCTTTTTATGGTTCCTCAAGAAATCAGCTACTTTAGATAAAGGACAAGAATCCCAAATCAGGGACAAATATGTGAAATGTGAGCAGCAAAGAAGTGTTGAAGAAGAAGACGAATAGGCACGTGTTTCCCTGTCAGTACTTCTGCTAAAACCATGGCTAACTAAAATAACTCAAAACCCAGATACAGGAAGGCTAGAGAAAGAGACAGATAAATCATCAACAGATAAAGAAAGAAGTGGAGAAGAAAATGGGATGTGGGTGTTAAAACCCGGGTTATACACCGTAGGCCTCAGGAAAAGGCAGAAAAAGCTCTCTCTCTCTCTCTCTCTCTCTCTCTCTAACAAAAACTTTCCCTTTACCTGACATAACCACATGCATTAGAACTGAAAAAACAATACCATGGTGCCAACTTTCACCCCAAGACTCAACAGATTCTCCTGCCAGATTTTGAGGACTAAGGAGGAGGAAGCACTGAGAGAGAGAGCTCATGCAATGATGCAAGAGTAATTAGCACATAGTTAATAAAATAAAATAAAAAGCTGTTTTTTTTATTCTGGGCCAGGCACGAGGTTGCATTAAATTGGGAGAAAGTAGCCTCCCATCTTCACATTCCAATCTTGTCGCAACTCAGCAAAATATACTAGGATTGGAAAATCCTCCTTTAGATGTACTGCTTCAACATACACCATATATACTCTGGAAGACATAATATGAATACCGTGTACAAATGGATTGGTCACTTTACATGGGCTGCCAATTTGTCTTCAGCTGCAATTTTGTTCTTTTTTTTTCATTCATTAGCAATCCTGAGATTGCCAAAAGCCATTGCCTGCCTTGGTACAATGTTGTGGGTTGGAAGTTGGATCAATCATTTCATGGAGCACAATTCAAGAATTTCACTGACTGGATGATTTTGAGCTTTTGATCATTACAGATGGTTGGCTCGATGAGCGATTACGGTCTGTTTGATCGCCAGTCAACTGCTAATCTAATGTGGGTCCATATAGTGATTGTTCAATTGGAACTTGCATGCATGCCTTACGTATGGATGAGATTGGATGGACTACCAACCAACTTTGGTAGTAACAGGTCTCTGTCCTTCTTTTGATCAATTTGTTATTGTTTTACTTAAATGTTATTCTGCCTTGTAGTTGAGCCAACGTTTTGAAGGAATTTCCTCTTTCTATTATTAATATTGTATAGCTTTGGTGGTTTAATTTTGTTAGTTTTTGTGTGATGGGAAGATGTGGTTGTCACGTTCTCATGGCTTGGTTGGCATGTGGATGGGCTAGGACTTTTTGGCCCACGCCTTCCCACAAAAGTTGGGCTTCACCTCTGAGTAAGCCAAGTATAAAAGGCAGTTCCGATGCACGAAGCTCCTGCCTATGCAGGGTCTAGGGAAGGGGCAGACTACAATAGCCTAAAGTAGGCAGCCTTACCTTGCATTTTTGCAAAAAAGTGATTCCATACATTGAACCCGTGACCTCAAGGTCACGACGACAACTTTTACCGTTGTGCCAAAGCTCCCCTTCTGAGTAAGCCAAACATGTACAACTTATATAACAGGAAAAGGTTTGTGCCCCATAAGTGGGAGCTATAGGACCCACTTAAATGATAATGGGGCCATTGATTTTGCATTAACATAGGTGGACCCTGAACAGTCTCTACATGTATTTCTGTAGGTTTGAATCGTTTGATCAGGAATAAGACATGGGTAAGATTATTCACATACATAGATACATAGATATACGATATTTCTGTATGCCGTTCCTCATTTATTTGTGCTTTCCTCATTCAGTGAATGGATGACATATTTGTCTCCTAACAAAGGACGTTTTAGGTTAGATGGTTGAGCCTAATTTGACTCACTCTAAACCCAACACAGTTATGAGTTGGTAAAACTCTCTCTCTGCTTTTTGTTTGGACGTTGGATGGAGCCTTTCATTTACCCCTATGATACCCTTTTCCTAGGAAATGTCTTGGTCAAATATTTCAATAAATGTTCATAAATTTCTCTCTCTAGTAGTTGTCTCATTCTAACCACCCAAAACCCCTCCATATTCTTTTCTGCTCCCACGCATGTCTTAATAAAATAGAGCTTCTAGTCTCACCGGTTGTTTCTCTGAGCTTCTCATGAAAATACTTGTTTCTTATTAATTTGACTTTCTTGGTTTCTATTTTTGGCCAATGGGTCATTTAGACTGGAGTGCCTTTGAGGTGCGACACAAGTTGGATATAAAACTAATTTAGTTCACTGACAGAGATAAACTTGCTTAAGAGATAAGCAATGGATGTGAGAAACTTCATAGAGATAGAAAATAGAGGTGAGTGAAATCTAGAACATGGACTTGTTCAGTACCCAACAATAGCCCCAAGTACTGGATTATCACACCCCATCATTTGATTGGGTCCATTACAACCTTTGTTCTTTTTCTTTGTTTTGAGACAATCTCTGGTTCACCATTTCCTCTCGGATGTTACAAACATGGGGGTGTTGCTGCATCTCTGCTCTATGCATGGGGGCGATGCCTTGACCCACTCCCACAACTCTCTCTCTCTCTCTCTCATATAACACCAAAGCAAGATACAACTTGTATTACGCCTGTCACGGCATATGAGATAAGAACTGAAAGCTTTAATCTATAAATGGGTAGCAATCTGAATTACGTCTTTCATTCAAATATAGAATGCAAAAAGTCTAAAGGTAAGTATGTGATGAAAGCAGGTATGTAGCTTTAGACACCTTTTGCCTAGCTCCTTATGAGTAACCATCATTCCTTTCTCCCCATTCCTCTTGGACCTGCAATCATGGATATCAACACATCCACTGAATTCGTCCCTTTTCATCACACAAAAGGATCCATCATAATGTAGAAATTTCATGCTGCTTCACATGTCCCTATGTGTAAATGGCATGGAACATGCCTGCTACAATTTATTTTGCATTTTTTTTTACTACTAAATTCTCATTTTGCATGCCCATCTTGGATACTATATGTATTCATAGGCTCAAATTTCAGATTCAAGAAGTAAAGCAAGTATGCAAAGAGTTGGGCTCAACCTTTCAACAATTTTGTCTTTGATTTGGTAAATTTCTTTTCACTTATTTAAACTTTTATGAATTGAGAAAACGTGAATTTTTTAATTATTTGACATTAAATAGGGAAAAAAAAATTTCCAAACATATTTCTATTATTTTAAGACTTTTGTAACTATGGATGATTGTGGGTGACCCATCATATATTCAGTACATAGAATGCAAAGGTGAACCTTATCGCTTAATTATTCTTCTAAATAATTCATGCTCTTTTAGTCTTGACCAGGCTTAACTTTCTTTGATCTTTGCCTTGTCTTTTGTCGTTGGTGCATTTACTTTAATTGATTAATTATTGTAAATAGATAGTGACATCCAGAAAAACCCACCAACCCCAAAACACACATAAATTCTAAATTAGTTGTTAAGTCGTTTTTTGGTATACAAAATTATTATTATTCTTTGAGACTTTTACCACTAACTCCCTCATTATATTTCAACTGGTTCTCAAAGATCATGTTTGGCCAAAAAGTCAACTATCAACAGAATATTTCTAAATAAGTTCCTTAACATTAAACATTTACCGAGCAAAAGTATGAACTAGTATTTAGAGGACCATTGAAAAAAAATTTCAGAAACTAAACTTTGTGCCCAATGGTGGAGCCAGAATTTAAGCTCGTAGGGTCTTATAATAACCATATGAGTCCCGGTAAGAGTTGGTGCTCATGCGTGTGCAAAGAAGTTGATGCCTCACTTTCTCATAGACACTGGCTTCTTTTGAAATATATAAACCAATCATCTTGTTTGAAATGTCTCAAATAGGCTAGATATCAAAGCTTAAGAATGGGAATGCTTAACTCAAGTTATGGATGTTTAAAATTAGATCCATCGATGTTTTTAACTTTTTAAGAGGTAAAAAGCAAGTAGTTAAGATCATTTAGGTAAATAATTTTTCAAAAGTCACATGTTATGAACAAGATGAATGGTTTAGATTTTTCAAAAGAATTCAGCATCTACGAAAAAGTGAAACATCGACTTCATACATGACTAACAATACATAAATAAGTACATCTTAGCAACAACAAAAAATTATTTGAATATAATAAGATATTAAAATAGTACTCACATATCTATATAATGTTCACAAAAAAAATATTAAAATTTTAAGGACCATAGAAAACATTAAATACTATAACTTGTAGAAGATAAAACTAGGGAGTGAAAACAAAAATTTTGAATTCCTAGGATCTTTTCTGAATGGGGAATAAATCAATATAATTTTAAATTTTTGAGTAAGACCACTCCTGTACACACGCATCCAGCAATGTTTGTCTGCTACCATGTCTTCCATATATACATTATACATACTTCCTTTTTTCTTGTAATAGCTAACTTGGAGGGCCTATAGGTCTTCACATATGCACGCCCTAAACATATCAACATGCAAATACCCTTTCCTACATCCCCTACAGGGATGTGATGCACTACCTCAAATTTATGAACAACTTACCAGAGAGGTACCTCAACCTATAGCCATTGGGATGTATTGCCTTTTGTGGTCTATACATATATATGTATTGAGAAAGGGAGCCTTGGCACAATGGTGAAGTTGTCGTCATGTGATCATGAGGTCACTGGTTTAAGGCATGGAAACCTCTTTCAAAAATGCAAGGTAAGACTGCGTATTATAGACCCTTGTAGTCTATCCCTTTGCCAGACCCCCATAAGCGGGAGCTTTGTGCACTAAGGCTGCCCTTTTACATATATATGTATTGAAGAAAAAGATGTTTGTACCTACATTTTTGTATCTTTTCATCAATACAATATGTTTATGTGATTCTGCTTCAATAAGATGTTACTGATACCAAAACTTATTTCTAATGGAAATATCAAAGGCCTTCATTTATGGGCCTCTTATGATCATATAATGGTTGGTGTAAAACGAAAAGACCCTCTTACTATACATTTTATAACCATATAAGGCTTAGAAGACCTTATAAATTTCCAAAAGACTTGAAGTTGGTAACAAGGACATCTGATTGAAGCATAATCATGTGAATATCTTGGATCAATGAAAAATATAAAAAACTAGACCCAACACCATTTTTCTTCAATACATATTAATACATACGTATGTATGGAAGAAATTTATTCTGCACTCTCTCTCTCTCTCTCAGGTGTGTATTATAGGCTGAAGGGGAACATGGGTCCATATTGTTGGTGATCCAAGCCATTCATCTTATTCTCCATGGAAGTTTGAACAACAAAGGCTAGGATCATCAAACGGATGAGATTTTGGCAAATGATTTCTCTGTGAGGCAACATAGAAGATGAACCGTTCCGATTATCTCAAATCTATGGCCACTTGTACCATTAGCCGGCCTTCCAACAGGGTGTTTAATCTTCTCTGCAGATCAGTGTGAACACAATAACTTATCAGTGTGACCATTTCTGTACCACATGGACGAGGCCATTCATAAATATAGCCATCATAAGAGTAGGGTCCTCTCTTATCCTATTCAATGAACTCATTTTGTAACATGGAAGGAGCATGTGACAAGATTATAACAATGTTAGATTACCAAGGAACAATCTCAAGCCTGGTAAAAAGAAATGGAAGGAAAATGGGCATTTTGTGCCTCTTTTTTGCAACATAGCAAGCTTCTACGCTGTTCCAACTAACCCAACTAATCTGTGATCTGATAGCTAACACTCATTGCCTTGTCTTCCTCGTACAAAAAGGCGCCTTCTCTTCCATGGGCAATCAATCAAAAGGATGCTGAAATTGCTTCTTCGTCAATCTTCTATCTGAATCACCCACCGTACATGGAATCATGGAAGATGGGCTGTCTAACAAATTAAACCTCCATTAGTTTAGAATGAAAAAATGTAACCCCTAGACCTGTTTCTGTGCCGCATTGTCCATTTGTTTTGTAGCCATTCTCTACGTTGAAATGGGCTGTTGAATTGGCATGGGGACACAAATTCTAGGACAAAATCATCTATGAATTCTGACCACATTCTTCACTTTCGAAATTTGACCGGAAAGTTTTAATGCTAACTCCATTTTCCGAACATTCCCGGAATTTCAGTCAAAACAGAATACAAATGACAATTAGTTCTGTCAATTATTTGTTGCCGTGTGTTCAGTAGCTCTAGAAGGGTGTATGTATTGCTTTCAAATTCATCGTTGTCGTCGTCAAGACCTTATCCCAATTAGGGGTCAGCCACGTGAATCTTGTTCCTCTATTAAGTATCATCACTTTATTTAGTCCCAAAATTTTTAAATCTTTTCTCATCACTTCTATTTATGTTTCTTTGAGCCTTTCTCTTGCTTTTTTAGAACCTTCTACTTACATTCCCTTACTCGTTCTAACTGTTGTTATTTTTGGTTTTCGTTGGACATGTCCAAACTATCTAAGTCTAATCTTCGTCATTTTGTTATCTATTAGTACTACCCCTAAGTGTGATTTAGTCCCAAAGTTTTTAAATATTTTCTCACCACTTCTATCCACATTCTTTTGGGACTTTCCCTTATCCTTTTAGAACCTTCTACTTGCATTGCCTCACCCCTTCTAACTAGTGTCATTTTCAGTCTTCGTTAAAAATGTCCAAACCATCTAACTCTAATCTCTCTCATCTTATTATCTATTAGTATTACCCCTACATTTTCTCTAATGTTTTCATTCCTAATTCTCTTCTTTCTTGTCTTGCCACTCATTCATGTTAACATCTTCATTTTTGCTACGCTCATCTTATAAACATTGCCGAAGAGCCTATCCATTTTCACATTAGGATTAGTTTCAATCTATCAACTTCATTGTGGTACGAACGCCTTCATTTAGAAGCAACAACATCACTACACGAGTCAAATATTTGCTAAAACTGGTCATGGATATTTTGTTTTCGTCACAATCAAATGACTGCTCTCTGCCTCAATCAAAATCACTGCCCTTTTCTTGAAGTTTCTTGAATCTTAAATCTCAATATTCGATCTGGACATCAGGACAGGACTTACAATCACATGGTTGAAGTTCTAATTCCTGCAAATTAAGCTGGCCCTCTTACTCCCTCTACTTGAAGGTGTTCCCTCTCTTCCCACTTTGCTTCCATTTAAGCGTGGAAATCTTTCTTGAATATTTATTGTAGTCTCTCAACCGTCGATCTCTACTTGATTTCCAGAATTGGTTCAGACTACAGGTGATCTCAGACGCTTATCTTGAGTGTTGTATACTTGTGTTCCATATATAATATAGTATCCATCTTGCATTAATTAAGAAGATGAAGAGATTTGATCATATTAAGAAACCAATCAAATACTTGGTCTGAGGATGTCATTAAGTGTATGGACCAACCTTTATAGGACTGGTGACATGGTAATAGCTTCGTGGGTCACACAGTAGTGCAAGTTGCAGGTGTCCAGTGAATGAGTTCATTGCATCCACAGTTTCATAGAGAATTTATCATAAGTGATAAGTATCCCTCTCTCTAGTCTTAAGAGTGTGTATTCTGGGCAAATGAAAATGCAATAAATTTAAGAAAAATGTCAAGGAGAAGTGCTCTTGCTTGGTAAGAAAAACCCAATGTTTTTCATCACACAGAGATCCTAAATGGAAGTTTCCTCCCACTTTGACTTGATCATCTTTCTAAGTTATTTCTTGATGATATCACTGTATTCATGTAAAATTTAGAGAATTATCTCTAGGAAGCTCAGTAGCATGAATTTGTTACATCTTAAAGAAGGTGCAATTTACTTTCTAGATGTTTATCTTCCAGCTAAAACTAGATTCCAAGTAAGAATTTGGTAATGGGTACAAGCACAATAATAGTGAAAGATATGGCATTAACTCCATACATAATTAAGTTGTCTGCTATGAGCCCTACATTGCAAATGGGAATGATAGGTATCACATGTGTCATTAGTTTAATTCAGATCTCTATCCTGATTGTGTTTGTTCATGTCCTTTCTAAAGTATAAAGGTTCATTGAAGTTTCTACTTAAAGATTAACATAAGGGGTGGGTTGAGCTTGTTGGACCCATTTCATTGGCACATTCAACATGCCATCATTGTGCCCAATAAATCAAAGGTCAAGTACTAGTTTGTTTGACAACAAATTAATACTTGGGTAGATTTTTCTAACATATTTAACTTGTTTAGAGCAAGAATGTGGTGCAATTAAAAGGGGAAAAAACATGAAATATGTTCAGGTAGACAGTTTAAGAACCATAATATGGTCAATAGTTGCAGCACATGTTGCTGGGTATTGAATGCACTGTTTTTTAAAACCAAATGCTTGGTGCTTAATCACTGGAAAGGAATAGATTTACAAAGATCTTCCCATGGCAAATCTTGGTATTATCAGTTAAGCCTTATATTATGCATTGACTCAGTACATACAGCAATTTGCTTGGAACTCATTTTGTTTACAAATTCAAAGATAAGCTTGTAATCTTCTATCAAATTAATGGATTCGGTCATGCAGACATAGCACATGTGGCCCAAAAGAGGCAGTCATAGAGGATCATATAACAACTTTGATTGGGACATAAATGTGGTCCTCTTGTGTTTCCACACTTCTCTCTCTCCTTTCAGTGATCTGAACCGTCTATCTCGTAGATCATGTGACACTATGATTATACAATTGGCATGGTTAATTTTCTAGGACATGGCAATAGTCGCTTCTTCATGTACTTTTAGTACATGTGGATCGACACATCCATTGACACTTGCTAACAGATCCATTTAAACAGCTAGATGAGAGGAGTACTCTTTTGAGTCCACACGGGATTTGTGTTGTGGGCACCCCCCCAATCGCTTTCAAGGTGGTGCAAAAAGAATGAGAAAAAGAAGACGTGCAAGCATGTTCTTCCTCCCTCCAGCCTAGCATTAATTGGCATTTAACAGGCCTTCAGTGTTCTCATGAATCCATTTCCATATCAATATCTGCTCCCCCTGGTTGGCAAGAATTTTCCTTTTCTTTTGTTTCCTCCTTCCAATGCGCTTGCTTTTGTATTCATGTCATGCAGGAACGCCCACTAATGAAGACAAGAATGGACCCAATTTCCAGCAATAAAAGAGCAAAAGAGAGGGAGAATGCCTCTACTTAAGGCATGCCCACTTTTATAATGAGCCCCACCTCTGATTGATCCGGACTGTCCATATATAGGTTACATTTCTTCAATATCACCTCAGACTAGTGGTTCAGATCAAGTTTCAGGAAGGCAATTTCTACATTCTGGCATCCATTTTGTTTCCTCCATGTGATTTGTAAATACAGCCACACATCTCAAACTTTGATCTTTACTTTAGAAAGGTGTCTGCCATTGGCGTCTATCCGACTTCAGGGATGAACTGCTCTGAACAATGTTAAGATGAATAGTAAATCAAAGCCCCAATTATTGAAAAAACAACACAGAGAATCATCTAAACTATATGCATTTTGATCTACTATACATCTAAAGTTGGAATAATGAGATGAACAAATCAGATCCTGCAAAAGTGGGCTCCAGAAACGTGGTCGTTTGACTACACCTCACATGAGATCAGTTTAGCGCTCATTTAAAGAATTTCCAACTTTTTGACGTCCTAACTTAATCATAAAAATTATTTAATTGTCCGAACTCCTTGAAAACTTCCCAAAGCAAGCACGATCTAGTTACAAACAAGTTTCATGAGTAACTTGTCAGTTCTGAAACATTATTCGCAAATCTAGCCACCAATTCAGGTTAAAAACCAAAGAAGATTTCAAGGGGACTTCAGGAAGTAACATAGGGAGGCACCACCTATGGAGGATCTGTTTCTGATCCATTCATCTTGTTCAGCCCTGCCTGCAATGTTCATAAACATATGTAGTACTTCTAGCTACTAGATTTTCTAGTTGAAAAATCCAACGTTCATTATCTAAAATCCAACACGGCATAACTCAAACAATCTAATGATCACGGTTTTTGCTTTCTAACCAATCTAAGAACAGGCCAAACATGATGAATGAATCAGATCTTGCAAACCCAAAATCCATCCACAAACAATTTTTCAATCATCTGGGGGCCATGCATTTCACAACTGCATCACAAACTCCTTCCAAAGGTTTCCCCAGTTTTGTGAATATTTCTGGACCTGAATGGACGCTCTCTAGCCTTGGGTGTGAGCAGGCCATGAACTGAGAGTCCAACAGATTGCTTACTTGGATGCTAACAAGGTGGAAACTGCTGCAGCTGATGCGCAATGAGGCAAAGCTCGCAGATTGGTTGGTTGTGTTCACCCGGCCATTATTATTACTCTTTGAATGACTAGAGACCCACATCCCAACAAATGAGGGGTTCCTCATGATAGGCTTGAATCCCCATGCACATGATACGTCCTTATGTGAGTATATGCTCACTTTTTTCTCATATTCTCCTGCTTTTACTCGGTGGTTTCCAGCTTTTCCTTTTTGACTCAAAGCAAAACGTAATGATTCACACCGGAATTTTCTAAGTTACACAGCAATATCTTCACATAATCATAGCTTCTCGTTCAAGAGTCTCATCAAATCAAGAAGGCCGTGAACAAACAATTCCGTGAATATGAAGTCTGTCATATCCAACTTCAGAGGTAGAAACAAACTTCAGAAAGCTATAAAGATCAACCAGTGGCTTGGAGCTCGACTGGGCATCGTTTTCCTTTGGTTGCAAAATTGTTGATCACACCCAGGTTTTCTATCACGCACCAAGAAAAACACAATTTCTTGAACTTTGCAATAGGAAGCAGGAAATAACATACTATGATAATTTTGGCACAGAAATATTAACCAGCTCCAGAAGCCAGAGGCGCCTGATGTGATACTGCTGTTCTGAACACAGAAGTTGTTTAGAAGATAGTTTTGAAGTTAAAAATACTTGCTTTCTGATACTAAATTCTGCCACATATAGCACCAACAGTGGGTCAAACATAAGGCTAAAAGAACCACATAATTTTATTAACAGCTCAGGTGCATAAGGGAAGATCAAGTCTGCAATCTCGTTATCTCACACACAAACAACAGCAACGAGGGGTAAATCTTGTATAGAATCCTTTCTTTGATAACATGTTATTAAGTTAACATAATGCTTAGCATCAGTAGCCAAACAAAAAATGGAGACCTATCCTCTTCTAATTATCCTTTTGTCAAGAAAACGAGAAAAATCTCACAACCGTGTTGCTATAATAATGCAAGTCAAAGCAAAACAAGCATTATTAATTCATGAACCAACCAACAAGAGATTATTTAAGGACTCTAGATTCCACCAACAGTTGGGAGTATTCTCTTGTCTGGGTGTTTGCAGATACAAGCATGATTTTTATCAATCACAATCTGTCAAAACAGTGCAAGTCAAGTAAAACAAGTATAAAACTAATTATTCCACCAACACCAGCAGTATTCCGTTGTGTGGGCAGGTGTTTCAGTCAATAAATTATCTAAGAAAATTTCAGATTAAGAACTCAAATACAACACATCTTGCATCATTTTAGATCGTACTCTCATAGAGTACCTGAAAACTCGACAAAGATTCGCACAGAACACTGGTGGAGAGAACATCACAGGGGTATTTACACAATGGTGAGGAAGTAAAAACTTTCACAGACCATTCATTGATAATTGAAACAAAACAAAGTCATCCATTCCAACCACTCAAAAGTGTGCAGTGACTAAGTATCTCTTTTCTTCCCTTATTTCTTCTTCCATTTTTTTTCTCTCTCTTTTGTGAGAAAGATAACAGAATCATCCCTGATGAAAAGAGACATTAAGAGAAATAGAGTTAAGTTACAATAGACCAGGGTCCTCATGGCTTTCCCTAGAAGCTGTTCAACTGGCTCTCAAGATTTTCAATACGAGATATTTTAGATCATCATCATCATCAAGACCTTATCCCAATTAGGGGTCGGCCACATGAATCTTATTCCTCCATTCCACTCTATTAAATACCATGGCTTCATTTAGTCCCAAAGTCTTTAAATCTTTCCTCACCACTTCTATCCACGTTCTTTTGGGCCTTCCCCTTGCCCTTTTAGAACCTTCAACTTGTATTGCCTCACTCCTTCTAACTGGTGCTGTTGTTGGTCTCCTTTGAGCTTGTCCAAACCATCTAAGTCTAATCTCCCATATCTTGTTATCTATTTGTGCTATCCCTAAATTTCCTCTAATATTTTTATTTCTAATTCTATCCTTTCTTGTCTTACCACTCATCCATCTCAACATCCTCATTTCTGCGATACTCATCCTATGAGTATGATGTTCCTTAATTGCCCAACACTCTGATCCATAGAGCATGGCCGCCCTTACAGCCATCCTATAGAATTTTCCCTTTAATTTGAGTGGCACCCGCCGATAACATAAAACACCCGTTGCACATCTCCATTTGTTCCAACCCGCTTGGATTCTCTGGGTAACCTCCCTCTCAATCTCTCCACTCTCATGGATCAATGATTCTAAGTATCGAAAGTGGTCTTTCATGGGGACCTCTTGGTTATCAATCTTGATTGGTGTTCCACTCCTACTCTCTTTGCTAAAATTACATTCCATATATTCTGTCTTAGTTCGGCTAATTTTAAATCCTTCCGATTCTAATGCTTCTCTCCATAACTCTAGCTTTATGTTTACACCCTCCCTTGTCTCATCAAGTAGGACTATATCGTCTGCAAATAGCATGTACCATGGAATCTCCTCATGCAGATGTTTTGTTAACTCATCCATAACTAATGTGAAAAGGTATGGACTCAATGCCGATCCTTGGTGCAATCCAACAGTGACAAGAAAATCACCAATCACGCCACTAGTGGTCTTAACATTTGTTACTGCTCCCTCATACATATCTTTAATTATGTCTATATACCCCTGAGAAACCCCTTTACCACCCAACACCCCCCATATTAACTCTCTAGGGACTCTATCATAAGCTTTCTCTAAGTCGATAAAGACCATTTGCAGGTCTTTTCTCCTCTCCCTATATTTCTCTACTAATTGTCTTAGTAAAAAAATAGCTTCTATAGTAGACCTCCCAGGCATGAAACCAAACTGATTCTCCGATACACTTGTTTCATGTTGTAGCCTCTTTTCAATTACTCTTTCAAAAAGTTTCATGGTGTGGCTCATAAGTTTGATCCATCGATAATTATTGCAGCTCTGAATGTCTCCTTTATTCTTATAGATTTGTACAATAGAGCTTTTCCTCCACTCATCAGGCATTTTCTTTGATTTTATAATCTTGTTAAACAACTTGGTTAACCAAACTACCCCAATATCTCCCATATGCTTCCAAACCTCTATTGGTATACCATCAGGCCCCATAGCCTTTCCTGATTTCATCTTTCTCAAGGCCTCTTTTACTTCAAGTATTCTAATCCTACGTTCATATCTATAATATCCAATGTTATTTAGATTTATAGTATTTTCAATCCCTGTATTCTCAGGGTCATTGTCATTTAACAATTTTTGAAAGTATATTTCCCACCTTTGTTTGATCTCATCATCTTTGACTAATACCCTTTGATCATCACTTCTAATACACCTAACATGCTTTAAGTCCTTACCCGTCTATTCTCTTACTTTTGCAAGTTTAAACACATCTTTCTCACCTTCTCTTTGCTCCTACCATTATAGTAGCTCATCATATGCTTTAAGTTTAGCCTCACTTACTATTCTCTTAAGAACGTTTTTAAAGATTCTTATATTGTTCATAGTTTTCATTATTTCTAATATTCTGCCATGCTTTAAAACGCATTCGTTTTTCTTTAATAGCTTTTTGCACTGTTTCATTCCACCACCATGTTTCCTCTGTTAATAGCCTTTTACCTTTAAATTCTCCTAAAACATCTTTTGCCACTTTCTTAATGGACTCAGTCATATTAGTCCACATGGTATTTACTTCTGTTTCATAGTTTCAATTTCCTTCTACCATCAACTTATTTTTTAATGAGATTATTTTCTCTCCTTTTAAGTTCCACCACTTAGTTTTTGGATGTGTGTTGAGTTCAATTCTTTTACTCCATCTTTTGATATGAATATCCATAACCATTAACCTATGTTGTGAGGTTAAACTCTCACTAGGTATCACCTTATTATTCCTAAGAAGAAAAAAGTCTATTTGGCTTTTATGAAGTCCACTTTTAAAGGTTATTAAGTGTTCATCCCTCTTCTTAAAGAGTGTATTTGCAATGGACAGGTTATATGACAAAGCAAAATCGAGGATATTCTCCCCCATCTCGTTTCGTTCACCTATACCATACCCTCCGTGTATTCTCTTATATCCTTCCTTATCTTTTCCTACATGGTCATTTAAGTCTGCTCCTATAAATATCCCCTCAATGTTGGGAATTTCTTGCATGACTCCCTCCATATCTTCCCAAAACTCTCGCTTAATTATATCTTCAGAATCCTACTACATGGTGCATATGCACTTATAATATTTATAATCTGCCCTCCTAGAATCATTTTTATTATTATAATTCTATCACTAATTCTTTTAACGTCCACAACTTTATCCTTTAATTCTTTATCAACTATTATTCCTACGCCATTTCTATTATTTTCCTTTCCTACGTACCATAATTTATACCCATCTATTTCTCTAGCTTTAGCCCCTTTCCACTTGGTTTCTTGGATACAAGCGATGTTGACTCTCCTATGTTTCATTATGTCTACTAACTCCAAACTCTTACCTGTCAGTGTTCCTATATTCCATGTAGTGATGCGAATCTTATGTTTTGAAGATACCTTATTTACTATCGCCTTTCTCGACCTCTATGGTATGAACCCATGTCCACTTTTCACTGCACCTGAGTTCTAATGCAGCGCGTCACTTCCGAGGGGACGCTCTAGCAGCCCTTGCCTATTTTTCACTATACCCGAGATCCAATGTAGCGCGCTTCTGGGAGAATGCCCTAACTTGAGCGAATGTCAGTTTTCGATTCATGTCATGTTGGGGTTGCCATAGTTTTTTAAAAGATGAAGATGATTTTCATTAAAATCATTAAAATCATCTTCAGCTTCACCCTTGCCAGCTGGCTACCTAACGCAAAGGTGGCCATATTTTAAGAAGCTGAAGATGATTTTCATTTCTTCCTCACAAACTAATATACAAATGCATATTTATTTGTAAGAAAGAAATAATAGAATCATCTTCAACTTCCCCCTTGCCAGCTGGCTACCTGACACAAGGGTTGCCATCTTTTAAGAAGCTGGAGATGATTTTCATTTCTTCCTCACAAACTAATATACAAATGCATATTCATTTGTAAGAAAGAAATAATAGAATTATCTTCAACTTCCCCCTTGCCGGTTGGCGCCTGACGCAAGACCCTCCTTTTTTATCCGGGCTTGGGACAGGCATTGGCGGAGTTGAGATATTTTAGATATGCTTTACAAATTCCAGCATCTATGGGTTGGATTGTTTTAAAATAAGGTTCTTATTTTTCAGGAAATAAGGAGAAAGAGTTTTGTCTATGGGCAGCCCTGGTGCACGAAGCTCCTGCCTATGTGGGGTCTAGGGAAGGGGCGGACCACAAGGGCCTATAGCAGGCAGCCTTACCTTGCATTTTGCAAGAGGCTAATTCCATGCCTTGAACCCGTGACCTCAAGGTCACATGATGACAACTTTTACTGTTGTGCCAAGGCTCCCCTTCTAAAGAGTTTTGTCTATGAAGCTGGGTAAATCACTTAAGATAGTTTTCTATTTCTTGTTGCCATTGAGAACACAGAACTGTTGACCTCTGCTTTCACCCTTTTTTCATCTTCTCCCACCACAATTTCATATATACTGTCATAAAAATAGAAAAAGCAACTATATGGTGGTACAAATCCAACCAGCAGTATCAGAAAACATGATTACAAACTATTTCCTGATTCAGAAGAAGTGCATGTAAGTAATCCTAATACTCTTGTATCAGAATGAAAAAGATCAACTTAGACCCCACGTCAAAGAAAAGAGGAGCTTAAATGGACATTATTAATTGTAGGATAATAAACACAGAAATAGAACTGCCAAAAAAAACAAGAAATAGCCACGCAAAATACAAGGCTGCCTACTGTAGGCGGGAGCTTCATGCACCGGGGCTGCTCTTTTTTTTTATAACCTTTATAGAAGTCAAAATTAGCGAGAGGATGCTCGGAACTGCTATTAGTTCATCAGTTGTTCAATGCATCAAACTCATCGACAAGTATGTAAGCCATGAGTTCCTATGATCTTGATAACTATAATTAAATAATCAAGATCCTGCCTGATGGGCTTGATAACCCAAGTTTCAATTGCTCCACTTGGATCTCAAATTACTTCTTGGACTGACAAACGTGACAATAGTAGACTTGCCAATTCATATCAGAGGGAGTTTCTTGACATATACAACTAAAACGCATCCCTGATAAGATATAGTATCACTGGAAGACAGTCTAATTCCTACCCCTTTCCTGCTTGCACTAGTTCAAAGAACCCCATGTGGTCCCATGGAGGAATATCGACAGTGTGGTGTGACGAGCTCATGGTAAAAGTACAATGAAGTCCAACTTACATTCTTGAGATTACACTCAGGAAGACTGAAGTGACAAGGAGTTTATTTGTATATCTACAATATGCCAAGGATGACGATGTTAACACCAAGATTAGTGTTCTTTACCAGTCTTCTGGAGTTCAGATGAACAGAATTTTGCTAGTAACCTCAGTCCCCCACTTCAGCAGAATGTAGCAGGGGATAAAATAGTTGAGATATTCAACTAAGTCTTGGTTCTCCAGTTATCCATTTTTATGACAAAGAATATCAAAACAACACAACAGAACTAGGTCAATTTGGTCTAAGCTTACTGCTCGGGTAACGACACATTTAAGTCTTTGTAAAAATCTAAAGAGAGTAATAGCATGTACAAATCATAGCAGCAAGGCATCTAATTCTGGACAGTTGATGAGTGGGAGTGCTTCACATTACCATCTCAAGATTGCAAGCCAATCTCCTCCTGCTTCAGGAGACTGGTAATTGCAAATCAGTTTCTTCAGTATCCACATGTGGCCGTAAAAGCAGCCATTCTGACCCTGTTCAGTATGATTCTAGTTTTCTGTTGAATGCTTTGCAAGTCCTTAACTCATCCACTTTCAGTGTTCCATCCAATTACCACATCTAAATTATGAATCAGCTACTCCAAGCCGAGATATTGAGATTATAAGTCATTCTAAGTACTGATGCTCGAATCAGAACTTCCATAAGAAACAGAATATATTTGGGAGGGTAAGATCCTAAGCAATGACCTCAACATGAATAATATAACCTCCAACTAAACAAACCAGAGCAGGCATGATGAAGGCCCTGTCAACGTTCATACACAGAGTTATCTCTTTTATGATTTTTTTTCTCTTTTAGGCTTCACAGAACCATGCATTGAAAATAAATGTTGCTTGGTGAAGAATTCAAGATGTAACTAAAGGCTCCAGCAGAAGTTAAAACTTGCAGAGGACTGAGTACTCACTCAAACAATGAAATACATCTTCATACTCAAACGAAGAGAGGTAAAACAACAATATTTGACATCTGATATGAAAAAAAATGACCAAAGTCGGGCGAAACATAAAACTAGTGGGATAATTGCAACTATTCAACCTCTAGAGGAGTCCATCAAAACTTTACCACATACACATATCCGTCCACATGCTTATGCAAATTCATACTGTATATATAGATTCTAATCTTGAAAACTCAGACTTCAGAAACGCATAAATTTCTTGCTGAAGCATGTTTCCTTCAAGGATGACATCCAATTTAGCAACCACTTCTATTTCAAGAGAACTATATTGAAAGGTAGCATCTTAAGACGAGTTCACTTCATTCCATTTTCATATACCTATTGCATCTAAATTGAGCCCACTCCCTTCTATTTTTCATATACCCATTCCATCCATTCTATTTTCTTCTGCATCACTATCAATGACTGGTTTATCTTCAATTCCATGGAGCTCACTTACACGTTTGGATTGTTTCTAGGACAATTATTTATATAGCAAAGGCCATTGTAAGTGTTAGTTGAAAAGACATCCTTACTTCAATTTTACTAAAGTGCTGGCCTATGCTTTCCTCGGGATCTTCACAAAATAAGAAGAGTAGGTTCAGAAGCTTCTCAGTATTTTGGTTTAAATTTTGCAAATACAAAACTCCTACCGTAGTCATCAAGTTCACAACAAAGATATTGGGAAACTCCTTCCACATAAAAAGGTAATAAAAGAGAAGCTCCACATTTTTTATTGATCAAAATTTGCCCCATCATATAATATGCATGGCCAAAGGATATAATCATTGGTATCATGAATATGGCACTCTTGAAGTTGACGCAAAGCTTGCTTCTGAAAAATCTCCTCTGCTGAGAAGATCATTATGGTGTTTGTGATTTGGGTTTTAAAACAAAAACAAATACAAGTAGATAACAACATATCTACCAATAACAGACAGCAACTGAGTTATCATTTCATGGATGCGAGTGGTATGTTCGACAGCCAGAATGGTGTAACAACTCCATCATTCTACCCATCTTTGATCCTGAATGCAATCTCCCTTTCATCTTTATAGTCAATCATGTGTGACTCTCGCATTGATTTCATAATACACTTGAAACCCTAATAGTCCACCAAATCATCCAAAACTATGAATTGGGAATCCATACTTGATGGTGAACCTGGTATAACATGCTAACCTACACACGAACGCCTTGATTCCACTTTAAAGAAAGAAATGCTGCAAGTGGAGCATAAAATGCAGCTATTACTAATTAATCACTTGGACAGTAAGTCATCAGCTAACTCTGCCACTGCTGGTCCCAAACCCAGATAAAGGATGAGGGTCTTGCATCAGGTGCCAACTGGCAAGTAAAATCCATGGCAAACCCCATGCATGAATCGATTTTTGGTATTCCCTAGGGCTAGGGCGCTCCCTGTTAGCGACGCCCTGCATCGAATCCCAGATACAATGAAAAATAGGCAAGGGCTGCTAAGGCGTTCCCATGGAAATGCTGCGCTATATCGGATCCTCGGTAAAAGGGCAGCCTCAATGCACGAAGCTCCTGCCTATATTGGATCTTGGGTGTAGTGGAAAACAGGCAAAGGCTGCTAGAGCATTTCCTCAGAAGCAAGTTCTGCATCAAAACCTTGATGCAATGAAAAGTATGCATTGATTCCCACACCATTTAGAAAGTGCACAGGTAAATAAGCTAGGTCAGGAGAACAAGATTCGTATTGCAATATGGAATATAGGCACATTGACATGTATGAGTCTAGAGTTAAGGCATACGATGATACGCAAGAGAGTTAATATCATTCGTATCCAAGAAACCAAGTGGAAAGGGGCTAAAACTAGATAAATAGATAGGTATAGGCTCTGGTACGTAAGAAAGAAAAATAATAGAAATGGCGTAAGGATAGTGGTAGATAAAGAATTAAAAGAATAAAAGTATAGACGTTAAAAGAACCAATGATAGAATTACATAAGTAAAACTTGTTCTAAGAGAGAAGATCATAAATGTTATAAGCGCATACGTATTACAAGTAGGGTTAGAAGATAGAATCAAAAGACAGTTTTGGGAAAATATGGAGGAAGTCATGTAAGGCATTCCCAACACAGAGAGAATATTTATATGAGCATATTTTAATGGTTATGTAGGAAAAGAAAAAGAAGGATATGATAGGGTACATGAAAAGTATGGTATTTGAAAAAGAAATGAGAGGGGAGGAGAGCTAAACTTGATTTTGCCTTACCATATAACCTAGCTAACACAAACTCATAATTTAATAAGAGGGATGAACACTTAATAACCTTTAAAAGTGGACCATATAAAAGCTGAAAAGACTTTTCTACTTAGGAATACCAAAAGATCAATGTGTAAGGATTGTAAGGTGATACTCGGTGAAAGTCTGACCTCACAATATAAATTAATTTTATGGATATCTACATTAAAGAATGGAAGAAAGGAAATAAACTTAATAGGCATCCAAAAACTAAGTATTAGAACTTCAAAGGAGAGAAATAGTATCATTTACAAACAAGTTAATAGTAGATGGAAATTGGAACAATGAAACAATGAAATAGAAGTAAAAACCATATAGATTAATATGACCATGTCCATTAAGAAATTGGCAAAAGATGTCCTTGGAGCATCTAAAAGTAAAAGGCAACTAACAAAGGGAACTTGGTGGTGAAGTAAAAAAGTGAAAAAAGTTATTAAAGAGAAACATGGAATGAAAACTTTGAGTAATATAAAAATGCTAAAAAGGATGCTAAGAGAGTAGTAAGTGAGACTTAATTTAAGGAATATGATTATCTCTACAATAGATTAGGGTCAAAAGAAGGTGAGAAAAATGTGTTTAACTCACAAAAGTAAGAGAAAGAAGAGTAAGGACTTAGACCATGTTAAGTGTGTTAGAAGTGATAACCAAAGGGTACTAGTCAAAGATGACAAGAACAAACAAAGATGGAAAAGTTACTTCCAAAAATTGCTAAATGACAATTTTGTTGACAATATAGGAATTGAAAGTACCGTAAACCCAAATAATGGTGAACATTATAAATATAATTGTAGGATTAGAATACCTGATGTGAAAGAGGCATTGAAAAAAATGAAATCAGGAAATTCCCTAAGGCTTGATGGTATACCAATAGAGGTTCGAAAGTATGCGGGAGCTACTGGAGTAGTTTGGTTGATAAAGTTGTTTAACAAGATTGTAAAATCAAAGAAAATGCTAGATGAATGGATGAAGAGTTCTATTGTACAAATTTATAAGAATAAAGAAGACATATAGAGTTGCACTAATTGTCGGGGAATCAAACTTATGAGACATACCATGAAACTTTTTGAAAGAGTGATTGAGAAGAGGCTACGGTATGAGACGATTGTATCGGAGAACCAATTTGGTTTAATGCCTAGGAGATCTACCAAAGCAATTTTCCTATCACTATAGGATTATAATAGGCTCTCCAAAGGGTTAATATCGTGGGTATTGAACAAGAAAGGAATTTCACGAGGGTATACAAACATAATTAAGGATATGTAAGAGGGATTAGTAGCAAATGTTAGGACCACTAGCTAAGAAACCACAGTGATTTTCCTATCACTATAGGATTACACCAAGGATAGGCATTGAGCCTGTCCCTTTTCACCTTAGTTATTGATGAGTTAACAAAATATTTACAGAACGAGATTCCATAGTCCATGTTATTTGTAGATGATATAGTTCTGATTGATAAAACAATGGAGAACGAAAACGCAAAGCTAGAGTTATGGAGAGTTGCATTATAATCTAAAGGATTTAAAATTAGCTAAACTAAGACAAAGTATATGGAATGCAATTTTAGCAAGGAGAGGAGTGCGAGTGGAGCACCAACAAAGATTGATAACCAAGAAACCTTAAAAAAACACTTCCAATACTTGGGATCAATAATTCATGAGAACAGAGAGATTGAGAGGGAACAAACGAAGATGTGCCTCTAAAGTTTTGTGTAATCAAAAGGTGTCACTCAAAGGAAAATTCTATAGGATGGCTAAAGCGAACCATGCTCTATGGATCAGAGTGTTGGGCAGTTAAGGAACAACATGTACATAGGATGAGAGTTGCTGAAATGTGAATGTTGACATGGAAGAGTGGCAAGACAAAAAAGGATAGAATTCGAAATGGAAATATCAGAGAAAACTTAGCACCAATAGGTAATAAGATGAGGGAGATTAGATGGTTTAGACATGTCCAACAGAGACAAAAAACAACATTGATTAGGAGTGAGGTGGTCCAAGTCAAAGGTTCTAAAAGGGAAAGTGGAAGGCCCAAAAAAACGAGGATATAAGTGGTAAGAAAAGATTTAAGAACTTTCAAACTAAATGAAGCCATGACACTTAATATAGATGAATGTTGGAATAAGATTCATGTGACCCACCTCTAATCAGGATAAGTTGTTGATGATGATGATGATGAGTAAGTCATCAGCTGGACTCCTAACTTCATAGCATTTCATTGAGCCCATTTGCTAGACTAGGAACCTAACCCAAGTATGAGATTAGTACCATGTCATATGCGCCTCATTGAAGGGGAGAAGTCATTAGCCAATTCACCTTAATAAGATAAGGGCAGCCCCAGTGCACGAAGCTCCCGCATATGCGGAGTCCGTGGAAGGGGCGGACCACAAGGGTCAATAATATGCAGCCTTACTTTGCATTTTGCAAGAGGCTGTTGTCACACCTTGAACCCATGACCTCAAGGTCACACAACGACAACTCTACCATTGCACCAAGGCTCCCCTTCATTCACCTTAATGAGATATTCAAGATAATTCTTAAATCTCTATCAAAGCTCCAAGAACTTATTCTTCTTTAGTCACCACCTTTTCAATGAGAACATAGATTAGACTTCTTTACTTTTCCGGATTAGTCGACAGATCAAAATGGTAGACTCTTAAATTTAGCATCACAGACTTTGTTCAATGACTTCAAGTCTGAAGTTTCATTAGTCCTAGCTAAGAGTGCAGGTATTTGGCTGTCCATGGTGGATATTTTCCAACAAAACATCTGCGGGCTACAATACCACATCCTTATAGTTTGTTGCAATAGAGATATTAACTAACCACCACATATCCATCAGAATATTAGCTTTTTCTGACCCAAGCCGCTTAATATGATGGGGTTGCTGCTCCACCTTCAAGCTAAGCTTCCTCACCTAGAACCACCTTCGGTAATCTGCATGGTGGATATTTTCCAAAAAAACATCTGCCCGCTACAACACCACCATCCTTATAGTTTTTCACAATAGAGAAATTAAATAACCAACACATATCCATAAGAACATTATATTTTTTCTGAACCAAGCTGTTTATATGATGGGGTTGCTTCTCCACCTTCAAGCTAAGCTTCCTCACCTAAAACCACCATCAGTAATCTGCATAATTCACTTCCTGACAGCACCTAGATCCAAAATATGCTCCCCAGAAACACAATTCCAATCTAGCTACTTATTAGGTGAGATTATAATCCATCGGACCACAAGCCGTTTTCATCTTTCTGAGTTCAACCTAAGATCCTCCCAATCTTTTCAATATTCTTAATAGCCTTGTTGTTATCTTGTATTCTTCACACAGATAATTAATGCCCAATACCTGTGACGTTAAGTATTTCTACATTATCCATCCACATATTAGAATAAATTTTTCAATGCTCTCATTGTGATAACCTTTCCTAAATGAGGCCTTTATTCGGAAAGCATACAAGCTCAGAAATGGTTGCTCAATAACTGTCAGCATTATGGAGGCATGAGAATCTGTAGCTCCTATAGTGATTATTGATCAATGCATTGACTATCAAGCCCTTTGAGTATATATTTGATTTAAAAATTTAAGTAGTAATTGATTACCTTCAAACAGTCCCAGTTTCTGGTCAAAATTTCATTCTAATTGAATTCGAATGTATTAGCAGTAGGTTATGTACCATGTACTGTTTCAGAACTCTCTCAGACAATCCTGAACTCCTCTCTCCATTTTTCCATATGAGGTGATCGGAAACAGAGGTACAAGTTCTTTGGTATCTATTTTGCACAAAATCTAATTAACACAAAGTAGTTCAATATACAACATAAACATTTCACTTTGAGCCAAATGCATTTATTCTGCACTAGGTAGTAATGAACAATGCGTATGCCCTGAACTGAAAAGTGGACAGATCTATGCGGCATGAATAGTGCAGATGAGCAATTGGGAGTGAGATTCAAACCCAAGCAATGAATCCATAGAACTCTATGAGTCCAAAAACTTAATGCCGATCATCCTAGGATACCACACTATTGAAAATGAGGTTAATCTAATGAGTTCAACCATGTTCACTCAGATCTCCATGAAATTGTTGACATTCCAATGAATGGTTAACCGCTCTAGGAAGACAGGGCAGGCCCTACACATGGTCTCTGTATTGTTCAGTCACCAGTATTCTATATGTGAATATTGAACACAATTTAAGTAACCCACTCCAAACACCATTATTGATCTTCTAAGATAGAGTTGCTGTATGAAAGTCCTCACCAATGTTTCGTGGAGAGGAACCATAGCATGATTAGCATCTTAACTACTTACCTGGGAGAAAGAAAAAAAAAATCTCCCAAACGCATATGGCCATCACTCCAAACATAAGTCCTAAATGTCTGCAGTATTGGGCCAACTAGGCAACTCTAACATTCTATCAGTTGTTGGCTAATGAACATTTAAAAGGAAAACTGCTTAAAACAGCCGAATCTGACAAGTGAAACTATGTAGTCAGAGCACAGCCATTTAATGGCATATCTAAGATGTCACCCTTTGTCCTTCAATTGGACTGTCTGAAATTTGGTAACAGTAACTGAAACAATAATTGGTAGTCTTGAGATCATTGCTGTCACTGACATGCCAGTTCTCTTCAAAAAATTCTTCAAACATCATTTTCCATTTACCCACAAAATAAGAAGCAAAAGCAAAAGCATTCTATTTTTATTTGTTTTGTGACTAATCCACATGTTTCTGCAGAATGTATATCTAGTGACCTTAACAATGATTTAATACCATAAAGAATACTATAATAACATTTCACAAAAAGAGGACAAAATAGATCTTCAATAGCACCTCACAATTACCATGTATAATAAGCAACAAAAGGTAATCCGTTTGTTCCACATTATTAAAGACTATGACATAATGAGGAACACAAAAGTTTAGAGTAAGATACAGCGTAAAACTGAATTTTCTTTCTATTAATCTTGAAATTCAGAATATTGCATACATTTCAGATAGAGTTTGACATATCCTCCGACAAGTATGTCCACAAAACAGCCAGCCAAAACAACATGGAGCATATATTAAACATCAAGAGTACAACAGAATTACGCATCAGCAGCCTCAGAGGCTTTTGGTGCAAATGGATCATGAGTAGGACCAACATCCTGTCCAATATGGCGCTGTACCAGCCGCTGAAGGTCAGCCATAACCTTGTGTTCACGTTTTGCCTTCTCTTCATAGTTAAACATTGCCAGTGCACGTTTATCTTCTGCACTGTAAACCTGGTTTTCTTTTCTGATACGAATGGCATTCATCCGCTGATGCCTGCTTCCACTCATCACGTACCCCAGGCTCTCAAACTGTTGAATCTCCTCAGCAGAAAGACCCACCTCTCCTCTACGAGGAATACGCTTCCCCTGCTGCACATACTGAGCAATTGCATCACCCTCACCAGGTCGAAGAGCACCCCCGTAGCTAATATGCCCTTCCGCCCTCGGCAGTGGAGCAGGTCCAACAAATGGCTCATTGTCCAAAGCAGGTTTCTTTTGGGACTCGATCATTTCTTTGAACATAAAAGCTTCACTATCAATCTGAGTTTTATTCACATCATCAGCGTTAACAGCTTTTTTTGCTTCAACACCCAAATCATCAGAACTCTCACTCAAACTCAAGCTGCCTGATTTTGATTGTTTAGTTTTCTTACCTCGCTTCAAACGAGAAGATGATTTTGAATGTTTTTGCTTCTTGGATGTCACATTGTCATACGAAGATTCACTTGAATCACTTTCCTCACTAACACTCTCCAAACTCCTACTTTCATCAGAACTAATATCTCTACTTCTCCTCTTTGTTTTCCTACTTTCATGTCGGCTCTTCTTCCTCCTTTCTCTCTGCCAACTTCTTCGTGAACTCTTCTTCTTCCTTTTCCTGTCTTCATCACTAGAATACTCCGAACTCTCTGAAACACTTGAATTTTCATTGGATTCACTATCTGTAGATAAATCCCTACTTCTGCCCCTCTTAGAACTAGAAGACTTACCCTTCCCTCTACTTCTTCTTCTTCTTCTTCTTTCTCTCCCTTTCCTTCTCTTCGAACCAGAACTCTCCGAATCCGACTCTGACTCCGAACCCGTCTCCAATGAACTTTCAGAGTTTTCTGACCCAGGATCACAAAAACGATCTTTATCCCCATTTCTAGATTTTCCCTTCCGTTCCTCATCAGACGGCACATCTGATTCCTCTTTCATATCATCCAACGGCTCAGATCGCTCCCTTTCACCCCGAAGAGGGCTAGGCGTCACATTCCATATACACCTTTTTAAGCTCTTCCTCATTTTCTGCCGTTTAAGCCGCCGATACTCTTCGTAATTCAATCCCTTCAATTCCTCATCATCGTCAGAATCCGAATACTTCCCTCCGTTCCGAACACCCCGATCGAGGTAAGAAGCCCTTCGACCTCGCCATTGAGGCGAATTTCGGCTTTGACCGCGATCGCAGCGATGGTTACTGGGGCTTTGATCGCGATCATGTCGACGGTTGTTGTGAGTCAGCGATTGGGATCTAGAGGCTCTTCTAGAGTTTGCGTATCCGTCAGGGTTTTCATAGGGTTTGTAGAGATCATTTTCTTGGTCGGAGGAAGAGTATGAAGGAGAAGAATCCTTACCTCTTTCCGTTGTGCGGACACCATTGCTACGGTGGGAACTCCGGCGGGTTTCGGGGACTTCGATGGCTGACGCGAGCGTTCCCGTTTCTCCGGTAATACCCATTTTCCGGTGATGTTTCCCTTCTGCCCATCTCCGAGATGCACGAAAAGGCTTTGGAAGAACGAGGTTCAAGTGTATTTGTGAGTGCTCTATACGTGGGGGATTATAAAGCCGGGTTGATTTTCTAATGATCGTGGCCGTTGATTAGTTGGTGCTGGTCTGAGATAAGCTTGAGATGAGATGAGATGAGATCTGGCAACAGCGAGCTGAGATGAGATGCTTTTCATCTCAACTCATCTCAAGCACGAGTAATTAATAGTTAGATTAAATGTCACCGTGATATGGCACATCCCATCTCAAGCACCACTAACTAACAATGATACGGCCATCTCATATCATATCATCTCAAGTTAACCCACTCTATTACAAGCACCATTAAAAGGTGCAGCCTTGAGGCAAGAAGCTCCCACCTATGCGAGGTCTAGGAAAGGGACAGACCACAAGGATGACAATTTTACCGTTGCACCAAGGCTCCCCTTCTCTTTACAAGCACCACTAACGCCCCTTAAATGAGATGAGATGGATGGAAAGCAATTTTTCTTAGGAGTTCTGATTTGGCAATACTTGAGGTTTTTCTAAATGCCTTCTCTTGCATTCTTTGCATTTACTATGCATATGTGATAAGTTATAGGCCCTTTTAGGGTTTAGTAGCATATGGTTATGTGTTAAAAAGTGAGAAGGGTTGATATTTTGCAGATAGTGGAAGATGAGAGGGGTTGATATTTTGCAAATAGTGGAAGAAGTTAAGTTATTCTTGTTGAACTAATGCTTAGTCAAATCACAATGAAATTTTATTGACTATTTCAACCGTAGGAAGCAACTATCAACAACTAGAAAATCCAATGCAAGAAAGCTTCACTCTAAATTCTCAGTCAATTAAATTTATCAATGATGTAAAAAGGGCAGCCCTTAGTGCACAAAGCTCCCATGTATGCAAGGTCAGGGGAAGGGGTGGACCACAAGAGTCAATAGTACGTAGTCTGTCCTTGCATTTTGCAAGAGGATGTTTCCACACCTTGAACACGTGACCTCAAGATCAAACAATGACAACTCTACCGTTGCACGAAAGTTCCCCTTCATTCTTTAAAAGAAATGAAAGATGTTATTTACAAGAATTAAGGAGTAGAAGATGTGGGGATACATCAAGAATGCCTTATAAAGAAGTTTTTTAATCAACATCATTCATCAATGCACAATGTAATTAAATGTATCTTCAAGAAATATAGAAAGTTTTTGAGGTCAATGGCAAACATTTACATTGCATAATTTCATAGTCATGAAGAATGAGATTATTGATATAATTAGGGGTGAAAATGTCATCTCGGGTTTTTTAAATCACAATTTTATCAAAATTTTAATTTTTCTATAGGCGAGATAGATCCTTATCTTTTCAAAACCTCATTTAGAAATACTAAAAGTCATAATTTTTTTAAAATCATCTTTCTAAAAACTTTGAGTACCATCTTTTCTTAGAAGTTCATATTTGAGCTACTTAAAATTTCACACGTATCATAAATAACATAATTACCCAAAATGGATCAGTTACACTACACTACTAGTGTATGATGAGCATGAATAAAATATTTGATACCATGTGCTTGTTGTAATAATCCCAATTTTTATGAATATAATTGTATTATTAAAAATTAAAAGTTTAATTTCTAAAGGTGGAATTGGAATTTTGAGTTACAGGAGAATTCATTTTTATAAAAATAAAATCAAGGCTTAAAATTGGATATTTATAATGTACCCCAAAAATCAATTAGAATGACTATAAGTGCTTTAAATTCTGAGAACGGATGAAAAATTCCTATTTTTCTCTATTTTTATGAATAAAATGATAAAATAATAATTTTACTCATAAACAAGACCTGAGACATCAATATTTAGAATTTCTTAGAAATTTGATTCCAATGACACTAATTTCACTCAATTCCGAGTTCGAAAAAATAAATCCTATTTTTCTCAATTTTTGAATTAAAAGGGCAAAGTGATAATTTCACTTTTAGTGGGACCCACAAAAGTTAAGTAAGCACTGAAGTCAACAATGATGCAAGTCATGCATCAGCCAACACTCAGCCCCAAGTGGAGGAAGTGGAATTTCCACTCCCCATTTTAATATTTTTAGTGGAATTTAGATTAAAATAAGAAATTAACTAAAAAATTCCAAAATCTGCCTATAAATACCTCAGTAAAATCCCCAAAAATTTTCAAAAATCTAACACAAAGTGCCCTAGACTTCCCTAAAAAATCAAATTTGAATTCCTCCTCCATCACTCCCAATTCTCTTTTCTTTCTCCTCTTTCTCTCTCCTTTCTCTTCACTGGAGGAGTGTCCCAAAAGCGCCCCAACAAAATATTCTCTCAGATCCATCAGGCGCTTCTATAGACATGTCATCCCCAATAGAACTAGGTTTTCACCATGCCACGATTTTTCATTTTGACATTCAATTTGAATCGTTAAAATCAAGATCGGATCCTTTCAATCACTCTGTATCAACATTAGATTCAATATACCTATAATTATTTGAAGATAATAGCATTATTTGTTGGGTATTTCACTGTACATGCATTGTTATTTTTTCGGTGAAAATTTTATTTTTTTGACATTTTCCTCTCCTCTAGACATTCCAGTTAGGCTACTAAACTTCCTCTCCTTTCATTCCGACATTTTCTTTTAGGTATTCAGCATGCTGAAGGTTTCCCCGACCGTTGATCTGTCAGAAATGATGGATCCAGCAACGAGGTTAGAAACCCCCATCATGGACGGCTCAGATGAGAAATCTGAGCCATTGGATGGATTCCTAGGGCCTAAAAATCCTAGGGTACATGATCTCAGCTAGGGGTGGCAATTCGGGTTGGCGGGTCGTGTTTGCGGCGACACGAACACGACACGATTAGAGTTATGGGTCGACACAAACACAACACGATTAATAGTCGTGTCAAAAACCTATGACTCGTACACGACCAGTTCTTAAAAAAATAACACGACACGACCTGTGTAACACGATTAATTGACTGAGTTGTGTTGGATACACAGCACGACATAAAACGACTCGATTTCCCTATTACGACTTAGTAAAAAAACTGCTCCCAAGTGAATGGAGCCAAACCAACCACAAAACATAGGATGGTTATTTTACAACAGTCCTATAAAACACATAACATATAGGACGATTATTAATCGTCCTATATGTTATGTGTTTTATAGGACGGTTGTGAAATAACCGTCCTATATGTTATGTTTTATAGGACGGTTATGTCATAACCGTCCTATATGTTATGGGTTTTATAAGACGGTTGTGAAATAACCGTCCTATATGTTATGTTTTATAGGACGGTTAAGGACTAACCGTCCTATTTTTACATATATGGATATGGTTTATTAGTACTTTACCAATTTGTGAGTGTGACTGTGATGTGTCAGACTTCCAGTGACCAGTCTACGTGTGCCGACAAACGGCTTAGCCTTGGCGCCGGCCTGCCTGACAGGGACAAATAGTTTTCTTTCGTCCAATTCCAAACTGGCAAGTGGCAACTAGAGTTAATGAAACTTACACTTCAATCATTTGTCAAATATTTTGAGTCCTTGATGTTAGATCCGACGTGTGGGCCCCCCTTATAGTGGCGGGAAAACAAAATAAAAACTGAAAACATAAAGGTTTAACTAATTAATAATTATCTAGGTCTACTAAGTCAATCTAGTCTAAGGCAATTGTTTTGTCTTTTTGTATGTAATTAAGCCCAATTCCCATATCCAATTATCCAATTAAATTTGAAGTCTTATGCTAAAGCTAAGCTGCTAAAGCGCCCTAGCCTAGTGGTGGTTGTTTCTTTATAAAGCCTATAACTATAGGTTATAACCTAAGACTTAGCTAACGTACACACTGTCTCTAATTTTCTTATCAAACATTTTAAGATTAGCTACACATTGTCAGTTACAAACTTACAAGTTACACTTAGTAGAAAATTAGTTAACCAAGTTTTGTAACTTGTACAAGTACAAGTGAAGTGAGAGACTAACTAACTATCATATATTGTATAAAATTATAAATACTAATGATTTTCTTATATTAATTTCACGTGTCATCACCAATTGATCTAATATATCTCTTTTTCATCAAATTCATGAATATTATGTATCTAACTTATATAACTCAATATTTGTTTCTCTTTTCTAACTCCTAATTGATCATAATAGATTAGGAATAACTCATTCATCCATGATCCATCATTCATGCGAGTAAAATTTAGTAACTCCCTTAGTAATATCATTCAACATGTGTTTTTTCTCTCATGATTATTATTCATTTTACCATCAATGCCACTTCTTTTCAGTTTTCACTATAGAGTATAGACCACAATCCATAATTAATTTTAGTTTCACCAAAGTTATCATATCAATATCCTTCTAATTCTCTCTTAATAAGCTTTTGTGTTAATTCAATACATAACTCATATTCTCTGATCTCATTCTCACCTCACATAATGAATTAATTACATAGCTAATAACTATTCCCTTCATATACTCATTATCCACCAATGAGATAACTATATAACTCTTTATATACTAATTCTCAAGGCAATTGTTTTGTCTTTTTGTATGTAAGTAAACCAAAATCCAATTATCCAATTAAATTAGAAGTCTTAAGCTAAAGCCCCTAGTCGGTTGTTTGCTATAACTATAAGTTATAACCTAAGACTTAGCTACACCTATACACTGTTTCTAATTTTCTTATCAAACATTTTAAGATTAGCTACACATTATCATTTACAAACTTACAAGTCACACTTAGTACAAAATTAGTTAACCAAGTTTTGTAACTTGTAAAAGTACAAGTGAAGTGAGAGACTAACTAACTATCAAATATTGTATAAAATTATAAATGCTAATGATTTTCTTATGTTAATTTCATATGTCATCACCAATTGATCTAATATATCTCTTTTTAATCAAATTCATGAATATCATGTATCTAACTCATATAAGTCAATATTTGTTTCTCATTTCTAACTCTCAATTGATGATAATATATTAGGAATAACCCATTCATCCATAATCCATTGATCCATCATTCATGTAGAGTAAAATTTAGTAACTCCCTTAGTAATATCATTCAACATTTGTGTTAATTTAACACATAACTCCTATTCTCTGATCTCATTCTTACCTCACCTAATGAGTTAATTACATAATTAATAACTATTCCCTTCGGACCGTTCCTATACTCATTATCTACTAATGAGATAATTACATAACTCTTTCTATACTCATTCTCAACTCTCAAGCTACTAAGTTAATTACATAACTGTTTCTATTCTCATTTAGTCATTTTTACCTAGTGAGTTAATTACATGACTCTTTCTTTACTTATCCTCAACAACTTTTGAATTGAGTATGAGTTACTTACATAACTTTGCTTTTTTAAGCTGATTCTCAACTGAGATCAGATGAGTTAAATACATAACACTTACTTTACTCATCCTCAACCTCAACAACTATTGAATTGAGTATGACAGTATGAGTTACTTACATAACTTTGTTTTTAAGTTGATACTCAACTGAGATTGGTTAATTACATATATGCTCTATCTTTTGAAGCTCATCCTTAATGAAATTAAGATGAGTTAATTACATAACTCTTTCTTTACTCTATACTTAATAACTATTTTTATTTAAACACATCCTTAACTAAGATTAATTAAATACATAACTCTTATAGCTTATATGACGGTTATGCAACAACATGTTAACAACCGTTCTATAACTTTCTAATAAATAAAATAACCATCTTATATAACTTATAGGACGGTTATAAAAAAATCGTCATATATTTCATTATATATATTATAGGACGGTTATTTAAAAACCGTCCTATATTGTTCTATATATCATTTTTCACCTTGATCAGCCCTAATTTCAAATTTTCAATCTTCCAGCGATCCAAACTACTGAGAAAGTGAAAATGACCATTCCTCTTCGATGTTTCACAGATCTAAGTAAAATAAGGTATGTATTTACGAATTTTACAATCAGATACGATTCTATAAAAAACATAAAAGCCAGTACCCTTTTTTTCAATTTTTTTGTTTTTTGTTAACTATTTTCCATAGATCTTGATGGGTTTTAGTCTGAGAAGGTGAAAACGACCATTCCTCTTCGATCTTTCACAGATTTAAGCAAAAAAAGGTATGTATTTACAAATTTTATAATCTGTATTTATTTTTTTCAATTTTTTTGTTTTTCGTTAACTATTTTTCATAGATCTTGATGGGTTTTAGTTCTATGTGTATGAGAAACATTCCATTTGAGTTTTATATTTCTTTGCTCTAAATTTGAGTTTGTTTTTAGGTTTTTTACTAATTTTTCGAAAAAATCAGTTACAGAAATAAAATAAAAAGTCGTTGTTTTTTGTCTTATTTTTTCATTGAAAAGTATTTCTATCCACATATAGAGCTTTCCCATGTTGTGTATTCATGTGTGATAATGTTTTCATCTCTCTTTTTTTTGTAATTTAGTTTTTTTTTTCCAAAAAAAATAAGTTACGAAAATTAGGAAAATTTTGTTATTTTTTATATTTATTAGTCAATACCTATTCTTATCCACATATATAGCTTACTCATGCTTGAATCTTCATGTATTAATGATTTTTAACATTTAATCTAATTTTTAGTAATATAGGACGGTTCTATATAACTAGCAATATAGGACTATTATTCTGGAACCGTCCTATATTACATGAGTAATATAAGACGGTTCCTCAAGAACCGTCCTATATTTTCAACCATTCCATAGGTTAGAATCATGTCAAGGTGATGAGTAAATAGGTCGCGTGTCAAACAGGTCAACACGACGAGTCAAATTGATTGACTCGAACACGACACGATTTTTGGCGTGTCATTTTCGGGTCACCCGAAAATGACACGAACACAATAAGACTCGACCTGAACCCCTCTAAATTCGTGTCGGGTTCGTGTCGTGTTATCGTATCGTGTCATATTTTGCCACCCCTAATCTCAGCCCTTGGAATTGGTAGATCGTGGAGAACCGGGAAAAGGTTGATCCGACGGTCTAGATCGGACTGCCTCAACCAATCTCCTAGATCGGACGTTGATCTAAGCCCGACCCCTCTCAGATCGTCTTACCATATTCTGGGATAGCCTAGTTGCATTCCCAAATCATATTTCCATGTTCCAGATCGTCTTGCCACATTCCAAATCGTCTAAAACACTTTCTAACGAACACATCAAATCTAGGCTGTTGAGTTTTTTAATTGAAATCTTGATTCTTTCATTCTGAGCTCATATTAGATTCAAATTTAGATAAGAAAGATTGTATGAATTTCTGATGTTGTGTAGAATCTAATGGAAATATTAAATCTGGGTTGATTTTTTTAATTGAAATATTGATTCTTTGATTTTTGAGCTCATATTAGATTCAAATTTAGATCAAAAAGATTATATGAATTTCCAATGTTGTGTAGAATCTAACGAAAATATTATATCTATGTTTCTAATTGTATTTATGTGAGATAATTGCTAAAATCTATAGTAACAACCTTGGATCATGATCAAGATGATATCAAAATAGATATATGAACCGATGGATGGGTTCAAGAGGTCCCAAAACCCTAAAGATCATGATCACAGTAAAAATTCTAGATCTCTAGATCATGTAATTGAATAAAAATAGTAAAGATCAATATCAACCATTAAAATTGGTTGAAATCTTAAAATTCAAGTTCTGATCTCAATTTAACTCCAAATTGAGATCAGAAAGTTGGGTTAGATTCCTCTTGATGAGAACCTACTGAACCAATACAATCATAAGTTTAATTCATGAAACTTTTTACTTTTAACGAGATAATGGTACTAACATCCTTGATCTACAAGATCTAGGATGATCAGACCATTCAAATCATTTTGGATGATGATCTAATGATGTAATAACTTAAATAAATGGATTGGATGTAATTGAATTGAAAGATGTTAAGATCTTGACAATTAAAAGTAACTAAATCCTTAAAAATACATACTAATCTCCTTGATTAGACTGATCAAGGATGATAAGAGACTATGGATAAGTGAGGATGATGATCTAATGATAAGATCATAAGAAATTAATGGCTTGATGTTGATAATTTGGGATAGATTGAGATATATATCCTTAAATTAACTAAAATGGCTTAAGATCTTCTTAATCGATTAGATCAAGAAGGATTAGATCATGTGATAAGATTATATCAATGATCTAGTGATGAGATCGCTTTGAGAAAATGAGTAGATCTAATAAAAATAAAAGATCAATATCTAAATCCTAAATAGTATAAAAGATGATTAGAAATGAAAGATGACCATTAGATCATGATGATATGTTAAATGTGCTTATTTAAATTATTAATGTTATTATAAATGTCTTTTATTGCTTAGTAGATTTAATTGTTGGATTTACTTATTTATTTTTACTTGAATGTTCATATTATGTAAATTTCATGAAAAATGTAATTAATGAAATATAGATATTAATGGACATTTATAATAAACAAAGGACATGGACCTACACATAATTAAGGGCTATGGTTAGTAAGACAATACAAGGATTGTCAAATCCTTTGCCCAAATTCGGAGAATAATAAACCCTATGAATGATATTTTAAATGTTCATGGATTTAATTAAAATCAATTATAAAGAGGTTATAGGGTTTAATGTTCATAGGAACCTTATGGAAGGTTGAGCTAAGGCCACTCTAGCAGATGTTGAACGTTGTAGTTAAGGGGGTTCTCTAATAAAGCCTCGCTCTTTCCCCACCTTCTAGCAACATTTGTGAGGTCTAGTTGCCTTCTTACATGAGGATTGAATTAACCACTCTTTGAGCAGCCTGTAGCTGGTAAGCCTTAGTCAATTGGAAATAAGAGGAGCTATCTAGACTTAGGATGAAATAAGCTATCTTCAACTAGTAAAACATTAACTGGTTGAATAATAATAATAAGATCATAAAAGGATAGTAAAATATCTAATCTTAATAAAAATGGTAAGTAAGATAATCAGGATCAAACAAGATCTATAAGGAGATATTGAATGATCAAGAACAATAAGAATCATAACATTGTATTGTACTTAGTATGTATGTATGTTGTAGATCAAATCTAGATAATTAGATTAGATAATCCAAACCCTTGATGAAATATGATTCAAGGAAGAGAACTAGGATCATCCTCCTTAGGGATGATCAAACAATTAAACTTAGATCAAAGAAGATCTATAAGGAGATAATGAATGATCAAGAACAATAAGAATCATAACATCGTATTGTACTTAGTATGTATGTATGTTGTAGATCAAATATAGATAATTAGATTAGATAATTCAAACCCTTGATGAAATATGATTCAAGGAAGAGAACTAGGATCATCCTCCTTAGGGATGATCAAACAACTAAACTTAGATAAAAGAAGATCTATAAGGAGATATTGAATGATCAAGAATAATAAGAATCATAACATCGTATTGTACTTAGTATGTATGTATGTCGTAGATCAAATCTAGATAATTAGATTAGATAATCCAAACCCTTGATGAAATATGATTCAAGGAAGAGAACTAGGATCATCCTCCTTAGGGATGATCAAATAACTAAATTTATATCAAAGAAGAACTAGATGATAGAAGATCTAGGCTCTTGATCTTTATCAACAGGCCTATATCTTTATCAACAAGTATAGATTGTTGATCAAAGGATCTATAAAAGATCAAGGTCAAAGAGATGGATATACAAAGACTTAAAGATAGAAAATACTTAGATTTGAAAGATTAGAAGATCATTCTAACCGTTAGATCTATTGATCAATAAGATAAACATTATCTCAGGAAGATAGATTGTATGGATGATAGGAACACAAGGAAGATCTAGATCCTTTAAATCAAAGGATAAGATTAGACAAAGAATATAAATATGAGATTATCCAAGTTGTTTAGATAATGATAGTATGTATGTATTTACATATTACATACATTAATCATGGAAGATCTAAAAGGATGGATCACTATATGAAGGTATGTGGAACTTTAAGAATAAAAGATATATGGTCTATGGAATTGTTGTTATACATAGAATTATAGAAATGAATTATTATAATGCTTAAGAATGATAATATGCTTAATTGCATTTGAATAATAATTCATGTATATGATATAAAAATAAAGTATTGAAATTAGATGGAATACATGATAAATACCTGGGTATTAATTATGATTACCCCTAAACTTATATAAGAACATAAAAATAATTGATATCATTTGTATTAAATGAGTATTCTTACGCTTAATAACATTTTGGTATATGAATACCAAATTAAAGGAAATGGGGATTATTTACAATAAGTTATTAATCCCTAAACTTATATGAATATGGGTATCATTCATGGTAAATGAGGATCCCTAAATTGAGAAATGAAACTATATCCTTAGTATAAGGATACTGAATACGATGATGATATTATAAACAAATAAGTTGTCTGATATGTAAAAGATTACTTTATATACAAGCAAGGAGGCTTGTGGTTTTGTTTTAAACAGGCGTATGCCTGGGGATGCTTGATAGGAGAGTTATGAGGGTTTGGCTACCCGCTCTCTGAAATTAATTATATGATAAATACCTAGCCCAAAGAGAGGCTGAAAGTCGGGTGGGGCAATTATGGGAAGGCCTCCACTGTGAAAGTCCTATCTCCCCATTTAGGCAGTGATATAATTTTTCCACCGTGGTATTAGTGGTGCATAGAGTAGTTATCTAGGCGTGTTGTACGGATCAGACTGCAAGCATGGTAGTCCTTTGAGTATTTTTGCATTATGATGCAATGGCATAGTAAAATGCCTTATGATATGGCATGATGAGATGCCGATACTGCCCAAGTAAGGGAGTATTTTCTTAGTAGAGGCTGGATGATTTATCAACTTAGTGTGTCTAAGTGTGATTATTGATGTTTGAGATATTAACTATTTTTCATAATTTTTGACCATATATATATATATATATACATACATACATACATATGATATAGTGGTAAGTGGTTTAGAATTATCATAGTAGATGATACATGATAAATTATATGATAGAATGATCACATATGGTATGGTTCATGGAAATTGAATTATGTGAGTCATATGGAATATCATGATTATGAATACTATACTTTTGAATTATACGATTCCATATGCTTCTTAAATCCCCTACCAAGCATAGCTTGCTGAGATGTTGTAAATGTTTGAATGTGTACAATATCTCAGTTACTGAAGGAAAAGAATGGAGGAATACGACAATGGAAGACAAAGACAATACTGTTGATCAAGACTATGTACTATTGTGGAAAAGATTGGATTGTATTTTGATTTGATTATTTTGGACATCAGATGTAATAAGGGGGTTGTATATGTGAACCACTAGATCGATACTGTAATTTTAATAAAATGAGTTTTTTTGGAAACATATGTTGTATACAAAATTATGTATGTATATGTGAGTGAAATGTGGTATTCAGGTTTTCTGAAAAGAATTTCAAAGAAAAAAAATTCACTGCTTAAGATTTTAAAACGTTTACAAAATTGGTCGACCACCATTTGAAAATAAATAACAAAAATGTATTTCAAAAACCCGGTCGCCACACTTGTTAGCCCCAAAGGTTTCAACATTGATATTTCAAATTATTTTAATTATAACAAAGCATTTATGCATTCATACTAACAATTATTTTTGAGTATGTGTTGAAGCAATTATTCAAATCAACACAAGACATCACAAATTTTATGAAGGATCAAAGACTGCTACAAGAAGGCTCATGGCACAAGAAGCAAGCCTCATACATGATCAAGTCAAGAAAAGTTAAAGAAAGTCAAAATTGAAGACTTGAAGATTTAATTATCAAAGTTTACTTTTGAGATCATTTGCTTGTATGCTTGAATGAATATGAATATTTGCAAAGCACACACACATTCGTGCATTTCATTCCAACATGAAAAATTAATTTTAAATTGAATATTGATCATTAATCATAAAAAATTACATGATTTAATTAATTTTTTATAATCAAATATTTATTAAATTATGTCACAAAATATTTTTCATGGTTCAAAATATTTACTGATGATGTAAAATCATGTCATAAAATTTTTTATGTGCATTGGCAATTTTTTTAAAGACATAAAATAATTATTTTTAAGGAATATTGATGATTTAAAAAAACATATAAAATAATTTTTTTAAATCATGATACAAAATTATATGTGATCTATGTGGCGTGAAAGAATAAAATAACTCAAGTAACATGAGTACAAATACTCTCCATAACATTCCACTCAAGCAATGCACCATATTATATATATATATATATATATATATATATTTGGAACATATGACACCACTAATACGTGCTTCCACTTCATGTTGTTGCACATGTTAGTGCTTATCTCATGTGGGGAACATAGTGGTGAATATATGACACCTCTAATGCATGCTTCCACTTTATATTGTTGCACATGCTAGTGCTTGTTTCATGTGGGGAACATATGACACCACTAATGCTTGCTTCCACCTCTACTAAGTCTCAAATTGTGCTATAAAAGGAACCTTTTACCTCCTCATTGTGCATCCATTCATTGCAAGAGAAATAAGGAGAGATTGAGAGCAAAAACACTCCAGAAAAATTAGCCTTGCTACTACCCATATTTTTCCAGAAAAATCCTTCAAGTAGTGTTCTTCTTGAGTGATCAAAAAGTCATACTTTTGCTACCATTTGCTGAAAATTTCAAAAGCTCTAAACTCTAGAAACTCACTTTAGTTGCTGCCCTTCTCTAGTCTAGAAAATTTCCTGCTAGTCCCACTTTTGAGTGTTCAGAGAGTGCTATCACTTGTGTTCTTTATTGCTATATTTCCCCACCTGTTAATCACACATAAAGCTTATTTTCTTTTGTTAGCAAAGATCTCTAGATTTATTTTTCTGCTTAAAATTTATTGCCTATTTATTTTAAAGCACATCATTGCACATTCACAACTTCTTTTGAAAGCACCTCACTTTATCTTTTACATACTAGTGCTTACATTTTTCTGCATTACTTTTCTAAAAAACAAAGAAGTGTTATATATTTCTTAAGCTTATTTTTTAACACATACTTTTACATATATCTTACCTTCTTGAAAAAAAAAATATTAAGCATACACAGTCTCGCATATACATATTACTCATAGCACATTTTGTTAAAATCTTTATATTCTTTCTTGTATGCAAAAATAGGGAACAATATTGTAATATCTATCCTAAAAGATGATTTATTGTACTTAACCTTCATATTCATGTATTTGGTGTTTAAGGTTGGATCACCGCATCAAAAGGCCTTGGATTCTTGGTGTTTAAGGTCGATTCACTAGATCAAAATACCTTGGCTCTAAAGGGGTTCTTGTCTCCTATTGTTAAAGCAAGTGAATAGTGAAAACTTCAAGGATGGTTGTTAGCCTTGGGAAACAAAGTGGAGTAGGCCTTGGATATAAGGACTGAACCACTATAAATCCTTGTGTCTTTTGTCTCTATTTACTTTCTTTGCAAGCTTTATTTTTTCTTTTTTTCTTTATAAGCACATTTATTTTTCTTGAGTTAAAAAAGTGTTGAACATTGTGCTTTATTGTTTTAATTTTTTAAAAAAGCTCAATTCATCCCCCTCTTAAGTTGCCTACATGGACTTTCATTTGGTATCAGAGCAAGGACTCTGCATAGCTTAAGTTTTATCACTTTATAGTTAAAAGATCATGTGGCAACTTTTGGTTATATTCAAAATATTGAAGACCAATCTACTTCTAGACCACCACATTTTGATGGTAATGATTATGCTTATTGAAAAACTCGCATGAATATATATTTTCCTACCCTTGAATTTGAATTACTTGACATTATTCATGATGGGTATTCTAAACCAATGGTATTCAAGAAAAGCCTAGAAAAGAATGGAGCGATGATGAAAAGAAGAAATTTATGTTGAATGCTAGAGCTATGAACATCTTGTATTGTATCTTAGATAGAAATGAATTTAATCGTATTTTCAGTTGTGATAGTGCTAAAGAAATATGGGATAGACTTGAAGTCACACACGAGAGCACAAGTAGAGTAAAAGAATTTAAAGTTAATATGCTTGTTCAAGATTATGAGTTATTCAAAATGATGCCTCATGAGTCCATCAAAGATATGTTTACTTGTTTTACATATATTATCAATGGTTTAAAATCTCTTGGTAAAACCTATTCTAACCACAAGCAAGTTAACTAAATTCTTTGTTGTTTGCGTAAAGTTTGGGGCGCCAACGTTGTTGCTATTAGGGAATCAAAGGGCCTCAAGGTTCTACCTCCTAAAGAACTTCTTGGCTCACTCATGACATTGAAGTGTCAAGTTCTCTATTCCTTGCTTTTAAACTTTGCGCAAAGATCTGCATTAATATTGTAGGTTAACTATACATTATAGACAGTAGATGAACTTGAACCACAAAACTCGAAAACTACAACACTCGGTACACAGATGCTTTGAAAATAGATTTATATGTATAATAAAATATCATGACTCTCTTACCTAAGTTGTCCCATGTTGTTCATATTTCAAGCATTTACAATCAATTCCATATCATCGATCATAGTAGATCCAACCCATTAATCTATCAAGAATAATAGCAATGCAAAGCTATAGTAATTCCACATAGATACATGCTAGATCAAACGCATAATCTATGAAGTACAATATCACTTAAAACAATAAATGATTCGTGCCCAGTCATACAAAATTTGGACCATTGATCTAGCAGGTAAGAGAACGAGAAACCATTAAGTCATCGATCAATGTATAAATTAAGTATATAGACAATAGTCAAATTGAACATACTAGATGATGCACAAAATACATACGTCTAATAAATATAAACCTTTAGGCATGATGATTAAAGACCCAAAACAAAGCTCAAAATTTTGGTGTTGGTTTCATCATAAGATCCATTTATAATGGATTAATCAGATCCAAACCATTAACATAACATAACCTTTAGGCATCTAGAAAAACATTGGTGTTAAGTGTTCAATTTTGCCTAAAATAACCCTTAATTAGTACTTGATTAGATCATCCAATTAACTAATTTTATAATTTTAAATTAATTTTAGCTCTAAATGATCATCCAAATGTTATTTGAAAATTTAACAATTAGATGATCATTAAGCTAATTAAATAGGTAATTAATAGTATGGATGATTCTAAGTTAGTCTTTTATTTTTGCAGATCGATCAAAATAAACTTTGAATGACTCAAACTGACTTGATTGGACCATATCATCAAAGGCTTGATGGACCCACGCTATAAGGAATCCACATTGGAAGCATGCAGTCATTGCATGACCGACACTGAATGGCTACATACAAAGAAATTGCATGGCAGACAAGCATGGGCATCGCATAGGAGATAGCATAGCATGGGCACCAGCATGCGCAAGCATTGGCAACCCAAAAAACAAGATCGACTAGGCTCTCTTCTTTTTGCTTCTTCATTTTCTCCATCCTAATGGAGAGAGGTGGAAAGATTGTTCCTCTCTACCTCTCTTGTGCTCTCCTTGCTATCCCCTTCTCCGTACGAAGCAGGCTACCCCTCTCTTCTTCTTCTCTCACACCCCTTCTCTTTATCAATCTCTCTTACCCACCTCTTCTCCTCTCTTCACCACCCCCATCTCACGCACCCTTCTCTATTACTACTCACTCTCCTTTCCCCTTAACAGAGAGAGGCGGAAGGACCATTCCTCTCTGCCTCTCAATCCATCCCAACCCGCTCCCTCATTCTCTATTCTCTTCTCATCCTTCTCACACCCCTCTCCTCTGTCTCACCATCTGACAACCCAAGGAACCCAACCCCACTCCAGCCTTCACAGCACCTACTTCCATCTCATCTCCCTTTGTACCCATTTTTGGCCAATACTCACCTCTAATACCACACAGACCACATGCTCCATACTCTTCTTTCATGCTCCACCCCTCTCTTGATCTCCACGGTCTCGCCCCTCTCCCATGCTATTCTTCTTCCTTCTTCTTCTCCCTTATCTCTCTCGTACTCACCTTCTCAAATCCTCCAAAATTGTAACAATAGTAATAAAATAAAAATAAAAATACTTAAATGAAGGGGGGCCAGAATTGATATTGGCACCCCCACGTAAGAGAGGCCATCAGGCCTATCTCCTTCCAAACCAAATGACAAACTAGAACAAAGAAAGGAAAAAAAAAAAAAATAAGGGGGGAAACTCGATGAAGGAGGTAGGAGGATGTGACGACCCAGGTTTTCCCATGCATTTTTAAATGAAAAATCTAAATTCCTAAGGCGGGATCCCTATTTGAAAAACAATGCAATGCAGCGGAAAAATCTTTTATTTGGAATTCAATTTGAAAACTCCGAGTGTCATTTGCTTTCACAATATCCAAGGTAGTTTTTGAAAAGCTTTAGAAATCATAAACATTTTTCCCCAGGTCTATCTAGTCACCGCACACAGCCCAACCGTAATTAAATACAAATACATGTCCAAAGGGTTGAGAATTTACTTACATATATAATTGTTTCCTTTTTGATTTGCTTGCTCGTAGCACTAACATAGATGTCCTCTACTCATGGATGGAATCATCCTGAAAAATGTTAAGGATAGGGTGAGTATATACTATACTCAGTAGGAGTCTATCACTACTAGTTTTATAATACATGCGATCTTTAAAATCATGTGCTCATAAAAACATATGTATGTTGTTTGAATAATCATGTTCAATATTGATATTAAAAGCCACTGTCAAACCGGAATACTGACGACTTAAAGAAATATCATAATCCAAGTCGAAAGTAATCATATATCATAATCATAAAAATATGCATAAGATGTTCAACTGAATCCAACTCATGGATATCTATCATGGTATTGTCGACCAACCTTATATCATGCCATATGCAATGCACATAAATCCACGAAACCATAGGGTCCCACTATGCCCACAACCTCACTGCCGTGTGGTCCCCGGGTACCTAGGGACACAGGATCATATACCTCCACGGGGGTAGCTCCCTATACCACATGCAGTCGAAGCAAGGACATGCCCTTTTTGGGTGTGGTACCCATCCACCTAATAGTGGTAGAGGCTGGGTGGCAAACCACACCCCTCGGCATAGCACCCACGAGCTTACTAGCCCAAACCATGTACGATCAAAAACCTCTGTTCAAAACCAGTCCTCTTTGGGTCCCTCACAACTGCCTGGCCCTCGGCACTCCAGCGTCTTTTGGCAACCCTCAAGGACATGCAATCTTTGCAAGTACTTAAATCATGCAATGTATGCACTTGTTTTCAAAACATGTATGTGCATAATATATATGCAATCTTTTACAAAACATGTTTATGTACAAATCGTTTATCATATGCATGCTGAATCAAGTCATGTTAAACAAGTCATATACTTATAACATATGTTCTCAAAACAATAATAGATCTTTTAAAAGAATCTAATAGTGACAGAGCACCTACCTGGCTAGGTCGCGCTAACCCATTTGTCCTCGTACGCTCCTGAACATGGTTTGGGGACTCAAGGTTAGTTTGACCCATCTTTTATGGGTTTTAGAGTAGTTGGGTCTTATTACTTAGGCATTAGGGGTCCATCCCTATGCCTATGAGTGTCCTAAGGTCCTAATTGGGCCTTGGTATTATCAATTTTCCAAAGGTCTAGTGGCCACGCGCTACCATCCTATTCTAAGGGTCATGCCCACCTTTGATTGGGCCTTGATCAGGGATTTTATAGTTTGGATGTGTCCGCGTCGTTGACACGGACACAATGCCTTTTGCAGCGCCTTAATCGGAGCTCTAGATCTCAAGTTATAAGCGTTTTAGTGTCGTATGTACATAGAGCCTTAAAGACAAAAAAAAGACTGAATGCTAGGGCGCTGCGTGTCTGCAACGTGCGCCCAGCTTCCTTAAGTAACCAAAAATCAACGCACGCTAGCGCGCTGTGCGTCTGCGACGTGTGCCTTAGCGAGCGCCTCTGCAGATGCGCAGTACGCTCCGCCCGTTTATCTCTTTAGCGGGTGCGTCCCTGGACGCGCCCGTTTGGTTTTTCAAATGGAGACGACGTGGAACGTTCCGTCGTCTGGGGGACCGGGGAGTCCTCAGGACACCCTGGTTCGACCCCTGTCGAACTAGTGCGGCCCAGGGAACGTCCCTGGGTCCTTGGTGGCTCTCTTGGGCTCCGTTTTGCATGGTTTTTCATACAAAAACTTAAGGGAATTGACCTTGGAACTATAGGGGAGATGGGTTTTCAGCGATCTTGGACGTACTTGTTTCGTTGCTGGGTTTTTCTCCTCGTTTTCCCCTCTAGGTCACTGCTTCATGACTGGTTTTCTCCAAGGTTTTGGGCTACCATTAGAGGCACCCAAGAGCTCTATTTATAGAGCTAAGAGAGGGTTCTGGAGGGGGCTCTCACCACCTTTGAATGACAGTGGAGAAACCTCCAGAATGGCGGTGATTTCTCCTCAAATCACCGCCGTTCTAGAACCCTCAAGAGGTTGAAGACAACGGGGTGCCCGTATCAAAACTGGCACTTATGTTTTTCAGGTTAAGTTGTTTTTGTAAAATTTACAGTTTTGCCCCTGAACTTCAAAGGGCCATATCTTGCTCATTTTAACTCCGTTTTGGGTGATTTTGGTCTCGTTGGATTTCTTTTTCTAAGACGCATCTAATGGAACTATTTTTAGGACCAAATTCCTGGGTTTGGTCAAGGTAACTAGTGAAATGACCAAAATACCCTTATCTTTAAAATTGAACTTTTCATGGGATTTTAATATTACAAAAATTGGGGTCATTACAGAGGAGAAGAAGAAAGAAGAAGAGAAGGAGAAAAAGAAGAGAGAAGGAAGAGAAGGAGAAGGAAAGGAATGGAGAGGGGGAAGAAATCGCAAGCCTGGAAATCCACCATGCCGGAGAAGAACTTAGGGTTTTTTGGGTCCTGGAGTTCACAGACGTCACCGGAGAAGACGACGACTTCAATCATCAATCGAGCTGACCAATCTCCTAAGCACACTAGCAAGAACCAAAACCCTAAGGTTTTAGAATGATCCGAGCGTTGTTGAAGGTGGATTGAAAGGGGAAACATCGCGCACGTATGTTGGAGGGTTTTTCGACGAATAGGAGCCCATCTAGCCCATTCTAGAGAGGGAAAAACACAGAAAGACACTTGGAAGGTAAAATTTATAAAACCCAACTTTTGATTTGTGGTGTTTTGTTAAATCCGTGCGTTTTTACCCTAGATCTAGAATTTCGGCTAATCCAACCGTCCAATCCCAATCCAAGTGTAGGGATAGGTAATTTAATGGATGATGTAGCTCTGATTACACAAAAACATCAGATCTAAGCTAAAAATTGATCGGACAATCTCAGTCGTCCTATTAGGTACTGTTCACACAGTAACCTACCACAAACAAGTTCTAGAGCACTAAAATTGCTAGGATATGGTACAAATTGAAAATTTTAGACTGAAATTGATCTAAAAATCTAAATCATTTGATTGGACAGTAGAAAAATAAGGACCTGACACTTTTGATTGGTGGTTAGCTACCATGGTGTACCCCAACCTTTAATAAGTTAAAATACTTGGAAAATTCAAGATGAACCATTTAACGATGAAAACAACTTACAGCCACTTAAGAAAAGTGGTGAATAGCTAGTCTAGAACCAATGGTGTGGATTGGTAATCCAGTAACCATAGGTCATTCAACTAGCTATCAATCAATAGCTAATGAAACGCCCTTAGCATAGAATTAAGCAATGTCACTTTGCCCTATGACGACTAGTGTCAGTGACTAACTTAGAGGGAGCTTTCATATAGGAAAAGCTAGGAGAAGTCCCAAAGTCGTAGATCTGAATATGTTTTCTTGTACTTTACAGAGGCGTGATTGATTTGGGAGCTCGTATGCGAATTAAGAAAAGTATTCACGTCAGTGAACTAGAAGAGCACCATTTGAGGGAGGTGGAATTGAGATTGCTAAGATTTTTGCTATATTAAAATACTTGGAAAATTCAAGATGAACCATTTAACGATGAAAACAACTTACAGCCACTTAAGAAAAGTGGTGAATAGCTAGTCTATAACCAATGGTGTGGATTGGTAATCCAGTAACCATAGGTCATTCAACTAGCTATCAATCAATAGCTAATGAAACGCCCTTAGCATAGAATTAAGCAATGTCACTTTGCCCTATGACGACTAGTGTCAGTGACTAACTTAGAGGGAGCTTTCATATAGGAAAAGCTAGGAGAAGTCCCAAAGTCGTAGATCTGAATATGTTTTCTTGTACTTTACAGAGGCGTGATTGATTTGGGAGCTCGTATGCAAATTAAGAAAAGTATTCACGTCAGTGAACTAGAAGAGCACCATTTGAGGGAGGTGGAATTGAGATTGCTAAGATTTTTGCTATATACGTATTTGTATATGAAATTTGAGTATTGAAACATGTCTTTTCAATTTATATGAAAGGCAAGATGAATGTGCATGATAAAATTTAACCATGATTAAACTATTCATGCAAAAGCTATACATTATTGTTAATTATGTGAGAAAATATAAGACTGATACCAGAAAATTGTGAGTTGGCTAGTAAGAGCGAAAGGGGTCGTCATGATGTGAGCCGGCTATAGAGTCGTTATGATATGGGCGGGCCTTTGGGCTGGACAAGCTATCGGTCCTTGGGGTCTAGCCCATTGTTTGGGGAGTTTGACATGTTCTGAGGGCTCGTTATGATGTGGGCAGGCCATGGAGTCGTTATGATGTGGGCAAGCCTTCGGGCTGGACGAGCTATCGGTTGGTGGTTGGATAAGCTACCAGTCCCTAAGATTTAGCCTAATTGTTTGGGGAGTTTGACACGTCCTAAGGGGTTGTTATGATGTGGGCTGGCCACGGAGTCGTTATGATGTGGGCGGGCCTTTGAGTTGGACGAGTTACCGGTTCCTGACTGGACGAGCTAGACGAGCTATCGGTCTCTCAGGAGTAAAGCCTTGAGGTGTGTTTTTGAGTTTGGTGTGTCTTTGGGTTTAACTCATTGCATTGACTCACTGCGCCAAAGAGGATAATATCATCTATTGCGTACTTGATACACACAACAATGCGCTGGTGTTTGGTAATGTGAAATGGCTCGTATGAGCAAAGACTGGTATCATCAAATGAAAATGATTAGTGAGTTTAACATGTGACTGCATACTTGTATTTCAAGAATGTTTTAGTACTAATGCATTGATGTTTTTTTTCGTCTTGACATGAATTTATGATGTTGATGAATGTTGAATTATTTCAAGCTAAATGATAATTGAATACTAGTTGCATGTTTCAGCATAGACAAATTAAATTATATAGAATATCATGATTTTGTTTATATATAATAACTTCTTATTCCACCTACACAAACCAAGTTTGCTGAGATATTGTATTTGTTTACAATATCTCGGAGCAGAGGATTCCTAAGAAGTAGGAGCTTATTGACAGGAGTACACCGACGAAAAGCTCTTGACTTAGACAGGTAAAGAATTGGTTTATGTTTGAAGTCATTTTATTTGAGATGGGAAAGAGACTACTATATATATGTAATTTTGAAGAGTTGGATAACTTATGTGATTTGGTTGTGGTGTGGAGTTCCTGGTTATGTTTTTATTGGATTTGATTTGTCTCTATTTGGGCAGATGTATGAAAAGGAGACAGAGTCTCCATTTATATTTTAAAATTGTCAAATTTATTATGTACTTCGCAATGACATGCATTAAATGTTATATGTCCGAAAAATAGAGGAAACTCTGCCAAATTTTTGGTAGAAATGAGCGCTCATTTCACCGAGAATCCTTGTTTTTGATAAAAGTAAATTGACACTCGAGGTTCTTCAAAGCGAATTTAAAAGAAAAGATTCTTTCACATTTGTTTACACTTTAAAAATGAATTTATTAGAAATTGAGCTTGCTAAGTCAATGTCTTTTGGATTTAAAAAGTGTTATGAAAACCCGTGGCGTCACAAAAATCAATCGCACCAACATTGACCCCCATACAACGATCCTCTCTGTGCCTATTCTCTATCTCCATCTCCTTCTCCGGCAACTCTCTCTTTCTCTCTCATTTCACTCGATCTACCTCACCAACAGCCTGAAGAAGGAAAACCCACTCTTTCCTCCCCATATGCATCTTTTTCCTTCTTCCCCTGTTTCCCACTTCACTGTCTCTGACTACCTCGGGAGAGAAAACCCAAATCGGGTTTTCTCGGTTAGCCCCTTCTCCTCTTCCTCTTCTTTCCTCTCCCCTTCTTCTCTTGTTCTGATGGCTCAAAGGAAGAAAACCCAGACCGGGTTTCCTCCCTTCTCCTCTCTTCTCCTTCTCCCCCATCTTTCTCCTTCTTCTTCTTCTTCTTCTTCTCCCCCATCTTCTTCTCTGCTTTGATTTCTCCGTCAGCATTCGTCTGTTACTATTCATGAACAGTAACTTCAGTTACTATTCATGAACAGTCTACTGTTCATAGGAACTTTACTATTTCAACATTAGCTTTTTATCACCAAATTTCATTTTTGCCCATAGCCTTTTAGTTTAAATTCCAGATGTATCTATTTTGTCTTTTAGCCTATTCTATCTTTTTATTAATCATGTTTTTCATATTTTTGTTTTATCTTATTCTCGGTTAACCCCTTTACTATGCAATTTTAAGCCTTCTTCGTTATGTGACACAGCAATCAAGACAGAAGATGCATTTGAATTGTTGTTGTATTTAATTTCATTTAAATTCAAAATAGTGTATTCAAGGATTAATCATTTTGAATCTTATTTTTGTTAATTTATAATTAAAATTTGTGTAAACTCCAACATTTAAGTTGAGTCCTCGAGGAAATCGACCCGGACTTGCACTAGCTAGACTATGATAGCTGTGCACTTGCGAAAAACATCAACAATTGGTCTCATATGTTAATTAGATCCTATACCCATACATGTTGACAGTCCCTTAATTTTAGGCATTTGGCTTCTTCTTTCATTGGCCCTTAGCCTAGAAAATGTTGGGCTCTCTTCCTTAATTGTTGGGATCATACATATTCTGATACATCTTCTGTATAGTTAGGACATTTTTGTCTTCCTAATTTTCTTGCATATTTAGAAAACCCCTAATTAGGGAGATTCATTGCATCTGGACAGTTGGTAGACTTAGTTGCTTAATGTGGGTCCATTATCTACACAATTTTAATACAGTTGTGTCGTTATCAACATAAAAGCCCATACGCTTCATAATTTTGATCTCCACAAGTGGATTTTTGCTGTCTCACAATCATTGAATAGTTATCCTGAGCTTTATCCATCGGCTGAGGTTTCATTGGCAGATTGTTTAGATATTAAAAACTAGTTTTTGAATCCTAAATAAGTTTTGAATTTTATTGCATTATTAAATTTTATAATATTATAGAAAACTTGCCACTCTTACTAAAAAACTAGACATGTACATTTTAATGTTTGGATTGCATATGTTGTGAACATTGTTATGATGTTTCTGTACTTGGATGTATCTCTTATGGTGTTGCCTAACTTACTTAAAAACTAGATACTTTCATTGTGCTTCTACATTGATTGGAACTAGTCTAATGTTTAGACTTAATCTTAATTGAATGTCTTTTTATATTTGTTGGAAATTAAATATTTTGATGCCAAAAAAGGGTGTTGAGCTTCTTCTTCTTCTTCTTCTTTTTGAAATGAAGTTTTGTGCTTTTTCATATGCATGTTATATGAGTTTGGAAATTAGATATCTATTCATTTTTATGGTATTAATTACTTTTTTATGCTATTTTCAATCACTCAAGTTAATTTTGACCTATTTATCTCTCTTTAAATAATACTTCAACCAAACCTGATTTTTATTATTTGTTTGTGTGATGATGAATGAACAAATGGATAGAAGTTGGGAAGACACATTAATTAATATATTAGTTGAAAGGTACATCATCATGGGTTGAAATTGAAACTGATATGAAAATTAGATTAAGTCATTACCTGGCTATTTGCAATTGAAAAACATATACAAAAGTAGAGAATTTTGTCTTATTGCACTCTTATAGACTAGGATTTAGATTGGAACTTTGTGTGAATAGAGTAGTGGCAAATGGTACAGAATGGGAAGCATTCATTCAAGTACAGAAGCACTTAATCTGGTTGTTGTATGTTGGTTTCCTTTTATATATTTTTTTAGCCTTTTAGCTTATTGTGTTTGTATAGCTCAATAATTGTTAATTTGATGCATATTTTCAAGTTGTCCACATCATATTGAGGATTATATCTTGCCTCTATAAAGCTAAGATGGAGGACAACTTTGGCAAATTATATTAGCCTAGTATATTGTAGTTAGTTGAAGGGGAGCCCTGATGCAATAATAGAGTTGTCGTCATGTGATCTTGAGGTCACAGGTTCAAGGCATGGAAACAGCCTTTTGCAAAATGCAAGGTAAGGCTGTGTACTATTGACCCCTGTGATCTATCCCATCCTTGAACCCTGCATATGCAAGAGCTTTGTGTCTTGGGGCTGCCTCCTTTTTTATATTGCAGCTTGTTAGATTATATTTTCACCAACACCGTCACGATGTTTGTATGGTGGGATAGGTCTAACCTAGTTTACTAATAATGTAGTACATTCTATTTTATGGTAATTAGATATATCTTAATTAAATGGTGCCAAGCTTCTTCATGCATTACATGCATGTTTTACAAAAACAGGTTGGAAAAGGCCAGTCAGTCACTTAGGTTAAGTTGAATCATGTTAATTTAAAAAAAAAAGAAAAAAGAAAAAAAAAAAGCCCCTTAAAAATAGCCTATAATCAAAGAAACAAAAATGGGGTTATCCAGATAGGTTTGAACCTTCAATAATAGATGTTTATCCAAACAAGCTATCTTTTCATACTGTTTGTTACAAATCATTATTGAAAAAATTTGCTTCCAAGCGAATGTTTCCTTGTCCTGCTGTTCCCCACCTTTGGAAATCTTAGTCAACATTTGAGGCCATACAAACCTCGTGCTATTTGCCAACATGATTATGGGACCTCTTTTCAGACTTTATTGACCATCTCTCCTTCCATTCCAAGTTTGGGATCCCTGTGTCCTAAAGATTTTAGGAGTTTTACTTCTCCTAATGAAGTAGAGCTTTGGCGCAATGGTAAAGTTGTCATGTGACCTTGAGATCAAGGGTTTAAGAGGTGAAAATAATATCTTGCTGAAATGCAAGGCACAACTACATTGAACCCTGTATCGGTGCAAGCTTTGTGCACTGGCACTGTCCTTTACTTCTTTTAATGCTGATTATTCTTTCCTTAATGCATGGTCCAAAACAGAAGTAAAAAATGGTTCATTTTTTATAAGGCAGGGCCTATATCGATGGTTGCGGTCCTCCGATCAACACGAGATCGGAACCGCCATATCTCAGTTATCGACTTGATAATCCCAAACAAATTAGAAAAGAAATGGTAACTATGCAGTCGCCACTAACTAGCAGTGTTAATTGGCGAAGTTAGTACCGGAGCCCACACAAGGACTAAGCGGTTGCACCGGCCTGGACTTCAAAGTTACGATCTTGATTAACTCCACCAAGTACCACGATAACTTGCTCAGGCCCAACAATACTAGACATCTTCTGATCCGGTAATTGTTTTTGTGGAGGCATCTTGGCCATCCATCTGCTGCAATTTCCACTAATTGAACATGTACCATGTCTGCTCCAGTTTTTGGCTCACCATGGTGTGCTGGCCGTAAGCAGTCCACGTGATTGTGTAGGCCACTAGATCAGCGTCCTATCTACGTACCATATCATCAGGTTCGAGCTTGATCAGATGACCTAGTACGCTTAGCGACTATAAGGGTTTCTAGTATGCAGTCTTATCTTGTATATTTTGAAAGAGGATCGGTAACCTCAATTTTATGTTATAACAACTCTATCATTATGCCAAGGCATCTATTTTTCAGATCATCAAACAACACTCTCAAATTTTATTATTTTAAGTAATGGAGTCATCTTAGGGCTGTAATTTTGAAGTATAACATCTCAGAGATGAATGGATTGGATAAATGAAAAGAGGTTCCCTCTCGGACAAAAGTGAGCTCCACAAGAGAACTTACCATGCAGTCGCCCTCCACGATATCATTCCTGATTTTTGGCATCCAGCAATGACAAGCATTTCAGCCTCATGCCACCTGTTAATTCGCCACGTTGGCAAACTGTTGAGAGAAGATTAGCACACAAATTAGGGAAGATCGCGGGACCGTTATCAGCGGCCAAAAAACGCGGTGACAGCTTGCCACGTCGCCTGAAATGAACCGGTTTTGATGTTGACACTCTCTTTGTCAAAAATCTCTTGCAGCACACGCTCTCGGGTTTCTTTTTCTTAACCATGGTTAGCCAACGACGGTTAGTACAGACTCTAGAATCCAACGCTGCTCGCCGACAGTCAAGGAACTGCTGTCGACTGTCGGTAGAAAAGCAGTGGCAATTTACATTAAAAACTGGGCATTATGGTGAGGGTAGTTTAGTCATTTAGTTGCATTTTAATTTTTGTCTGACAATAAATCTCGATTAATAAGGTGATTAGTGGTTTGATAGTTTCTCTTATCGAGCTTTATCTTTTTCGATTTTCTCAGTAATTGTACGCCCGTGGATTACAGGTGGCATCCAGCTGTTCGACAGCTAAAAAGGGCAAGTTTTGGAAAACGCCTCAATTTCGTACAGAATTACCAGGAATACCTTCTCTAGTCCTTTTCGAGTAAAAGAAGCCGAAAATCCTACAGTGTACTCGGTTCGTTGATCTTGTGGGCCATCACTAAACGTTGAACCACATGGCAGTCGAGCGGATCTGGTCTTAGTTCGGCAGATGGGTAGATCCCACATTGAGTGATCCGATGATCTTGGACCATTAATTAGAAGCTTTTCCAGGTTTTCTATTAGCATCACTGATCAATTTTCGCTGTGACTGAGTGGATCATGGCCACTAAATCAACGATCTGGAGCCAATCAATTGATTTCAAGTAGTAATTGGATCAACAGTAGGACCTAGAATTTGCTACGTTGGTGCTGAGATGATCAAGGAATTCAATTCTAATGGATGTTGGGAAATGTGCTTTATAACCTTGGAATTGAATTCTAGTGGCTGTAAGTTGAAGGAAAGAGAATATTTTACAGGATGAATTCCATTGATTAATTTTCATTAACTTTGAAGACATAGTTAAGGGCTTAACCTGACCCAATCATGCCCACGAAATCAACAACAAAGAGTAGATCATCAATATACCGTTGGATCATACTCCATGATATCTAATTGGATTTGGAGGATCATTCTTGACCCGTTGATTAAGGCTCTTCCAGGATTTTACGTTAAATTAATGATCGAGTTTCATTGACCATGACTAAGCTGGAAGGAGATCTCGAACCTACCTGGGGCCCAGCAGAAACAAACTATAATCCACAAATTAACGGTCAAGAAGCTATAAGTAGAGAAGAGTAGAGTTCAAACATAGTGAGACCGTTGGATCGGGCGTAACGGTAACTTCTCCAAGAATACATCTACGAAAAGGACAAAATCGTAATATTCCCAAAAAGCGAATCCATCATTGCCGTAATTTCGTTTTAGCCCAAGGATACGTTGGTAATTCCAGAATCACAAACCAGAGAGAGAGAGAGAGAGAGAGAGAGAGAGAGAGTGAAGAAGAAGAAGAAGAAGAGAAAATCTTGATCCTAGTTTTATATTGTTTTTGCACATTTTAGTTTGATTGGGAAGAGTTATGGGTGATTCAAGCGACTCGGTTTCTGTAGATATTGAGATGATACCATTAGGAGGAAAGGTAACAAAACACTGAAAGACTCAATCTCAGCTTCAGAGCAATCATGTGTTTGACGTATTTTTAAAATTTTTGTTAAATGGGCTTTGTCTGATATTGTTCTTTGATTTTGGGTTTTTCTGTTGGTTAATGAATTTTGCAGGAATGCCTGGTGCATACTAGCAAAGGTCCTATATCAGTTTTTGTTTGTGGTGATCAAGAAAAACCAGCTCTAATCACATACCCAGATGTTGCTCTTAATTGTATGTATCTCATTCTCTTCTTATATTGCATTTGGTTCCAGTTCCAGGAATGATTTAACCATTTTTCTTGTTAAAAATAATTCTTTTATTTGGTTTTTGTGTCGGAAACTGTATTCAACAATCGACATTTTACTTTTTCCCATTCGTTTCTTCATTTTAGTTCTGTTCTTTGGGTGGTTCCTGCAGATATGTCATGCTTTCAGGGCCTATTCTTCTGTCCTGATGCAGCTTCTTTGTTGCTTCATAACTTCTGTATTTATCACATTGATGCTCCAGGGCATGAGGTCAGTAATGTGGCTTCTTCTTGTGCTTTCACTTTGTGGTTAAATTCTTTTGATGATTATAATGTATTCTCCCCATGATTGTTAAGAGTTGTTGCAGTTGGGTGCTTCTATTTGTGCTTGTTCAATTCTTTTTATGATTGTAATATATTCTCCACATGTTTTTAAGAGTTCTTGCAGTTGGGTGCTGCTACCATTTCTTCTGATACTCCCTCAGCTAGTGTGGATGACCTTGCTGACCAGGTCGTTGAAGTGCTCGACTTCTTTGGGTAAATAAATTGTTGTATGGATTTTATTCTTGGAATCTGTGGGAGTTTAAGTCTTTAAGATGAACATTAATCATCTTAACGCTACTCGTTGTTTGAAAGAAAAGCGAAACAGAAAACTTATAGACAACTTGAAAACTGGGACTTAACGTTTATGCTTTGTGATATGTATATAGAGCAAAGTCACCGTGATATGTTGCTTTCAATATGTTAATTTCTTGTTGTGATTGCTAAAGGTCTGGGATGTAGGTGTAGATGGAAGTTTGTATTGAAATCCTCTATGCAAAAGGAATGAGGCATTTGATATAGATTTTGTTGAGAGGGTTGTATAAAGGTTTCCATCGTGGTTTGTTGAAAATCTCATTCTTGGACTGCTTTGTGGTTTCATTCATGAGAAATTTATAGGGGAAGTTCTTCTAAATTCTTCTTTACGTTTGCCTGATGTTGGAAGAGGTTCTTTTGTAGGGATTATAGAAAGAACTAAATCCCAAATTATTTGGCAATCTTCTGTTATGGGAAATTTGGTTTTGTATTGGAACTTTCTGGAGCTTGTAAAACCATTTAAGCTCTCTTTGGAAGTTGCTTGGTTTATGAGGAGGGCCATTATTTTTTTTTTATGTAGAAACTCTTCTTTGCTTGGTGATATGTTGTTAATCTGGAGATTCTCTTCATTTCTTTGGTATTTCTTGGAAATTTCTCATTCCCTCAATTTTTTCCCCCCAAGTTTGCTAGCCTCTTCCCTTCTTAATGTGTTTTTAGTTTTGTCTATAAAAAAAGACTAATTCCTGTTATGATGTTCTTTATGTATATGAAATAATAGCCTCTTACTCTATCAATAAAATTTGAGTTTTCTTATGGATGATTCTTCTAATCAGGCTCAAAGTGGTTCTGTGCTTGGGTGTCAGTGCTGGCGCTTACATTCTTACACTCTTTGCTGTAGGTTTTGATTCTTGCTCCGTTGGTTCCTAGCATTGCTTTTCAACTTGACTCTGATTACTATGTACTAAGTGTACTTTCCAGTTTACCAGATTCATGTGGCTTTTGTTTTCTACTGCAGACCAAATACAGAGAACGTGTTCTTGGTTTGATACTTGTTTCTCCTCTCTGCAGAGCCCCTTCATGGACTGAGTGGTTTTACAATAAGGTGTCAGAATGCTTTAGTTTTCTAAATCTTGATAGATAGCTAAGCCCCTGTTATAGTGGACGACCTTTGGTATTTATGTGGCAAATTTATATTTACAGGTCCTATTGAACTTGCTCTACTTCTATGGTATGTGTGGTGTGATAAAGGAGTGCCTCCTCCAACGATATTTTAGTAAGGTAATCCACATACCCATATATTATGGATTGTTTAAGCAATAATGCAAAGTCTCAATTGAAGATCTGTAGTTTCTCGGGCTTGGTCTCAGGAAGTCCGTTGTGGTGTCCATGGTGCAGAATCAGACATTGTGCAAGCATGCAGAAGGGTATGGGGTTCTCAAGTGCAGCATCTGTTTTTGCGTGGCATGGTTCACTTTACTTATATTAAGAAATCCTTTTCAGTTCAAACTTTTCTACAACCCATATTGAGGCCTGATCCCTTTTTGCCATGTGTCTATAGTTGCTGGATGAAAGGCAAAGTTTGAATGTTATGCGTTTTCTTCAAGCTATGAATCAGTAAGTCATTTGTTATTATTATTGTTTGTTTTTTTTTTTTTTTTTTTCCATCTTGAATTGATTTTAACTGTAAGGGGTCAGTAATTTCTTTTAGTGCTGTTAGTCATCACTTGATCATAGGTAATTATCAATAACCAACCATGTATCTTGCCGAGGTTTGCATATCTGTGTGGCTGATGTGAATGCTTTGTTCTCCTGAGTATGTTTGTGTTGGTTTCCAACAGTATGATTCTAGCAATTGCATGAAAATCTAAAAGAAATAAACCAAAACTTGGGCTGAATGGAACATGAGAAGATTAATTTCATTTGTTGACCATACAGGAAATCCATAAAGAAACAACTATGGAATTCTGGAGCCTCACATATGAAAACATATCATTGTGGCACACACTCAAATGTCTCATTCTAAAACTCATCTCCACCAGCACTTTAAGTCAAACCATAGCCTGCTTATGGATAATTGAGTTTCAAATGCTTCCAGTAAATATCCTTAATGAAACTTCCTAATCCACTTCCAAACTTGCTTGCAAGTACTTGAAACTTGTTTCCCCTAGCTCTGAAGCGAGAAATGTCATCTTGTGTTTTTCATTCTGTACATTTCCCTATAAAGGTGACACATAACATGGACATTATTATTATAGGTAGTAAGTAAAAATGATTGGAGTGCCCAATCTTTACCGCATTCTAAGTTCTATAATTTACAGGCAGTACGCAGTCTATTGGGCTTCATCTGGAAGTGTGCATTTTACATGCAATGGGAGTTAAGAATATTCCTGAAAACACACTGCCTGTACTGTGTGCCTTGAGATTTTCTGCAGATCCTACTTAAAGTTGAGTGGTGCTGTATGTGGCTGTGCAGTAGCTGACATGACCAGCACCGAACAGATATTTTGTTCCATGGGTTGGTAACAGCATGGAAAACTGAACCATAGCAGATCACCACATAAGCTATCTTCAAGACCCCTATCTTTGTGCTTTGCCTTCAAGGTCAGAAATGGTAAAAGATGGAGGCTTCTCTACTAATTTCATATCTTAATACCATATGGTGTAACGTTTGTGTGGAAATGAACTGCTGCTTGTATCTGTGAACCACCATTGTAAAGCTTAACTAGAAAGAGTGAAGACAAATTGGATTTTTTAAGACCCAGCAAAACCTGATTTAGACTCACCTCTAACTGAATGAAGTGGATTTCTAATGGCCCATCTCAATTCATAACAATGGAGAAAGGTTGGGTTCTGCTCACATTCCATCAGTGAAATCATTTGTGGTTGTAATAAGTTTTAAGTCTTTGGATATGATTGAAGAGATGTTGTCTCTGAGGCAACAATGGAAGGACTATGAGATTGAGGTACTGGAAAGTTTGGTCTTTATAGCCTGCACTACACCTTCGATTGCAAGAATACAATGTTATGAAGAGTTTGCATGAAAAATGAAAGTTATGGCCAGTGCACCTGGCACAGATGAGCTGGGATTTATTAACTCACATCACAGCAAGCCTGATTGACTTGCTTCCAGCTGGTTGAGGTGGATCTAAAGAGTCATTTCAGGTCATGAGAACGCAGAAAAGTTGCAGTTCTTGCTTGCATTCCAGCAGCAAAGGTGGCTGAGGTGGATCTAAAGAGTCATTTCAGGTCATGAGAATGCAGAAAGGTTGCAGTTCTTGCTTGTATTCCAGCAGCAACGGTGGGTTATGGTTACATAGTCAGTAGTCTCTTTCCAGTGGTTTTATTGGGATGACCATGTAATCTGTTCATTTGAAGTGAGTATAAACGCGTCTAGGGTTTCTTGCAGGGTGATATTGTGCACTAGCTTCAAGGGGGATCTTTGAGCTGTATGGACATTTTTCTTGTATGTTATTGTACTGGGATTAGTGTGATGGTTTTCCTACTATGTTTCCAACATGACTAGAGGTTTGTCTTATCTCTAATGTCTTCATCACATTACTCTTATAAATAAAGGTCAAGCAAAGAGGTTGGTGATGTCTTCTCACTGAAATCAAAATGTTAAAAATGAATCAAATGGATGGGACTATAAATAAAATTCAAAATATGGCATCCACTTGCCAATATAATGGCTTTTCTTAGAAGGTCATGGATGCCTTTAAGCTGTAAGGCAGCATCTTGTATGTTTATTGTACATAATGGGTTATTTACCAAAAAATAAAAACAAATTTGTATGTAAAAGGTTCGAGAGGTTTCTTACTTAGAAGGTCATGGATGCCTTTAAGCTGTAAGGCAGCATCTTGTATGTTTATTGTACATAAGGGATTATTTACCAAAAAATAAAAACAAATTTGTATGTAAGAGGTTCGAGAGGTTTCTTACTTACCTATCCATCTTTAGTAGAGGGGTTCCTAATATGTATATCTAATGTATGTTTATTGTTATAGGTCAAGCAAAGTAGGTTGTGTGTCTCTCTCTAAAATCCTAACAATAGAAAGAAAAAGATATAGTTGTCATCAAATTCAAAACTATAGAACAATGATCAAGTAAAAAAAAAAAAGGGCAGCCCCGGTGCACAAAGCTCCCGCCTATGCGGGGTCTGGGGAAGGGGCGAACCACAAGGGCCTATAGTAGGCAGCCTTACCTTGCATTTTGCAAGAGGTTGATTCCATGTCTTGAACCCATGACCTCAAGGTCACATGACAACAACTTTTACCGTTGCACCAAGGCTCCCCTTCTAGAACAATGATCAAGTATTGTTCTAAAATCCTAACAATAGAAAGGAAAAGGTATTGTTGTTATCAAAATCAAAACTATAGAACAATGATCGAGTAAGTGGTCAAACAAAGAGGTTGGCTGAAACCCTAATGTTAGAGAGGAAAGAGTTATTAATTTCAAGATAATGCAAACACTAATCCATGTGCTGCCGTAATGGTTTGATGATAAAGATATCAAAACCATCAAAGTGGTATTGAATCCCCTACAGTAATGGAACAAGGCATCACAGCTAGCAACTCAATAAATACATTGAAAATAACTAGTACATTTGCTATCACGCCTCACTAACTTTTCTAATCTGACAACTTAAAAAAAAGAAGTCATTTCTAATCTGACATATTGATGTACTCTATCAGGATGCAAGAGAATTATAAAACTCACCTCAGAATTTAATTTGACCAATGGGATGGGCGCATTGTTTCAGAAACAAAATGGAGAAGAGATGTGTACAATTTACCTTTCTTGTTCCAAATAATTGAAAAAAAAAAAAAAAGTGCCTGTATGATGCAAAAATTAGAGCAATGCTTGTGTAGGAACTGAAGGTCTCAGAGCACTACACCTCCTGACAAGATTGGTTTGCAGGTTATCTGAAAATCAATTTTGGCCTTTTAGCGCCACACCTCCTGACGAGATTGGTTTGTAGGTTATCTGAAAATCATTTTTGGCCTTTTATCTGCCATTTTCTTTGGTCACATTGATGGGCAAGGCTTGCTGACAGCACCTGCATTGCAACCTCTATGCACTGTGACAGCACCTTTGCCCTTATACAGTCGCAAACAGACAAACACACTCACAGCACTTTTTCTTTCTTAGAATCACATTGATGGGCAAGACTTTTACTGACCATGGCAATGGAACCAAACAAATCCTAGTTACAGAAGAAACTTTGATGAACTGATCTGTTGACTGACTTTGATCAATAAAATAAAGCATAATACTTCAGATGACACACACACACACACACACACACACACACACACACACACACACACACACACACACACACACACACACACACACACACTTACTTTTACATCCAGTAGTGTGCATCTAATTGCTACTATTGTCAGACAGCAGCCCAAAAAATATTAACAGTTGTGATGAAATTCTTCATTTGCAGGAGATACGATCTCTCAGAAAGCCTGAAGAAACTGCAATGTAAAGCACTTATTTTTGTAGGTGATAGCAGTCCTTTCCATTCTGAGGCCCTCCACATGAGTGCCAAAATGGACAGGAGGCAGAATGCCCTTGTGGAGGTGAAGTAATCAAGCTTTTCCTTCTTTTCATGTTTGTTGGTTTGTGTTCTCTATACTCACCTCAGTACCAAGGCACAACATTGTTCATGAGAAGCAGTGGTAGAGTCCTCGTTTTTCAAGAAAATCAGGACCCCAATTGGAAGTATTCTTGTTGAAAAGACCTTTTTTCAGTTATTATTCATGTGAATTTTAGTAGTTTTGAGGAAAGTAAATTATGAAAGATCCTCTCATGCTGGTGAGAATCAGAACTTATAGCCTCTTTTATGTGGTTTCATGCCCAAGCTTTTTCATGACAAGTAGGGTCTCCTTTATTTCACCTAGTGCTGGGTGGAGTTGCTTTTTTTTTTTTTAAATCTATCCTGAGTAATGTGATTTTTTACTCCTGAATGACTGCCATGATGCCCCACAGTGAAAAGTGATCGATGTAGAAGTGAAAATTTTCTGATAGCAGAATGTTCTTATAAGGGAAGAAGCACCCTTGTTTCCAAAAGATGCTTTGAAAAGAAAGGGGATTTTTCTTTTTCTTGTTACTCTGAAATGCCAGATTCTTGATTCCTTTGTTATGTCCAGAAAACCCTTATCTTATTTATATCCTTCCCTGCAGTTTGTTTCGTATTGTTTGTAAGCTCATATATTGTTGGTCACAGTAAACATGCATGTGAAGTAGACATGAATGATCGAAAATCTAAATTATGCATGCAGGTGATGCTCATTATGGTAAATAATTCCTCCATTTTCTTGTTCTATCATTTTCTGTGCTTAAAAACAGGGTAAAGGACCCATTATGCATAGTACAGCCTTTTGTCATATAATGATTCTGTGCCTTAGGAGCAGATAAATAATCTTTATGCACATGTTAACTCCTGGTTTTATAATGGAGTCAGAACTAGATATATTCTCATTTTGGTGGTATAACTGACATAACTTTGTTGGTACAGGTCCAAGCATGCGGTTCTCTAGTGACAGAGGAGCAACCTCATGCAATGCTCATTCCCATGGAGTTCTTTTTAATGGGATATGGCTTCTATAAGCAACCACCTCCTCCTGTTCCAAACCTTGTTTTAAGTCCCACAAGAACATTGAACATCCCACCTGAGCTTCTTTCACCAAAGAGCCTTGGTCTCAATCTCAAACCAATCAAAACCCGCGCTTCACTTGAAGTTTGAAGCTAAACACTCTCTAAACAAGCAAATGTCTTGTTAATGGAGCTCAAATTATGTATGCACATGGTGGATCTCAGATATATGCACTTACCCATGTTGAGTAAATAATGTTTCAGATGGTATTCTTTGTATGGAAGAGGTGGGTTCTTGGCTGTGCAGGGAAGAAAGGGTGTCTCTTACTGTAGATAAAATTGTGAGATTTTGCAGTAGCATTCTTTGGGGTTCTTGGGGAAAGGCAGTCTTTTATTAGTTAATGCTATTCATTTTGTATTCGTTTACCATATAGATGTTACTTGTATCTTAGGCTAATCAAGTAAGCTATCAAAATTTCTTTTTGCCTTATTCAGCTCTACATTTTGCTTGAATCATGAATCTATACTACATTCTGTGTCCTCCTAAGTTGTAAACCCAAGGTTTGTACACTCCCCAAAGCAGTAAACCCAACTTTTGTACTACATGTGTGTCCTTCTCTCTAGTTGTAAACCTAAGGTTTTACACGCCTCAAAATAATAAACCCAACTTGTAATGATGTATGGCATTCCTCTCTCCCTCTCTCTCTCTGGTGCCTTTGAGCGTCTGCAACCTCCGAGCTATCAGATGAATGTTCTGGATCACAGTACTGTGAGAGCCCATGTAAAATGGATTATACAAAGGAATTAATGATCGACTTTTCTGTTGAAACTGTGCACCTACTGGTCTATGTGGTGGAGGATTCACGCTGGTACAGTATGATGATAACTGGACCAATGATTTGAGTGGGTGAAGTACGATTGGGGCTGGGTTCAACCGGCGAATGAATTTTTTGGGGCGTGGCCTAGTGGTAGGACTTAGACGATGAATGTTTGGATCATCCAAGAACTTCTGCAATCTGAAACATAGGGTCCAATAAGGCCTGGGACCGTCGCATATCTGCATACTAGACCAATAAACGGCCAGGGCAAATGATCCGACATCTACCTGGTGGGCTTCATTTCAATCTGTATACGTAGTTGAAACTGTAGTTACTTGAATGTGAAACATATTTGAGAAACAGTAGGTGAACTAAAATCATAGATTTTTACAAAAAGTTTCACATGAAACAGGGAAACTCAAAAGAAATATAATGAAAACATGGTAGAGATGAAAGTGTAACAACAAAAGAGAGAGAGAGAGAGAGAGTGTGTGTGTGTGTGTGTGTGAAAGAAAGAAAGAGGAAATAGTCCTCTGAAAGAGTCAAAATATTTCGACTTTGGTGTATGCAAAAGCATATTTGTAACTGAAGATCAGTAGAGTTTTCTATCAGTTTTTTGAGTTTTAGATGAATCTGGGAAAAGGGCGAACCATAAGAGTCTATACTACGTAGTTTTACCTTACATTTTTATAAGAGATTATTTCCATGCCTTGAACACGTGACTTTATAAGACTATATATTTTTAAGCCGCTTCAATCGTGCCAATCATATTTTGCCCATTCTAGTATAAAAGAAGTGTTTTTTGGCTGAAGTGAAATGCTGAACAGACTGCATTGTGAGGTGTGATCCAGCCACCATATTTTTTGGAGCCCACCATAGCTTGATCAGAATTGTTCGTCTCATTATTGCTACTTCGGGTTTCTTATAGGTCAAAAATCAAATATCAAAGGAATGATTCTAACTCCTAAGAAACAATGTGTTGTTTATGAAGTTTCTAAATTGGTCCTTTTCAAGCACATTTTGTCATATGTTGCTAGGATTGTCCGAGTCAAATGCTTTTTAATTTATAAGACATCTAAATCTGGAGCAAAGAGATAAACAAGTTGAATTATTCAAAGGTGTGCTCTACAAAACGAGGTCGCTAGACTCCACCAATAGTGCGATCAATTTAGCGTTTCTCATAACTGAAATATGTTAAAATCATGTTGTCTGCAACCAACTGCAGTAAGTGACTTTTAGCTATTAATCTTTTTCAGTACAAGCAAAGAATTACGAAGCAATCACTCACATATAATATCATACGTGCCACATTGAACTTGAAACTCGGCCGAGCTAGATTACATTTTACATCTTGGACTCACCATTATTCCGTTTGAACCAAGGAAAATTACTTTTATCATGAATATTTTGCTATTGATAATATTAAAAAAATGCTATTATTAGTTAACATTTCACCAGCAATATTAAATTATATCTCTATATTTTTTTTGCATTATCTAAGCTCTCCACCGTATTAATTTTGAGACAATTTGTTTTTGCAAAAGTCATTTTTAAGTTGATTTGATTTTTGCAAAGAGTTCAGTTTCCAGTTCTAGAAGTACCCAATTGAATTAAAATAAGAGTTTATGCCTCTTATGGGCAATAAGAGAGCTTTGGTGCTATGTTTAAGTTGTCGCTGTGTGATCTAACATATTCATTGGTTCAAAACGTGAAAATAACCTCTTGCATAAATTCAAGGTAAGACTGCATATTTATAAACCATTTATGGTCCATCCTTTTCTTAGACCCCAACATACAAAAGAGCTTTGAATACTAGGCTGCCTTTTTTTGTCTTTTGGGGCCAATAGATGTATGGAAACTATACTTGTTGAATGACCATATCTCCTTAAGGCCGTGGAACAAAATTTAAACTAGTAGGATCTTGATTCTAGATTTTTCTTCATTTTTCTTTGAGCGGTGAAAGAGCATTGAGAGTTTATTTAACTGTGTTTGTTGGATGTTTCAGAGATATCATGCATATCTCAAATGTGCAATTTATTTAATTATAATATCTTGAGCATATATGAGATATTAGATTTATTTAATTCTATTATAGTTGATATATTTGGTATTATAGAGATATGTCAGATCCTATTTATAATATAAAATCTGATAAATTTTAGAGAGAGAAAAATTATTTTCAAAACATAAATTAAAAAAAAAATCATTTTCAAAACATAATTTTTAGAGACAGAAAAATGGCTTGGTATTCTTCAAAAGGTCCTGAGAACCAGAGGAGAAAACTGTTGGGCACCCCAGTTTATCGCCGGCACCAGATCCCGTCAACGTCTACTCGCGTTCGCCTCCACCAGATCCAGAAAGCTGCCTCCTCCACAAGATCTATCTCGCTGTCTGCAAAAACGCCGGTCCGATTTGCCGTGAGCAGATCCGGGTGGAAGAGTGTTTTACTATTGCAAAGTGATGATGTGGTGGCAGCTGCTGATCTTGGTGGAAGTTTTCTGACCAGAATTAATGGTACTCCACTAGGAGTTTTACCTCGGCAAATGGGTTTTCCTCTCCACAATGTACGTGATAAATGCCCACTTTATCTACCTGATGGAAAGGTTGTCAATGCTGATGTCGATACGAGAGTAGAATTGTTGTTTAATAGGCTTCTAGATAAAGTGTGCAAGCTTAGGCAAGCAATGTTGGATGAGGTGAAATCGGTAGATGTTTCTCAGGTAACTACATTTGAAACTTTTCGGCTCGTTTATAAGGCTGCGAAAGAGGCAGAGGAACGGATGTTGTTGAATTGGCACCTGACCCATTTGGAATATGCTAATGCGGCCTTCTTGTCAGATTTGTCATTGGCATTCTGGGATCAGGATGATCCATATGAAATGGCAGGAGATCATTGCTTCATTACTTGTGGTAATGGAAGGTTTGTTCGTGCATTAGCAGAAAACCTTCCAAATTTTTTATGGTAAATCGGTGGATAATTTTCGATGTGGCATTGATGGTGTTATGGTCTATGCTGGTGGACAGGTTTTTTATGGTGATATGGTTCTATCTACAGTGCCATTGGGTGTTCTTGAGAGAGGGTCAGTGACAGGGTTAGAATCAGTAGACAGGGTCATCATGACGTAATAAGCAAAAGCCGAAGCCGTGCTAGAGTTATTCATCTTTTTTATATTCATCAAGCCTCTGATTTTATCATTCTTCTGATTGGAATTTTAAGTTCTAATGAAGCAGAGGTTGGCGCTCTTCTTGTTGGGCTGACATTGGCTGTAGGGAGTGCGGGAATTCAATTGTGAAAGGAGATTCGGCGAATGTTATAGAATGGGCTTCTAATTCGTCTCCAGGCCTTGCCCCAGCGTTACAAACGTTGATGACGTTTCTTACTTGGTTGTTTTGGTTTTTCTAGACATGTCTCTAGCTCTGCTAATGGTCTATCCAATGATCTAGCTAAGAGAGGAGCTGCGGCTGTAGAATCGTATGGGGAGCAATCTCTGATCCAAGAGAAGCTCGTTTCTATTTCCTAATTCTTGTTGTGCGTACTGGTTTGTGTCTGGTTCTCTCTCACATGCATTTATTTACCTTTAAAACTGAAAACTATGTAACAGAAGGCAACCGTGGAACCAGGACTTAAACCTCTTTGAGATTTTCTGAATGGAAAAAGGGTATATTCATTCATGGCATACTAAGTCCATTGGAGAGCTGAAAAATCAATTGTTATTAACCACCAACGACCATAATCAGCTAATCTGCTGATAACTTGTTGCTCATAGCTGAGTTCAAGGGGTTGGTTATCGTTCAATTCTTCACAACTTCACTGGCTAAATGTAAAACTGAGAAATTAACTACAAGTAGAGCGGCCACCTAACAAATAGTTAGCATTTTTTGCCATCTATTTACATGCCACCCAACAAATAGTTGGCATTTTTATGTTGGCCCCTGGTTTTCGTTTTTCTTTATTGCTTGATCACAAGGAAGCAAGCGCTGGAGCTCAGTGAGGTTGATGGAGATGAAGACAGATTGAGAATATTGTCTCATGTCTCTGGTGTAAAGTTGGTTGGGAGGAAAGGATTGGGAAATGTTGGGGAAACTCTAATTGCCTACCTGAAGACAGCTAGAACTAACACAAACTTGTGAGCCCCTAGCAATGCTTAAACTCTATAAGAGATTCTTGTTCAGCCTGTTGTTTTGATGCTTCCAGTTATGATTTGGTCGCATCAATTAGGCATCGAAATTGGGGACTTCCTACATACTGCGTATCTGGTGCATTGTTTTCAGTCAGGAAAACCTGAGTAACATATTGGTCATTTTTGCAGGAGTAACTTGGAAGTCTGACACAGAATTATAATGTTTTCAAAACTGGGAATGGAGTTTTGAAGCAAGAATTGGAAACTACAACACGTAAAGAAGCTGATCTTGCTCATGCATTAAGAACTATCAATCAAGAAAAGGAAGATTTGAAGTTACAAAATCTACAGTTGGCAGAGAAGTTATAGAAGAACTCAAAATTGAGGCTGAAAAGTTGAAAGATGAGAATTCTAAATTGCATGCTGACAATGGATGTATGAAGTAGATGATTTGAACCAAAGATTGATTGCAGCAGCTGAAGCCAAGGTTGCTTTAAGCTTGGAAAATTTTACCGCTCTGAGCAAGATTAAACAGGTGGAGGAAACGAACTGAAATTGAAAAATTGGAAGGTGAGAAATCAAAACTATTGGTTGAGAATGTAAGTGTGAAGATAGAACTGGGAGCTGCAAGCAGGGAAGTGGCTGATTTAAATCAGAGACTTCTAGCTATTAACTAAGACAAGGATGATTTGGCATCAGAAAATTTGGAGCTTTCAAGCAAGATGCAGCAGGCTACTGGAACAGTAGAAGAATTTGGATTTAAAATGAACCTTTTTTGCAGAAAACATCTTGTTATTGTATGGACCAACTTGGAAAAGGAGAATACTTCTGATAGGATTGTGGTTTACTGCTGTTTTGGTATTCAAACTATTCATTTGCAGCTAACGACCCATTATCTTTCAGCCAAAGTTCTCTTCGTGAATCCTAATCAATATTGTTCTAAAGGTGTTACATGAACTGCTCAGGATGCTTGAAACACTGACGCAAAATCCTGACAGTTCAGCTGGTTAAGCCTATTTGATGTTGGATGAGAGGTTACGCCCCCCCGTTTGAGGTTGCGCTAATTGGATTACCGCCCGAGCTAAACTTTAGTATCTATTAACAGTATCTCTACCCAACTTTTACATGTGGTTTGTGCCATGCATGCTTGAGAGCTACTTCAGATGATAATCAAACTACTCGTTTGCTGGTCACGTATGGTAATCAGACTATTCATTCGCTGCCACCGACCCTTCGCATGCTGTTGCGACCGATAACTATTATTGATATAGGAATTTCCATTTAAGGGGCAGAAGGCAAATCCAGGCAGGGGAGTTTATGCATGCAAAAGCTAAGACTTGTAAACATGCCCCCAACTGTTCACAAACTTCAATCACTTGCTTAATTTGAAGTAAGGTGGATGTTTTGATTTGGGGCACAGTGAAAGTTTCACGTGCTTTATTCGGAGTTATTGCAGAGTAAAAGCATGCAAAAGAATCCCTAAATAATGAAAAGAGAAAATAACAAAAAATTTAATCAACTGACTATTCAAGTTTCTTAGAGCTGTGTGCAATGAAAGGCTAAATGGGACGTCAATACTAGCCACTCTTGCATTTTGAAGGGCTTGGAATGGTGACACCAAACAGACATCCTTCTGAGTCACATCCCAAATGATCATGTTGCAAAATCTGCTCGGCATATGATATTTAACCTCTCCTTATTGATTTTAAGAAACTGGTCTTCTTAGATATCAAAATATCTCTCATAACATATATTAGATATAACAAAAAATATCACAAAACATATTTCACATATTCCAGACATCATAGAAATATAACACATCTCAGATATTATAGGAGAAATCACAAAACATGAGCTATCATAGAAGACATGCCAACAGAAATGCCCAAAATATGCTATTAAATAAACCCCCCGAGTTAAATATTAAACTGAAGCACAAGTGGTAATCTCTTCGGCTAGATAGAAGTAGAAAGAGTACGTCAAATGACTTCAAAAGTGTTAGAAGAAGCTGGCACTGTGAACCAGCAGTCCTCACCAACTACACAATTAAAGGAGGGTGGCGTAAAGAACAAGTCCTCGCCGATTGATATAGGTGAGATCAAAGAAGAAAATAAAATCCACCGCTCAAAGCTGTGAATAGGGCAAAGGAAAGAAGAGTGGAAGCAGAACCTCAACAGACTGAATGTGCATCAAGTTCTCCAACAGCCATGGTTTGCCCTGGTCGCCATGAGAGCAACATAATCATAAGATAAGCAAAGCGCCTGAAGGGTTGGCACCACATCAGCCGCTGCAGAGATTAAAGCGTTGCAAAATTCACTCAGGCAGATTTGGAGAGAAGGAAAGTTTATCTACTTCAAAATCGCTATCAATCTCTATTCATTCATAAAGTCTGTAAAGATCAAAGGACTGTACTCAGCATATACAGGAATGGTGATTCAATGGGACGGAACCTTACATGTGGGTAATGATTTTTGTTCCCTGCCACTTCCGCCCTTAAAAGCACTAGATATATTCATTTAGAAACAAACAGCCCACACATGTATGATCTCCAATTATTTATCTGAATAATTTCATCCAAGTTTTAACTCCGCCAATGCCGGTCCCAAGCCCGGATAAAAAAGGAGGAGGGTCTTGCGTCAGGTGCCAGCCGGCAAGGGGGAAGGTGAAGATGATTCTATTATTTCTTTCTTACAAATGAATATGCATTTGTATATTAGTTTGTGAGGAAGAAATGAGAATCATCTCCAAATTTTCTAAAGATGGCAACCCTTGTATCGGTGTAGCCAGTCGAGAGGAAGTTGAAGATGATTCTATTATTTCTTTCTTACAAATAAATATACATTTGTATATTAGTTTGTGAGGGAGAAATGAAAATAATCTTCAGCTTCTAAAAATATACCACCCTTATGCGTCGGTAGCCAATGCAAGAAGGGTGAAGGCGAAGATGATTTTAATGATTGTAATGATTTTCATGATTTTAATGAAAATCATCTTCATTTTTAAAACTATGGCAACCCCAACATGACATGAATCGAAATCGAAATTCGCTCAAGCTAGGGCGTTCCCATAAGCGACGCGTTGCATCGGATCCCTGATGCGGTGAAAAATAGGCAAGGGTTGCTAGTGGCGTTCTCCCCGAGAGCGACGCTACATCGGATCCGGGTGTAGTGAAAAATGGGCAGGGGCTGCTAGAGCGTCCCTCGGAAGCGCCACAGACGAACCTGTGTGCAGTGAAAAGAGGACATGAGTTCATACCATGGAGGTCGAGAAAGGCGATAGTAAATAGGGAATCTCCAAATAATAAGATTCGCATCGCTACATGGAATATAGGGACATTGATAGGTAAGAGTTTGGAGTTAGTAGACACGATAAAACGTAGGAGAGTCAACATCGCTTGTATCCAAGAAACCAAGTGGAAAGGGGCTAAAGCTAGAGAAATAGATGGGTATAAATTATGGTACGTAGGAAAGGAAAATAATAGAAATGACGTAGGAATAATAGTGGATAAGGAATTAAAGGATAAAGTTGTGGACGTAAAAAGAATCAGTGATAGAATAATAATAATAAAAATGATTCTAGGAGAGCAGATTATAAATATTATAAGTGCATATGCTCCACAAGTGTGGCTACAAGATATAATTAAGAGGCAGTTTTGGGAAGATATGGAGGGAGTCATGCAAGAAATTCCCAACACCGAGGGAATATTTATAGGAAGCACTTAAATGGCCATGTAGGAAAAGATAAGGAAGGATACGATAGAATACACGGAGGTATGGTAAAGGTGAACGAAACGAGATGGGGAGAATATCCTCGATTTTGCTTTGTCATATAACCTATCCATTGCAAATACACTCTTTAAGAAGAGGGATGAACACTTAATAACCTTTAAAAGTGGACTTCATAAAAGCCAAATAGACTTTTTCTACTTAGGAATAATGAACGATCTATATGTAAGGATTGTAAGGTGATACCCTTGCGGAGAGTTTAACCTCACAACATAGGTTAATGGTTATGGATATTCATATCAAAAGATGGAGTAAAAGAACCGAACTTAATACACATCCAAAAACTAAGTGGTGGAACTTAAAAGGAGAGAAAATAACCTCATTCAAAAATAAGTTGATGGTAGAAGGAAATTGGATTTATGAAACAGTAAATACCATGTGGAATACTATGGTAAGTCCATTAAGAAAGTGGCAAGATGTCTTAGAGTATCTAAAGGTAAAAGGCTATTAACAAAACATGGTGGTGGAATGAAGCAGTAAAAAGCTATTAAAGAAAAACGAATGCATTTTAAAGCGTACAGATTAGAAATAATGAAAACTATGAACAATATAAGAATCTTAAAAACGTTGCTAAGAGAATAGTAAGTAAGGCTAAACTTAAAGCATATGATGAGGCTACTATAATGGTAGGAACAAGAGAAGGTGAGAAAGATGTGTTTAAACTTGCAAAGGTAAGAGAAACGAAGAGTAAGGACTTAGAGCATGTTAGGTGCATTAGAAGCGATGATCAAAGGGTATTAGTCAAAGACGCCGAGATCAAACAAAGGTGGGAAATCTACTTCCAAAAATTGCTAAATGACAATGGCCCCGAGAATAGAGGAATTGAAAATACTATAAATTTAAATAACACCGATATTATAGATATGAACGTAGGATTAAAATGCTTGAAGTAAAAGAGGCCTTGAGAAAGATGAAATCAGGAAAGGCCATGGGGCCTCGATGGTATACCAATAGAGGTTTGGAAGCATATGGGAGATATTGGGGTAGTTTGGTTGACCAAGTTGTTTAACAAGATTATAAAATCAAAGAAAATGCTGATGAGTGGAGGAAAGCTCTATTGTACCAATCTATAAGAATAAAGGAGACATTCGAGTCGCACTAATTATCGAGGGATCAAACTTATGAGCCACACCATGAAACTTTTTGAAAGAGTCATTGAGGAAGAGGCTACGACATGAAACAAGTGTATCGGAGAATCGGTTTGGTTTCATGCACTGAGGTCTACCATGAGCTATTTTCTTACTAAGACAATTAGTAGAGAAATATAGGGAGAGGAGAAAAGACTACACATGGTCTTTATTGACTTAGAGAAGGCTTATGATAGAGTCACTCAGAGAGTTAATATGGAGGGTGTTAGGTGTTAAAGGGGTTTCTCAGTGGGTATATAGTATTAATTAAAGATATGTATGAGGGAGCAAGAATAAATGTTAAGACCACTAAGTGCGTGGACCCGGTGATTTTCCTGTCCGTCGGATTACACCAAGGATCGGCATTAAGTCCATACCTTTTCACATTAGTTATGGATGAGTTAACAAAACATTCGCATGAGGAGATTCCCCGGTGCATGCTATTTACTTGCGGACGATATAGTCCTACTTGATGAGACGAGGGAGGGTGTCAACATAAAGCTAGAGCTATGGAGAGAAGCAAGAGAATCGAAAGGATTTAAAATTAAATAAGCGAGAATATATGGAATGTAATTTTAGCAAGGAGAGTAGGAGTGGAGCACCCAAGATTGATAACCAAGAGGTCCCCATGAGAGACCACTTCCGATACTTAGGATCATTGATCCATGAGAGTGGAGAGATTGAGAGGGAGGTTACCTGAGAATCCAAGCGGGTTGGAACAAATGGAGATGTGCATCGGGGTTTTATGTGATCGGCGGGTGCCACTCAAACTAAAGGGAAAATTCTATGTGGATGGTATAAGGCCGGCCATGCTATGGATCGAGTGTTGGGCGGTTAAGGAACATCATACTCATAGGCCGAGTGTTGCGAGAAATGAGAATGTTGAGATGGATGAGTGGTAAGACAAGAAAGGATAGAATTAGAAATGAAAATATTAGAAGAAATTTAGGGATAGCACCATAGGTATGAAGATGAGGGAGATTAGACTTAGATGGTTTGGACATGTTCAAAGGAGGCCAACAACGGCACCAGTTAGAAGGAGTGAGGCAATACAAGTAGAAGGTTCTAAAAGGGCAAGGGGAAGGCCCAAAAGAACGTGGATAGAAGTGGTGAGGAAAGATTTAAAAACTTTGGGACTAAATGAAGCCATGGTATTTAATAGAGTGGAATGGAGGAATAAGATTCATGTGGCCGACCCCAAATTGGGATAAGGTCTTGATGATGATGATGATGATGATGAATTTCATCCAAGTTTTAAGAGCAGCCAATAGCAAAATATAAGGTCGCTATTCATGGATAAAATTTGTTCACCACCAAACACCTTAAGCAATCAACAATTTTAATAAGGAGAACAACACAAGTTACTCACACTATCTCCATGCACGATGTTCTCGTGCATAAAACAACTCCACCTAATCACAGGGATTCCTCTCAACCAATGCATCTTAATCCACCAACCAAAAACTACATTCCTATACTGAAGAGAGAATTTTTCTCCAAGGAACTTTAGATTAACCTCTTTACTTTCAACCATTTACAGTTCCATGTTTTTGTCAGATATGGAGTAGGCTACAGCTTCTGGTTTCTATCCCATTGCAAAGTTGACAGCGATAGTCATATATGCATGATCATTACACTAATATCTACGGCTGAAAATCAAGAACAGTAACATTCATGATCAGCTGGTTCTTCAGAAAACCAACCTTCACAGTTTGTAGTCTTGACATTGCAGATCTGGTGTCACAAAGCAGTTTCTTCATGTAAAGGATGAAACAACATTTCACATTAAGTAAAAAAAAGAGCAGCCTGGTGCATGAAGGTCCTATGCAGAGTCTGGGGAAGGGGCGGACCACAAGGGTCTATGGTCCATGCAAGAGCAGCAACCAACTATACCGACGTGCATTAACAACCTTCAGCTTCTTCTTGTTTCCAGTGCGAATGTCCTACATCAATCCTTATTGACAACCACCATACTCTCAGGCAAGAAAATATATCATATGGGATAAGAGATGATCAAGCAATATGACGATTACAGATATAGTCTGTTACAGCTGAATTATGAACAACACATTTAGCAACAATACTTTTTGAGACCGCATGTAAAGTAAAGCAGAACTAATAAAACAAACGATGGTTTACCAGATGACAATCTCACTGTTATATCTTCTTTGGCAAGGCCACCAAATCCAGAGACGATCCATACATCTTAAGCAGAGCTTCCATAGACCAGCCATGGCCATCATCCACAGTTGGCATTCTGACTTCAACAAAAGGCGCCAAAGGAGTTTGAGTGCCAGGGGAGACAACACCAGCAAACACTCTCAGCGCATTTGAAGCATCAATGTCCAAGCATATACTGATTTCTGCAGATCCTCTTGGTGCTGGAGGAATACCGGCAATCTTAAAGTAGCCCAAAAGATGGTTCTCCTCCACCTGTTTCCCCTCACCTTCATAAACAACAATCAATGCTTCCGTCTGGTTATCATTTGCAGTTGTGAAAAGCATGTCTTTTCTTGCTGGTACAGTCATGTTCCTATGAATGATAGGGACAGAACTGCCTCCCTCTCCTCTAATACCAAGGCTCAATGGAGTAGCTTGAATAGTTAGCAGATCTAAACTCCCCGAAGGATCAGATATACCAGATGCCACAGCTCCTTCCAGAGCTGCACCACATACTGCAGCTTCTAATGGGTGCATTCCACCATACGGTGCATTCCTTTTACATAAACCAAGAACCACGCTTCTTATTTTTGGTATGTATGAACAGCCACCAACAAGAATGACATCACTTAGATCCTCAGCAGCTATTTTTGCGTCGAACAGGCATTGCATAACCAGATTCTCACATTTCTCAAACACCTGACTGTTCATCTTCTCAAATTCTTCCCGGGTTAGGGATCTAGATACCTTAGACCCATTGCCCAAATCAACATCTATTGAGACACTAGTCTGGGAGGACAGTCTGTAAATGGCATCTTGGATTGCAATTCTTAGCATTCCCATTGACTTGATCTTATTCACTCCATGGCTCAGGGAGAAGCTGTCCAAATTGGGCACGAAACGACACATTACGTTTTGGAGGATGTCTTCTCCTCCTATGGCACTGCCTGATAATGCTTTGATTTGTGAGACTCCTCCAGCTGTAGCCGTTATAGCAACATCACAATATCCAGCACCCATATTGAAAATAAGGGCGAGCTTTTCGGTTCCACTTCCCATATTCTCATAAACACTCTGTTGCTGCTGCTGAGCATATACAAGTGCCACGGCTGTTGGTTCTGGCATTAGCCTGAGGACATGCAATCCAGCCATGGCACATGCTCGTTCAATTCTAGTCTGTTGAAATCGACTGAATGAAACTGGAATTGTAAGAACAACATTCCGAACTGGTCTCTTTAGTTGAACCTCAGCCATGACTCTCAATTCGACCAGAAAGACTGCAAGAACTTCTTCAGGAGTTGTGGATCTCCAAACGTTGTTGACCAAGGCTGCAATAAATGGACGAACACCAATACCCAAGGTTTGTACCAAAAAGGGAAGCATTTTGCTAGCATGAACCACTGGATCTGTATCCATTCTGCCAACTAGGCGTTTCATGTTGAAAATTGCACTGCCTGAGAATATTTCATGCTCATCATGAGCACTTTCGCTTACTCCTCCAGACGGGACTTCATCCTTGAAGGTAACATAAGAGCGCATCAGCTTCTGATCTCTGGTATTTTTAAGTAGTTCCACATAAGAACCATTCCATAATGCAACACTGCATTGCGAAGTTCCAATATCAATTCCAAGTGCAGCCTCAGGAAAACTATGTGATTGTTTGTTCTCCCCTGTAGTTTCACTATCAGATGCAACTGTGTAGATTGGTTCAGCCATTCCTGTAGAACACAATGTTAGCCATTCCTGTAGAACACAATGTTATGAGACAATGACAAGTTCAAAAGACCTCGGCAACTTCATATTTGAACAAAAGGGCTAAGATGAGACTCATTTTCTGATAGATGAAGTTTCGAGCAGATACTTTTAGGTAATAACATTAACATAAAGATAGCAGCTAGTCGATAATTTTTGCTGGTTGCAGTTCCAAGATAGACTGCAATACCTCTTGAAAAGGCTCATAGACCACCATGAAGTACATTTCGTTACTAAAAGTATACACGAAGAGACCCATCACAATGATAGAAATGGTACTCATTATGCTCAGTCGCTGGACAACATTACCAAGATGATATGCTTGGAAGTCATGGAGAATATAAAAGACATGGAAAACATTCTGACGTGCTTATGCCTATAGCAATTCAGAATCCTATTAAGAGAGCCACGCATGTTGAAGAAAAAGATGACACAAGAAAATATTGACATAAAACATCATCATTTCTCCTTCTCATCCAGCTGATGGGCCAAAGAAAGGTGAGCCTTGGTGCAACAGTAGAGTTGTCGTCGTGTGATCTTAAGGTCATGGGTTCAAGGCGTGGAAATAGTCTCTTGCAAAAATGCAAGGTAAAGCTGTGTTACGACCCTTATGGTCTGCCCCTTCCCTCGACCTTGCATATGCGGGGCTGCCCTTTGTCCAACTGATGGGCCAAATGGCATTTTCTTTAGCAGTTTAGGCAGAAATAGCACAATACAGCCCCTAACGTTGCATACTCGTCACTGGATTATCGCTTAGCAGTAGTGTTTTTTATTTTATTTTTATTAATGCTCGAGCAATGAACACTAGTCTAAAGATTGGTTTTGTTAAAAATGTGTTTCTCAAAAGATGGGCTCCCCTGTAAATAACCACTAAAATCAGTAAAATGGTATCATCCAATATAGAATACGATTCTCGAAGTCCATCCCTTACAAACCCCATGCAGTTGTTTCCATATTGTTACTGTTAAAAGATTAAATGCTAAGAAATCAAACATTTGCCCCAGCTAATGCACAACTACCTCCACCCTAACGGTAGACACCCTTATCCCCGTGATACCACCATCTGAAAAACAACATTTAGGGGGGGAAACAATGCTGGAAACTTGTTCATATGTTTGCATCATAATTCATAAAGCCTCTTGTCAATTGAGTTGCTTGCTTTGATCAAAACCAAATAGTAACTGATATATCTCTGTCCACATATTAGAACATATGCTACAGCCCAAATATCTACTACAAATTCTCACTGTCAAACACAGTTACTCAGACAACAATACAGGATACATCTGGTTGAGTCCATCAAGCAGTTGGTCTCATTGCAAGTAATGCAAAGCTGTGCAAGTATAAGATGCCGAACTATAACACATGCTAAACCAAGGCCAGGACAGAAGCACAGAGAAAAAGGATATGAAATAAAATAAAATGAAAAAGCCCACCATCAAAGCACTATCTACCCACTTCTTGAAATCAACTTTTAGTTCATCAACATGAAATTAAAGCAAGCAAGATTTCAAGATGAAGATGCAAATCAAGTATGAACCCATCAGAGTTTGCTTAGATAATGTTTTTCCGCAAAACAGAACAGCCACTTCAAGCAACTAAAACAGTCAAATAGTCGACGATTATCTAAGATTAGGCAAGAAATTGATCAGAGAAGAATCTCAATGAGGAGAAATGGAGTAAGAGAAAGCCACTCACAGAGAAATTCTGTTTAGAAGCTCAAGTAATCCACAGAGACAGAGACAGAGACAGCAGCTTCGGTTTCTTTAGAGAAAAGGAGGTTGGCTAACAGAGAGAAAGTAGTAGAAGGGTTGAGAGCCAAGTCCTAGAGAAATCGAGGAGGAGAGAATGGTCTATTCAAAAGGAAGAAAATGTTGTGGGTGGGTAATTCCAGAAGGGTCGACACATTTCCAAGAAGCAGTTGCATGGGACGAATGGTAGTGTAGTACGCACACTAAATCGAGTTGCAGTAAGGCGCGATGATGGGACTAACTGTGGTTGATCGGATCCGTCCATCCAATTTGCCTGCAGATATCTTGCCGGTGATTGAATGATAATAAAATCATTAAACAATGTTTGCAACCATCCAAAGGATGTGATCAGAAGTGGTCTTTCAGATTTCATACTCAAGATGGACAGATCCGGTTAATTACAGATTGGTCCCACGACCTTCTATTTTGTAACGAGTGTGACTTGTCTTGGAAGATCTATGCTGTTCATCTTATTTAAAATGGTTTAGATAGAGCAGTAAAGCTTTTGAAAAAATTAATGCTCTATTTTGTAATACAGCATGACTTGTTTTGGAAGATCTAAACCGTTCACTTGTTTGAAATGACTTGGATATAGATTCCACCATATTTCAAGATGATTAAACGCTTACAAACTATTTTAGGTTCACTTGAAATTACAATTATTGGTTTTTTCAGGTTTTCTCAAAAACCAAAAATAATAGGTTAGATCATCCACTGCATCTAATTTTTATGAGACATTCTAAACAAGCATGAACGGCTTAGATCTTCTAAAAGAAGTCACGTTCCATCACAAAATGAAACGTGGACTTCTTCTAATGCATTAGTGCACTGACTCTTACCCTAAACCATCGGTTTGTTATACTTTAGTCCTTTAAATTTTTTATTATTATCATATCGGTCTTTAAAATAGTTAATAATTTTGAGCTTTAAGTCCTTCCGTCCAACAACCATTAACAAACATATTATGTGGACCCACAATATCAATTTTCACCATCAAATTGGTCCTGTTTAACCTGGGTCATGGGTCACTTATTCATCAGTAGTTAAGAATTAACTTGCTCATGGCTAACCAGTGTAATATTGCGGGCAGGTTGACCCGTACACACAGGCCACGAGTCAACTCAGTTTCCTTGAAGGAAGAGAGTCTATGCACCTTTTAAGAAAGGGGTTCCTTGCGTCTATTTTTTTTCTTAGATCTAAAATATTCATCTTATTTGTGCCACTATATTTAACTTTACTATAAATAGTCATGCTGCTCCAATGATCCTAGCCATTGGTTATTTTTTTTTTTCATTTTTATATTTCAAGGGTCATGATTTAAACTGCAACAAAAAAATGTTTTAGAAGCATCCAATAGGGTTTATTTTTTGCTTCTCTGTAATCTAAGAGATTCCAAACAATACGAATAGATTAGATCTTTCAAAAACTATGCCTAAAATGTTAAGATAGTAGCGTATGTAAGTAAGACGTTGCCTTAAGCATTCGAAATTAGCTGCACTCATGACTGAAAATGCTTAAATCACAACATTAGGTCTTTTGACATGCATTCATTTCTTTATAAAAACCCACACTTTTCAAAAATTTTCAAAGATAACCTAAACAAGAAATCATAGCAATTCCACCTTGTGCTTAAAAATCATTCTCAATCATACCCAAATTATAGATGCCCATTGAAGGCCTTAACAAAAACACAACCACTTGACCTACCCGTTTGACACCTCTATGTATTATATGTGTTTGGACCAAAATGTAGCAAACCCTTTCCAACACATATCCTCAGGATCCTTTCCCTCCTCTCAAATGTGAAAACACCCTTTCATTCATCCATTAAAGGGATGAGAAACACTACCTTGATGCTGTGACCTGATTATAGGAGAGGTGCCTCAGCCTAATTATTCGGTTATATTGGTTTTAGGACTAAATTATTGGCACATAGTTTTGCATTGTTCTCTCCTCCTTTTTGAAGGTTTGACAGCATGAACTTTGGCTACCATTTTTGGGCAAAAATCTAAACTTGTTGTCCACAAAATTTTCCTAAATATATGGATTTCATAAATCAAATCGATTAGATCCAATTTTTGTTTTTCAAAAGATAAGAGAAAAAAGCATAAAATTGAGGTTTTAAAGATTGCCGATCATAAATCCAGCAACCTTTTTCTAATAATTCTTAGATGCCTTCTTTATTAAAATTCATCCAAATTTTAAGAGTTTGTAGATTAGGACCTCTCAATTCTAAATCTGAAAACTATTTTTCAAAACTCCAAGAAAAAAGTTCATCATATAAAGATTTTAAATCTCACTAGCAGCCATGAATCCATTTTCATTAAAAATTACCCAAACTTTAAGGTTTGTATATTAGGACGTAAGAATTACAAGATCTTTTGTACTTTGTGGCAGCTATTTTCAGCCATGGAGATAGTAAAACTAGTTTTGAGCCCATGGACTACCTCAATTTAGAGAAAACCATGTAAATTTGTGTTTTTCTTCGTTTCTTTTTATTCATCTCCTTGCATCTTCGTGACAATATCTTCTCTAATGAATACCTATAACACCTTTTTTCTTGAAGCTTTTGTAGTTATAAAATAGATTATGTAAATACAAAATAAGATCAAAACAATCTTTTTTGTTTTTTTGTTAGAGTGAAGAATTATGAAGTAAACTATCTAAAACTTATTAATCTAATTCCTAAATCTACTTGAAATTTCTCCAATAAGGAAGAAAGTCCCACCTTGAACCTTCGAAGAAGTGTAAGAAAGAGCGAGACTTTATTATTTGCAACCAACTATGTTATATGGCTTTTAGTGATCTAAATAATATATTTTTACAGTTATGCAAAACCTAAGAGACAATGTCTTATAGGTATATAATAAGTAAATGGTTGGGTACCTAAGCCATCTGGGACAAGGCAAATAATATGAGCGGCTTAGATAACTAAAAAAATGCAAAGTGGGCCACCAAACGTTTTTCTAATGCAAAACTTGCAATGTTTTTCATGATAGAAATTCCAGAGATAGACAACATTGTTAAAATTTTATTATCTTCAATTTGTAATTGAAATCTCAATTGCTAGATTAGTTAATGCCTAGAAATAAACAACTTAGCATACCAGAGCTTGATAAGGCTTGATGAATCTTGGGACTAGGGTCATGGATAATTAACTTTGTAATAACCCTAATTTTTATGAATATAATTGCATCATTAAAAATTAAAAGTTTAATTTCTAAAGGTGGAACTGGAATTTTGAGTTCTAGGAGAATCCATTTTTATAAAAGTAAAATCAAAGATTAAAACTTGGATATTGATAATGTACTCAAAAAATTTATCATAATAATTGTAAGTATATTAAATTCTAAGAATGGATGAAAAATTCATATTTTTCTCTATTTTTATGAATAAAAAGGTAAAATAGTAATTTTACTCATAACCGAGACTTAAGACATCAATATTTCAACTGTACTAGAAAATCCAATTCCAAAGACACTAATGTCACTCAATTTCAAGTTTGGAAAATAAATCCTATTTTAAAAATTTTTTGAATTAAAAGGGTAAAATGGTAATTTTATTTTTTAGTAAGATCCACAAAAGTTAGGTAAGCACTGAAGTCAACAATGATGCAAGTAATGCATCAGCCATCATTCAGCCCCAAGTAGAGGAAGTGAAATTTTCACTCCCTATTTTAATATTTTGAGTGAATTTTAGATTAAAATAAGAAATTAATTAAAATTTTCAAAATCTGCCTATATATACCTGAGTAAAATCCCTAAAATTTTTCAAAAATCTAACATGAAGTACCTTAGACTTTCCTAAAAAATCAGTTCTGATACCAATTGTGATGACCTGAGTTTTTGAAATACATTTTTGTTATTTATTTTCAAATGGTTGTCGACCAATTTTGCAAAATTTTTGAAAACTTAAATAGCGGAAACATTTTCATTGAAATTCTTTTCAGAAAACCGAATGCCACATTGCACTCCAATACATATACATAATTTTGTATACAACATAAATTCCTATAGAAATTCATTTTTATTAAAATTGTAGGATCGATCTAATGGTTCACATACACAGCCCTTGATTACATATGATTTCAAAATACACAAATAAAAAATACAATCCAATCCTTTCACAATCATACATAGTCTTAATCAACAGTTACAATATCTCAGATACAAAAGGAAAAGAATGAATGGATATGACAATGGAATACAAAGGTCATACTATTGATTAAGACTATGTATGATTGTGAAAGAATTGGATTGTATTTTTTATTAGTATATTTTAGACATAAGATGTAATCGGGGGCTGTGTATGTGAACCATTAGATCGATCCTACAATTTTAATAAAAATGAATTTCTATAGGAATTTATGTTGTATACAAAATTATGTATATGTATTGGAGTACAATGTGTCATTCGGTTTTCTGAAAAGAATTTCAATGAAAACGTCTCTGCTGTTTAAGTTTTCAAAATTTTTGCAAAATTGATCGACCACCATTTGATAATAAATAACAAAAATATATTTCAAAAACCAAGGTCGTCACAAAATCATAGTGGAATCAAAGGGGAATATGTGGCTGTCATCCTCCTTCACCATGCGGACCTTTATACGTGTATTTTATTAGGTCTGCTACTTTCCCCTACTACAATCAAAGAATTGATCCATGAAGTTTTGTGGTTATTTAATGCCAAGAGATTTCCCTCTTCTTGTTACTATATTCAGTCACTAGCTTGAAAAGTTTGCCACTACACTAATCTCCTCTATGGGTGGTTTAACCAAATGAAACTAAACCAATCATGTTAAGAACCCCTGACCTGGTGGTAGATTGATATGATAATGAATGTTAAGAACTTAACCAATATGTCAAAAGCCGTAGGACTGATGGAGGAAGTGCATTATTGCTAGGCCTCATTACATCTCATACCATAAGTTGGGCCTACTTAGGATCATAAAAAATCCCAGATCCCTACTTAGACCAAAATGGCAATCTCAATCCATGATCCAGTCTTTAAAGCTTTATAATCAAGCTTCAGATTCAAATTGAGAAGTACCTCAATGCTGGTGTCTTTTATAAGGGAATTGACAGGAACAGTCTTAAGTGGATTGTTCATTTGACTAAGCTGAAGGTGCGCGTGCTATTTTAAATGGGTGTTCCTAGTTATAATTTCTTCTTTGAATTGTCCAAGAAGATGACCGGAGTTTTCATATCTAGTCTAGCAAGTCATAAAAGGTGTTTCCAAAAGGTACCTAAATGCTGGTCCAGGGAGAAATCTTTGATGCATGGGGTTTTTGGTTCATAGTTATAGTCGTAGATAGAAGGGGAGCCTTGGCGCAATAATAGAGTTGTCGTCGTGTGATCTTGAGGTCATGGGTTCAAGGCACAAAAAATATCTCTTGTAAAATGCAAGGTAAAGCTGCGTACTATTAACCCTTATGGTCCGCCTTGCATACGTTCCATGCATCGAGACTGCCATTTTTAAACTGATCTAGAAGTGAACTTAGACCAAATCTGGCATGGAAAAAAAAATTCCTACATAAACTTCTAAACCTTAGAAAATCTGGTTGATAAGATTATATCGGATTGTTCTGCATAAACTTATTGGAATAATCCGGTCTAATCTAATAAACCGTATTATATAGGCCTTGTAGATGAGGCACTGAATGGTTAGGATTAGGATTACCTAGAGGGCGAGATGTTTAATGATTTGCTATCATAATGTGCTAAGATGAGCTCAAGCTTCCAGTCCCGCATGTGCTCTGTATGGTGATTTACGCGCATTATCTAATACGGCAAAGTGAATGAAATGCCCTGTAACCTCATTTTAATTGCTTTGAGCATTTACAATTGACTCTTGTGGTCTGCCCTTTTTATCTACTTTCTCAGACCCTGCATATGCGGAAGCTTCATGCACCAGGGTTGCCCTTTTTATGTAATTCCACTCAATGGACCTCGCAAGTTGTTGATTGGCACCATTCATCTTATTTTAAGTCCTAAACCTTTTATGCACACTGCTCAATCATCTCTAACTTCACAAACTGCTATTCTCAAATGCAGCAATTTGATGTATTATATGCTAGAATTATAGTTATTATTATAGGCAAACTCAACCTCATCCTAGTTTCCTTTTCATTCTCCTATGCAGGTTCTCAACGTGTCTTCAAGTATTTGAATAGTTGTTTTGGACTGTCCATCTGTCTAAGGGTGAAAAGCCATACTAAATTTTGTGACGTGCCAAAGTCCCTCCTGAATGCTCTGCCAGGACAATCATGCCAATTCGACAATTCTAGCTGCCAGAAAGTTGTGATGTTTGAAACAAATGTGGCCCCATTGCTTATGAAAAAAATCTGATTATCAATGTTCAATGACCCAAAAGCTATTTGCCTATTTCTTCCAAGTGATATGATTTTCGGCTACTAGATGGAGATATCAGGTCGATCGTGTAGGTGCGACCATTACGTATATATAAGCTGCCTCCTTGGTAATTACATCAATGAGGTCTGGCGCGACTAGAGCAATCCTTACCACCAAGTAGTCACGAATTTTATCATGACCACTAGATTGTAACTGGCTAGAGCGCGTTTGAAGTGCTTAAAAAGTTAGAAGGTGGCCAAATAAAGTAAACTCAGCACATCACTTCCCAAAGTTTGAAGGTGGCCAAATAATTTTAGTAAAGTTTGCCGTGGAAAAGAGAATTCTCTTCTTCAATCACCAAAAAAATTGCATTAATTATAGCAAGAAAAGATTGCATCAATCAGTTACCAACAAAAAATTGCATTAATTTAAAGAACAACCTCAGTGCACAAAACTCCACCTATGCAAGGTGATCTCTTACCTTGTAAATTCCATCAATCTGCGGCAGGGAATAAGAGAGAGAGAGGTTTCTTGTGTGACAATCAAATTGACGCGGTTTAAATATCTTGCAAGCTAAAGACCCACTAGAAAAATGAAAAGAAGAAATCCGTTTCTTGCGCAATTCATCCACCCCCTCAACCAGTCACCTTCGATCTATCTCTCTCTTCCACGCTTCAATCTCGTTTTTCTTACACTAAAATATCACAAAAACTCAAATTCAGTCAAGTACTTGTTTTCTTTTCTGCACTAGGCTTTGAATTCAACCCATCTACTTATTACATATACCTATCCAAATGAACCCACCACTAGGAACAATTCCTGCACACAGATGGCTATTGGGTTTGCCACAAAAATCAAATCCATCAAGGATTTCAGGAGAAACAGTTGTTGGGTTCAAGAAAGGATGTTTATCTTCTGATTGCAGCGTTGATGATTGCAGTTGCTTTTTGACAGGGGAAGAACAAAACATGGTGGGTTTCATGTTCTCTCATAAATCGTCTATAGACCTTCTTCAGAATTGTGACCTTCCTCCTCCAGTTAAGGTGTTTTCAGGAGAAATCCAGAGAGTTTCAAAAGCTGATTCTGCGATCAAACCGTCATCACTTACGTAAGTCCAAATTCCGTTGAATTTTAAGTATTGGGTGAATAAGAAGTTTATTTTGATACTCATTTTTGAATGATGTTTCTGTTAATTAGCCTGTTCCTGATAAATTTTCTGCTTAGTTTTGTGTTTTGGGTCATTGAGATTGGTGGAAATTTTGTGTTCATCATATTCGGTTTGGATACCATTTTTTAGAGGAGATTTATTTGTTCTGCTGAATTTTATGTTCTGGGTCATTGAGATTGGTGAAGAGTTTTCAATAAAAAGAAACTTTATTTTGCAGAAAGATAAATCAAATTGAAAACCAACCGGGCAAAGATTTTAGTGATGACAAGTTGGGTCTACTGAAAGCTCTGCAACTGTCGCAATCAAGAGCAAGAGCAGCAGAGAAGAAGTTTTCAGATATAAAGACTGAGAAGAATCATTTAACAGGGCTGTTCTTGAAAGAATCATCTCGATTATTTGCTCATAAACAATGGTTGAAACTGCTAGAGATGGAGATCTCAAAGTTGCAGTCACAGCTGTCTGTTATGCAGAATGAGAAACAACCAGGGAAGAAACATGATGGCAGGGATGAAGGTTCAACATGGTGGGCTTTGACATTGTGTTTTGGCATTGCTAGTGTGGGGTTTGCATTGGGTTGCAGATACCTATTTTGATATTTCTTTTTTGGTAGAATTCAACGTATAAGAAATAGCTTCAAAATTAAGATAGTAGTGTTATTTTGTTTAATTCACAATCACAATTATATCAGCTTTATTAGTCTATAATTCTGCCCTTTTAATGAATATTTATTGCTCAAGGAAACCATGTTACAAGAAAGATCACTGCAAAGTCAAAACCAAAGCGTCATTTCTAGAGTATATACATCGAAACATGTGTTACTTTGCCTTTTTCTTGAGGAAGGTAGCTTGTTAAATGGGACAAGTAGATGAAATTAAGAATAAAAGATTACAAAGGGAATCCTGGTAGTACAGCCTGAACCTATGCGTCGTTATCAAAGCTGTTGCACAGTCTACATTTGTGGTTAGCCCATCTTAGTCTTGTTTGAGATGTGAGAAATGCAAAAAAACCACACCTTTCTGTGTCGTTGAATCTTGTTTACTGTTAGCTAAGAAGGGTAGTCCCGGTGCAGGAAGCTCTCGCCTATGCTGAGTCTGGGAAAGGGGTAGACCACAAGAGTCTATAGTATGCAGCTTGACCTTGCAACTCTGCAAGAGGTTGTTTCTACGCTTTGAACCCATAACCTTAAGATCACGCAATGACAACTTCACTGTTGCACCAAGAGATAGAATTATGATCAAACAATTACAAACGTGGAGAGAAACAGGATTTAGGTCGTTTGGCTATAAGCGTACATTCTAGGCAAAAACAATTACAGAAGCTTCAGTTTGAAAAGATTGAGAGTGTAACGAAATCTTAAGCCAACCCAATGTCAAACATGCATTTTCCCAACCCAAAACTCTCTATATAAGAGCTACAAAAGTGCGAAATCATGTGCAATTTACATATGTTCAAAAGTTCCACCATGGCTAGGCTTGAAATTCTGCTGGGTTTGAGGTATTCTCATACAGACTTGGAGACAACTCAACACCCACCATCTTCCCAACATCAGAAACATATTAAGCTCACCCAGTGTGTAATAATAATGTGTCAAGCAATAGATCGATGCCTTCCATAAAGGAGCAGCCCCGGTGCACGAAGCTCCCGCCTATGTGGGGTCCGGGGAAGGGGCGGACCACAAGGGCCTATAGTAGGCAGTCTTAACTTGCATTTTGCAAGATGCTGATTTCACGCCTTGAACCCCTGACCTCAAGGTCACATGATGACAACTTTTACCGTTGCGCCAAGGCTCCCCTTCCATCAGAATTTAAAAGAAAAAATTGTGTCAAGATTATATGTAATCTGCTTAGAACATAACTAATGTTCAGATTAAGTTTCTCCAATCACATTTATAGGAAAAGCAATTAAAAGTCAGTTGAAAGCTTGCTTTCTTCAACCCCTTGCACTAGTTCTGTGATGGTCCATCATGAATATCATCTAAGACTACAACCTTAAACTTATTATATTTGGTCATGAAACAGGTTACAGTCATGCAAGTAGCTAGACCTCATATTTATTATTTCAGTAATCCTCTGTGACAGAGACATTGCAGCAACTCTGTGGCGCCGGATGCATATGGTTGGTCTATCAGCACTCAATGCTGAACGAAGAAATTTGTCTACCTCCTCCGGCATCGGTTTCACCAATTGAAGGCCATTAATGTGCACATGGAGGTAAAATAATCTGTTATTAGTTGGCATTTGGAACGAAACAACAGCAATCCATTCCAGAATTTGACACTGAAACTGACTTAAAAAATCATTTCAGTTAGCTATCTGCACATTGTTGATTTCAAGAAGAGAAGAAATGCTCAGAAAAATGGCCCCATTATAACACGGGAACAACGAACTTTGGATGACATTATCTATGGATATTGATCTTATCCCTTGTTATTCACGGCTTTAAAACATAGGCAGCACAATTTTATGTTTTAGGGACTGCCAGTAGCAGGGATAAAATCACTAATCATTTTGGCCGGTTTATTAGATTAGCTAGGATGACACAGCTTACTTAGCGGAATTCCAGCAGGCATGCACCAGTCCAACTACAACGAGGTTCATTTGTTGATGTTTGGCCTGTATATGGGTCCATGGATTTACACGCTCCAAAACTACATGCTAAGGTGCACATGGATTGGTGATCCAACCTGTTCGTTTCTGGTGCATGCCTATCTAAGACGTGGCCCTGGAGCACCTTGGATCACCAAAGTCTGGGCTAGACATCTACCTTTAACGGGTGCTAATCCTATCGTTGATATGCATATTTTAAACAGCATGCAGAACAAATAGCAACCACCGTAACCCACAAATTGAAACATTCAATCATTCGTAACAAAATCAAACATCTCTCGATGCTGTCTTTTGGAGGTCTATATCCTTCCATGGCGACTAAAAATAAGAGTAGGTGCATTTGACATCCACTAGCTAGTAGTCTTAGAGAAGGGGAGCCTTGGCGCAATGGTTGAATTGTGACCGTGTGACCTGGAGGTCCGAGGTTCATGGCCTGGAAACAACCTCTTGCAAAATGTAAGATAAAACTGCATACTATAGGCCTTTTGTGGTCCACCCCCTTTACCAAACCCTGCATACGATGGAGCTTTGTGCACCAGGCTGCCTTTTTTCCTAATAGTCCTAGAATTTTTTTGAATGGTTGTAATTTCTATTATTTCGCTAGACCGAGGTGTCTAGCACCAAACCAAACCACCATTCTAGTACAGATTAGGGAAAAGGGGACAGCAACTAGCTCCACTTTAGAGCCAGATGCATCACCAGAAGGCACCAACATGGGGAAAGGAACAAAATGAGTAGGAGAGAAAGTATCCAAAAGTTAATCAGAGAGGAGACCAGAGGATCCCTGCGAAGCATCAAAGCATGGAGTCCAACACATGACATTCAAAGCCAAACAGAACCGTACAATTTTGTGCCAACAACCATCTACATGAAGTGAACTGAGATGCATCCACCAAACAAACAAGAACAATCTTCCAACCTGCTACAGCCACCAGAAGTGCAAAAGAACAATGTAGCACATACAACTTACGGAATTTTGACTCTCCAAGCATCTAAATTACACTCTCCCTAGCTAAGAGGTCTACCAAGTCGCTTGCAGCCCTTTTAACATGCTGGGACTCCACCTGGATATCCGGTTGCCTGATTTTGAATACACAATATCTCACTCCAAACCTCCAACGAGGGTCCTCGGTAACAACAAGCAACTTGATTGTATTTTCTGGAGTCTCCTTCTAATATGAGTTGGACCAACCATGATCCGCCGGAGAGTTGAATGCCAGTAGCTGCTGAATTCACTATTGCAGAGTGAGCATCTCCAAAACGTGAAGCAAGTCTAAGTCCTTGGGGGTCTCTCACCAGACTTCCAACCCCTAATCTTCCCAGATTCCCCAAGCAAGCTCCATCAAAATTACTTTCAGCTTACTTTGGTGTAGGGCGTTTTCCACAATCGATTTGCAGAATCTTCAGCACTTCTACCCCTGATTTCCGATCAATTTCCCTTGATTTTTCAGGCAGAAAAACTAGACAACAGGTTTGAACTAGACGCCCAGACACACACCTGGCCAGTTTATAATTTTCTCTTGTAACGACTTAGTAGAATTCTCCTTCGGAAACATCTTAGATTCCTTTCTTACCACAGGCACCAGAATGTAGCCAATGCACTGAGATGCCCCAATAGTTTACTCTTCTAGTCGCCTTGGGCAGCACCTATTGCTCCATAAGATGGTGGCAAGAGGCAGGTTGTGCCCACTTCATGTCAAAGAGCTGTATGACATGATTCCGCACCTCAGTAGAAATCAAGTAGTGAATCAGAAGATGGTCCACAGATTCCTACTGATTACAACACAAGAAGCACTTTGTAGGGTCTTCCAAATTTCCAATCCCCTTCTGTTGAAATCTTCCGAGGCCAATAATCAAACCATAGATCCAATCCACTAGAAAAAAATTGACCCTTGGGGGAGAATTCCTTTGCTAAAGTTCGTAGTCCTAAAACTGATAGCCGCTTTAGCAAGGGCGTTAGCAACTGCATTTTTTTTCCCTTAATATGGATATGCGCTGAGTGACAGGAGTTCAATGAGGTAATAATCAAGGAATGATATGCAGTGAGGACCTTCATCCTTCACCCATCCTTCTTTGGACACTGCACTGCGTTCGAAGTTCTGATCACTGATTCTGCATTGTCATTTGTCTCCGAAGACAAAAATTTAAGTCTTAGCCGTGTGAAGATCAAAAGTGAGTCTAAGATTTTGTAACATAGTTAATTATCTTATATTTTTACAAGAGGCTGTTTCCACACTGCAAACCTGTGACCTCTAGGTCATGCAGCTACAACTCTAATGTTGCCCAAGCCTCTCTTCAGTTTGCTTACGCAGGGTCTGGAGAAGGGGTGAACTACAAAAGGGTCTATAGTACGTAGCCTTATCTTGCATTTTTGCAAGAGACTATTTCTATGCCTTGAACGAGTGACCTTCATGTCATACAGCAACAACTCTAACAATGTGCCAAGGCTCAGACACCTCCAATTCGTTTCGTGTTAGACAGGATCACCTTGAAAAGCTTCTCGAAAATCCACTTTCACTGTATGTTTAGAGGATATATCCATAGAACTTGGTTCTCATAATCCTTTTTCCATAGTACTTTGTCTCATTTAAGAAAACTAACCATTGAAGTCATAGTAGCCTTGAGCATCTCATAATCCAAGCTTTGAAATCATAGCAACCTCCGATTCAAACACACAACCTACCCATATGCTTCTCCGATCTCACAGTTGCTTACTCATTATATACCCATCACCCGATCTCACAGCAGGAAAGGGAAATCAAGTAAAATTCAAAGGAAAAATGAAGGCGTCGAGGCGAGAATCAACTACTCACCTGCTCTTTCATCTGGGCCAAGAGTCACTGGTTTTCCTCAAGGATTTAGAATGGGGAAGAAGATTCCTTCGACTCCCATATGGTTTAAAGTTATTTTTAACTTTATAAAGTCCAGTCACCTTCCATCTAGGCTTGACCCAACACGCGTGCGTTCATTCAGGATGTTGCTTATGAGCTTGTGGATATGTAAAATTAGAAAATAAATTCTGGGTATAGTTGTTAACAGTGAAAAATTCAGGGTTTTTGGGAAAAACCTGATAAGAAATTACACTTTCGGACGAGCAAGAGAAGATAGAGTTCTCCTACAAACCACTGGAGCTAAAATTGATCGTCCTTCTTCAACAGTTCAAACACACGTTATGCATCGTCTCTACTATAATTTCTCTCGGATAAACCCACCTCAAGAATGAGACTAAAGATCCTCCTTTTTCTCACCTACTTACATCGTCAAATTCTCTTTCTAACATCTCACTCCTTATCCTTTAAATGACCTCTCTCTCTCTCTGACATGGCCATGTGCCATTTGTAACCAAGGAAAGGATTCTGTTAGTATGAATTTCTATCAACCCATCAACCTATGAGAGAGAGAGAGAGAGAGAGAGAGAGAGAGAGAGAGAGAGCTGACCTAATTGTTCTTAATCAACTCAGAAAGATAGAGATTTTGATTCTGAAGAAGACACATGTCTCATTTAATCTAAGTGAGTGGTTAGTGCATTTTACTATTCAATGGCAATTAACCAGATTCTGAGGTTAGATGTAATATTTTACTTGTACTTTGCAGTATCTAATTTCCATTTATTAAGTTTCTACTAACACAATTCCTTTTCCTTATTTCTAGTCTTATTTTGATTGCTCCTTTTATCTCTTAAACTGGTTGGTACGATCATATGGGAAGTTTGAATTTTAAAGTCACGTCCTCTGTTCTTCACTAGTGCTGGTAAGAAGGAGAATTTTCACATGGTGTTTGTGTGGGTAATCGGTGCACAACTTTAAGGATGCTGAAAGTACATGGAGGCCCAAAAGGTTGATGATCCAAACCGTTTATCTTATTAGGCATTCCTAAGTCACTCAACCCGAGAAAATGCTTCACCAATAGATGATCTCAACCGTCAAGAGTCTTGTACATGGCCTATGATCTGTCGTTGTAGTTTGGGCCACCGAAAGATGGGCCTAGTACTTCTTTGTGTGTGCTGTATTAGACGAGCAAATATCACACCACAAGATTCAAAACACTTTGAAGGGGGTCCAGCAGTATCACAATTCATGGACGTTGAAGCCTCAGTGAAATTAATTTCCTGGGCTTGATCAAGCTCCCCATAGCTATCACCAGGAAAGTCGTCGTCGTTGGGGTCTAGGACGCCACCCATTTTATCGCCCATGTGGGCAAATCCATCTGTTGATCCACAATGTTAAACATGTAGACCATCAATAGACCACCTCCGCCGTATCCTATCTCAAATGAATATATATGTGTGTGTGTCTGAATGTATGTATGCGACATAAGAAACAGTCTACTCATAGTTCTAAAACTTGCAAGTCGACTTAGAAAACTTATTCAATTGAGTAACTCATTGGGTGAACTCACTGTGTACGAAAGATCTTTTGTTTGATCTAAAATTTGAACCTAAGACCTCCAAATTCTAGGGTCTAAGGCTGGCTAAGAATCTGTTACAGCCATTCCTTTCAAATTGGTTCAATTATTCTAACATTCCCATGAAGCAAAGTAACGATAATCTTCTCTCCTGAGTCCCACATCTGTTCAACGACAAGAACCAGATGAAACTTGAATTACAGAACCTTCAAGCGAAAAATTCAGTGACCTCGAGTATAGAAAAAGGGTCCCTCTTAGACCTTAGTACTCACTCCCTTCTCTCTTAAAAGTCACCCATATTCTCTATTAAAGGCTAAGGCACTTCCCTAGCAGATTCATCCACTTTCACCCCACTTGTAGCATCTGCATATAATGTACAAATTTTTAATAAAACAAAAAATAAATAAAAATATTATTAAAAGTTTAATTCGAATATTTTTGAGTGACTCATGAGTTACACTGAACTCACTTTACTTTTAAGTCAAGTCGAGTTTTCAAGTTTTTAAACTATAATACACTTTGCCAAAAGAAACCCTAAACAGGCTTCATGGCGAAAAGTTCAAAGATCATTGGATCAAGGAAAAACCAGAGAAAATGAAATGAATATGTGGTCAGAGAAAAAGAAAAAAGAAAAAGCCTGTGATAATCTTATATCCCGTCAAGTAACATTATGGCCATAAAAACTATAGTGGCCTTAATTACCTGGGCTCGATCAAGCTCGTCTCTATGATGGGCCAAGAACATTATCTTCACATTCCTATAGCTGTCAAAAATTCACAAGCCAACACCTCCCCACATGTGCTACTGGAAATAGTAAGAAAAACTTGTAGTAATCTTAGCCCCTACTGCTAGTTGAATTACGAATCGTTTGGGTTAGCTTAATTTATCTCTAATTTGAGCACAGGTCTTTGATCATTAATTTATGGTGTTATGGGCAGAAAAATACTAGAGTATTTTCACATTATACTTCACTTTTAGAGGGATGCTGGGCCTTAGTTATGTCTGGTTGATCAGACCCATCCGTCAGATTTGTCCGGCTTTGGATGACTAATGCTCCACGTACAGTGAAGATTGAATAAGCATGGGATAAAAAATGATGTCCTTTCGATCACAGAACATGGACGGTTGAAAACATAGTTTAGTGAATGGTCTATAATCAACGACTAAACAGCAAAGTTTTCAGACGTTAGAATCATTTAATTACTTTAATACTTACGATACAAAATATTCAAAGTAAGAGAAATTAGATGGGCAGGTCTAATCAACCTCAGGCTACTCATGCAAAGTGAGGCGCACTACAAGTTGCTGTTTTGTGGCATGAGTCCTCTTTTTCTGCAGGTCTATCGAGTCAGCTCATCAATACACGAGATTAAGAAATTTTCAATTTTAATAATTATTTTTTTGAAGTTTTAAATGGTAAAAAAAACTCAATAAAAAAAAACTATTTATCATTGATCGACCAAACGGCTAGAGATGATCTGTGGGGCTGCCTTTTTCTTTTTCCGGTGTAACTTTATGAGCTGTTTTGCATGAGAATAGGTTCCGAATTCCTTTTTATTTGGTTTCTCAAAACAGGCAGACGTTCTAAAAATATTGAATAATTTATATGGAACCTCCATCCAATGGTAGTTACCCTGGCTTGTCACAGAGATCCCCATCGGGTGCAGTTGTTTGGCTGGTTGACCTTATTGGCCTTGTGGTCTATTGTGAGAGGATCATGATCTTCGTTCAACTTTGTAATGGACAGACAGGCTTATTACTGTCTTGTGGTAGCTCAATGAACGATCAGTGGGATTGATCAGCCCTGTGGTTTGCTGTCGGTGCTCTATCAAACGGAGTTATATTGGCCGTTCTCTTTTATCTAGTCATCATCCATTGCAGTTGTCCAAAATCTACCAGAGTTGCCTCATATGACGGTGGATATTTTCAGTTACGTTTCAAACTCAGATTGAACTTGTGTAGAGAAAATGATCGGCCTACTGATCTAGTGAGCTGCCATGGGAACCTACAAATTTTGCATATATGACTGTTTCTAACTTAGCCCCATCTTAGTTACTTTTTATAGCTAGCTACTCAATATCACTATAACGTACCCCTATTTTACTTTTTTTTCTATAAGATGATTGAAGCATATTAAAAACCCTATCTTTTTTCCGTAACCTAGGTGCTTAACTAGTTGAATTCTTTGCTCTTTCAGTAGAGATTAAGGGGTCTCATCCCTGGGCCGTGGAAGCTTGTGCCTTGTTCTGGAAATTAGAGACACCTTGACTTTTCTCTTGATCTCTCACATGCACGTATAGGTCGGCAGGGATTTATTGGATTTCCTTGCCAAATGGGGTTGTGTTGACCGAATGTACATGTATGTTCATTGAGCAATGCAACCAAAGTGGTTAGCATTCATGGAATAATTGCAAGGTTATAGCGTGGACTAGCAGTGACTCGCTGAATCCCTGGTTCCCCTTTGATTAATCGGAAGCCAACAATCGTAAGCATTGAGAAACATGGACGAATCAAGTATGAAAAACAAACCAGCCTAACCCAACCCTAATGAGCAAGATGGTTGAGGGAGACTAGTTCGCTCAAGACAACTCGCTCGAGTCCCTTGGAATGCATTACGTGTTTTCCTAACTCGTTTCTGTTTCCAATGCAATCTCATTGCGAAAGCATCGACCACTGCACTTATTTTTTGATCAAACGAAGTTGACTTGGCTGAGTTTAAAGCAGAATTAATCCTAAGACATGTCCCGATGTTTTATTTCCTCCTTACTGAACCGATGGCCTTATAATGACACAGACTCTTGGCAGTAGAAAACCATGATTTGCACAAACTAGACACTGTACAACTCATCTGCCAAGGCCAGAAATCGTAGTTTTCTCCCAAGAGGGCACGGAGAAGCTCAATAGACCCCAAAGTATGACCTAACTAACGTCAGCCCTAGAACAAGACCTCGAGAGCTAAAGGACGCTTGGAACAGACGAGAAATTAAGACGGTGGAGAACGTGTGCATATTCTTTATTAAGATCAGTAATACCCCATTTCCAAGGCTCTGAACTTCGTCTCATCCTTTGACTTGCAACAAGCACACAAACAAACACGACACATATTCCTACTCTTGCGCCAGGGGTGAGAAAAACATAGTACAAATATTAAACATTAGACTTTCCCCCAAACCCAAGACTTCCCCCAACTATTTTAGTCTCACCCAAGTCGTCTAGCTCTTGACATTTTCCATTCTCTGTTTGCAACATTGATTTCCTTGTTTTGATTCCTTCTCTCATTGCTCGAGCATTTATTTCCAATGCACAACGTTGCGACTACGCTACCGCTTTTCCATGTTCCTCCATCCAATACACAGCAACAATGCAAACTAGTTTACACACCCTGCTGAGCACGTCGTCTTCACTTCGATGGCTTGTTTCATGGTGAGCATTTAATTCTGGGAAAGCGTGGAGAAAAACATAGACGTGTATGTATGTGGTCGAAAAGTGAGGGAGGGCATGCATTATGGGCATTCCAGAGTATTTCCATTTCCTCGTTAGCAGAGAAAAAAGGGCATCGCAGTTGTGAAAATATTTAAGAAATTAGATCAAAACCTTTGGGACGATGATGTGTGGTAGCGGCGTTTGACCTGAGGAGAAACGATGGATATGAGGCCACCAAGTGGGGGCCGCATTTTTGAACGGTAGATCATCTCATCGTAGGGTTTGCGGTAGAATTTGAGGAATGGTAGGAAGGATTCTCGGATTTTTTCGCTTCTGCTGGTGAAGTGCGCGTCTTTCTTGAAGAATGCAGCTGGGGATTGTAGGAAAGAAGGCCTTGGTGTTCTTGGGTGGTTTTTGTGTGAGAATGAAGATGGGGTTGAAGGGAAGCTTCTGCGGTCGCGGGCCGTCCTGGCAGCAGGCGAGGCGAAGGAGAATGAACGGGCGTTGATTGGGGAGACTAATGCCGGGCCCATTAAAGAAGGGCTGGCATTGGCGTAGGAAGTGGGGCCTACTTTGGAGGATGCCGATGTGTCCGTGCGGGTAAGATACCAAGGCTTGAGGGAGTCGAAGTGGGACACGGTGAAGGAAAAGCGGGAAGAAGAACAGGCCCCAATCTTTGTAGGGACGGAGGAAGGATCGAACCGTAGGGATGCTGCTCGGGGGCAGGATGAGAAGGAATCTTCTAATGATTCTTCAAAATCTAAGGATGAGACTACCATGGTGGCCGTCGATAGCTCCACAAACGGACGGACGCCCTGAGACAAACCGTAGGAAGCAAAATTTAGCCTCAAATAACCAAAACACCCTTATACGGTCAATTGGAAGAAAACAGAGCGGTCTCATTTCGTCAAAACTTAGGTTGTCTGCTTATCCCTCTACTTCACAAATTGAAATTACCTTCCAGAGATAAGAGAAGAGGGAGGGAGGATCAATAACAAAGGCCTTGTGGAGTCTCCCCGGGTAGTATTCCGATACTAACTTCAGTGTTGGCAGCAATAAATTCAGGAAAGTCGATGCTGATCTGAAAAAGCCTGCATTTGCACGCCTCCAACATCAATAAATGAGAAGACAACCTTCATTTCCACATTCTAAACAACCAATTTTATCAATAAATCACTACTTTTTCCGCATATTCTTCTTCTTCTTCTTGTTTATCGCTATCTTGGGGACCTGCAATCATAGAAAGAAAAGAAATTCTCCTCCTCCGCGACCATCCCCGACATTTACAGCTTTCCTCTTTCGTCTAAAGGAAACGTCAGTCCACAGAGGGTATCCCCGGTGCTTTTGTGGAGAGCAGTTTTAGAATTCCAGAAATACCCTTTTGTGGGTGGGAAGCTAACTGCATCTCTGACAGACTGAACACCATCCTCATTAGTTCGAGGGAGGCAACTAACCCGAGCCATGTGTTGTGTGGTTTCCCGGGCCTAGGACTGACAATCATGATTCCTAGTGGTTAAACTGGCACACTCCGCTGGTCCACTTTAGCACTGTCTGCACTGTCTTTGAAAATTAAAGAGCAGGCATTTAATGAGATGTTTGGCGATCAAGTTTTCAGCGAAGCGGGCTAAGAATTTCAGACTGTCAATATCAGATGTGGTTTTACCAATAACAGGCAGAAGAAAAAGCTGCGTGCAAGAACGCGGATGAAACAGACCTTCTTTGAGGAAGGAAATGGTGGTTCTGGACCACCATGAATTCTGGAAATTCCACTACTTTCTTCATGCTTTAGCTCTGTTATAACTATCCAAGAGAATGAAATGGGGATTGAAGAAAGCTTACTGGCATCAAAGAGGAGTACGAACTGTTCAACATTTCTCGACATGGATCCAATCGCCACTTCCAGTGTGAAAACCAGCAAACGAATGAACCTACAAAATGTAAAGATGAAATTTTTAAAAATTTTGTATTCTTTTTCATGATAATGGGGAAAAAGAAAGGAATTTTTCTGGAGGTTTCTCTTACAGTTTTTGGGAATGGAACTTCTGGTAGTCTTGCTTAATCCGGAAAATCTTCAGAGGAAACAGAAAATCAGATTATGTTTTGCTTTTCATATTTTATTTCAGTTGAATAGATGTTGAAAATAATTAGAAAGCAAGCGAATTAGAATTACCACTACTGGTCTGGCTTCGTGATCGTGTCCGGCAGTGTAAGCAACTCCTTCAGCCAGTTCAGCCGAGAACTCATCTGCTATCAAATGCTCTGTTTTTTTGAATTACCGCAGAAATTTTTTAGCAAATTTTCCACTACTATTGAATGTGATTGTTTTTAACACTGTAAAGGTTTCTTCCACTGGTTGTGGAAGATGAAAAGCAAGATTCCGAGGCAAAGCAGTAAAGATAAAGGAAAAGAGGAGGATAAAACTGTAGTTCTTTGGATTTTTGGATCAAAGAAAAGTGAAGAGCAAGAAGAATGGATAAAAGTAAAAAGGTAAACAATACCAGTTCCGACGCTATCTCTCCAAGAAAGACAGAGTCTTAAATGCTTGGCAGCTTTCTTGACGTTGTCTCCTTTGGCTTTCAGAAACCGTTCCACGCAGGCGTAGTTGCAGAACTTCTCCTGCAAGAAACAGAGGCGGTAAATTTCACAAGATGAACCAAAGCTGAGAAAAACCGAAACGATTAGGTGAAAACTGACAAATCTCTTTTAAACTGATATTCAAACTACAGATCACAAATACATTTCACCAAATTCGGTTCAAATCCGGTGCAAGAGCCAAGAATTAGATGCTCTTAAGCGGAAAGGAACAGCTAAGTTCTATCCATCTAACATAGAAGAACAAGCTCAGAAAGAACAGACAAATCTGAATGAAACTGCACATTCCAACTGCAGATGATATAACACATTTCATCAAGTTCAATTCAGATCCGGCAGGAAAGAAATTTCCGGTGAAAAATCAGATCAGATTCACTCTAACGTGCAAAACGCAGAGAAATTTCACACGACATAAGGTAAATCCAGAGTTTCAACTGGAAACAGACAACATAAAAAGAAAGCGTGAAGAACAAGCAAGAAGTCCGACAAATTTACGAAAGCGCAAATACAACTACTCACCTGTTTTACAGTGAGAGGAGTTTGTTTTCGGAGGATCTCAAGGACGGCTTCTACTTTGTCACTACCGTTATCTCTCTTCTGCTCTTTCATCCCCATTTCCGCAGATCGGAGCAACGAAAACGACGACTCCGTTCTTCTTCTTACACCACGACCATCCCAGAGAAGGAAGAAGTAACAAAAGAAGAGTGGAAAGAGAGAAGATCAAGCGAGGAAAGCGTGAAACTGAAACTGATCTCCCGGCCTGTCGTGAGCTCAGAGAGAGAATCAAAGGAAGAGCCCGTATTTATAGGACGCCGGTAGGTGGAGTGACGGATGCCGTTATATGCCAGACAAAGACCGTTCTAGAGTTGCCTAGCGTTGATCCAGCTAGGGCCCTAGGTTTAATCACGACGGTCCGATTAGCAAATCGTAACGGAAGGCTATCATGGAGACTGGAGAGACCACACCACATGGCATCGGTGGGTTTCGCTCGACGCCAACTTTTCCCGGCCCCACTCCTTCATCTGATTTGTTCGGCAGTTGATTTATGGGCAGTCCAGATACGTGTGGATTGGATGAGTCTACAATGCATGATTTACCTTTGATCCCAGGTTGGCAAAATTGGGCGCAAATCTAATGACCAAAAGCACAGTTTGCAAGTGCTGGAATCATCCAGTGGCTGCGATCTTTCTTTTACGTTTGACATCTAAATACGGATAATTCAGATGAACGGTTTGGATCAACGAAAGGTGGGACCTACGTTGAAGGGCTAAGCTACTACACAAATTTGTACGCATCATCATTTGTGGAAGTAGGAGATGATATCACCTCCTAAAAGCCCACACACGGCTTTTGTGGGCTAGGATACGTAGGCGTCATCATTGTCCGGTTGATCTTCTCATCAGTGCTGCCACGCGGCCCCCAAAGTCAAAGAAGAAATGCCAATTGGGGATGGTATTTCTTGTAAGCATAGGTGTGGCCCACTGTAACAATCTGATTGAAGGATCAATGGTCGCGATTCACGGCATTTTGTCAGAATGTTAGGAAATGAAAAAGCAACGGCCCAGATTGAGCCACTGGAAAAAGTGGGTCCCTGCGGGTGAACTTATCAAAAGGGACGGGGAGTTTGCTATTTTTTTATGACATTGCCAGCGTCGCTTGTGAGTGATCATAGTGCAAGGGCGCAGACATTCTGAATCCGGATTTTGCCTTCAAAAGTGCCGGGCAAGTGATTCTGCTCTCGTATGGAAGGGGAGAAGGGCGGTTCGTTGGGAAAGAGAAGAGGGGAGACGCAGAATAAAAGAAGTAGAGAAGCGAAGTCAAAAGACGCAAAACTGGATACCAGTTGGGTATTTTAAGGCCCCCCAACAGCATGTGGATGTGGAAAAGTGGGTAGTCGTCTCCATGCTATAAAGACTCTTCTCAATTTAGAGTACAAAATTGGTGTTCCCGAAGCTCTAAGACTTGTATAATATGAGGTTAAGGTGGTGTTTAGTGAAACATTTGTTTTGTTTGTCTTCAAGTAAAAGGAGAAAGATTCTCGGTTATGTGTCAGCAAGACTTTGAATATTTGGTCATGCCATCTCTCTCCCTCTCTCACCTCTAGAAAGCCACTTGGGTGTGGGCTGTGCTTCTCTCTCTCTCTCTCTCTCTCTAGATATCATATTCCACCAGATGAAACTCCACATTTCAAATTTTGAAACTCCATCACTAGTGAATATCCCTTCCCACGACCACCCCACAATGCTGCATGAATCATCCCTTTCAAATTCAAATATAATGGCTATCATTTGTTACTCGTAGCCATAGAGACCAATTTCTCTTCCCCCTCTCTCATGGGACCACCCAAGATAAGACTGCCTACTATTGATGCAACATAGTTTACCCCTTTAATAAACCTCACATATGGGCTGCCTTCTTTATAAGTAGAGCCCAACTCAAAAAATAAAAGAATAGTTGATATTATCGCAAGGTTAATATTTTGGGGCATGACCTAGCCAAGACGAGGCCTGGCTAGAAGATGAACGGCTAAGAGGGTATCATCACTTTTGTACTTGTTTTTAGCAAAAGCTATACTCCCTCTCTCTCTCATACCTAGCATGGAAAGCTGAAGATGCCTTTCCATGGCATGAAAAAGATGGGCGGCCCACTTTTTCGTACTTTTTTTTTTAGTGATCCACCCCTTTCATCCAATTTGACCTGCCCTACATCCATTTATACTCATGATCATTTTCCACAGCTTATGCACTACGTACTCGAACATTAAAAATTGTGTAAGAATGATGGCACTATGTGGTATTATTCCGCATACATAGGGCCCACCATCTGCACAAGGATGTGGGATCCACCCAAGTAGAATCAAACCTCTAGTAGGTGGTGGAGTTGACTCTCTCCACTCATGATCTAGCAACTTTCAATATCGGAAGTATTGAAAGTTGGAATTATATACCATTTATTGATTAAAAACTGATCAATGCAGACTTGTTTGTTTTCTCTACAGGGTAGGTTGGAAGTTGGTTTTTGGATCAAGGTGAAGGGTCCTATCCAGTTACTTAATAAACTAATCCCATTGTTTATCGCACCAGTTTTGTCAAACAAATTGATCTCATCTGCATGTTCTTCTTGAGGTTGTTCCCAAGCAGAATACAATTCTACAGTATTAGAATCTCGTATCTGTTTCCCAATTCATTTTGGTCATTTCCGTAGAGCTGTGCCGATACTGCCATCGGAATCTAGAGTGACCCAACTTTCTGAGCCTCTGCCGAAGAAACTAGACGTGACTGAGACTGTTGAACTTGTCGACTACCGACGAAGCCCCGACAGATTGGAATCCATCCATCCAATCCGCAGTTTCTCCTACTGCTATCAAACGAGGACCTAGCTAGGATCACGGAATAGAGATAAAATTAGAGGCAACTACGTGAACCGTTGGTTGCTTGTTAGATTGATGGATTCAATCCATTCTTGTACACGCAGCATGTGGATCGATTCAGAACCTGACCAACCTGTCTTCTTAGCCCTTCCCTTCTTCCATCTCTCACGTAAACATGACTTGGTGGGTTAATGGCATACTGCTATCAACATGTTCGCCATCTTAACCACACATGCACAGTGATGAGGACTCTGATGTAGCAGCAGGTGGACTGGTTGCGACCCTGAAACTGTGGCTATCGCCCGATCTCATCCCGATTAGTTTGTAGTTGATAGATTTTTACAATTACACAACTCTCCACCTCGTTTGATATATTTATCGGTGGAAGGTCAATGTTGGAGATCCTCCACGGCGAGCCACCCTCAAACAAAACTCTCTGCAGTGACAGTGCCATTCTTTGCATGATTTCTCCAGACAGGCCGTAAAGGAAAAGTGGAGATGTTTGCTAACGTTGTGAAAAGGATCGAGTTTAGGACACCGGTGAAAGCACCAACGCTACCTTTACGGACAAGACATGCAATGATGGACGATGATTTGGAGTTTACAGTGTGTTTGACTACTGACCACAGATGCTGAGTTAATTCACATGATCTCGGACCCATCCACACCCATTTTCACGATCCTATTTTACTGCTGCTGGTGCAGAAGATAATCCCACTTACAGTACTGCTGGGGTGTCATGGCTGCATTCAAATTACGGATCATGAAGTCTATGTGGTGGGTCCTCGGGGGCACTAAAATTCTCTTTCTGAGACAATAATTAACACTGACACTGACCCATAAATATAAAGTTTTGGTGAATGTGAATGGATTCTTATGCTTGTCTTTATGTTTTTGTCATTCTTTTTGTACAGTCTCGATCAGTGATTTTTGGATCATGGGCAAGTCTGGATCGGGTCCGCCGTGTATATTTACTTTGATTGATATAGGTCACTCGCTGTAAGTTTGGAGTTGCACTCGATCTTTCCACTTTCTTTATCTCTTTGGTATGTTAACTAAGTATTTTTATATAAGAAAAAGTTATTTAATCCATTGTTTATATAACCCTTTGAACGTTCATTTTGAATGGTCGATCTAAACTACAATGTCTGCGGATGCTTGAATCATCCAATCTGCATTATTTTTTCAATTTAATGGCCTGTATCATCCAATAGAGAACAATTTTTACGTATAACTTAGAATTGACGGTAAGGCCCACTTATTTGAGTGCAAAAACATCCTCACTATATTATAATGAGGTGGGCCTCCATATGAATTATTCTTCCTTAAAGGCTGCATTGCACTATCCTTGTCATAGGTTAGTTGGGCATTACCAAATGATTTGTCTTCATGCTGAAAGACCTCAAAGCCAAATAGTTAACGACTGGGAATTCAACTTCCGTTTGAAAATATTCACAGAAGCTTTGAATTTGAAAAATGTTTGGTGGACTGCAGCACCACTTGTTTTGGTGGAGAAAAAAGAAGTCCAATAATTGATGTTCCTCTGGTAAAATAAAACCTCATTAAATCAATGAAAAACCTCTAGTACCAATGTTATTAAGGGGATTTTGATGTATCCTTGTATTGCTTTGTTACATTAATTTTTTGTTATCTCGTATTAGTTCTTCCTATTTCTAGAACAACTAAAGGTGATGTGGTTTCTATCTTACCAGATAGCTCATCAAAGGTAACAATAGGCAGTGATAGGACCGGAACTTACCTTTTTGTGGAGCTTGTATGAACTATAAATTGATAATTTCAGAAACAAAGTTCCATGATTCACTTAGATTTGAAAATGATTTGCAACAGTTTTTTAGGGATATTTAATCCTTGGGCAAGTAATAAGAACATGTAAGGCAATCTCCTCTTCCTCTTAATTTACAACTAGCTAGGGCACATGGTGTATTGAGGGTTGATCTATGATATAATGTTGTTTGTTGGGATTCTTTCATGAGCTACTACCCATAAGAAGTTTTTCACTTGTGGGATGCATTTTGTATTGGTCTATGATAGAATGTTGTTTGTTGGGATTCTTTCCTGAGCTACTACCCATAAGAAGTTTTTCACTTGTGGGATGCATTTTGTACCAAAATATTCTTCCCATCCTTATATCTTCTAGTGGAAGGTTTCTTGTCATATTGTAAGTTGTCTTGTTAAAAAATTCACTACTTGGCTTTAGAGCCATTTCATTGTCATCCCTAAAGTTTGGCCTAATTCCAAGTATTTTGGCCGCCATTTCCTTTCCCCATATGGCTATAGTATTTTCTCTGTTCCACTTCCTAGATTAAGGCAGAAGCGGGTTTAATACCCTCTCTATTTGAAAAGTTCAAAATTCATACATGAAATGCTTGGTTGAAGTCCGGTTGACACATCCATGATTTGATACTTTGATATGATTTTCTGAGCCATCTAACGTATAGCTCCTCGTTGAAGATGACTTGTAGCCTCCAAGGCACTTTTGGAGGCTGCAGAATCATTGTATTTAGGGAGAACTTCGATGGTGCTGTCTTTTGCGAGATAACCAAGGCCTGTTGATTGCCTTCATTCTTTTCTATGGGTTTTTCTGATAGTTTGTGTTGTTTGTTGTTGGTCTTTTGCATTTTTGTTGAGAGAAACAAATCTTGCCATTTATGGTTGCCTTTCTTCCTAAAAAAAGGACTACGCACTACACTTGTTTGTTGTTTTCTTGTGGGCTTCAGTAAATAGTACTACGTGTGGCCTAGCTGTGCCTGCCAAGAGCTAGCTGTGCCGGTTTAGCAGGCCTGTGGTGGCCAACTTGTAAGTGACCTATACATGACTCCATAGCCAAATTCATTAGAAATTGTTGACGCACCTATCATACATGACAGATAATATGTTCAATTCAGCTAATATAATAAAGTTGGCCCGTAAATAGACCTGTATAAACCTAACCCTGTATACTCCATCAAGATCACTTGTTCAATGCCATGAGTATGAATTGGGTCCATAGTTGACCTATAATGAAATTTCTACATGCATGGTGCCCATCAAACCTTTCACTATCATGTTCAACATTTGTATTATTAAGTGGGCTTATATTTGACCCATCACGCCCACTTATTCAATACCAGTAACATTAATGGGTCTCCCTGTGGAGAACCATGTACAAACACAGGCCCTACTAAACCTTTCAATACTCTGATCAATACATGTATTATTAAGTGGGTCCAAGAATTGGATAAATTATCTCTGTGCACATATTGTGAAAATTGTGTATGATTTTAATGTGAGGCAACCCCCCCTTTTGGGACTATCTTATCCAGGAACATGCTTCTGGTGAAGTTTTTCTTTTGGTATATTTAAGTGGGGACATTCTGCTATCATACAAAGTATAGACTTTCTCCTTATGCTACGTCTGAATTTCAAGATTAAGAGGTTGTTAACTCATCATCAAAAACTTTATTCTCCCAACATGCATCCAGTTTCTTTCTTCGGACCGTTCTGGCAGGTGTTTGTTGTACGTGCGGCTTAGGGTAGTTTGCTAAATGGAAGGTGGGTGTTTGCTACATCTACTACCTTTAGAGTGATGTTTGGTGTATGCAATTTGCTGGATTATTCCATAGAATAGCAGAAACCAGATCAGCAGATCTTGTAAAGTTTTTCCAGTTGAAGCATAAACCAGAACTTATAAAGTTTTGCCAATAGGACTTTAAGTTCGCTATTGCTGGGTGCTGCCTTTTTTCAACATGTTTTCACTAGAAAAACAAAAAGGTGACAGTCATTTTTGCCGGTGTAATCAATAAGCATAATCTTGATAGGATAAGAAACTTTAAAAAAAAACATTAACACAGAAAGAAAGATCAGATTTATATGGTTTGGCCAATTTAGTCTACGTCTATAGAAAGAGGGAGAGAATAATTTTACTATGAGAAGAAAAAACTTAAATAATTTTGTTCTGGCTCTAATTATAAGAGTCCAGAGAATCAAAATTCCTATTTTTCATTAAATCTGCCCCTAATTGCAGATCCAAATTTTTTCAGAATCTCCAAATCAGTTTCAATCAATCTTTGATTTTATCCATATTGATTCTGACAACTTATTTTTGGTAGGTCTAACCCTGTCGGTCCACCCACTTCCATACATGAGCACCCTCGGTTGTCAAATGGCCATTGATTAACATAGGCATATCTATTATTCACACTCTACTACACTAAGTTATACGTTGCAAGCAGCAAAAAAGGGCAGCTTCGGTGCACAAAGCTCCCACCTATGTGGTGTCCAGAGAAGGGGCACACCACAAGAGCCTATAGTATGCAGCTTTACCTTGTTTTTACAAGAGGCTGTTTCCACCCTTTGAACCTATGACCTCAAGGTCACACAACGACAACTTTTACCATTGCCCCAAGCTCACCTTCTATAAAATCCATTACAAACCGCTTTGAAACTTTATAAACCAGAATTATTCATAGCATGTGATGTTTGATCTGTAAAGAAAAAACTAAAGCTGGAGAATGAAATGAAGGAGACGATACTGCCTCCACAAGATGTGATTCGCTAGACCTGCATTTCTCAGTTTCAGAGTCTCTGTTGGGCTCCTGTTACTGGGCCCTAACTTCGATGCGCACTCTTGTCGAAGCATCCTGTTACTCTGATTGTTTCATGCTATCAAGGACAATCTGCAGCGTTAATGGCGTTATTTTCCCAATCCAGTAGAAAGCGGACTTGGATCTATGAGATCTAGTCCTCTTTACACTTTGTCCTCTTTCATTTGTATTTCATAAAATAGATGAGACGACGTACTTGTTCGAGAGAGATGCCGGGTCTGGCCCCACCGCAAACGGAGTTGGATTGATTTGAAGTCTGCTTCGCAGTGGGCCCTCAGCTTGGATGTGTCACAACTTTAAAGGGAAAATCATTTATAGCCGACTGGCCCAATTGGGTCCATCGAGGACCATTGGCAAAGCTTGTTTGGAGGATGCTGGAACCGTCCAATCTTGTAATTTTTATGTTTACGAGATATCTAAGTCATCGGATGAATGGGTCGAATCAACCAAGGGTGCATGTGAGTGTTTATGCGAAAAATGGAGGGCCTTGATTCTGTACACTTTATGCACTGCTTGTGTTTAGGATTCCTTAGTCCAATTTGCACAAATCGGATTATATCGGCCTTGCAAATGGTACTCTTAATGAACAGCCCAGATCATATGACGCGATTTTGGGGTAAAAAGATGGCTGGACGTATCTGAGAGAACAGGGTAAAGGATGGATACTAATCAGTTCAGGGTGGTTTTGAGCCCATTTAGTTTCAAACTCGAGGTTGGTTCAACCTCTTTTTCCTGCAAAAAATAAAATAAAAATGTATTGAACGTTTTTTTGTTTTTTGTTTACCAAATGGCTGCCCATACGATGCGCGACCCAATAACTATGCTTTACTATAGATGAAGTCACTAAAAGATAATCTATAGGCAAAAGCTTTACAATTTTTATATAAAATTGAAAAATTAGACTAAAAGACATGAAAAACCGATCATTTAGTAGTTCATGTAGAATCCTTCTTCAGACACAATAGTGTTGAATAAAATCTCAAGATTAGGTATTTTCAAAAGTGGCTTTGATCACTTGAAAAAGAAAATTTTGGGACGATATATCAAAGAAATGGTTTGAATAATAAAATATGTCGTTATAAAATTTACTTTTAGTACATGACATTATAAGATAAAGAGATAAAATGATTTACAGAACTAAATAAAAAATCATGAAAATAAAAAAAGTATCACAATAAAATACAACAAATTCTGTATACAATAGAGAGAATTCAAGTTAAATTATGTGATCATTATCCTTGTCAAAAATAAACTTTCAGCTAATAAGATTCAAATTTTTAGGTGTTACCAAGAGAATTCAAGTGGGTTAGAATAAATGAAGATGTGCCTTTAGGGTTTTATGTGCTAGGTGGTTGTTAGTCAAACTGAAAGAAATTTTTTATAATATAGACATAGGGTTGGCCATACTCTATGGATTAGAGTGTGGTAATTAGGGAACAATATGTACATTGGATGAGCATAGTTGGAATGAAGATGTTGAGATGGATAAGTGGCAAGACAAGAAAGTATATAATTTGAAGTACCTTTAAAAAAAAAAATGGATTAAGAAAAGTGAGAAAGGCAAAAAGTTATAAAATTTGAAAAACAAGATTAAAAAAGTTTGACAGTATTTAAAATATGAAGGATTTTAGTAATTGTAGGCTATTCCATGGAAAATATGTTATAGATTCCTCTTATACCTCGAAGATCTAAGTCTTTTATCATTTAGGCACTATCTCAAATAGTCTACGTGAGAAAAATCATTATCACTAGTGATCTTAAACTATGTTGTTTTGAGTTGTAAAAATTTCACAATATGCACGAGTGAATGGCTTAGATTACCCAAAAAAAATGCTTAACCAAAGGACTTATGATTTATTCTCCCTATAGGAGCTCATAACCATATAGGATGCAAACAAACAAATAAACAAATAAAAACAATAAAAGGGTTAAGATATATGCTACCTTTGTGGGCCAAAAGATGATTCCGTTCTCATGATATTAGAGTGGTTCAAGTGATTTGAGTAGAAAATTTTGAATGTCATATAATTGAGAGAAAGACAGGGTAGTTTGAGAGTAGTTTTAAGAATAATTTTCTTTATACTTGGAGTAGATCAAGCATCCCTAAGTGGAGAGGGAAGGAGTAAGTTAGGCTCTTTCCTTCCTCCAAGACCCATATTTTATGGGTTCGACAGGGAACTTTCCCTAATTCTGCCAATGCCGATCCCAAGCCCGTACGAAAAAGGAGGAGGGTCTTACATTAGGTGCCAACCGGCAAGGAAGAAGTTGAGGATGATTTAATTATTTCTTTTTTACTTGTAAATGAATATGCATTTTTATACTAGTTTGTAAGTAATAAACGAAAATCATCTCCAGCTTCTTAAAAGTATGACAACCCTAACATGACATGAATCGAAAACTGACATTCCCTCAAGCTAGAGTATCCTCCATAAGCAACGTGCTGCATTAGATCCCGGGTGCAGTGAAAATTAGGCAAGGGTTGCTAGGGCATTCTTCCAAAAGCAAAGCTCCACATCGGATCCCGAGTGTATTAGAAAATGGGTAAGGTTGCTAGAGTATCCCTAGGAAGCAAGCACTGCATCAAAACCCATGTATAGTGAAAAGTGGGCATGGGTTCATGCCATGGAGGTCGAGAAGTGCGCAGATAAATAGGATATTTCAAGAGCATAAGATTCGTATTACCATATGGAATATAGGGACATTGACAATTAAGAGTTCAGAGTTAGTAGATATGATGAAACGTAAGAGAGTCAACATCGCTTGTATTCAAGAAACCAAGTGGAAAAAGACTAAAATTAGAGAAATCGATAGGTATAAATTCTGGTACGTAGGAAAAGATAATAACAAAAATGGCGTAGGAATAATAGAGGATAAAGAATTAAATGATAGAGTTGTGGATGTTAAAAGAATCAATGATAGAATAATAATAAAACTTGTTGTAGGAGAACAAATCATAAATGTTATAAATGTCTACACGCCACAAGTAGGGTTAGAAAATATAATTAAGAGACCATTTTGGGAAGATATGGAGGGAGTCATGCAAAAAATTCCCAACACTGAGGGGATATTTATTGGAGCAGACTTAAATGGCCATGTAGGGGGAAAAAAAAGGAAGGATATGATAAGATACATGGAGGGTATGATATAGGAGAACGAAATGAAATGGGAGAAACTATCCTCGATTTTGCTTTGTTATATAACCCATCAATTGTAAATACATTCTTTAAGAAGAGGATGAACACTTAATAACCTTTAAAAGTGGACTTCATAAAAGCCAAATAGACTTTTTTCTACTTAAGAATACTAAAATATCAATATGTAAGGATTGTAAGGTGATACCCAGAAAGGGTTTAACCTCACAATATAGGTTAATGGTTATGGATATCTATATTAAAAGATGAAAAAAAGAAAATTAACTTAATAGGTATCCAAAAATTAAGTGGGGGAACTTAAAAGGAGAGCAAATAACCTCATTTACAAATAAGCTGACAGTAGAATAAAACTAGAACTATGAAATAGAAGTAAACACGATGTGAACTAATATAGCTGAGTTCATTAAGAAAGTGGAAAAATATATCTTGGGAGTATCTAAAGGTAAAAGACAATTATTAAAGGAAACATGGTGGTGGAGTGAAACATTGTAAAAAGTTATTAAAGAAAAACAGTAGAAATAATGAAAACTATGAACAGTATAAGAATGCTACAAAGTTTGCTAAGAGAATAGTAAGTGAGGCTAAACTTAAGGTATATGATGACCTTTATAATATATTAGGATTAAGAGAAGGTGAGAAAGATGTATTTAAACTTGCAAAAAGAAGAGAATAGAAGGATAAGGACTTAGATCATTTTAGGTGCATTAGAAATCATAGTCAAAGGGTATTAGTCAAAGATGATGAGATTAAACAAAGATGAGAAACTTACTTTCAAAAATTGTTAAATAACAATGGCTCTAAGAATATAGGGATTGAAAATACTGTAAACCTAAATAACATTAGATATTATAAATATAAATATAGGAATAGATTATCTGAAGTAAAAGAGGCCTTGAAAAGGATGAAATTAAGACAGGCCATAGGTCCCCATGGTATACCAATAGAGGTTTGGAAGCATATGGGAGATGCTTGAGTAGTTTTGTTGACCAAGTTGTTTAACAAGATTATAAAATCAAAGAAAATACTGAATGAATGGAGGAAAAGCTCTATTACACCAATTTATAAGAATAAAGGAGACATACAAAGTTTTCTACGCTAATTATCGGGGGATCAAACTTATGAATTAGACTATGAAACTTTTTAAAAGAGTGATTGAGAAGAGTCTACGGCATAAAACAAGTGTATTGGGGAACTAGATTGGTTTTATGCCTAAGAGGTCTACCATGAAAGCTATTTTCTTACTAAGACAATTGATAAAGAAATATAAGGAGAGGAAGAAAGATCTCCATATGATATTTATCGACTTAGAAAAAGCTTATGATAAAGTCTCTAGTGAGTTAATATGGAAGGGCTTGGGAGGAAAAGGGATTTCACAGTGGTATATAGACATAATTAATGATATGTATGAAGGAGCGGCAACAAATATTAAGACCACTAGTGGAGAGATTGGTGATTTCCCTGTCATTGTAGGATTGCATCAAGGATTGGCATTGAGCTCATACCTTTTCACATTGGTTATGGATAAGTTAGCAAAACATCTGCATAAGGAGATTCTATGGTGCATGCTATTTGTAGATGATATAGCTTATTTGATGAGACAAGGGCGCGCGTAAATACAAAGCTAGAGTTATAGAGAAAAGCATTAGAATCTAAAGGATTTAAAATTAGCCGAACTAAGATAGAATATATGGAATGCAATTTTAGCAAGGAGAAGAGTAGGAGTGGAACACCAGTTAAGATTGATAACTAAGAAGTCCTCGTAAATGACCACTTTTGGCATTTAGGATCAATGATTCATGAGAGTGGAGAGATTGAGAGAGAGGTTACCCACAGAATGCAAACGGGTCGGAACAATTGGAGTGTGCATCTTGAGTTTTGTATGATCGGTGTGTGTCACTCAAACTAAAAGAAAAATTCTATAGGATGACCATAAGGCTGACCATGTTATATGAATCATAGTGTTGGACAATTAAGGAACATCATGTTCATAAGATGAGCGTTGCAGAAATGAGGATATGGAGATTGATGAGTGGCAAGATAAGAAAGGATAACATTAGAAATGAAAACATTAGAAGAAACTTAGGAATATCACTAATATGTAATAAGATGAGGGAGATTAGACTTATATAGTTTGAATATATCCAAAGTAGACAAAAAACAGCACCAGTTAGGAGTGAGGCAATACAAGTAGAAGGTTTTGAAAGGGCAAAGGGAAAGCCCAAAAGAATGCAGATAGAAGTGGTGAGAAAAGATTTAAAAACTTTGGGGCTAAATGAAATCATAGTACTTAATAGAGAGGAATAAAGGAATAAGATTCATGTGGCCTACCTGTAATTAGGATAAGATCTTGATGAAGATGGCAGGGAACTTTCCCTACTAGAGGAGGAGGCCCTTAGTTGTACGGTCCGGAGATCTTTTATAAAAATGCATCACTTAGGACTGTCATATGAAGATCATTCTCTTGAAAACCAAGTACGTATCTTAGGAGTTCAGAAATTATAGCCACAGTTACTCACATGTATGACGAATGTTATCTGAACTAGACTACGCAGTACAGACCGGTCCTAGACAACTGCTTCCAATTCTTTAACCAAGCGCTGAATTTAATCTCTAGCATTATATTTTAAGGTCTTAGAGCCTTTTGTTTCTAGGTGGCGACTCTATGCATTTATACGCTATAGCAAATGACCCAAACCTTCAAAAAACTTGAAAAGGTCCGGATGCCTTCAGCAGTCTTTTCTACAAAGTTGTTAGTTTGCTGGAAAAGATAAATGGCAAGACCAGCAATAAAATTTCCCTTCCAGTCTCTATTTAACCCCCTGAGACCCAGCTTTGCCAAGATTGTCCCTAGCAACACCATCAAAGTTGAGAAGACTTCTGCCTTGATCAAGTGGATTCCATCCAATGTAGATGTTTCCCTAACTTCTCAGCATTCTCTTTCTGATTCTATTTGTTAAGGATGTATATGTCTTTCTTAGCATAATTCATGTTCTTTTCATGCACGTTTGTGATTGCAGTCACATAAACAATCAATACGCTTCATAGTTTCAAAATTGAAACCAGATTATTGTAGGTGATACCATTTTTGTCCTGCCTGATGGTCTATGAAAGGTAACAATAGGCAGAAACAGGTCTGACAACCTTTCTAATTCATTTGGTTTTAAGGGAAGGCTTCAAATTCATACGTGAAAGGCTAGGCTGATGTTCATTTTCACACCAGTCTACTATGAATTCCTCAGATAACCAGATAGTTGCTTGCTGAAGATGAGTTCTAGCCTCCAGAATTGCTTTCTAGGCCTCAGAATCATTGCATTGAAGCAATACCTCAAAGAAGATATCTTCTGTGAGATAACTACACTTGACCAAGTTAAATCTTAGAGAATTTGAGTGCTTCACAACTCTCCACACCAGCTTTCATGAATGCTTTATTTGCAGTTGCAAGATCACTTAATATGAGGCACTTCATCCTCTGGGTTTACAAAGCATTCTCGCAATTGACAAGGTACATTCTCTCTCTCTCTCTCTCTCATATGTGAAATGTTTCCAAACAAATCTCCTTTGGACTTGTTCACATTTTACCATAGTAGGCTTTGGCAGATAGTAAGCAGCTATAGCATACTTTGAAAGTATATTGTACTTCTAACTTTGCATCACTTCAGACACTTGTAATGAACCAAATGCTGTGAATTGTGATGCCATAGACAGTAGCAAATCTCGAAGTCTTTGGTTCTTCTTTCCCATTTTCTGTCCCATGCACGCAAGAGGGCTATTTGGACAATTCTGACATGCATGTCTTTTCACACTGTTTCTCTAGCTTAAAAGTTTCGTCGTCGGATTGCCACTAATTTGCCATGAGAACGTAGAATATTGTCTGCAGAAAGCTAGATGGTTTGTGATCAAAACCAGTCATCTTCGAAGCCAAATCTTGCACAGGCAATGCCGAGGGACCATCTAAGATCTGGCTCCAAAAATTAGCAATTTCCTCACCAAACATCTCGTCGCCATAGATAACCTTTTAGCAACAGTAAATCTGGTATGTGGAATGGGCAAAGCTACGAGTAAATTCTGTATTTTACCCGCTCCTTTTCCATCTTTGTTGGGGTCACTACTGGTCTCGACATTACACCAATTTTACAATGCCTATAAATTTCACTGTTTACGTACCAAAACTTTGATTTCCACCCATTTCTGTTGCCATTCTTGTGATTGGACAGAACTTTTCATCTTCATGTACCGTCAAGTTGACACATCCCTGTATTCTGATTGATTCGTGCAAATAATGGACCACCTGCAGCGTTACTGGGCCTATTGGACCTCCTAAAGGACGAGTTTTTTCCGCATTCTGTGCCCAGTACAACCAAATGAAATCTAGCTTTTATTTAGTAACCAGCCTTTAAACTTCTTCTCTTCTCTTTCGTTTGTTCTTGGGCCAGAGACTGTGTAATTGACCTAACGTTACTCAGTTGCAATCTGGTTTTGGCAACAACAAAAAAAAATTGGTTCTAACTTGAGATTGGGAGAAAAACTAACTCTCTCTCTCTCTCTCTCTCTCTCTCTCTCTCTCTCTCTCTCTGGCGTGTAAAATCAAATGTGAGAAATGGATTTTTAGCTTAAGTATATCAATCAACAAACATGATACGATTCTGTATCAATCTGGTTGGGTTTGGTGCCAGAGGTCTGTAATTTTACATTGAAAGGAAAATGAGCGAGTCTTTGCTCGACAATTGGGTCTTTTCACCAAGCAGTCCAGACCATTCATTTGGAGGGATGAACCTGAAGATGACTAGGACTCTAAACTGGTGCTCAATTTATACTTTATAAAATAGGAAAACCATATATATTTGGGACGCCTCTTAGTACATCATTCAATAGCCAGCCTACCCTAGCTAGTGATCCCGTTAACCTTAAACAGACATCTCCGAAGAGAAATTTTATGGTATCTCTGGGTGGCATAGTCCAGAAGCACTGGAAGTACCCTAAAAGGGCAGCTCCAGTGCACACGAAGCTCCCATTTATGTGGGATCCAGGAAAGGGGCAGATTACAAGGGTCTATAGTATACAGTCTTATCTTGCATTTTTGCAAGAAGCTGTTTCCACGCCTTGAACTAGTAATCTCAAGGTCAGACGACGACAACCTTGCTCGAAATATTTTGCAGTCTAGAAACCATTCCACTTATAAGCAACAATATAGGTGATACCGCAGGATCTTCTCCACTGAACAATCTTAATCCATGGATTGGTTAAAGGTTTTAGCCATCGTAGTTTTCGAAATTATTAGCAGTTCATCATTCTCTATGCAGCCGATAATAGTGGCTAAGCTCAGAGAGGATTCTAGGTGGACCTGGTCACTGGATGTACTTGTATCTGCTAATAAATGTGGTTGTTTCCAACGACAAATACATCAGGAAAAAATGAGATATCTATCTAGGTCTGCGAGGGAGGAGTAGAGTAAATTGTAGTTAGAGAGAGTATATGGGAGAAAATAGGAGAGTAAATATGTACTGGGAGAAAAGTAAGGCAATTCAGGCTGCATTGTCCGTGACAAATAGGTCACGGGTCAGGACCTACAAAATTTTAAAGTCTCTTTTTTGGCCCTTTTTTAACTGACAGGCAAGAGTTACAAAGTAAATTACCTAGAATCTATTATCCTAATTTTTAAATACACTTAAAATTTTCTAACAAGGAAAAAGTGTCACTAGAAACCCACATTTAAAGGTATTTTTATCATTTAATAGTCTATATTTTGAAAGTTTTTTACTCTTTTAAGAAAGGTATTGAGGTGGAGGACATTTAGTGCCAACTAAGTAGGTCGACTGCCAAATAGGTAGGACATGTTAGCAAAGATTTAACAGTCAATTGTTTTAACGATGCATGGTATTTTTACAAAACAGTCGGAAGATGAAACTAACAAACTTGAAAATTTTGAAATTAAATAAAAAACTAGTACAAGTTTTATGGGTTTTAGTAGGGGATTTTTGGCGCAGTAGTAGAGTTGTTGTTGAGTGACCTTGAGGTCACAGATTCGAGGCTTGAAAATAGTCTCTTACAAAAATACAAGATAAGACTGAGTATTATAAACTCATGTGGTCGGGAACTTCGTTCTTTTGTAAGTATCAGGGTTTATAGGGTACTCGTGCTTTTCTTTTGAACATCTTCCTTGAACAAGAAGGAAGATTTTTCTAAAATTGGTGAATGGGCTGACCCGAATGCACAACTTTCGGTTGGAGAAGAGTGCCCCTGACCAGCGCACTAAATGCTCTTTGCACTCAAGGGTCTCTAGCTAGTTAAGGATTTAACTGGGGAACCTATTATTCCCTGATGATGGGATAATGTAACCCCCCATTCGGCATGCTTAATTAAGGCTGATTTACAGGACAATCTATAAGTGACTCACTACTGTAACTTGGATTTATTACTCAATTACTGCCAAAGAAAGTGGAGCTTTTGTACGGTGTCTTGCGGTTGTAAAAGACCGCAGAAGTTACTAGCACATGCAAAGCCCACAAGTTTGTCATCTCCTACTTAAAAGGGCAGCCCGGTGCACGAAATTCCTGTGCATGCAGGTCTGAGGAAGGACGGACCACAAGAGGCCTATCGTATATGGTTTTACCTTGCATTTTGAAAGAGGTTAATTTCACGCCTTGAACCCATGGCCCCAGCTCACACGGCAACAACTCATGCTGGGGACCTAAGATTCACATTAATCGTGCAGCACCATTATCAAGGGATAAAACACCTTGTCTGAAGAAAGTGCCGGCATCACTCTCCTCTAAGAAGGAAAAGGATAAAGAAGTAAAAGGAGGAACAAAGGAAGAAACCCTCCTGATCAGTACCCTTGGAGATAAGTCTTACAACTAAAACCTATTCTTTATATTGAGTATTCATTTGTCTTGCTAGGTCTAGCTTTAACATAATCCTTCTTCTCACCTACTTCTTAGAAAATGAGTCCAAAAACGGGTGATTAAGTAAAGGAGATGGAGATCTAAACTTTTTGCACTTAAATTAATCAAACTACTTTTAGACGTTGATTATCAGGATATTTCAAATTTTCACTTAATCTGCAACAGATCGAACAGTTCCAGACTTGGAGTCTTGGACACGTCTTTTACCAAAAAATGGAATTTTATTTTTTTTGCTTATGATTGGTTTTCCCTCGCTTTTTTTATTGCTTCATCAACGAAGATTTCTGTATTTAAAAGGGCAGTTCTGGTGCACGAAGCTCCTGCCTATGCAGGGTCTAGAAAAAGGGCGGACCACAAGAATCTAAAGTATACATCATTTGTCGATTTCTGTATCTAAATATTCATAATTGGGAACTCATTGGTTCCTTGCTGTCATGACCGATTTGAAGAAAATTTCTTGTCGATACTGTTTTTTATTTCTGTTAATCTTATTTAACTTGCAGAAATCAGCAATGCACTTTTGTGATCAACAGGATTGTGATCCTTCGTAAGTGCCACAGACGACTACCATTGAATGCTAAACCGTATCAATCTAATGATAAGTTAAACGGTTGTCTTGGGGCCCATAAGCTTGGTGATCCGAGCTGTTCATCTTCAAGGCTACGCTTTAAATAGGCGATCGAGAAAAATCTTGTCCATGGTTGATCCTAACCTCTTATTAGTTCACTTTGAACTTGCCATCGTTTGTTAGGCTTTTCTCACCATCCTTTCGTTCACTCCAGATGTGACTGCGGCGTGGATCTAGGCGGAGAAGGCTTTTTATGCTCGGGCTGTAGGAGAGGAACAGTTTTGAGCACTATACATTTGGCATGTAAATAGTGCTCATTTACACAATATGATCGTCATTATAAGGCCTTATCATCATTAAGGGGTCGCCCACATAAATCTTAGTCTTCCATTTCCCTCTATTAAGGGTGATGGCTTCATTTAGACTCAAAGTTTTTAAATATTTTCTCACCATTTATATCCACGTTCTTTTCAACCTTCCCCTTGCCTTTTTAGAACTTTCGACTACTGTGCCTCACTCCATCTAACAGGTGTCATTTTTGGTCTCCAATATACATGCCTAAGGCATCTAAATCTAGTCTCCCTCATCTTATTACGTAGTAATACTAGTCCTAAGTTTTTTCTAATATTTTCATCCCTAATTCTATCCTTTCTTGTCTTGTCACTCATCCATCTCAACATCCTCATTTCAGTTACGTTTATCCTATATACATGATGTTCTTTAATTGCCTAATACTTTGATCCATAAAGCATGTATGTCCTTATAGCTATCCTATAGAATTTTTCTTTAAGTTTGAGTGGTACTCACCAATCACATAAAACTTTAGCAGCACATCTCCATTTGTTCCAACCCTCTTGAATTATCTGGGTAACCTCCCTTTCAATCTCTCCACTCTCATGAATCATCGATCTTAAGTATCGAAAGTGACCTTTTAGGGAGACTTCTTAGTTATCAATCTTTACTGGTGCTCCATTCTAGTTACTCTCCTTGCTAAATTTTATTTTATATACTTGTTCTTAGTTAGACTAATTTTAAATCCTTTATATTCTAATGCTTCTCTCCATAACTTTAGCTTTGTGTTTATGTGATCCCTTGTCTCATCAATTTAAACTATATTATTTGCAAATAACATACACTATAGAATCTCCTCATGCAAATGTTTTATTAACTTATCTATAACTAAGGTGAAAAGGTATAGACTAAATGCCAATTCTTAGTGCAATCCTATAGTGATAGAAAAATTACTAGTCTCTCTGCTAGTGGTCATAATATTTGTTACTGTTTTCTTATACATATCTTTAATTATGTCTATATACCATCGTGAGATCTCTTTCTTTTCCAACACATATAATATTAACTCTCTAGGGACCCTATCATAAGCTTTTTCTAAGTTAATAAAAACCACATAGAGGTCCTCAGGCCTCTGCCTATATTTCTCTATCAATTGTCTAAGTAGAAAAATAGCTTTCATAGTAGACCTTGTAGGCATGAAACCAAATTGATTCTCCTATACACTCGTTTCATGTTGTAGCGTCTTTTTTATCACTCTTTCACCTAGAAAACAAAAATGAAAGAAGAAAAAATCCAATGTTATATATTATGGTCAAGTTACTTTGTTATACATTCTTATAGCTCTATCACTATGCTAAAGTTGTGCCAATTATTGCAACCTCTTTATATTGTTGGATGCTTATCCTAGGATCCGTAACTATTAGGTTTCTTATTTATGGTTATGCCGACCTCTTTCCATGTAGCACCTTATTTAGCTCTAGTTCAATGAATCAATAAAAAAGAATTGTGAGAAAGGGAAGTCATGTATTTATACATTGTAATAACACATAGAATTGAATTGTTGCTTATCATTGTGACCAACTACTTCCCCAAACAAATTTTTCGCCATATCTGTAAGCTTATCTTTCAAATCTAAGCTTTATGGCCTTGAAACTTCAAGTTCCTTCTCTTCATTTCTACTTCTTTTTCGACCCTAATATCCCTGAAAAATCCGACTTCAAAGTTTTCATAAGTATTCACGTGGGACATGAGAAACATATGATTTAATGGAAAGTTCATTCAAATTACTTTATGATTAGTGTTAACACTAGTGTTCCTTTTCCAAGTAGCCTTTACTCAAATGAGACAGGGGAACATCCATGTGGGCCATGCTTCTTTGTTTCTTGACACATGGATGCAGATACTTGTACAAATACTACTTTGTCTTGCTCTACACAGCAAATATCATTGTCCTGAATAAAAACAATGACCTTTTGGGCGACTCTTTGGCATGTTTTCTTGAGGAACAAAATGTGGACCAATTGGCTATCACTGTTCCTACCCCACTGGCTATCAAGTAAAGAGTGGAGAAATGGAGTCTATGGCTTCAGACACAAGGAAGGGTAAGAGGAAGGGTAAAGGATTTGATAGATGAAATTTGAGAGGGGTTGGCATCTTGTACTACAAGGAAAAAGGTGGAAAATGACATTGTACCAAGAGAGTATGTTATGCATGATTGGTCTGCAAGGGAATGGAGATGGGGTAGGAACAGTGTTATGGACTTCACCCTTGTCTAAGCAAACTTACGGTCACTGTCTCTCTCCTTGCCATCTCCTGCTCTATTTCCTCCCTTCACCTCTCCTGAAACACACCCACTTCTCCAAATGGGGTGGCTCCAATCCCTCTTCTCGCCATTGAAGAAGCTATGGGTTCGTCTACATTCGACTCATAGAAAGAGTATTTCTCATTATCTCCCGCTCTCTTATTTCTCTTTTCAATTTTTTTATACTTTGAATCCCCGTTAAAATGTACTTGCTTCTGGTTTGAAATTCGAAACACATTTTGCAAGTGCTTGCTTCTTTGCATCCCTGCTGGTACCATCTATAATCACTTCCCTTGCTCACTGTGTTTCATGGTTTTGCCCCAAACAATGCACTTAGAATGCCATTCGCTCGTTCTTGCAACATTATCGCCTACTTCCAAAACAAATTTTCCAATGGTTTTGCTTCAAACCAATTACCCATAATCCATTTCATTTTGTTTTTGGTGAAAATCACCCCCTTTTATTGAATGTTGAACATCCACACCCATGAACACGTCGATTCCCGGGCTGACCAGAGCCCCTCTTGCACCACCACTCTAGAAAGCATTGTCTCAAAATCTTCGTTTCCTTGTTCATGCATCATTGCCTCCCATGTCCATTCTTTCTTTCTTAGAACACTTTCTTATGATTTTTATCATTTTCTTTTTCTTTTTTTTCTTTTTTTTTTTCAGGTAGAGGGATCTACATTCTCTATGAAGACGTGAAATCCTGTCCATATGAAGATGTTCACGTGCTGTGGTCAATCCTAGTGGAATCACACACACCTGCATTGCCTGCGTTGCCACCTAACAAATGAGGCTATTCACATGCACCCGTGAAGGAGAAATGAGTGTTTTCATGTACATTGATAGATATTTATACACATATACAGGTCCTTTTTACTTTCTTTATGATATCTGTAATTAGATACAGTGGACGGGATTTTCATATAGGATTCTCATACTGGGGAGCCTTTCTTCAAAAAAAAGTGAGCTTCAAATGCTTGAGAACTAGTGATACTACGTAAAATATCGGTGGCCTTTTTGTTTCATCATTGGTGCTTTGTCTATTCTGGGTGGTTGGAAGTTGGAAAGAAGTTGTGGTTTCAATTTTCTAAACGTAATGATCTACTAATTAAAATAAATGTAAATATAACTCACGTAAATTTCATGTCATCTAATCATGCATTTAAGCAAGTGTAGTGAAGGTTGCACCTTGACTTGCGGTGCTGAAGAATATAACTGTTTTTTCCAAAGTGTTCATTGCATTGCAAAAGTGACGGCACCGTCTCACTTCGCGCAGGGTGCAGATTGAAAAGGAGGAAGTCAGAAGGTCCTCGTCTCCCTAAGATCCTACCATGCAGCCTTCCGCTTCCGTAGAACAATATTCTGGCAACTCCAAATCTTAGATAACTGATTACAGGCTGTCGGATGTATTCCAACACTGCTGCTTGCTCAGGTTGATAATCACAAGCTTTCTTAACAAAAGAAATTGGACTTTGATCTGAAAAAAAACAAAAACAAAAAACAAAAAAGAAAGAAAAAAGGAAACTGTGAATATTCTGCTCTGGTTTACCGAACAAAATCTTGGGGTGGGAAGCTTTTCTTGCGTTAGATTTGTTTCATCAATGCGTTGGACAGCTAATGTTTTAAACTCTTTTTTTTTTCCTTTTTTTGTCTCTCTTAGTTGTATTTAAGATTTATCAGTGGTAAGCAGATTGGGTGCTTTATCACATAAACAATCACACAGCATAAGTAGGTCCTAGAATTAGATATAGAAAAAAGCCAAGACAAGACATGGTCAAGCTCCTTGGTGCGACAAACAAATTTTGAGGCCCATTTGTGCCCTGTGAGCGTGACCAAATGCATTAATCTGACTGTTGGCTGCGAATCCTCCCCATTGTCTCTGATTTTGTCTTGATTGCATGATCCTGGATCCTTCATCTGCGATGCCTTAGTTTAGGTATGTGTTCTACTAGAAAAACTGAATTAATGACTTTTAGTTGGACTGCATATGAGATATTAATTTATTTGGCATGGGATAAAAATCATGTGATTTTTTTTTTCTATTTTTAGTAAAGAATTATAGAGCAAACTACTTAGGTAATGACTTTTAGTTGGACTGCATCTTATAGATGGAATATCTATTTTGCACGGGGTAATAACATGCGATTTTTTTTCTACATTAAGAATTACAAAGCAAACTACTTAGAATCTATTATCCTAATTTCTAAATCTACTTAAAATCTTCCAAGTAAGGAAAAGTATCATCTGAATCTTTGACCAAGCATAATGAGAAGAGATGCCTTATTATCTGTGACCACTAGTCTGCTTTTGACAAAAATCATGTGGGTTTACCTCTTAATAATTTAAAAGTTCAATGGTGCTCCACCCTAAATCGGGACATTAATTAATTTCTCTATCATTGATCTCTTATAGTAATAGTTGTGACTTTATTTTCTTTTTCTTCAATGTTTTGAGTTTGAAAAGCACTCCAATTTAATTACTTACACCATAAATCATATGCATGCGCATGGTTAAGTCCAGCGTAGGCTAGCTAAATGCCATTTTCAACCTTTCAAACCAGATAACATTACATTTCAATCTAACCTAACGAAAAGGTAATTCCGTATGTCCATGTTCTGTATAGGCCCATGATTATGTATGTAGTGGGTGGCGGTTAGGTGGCTGAATCAGGTTGGAGAAGCTAAGCTTTCAAAGATTTCTTACTTCCTAGGTCATGTAACTTTTCTCCTATGGAAGAAGACGGGGCATCCACTTGTGTAGTGATCTAATCATTCATATGCTGACTTATTTTGGACGAGCCACACACCAAAATCAATCCCATCCAGCTGCCATAATCCTTTATTTCGTGGTTTTAATCGGAGGTAACTAATAATAATAAAGAAATAAACAGGGTGATGGTATACGATTCATCCAATAAATTATCCAATAGCTAATAATCGTCTGATGAAATGCAGAATGCAAACCACAATTCATGCACTATGAATTTCTAGCCGCTTCTATTAGCTCCTACAGTGTATTTATGCTTATAAGAAAATATGTGCATGCTAAATGTCTAGCACAAGTGGTCGGAGCCAACTCGACATTTCTCCTCGAGTGAAGTTGCTCGCTAACTGCTCCAAAAAAAGAGAGGAAAAAGGACATCTGTCTTGGAGGGCATGCTATGGATGAACCACGCAAGTGTTCTAAGATTGTCAGGTCTTGACTGTTGGCCTTTAAACAGAGTAGAATTCCGAAATGCAGCTATATGAATTTGACAAAACACTTTTTGAAAAATTAAAGGCTCAATAGCATTGAACCGTGAAGGCTCTTAGCAAGGTCATCATCAAGACTTTATCCCACTTAAGAGTCGGCTACAAAAAGGGAAGGGGCAGACCACAAGGGCCTATATAGCAGGCAGCCTTACCTTACATCCTTGCAAGGGGCTGTTTCCGTGCTTTGACACCATTACATCAAGGTCACATGACAACAACTTTACTATTGCGCAAAGGATTCCCTTCAATCCTTAGCAAGGTCAACCAGGTAAATATGATTTAGACAATTGATACAGTGGATCCTACTGGTTGTGGAATGCTGATGGTGGGGCTGCCTTCTCTCTTTTGCAGTCCGCCATGTTTCCAGTCCTCCATTAACTTATTATGATATTCAACTGAGGGTATCCTGCCGTGTACCGGTTGAACTGATTTCAGTTCCGATCCGCACAACTCGCGACTTAGGTATTTGGGAACCGGAAGGACCATCACAGCAATAATAATATCAGTAAACCTTTTCTTCCTATTTTCCCCCTTCATTGTTTCCTCAAGTGCCTATCTAGTTGGCTGGAAATGGATTTCCATGGAAAAAGGAATCCTGCGTGGAAAGCATTTTTAGGCCTTCAAATTGAATTCTCCCAAGACCAAAAAATTTCTGCAATGTACAGGTCTCTAGTGGAATTCACTTTGAAGGTATAAAACACGTCTCATGGTAAATTCCTTTTTCCATAAAAATCAATTTCCAGGCATTTCCTGCCAACCAAACACGCACTAAAGCGAGCATTCTGCCACTGCAATATCCTCAGTACCATACGAGATTAGAGGAAATCACTCTATTTCAGAATGGGAAAGATCAATAGATCCAGAATATTATGAAACAAATAATAACAGGAAGAAAGGGCCTTACAACTTAATGTGCTTATCCAACTACATTAATAGAGTCTATCAACACCAGAACCCAACAATGGGACCGGCCAATGCCAATTTCAAAGAAAGAAAGTTTCCAGATTGCCTTATCAAACGATTGGTTCTGGTAATCTGCAAAAAATTGAACAATGACCAGGGTAGGAAATGTATAGAACCACCTTCAGATGTGAAGCCCATATAAATCAGCAGAAATGCCTGAAAATCCTCCATAAGACGGACACTTAAGCAAAAGTATTAATATATCTGATAATTGCAAAGGGAGATGCAATTCTATAATGCAAAGGAATCCACACTAACTGGAAAAGAGATGGATTAAGAAGAGATCGAAAATGCTACAGCTTCAAATAGACGAACTCGTGGTTGTGATTAAAACATGGATATGTCATTTAGGGGGAAGAAAAAAGGAGACAGCAAAACATAATCAGTGTACCATGGAATCATAACAAGTCAAGCAATTACACCTATGGAAATAAAGTAGATGGTTGCTGAATAATACAGGGTAGATAGCCCACAACCAAGAGGCAGGATAGCCATGTTGAATAAATACCGACATGGTATAACTGGACAGAACTCACCATAGTAAACAGGATATTAAGAAATACTTATCCTATATTTAAATGTTAGCACACTTTGAGACCGTGAAGGATAAGTCAAGGCCATTCTTTCAATGACCAAAACAATTTATCTGCTGGACCATGCTATAGATGAGGCAGATACAAGACCAACTGTCTAGACAAGAAGTACTTCAACTTACTGGCTTTTGAAAGAACGGAAAATAAAGAACAATCTGTATGTATCAGCAAAGCCTTGACAGATCAAAGGCTCAGAATAATCCAATGGCAGAGAATTTTCATCCTCCAACACAGAGAGATAGGGGGACAAAGTGGTAGTTCTCTCACAAATTCTGTTTTGGCAGCAATATAGTCCATAACAGAAGGGGAAAACAAGGAACAATGTATCTTCTCTGAAATAAAGAGCATCCAGAAATAAGCATCGGCTTTCTAAAATATATTTAATGACAAGGGTGTACAGGCTAAACCATAAAAATTTGTGTTATCAAAAATTGCATAGTCAGTTTATAGACAGACATGAACTTAAAATTGACTGTTTTCTTGTGCTCCCTAATTTGCGAGACTAAGATGATATCACTTCCAGATACCCAAGGTCATCTCTAAATCAATCTGCCTGCAAGTAGGTGCAAACTCCACCTGCACAGCTTTCACCTCGTTAGGAATAATATATTGGGCTTGTGGAGACAGTTAGGCTTAACCCATGTATTGCAAAAGAAGAAGTTTGGCCTGCAACTATTGTGTGCCTTATGGATAGGAGTTTATCCTTAATCAATCTCTTTACTTCAAAATAGTGCATAAGGTTTGCTTTATCTTAATTTCATCCTTTGGCTTAAAGCAGGTTTATCAACAGCTATACTCAGAAAGTTTCCAGGCTTTTTCAATTGGTTCTGTCCTGGTGGTTAGTTTCTCTTATAGAGGGATGATATGTCAATTGAACTAGAGGATGTTCACCTTAAAACAAATCCAAAACTATGGTACTTCATGTGGATATCTAAGACCAGCATGGCAGGGTGAACCCTTAGGAATGAGTATGCTGGAAGTCGTAAAAGCTTTTCCTGGACTTACTAAGGTGGCGGACAATTAACTGATAATGAGAAGCCTAGAATTAATGTTACCAAGTTATGTACATTCAACAAAGATCAGATTGTAATGGGTGCAAGGTGATTCAGAACAGAATGTAATGGGCTATGAGATCAACCCAAGGATTATGAGATCTAGCCAGGTTTGTTTTCAAAAAGCTGTCCCTAGAAGGTGCGATCCCTTTATAACATTGTAATGGGATATTCACCCTATAAGGTCCCTTTATGACTTTGTAATGGTATGTTCATCCTTATTTTCTTAGTTCTTTTATGTTCTATTTTATTCACCCGCCAAAAAATCGGTTCTGTTTTACTCTTCGTGAGGACATTTCATCTCAGTTTCCCCATATCGTTACTTTGTTGACATGAAGATCTTTTGTTGTCACCAATGCGAAGGAGAAAGGAGAGCTTGACATAGAAGATCCAAAAGAAAGGAGTTAAATCAAAGGAAACAACTAAAATACTTGAATTATGCTCAGAATATCCAATGGAAGAATCAGACTCACTTTATAATGAAGAAGATGAAGCAGACTCAACTACACGCAGCAACCAATCTTTGAAGTAGCTCTGGTCATCTGTCTCTGGATGCGAAAGGGCACCAAGAGGGGTGACTGATATCTGAAAGCAGAAACACAAATAACAAATTTATCTAGCCAGGAAAAATTAATCACACTTCAATAAAATTACTAACATATCCTGCTCGAACAGCTCCAAAATCTGTCCCATCATCTTGTCCAACTCCAAAAAATTCTTGCTCGCCTTGTATCTGGATCAATGTAGCAAAAGAGGTTTGAAATTGATGACAAGAATCTACCATTTAACTTGATCTATTTATTCAAAATTTCCATCAGTAGATGCCAAAGGAATAAACTCAAACCATATAATGGTACTGAAGACATTACTGGAAGTAGTCATGTTACCTAATAGGTCGATAAATTGAGTATGCAGATAACTCATTGATGTCCTAATATCACCAATAAGCACAAGCATACATGTACACTTGCATAAGTCTAGTTAAAACATGAAACACCGTGATGCATGACCATAAATAAAATAAAATGTGCATCAATGAGTTGAAATAACAATAAGTGAAGCAGAACACTGGGTACAAGAAGATAACAGAGGGCACATTTAAGGGTTCTTTTAGGTTCTTTCTATTCTGTGATAAATCAAATATTTTTAAATCAGCATGCTCTGCTGTATGATGCTAGACAAGCATGATAATTAAATGCATGGGATATTGCAGGAAATGGAAAGCACTAAGTAATCACAAGTGCACTTAATTAAGAATTGATCAATAAGAACAGAGAAAACCCAATAACTGCACCCTCTTGACTATCCTTAATACTGATCTGCTTCAACATTACAAATTTCTATTCAATTGTTTCATTTACATCTTTTAACTCCATTTTCCGGAGAAAACTTATAAATTGAGAAATTCGATCACATCTGTTTATGAACAACAGAGCAATTAACCTGTAATGAGACCATTTTGAAGTTGTATCAAGAACCTGCCAGATAAAGGTCTGTTTTCAGGTTCCCAAGAGAAAAGGTCTGTTATCACCGAAAGTCAAGACATTTCAAGCTTTAATCTCAAAGAATTCAATTCCATTTTTAACTCCTTTTTTCTGCTGAAAGGGAAAGGTAGAAAATTTGCCATCAATTTGTTTGAAAAGCACAGAGCAGCCAACCCATTGATAACAAGAAAAAAAAGGTAAGTCCGTCCTTTACTATCTCTAAAATGGAAGCAAGTTAAGAAGATGAGTTTGACACTTTAGGATACATGGATAGGTTGATAAAGAGTAGCAGGATAGAAACAACAGTTTAAGAAAATAATCACTAGCAATTGAGAACTGCAAATGTCGGAGAATCTTTTAGACATGATATAGTAATAGTCAAGAGAAGATGATAACTACTCTCTCTTGTTTTGATACTGTCAATCCTCCTAGTGCAGTGAAGTTCCAATTGGATATTGATAGGTAGTGAATTGTACCAACAGTTGAGAAAATGCGAAACAAAGAGCTGAGTGCCAGTAAAAAAACAAGTGAGTAATGAGAACACCATAAAAAGTAGTTTGCAATAACAGAATACTCAAATTGAAAGGAACCAAACCTCTCTCTTGAACAAAAGATTATCTTGTGGACTTGAAGATGAATTTGTTTCTCCATCTGCAATGTAGCCAATCCCCAGATTGAAATCTGATGAGCTCTTTGTCTCTGATGTGCTGGAGGTGACTTGCCTCCAGCCAGTTCTTATCATACTTTTCCCTTGTTTGGCCATCTTATAACCCTACCAGAAACCACCAAAAAAAAATAAAAAAACACAAACATAAGATTGTGATACCTTTGATATGATATACTTCTTAAAGAAAACATGTAAGAACACAAGTGCTCCATGTAAGCAGAGGTAGCACTGTCAAATATCAACAAATTAGACAGTTAAATTGTTCACTATATATATTTTTAGGTTTTCTATGATGTCAACTTCTACATAGCACCTGTTTAAAGAGTTCAAAGCCACGTATGCTAAATGTAGAGGAACTCAGTATTCAATCTTGTAGACCTCAACTTAAGCTCTAGCACATAACTGTACTTTATCTGCCTTCAGCTAAATGCCATTTTAATAAATTTCCCAAGCAAGATATCACTATTAGTGTTGAACCAGCTAGATGCATTTCAGATTGATCAGTACCATGTATTTCGGAATTAAGATAAGTCCAGAAAACACCTTGGGGAATACTATAGTAGAGAATAACAATGGAATTCAGTGAAGCAAACGATAATACACCAACAAAAGCAATACATTTAAAATCAAGGCCTCAGCCCTGTTTCTTTGAAATGCAATTTCTAAACTCATGTTACACCTCTACAAATTTTCTCATTCACTAGCGTTTGTTGAAACTCAAAAGGCTAGGACAAGTAAGATGTTGGGCAATCTTACAACTTCTCAATTCATAGGATGAATGTTCCTGAAAAACCTGCCTATAGAAGCCAAAATAAAAGTAATGGTAGATAAGTAAATATAAAATCCGAAACCATTGATACAGCGAATAGACAGCAAACTGCCATAAATGCAACTAATGCTGCATCTTCATGAAAATTAAGAAGAACTGCCGGAAGGATTTCCAGATGAGTTTGGGGAGTATCCGGAAGAAGAGGCAACTGCTTGACATTTTATATTGACTGCCTTCGCAATGAATAGCACAACAAAGACAAGGACTAAAAGAAAATTACAATGAAGTGATCTTTCACAAAGACATTGACAAATTGACAAAAGAATATGAAGATTGTTGATGGGTGAGAATCATATCATTGATTTTGTGGTTACTGCTAGGATAGGGATATGCGTGCCCCTCGGTTTGCCTCATGAGTCCCTCAATGGTAAGAACTGTTATAACTCTAAGTGGGCCCAAATTTCCTAAGATCTAAACCCCTCATAATGTTGCCCTTGACTTGGGTGCGCCGTACCCCAGAATTCTCATCCATTGGATGATCGTAGCTACTGTTTACTTGAGTTGTAAATGGATGGTAAAAAGCAATTCACATCTTCGGAAATCCATCCTGCTTGGAGTTATAGCTATTATTACCATTTACTGAGGGCTTATGAAGAAAAACAGGGGCAGATAAGCACTATGCTACTTTTATTTCATCGATTTTAAGCTGAAACAATAACAGCTTTTATGTCAATTTCTGTAAGAAGGTAAAGCCTTTGAACAAGTCTTTTTATAATTATCTGATAAATTTCAATCAAGAGGATGATGTGCTTTCTTGGAAAATACTTCAATAGTTGATGTATCTGCATTGATATTCATAAATAACTTATAGAACTCTATTTGTTGTGAGCAGATGACAATTTCACACTTTTAAAAACTCAAATGAGTTCATACTTTCTCCAATTTGGAGGGAATTGATGCAGCAAAAATTTGCCCTGATTAGGAATTGGTGTAGGGATGAGCGATGAAACTCCGAACTTTCTACTTTTTAAGAATAACTAGAACTTGTGTTAACAATAGGAGTCTCTCAGGCCTGTCTTAGAGTTTGAAAGTGAATATAGGAGTCCTTAGTTTAATTTAGAACTTTAGAGTAGAAAACTGCAGTATACAGTCTCTCTGTGGGTTCCATGACTGACTTTGTAACTAACATAGGATTGAAGTGTTATGCAAATAGTTAGTTTGGTTCTGGCTTGTTTTTTAATTCAAAATTTTGTTATTTTTACTTTACTTCTATGGCAGGAGCATCCTCGCATCAGAGTAAAAGCTGACAATCCCACATCACAATGGCTTGGAAGTGTCCATCTCGGGCAGCACATATGTAATAAAATCCAGAAGATATTTATTTCTGTTCTCATATTAAGGATAAAAAGATCTGCATAACACAAGGAAAGTAACATATGTCTAGCAAAATATGATACTTCATGACATGAATCTAGTTTTCAAAATGTCACCTTATGATGGGCAATATCTGTTGGCAAATCAACATTTAAGAACAGTCCTTGAGGATAGGTTTTATTCTTGATCTCAATCAATACTGCATTTATGATAGGCAAGCAGGCCTCTGCACCTATCTTGAAGTCACGAGCATTGCTGTTTCCACCTAACCTGAAAGGTCACTTCTCTAGTTAGAAGAAAACATCAAAAGCATGCTTAATTTAGAAACCACTGTTTTTTATTGACCATCTATAAGGTGTTTGAAGTGTGAACCAGGAAAACTTTCAAGTAACTAAATACAGTTGGGCATTTTTTGAAGTTCAGTGCAATGAGAGAAAAGGATAGCCCAGTGCATGAAGCTCCCACATATATGGTGATCTGGGGAAGGGGTAGACCACAAAGGGTCTAAAGTATGGAGCCTTACCTTGCATTTTTGCAAGAGGCTGTTTCCATGCCTAGAACCTGTGACCTCCAGGTCACATGGCAACAACTCTACTGTTGTACCAAGGCTACTCTTCACACTGTGATCTTATAGACAAAAGGAAAATAGAATATGCCTCAAAAGGTAGTCTGACAAGGAAGTGCGGTTGTCCAGAGTTGAGCCAGAAGCATAGGGTTGAGTTCCCTAGATCCCAAAGTAACTCTTGCAGATATACATTTTCTTTTGTGCTGATTTTCCTTGATATAATTTAATAGTCAATACAATTCAATGATCATGGTGTTGAATGGATGTTGAATCCAGTTGTTGGGACCACAAGACTAAGGAACTGTTCTTTAGTCTAATATCACTTTTGAGGTTTCAAAATTCATAAATCCTAGGGGCAACTCATCACATGAAATTATGTCACAGTGAACCTATGTATAATATTTAAACTACAAAGACTCAAACTTGAAATTGTCCAAGTTAATGTTGTTATTATTTATTGTTATTTTTGCATATCTGAAGAATGAATCCATAATATCAAATGATTGTGATTCTCAACTCAGCAAGTTGATCATCGACCCTCACATTCTTTCATATCTCAACTGAATTTATGAATGCTGTTGTTTCCAGAATCCAGTAGTTCCTATTTAACTTCTCCAAACAGGGAATTGCTCAAGTAATTATTGACACTTGTTATACCCCTAATGATAAAACTTGAAACTTTTCTTACTCTTCTAAGAAATGCAAAAGACTATCGTCACTGTTTTTGTTCCTTCACTCCCATATTTATACTCTCCCTAATTCTCTCCTCCTACTTTTAACTGCAGCTTTGGTAGCACTTTTTTCACTTGCAGTAATCAGCTTTCATTTCCCATAATTTTTTAGCAAATTCCATAAATATGTCCTAGTAGTTGAGTTTCTAAACAGACCAAGCCAAACTAGGGAATTGCTTCTCTTTTCTCACAACAGGTGAGTTGCATTAATAAAGCAGGGAAGTACAGATTGAGATTGATGGTCACAGTTGCTGAACCCAGATCATGCAATTTCCTTCTTTTCTTTTCTTTTTTAATGGTAAAATATCTTGAAAACCCAGCCAACTGGTTGTGGAATCACACAGCTTCCAACAGATGTACAGTGTCAAGCCCCAATATAGAGAATTTTGTGAGTTCATTGAGATGCTCTTTGACACTACTCTAAGAAAAAGAATCTTTTGGTAGCACAACATTGCAAGAAGGTAGTGGAAGCTTGGAAATAAAGGATATAATACTTAAGTTCTGAATGTGAAAGATGTATGTTCTTGTGGCCCCTCCTTGTTATGTTGTATTACTTCATAATGTTAGAAATGAGGGGCCCAATCTTTGTGCCTCATTAACCGCACACAATAGTTTCACCATCATAAAATTATATTTATACCACATGAGAAACAGAAGCTATCTCAAGAAGTTCGCTCTTCTCCTTTTCTTTCTGTTTCTTCCTTCCACCTCTAATGTTTATGGATAGTTAGCTTAAGGTGAAATAGGATGTGGATCCTGGGAAACTGAACAATAACAAGATACAAGCCTATGTAAGAACCATGGAGTTAACAGGCAATGTCCATATCAATATCCTCGTATGGAGTCCTTTCGTTTCGGTCTGAAGGTGTAACATACCAAATTTTTAAATCCCAGATTGAGTAAACTTTGGAAAATGTTAAATTGGGATAAAAAGAATATATTGAATTTCTATATTTGGAGTGAGTTTTATAAGTGAAATACTAGATATATATAATAATCTAGCACAGAGACCTCTATAATTAGATAGCACTTGAAAAGATGATTCAAATGAGACCATGTTTGCAGAAATCGAAGTTCAGATGGAGGAGATATGGATGTTTGAATATGAGGGGCATTTTGGTAAAAATAAGATTAAAAAAAAAAACTAAATTGCCTTAAACAGGGGGGGCCGTATTTGATACGGGCACCCTACCTCGTTTAAGTGAAATGAGAACAGACCTAGTCTATACCCGAACCCGACAAACAAAAGAACCCGACGGGAGAGAGTGAAGAGGAAAGGGAGATGAGAGAATAAGGAGGAGGAAAAGAGGGAGGAGAGCAACCCAGCTCGCCGGAGATCTTTGCCATGCCAGTGAGCAGGGAAAAACGACGTCTTTGGGTAGTCGGAGTTACAGGTAGTCGCTGGAGAAGACGACAGCTCAGATCATCAATCTCTTCAATACATGAGCAAGAACCAAAACCCCAAGGTTATTGGGAGATCCAATGGAATCTTGACTGTCAATTGAAGGGGAGCAGTGTGCGCGATGTTGATCGGAGGGTTTCATAGGAAATGGGAGGTAATCCGACTCATCCAAGGGTGGAAAACACACGGAAATGCAACCAAAAGGTAAGATCTACAAAACCCAACTCGTGATTTGAGGTATTTTGCAAAATCCACACTGTTTCTGTTAAATCTAGGTTTTGTGGATGATCCAGCCATCCATTTTCAAATCAAAGATTAGGGATAGGTAATTTAGGGCATGATGTAGCTTGAATCACACTAAAATTTCAGATCTAGGATGAAAATAGATCAGACAATCCCAACTATCCGATCGGGTACTATTCACATACTAACTTCGTGATGTTTGATCGACGATCAGACACCACAGATGAGTTCCCTATCCTTAAGAATGATAGGATGAGTAGAATTATATAAATTTGAAGTGAAACAGATCGGATGATCTAGGCCGTCCAATCTGTCACAATTCAAACAGACACCTGGTGATGTCAGATCAATAATTAGAGGTTACAAATAGATTCCTGAACCTTGAATTAGCTTAGATATGATATAAAGTATGGAATTTGGATAAACGTATATCGAAAATTTGGTGATATGACCTGTTCATGATGCCCATTATATCAGTCTGATTTGAGGAATACAATTATATAAATTTGAAGTAAAACAAATCGGATGATCTAAGCCGTCCGATCTGTCACAATTCAAACAAACACCTTGTGATGTCAAATCAATAATTAGAGGTTACAAATAGATTCCTGAACCTTGAATTAGCTTAGATATGATATAAAGTATGGAATTTGGATAAACTTATATGGAAAATTCGGTGATATGAACTGTTCATGATGCCCATTATATCAGTGTAATTTGAGGAATACAATTATAGGTTGTTTTGAGGACCATAGCATGTAAAATAACACCCAGCTCCAACCCAAGACTTGATCTGGATAGGAATCAAGGGTTAAGATCATTGAACAGTGAAAGTGACTTGCAATCACTTAAGAAGAGTGGTGGATAGCCAGTAACTGTTTGTCATTAAATTAGCTATCAACCAATAGCTACTGAAACACCCTTAGCATAGAAATTAGCACTGTCACTTCACCTTATGACGAATAGTACCAAGAGCTAACTTAGGGGAAACTTCCCTGTTATGGAAGTTAAGAGAAGTCCTAGAATTGTATATCTAAATGCGTGTTTGTATTGTTACAAAGGTGTGATTGATCGGGAGCGCGTATGCAAACTAAAGAGATTATTTGATTCAGAGAACCTGAGGACCTCCATTTGAGGTAGGTGGAATTAAGATTGCTAAGATTTTCGCTAAATATGCATGTGTATATGAATTTCAAGCATTGAAATGAATCCTTTTTGTTTATACGAAAGATAAGATGAATGTGCATGCTAAAATTGAATCATGATTAAACTATTTATGCATAAGCTATGCATTATTGTGAACCATGTGAGAAAATATAAGACTGATATCAGGAAATTGGGAAATGGCTCGTATGAGCAAAAGGGGTCGTTATGATGTAGGCCATGGAGTTGTTATGATATGGGCGGGCCTTCGGGCTAGACAAGCTATTGGTTCTTGGCTGGTGTTAAGTGTTCAATTTTGGTCAAAATATCCCTAATTTAGTATTTGATTGGAGCATCTAGACCATTAATTTTAAGATTTTAAATCAAATATTTCATTTTAGCTTTAATTGGTCATCCAACCGTTGAATTGTAAAATTTAGTGGTTAAATGACTATTAAAGCTAATGGACGGTTTAGATTTCGCTAATTGAGTCTTGTGCATTGCGGTCGATCCAACTCAGGCATGGACGCTCTAGATTGAATCATGGAAAGAGACTGAAGACTTTGAAGACTTGCAGAGTTCTAGCAAAACTAGGAAAGCTCGTGGACCCCACCTATCTCCTCTTCCTTCTCTTTCTCCTCTCTTCTCTCTTTTTCTCTTATCCCTCTCCTTTCTTTTCTCTCTCTCTTCTATCTCTTTTTCTCCTTCTCTTTCACACGTCTCTCCCTATCTCTCTTTTAAAAGACCCTTCTTTCTTCTCCAAAGGAGGATGTTTTTTTTTCCTTCTTTGGGAGGCTGGGCTGGCTCTCTCTCTCTCTCATCCCAGTTCAGCTAGATCTCCCTCTGCTCTGCTCCTCTTCCTAGCCGCACCAGCAGCTATATCTGGTCTGCTCGATACACCCTCCATCCTCCTCTCTATTTCTCTCTTCTCAGGCTCCTGCACTGACCACACCCTGTCTCCCTCTGTGTTCTCTATCTTAGCTTTCGCACCAGCCATCCTCCAGTTCCCCTTCATCGTTCTAGCTTCCAGACGTCAGATAGCAACACAGACCCACCAGAATCCAGTTTTTGATCAACCTTGCCTAGACCTCTTCACCGGACTAGTCGAACCTTGCCCAGCTCTCTTCCCAGTTCCCCTTCCACCTTCGTCGGCCAACCAGGTTCCAACCCCTGGTCGTCGTCTGCCCAATCCTTCCACACCCAACATCGGCGACGTTTGCTCATCCATTCTCCAGTGATCCTCCTCATCTGCTTTGTCTCCCTCTCCCTTCTGTTCATCTAATTTCCAGAAGAGCGTCATCTACCACGCTTTACTTCCTTTCCCCAACCTCCAGCTGCTTCCATCGCACAAGACAAGCCCAGACTCATCTGGACGGTCCTGGGAGAGAAAACCCGAATTGGGTTTTCTCCCATTTTCTCCACTGCCTTCTTCTTCACCGGACGACCCAGTGAGGAAAAACCCAAATTGGGTTTTCCTCGATCTTCTCTTCATAGGACGCCCTGGGAGAGAAAACCCAACTCGGGTTTTCTCCCCTCTTCCTTCTCTCCTTCCCTCTTCTCCTCCTTCCTCTATTCTTCTCCTTCTTCTCCCTCTTCCAGATTTCTCCCAAAAACGTGTTTTTCTGGCTTTTTCGTGAAAAACCAGAACCTGAAGAAATTACAAATCTGCACCTGCAGATCTCAGAAATTACAATTGTCCTATTTCGTAAATACCAATTGGGTCCCCCGTTTAATTACAACCGTGTCCCTATGCTATTCTCGGTTTTAACTTATCTTCATTCTGACTATTCAGGGACAGTGCAATCCAGGACAGACTATTCAAGGACAGACTAATCCAGAGACAGTGCAATCCAAGGACAAGCTTATCCAAGAAGCATTTTATTTTTATTTTCTGTCTTCCTTGGAATAAATATTTGTGAACATTGGAACAATTGAATAAATCTGGATTTTATTTTTTTAGTTGAATTTTATTTAAAACTCCATAATTTTAAATCAAGTCCTCGTGGGATCGACCCGTATTTGCATAGCTATACTACAATAGCCCGTGCACTTGCGGTTAAACAATCAACAGCTGGACAAGCTATCAGTCCTTGAGCCCCATTGTTTGGGGAGTTTGATGCGTTATAAGGGGTCGTTATGATGTGGGCGGGCCACGGAATCGTTATGATGTGGGCGGGCCTTCGGGCTGGACAAGCTACCAGTCCGTTAGAAGTAAAGCCTTGAGATGTGTCTTTGGGTTTGGTGCATCTTTAGGTTTAAACCCATTGCGCCAAAAAGGATAATATTGTCTGTTTTGTACTTGATACACACAACAATGCATTGGTATTTGATATGTGAACTGGCTTGTAAGAGCAAAGACTGATATCAGGAAATGTAAATAACTTGTAAGTTTGACATGTGACTACATACTTTGCATTTCAAATAATGTGTTTTGTACTGATACATTGATATTTCTTCCATTTTAGCATGGATTCATGATTTTGATAAATGTTGAATGATTCAAGTTAAATGATAATTGAATTATTGTTTACCTGATTCAGCATGGCTAAATTGACCAATATAGAATTATCATGATTTTTTTTTATATAAAAAATGCGTCTTATTCCACCTACACAAGCAATTGCTTGTTGAGGCATTGCTTGGGTTTGCATGCCTCAGATACAGGGAATAGTAGCAGGTTTCGGGTGTTGACATTATTTCAAAACAAAGAACTCCTAAGGAATAAGAGCTGTTTATTGATGGAGCGACCAACGGAAGCTTTGGAAAAAGACAGGTAAGAATTGGTTTTAAATTGAAGTTATGATATTTGATGAGGAGACTGCATTGTATGTAATTATGGGAATTTGGAAGACTTATGTGACTAGGTTGTGCTGTGGAGGTTCTAGGTGTGTTGTGTTGATGTAAGTTGTTTTTATTTCATTAGATATATGAAATGGAGACAGAGTCTCCAATTATGTCTAAAAAATGTCCAAATGTTTATTAAGTACTTCGCAATGACATGCCTTAAATGTCAGATGTCTGAAAAGCAGAAGAAACTTTGCTGGATTTTCGGTAAAAATGAGCGCTCATTTCAATGAGAGTCCTTGTTTTAAGAAAAGAAAATTGACACTTGGGGTTTTCAAAGTAAATTTTAAAAGAAAAGATTCTTCCATTGTTATTTACTCTTTAAAAATGATTTTTATTAGAGATCGATCTCGTTATGTCAATGTCTTTTTAATTTAACAAGTGTTAGAAAAACCCGAGTCGTCACAGAAGACCTTTAAGCTTAAGAGTATGTGTAAGTATATTTCAATCACATGAAAGAATAGTATTTTGACATACCAATCATATGATACAGCTATAGAAGGTACACCATTTAAGAATGCCTCTCGAGCACCAGCTACTGTCCCAGAGTACACACTGCAAGTCCAGAAAGGAAGGAATCTCCATCAGCATGTCATGTTCAAAGTTCAGAGACAATCACCTACTTTTAAGCAAAAAATAGTAACATGGTGAAAATTTCAATAAGATAATGTGCAAATGATATTTAAAACTGTTATTGCCATATGAAATACCAACGAGAAAGAAAGAAAAATCAGCACATGCTTTTGCCAATTGAAGGAAAAAGCTATGCCAAAGCGGCTTAGATCACATGTACCAAACATTTAAGGTCACCAAGTAGAAAGGAAAGAAAAACCAGCACTTGTTTTTTCCAATTGTGAGGAAGAAAACTGCTTAGATGACATTTACCAAGGTCAGTACAGGGAAATCGCAGATATAGGATAATCTAAAATTAAATCTGACAGGACAATATTATACTAACAGCATCCTTCATGCTAAGTGACTATCATTGTCCAGGTTCAAGACAATGTTTTCTGATATTAAAAATGCTTCAGCAGTGCATCCAAGAGTAAGGTAGAGACAAAGAAGGCACAACTTCGAATATGTTACTAACATGTGATACCCGCAGTTGCTACCAATGTTGATGCCGCTGATTACCTGTAATCATATACAGGACAAAATTAGCCACAACTTATGAATCGAGTGAATTTGAGAAACCGTTTAGCAGATAATTATTGAATTTATCTTTAGAGAATGCTAAATCAAAGCCTTGTACGCACGCTTTGCAACAAAGCACTCCTACTTTTTGCATGATGGGGTCCACCTACAGATGATCTACATAGTTCATCTAAGTCCTTTGGCTTTGGATGTTTCCTAGTAAAAAAATCATGCAGATTGGCATATTACAAGATTATGTTTTGTTTTTTAATGTAGACTGCTATTTATAAAGTTTCTAGCTGTCCATGAAAAGAAGACTTCTTTAGATGTTAGAATGATCCAATCTGCATGATTTTTGGACTAGGGGACATCCAAAGCTAAAGAAATTGGATGAACTAGGCAAATCATGTGTAGGTGGAACCTATCATGCAAAAAGTAGGATGGCTTTGATTTAGCATTCCTCTTATCTTTATTACACTCTGATAAGCAAGCAAGATTGAAGGTGCGTGAGAAAGTTTAAATTATCGACCAAAGTTAATTATTAGCAATCATTTTCCCTGCTCATCCAGAAATGACTGTGTCAAATTGTTCACAATTTTTAAGTGAGCTTCTTCATACAGGAGTTTCAAGAGTTACCAAATCAGGAAGTAAACCAGGAAAGAGTGCTCTAGAGATTCCCAAAGAAGCACAATCTGCAGGTGTTCCTGCAAATGACAAAATTGAAGCCTGTTAAGGAACATATCCTAGAACAAAATCAGGAGTATTATGGACTATATCCTGGGAGCATACGGGTCTTGCAGATTTCTGCAATTGTGGATAATGAGGTGATAATGTTTATGATAGAAAAGGTGACCTATAGCATTAGTTGGAAAAGGAAATAAATAATGGCATCAAGCAATTATAAGGTGCAGTTAAGAATGAATTATGTAATTACATATACAGAAGTAATCTACCAAGATATTTTATCACAGAAAGTAGAACCTAAATAAACAATATAACATTAACAACATGTACTTCAAGTCACTGGATAAACACTGGACCATGCAGCACACGTGAGCCTCTCTTGAACCCCTAGGCCCCCTTACCCCTCTTGTTCATCTCCTAGTTCTTGTTCTTCTTTCTAAAAGGTTATTTATTTCCTATTAAGAAGGTAATTATAGTCCCATAGGAAGGCAAAGCTTTAAAGGGCAATAAAGCAATGGTAATGGTACGGTGCAAATACTAGTGTCATATACACATATACATAATCAACTGCCAAACATGGTAAAAGAACCCCAGGAAACCAAAAATTTAAGAATATTTTAGCAAGAAAAAATAACACCCTGCTGGATAATACAACAAACCTGAAACTGCATAGGCTGTTGCTCTTTCCATCTCAACCTTGGTTGCAGAAACAGGATGACGCCAAGTAATTCCATGACTAATAGCTGACTTTTCTCTACAAACAGATGCAAGGAAATGAAAATTGCCTCAACCAAGGTGTCTCAAAAAGTAAAACGAGCATATATTGTTTTACCACAACAAATGACAACTAACTTATGGAAAACAGAACATAAACAAATTTTCAAGAGAACAGAACATAAAAAAAATTTCAAGAAGATGGATGGATTGATGGAGAACACAAAAGAGTAACCCAAGCAGTTTAGCTTTGGCCTATGCATCATACCAAATTAGAGATAAGACTGAATAAAAAAGCTAAGGTACTACAGCCTACTGATATTGTTTACATCATTATAATATGACAAAACAGTGTTATAATGATAAGAGAGTGTGTTTCACAAAGCATTCACTGTAAAGAACTTCTCCTCTAAAGGAAACAAGAAAAAAGAAAAACAATTTAATTAGATATATCAGCAATAGAGTTGTCGTCATGTGACCTTGAGATTACGGGTTGAAGGCGTGAAAACGGCTTCTTGCAAAATGCAAGATAAGGCTGTATACTATTGACCCTGGTTGTCTGCCCCTTCCCCAGACCCTGCATACGTGGGGGCTTCATGCACCAGGGCCACCCTTTATATCGGCAATAGAGCACACCCCTACTAATCCCCTTCACTTTGGTGGCATAGGCACAACTTCCCTATTAAGTGAAGAAGATGGGTAGTTTGGGGTTTTACAAAGAAACATGCCACTCAATAAGCACATGGCACCATGTAAACACCTCCATATCTGCTCTACCCCAACAATGGCTCTTTCTAAGAAGATCTAGCAAATTGGAGAACCAATAAAGGGTGCCTAAGCTGTCATTCCAATGCTAAGTTTCTCACCTTGTTTCCAATGTCTAACAAGTATGGCAAGGCATTAACCAAAATCAGAGGTGTTAACTCATCTATGGTTGTCTGCACAAGTGATTAGCAGCTGCGCATAATTCCACAGAACACATTGACTGTCTCATAAGCACTTGCAGGTGTGGCTGCCAAGGGTTACTGATGAAGTAGCATCTTCACCATTTCACAAGCCCTTCGAAAACTACAAAAGAAAGACAGCAGAAGAAGTTTGAATAGTGTTTACTCACTGCTGTTCACATGAACGGTTTGTTAATATTAGCTTATTGTCCAACTCGTGTAGAAAAGTCATGTTTAGAAATTAGGTTCAAGTAGGAGTCTATTTCAGAAGCAATTTCCTATATGTGCCCAGAAAATGTCTTTCAAAATGAAATAAAATAAAATATGTCCCTAGAAAATAGGTAGAAGAAGTCCACAAAGGGCATATCTAATAAGACTTTTGATGGTTGATTGATTAAAAAGAAACAGTTTTCTTTTCTCCTCTCTTGCTATTCACGTTTTTGGGTTTTTCTCTACTAATTCTCACCTTTTGATTGAAGGGATATGCATAAAATAAAATATGTGTCTAGAAAATAGGTAGAAGAAGTCTTCAAAGAAAATTCTGCCAAATGGCCCAGATCATGCATAATTTGCATCCTGGGACATGCATGGCCCCCTTATGTGCCCTATACTTGAAACGAGAAATATTCATGTGCTTTTGCTTTCTACTCCACTAGTTACAAACAATTTGTAATTGTTGTTGGACATGCATATTGTAGTACTTTATCCTGCAAGAAGAACTTGCTCCACCAATCACACTATGAGATGTGAAATAATAAATACTGCACTACTACATGAATCCAGTACATTTGATCAATTATAAAATGAAAAAGTACATCATAGCTAGATGGAAAATGTTATGTGTTTGACATATTTCTATCCAAAATCTCATAAAACTAAGCATCAGATAAGAATTTAATCTTGAGTGCTAGAATCCATGTATGGGAATTTTCACAAGTTTGTCCGTGCAACCTTTTGGCCACTGGACACTAGCTTCCTCAATTTTTTACGCAAGCTTGCTCCATCATATAACCTCAATGTTAATCTCCAAATTTGACATAAAGTGAGCGTGCTCTCGCAGAAAGATTTCCATCTCAGAAGATTAAATGAGCAGCTACTGGATGAACTGGAAAGATACTCCTCCATGACAAATTAATTGAGTATTAAAAAGAAAGTGAGGTTCAAATCATTAACCTTCTGCTATTCATGATATGGGGACTTTCAGTATATAGAGACCTAGTGAGAAAGCAAGACAGGCAGAACATGTGTAGTAACAGAAACTATGTTAGTCAAGAAGGTCTGCAGAATTGAGTTTTCCACTGTAAATAAAAATAAAATAAAAAAAGAAAGGAGAAAAGGAAAGAACAAGGAGAGAGAGTCCCTGTAGATAATGCTCCTCAAGTTGGCACCTGTGTCAAGATCATCCCAAAGTAGAATTGTATCAAAATCTATTCCCAGAGAAGGTCATTAGGTCGACCGAGGGATATCTAATAATGCCCCGTAAAATAGATTGTTTTAAGTTTCGTTTAGGATTAAATAATATATGAAACGATTAAATGATCTGGCAATAGAGACAGTGTCAATCAAGAAATGTCCCCCGAAGTCTGTAGATGACATCAATTTCCATTCCCAAAAGAAATCAGTATCTCGGAAACATGAAAAGCATATGCTTCCAAATACAAAATCTCTGAATTCTTCCCTAGCAATTCCTAAACATTTTTACATTTTCTTAACCAATTTCTTCTTAAAATCCAAAAACTCTACGCAAACTCAAAATATCCGCCTAAATCGACCATTCTCACAGCAGTAACTGTACCAAAATCCATTTCCAAACTCAATCGGTAGGCTAAGATAAGAAAAACCTTCCGCTAATTCAACCATTTCTTCCTAAAAATTGAATCTTTTCCCTCTGTCGATCAACACAACGTCTATTTTCACGGAAATTTGAAAGGATCAAAAGCGAGAAAAACAAGTGAGATAAGGAGATGAAGAAATTGTAGCAACTTACGAATCTGGTGCGCAAACCAAAACTTGGTATCGATTGGTGGAAACCAGGACTTGAACCAGAGAGAGCAATCCAGCGCAGTGGATTCCATCATCGTTGGTTATCAAGATCGTGGGTCGAGAATCGACGCTCAATCCGCCCTCCATTGAATGCAGAAGAAGAAACGGGATAACTTGGAGGAAATTTGGCAGCGACAAGGCAGAGCAACAGAAATGCTGGAGCGTAGGAGGGAACTTTAAAAGCAGCAAATTGGTATCTGCGTCTCTGTACTGCCCTCCAATGACGACGAACAGAACATGTACCTCAATAGTACGCGAAATTATTGTGGTGGGTCCCACTTTTAACATGATGGACGATGGGCCTCGCCTTCGGCTGATCGAACCGTCTATTTGACTTTCGGAAAATGTTACTTTCAGGTGACAGATCAGATTTCAAATGGACGGGTCTGATTTCCTCAGTTTGAACCTTTCCATTTCGCAGCTAGAACGTTGAACTTTGTCACTAGAAATCCCACGACCAAACGAATGGGATTCTCCGATGTGGTTGATCTTGAATTTAGTACAGAATTTTCTACTAGTATTATAAAAATATTTATGATAATATTTAATAGTTGTGTTATCATGCCCTTGAATCACTTGTTCATACGGAGGCCTGCTAGATCATGCACTTGGCACACGTTCATAATGAATCAGGGCAATCACTAGCTAAGAGGGCCAACACAGACACCAAGGGCTCATTCATTTAGTCTTGGCCACGATCTTGGCTCGGTTATTATTCATTACTCGGTTAGAAAGGATAGAAAGGAGAGCTTTGGCGCAATAGCATTAGAGTTGTTGTTATATAAAAATAATCTCTTACAAAAATGCAAGATAAGTCTATGTATCATAAATTTGCAGTAAAATTGTTATTGCTTAGGTAGATCATTGTCACGACTCGCATTTAAGATTGGCCAAACTATTATATATTTTCAACATGCGACAAAGATGGCAAAATGATACTTAAATTAGTATAAATTTGACCACGCATGGGATGCATGGAACGGAGAAAGGAAGACCAATTCCACTTTAACCAGAGAACGCAATCCAGTGGCGTGGATTCCATCATCGTTGCCGATCAAGATCTTTGGTCGAGAACGCAAGCTTAATCCTCCGTCCATTTCCCCAAAGAAAGTTGAAGAGAAAAAGCACAGCGTTTGAAAGTCGTCTCTTCCGTTTACGAGATATCGTTAGAATATTTAACTCTCCGATTATGTTAATTAATCAACCGGGATTGCTACGGTAGGGTCGGACCACATGGTAACTTGCAGTGTAGCGCTCCAACATTTACATGAAAGGGCCCATCTTTGGTTGATCTGATCCGTTAATGTGATATCTTTAGCTTTGGATGCTTACCAGCGTAGAAATCATGCGGATCAAATGAATCTAACGTCTGCGAAATCTTGATCATGGGAAATAGATGGTCAATAACTTTGTATTGGCTTTGATGTAAAAGTGGGAATGCCACGCGGGAACTTATCATATTTAAGAATTTCTAGGCAAACGCATGAGCTACTTTGGTGGGCCACCATCATCAAGAAGGGCTAGCGTCCAAGGGTCACGACTGGATATTTGGTTGAAGGTGCTTGTCCATGCGGTGACTAGTACGAGGTGACTCACAGGTGACATGAGATTAATAAGATGGACCACATCTATTTCCAACATTTCTGAAGACTTGTTGCTTTAGGTACATGATGCAGTGTATCGTCACGTCACTTTACTATTTTACCAGAAGAAAGCAAGCATGCCATGAATGGGACACCGACTAATTGTAGCCAAAAGAACAAGAAAATTTGCAAAAGAAAAATGACCAGTAAAAATAAAGAAAGTAGGCAATTAAATTCACTAAAATGGAAATATGCACAACAAGGGTCAGTGGTACTTGGCATGAGATAATCTGACATTATATGAGATGACATGGACTACATTATTATTAGGAGTACTTGAGTAGAGCTGAGTTGAGATGAGATAGTATTTCTTTATCTTCCTATTAATGGTGTTTGAGATGAGTTGAAATAAAAATGATCTCACCTTAACTTACGACTAAGTTGAATTATTAGTCGTCTCATGTCTCAAGCTAGATCTCCTATAATCTCCTCTCACTCTCATTTCATCTCAGAAACCATGTAAAAGAGAGCGTATAAATAGTCTTACTGGTTTTATGAGAAGTAATAATTGGAGTAAGTGCATAAGAGCAAATAAATCACTTTATAGACAAAATGCAAGGTAAGGCTATATACCTGAGGCCCTTGTGGTCTTTCCCTTTTCCGGGACCTGGCAGGAGCTTCATGCATTGGGACTGCCCTTTTTAGACAAGAAATGTACAGAATGTGACTTGAAGTACACCTGATTGCAGGTTTGAATTGCCGCTTGCTATATTTAGGTAAAAGAAATAAATAACAAGTAACTTGATATAATCCTTTTTTGGAAATATCATAAGCAAGATTTATTATTATTATTGGGATGATGCAATTTGTATTCAACGAGATTGATTAATACAAAAAAGAAGGAACAAGGTGATCCAACAAGAGGAAGCATCGTGCCAAACGCTAAGAGATCCACAAATCCAAAAAATATAATCAACCACACAATTCTCGATCAGTAAGACTGTTACATAAAACTAAGTCAATCTTCCAAACGTTCCACCTGCAGCTTGACGATACTGGAAGTGGGAGAGCCTGGGAGAGGGCAGAAAAGGTTTCCTCTCTAGCATGAACCTCAGCATCATTGCTTGTTGTTCTTATGACACGTCTAAAATCAAACTTCTTGTCTTGACTCCACCTCTTTGATTATTTGGATTCTATACGCAAATCTCTACGGTGGCTTGACAGTGGTAAGAGGGGTTACTTGAAGAGGCAGCCATGTTTATGCCTTGGAAGACTGATTCTACTTCAGTTTCAGCAGCACCAGTGATTCCCAGAGGTCCATCCAACTCAAACACTCTTTCCTCAGCATGATTTTTTAGGACAACACCAAATCCAGAGGGTCCTGGGTTTCTGGTGCTTGACCCATCAAAATTTGTTTTGAAACACCCAGGAGGAGGGGGTAACCAGGTTGGTTTAGGAGCAGAATGCATTTGTTTCTCCTGCAGGATAGTTCTCTAAGAGGGGAGGCACTGGGAGAACGAATAATTAGAGCCAAGACCATGAGCCTTAGTCTAGTGAATGATTTGTGCTTTTAGGAAGAAACATATGGAATTAACTGAGGAACGCGAGGAAGAGAAGCATCATTTGTGTCATTTTTTCCACATTTGCCAGATGAATTTCTTGAGGTGGGAACCTCTTATTGATGACCAGATAATGAATAACTGCAAAAGCAAGACATTTCATGCCCAGCCAACATCAAGATTTGGAGGAAGAAAGACCAAAATTTGAATGCAAATGGACACAAGACCAGCATGTGAAAGGAGCCTTCAGTATGAGATCACAAAAGTAGCATCTGCCAGATAAATTCCATCCTCTGATTCGGAGATTTTGAGCAGAGAGCAACCTAAGAGTGAGCAACACTCCAAGAGAAAACCAGAACTCTTGGAGAAGCATGAAGGGAGAGAGAGGTTGAGCAAGAACAGAAAGCAGCTCATGGAAGGACTAAAGAAAACTGACCGGCTGGTGTTGTTGTCCAGACTCTCTCATCCATCTTGCAAGGGAAAGGTGAAGATTATGAAAGAATCTTGCAAAAGCCTTTTATCTGTAGCTATATATGTGCTGAAGATGGAATGGAAACGTGTAGCAAGTGATGCAAGAGAACACCAGTTATCCGTCCAGAATCATTTTTTCTGCCTACTAATTATGAGAGCTTTTGAGTGATTCTATTTCTTCTCATTGAAAGAAACCATAAATTTAGAGCACGGTGAGGACGTTTTGACTTTTGGATTGGATGGGAATCAAGACAGCTTATCATAGCCATATTTAGCATCAATTATCTCTCTCCAAATGCTATTAAGATGTTCTCCGTATCTTCAGCACCATTTACCTAACAGAGCTTTACTAGTGTTCAATCCGTCGGACACCTGATTCCTGTGTTTGCAGACATTCTTGCAGCTGAGCAGGTGTATTTTCTTTGCTTCAACAGTGTTGAAAACCCATGCTCGTTCATTCTTCGGGACTAAAGCATTTGATTTCATCTTTTAACACTCTATCAAGGGTCGTCCGGACTCCAGATGAAAGATTAACATTTTTATTCACCTACTTAAATCTATGATGCTATATTATTTTTAATTATGAGGTGCTGTTTTTGGTATCCCTAAGTTCAGAAATGTCTCTCTAATTTGCATGATGAATGTTGTTTCTTGCATTGGCTTGGAGGGAAATCTTTCATTTCTTTCAAGATTCACCCTACAATATGGGTCAAAAAGCCAAAATAAGTAATTCATTTTTAGCCTTTGCAAAAAGAAAACTGATTCCTAAACCTCTTTCATGCTTATACTGTAGAAGAAAAACTACAAAATCTGATCCAATTTATCGTAATCTATTAGTTAACATGTTGGATAACTGTATATGGAAGAAGAGAAATGAGGGAAGAATACACTAGAATTTTCTTCCTAAAACACTCAAAGATTACAAAGGAGAGGGGAAACCAACTCTCTCTGTACATCTATCATTCAGTGCTCTTGATCGCCAATAATTTATAACCTGGCTCTCATGGCAACTCTCATGTAACTTATAACCTGGCTCTCATGGCAACTCTCTCTCTCTCTCTCTCTCTCTCTCTCTCTCTCTCTCTCTCTCTCTCATATTATTGTCTTTCTTCTTTAAATTGTCATTTAATATTTTTTTGAGGCTTTCTTTTTCAATATTATACGCGGTCTTATCTTGCATTTTGTAGGAGGCTGTTTTCAAGACAATGACGAGCTTAACCCATTGACATTGGTTATTGCTTTGTTGAGGGTTTTGTTAGAAATTGCCATTGGTTTTGGTGATTTATAGCCTGCTGATAAAACAACCTATTTGATATGGCATCAAAGCCATGCTGTTTAGCTGTTGATGGTGTGAAAGTTTATCAATATAGATCTAGACTTAGAATTTTCACGTGGACTAACAAAGTGTACTTCTTCCTTAATTAAGAAAGCACTTGGCTTAGTAACACAGAAATTTTTATTTTTTTTTCACAACAAGAGCTACAAAGCAAACCACTACTCGCTCCTAAATTTAATCCTTGCTGAGAGGAAAGTGATGGCTCAAACCTAAGGCCAAGCGTGTTCAAGACAGATGCCTTAATTAGTTGTCTACAATAGACGTTTGTTGGATAGTAGATGGATTCATTAGGCAAATGACAATCTTTCTTCTTCTTTTTTCTATTTTGAACTATTATAATTGTGTCATATCATGTTATAAGAGGAACGCTAGACCTTCCTAAAAGCTCCCACAGTTGGCAGGGGCTTACCTCTAAATGATCAGCCCGTTCGTCTCAGTAACTCGCTATTTCTGAGCAATGGTCCAGAATGAAAGGATAAAACTACCTCTAACAAAAATGAGAAGAAACCACCATTGGATACAAAGAAAAAGGAAAAAAGAAGAGTAGAAGTGAAAATGTATATGAGTGGAGAGACAGTGAGAAATAGCAGCACTCGTATAAATTTCTCGTTTTATTCAGTAGAATGCATGTAGCATGCACGAGAAACAAGAGACACTATGTTGGACAATAACGACCGATGGACTCATCTTTTGCAGCAGCAGTTCCACAGGCTTGAACCACTGCCCGCAACGCAAACACCACGCGGAAATCCCTTGGCATTGCATGCTTCTATGCAAGAAGTCTCATCGAAGCAATAATCACCAATGCATACTAGGTCGCTATCTGGTTGCACTTGGTTGGCTACTACCTCTCTATCGGCATGCCCTTTCACCATGAAAGAAACCAAGTGTCAGAGAGAGAGAGAGAGAGAGAGACAGAGAGAGAGAGAGAGAGGGAGGGAGGGAGGGAGAGAGAGCTTACCAAAGACCCATGAAGTAGTGAGAAGCATGAGAAAGACAGCCAAGATAACTTGGTTAGAAAAACGAAGGCAGGCCATAATTTCAGTCGGGTGATGAACAACTTAGCGATGGTTTGAATGAGAAGGGGGTGAAAGCTGAAGGGCCTTTTATAGCTAAAATCTGGGTTCAGACGTGCTGGGAGTCTAGATTTCTTGTTTCTCCACAAGATTTGATTCTTCTGGTATTGCATAGAATTCCCAAGTTAGCTAGTCCAGCAATACACAATAGATTTATGAAATATCTTAGCATGGAAAACCCATCTCGGATTGTTCACAATGAAATGCTATCCGGTGTGGTGATTTACGGATTCTATGTATAGAATACTAGAATCATGCATCCGATCAAACATTTTTCTGATTTCTTTTACATGATGGGCTCCACCTTAAGTTACCTGCCTTGTTCACCTGGTTAATCCAGCTTTTGGATGTCAATCAATCCGATACGTGTGCGGACTGGATGGGTCCACAGGGATTATTAAACCTTTATGTATGTACGAACAATGGGTTTATACAAGGTATATTTGTATTCATGTACGGTATGGATGACATAGATCATGGATGGCGTATACAATTGTAATTAAAGGTTTATATATGTATGAATGTGCCTATATAAGGTATAATTGCAAGTTTAAGTATATAAACATAGGCCCTTGCACATTATAATTACAAGTATATATATATATATAGAAAGAGGTAATATGAGCAAAGAGTTGCAGGTAACATTTGATCGGCTGAGAAAAAGTTTCTATCTGTCATTTCTTCTAACTTTTTCTGCTTTCTACTTTTTTCGAGTCAATAAAATATCACATGCTCCTTGCACCTGCATTAAATAGCTGAAATTAACACACCTTATATATATATATATGATGTGTTAATTTTAGCTGTTTCATGCAAGTGGAAGGAACATGGGACATTAGATTGGTTGAAAAAAAGCAAAAAACAAAAAAGTGAGAGAAAATGACAGTTAGAGACTTTTTCTCAACCAATCACATGTCACCTTCACTTTATACATGCAACTCCTTTCTAAAATTACCGTTCCTCTCTCTCTCTCTCTCTCTCTCTCTCTCTCTCTCTCTCTCTCTCTATATATATATATATATATATATAAATAGATGGCCCATACATATATAATTATAGGTTATATATATAGAAGGTGCTTGCACTTATATAATTATAAGTTTATGTATGTACGAATGTGCCCACATAAGGCATAATTGCAACTTACTATATCCATGGATGACCAGCACAAGTATAATTGCAGGTTTATATATGTATGGATGTGCCCACGTGTATAATTATAAGTCTGGAGGAGTCCTCACAAGATATAATTACAGGTTTATATAAGGATGGTCCATACAAGATGCAATTACGAGTTTTTGAGGGTATAAATATGCCCACACAAGTATAGTTATAGTTTAATCATTTATGTAAGGATAAACCTTTACATATATACTTAGGTGCTTATGGATGTTTACGTAGGACTCACAAAATTATAACTTTATAACATAGATATACACTTATTTAAGGATAAGCCTTTATAGATATACTTACGAGTTTATATATGTTTAGGTAGGACTCAAATAAATATAATTATAACTTTATCTATGTATGGAAACCTAACTATAGGTTCATGTATGAATTGGATATATATATATATGGGCTGATACAAAACCAAGGGGCATTACTCCAAAGGTGAGGTTAAACTCAATGGACATAGACTAATGCTCATAGCTGAGCTAGAGTCACCAGGGTGCAATACAACTTATGCTTAGGTAAAATGGGCTTTATTTTAAGAAATGAGTTCACATGTAGGTTTAACTTACAAGGTACAGGTGTGCATTTTCACAGGGGATCTTATTAGTGAGTTTAGCTTATGTATAAGTGTTTCTTTTCTACAATCCATAAAGAATGGCAACTCCTAAAGGGAATTGATATTTCCACACTCTTTTTTTTGCATGTGTTTTGTGGTAAAAGTACAAGTGGGGTCAATCATCTTGGATTATCTAACCCCTTCATCCTTAGTCATCACTTTGTAGATGTAGATGGATCAGGACTTGAAAAGAACTTATTTTGAAAGATCTTACCCTTGAGGAGTCTTAAACTCGTGACATTCATGATTGAGACTCACTCTTGCACCATAATGACATGCTCATGCACCCTTGAGTACCATTGATTTTATAGTCATTTATTTCAAAATCAATGGTAAGATCATTGATATGAATGGCTCAACTTTTAAAAAAGGTGGGCATTATATATGAATATACAAGAAGATCTAAATAAGGGTGTGACATTAGTCCTAAGGGGCATAGAATATTGCTTCAATAAATCATGATTTTATGAATTAGATGATTCAAAGACATAAATAAATGATTAAAAAGGGTAGCCCCATTGCATGAAGCTCTTGCATATGCAATGTCGGAGGAAGGGTTGGACTACAAGAGTCAATAATATACAGCTTTACCTTGTATTTTTCAAGAATCTGTTTCCACACCTTGAACCCGTAACCTCAAGGTCACACGATGACAACTCTACTGTTGTGCCAAGACTCCCCTTCACATAAACAAATGATTCTAAGAACCCTCAAAAAAGGAAAACCTTTTAGTCCACGAGCTAGGTTTTGTTAGTACCCCAACTAGAAATTATATTGAAGAAATTTGGTATGCACTTTTATACAATCATCTGCTATAACATTTTTGAGCTCTTCTAGAAAAATAGAGTGGGTAAAATTACAAGCAGAGATCCACCTAAGAAGACGAGGGTGTTGTTGGCCCACTTTCTATCAATTTAAGCTTTTAGGTTGAATGATAACATGACATAAAGAACGATAATCTAATACGAAACATAATCAAAATTAAGCTTGTTTGAACTAACAGATGCATGGTTTTGTTTATTGAAAGACCCATCTCTACATTTCTTTTTCTTCTTCTTTGTTCCATTCTTGCTCTTGGTTTACTTCAGGACACACACACACTATGATTCTTTTAAGTTATCAGTATAGCCCAGCGGATCCCATATAATTCCACATCTTTCCTAGAATGCAATTAGAAGAGTATGTAAGTGATTTGCTTTATAATTCTTTGCTTGAAGCCTTCTACTGAAGAAAAGGGAGAAAAAAAATAAATGAAAAATTAGGTTGTTAAAGTATATTATAGTTGGATTTGGGACCATGTAAAATGATCCAATAAGATGCTATTATTAGAGAAGAATATATATATATATATATATATATATATATATATATATATAAACAAGTCAATATGGATATTTGTGTCTAAAGTAGAGGCAAACATTTCTATTTTCTTTTCCCTTCTTTTTGTAACTCTTAATTTATCTGAAACATATGATGCATTTGGCTACACCTATTCAAATGAGCGAAGGCCAACCGCTTCCAAGAGAACTTAAAAAGAGGCGGAGGCCAGCCTCCATTAATTTATCTCCAAGAACAGGAGCGGGAGAGCCGAAGAATACCGAAGAAATACTAAGTAAAAATGGCGGCAGAATCCGCTAGATTATCGGCCTCCTCTACCACCGCTGTCCGGAGCCTCCGCAGTTCTGGAAGGCCCATCCAACTCCCGTCTAATCGATTCCTCGGGCCTAAATGTTTCGGTCCGTCGTCCATGTCCGAATTGTTTGGTAACATTCGTCTGAAATCGAAATCCACGGTACCCATTAGGAAGCAACGGAAAGGACGGCTCTCTGTCGTCGCCATGGCTGCGGTCGACGGTAAGGAATTCTCCTTTCTCTCCTATTTCGAACCTTTTGGAACTAAAAGATTGAGGTTTTGTGTGAACAAATTATACCCAGAAGAGAATTATTAGTTTTTTGTAAGCTGTTGGTAGAAACTTGAAGCTCTTGATGGGAGGATTTACATAAAACTGGTAAATTGCATGGCGATAAATAAATGAATGAATTATTTCTGAATTCTATTGTTAGTCATGTGCAGTTCTTTGCAGCTGCTATTTTATCTTGAATTTTAATGAATTAATTTCAATTTTGCTTCTTGAGCTGAGTTCAGTCGTCTTCCACTGTAGTAATTAGGCTTCATATATGTTTGTTCAGACCGAACTCTTAACATGCTTGATAGGAACTATCTATATATGTCTATGTCAAAATGCGGAGTATCAACACTATCGATAGCCGCTCTTGACTGTGCTTACCAACTGGAGTAATACAACCTAGTTACTACTTCAGTTTGTGGGTCGGTTGTGACTAGAACCAATTATCCACTGGATAACTAAGTCAATAGTTGCACTAAAACCTTCTAAGCACAGCGTGTGAGGAGTCTCACTTGGGTGACCAGGATTTGAGGCTGTGCACGAGTTGCATCTTTTTACCATTCAAAAAATGAAAAATGAAAAATAAGTTAGTAGTTAATTCTAGTTGAGTCTGTACTAGTTGCACTTAAATATCCCACTACTTGGGAATAGCTAATTTAAAACCAAGGAAAATTTAATATTGTTTAGTTTGAATTTCTTAAAGACCATGTAGTATGCTACTCATGGTGGAATGTTTTGCCTTTGTGAGATGGGCCAGATTCAAATTGATTTAGTGTTGCTCATTTCGTTTTAATAGTTGTCACAAGTTATTTTGATATTGGAAATGGCAAGAAAAGTGTCCATCATGTCCTAGCCTTTAAACCTTAACTATATGCTAGAAAGCATATTCATGTGATACTATTTGAAGACTTTGGGTTCAGAGGATTCTCCAACATATTACCATATGCTATAGCTGGAAAGCTTTTTCTAGTAATACACATTTAACATCACTAAACATTAAACATAGAAGCCTGCACCCTCTGTTTGGATTACCTCACATGGCTATCTAAGAAGTCCCTGTGTCAATTTTCAAATAAACCAAATTGAGGTTCTCCCTTGGCCAAGTTCTCATCTGCATCAGAGTTTTTCCCTACCTGATTTGATGGAATATTTAGTTTGTTTGAATATTAACTACCCCATGTAGACTCCTCTTTGCCAACTTTTGGTCCAAGTCCAAGATTTTGGAAACTGCTCTGGAAATGAAGCAGATAAAGCAATAGCATTGAATTTTTATTTAGGTTTCATTATTCAATATGGGATTCCCAAAAGTAGTAATGGATGGCGCTTTTATATATAAGTGAAAAATACCAATCATCAGCCTAGTGATCATGGCAAATGTACAAAAAATGATGCTTCATATATATTCTTTGTAAACAATAACAGTCTTTGGGGCCTATCATACCACCATCTAGTTTAGCTGCTTCAACATTTTCTTTGAGACATCATGCATCTGAACTAGAATCAATGTCATTATAACAAATGTGCGGCCACAGGATTTTCGTCTTGCTAGTTGACATAAACCATGAATCTCTCAGTTGGAGGAAGTAGGAATGCTGAACTAAACCCAAGAAAATGAAAAAAATAAAATAAAAATAAAAGTTCATATGTTTGACTTAGTTTGTAGCTCTATTCTGGAAGTCTTTTACATGGTTCTCTTCCTTCTACATGAGTCGTGAAACTTTTATCAGGTCTTCTGCAATTTACAAATGTGTAATTGTAAGAAATGAGAAATAACTATAAAGTACCCGAAGTTTTAAGATTGTGTTAAGGAAAGACTCCTGACTGTGAATTTTTCATGGACAATGTAAATGTGAGTTTCGTACATTCATGCAGGACTGCAATAGTGGCCATTAGAATCTTAATTGCAAGTTATCCCATCGGAGAAGCCAATATCTATTAACTGAATGTCATTCCCCAATGTAACAGCCAAACTCATATATCCCCTTTCTAAATGTTAAATCGACCATTAAACATGTTGAATAAGTTAGACAGAGGCCATGATCATTGTCATATATTTCAATTGTATTCAAAGATTAAGCACTTAGCTATCTGAATCTATTTACTGGGTTAGTTGTCTTGCTTTAGCACTTTTGAAGTCCATTCATGTTTTTTTTTTTTTTTACAAATTCAATTGCATATTTGAACCACTGATATTTGCACAAGTGCTTGCAGTGGTAACTCTTACCGATATCATTGGCGTATTGTTTGTTGTTTTGCTGAACCTGCTAGTTATGCAACCAACTTATGAAAATGAAGTGATTCAAGTGGAGTGAAAAATTACAGAATCAACTGTTCACTAAGTTCTTATGTCTGATCCTTAACACATTCTCTAAGTTTCTTATACATGGGATTCTGCTCCATTTTTTATCAGAGAATAAGCGGCAAGTACCACTTAAGGACTATCGCAATATTGGAATTATGGCCCACATAGATGCTGGAAAGACAACTACAACTGAGCGGATTCTCTACTACACTGGAAGAAATTATAAGATTGGTGAGGTCCACGAGGGAACTGCTACAATGGACTGGATGGAACAGGAACAGGAAAGAGGCATTACTATAACATCTGCTGCCACAACTACCTTTTGGAATAATCATAGGATTAACATTATTGACACACCTGGCCACGTTGACTTTACACTTGAAGTTGAGCGAGCTCTCCGGGTACTGGATGGTGCCATATGCTTGTTTGATAGTGTGGCAGGTGTTGAACCACAGTCTGAAACTGTTTGGAGACAAGCTGATAAATATGGAGTTCCCAGAATATGTTTTGTGAATAAGATGGATCGCCTTGGTGCAAATTTTTTCAGGACAAGAGATATGATAGTCACAAACTTGGGAGCTAAACCTCTTGTAATTCAGCTACCCATTGGTGCAGAGGACAATTTTCAAGGTGTTGTTGATCTTGTGAAAATGAAATCTATTCTCTGGTCAGGAGAAGAATTAGGTGCCAGATTTGTCTATGATGAGATACCTGCGGATCTGCAGGACCTAGCTCAAGAATATAGAATGACAATGATAGAAACAGTAGTCGAGCTAGATGATAAAACCATGGAGAACTATCTGGAAGGAGTTGAACCTGATGAAGAGACCATGAAAAGATTAATTAGAAAGGGAACTATCTCAGGAAGCTTTGTACCAGTTCTATGTGGCTCAGCATTTAAAAACAAGGGTGTCCAGCCATTGCTTGATGCTGTTGTGGATTATCTCCCTTCGCCAATTGAGTTGCCACCAATGAAAGGATCTGACCCTGAGAACCCAGAAGTGATCATTGAAAGAGCAGCAAGCGACGATGAACCATTTGCTGGGCTAGCTTTCAAGATCATGAGTGATCCATTTGTAGGATCCCTTACATTTGTTAGAGTGTATGCAGGTAAATTAAATGCAGGTTCTTATGTATTGAATGCAAACAAAGGAAAGAAAGAGAGAATTGGTAGACTTCTGGAGATGCACGCTAATAGCAGAGAGGATGTTAAGGCGGCTTTAGCAGGTGATATAGTTGCTCTTGCTGGGCTGAAAGATACAATCACCGGTGAAACCCTATGTGCTCCTGAAAATCCAGTTGTACTTGAGCGGATGGACTTCCCTGATCCTGTTATCAAGGTTGCCATTGAACCCAAAACCAAAGCTGATGTCGATAAGATGTCTCTTGGATTGATCAAGCTTGCTCAAGAAGACCCATCTTTCCACTTCTCAAGAGATGAGGAGATCAACCAGACAGTTATTGAAGGCATGGGGGAGCTGCATCTCGAGATCATTGTTGATCGACTGAAGAGGGAGTTCAAGGTTAGCTATCCTTGACTGGTTTCTGTTTTCCCTTTTCGTTATTACTAATTTAGCTAGAGCTGGTTTTTCTGCCCTCTAGATGACCTTGCATTGACTACCTACTGCGAAGGACTTCTGCAGTGAATTTCTTAGACGCCCCTTCTAGAATCAGATGGAATAGCTTTTGATTTCACCCACTGCAATTTCAATTTGCTTGATCCACAGGTTGAAGCAGATGTAGGTGCACCACAAGTGAACTACCGTGAAAGTATTTCTAAAGTGTCTGAAGTGAAATACGTCCACAAGAAACAATCTGGAGGACAAGGTCAGTTTGCAGACATCACAGTGAGGTTTGAGCCCCTAGAGCCAGGGAGTGGATATGAATTCAAAAGTGAAATTAAGGGAGGTGCAGTTCCAAGAGAATATATCCCGGGAGTGATGAAAGGATTGGAAGAATGCATGAGTAATGGTGTACTTGCTGGCTATCCTGTCGTTGATGTCCGTGCTGTTTTGGTTGATGGTTCTTACCATGATGTCGATTCAAGTGTTTTGGCATTTCAGCTGGCAGCACGGGGTGCCTTCAGGGATGGTATGAGAAAAGCAGGCCCTAGAATGCTAGAACCAATTATGAAAGTTGAAGTGGTCACACCTGAAGAGCACTTGGGTGATGTGATCGGTGATCTTAACTCAAGGAGAGGACAGATTAACAGCTTTGGTGATAAACCTGGAGGCCTAAAGGTAAGTGAAATCCGCACTTTCATCCTTCTGATGTTACTATTCTTTCCCATCTTTATGATACTCATACCGGCATAAAAGGTCTGCTTAGAGAGATCAGATCCCATAGAAGGTTTAAGTCCCAAAGGCTCAACTGTGGAATGCAACACAATCAGCTGAAGTTGATCCGTTTTATGAAATACCCATTCCAGATGCATAGGAACATATATTCCAGAGGCATCTCTTCATCCTACTCTCAGTAGTACTTCTCTTAGACAAGCATTTCTCTAGCATCTTGGAACTTGTTATAGAAAATACTTGTTTCTTAATTGTAATGTCAAAGAGAATACTCATTTTCGGAGTGATGCAGGTGGTAGATGCGTTTGTACCACTGGCAGAAATGTTCCAGTACGTGAGCACACTCCGAGGAATGTCAAAAGGGCGTGCATCTTACGTTATGCAGCTCGCCAAATTTGATGTTGTTCCGCAACACATTCAAAACCAGCTTGCGTCAAAAGAAGAAGCAGTTGCTGCTTAATTTAGATTGAACTTCTAGCAGTGGTGATACAGGTAGGCTTGGAATGTTGATGTTTTGAAACTTCCTTTTTGCTTCTTGGACATTGAAAGTCCAGGCCTATTCCTGTGGTACATAATGCAAATGTAAGTAGAACTCCTTTTGAAAAGATTAGCAGCTGCCTTTATAGCCTTAACTCAAGTTTGAATCGTTAGGGAAAGTGCGGTAAGGAAAAACCCACAATCAGTTGGGATGGCGAAGCTAAAGTTCAATTGAAATTCGCATCAAAACCTTCCCATGGATAAGGTTCATTTATTGGGACTGGACCCATCTACCTTTGAGAACTGTCCTTTCAACAATAATAAGGGGTGTACTTATGGGCGGACTCTCGCCTAGTTTTGGGCGTTCAGGTTTCTTTTGCATTACGTTAAACTACTCGTAGCATGACACCAGCTATACGGAGCAAGAGGTTTCTTAAACGTGGCTTTAAGAGCTCTGCTGCCAAAATAAAGGTTGTGACATAATTGTTTAACTCTCACAAACCATTAATCTGCTAGATCAAACTATGATAAGCAATGCAATGACATTGTTTCTTATACTTGGGTTGTAACTTCTAAATGGTTGGCTAGATCTACATGGCTTACAAGCAGTCCTTGAAGATAATTTTGAGGTATGCCTGTCCTCCATGAAGCCTAACGATCAACGGTTTTGAGCATTGAACAAGATGGGAGTCTATTGTAGATTTGGCCCATTAGAAATACAGCAAGAACCCGGCTTGTTTATATGTTTGGCATTTTCATCTGATGCTTGAAGGGGAGCCTTGGTGCAACGGTAAAAGTTGTTGTCATGTGACCTTGAGGTCACAGGTTCAAAGTGTGGAATCAGCCTCTTGCTAAATGCAAGGTAAGGCTGCCTACTATAGGCCCTTGTGGTCCGCCCCTTTCCCAGACCCCGCATAGGCAAGAGCTTCGTGCACCGGGGCTGCCCGCTTGAGATAAGATGAAGACCATTTCATCACAAGTTGCTGTTAGTGGTGCATAAGATAAGGTGAGATCAAAATTGTCTCATCCCGCACTGTTCATGGTGCTTGTTAGTGGTGCATAAGATAAGGTGAGATCAAAATTGTCTCATCCCGCACTGTTCATGGTGCTTGAGATGAGATGAGAAATCCCAATCCCATCTCAGCTTACTGTTAGTGGTTTGTATATCACATCTTTATCTCATTCAACTCATTCTTAGTGTAAACAAAGCCATTTCTTCCAATCCCAAAATTAAGCCATGCCCCTGTAATTTGCTTAGGATTGAAATGAGCCATACCATGCCATCTCAATCATTTTCTCTAATTCATCTCAACCCATCTGCTCAAAGAAAAAGACCTTTACTGGCAGATATTTATCGCCTGTAATATTATATTATATTTTGCCTTTTTGGCCGAGTACTCCACCACATTAACCCCAAGTTAATTCGTTTCTGTAAAGTCCGCATTTGTTTACATTTTGGAGTTTTGACACCTTGCCACTAATACCATGTAAAGCATCCGTAGAATCCTCTGAGAACGACAGTATTATAAGCTAAATCAAAGGTCATCAACGGATGCAAACAAAAAATTTATGGTAAGATGATCAAGTACACCCGATCATGGCTTACAAGTTACAGCTGAATGGTTAAGAAATTATACATTCGAAGTATCATCAAACGCTTATAAATGTTAATATAGGGAGACTTTCACATGCCTAAAACTCATATTTAATAGCATGCAATCAGAGAGTTCAACAACTAAGGAATCAGTTCAGATGGTGCCTTCGGGAGTTTGTGATATCTAAAGATACCACAAAAATACAACCTTCCTTTCTGGAAGTATTCATTGGCCTCATTACTATACTGTTCAACTCTTGGTGGAAGGAGACTAGCAATGTCATAGCTTAGATGAAACTCTCAAACAGAGCTCCATGGCATTTTCTTAACATTATTTGCCTTCACATTGCTGGAATAAACATCTCATTTTCTCACATCTAGAGTATCAGTTAACCAGGAGGCTGATAATTCAGCAAAACTACAATTTCATTTATTTATCCCCAGTAGTTGCTAATCTCATAAGAAGAGCCTTGCTGCAACGGTAAAAGTTGTTATCGTGTGACCTTGAGGTCACAGATTCAAGGCGTGGAAACAGCCTCTTACAAAATGCAAGGTAAAGCTGTGTAATTCAGGTCTTGTGGTCTGCCCCTTTAGGCCCTACATGCACCGGGGCTGTCCTTTTTTTAGTTGCTAATCTCAGTCGCAATAGAACAATAGGCAGGAGAGCTTCCTCTAAGCTAATAGGAGGGAAACGGATTCACAAAAAGTCAAACTTAGCAAGACAGCACCTATCATAATCGAAAGGGAACTGCCTTACTAGACTAGATACATAACGGATCAAAGTGCTATTATTGGAGATATTACTTCTCTGTACTAACTTGCAGCAACCCTGCGAATGAGGACATCTAGGAAGTCCATATTCTAGGAAGGGGCAAGGTGAAGGGTTGTACAATAACAGAATTCTCAATTCCATTCAATGAAATATGCTCATCAAATTGAAAATTATGCCGAAACAAGCTTGTTTCCTTGGGGAATGTGGTGTGCAAGACAAATCTGTGTTTTTGCATGACTGTATTAACAGCTTGTTCAATTAATAAATTTGGGAGTCCAAACTCGTCGGGTCCGTACATGACACAAGATGTGTCTTTCTAGCAGCCTTCATGCCTTTATGTAGTTCATCCTTCTGGTTGATTTTTTGTAGTTCACTACTACATTTTAGCTGTACCAATATCTTTATAATTTTACATAACATAAAAGGAAAATGAAAACGTCTCAACATAAGGCATTAGAACACTGGATTAGCCGTTTACAGATGCTCTTCCCAGCATGTCACAGGTCATATAAAATGCAGTGTAACATCTTTACTCATCATATCAAGTAATGTTCTATTGTGGTATTTCTCATGAAAGCCTGAGTTCAACATTGGAGAAAAACTGTTCTATTGTAGTTTTCCCATAATTTTTTTTCTCTTTAGAATGAATTGTCAAAGTGGATTTGGATCCCAAAATTGAAGGTATGTTCTGAGGAATTTCCTAATTCAAATTGAGACTTGTTTTGATGGGTAACCTATGGGTGAAAAATGAAATTTCGTAGCCTTCTCTTAAGGAGATTCCAGCCAGAGAACGACCAACTGTTACCACCATGACTAATCTGAACGAGGAAAATAATCTAGATGTATATATTTAGCACCTTTGTTTCTGCAGAATATTGCAGAAATTAGCTGGCTATCTTTCCAATGAGATGATATGCTAAGGAGCAGAGCAGAGAAAAATTCAGTCACTGTCTGATCAACAAAACCTTTAAGTTAGAACCAATGTCATCGGAGCAATTGGTCAGCTGAGACACAAGAAATCACGGTTGAGTTTACAAGCCCCTCAAGAAGCTCTCATTGGCGGTGACATGTTTTGTATGAGCATAACTGTGGTGATAATCGCGAATAGTTGGATAGGAACACCTAAAAGAATCAAGTTGAAAAATGAACAGAACTACAGATGTTACATAAACCAATTAATGCAAATAGATCACGTGAAGAACAACTCACTGAGTAGAATACGGCCAGCCTCAACCACTTCAAGTTTTTTCAACATGTCACCATTCTGATCTTGGAGAGCCTAGTCAAGAATGAAGAGAGTTATGAAAAGAAACTTCAAGTAGAAAACATATGCTCCTTATGTCCATGAAAAATGACCAGCTTAAATGGTGACTGTAAATGAAGTGACAAGAACATGATCCAATGGGGATTTAGTAACCAAGTTCAAACTAGAAAGCAGCAATCAAAGTATTTCACTGCTACCCATCATGTAGCAACATCATAACAAATCCACATCCACATAGCTCTGATGCATGACCATCATTAGGTGCCAATCACAGCAAGATCAATTACATTCTTATGAAGCTCCTCGGCAATGGTCTCAAGAGAACTATTGCTACCACTACAAATAGAATAATCAAAACATGAATGCTACCACTGTAAAATTTCCAAAATATGAATTTCACAAAGCAAGTGACCAATCTTTTATTTGACAAACTCTTACTTGTCAGCAAAAAGATATATGACAGCAAACAGATAAAATTCCCATCTTTCTAGGACCACTCCAGTATTTCAGCTTGCACTTCGGTCATTTTTCATAAAATTTATGTTTCTTTCAGTCAGATTAGTCTAGAAACAGAAAATTTTCATTTTATCCATGCATTAGTAAATATGTTCTTACACTAACATACCAACACATTTCAGCAGTCTGGGCTGCAGTAAAGCTTTCTAGTTGATCTTCCTTCCAAGGACTGCGTTCCTGTGAACAGATTAACCCACAAGTATCTCCCAAGTAATTCAAAACAAGGCCATCTTCCAATGCAGTGAGAATACAGCCATAGAGAACAAATGATTGCCTAAGAGCATTCAATACAAGTTATAAGGAGAATGAGAAGGTGAAAGAAATTCCTCCACCAAGTCACAGAATAGCAATACTTGGAAACGGAGGCCTCAATGCTGCAACCAGTCTATAATGAGAATTTTGTAATTGTTGCCATCCAAGTGGAAGTTAACAATAACATCACCTAGGGAAAGAGGCCCCTTGCTCTGATAAAGAATCAGATTAAAAATAAATAAAACTTAACAACGAAAATACTTTTTCTCACAGCTCCTTAAGAAGAACTGACCAGAATAAATACCTATCCCAAGATCTCTCAAAGATAAAGGGCAGCCCCAGTGCACAAAGCTCCCATCTATGTGGGGTCTGGGGGAGGGGCAGGCCATAATGGCCTAAAGTAGGCAGCCTTACCTTGCATTTTTGCAAGAGGTTGATTCCACGCCTTGAACCCGTGACCTCAAGGTCACATGACGACAACTTTTACCGTTGCGCCAAGGCTCCCCTTCCCAAGATCTCTCAAAGATGCAGAAGCTTAATATTTATCTGAACAAGTTACCAAACTGTTTGTGTCGATGTGGTGACCCCATTGCTATGCCAAAGCAGTTGGGCACCCTTGACCCAACATTTCTCGTCACCTGAAAGGGTTGTGTAAACATGCACCACTTTCATGCTCTCATACCACATATCAATCCAGAACATAGTCTATTGCCATCCATTCTAAATAAGGATCTCAGCTGAACAAGTGGAATACCCTGTGCCAAGTCGACCGTATGCAAAACCCCTCTCCCTTATCTCAACTAACTTAAGATGTCTACCATTTAACCACAAGTTTCATAAGAATAGGGCCCCAAAACTGCAATGGCCCACTTATCAGCTACGATATCTCTTGCATTGCGACGGGTCTTACCAAATTTGTCAAAGCTGCACTTCTCTATATTTAAGTATTACTGCCACTTGCTGCTATCCATCCACAAACCCCTTCCATAGGCACATTCTTATGTTGAATCATTAAGCTGCATTTGCAGAACCCTAATCACATTTCTCAGAAACCAGTGTCTTATACAATAATTTTCCAAATAAAATGGGTCATATCTTTCCTATTCCGCCACACTAAAAGCCATACATATTAAAGGTGATAGTTCTTGTGATATCTGAGGAAGTTACTGTTTTGTACTGCCCCTCAAAGTCCAATATGCAGAAGTATCTTGAACTAGTGAAAAAAGCAATATTAGGGAGCAAGCATTTATATACACTGGCTTCACTGCTCAATTTAATTGACCTCCCATGTAAGAGTAGTGTGAAGATGTGTACTACACATCTCAGATAATTCTGCGTAATCCACACATTTCAAGGGAAATTATTGACAAATGACAAGAGAAGGCCAAGAGAGTGGAGCTTTCTGTTGCTTACTACTTGCCTATGTTTTGATGTTTCAGTCTTCCAGTTTTGGATGCCAAGAATTTTCTACCATATTAGTCTTTTTCTTAGTTCTCTTATATACTTTAATTATAGGAATAAAGGTAGTTTTCTTCATAGATTCGTATGAATCACTAAAATGCATCCATAATTTATGACAAATGAGTTATAATACTTAACGAGTCCACATCAGACTGCAAGAAATGCACAACTCTTCAATAATCCAAACATCCTCAGAGTCCTAAACTAAATCACAGAAGGGGATAAACATACAAAGATTGATGGAAGAACCTGGCTGAAGCCGAAGCCCCATCCTTACTAGGGCTTACGAGACTACTAGCTCGTAAATTGACTTACTAGGGTTTTGTTAAAGATAACATAACACACTTGCGGCACACTGATACATCTTACCTCGAAGGAGAGGCCACTTCTAGCAATGATTGCAACTGAAACAACAGTAGCTATAGAAGACACAACCATGTACAGTTTCAGCAAACTTGCACTACTGTGTCTTCGACCTACAACATAAGAAAACACTATTATCAGAAGAAGTTTAACAAAACCAAAAAAGAAGCACAATTTCAAGAAAAAATGAAACTAGCATGAACATAAACATTAGAATTGAATTCCAACCTAGCTCTCCAGCTATAAGAGCAACGAGACCCACAACGATTGACAAAACTACAACTCTGTCCAGACCCTTCTCTGCAGTTAAAAGTGCCAATAATCCTCCTAACAGTTGACTAACAACCTGAAATCAATGAATTCATGTCAAACCAGTATAAGAAATTGGAAATAGGAGGTTAAATAATGAGTAAAATAACAACTTCATCATTTATTCATATAAATCTCAGAATTTATGCTTCCCAGACTTTCAGCAAGAGAAAATGAGTTCGTTCAAGGCATCGATGACGGCTTACCTGCACAAGAATCAAGCCTCGAAGTCGAGATTTCTGTTTAGCAACTTTCGTATACCCTGAAAGAATATAAAACAGGGGAATTGATTTCAGAGGTAAGGGAACTGACTTCAATGCGTTCAAGAGAAGAGACAGAGTTGGGATCAATTGAAACAAACATGAGGGGCTGAGACTAACTAGGATCGACGAGCATGCGATAGGAGAAATCGGAACCATCGGTTCCCGAAGGCCGCCCAGATGAGGATTTTCGGTGCTGCATCTCTGCCTTCCCAAGTAACGACACCTAGAAATCGCTACTCTCTCTCCTTCTTCAATTTGAATCCAATCGCAGGGCTATATCCGTCGACGGTTCTACCCCTTTGCTTCTCGTATGGTGTCTGAAAGTATAATCAGTACATGACAAGAATAAGAAGCCATTGATTTAGGAAGGAAAAATGCAGCAGATGTTCCTGATTTGCCGTTCGCTTCTCGAATGACCAACCATTCCAAGACGTTACTTTGGACGCCCATGGGCAGATCAACAAACCTCCGGGGGCGACATGTACTTACCTGAATCCAATTTTGTGCCCAGATCTACACGGGTAGACTCCAAACTACAGCGAGTATCTTTGGATTGTCATAAATACGAGGAGGACCCAGATTCAAGTTACCAAAACTGTTCGTCCTCAACGCACCGTCCTCGATAATCCACGCTTCAAAATCTCAACCTTTGGATAACAATGTCTTTTCGAGTTGTAAAACGGGGGTGAACCCAGGAAAACAGAAGTTCAGCATCATCCATTGAATTATAACTTATGGGGTAATGTAGTCCGGTACCCACGAAGAGCCTTTCTAAAGATCAATAGTTCTGATCAACTGATTCTGGGCTCCACTCGTACTTGAAGATCATGGACGGGGCATCCATAAAAATAAAATAAAATAAAAAATAAAAAAATTATTTCGTAAACATGGAGATCTACAAGATCTGTTATCGATTTGTGTTACCATAAACGCCACTAAGCGAAGATCGACAAGACCAAACCTTTTGTTTCTGTGGAGCGCTCTTACGTACCTGTGATTTCTGATTGTTTGATCAAGCAAAATCTTCTTCCTTGGGGACTTGTCATAGGCAAGTACTCTCTACAGAGACTAGATTGATTCTCCTACTTACTTCTCTGGGTACATTCTAGCTGTTCTTCTTCTTTGGGTTATTGGGTAGACTACAGAGCAGATGTAGGCCCAACAAATCGGCAGCAATGGTTCAGTTAATACTGATAATGCTACTTGTTTCGGTAATGATATATTTGTGGAGATACTTTCTCAAGGGCGTATCAAAAGCGTGGCGTAATTTGATTTCTGAGATTGTAAAGACGCATGTTGCTCTTATCCAATCATGCTCGCTCACATTCTTTCGTTTTTCTTTTCTTTTTTTCAATGGTAACTGGCATTAAGTTGAGAGAATCTACACCCACGAACAAGCCTTAAAGAGGCATACAATAGTCGAAAACATGAAGGCTAAGCGTACTTGGGCAAGAGAAGTACTAGGATGGACGACCTCTTTGGAAGTACAGGCTTGCATTCTTAACAGGTGGAAACGGTGGGGAAGGTTCTAGTGCAGAGATGAGTCTCAGTTTCTGGCTATTTCAACCCTGTTTCAATATCATGGATTGCTGCGATGGGTTGATTCTTTACCTCAGGACAGACTAACAGATCGAGTAATCTACTACGTGTGCAACCCTGTTACAAAGCAATGGATTGCACTGACTATAGGCCTAAAAAGGCAAAGCTTATTGAAAATGCAAGATTGGCTTTTGATCCTCAAGTCTCCCCTAACTAGGATGTCGTCTCCCTATTGAAAGCAGCCTATTCATCAACCATACATACTCCATAGATCTTCTCCTCTGATTCCGGTGAGTGGGTTGAGTCTAATGTGCATGACTGTAACGTGACCCCAACTCCTATGCCTTACAAGCGCATTTTGCTGTTTATTTTAACATAGCTTTGCATATGCTGGCCTTATTTCATATCAGCCACAACATCGTGAACTAAAGGGCAGCCCGGTGAACAAAGCTTCTGCCCATGCAGGATTGGAGAAGGGACAAATTCCAAGGGTTGCATTTTTATTAGAGGCTATTTTTACGCTTTGAACCTGTGATCTTAAGATCATACAACTACAACTTTACCATTGCACTAATGCTCTTCACAACTTCATGAATTACGTCAATATTAATCTTCAAGAAGAGAGCTGCAAGATGATCAGTTTGCCCGGGTTAACAACATGAGTTGGTTATTTCTTACATCTGCCTTAGCTTCTCTATTAGGAACAATTTAGATGTTTTGGCGTGGAATCCAATTAATTGTATTGGAGTTTCCTGGCTCTGTATGAAATAACATACGTGTCATTGTATGACGCTAGGTCTTTGTAGTCTCTATGAAAAAGGCAGTCTTGGTGCATGAAGCTCCTGCTTATGCAGGAGGGTCTAGGAAAGGGGCAGACTACAAGGACCTATAGTAAATAGCCTTACCTTGCATTTTGCAAGATGCTGATTTCACGCCTTGAACCCCGTGACTTGAAGGTCACATGACAGCAACTTTTACCATTGCGCCAAGGCTCCCTTTCTCTTTGTAATCTGTATGAACAAGTGAAAATTTTGGACTGTTTAGATGCTCTGCAACTTGATCACCTGCCCCTCCTGGAGGTCGCAAGTATCCCTATAAGACAATTGGGGGATGCCCAATTAAGCAGCTGGTCTATGTATGATTGGACTGCCAAATTATTTACTTCTTAAAGTTGTACAGTGTTAAAGGTAAGACTTTGCACGACGGTAAAGTTGTCATTACGTGACTTTGAAGTCATGATTATAAAGTGTAAAAACAGTCACTTGTAAAAACATAGGATATGACTGTGTACTATTAACTCTTATGATCCGCCTCCTCTTACCTAGATCCCGCATATGTGTGTCTTCGTGCACCAAGCTGCCTTTAAAATTGTACGGTGTTATTATGGAGCTTTTATTTGGTGTCCACGAGTGAATTGCAAAGTCATGCAGGTACATGTGGGCACAGACTTCTGGGGACCGAACTGACCAGTTGTTGGGTTGCCAAAGTGGCTAAAAGTATTTGCGGTGTCCCCAAAACACTCTTTCGGAGGTCTCAACCATTGTCTTCTCACTTGTAAGATGGATGGTTCGATAATTTAATTTAATTTGATCATTTAAAAAAAAACCTTTTTTCAACCCTGCTCACCCAAATATGGACGGTACTGTTCATTTTTGCTGGACAGGTTTCTATTGTTGTGATTGGGCTGTGAGGGCTCCCAACCACATGGATAGTTTAATGTGCTCATCAGTGCCTGACTCGAAAATGTGAATCATCTAAGACACCATGGTGTGCTCTTTCTGTTTGAGCCGGAGTTTGAAACCAAACTTCTCTTTAGAAGGATAGATGAAGCAATTCAGGTGAAATTCAATCAACAATTTGAAGTGCTTTTCTTGTGTACAGGAGGATTTGTTTGAAAAATAATAAGCCTCTTTGACATCTCTTTATCTGTAAAGAATTCTTGAAGCGAAAATACAAAGAAAAAGGGCTGTAATGGATGGAATCCCTATGGCACTTCAGTAGTACCCCGTTCTATGGAAGCCTTACGATCCGAAACATTAGCGTCTTTCAACTAATGGCCAGCTAAACTAGTTTATGGGGATTGCGTCTATCAGTAACCAACTGCCATTAACAGCCAACGAAAAACATATGGCAGTCCACCACATTTAAGGACAAAACCCCAGTGGACAAAGACTTATATCTCTAGGCATAGCGTCAACAAAATGCCTTAAAGATGTACGGTTTCGATCAATTAGTTCTGGTGGAGATCTGTATCTACTTAGTGAGTTAGTTCTAATAACATGGGCCCGACCTCTTCCTTGGCCCGCGGCGCACCAGCACCGGTACCACTCTAGGAAAGACAAAGCCAGGCAGAAGCCGAGCTTCATTCGGCAGTCGTGGTTGTTCCACTTCCAAGCCTCCAAAACAGATAAGGAAAATCCATTTTCTCCTCGTTAAAATAGTCAATTCATTCAATAATCAAATCCACCGTCCCCATTTTAGAAGGTGCTGTGGTGGTCATTTGTGATATCTCCATCCCTTTTCCATTCCAATTTTATAATGAATCAGGACACATTAGTGAGCCATGACAAAATTCACCATTCAAGCATCTTGTTAAAAGATACCCACTTCTTCTTCTGAACTATTGATTTTGTTGGAGGAAGAAGAATTTGTCGCTGTTCTTGTGATTGTTTTAATCATGGCTTCTTCTACGTGTTTTCCTTCTACTCGATTGGGGAGAAGAAGTGGGTTTCCTATTGAATTTTTGGGAAGCTCTTTGGGTTCTCCAATGGTTTTGCAACATGGAAGGTTTCAGTTGAAGGTGCCGAGGTTGGAAGTTCGTTCTTCGCTGGATAATATGGTTTCGGATATGAGTGTCAAGGGTGAGTTATGAATTTCTTTTGGGTTTACTTTTTATGGTAGAATTTGAATCGGGTTTTCTGTTTGGAGTTTGATTTCATAGTATAGAGTGTTTCAGCCGGAGGTGGTTGTTTGGGATGATTCTCAATTCCGGTATTCTGGATTTCAGTGAGGTTTTTGGAGACAGATTTATGGGTGTCCTTGCTTGGGTTTGAGATGGAGAGCGGAAATGTAGTGAGCTTTGGGGAGACTGGAAAGAGCTTTCCTCATTTTGCTGCTGGAATGTTTTGAATTTTCTATTTTGATGAAATTGGGGGCTTCGATGCTGGTCAAAACACTTGTATTGTCTGGAAATTCTTTATTCATGTTTAGATGTAAAAACAGAACTCAATATTTTATAAAGCAATTGGATAATGGGTTGCTAGATGGATGAGTTGCTAGCGGTGGATTGGTAGTATTGACACCTATGAATGAGAAATGCAAGTAGCTGGTAAGTTTTTGTTGATTTATGGTGGTGGATCCAGAACCAGACAATATTGTTTTCTTGTCTAACAGTAATATGTTATATTCTAGGAAATTGCCTTACCCAAATTGTGGAAAAATAGGGTTCAAAAAAGGTCAGCTGGTAGTTGGAGAATTATATGTTCAGATTTGAGACACTAAATCCCCGTGATACAGAGGGAACTAAAGCTAGACCTTTCTACTTTATGTCCTTTACGTTGTATCTTTGTTAATTGCCTCTAATTGTTTGAATATAAAGTCCTCTTATTGAATCAGTCGCACTGTGGTATTATATTACCTTAAACTTTCAAACATGGTGATAATTTGCTCTATCTGAAGATTTGGTTTTTAAGTTAATCATCATTAATCTTGTTAGTAGGAAGCGAAACTAAACCAAGTTGATAGCAAGTCCCCTGACTGACATGGTTATAGCTTTGTTTACCTGGCAGCTCCAAAAGGGTTGTTTCCACCAGAACCAGAGCACTATAAAGGACCTAAGCTTAAAGTGGCTATTGTTGGAGCTGGACTTGCTGGCATGTCGACAGCAGTGGAACTTTTGGATCAAGGCCATGAGGTTCGATGTTGATTTGTCGTGGAATGGTTTTTCTTCTTTAATGCTATTCTTTCTCTGTATATGGTCTGCCTCGGTTGCTATTTGAGACTAATGAGGGCTGTCTCTCTCTGTCTTAATCTGAATTGTTATTGGGATATCTCTTTTTCTTCCAGAAATAACTCATTTCACTATCAGCTGAGTTTTACGTGAAATTTTGTACTTCAACATGGCTGCACTATTTGACTACTCTTAACTTCTGTTTCCTTTCATCTTACATAGTCAAGCCTAGAGCAAATGTGGTTGTCTTAATCATGTGGTTCTGTCTGTAGGTTGATATATATGAATCGCGGTCTTTCATTGGTGGAAAAGTGGGATCATTTCAGGATAAGCGTGGAAACCACATTGAAATGGGGCTGCATGTTTTTTTTGGTTGCTACAACAACCTCTTTCGTCTGATGAAAAAGGTCAAATTCACACTTAGTTGAACTGTGTACTTCGGATCGTATTTTCCATTTTATCTAATCTTCGTAATGGTAAAATGGGTATCTACTTATTTAAGACACACCTTCATCATGAAGCAGACTTTGATTTATGGAAAGCCAGGAGTAGCATTCCTCCTTGAAGAAGCTTTTAGAATGTGACTCTCTATGTATACACTGATTTTTGACAGTTCCAAGCTAGAATGAGTGTCCCTACAGGTTTCTACTGCCAAACAGCTGAATTTTCTTGTTATAATTGAATTTTGATTGGTTATCGGTTAACTAATAAAGTCTGCAATGTGAGACTGGTAGAAGAAACCTGGTGACTTTCATATTTGTTATCTGAATCTTAAGGAAGTCTCATCCTTAAAGTTGTCCTTTTTAATCAATTAAAAATCAATGGACAGATTAATTTCCAGGGCTGTCATGTTGTTTGTTCTCTGACTGTGTTTTTCTGCTTCTACCTAAATTCAGGTGGGTGCCAATGAAAATTTACTTGTGAAAGATCACACTCATACTTTTGTGAACAAAGGGGGCCAAATTGGTGGTATGTTTTATGGTTTTGTTCAACAAGTCAAGTATATCATCTTGGTATTTTCAAATCAGTTGAACTTTTCTATGGAATTTACAATTGTTTTCTGTAACTATGGATTATTTGACTTGCCACTAACCAAAATTGATTTTCCTTCTCAGAACTTGATTTCCGGTTTCCGGTGGGAGCACCATTGCATGGAATTAATGCATTTCTTTCTACAAATCAGCTTCAGGTATTAATTCTGGTACTTCACCCGAAATAGATAAGCAGGTGGGTGTATTGGTCCTCTATGCATACTTCTGAGAACTTTGATGATCAATTATTGCTGAAGTTGGCTACAAAGAGGCATTCAATTACATTTTAGTAAACAATACATGATAAAGTCAATCTGCAATTTTCAGAGTTCGAACATATGAATTTTCCAATGCTTCTAATGTTCCATGTTTTCCAAATCCCTGTGGCGCAGTGGTGCAACAAGGAATCTCGCTCCTGGGTGACCAGGGTTTGAGGCTGCACATGGGTGTGTGGGTCTAACTTTCTAAAAGAGGAAAAAAGAAAAGGAAAAAACATTCCTGTTGTTATGCAGCTGTCGCACATTATTTTTCTTCTTCAGTGATTTTCTCCAACTGATAAGGACACTGCTTATTGCAACGTAGATTGCTAGTGGTTGGGCCTCAGAGTGAAAAGGAACCTGAAGTGAAGTTGCTTTCTTTCATGTATAATTAGTTTTGTTTCTATATGATTATCTCATCGAATATTTACAGAAAGAAACAATGTTGTTGAGGAAGAGCAACTTCAAAAGTATATCAAAGAATTAATGGCATTTCACCATTACATTTTTTCATTGTGGATTTTCTTGGCTAGATAGTTCGTTTATGCATGGGAGGATCAGTATTTGATTTTGGTAGTAATAGTTTTACTTCTTATCTTTATATATCTAAGCCACATTTTAATTTTTTATCCCTTTGTCGTCCTCTATTTTTTTCATTTTCTCCCTCTTTGCACATCTGCAGATAATTCTTATCTAAGTTCCTGCAGCAACTATTTAGGTCTAGAATGTTGGTATATAAGCAATGCACTTTTTCTGGTTCTTCGTGTATATAATGCATTATTTTTTCATTTGGTCATCTGCAGACTTATGATAAAGCAAGGAATGCTGTTGCTCTTGCTCTAAGTCCAGTTGTACGGGCACTTGTCGATCCAGATGGTGCAATGAGGAACATAAGAAACTTAGATAGTGTAAGTATAGATCTCTGATTCCGACAATGAGTTTCATTGTTGTTCATATTGGAATCTAGATTCTTTGGGAACAAGAAGTGGTTATTTGCTTCTGCTGATCTTTGTTGGATGGTTGCTTTCAACATACAAACTCTGTTTTTGGCTAATAAAGAATCACAAAAGTACACAAAGGTGGTTCATTTAAGCTTTATAAATACATCAGGTTGTTATGTTTCCCCCTTCACTGGCATTGTGTCACTATGTTCTAATATTTTCATCAGAATATTCATATAACTATATGCTTTCAACAAAACTGGGAATGGTGAACTAGAAATTTTCCATCTTTTTTTTTTTCGACCATTGTTTTCTTCTTCACCATCATCCACCTCCTTTTTTCACCTTCCACGCTTCCACTAACAATAAGGAAATCTTATTGAGTCTTTATCTAGGGATACTCTAGCATGTGTGCCATCAACTACGGATGTTCTTCATCCTTATCTGCCACCATTTGTTAGCTTTGGAAACTACTTCTCAAAGGCTCGTAGATCCTTATTTCCTTAGCTGAAGAAACCTCATGTATGTTGACGTTTATGATGTATTGCTGAAGGTTTCTCTAGAAATATTTTTCACCCACAAATTAGAAGACGGACATATTATATGGTTTTTGCACATGCATTTCACAGTTATACATGTGGATCTCAAATGATTACTTATCCAAACCCATTCGTCTTCCAAGCCATTTCTCAGATGGGGATGAATTTTGTGCATGTGGCCTAGGATATTAGCAGTTGGATCACCAAAAGGTCCTTGTTGGAAACCAACAATCACCTTCTCCTGTTGCTGCAAATCCTTTTAGGAACCAGGAAGAGAAAGTTGTACGTGAAATTGCTTGAAAACCAGTGGAGAAATTGAGAAAAGCCAGGTAGTCTGTGACCAATATTCTAATATGCCAATGACATTTATACTGGGTATACAAGTCCCAGTAGTTGCAGAGGCCTAAAGGGGAGTGTGTCCAGAAGATGCCAACCTAGGGCATTTTTTATCTTTCTAAGAAGCCATTTGTCTTGCTTGGCTGGCATTACATAGGCTATATGCAAAAAATATACCCATTTGTGCTTTCTAACAGCTAGCTGTTTCAGTTGTAAGAATCCAATGATCATGATTTTACAACTCAAAGTAACATAAACTAAGATAGTCCTATGGGCTTCTTTTTTGTCGAATACTGTAGCCTATCTAAGACATGCTGAGCAAGATGGATCTCCCAAAAATCATTCCTAGGTCATATAAAATTGGGGCTGCCTTCTTTGAAAAACACAGGTATCCTTTTAGGTGACTGCAGCTACCAAGACAATGTATATACTGCAGGATTCTGAATGACAACTTGGAAATTGCAGTTTCAGAATTGAAAAAAAAGGACTTCTGTCACCTTAAATAGTCTTTTCGTGTCTATTCCTTGTTGGTTTTATTCTTCGTTGTTTTTTCTTTCTGGTAGTTACACATCATCCTTTTTATAGCCCTGTATTGGTAATAAAACTCTGCAAAGGTTTTCCTTACACCCTCAGTTTAAAGATAAAATCTATAACAGTTACTGATATTTTGTTGAAAATGGGTAATTTAGATCACTTCTATTTTTTTCCCTCCTTGGAACATAGTAACCTACATCTTTTATGTTGTAGGTTAGAAGTCCTCGTTTACATACATAATGTATGTGTCTGTGTATATATTTACTATTTTGCTTACTAGTATGTATGTATATAAGTTGGTAGGTACTGGGTTCATTGATATGTGTATTTACTGGTGTATTCGTTATGGTGATGGAATTTGCTGAAACTATCATTAACTCATGTTTCCAGATTAGCTTCTCTGATTGGTTCCTGTCAAAAGGTGGCACACGGATGAGTATCCAGAGATTGTGGGATCCTGTGGCATATGCCCTCGGATTTATCAACTGTGATAATATCAGTGCTCGTTGCATGCTCACTATATTCAGTTTGTTTGCCACTAAAACTGAGGCTTCCCTATTGCGCATGCTTAAGGGCTCTCCTGATGTCTACTTGAGTGGCCCTATTAGAAAGTATATCATGGACAAAGGGGGCAGGTAAGAACATGAAAATATGTAGATTTTGTAATGGTGCATTTCAATTTTTATTTTTAAATTTCTTTCTTTGCTTTCTCTTAAGCCTGTGATTTCCTTGTTATCTTGTCTGCTACCCTAGGTTTCACCTTAGGTGGGGGTGCAGAGAGATACTATATGATAAATCTGCGGATGGAGAGACATACATTACAGGCCTTGCCATTTCTAAGGTTGATAACTACAAACAGAATCTTTCTTCTTTTCATTATTTTTATTCTTATAGTGAAGAAGTAACGGGATGCCGTTTTTAACTCACTAACAAATTAAAGGCTTTGGGTCTTTAAGCATGCTTCAAATCATGGAACATATCAACTTCAGTTGAAAATCTTTATGTTACATGTCCGTCAACGAACTGTTCAGTCAGAAGGAATATGGAGGTCCTTGTTTGTTTCTACCTTATCATATGTGGAACTACTGAATAGATGATTGACATGTAATAGTTAGTTTAGGATCACTTATGTATGTATTGCCTTCTTACTAATGGAGGCTTGGGGCACTGGAGTTACTTGCATGATTACCTTCTTCATAGTTATTAAATGAAAAGCTTTGAAGTAATCACAAAAGTTACTGGAAGTGAAAGTGTAATTCTCAATTAGTCTATAATTTCAGCAGTTTGATAACAAGCCCCAGAAGGAATCAATTATTAGTGAGATGTTGACTGTTTATGTATGACTTTCAACTTCTCATGGATCTAGTCTTGTAAAGCTTGGTCCTTCTGGCACTGGAGCATTCCTAGAGACCATGATGCCTTGTTGAAGGTGGCGTTCTTGGGAAGCATTTGGCACAGGGATGCTACAGAAGCAGATGTTATAGCTCATTTCAATCAAGATTTGGTGTGACGTCAGGTGGATGTGCAGCAGAAGGATAGTTTTATTTGGAACTGGCCACCTACCTCCGTGAGGTGGTGGATTAGTTTGTGGTGTACAATCTCTTTCAGGCCGTTTGGCACTCAGCCAAAGTATCGCTTATTTATTTGTCTTTCTGGGTTTACATTTGGCTGTAGTTTGGGCTCTTTCATATGCTTCAGTAGAATAAGTAGCCTAAGGCATCTTTCTTCAGGACAGAAGCTAGATTTTTCTTTTTTTTTTTTGTCTCTCTCTGCTGGCAGTTTGAATGAAGCTAACTTTCACGTTCTGGCTCTTGATTGCAGTTTCAAGTTCTTAGAGTGGTTTCCTCAACTGTATCATAGGCAGAAGGCGATTTTCTCTACTCATGGACCTATTCATTGGTTGATGAAATAGTGTCACTTTTCCTTGGTTGCTTCATATTAAGTTTCAGATGACCGGTGCAAATTGTTCCAAGTATTGTTCCTTTTGCTATTTGGGTTATGTAAAAATCTGTTCAGTTCATATGGACTGAAATATGGCAACAATGATTCTGAGTTCTGCATCTCTTCGGCAAGGAGCTTTCCCTCACTGCTTAACCCTCCTTTGTTCTTGTTCAATTGAGCTCTGCAATTCCCAGGGAAGAAAACCAAATGAGGCAACCTTGTACATTGTCTGTCCAAGTTTTAATTAGTAGGAACTAGATGCTTGATATGTAACCTGTATTTGCTCTTGCATCAGCAAGTATGTTTCATTAGATTCTCTTTTCTTTTAACAAAATATTGCATCAAAATAAAATTCTAGGACTTTTCATCTCCGTTAAGCCCGAGCTAAGTGCTTTATATTGTTTCATTCATTGTTATGTTGGTAGTTTGTCTGTTTTTGTGCCTGATTTTAATCCCTGTTACCAAAAGCCTTTTCTTAAGTTCTCATACAATGTCATAGACTTTTGCCACTTTCTGCAGGAGTTCTTGCATTTTGCTGATTAAATCTATCTTTTCCTACTTATGTCAGGCTACAAATAAGAAAACTGTAAAAGCCGATGTGTACGTTGCAGGTCTGTTGAAAGATATCCATATTGTTTCTGACTGTAACTTTCTTTCATGAGCCTAACATTTGACACACAAATGATTGTGTTTGTTTGGCAGCATGTGATGTCCCTGGAATCAAAAGATTACTTCCATCACAGTGGCGGGAATGGAATTTTTTTAATAATATCTATGAGTTGGTTGGTGTGCCAGTTGTCACGGTTCAGCTTAGATATAATGGCTGGGTAACTGAGTTACAAGATCTGGAAAAATCAAGGTAATTCTCTTCCCATATAGTTTAAAGGTTTGACTACTATAATACTATTAGCATGGAATTTAGATAATTTGCTTTTGTTGTGTAGTTATTTTGCTTCTTATATTTTCTTATTTTGGAATGCTTGTTTGTGATCCTTCTCAAGGAAGTCTGAAAATGACATTCACGTTATACTTCCGTTTATGTTGTCTTGCAGACGGTTGAGGCAAGCTGTCGGGATGGACAACCTTCTTTACACTCCTGATGCTGATTTTTCCTGCTTCGCTGACCTTGCACTCACTTCTCCAGAAGATTATTATATTGAGGGGCAAGGATCCCTACTCCAGTAAGAAACATCTCTTTTCTTTCTGTATTTCTTTTCATGCTTTGGATATCTGCAAATAATTCCCTTCTTAATACCTTAGACTACTACATGGGACAAATTGGAAGCCTTCATTTTTCAAGTTTGGATTTATCAGGAAACCATTAGAAATATACTTCTGATGCAACTTTATCTTTATTATATATTACATACTTCTAGGAGTCCATTGATTAACGTTAGCAATATCTACAGCTATGTATGTGTTATTTATACATACGTACATACATACATACATACATACATACATACATACATACATACATACATACATACATACATACATACATATGTCTCTATGTTTCTTTTTATTGTTTCTCTTTCTTCACCTACACAAGTAGCTTTTACAGATATTTGTTTATACTTCCAATGATTGCAGACTTGTAAATTTGAGACCAAAATACTTTGCAGCATTGGCTATTCAGTCAAGGCACTTATTTTGCTTCCATTCTGACATAAAAATTTCATGTCTCAGATGTGTACTTACTCCTGGTGATCCTTACATGCCATTGACAAATGAGAAAATCATAAACAGAGTTCAAAAGCAGGTCAGTAGCCAAGAGAACCTCATTTTTCATGGCCTAAGTGCATCTTCGTGTTTACTTTTACTGATCATGGCAAAAATGCATATGAACGTTTGAATACTGGGGTTCTGATATTTAGGCTGCACATTTGTTATGTACAAGTGCTGACCGTCATTTTATGTGGCGTAGTGCAATTTGATGAGAAATTTGAGTCTGATCACGAAGGGTCTCCATCTTTATCTAGTTGGATCATTCTCATTGGATGTCTTGCAGGCTGAGTTATTGAAAGGATCAATTGGCTGGCCAGCTAACTGACTCCTGCGTTCCTAGAGAAAGATGAAATTCACACACATAGTAGTAGGATGCTCCATGTAGTTAATAGGAGGAGCTCTTTATCATGACTGCGATAGGCATTTTTCATTGACGGTAGTATGCTCTTTGTTGGAATTCTTTACTTAGTGATTGGCATGTGATGAATGATAAAACCCCAAATTACATACCTTCGGAAAAAGGGAACGAGGATAATCAAATATAAATTTGTAATGATTGATTCATGGTGTTTCCTTTCCCAGGTCTTGGTTTTATTCCCATCCTCTCAGGGTTTAGAAATTATCTGGTCTTCCGTAGTCAAAATTGGGCAATCTCTATATCGTGAGGGACCTGGCAAGGACCCTTTCCGACCCGATCAGAGGACACCTGTCAAGAATTTCTTCCTTGCAGGTTCCTATACAAAGCAGGTAACAAAGTGAGCTGATTTTTTAAGTTTCATGGTTTGATCATTTAACTGTTATCATCATCTGAATATTTATGTGGAATTGGTTGAGATACACTTAGCTGAATATCTTTTAGTCCATAAGTCTTATGAGGTAATCCTCTATACACAACATCCTTGAAGTATGCCACAGCGTTAGTGCTAAAATCTCATCATTGGGCACCACGTTTTTGTTTCAGTGCTTTCTCTTGCTTCCCATTCTGAAAAGACCTAAATGAGACTTGCACTTGTACAGGACTACATAGACAGTATGGAAGGTGCAACTTTATCAGGCAGGCAAGCTGCAGCCTATATATGTGATGCCGGAGAAGAGTTGGTGGCTCTTCGTAAGAAAATTGCTGCTAGCGAAGACCAACAACTTGATAAAAATGCTAACACAGCAGATGAGTTAAGCCTTGTATGATGCTCATTAATTTTGCTGGTCACCCAAATGGTGGGACTGGTGTAAATCCAAATGAGTTACAGTGTCATTCAGATATAGATATATTGATGCTGCTTTTTAACCCAGCCATGTATATTGACAATGTAATTTGTTCAGTTTCTATAAAATGAAAGGTTTGTTTAGTTTGGAGCAGATTTTGAAAGGTCTTGCTAAATCAAGTGGAAAACTAACAATCTGGGGGGACAACTTCCTTCGTATGTTAAAAAATCCTGCTGTAGCTTACAATTACCTATGACCATTGACAAGTTAAGATGAGTACCAAATAGAATGCCCACCAAAAATTAATTTCACTGGCATATGATGAGTACTTTAGAAGTAGGGCTTTGGTGCAATGGTAGAGTTGTCATTGTGTGACTTTGAGGTCATGGGTTCAAAGCGCAGAACACAGCCTCTTACAAAGGCAAGGTAAAGTTGCATATTATTGACTCTTGTGGTCTGCCCTTCTCCAAAACCTGCATAGGCAGGAGTTTCGTGCACCTAGGCTGTTCATTTTTATATGATAAAAACTTTGTACGGTAGTAATATACAATTAACAAATCTCATTCTAAACAGTTGATGTTACAATCAACTCTGCTACCGAGGAATGGTGGAATGAGAACGAAGGTGTTGCGGTGGATTTTTTGTCCAACTCTGACCTTGGCCTTAACGCCGACCGTCACTGAGTTAATTCGGCTTCTTACGTTATGTATGCACTGAAAATCATGCGCGGCCACATGCTCAGTTGTAGTGTTGAACTTATCTTTTTCTGAATCGAGAGTAGGATCGAAACTATATTATATTAACTATTAAAAGTGTGAAAATTTCGATTATGTAATTGTTGAATTAAAAAATAATACTATAGAAAAGGATAACATATTTCAAAAGAGTCCTAATAAGAGTAGATGTCACGGGCATATGATAACATAAATTATCATCCATGATGATTTTTTTATGTAGATCTAAGCCATTGCTCGAAATGGCTTACGTAGGCTATGCACCAAATGTCATGCCCCTTAGAAGTTATCGACCTTTTTTAGTTGATAAGTAAGATGATTGATTTTTTCAACTTAAAACAAATGATTCAAATCATCCAAATGCATTGATTCCTCATGTGTTACCTAGTTTTTATGTGCCGAAACATGATGAACAATTTAGATCTTTCAAAATCAGACTGGGCATAGTCTATGCCATCAACTCAAAAGAAGGAAAAAGAGGAATGCTAAACAACCACATTTCATGGGCCCCACCACTAAATAATCCAACTGGTTCATCTCATTCTTTCATATTTAGGTGCTTTCTAGATAAAAAATGCATGTAGTTGAAATGATCCCTAGCATATAATAAGAGTCATAAGAGTTATGCTTAACATGATGAGTTTAGAAACTTTACAAATAATGCACAGTTTTTTAGAAACTAGAATCATCCAAAGCATATGATTTTTTTACTTTAAAAAATTTAAAGTTTAAGCAATAAGACGAACAATTCAAATTATGCAAAGGTGAGCTCCAAAAAATGTGATTGCTTTAGTGCATAGTAGATACCAAAAGGTAAGCTCTAAGCTCCCAAAAGCATCAACAAATCAGCTTACTCCTTGGTCGAAATAGTTAAACCCACAAGTCTGCGGATTATTACTTGAGCATGTCTTTAGCTCTTGAATTGGTCATTTTGGAAGCGTGGACAACCTTGCAACTTCTGTTCTTCAGCATCTTGTCCGTGTTATGGAAATTGCGTACTAGTGGCATGATTCTAACTCTCTATTAGCCATAATGTCGGCTTTGTTTGCATCAACTTGTCCGCCTAGACCCGGAAATTACTGTCGTCTAGGCCTCTAATGACACTGCCAGTATCTGCTAATCCTGGAGTGCTGAAACTAAAACCGTCGTAGCTCAGCTTTAACGAACCTGGGGTGGAGCCTTTCACTCTAGGCATAGACCTATTAGACGGCTTCATAATAGTCATAATCTGCTGCATAGAGTAACTGAGAACTAATCGATCAATGAACGCCCAGCAGTCAACCTTGGACTTTGCAACTGATCTAAAGGAACTTTTGATTTCCTTCTCCAGTTTCAGCTTCCATTCTTAGATGCTGCAGAGAATGATCGCACAGTGCACACGCCCCATAGCATACAGCACCTACTTCTGGATGATGGGATTGACAAGAAGGTTGATTAGACCCATCCATCTAAATTTTCTGACTCTAGATATCTCTTAATCATCAATTTCACGAGATGAAATCCAAATTGTGCCTCTTACTCAGTTGAATATGGACCCTTCTTTAACATCCAAAAATACTTTTGATCACGTTGAGGATGGAAATACTGTTTGAAGAATGGTTCATATTCAACTGAGTAAGATGTACAATTTTTGGATGGCATCATCGTCCTATAACCTTGCTGTTTAGCATACTAGATATGTAGAGCCAGAGGATTCAGATAGATGGGGTTTAGCATACTAGATATGTAGAGCCAGAGAATTCAGATGGATGATGTCTGATCAACTTTTTGTAAGTCCCATCATTCAAAAGTGGGGAGCACTCCATCATATATGAGGAAAAGTGGGCCCATTGCTTCAATTGACCAAAATATCCAATCTACTTTAACCGTAGATCATAGTCATAGATAATCCAACGCATGAAAGTAATCTAACTTGGTCCACTATATAGACTTACGATCAAGCCACGTCATATTTTCCGTGGAGAAGTAGGCGCATCCACTATATACACCTCCCATGAAAGCGAAGGCACTCATGAGTCAATCGTGTTGTTCTGTGTCATCCAACTTCTCTCTCAGACATATCATCGCACATCTAAACTTCAACTTTGATCAATGGCGGAACCAGCCAAACCCCACCTGAAAATCATTGCCGGCGCCGATGATTTCGGGTGTTCTCTCAAGGACTCCCTTGTCGCCCACCTCAAATCCCTCAACATCGACGTCGAAGATGTTGGCACCGGCAAATACTACTCCGTCGGCCAAGAAATTGGCCGGAAAGTCAGTGCTCTCTCCAAAGCTCCCAACACAGAGATTCGCGGTCTCGTCGCCTGTGGTACTGGAGCAGGCGTCGGAATGTTCGCCAACAAATTCCCCGGCGTTTATGCTTCCGCCTGCGAATCTGTCGAAGAAGCTATCAATACACGATCTATCAACAACTCTAACGTTCTCGCAGTTGGTGGTATGAAAACATCCCCAGAAGAAGGTATCAAGATTTTGGAAGCATGGCTTGAAACACCCTTCAAATCTCCATGTCCTGCTTCGGATAACAAACCCTGGCCTGCAGAAATCGGCGAGTTTTTGGATAATTCAATCGATGAAATGGCAAAGATTCCCGAGAATCAGTTCGGATCATGCTCCATTTGCTGCTTGACGAAGAACAGGGAGTTCGTTCCAGTTGAGATTATGCCCGGTGGGGAGATGAAGATCGTGAGAGAGAGCCCCACTTCGGCGATTGTGAGGTTTAAGGCGGGGAGTGTGGAGCCAGCTCACCATCATACATTCGGGCATGATTTAGTTGTGATGAAGGGGAGTAAGAAGGTTTGGAATTTGACTAAGAAGGAGAGTTTTGAGTTGGGAGCTGGGGATTATTTGTTCACTCCTGCTGGAGATGTCCATAGAGTGAAGTATTTTGAGGATACTGAGTTTTTCATAAAGTGGGATGGGAATTGGGATATTTTCTTGGATGAGGATCTGAAAGCTGCAGCTGCAGCTACTGCCGCTGATGCTGACTAAGAGAATCGTGAGGTGGGTTTGTGTTGAATAATGTTGTTGTTGTTGGTTATTTTATGCTACTGGTGCTGTTTGTTGTGGTGTTTGTGAATATCCAGTTTAGCAATGCAGTAAGTTATAGCTTTAGTTGTCTAATAAGAGTTGAAGTTGTCTGAGGTTCCAAAGCTGCTTTGCTAGGGTTGTCGTTGTTTTCTGTTGAATGTTGTTGTTGCTGCCACCACAGTGGTGTTAATGACGTATTTCATTATCAACCCAACCTGAAGTTGTTTGATGTTCCAAAATTGCTTCAATGACCCATCCATGCTGTACTGGATTCACCTCTTCAGGTTTTCTTGTCTGAACGCTAAGCAATTCATAGAGAAATATAGAAACATGTACTGTTTACCCAGGTGAAAGCCAACTGAGTTGGTTACTGCAATCAGGAAGAGCAAGAGAAGGTAAAAAGATCTGAACCTTAGTTCTTTGATGTCTACATCACTCCCAATAAATCCCCTGCTTAGATAACCGGTCAGTAACCTCATTCAATGATAAATATTAGCAAAAGAAACATCCAAAGCCACTAATACAATCAAGAACTTCCAAAAGATTAGCAAAGCCATGGTAATAATTTGGCCATCTGAACTTTCAAAAGAAACAATGCACCCATCTGAAGCCTACTGCATTTTCCATCATCATGACCTGAACCTCAGCATCATTGAATCATGTTACTTGACTATGTGAGACAAGGGTTTGAGAGGAGAGAAATGAAGAAGACATGGAGTACAGTAAGAGAGATCAAAGCCATTGAAATTGTTTTATATTAAACCGGCAACAAAGTTATATTGCCAAGGAAGAAAAGGCCATTCACAAACAAAAACTCCTTAGTTTAGTTAGTGTGTGGGAGGGAGGGGTTTGATACTTATTGGAGAGAAGAAGGGAAGATTACTGATAGAATAGGAAAGTTTGGAGGGAAATAGGAAAAGACCACAGATGAGGGTACTTCTTATTTTTGTGTCATAAGAGGATGGACATCCATACCTTCCAAAAAAAGGAAAAGAAGAAACAGCATCTTTGGAAAATCAAGAGCCTTTTGCCTGCATTCATAGATGAGTTGTGGTTACTGTTTTCACCAATTGTTAGCAAATTGGGTTCAGTTCAGTCAAATATTTAGGCAAGTAGGCATGAGGTTACTATTCTGTCTGCTAGAAATTACTTCAGTAAGCATTAACGAGTGGAAAGAACGCTATGTGGCATTTAGCACTAGATTGTTGATGGTTGCTTATCAACATCGCCATGTGGTATTTATGCACCAAAGCCTTGTACTGCAGCAGTGCAACAAGGAGTCTCTCGCCTGGGTGGCCAGGGTTTGAGGCTGTGCATAGGGTGGAGGTGTCGGTCTAGCTTTTCAAAAATAAAAAATAAAGGAAGAAGAAGAAGAAAATATCTGTTTTACTGAATTGGGTGTCACTTATGTAAGGTTGGATTCACCATTTTGAACATTTAATCAGAAAAAAGTGCACATCACTAGTCAAAGGTTGTACTAATCATTGTAAACACATTTTGGAGTCCTCGGCTGACACTACATTGTTATGCTTGTATGCAACAAGCATGGCAAATAGAGAAATCTGTTACGAGGATGGAAAAAAAAGAAAAAAAAGAAAAAAGAAAAAACAAGAAACACACGGATTTACATGGTTCCTTTTGAATTGAGGTACATCCATGGGCTCAGACCAATTTCACTATCGCCACGACAGAAAATAGCTGTCACAAGATACAGAATATATCTCCACCTTATAGGACTCGAGGGTCGTGCAAATACATACATACATACATACATACATACATACATACATACATACATACATACATACATACATACATGTGTGTATCCTGACAAAAGATACAATTATCCCCTCACATTATAAAATAGAAAACCGTCTAACTTTTTTGGGGACTCAGCCTCCAAGTCCCCAGCAAGGGTGCGCTGCCCCCTGCACCCCAGGCAAACAGACTATGTAGCTTGACTCACACTAGGGGTTCCACCCTTAAATCCTCGGTTCATGGCACAACATAATTCAATACGGACACAATAGAATTAAGACAATCAAACTCCACCCTTGCAAATAAAATTCATGTTATATAATAAACTGAAAACTATATGGTAATTGAGGTATCACCATACAGATGGTATTTTCTTTAAGCCACTGCTTGCTTCATTCAAATTGAGAATAGTAGAAAATTATAATAGATGCATGAACATGGCATTTCATTCCTCGAAATAGAACAAAATACATCGTATTACTAGATTTTTAACTGGGAGATTCAAACCTCTGGTAAAATTAACAAGGCAGAATCAAGAAAATTAATCCTAACCAACCACCCTTATGTTGTCAATGCACATTGCACGCCTTGTGGCTAACCCTTGTGCCCAAGGAGTTTGGGTATGGCGTGAAAGGTAGGTCCTGAAAGCTTTCATCCCGGAGCAATATCTCTGTTATTTAGTAATATCAAATGAAACCCGCGAAGCGGTGATATTTCCTGACTAGCAAGTGGAGGATCATTCCAAGCTCTAATCCAGTCTCTGATGGCATAGCTGATATTTCATTCTAGGTTGCATTAGCAAGTACCCAAAATTGGGGAGAGGAATGTGGGAAAGTGGGGTCCTCTCACCTGTGCTCACTTCTGTTTTAGAAGTCAGATTGGATTTCAAATTAATGCTCAAGAGAAGTGTTCCAAACCTCTGAAAGGGAGGCAGATTTAGAGCTACGCCCTTCCCACGTCCCTCTAGGCGGGGCAGATCTCCTTGACCAACCTTCTGGAAAGATGATTGGAATATAGCTTACAGCATCTTGTAAAGTAGACAACCTCCAGATCAGGATGAAAACCCAAGAGATGGATATGGGACTTATATTCGCAAATGGAGGAAATGTCAATGGATTGAGAAAGTTTCTCTTGGAAGGCTCTGATACTGTTGCTGTACTTAAAGGCCCATCCATTACTGTCAGCTTGGGCATCCATACTTTGACTTGCAATTATAATGGCTGGTTTAATACAAAAACCATCTCTGCTCCTCCTAACAATTCACGCTTTTCCTTGTTCCCATGCAAAAACGTGTATCTTTTAGGATCGATTCTCATAATAATAATAATAATAATAATAATAATGAAATATGTTAAAATCTTTTGCAATTAATTGTCTGGCAAGTCTCTTTTTTCGAGACTAACACTCACTACCTGATGTGGATCAGCTTGCAAGTGTAAGCTCCCATTTACAAGATACGTGTTTCTCTAAAGTAAGAAATATTGTTATATTGCAACTTAGACCACAACCACTTGTAAGATCTACTAGTGTCTGTGTCTGTATATATATATAGAGAGAGAGAGACCATAGCCTCTTGCAATGCAAGGTCAGACTGCATACTATAGAAGACCTTTCTGGTCCTCCCCTTTCCCGGACCTTGCATATGTGGGAGTTTTGTGCATCAGGTATGTATGTATGTATGTATCTATGTATGATGAGGCCATGCAATATGTCAATTACTTTGTGGTCTGGTGAGTGATGAGGATTGAAAGCTAGTGCAGGACCGAATGATCTCCTCTGAGGTTTTGGCTGAATATCCATTCCTTGGTAACAAGATTGTGTACATAATAGATCTCTTCATCACTCTTTAGAGCAGCAAAGAAGCAATCCTTTGCAACAATGAACTATATCTTTTAGGTATGGTATATAGTATACAAGAATTAACAATTCACTTAGGCAAGAACTAGGGTAAACTAGGCTAACAGTTTCACGTCCTCAAAATTGTTTCGGTAAGCATGAGCATGTGGTATGGCTGATAAGTGATTTCCTCCTTCGTGTTACATTGTTGTTGAATGCTTTTCATTCCTTGAACTGCTCGTGGATTCAAACCCAGAGCCTCCTGATTGCGAGACAGGACCCTTAGCCAACTAGGTTCGGTGCTAGTTGTTAATCATTAATCAACATCCATTTTAGCAGAAATATCTGTTACTTTAGGGAAGGGGTTGGAAGGGAAGAGGGCGAAGAAAGAGAAAAATGTAGGAAACTAGATCACGTCATACTATTGTTTCCACCATTTCAATTTTTTGTTTTGAATGGTAAGAAATTCCTACGCAAATACAGAAGGCTGTGAAATGTATACCCAAGTGAAAGCCAAAACTAAGGTGGCACTCAGAAGCAGCAAGAAAAGGACAACTACTGAAGCTAAGGTATAATGTCTGCATTACATCCTATGACGCCTCCTTGCTTAGATAACCAATCAGCAATCTCATTAAACAATAAACATGAATGAAAACACATCCAAGCCGCTAATGCCATGAAGCACTCAAAGAGAAAAAAAAACTGCAAGCACATGGCGGAATATCACCCATCTGAATTCTCCAAACCGAGAAAGAAAAAATGCAAGAAGGAAAAAAAAAAAAAAACCCACTTGAAGCCTACTGCAGTTTTCACTGAATAGCCTGAAACAGCATTGTCAGAGTCATTGATCTCCGAGTCGGTTTTATTGAGTTGGTTATCTGTTACTTGATGAAGTCAGGCGAGGTGTTAGCAAAGAAGAAATGAAGTAAAATAAAAGAGGTTAAAGAAATTGATATTCTTCTTGTTTGGACCTACAATCAATTCATCTCTCTATCCACCTAGAAGGAAAAGGTGTATGCACAATCAACAGAGCCTCGGCAGGTTCCTGGAAAGGAAGAATATAGTCTCTAGGTACACTAGGGGCGGTATGGTGCTTCCACAACACTAATCAATGCGTGACTTCAGTCCTGTCTATTGCTTACACAACACCAATCAATGTATCATTAGCGTCACGCAGTTTCAACCAGAGGCTGATTCTCCATTCTTGAACACTTGCTTAAAAAGAAAAAAAGAAAAGAAAAAAAAGAAAATTACTGAACACCAATCATTTGAAAACTTTTTGAACTTGGTTGCTGACTAGTCATGGAATCCTCAACGAGCATCATATTGTTATGCTTGTATGCACACCTCATGGCAGAGAGACACATTCAATGCATAGGGCAGTCCTAGTGCACAAAGCTCCTGCATATACAAGGTCTGAGGAAGGGGCAGACCACAAGGGTCAATAGTATGCATTCTTACCTTGCATTTTGTAAGAGGCTATTTCTACGCCTTGAACCCATGACCTCAAGGTCACATGATGACAACTCTACCATTGCACCAGGACTCCTTTTCAATGCATAATAAAATGCAAATTATATGGGAATTGAGGCCATCCAAAGTGTAAGCGTTTGTCGTCAAGTTACAGGCCATCCAATTGGTGTTTTCTTTAAATTGCCATGACATTTGGTTCAAGGCATGGAAACGGCATCTTAAAAAATACAAGGTAAAACCCATGACCTCAAAGTCACACGATGACAAGTCTACCCTTGGGCCAAGGCTCCCTTTCACGGACCTTAAAGTGCACTACCAATATGGGGCCTTGAGAAACTTTCTCAATCCATTCACCATCTGTCCCTTTGCCAATTCCCTTATAATTTTCAGTTTCTTACGCATTGACTTTGAAGCTCCTGCTTATGCTGGCTCTGCGACAGAAATTCAATGCGTAAGAAACTGAAAATTATAAGGGAATTGAGGCTATCAAAAGGGGGTTGTCGTCAAGTTGCTGCTTCCTATTCAAATTTTGCATAGTAGAATATTAGGAAAGCTGCATAGACATGCAATTTCATTCATAGACCAATCACTAGATCTTGCATTCGATATTCAAATCGTGATAAAAACAAGGCAGAATTAAGAAAAGAGTCCCGACTAACCGCCACTATGCTGTCCATGTGCATTGGAAGGCCTTGTGTCTGAGGAGTTCAGGCATGGCCTGGAAGGGGAGGTTTTGAGATATTTCCTCCCAAAGGAGAAAATACCACTGCATATCTCTTCAAACTATGAGCTCGGAAGATGATAGGAATATAGTTATTGTCTCTTTCCATGTAAACCACCTCTAGATCAGTATGAAAACGCAAGAGAAAAATATTATATCCGTACTGGCAAAAGGAGAGAGTCAATGGATTGAGAAAGTTTCTCTTCTAGTGCTATTATACTGATATTTTACTTTAAGGACCACTCATTACTGTGTTAGTCCTCAAGTAACCCTACTTTTGAGTAGACAACTATTCCGGCCCGCAAAATAGAAAGACCCTCTGTGCTCCCTTAACAATGACAAAGACTAGCTATTGGAATGAGTTCCGTAATTGACTCCATAACCTCTCCCTCTAGGCCTCATTGCCAAATGATTTGACTCATTCATCTTCTTCTGCCTCACCAACTTACACCAGCTAGTTGCAAAATTTATATCCATTTGATGATTCTAGCATTTAGTTTTCCTAATTGAAAAGCATTTTAATCATGAATATTGAATTTTAATTGAGGAGACTAGAGAAAATCAATAGCTAGAAGCAATCAATCAGCATAAGTTTTATCACGTTGCCTATCTAGGGGAGGGTAAAACAATTTATGTTCTTGCTTGTTCGTGTGCAAATTTATCATCTGGCCATTTTTGGGATCTTGCTCATGGACCCAAGTGCAAACCTATTTTACCTTGTGTTGGAAATTAATACGATAAATGGGTGTCTCAAGATTCTAACTCATAATAAGGCTTACCATTGTTGGGTTATCATTCAACCTAAAAGCTTAATTTGATAGGAAGTGGCCAACAATATCTATATCTTTAACACCTATTCACACTTGACCCATATATACAGTAACAATTTATGCTCTACCCACTTGCCAGCTGTGGAGGAAAATGTATGTTGGATATTTCAATATTAATTAAATATATTTGATTTTGAAATTTATTTTAGGATTTTTCACATAAAAAACCCTCATATTTTTCAACTTTTAGTGATCATACCAAAAAGTTTTCAATTGATTTTAAAAACCCATGAATTTAACTGCCCTCAATAATCAAACCCAAATTTAGGCGTTGTTAGATATTGTTAATGGAAAATGATGCTAAGGGAAAACTATGCAATATAGCTAGGGCCACTATTTGGATGATCTAATTTATTCATCATGTTAAACTTATCTTAAATTGATCATTTGCCAAAATTTATGGCCGTTGGATGATTTTAGCTATGGAATTTTTTATTCTTAAGTGTTAAATTCTTTTAATCAAAGATCTAGTATCCAGAACCCTCTAATGGCCATAACTTTTGGTATAGAGCCAAAATAGGGTAGGCCAAATAAGATGAATAGTTTGGATCACCCAAATATGAGATTTATCTTGGTATGTCTAATGCAACATCATTTTTGTCAGAGAATGACATTGGATTAGATGCATCCAAATTTTAGGTGATCTAAACCATTCATCTTATTTGGCCTATGCCATTTTGGATGTATATCAAAATTCATGCACATTAGAGGCTTCTAGATACTAGATCTTTGATTAAAAAAAATTATTCAAAAACAAAAAGCGGCATAGCTAAAATAGTGCGGCGATCATAAATTTTGGTTGATAACCAATCTAAGGCATTTCAAATATGATGAATGAGTCCACTCATCGACGATATGGCCTTATGTACTTTTTACATTGCTTTCCTTTCTCCTTAATGTCACTTTCTATTAACAGTACTTAAAATTCTAGGTTTTCTAAAATCAATTGAAAATTTTGGGTATAATTGCTATAAGTGAAAATTTATATGGTCACTACTAAAATTGAGGCTTTAAAGATGGAAAAAACAAGACAGTTTTTAGTAAACCATCTTCGTATAAATGATCTAAGACGGTTCATAAAATTATCTTCAAAAATCATGCTTAAGAAGACGGTTATACTTTAATCTTCTTCTTTAGTTTCATAGGAAGAACTTTTTTTCCCAAGAAAAATTTTAGAAGAGAGTTTTGAAAAATTGACTTTAAAAGTCTAGTTATTAAAGATGGTTTGACGAAACTATTTTTAAAAGTCTTATTTTTAAATATGGTACTTGATATTACACATCAATTAGTAATGATATATAAAAATATTTCTTTTATGCAGCTTCCTATATGATATGATACAACAAAAAGAGATTGAGGATGTAATTTACAAATTCCTTGGTCCTTGTGTCATTTGTAGAGCATTGGAGCAATGACCAATGAAGAGGTGAGTTAAAGATATTCTACCAAGGTTGTGTCCAAAATTTTTGTATCCCACTTGATTATTAATGAAATTTTAGAAATTCATCTTAAGGATCCAAAACCTAATTTGTGGGAACAAGGTTATCTATTAGCGAGACCTCTATAGATAGATTAAGCACAAAGAAAAGAATTTAGTGACTGTAAGCACACAAAAATCCAATGGTTAGGATTGAAGTTACGTAGGATAATATATTTTTATTTGACAAGGGCACCCCTTAATTATATGGAGATGGAGTGCAAAATAAATGAGACCCACTCAACCACTATAAAGAGATGTCTGATCCTAAAATGTCAAGTTCAATGTATTTTTGCTTCTATAGATGATTGGGCATAGGATGGAAAGGTAGGAGATATTTAGTAAAGAGATATGAAAGAAAATAAGTAAAGATAAGGGAGAATCTAAGATATAATGTAAGAGTATGACTTAGAAACAATAAAAGAAATGGGAAAAAAAAAAAAAAAACTCATTTAAGAAACTGACCACAAGACATACCATAAAACAGATGTCTTGTGCGTGAAACACAAAAGAGAATTGCATGGAAAAGAATGAGAAAAAAAGAAGGAGAGAGAGAGAGAGAGAGAGAGAGAGAGAGAGAGAGAGAGAGAGAGAGAGAGAGAGAGAGAGAGAGAGAGAGAGAGAGAGAGAGAGAGAGAGAGAGAGAGAGAGGGGTGAATCATAGCCATATAATCCTTCAAAGTAGAAAAAACTAAGGCTGAGATAGAGATCAAGTAAGAATGCAAAGAAAAGTTAGTGGGGAGATTGTGTTTTGTCCGTCAAAAGGTAGTGGGATCTAGACCACTAAGTTTTCAAGGGAATTTCAAAGTTTAGCATAGAGTTTGAATCAATTTTCTATAGATCTAAGGCTAAGATTGTAAGGAGATGTGATATATGGCTAAGATTGCTTATGTTGTAATTGATTAAGGTATGATATAAATAAATAAGATAGATTAAAACAAGAGAATTAAGATACGAATTTGATGTAAAAGATGAAAATTTTAAGATCATCAAGGAAGGAGAGTACCATCTAAGGGAGGACAATGTCCTACCCTTGATGATCATCCAAGGGTGGTTACACTTCTATCCATGCGTAACCATCTTTTGAAGCTTGCACAGATGTTAGATGCATCCACTCTTAGATTATAGAAACCTGAAATATCATAGAAAGATGATGAGGAAAGAAGGAATAGGAAGAGCTATCAGGGGAGGTATCCATTCAAGGGTGGAAATGCATCTACCCTTAGACCGTTCATCCAAGGGCTGAGATCACTCCATTCACATGCACATTCTTAGGATACACATGTGGCTGATAGATGAGTCTCACCTAGGATGATTAATGGATACAAAGTCCAAGATTTTAAGCCTTAAGGATTAATAAGTATGGAAGCTATGAATACATCTAAACCAATCTAACAATTTATGGGCATAATATGTATAGATGAAGGGGGGAATGTGAGGATGAAAAGATAGATGATGTAAACTTATAAGATTTTTTTTGTAAAATGCATATATTTAGAAAGTGTTTTATTTCTATCTTTATATACTTAATAAATGATGCATAATTTGAGAAATTTGTTATATATAAAAGCATGATGAATGAGCAAATATGATACCTGCTACTTATGAATTTAAGAAAAGTTTCTAAAAATAGTAATTGATAATTATAGAAATAGAAAGTTTCTAGAAACATAACTATACACTATATGCATGGTTTTAATTGGCTAAAATAAGCCTAGTGGGCCTATGCTAAGCAGTAGTGACAAGGTAGCCGCCTAACCTCTGACCACTTTCGAGTGGAAATGGTATCCAATGCCTGATAGTAGCATCTTCTCATTTGGTGGGAGCAACCACTATATGTGAAAAACCTAATTTTTCTAGAATTATTTGAAATTAATTGGAATTTTTACGAAAATAAAGATAAAATATTATATTTAATATAATATTAATTTTTAGAAAAAAAAATCAAGTCTTGAAACATAGATATTTAGAATCATTCATTGAAAACCAATCAAAATGACTATAAGAACGCTGTAATCTGAGCTAGGTAAAAAATCCCTATTTTTCTTAATTTTTGTGAATTTATATTTACCCATAGGGGTAAAATGGTCATTTCACTTTTGTGTGGGGTCCACAAAAGTTTGGTGAGCTAGTGGACTGCCAGCTCAAGGAATATCAATAATGAAGGAATAACATGATGAGGAATCTCTTTTGATTTTAATAAGAAAAGAATAAAAATTATTTTTAAAAAGAAATAATAGAAATTTTAAATAAAATAATACACAAAATTCCCTATAAATACCTCTCCTACAGTCTCCATGAAATTCCACAGACCCTAGACTCTCCCACTCTCTTCCTCTCCCTTTCCCTCTTTCTTTCCTCCTCTTTCCCTCTCTTTTTCTCTTTTTTCTTCCTTTTTCTTTTCTTTTCCCTCTCCCCTCTTTTCGGCCGAAGCGGCGGTCCTGACACACACCTGGCATAGGCTGGCACATCCCTGGACTCGCTTCCACCCAATCCAATCGAAGGATTAGTAGGCTAGGGTTTTTCCCAGGCCAGCCAGATTCGCACCGCAACCACCCCTCCAACACCGGAAATGCCCCAAGAACCCTGGAATCAGGTTCCCCGCACTCTCCTCTCCATTTCCCCTCTCCTTGTTTCTTCTCCGGCTTCAGAAAATGGCCCAATGGCGATGATTTACTAATGAGCACAGACAACGATCTGCACCCACCAGAAACCGGCAAAAATCCCTCTTCTCCGGCTCTCTTCTTTGATTCAGACAGGACCCATGTAGGTTCCCTTCGTTTCCCCTCTATTTTCAAGCCAAATCACCATTGAATTTGGTTCACCAGTGAACCAGAATTCGATGAGCTAATTGGGAACACTAGTAAAGCAATAAGATTTGGGGATTTTGAACTGTTAGATCGATTTAGAGGGTCCCAAAACCCCAGGGGAAGAAATCTGAGATGATGACTCATTCAGATCGGGGGAAAGGTTGACCGACTGTCCAGATTGGACCGTTTGGTCTATCCCAGGTCACCCTCCCCGTACAACGGCAATCACTGGTAACGAGGGCGGGTTACTGATCAACCATCGACCTGTGTAACCTAGATTGAATTTGGGCCCCTTGTTTTGATTTGAAACTTAAAGTCTTAAGTTAGAGCTCATTTTAACTCCAAATCATGATCGAAAAGAAGCTTTAGATTCCTGGTGAAGAGTAGAATTAATGAAAATATAAAATTTAGGTTTTATTCATTGTAAAATTCTATAAATTACAAAAAGTGGTACTAATTCTCAAGATCAGTCAAATCTGACATGATCATATCTTGGATTTCTAATCCATCAGTGATCTAGTGATGAGGGAATATGGAATCAAGGGTTAGATGTGATTGATTTAGGATGAATTAAGAAATTTAACCTTAATGGAAGAGAAATCTTAAAAATAATCATGGATTTACTTGATCTAACTAATCAAGCATAATCAGAAACTATGAATCAGTATGGATGATGATCTAATGATAAGATCATGAGAAATGAATGGCTTGATGTGTCTAATTTGGGCTAGATTGAGATCTATGCCCTTAATTTTGATAAAATGGCTTAAGATCTTGTTAATCGGTTGGATCAAGAAAGATCAGATCATGTGATGAGATGAGATGCATCAATGATCTAGTGATGATATCATATTAAGAGAATGTGATGGATCTGAATAAAAATGAAAGATCAAGATCTTAACCTTTAATGAGATGAAAATTGAATAGAAATCAAAATATGATCATTGGATAAAAAATGGACAAATATGATATATTCAAATAAGCATGTGAGTTATTATATTCTATTATAAATGTTCTTTTATTTGCTTAGTAGATTTAATTGTTAGATTTACTTATTTATGCTTTAATGTTCATGTTATGTAAATTACATGGAAAATAAAATTAAATAAAAATAGATATTGGTGAACATTTACAATGAATATGGACATGGACTTAATGATAGTAAAAGCTATAGTTAGTAGGACAATATAAGGAATATCATTTCTTTGGTCAAAATTAGGAGAATAATAAACCCCATGAATGACATTTTAATTGTTCATGGATGTAATTAAAATCAAATAGTAAGAGTACTTAGGGTTTAATGCTTATAGGAACCTTATGAAGGTTGAGCTAAGGTCTTCCTAATAAATGCTGAACATGGTAGTTAAGGAGGTTCTCTAATAGAGCCTTCCTCTTCCCCCACCTTTTGGCGACGTTTGTGAGGTCTAAATGCCTCCTTACATGAGGATTGAATTAATCACTCTATGAGCAGCTTTTAACTGGTAAGCCTTAGTCAATTCTGAAATAAAGAGGAGTTGTCTAGTATTAGAAAAGAAATAAACTATCTTCAACCAATAAGATATTAACTGGTTGAATAATAATAAGAACATAAAGGACAATAAATTATCTAATCCTAATAAAAATTGTAAAGTAGATCTATGAAGGCTTGTGTGATAGAGTTGTTGTTGCTAGTTACAATAATATCATCAACATAGACAAGTAGGTAAGTGATTTGTTTGTCTTCTATTCTGATGAAGAGAGAGTTGTTTGAATGTGAATTCTTGAAATTGTTTGGCAAGAGAAATGTTCAAAGTTCTTGATACCATGCTCGCGGTGCTTGTCGAAAGTCATAAATGGCTTTGTCAATTTACACACATAGGTGGGAAATTGAGATTGAGTGAAACCTGTAGGTTGATGCATAAAACCATTATCAATGAGAGAGCCTTGTAAAAATGCATTATTGATGTCTAGTTGTCGAAGAGACCATCCTAAAGTGACTGCAATAGTCAAAACTAATTGAATTGTCGCCAGCTTTACAACTGGACCGAAGGTCTCAGTAAAGTCCACACCCAGTCTCTCGTGAAATCCTTTTGCAACAAGACTTGCTTTGTATTGTGCAATGGTTCCATTTGGGTTTTGTTTAACCCCAAAGACCTACTTACAACCAATAACATTTTGTGTGCAATCAGGTAGAACAAGGGTCCAGATTTTGTTATGAATGAGAGCATCATATTCCTCACACATAGCTTTGTGCCAGTGTGGATATTTTTGGGCTTAAGATACACTAGTTGGCTCATAAGAGGAGGTCTCTATTTGAAAGGTGGTATTGAGATTGAGCATTTTGTGAGGTTTGAAAATGTTATTTGTTGAACAGGTAACAATTTTTCTAATTGGGGAGCATGGGGGATGTAAGAGATGGAGGTGAAGGGCATACCTCTGAAGATTTTTTAGGGGTAGTTTCCTTTGTCGCAGCAGAAGAAGAGGATGCTTGGTTGAACTGATTATTGTCATCGTCAACATTGGAGAGTGATTGCGCACTTAAGGAGCCAGATGTGGGGAAAGAGTTCTCATGATTAGATAATTGAGGAGTAGGAAATAATGTGTGAGGGTGTTGTTGAATGAGGAGGTTGCTGAAGGTTAGTAGGAATTGGTGTGTTAGAGATAGTAATAGAGTTAGGGGAAATTGGAACATTTTTAGATGATTCAAATTCAATTATGGATGGGGATGTAGAAGTTAACCTATTCCATTCATGAAGTGTGGTTTTGTTGAGACGTGACTAATGTGGAGAAAGATGTTTAAATAGAAAGATTGACTCGATAAATTGAATATGTCTAGAGAGAAAGACCTTTTGTGATTGAGGGTCAAAACATTTGAATGGATGATGTTGTACAGAATATCCTAGAAAAGTACAGGGGCATGAGCAAGATTCCAATTTATGATTTGAGTAAGGTCGTAACCAAGGAAACCATAAACATCCAAATACCTTTAATTTTTGAAATTTGAGTTTTTGGTGAAATATTTTTTCAAAGGGTGATTGAGAATTTAGTATGGGAGTGATCATTCGATTTATTAAATAAGTGGCAGTTTGAAAGGCTGCTGTCCAGAATCGAAGAGGTTTAGTACATACCAATGGTAAGAACGCATGCTGAATTTTTTCCTTCAGTTACGCTTTATCATCATGTGTTAAATTAACTCCTTCAATTATGCTTTATCAAAAGCCATGATTAGTTATTGTTGTAGTGGAGATTTAATTGCGACTAGTCTTCTACTTCCATCTGATCTTTAAGAGCAAGAAAATGGAAAACCTTTTATTTTGTGTTCTTTTGTTCAAGAGGAAGGATATTTCAATAGAGAAATGCTATCAAGACCAATTCCAAAACCCCTCCTAATTGAGATATGCTTTTGGATGATTTGACCTAATCATCTTTTTAGCTAGCTATCTATAAAAACTTGCCCATTAGATGCTTCTAGACACTAGTTTCTTAATTGTTTAAATACTAAAAACAAATAACTAAATCCATGTAGCAAAATGAATTTTGGTGGCCAAACAAGATGGATAGGCCAAATCATCTTAAGGTAGGGCTTACCTGGGCATGGTTTTAGAGTTAGGCCCTAACTCAATCAAGATAGCATTTGTCATTGCAATATACCTTCGCAGAAATAGAATAAAGTAGGGATGGATGTTATATATACGAAACGTTCATTTCATATTTAAAGACATTTTAACTCATCCCTTGCACTTTCAACTAAGTACCTAGGTTAAAGTGCCATGTATCAAAGGCAAGACCGTCTCCAAAGGAGGTTGAGTTAGAATGTCTTTTTATATCATTCCCCTTTCAAATCTTAAATATTGGTCCCTCAATATGAGACATTTTATACATTGGAAGTTCATATATAGATATGTATATGGTGTTAGAGGTATAGATATTATTAGTCCACATGTTTGAATGAAAAAAAGTAAGTCTAGAAGATTAAGAGCCAAGATCATGCAAACTGACATTGGTCAATATCCAAGCCACAAGATGGCATTGGTTAGACTACGTAAGCCATAAGTGGTACAGACAAAATTCTTTAAGAAGCAAAGTGGCACCAGATGGTCTAACCCCAAAGTGACACCAGGTATTGTTATTCTCTTATAAGTGATGTTTGTCACTGTCATTCCCTAAATGGGACTGGTTATTCTCTTCCCTACTAACATTGTTCGTTCTACCTTTTGCACCAAACAAGCACCAAATTAATAAGCAAGAGAGTCCCTTCTAGAAAAGTTGATTAACACCTGACAAATAGGTACAATTACTCAACTATATTGATTGGGCAAATACAAAACTTCCTTTATTTGGTGCTATTGCATGAACCTGGCCCCATATGCATGCCCGTAGAGTCCTTATTGAATGACCAATGCTATACAGTTGTAAGGACATTCTAGATTCACACCCAAAATAACAAGATGGACATCTCAAGCTATAAATAGGTTTCTCTCTTCACATTTAGACATCAAGTCTCTCCCCTGCATGGGACAGTTATTTGTTGTAGCCTAGTGCAACCTTCTTAATCAGGCTCATTGAGCCATTCAAGATATCTTTCATGTTTGTTTCTTTTGGAATTGTTGAATCATGATTGTCTTGGCCATTTGTGCAAGTCTTTCTTCTTCAATAATGCATAACCATTAAAAAAAGTCTCTCTCAAAGCAACCCATTCTCCCTCTGACTTTGAATTTCTCACTTTTAAAGATTTTCAACTCCGTTTCCCTTAATACTCTAAATGTGAGAAACTTTGATGTTCTCTTACTAGTTTTAGGGTGTTCAAGAGAGATATGATGTGAAGCCTTGGCCGATGCGGGCGGGCTGATGAGGGCGGGCCAAGAGGGTTGGCAGGCTTTTAGGCAAGGTGAGGGACTGAGAGTTAGTCCCACATTGCTAGGGGAAAAGTTACTGGGCTCTTGATAAGAGTGCTGATGACTTCCCTTACAACAAGGCCTTTTCCCTTATGGGGGGAAGAACAAAATCGTGAGTGGGCTGGGTGATATGGGCCCCAGTCTGCTGACACGGACAATATCATTGCAAGGTGTGGGCCCTCGGGCTGTCACAAGTGGTATCAGAGCCAGACCTTGACTCGGTGTGGGTGGCTAGCCGCACGCGGGCACTCACGTGTGGTAAGACACGTGGAGACACGTGTCCCCTAAGGGGGAGAGGTTGTGAAGCCTTGGCTGATGAGGGTGGGCTAATAAGGGAGGGCCAAGAGGGCTGTCAGGCTTCTAGGCAAGGTGAGGGACTGAGAGTTAGTCCCACATTGCTAGGGGAAAAGTTACTCGGCTCTTGATAAGAGTGCTGAGGACTTCCCTTGCAATGAAGCCTTTTCCCCTACGGGGGGAAGAACAAAACCATGGGTGGGCTGGGTGATATGGGCCCTAGTTTGCTGACACGGACAATATCATTGCAAGGTGTAGGCCCTTGGGCTGTTACATATGAGCTTAGGTTTGATCTTGGCCTTGCTTCCTAGAGGGCTGTACACCAACCTCTTTTGTGTCCTTGGCCCCTAGGTCTCAAGCATTGGCTTGGTCCTAACTCTTTAGGGTTTAGTAGTGGCTTATTTTGCACCCATAGCTAACCATCATTTATTCTGGACTTCTCTAGTCTTAACCATGATAATGTTATCGAAGGAATTAACCAACAAGCTTAGACCACCAGGTATGAGCTAGCCCATGGTTTATATTCATATATTGTCCACATAAGCAATCCTAAGGCTTCACCCTTATTCAAAACAGATATCATATCTAAGTAGACATAAGTTATGGCTCACATGTCATTTGTGCATAAGCCATTTCACACCATGCAGGCTTATGACCTTGCCATAATAACCTAACCTACAGTTCTTTCTATCCTAGATTTCTATATATTACTATTAAAGAATGAGATAGATAAACAAAGGTCTTGTATTTCTTTAGTGACATGTAATGAATAACCTAATGGGTTAGAGATATGTACTTACTTTCACTTAATTAAGAAAACCCCATCAAAGGGAATTTTTTTTTATTTTTTTCCTTTATTTTTTACTTATTCTAAATATATGGAATGGGCATTTTTGCTTATATCAATTCTCTAGCATTGTGCGGTATGACATATCTCTCCTTTCATCTTGAAATCAAATTCTCAGATTTGCTCAATGGTATCCAAGACTATTATCAAGAATGTCAACAGCTTCCTCTTGGAGAACATTTTCGTCAATATTTTCACTTATGTACTCAGTATTCATGCCATCTGTATCCAGACCAATACCAATTCTCCAAAGCAACTAAAAAGCTAAAACAAGTTTGCTTAAGAGAGCAATTAGGTTCGCCCTAACTCCCCTTCTATTGGTGTATCATACAATCATTGTGACAACCATGTTAGCGACAGAACTAGCTCCATATTTAGGGACTTGGAAATAGGTCTTTCCCTTTCTAATAGTATAGCATCTCAAGGTACAAAGACTAACAAGAGTGCCTTCTCGAAGGCATCTATTACCATTAACCTCCTTGCTTTGTGAGAGTTGAGGACTAGATTGGCCCAAGACAACCATACTTAAGACCCTCGCGACATCCAAGCCTCCAAAGAGGATGTCGATTACATCCAATATAGCCCCTCCCAATAAGGAGGCTAAGGGTTCTTTTAACCTTTAGCTAATAAATTTACCATTTATTTTTCAACAAACCCTCTATGAGAAAGGGGAGTCCTCCAATTCTACCCTTAAGGTGTCCTTTACTCACACCTACCAAACCAAGTCAAATCCCCTATATAGACTTGTGAAGAAGAGTCTTTCTAGACATTTCTCTTCTTCCTTAGTAACTTACAATAGGGTTGAAGAAAAGGTCAATGAGATCTACCTCAACGCAATGAAGAAACTTAGAAAAACTAAAGCAAAGCGAGAATCCTCCTTCAATCTTCCTCTTCTCCTAAGTCACCTGCTGAGCTGGAAAAGAAAGCAATTATAGTCTCTAAACAAAACAAATAAAGGGTGCAGTCCACATATATCCTTCATAGTACACTTCAAATACAAGTATATCCTCCTGTTATCCATTAGCTTAATATTTTAATTGATATCAACTTAAATCATTGCTAAAATAGATCTCAATTATTAAACTTAGATGGCTGATAATAATTCTAATTGGAAAATCCACTTATTGAGTTATTAAGCCATTCAACTAACAACATTAGTTGCCCTCCAAGAAGGGTGGAAGTCAATTTACAAGCCATTCAATTGGTGTTTTCTTATACTGAGGCTCCATTCACTACATAATAGGTTTGGAAAGTTGCTCTTGTAAGAAATGGATATTGGTATTAATATTATACTTGGGGATTGATTGACTACTGTAATAACATTGAGCGTGAATCGATATTTGGAATTGGGCATTATCATTATCATGGCTGGCAAAGAAATGACAAATGACAATAGAATCATGCACTGCATTTCATACTCAGAAGTTCAGAAAGACCAGTAAGAAACAAAGCAGAAACCGGGATTACGTAGTCACTTCACCACCATCCTTTTGTAAACGTACATTAGAAGCCTTCGTACGTAAAGATTCCAAGCATGCCCTGAAAGGGAAGGTCCTGAAATTTTCCCTCATGCAGCGACATTTCTCACATATAGTGTCGCAAATTTCCTCAAGCAATGTACCGGGAAGATGATAGACATATAGCTTGCAACCTGTTTGAAGGTAAACAACCTCCAAATTAGGATGAAAAGCTAAGATACGGAATTGAGATGGATATTTGCCCAGAGGAAGAGGCAAAACAGATGTGGAAAGTTGCTCTTGTAAGGCTTGGATAGGGGTATTATACTTGGGTATCCATTCATTACTATAATAGTCCTTGAGCATCCATATTTTGAGATGGAAATTATCATGGCTGGCGTAATAGAGAGACCCTCCACACTCCCCTAACAATTCATGGGCCTGCTCGTTGCCGGGCAACTTGATCGTCCGGCGAGTCTCTTCTTGGAGATTGATAACCACAACATCATGTGGATAGGCTTGGAAATGCAAGTTTCCCTTCAAATAAACACTTCTTTGATGTCTTCTAATGTTTCTGTCCTGTTCCAACTTAGACTTGATCCACTTGCCCGTGTCAGAGGAGAAGATCTTCATATGCATAGAGCTGATACATGTCCCCTCTGACAGGGAAAGTACTTTGTAGTGTGGAGAGAGGAGGGCATCAAAAGCCAGTCTAGCATAGTCCGAGAAAAGTATTTGATAATCAAGATTTGGAAGTATATCCACTTCCTTTGTAACAGGATTAGAGACGTAATGGATCTCATTTTCCAAGTTTACATAGCGGGAAAGAAGCAAACCGTTGCAGCAATCAATGACCTTGGTGTTAGGATAGAATGGCGAGAAGCTGATACTGGCGTCTAATATGTTACGGGCCTTTCGGTGTCCTTGCACCTTAAAATGGCTGTTTGCATCGGTCAGATGGACTTGGTACAAGATTCCAGACATATTCAAACGTAGTCTTCCCGGAGAGGAATCATCGGAAATTAAATTACACCATGCTTTTGATACGCACTTGAATCTAAAGAGGGACTTCGGCGGCAAACGGAAAAGGATTTCTGTCAATAGATCATCACCAAAACTAACACTATTACTGGTACCAATTGAATCATCATTGATAACTTTTTGCCTCTTCATCCTTTGTAATCCGAAGACGCTGAACAGTCAAAATTGCACCTAGAAAAAGAAAAGAAGAAACTGAATCAAATGAACAGTTCTTGCTGTTTCAGAGACCCATAGAAGATTGCGAGACTAACACAAATCAGGAATCAGAAAATAACAGCCATGAAGTCTGGAATCGAAACTTTCGGGTTCAAAGTTTCCTCAGTTTTCGTGATTATGAAGGAATCCTAAAAAGAGAATTTAACTTAACCACGTCTCTTGCGGCTGTAGTAGAGACCATGTAGTGTCTCACTCAGATGCAAAAAGAGAAAACGCAAGAGGTTAAAGTCTCGTCAAGGTAACCATGTTTACAAATTAACATTCCTCTCACTGAAAATAAGATGGAAAATAATCATCAAAACCTAAACAAATTCCAAGTATGAATTAAATCCATTGATTGAAGAAGAACGATACTCCATTGAATAAAAATCAAAATCTAAAATCAAACAAGCTCTTCATCATTCTCATGAGAGGAAAGAAAGGAAGTTGAAACCTTGGCATACCCACAAAACACATTAAACAAAAATACAACAAATAATAAATAAAAATCTTCAACATTTAACTAAACTTACAGGATCTGATGATCAAGAAACTAAGATCTGCCGGCGTATTTTTGATGTTCAGATTTGCAGACTAATTTCTGATGTTACTTGTGGATAAAGCAGCACTTTTTCTTGAATCGTCAAGAGCTCTCTAATTAAGGAAGTGATAAGTTTCTACTTATAGCAGCGTACTAATAAGGAAAGGAGAATCATCCAATCAGTGTAATTCTAGGTCTACAAGATATCTAAATTAACAAGATATCTAAATTAAGTAGGAGAAGTGGATATCAACCAAAGGTGGGGCCGTTCATGCAAAAGTGGCCGCCAAAAGGACAGCAAGGGTATATTCTTTTGTGACCCAAACCATCTATCTTGTGGAATATTATATAGACGAGCCTTGAACAAGAATTAGGACCCACCTTACTGTTTGAGGACTTTAATGAACAGTCGGAAAATAAATAAGGGCTGATTGCAATGGTTTCATTCGTCTAGAAACCGTTTAGAGGTCAAAGGTTGCTCCATATGTAGATTTATAGAATGCCATGGTCCATTGCAGAAGCTGGTGGACCCTACTAGTTTAGAGCTTCTTTTTGCATCTCTACTCTTTAGTGGGTTCTTTCCACATATGATAGACTTAAGGGATCATTGGCAAACCACTTAAAGGATACAACAAGCTGTGTGTGGGCCTACACATGCAACCTCAAAAGTCTTTAACTTGTTAAGAGTCATTACGCTCTTGCACATCACCAGAGGGGTAAAGCCGGTGCTCTTAGGAGGTGTGCATGTCTAAATCTTAGGGTGCTTAATTACTAGTTTTCTAACTAATTGAGCGTCTACTTTTGTTTGTTTTTTATGCTCGTAGCCGATTAAGATACAGAGAGTTATATCAGGAGTTTATTTCCATAATTTTACTCCTTGGAAGCTAAGTAGTAGTTAGAGAATTTCTTTGCGAATTGGTTTCCACCACTCTTATAAATAGAGAACTAAGCTGACGATTTTAGTGTGAGACTTCTTGTGTTACTAATTTTATCTTCTGTAATTTATTGATTGCTTTTCACCATCCATCGTAGTGAAACGTGGGTGTTTCTTGTTGAGTGCATGTACTTCCATTCATCTCCTTGTACGCATGTTGGTATCTTCTTCTTTGATTTAGTTTTCTGCACGTTTGATAAGGCGGGTCCTTGATATATGTGATTTTACTTGCCATTAGAAGCAACTTTTTTAATTGGCTTGTAGAGCAACCGCTAGGTAAGTGGTTTGAATCATTGTGTTTGAGGAGTATTTTGTCAAATACTTTCTCTCTCCTAATTTAATAGGAAAACACCCGATAGGTGGCCCATATTTTTTAATACACATGAATAACTTTTTAAAGTTTTAATTAGTTTTCCTACTACTTCTTGGACTCTAATTGATACAACATTGTTCAATGTGTTTAAGAGCCCCGAACATCCAATTTACTAAGTTTCTAAATTCTAAAGCCAAGAAAAGAAGTTCTTTAAATTTAAAAGAAAAGTACCCATATTTCTGAAATTCAGAAACTTAAAAGTTTCACAAATCTAGAAATATGCCATATAAAAACTCCAAAACTTAAGGGACTAAGTCATTTAACTTATCTATTTTCTTAGAAGTTGGATCCTACAGTATATTTCAATTAAAATATCTTCTTATTTTCTGAGAAAATAAAGGTGAGGAACCCACCTAGGATCTCCCTCTCTCTCCCGATCGATGTCATCAATCTCACTCTGTCATTCTTCCCTCTCCAATCCTCTCTCACTCTCCAACCCTCTCTCTCGCCATTTCTCTCTCCTATATCTCTCTGTCACTGTTTTTCCTTTTTGTTGCCTCTTTCTTTCTCACCTCTCTCGATCACCGTTTCTCTCTCTGGCTCTCGTCTCCCACTCTCAATATTTCTCTCTAGCGCCATCTATGTCTCTGCCGCCATCTGCTCCCTCTTATCGTCTTTGTCTCTCTCACAGTTTCTCTCTCTTGCCGTCTATCTCCCACTATTTTTGTCTCTCACAGTCTCTCTCTCCCCGTCTCATTCTCTCTCCCTATCTTCTCTCTCTTCCACTGTCTTCTCTCGCTGCCAGCCTTTCTTCTTCTCACGTCCAAACTCTCTTGTGGGATGTTTAGGGCATAAAATTTGCACCTGATTTATTTTTCATTTTACGGGATGTTCAGTACCCAGATTATGCACGACTGATTCTTTGGGGCTCTGGTATTATGATCCTTTTCAAACAAGACAAAAGGTGAGCCCTATAAAAAACAAGAGGAGGCGTCCAGTTTTCCTTATCTTCTTGTTATGCAACAGAGAAAAAGACAAAAGACAAAAGAAAGGAAAGAAACTGGTTACAAATCCAATTAAAGTAGGGTCCCATTCAAAAATAAACTAGGTACGCTATATTCACTTAAAGCAATTAAAAACTGAACTTAAAAATAAAAGGAAGTGGACCCTACCCTCTAACAAGAATAAGCACGTCTTTTTTATTCTCAAAACTTATCCTAAAACAAAAATACAAAGATTTGGACTCTCTGTAAAAAAAAAAAAATGATATCACCTAGATCCTAGCCAGAGATAAAGATCCGACAACCTAAATTTATCCCTAACCAAGAGAATATTTAGATATAGCCTAAATTTATAATTGAAACCAATTCAGAGTCTTACAACTATCAGACTTCGAAACCAGCTCAGTGTTCTATACCTTAAAGACTCCTCAACTCACTTAGAGTCTTATAGCGAAAGACTTCTAAGTCAACTCATTACCTTACAACTCAAGACTCCTAACTCTATTCAAAGTCTTACATCTCAAGACTTTTTAACCAATTCAAAGTCTCACAACTTAAGAATTCTATCTCCCGTAAAAGTCTTGTAGCTCAAGATGTTTAACTTTGCTAAAAGTTGCATAGCTTAGATTTCTTACACAAGTCAAACTCCTACAGCCTAAGTCTCTTTGTCCAAATCAAAGACCTATGAATTAGGACTCCTGTATGAGTAAGAGTTCTAGAGATATTACAAGAGTTCTAGAGATATTAGAGTTCTCGAAATACTAAAAGTATTATGTATTAAGAACTCTAGAATGACAAGAATTCTAATGACATGAGAGTTCTTGGTTGATTAAAAGTCATATGACTTCAAACTTTAGAAGGACAAAAATTCCTGAAACATTAGATTTTTGGGATGATGACAAGTCTTGAGATCTAAGAGTCCTTAAAGGACCAAAATCCTAAAGATATTGGTTTCCTTGGATGATTAAAGTCCCAAGACTTGCACATGATTATCTAAAATTCTACAGACATTATAGTCCTTAGGTGATTAAAAATCCTGAGATTTGAAAGTCCTTGAATGACTCAAATTTTGGAGGCCTTAAAGTCCATGACCTATTATAAGTCTTGAGATTTAGTTCAAATAAAATTTTGGTGACCATAGAGTCTTGAGACATTAAAACTCCAATGACCTAAGAGTCCTAAAAAATGAGGACTCTAGATGAATGAGCTTTATAGCTAAAATAGTCTTACAAATTGATGACACAAACTAGGTATGCCTTGCAACTAGAAGAGTCTAAAAAAAGGGCTCTAGCTAAACGAGCCCTACCAGCTCAAAGAGTCTCAAAAATCAAGTACTATAAGTAGACAGGTCCATCAAACAAAAGATTTTCAATGTCAATAAAGGATTTTAACTAAAAAGGTTCTATCAACTCAAAATCCCTAAATAACAAAATTTTAAATTAAACACAATTTATTATGTTTGAAAAAGATATGATATGACTCCAATAACGCTAAGCCTTGTGTCCTATTAATGTTGATCCATCAATGTTATATCTAGCACTATACATAGATGCTCCAAAGGCCATAAACTCTTATCAAGTCTACGTGACACTTTGGTGGACACATAAATATAGACCAACTCACATTGTAAAACTGTCAACCTACAGTCAAGGGTATTTTTTAAAATATAATTGTATATGTTTAGTCATCGAAGATCGTTTATATATATTCAATTGTCAAGGGAATATAATTAATGACTATATGCAACTACAAATGCAAATACAATACTTGATGTCACTCAAGAAATGTATTATATAATCGCTTGATAAATACAAAAGGCCCTTTCTCCTATTTTTCTTTGTGTAATTGCATGCACGATGGGAAATCTAGAGTGAACAAATGATAAATGAGAAAACATGATGATACTACACCTATCATTAAACAGAGAGGTTTCAAAGGTTATACACTCTGATCGAGACAAGGAAACACTTTGAAAAGGTATTTTTGTACAACAATTATCCACTAGCTCATCTCATAAAATTGAGTCAATAACCAAATAATGTTGTAAAATTAATTCTCATTAAGTTTTGATCCAAAGTAAAAAAATGAGGTGTATAAAGAACATTAAAGCCAAAGATTCATGCTAATTATACATAGCCAACCTCTAATCAAGGGCATTTTCTTTGATTGTTTGTACGTATTCAATAATAAAAGGTTATTTGTATGTATTTAATAGCTAAATGATTGTTTGTATGTTGTCAATTATCAAATAAATGTAATTAATTGCTACAAGTAACTAAAAGATATAATTACAATGCTTAATATAACTGAAGGAGTATATTCATAATCACTTAATATATAGTGAAGTATACAAAAAAATCTTTCTCCTAGGAAAATTGGCCCTTATGTTTTCTTTGTATGATTGCTTGGAATGGGCTACATGGTGTTAAAGTGAAAGCTACCACAAAAGATGGAGATGACTATCCGGTTGTGCACAAGAGTATCATGTTATGTCATGATACTAAGTGGGACAAACTTGTGATATGGGATGTAAGAGGGCCCACTAGTGGTATAGAACACTAGTTTAAGAAATTGACTTGATGCATGTCTCTAAGAGTTTTAAAATGCATTCAAGTTTGTGCTATTAAGGAATAGTTATTCTTAATTTTTGCACATTGGAAGAGAACTAGAGAAAAAATAAGTTAGTTGACACAACTTTCTTCTTTTCACATAAGCTTAACAAATCTAACTATGAATTATGGAAATGGTACATGTAGTCATACTTGGCAAGACAAGATCTTTGAGACCTAATTTGTGGTGACAATGCAATTTTCTTGATGATCTTGGTCAAAGGAAGAAGTGGAATGCCATAGTTGGCAAGGCATTATATGCGCTAAAGCAATATATTGAAGATGATATACTTATTTGCATATCAGATGCAACAACACTAAAGAAAAGCATTGGATATCTTAGTAGGGATGTTTGCAAAGTCAAACACCAATCAGCTTCAATTATTAGAGTAAGAGACTGGAAGTCTACAATAAGAAAAGTCATCTATAATTGAATATTTTTAAAAGATGAATACTGTCTGCCAGGAGTTGTCTCAGTTGGATCCCGAGAACAAAATTTCAAAAACCAAGTTGAGAAAACTTCTTAACAATAGCTTACAACTAGAGTACGAGGCATATTTTGCTATCATTGTTGGTTGGAGAACACATCCATCTGTTTATGACTAAGAAAATCTTCTAATCAACCATTAGATGGTACTCATTAAACTTGGATCCTAAAAAATGACAAGGAAGAGGAATTATTTTCTAAGAATGCTACAGGAAAGAAACGAGGCAAACTAAAGTGGAAGCGCCGTAAAGGAGAATCAAAAGATGGGGAGCTAACAATAGTAGTGACAAGGATGACAAGAAGACACGCGACAAGCAGAAGAAAACCTCCTATTATTGAGGCAAACCAGGTCACCCTTGCACACACTTGCAAATTGAAAGTTGAACCTGCTGAGGGCAATTATTTCATAGAAGACTCATTGCTTGGAGGATCAAGCAAAGGAGTTGTTGGGGGGGAAAGACAAATAGGACTTAGAGAGGCATATTACGTGTTAAGGATTTTCCCTTAACATTTGTAGTCATAGAATTCTACTGCTGCTATCGAATATATGAATGATTAGATTGTTGATACAGGTTGTTTCACATCACATGATAGGCAATGAGAAGAAGTTCACGACCATGCAACCATATGATGAAAATAGGGTGGTTGTGACTGGGGATAACTCATAAAACCTCTATGATGTGGAGATTACGGCAAAGTACAATCAAGATCACACCCTATGTGATGTCTACTACATCCCACTAGAGCAAAGAATTTATTCTTTGTTCCTCAAATTACAATTACATGACACTATATTCTATTTCGGTCCAATGATGCAAAGATTTACAAGAAGATTAAAGTTGAAGGAACACCAATCATGAACGACAAGAGGGTGCTTGAAGTCAATGTATTGATTTCAGCAGAAGAGTCCCCCAAGAGAGGGCTTTCTTTTGCTATCATGGGTCATAGTTGCTAATTGGTTTAGTGTTATTCATAAAAAGCTAGCTTGACTAGGAAATAATAGTCAAGTAGAGAAAATTTACTGCATATGATAACTTCTGAAAACAGGTTGGCCAGATAGCCAATAAGCAACATTAGAAATAATTCTATTGGAAAGTGTTAGTAGTTGTGTTTAGGACTCTTGCCACGTTGTCAAAGATGCTTCCTAGTTTTTTAGGAGGTTGTTAACTTTCAGTTTTGTGTGTGTTTAATCATGGATTAATTATGGGACCATGATCTTAGTTTGCAATTATCTATCTTAAGTTTATATTGTAATTGCTGTATTCAAAAAAATTAATCTTAGTTATGTTTTCTTGTTCAACCCTTAAAGGAGAAACAACAATTGGTATCAGAGCCTTCTTCTTAAGGGACCTATAAGTGTTCAAGATTGAACCAAGTGGAAGACATGAATGTAGAAACCAGTTTTTCATCGATTGCGCCTCCAGTCTTTGACGGTGAAAGTTATTAGATTTGGGCTGTAAGGATGGAGTCTTATCTGGATGCCTTAGACCTCTGGGAAGCTGTGAAGGAGGATTATGAAATTCCTCCTCTACCAAACAATCCCACTATGGCTCAAATTAAAAATCACAAGGATAGAAAAACAAAGAAATCAAAGGCAAAGGCTTGCTTGTTTGGTGCTGTCTCTTTGACCATATTCATCTGAATTATGTCCCTCAAATCAGCAAAAGCAATATGGGATTATCTCAAATTAGAATATGAAGGAGATGAGAGAATCGAAGGGATGCAAGTGCTAAATCTGATAAGGGATTTCGAGTTGCAAAAGATGAAGGAATCAGAGACCATCATGGAGAACTCTAACATGCTTCTCAACATCACCAACAGAGTGAGACTACTCATTTCTAATTTGTTAGACTCAAGGATTGTTGAAAAAATCTTTGTAATCGTGCCTAAAAGATTCGAGGCAACCATTACGACCTTGAAAAACTCCAAAGACCTGTCCAAGATTACATTGCAAGCACAAGAGCAAAGAAGAGTCATGAGGCATGGAGTCATTGAAGGTGCTTTACCAGTCAAGCATCAAGAAGGTGGAAGAAACAAGAAGAACATGAACAAGAAGAACCATGGTGTAAGTGGAGAGGCTGTTGCAAACAACAATAGGAGCAAAACAGGAAAGAAAAAGGGAATTCATCCTCCCTGCCAGCATTGTGGTAGAAAATCACATCCTCACTTCAAATGCAGGAAAAGGCCAGATGCAAAGTGTAGCAAATGCAATCAAATGGGTCACAAGGCTATTATTTGCAAAAGCAAAAGTCAGCAACATGAAGTGGAGGCTCAGATTGCTGATTAAGAGGAGGATCAATTGTTTGTAGCAATCTGTTTCTCACGCAGTGAGTCAAGTGAAGGTTGGCTAAATGATAGTGGTTGCACAAACCACATGACATACGACAAGGATATGTTCAAGGAATTAAGGAGCACAGACACGTCAAAAGTAAGAATTGGCAATGGACAATGCAAAGCAGTTAAAGGAAAAGGAACAATTGCAATAACAAGCTGTTCAGATACAAAGTTTATAATTGATGTTCTTTATGTTCCTAAAATTGATCAAAATCTACTCAGTGTTGGTCAATTAATTGAGAGAGGCTTCAAAGTCATTTCAAAGACAAGCACTGCCTAATTAAAGATGCAGCTGATCAAGAAATGTTCAAGGTAAAATGAAAGGGAAAAGCTTTACACTCAATTCATTGGAGGAGGAGCAAGCTACTTTTCCAATCAAAGAAAATGTCACAGAGGTTTGGCACAAAAGGCTCGAGGATTACCACCATGAAGATTTGTTGCAAATGAAAGCAAGGATGATTGTGAATGATCTGCTTGAGTTTGATGATTAGTTTCCAACTTGTAAGGCATGTCAATTTGGGAAGCAAAACAGAAAGCCATTTCCCAAGGTGACTTGGAGAGCATCAAGAAAGTTGCAGCTGATTCATACTAATATAGCAGGCACACAAAGAATACCTTCACTTAAAGGTAGTCATTATTACGATGCATTCATTGATGATTTCACTAGGATGTGTTGGATTTTCTTCTTGAAACATAAGTCAGAGATAACTGGTATCTTTTGGAGATTCAAAGCTAGAGTTGAGAATGAAAGTGGCTGTAAAATTCAAACCCTCAGATCAGACAATGGCAAAGAGTACACATCTGAAGCATTCAACCAGTTTTGTGAGGAAGCAGGTATCCAACATCAGTTAACTACTCCCTATATTTCACAACAAAATGGAGTTAGTGAGAGAAAAAACAGATACATACTGAAAATGACAAGATGCATGTTACACAAGAAGAACTTACCAAAACAATTCTGGGCAAAGGCGAAAAATATAGCTGTTTTTCTTTTAAAACAGACTTCCCACAAAAGCCATGAAGGATCAAACCCCATTCGAAGGTTGGTATGGATATAAATCATCTTTAAATTTCCTTAGAATATTTGGTTGTTTGTGCTTCACTCATGTTCCACAGATCAAGAGAGATAAGCTGGATAAAAGAGCACTTCCAGGCATCTTCATTGGCTACAGCTCAGTTACAAAAGCTTATAAAGTTTTCTAGCCACAAACTGGAAACATTGTTATAAGCAGGGATGTGCACTTTGTACAAGATGAAGAATGGAATTGGGAAGATGCAAAGCAGACAGATCAGAACTTGAGAGAATTGAAGCTCGAGCTCCCTTGCACAAACACTGAAGAGCAGAATGGCAATGAGTGGCAACATGATATGGTAGATGATGTTCCAGTCAAAGGCACAAGGTTGCTTTCTGATGTGTGTCAAAGATGCAACATAGCTCTATGTGAGCCTGTAGGTTATGAAGAAGCAAAGGTCAATCAAAATTGGATAGTTGCAATGAAGGATGAGCTACTCATGATTGAAAGAAACAAAACATGGATGCTGGTTGATAGACCTCAAGATAGAAAAGTGCTTGGGGTCAAGTGGGTGTACAGAACCAAGCTAAATGCTAATGGCTCCATCAACAAATACAAGGCAAGACTTGTCATTAAAGGATATACTCAAATATTTGGTGTGGATTACTCAGATACATTTGCACCAGTAGTTAAGCTCGACCCTATCAGGCTGTTGCTTGCCATTGTAGTTCAAAAAAACTAGAAAGTATACCAGTTGGATGTCAAGTCAGCATTCCTAAATGGTTTCTTGCAAGAAGAGATCTATGTAGGGCAACCTGAGGGCTTCATAAAAGAAGGAGAAGAAGACAAAGTCTATCTTCTTAAAAGGGCTCTTTATGGCTTAAAGCAAGCCTTAAGAGCTTGGCACAATATAATAGATGATCACTTGCTCAGCTTAGGCTTTGTAAAAAGCCAGTCTAAATCTACTCTTTACGTCAAAAGAAGTGGAACCAACATTCTTATCATCTCACTTTATGTAGATGATCTTCTGGTTACAGGGAGCAATAAAAATCAGATACAAGAGTTCAAGCTGGAAATGATGAAAGTCTTCGAGATGACAGACCTTGGCCTAATATCTTACTTTCTTGGAATGGAGATTAAGCAAGAATAGTGTGAAGTTTTCATCTGTCAGAGGAAGTATGCGAAAAAAATTCTCAAGAAATTTCACATGGAAGACTGCAAAGAGATGAGCACTCCAATGAATCAAAAGGAAAAGCTAAGTAAAGAAGATGGAACCGAGAAAGTGGTCGAGGCACATTTTAGAAGTTTGGTTGGATGTTTGATGTATCTCTGTAACACCCCGGATTTTCAAGACATTTTTTTTTATGGCATTTTAATTAAGAGCATTTGGGATCCCATAAGAAAAGATTTTATTCAACATTTTACTAAACCTATCTTAAAAACTCCGGGTGTTAGTTTTCCTTTCTCAAAATGACGTACATGTAATGTAAACATAAATAAATAATCCGCGTATAAATCAACATCAAATAAATAGGCGCCTTTATTTTAAATCAAATAAACATCCAAAAGACAATAATAATATGGCCCAGGGTCTATCCATCATAACATCCCATATAAATGTCCAACATATGTCCAAAGATCTAAATCACATCCCAATATAAAATATGCAGTCCATAATAAAAATCCAAATGATAATCCTGTTTAATGACTCACATCACTGTCTAATACTATAGAAAAATGGTCTTCAGCAGCTCTCACGGCTTCTCAACAGCCTTGCCTTTCCTGTTATCGCGCTCGAGATCTAAGGCATTGCAAAACAAAGCAATGCCTCAGCAAGCTATCGCTTGTGTAGGTACATAGACAATTAATGTAATAAATGCAAGAAATAATGAACAATACTGATGAAAAATCTAACATTTATGAAGATAGTGATATCATAATGCCATGTTCAATAAATGCCAATTTATTCCATATGCTAAAACATGAAATTCAAGGAGTTAAAACATGACATGAATCAATAAAATGGAGCATACAACAAGAATAAGGGCACCCTAAGGTAATGGGTCCCACCATATCGCATTAACATCCCTGATCAGGAGTACACATAGTCAACCTCTGAGTGTCGTCACACCCAGTCATATCATCCATAACCATGCTCATCATACATGCACACATAATAAGAATATGAGCCATCATGTTGCAGTGGCAACCCTCCATGGGTATCAACCACCGTCGCTCCCCGTCGACACCATAACGGGAGACTTAGCGTCTGTCCCCATGGAAAGGCCCAGACTGGTAGTGTGGACTATCCATGTTACCAAGCCCCTACCGAATGCCATCTATGGGCAGGTGTCTATCATATCACAAACTCATCACATCATAATCTTGGAAGGTGGGTGGCCTACTTATCCCTCCTAGCATGACGCCCACCGGGCGAGAGCACCCGTCATCAAATATAAAACACGGAAATCATATGTATATGCTAAAACTCAAGAGCACTTATAGCTTGCAATCCCCAAGACATGCCCCTCATCCTGGGGTTAGCCTATCAAAGGATCAGCTAATAAGTCTCTATTCTCATTTCCATGTAAATCCATGCATTTTCTATATATATAATAGAAATAAGTCTCTAATTAAGCATAACTAATTAACATCATGCTTGTAAAAACATTTTAAATAAGTTTATTCAGTAAAAGATTTCAATTTGGAATAACCATACTGTACGCAATGTCGCATGAAATCCACGGTAAATAATAATTGCATTTAAAAACACAATCACACATGATGCTATGTTTAAACATGGTTTAAAAATCAAGGCAAAACATTAGTTGTCGTCACCTACCTCAGTGTGAAACCACTAGCTTGCTAATAACTCCCTTTAACTGGTATATTCACGTGCACCTGTACATGTCACATCACTATTTAAAAAATTTTCTAAATAAAAATTTGTCATTTCTAAGTTTTTAAGTTAAAACTAGGTCCGCGTCGTCAATACGGTCACAACGCCTCTTCCGGATCGTGATTTGGACCTCTCTAGCTCCCAAAAATCAAGTTTTAGTAAAAACTACCCTCAAATGGGGCCTGCCGGACCACCATAAGGTGGTTTAAACCGGCGGCACCCTTTTTCGGTTTACACCGACGTACACTGGCGCACGAAGACGCATGCCGACGCAGACGCCGAACGGAACGCGCGCCGTGCGTCACGGTCGCCAGGACGCGCCGCGTCCCGGTCCCACCGCGACAGCCAATCGAGGCCGTCCCCCATGCGCGAGGCGCCGCGCACGTGTGCGACGACGACGTCGTATGACGTCGTCCTCGGTGCGTCTCCGAGTGCGTCCTGGCGTCAGCGCCAGGGCGCCGACGCCGTTGACGACGCCGGAGAAGACGACCGGATTCCGGTCACCTCCGGTGGAGCTACAGAGCTCCGTTTTGCGTGATTTTTGGCCATTTTCTTCAGAATTCTCTCTAGAATCCATTTATGCCCTCCTTTTGCACTAATTTTTCCAAAAACCATGGTTTATAAATGATTTTTCCCAAGTTCCTAAAATCATCCCTAGGTACTGGTTTTTGAGTTTTTTGGAGAATTCCACCGTTGGATCACTCCCAAATTTAAAGGGTATGCTCTTGGGTCTCGTGTGCACTAGTTGGACGGTGCAATTTTCAAACGGACAAGGTTTGATCCGTGAAATCACGTTCCAACAGTAGCGTGCACAAAGCCCCCAAAAATCTAATTTTTTTCCTAATTTTTAAATACTTTCCTAATTAATTTTCTAATTAATAAATACAGAAAAAACACGGATTTGAGGCTTACCTTGTGCCTGGTCGGGGTTGCTCGTGTTGCTGGGGCTCCACTCGCCGGAAAATTCAAGTTTTTACAGGGCTAGGGTTTTGCGTAGCATTCAGGGAAAACGCTCAAAGTGGAGCATTTTGGCTCCTAGAGGAGCATAGATATAGGGTTTTAGAGTCTTGGGGAAGAGAAACTCTTCCCCACACGTCTCTCCGGTGATTTCGCCGGACTGGTAGAGACGTGTGTAGACAGGGGTGCCGTTATCAATTTGGACCCCTGTGTAACACGTTTCTGTCAAAAGACCAATTTGCCCTTACAACTTTGACGGCTCATAACTCCCTCGTTTGAGCTCCGTTTTTCGCGTTCTTGGTGGTGTTGGATTCGTATCGACGAGCACTTTCTAATTATTATGTTTTCAGGAAAGAAATTTCATCCATAAATTTTTATTTTAATTTATTTAATAATTTCCTATTTTATCCTAAAAATTAAGGATATTACAATCTCACAGCAACAAGACCTGATATCTTAAATGCTGTAAGTATTCTTTCTCATTTTATGCATTGTGCAAGTGAAGAACATTTAAAAGCTGCAAAAAGGGTGATCAGATATGTAAAAGGCACTATTGATTTTGGAATCAAATTCAAGAGAAATGAGAACTTTAAGCTGACTGGTTTTTCTGATAGTGATTGGGGTGGTTCAATCGATGACATGAGAAGTACCTCAGGGTACTGTTTTAGTTGTGGATCAGGTGTTTTTTCATGGAGCTCGAAAAAACAAGAAATAGTAGGTCAATCCACTACTGAAGCAGAGTTTGTTGCTACAACAACTGCTGTGAATCAAGCTTTGTAGTTGAGAAAGATAGAGTGATCTTCATCTTGAGCAGAAAGAAGACACTAAGATCCTTGTTGATGATCAAGCTACAATAGCTATTTCTCACAATCTAGTCTTTCACGAGAAAACTAACATCAAACTGTTTTTCTTGAGGGAAGTGCAAAAGAATGTTGCTGTAACCCTTGTCTATTGTAGAACAGATGAGCAAATAGCTGATGCTTTCACTAAACCTTTACCGGTTAGCAAGTTCGAGTTCTTGAGATTGAAATTTGGTGTTTGCAGTCTCTAAAGCAAGGAGGAGTGTTGGTAGTTGTGTTTAGGATTGCTGCCATGTTGTCAAAGATGTTTTCTAATTTTTTAGGAGGTTGTTAACTTTCAGCTTTTTTTGTTTAATCATGGCTTAATTATAGGACCATGATCCTAGTTGGCAATTATCTATCTTAAGTTTATATTGTAGTTGCTGTATTCAAAAAAATTAATCTTAGTTTTGTTTTTCTGTTCAATCCTTAAAGGAGAAATAACAGAAAGTCTTTGATGAGACCTCTGTTTCCCTCCGAAAACTCCGTTTACTTTCATCCCATGTATGCCACAAAGTCGCCCCAAGAGCAAGCTTCCATACAGCTTCCTCTTCTTTGAGGTTCTAATGAGACTCCATTGAGAATACATCGATAACGATTCCCGGCATAACCCAAAACATATTAAATTTGAAACCGTTGCCTTTGTTGCAGTACCATGAGGCAGGGCCACTTTTACGTAGAGGAACCCTCTTAGTCTTTGGAGTGTTTATATCATAGCAAACATGGTTCGTGTTAGATATCCAATGGTGCAAAAATTCTGGCGGTTGAACACCCTATGAACTAACTAATTGAGTACTTTTGGTCTTTGCATAAAGACGAGAAAAAATTGCATGAGCAAAAGTTCTCCTTCAACAACAATGAACATGGTTAGATTTTAGAACGTAAGCTAAATTATCCAATTTACTTAATCGTCTAATCTGCATATTTTTCAAGCCATTGGAATCCAGGTTAGGTTGCATCAGATGGGAATATTGATCATTCAAAGTCGGGATCAATTGTGAAGAGTATTTTACATAAGGTCGTTCATGTCACAAGTAAAAAAACGGGCAGCCCAGTGCACAAAGCTCCCACATACGTAAGGTCTAGGGAAGGGTTGACCACAAAGGGGCAGCCTTACCTTGCACTGCAAGAAACTGTTTCCATGCCTCGAACTTGTGACCTCAAAGTCACACAATGGCCACTCTAAGATTCTGCCAAAGCACCCCTTCCATTAGTTTTGTCACAAGTGTTCCTCATAAAAGAAATATAGAGAAAGGTTGGCATAGGGGTGGCAATTCGGGTTGGCGGGTCGTGTTTGTGGCGACACGAACACGACACGAATAGTGTTACGGGTCGACACGAACACGACACGCTTAATAGTTGTGTCAAAAACCTATGACTCGTACACGACCCGGTTCTTAAAAAAATGACACGACACGACCTGTGTAACACGATTAATTGATTGAGTCGTGTTGGATACACGACACGAAATGACAAGACACGACACGACCCGACATATTAAAAAAACTGCCCTCTCAAGTCAAGTCCCAACTCCCAAGTGAATATAAGTTATAGAACGGCTGCCAAGGCCCGAACGGGCCAAATCCTAAAACAACCACAATAAAATAAACTAACATATAGGACGGTTATTTCACAACCGTTCTATAAAACCCTAACATATAGGACGGTTGTAACATAACCATCCTATATATCATTAGTTTTATACGACGAGTGTGAAATAACCGTCCTATATTTTAGGTTTTATAGAACGGTTGTGAAATAACCATCCTATAGTTTACTTTTTATAATTTTATTCCACTCCACCATTATGACTGATCTTCTGATTCTGACTGAACTGTATCTTGAATCTTTGATCACCTGAAGCAATGACAATGAAGTTCTGGAGCAGAAAATCAGAATTGAATAGCATGGGTCTTTCAGTTATGAAGAACTAGACTTTCAACCTAAGTTACCAAGTACCAACCCCCACATAAATTGTTAGGAGGGAATTCATTTCTCCAACTCCTTTCATGCTCATTGTCACTGGTCATTGCTATATCCATTGAATTACTGGTGACTGATCCACCACACCACACGACAAGTACATAGACAACCAAATTACCAATAATGTTCCTGTAATATTTTGTTATTTTATTTAGAAGCAACACAGTTCTTTATAGTTTAGTATTACACCACTCAGTCACTCACTGACTCACTTCACAAGTTCACAATTCACATGATATGTGAAAAAAAAGAGACTGAAATGAATCAAATAACCACAATAGTAGTAAATAAATATGGATTAAGTAGCACATGATGGAAATATACTTCCATCAATGTATTATGTATCAAACACAACAAATTAAAATAAGTCATGAAAATTATACAAATTAATCAAAATGAATTGATCCAGAGTCTTCAGTTGGTTGAAGTGATCTCAGTTGCTACTTATGCTTATAATGTCCTCAGTAAGCTCATCCATGGCAACTGTAATGGTAGAGTCTACAATCATATAGAATAAACAAGCATTAGTTATTACTAAGCTCATATAAAATATAATGTAAATATAGAATTATAAACTATTACCTTTCAATCCATATAGCCAATCTCTCACACAAATCAATGCTTGCACGGTTTCTGGCTTTAAAGTAGATCTATATTGGTCAAGAACTCGACCACCAACACTAAAAGTAGACTCCGATGCAACTGTAGATATAGGAATGCTCAAGACATCACGAGCCATGGCAGCAAGTTCAGGATACCTAAAATTAACATTTGAATCAAATATAAATGTAAATAAGATTACAGAAAATAGTGTTTACATGAGATTATTAGTCAAACAACCTGTATTGATTGCCTTTCCAAAATGCAAGAATGTCTAGCTTTGACTCTTGCAATCTTGGTTCATCTAAATAAAGCTCCAATTGTGATTTTTGCATAGCCAAAGTACCTCCTTCACCTTCAAATGAATCAAATTCCTAATGCAAATGCAATTATATTATTCAATGTACTATAAGACAATTCATACTTCATAGCAAATTTTAATATGCTAAGTAGTAAGCGACATATAATGAAAGATACAATTATAAATAAAATCACCTTCATGACATCTAAAACCTCTTGACTATATGACATGTTCTGTCTATCATCAGCACCTGCACCTCTAACCACTTGTGTAGATGAGGAGGAAGGAATAGGATAAATCTTAACCTTATATTCATTGAAGAGAGAGAATAACTTTTCCCTAACTTGAGCAAACTCTAAGCAGCCACTGCCAAACAATTTCTTGTACGAGAATTCCACAAAGGAGAGCTTATACCGAGGATCCAACACACATGCAATTGCCAAAATGGTGCTAAATTCAGACCAGTACTTTGAAAACTTGGCAAACATTTGGGTGGACATACGCTTCATATAGTCATCATCACTTCTCATGTATTGTGTTAAACTCAAATAAATTACAAATGCTGCACGAAAGTAGAGATTTGCAGTGGGATATTTGGATCCAGAGAACATGCAGGTGGCATCATAAAAAACTGCCAAAAACTTCGAAATTTTTGTAGCCTTTTCCCATTCAATGAAAGAAGGACAATGCTTATAATTTGAGTCACTTAGTTCTAAGTGACAAAATGCACGTTGGTAACAAAGAGCACTTTCAAGCATCAAATACGTTGAATTCCATCTTGTAGGACAATTTTGTCTTAAGCCCTTTTTTGTCTCAATTGACATGTGATTCACACACTCTAAAAATTTTTGTTTTCTACTTTGTGATGCTTTGACATACTTGATACTCTCTCTAATTTTTTGAATAGCATCATCAATTTCTTTCAAACCATCTTGCACAATCAAATTCAAAACATGACAACAACAACGTAGATGAAGGAACTCTCCACCACAAACAAGAGTGTTCCTGATGTTTAATTGATGCCTTAACACTCAACAAGAATCATTAGAAGAAGCATTGTCTAAAGTGATTGAAAAAATCTTTTTCTCAATCCCCCATTCTACCAATAATGAGTATAACTTTTCTGCTAATGATATTCCATTATGTGGAGGTGGTAGGAAACAAAAATTTAATATCCTCTTTTGTAAGACCCACTGACTATCTAGAAAATGTGCTGTGAGACTTATATAACCATCAGTAATACAAGAAGTCCACAAATCCGATGTCAAACTTATCCTGTTTGGTGCCAATTCTAACATCTCTTTTATCTTTCCTTTTTCTCTTTTATACATTCTCAGAACATCTGCTTTTACTGTATTTCTACTAATCAAATGCAAATCTGCACGCAAATATTTCAGTAGAGTTCTAATTCCATCATACTCAACAAATTGGAAAGGCAAATCATGCATAACAACTACAACTGCTACTAACTCACGATAAACTTCAGGATCAAACTTATTATCTGAAGCTGCACTTAGTGACACTGACATAATCCCCTGACTTTGAGATAAAAGCAACTGGCCTATATCACGAGAAGAGCTCCGTTGACAAGTCTTTATATGACGATTTAAGTTACCAGTACCAAATTTGCTATCGCAAATGTATATTGCGGAGCACTTCTTGCATTTACACCTTTGCCTTCCATCTTCTGATAGAGGAAGGTGTTCAAAAAAATTCCAAACTGGAGACATTAGTTTCCTATGCTTTTTACCTCTATTGGATTTTGAAACTAACTCCACGTTCTCCAAATCAGCAAACTCATCATCATCGTTGTTGTGGTGTAGCATATTCAAGTTATCAGAAACATCAGTGCTCCCAACTTCAACTTGTGCCTATATTGCAAAATGCAAATGACAAAAAAATTAGTTCACACCGACAAGAACTAAACACTTCAGACTTCACCAACAATTACTAATAAGTAATAAGGGAAGGGAGTGAGTGAGACACTGAGACTTGAGAGTTGAGACTCGAGAGTGAGGAAATTGAGAGGAATGAAAAGAGTCAGACTCATAATTTCATAGAGAAATAACAAAAAACAAACACATGACATACCCGTGGTGCTATAGTAGGGTGCTTCTGCTCATCGTGTTAGAACTTAGAAGGGTTGATGTTTGAACTTGAAGAAGATATCTGGATTACGGTCCTCTAGAGTCCGGAAAGGGAAATCAAAACGGATGTAAAATTGTAAATTATAAAAGCAAACAGCAAACCTGCAAGCCTTCAACTTCAACCTTGGGTTGGTAACGTTGGTTATGTTACTTATGTATTAACGGTCCTATATTTATAAAATATAGTACGGTTATGTATTAACCGTCCTATATTTTAAAAATATAGAACGGTTATGTGCTAACCGTCCTATATTTAGATAATATAGAACGGTTACTTACTAACTGTCTTATTTTTTGTAAGCTTTAACATATAGGATGGTTATACATTAACCGTACTATATTTTCCAAATATAGAACGGTTATACACTAACCGTCCTATTTTTACATAATAATATAGGACGGTTACGGACTAACCGTCCTATTTTACACATGGTTTATTCCTTCATTACCAATCTGTGAGTGTGACTGTGAGTCTATGACTGTGAAGTCTGTGATGTGCCAGATTTTCGCTTTTTAAGTGACCAGTCTGCCTGACAAAGACTGATAGCCTTCTTTCCTCCAATTCCAAACTGGCAAGTGGCAAGTGGAGTTAATGAAAGTTGAAACTTACACTTCAATCATTTGTCAAATATTTTGATGCCCCTAGTTATTGTCCTTAATGTTACTTAACTTACTTGTTAGATAACTTAGTTAGATGTCATGAATCATGATAGATGATCCGAGGTGGGGGCGGGGGGGGGCCCCCTTGTAGACTTGTAGTGGCGGGAAAACAAAATGAAAGTTGAAAACTGAAAAGAACATAAAGGTTTAACTTTAACTAATTAATAATTATCTAGGTATACTAACTACTAAGTCAATCTAGAGTCTAATCTAACTGTCTAAGGCAATTGTTTTGTCTTTTTGTATAATTGTATTGTATCATGTAAGTTAAGTAAGCCCAAATCCAATTATCCAACTATAAGCCTATAACTATAAGTTATAAATAACTGTATAACCAATTTCTTATCAACCATTTTCAGTTTAGCTACACATTGTCACATGTCAATTGTTACAACTTACAAGTTACACTTAGTAGATAAGTTAACCAAGTTTTGTAAGTTGTACAAGTAAAAGTGAAGTGAGAGAGAGACTAACTAACTGTCATATATTGTTGTATAAAATTATAAATGCTAATGAATAATGATTTTCTTATGTTAATTTCACATGTCTCACCAACCAATTGATCTAATATATCTCTTTTCAATCAAATTCATGAATATCATGTATCCAACTCATATAACTCAATATTTGTTTCTCATTTCTAACTCCCAATTGATGATAATAGATTAGGAATAACTCATTCATGATTCATCCATGATCCTTTGATCCATCATTCATGTAGACATTGTAGAGTAAAATTTAGTAACTCCTTTAGTAATATCATTCAACATTTGTGTTAATTCAACACACAACTCCTATTCTCTGTTCACATTCTCACCTCACCTAATGAGTTAATTACAATGTTACATAACTAAATAACTAATAACTATTCCCTTGGGACCCTTCCTAGTTCCTATACTATACTCATTATCCTCTAATGAGATAATTACACAACTCTTTCTATACTCATTCTCAAGCTACTGAGTTAATTACATAACTGTTTCTATTCTAGTTCAGTTCAGTCATTCTTACCTAATGAGTTAATTACACGACTCTTTCTCTTTCTTTACTTATTATCATTTATCAATGTTATCATCAACATTCAACAACTTTTGAATTGAGTATGAGTTACTTACATAACTTTGCTTTTTTAAGATGATCCTCAAGTGAGATCATCAGACATCAGATGAGTTAAATACATTATATACATAATTAACACCAACTTTACTCATCCTCCCCTGACCTCAACCTCAACAACTATGTTGAATCGAATATGATAGTATGAGTTACTTACATAACTTTGCTTTTAAGCTGATAGATACTCAAGTAACTCAACTCAACTGAGAAGTCTGAGCACGAGATAGTGAGATGAACATAATACATATATGATATATGCCTATATGCTCTGTCTTTTTAAGCTCATCCAGTCATCCTTAACTTAAGGAAATTAAGATGAGTTAATTACATAACTCTTTCTCCACTCTATACTTAATAACTAGTTTTATTTAAGCACATCATCAACTAAGATTAATTAAATACATAACTCTTATAGCTTATACAACTCCTATATTTCAATATATAGATGGTTATAAACAAACCATCCTATATTTAAATATATTATAGGACGGTTATTTTAAAACCGTCCTATATTTAAATATATTATAGAACGGTTATTTTGAAACCGTCCTATATTTAATATATTATAGAACCGTTATTTGAAAACCGTCCTATATTTGATTATGTTATAGAACGGTTATTTGAAAACCGTCCTATATTTAAGTATAATTATAGAACGGTTATTGAAAAACCGTCTTATATTTAAGTATATTATAGAACGGTTATTGAATAACCGTCCTATATTAGTATATTATATAGAACGGTTATTTTAAAACCGTCCTATATGGTTCTATACATATAATATATCGTTTTCACTTTTCACTTTTCACCTTGGTCATTCTCAGCCCTAATTTCAATCTTCCAAGTTCCAACCCAACGATCCAATCCAACCTATACTGAGAAGGTGAAAACGACCATTCCTCTTCGATCTTTCACAGATCTAAGCAAAGAAAGGTATGTATTTACGATTTTTTGCATCTTTAATGTAATTTCGTATACAGTTCTGTTACTTCTGTAACCGTAAAAAGTAATAAAAGAACACAATCTGATAAAAAAAAAAAAAAACCTCTGTCTGGTTTCTCTGATCCTTGCCTTGAACTTGTTCTGTCATTTCGTTGTCAAACACTTATTTCTCAGATTTTGATTTATGTTGTCTTTCATTTGAGTCTGGAAACGGGTTTGTTGGGAAAAAGATGGATGAGAAAAAAAAAACGGAGCTGGAAGCCTGGAAGTGGAATGGGATTATGGGAGATATCAGATATGTATGTTCCTCTGACGGAAAAACCAAACATATAAATTATAAAGGTTCTGAGTCTTCTGACTTTGCCCATAGTGCATTAGTCTTTGAATCGGTGAATCTACGATAGATAGGTTCTCAGAGAATTGCATCTACTGAAATAGTCTCCACTCTCCAGCTGAAATGTAGAGTAGACTGGGCAGTAGAAGAAGCAGGACATATGTCAGAAGATTGAGGGAGAGAGACATTAAACTAGTTCTTTCTTTTACAAAATGGAAAAAAACATTACCTTTATCTAATTTATCACAAACTAGCTACAGCTTATATCCCAATTTCTTCTTTTCCTTAAGGGAGCCCTAGAAAAAAGAACCAAATCAAGAAAAATCTCTCAAAAACTAAATTAACATATCTCATATCTACATCAAACAATGTCAGATTTTCAACATTTTTGATGTGTTGGAACTGTTGAAACAAGAGGAATGATTAAGTGATAGTTGACCAAAATAAAAAATAAAGGATGAAGGAACATAACAGATTTTTTAAATTATTATTACACTGGAATGAATGTTTTGAGATAGGAAACTTAATGAAATGGCCAAATCAAGCTACAAATAATGAATGTTATACAAAAACAAAATATCACTTCTTTTTTTTCCACTCTGCATACTGGAATGGCATACTTCTGGGGCTATGGCACTATGCCAACATCACAAAAAATGGGAACATGCATAATTGCTTGTTTGAAGAGATAGAGGGAGCAACAATCTGACCTTGTAGGAGGCTTCCAGTATAGTCTCCACTGTCCAATGAAAAATTTGTGATGGTTTTCAAGGGTGCTACTGCTTATTATCCCTGTATAATTGTATTCCTCTTTTCTTGTCTAACTGTAGTCATTTTTATTTTGAAGCAAACATGGAGCAAGTAGAAGAGGTAGGAGAGGTACAAGTAGAACAATTACAACACACAGAAGCAGAACAATCAAGGCTATCAAGCACATGTCCATCAGTAACACCACCGGTGGTCAGTGTCAAGAGAAAGGTCAGGGGGAGGGGCCCAACGCAAATGGAACATATAAATAAGAGAACCTCAGTTGGAATAAAAGAAACGGTACAATTCAACACTAAAGGCCAACCGATTTGTGGTGTTGCACATGCCTATGCTAGCTTCATATGTTGCACTGTTAGAAGACTTGTGCCGATGTCGATCGATTGGAGACATGTATCGCCACAAGTCAAAGATTCAGTATGGGAAATGGTCAAGGTATGTAAATTCTTCCTACATATAACATAATATGTCCTTTATATTTATATGTTTTGTTTTTGTTTGCATATGAATCACGATAAGATACACAAAGTTGCTGCAATACTCACTAGTTAGTCACTTTAACATGCTTCTTCTTTTGTTTTGTAGTCTGCCTTTGACGTATCTGATGAGTGCAAGAAGCAAGCCTTGCTAGGAGCTGGTGAAGCTTGGAGGAAATGGAAGAGTGAGCTTGCAAGGAAGTACATACTTCCAAATTCTCATGATCCTTCTACGCTTCACATGGTCCCTCAGTTGTATTCTTGCTTCATTAACCAGGAAGCATGGAATCAATTTGTACAGTATAGGCTATCTCCTGATTTTGAGGTAATCACAACTTGAACTAGTCAAGCTAAATTTTGAGTCTTGTAATTATTATAATTGATTATATTTTGAATCTTTGATCACATTACTTTGATGTCCAGGCAAAGCGTATAAAAGGACAAAAGGCTCGTGCACAGAACCATACGCCGCACCACCTTTCAAAGGTTGGCTATGCACGATTAGAGGCAGATGTAGTAAGTATATCATGTCACATTCCATTTGTCTAATCATATTAGATTATTATTTTTATTAACTCTGACTTAGTGTCTCTTATAATCTTATTACAAAGAAAAGAAGGCTGGGACAACGGATCCCATCGACCGTGCTATTCTATGGAAAATGGCACATTTGAAAGGGCGTAACTCCCAGACCTTTGCCAACGAGACAACTGCAACAATTGCTTCAAGAATTGTAAGTGGTTTAAGACTTTAAGTTTTATACTTTTACTTTATTTGCATATTGCCTAGTTAAATACTTTTATACTTTTATACCCTTGCATAGTATATTATTTAAATATTACATATATAATAGTGATTTTATCATGTTATGATCTTTATGTGTGCAGGAAGAGTTGACCCAAGAACAAGAAGAAAGTGCAACTACAGGGACTCTTAGCAAAGACCGCCGCAAAGGGGGACATCCCGTATAGGGCAATGGGCAACAAGAATGAGCACCTGGCTGGGTAAGGGGCCAAGGTCGGAGTGTTGTTCCTTCCAAATTCTTCCCCAAACAAAAGGCTCCTACGCTATAAGAATTGGAAGAATGGAAGAAGCAAACAGTTGTGGAGATATATAGCATGGTCAAAGATCAACTATTGAAGGAACTCCAAGGTGGCTGAAGAACCTCATGTGAGGATGTTGGCGGCCCTCAAGCTTAAGCTCAACCTCAAGTTCAACCAGCAAGAAATAATAATAGCTGCACTCCTACTCCTAGTCCTCTATCAGATGAAGAGGTGGCAGAACAAGTACTCCCAATCAGTGAGGTATGTATATTCACTTGTTTAGTTTTACAATGTTACTTATTTACTTTTGTTTTTAGTTTACACTTTACATTACATCACTAATTATTATATATATGTCATTTCTCAAATGCAGGTGGGTCAGTGCATGTTGCAGCTACATACATTTGAGAACCATGTGGCTGTGGCAACACTGTACGAGGTTCGGCCCATGACTTCCGCCACCTTGCATGGTAAGTTGATGCCTCCACACACTAAGCGTGTGTGCATCACTACTGCCATTCAACCAGATGCTCCCCTTCCATTTCTAGTCGAAGGAGATGATGTTGAAATTGTTGGGGATGCAATTGGATATTATGTGTGTTGGCCAGAGAAACACATAAAACCAATGATATCCAATTCCAAGGTACATATATACTAACTGTAGTCATGACTTCATTTTCTCCTACCTTTTTTTAAGTCCTCCTAAACTGTTCATTGATTAATATTGTCTGCAACATGTCGGACAGTCGGATCACGAAAAGCAGCACAAGGGGCAATTGAAGCAAACCTTGCCGCCGGCAAATTCTGGCATAGTGGCAAGTGTAGCCACATCCCAGCCTTCTCAGGTAGTACTAGTTCTATGTTTTTCCATAGTCACTACTCACAAGTCATAAGTCAGTAGTACTAGTTCTTTAGTTCAAAACACTTGTTAGGTGCTCACTAGTCACTACTCACAAGTCACAAGTCAGTAGTCACAATGTTATTATTGTTATATTATAAAATATTCTAATTTTACCTCACTGGGTTTCTTCTTTTATATCTGCTAGTATATCAGTATATGTTGTATATATTCATTACTAATTTCTAAAATGTTACATGATTACATTTACAGTGTAGGTATCAGGTGGAGGTTCCACCTAACACACCTCCATTCCTAAGGGTACTGTACAGACTGGCCAATGAAGGCAACACAAATACAATGAACCCTGTAAGGATAGAGGCAGGTGTGCTTTCAAACGATGTGGTTGATGTTCCACTCTTCAAGGAAGACCTCATAACCATATGTAATATGGATCAATTGGAGTACATGCACATCATAGTCTATATAGGGTACGTCGTGTAACTGCTCTATTAGAGTTAAGACTTACCAATCAATGTAACATTACTTAATACTTGCTTTTTTAATAAAACTTAATAATTATTTGACATTAACCCAAATTTCAAATGCAGGTATTTGCATGATAGCTTGCATAGACTAGAGGTCAAGGACATTTACAAGTTCCTTGACCCTTCTCTTGTCTTTCAATTGGCCCATTTGCCTAAGGACAAACAAAGTGAAGATATCATTCCTGGTCTCATGACTTGTGCGAAGGGGCAAGCATTGCTGATTCCCTACAATAGCGGGTACGTTGTAACATAGGTTGCTTAATTATGCCATTTTAATTTCACAATTCATAGTTTCATACACATGAATACTACATCACTTAAGATTAGAGAAAATTCAATTGAACTATTATTTTTATAGGTCCCATTGGATGTTGCTAGCTTTGGATGTGCATGGTGGCCATGCAATTTTTTTTGATTCATGTGGAGCACACATTCGGGAACACCTTATGGAAATTATAAACAAGTAAGTCTTTATTATTCTTTTTATTATAATATAACTACTCACCTGGCAACTATAATAATATTCATAATCTAATGCTTTTCAATTATATGTGTGTAGAGCATGGTATAAATGGGCTGAGAGGGAAGGCATTCACCACCCACCAAAACTCAACTGAAAGAAGGCCAAGGTACAGTTTACTAATTACTGCTCTTTAGACTCTTTCATATAATTTTAAACCTGAACTTGTTGGAAATTATATTTTGAAACTTTTATGTTGTCTTTGGTGGCATTGTTTTGCAGTGCCCTCAACAAAAATGAGATTGGGAGTGTGGATATTATGTTCTTAGATACATGAGAACCCTCATTCGCAATGGAGTTTTAGTCTCACAATTGAGAAAGGTAACACTTAGACTTACTGATCAAAGTTGCACTTTTGATTTGTATATTTCCTGACTTAATTCAAGATTACATGTCTAATCTCTGAACTAAGTTATTATATGTTTCTTGTAGGTGGATTTTGGAACCAAGAGTTACTCCCAGTTGGATCTAGATGATATTAGAATGGAATGGACAGATCATATTATGAATTTTAATTTGTAGTTCAGTGATGTAAAATTGTAAATGAATGTATATTATCATTCATGTATATACATTTTACTCAAATATAATACAAAGATCAGTTCATTTCAATGAATGTGTTCTATTTTTCTTTTGATTGAAGTACACTGTATCAATGTATGTGCTTTCTTTGTTTCAAACTTTCAAATTTCAATGATGTGATTGTGAAGTTGGTGTTTTGATCAGCAGATGGGTTAATCATCAATTTTCAATGATGGCTTAGATCAGCAGATGGGTTGTATTGTATCATCTATGTACATACAATCTAGAAATATAGTATGGGTGGTTGATATCATATCATGTATTGTATCATGTATTGGAGAGGGAGTCATATATGGAATGGAGGTTGATGATTGAAATTACTGATATATACTGAAGTTGTAGATATGATTCATATGAATATGATACCAAAAAAGTTTCAAATTTCAATGATGTGATTGTGAAGTTGGTGTTTTGAATGGAGACCTGATGGACATCCCTGCCTATACAGGCAATTTCATTCATTTGCTGAGGAATGAGAATAAAATTAAAAATGCCAAAGTTCAGAATGATTGTCTGCATTGGTGCCTGCCTGGGCCTATTGACAATTGGAATGATATAGTCATGGAGATGGTGCTAAGTGATTGATATGTTGGGCAATTGTGATGATTGGAGCCCATGATTCTAAGCTACCAAGTTTCTGACAATCGGAACACAATTGTTTGTGTGAACAGAAAGAGGGATGAGGAAGTTCCACTAGTTGTAATTATATCATGTTTGCAAGCTTTCACTTATCTGTTGCCAATCAAATGTGTTTTATCAGAAGCTTGCAAACTGGAAGGGCAAGTTGCTTCGGCTTACATTTCAGGAAATCCTGCTTCATTCAGATCTTGAATCACAGATTTCTGGATTATATTTTGTGAATTCCTGTTTATAGTTTGTCACTCTCATGTCTTTGCTTTCTTTTCATATTCTCTAAGATGCACCCGAACGAGAACTTGGAAGAAGCTGTTCCTCTGAGAATATCTTTATAGTATATGTGTGAGAATAACTCATTAACTCTTAACAGTGGCTCCAGAAGAACCCTCCATTCTCCAATATAACTTAGTAATATAGGACGGTTAGTGAATAGCCGTCCTATATAAATAGTAATATAGGACGGTTTGTGAATAGCCGTCCTATATATAACTAGTAATACTAATATAGGACGGTTTGTGAATAGCCGTCCTATATATAAGTTATATTATAACTACTAATATAGGATGGTTTGTAAGTAACCGTCCTATATAATATAAATACTAATATAGGACGGTTACTCATGAACCGTCCTATATTTTCAAATCGTGTCTTAAAGTGTTAAGGTAATAAGGTCATGAGTGGGTTGTGTCAAACAGGTAGACACGACGGGTCAAATTCATTGACTCAAACACGACACGATTTTTGGCGTGTCATTTTCGGGTCACCCGAAAATGACACGAACACGATAAGACTCGACCCGAACCCGCTAAATTCGTGTTGGGTTCGAGTCGTGTTATCGTGTCGTGTCATATTTTGCCGCCCCTAGGTTGGCAGTACTTAAAAATTAGTCCAATGAGCCTCCGTGAAAGCCGAAGTCCAAGGATAGGTCACACTGACGGGATCATCTAAATTAGTATATCAGATGTTTCATATTATTTTATACTTTGGAAGACTTCGTTTGATTCAAGTTTCCATTTGGATTAAATTTATCGAAAGCTTGTCTATTTCGGCCGGCCTTCAAATTCTTTAGAAGGGCACAACCATAAACACACCACAGATTTGTTTGATTTGATTCAGGAGCCAAAGCTTTCTATTTTATCTGGGTATGTCTGTGATGGTGTGCTTCTTGGATTATCAGGTTGAATCAAGAGAAGAAGATGGAGAAGCAACAAAGACGTAGCAGTTCAGCTGATACTAGTAACGGTACTAATTTTAGTGATGATCTGTTGGAGGAGATATTTTATCGATTGCCTGTAAAGTCTCTGTTTAGATTCAAGTGCGTGTCAACAGCATGGTGTAACTTAATTTGCAGTGATTCTTTTCAAGATAGATTAAAATTGACTATGTTCGGAGTCTTCTACAAGATCCATGTAAACAACCGCCCAAGCAATTTCAACTGGACAGAATACAAATATGCTTGTATATCAGGTGGACAATCATTAAATGGTGGTGTCACTGACATGGGTCTTAGTTTCTTGCCATGCAATTTGAATTTCCTGATCATTGATTCTTGCAGCGGGTTACTTCTTTGCCATGTTAAATCATCTAAAGAAGTACTTTATTATGTTTGTAATCCTGTTACTAAGGAATGGGATGCTCTGCCTAGGCCTACAATAGTAACATTTTTCGAGAGAGCTAAGCTAGCTTTTGATCCCAGTATTTCACCTTGCTACAAGGTAATTCTTTCATCAGGCTGGTTATCGAACACTGAATATACATTCGAGATCTTCTCCTCCGATTCTGGCAAATGGGTCGTGTATAAGGTGATCCCTAACCCGGGTTCTGCTCCCTCATTAAAACCGGGTGTTTCTTTCTTAGATGGTACTTTATATGTCACAACTTATTCGCATCATCTCGCCAGCATTAATCTTACAGATGGGAGTTTTCAGATGACCAAATTGCCTGGGGAGAAGAGCTACAATTATTTCTTATTGGGGCACAGAGGTTGTCTTTATTACACCAGCCTTGGCAGTTCCAGTCTTGAAGTATGGATGCTGAAGGACTATCACACTAACGAATGGATCCTGAAGTACAAGATCAATTCCCAAGACCTTCAAGAGAAAGTTCTTGAATCTATTTTCCCTTCTTCTATGTGCATAAATCAACCTGAATTTTATATCTTAGCTTTTGTCCCTGATTTCGAGGTTGCTCTTTTCCAAGCAAATTGTATTTTATATTCCTATCATCTTAGCAGCAGCAGGTTGGAGGAGATAGACAACGTTGCCTGTAAGCGAGGCTGGACCAGGTACCGCAAAAACGGCCTTCTGTTTCACAAGAAACATTTTTCACCGTTCCTTTTCACGCCATGCCTAAACTCCTTAGCCACAACGCACTCCAATGCACATTGACATCGTGATGATGTTAGGCTAGGACGGTTTTGCTACTTCCAGATTTTACATTAGTGATTTGCATGTATATGTACCAAGTATGGTTGGAAATATTTGTGTTCATCGAGTTCAATTCTTGAACTTGTTCAGATGACCTTTGTCTGTTCATTTAAGTTTTTTTTTTTTTTCTCAATAAACTACCATTTCAAAAAGAAAAGAAAAAGTGAAAAGAGTGAAGCCAACAGCAGTTTCTGAATAACATTACAATTCAAAGAATGTAAACTTGAAAGGACTGAAACTTGATTAGCAGCTCACTGGTTGCCATGAATACCATGTAATTTTGATATATTATAAGAAGCTAGCAATGGTGGTTGATGGGACAAGTTTCTTTTCGACTTTGAGATTCTAGAAATTAAGAGGAGAGTTACAAGGCATGAAAGGATATTCATTCAGGAGTGCTCTAATGTTCCATGTGGGTCACGACCTCATTCATGAGGAGCATAATATGTACAACCAAAGTGTGGCACCATATTGCTGCCACTTAAGTCCTATTTTTTGTATAATGTTGCTCACGAGCCATTTCGGATATGAGATGATGGACGCTATTGTACTTGGACTTTTTAGACAAGTTTAGTAAATGTTCTTTAAACTTGTTCTAAATTTTATTTGATTTTCTTTCTCATAGGTAGCTTGGATGAGAAGGTGAATGATATTCTTGTATGAGATTCTCGTTAAAGGCAGACTTGCACATACCTCGACATAAGGAAACCAGCCATCCTAAGGGAGGACATTGCAGATTATACCATCAAGCTCTTCTCTAGTCATCTGTCTCTCTACTGAAATTTTTTTGGAAAGGTTGTGTGTTTTTCTAAGAAGGGGAACCTTAGCACAATGGTAAAAATTGTCGTCATGTGACCTTGAGGTCAGGGGTCAAGGTGTGGAAACAGCCTCTTGCAAAATGCAAGGTAAGGCTGTGTACTTTAGGCCCTTGTAGTCTGTCCCTTCCCTGGACCCCACATAGGCGGGAGCTTCGTGCACCGGGGCTGCCCCACGGGGGCTGCCTTTTGTGTGTTTTTCTAGAAATTAAAGCACGAGGAATGCCTGATACAACCTAATGAAACTGAGATACAAAAGGCAATGGATGAATAGTCCGTCACCCAAAACTCTAGAGATCCAAAACATTAACCAATCCTCTGTTGCTCGAAAATTTTAATCCTAAGTTTGTTCTATTCCACCCTCTCTTTGGCTCTTACATCTACTCCATTGTTAGCAGATAACAGTGTATGAGAAAAGACTTTCTACACACCATTTATTAGAGCAGAGATTTCAGCAACTATGTGCATGAATTTCCAAGGTGCATTTTCCCGCAAAGACATCTTTCTTATAGCATTCTCTGAATAGCCCCCAATGATGAAAGCCATTGCGTCTTTGTTCATTTTGCTTTGTAGATATCAATCTATCGCCTTATTCTCAGCCAAACCCACAAGTGAAGACATGCCTGCACCGAGTAACTGAGACGAGTATAGAGATTGACATCCATTTCTGAATACGAAGAAAAGCTAGTAAGCTTTGCAGTGTGTAGTGGTTACTTTGAGATGCCAGCCATGGACTGGAATCTAGTGGTATGGAGAAGTTCTGAACTTGAATTCTAGTTTCATAGTTCTGGTCAGTCTACTAGTTTCAAACTTAACTGCAAACACCACTTTACACTGTCTATTTTGTTAGAAATATAAATATTGTTAGGCCATTTTCTATCAGCTTAAGCATTTAGGTTGAATGGTAATCCGACATAGTATAAGAAGCTTACTGATCAAGAAGTCGCGAGTTTGAAGATTTGAGTGACCAACTGATTTGGCTTCAATCTTCTGGCTTTGGTGCCACACCTGTGCTGAGAAATAGCTAAAATCTGCTTTGCTATCAGACGATTCATATTATTTTATGCTTTGGAAGACTTAGGTTGTATCGTTAACTTCCTATATGGATTAAATTTTATCAAAATCTTGTCTTTTGTGGTTGGCCTCGAAATTCTTTCTGAAGGCACATCTGCAGATTTTTTAGGTGCCAAAACTTTCCATTATATCTGGGTATGTCTGTGCAAGGTGTGCGTCTTAGGATTGGCACTTAGAATCAAGAGAAGAAGAAGCAATTCATATACTAATAGCAATACTAGTTCTGTGATGATCTATTGCTTGAGATGTTTTCCTGATTTCCTGTAAAGTCTGAGTTTAGATTCAAGGGTGTATCAAAAGCATAGTGTAACTTAATTTCCAATGATTCATTTCAAAATGACATAATTAAATATGTTCGGGGTCTTCCACCGAATCCATATGATCAACTCTCCAAGCAACTCTAACGGGAGAGGATACAAATATGCTTGTATATCAGGTAGACAAGCATGAAGAGGTGGTGTTCTTGATGTGGATTTTAGCTGACTCCTAATTGGGATAAGGCTTGGATGACGCTGTTTTTTATGTGGAATTTAGTTTCTTGCCAGGCTATCCAAATTTTCTGATTATTGATTCTTGCAACGTGTTGCTTCTTCGACATGTTAATGCATCTAAAGAAGAACTTTGTTATGTTTGTAATCCTGTTACAAAGGAATGGGATGATCTGGCTAGGCCTACAATAGCAACATTTTTTAAGAGAGCTAGGCTAGCTTTTGGTCCCAATATTTTGCCGTGCTACAAGGTAATTCTCTCATCATGGAGAACATCGAATACTGAATATATATTCGAGATCTTCTCCTCTGATTCTGGCAAGTGGGTTGTGTCTAAGATGATTCGTAGCCCGGGTTTAGTTCCCTCACTAAAACAAGGTATTTTTTTCTTAAATGGAACTTCGCATATGACAGCTTGTTCGCATTATCTTTTCAGCATTAATCTTACAGATGCAAGTTCTCAGATGATCAACCCGCCTGGGAAGAACAACTACAATCATCTGTTAGGCGGGGGGTGAGGGTGTCTCCATTACACCAGTCATGACGGTTCTCATATTGAAATATGGATGCTCAAGGACTACCATAGTAATGAATGGACCTTGAAGTACAGGATCAATACCCAAACCCTTCTAGAGAAAGTTGCTCAATTTATTTCCCCTCTATCTGCTTAAATCAACCTGAATTTTATAACTTCTCTTTTCTTCTTGACTTTGAGGTTTTTCTTTTCCAAGCAAACTGTAATTTATATTCCTATCAACTCAGCAGCAGTAAGTTGGGGGAGATCAACAGTGTTGCCTGCAAGAGATACTGTAAAATATACCATGGAGGTGGCCGTCTGTTTCATAAGAAACATTTCTCAGCTTTCCCTCTCATGCCATGCCTGAAGTCCTCAGCCACAACGCACTCCAATGCACATTGACAACCTGTTATGGTTAGGTGATGACGGTTTCTCCTCCTTCCACATTTTACATTTGTAATTGCATGTGTAGGTCCAAAATATGGCTGAAGTATGTGTTACGGGTCCCTGCATGAAGTAATATATCAGTGCATTTGTCACCATTGTCTTCTGGGCTCGAGTGAATCCTAGAGGTTGAAGCAGTTTTCCAAGAGTCAGTTGTGGCTAGGGGAGGTAAAATACGACATGATAAGATAACACGACTAGAACTCGACACGAATTTAGCGGGCTAGGATTGAGTCTTATCGTGTTTGTGTCATGCCAAAAAATCGTGTTGTGTGTGTGTCAATTTATGTTGACTCATCATGTTGACCTTTCTGACTCTCCACTTGTTAACCAGTCATGTTACACCAGTCGAGTCATGTCGACTTGTTTAAGAAACAGGTTGCATTCAAGTCACGGATTCTTGACACGATTATTAATCATGTCATGTTCGTGTTGACCCATATACTCTAATGGGTCAATCTCGACAGGACCCAAACATTACCTGCCAACACGATTTGCCATTCCTAGTTGTGGCATCAAAATTCATTGAATCCTTTTACTGTTGCGGGAATTCCCTTAATGTAATTGAATGGCTTCAAACGCAAAGCAATTACGTTGGAGAAAAAATAAGAAACAGAATAACAAGGTTCATGGCATTTAAAAGCAATCTGGTGGAAGAGGCCGTACGTGGCTCACTCATAATGATACGATCAAATCCCGTTGGACCTATGGTATTAGCCTAACAATGTTGAATCGCCTGGAGACAATGCATATTAGGAAGACTAGCTAATTGTGAGTGCTGGTGATGGGAACACATCCAAATAATATAAGCTAGCTTATGAACATTGAGTGCCTCATATTGGTTTATTCTATTGGAGCAGTTTCTTATCACAACTTCGTCTTGGAGTTGCATTGGATTTATCATAAACTAGTTTGTTTCGGCATTGACAAGTGGGTGGAGTCTAAGATGCTGCACATAACTAGTCCTAATCCAGTGTATGTGACAGGTGTTTACTTCACTAAGAGTTGATACATGTTATCTTCTCCTCAGCACGGAGTTGGGGAGGGATCAATTAACCCGAGAACGCTCAAGTACCATGGATTTATAGCAAAATGCAGAGACTGTCTATATTTAACGCATGGACATTGAAGTATAACATGAGTGCCCAAGCTTTACCAGAGAAAGTTTCTGAATCCATTGCCTGACTCTCCGCGTGCCAACATCTGTCTATGCTTAATTGCTTGTAGTCATGGCAGAGAGAGAGAGGAAACTAGAAACTATATGATGGTTCCATCATGTTAGAACACAGGGTATCTATGGCCAGAAGTAAAAGTGGGGATTGCACTAAGGTGATCGAAGTCACTTCTTCCAGCCCATTACTTAGATGACAGTCATACAAACCATTCATCGTCCTTACACAGAAAACAAGGCGTTTACAAACTCCATCTTCCCATGAAAAGCCCAGTGACTTGTCATCCTGCCTCCATTTAAGAAATCCAACTTTCATAAGTCGATCCACAAAGCTATTCCTTTTGGGCCTATCGATCCGTGATAAGCTTTCCCTTGAATATACCTCCTATCGTTGCTATTATTTCAAAGCAGGATTAGTATATAAAAAAATGAATGATCTCAAGGAAGCAAAAAATTTGTTCTTTTCTTTTGCATGGTAGTCTCAAGGAAGATAGTCTGGAATAGTGCTATTCGTAGCCTTTCATCATATATAAAATAGCCTCGTAGTTTTGGCTGTTTGCTCTTAAATAATTCTATCCAGAGATAAGGTTGTAAATAGCAAGGAATTTTTTTTGCCATTCCGGAATAACTTACTCCACGATTGTTATTCCCGTCTCAACCATCACAAAGGGACCATTTTTTTTTTTTGAAAAGACGGGTTTTTGGCAGCCCGTTCATGAAGCTCCCGCCTGTGCATGGTCCGGGAAGGGGATTTTATTAATTAGACTAGCATGAGAAATGCTAGGAGATGGTGGTGACCCAAAGAGTCAGACGGTGACAGCGCAGGATGTGTGGTGACAATTCAAGCAGGCACATCACCTAGCTAGCCAATTCTATTGAACCAAACTTCTATTCCAATATGACCATCCTTGCTCTTTTATCTGTCCTTTCGCGCATATTTTTCGAGTGATCCATCCATTCGTTCTAGAGATTTAGGAGGGGTTGAACCAAAAATTCTCATTTAAGTTATGACCCCACTGCTTGAAGTATGAACGTTTTAACAAAGATTTCATGTTAGGTTGACCTTATCTGTATCTGTTGGATGAGATTTTTGGTGCTTTCCCATCTTGGAGAAGAGGTAAATTCGATAACAAAATGGATCCGCAACAAATGGAGCCATGGCCCACGTACTCCGTTTATGATTTAACATGACAAAGGGTGTGGATACCATAATTCCTATTTGTATTTTAAGTTTTTAACAACCCCGTCTAAGATTTTTGAGCGTCTGAACCTGGAACTGTTCTCTCCGTGCATGGCCTAAAGGTGGGGGGAAGAGAGAGAGAGAGAGAGAGAGAGAGAGAGAGAGGATGGCGACGATGCATTGTCTTCTCCCTCTTCCAACACTCAACATCCGACCCAGAGTGAGTTTTCTGTTTGCCATAAGTTGGTTGGTAACAGGAAAATTTTCTGTTTCTGCTTTAATTCAAACTGAACTAAACCTTCTCTTTTGTTTCTGTTGCGTAGAGAAGTCACAGAACTCGGTGCTCCTCAAATAGTAAGCCGGTGACGAGTGAGACACCCCCTCTGCTAAGAATTGCAGTAAATGGTGTTACAGAACTCCTGAGGATATTCTCTCCAACAAAAAGCAGGTAATTTCCATTTCTTTCCTCTGAATTATACAGTTAGTGAACTTCCAATTCTCTGTTTCCCCATATTTTCGCATGAAACATCAAGTTGTTTATGGTGGGTTTGGTATTTAAATTCAAAGTTGCAATTTGGACCAACCTAAAAGTGCCCAAGTGGAAGTTTCTTGAGATTCAAATTGTTAGAAGACGTGCTTAGGACTGCTGATGTGGTGTCAAAGTTGTTGTTTCTGTTTTTCTTTTGGTGTTGGTTGTTTTTTTTTATTTTCTGTTTTTCATGTCTATGTTCATGGCGTAATTCTAGGTCCACGTTCTTGGTGGGTAGTTGCTGAATCAAGTTTTTATTGTAATTTCTGATGATTAATGAATGATTCAGTCTTTTGTTTTTTGCTCAAGTAAAAACGTTGCCTCTAACTTCTATTGTTTTTACTGCTGCAATATCCAAAAATACTGGCAAACTCTGTTTTTCTTTTATTCTTGTTCTCAAAACAACAACACAAATGCACTCTTTATGTCTAAAACATCCTGTTGAACACCATCTTGAATGAGAATTCTTATCACTTTGAGAAGTGGGGACAACTGATGGATTTTTATATTCAACAGGGCTGACTATGTGCAAATAGATGAACCTTCCATTTCTGGGATAGATGATGTAATAGTGACCCTTCGGACCGACTATGAACGTGCTTATTTCATTACAGGTGATAATATGTTGTTCTTAGTTATCTCACAAAACTTGTTTTGACACCCTTTAATCATCTTAACTTTATCAGTCATATTTTTATGCAATAGCTGTAGAATACTAGGTTATCTGTCAACCTTTAGAATTTTCACTTTCTGGAAATTTTCTTCTGAATACCCTAGGTGACATTTCTGTACTGAGTCTCTCCTTTTCTCTTTCTCCTAACCGGCAAATTGTTACTTGCTGGAGGAAAATAAAAGATTTTATCAAGGAAAGGTAGGGAACCTCTGCTTCCCAAATGTGATCGACAGACAGTGCTTAAGTTCAGCCAATTGAAGGATGGTCAAACAAATTGCTGCCTCTTGGCCTATCTTTTGGTCTGGTTAGATGCGTTTTCCTCATTTTTTTTGTTTTTGATATTCTGCAATCAAGCAGAATTACTCTTCTGTACTAAGTGTTTTGCATAAATTGATTTATGGATATAGTCATGGCATAAAGATCTCATAATGTTGTTGAATTTTATATATTTTGTGTGCACTAAAAGTTATGATGGTTGCAGACTTGCAGTCTTTATCCTGCACCCAGATATGCATTATTATTCCTCGGGGATGTCAAACTTGAGACTTAGCACAATCTAGTAGCACAAGCTGCATATGAATGATGTCAATGACTTGTAGTGACACTGGATGGATTAGGGCTTTCTAGGAGGATCTTGTTGTTCATGCTACATATCTCATTCCATTGGATGCTTCCTTTGATACAGGATCATTACCAGAAACAAAAAGGCACAGATGAATGCACCCTTTGTTTCATTTGACAAGGCTCATAATGTGGATTACTCCTTGCAAAAGTATCACTTGGATTGCCATTTATAATCTTCATCAAGGCCACAATCTCTTCTAGAAACTTTCTTGGGAAAAGAATTGTCGCCTTCTCCTGGCAGTTTGAAGATTGTAAAATGATGATCATATTAACCATTCAAAAACAAAAAAAGGTTAAGGATGATACTTTTGGAGCATTGAAAAGAAAAGAAAATAGTTACAGTACTATTGTCCTTCAAAAAAAAACTTCCAGGACGCAGCAGTAGTGTAAGGGATAGGGACCGTCAGCCAAATAAGCAAGGAAAAACTTGTACATGCCATTAAAATAGACTTCTAAGTCTTATTGGTTTTTACTTCTTATTAGTCCTACGCCACCAAGCTTAGTTCATTGTCCATTTATTGTAGTGATATATGCATCTTATTCTCCAAAACTCAGTTTTGTTACACATTGTTAGGTTTTTTATATTTGTGAGAACATGTAGATGCTCAAATAATCTCTTCTTCATCTCGAAGTTATTAAGTGCTGCACTATTGTTTGGCGTCTTGCTAATAAAGGCCTTTCTGATTGTTGTGAGTTGAGGAACACTTATTTTGTCGGTCTAGACTATCCATACAACATAGACATATTTTCAATTCTTAAGTATTTGCTAGTTGGCATGTAATAATATCTCATTGAGCTACGTCTCTCTTTTCTGTCAGCATCCCTCCTGAATATGGATAAATGTATAAGACTGGGATCATTTGAACCTGCAGCCTGCTGCGGATGAAGCTGATAATTAAATGGAAGGCCCTATCACAAAATAACTATTAATTTGACATTTGATTGGTTTTCTTTTAGGTTTTTGCTGTGTATTAGTTATAACAGGTTTTCCCTGATCATACAGAGAAAAAGAAAAGAGCATTTCAAAATAGGTTTTGATAGTAAGAGATATACGGAAATAGATTCCTAAGGTAAACAGATTTGCTATAGAGAAACTTTTATAAGTTCCACACAGTGTATTTGTTGTACGGAATCTTTGATTGCTAATGTCAGCACAACTTACAAGCAAGCAATAAGATTGAATTCCCTGCAAGAAGCATTTCCTCGCATCACAACTAAGCATATCCTTCCCACAGTTTGCGAACTCCAAAATTCAGTCATTGACTTGCATGAGTTGACTTGATTTTGGTCCTTAATACTTCAAGTCAAACAATACCTGCACCCAAATTAATGAAATTTGATTATGCTGACCATTTCCATGCCATAGTTGCCTTGGCTTTACCTTGTTAGAGTTCTTATTCGAGTACAATGTTCCCAGCACTGCTTTTTCCTATGTTCATGCGAAAGTTACTAATATTATTATTTTCTGTTGTGTATGCCAAAATTTTGGAATTAATTTAGTGTGAATGATAACAGGGAATTTCACTTCAGCACTTTATGCTGATGAGTGCTCTTTTGAAGATCCTACAATAAAATTTCGTGGTTAGTATTCTTTGTGGCTGTTAGTTTGATTATCAAACTCTCTTATCTTTTATTAAAGCTCGTGGTTCATTAATGTCTTCAGTTTTCACGTGAATCCTCTAAAAGGTTATGCTTATGAATCATTACTATAACAGATGGTTTAGCAATCCTCACTGTGAAACCTAATTAATATTCTTATCAGTGATAGGCATTTAGACTTTCTTATAGCAATAGTGTGGTATCTTTGTTCATGACAAGAGAGCATAGGTGTTAAGATATGCCCATGCTATGTCTATCCATGCCCATCCTATGCCTATGGATGCCATGCCCATGCCTATATCTTCACATGAAGTTATGTTGCTCCCTTGCATATGATAACTTAATACGCTATTATTGTAATGATAAGGCAGGAAGAGCATTCAAGATTCATTTTTGGGGCATGGAACATGAGAAAATTTGACGGAGCCACTGATTTGATTGTGTTTTTGTGGATTCATCCATAGTGACCTTTCTTACCTAAGAAAGAAGAGGAGCCAACATCTCACTCATTTTTCTCCCTTTGCAAGACCTGGCTAAATGTACTTAATCATGTCCATTCATTCAAGTACTTCTTCTGAGATTTATGTTGATGCATCAAGTTTGTACTTCACAATTCTGATAGCATAGAATCGGTCTTATGGAGATGCTTGGTGCAAGGCCTTCAGATTTTCCTATGGAAAAACACTTAAAGCTAACCATGGAGAATTGTGATCTATCACAAGATCCTTCCTCTTATTGCCAACTAATTGGTCATCTCATTTGGCTTACCATCACTCAAGCAGACATCACTTATTCTGTCCAAACCCTGAGCCAGTTCATGCATCAACATACAAATAATACCTTGATGCTGCCCTTCACGTGCTCTGCCATCCAAATGGTCTGCTGCCAAGATCTTCTCCTATCTTCCGTGAGCATACTTCATTTGAAAGGTTTTGGCAACTTTATTGTGCCAGCTGGCCTATGATTCTTTATCTGCAATTGGTTTTTGAAGCAATCTACAATCTCACGTTCTTTTACTGAACACCTAGTAGCGGTTACTTCAAGCTTTGTGTTACTTGGCTACTTTTTCTTTTACATGATCTTGGTGTTTCTCATCCTAGTCCGGCCACAATATTTTGTGACAAATAAGCGGCTTTGCACCAAATATATAGAGCTTGATTGTCATCTTGTACAGGAAAATATTCAGTTGGGGCTCCTACAAACTGGTTATGTTTCCTACACCAACCTGCTCACTGATTTGTTCTCTAAGCCACTGGGGAAGGACCAATTTCATTTTTACTTTCCAAGTTGGGTGCTCACAATCCTGGCATACCCACTTCACAGGGTGTGTTAAGATATGCCCATGCTATGTCTATCCGTGCCTATCTCATGACCTTGGATGCCATGCCTATGCCTACGCCTTCTTGTCACGTGAACTTATGATTCTATTTCTACCTTGCGTAGATAATTCTATACCCTATTATTATAATTGTAATATAAGTCAGAGGAGGCAGTCACTTTAAGGCACAACAGTCAACATGACTTGTATATATACTGGTTTTCACTTTCTCAATAAATTTCAATCAAATTTTTACTCAAGTTTTCAACAAATGACTTTCTTAGACTCTCAATCCTCATCATTGTGGTCATTATGAACATAATAGCCAAGTGTTAAATGTATTATGATAAAAACCTCGACTAGAAAATAGTGTACATATTGGCTGCTATGTAATTGATGCATATATCTTTGCTTGGAAACTAGCAACAAGTAAGGCCGATTATTTTCAGTAATCCAAACCTCAATATACTAGTCTATTGACATGTGACCCATGTACCACAATTTGAATCCATTTGGCAATTCAGAATATCTGAGTTGTAGCCTACAATTGGAAGGTTGGAAAATAAAAAAACAAGAACCTACATCCATCAGCAGAACATATACAAGGCATGAAATCATCCAATAGCAGTTGAACTACAACATGCTGCCCTGACCTGCCAGATGAATGGTTTGGATCATTGAAAAAAGTCGGTCATCCTGGCTAAAACTTTGGTAGAAATTTGATTAATACATATTGAAAAAAGTTGCCTTATTTTATCATTACAATAATAAGGTATTGAGTTATTTTGTGCATGGCAGCAACATAACTTCATAATGAAGATAAGATAAGAAATTGGCATAGGCGTGGCACCCATAGGCATGGTATGGGCATGAATAGACATAGCATGAGTATATCTTTACACTTTCCCTGAAGTGGGCATTGAATATCATGAACAACCAACTTGGAAGTAAATTTTGAAATAGGCTTCCCCCATTGACTTAGTGAACAAAATAGTGAGCTGATTGGTCCTGGAAGCATGATTTTTGTGTTTGCCAAGCGAAATAATTTGACTACTTTTTGAAGAAGTTGAAGATGATTTTCGTTATTTTCTCTTCTTACTTATAAATGAATATACATGTGCTCATTCATTTGTACGTAAGAAGAGAAAATAATGAAATCATCTTCAACTTCTACATAAAGTCCGGCTGGCACCTGAAGTAAAACCCTCCTTTTTATCCGGGCTTGGAACTGGCAGCGGCGGAGTTGGCAGTAATCTCTCTTTGCTTCTATTTTTCAAGGACTAGAGAACAAGCCTTATTATTCATTAGCAATGGATTCATTAGGAGAAACTATCCTCGCATTGCCGCAGATGAGTCATTCAGCCTATTAGAAACTGTAGGACCTTCTCTTCTTGGATTCAAGTGGAAATCTCATAGGCCCACAAATGTAAGGAGGGGCGATTCAATAGGAAGCTAATTCATCCCAATAGCTCTCGAGGTTTGTCGAAACAAACAGGGATGAAGGTTTCATCTTGCGTGTGGGAAAATATTGCCCTATGAGTTTGATAGATTATAGAAGCATTACTTTGCAAAAAATGTTCTTTTAAATCAGACCAAGCTTCGGTTTCTGAATCAAAGTTGATAATGCTATCGCTGGCATCATTGTCAATGGAATTTAAGAGTGCAGACAAAACCAAACCATATCGTTGCTAAATTCGTTGATTTGCACCAACCTTTTGAGTCTTACGAGGAAAAAACCTCATGTGATTCTCAGGGAGTGGAACCATGAAGTATCAAGCAGGACATATATCTTCTAAATGAAATTTTTTTGAGTCCTTATTTTGAATTGTACAGAAAATATCAAAGGGGTAATCTATGTATGACTTCCAGTGGTATCATAAACGATCACATTGGAAGTTTTTTCTTTTTTCTTTTTTGAATTCATCAGTTCGATTCTAATGTTTCCTCAAAATGATTGTTGAATTCTCTTTCTATCTTTTTCTTGTTGGAATTGGATTAGGTTGGGCATCGGATCACAAAGTCTTGTCAAATGAGCTTCAAGAGAATGATTTAGAGTTCTTAGGAAGATATCTTTATTCCTGTCTCAGCACCACAGTGATGTTGTGCATAGATAAAATTATTTTGTGGATTGAATTTCTAACGAACTTCGCAAAATAGCCCTGTGACTTTGGGACGGTAGGAATATCAAACCAAATACGAAGAGTAGTAGGTGACCAATCAGAATTGCCTCACAGAACATATTATTGTTTAAAAAACACATTGTGATTTGGATCTTGATGAAACAATACATTAGTGAGAGGTTATGCTGCCATTGTAAGAAATCGATAGGTTATTAAGACTTAGATGATTTGGGTGGAACAAATCTTGTTCTTTGCACTAATTGCCATTCTCATAGCTCTACTCCAGGTGGCATAATTGTCACTGCTTTAGGGCTTTGAAACTAAGACTGATCCTAGATTATCCGTCTGATGAGGAAAGTACCAATTTGATATATCAATGTAATCTTAGAAAATGTACCTGAATGAATGGACTGATCTTGTCTTGGATTAAGTTCGTCTTCTGTGTCATGCAATGGGAGAAAAAATGAGTGAGATGTTGACTCCTGCCCTTGTTTCATGAGTGAGAAAGATTATGGCATTTGAAGTAGAGATCCAAATTGGCTTGAATGTTTTTGACTGATATTAAACACAATCGTTTCAGTCGCTTCACCAAATTGCTTCACATTCCATGTCCAAAAAAGGAAGTTTGTATCCTAGGGATACAAAGCACGTTGAAGAGGGTGAGAAGATAAAATTATATGATATGAATGTAGAACGATTTCAGTTGCTCTAATACCATGAAACTTTGGTAGAAATCTAACTGGTGTCCATTGAGAAAGTGCAAACTTTTGTAGAAATCTGATTGATATTTATTGAGAAAGTGAAACCCATTAAATGTGGAAGTCATATTGACTGTTGTGTCTTAAAGGGAGTGACTTGTCTCCTTATCTGATCATGACAATAATAGGGTATTGAGTTATTCTCTGCAGGTCAGCAACATAACTTCATGGGAAGATAAGGGATGGGTAAATTTATGGTGTATGTCCATCAGACGTACGGTAGAGAACTTGAAGGGTGACCCAATGTCCATCAGAGTTGCCCATAGCCAAATGATCTCGCTTGAGATATATCACGTGGGTAGTATGTTTTTTGGGCAGGATCTTGAGTAGGTTCTTGTTCCTTGTCAATTCAAGAAAGTGAAGGCCATGAAATAAGCAGTTTTGACAGTTGATGCATTGCGTTAAAGCATCTCATCCAGTGGAATGAGCATGACAGAACATAACTTTAGAACTGCGTAAATTTCCCCTTCTTCACTAATTTTTATACCATTGAAAGGTTAAAATTTGAAGCCCAAAATTGGAGGACATGATTAACTGTGGGGATGAACTCCGGTTACAACTGAAAGAGCTGAGGTCTCACTGATTTCGTCTCAAGTATATGACATTTGATCATTCATTGAAGATTCTTATTCTCTCTTTATTTGTTTTTTAGTTCATTGTTTCTTCAGAACACTTTAGTTGATTACGTCCTTTGGTAGAATTTTCTGATCAGTGACATCTGAAGGTCTCTTAACTGATGACACCATGTGTAAATACAGCTATGAATCCAACTAATGCTTCTTGGGTATTCCAGGTAAGGAACTGTACTTACGCAACTTGGAGTTGCTTGTACCCTTCTTTGACCGTCCATCTCTTGAATTACAAAATATTGAGAAGGTATTTTTATTTTTCTGGGGTTTCTATTAAATAGCTGGAAACCATTCTTTTGCTTTATCTCACATTTTATTCTTTTGAAAATTAAGGTTTTTATTTTACATTTGCAGCTGTAGAGAACGGAGAGATGGACTCATTTTTCCTTCATGATTTCAATTTCTTTTGTGTCAATCAACTCATGTGTTTGTGTCTACTGTCAATGTTATCTCCATCTTTTATGGTCAAGATCTTGTAACATTTACCAATTGGATTGTCAAAACTTAACTGAAATAACAAGATTACCATTAGCATTCTTCATAGGATTATTGCAACTTTATCACCTTTGAAAGGATATTGTGAAAAAAGCAATATCTTAAATGAGGATTTCTCAAAAACTATGGAGGAAAGACCAGGAAATTCATATGAAGCCAGTTAGATGGCAAGAGCATCACCGAGTACCTCATGTATCTTAATATGGTCTCTTTCAGCCTTAAATTGTGTTCTATGTTTTGTACTTGAACTGCATGTGAGTATGTCGAGTAAGCTAACCGGCATCTTTCTGTGGACGGAGCCTGAAGCTGATGGCTCTACTTTCAAAAGAAAATGACCTAGCATCACTTTCAGTTATAGAGTCCATTCTTTTATATTGTTGTTATAGCTATGATTTTGTGATTAGTGGTGCTGAATCTTTTAGAAGATTTGTTACACTTTTGGTCTTTTAGGAAAATATGTTCAGAGAAGAAGTTAAAGCAGAAAGAAATAACTCAACTTAAACAGAGGTAGAAAATTTAAGCTTGTTTCTGCTAGATATTGTCTTCTGGGAACTATGTCTCATAAGGTTTACAGGTATGGTTTAGCCAAACAGTAACTTTTGGAAGATGTTTGAAGAAGTTATTTTTCTGAGCAAGATACTCTTTCCTTAAAGTAAACACCTCAAATTTGCCCTTCTTCTAAAATTGTTCATAGATATTCTTCTTTTGCAAAGATACACTTTGAATAACTTTAAAGTCCAAAAACACAATGGATTTTTCCTGAATATTTTGTCTTGTATTCTTCTGAAAAAGTTCAATCATTTCTTTTTATGTGAGAAAGCTAATGAAAAATATTTTGTAAAAAAGAGAATATCGTAATTTATGTCATGTATATAGCTTATTCCTTCTGAAACAGGTTCTGTGTAGTACCTATGAATTTTCTAAAAGAATTTTTACAAAGTTAAAACCTTTTAGCCATTTAGTCCTGGAATCTCTACAGAAAGTCCTTAATCTAGAAAATATTTTCTCACTTGTTCATAACTGTGGCATAATATCTAAAAGAAATCAGGGTGTAGAGGAACTATTTCTAATTCAGCCTCAAATAATTTGAAAATCCTTCTCAAATCACAAGTTTACCAATAATTTAAAAGTCAAACTTGGTTTATTTCACTCTTCCTGCTGCAACATTCTAAAGTGGCTTCCAACTTCGAACTCCCCCGCTCCGGCAAAAGACTCCTTTGGAGAACAATAATGTCTCCTGCTGGTCCTGATGGAAGTCCTGGACTAGGTTATAGTGTGAATCACATGTCTGTGTCCTTGGGGCCCTACATATGACGATGATGATGTATACGTCATTGGGGGCCTACATATGGGTACTGAAGCTTCCAGTAATGGCTTCTTTAGCAGAAGTGCAAAAGATGCCATGGCTAGCTGACTGGGCAAAGGCCTTGTTTTGAAGGAGAAATGTTGAGTTCTCAGTTCAGCTCTGTGCTTTTAGATAGGAAATTTGGCAGCATCAGATGCTGTAGAAAGGATAATTGAAGTGTAAGCTGCAAAATGTAATCCATAAGAAACTCTGTGGAGCCTAAAACTTCATTCCTTTAAAGGCTGAGGATACAGTTAGACAAGGATGAGGGGAGGAAGAAGATAATGTGTTGCCAACCTTCTCAAGTGGGTGACTTGTGAAGCTGGTATGAACCTTTAGCGAAGTATTTTTTACAGTTATATGGACACGATGACTAGATGACTTCCAATCTGAAAAATGCATTAGTGGGTACTTCAGGAATTTTGTGGTTATGTACAGGCAGTTCCAACTGATATTGCTGCTAGTGTTTCATATTCCACTATTCAACAGTTGATCAGTTAAACACATTCCTCTATGGTCGTTTTGAAGGGAAATGACGCCTGAAATGGGACTTACTGAGAAGTTGAGTTAGAGGTTGAACAGTGTTCAGATATATTATTGGGGCTTTCTTTTCTCTAGTTTGAGTATGCTTGAATTTTCTGAAGGGAGGCTATGTAATTGGGAGAAAAAGGGATGCTTCTATGGATCTCTATGTGAAATAATATGAAGCATTGTTGCAAATAATTTATTTGTTGTTAGTATTCAACAAATCAACATTATCCCTCTAATATGTGACAAGTTGTATGTAGGATGCCAAGAATCAGACAGAGTTCATACTGGCAACGTGGAAATTAAGGTACTTAACAAATAGTCATGTTTGTATTATGTTCATTTTTTCTCAAACTGTTACTTCACGTGTTTACAGTCTCTGGGGTTTCATCTTGTCATGTGATAATGGACTGGAATCTGAAAAACTAGGGATTACAGAATTAGTTCAAGTGGAAATCTGCTTTGTTGTCATGAAAAAGTAGTTGAAAGGCAGTTAGTTTTCTCTCAAAGTGAGTGAATAAAATTGACCCCCGTAGTTTAGTACTTGGCTTGATTGTTATATCCCTTAATTAAGACTCATGAAGCAAGCAGTCTGTTGGTGAAATACCATATAGCAACTTGTTAGTTCCCAACAATTATGCTGGTTAGCGTAATCTTTTTGCAAAATGTTAATGGCCCATGGTTATTTTGGTCATGGGAGAAATATGTTATTTGGCCTCATGAATGAAACCACTGCATGGCGTCCAGTCATGTTGAGAATCTTGCCATTCTGGGTTGTGGTTCCATTGTGGATATTCTCACCATTGTGCTTGCAATCTTGGCTAAAAGTTTGCTATTTCTCTTTGTTTCTGTTAGTCAGAATATCAAAAATGGAATTCAAGTTGTAGGAGTTTCTTGGATCAAATTTCTTTACAACAAAATTGGCAGCGAAAAAATCATCCATAACTGTTTATTCTTGCATGTTTGCTTAACTGGGATCAAAACTCAGTTCTGCAGTCATTTTCTTGCAAGCACGCTAAACTATAAAGTACTATATGTGGCATGTAGAAGTGTGTTACATTCTCATTCCACAGCAATCAATCGTATCCATTTGATGCTCGATGTTCAATCTTATCAATTCAATTTGCAGAACCTACCTGAAACTTCCTTGGAGGCCTCTCATTTCCATTGAAGGACAAACCATCTACAATTTAGATAATGAGTTCAAAGTAAGAAGTCATATTTCCCCCCGTTAAACAGGCTTGTTGTTAATTATGTGGTGTCTGGAGCAACAAGCTTACGTAGATTGTAGTATCCTTTTCTACAGATTGTCAGGCATGTTGAGAGTTGGAATATTTCTGCACTTGCAGCGATAAGTCAAATATTTACTCCTAGTTAGAGAGACCATGTTGAATGAAGCAACTTGCTTTACAGAGTACAAAAAGGTGCTCATCCTAATTGCACCGAAGGGTCAAGCCCGTCACTGGGATCCAGCAACTGTAATTATCTTACACCCGTAAGTAAATCTGTGGATGTACTTCAATCATGCCTTTCCCTCTGTGGTCCACCCCTTCCCCTTCCCTAGACCCCGCATATGCAGGAGCTTCGTGCATTGGCGGCCCTTTTATTTGTTTTGTTGTTAACTTGTAGAACGAAGGATCAAGTGATTTTAATTAATTGCTTGTACTTGAACTTGCCACAACTCTGCGTTTTGGTTGGTGGCCCTTTGATATGAATTGCTAGTAACACCGTCGTCCTGCTAAGGCTCGTTTATGCAAAGCATTTTCTGGGCTGGGAACTTTGTACACCTGATTGTAAGTGTAACAGATAAATCCACCATTCAGAAAAGGCAAAAAAAAAAAGCAAAAATGAAAAGAAAGTTTAACAGATATGCCATTCCCTTTATGCCATGTTCATATAAAAATTGCAAACTACAAGTCCAAACTCTGACCTTTAACATAATTTATCAAAAAAAAATTAAAACACTATGGTTGATATTCATCAAATCCACCCGCAAATCAGAGGCTTGATTCATCCACTGTTGACGAATTTTTATGCAGAGTCATGCTGGCCACAAAAATGGTCTGCACCACTGAAAGCGTGTGCCCCAGCTTTACTTTTCCCCGCTACGTTAAATGCTAAGCAACCGGTATAACACAATTTGCCTTACCAGTCAGTGGTCAGAATTTCACAATAACGACAACACTATTTGGTTTGTCTTTCTTTACATCTCCAACTTTTGGGACCCACCTGAAGCTAGATTTAGAAAGAGAGGAATCAGATAAAGAAAGACGGTCTTGGAGATGATGGCGAGAAGACCACAAGGAAACAGATTAAATCAACCAACCTTTAACTTAAGCAGCCAATCCCTTTCTTGCCACATCTCAATCCACTGTAAAGATTCCATGTTCTGTATGCTTTCCTATTTTGGTATATCAAAAGACTACTTTGCTCTTACACATAATTGATATAACTTTAAAGGCATTTCAGTCTCCTAGAATAGTCAAGCAGGATGGATAATTAGTAGATTTTTGTGCTTTAGTCCGTATCCGATTGAATTTTAAAAATAGAATTTAATGTGATTAAAAGTAAACGTTTGCAATGCTTATTCAATTCATCCGGGTAGGATTAGTTTGGATTTTGGATTAGAGTCTCAGCAGGCGTAAATGCTCAGGAGCATGTACAGAAGTCCATAATCCTTTTTTCATCCGCGGTAAGCTTCTTATATATTTAAGTCATTCATCTCTGAGATCGCTTTCGGATCCAAGTCTTTTCCTTAGTTAATCCCGGTAAAGCCTCCAGATGGCGTATGCTTTTTTTGAAACGAGGCCTTCGGTAACGAGGCAGACTCCTTATTTGCCATGTTTGTTTTTCTTTTTTGGACTGTAAAATAAATAGTGAAAACATTTCACAGCCTCAAAATTCTTAACAAGCATGGTCTTAGGTTATATCCAATAGAAGAGAGTTTTTATGCTTAGGGCATTTAGGACAGATCGAATTAGATAAACGGTTTAGATCATAGAAAAATACAAGTGGTGGGACCAACATGCATTTTTTATAGAAAGGTATGAAAAGCTTTTCATTATAGAAATTTAAGAGAGAGAGAGAGAGAGAGAGAGAGAGAGAGAGAGAGAGAGAGAGAGAGAGAGAGAGAGAGAGGCCAATTGATCTCATTGCGATTGCCTCACAGGTGTATAAAAAAGTTGGGGGTGGGCTCACTTTTTGCATTTCTTTCCATGATCCAAACCATTTATCGGATTTGTCACATCGTAGATGGCATACGTACAAAATCTCACATTTGATAGATATCTCTAGATCCATCTTTTTTGTTTTTTTTTTAATCCAAAAAGTAGATGCTACAAATAGAGAAGTCTATAAAATTTTGGGTTTATTCCATGAACAATTTTAATCATGAAAAGAAATGCAAAAGGACATTGATTAATGTCCTTAAATGGTAGATGTATGAAAATTTTGGTCTATTGCATATATCTAAGTTATTCATTTTTAGACAATTTAAAAACAAAAGATAGATGGTAATCTTCTCTGGGGATTTTATGTGTTTTGCTATCTACTAATTTTTGCTTTAAATTTCCAAAAGTGAAGAATTTATAGATATTTTTATACCTAAACCATCTAGGATGAGGCAAATCAGATGAATGATTTAGATAACAAAAAATTAGAAAAAGTAGGCCCACCACTTTTGAAGACGCCTATAATCCAATCACGATGAAAAATGTTATGTCATATAATTCCTAGAGAGAGGAGAAAAATGGACCCTCTTTTTTATAATTTTCAAAGATCCTTATATTGTTCATCTAATTAGGCCTCAACAAGATGGCCAATCAACAAAAAATCAGATCTAAAGGAAACCTATAAGCTAGCTTATCTCATGGGTCTCTTGTGTTGGAAAATGGACTATGTCTAGCAAGAAAGTATTTTTTTAATTTCCAAGCACAGAAAGTTGTCCATTTTCTAACTACAAGAGATTACCTGGAGAATGACTTAAATGTATCTATTAGATTTGTGTTTTTTTTTTTTTTATATAACCTATCTAGTTAAGGGAAAAACTATGAACCATCTAGATTTATAGGCAGTCCTGGTGCACGAAGCTCCTGCATATTGGAGGTTTGGGGAAGGGGCAACTACAAATGATCAATAGTACTCAGCCTTACCTTGCATTTTGTGAGATGATGTTTCCATACCTTAAACTTGTGACTTCAAGGTCACACAACAACTCTACTGTTGTGCCAAGGCTCCCCTTCTACGAACCATCTAGATCATTGAAAAAAATATCAAAAAGTGGATCTACAGCCCAATTTTCTTTTTGCTTGTTTTGACAAAAGAAAAAAAAAAAAGAATGTGTGTTAATTTTTTTGCATTTTATCATGGATGGAATACATTCATTTGACCCTCAATCAGATGTCCTTAATGTAAAAAATCTCACCTATTGATAATCTCAAGGCTTTTAGCGGCTTATGTCATAATATAGACTGCATCCCATTTTTCTTCCATTTCTCTATCATGACCACTAGAAAATCTCTATCAATCCTAGAGAACAATTCTTTTAATTTTTTGGTTAATGTTCAAATTGTTATTCATTCGGAATCAGATATGATTTTGGACGATCTTAGATATAATACAGATATAAAAGTAGAAATACTTACTATTGTAAAAATAAGTGACACATAAATGCCAAGTAGCTAAAAGGGCAGCCAGGTGCATGAAGCACTGGCTTATGCGGGTCTGACAAAAGAGTGAACCACAAAGGGTCTATGGTAAGCAGTCTTACCTTGCTTTTTGCAAAAGGCTATTTTCACGCCTCAAACCCATGACCTCCAAGCCAAACACTGACAACTATATCATCGGCCAAGGCTCCCCTTCATAAATGTTAAGCAGCTAAATGTATATAACATCACCTTGCTATACATAAGAAAAAAGAAAGCCAAGCCCTACAATAGTAGAACCTAGACTACAAAGGGTCTATAATAAACAATCTTAGGGGGGTTTATTTAACGGCGTATGTATGGCGTTTTTGTTGGCACATTTCCTGTGATATCCCCTGCGATATCTTCTGTGATATTTAAGATATGTGTCATATGTTCTGTGATATCTTGTGTGATATCTGAGATATGTGACATTTGTTCTGTGATATCTCTGGCGATTTTTGTGGTGATATCTGAAATATGCCTCAAATATGAGAAACATATGCCTCTCAGATATCATAGTTAAATAAGTTGCATTTTTTACATATGTCATGATATCAACTAGCACCTTGATATTTATCAATGATTTGGGCCATTCATCTATGCCATAATATTCCTAAGGCCAAGGGATTTTATGGTACCTTTGTTGTATATACATTTGTGTGGCACCAAATGCTACAAAATTGTATGTAGAATACTTTCATTTCCTTATTAAATAAAATAATTAAAAGATCTTGAGAAGACTAATTTTCTATCATTTTCCTTCATTATCATTGGGTCCTTGGAGGCCCACCACGGACATCGTTGTGGTTGTTGATCTGGCGGTTTAGACGGTGATGATCTTGGGCATTTAGTGCAATAATGGTCGGCAAATGATCAATTGACATTTAATGAGAAAAGGTCCAATGCTAGACTGTACACGTCCTTGTTAATTGGAATCACATGTTTCCTAACAAAACTTGTGTCTCCTTATTAAGGGACAGTTTGGTTGCTAAATGCGTAGACAAGTGAGTTAAGATATGCAGTTGTTGTTGCATGTGTTTGACCTTTGGCTGGAGGTCTTGATTAAAGAATGGGATCTTGATTTGGCAGGACTAAAAGGAGAGACTCCAGATACAATTCATACTTTAATGGCAGTAATTGGTCTACATACATTTTCACCTTCAATAAAAGTTGCTATTGATCATCAAGAAAGAAAAGATCATCTTGTCATCATACAAGCCTGACCCTGTTTTAAAAACAAAATAGATCTTTTAATCAAACAGGCCAAATGGTTTGAATCATGACCTAAAAAGAATTATATCCAAGAGTTCTTGCATAAGACCATCGTCAATTTTGAATGTCTCACTGCATGTAATAGATGCAAGATTACTGAATCATCGACAGCAGATAAACAGAGTAATCGGCCACTTCTGACTAAGCTGATACAGGGCCACCCACACCTGCACAGATTCTTAATATTTCTGTGCTCTTGCTTCGCTCCATAACATCCACTAACCAGTCTATGCCATCTTTAATACCCATTCTGCATTTCAAAAGGTTAAAAGGATGAGTGAGGAAGAATTACCATGTCGTGTATTTCACTCTTTCTAATAGTTCTCCAAAAGTTAGATTTGTACTTCTTCATTTGAAATTCAAGTTTCTGCTATACATGGAGCAGATTATTAGTGCTTTTGAAGGGTCGATATTACAAGGCAATGTAGTCACGAGTCTACTTGTTCTACAAAGCCAACATTGTAATTGAAGCAGGGCAAATGGGTTTAACTCCACTTACCCATCATATGCAAACACAGCTTCAAACATGTATAATCTTTCATCCATCTCTTTCAGATCCAAGTATCTTGCAAGTTCTTCTGCTAACACAACACCATTGAGATCCTACTATCAAATCCATCAACATAGTGCTAACAAACCAGATAAAAACATATGCATAAACAAGAAATCTAGCAAGGTTCATAGATTAAAAGTTTCAAGGTGAGGATACCAGAACTCCAAAATATATTTTTTATTTTTCCGTTTCTTCTACATTTAACAGTTCTCATGTCATCTATATTCTGAGCTAGAGCACCATTTGCTTTATCATTTTTTCTTTTCAGCATACGCTTTTGCACCAATTATTACAACTGGTGTTATTGCTCAGCAGCACCAATCAATCGAGGATAATAGTAATACTTGCTTGTTAGCCAATATCAGAAGTGGAGCTCCTTGCAGATCTTCATGCCTAAGTACTTTCGCTGATCAGAAATTCAAGACATCAGTCCAATGTCAAATCACAAAACTAATGTTCTCCAAGTACTGAGATCTATTATGTAACCAGAATTAGGCTAATATAACTATCACTAACATTTGCACGAATCATCAAGAAAAATCACATACCCAATGTAGACTTTGAATCTTCAAAACGACATGGACAAGCAGCATCAATTACATATATTATAGCATGTGCCTCCTCATAATACTTCTCCCAAATGGTCCTAAGTCCAACCTGCCAGTATAAAATTTGAAGCATTGCCTTGAGAAAAGTCATAAGACCAGAAAGCTATGACAGAGCAATATCTAGCACCACTTACATCTAAAAAGATAGGTTAACACCTAGTACCACCTCATCTCTAGGATAGTTGATGGACTATGTCTATATATAGATTCATTGATGTGTCGCAAATGCATTATCCTGATCTATAGTGCAGGCTAATGCTTGTATGTAGGTCATCTATGACTTAAGAAATTGGCTACAACTTTGCCAAGTTTTAATTTTCAAATTCAAGAATCATGTATTATAATCACCCAGGATTAGGTTTTCATGGTTCCTTCAACTTGCAGTTGGATCATTCAATGGTATAGATCATACCAGAAACTAGAAAGGCCAAGTCCGCTTTGTGCTTGAGAGGGTTTTGACCAAATAAATTAAAGTCCCTTCTCATATTGGTTCCCATCAGAAAAAACTGAGCCAAAATTATATATTACCAGCTACTATCTTTAGGAGTTTACTTTTCTTTTCATATTTTTCTGATGCCTGCATCATAAGTGTGAAATTGTCTTCTGCAGCCACATGAGACCATGTTGAACATAGATAGTCTGGTATATGACATGCTATCATAAAAGAAACAAACACACAGTTCATTCAAAATTATAGGAAGGTAAATTATGAGATAGTCGACATTATGTAACACCCCGGATTTTTAAGACAATTTTTTTTTTTTTTTATAATGGCATTTTAATTAAGAGCATTTGGGATCCCATAAGAAAAGATTTATTTAACATTTTACTAAACCTATCTTAAAAACTCCGGGTGTTAATTTTCCTTTCTCAAAATGGCGTACATGTAATTTAAACATAAATAAATAATCCGCGTATAAATCAACGTCAAATAAATAGGCGCCTTTATTTTAAATCAAATAAACGTCCAAAAGACAATAATAATATGGCCCAGGGTCTATCCATCATAACATCCCATATAAATGTCCAACATATGTCCAAAGATCTAAATCACATCCCAATATAAAATATGCAATCCATAATAAAAATCCAAATGATAATCCTATTTAATGACTCACATCACTGTCTAATACTATAGAAAAATGGTCTTCAGCAGCTCTCACGGCTTCTCAACAGCCTTGCCTTTCTTGTTATCACGCTCGAGATCTAAGGCATTGCAAAACAAAGCAATGCCTCAGCAAGCTATCGCTTGTGTAGGTACATAGACAATTAATGTAATAAATGCAAGAAATAATGAATAATACTGATGAAAAATCTAACATTTATGAAGATAGTGATATCATAATGCCATGTTCAATAAATGCCAATTTATTCCATATGCTAAAACATGAAATTCACGGAGTTAAAACATGACATGAATCAATAAAATGGAGCATACATCCAGAATAAGGGCACCCTAAGGTAATGGGTCCCACCACATCGCACTAACATCCTTGATCAGGAGTACACGTAGTCAACCTCTGAGTGTCGTCACACCCAGGCATATCATCCATCACCATGCTCATCATACATGCACACATAATAAGAATATGGGCCATCATGCTGCAGTGGCAACCCTCCATGGGTATCAACCACCGCCGCTCTCTGTCAACACCATAACGGGAGACTTAGCGTCTGTCCCCATGGAAAGGCTCAGACCGGTAGTGTGGACTATCCATGTTACCAAACCCCTACCGAATGCCATCTATGGGCAGGTGTCTATCATATCACAAACTCATCACATCATAATCTCGGAAGGTGGGTGGCCGGCCCTATCCCTCCTAGCATGACGCCCACCGGGCGAGAGCACCCGTCATCAAATATAAAACATGGAAATCATATGTATATGCTAAAACTCAAGAGCAGTTATAGCTTACAATCCCCAAGACATGCCCCTTATCTTGGGGTTAGCCTATAAAAGGACCAGCTAATAAGCCTCTATTCTCATTTCCATGTAAATCCATGTATTTTCTATATATATACAATAAGAAATAAAACTCTAATTAAGCATAACTAATTAACATCATACTTGTAAAAGCATTTTAAATAAGTTTATTCAGTAAAAGATTTCAATTTGGAATAACCATCCTGTACGAAATGTCGCATGAAATCCACGGTAAATAATAATTGCATTTTAAAACACAATCACACATGATGCTATGTTTAAACATGGTTCAAATATCAAGAAAAAACATTAGTTGTCGTCACCTACCTCAGTGTGAGACCACTAGCTTGCTAATAACTCCCTTTAACTGGTATATTCACGTGCACCTGTACATGTTACATCACTATTTTAAAATTTTTCTAAAGAAAAAGTTGTCATTTCTAAGTTTTTAAGTTAAAACTAGGTCCGTGTCGTCAATACGGTCACAACGCCTCTTTCGGATCGTGATTTGGACCTCTCTAGCTCCCAAAAATCAAGTTTTAGTGAAAACTACGCTAAAATGGGGCCTGCCGGACCACCATAAGGTGGTTTAAACCGGCGGCGCCTCTTTTCCGCCGGTTTACACCGGCATACACTGGCGCACTAAGACGCACGGCGACGCAGACGCCGCACGGGACGCGCGCCGTGCTTCTTCGGCACCATGACCCATGCGCGCGTGCGTCACGGTCGCCAGGATGCGCAGCGTCCCGGCCCCACAGCGCCCGCCAACCGCAGTCCGTCCGCGCGCGCGTCGCCGCGCATGCGTGCGACGCCGATGTCATCCCCTGTGCGTCCCGCTGTTCGTCCTGGCGTCAACGCCAGGGCGCCGACGCCGTTGACGACGCCGGAGAAGACGACCGGATTCTGGTCGCCTCCGGCGGAGCTACAAAGCTCCATTTTGCGTGATTTTTGCACCATTTTCTTCAGAATTCTCTCTAGAATCCATTTATGCCCTCCTTTTGCACTAATTTTTCCAAAAACCATGGTTTTTAAACGATTTTTCCCAAGTTCCTAAAAACATCCCTATGTACTGGTTTTTGGGTTTTCTGGAGAAATCCACCGTTGGATCACTCCAAAATTTAAAGGGTATGCTCTTGGGTCTCTTGTGCACTAGTTGGACGGTGCGATTTCCAAACGGACAAGGTTTGATCCATGAAATCATGCTCCAACAGTAGCATGCCTAAAGTTCCTAAAAATCTGATTTTTCCTAATTTTTAAACGTTTTCTAATTATTTTCTCTATTTAATAAATACTAAAAAAACATAGGTTTGAGGCTTACCTTGCACCTGGCCGGAGTTGCTTGTGTTGCCGGGGCTCCACTCGCCGGAAAATCCAAGTTTTGCAGGGCTAGGGTTTTGCGTAAAAACTCAGAGAAAACGCTCAATAGTGGAGCGTTTTGGCTCCTAGAGGAGCATAGATATAGGGTTTTAGAGTCTTGGGGAAGAGAAACTCTTCCCCACACGTCTCTTCCCATGTCTCTCCGGCGATTTCACCGGACTGGTAGAGACGTGTGTAGACAGGGGTGCCGTTATCAATTTGGACCCCTGTGTAACACGTTTCTGTCAAAAGACCAATTTGCCCTTACAACTTTGACGGCTCATAACTCCCTCGTTTGAGCTCTGTTTTTCGCGTTCTTGGTGGCGTTGGATTCATATCGATGAGCACTTTCTAATTATTATGTTTTCAGGAAAAAATTTCATCCATAAATTTTTATTTTTATTTATTTAATAATTTCTTATTTTATCTTAAAAATTAAGGATATTACACATTATGTCTCCATTAATAGGGTTGGATCAGAGTTCAAATTGTAAAAGATACAGCAACCAAGCGAATGGGTGCAACACTTTGCATACCTGAGCTCCTAGGTCCCAGAAATTTCCAAGTTAGCTATGTCAACAGAAATTTCCAAAAAAAGAGTAATGCCATTATAAAAGCAAGGGAAAGTGATATCAGATCCAAAATATATCTTGAGTGAGTTATGTTGACACATGAGCTTGCTACCAAAAGCTTGTTTGCATTTACTCAAAGAACTAGACTTCCACTAAACCAAACTGAGTTCTTACCAAAAAACCTGAGAGATACAGCAAGTGCATAATATCAATCTAATTTGGATGCATGTTTATCCTGCTTGCAAGCTCATTGGCCCTCTCTTTCCTGTTTCTTAGATCTGCAGTTGACACTTACCCATTGAGGAGAGGGAAAAACATATTAGTACCTTTTCGTATTTGTCATCCATGCCTGCAGTTCTCTTTATATATAATATAGGTAAGGGCAGCCCCAGTGCATGAGCTCCCGCCTATGCAGGGTCCGGGGAAGGGGCAGGCCACAATGGCCTAAAGTAGGCAGCCTTACCTTGCATTTTTGCAAGAGGTTGATTCCACGCCTTGAACCCGTGACCCCAAGGTCACATGACAATAACTTTTATCGTTGCACCAAGGCTCCCCTTCTTGAAGAGTTCTATCCTTTAATTTCTTGAAAATTGGTCTAGAGGACCTCAAAAGAAGTCAAGCCTTTTCTTTATCATGAGATTGACAACCGGAAAAATACATAAAATCAACCATAAAATTGATATGCTCAGGACCAATAATCAAATGCATGATGAACAATCATCAGAAAAAAGGCAGAATGGAAAAAGTGAGCAGCCAGATGCAACAAGTAGCATTGTTTCAGTTTGTGAAAGTGATCTCCTAGAAACTCAAAAGAAAGAAAGTGACCTCCCACATCAGTGAGCATGCATAAAAGAGCACTTCATAAAGCAGATGTTTTGGAATTGTTAAGATAATATAGTTCACAAGAGCATCATATTTACAAACAGGGAGTCAAGTTCAAACTAAGCAACCTGACGCTTCACTAAAAACGTAAGCTTAGTAAACTAATGTTGGAATCATCATACATCAGCGAATTCAACTGAGGGTTGAATCCTAACTTTGAACTTGAATTAAACGTATAAGCTTATACAAGGTCAAGCTCTTCAAAATGCCACTTGCTCTTGGACAAAAAAAAAAAGGTATAGAGATTCCAAAAGTAATGAGGATATGTCCCTTCTCAATGTGGGTTCAGTCCTCACAGATGCTCAGCAGGGATTAATCAATCTCAATTGTCAAGCAGCGAATATAGAATGGGGTAAGCATAAATAAGACTGCATAATTGGCATAGGTTTAACTTGAAACCATAAAAAAAACTAACAGCCTATGAATGCCTCCAACAAACTACCGCAAACATCATATCACCAGACACATGCAAATAATTTTTGTAAAGAACAAAATTTATGGATGGCCTCGGTCTTAACAGAGAGCCTAATATTCTCCAAAACATAACAGGAGTTATTGAAAAAGGAACCTTGCTCAATTAAGGGTCCAACATTGTTTCTGCTTTGATAAAGAAACTGCAAGATCACATAGCATTCAGTTACCAGGTTCAAATTGTTTAATGCTTCCGAAGAATCTTTAGTCATATAATATGCTCAAAACAGAACATGAAAACCACATAGACAAGTGGTTATGTTTGAAGCAAGGATTTTATTGAGTCTTTACTGGCAGGGAATTGCAGCCAAACAATGTTTTTAAGAGCCATATACATCTATTGGTTTTTACTAGCGTAGCATCTGTGCAATGGAATCATCGGTTTATTAACAACTCCCCCATTCTTCAACTAGCAACCTACTTCTTAACATCAGGTCGTGGTCCAAGCAATTAAGGGAAAAAATCATTACATATAAAAAAATCCCAAAAAAGCAAATGAAGAATCCCTTCAGACCAAAATGCAGATAAGCTTCAAATAAAGTAAATAAAATTGAATCAGAAAAGCAGGTAAAATTGGTCATGACCAGAATAAAATTGGTCATGAGCCTCACAAGAAATTGAACAAACAAAAACCTGAGCAAAGATGAAGTAGCAGACCCGTCTAGGAAAGATTGGGTTATTTTTTGGGACGTTATTTACCTGTTCAGAAGCAATGCTGGCAGATCTGCTAGCTCAGGTGGGAAATGGAAAATTTCTACCTCTTCTCTTCGTGGAAGCAGACTAGGGTTGCCTTCTTCTCTCCAGCTTCTATGGTTTTGTACTAGTAGAACGAAGATGTGAGGGTTTTTGCTTAGAATGAAGATGTGAGGGTTTCTGCTTAGAACAAAGATGTTAGGGGTTCTGCTTAGAACGAAGATGTGAGGGGTTCTGCTTAGAACGAAGATGAACAAAGATGCAGCCCACAAAGATGTGAGGGCTTCTGCTTAGAAGGAAGATGTGAGGGGTTCTGCTTAGAACGAAGATGCTTACAACGAAGATGAGGGTTTTTGCTTAGAATGTGGTACTGAGGGGTTTTGCTTAGAATGAAGATGTGAGGGTTTCCCCCTTCTTCTCTTCTCTCACTAGAAAACGTAAGTTGAAAGTTGTTTTTTCTCTCACTAAACTGAGGGCATGTTTACACTGCATAAATGGTTTGGCATATTTTCAAAACGCAAAAGATATCAGCTCCTCCATATGTTAAATAAAGCTGATATCTTAAATATGAGAAACATATCGCAATTAAATAAGATTGATATTTCAGATGTGCCGAAGATATCGGAGTTAAATAAACTCAATATCTCAAATGTGTGAAAGATAACGCAATTAAATAAACCCGATATCTCAAATATGTCGAAGATATCGTAGTTTAATAACGTGCACATTTGAGATATGCCAGCATATCTCAAAAACGCCTCATGTGCAATTGAATAAACCCCCCTTACTTTGCTTTTTTGCAAAAAACTGTTTCCACACCTCAAACTCATGACCTCCAAGCCAAATGGTGACAACTATGCCATTGTGCCAAGCCTCCCTTTCATAAATGCTAAGTAGCTAAGTGTATATAACACCACCCGATTATACATAAGAAAAAAGAAAGTCAAGCCCTATGACAGTAGAATCTAGAGAAAAGGAAATACGATTTACTTACCATATTAGTATAATAAGGTGTGAATAAAAATCTGCGGCATTTTAGTCTTTTAAAAACATATCAGATTTTGAATAATCGAACTGTTTGTAGCTACTTGTTCATGTATTAACCAAACAAAAGTCGGATAATAAAAGCTAGTTTGCTTCATAATTCTTTACTGAAATGAAAAAAAAAGATTAGATTAAGTGTTCAAATACTAACCAAATTTAGTCGGACCGTCTCGACCATACCTCTACATGCCAAATTGTAATTTGCGAATTGCAATGAGATAGCACCTTATGAGGCATTTGTAATGTGTACTTTTATAGGTGCGGGCCTAGTCTAATGCCCCATTGTTGTTAAGCATACCGTACGTCGTTGCCAAATTGTAACTTGCGTATTGCAATAAGATTGACTGATGTATACTCTTATACGTGCGGGCGTGGTCCATTTTTTCCTTTTTTGGTTGCAAATGCGGGCCTAGTCTATTGGTCCCTTTTGTTAAGCCTTTTTCATGGCATTTGCCCAGAGACGGCAACACCTGGTTGGTTGGTTTAATGCCACATTTTCTTTATTTGAAGCACTGTTCCCGTCTATGTTTTGGAGTCGGATTGGATCTATCGAGAAGTTGGTCGCTTTTAGTCTTTCTTGCAGCTTACTGTTTCTGTGGTTATTTCTCCTTTCTCTTTGATTTCTAGTAATGGGCTCTATCGGAAGCTTGTCGCATTGGCTTTGTTTTTAATCATAGGGAGATTCGCGCTCCGTTTGCGTAGCAAATCTCTCAAAGTTTGCAGCCGGTTGGGAATGAATTGGAGGAGGATGGACAAGCAAGGGATGGAAAGTAGTTTTTCAAGTGTTATCTTTGGTGATGATCTGTTGATGGAGATCTTTTCTCGATTGCCTGCAAAATCTCTCTGCAGATTCAAGTGTGTTTCAAAAGCATGGTGTACTTTGATTTTCAGTGATTCCTTACGAAGGAGACTGCAGGTAAGCATGTCTGGACTTTTTCATGAGATCTATATGGATAACTGGGTTGGTTTAGACCACAGATTTTCTTGTATATCAAGAGTAGAAGTGCGTGATGATCGTATTCCGGATATGAGCCTCAATTTCTTGCCATGCTATCCTCAGGTTAGAATCATTCACTGCTGCAACGGATTGCTTCTTTGCCTCTGTGTTGAACCTAGCCAAATAGTCTATTACGTTTGCAACCCAGTCAGAAAGGAATGGGCTAGGTTGCCATGCGTAGGGGAATGTTTGCTAGTTCCGATGCTAGGATTGCTTTTGATCCCCGTGTCTCACCTCACTACTACGTAGTTCTGTTAGCATGCCACCCATCAGAGTCATGCATGAGACTTACAATCTTTTCCTCTAATGCTGGCAAGTGGGATGAGACCGATGTTCCACATGAGCCCAATGTAAGTCCTTTACTGGGCAAAGGTGCTGTTTACGTAAGTGGAACCTTGTATGCCATTGCTTTTCCGCATCATGTTATTGGTATTAAGATCGAAGAAGCGGCTTTCGGGACTATTCTAGTAGAAGAAGCATGTTGGTCAATCAGTTTGCCAGAGAACTACAAGTACTGTCCCGGAACTGTGGGTGAATGCGAAGGGTGTCTCTCTTATGCTGTTTCTGATAGGTAGCATATTGAAGCATGGATGCTCGAAGATTTTTCTAGTAAAAAATGGAGCTTGAAATATAGTATCAGTAAACAAGCCTTAGAAGAGAAACGTTCTTAACTTGCTTTTCCTCGCTCTGTGTGCCAACATCCCCCGACATTTGAATTTTGGGCTATTCATCCTGATTTTGAGGTTATTTTTCTTGAATCACACTGTAAACTACATTCCTATAATCTTACTAGCAGAAGATTGGAGGAGATCCGGAGTGCCGACTGTGACAGAAATCATAGATACAGTATCTATGGCCCCAGACGTTTCAGTGCCTTCCCTTTTAGGCCATGCCTAGATTCCTTACCGACATTTAAGGGATCCGATGCACATTGACAATATAATGGTGATCAGCTAGGACTCTTTTTTCACTTGTAATTCATCTTTTATCAATGATTTGTATGTTTAGAGAGAAATCTAGAGATTGAATGTATTCCTTTTCTGTGTATGACCTAACAAGATACGTATGTCTTTAGTTTCTTCTATGCATAAGTAGTGTATTAATTAACACATTCAAAGTGGTAATTTGAAAAGCACCACTTGAAGAACTTAGTAGATCATAAATGCTTTTTGTCTTTCTTTTTTCCTTGAGAACGAATGAATATGTATTTAGGAAGAAAAGTTGCACACTAAAGCAGTCCTAATAAACCAGCTCCCAATAGAGAAAACAGACAAACCCATGAAAAACTATACAATTTTACCCAGATCAAAGTACCAGTGCTTTGTTACTACCAATTTCATATTTATGTTATTAAATGAAGTTAAACCATGGTTGAGTTTCTGGAATAGGCAATGAATTTATTGAGAAAAGTGCTCCACATGGGTCCGAGCACTTACATTGCTTAAGTGGCCTTTCTCACAACCAATATGATGTGGGTTCAAATCCACTCACCATTAGAAAAAAGAAAAGGCAAACATTTTCCACAAACAATGTTACCTAGCTAAGTCCGCCTCTTTGCTGGAGAACCTTCAAGGAGTTGGGAGATCCAAAAATATCGAAATAAAGGGAATATACCTGAAAGCAGAGGGCAGGAAATGTTGTCACTAGAGAAAACAGCTTTGTTATAAATCATGTGAGCTGATAGAATTGTGTTCTGTTGATATGTATGAAAGAACAGCTTGACCACGAAACAGATTTATATGAAACAATGGCAAACAAATTCTTAAAATCCATGGATTTATGTACAATAGCCTTTTTGCCGCAACATGTTCAGAGCATCTTTACGGGGACGAGAACACCAGTTTTTGTAGGTGAGTCTTTCTTCGAAGTTATGTCTGATGCTTCTAAAGAGTGCGAATTTCATAAGAAGAAGAATACTCAAGTAGTTCCATCTCATTCAAGTGACTTCGAAATACTAAGTGACGTACAGCAAGGCAAAGACTTTGAAAAGGGGGGCCGGTTATGGTTGATCCAAAATTTGTGTCATAGAAACTTTGTTACTTCAATTAAGTGGATGTTTGGTGATTGTATATAGACCCTAAAAGGTTGTATAAACAACAGTTCAAAACTCAGCAACTAGTGGAACATCTAATTAGAGGTTTAAGTTGTCCAATTTGTATTTCCTTTAAGCCATAGGAGAGCCAAAAAGGGTACGATTTCAGATGGAAAGACAGGATTCCTAGTTGGGATCCCTTACAATGAAGTACGAGTCTGTATTACAATGAGACCAGCCCGATTTTGAATAATTCAATCTTAATATGATGAATATTTGCCAACCTCTTTGGCATGATGTTTAGAGTTACACAATCCTCGCCCTTCAGTCCTCAGTATCGAGGATTGGTACAATCTTGTGCCTTCTCGGCATATGGTATACTTGATAAGGTTATCAATGCTTGACACACTTGACATAAACATCATGATCGGAAAGAAATAAGATAATTCACCCATGCCACGCTAAGAATTGATGTCATCTATTTTCATCTTGTAGTCATCGAGCCTGACTTGAAAGTGAACCTGTTTTCCAACTGTTTTGGCTTCTGTCTTGTGCAACTAACACTGGCAAAGAGCCAAAACCAGTCTGGTTGGCTACTTGGTGCTTCATATTATTGATACTTTGGAGGACTTCATTTTCCTCTTTAGTTTTTAATTTGGCTTACATTGATTGAAAGCTTATTATCTTTTGACTGGTCTTCAAATTATTTAGACTAACATAAATGTAAACAGACCAGGAATTTGTTTGTTTCAGTTCATTTAGAGGACAAGGTTTTCTTTCCTTTTATCAGGGTGCATCGTGTGCTATTGTAATTCATTGGAATAGCAGGTTGAATCAAGAGAGATGGAGAATCAAGTAGCGTTGACTCAGTTGACACAGTAACAATACAAGTTTTGATGATGATCTATTGTGAAGATATTTTCTTCATTGCCTGTAAAGCCACTCTTTAAATTCAAGTACGTGTCAAAAATTAGAACGTTTTAATTTCCGGTAAGTCCATTCAGAAAACAATATATTTGACTATGTTCGGAGGTTTCTACCGGATCGAATGTGATCAATCCCCCAGACAGTTTCAACTGGAGAGAATACAAACATGCTCATATATCAGGTGGAGAAGCAATACTTTCTTCCCATGCTTGAAATACCTGAAGTTCTCCATTATGTATGTAACCTGTTACGAAAGGATTGTGTTCCTGTGCCTAGGCCTACCAGAATAACGTTTTTCGAAAGAGCTAGTTTGGCTTTTGATTTCCATGTTCCACCATACTACAGATGAGTAATTATCTTATCGATCAGGTCATCGAGCCATGTCCTAACATCTGAAATCTTCTCCTCCGATTCTGGGAATTGGATTGTGTTGAAGGTGAATTATAGCCCAAGTACTTTCCTTTGTTAACACAAGGTGCTGTTTTCTTAAATGAAGCCTCGCAAATGATAACTTACCCATATCTTCTAGCCAGTTCTGATCTCACAAGTACAAGTTCTCAGACTATCAAGTTTCCTGCGGAAAAGAATTACAATGGTTTGTTCTGAAGTGAGGGTGTCTCTGTTAAACCAGCCATGATAGTTCCCATTTCACATAGTGGACGCTTAAGGACTAGTCTTGAAAGGGATGGATCGTGAAGTATATGATCAATACTCCAAAGCCTTTCTAGAGACCATTTCCCCTTCTTCTGAGTTCAGATATCAATCTGAATTTTATATCTTAGCTTTTCTTCCTGATTTTAAGGTTGCTTATTTTCAGGCATAACTTGTAAGCTATGTTCATATCATCTTGAAAGCACTAGGTTGGAGTAGTTGGCAGTGTTGCTTGTGAGGGAGATCGTGCAAGCCATTTGCTCATGGATAATGGCACAATTTTTTTTGAAAATCTAAGCCGTTCATCATGTTTAGAAACCAAAAATAGGTAACTCATGAGAAATCAATGCATTTGGACAATCTAGCTACTTGTTTAAGATCTTTTAAAAACTTAACAAAAATGAATAGTCATGATTTTTTACCAGCAGAAACATAGGCTAAAAGCATTGATGGGCCTGAAATTCATTGTCTAGCCTATCTAATTCATTCCTAATATGGTGAATGGTTTAGATCTAACGAAAACAGTTTATCATGTGCAAAAATTGAGGCATGTACTCCTTCCTCTCCTCTTAAGTGTGTGCACCTATCAGGACTTTTTATGGCAGGTTTCTTAAAACATATCCATCACTGAGAAATTATTTGAATATAATATATTAGAACAATAGAATTTGAATAAACTAAACTAATCTAAAACTAAAGAAAAGAACAATCCTAAAATTATGCTAAAATAGAAACTAAATTTTCTTGGGGTTTTTTCTCTAGTTTTGATTTGATTATTGCGTGGCCGGGGCAGGTTTGTTTTGGTGGCTTTTTAGTGAAATGGATCAATGCTGCAGATTATTGTACATTTAGCTATTTTCCTAATATTCGCCAGTTATTATTCTACTTGATCATGGTGTTTTGTGCTATTGCCTACTTTCTTATTGTTCGAACAGGAGCAAATGGAGGACCGAAAAGCATGGTAATTTTGGTGGAGGATTTTCCAATTGATGCTTTGTCGAATTACCAGATACTCCAAACCTACAAGAAGACCACAAAGACAAGTATATTACTTTTTCTTCTTCCGAGTGGTAATGCATGTACTTGTTATATCAAACACAGAAAATAAACATACAGAATTACAGGATTTCAGTCCAGACAGAGAAATTACCAATAAAGAGAAAGGAAAAGAATCCTATCTAATCAACCTGAAGCTAGTTCATCCCAGTGTGCCTCCGGTTCCCTTAACTGTGGCTAAGGAATTTAGGTACGGCGTGAAAGGGAAGACATGGAAACGTTTGTGGTCATAGATATGGTAAATATGATTTCTATCACAGACAACACTGCGAATCTCCTCCAACCTTGTGCTAGCAAGATGGTAGGAGTATAGTTTACAATGTGCTTCAGGAAAAACAACATAAAAAACAGGATGAATGGCACAAAGACGGAATCTGAAAGGATTTTGACACGCCGAGAGAGGGTAACCTGATTGAGAATGTCTCTCCCCTATGGCTTGTGTACTGATATTATACTTGAACGTCCAGTTGTTATTGGAATAATTCTGATTCATCCACACTTCAAGATGAGAAGTAACACAAACGGCATAGCAGAGACGCCCTCCAAATTCTCCTATACTTCCATTTCCATGACAGCAATTGTTCTCAGGCAAACTAATCGTCCAACAAGTTTCTTCTCGGAGAACCGTCTGGGAAGTCATTTCTTTGAGCTTCAAACGCATAACATGACGGGGAAAGGCTAGCGTATAAAAGGTTCCACTTAGGCATCACCTTTTCCTCTGAAGGGATGTACTCCGGGGTCAAGTACAACTTTAGTCTCATTCCACTTGCCGGCATTAGAAGAGAAGACCACAAGTTTCATACATACGTTTGATGAACGGCCTGTTAATAGAATTACACGGTAGTCGCAAAGGCTTAGGTAGCGCAACCATTCCTTTCTAAGAGGGTTGCAGACGTAATAGGTTGCTTGTTTAGGGTCAAAACAGACCCAAAGAAGCAACCCACTGCAGCTATCAAACTATTCTTATCTGAGGATGTTTTCATACTCTTATCTGAGGATGTTAAGGCCGGGGCAGCCCCTGCCTATGGGGTCCACGGAAGGGGCGGACTATAAGAGTCTATAGTTGGTAACCTTACCTTGCATTTTTGCAAGAGGCTGTTTCTATGCCTTGAACCCCATGATCTCCAAGTCACACGATGACAACTTTACCATTGCTCCAAGGCTCCCCTTATATCTGGAATACCTGCTAAACAAGATATCCCTAGCCTACACCAATATTCCAGTTTCTTTGATCAATCTCATAAAAAGTCCGGACATGCTCAATTGCTTGCAAGGAATTATCGGAAATTAAATTACACCATGCTTTTGATACACACTTGAACCTAAAGAGAGATTTTGCAGGCAATCGAGAAGAGATCTCCATCAATAGATCACCAAACTCAGCACTTGGCTACTATCACTTGAAACCCTATATTCCATCTCTTACATCCCCGACTTCTGCATATCGAATCCTACGAATTCCAAGTTTGTGAGTTTCAAAGCAGAACAGCTTAAATCTACATAGATAATAAAAAGAAGCCAAAGATAGTGTTTACCTTTCTTAAATGCACGGAATTAGAAGACGTTGAGAGATAAGCTTACCATAGATCTAATTATTAGAAACCAAACACCAAGAAGAAGTCCTCCAAAGAAAGTCAAGAAATAAACTAGAAACAGAGCTTCATGGGTAGATTCAAACCTGCTCCAAAGCATAAGATGTGAGCAAAGTTCTCCAAAGAATAACAAAAGCATCGATCGGTCGAACCAACCATTCAGGCAAAAAAAAAAAAAAGGAATAAAATGAGAATCAATCGACCTACCAGATCAAGGTTGGCCCTGTAGCTCAATGGTTGAGATGAAAAAAGGAAACTAAACTCACCTTGAAGTTCCCAGCTTTAGCTCCCGCTTACCTTAAAAAGAAGAAATAAACCCACCTAATCGAGGCTGGCCATGGAATTCAATAGTTTTTTTCATCTTCTTCCTTTTTTTCTTTTTTAAATAAAAAGGAAAAAAATAAAAGAACACTCACCTTGAGATTCACAAGTTTAGTTTCAGCAGCGTACTATGCCAAAAAATAAATCGAATCCACTAGATCATTCAGGTTATTGAATTTTTCCTTACAAAACAAACTTTTCATAACCTTACTAGGCAGCCCACCGAGCCTTTTTTTCTTTTGACCAAAAACAAGGAATTTCATTAAATAAAAATAGACATACATACATTAACTACGACGTGGTAAGAGCAAGACAAAACAGAAACTAGACATACCTATAATCCCCTTGGCCAAACTATATGTCTTAAATTCTTTTATAACAAAAGATGGAGCATTATCGTACCATACATAAGACATTTTTGTTTTAACAAACCACTTGGCGAACATATCTGCCACGGTACTATTTGCTTTCCAGTACATATCATAGTTTAAAAACTCAACTCTACTCAAAAGTGAGGCAAGTTAGTTAACTCAAAGCAACTAAAAAATATTTGACAAGGGGAGCTTTAGCACAACAATAGAAGTATTGTCATGTGACATTGAAGTTACAGGTTTTAGGCATGGAAATGAACTCTTGCAATATGCAAGGTAAGGCTACATACTATAAATCCTTTGTGATTCACACCTTCTTGGACCCCACACATGCGGGAGCTTCATGCACCAGGCTGCCCTTTTTTGTATGAGACTATATATATAATTTTCACTCTATATTTAGAATGAAAGCTAGATGAGTTGGTGAGGATGTTTTACTACTTTCCTAGGGATCTTAAGATCAAATCCGAATAAAAAGAAGGTATTTTTGTTATGTAGCGAGTTGACTCAATGGCAAGTTTTAAAATTATGGTACATATGGCAAAATGTGACTCTTTCTAATTTCTACAATAGATGGCTATTTCAAATTTATGCAATAGATGGCTACACCTCTTCCTCATCTAATGAGATCTTTAGATAAGTTAAATAAACCTACTAAAAAGAAATAGTTGTGTGGGTTGCTAGTTATACCATATAGAACAAATCATGTAAATCATGTTGGACCCACTTGTCATAACCACTGATCTAATCAAGATTGGATAAAGATAGGATAGGATAATTTACCCATGCAAGCTAAGAGCAACTATGCATGTTACATCCATAGTTCTAAAACTTGTGAGTTGGCTCGTAAAACTTGGTCGAGTTGCTTGACTTGATAGCAAATTAAGTCATTCTCAAGTAAACTTCTACTTAATAAAAGTAAATTGTTTTGGCAAAGTTTTGAATATAAGACCTCTAAGACAATAACAATATATCCTAACTAACTCACAACCCATGGATGCAAGAATGTTGAAAATTATAAATATAACTCTAAATTAGTAAACTTTTATTTTAAATATCCCTTGAGTATTTTTTAGTCACCCAAGTTGTTGATTTTAGCTAAGAGCAATTATGTGTGCTATAGTAAAAAAAAAAAAAAAAACACTGTGTGCTACACATATGTTAAATTGCTAAAGACTTAGAAGTTATTAATCTTCATCATTAACTCATATAGTACAGCATATGGTTGGCTAGCTTGCTTTTCATGTTATTTTATGTTATATTTAATATCTTTTATTGCAGCTGTTAGATAGGCCTTTAATTGGCTTATGGGTAACCTAGATTATTGGCTTTTCAATATTAAAGGTGTATGGCATAGTTTTGAAATTTGCGAGTGGACTCAAAAACCTTGTTTGAATTAGTGGACGCCATAACAAATCTAGCAACTCATGGGGTCAACTTTCTACATATAATTTTTTTTTTTTTATACTTATGATGAGACATGAACCCAAGACTTCTAGAATAAAATTTATATATAACTCAAAAAATAAAACATTAATCACTAAAAATGACAATCAAGTATTTTGGAGTCAACTACTAGTCACTTCGAGTTAAGTCAGCTCGTCTCACTTTTGAGCCAAGTCGAGCTTTAAATTTTTTTAACTCTAGTGTGTGGAAATAGTGCATGAGTTTGGAAATGGAGTGCACATGTTTCTATAATGCAAGTGATAATAAGTATATTATTCCTACAAGAAGGGAGTGAGTCAAGGAGTGCTCTCAAAGACTTGATTAGGTGAGTTAACTCAAGGCAACTACTTTGAATTGGCCAGGTTTGTCAAGTTAAGTAGAGATAAGACTAGGATGACTTGATGATGTGTGTAGCTGGAATTATATTAAATATTGATCAAGGACATCACGAATAATTACATAGAACCACAAATCCATTGGGCCACAAGGAGGAAATTATGTTCCAGGAAGAGGTCCATATGAGATTACTGGCTACAACAATCAACCCGAATATGATGACACCAATGAAAAGGGATTTTGCATTCTTGCCACACAAATATTGATTAAAAAATATAGGCACCCAAATAAATTTGGCAATGAAAGGGAAATCCACACAACCCCAGCCAATATGACTCTAAATTCTTCAGTATTTATGCCTTCTCAAGCAAGACTATCCAATTTCTCATTTACTAAGCGTCAACATGAATGAATCAAACCTATGAATTCCTAATGAGAAGCTTGCTTTATCAATGATATGCTAAAAATGAATTCTAGTAGAGATGGAGTTCTAGATGAGTTCCCTTCAACAATCATTCTAAGTCATGGTTCTTCCAAATTTGGATTCCATTAAGCACGACTTTAGTTTCAGCCCTATTTGAATCTGTATCACTGGAGGAATTTCAAAATGAAAAATGAGATTGTAAGATGAGCGAATGATGTTTACAAGTAATTAAATTGCTAGAGCTATGTCGACTTTGGATACAAAGGCACTACAAGAAGTCTTTAAGTTGGCAATGATTGTTGCAATTGTTTCAAGTTAAAATAACTTCCATGTGTAAGATTTTTTTAAGCCAAAAAGGTAATTTTGAAAATTGCTTATTTATATTTTGTAGCGAATCCAAATATTTGAATTTGAACTGTAGTATAAACTTTTATCCACTTTTCTTTTCTATTTAACTTTAAAGCACAAGCTTAATTTTAGTCCTCCATTGGAAGAAATAAAAGTGCTTCAAGGGCTCAATCTTAAAATATTGTACCTTGTTATACAACACACCACGCTATGCATTTGACATGCACATATGCACATTAGAGCATACTTTGCAATTAGCATTCTTGTGAGCCACTTTCAGCTACCCCCAAGGAGAGCCACTTGCTACCTAGGCAAGACTCTCCTACCAAGGAGTGCTCCTAAGCCCTCATTGTGTCGTCTCCTCTTCTCTTCCTAGGGGTCTCAAGTGTTCGCTTTTCTTTTCCTCTAGAATATGTCCCTTTTGTGCATTCTCTGGCCATTCTTATTTCATCTTCTCCTCATTTCTTCCCATAGCTCTAAAGTGTCTAGTTTTTTTGTTCTCTATAATCCACCCATTTTGTGCATTCGCTATTTTACTCTTCTCTTAATGTTTACCCATTGTGTACACTTTCTATTCTTAAGTTCGTCATTTTATGTGTTCTCTTTCAAGGGTTCTTCTATTTGTGTAAGTTATCTGGTTTCTAGAGTTCAAACTAAATAGATAAGACAAAGAATACCATTCTTCTAAAGCTTTAGGTTTATTTGTTAAATTCCATATTGATGCAGCTACATAACTACTTGATTAACAGATGAAGATAAAGAAAAAGGGAGAATCCTGCTAAAAGAATAAACACTGGTATCTCACTAGCATCAACTTTGGCACTAAGTACGCTTGTGCCATCCTTGTGCATCTTACACTAGTATCCTCAACACAAGAGAGCACCAAAATCTTGAAGCAAGGATCCACAAGCATAGATGTCTTGTGCATTGGTGTTCCTTTTGCATTTAAACACATGTAATGCAATTTTCATTCTACATGACATATGCTTCCTTTTACTCTTAAGAAAACTATACACCCTCCTCTCTCTCTCTCTCTCTCTCTCTCTCTCTAAACTAAAATTGATGCTTAATATTGAATAGGAAGATAAAAAAAGAAACATACAAGCTACTCTAAATATCTAAATGCATCAGTAAATCACAATTCAAACAATAACATGTTCCCTCATAAATACGAAATGTGCAAGCTACTCCAAATATCTAAAAGCATCAGCCAATCCTAATTCAAATTATAACATGTTCCCTCTTAAATTACCAAACACTATGATCATTTTTAACTCATTTAATGAAATGTTGCCATTTACTCTTCATCTTCTACAACATATTTACTTATTCATTAATCTTATGAGGAATACTTGAGTCTCAAGATTATTAGTAATCCATAATAAGAGAAATCAAATGAACAATTCTAATCAAGCAAAGTTGGGGCCCACTATGGTAAAGTGGGGGTTCATAGGGCTCAAGTTTTGCTCTTACAAAAATGATATTCCCATCTATTTAGTTTCCCTATCCCCAAATTTTTAATGCTTTCAAAAAATATAACTTCAAAATGAGAAAAATACCCTTAATCAATGTGTGTGTGTGTGTGTGTGTGTGTGTGTGTGAGAGAGAGAGAGAGAGAGAGAGAGAGAGAGAGAGAGAGAGAGAGAGAGAGAGAGAGAGAGAGAGTAGATTGGATCACCTAATTATAGGGTTTACATGTGCAATTACCCATGACTAAATTATTGTATTGTTTTACAAACTCAAATACAGTAAGCTATTCAGAAAAGGTAATTTTGGCCCCTCTCTCTGTCATTTTCCTCTCTTCCTATTTTTGGTCTCATTCTTGCTTGAGGTGGAGCTCGTTGTGTCCTAATAGTAGGAGTCATTCATCCTCTCAACAAGCTTTCTATTATGAGGTAGTGGTGGGCATGCCTTAGGAATTTTGCGTAATTCTCTAATTTATAATGATGTCATGATGGGACTTGTTGAAAACTAAGATGGGTCCCCTTTTGCATTTATCAAAGAGGGACCCGGTGCACCCTTTTTTCTATATTTAGAATTCCTGAAGGGATCAAAACTATCAAAAGAAGCTCTTAGTGAACTAGAATGAGAAATTTAGAAACAATAGGACATCATTTTTTTAGCTAAACTAGGTGCCTACCCACTCTTTGGGATTCATTGAATACTTTGAATTTCAAAAAAAAAAAAAGCTTTGAAAAGGATAATGACTCACTTAAAACACCAAACTAAGCCTAAGTGCCCACTTACTTGCTTAAGCTTTATAAAATAAAATAAAGGCAGAAAGAGACACTTTGCATTTTGGGACTGTTCAAGCAGGTGCTAATTGATATCTTTGACCCTTACTTTCTTGAAAATGTGCAAATAGGCCCAAATTGATGCCCAGGGAACTTACTTTCCTAAAAAGGTTTAAGTAGGTCATGATTGATGTATCGAGCACTTGCTTCTTTAGAAAGCTTAGAGCAAGCCCTAATTAATATCTTGGTCACTTGCTTCTTTAAAAGGTAGAATGGACATCGATCCATGCCCTAGGGCACCTTCTTCTCCAAAATTGCATAAATTGGGCCCCAATGCATGTCTTGGGTGTTTGCTTCCCCAAAATTGCATAAAGTGGCTTCTAATCCTTGTCTTGGGAGCCTGCTTCTCGAGAGTTGTATAAGGTGATCCTCGATCCATGTCTTGGTGGTTGCTTCTCCAAAACCACACAAATTGGGCCCCAATTCATAACTAATGCACTTACTTCTCTAGAAGTATTTAAAGAAGGCCATGATTTAAGCCTAGCTAATTTGCTTCTTCGTAATGGTTCAAAGTGCACCTCAATTCATGTCTACCACACTCCCAAGATGGTCCCAAGTAAAAAAAAAAAAACCCTACCTATTGTCCAAACTAGGTATCCACTCTTTTGCTCCATATCAATCTCATTGGAATCCTAAAATGCAAATGGGTCATGTAGCTTGAGACTCCTAAACTTAGCCAAAGTTCTATTACTTAAAACTCCCAAGTCATGTCAAATTCCTATGGTTTGAGACTTCTTATATGATTCAAACTCTAGTAATGTCAGAGCCAAGACTAGAAGGCCAATGACCTAATGTAATGCCTCGAGTTTTTAGAAACAACCTTTGTAAAAATTATTTGAAAATGATCAAGATCCTAAGTAGAATTTTTTTTTTTTTTTTTTTTTCTAAAACTTTCAAAGATGTACTATATATATTAGTTTTCAAAACTGTCAATCCAAGTCCAGATGTCTCATTAAAACTCTATATATAGCAAAAATAATTTCATCAGAATAAGCACTAGCAAGTCCGACTGGTCACAGCCCAAACAATCTTAAATTAAACCAAATCCTCATATTCATAGCAAACTTAATCGTCCCATTACATCATCATTCTAAATGTTTCAAGGTTTTTATTCTAAATAAATAAGTAATTAATTCATTGTCATACTTTCATTCTTCTGCTTCAAAGTTCCTGTTTTGTCTCAACTCTTTACTCTTGCTTAGAAGACTGACTTGAAATTGTTGGTGGGGGTGAGTATGACTACTCAATAGAAAATTCTAAGCTAAACAAAACATGTAGGAAAACATATTGATATACAAAGATAACAAAATGCTATCGATTAATAGTGATCGGTATCAAAACTCAGTAACAATTAAACGTCAAAATCCAAGATAAATTATAGAGTATTACAAATCTCAATCCAAAAGTACAACATTAGATGTTGTACCAAATATCTGGAACATATCACATAGTATCACTGATCAGACAATAGAGTCCTATTGAGGCTATATAGGCAAATGGTTTAATTCCCTCGAGGTTGAATGACATAACCATATATGTCAATATCATATCTTGTCTGCTATGCACATAGAGATAACCACGGTATGCATTACCAATCCTCATGGGAGAGAATGGATCATACTAAATGGAAGGTCTCATGACCCTCCCAAAAGCATAAAAGCCTTTACCTTAGGTGCGTATCAGATTTTCTTTTCAGAGTGTCAGTGGCTAACTACACTCCTAGCATAACAAACTAAAGGGGGTCTTACAATTAACCTTAGAATAGGCTCAACGCTTACAAGTCGCTTAATTTTAGGCTAGTTTTAATTTTTATTCATTAGCCATTTTCACATCTCTTATGAAAATTCATATCAAATCAACACATGCGTACACATTCATAAATCTGAATTCAATGTTAAATACCAGCACAATTAATTCAAGGGTGCACATCAATCTTGGAATTTTGTACAATAAACATGTGTACTTGATGAAGGAATCAATTTGACATGTGCACATATAGATAGGTCAATTAAAAGTGCACATAATGGATCAAGTAACCAAATTGATGCTCATAATGGATCCATGTAACAATGGTGGTGCATGACAGATCTAATAGTGGTTGAATGTGCATGATATCAATAGTACAACAATAATTGTTGATCATGCAATAAGAATAAGGCTAATGGGTGTGAAACTGATTGCATGAATTCAATGGTGCACATGATTTGAAAACTCATAACAATGTAGTGTGTGCATTTAAAGCTAAGATCTAAGGTTGCATAAAAAAGATCAAAACTTTACTATGCATATGACAATGAGTTACATGACTAACTCATATACTCTAATCGTTTGATCAATCTAATAAGAAAACACATGAGTATGACAGGTCAATCAAGACACTCATACTCTTGATCTAAAATTTATAATTAAAGAAGGTGCTTAGTATCCTAAATTAATAATTCAAAGATGGATATGAAAAGTGCACATGGTTTTAAGTCTTGGGATGTCCATATAGGTTGCATAGGACATGAACCTAGGATGCGTGTATGTTTTAAGAATTGGGAACAATCACGTGATTAGCATGAATCCTAAGTATAGGACATGATGAATCATGTGTGCATACCTAGTGCTTGAATCAATAATCAGAGTCTCATATAGATGAATGCGTAGGTGTTAGATGAAAACTAACCACAATCTAAACTTGCACGATATGGATCTAACCATGGTTATGTGCGCGTAGTACATAGATCAAAAGAAAACTGATGGAGTACCATGACGAATCAAAGAGATGGGAGAGCGACATGCTTAGATGACTGAAAATTGATGGACTAAATCAACATGTGTATGAAGTTTAGCATGGGATGCATGCATAAAATTTGGCATGGAACGTGTGGATAATTTTACACATGAAAATGGTGCACATGATCTTATGAAAATCGATGCATTAGTACAAGTTTGGAAATTCATTAGTAACCACATATGATCAATTAGGGTGGTGTGTATATAAGCATGGTTTTTAAAATAAAATCTGGAATAAGTATGGTTGATATATATATATATATATATATAATAATAATTAATGATACATAGATGTGCATGGAAAATCAACGACAATGCAAACACGCTTGATAATTTGTGCATGGCCATGTGTGCATGAAGCTTGGATTTAAAGATAATCAATGGAGCACTTTATAGGATCACAAAGATGAGAATGTGTGCTTATTTGACATGAAAAATGAATGAAACTCATAACTGAACATGAGTGAGGCCGCAAATGCTTGAAATCAAGGATGCAATTTAATCTTGGGCAATAGCTATGGTGCATGGATAAGTAAATCATATGAAAATGCCTTTTGATGTTAGAATCATATACATGATGAAATCATACAATAAAATTTATAATAGATGTTTGGTTATGCTCATTCATTCTCAAGTGCGTGGATATGTGAATTGTGTAAGGATGCCTTTTCTTGTCAGAAGCACATGCATGATGCGATCATAAAATAAACTTAATAGTAGATAGAAACTCACCACCATCTAAACTAGCATAAGGTGGATCGTAGCATAAAATAAGGGCATGTACTTATTTAATGAGCATTATATGGATGAAAACCAAAAAAATTGATTAAAAGAGTACGTGCATCTACTATGACAATATTTAACGAATAAAATATGTTACAAAATGTGGCTGGAGCATTCATTCTACAAATCAGTAGATGAAATCCCAACATAGATCACTGCTAATATCTGCATACTATAGTGTAAATAAGCAATCAGAACCCAATAAAAATCTCAACTAGAGTGCACATGTTACAGATAAATAATCATTGAATCAATTACAAGATGTAACAACAATCTGGTGACAAATCAAGATAAGCATACTACAATATGAGATCAATGATAATCACATGAAATTAATTATAGAAAGTGCATAAAAATGAGATCAAATATTTGATAAAAACAATTAGCCTAACTCAGAAAATCCCACGCCCCTACCTAGTTGTTGATTTATCATTCTTCTACCTTCTTCTTTTTCAAAATACAAAAATATGACTCTCTCTCTCTCTCTCTCTCTCTCTCTCTCTCTCTCTCTCTCTCTCTCTCTCTATATATATATATATATATTTCGCATATTCTCTGGACTTCCCCTAGCTTTGAAGCTTTGGACAAGGAATTTTCTCCAAAAGGGTTGTCTTATGGATAATTTAGAGACTTGAACTCTAGCTCTAAAGTTTCCATACTCATCTTATAACCAGTAGAACCAATTAGCCTTTTGTTATAAATTCCATGCAAAATAAATATCTATATTATAAAAAACTGAAGTTGTTACACTTAAGAGTCCTAGAAATCAACAGTTTTAGCCAAAAGGGCCTACCAGTATAAAAAGTCCTACAAATTATGGACTTTATCCAAACTATCCCCACAACTCAAAGAGTCCCACAATTTTTGGACTCTAGTCGAATAGGCATTGCTAGCTCAAGAGTCCTGGGTAACAAGGATTCTAATCAAATGGGCCCTACAATCCAACTAAGTCTTACAAATTAAGGACTTTAGCCAAACGTGCTCTGGAGCTAGAAAAGTCTCAAAAATCAAAGATTCTAGCCAAATAGGTCACATAGATCAAAGAGTCTCATAAATCAAGGACTTTAACTGAACATGCCACAAGCTTAAAGAGTCTCACAAATCAAGGACTCTAGCTTAATGAGCTCTACCAACCCAAAAAAACCACAAATTATGACTCTAGAATAATGGACCCTAGAGCGTGAAGAGTCATACTAATTATGGACTCTAGTCAAACTGGCCCATAGATTGAAGAGTCTTAAATAATAAAGACTCTAGCCAAAGAGGCCCCATAACTAAAAGGGTCCCAAAGATGAAGGACTCAAGCTGAATGGCCCTTGTATCTTGAAGAGTCCTAGAAACAAGGACTCCATCCAAATGGGCCCCTAGCTCAAAAAGTTCCAAAATTTGATAAGCCTGGCTATGCAAGCCTCGCAATTAGAAGTTCTAAAAATTATAGACTCTAGTAGAATTGGCTTTGTCAGCTCAAATAATCCCATAAATCAAGGACTAACTAGAAAGGTCCTATCAACAAAAAAAAAATTCAAATTGACTAAGGGTTTTAGCTAGAAGAATAAAGCCTTGAACAATGAAAATCCTAATTATGCTCAACTTATCATGTTTGAAAAAAAGACACACTATGATACTAACAGAGTTAAGCCTCATGCTTCTTAGTGTTGATTGGTCATTGATAACATGTGTTCTCCTCCAACATCAAAGGACTAAAGAGATGCAAAATATATGCCCAATGCTACTATGCATCTCTTGCATACATATGATAAGGACATTGCTATGCATGTGAGCCTATGAGAAAGCAACCTACACTTAAGTGATCAAAGAGAGGACATGTTAATGTTATACATAATACTAGATAGAGAGGCTCAAAAGGCCACACACACCTATCAAGTTGATGTGATACTTTGAAAGATGCACTTACATCAGTGCTCAATTTATCGTGTTTGAAAAAGACATGTTATGACTCCAATAGAGTTAAGCCTTATGCCCTCTTAATGTTGATCAGTCAACGACAATACACACATTCTCCTCTAACATCAAATGGATAAAGAGATTACAAATTTATACCCAATGATGCTATACATCTCCTACATACACACAAAAGAACGATGTTATGCACTCAAGGCTAGCCTCTAATCATATATATTTGGTAATCAAAGATTTTTTATATATCTTTGATAGCCAATGACTATTTTTATGTATTCAATCATTAAATAAATGTCATTAATGGCCATGATGAGTAATTACAAAAGCAAATAGAGCACTTGATGTAATAGAACCTTTTACTCCACAATCATGTGATAAATACAAAAACCCCTTTCTTCTATGAGAAATTGATCCTCTTGCTTCCATTGTGTGATTGTGTGCAAGGCATAGCACATAAATGTGAAGTCTAGAGCAGACACCCACTATCAGATTATATGTAATGGAGATAAGAGTCCATGTTCCAGAGAAAGATTTTGAATGATAAGTTTGAACATGCATACAAAGAAGGGGTTTGGGCAATGGATTTGAACTATATAGACAAAGAGAAATGTTTCTGGGTTTGGTCCATGTAGAGGAGAGAGAGAATATGGGTCCATGAGTCTGAAAATTAGATTAGGATCATTTGTGGTGGTATTTTTGGCAGATAATGTAACGCCTATTTCAAATTATGTAGAGAAAGGGATAGGGAGAAGGCAAAATAAAGGGGTGGGAATATGATTTCCCTTCCTTTTAATCTATACTACTTATAGAGAGAATTTCCCTTGTGGCATGGTTAAAGAATTGAATTGGGCATAATATTTGATAAAGTTTAGGAAAGAGGCTTAAAGACAACAGAACATTGCTTGGTTTGGAAGTTTACTCTTAATTTATACATTAATTCCTCTTTGCTTTGGAGTTTTATGAAAACTATATACTACCACTATATTTTTACTGCTAAACACATAGTAAACGATCCCATATTCATAGTCCTCATTAAGAATTATATGAGGTCAACATTGATGGGAGGGTAAGGCAGAGAGAAAGGTGGCTTGTGGGCTCTTTTTTATATATTTTGAAGATCCAAACTGTTCATGTGATTCACTCCAAGCTAAATCTTCTAACTGTGAAGGCTTTCATTTGGGGAAAAAATCCTCCAAAGGACCTTTTTATATATTGTAAAATAGACTTTGTTTGTTAAAAAGCTTAAAATACATCTAAACCATCCATTTTACAACAAAAAAAAGAAGGAAGATGTCCTTGAAGTTTTGTTTTTAGATGAAAGCCATCACACTTACGGATCTAAGTTGGGGCCAATCATCTTATTGGTTTGGGTCTTTGACAAATACAAAAAAGTGGGCTTACAAGCCACTTTTCTCTATGCTTGTCCTTTCTGGGATCATCATATATATAATAGAGAGAAAGAGAGAGTAGATTTCTATCATGCATGGCTTTGTAGTGAGAAAGTATGCATGTTGGATTTTTTCAATGATCCAAGCTATTCATTGAATTTGGCCTATCCTGGATGACCTAGGTACCGCATATCTCATCTGCTTGGTACCTCTAAGACTTAATACTTATACCTTTTGTTGTATGAGTTGCTTTCATGTTATACTGTCCATTTCTAACTACTAAAGGCCAAATAAACAATATACTACTTGCATCTAGTAGATGAGATGTTTGGTACATATGTATTATAGGATTGGTCAAATTCAATGAATGGCTTTTTAATGCAAAGCTATGCAAAACTTTGCATTACAGAAATTCGAGATATCTGAGAGAGAGAGAGAGAGAGAGAGAGAGAGAGAGAGAGAGAGAGAGAGAGAGAGAGAGAGAGAGAGAGAGAGAGAGAGAGAGAGTTTTCATGTGCCTCTTTCAAAGACTAATACTTGAAGATAGTGAAGATAATAACATTTGAGTTGAGTTTCATTGAAGGAAGAGTGATGAATTTGATCAAAAAAGAAAAGTAATTAGTTCTTATCTATCTTTGTTTTGTCTCTTTTTTCTAAATATTTTGCATTGACTTTTATAAGGTTTAGAGCGATAGTAGCATTTAAGTTTGATCAAAGGATGATGGCATATTTCTTAGGTTTTCTAATGTATTTCTTTCTTTTTCTTTTTACAAAATTGGATAGAATGAAGAATGCTTGGCCTACTGTATTGACTATGAGGGGTTCTATATTTTTTGTCTTAATTTATTTTTTAAGATCTATTACTGTTAGAATTTTCCATTCTAAATTTTTGTTTCGATCCTTCTTGAGAATGTTTCTAAAAATGCCTGATGGTTCAACAACCATCTCTTTAGAGATTGATTTTTGACATAAAATTAGAAAACAAACGATTCATCTCTCTCTCTCTCTCTCTCTCTCTCTCTCTCTCTGAGTATGCGCGTGCATCATATGTTGTGGATGGTGCATCGCGCGGGCCTTTTCACTAGTTTCTTTACTGGGTTTCCCCCATGAAAACAAAGAAAAATCTAGTCACACCCAGAGCCACATGAATAAATGCAAAGACATGATACCCAGACAGCTCTTGGTAACTACGGAGTTTCTCGTGGGTATGAAGCCAAAACCAAAAGGATCTACCTTTTACTCAAAAGCTTAGCATTCGTCTTCATCATTATAAAGAAGAAAAAAGCAGACCTCTTTTCAATCGTGGCATGGTGGAAAATATTTGTCATCTATTCTACATGGACCAACTTAGGAGAACCCATATATGTTATTTATAACCGCGTAAAACGAATGTCTATAAAGCAAAAGTAGGAAAATGTGCCAACTTTTATTAAATTAAAAATGGTTAGCTGGCCCATATTTTTTGTAATTTACATTGATTCAAGCAGATCATCTCTCCATGAAAAGAAAATGGATGACATGTGTACTTTTTGGCATTTTACAGTGATTCAAATCATCCATCTGATTTCTCATCCACGGCAAAAATCTTTTCTATCTCTCTTCAAGTCACACGAGTGCATATGCATGTGTCTCTCGTTATTCATATGTTAAGTGGAGGGACAATGATAAGACCTTGTGTTATTTGATTGCTAGTTAAATCTATGAAGCATGTTTCGTTGACTTAGCTATCATCTGGTTGCACAAGTGTAGTATTATGTAGTATATGAGCAACATCATTGGGCAGCTGATTTGCTATTATTGGGAGGAGAGGAGAGGAGATGAAGCAACTAAGAAGAAGGCAAAGGGAATAGAACAAATGGGAATTTAGATTTCAAATTGGAGTTCTGATGTGGCCTGGATGCAAGCAACTACCTCAATATGGTTAGAGGAATGCTTAACGCGTTTTATACCATTGAAGGCGTCCCCATTTTGCATGAAAAGCTTTGACCGTTCCAATCAGACAACGTGTTGCTGATCATTGAATTTGGACTGTTGCTGAGAAAGTCCAGGAGTCGAAGAATCAGATGAACTGCTGGATCGACCACAGGTGGGCCCTATTGTGTAGAAGTGGCTCCTTACTACTTACAGTGAGGTCCTGCCCCTCTCCTCACTAAGCGGCCTCATCAACATATGTATATCTGAAGAGTAATGCTAAACTGTGAGTCCTAAGAAGTTTCTAAACACTGTCTACACTTTTCAAGTCTTTAAATGATAGTTGACACGATGTTTGAGTACTGCTGCAAAGTCCCAAGACAGAATGAACATACACTCTTCATGAGATACTAGCTTCTATGTAAAATTTTTGTTGAAGCCCACCTTCGCATAACTCATTAATGTCATTGCTTATACTTACGATGTCTAATAATTGAAGAAATGTGAATTGAATTATCGTAGCATTTAATAAGTTGATTTTAGGATCATCCAATCTATATGCTTTTTAAAATATTGGATATCCAAAGTTAGGACAATGCCAAGAATGAGCCGGCAAAAGTAGTACAGGGACGCTCTCAAAGACCGACCCTCCATTTAGCATTCCTTGTAGTGAACTATTCTAAATTGTGACAGTGAAAATTCTAAAATTGATGGAAGAAACGGATGAAGAGAACCAGTATAAGGAAACGCAAAAATGTACAACAAAAGAGAAACAAATAAATCAATGAAATTCAGTCAGTCCATGCATACAACAGCAAAGAGAACCCCCCACTACTGGCAGAAGAAGAACAGCACGAAGAAGTAGAACAACAGCTCCTTCCATTATCACTCCTTTCTTCAGACCACTGCAAAACACTCCAATTCCCGGGTGACGATGTTGTAGAAGAAGAAGAGAGACTCTTTCTCATCAATCTCTTCTCCGGGCCCACCAAATCCGGCCATACCCCACCATCCCCAATCTGAAAAACAAAGACCCCATGGCCCCCACCACCATTTGTAGATCCAAAGACCCAGTTATACACATCCCAGTAGAAATCTACATCTGATGCACCAACCAAAATTTTCTGGTTTCCTCTGAATTTCCACGCCAATCTCTTCACAACCAGGCCAGTTGCTCCATCCACCTTCACTTTAAGGGACCCACCTGCACATTCTATGGAAATGTCATGATTTGAGCCCAAAAATTGTGCCTTGATGGTGAAGTTCCGTTGGCCAAACACGTGTTCCCGGCGAGATAGCAATGTGGGCTCCGGTGGAATTGGATGAACTGCTCCAGAACGGCGAATAGCGTCTTGTTGAAGATCACCGAGGAGAAATTCGATGCGGGTTTTGTATGTAATTGTGAGATAGAAGCCTGAAATTGGTTCAGCTGATGTAGGGGAGAAGTGTGCCCTTGTGAAATCCCAGAAGAGTTTGGGCTTGTGGTGATGATGGTGGCTGAGAGAGATGGATTTTGACCCCGGTTTGTTTCGGAAGAAGGGGAAGGAAGGTGTAGAGATTGATAGGGAGAGAGAGAATGAATCAATGTTGATGGTTAGAGAATGGGATGCAACGGTTTTGGACCAGGTTAGAGTGAGGAAAATTGGGGCATTGCAGATTTGTGTTTGGTAAATGCAGGTTACTAAGTTCTGATTGCTTCTGTTTTTGTTGCTGTTGGTGGGATTTTGCCCGTTACTGAAGCAGGAAGGGAAGGAATCTAGCAGCATTTTCTCGTCTTTTGGGTTCTGGGTCTTGAGTCCTAGATTCTGGTTTTTCTGGTTGAGACTGAATTCTGGATTTTGAGATCTGGGTTTTCTAGGGTTTTGGATTCTCAGATCTGCATTTTTCGTTGACTTGTTGAGATTGGATACTGTGTCTTGTTGTGATTGGCTACTGGGTTTTTATGGAATACTAGGATTGGGTGTTCTTCTGTTTCTTTCTTTCTCTTCATCGGTTCAGTGAACTGATGTCTTTGTTTGAGGTTTCCGGACTGTAGTGGTGACAGGGGAGCAGGGAATTTCAGCCGTATGCTGTGTTTTCCCCTGCTTTGCTGAGCTACTTTGTGGAGTTCTTAATATTTTGCGGTGGGCGCCTTGGATGCTAAATAACTGCATCATCGTAAAAGGTATCTTGTGTGCTTGATTTGCGCCTTGACAGAGAATAATTGGTCCCAATAGCTCTCCTTTCTCTCTCTAGTTTATCTGAGTGAGCTGGCTTGCACTCCCCTTTAGTCACTCCCAAAGGGACTTTCTTTTTCTTTTGTACCAATGGAGGAGCGATGGGCCTTGTGAAGAGATTTCCCATTTCTAGACGAGACTAGCTAATGAGTTGGATTTGAATACCTGGCATTGCAAGAGTTGAAATCTTTGGACTCAAGATTGGAACCTCTAGATTGGAACTGGTTGGCAACTGGCAAGAGTTGCAAGTCAATACCTACTATCACAAAATTCTTCTCGGCTAATATTGAATACTGGAAATCATGGATTGTTATGGGTGAATTAGATCGTTGCTTAGTCATTTATACCACCTCATATAGAGGAGACCATATAATGCCACTTTTCATTAGACTATTTACAAACAATTAGTAATATAATTTTCGGAGAGAGTACATGTGGACTGAAATGATTGGTGATCGAAGCCGTCTTCTAGATCCAATAAATCTTTTTCATCTTATAGACTCAAATGATTGTCACATTGAACCTTTTTCAGTTTTAACTACTAAGTACTAGTAGCCAGTGTCATCCATGGGGGACATTTTAGAGCATGGTCTATCTATGATGTGGCCTGAAGATGGCTGGTTCAAATCAATTTGCTAATTTGTGTGTCTATGTAACTACTTACAGCAGGTCTTTCTTATATTGAGGAATGTTAGCTGAAGATGTAAACCATGCTGATAAACTAAGCATGTGGTTAGCTATTAGGAGTTTCATGCGGTTCCGCTTAGCTCATTTTAGTGGAGAACATCTTAGGTTATTTGATCTAAGGTGAATTTTGGGTTTGGGGTCTATTTTTTGTGTAAATTAAACACACAATTTTAGCTTGGAGAAAAAATAAAGAGTAGTCTTTTAATGGAGTTTGTAAGAGTTTGAGAGAATGTGATGGGCATAAAAAATTGATATTTATCCTCAATTTCAAATAAATAAAATTTGATATCCACACTCGTTTTGAACAAATTAAGAAGCTATTTACATGGTACTCTCTATATGCTATCTATACATATTTTCAAATAAGAAGCTATTTACATAATAGGACACAAAAACTATTTAGACATTTTCAAATGAAAACTATTTACATGATAGGACATACAAGCTATTCACATGCATTTCCAAATTAGAAGTTATTTACATGGTGGGCCCTAAAAGTTATCCACTTCCATTTTGAAATTAAAGCTATTACATAGTAGAACCTAGAAGCCATTTAGACATATTTCTAAATGAGAAGCTATTTACGTTGTGGACCTTACAAGCTATCTACACCTATTTTCAATTGAGAAGCTATTGACATGATAGGGCATAGAAGTTATCCAAATTTCAAATAGGTTCTTAATATAATCACCCCCTACTCTATCCCTTACAACCTCTTTACATCAAATAGTTGTTGTTTTGTCCAAGGGCAAAGTTTCTAAATATCTAAAAATAGAGTGATAAGCTTAGAATCTACCCAATTCGTCCATTCACGTGAACCACAACTCAAGGTAGAAAATGAAAATTTGCACCCTTTTGCCAAAGAGATTACAAAGAATGTGAAAAGGAAAAAAAGAATGAGAAATGGGAAAAATCAGTTTAATATTGATATGTGATCATAATTTTCACAACCATTTAGAAAATTAATTACTAGTGTAGCAATTTGTGTCAAATGTTATCTGCATTTCAGCAAATAATTAGTGTCTCCATCTCTTGTCACAACCACAACTTAGTCTTAAGAAAAATTTGGAAACAAACAAAGAGATGACTTAACTTTTCCTTCTTTCCTAATCCCTCTTCCTTCTCCCCTATTCCCTTCCATTACTAGAGAAACACCCTTTCTCCCCTAATCAATTTGAAGACTAGAGAAATATTAAACTACCATTTTTATAACCATAATAACCACTATTTCATGTAGTTCACAAAACATAATATCCATCAATGGCTTACTTGACATAGATTGCTTTAGATTGATCTAGAAGTAGTAAGATCAACTCCATGGCCTACAAAGATTTCTCTGTTGTTCATTTTCCCTTTTGGCTCTCTTCTCTTCTCCTTAATGACGACTTTAGTTGAAAGTCATACCTATAAAATTATCCTACTAGAATGCTATATTTACATGAAATGCCCTTATAGAAAAGTTACAAAGTTAAGAACTTTCAATTTAGCTGGCTATTATCTACACATCCCAAAACTTACAAGCACAAGTTGATGTAAGAGGTTATTTTGGATAGAGTAGGGATGATTATATCATAAGCCTCTCAAATAAGAAGCTACCTACATGGTGGGGCCTAGAAGGAATCCACACATGTTTTAAAACTAAAGTTATGGAGGGTCACAAATAGGTTTCATAATATGTATGGTAGGCCCACAAACAATTTTGTTATTAATAAGGATAGTTATCAAATAAGCTTCATAGTATGAAAGGAGGGCCCACAAATAAACTTCATGCCATGTATGGAGGGCCTATAGATAGGTTTCATGGCATGTAATGCTAGTTCACAAATAGGTTCTTGTTGGAGACTTGGCAATCTAGGGCCATACAAGTTTCACAAGAATTATGCTTGAATGTACATTATTCAAATATTAAATATAAAAAAATAGTATAAAATTCTACTCAAGCATGGTAACATTAGTCTTAAATTAGGTCAAACTCACTCTAACTCATTCTAACATTTTATAAAATCTTAGGTGTGATGGTCATGAGTTCAAGCCTCCTCAAAGCGGGTGTGTGAGTGAGTGCATGAGTGTCCCATTTCAAAGAAAAACATTTTATGAAATTTGGCCAATTCAAATGCCATAATATCAAACCAAATTTGGTGGAAACAAGTTTTAAGCTCAACATGTAGCTAATTCTAGTCAAACCAAGGTCAGGCAAACTAGATTAGATCAAGTGGCCTAAAATTTTCCTAACATGTTAGTCTTTTAGCAATTAAGTTATATATAATTAGTGGCTTATTAGTTAACACATTTTTTTATCAAGGAGTTTTTAGTGAAAACCTTTTTAAATTGTGAGGAATGCTAAATTAATGCTCTTTATGATAGTATCCATGTATCACTTTTAGCGAAACCCATCTTTGTGTGATCTAACTTGTTCATATCATTAATTCATCTTTGGATGCCGTTTTAGAAAGATTGGATTGGTGATTCTAACGTCGAGTTTGTTTTATCATTTCTAACCTGTCCACTTTTAAGTGTAACTTTTTAATGCTAGAATCATCTAATCGACATGCCTTTTGAACTATTGGACATCTAAAACTTTAGCAATGATGTGAATGTGTCGAATGATGCAAAGATGGGCTCAAACAAAGTGGTACCTAAACACTCTCATAAAGAGCCTCACGTGACTTGTGATTAAGTTAGTTCACACCATGCAGTCTCATAGAGTTGCTGTTTTGGGACCATGTGATATAGAATCATTTGAACATCTTCATAACTAGTCATATCTATCTTGTCTGTGGTTCCGTTTTTCTCTTTATGACTCATATAAACCTAACCTATGACTCTAGGTTAAAGACTATGACTTATAGTTAAAAAAATATGATGGATAATTAAAGGTCTTGTCTTTCTTTGGTATCTAGTTGACAATCTAAAGTCTTAAAGATATGTACTCACTTTCACTTGATTAATAAAAATCTCATCTAAAGAAAAATTAATACTATTTTCTTTTATACATTTACTTATTGCAAATGTATTCAATGAATATTTTTTCTTGCACAATTAGTAGGGCACCAGTTGTAGGACAAAGTGATGCCAACTTTCACATACTGGGCTAAACTTATAATTGGTTCAAATTGTTTGTATGATAAGCCCTACGATTGCCCTATGATAGATACCAGAATTTGCTCCATATGACCATCAAATGAGGACCATTCCATATTTAGTTTTTTACCATACTTTTGATCTATATTCACTTTTTTAAATCCTTTATCCAATGATGAATAAGAACTTATAATACTATTAGCCAATAAAGAACTTGAACGAAGTGAATGACTTTTCATAAAACCATCCAATTAGCCAAAATAACCTTTCTGTTATATTACTATAGAGCTGCGCTATTACAACACTTGATTATGTAAGGACAATAGAATTATCTACATATTTGTATTTTTTTCTACTTGAAAATTTAGTCCCACTTCCACCGAACAAGTTATGAAATATGAGATTTCAATACTATAAATAGAAGGCACCTCAAAATAACGAGTACAAATTGTGAGCACATAGAAAGTATATTGAAGGAACTTATGAACCCCAAAAGTTAGTTAAATTGCTTTGTAGAAAACGGTTAAATTCTTTTTTAGAATTCTGATTGGCTAATAAGATTTTAAAGCTTAATCTTTTGGAGTTTGAAAAATGCTTAGAAATTCATTTTAATTTGAGGGTAGGGATTCATTAAGCATTCTTTGAGATACTTACTCTACTTTAGTTCGTTTTAGCTTATTTTATTTTACTTTAATTTTAATTAGTTTAGTTGACATTGCTTTATTTTAATTTAGTTTTACTTCTTTAACTAATTTGTTTTTAGTTCAAAACTAAATAGTTTTAGCATTTCTTTTCTATTTACTATGTGCTTATGTTTTAAATTCTAGAATAATATTAGCATTGTACTAATGTATTAAAAATTTTAGAATTAATTTTTTTAAAATTTCTTAGGTTCGATTAGACAATGGGTTTGCAAAGAGAAACCCAAAAGAATGAAAGTATCACCAGACATTTCACTATGTCAGGACTACATAATAAAATGGATATGCAAAATGTATGAATATAAGTCTTATAGACAAGACAAAGTGCATGGGATTGTATGCAAGGTTAGGAAAGAGTTTCTGGCTAAAGCAATTGACATAGTTGTGTTATGTGGTTATAGATCACTATTTATGGTACACCTCTCCTTAGCTAAGCAACCAAAGAGGCATAATTGAACCTTCAAAAAGAATCCAATTACATGCATAGTGGCTCTATGAGTACCTCAACATTGCTTCCTTGCTCAATTGAATGCCAATGGTCCTTGATTCTGAAATGGTAGAAGAGGTATGGGTAGAAAGTGGTCAACTACTCTACAAATAGAAGGATTCAAAGAGCTGAGAAGGAGAACCATCTATGTAGATTGAAAAGGTTACTTTATGGCTTAAAGCAATGTTTAAGACAATGGTATAAGCACTTTGACACCTATATGGTCTAGTAGGCTACACCCATTGAGATTATGATTGTTGTGTTTACTTAAAGATTATTGGGTATGGTTCTTATGTTACGTTGATGTTATATATCAATAACATGTTAGTTGATGCAAAGAAAGATTTGAAGTGGATCATTTGAAGTCCTTGTTGAGTAAGGAATTTGATGCCAAGGATCTAAGTGCTGGAAAGAAGATCCTTGGGATGAAGACATATAGGGATAGGGTTGCTAGAAAGTTGTGGCTTTCTTAAAAGAAGTATGTTAAGAAGGTGGTAGAAAGGTTTAAGAGGAGTGACACTAAACTTGTAAACACTCAAGCAAATCATTTCAATTCTACTAAGTTATGTCTTACTAAGGAAGACGAAATCGATTATATGTCTCAAGTTTCATACACAAATGTAGTGTATTGTCTTATGTATGCAATGATATACAGAAAGCTTGACATTTCACATGTTGTTAGTGTGGCTAGTAAATATATAATTAATCTAGAGGAGTATTAGAATGCAGTAAAGTGGATTATAAGGTATTTGAGAGGTACCAAGCATCATGACATTAAGTTTGATAGACTACAAGTGTTAGGGACTACAGTTTGATATACAATGTGAATTATGCATGAGACTTGGATGAAAGGAAATCTGCTATAAGGTTTATGTTTACACTAGCTGGAGGGTCTATTTGTTAGAAATTTGTGTTGCACTCTACCTTGGCACTATCTATGATAGAAGTAGAGTACGTGACAATTACAAAGGCAAGGAAAGAAGCTTTGTGATTGAAGGGGTTGATGACTTAGGTTGGCTTAAAATAGAAAGGTATATAGTCATATTGTGATAACCAAAGTATCATTTACTTGGCTAAGAATTAGGTGTACAATCCAAGGAATAAACATATAGATGTGAGACATCACATGATACTGGAAGTGACTTTTATAGGAGAGGTATCTCTTAAGATGATTCATACAAATGAGAATATAGTGAATATGCTTATGAAGTCTTTTTTGGAGAAGTGCTTGGACTGACTTAATTTCCCTCATTGTTGAAGACAGGTGGAACACTTGTTAGAGGTGGTAAGGCACCTATTGGCATGAGAGAAAGGAGAATGTTGCAAACATTTTTGAGGTGTACATGAATGAGCCAAGGTGGAGATTGTTGTGCAATTGTCTCACTTCACCACCTTTCATGGTGGGACCCATCGTATGAGATCCTCGAGGGAGAAACAACTACTTTCTTAAGGAAACATGCTAGGCAAGAGAAGTATTTAAAGGCATGTTTCCTTGATTAGGTGGGTTGATATAGAAAGTATGGTGGAGTAAAAAACTCAAGAACAAAAGTGGTTTTTCTCTCATACTTTTAATTTTCTAGTTTTCAGTCTACTAATAAAATAATAAATACCATAAATAACTAAAAGTTTAAGAATGCCTATGTGACACATGAAGAAAATATGAATGAAGTTTGAGTGCCTAAGAGAACAAATGAGCTAAAGTAGAAAAACTTAGGTTTCTTGAATTTTTTTCTTATATAATCATGCTATTAAAAGAGTAAACATAGAGAAAGAAAAAACCTTACGAGAAAGTTATTTGTTCAAGGTAACAAACACCTTTTGGGGCCCAGATATGTTTATGTTAGCAATGATCAAATCCATTAATCTATTAGATGATGAGAAGCCCATCACCTTGGTGCTCACTTGTCTCAATTGGGTATCCCTAGACCATTGATTTAAAAATTCCTATTTAGGATTTTTTTATTTTTGTTGAACTATAGTTTACAATTGTAATATCTACTTATCATGGGAACAAAGCAATGTGACACTGCTATTGATGATGTTTAAGTTTTATCGGTACAAATCCATGGATTACATGTACAAGTAGACTTTCCTATGGGCCCAAAAGAGTGCCTTTCTATTCTAGATAGAAAAAGTGCCTTATTTGGTAATCCCACTCATATTAAAGGCAACAAAGGGAGGATGAGAGTGGTTACCTATACTTAAGGCAATTAACATGTGAACTAGAGGGAATGAATAAAGTAAAATAAGAGAGAGAGAGAGAGAGAGAGAGAGAGAGAGAGAGAGAGAGAGAGAGAGAGAGAGAGAGAGAGAGAGAGAGAGAGAGAGAGAGAGAGAGAGAGAGAGAGAGAGAGAGAGAGAGAGAGCTTTTAAAATCTCAAAAAAAGGATGATAAATAGAGGCTAGTAATATGCACACCATGAAAAATAGGCACAACACATATTCTAGGTTATAATTTTTTATTTTGACAAAGTAAACCTTGTACAATATCACTATAACATGTGCTATTTTTTCTTATCAAAGCTCACATAATACATATGGGACCATTATGTATAAGATAAATGATATATTTCTTGAAGTTAACCGCCTTATAGCTTTACCAGCATTGTCTACAAGACACATACCCTTAAAACCAACTCCTTGGTTGGCTTTGTTTGACAAAAAATTAAAAAGAATTGTCAATTTTAAAAAATTTCCCCATTTCAAATCCTTATAAGAGAAATTTTTGAACCATTTTCCTTCCCCACTATTACATTCATTCAGAAGCTTCCCTCTTGAGTGAACTTTCCCTCTATACCCCAAAATCCTAGCTAACAAATCAAAATATCATATCTTATTTGTCCTTAAACCCTAGTTAGTAATATCAAAAGGCCTAGAAATGAACTCCTTCGTATGAAGTTAGAAAGCTTCATCAAGTTTGACTTTAAGAAACTTGCAGAGAAGAACGGATCTCCACCAAATGTCATAGACTTAGATTAGGCATGTTCCTCACAAGTTGTCTCTTTAACCCACTTTTATGTGTTATTTGCATTTTTGAATGAGAGTTTTTTTTTTTTTTTTCCTTTGGTTGAAAATTGGTTTTGATTGGTGTGGTGTACATCTTTTGGATGTCATAAAAGAATAACTGAGCAATGTTAAGGGAGAACATGGCATAGATTTGGTCGTCTCGTGCAGCTTGTGTGAAAGAATCTTTATTAAATTTATGGGAACTAACCTACTTGGTATTGAATTTGTTTTTGGATCAAAGTTAGATTTATCATTGTAAGGGTGATGAATTGCAAGGCTATTTTAGGTTGCTTATTGCTTGAATCCATGACAACTTTAACATTTGATCTAGTGGATTGCAATGTTGGTGAACAGAGGCTCCTTCATCTTGAAATGGCTCTATAAAAATTTTAAAATATTTATGGAGTTTATCATGCAATCATAGAAATTAAAATATTGATAGTGGAGATGTATTCGACCTGGTAGATAATATGTATAATTGGTTTTAAGACCTCATTCTTGAATACATAGGCTTTTTAGTAATTTAATTTTTTTAAATCCTAATGTTTTGATATCAAGAGGCCTGTCAAGCATCTGCTAATAGATAATATATTGAGCGTATTATGGTGATTCATTCAGCTAAGGAATTGAAATATACTTACTAGAACATTGAATATGTTCTTCATAATCTACTTTATTATATGTATTTACCCCTCATTCCCTTTCTACTTCATACATTACTCTATTCTATGTTTTAAATTTGGAGTCACTTTGGTGAAAAGATCCTTACTATATAGTATATATTATATAATATATAAAATTGGTGTTAGCTTAAATTGAATCTCCTCTTATACTGTTTATGGTGTTGCTCTTGTGCATGTGGATCTTTACTGATGTAGTTGCAATAGTTATTTTTCCTCTATTTTAGTCATAATAATTAGTTAGAGGAAAGACAACAAAAAGAAAATATTTCTACTAACCATATAATGTTTCTATTTAGCTAAATTTTCTCTTGGACCACATTTAATAGCCACTTTTATTTTCAAGCATTGGTACAAGTTTTAAAGATGATTAAGCCTCAATCAGCATGATTTGTTTCTCTTACTTTTAAGGACTTTACTTGGATTTCCTTATTGGAAAAAGGTGAATTAGTTTCAAGCTTGGTATAAGTCTCTGCAAAGTTTGCACAGGTGTGGAGTCTAGATCATACTCTTACTTGTTCTTGTATTTTGGAAACTAGAAAGTATATTACTAAAGCAAAAGTGTTTTAAGGTAACATAGCTGCTATTCTTGATGGTCCAAATACCTAAAACAAACAGGTATTATGATTCTTGTCTACAAGTTGCTAATTAGTTTCAATTGGATTTAGGTAAGAAAGCTAAATGTTCTAATAAAAAAGCATACAATCGTTTCAATAAGTGAATGAAGAAAGAGATGAGCACCTTCACATTCATCAAAGTTGCCAATTGGATAATTTGAAATCTCATTGAAGAAACTTTATTATTAAATCATTAGTGCATAGCTTAATGCCTCTTTAAATGTATTCCCTTTTTCATTTTAGTTTCTACGTCTCTACTGGGTCCTTAGCTCAAAGGGTTAGAGTAGTAGGGTATAATTCTTAAGAGATGGTGGTTCAAATCCACCAAGATCCATATCAATGTTCCAAAGAATCATATAAAATACATTTCATACGCAATCTAGTTTTTATTATTGAAGTTTCTATCTTCACCCACAATTTTTTCATAAGTGAGTGTGGCTCTTACAGCAGTACTCAGAAAAATAGTTCAATAGCCAGAATATGTTTTTAGAGGTAAAAAAAGGTTGTAAATCAAGGAAGTGAATTCATTTCCAAGATTCATCTGTTTGTTATGTTCATATGTGATGTTGATTGGAGTAAAAGTTTGGGTAAGTTCTACTTTTTTTCTTATGGGAAAGAAGAACTATTATACTTAAGTTGAATAATGGTTTTTCTTATGTATTGTACCACACGAGCTACATTGTATGTAGTACATAACAAGCTAATTTGTTACTTTATTGAAGCTTCTAAGTGCAGCTACAAGTGTATGAATTGTACCAAATGAATTGAGATCCATATAGAAGGGTCTTGGTGAATTTGAACCACAATCCTCTAGAGATAATTTGTTGTACCCAAATTCTTAAGCACTCTACCATTTCAAGCTAAAGATCCAATATGATACTAGGTATTTTCAAAAGCAGGACTCAACCTTCTCTTTTAATTAATATAACATGTAGACCAAAATAATAATAACAATTAAATGAAATGTGAACACCTCATTTCCCACAACTGTTCAAGAAGCTCCAAAGAATACATATTATGATCATCGTCAAAGTAAATTATTCCATCCAACTTATAATGTTCAATATGATCAAGTGCAATATTCCAATAAACACTTATATCTTTTACATCCATCAAAGCAACACTTGTGTATAACAATCATTCTCTTACTACAACAACACAAATGTACTCAAATACCAAGATGGAGAAAAAAAGCATAGCACCACCTTTGTAGATTTTAGTAGACATTTGTAGGTCATAAAAACTCAATGAGCCTATCCTTCACATGTGCAAGACTAGTAAGATAGCCTCTGCAAACTTGTGAAGATATATAGAAAGATCCTAGATCATTTTTGTGGCGATCTGGGTTTTAGAAAAGAATTTTTAGAAATAAAAAATAAAATAAAATATATATATATATAAACATTTGGAATATATATTACATATTTATTTTTTTCTCAATTCCACCTTCAACCCAATGTCACATTAAAACCTTCACATATAATAGCAGAATAAAAACATACAATTATAGGCTCTCCTTGGTCACAGCCTAAACAATAAGGAATATAAGTTCAAAACGTAGTTCAGTTTTAATATATCAATGTCACCTGTCTTATTACATTTATCTCAAATGTTCATTATTTCAAAATAATAATCAAAAAGTCTAACTAAATACTTATCCATACTTCTTTTCTTCTTATTTAATTTCTTCTCACTAATCGTTTAATCCTTTGACACTTCTCCTAAAATGTTTTGTAAGGGTGAGTACAAAGACTCAATAGGAACAAGTCTAAACCAACTGTTTTAAAATCACTGCAAAAGTATTGGCATAATTTTAGTGCAAACAATTACATGCTCAATCATAAGTATGATATAAACACTACAAAGCATTTATGCCTTTATAAACATCTAGTGTTCTCAATAAATTTTAATATATCCTTCAAATCTCATACACATAAGCCCATTAAGAATTTTGTCAAAGAGTGACATATCACAATCTATCACATCACTAAGTGGTAGAGTCCTACCACAAACCCATCTGGGCAATGATCAATAGCCTCGAGGATGACTGACATGTCAATCCATGTCCAATAACTGTATAGTATACTATGCACATAGAGGACCCATATCTAACTACGTTCGATGCTAGATACCACACAGGCTACACCAATCCTCATGGGGTCACTAGATCACAAGAGAGAAGTCTCCCCATGACACAGTAATTTCGTCAATAGGCCTCTTAAGGCGGCTATCTTATTTTAGAAGCCAGTGGCCAATTGGACTTCCTAGCATAGTAATCAGGTGAGGCTTACATTTTACCCCAAGCTAAGCTCAACTCACATGAGTCGCCTAATTTTGGGCTAGGCATAACTCTCTAGAGTCGCCTAATTTTCATTTATTGAATCGTCTATAAAAGCCAGCATGTCCTAAAAAGGAGGAAATTTCTTTCACCGTCCTTGGTGGAGGAAGGTTGGCTATTAAATCTACTTTTGCCTTATCGACTTCTATCCCATTAATACTATTCCACTCTATACCATAAAATGGCACTTTTTCCAATTTAAGACAAGCTTCTTTTCCTCACACCTTGCAAGAACTAACTTCAAGTGGTACAGGTACTCATCAAATGATAACCCAAATAATGAGAAGTCATCCATAAACAGCTCAAGGAATTTTTCTACCATGTCAGAGAAAATGCTTAACATGTACCTTTGAAATGTAGCTAGAGCGTTACAAGGCCCAAAAGGCATACATCTATAGGCAAAGGTTCCAAAAGGGTAGGTGAAGGTGGTCTTCTCCTAATCCTCTGGTGCTATAGGAATTTAGTTATAACCAGAATATCCATATAGAAAATAGTAATAGATATGTCTAGCTAATCTCTCTGGCATTTGGTCAATGAAAGGTAGAGGAAAATGATCTTTCCTCGTGACCTTGTTCAACTTTCAATAGTCAATACAAACTCGTTATCCTCATATTTTACTACCATGATCCTAGATTTCTTATGTACAACCTGAACAGAGCTAACCCAAGTGCTATCAGAGATAGGGTATATGACGCCAATATCTAAGAGCTTTAGGACTTCATCTCTAACAACATCTTTTATGTGGGGGTTCAATCATCTTTGGGTTTCCCTAGAAGGTTTTGCATTTTCTTCTAGATGTATCCTATGCATGCACACGACTGAACTTATCCCTTTTATGTCTACTATCGTCCACCTTATAATAGTTTTATGTTCCTTAAAAACATCTAAAGGCTTACCCTCCTATTCTTTATCTAAGTTTGATTCTATTATTACATGTAAGCTTTCATTTGGGCCTAGGTATGAATATTTCAAGTTGTCAGGCAAGGGTTTTTGGTCCAAAGATAGTGATTGCTCTACTGAGGGTATGAGAACAGATTTAGAAGGTGGGAGTGGTTCCAGAATTAGACTCTCTATCAAATTGACATCACAGGGATCGTTGAGGTCTAAATGTTGTTGATCAACATTAAAGACATTAAGCTTAACCTTCATATTGTCAAATGAGAGTTTCATTACACCATTCCTACAATTAATAATGGTGTTGGACATTGCCAAGAATGAACGTCCAAGAATGATTGGGATTTGACTACCGGGATTAGATATAGGTTGGGTGTCTAGTACAATGAAATCAACAGGATAATAAAACTTATCTACCTATATCAAGACATCTTCAACCAAACCACGAGGTATCTTGATAGATCTGTCTACTAATTGCAGTGTGGTAGTGTGACGACCCGAGTTTTCAAATGAAATTTTAAATACAAACTAATTTCTAATGCAGGATCGATCCAATTTGATATAATTTTTGTCAAATAGTGCAATGCAACAGAAAATTTTTTCTTTCAAATTCACTTTGAAACACCCCGAGCGCCATTTTTTCTTCTATAAAAACGAGGAGTCTCGGTGAAACGAGCGCTCATTTCTACCAAAAATCCGGCAGAGTTTCCTCTGTTTTTTGGACATGTGACATTTAACACATGTCATTGCGAAGTACCTGATAAATATTGTTGACAATTTTAACATATAAATGGAGACTCTGTCTCCTTTTCATACATCTAACAAGACAAAAACATTTTACCTCAAAACAACATACCCAAAACCTCCACAGCACAACTCAGTCACATAATTCTTCCAAATTTTCATAATTACATACAATGCAATCTCTTTCTCATTTCTAATATGACAACTTCAACTCAAAGACCAATTTTTATACCTGTCCTCTTCCCAAGCTTCTGTTGACGTACTCCTATCAGTAAGCAGCTCCTATTCCTTGCGTGTCCTTTGTTCTACGATACTGTCAACATGCCAAACCTACTACTATTCTCTGTATCTGAGGCATTGCAAACCACAGCAATGCCTCAGCAAGCAATCGCTTGTGTAGATGGAGTAAGATGCAATATTTTATATAAACAGAAATTATGATAATTATATATAGATCAATTTAGTAATGCTGAATCATGCAAACAACAATTCAATTATCATTTAACTTAAAATACCAATGCATCAGTACAAAACACATTCTTTGAAAAGCAAAGTATGCAATCACATGTCAAACTTACAAGTCATTTACATTTCCTGATACTAGTATTCGCTCTTACGAGCCATTTCACATATCAAATGCCAACGCGTCGTTGTGTGTATCAAGTACACGCAAACAATATTATCCTCTTTAGCGCAGTGGGTTAGACCCAAAGACACACCAAACTCAAAGACACACCTCAAGGCTTTACTCCTGAGAGACCGGTAGCTCGTCCAACCCGAAGGCCCGCCCACATCATCACGACCTCTCAGAACGCTTCAAACTCCCCAAACAATGGGGCTACATCCCAGGGACCAGTAGCTCGTCCAGCCAGGAACTGGTAGCTCGTCCATCCTGAAGGCCCGCCCACATCATAACGACCCCTTAGAACGCGTCAAGCTCCCCAAACAACGGGGCTAAATCTCAAGGACTGGTATCTCGTCCAGCCCAAAGGCCCACCCACATCATAACGATCCCTTTCACTCTTATGAGCCACTTCACAATTTTCTGGTACCAGTCTTACATTTTCTCACACTTGGTTTACAATAATGCATAGTTTATGCATAAACTGTTTATTCATGATTCAATTTCAGCATGCACATTCATCTTATCTTTCATATAAACATAAAAGATTCATTTCAATACTTGAAATTCATATACACATGCATATATAGCGACAATCATAGCAATATTAATTCCACCTACCTCAATTGGAGATCTTCTAATTCACTGGCGCGAGTACTTCATTTAGTTCGTGTACGCGCTCCCTATCAGTCACCTCTGTAACAATATAAACAGATGTTCAGTTATACAATTCTAGGACTTTTTCCTAGCTTACCTAATACTATTTGGCATAAGACAAAGTGACAGTGTTCATTACTGTGCAAAAGGCATTTTATTAGCTATTGGTTGATAGCTAATTTAATGGCAAACAGTTACTGGATTTCCAATCCACGCCATTGGCCCTGGATTGGTTATTCATTACTCTTCTTAAGCGACTGTAAGTCACTTTCACTGTTTAGGGGTCTGAACCCATGATTCCTATGTAGATCAACTCTTAGGTTGGAGCTGGATGTTATTTTCCATACTTTATATTATATGTAAGCTAATTCAGGATTCAAGAATCCATCTGTGACTTCAAATCATTCATCTAACATCATAAGGTGTCTGTTTAAATAGTGATAGATCGGACGGCCTAGATCATCCAATCTGTTTCACTTCAAATTCATATAATTCTAGTCATCCTATCATTTTTTATGATGAGGAACTCATCTGTGATGTCTAATCGTAAATCAGACATCACGAAGTTACTGTATGAACAGTACCCAATCGGACGGCTGAGATTGTCCGATCAGTTTTCAGCCTAGATCTGATGTTTTTTGTGTGATCCAAGCTACATTATGCCATAAATTACTTATCCCTAAGCTTTGATTTAAAAATGGACGGTTGGATTACCCACAAGACCTAGATCTAGCATCAATGGTGCGGATTTAGCTAAAATCTCAAAATCAAGAATAGGGTTTTGTAGATCTTACCTTCTAGATGCATTTTCATGCATTTTCCACCATTGGATGGGCTGGATTGGTTCAGATCAGTTGTAAAACCTCCAATCTTAGCCGTGCAATGTTCCCCTCTTCAATTGACGGTCAAGATCACGTCGAATCCCCCAATAACATTGGGGATTTTGTTTGTCTCAATGTGTTGAACAAAATGACCGGTCGGATTTGTCAATCCCAGCCGGTGTCGTCTCCGGCGACGGCCTGGAATCCGACGACCTAGGAAAACCCCCAATAACATTGGGGATTTTGTTTGTCTCAATGTGCTGAACAAAATGACCGGTCGGATTTGTCAATCCCAGCCGGTGTCGTCTCCGGCGACGGCCTGGAATCCGACGACCTAGGAAAACCCTTGTTTTCCCTTCCACTCCTACATGCAGCTCTCTCTCTCTCTCTCTCTCTCTCTCTCTCTCTCTCTCTCTCTCTCTCTCTCTCTCTCTCTCTTCTTCTTCTTCTTCTTCTTCTTCTTCTTCTTCCTTCTTCCTTCTTCCTCTTCTTCTCTCCCTCTCTCCCTCTCCCTTCTTCTCTTTCTTCTTCCTCCTCTACCTCTTCCCCTCTTCCCATCGGGTTTTTCCTCTTCATCGTTTTTTTTTTCTTTTTCTATTGCTTTCGGGAAGACAAACCCGATTTCTGTCGGGTTTGTTTAATGAGAGGGGGGTGCCAGTATCAAATCTGGCCCCCCTTCTATTTAGGATTTTTCTTTTCTTTTCTTTTTTGTGCGATGTTACAGGTAGTGGTTGGTTTTAACTTAGTGAGTTTAAGTTGGTCATAGACAGAGTATGGCAACAAATTAACACTAACCCATAAGTCAAGAAGTGCCCTATCTATGACATAATCTCCAATGACGCAAGTGATTGTAGGACATCTTGGGTCTCTAAACTTTGGTGGGGTCTTTTGTTGAATCAAAGAGCTCACCTGCTCGGTGATGAAAGCTTTCTTTTGCACATTAAGCTTTTGCTTGTGCAAAGCTCTTTTAAGAATTTGGCATAAGCAGGGATGTCTTTAATTACATTGAGCAATGATATATTGATTTGTACATGTTTAAATACCTCCATTAACTCATTAAAGTTTGATCCCTTCCTAGCTTTATTCAGTAATTGGGGAAAAGGGGCTTTAGGCACATAGGGTGCCTCCACTATAGGTTCTACAGGGTTGTTCTGTCTTTTCTCTTTTTCTTGTGTTTTTGTTGCCTCTTTTTCCTTTACAGTTTCCTTAGCATGCCTTCTTTGTTATCGATCTAACGATCGCTCCTAAGGGTGGTTATGGACTTTGTATGCTCGTAAGGGTTAAGGTTTTAAGAACTTGAGCCTATCTCAAATTGACTCTTAGGGTTAGGGATAGGTTGACTAGAAAATTGACCGTTTCCTCTATTATGTAATTCAATAGACAATTGGTTTACTTGCATCTTTAGCTTAGCTATGGCTTGAGAGTTGATATTTTGGTATTGATTTACAGTCCTTTTTGTTTCTTCATTTTTTTTTGCCATCATGCTTTCAATTCTATCTTCTAAAGATGGTTTCCTTGGTTGCTGAGGTTGTTGTAAACCATGTGGCTGTTGAGGAAGCATAGGCCTAGGAGGAAAATTTTGGGTAGGGGTGTTCATTAGTGGTCCCCCTTGATGATTATTCTTGGACTATGAAAGATTGGGATGCCTAGCCCATCCAAGATTATATGTCTCAGAATATGGGTTGTTGCTAGGTTGGTGATATGCATTCAATGCATTCGCTTCTTCTACAAGATAATCAAGGAATACTTTATTAAATAGACAAGCTGAAGTTGAATGGGCTAGACTAAAACAAGTAGCACATACCTCTTGTGGAGGTTTTTGTGATAAGGTAGCAGTCATGAAAGATTAAAACATAGTTTCAACTTTGTCCATTCTTCCACCTAATTTGTTAGTGACAGAATCGAGCTTATACGACTGTAACACCCCGGATTTTTAAGACATTTTTTTTATATTTTATAATAATGGCATTTTAAATAAGAGCATTTGGGATCCCATGAGAAAAAGCTTTATTTAACATTTTACTAAAACCTATCTTAAAAACTCCGGGTGTTAGTTTTCCTTTCTCAAAATAGCATACATGTAAATTAAATAATCCGCGTATAAATCAATGTCAAATAAATCGATGCCTTTATTTTAAATCAAATAAATGTCCAAAACACAATAATGATATGGCCCAGGGTCTATCCATCATACCATCCCATATAAATGTCCAACATATGTCCAAACATCCAAATCACATCCAAATATAAAGTATGCAGTCCATAATAAAATTCAAATGATAATCCTCTCTAATGACTCACATTACTGTCTAAAACTATAGGGAAAACTAGTTTTCAGTAGCTCTCACGGCTTCTCAACAGCCTTGCCTTTCTTGTTATCGCGCTCGAGATCTAAGGCATTGTAAAACAAAGCAATGCCTTAGCAAGCTATCGCTTGTGTAGGTACATAGACAATTAATGTAATAAATGAAAGAAATAATGAACAGCTCTGATGAAAAGTCTAACATTTATGAAAATAGTGATATCATAATGCCATGTTCAAATAAATGCCAATTTATTCCATATGTTAAAACATGCAATTTACGGAGTTAAAACATGACATGAATCAATATAATTGAGCATACAACAAGAATAAGGGCACCATAAGGTAATGGGTCCCACCACATCGCACTAACATCCCTGATCAGGAGTACTCGTAGTCAGCCTCTGAGTGTCGTCACACCCAGGCATACCATCCATAACCATGCTCATCATACATGCATACATAATAAGAATATGGGCCATCATGCTGCAATGGCAACCCTCCATAGGTATCAACCACCGTCGCTCTCCGTCAGCACCATAACGGGAGACTTAGCGTCTGTCCTCATGGAAAGGCTCAGATCGGTAGTATGGACTATCCATGTTACCAAACCCCTACCGAATGCTATCTATGGGCAGGTGTCTATCATATCACAAAATCATCACATCATAATCTCAGAAGGTGGGTGGCCGGCCCTATACCTCCTAGCATGACGCCCACCGGGCGAGAGCACCCATCATCAAATATAAAACACGAAAATCATATGTATATGCTAAAACTCAAGAGCACTTATAGCTTGAAATCCCCAAGACATGCCCCTCATCCTGGGGTTAGCCTATAAAAGGACTAGCTAATAAGCCTCTATTCTCATTTCCATGTAAATCCATGCATTTTCTATATATAATAAGAAATAAGTCTCTAATTAAGCATAACTAATTAACATCATGCTTGTAAAAGCATTTTAAATAAGTTTATTCAGTAAAAGATTTCATTTTGGAATAACCATCCTGTACTCAATGTCGCGTGAAATACACGATAAATAAGAATTGCAATTTAAAACACAATCACACATGATGCTATGTTTAAACATGGCTTAAAAATCAAGGCAAAACATTAGTTGTCGTCACCTACCTCAGTGTGAGACCACTAGCTTGCTAATAACTCTCTTTAACTAGTATATTCAAGTGTACTTGTACATGTCACATCACTATTTTAAAATTTTTATAAATAAAAAGTGGTCATTTATAAGTTTCTAAGTTAAAACTAGGTCCGCGTCGTCAATACGATCACAACGCCTCTTTCGGATTGTGATTTGGACCTCTCTAGCTCTCAGAAATCAAGTTTTAGTGAAAATTACCCTCAAATGGGGCCTGCTGGACCACCATAAGGTGGTTTATACCGACGGCGCCCTTTTCCGCCGGTTTACACCGGTGCCACGAAGACGCACCAACATGTAGACACCGCACGGGACGCGTGCCGTGCGTCTTCAGCACCGTGACACATGCGCGCGTGCGTCCCGGCCCCACCGCGACTGCCAAGTGGTGCCTTCCAGCACGCGTGCGACGACGATGTCATGTGACGTCGTCCCTCATGCGTCCCCAAGTGCGTCCTGGCGTCAGCACCAGGGCGCCGACGCCGTTGACGACGCCGGAGAAGATGACCGAATTCCGGTAGTCTCCGGCGGAGCTACAGAGCTCCGTTTTGCGTGATTTTTGTGCCATTTTCTTCAGAATTCTCTCTAGAATCTATTTATGTCCTCCTTTTGTACTGAATTTTCCAAAAACCATGGTTTTTAAATGATTTTTCCCAAGTTCCTAAAATCATCCATAGGTACTGGTTTTTGCTTTTTCTTGAGAAATCCACCGTTGGATCACTCCCAAATTTAAAGGGTTTGCTCTTGGGTCTCTTGTGCACTAGTTGGACGGTGCGATTTCGAAACGGAAGAGGTTTGATCCGTGAAATCACGCTCCAACAGTAGCGTGCACATAGGTTCCCAGGAAATCCGATTTTTCCTAATTTTTTTCATGCTTTTCTAATTAGTTTTCCTATTTAATAAATACTGAAAAATAGAGTTTAAGGCTTACCTTGCGCCTGACTGGGTTTTCTTGTGTTGCCGGGGTTCCACTCGCCTGAAAAGAGCAATCTTTCCAGGCTAGGGTTCTGAGTAAAAACTCAGAGGAAACGCTCAAAGTGGAGCATTTTGGCTCCTAGGGAAGCATAGATATAGGATTTAGAGTCCTAGGGGAATAGAAACTCTTCCCCACACGTCTCTTTCCACGTCTCTCTGGCGATTTCGCCGGACTAGTAGAGACGTGTGGAAGATAGGGGTGCCGTTATCAATTTGGACCCCTGTGTAACACGTTTCTATCAAAAGACCAATTTGCCCTTACAACTTCGACGGCTCATAACTCCCTCGTTTGAGCTCCGTTTTTTGCGTTCTTGGTGGTGTTGGACTCGTATCGACGAGCACTTTCTAATTCTTATGTTTTCAGAAAAAATTTCCATCTATAAATTTTTTATTTTAATTTATTTAAAAATTTCCTATTTTATCCTAAAAATTAAGGATATTACAACGACAAATCAATATGCACTCCTATCTCATAGATACCTCCTTTCTTAGTGAACTAGTTGGTTCTTTCTCTTCTATTTGAATAATCCTATTGGTGAGATTTTTCGACTATAGTTTGAAAGAATTCTCATGCCTCACTTTCATCTTTTAACATGAGGTTCCCTCCACTCGTTGCATCTATCATTTGTCTATTATGAGGAGTCAATGCCTCATAAAAGTATTGAACTTGCTGCTATTTCTCAAATCTATGATGATGGCATTTTTGCAGTAGTTCATTCCACCCTTCCCAACATTCGTAATATTATTCATCCTCCCTTTGTTGGAAATTGATAATTTCACAATGCAGGGCATTTGTTTTGTGAACAGGGAAGAACTTGTTTAGAAACTTCTTAGACAATTAATCCCATGTATGTATGGAACCTACCTCCAAGGAATTAAGCCATGACTTGGCTTTGTCCTTGAGTGAGAACGAGAATAACCTAAGCCTAATCAAATCATCCGAAAACTTTTGGAACCTAAATGTGGCACAAATATCAAGAAACTCCTTAATATGTAGGTATGGGTCTTCTCGGTCTCGACCATAAGAAGTAGGGAGTAATTGAATGACTCCCAGCTTTAACACGAAATGGTTGACATTAGTGGAAGGTAAAGCTATGCAGGATAGGGTATTAAGTTGGAACGGTGCATAAAAATCTCTAATTATCTTACTTTCAATCTGTGTTGGTGGTTTAGCCATAAGGATAAGAACTAGGTTTCTTTCCCCTTGATGTTGGATGTGTTGAATCTCTAGGTCTAAAGGTAGCAGCTTTGGGTTCTAATCTAAAATATCCTAATCTAAATGCTAACTCTAACTCTATGTGACACAAGCAAAAGGTACAGTCAAACAATTCTTAGGCTAATAAGCAATATTTTGATTTTCTTGAATTTGTGTGGTGACAATGCTTTTAATTAGCCTAACTAGCGCTCCTCTCCTTTAGATTTGACTATTGCTTACCAGTTAGGTTCTGCACAAGGTAGTTAATACAACTCTCATGAAAGGAGGCGTTTAGACCTCACAAATGTCAACAGGAGGCGAGGCAAGAGCGAGACTCTATTAGATAACACCTAATAACTACAGTGCTTAAAAGCCACTAGAGTGACAATAAATCGCGTCGTAGTAAAAGAGTCCTATGAGCATGTGATGGCCTTAGAGGTCTCTTCTGTTTGATTTTAATTTCATTTGAAGGGTAGGGTAGTGCACTTGAGGTGATTATCCTAGGTGGGCCAATGAGTGTTAATGAAATTCACTCTTGATCTTATGGGGGTTGGGTGCCCTTACTAATTAAATTTCACACTTCATGGTAGTTCTATCAGCATATATATATATCACCTTAAAGCCTTAAATGTGTCCTATAAATGCAATTAAAACAATAGACTAATGCAAAATCCCAAAAATGCAACAGTTATCAAATATGCCTTCTATATGCACTTATACTACCAAACAATGCAAATGCAAACCCCAATATAAGAATTAAAGGGAGTGAGAAAACTTACAGTAAGGTTTCAGATGAAGATCAAGTGTGGGTCATCTTATCCCACACTTGCCTATATTATACAATCTTTTAAAAATTGAAATGAAAATTACAAATTACAAAGGGCCTCACTACAAGATTCACTTAAAAGAAAAGAAAATTTTTAATCTAGGAAAGCAAGAAAATTTCCATTTTGATGTTGATCCACTTGCCAATTTCTCTTCTTTCCTATTTTCCTGAAAAAGAAAATTAAAAATAAGTACCAACTTTAAGAAATAAGGTGGTTACGCACTAAAAAATTTTGAAAAATGCACCTAAAAATTCCTAAAATGATAAAAGTATGCAATTCCTAAGTTTTTTTTTTTTTTGGATTTTTCTGATTTCTTTTGAATTTTTTTATTTTTAATTAAATTTTATGAAAACTCCTTTGCAAGTCCTTGACAACGGTATCAAAAACTTGTTGATATTTTTTGCAAGTGCACGAGCTATTGTAGTGTAGATAATGCAAGCACAGGTCGATCTCACATGGATGGGCTTTAATGATTTTGGAGTTTTAATAAAATTTAATTGTCTTAAAATTCAAATTGAATGACAAAATATTAAATATCAGAGAAACAAGAATTCAGATATAGTTTAATTAATGGAAACTGCTGTAAATTGCAAAACTAACTCAAAAAGATAGAAATTAAACTAAGAAATAAGAAAATTCTATTTTCTTTAGCCTTATCACTACCAATTTCTTCACTTTTGACATTAGAAACTTTGATCCGTCCTTATAAATCTCTTTTTAATGTTTCTGATTAAAGATCCAAGGGTTTAATTGGTCAGATTCTTTAAAAATTTACAGATATAAAGTAATTAATGATTTATGATTTTAACGGCTTAGATCTGATTTTTGGATATCATATTGAAGATTAGAGGTATTAAATAAACTAAGAAGTTTTCTAAGAATAATTCCTGAAATTTTATTGAAAATCAAACATCAAACAGATAAGAAACTAGAGAGATACTATCACTTAATCAGAACTATTCATTTGATTAAACGTGAATAAGGCAGTTCAGATTAGACAATCCATGCATTAAAACAGAACAAAGTAAAACGCAGATAACAGAACAGGAATAATACAGGTAAGGACAAAAAATGTAAATAATTTTTTTTTCTTAGGGTAAAAAGGTAATTTTTCCTGAAAGTTCCTTAAAACTTCCATAAAACAGAGTTTGCCGGACAAGATGATGGGTGAAGACATGGTGCTGATGCGTCGTCCACTGGCCGGGCTGGAGTAAATGAGACAAGCAGCTGGAGAGATGGTGATGGAGATGAGTGGGCCTATGATGATGATGGAAGCAGGGGCGTATGCAGTGCAAAGACTAGAGGGATAAGGAGGGAAACCACAGCCGGCTGGGTGCGGTTGAGAGGGAGATGATGCCTTTGGTCTGGGCGTGCGATCGGTGGAAGGGGTGGATGTGCAGAACTGAAGAAAAACTACGCCTTTTCTAAATGTCGTCTGGAATAGAGGGAACGTGGGGGCCGGTTGGATAGATGGGCATCTGGATTGGGTAGAGGTTAGGCAAAGGATGCGAGAGAGGTAGCAGTAACTAGGTGGTGGAGTTGGGAACTGGAGGTGTCTGGTTCACGATGGATGAGTGGAAAGAGAGAGATGCGAGGAGGTGTGGAAAGGGATAGGTGCGTGAGATGGGGTTGGTGGAAGAGAGTGAAAGGAGATGGCTGGGAGGGAGGTAGGTTGTGGCGATTTACGAAGATGGGGCAGTAGCGATGCACGTAGTGGAATGAAAGGGTGATGGATAAAAAGAAGGTCTAGGCAGAGAAGAGGATTGTGCTTGAGGTAAATGAGAGAGATGGACATTAAGAGAAGAGGGAAGAATAAACTAATACCAAACACACTATGGAACCAGAAAAAAAAAACTATGAATAAAGAAAGCAAAGGAGAACAAAACCCAAAAACTCTAAACTTCCAAAAACTCCTCAACTACCTGCGGCTTTTTCCTCTTTATAATTTTTTCCTTATTCTCCTCTACCTCTTTCCTTTAAAAGTTAGTTTCCTATTAGAAAACTCTCTCTTCTTCCAAATTAGGACTTCTTTTCTATTAAGAAATCTTCAATTTCTGTTTTGATAGAGATCTGGTCCAATCATTGCTCTCTTAACTCATCTACACCTTTGAAATTCAATCTGAACAATCCAACCCTCCTTTACTTGATCTGCAAGGCCAATGACTAGATTAGAGTCATCTAAACTATACATTAAGCATCCAGGTAGCTCAATTGATCATTTAACCATTAATTTTGACAATTTACAGTTGGATGGTCAATTTGAGCTAAATGTTATATTTTATCCAAAATTTACCAAATTAATGAGTTAGATGGTCTAATTAAATGCTAAACTATGGGTCTTTTGGCTTAAATTAAACACTTAACCCCCACAATTTAAAAGATCTAAGACATTCAAATCATAGGTCATGTAAGAGTTCAGCTCACATTTAGAAGCTATAAGATATTCAAATTGTTGGCAATGGCTTATGACTAGAAAATCTCATCCATTTATGAAATTTTTGGGCCATAGGTCATCTGAGCCATGATCAATTATTTGAATAGTTTGGGACCTTCTAAATGTGGCCCACTTGAAGTTATTATTGCAAAAGATATCTGGCTGTATTTTAAGACTACCACATAATTTATCAATTGAAGGCTATATATTTTAAGGTTAGGATAACAAAAAATATTGTGTCCGCTTGTGCTTTTATAGTTTAAACTCATTGTATCCAATAGGCCCGCACCCACATATACTATAGTGTTTGTTAAGTGGAAAACAGCACCATGTGATAGTGATTTTTTTGAGTGGTTTACTACTAGAAAAAATAAAACCTAAAATAAAGAGTTGTACGGTATCCTACCTATTTTCAATGGTGTAAATGACAAAAGCATCTAGTGGCAAAATAGTAGAGAATTGGGTAAGAAAAATTATTGTTTTATTATATAGTAGATTGTATAAGATTACACAATAAAGATAAATTAGAATTACAAAAAGATAATAAGATAGGTTAAAGAGAAAGAGAGAGTTTATGATTCAAGTGGGACTAATTATGTGAAAAATAAGCATTGGAGCTTAATATTATAACATAAATTGAAAGTTTGAAAAAGATAAGTAGGAAAGGTTAAAAAGAGAAAGATTTTAGGGATTTGTGGTAAAAAAGAAAAAACCTTTAGAAAAAAAGAGAGGATAAATAAATACAAAAGTGCTATGTGACAAAATAATAGAGGTCGGGTGAAAGACGGTATTGCTTTAGTATATGGTAGATGTCCACTTATACATCATGGGATGATCATATAGTTGAAGAACCGTCTATTTGATATGTCCCAACATCCTATCAAATGTGTGTTTCATGGTTGAATCCCCAAGCAACTATTGGCATTGGCGTCTAGAAGTTTTTCTTTTCATTTTTTGCCGTAGACAAGCGACAAGCACAACTGAACACATGACCGGAATTACAACCCGTGACCTTGCACTGCGCTAGAAACTTTCCCTTAGGAGGAATGCTTGAGGAGGTGATCTTATCGTTTGCAATAGCATGAAGCAATCCTCCTTTTACTCAATTAATGGAAAAACCAATGGTTGATCTAAACCATCAAAAGTTAAAATCAAGTTTTTGACACGCACTGGGCTCTAATAACTGCGATCAAGCGAGTAGATCTCATCGCTAACACTAGTATCAATTGAAATAAACCCAAAGTAGTTTTCAGAAAGTTCAGTTCAACCAACTCTATACAAAATCAAAACAAATATGTGTGAAGTGTGTTACCTTTCTGTGCTAGCTTCCGGAGAATGAGAACGCCCAAGGAGAGATGCTTTTGATAATCCAAATCAGAGGTCAAAATCCAAAACCAAGCCCTACAATGTCTGTCAAAGTTCTTCCGTGGGGGGCAAGCATACAACAGCGTTTTCGAAACTGTAAATAGTATATGACGGAAGAAACTTAGACAATGGACGATATACGGCAATCAGGATTTACTGTTAAATGAAAAAAGTCTCTTTTCCTTCTCTGGGTTCCTATCACAATCTCCACCAAGTTGGACAGATGGAAAGAGAAAAGAGAGGTTCAGTATATGTGACAGACACACACAGAATTGTTCATACAGCATCATATAACTTCGGCGCGAATTGTAAAGGCGTATGTGAACCTTATGTTTCAGTGATCCAAGCTATTCATCTACTTTGTTGTCTTAGAAGGGCTATAATATAGCTCATAAATCTCATCCATTAGGTAATCCTGCTGTGTTTTTCAGTTCTTTTAATTTGTATGTAGACGGTTTGAACACCAAAAGAAAATATGTTAACGGTCCCTTTTAGGAAACCTGCAAAATCTAGAGTCGAAATCATCCATTGGATAAGACATTGGGACCGCTCATCTAAGATAGTGGCAGTGTAACAAGAAGATGAACGGCTTGGACTAAAGAAAATGTTACCCATATACTTTTATGGCGATATCAGTTGGACAGTGGTGTATGGAAACTTCTCCCTAATAGAGAAAATTCCACAATTTTGAAAAGGCACCTACTCGCCTTTACATTTTCAGATGAACATCGGATTAGATCCTGTTTGTAATTTGTCTTGTTTGATTTGCTTTAACATGTTCAGATGTTAGCAAAACTTTGAAATGTGTGTGGGGTCGGACTAAGCTTAAATCTGCATCAAGCAACCTCTTTAATACTGAAGTTGCAAATCATGTAGTAAATTCAAAAACATGTGCTAACTGAGGGCAACCAGACTGGCTAGTAATCAAGTTGGGGGCCGTTGTGGTGATCCTTTCTTTGAATTGCAACATATTCCAAGACTACGGCTACATTAACTTGTCCATACATTTCAGTGACAACGAAGTACAGAATTGTTACTTGTTGCATGCTCAGAAGCGAACAACAAGATAATCCAGATCGCTGATAAAGAGGAAGAACAGGAAAGGAAAATTGTCCCTACATATCCAATTACTAGCACAGTTCTGAGGGTTCCCTAGTGGGCAAGGAATTTAGGTATGGAGTGAACGGGAAGGGCCAGAAATGTTTCTTCTCATGAAAACGATATCTATATTCTCTCTCACACACAACACTGTAAATCTCATCCAATCTTGTAGTGATAAAATGATAAGCATAGAGCTTACAGCGCCTCAAGGAAAATAACCTCCAAATCGGGATGAAAACCCAACATTAGTAATCTATATGACCACACAGTGCTGGAAGAAATTTGTTGATGAAGTTTCTCCAAGAAAGGCTTATTTATCTGGTAGATATGTTTTAAAGGCCTTAAACCCATTGTTGAAGACCCATGGAGGAAGGCCTGATTCTAGAAAGCCTGATTTCTAGAAGTCTCCATGTAAATATCTAGAAAAAGGGAAGTTAAGATGTGTGTAAAATTTTCTAGAGTAGTCCTCAACCATTAGATGGTTGACATATGTAATGATCCTCACCATCTATTGAGGAGGTAGAAAGGGGGTAAACTCCTATAAATAAAGGAGCTCCCTCATTTGTATCTCATCTCTCAGAATCAAGCATCAAGCTTGGAAGCATCAGAGTGTAAGTTAGTGTAGTATTCTTTTCTAGTTTTTGCTCTCTTCCCATATTTTCTTGTAAGCTTCCACAATTCAGGCTAAACTTAGCCTTGGTGCCTTAAGCGAATTCCAAGACTAAGTGCCGAACGGGAGTTTGAAAGTCTGAGCCTGTGAAAAATGGTATCAGAGCACGTTCGACAGGGTTGGTAGCTGAGCGAGATTGAGCGAAGTGGGTTTCAAAGCAAGGTTAGTAGTAAAGGTTTATAAAGATGGAGTCAATTGCATGTGGCATCTTCACTCGGCTAGAGGAACTGCACACAAGGTCTGGGTCCCTTGATGTTGTGACGAAAGAGCTTAAAGGCAATGGGGAGGATGGATTGCGCTCCATAAGGAAGGTAAGCCTTCATAGAACACCTAAGGTTAACGTTTTGAATCCAATGAGCTATGCTAATAGATGGAAAGTTACTACCCCATCAAGGCCATGCTACTTTTGTGATGGACCTCACCTCATGCGAGATTGCCCAATGAGGAAAGTCCTACACAACCTGACACTACACAAGGAAGAAAAGAAGGAGGACGAGCCAAATGATGTAACTCAATCAGGTATGCCACTAAACTGCATTACAGAAGTCATACCTAATAAAAATGTGGACAAAGCAAGTGTTATTACACAACAAAATTCGGAAGGCCAAATGATTAGGCCACATGAGGAAGTGGCTGGGTTAAAAGATTTGCAGCTAGCAAGGGAATACGCAATAATGTGGATAAGGCACAACTAGGCTTACCAAGCTTAAGTGCTATAAAATTGCTTGGACCTAATGAGTCTCAGGAGAAGATGGTGATCAACAAGGGTGTTGACACAATTGTTGGCACAAAGGGGAGTGTGCCACAACAAGAGGACTACAAGATGGACAAATCAAAGCAAAGTCATGAAGGAAGCACAATGGTTGGTAACTGCTACAATGATGTGCAATAGGCACATCAACAAGGGATGGCTGCATTAAGACTTAAAGAGCTCTGTGGATCACATTGGCGCAAGGGTGCACATGAAGACAAGGCCGCCCATGACTTGATGATGATGAGTAAGATCCTTGTAGAGCACAAGAGTGGTTGGATGCCAATGTGCAAAGAGATAAGCAAGTCAGGAAACCTTACAAAGATCACCGCACCACCTGGAACATGTGAAATGCACACATGCAGCTCATACAAGAGGTTGAAGTTTCAAATATTGAAGAAGATGTGCCGACGAGGGCGTTGATGTAATCAGGTGGGAGAGAATGTCACGGACTTACATTGCAAAGGTCGTGACCAAAGCTTACAGACTCCAAGAAAAGGCTTATTTAGCTTGTGGATATAGTCTAAAGGACTCAAACCCGTTGTTGAAGATCCATAGAAGAAGGCCTGATTTCTGGAAGTCTCCATGTAAATATATAAAAAGAGAGAAGCTAAGATGTGTGTAGAATTTTCTAGAGTAGTACTCAACCATTAGATGGTTGACACATGCAATAATTCCCACTATCTATTGAGGAGGTGGAAAGGGGGTGAACTCCTATAAATAGAAGAGCTCCCTCATTTGTATCTCATCTCTCAAAATCAAGCATCAAGCTTGGAAGCATTAGAGTGTAAGTTAGTGGCAATACTACACACACATACATACATATATACATACAGACATATATATATATATATATATATATATATATATATATATAGTATTCTTTTCTAGTTTTATGCTCTCTTCCCATATTTTCTTGTAAACTTCTGCAATTCAGGCTGAATTTAGTCTTGGTGCTTTGAGTGCATTACAAGACTAAGTGCTGCACGAGAGTTTGAAAGTCTAAGCCCATGACACATGACAAGAAATTCAGACTCATGTCTAGAATACTTCCACCACTTGATTCTCCACCTGATTAACAAGCATATTTCTGCTCTTTCAGCGCAGAATGGCCCACGGTGTTGATTCTCCGGACTCGGTAAAAGAGTCCAGACATAGTACTAGTCAGCTCTGTAAGAATTGTTGGAAATCAAATTACACCATACCTTTGAGACACACCTGAATGTGAAGGGAGATTTCACAGGCAATCGGGAAAGATCTCCATCAACAGATCATCACTAAAACTTGCATTATTTGTAGTATCATATCAATCAGTACTGCTGATTTGTTGCTTGTCCACCCTCTATCAAACGTAAATACTTTTACTGTTGAATCTTTTATCCGGAGAAGTATGCAGCTTTCATCTATCTCAGATACAGAGAAAATGATCAGATCGACAGAACATTTTTGTTCGAAATGAAATCTAAGTTTCCACAGAGGTTACTTCCCTTCGTTCAGTACTCTATATCATCTGACAACCCAGACAGACATGCTTCCAATAAACTTGAACCAAATCAGAAAATAAAGGAGCAGACAAAATCCTCCAACGAATTGAAAGAACTATTAAGGAACTAACTATTCAAAACAGGGGCATCTAGTCCTTCCTCACATGTGGGGGATTATAATAATAAAGACCAATAAACAAACATTAATCTCTATCCTAAAAGAATAAAACAAGAAAAAAATTAAAACATTTGAGTGTGGGGGTGGGGGGATTCAAGCTTTCTGCATTTTCCTGGACTCCAATGGGGGTTGTTAACTTGAAGAAACTTTCAGACAGTTCCCGCCAAAGTTGATGAAGCAGCTCGAAGAGCAAACAACAATTAATGCGGGGGCTAAATACATTCTTATGTTCAAGAATTACCGTGTTGAGAAGGCCAAGGGTGATGCTTTCAATTGGCCTATAAACTAAAACAAAACATTTCGCATGACTATGAATTAGTCTTTCTTTTCTGCTTATCAGAAAGACGTAGGCTTGGTCTCTTTTCGTGCTATGAGAATTGTTCTCTCTCTCACCCACCCCCCACCCACGCATATTAAGAAATTTCGAGTGAAAAGGCACGGCTCGAACTTCATATTTTTATACCTTTCTTATGTAATGGATTTGGTGCCACAGTCCCTATGGGGCCAGGCTTAAAGTGCAAGTCGCTTACATAGCACATTGATTAGAATAACTTCACTTTGATAGTTTCAACCTTAGTTCAGTGATTAACTTGTCTATACTTCATAAATCTGATATATAATAATAATAATAATAATAATAATAATAATAATAATAATAATAATAATAATAAAACTTTTTGGCTGTGCAATTGCAAAGCAAATCACCTTCACTCACGCACTCTCCTAAGTTTAATGTCCGGGGAAAGAGAATGGTAGAGACTTAAACCTGCAACCAAGTAAATTTTATGGAGATTGTGTCAAGTTGGTGCAACCAACTGACCTAGGCATTTGCTAGCCTGTGCATCATGTTGTTGATGGTTTAGTAGTTCTCTAGCCTTTCTATATTATTTCATTTAATATATGAATGCTAAGGCCCCTGATTATTATTCTAAGGATCTTCCTGGTGCCCACCCATCTTGGTTGCAAATAGCTAATTATTCATTCACTGATCAGCCTAATTCATCTAATACCTTTGGCTTTGGATGTCTCTTAATGTAAGAATCATATAGATTAGCAAATTATAAAATCTTTTGCATATAGACCATTGTTCACAAAGTTTTCAACCGTCCATGAAAAAAAGATTTCTTTAGATGTTAAAATCACTTAATCTGCATGAATTTTTTACTGACAGGAGGCCAAAGCCAAATAAATAAGCTGAATCAGGCTGATCATCCATTGGTGGATCTCATGATAATGCAAAAAGTAGGGTGATTGGACAGAAAGCGCTTATATGTCGCTTTGATTTAGCATTTCTCTATTTCCTTTAATTTAGTACAGGTTGAAACTGGCTTTAGGTCAAACTGAGGGGAGGCCTCCAGCAGCCTTATTGGATGTATTTTTCTAGTCAATTAAGTCAAAGGACATTTTATGACAAAAACAAATCCAGGTCAAAGCACCTTCTTACAGAAGTGCAAATCCTAGAAAGGCACCAATTAATATAATATTTGTTTAGAAACTTTGTAGCTGTCCGTGAAAAAATAAAATAAAATAAATAAATCTTTAGATGTTAGAATCATAAAAAATGTATGATTTTTATTTTTTTATTTTTTAACGAAAAGACATTTAAAGCCAAGTGAATCATGAAGTAGGTCGATCATCTTCAGATGAACCATGATGCAAAAAGTAAGGCGCTTTGATTTAGCATTCCTTTATTTCCTTAAGATTAGATATTTACTACAGCTTCAAACTCGCTTCCAGCCAAACTGAGGGACGCCTTCAGCAGCCTTATTGAATTTACTTTGTATTAATAAACAGAGTAAAAGGACTTTTTTATAACAAAAGAAAATCAAGTCAAAGGACTCTCTCTCTCTCTCTCTCTCTCTCTCTAGAAGTGCAAATCCTAGGAAGGCACCCAATCACCCACAACCTTTTCACACCGAAACCTATAACAAAACTTCAGAGCATGGTAAATTCAGGAGATGTAATATCCTTAATTTTTAGGATAAAATAGGAAAATTTTAAATAAATAAAAATAAAAATTTATAGATGGAATTTTTTTTTTTTTGGAAAACATAAGAATTAGAAAGTGCTCGTCGATACGAGTCCAAAGCCACCAAGAACGCAAAAAACGGAGCTCAAACGAGGGAGTTATGAGCCGTCGAAGTTGTAAGGGCAAATTGATCTTTTGACAGAAACGTGTTACACAGGGGTCCAAATTGATAACGACACCCCTATCTTCCACACGTCTCTATCATTTTGGTGAAATCGCCGCAGAGACATGGAAAGAGACGTGTGGAAGATAGGGGAAGACTCTAAACCCTATATCTATTCTTCCCTAAGAGCCAAAACGCTCCACTTTGAGCGTTTCTCCGAGTTTTCACTCAGAACCCTAACCCTGCAAAGCTTTAATTTTTTCGGTGAGTGGAACCCTGGCAACACGCGGCTAGGTGCAAGGTAAACCTCAATACTCCGTTTTCCTGTATTTATTAAATAGAAAAATAATTAGAAAAACATTTAAAAATTAGAAAAAATTTTGGATTTTTAGGAATTTTGCGCACGCTACTGTTGGAGCGTGATTGCACGAATCAAACCTCGTTCGTTTGGAAATCGCACCGTCCAACTAGTGCACAAGAGACCCAAGAGAAAACCCTTTAAATTTGGAGTAATCTAACGGTGGATTTCAACAGAAAACCCAAAAACCAATACCTATGGATGTTTTTAGGAACTTGAGAAAAACCATTTAAAAAACATGGTTTTTGGAGAAATCAATGCAAAAAGATGATAGAAATGAAAACTAGACAAAATTTGGAACAAAATGGCTCAAAAACCAAGTGATTTGGACACCCGTAGGGTCACCGGAGATGACTGGAAGCCGGTAGTCTTCTCAGGCGTCGGTTTCCGCGTCACTAGTGTAAACCGGGCTGCCCGTGTAACCCCGTGTAAACTGGGTGCCGGTGTAACCCGGTGTAAACCGGGGTCGCCGGTGCAACCCAGTGTACACTAGGCGCCGGTGTAACCCGGTGTAACCCGGTGTAAAGCAGGGCCATTGGTGTAAACCAGTGCACTCGCCAAACGGCCTATAAATTAATAAATATTAATTTATGAAGTATTTTCACTTAAAATTGATTTTTGGGAGCTAGAGGAGTCCAAATCACAATCCGAAAGATGCGTTGTGACCGTATTGACGACGCGGACCTAGTTTTAAATTAAAAACTTATAAATGACCACTTTTTATTTAGAAAAATTTTTAAATAGTGATGTGACATGTACAGGTGCACTTGAATATACCAGTTAAAGGGAGTTATTAGCAAGCTAGTGGTCTCACACTGAGGTAGGTGACGACAACTAATGTTTTGCCTTGATTTTTAAATCATGTTTAAACATAGCATCATGTGTGATTGTGTTTTAAATTGCAATTATTATTTACCGTGGATTTCATGCGACATTGAGTATAGGATGGTTATTCCAAATTGAAATCTTTTACTGAATAAACTTATTGCAAATGCTTTTACAAGCATGATGTAAATTAGTTGTGCTTAATTAGAGAATTATTTCTTATTATATATATAGAAAATGCATGGATTTACATAAAAATGAGAATAGAGGCTTATTAGCTGGTCCTTTTATAGGCTAACCCCAGGATGAGGGGCATGTGTTGGGGATTGAAAGCTATAAGTGCTGTTGAGTTTTAGCATATACCTATGATTTTCGTGTTTTATATTTGATGACGGGTGCTCTCGCCCAGTGGGCGTCATGCTAGGAGGGATAGGGCCGGCCACCCACCTTCCGAGATTATGATGTGATGATTTTGTGATATGATAGACACCTGCTCATAGATGACATTCGGTAAGGGTTTGGTAACATGGATAGTCCACACTACCGGTCTGAGCCTTTCCATAGGGACAGACTCTAAGTCTCCCATTATGGTGTCAACGGAGAGCGGAGGTGGTTTATACCTATGGAGGGTTGCCACTGCAGCATGATGGCCCATATTCTTATTATGTGTGCATGTATGATGAGCATGGTTATGGATGGTATGCCTGAGTGTGACGACACTCAGAGGTTGACTACGAGTACTCCTGATCAGGAATGTTAATGCGATGTGGTGGGACCCATTACCTTAGGGTGCCCTTATTCTTGTTGTATGCTCAATTATATTGATTCATGTCATGTTTTACTCCGTAAATTGCATGTTTTAGCATATGGAATAAATTGGCATTTATTTGAACATGACATTATGATATCACTATTTTCATAAATGTTAGACTTTTCATCAGAGCTGTTCATTATTTCTTTTATTTATTACATTAATTGTCTATGTACCTATACAAGCGATAGCTTGTTGAGGCATTGCTTTGTTTTGCAATGCCTTAGATCTCGAGCGGGACACTAGGAAAGGAAAAGCTGTTGATAAACCTTGAGAGTTGCTGAAGACTAGTTTTCCCTATAGTTTTAGACAATGATGTGAGTCATTAGAGAGGATTATCATTTGAATTTTATTATGGATTACATACTTTTTATTTGGATGTGATTTAGATATTTGAACATATGTTGGACATTTATATGGGATGTTATGATGGATAGACCCTATGCCATATTATTATTGTGTTTTGGACATTTATTTGATTTAAAATAAAGGCGCCGATTTATTTGACGTTGATGTATGTGTGGATTGTTTTATTCATGTTTAATTTACATATATACCATTTTGAGAAAGGAAAACTAACACCTGGAGTTTTTAAGATAGGTTTTAGTAAAATGTTAAATAAAGCTTTTCTCATGGGATCCCAAATGCTCTTATTTAAAATGTCATTATAAAAAAAAAATGTCTTAAAAATCCAGGGTGTTACAAAGTTGGTATGAGAGCCCAGTCTAATCCATCATAGTTCCTGTAATTGTCCATTTATATGTGAGTAACAGTCCATAATAGTTGTAGAGAGAGAAAATGAGAGAGGAACTTACACTTAGTGACATTCAAAACTTTTGACAGATGGCTCCTCGAAGAAGGACAAGGTCTACCCCTGTTACACTCGTGGCTCCACCTGCTGAGTCCTCTGATCAAGGGGACCAAGATGCCGAGTTATTGAATCGATTAATGTCAGGACTCGTACCACTTATCCAGCAACAGGTTAGGACAGCTGTTGACGCTGCAAACCCTAGACTTATTCCACCACCTCAAGTGGCGCCAGTGGTTTCGTCAGTTCAGTCCTCACAACCAGTGCAGGAACCACCAGTACCTAGAGCCACGGAGGGCGATGCTACGAGTGACTCTAAGAAGACTGACAAATTACTAGAGAGGTTTCAAAAGATGGTGAAACCCTTTTATGGCGATGGTAACACGGAGGAGGCCGAGCGATGGTTATTCGAGGTTGAGAGGATATTCGACGCTATGAAAATCTCAGCAGATGATCAAGTTAGAGTAGCCTCCTACCTACTGAAAGGTGAGGCCAGCTTCTGATGGCAGGCTTTCACACTCACCCGACCAAATCCGACAGAGATGATGACATGGGTAGCCTTTAAACAGGCTTACGACACTCAGTATTTTCCACCTCATGCATTGCAGTCCATGAAGAAGGAGTTTGCCACCCTGAAGCAGAGAGATATGACGGTTCAGTAGTGCCTGAACCGATTTACACTACTAAGGAGATTTGCACCTCACGCACTGGCCTCAGACACAGAGGCAACTGACAGATTTGTGGATGGGCTGACTCCTTGGTTGAGAGATCGAGTGATTTCTTCGCGACCCACTTCTGTGCGAGATGTTGCTGATATGGCGTCCATGCATGAGAAGAACTCTCTCAGGAGTAGAGGGAGTGCGTTCTAGCCCTTTAAGGGCAAGCGGCCGTTTGGTGCTATGTAGACACATGGGGTATCAGGTCATCCACCACAGGCCAAATTTAAGAGAGACACTGAGAGGAAGAGATGTGATAGGTGCAAGGGTTGGCACCCTAGGCGAGGGTGCAATAGATTCGACCTACCACAGCAGCAGAGGCAGCCCCAACCACAGAGACAGCCATACAGGTGTTTCAACTGTGGAGACGTTGGCCATTTCATTAAGGACTGTCCTAAGGGACAGAGAGAGAGAGGCAGACTGAGATGGGAGCAGAGGCAGCTAACACGCCACGTAGCCAGGGACGAGTATTTTCTATCACGTCACGACAGGCGCAGGCATCACACCAGGTCGTAGAAGGTACTCTTCTAGTCTCAGATAGACATGCCAAAGTTCTTTTTGACATAGGGTCTACACATTCTTTTATATCATGTATTTTTGCATCTTGCCTTGATGTATGTGTACACAAACTAGCATTGGGAGTAGATATTATGACACCTGTGGGAGAGACAGTAGAGACTACAGAATATCTTAGAGATATACCTGTAGAGATATCAGGCGTGAGTATGGACACAGACTTCATCTTACTAGACATGGTAGACTACGATGTTATTCTTGGGATGGATTGGTTAGCCAACTATTGGGCTATGGTAGACTGCCGAAAGAAGTGAGTCACTTTTCTTATACCTGGGCAACCAGAAATAGTGTTCCAGGGTAGGAAAGATCAGGCAGGTACATGCATCATTTCTGCTATGAAGGCGGCACGATTTTATGCACGAGGGTGTAATGCATTCCTCGCATATGTGATTGTTGAGGAAAAGGAGTAGCCACGGCTTGACGTGATTGATGTTGTCCGTGATTTTGCTGATGTATTTCCTGAGGAATTACCAGGATTGCCGCCAAGTAGGGAGATTGACTTCACCATTGACTTGGTGCTGGGTACATCGCCTATCTCTAAGGCACCATACAGGATGGCTCCAGCAGAGTTAAGAGAACTTCAGGTACAATTGCAAGAGTTACTGGATAAGGGCTTCATCAGGCCGAGTGGATCACCATGGGGAGCAGCAGTCCTTTTCGTGAAGAAAAAGGATGGATCACTAAGACTATGCATTGACTATCGGTTGTTGAATGGTGTTACTATAAAGAACCGATACCCTTTGCCACGCATAGATGATTTATTTGATCAGCTCCAATCAGCACAAGTGTTCTCCAAAATAGATCTGAGGTCAGGGTATCATTAGCTGAGGGTTAGAGAAGAGGATATCTCAAAGACTGCCTTTAGGAATCGTTATGGTCATTATGAGTTCCTAGTGATGCCGTTTGGATTGACGAACGCACCTGCAGTGTTCATGGATCTAATGAACCGCGTCTTTCGAGCTTATTTGGATAAGTTCGTGATTGTATTCGTGGATGACATCTTGATTTATTCGCCTAGTCATGAGACACATAGAGAGCATCTCCACACGGTATTGGACACACTTCGTCGACATCAGTTGTATGCCAAGTTCAGTAAGTGTGATTTTTGGCTAGACCAGGTGCATTTCTTAGGCCACGTCATATCTAAAGATGGAGTGGCCGTGGATTCAACAAAGGTAGAGGCAGTACTACACTGGGAGAGGCCCAAGACAGTGACTGAGATACGTAGTTTTCTTGGTTTGGCAGGGTATTATCGTCGCTTCATAGAGGGATTCTCTAAGATCGCGTTACCATTGATGACCCTGACCAGGAAAGACATTTAATTTGTATGGAACGAGGCTTGCGAGGAGAGCTTCCAAGAGCTCAAGAGGAGACTTATTACTGCTCTAGTATTGACCTTACCATCAGGTGCAGGCAGTTATGTAGTTTATTGTGACGCCTCTGGCAAGGGATTAGGAGCAGTGTTGATGCAACATGGGAAGGTAATTGCCTATGTGTCTAGACAGCTGAAGACACATGAGGTAAATTACCCAACACATGATTTGGAATTAGCAGCGGTGGTATTTGCGTTGAAATCCTGGAGACATTATCTTTATGGTGAGAGATTTGAGGTATTCACTGATTATAAGAGCCTCAAGTACTTCTTTACTCATAGTGAATTGAACATGAGGCAACGCAGATGGATGGAGTATCTCAAGGACTTCGACTTCACCATACAGCACCATCCTGGGAAGGCTAACGTCGTTGCAGATGCCCTGAGTAGGAAGGCGGGTGTGATGATTGCCAATTTGACGACTCGGTCTAAGTTCTTTGACAGGATCTTAGAGGCACAGGGCAAAGATAAAGAAACACAAGATCTAACAGATAAGACAGATTTTTCGAGGGGATCAGATGGAGGAGTCAGATTTAAGAGAAGGTTGGTAGTACCAGCAGATGACGAATTGAAGCACAAGTTACTTCAAGAAGCACACCAGTCCCCTTATACAATTCATCCTAGGGGTACAAAGATGTATCAGGATCTCAAGAGGCATTTCTGGTGGAATGGTATGAAGAAGGATGTTGGTGAGTGTGTTGCACGATGTTTGACCTGTCAGCAGGTTAAGGCTGAGAATTAGCGTCCATCAGGACTACTTCAGACGCTGGACCTTCCTGAGTGGAAGTGGGACCATATTACCATGGACTTCGTTCTAGGTCTTCCGAGGACCGCTAGCGGCCACGACATGATATGGGTCGTTGTGGACAGGTTGACCAAGTCCGCTCATTTCCTTCCTATCAAACAAAATCAGACAGTGGATAGCTTAGCGAAATTATATGTTAAGGAGATCCTCAGTCTACATGGCGTTCCCTTGACAATTATATCGGATCGAGATACGCAATTTACCTCAAAATACTAGAAGAGCGTGCAAGAGGCATTAAGGTCGAGACTGAAATTCAGCACAGAATTCCATCCTCAGACAGACGGACAGAGTGAGAGGACCATCTAGACTATTGAGGATATGCGATGAGCCTGTGTTATGGATTGGAAGGGTAGCTAGGAAGATCATTTACCTTTGATGGAATTTGCTTATAATAATAGTCATCACGCTAGTATTGGCATGGCTCCATATGAGGCACTTTATGGCAGACCTTGTTAGTCACCTTTATGTTGGAGTGATGTAGGAGAAAGACGCGTTGTGAAATCTGAGTTAGTGGAAGAATGTGCAGAGAAAGTCCAACTCATCCGGAAGAGGTTACTGACAGCTCACAGTTGACAGAAAAGTTATGCAGACAAGAGGCGAAAAGACTTAGAGTTCTCTGAGGGTGAGCATGTATTCTTGAAAGTCTCTCCTATGAAAGGGGTGTTGAGGTTTGGAAATAAAGGGAAGCTTAGCCCCAGGTATATTGGACCTTTCGAGATCTTATGCAGAGTTGGGGCTGTGGCATATCAGCTAGCCTTACCACCACAGTTAGCAAATGTACATGACGTCTTTCACGTGTCTATGCTGAGGAAATACGTGCCAGATCCCTCACACGTATTGGAGCAGATTCCAGGAGAGCTACAGTTTGACATGACGTTTGAGGAGAGACCAGTGCACATCCTGGATACAACAGTCAAGGAGTTAAGGAATAAGACCATTACCTTGGTTAAAGTCCTTTGGCAACATCATTCACTACAGGAGGCTACCTGGGAGACTGAGGAGGAGATGCGAAAGATCCATCCAGAGTTATTTACATAGAGGTATGTAGCTAAATTTTGAGGACGAAATTTTTATAAGGAGGGAAGGATGTAATATCCTTAATTTTTAGGATAAAATAGGAAAATTTTAAATAAATAAAAATAAAAATTTATAGATGGAAATTTTTTCTAAAAACATAAGAATTAAAAAGTGCTCGTCGATACGAGTCCAACGCCACCAAGAATGCAAAAAATGGAGCTCAAACGAGGGAGTTATGAGCCGTCGAAGTTGTAAAGGCAAATTGGTCTTTTGATAGAAACGTGTTACACAGTGGTCCAAATTGATAACGGCACCCCTGTCTTCCACACGTCTCTACTAGTCCAGTGAAATCGCCGGAGAGACGTGAAAAGAGACGTGTGGGGAAGAGTTTCTCTTCCCCTAGGACTCTAAACCCTATATCTATTCTTCCCTATGAGCCAAAACGCTCCACTTTGAGCGTTTCTCCGAGTTTTCACTCATAACCCTAACCCTGCAAAGCTTTGATTTTTCCGGCGAGTGGAACCCCAGCAACACGAGCAACCACGGTTAGGTGCAAGGTAAGCCTCAATACTCCGTTTTCCCGTAATTAAATAGAAAAATAATTAGAAAAACATTTAAAAATTAGAAAAAAATTTGGATTTTTAGGAATTTTGTGCACGCTACTATTGGAGCGTGATTTCACAGATCAAACCTCGTCCATTTAGAAATCGGACCGTCCAACTAGTGTATAAGAGACCAAAGAGCAAACCCTTTAAATTTGGGAGTGATCCAACGGTGGATTTCTTCAGAAAACCCAAAAACCAATACCTAGGGATGTTTTTAGGAACTTGAGAAAAACCTTTTAAAAAAACATGGTTTTTGGAGAAATCAATGCAAAAAGATAATATAAATGAAAACTAGACAAAATTTGGAACAAAATGGCTCAAAAACCAAGTGATTTGGACACCTGTAAGGTCACCGGAGATGATCGGAAGCCGGTCGTCTTCTCAGGCGCCAGTTTCCGCGTCACTAGTGTAAACCGGGCTGCCCATGTAACCCAGTGTAAACTGGGTGCCGGTGTAACCCGGTGTAAACCAGGGTCGTCGGTACAACCCAGTGTACACTGGGCACCGGTGTAACCCAATGTAAAGCAGGGCCGCTGGTGTAAACCAGTGTACTCGCCAAATGCCCTATAAATTAATAAATATTAATTTATGAAGTATTTTCACTTAAAATTGATTTTTGGGAGCTAAAGGAGTCCAAATCACCATCCAAAAAATGCGTTGTGACCGTATTGACGACGCGGACCTATTTTTAACTTAAAAAATTATAAATAACCACTTTTTATTTAGAAAAATTTTTAAATAGTGATGTGACATGTACATGTGTACTTGAATATACCAGTTAAAGGGAGTTATTAGCAAGCTAGTGGTCTCACACTGAGGTAGGTGACGACAACTAATGTTTTGCCTTGATTTTTAAACCATGTTTAAACATAGCATCATGTGTGATTGTGTTTTAAAGTGCAATTATTATTTACCGTGGATTTCATGCGACATTGAGTACAGGATGGTTATTCCAAATTGAAATCTTTTACTGAATAAACTTATTGCAAATGCTTTTACAAGCATGATGTAAATTAGTTGTGCTTAATTAGAGACTTATTTCTTATTATATATATATAATGCATGGATTTACATGAAAATGAGAATAGAGGCTTATTAGCTGGTCCTTTTATAGGCTAACGACAGGATGAGGGGCATGTCTTGGGGATTGCAAGCTATAAGTGCTGTTGAGTTTTAGCATATACCTATGATTTTCGTGTTTTATATTTGATGACGGGTGCTCTCGCTCGGTGGGCGTCATGCTAGGAGGGATAAGGCCGGCCACCCACCTTCTGAGATTATGATGTGGTGATTTTGTGATACAATAGACACCTGCCCATAGATGGCATTCGGTAGGGGTTTGGTAACATGAATAGTCCACACTATCGGTCTGAGCCTTTCTATGGGAACGACGCTAAATCTCTCGTTATGGTGTCAACGGAGAGCGGCAGTGGTTTATACCCATGGAAGGTTGCCACTGTAGCATGATGGCCCATATTCTTATTATGTGTGCATGTATGATGAGCATGGTTATGGATGGTATGCCTGAGTGTGACGACACTCAGAGGTTAACTACGAGTACTCCTAATCAGGGATGTTAGTGCGATGTGGTGGGACCCATTACCTTAGGGTGCCCTTATTCTTGTTGTATGCTCAATTATATTGATTCATGTCATGTTTTAACTCCGTAAATTGCATGTTTTAGCATATGGAATAAATTGACATTTATTTGAACATGGCATCATGATATCACTATTTTTATAAATGTTAGACTTTTCATCAGAGCTATTCATTATTTCTTTCATTTATTACATTAATTGTCATGTACCTACACAAGCGATAGCTTGCTGAGGCATTGCTTTGTTTTGCAATGCCCTAGATCTCGAGCGCGACACCAGGAAAGGAAAAGCTGTTGATAAACCTTGAGAGCTGCTGAAGACTAGTTTTCTCTATAGTTTTAGACAGTGATGTGAGTCATTAGAGAGAATTATCATTTGAATTTTATTATGGATTACATACTTTTTATTTGGATGTGATTTAGATGTTTGAACATATGTTGGACATTTATATAGGATGTTATAATGGATAGACCCTAGGCCATATTATTATTGTGTTTTGGACATTTATTTGATTTAAAATAAAGGCGCCGATTTTTTTGACGTTGATGTATGTGTGGATTTTTTTATTCATGTTTAATTTACATATATACCATTTTGAGAAAGGAAAACTAACACCCGGAGTTTTTAAGATAGGTTTTAGTAAAATGTTAAATAAAGCTTTTCTCATGGGATCCCAAATGCTCTTATTTAAAATGTCATTATAAAAAAAAAAAAAAAAGTCTTAAAAATCCGGGGTGTTACAGGAGATGAGAACATGCTGATGATCAATTGCGAGCTGTTCAGCGGTGCTTTTCCTAAATCACAATCTGTCACAGCACTGCTACCAATTTACGTGTCCATACAAAAGTATGACCACGAGTCCCCGGACATGCTATTTCATTTACGCAAAGCAACAGGAGACACAAGGCATTGCTTTGTTGCCCTTATACCAAAAAAGAATAGAAAATACACAGAATCACTTGGCTTTACGCTCAGATTTTCTAGTCACTGATACAAAACAAACGCAAAATCATGAAACAAGTATTACCATAACAAACATCATGTTGTCAATGTGGATTGCATCTCTTGGTGATTAAGGATTTTAGGCATGGTGAGAATGGAAAGGTCCAGAAGTGTTTGTTGTCATAGAAACGGTATGTATAACCTCTCTCAAAGATAACACTGCAAATCTCCTCCAACCTCGTGCTAGCAAGATCATAGGAATATAGTTTATCGTATGTTTCAAGGAAAACAACCTCCAAATGAGGATGAAAACCCAAGAAATTGCCTTGGCATCTGAAATTATACTTCAAGATCCATTCATTATTGCAGTAGTCCTTCAGCATCCATACTTCGAGCCAGGAATTGCGGTCGTTGGCATGATAGCTCATTGAATAATAGAGATACCCGTTACACTTCCCTAGCCATCCACGCCCGTAACGGTCTCCGGGAAGATTGATTATCCGGAAACTCTCTTCTGTGATATTAATACCTACCACACAATGCTCAAAAGCCATCATATGCAACGTTCCATTTAAGTAAACAGAACCTCGCACTCCTAATGAAAAGGTAGTGGGGTTATTTAGCTCTTTGGATTCGACCCACTTACCTGTGTCGGACGAGAAGATTTCCAGTATTATGTATGGGTTTGATCCCTGTCTCGATCGACTCAGCACGCAAATAACTTTGTAGTGGGGCGAGTTGCAGGGATCAAAAGTCAATCTAGCATTTTCCAAAGAAGCTACCTTGTGAGGCTTAGGCAAGGAAACCCATTCTTTTGTAACAGGGTTGCATACATAATAGATCACTTGCTTAGACTCCCCTGAGAGACAAAGAAGCAATCCACTGCAGGAATCGATGATTCTGAAGTTAGGATGGCATGGCAAGAAACTGAGATTCATGTCAGTGGCATCACTACCACCACCTTCCTTACAGGCGTATTTGTGTTCTTTCAGCTTGGAATAGCCCATGGGACTGGTCACACGGACTCGATAAAAGATACCAGAGAGAGTCGATTCCAGTCGTTTTTGCAGGGACGCATTAGAAAGTAAGTCGCACCATGTTTTTGATACACACTTGAATCTAAATAGAGATTTTGTAGGCAAACAAGCAAATATCTCCATCAACAGATCATTACCAAAATTAGCAGTATGACTTGCATCGGTTGAATCCCTGTTCTCTAGTTGTTGTTTCTCCATCCTCAATACAGACTCAACTCACCGATCCAAAGAAGCAGACAGCGAGAAGGTACCAGGACAGAACAAAAAATAACCCAAAAAAATTGAATGAAAACAAACCACCAGATGAAAGGAACTCCTTGTTTCCCAATCAACCGAAACAAGTTTCTGCAGATTGTTTAAGTTTGTATACCTCCAAATAATCACAACTCGCAGATTGAGAAGCTTCCAGTAGATCTAATGCAAGTCAGAATTCAAATGCTATGCTGCAAAGAGCTAAATTCTTCTAAGTAACCTACTGCCTGAAACAAGCGCATCCAGTACCTCAAATAGCAGAGATTTATAGCAGCACTAATCAATGAATTCATTGGTGTAACCAGCGGTTAATGAAATAAAGAATCGAAAACTTGGGAATCAAGTTCTTTGAGATTTTCTTGGGCACTACGGGTTGCTAGAAGAAGCACAGAAGAGAGTTCCAACCTTTGACTCAGCAAGCACATTAAAAAAAATTCATTGGGGTGCTAGAAACGAGAGCTTAATAATTTATTTGTATTTTACATGGATGTAATTCGTCGACATCAGGCAACAGCAGTGGCTAAATTTCACTGTAGTCATACCTTCTCTTTATCAGATCGTAGTCAAGAATGATAAAATTTGTCCGTGGAACAGTTCCACACTCGTAGAATCCAAGAATTGGATTTTGCACGGGCAGTGAATTATACCCTGCTATTCGTAGTTTTAAGAAAAAAGATATTATTAAACAATTGGATTCTAATTTGCGATTAATCGAGTTGAATAATTTCATCCATGTTTCAAGTCGTCAAAAAGCTAGGGATTAAGATCACCATCCATAGATAAGTTTATTGCTTGTTATTTGTATGCCAAACATTATCTATATGCGTTTTGTGTTGGGATATTCCTCCTGATGTGGAGATGGTCCTACAATGGTTGGATATAAAGACTCATCTTTGATGTTAGAGGTAATAATAGTTGAGAGCACATGCACACAATCCTAAAGCCAATTGTGGCTCTGATATTGTTTGTTGCGAAGACAAAAATATGTGGAACTCCTCCCCGCAATGTGCAGCACTTGGGAATTTAACAAATACGTAAGATGTAATGTGTAATTGTACAAGCTAAGCTACAAGAATCACAAGGTAATGAATAGGAAAAATGGCGTCTTCCACTTGTGTAAGCAAAACATCAAACGTTTATTATGCAAAACAACAAATATGCAAGAAACACAAGATTTATTTAGAAAACCCTCCAAGCAAGATGACAATCGAGGCACTAATCAAATCTCCATCATGAAACAGTGGATTACAACACTTCCTCTCCAAAAACTAAAAAGATAACGATAACGAAGAAAGACAACACTTTCTTCTTCTCCGGAAAATATGCAAGTGAGGAGATATTTTCTTCTTCTTTGTTATGGATGACACAAGAGGCTAAGAAATCTACTCTTTTTCTCCACTAGGGAGAACACTAATAAAGAAACTTTTCTTTCCTTCTTTTCTTCTCTCATAAGAGGATAACTAGAAAACCAAGAGATATAGTCTTCTTCTCCACCAAAGAGGATAACTGGGAGTCGAATGACCTCCGCCAAAGAGATATAGGCCTTATCAGACTTAGGCACAATTTAAAAGATCTAACACATTCAAATTATAGGTCATATAAGAGTTGAGCTCACATTTTAGAAGATCTAAGGTATTCAACTTGTTGGCAATGGCTTAAGACCAGCAAATCTCATCCATTTATGATGAAATTTTTGGGTCATAGGTCATCCAAGCCATGATCAATGATTTGAAGGGTTTGGTTGGGCTCACTTGAAGTTATTACTGTAAAAGATATTTGGCTGTATTTTAAGACTACCACATAATTTATCAATGTTAGGCCATATCTTTTAAGGTAAGGATTGCTAAAATATTGTTTCCGCCTATGCTTTTATAGTTTAAACTTAGTGTATCCAAGAGACCTACACCCACATATATTATCGGGTTTGTTATTTAGAAAATAGCACTATGTTGATCTTGTGAGTGGTTTACTATTAGAAATAATAAAAATCTGAAATAAGAAGTTGTATAGTATCCTACCTATTTTCAATGGTGTGCATATCACTAGAATAAAAATAAATGACAAAAGCATCTCGCGGCAAAATAGTAGAGAGGTGGGTAAGAAACTGTATGCTTTTATTGTATGGTAGATTGTATATGGTTGCACAATGGAGATAAATTAGGATTACAAAAAGATATTAGGATAGGTTACAGGGAAAGAGAGATTTTATGATTCAAGTGGGACTAATTATGTGAAAAATAAGCATTGGAGCTTAATATTATAATATAAATTAAAAGTTTAAAAAAGATAAGTAGGAAAGGTTAGAAAGAGAGATTTTAGGGATTTGTGGTAAAATGTAAAAACCTTTAGAAACTAAAAAAGAGAAGATAGATAAATACAAATGTGTTATGTGACAAAATAATAGAGCTTGGGTGAAAACCGGTATTGCTTTAGTTTATAGTATATGTTCAATTTTACATCATGGGATCATCATATAGCTGAAGATGATGTGCCAGATTTTATAGGTTTGTAGATCAGGATTGATTTAATCACACACACACAAAAGAAAACAAGGAGATTTTTCTGGTTCAGCCAAACTCGGCCTACATCCACGGGAGAGGATTTCACTATCATTCGATCAGATTACATGAATAAGCCTCCTCCAACCTTCTTGTAACACCCCTAATTTTTGTAAGGAGATTGAATAAATAATGAAATTAAAATTTTCAAGAAAAATTAGGCTATTAAAAATGCACTTCTCATAGAAGTAGAATAAGGTTGGAAACCTAGATATTTGAAATGTATGTGAAAAATTGGCTTGGATAGGCCATAAGTTTGTCCAATTTTGAGTTCAGGAGAAAAATCTATTTTTTTACATAAAAAGGCCAAAAATGTCATTTCACCTCACAATCAAGGTATAAAACATGTATAATTGAAAACATACTTGACGAACCTATTAAAATGACACTCGTATGAAAATTTTGTATATTTTTATATTTTTCAACAAAAAGGGCAAAACAATCATTTCACATTAATATGGGCCCCACGGCAACGGTCTAGAAACATCAATAATTGGTCAAACCACTACCAGCTAGTAGTGGAGACAGAGGTGGAAGTGGGGGAATTCTTTTTAATATAAAATTCAAAAGAAAAAAACATAATTATTAGGAAAAAATGATTGAATTTTTTTTTAAAATGCCTATAAATAATACCTCAGAAAAATTCCAAAAATTGATCATCAAATTAATCACAAAATTCCCTAGCCTCTCCCAAAAATTCAGCACAAAACTCCTCCCCCTCCTTTCTCTTTTCTTCTTTCTTTATCCCTCTTTATTTTCCTTTGTTAGCGCGTCCACAGATGCACCTAGGAGAATATTCTCTCTGAACTATCAGGTGCGTCTATAGACACATCGTCCCCTATGAACCAAGGTTTCCACCCTATTATGTTTTTCAATTAGATGTCCATTTGGACCGTTGAATCCTTAATCTATCCTGTTAAAAAGGTTCAACACTCTCAGATACACAAATGCCCTATCTTTTTACGTTGATCTGTGGAGTATTCACCAGCCAAATCACTAGAAAATAGTAGCTCCGGCGACCTATATCTCAAGTGTGGATTTTCTTATTTTTCGGCCAAGTTTTTAGACTCTAAATACACCACGTAGGTGGATCCCATCCCACTCTCCATTTTTCCTAAGTTTATTTTGAGTTTTGGGATCACCGAACTGGTTTTTCTAGTGATCTTCATCGGCGAACCAGTACCAGTGATCAACCCCTGATTCACCATCAAAGACGACTTAGATGCAAAATCTGAGCTATCCAATGTGTTTAGGACACCCAAAAACCCCAAGGTAATAAATATTGGCCCTTAGGTGTTTCAAATTTGGGAGATCTAGAGAAGGGTTGATCCGACGGTCTAGATCGGACCGTCTAAACCAATCTCTCAGATCAAGCGTTGATCTGAGCTTGACCTTGCTCAGATCATTTAACCACTTTCTAGGATCATCTAGTTACATTGCAGATCAGCTTGCCATATTCCAGATCATCTAAAACACGTTCTAATGGCCAGATCAAATTTGGGCCATTGATTTTTTTTTAATTGAAATCTTGTTTCTTCAACTGAGAGCTCATTTTAGCTCAGATTTTAGATCAGAAAGTTGATATGAATTTATACCGGTGTGTAGAATCTAATGGAGATGTTAGATTTATGTTTCTAATTGTATTTACCTATGATAATCACTAAAATCCATGCCAATAGTAATGGATCATGATCAAAATGATGTCAAATTGAAAATCTAATCCGATGGATGGATCCATAAGGTGTCAAAATCTTAAGATTGATACACAATAGGATTTCTAATAATCTATATTGGTTTATTTGATCAAAAATAGTACAAACTAAATTCAACCGTTGAAAATAGATGAAAATTTAAAATGCAATTACTCACTCAATTTAAGTATGATTTTCAATCTGTAAGATGCTATGAATAGATCTTGATGAGGGGAACATACGGAACCCATAAAAACAAGATTTTAAATATCAAAACTTTCTATTAATTAAAAATACTCTTACTTACACCCTTGATCAAGTAGATCTAGGGTGATCAGAATTGAAAATCTAGATCCACTGAGGATCTGATGATAATAAAACAGCATGGAGATGATTAGATTTATATGAAATAAATCAAGGTGTAGGCCCTTAAATGAGAAAATGATCATGGAAAATCTCAATGGATCTCTTTGATCGGATGGATCAAGAATGATCAGGCCAATTGGACCCATAAATTGAATGATTTAAAGTTAGGATCATGATTATAATGATGTTGGATCAAACAGAAACATAAAGGATCAAGGGTTACATTCTTAATGGAATATCAACCCTAGATCTAAAAGATGGACAAATCGGATGGTTAGATGATACGGACAGCTTGATCACATGCTTAATTAATTGTATTTTATAGTAAATTTGATTTAATTATGATCCATGTCTATTTTCCAATTTTAGTGTAATTATATTTAATTTCGTAAAATAAGATGTTGTAATATTAGTTAATTTCTTTTAAATAGCAAATTTAAATTCAAGTCAATACTTTCAATTATAGCATGATTGTCTTTAAATCTCTTAGAATTATTGGTGTAATTTCTTTTAATTATAGAATTATGAAAAATACCTTAAAAGAGGTAATTGATAACATATAGATGGACTTTACTAAATACATATACATCATGAAGTATAATCATAGTAAGGGCTATAGTTAGTAGGATAATATAAGGGGTGGATTTTTCATTTCCTTGGCCCAACTTAGAAGCATAATAAACCTCCATGAATGACATAGTAATGTTCATGGAATTATTTAAAATCAAGTAAAAATAAACTTAGGGTTATGAGCTCATAGGACCTTATTGAAGGATGAGCTTAGGTTACTCCATTTCATGTTATTCATCATGGTTAAGAGGGTTTCTAATGAGCCTCGTTGTCCCTCTACTTTCTGTTGATATTTGTGAGGTCTAAACACCTCCTTACATGAGGATTGAATTAATCACGTTGGGAGTGGTATGTATTTGATAAACCTTGGCCAACTAGAAATAAGAGGAATTGTCTAGATTTAGAGATGAATAAATTATCCTCAATCCAGTAAAACAGTAACTGGTTGAGAAATAATAATAAGAGCATAAAAGATTAGCAAATTATCTAATCATAATAATAATAATAATTGTAAATAAGATAAGAAAGATCAAACAAGATCCAAGAGAGATCTTGAAGGATCACAAACAAAAAGAAAAGAAATATAATATAATATAATATAGAGTATAGTATTGTGCTATGATTTTACTTATAGTATAGATTGTGAACTTAGAAGGTTTGAAACCTTGATCATATATGATTCAAGGAAAATTAAGGCATCCCTCATAAGATAACCTAAATACATATAGAAAGAATACTTGTATAAAGGAATAACTTTGTATGTATGGTTTGATAGATGTATGAATCATGACCATGATGGACAATATGGAGTGAATACCACTTTGAGATGTATGAATCAAGACCATAATGGACAATATGGGGTGAATACCACTTTGAGATGTATGAATTAAGACCATGATGAACAATATGGAGTAAATACCACTTTGAGGTAGGTGGATGTACAATAATGTATTTAAGATTCATGTGTGTGTGTGTGTGTATATATATATATATATATATATATATGATTTTCTATCTAGAATTATAGACCTTCATGATATAAGTATACTTGGTACCTTAGAACAATAATGATCAAATCAAATGATCCAACCAACTGATCCAGTCAAACGATGAAAAATTAATGAGATGTGTGGACTAAGGAAACCCTAAGAATAGGGCATAGAAAATATTCCAACCTTAGTTAAACAGACACATCATCTGATATATACAATGCATTTTATATACAAGTATGGTAACTTGTGATTTTGTTTTATGCAGGCATAGGCCTAAGGATGCTATGTTGGGAAGTTATGAGGGTTTGGCCACACGCTTCCTGAAATGTATGATATGATGAATGCCATGCCCAAAGAGAGGTTAAAGGTCGGGTGGGGCAATCATGGGAAGGCTGCCATAGTGACAGCCATGGTCCTCGCCCTTGCGGACATGGATTTTGTTATTTCCACAATTGGTGTCAGTGGATTATTATGTAGTTATCCGGGTGTGTTGTACGAATTTAGACTGCGGCATAGCAGTCCTTGAGTATTTTGCATTACAATGCACATATGATAGGCATAATGAAATGCCATGGCATGATGAGAAGCCAAGTAGGATGAAATACATGAGTTTCTAAAGAGAAAATCCCCATGTGAGAATTGGCTGAATATTGATCTCCTAAGCGGGAATATAGCCAGGGAAAGCAACAAATTTTGAGTATTTTCACTATTTTAATGGGTTTACCCTATACAACATAAATGATGTATATACTCTATGATGAGATGATCCACGAGTGGATAAACATGATAGAATAATTACTGAGGTATGTATTCTTACATTCATGAAGTAGTATATTTTTGTATCCCCTACCAAGCATAGCTTGCTGAGATATTGAAAATGTTTGAATGTTTACAATATCTCAGATATAAGGAAGGAGACTTAAGGACGTAAAGCTGGAAGAATCAGAAGCTGTAAGACTGATCAAGGTATTTCTCTTGAAGATTGTGTAATTAGGCTATGTACTTTGTAATTTGGATTATATTTGAATAATGGATTGTAATTGTGTGATAACTCGGGTTTTCACATGCATTTTTAAATGCAATAACTAATTCATAGGGTGAGATCGATCCCTGTTTGAAAACATTTTTAGAAAACGATGCAATGCAGCGGGAAATCTTTTATTTTGAATTCAGTTTGAATACCTCGAGTGTCATTTGCTTTCAAGATGAGTAAAGTAGTTTTGAAAATTTCGTAAATCATAAACATCTTCCCAGGTCTATCTAGTCACAACTCACAGTCCAATTGTAAATAAGTACAGATACATGTCCAAAGGGTAGAGATTTTACTTACATTCATATTTGTCTCTGTTTCATTTACTTGATCATGACACCAACATGTCTTGGAGTTTCTTGTAATCCTTTTTTGCTTTTTTTGGGCTAATCTATAAAAATAATATATTTGGGTTAGTATTCCTCATATTCATTAGGTGATCTGATATTACTATTTTGAAAACATGGCATGCAATATGTATAAACTCAAGGAGCTTTCCCTGTAAAACATCAGTAATTCCCTTTTGTGTAAACATGCATATTGGTGCATAAAATGTAAGCTTATTGATGCAATTTCAACCATGAAAATCCATACGCAAATCTAGTCTTCTAAATATGACAAAAATCATAAAATAGAATTCAATAGACCCAAGTAATAAGATCGCAGCAAAGACATCAAATCCACGAGTCAAATATAATAATCATGAAACTCTTAAAATAGTCATCATTCAACACATGCTAGTATCATGCACATGGGTCTCTCGGCGAACACATCATGCCAACTGGTCACGAGTACTCGTATACGACCATCTCAATGCTATATGCATATCGATAACACTGAAATCATAGGGTCAACTATGCTCCTCCTCAAGCTGCCTCATTTGGCAATCTGCTCACTTGGAACTCAAGGGTTTTGTCGTCGCTATAGGTTACCTTATTCGGCGATTTGCCCATTTGGAATTCCATGTTTTGTTTCCGCTGCTGGCTGCCTCATTCAGTGATCTACCTGCTTGGAACTCAAGGTTTGTTCCTACCGTAGGTTGCCTTATGCGGTGATCTGCCCACTTGGAACTCAAGGTTTGTTCCTACTGTAGGTTGCCTCATTCGGCGATCTACCTACTTAGCATAGTGCCCACCAGGCTCAATAGCCCAAAAAGCATATATAGATGAATCCAAATCTCAATCATCGAAATCATGCAATTTATGAATTTATTTTCAACCATGCAAGTAGTGCATAAAATTAGTTCATGCTAATATCACATTCAAAGCCATAAAACATGAAGACAAGTCCGCATAGTAGTATAAGAACATCATTATCTCAAAAGTATGCTTAACACGGTAATAAAGGCCAGTCAGAGTTTAAGATGCATTTATAAAAACTTAATAGTATCAGACCACCTACTTCGATGTTCCTTAAATCGCGTTCTCCATTATTCGACCCTAAGTCCTTTTGTGAAACCCTGAATATCAATTAATAACAAGGATTCAAGTATTATTTTCCATCCTTTATGGATCGTTACTTAGACTTATAGATTAATGGCATAGATCTACCTTTTAGGATCTATAGGTCCTTGCTTAGCGTGCTTCTAGGCTAGATCTTACATATGGATCTAATGTTTAATGGTCAGACCTTTTATTCAAGAGCTAATATATGTACTTTGGGGTTAATCTTGAGCATTAATCTCCTAACATCTTTAATGGATGAATTCATGAGATCTGATCCTAAATTTTATAGTCTCATTAGGTTTTCATCGTCATTACGAACACAACGGTTCTTTCGGGTTGTCAATCGGAGTTATATAGCCTTTTTAATTGCGTTTTTAATATTGCACATCAACTAACGAACTAGAATTGTCTGCATAAGGCCCGCGTGTCACGGTTCCCAGGGCGTGTGCGTGTCCCAGTCGAACCAGGATCATGTTTGCACACGTGCACATGCCCAAGCAGAGGGCCAGGGGCACGTCCTGGACGGCGTATCTCGAATGCGTCTCTGGTATTGATGCAGCACGTCTCAGATCCCGAGGCACTTGTGCGTCCCAGTCGAACCTAGGACCATGCCTGCACGATCACACACCCAAAGCTCTGGGTGCCCACATGCGACCCTGACCCAAGACCTGTCCCAGGGACCATCCCGACTGCACATTATGCACTGCGTCCCTGGGACGCCCAGTTCAAATGGAGCTGGATGAAACCTAGCTTTCCCCGGCACATTCTCCGGCTGCAAAGACACCACATCCAGCATGGATTTGGGATGAAAGAGAGGAAAAACCAGAGAGGGTACAGAGATCTCCTGGTAGCCAACAATGGCGCCCTTTTCCTGGTGGTGCGGTTCCCTTTATGCTTGATGTAAAACCCATATTGTTAGGAAATCGCAATGGCCGAAGGAGGGAAAAGGAGAAGAGGAGAAGAAGAAGAAGAAGAAGAAGGGAAATGGGTCAGTGTTAGAAAGGGGTTTTCCGACAAATGAGAGTTTGTTCACACCCGCCGGAACCCTAATCGAAAATGGCAGGAGAAGGAGGGAGAGGGATGCTCGAAGAGAGGGGAAAGAGGGCTTTTCTATATAGCAAAGGCGATGCCACCCCATGGCGGTGCCTCCATTTTTCCGGCGCCGCCTTGCCATGGCGGTGTTGTGCAGGTTGGTGGATAGAGGTAGGGGACGACCTGGGAGTGCCGTTAGTAAAACGCCCCCCTGTATTTTTGGGTCTTAGTTGTTTTATAGTTAAATTACATATATGGCCTCTATCTTTCAACGCATATAACTTCTTCATACGAACTCCATTTTCAGTGTTCTTTGAGGCGTTGGGTTCTATTTCAAGTGTAGAATCTAATGATACTAATTTTTCTCACAAATTCCTTGATTTCATATTTTAATTAAAATAAAGCATCCAACTACCTATTAATGTTGATTTCATATTTTAATTAAAATAAAACATCCAACTACCTATTAATGTGATTAAATATATTATTAATCTCCAAAATTGTCCAAAATAAACAAGCTATAACTAACTTGCACATGGAGACCAACGTTATTGATCTTGGTTATAAAAGTGATATCTTAATATTAAAAAATTGGAGTCATTACATCATTATCCCCTTCAAAGAATTTCGTCCTCGAAATTCCACAATTTATTATTTCCAAGTTATTTGTCTCTTAGACTACTTCTCGATGAATGCATTCTCCCTTAGGATTCTGACTAAGAAAATTCCTTTGCTTCATACCATATATCTCTCATCCAATATCTTAATTGGGTCAATAAGTAAAGAAATTTTTGTCCTTGAAATTCTATTCATGTCATCTTGCAAACAAATCTAGGTACCTCCTCAATTTTATCATCTTCATAATTCCTTCCTCATAATGCCTTCCATAAAGGCCTTAAATATAACTGCAGTTCAACTTGTTTTACATACTCAAGAGCCGCTTTCGATGAGTACTCTGATACTACGTTCTTTACTTGCTCCCTTGTCACTACTAATTTCTCATTGTAGTTCATTTCGTTACTATAGAGTTTATCTAATTGATAAATCCTTAGATGACCATACTTCTCTAGTTATGTAAAAATTACTCTCGTAGTTTCCTTTGTCTCTTGTCTTCCATCAATTGACCTATTATTGGAGTCTCTGCCTTAAGTGTTAACTGTACCTTGCTAGTGAGAGTCCCAAAAGTTTGCATTCTTTCTATCAAGTGTCACTTGGATCATATATTCGTCAAGAAATTCCAATGATTGTTACAATATCAATTTTCATCTCTTAATCTCAATGCTAAGAGTTTTCTTCATATCAATTCCTTTAGTTGGAAAGGTGTGTAACTACTAGTTCTCCAACTTCGAGTTCCATCTGTTTTTCATCTTTCATATGTGATGTGCTCCTGCAACCAATGTTTACATTCAACATGGAACCATGAAACAAATTAGATAGCATATTCCCTAATTGATACTAGTACACACTGTAAATAAGACCTCCTACCTATTTTTGAATTCTACCAAATATATTCTTCCTCGAAGAATTGACTCAAAATCATATCAATAGTTTATGGTAAATCTATCCTCATAGATCAAATAATCTCGTGTTAGAGGCTTATCTCATTATTCACATAATATTTTCATTAAGATGTTTAGCCATATTCATACTCATGTCAAAGGTCTCTTATTATTCATACCCTTGTCAAAAGTCTCTTATGGTTGAATCCCTTACCATATTCTCTCTTTTTTTTCTCTTTTTTTTTCTTTTTTCTTTCTCTTTTTTTTTTTTTTTTTTTCTTTTAATTTCCCTTACTGGATGATCTTCTTTGGGATACTCTAGACCAAAAGTTCTATACTCAATCCAGTCAAGTTAATCATAAAAATTACTTCCATTTATTTTCTTCAGTTGGTCTCCGTACTTGAGACGTACATATAACAAATACCTTTTTGTTTAAAAGCAATTAAACATCAGCTGTTAATATAGTGTGATAGCTATTTTAATGTTTCTCCTTCCATTCCTTATGTCGATATATTATTCAACCACTCGTCAAGGCTTTGTCGCCATTCATTAAGTCTTAATTGTCAGGAGATATCATCATAAGTAGCGATTTTCTCAATTCGTCAAATTTAATCTTTCAAGTACCACCTCATACCTATTTTATAACAACATTAGCCATCCAATAGCTATTATATACACACAGGTAAGTATAGAGCATCTTCTTAGATATAGACAAAGATTCTGTCCAATTATTTGTATAATCTTTTACAGATTAACCGGCTACGAGTTCCAAGGTCTCTAAAGTGATCAATGCTTAGTCTGCAGCATCTTTCAGACCCAAGGTGTCTGGGAATATCAGCAATCTTAGTTATTGTTTTGGATCATTTCTCATTTCACCGTTGTCTCAGTGGTTACTGAATCTATTGGGCTTTTAGGTACTTCAATGATTTAGTCAAATCAATTGACTTCCTTTAGGGAAAAACTCATGTCTAAGTACCCATAATATTCCTCATAACTTAGATTACTATTTACTAGATACTAGTATGGTTAATTAGATATGAATTGAATACCTTACCTTAGTTCATTCAACATTCCTCTAAAGGTAATGACACTTAAATTTATGGCTAAATAATGTCTTCAATATACTTGCTCTTCCAATCCTCCTTTATGACATCAAGACATCAAGTTAATCCTTGATGGTTTCATCAACTTCTCCTTATTGTGGACTACAACTACTGGTGTTTCCTCATAAAATAATGGATCTAATAAAATTCTAATTTCAATAATTGACATAAGTATCAAACTAATTGAAGAATTTAATTTCTAGTTGCTCACAATTCTTCTTTTGGAAATTTCTTACGACACACTATCCTTAAATTCGATACCTTACTCAAAGTCTGCATTTTCATCTGCTTTATCCGCAATAAACCACTAACTCGACTATTATTAGTCCTTCAAATTTGATTGATTCATCTTTCAATTGGAAAATACATGTCAAGGTGAAAGATCTTTGATTCTATACTTTTCTTTCCTATCCTCCATAAATCATGATCTTCTTATTTTGACTATTCAACATCCATCAAATACTTGTAGTTACATATCTCTTTCTCTTATTATCATTATTATCCCTATTATTATTATTATTTCTTAGTAAGCATCCTCCTTTTATCTACCTAGCACACTGTCTCCATTTGATTGGTTGCATATAATCACATCTATACTTTTTCAACAGTGATGATGAACTGAATACTTCTAAGAAATGTTAAATTTTCCTAATATCATTGAAATCCTTCATCGCCTGTAGTCTCAATAAAATCATACAGTTTCTTAACAAGTTCATTAACATCTTGTCCATACCATGCTTCCCTCATAAGTTCATGTCATAATCCATCGATTATCACAGATTTGTCATCCCCATCGGATTATCATCAAAATCTTCTAATAACTCTGCCATAATCAAATCCTTTATTGATTATTATACTCATCTCTTGATCTATTTCATTATACTCAGGTTGTCGTTGTAAGATATCAATCTATTTTTTATAAATTTCCAATGAAGTCATCCAAAATTGAGCTAAGTCCTTCAGGATCCATACTTTTGTCATCTAGTACGAGTCACAGTTATCTCCTAGTATCATCTTGTGTTCTCATCCCTTATTCTCATCATAATCTTATTCTCACATGCTAGTTTCCTTGTGTGCACCACTGCACAGTCAATCCTTAACTCCTAAATATGTTAGATTGAAGTTTTGGATAGGATTTGAACCATCCAATACTTAAGTATTGGCTAGATCCATCTCCTTTGCACCTATTTATTTATGGTGGATTTCTTTGTGATTTGATATCATTCTTATTCTAGTCATCTCTATTCTTGCAGTTAGACTACCTTTTTCTTAATTATTTTCGTTGTGTATGACCCTTGGACATGCAAGGTTGGCTGTGAAAGGATAAACCTGAGCTCTGATACCAACTATGATGACTCGAGGTTTTCAAAATGAATTCAAAATAAAAGATTTCCCACTACATTGCATCATTTTCTAAAAATATTTTCAAATAGGGATTGATCCCGCCCTAGGAATTAGTTATTGCATTTAAAAATGCATGTGAAAACCCGAGTCGTCACAAAATGTAATACAGGGGCTGTGTAAAAGTGAACTACTGGATGATTCCTGGTATTCAATAAAATTTACAAAATGTTTATGTATATTATGTATATTGAGGTGAGACTTGGGTTTTGTTACAAACTAATTTAAAAGAAAAGAAATTTTGTTGCATTGTTTGTGCAAAAAAACAATTTACCACTAAGGGCGCCTTGCCTTTGAAAAATGTGTTACAAAAACCTAGGTCATCACACTTCCTCTCTTTCTCTAAGCATAAATTCTCTCACACCCTTACACATGCCAAGTCCTAACACACACACACACACACACACACACACACACACACACACACACACACACACACACACACACACACTCACACACAGGATTTACCTTGCATGGATATGTATTGATCCTCATCTGATTGCTTCTTATCTTTATCCTAGTTGATCCTTATCCTTATCTTTGGCAGGTTTCCTCACATGGGTACCAGCCCCATACTCATGAGAGGAGGTTGCACTAAATACTTTCAATTTGATTCAACTCCCCCAAATTACATGTAATAACCCCAATTTTTGTAATATTAAAATCCCATGAAAAGTTCAGTTTTGAAGATAAGGGCATTTTGGTCATTTCACTAGTTGCCTTGACTGAACCCAGAAACTTGGTCCTGAAAATGGTACCATTAGATGCATCTTGGAAAAAGGAATCCAACAAGACTAAAATCACCCAAAACGGAGTTAAAATGAGCAAGTTATGGCCCTTTGAAGTTCAGGGGCAAAACTATAATTTTTACAAAAACGGATTTAGCTACAAAACACAGGGGCCCATTGAGGAGTAATGACCTAGAGGAAAAAACAAGGAGAAAAACCCAACAACGAGCCAGGTATGCCCAAGATCCCTCAAAACCCATCTCCATCGTAGTTCTAGGATCAATTTTCCTAGGTTTTTGCATAAAAAACCATGCAAAATGGAGCCTTGGAGACTCATCAAGGACCCAGGGACGTTTCCTGGGCCACATTGGTTCGACAGGGTCGAACCAGGGTGTCCTGAGGATGCCCCGGTCCCTAGACAGCGGAACGTTCTAGTCGGAACGTCACACGTCGACGCTATTTGAAAAACCAAACAGGCGCGTCTAGGGACACGCCCGCAAAAGAGACAGTCGGGCGAAAAACCCGGCGCATCTGCAGATGCACCCGCTGAGGCACACGCCGCAAACGCGTAGCGCGTTAGCAGTACGTGGGTTTTTCATTCCTTAAGGAAGCCGGGGCGCACAACGCAGACGCGTAGTGCCCTAGCATTTCATCTTTTTATTTTTAAGACTCTTATGTACATGCGACACTAAAATGCTTATAACTTGAGATCTATAGCTCCGATTAGGCGCCACAAAAGGCGTTGTGTCCGTGTCGACAACGCGGACACATCCAAACTATAAAATCCCTGATCAAGGCCCAATCAAAGGTGGGCATGACCCTTAGAATATGATGGTAGCGCGTGACCGCTAGACCTTTGGAAAACTGAGGATACCAAGGCCCAATTAGGACCCTAGAACACTCATAGGCATAGGGATGGACCCCTAATGCCTAAGTAATAAGACCAACCACTTCAAAACCCATAAAAGATAGGCTAAACTAACCTTGATTTCCCAAACCATGTTCAGGAGTGTCCGAGGACAAAGGGGTTAGCGCAACCTAGCCAGGTAGGTGCTCTATCGCTACTAGATTCTTTTAAAAAGAACTATGATTGTTTTGCGAATACATGTTTTAAATATATGACTTGTTTAGCATGCATGTGACAAATGCTTTATGCATCGACATGTTTTGTATATACATTATGCATAGATATGCTTTGCAAACTATTGCATACATTGCATGATCTATGAGCATTAAGTTCTTGCAAAGATTGCATGTCCTTGAGGGTTGTCAAAAGACGCTGGAGTACCGAGGGCCAGGCAGTTGTGAGGGACCCAAAGAGGACAGGTTTTGAAAAGAGGTTTTTGGCTTATTTGATCGTACATGATTTGGGCTAGTAAGCTCGTGGGTGCTATGCCGAGGGGTGTGGGTTGGCCACCCAACCTCTACCACTATTAGGTAGATGGGTACCACGCCCAAAAAGGGCATGTCCCTGCTTCGACTGCATGTGGTACAGGGGGCTACCATTGGTGTCACGGCACTGCGTCGAAGTGTCATATGCCCCGTGAAGGTATATGATCTTGTGTCCCTAGGTACCTGGGGACCACACGGTAGTGAGGTCGTGGGCATAGTGGGACCCTATGGTTTCGTGGATTTATGTGCATTGCATATGGCATGATGTAAGGTTGGTCGACCATACCATGATAGATATCCATGAGTTGGATTCAATGAAGCATCTTATGCATATTATTATGTTATAATATATATGATACTTTCGACTTGGTTTGTGAGATTCTTAAGTTGTTAGTATTTCAGTTTGACAATGGATTTTTAATATCGATATTGAACTTGAGTATTCAGACTTGCACATGTTTTGTTAGTGCTACGAGCAAGTGAATGAAAAAGGAAACACTTATATATGTAAGTAAATTCTCAACCCTTTGGACATGTATTTGTATTTATTTACAGTTGGGCTATGTGCTGTGACTGGATAGATCTAGAGAAAAACACTTATGATTTCTAAAGCTTTTCAAAAACTACTTTGGTTGTTGTGAAAGTAAATGACACTCGGGGTTTTCAAATTAGATTTCAAATAAAAGATTTTTTCGCTGCACTGCATTGTTTTTCAAATAGGGATCCCGCCTTAGGAATTTAGATTTTTCATTTTAAAAATGCATGAGAAAACCCGGGTCGTCACATTACAAGTATGTCTTTCAACTAGCTCTCTCTCCCTTCTATAATTGTCTGTGCTTTTCAATAGCTTCATCAACAATATGTGTGTATCTATGGCTTTTCCTGGAAGGATTGATGGTCTCATTGCTCAACAGTCTTTGCTAAGTTTAAGTGCTAATAAGTCATTAAGTGTACCATAAGCATTTAGAAGCTTGTCTCATAAAAGCCTGCTAGTGCCTTGCACTCACCCCCGTTGGCTACCCTCATTAAATTCTCATAAATATCACTTGGAATGGTCACGTCTACTCGAAATGGTCACTATGTTTGCTCAAAATGGTCACCAAATCCACTTGGAATCACATACACCTTTCACCAAATCATCTCACCACTATTTATTGACCCATTCCACCAATATTCACTGAGTCATCCTACTACTGCTCCTAAGTCATCTCACTACTATTCCCAAGTCAACCCAATTTGCTATCGCCGAGTCTACTCATAGTAGCTACTATGTCTGAGTCAACTTGTTAATATGGGTTTCCTAAACATTGTGTCATTATCAATTTCATGGGATGTTAAATTTGTTCCCTAGGGTGTCCTTATCAAAATTGGGGTGTATAATTTTTTGTGAGGAGTGTCTGTATCAATTTTTAGGAATGCAAATCACCATTTCCTCTTTTTTTCTTCTTGTTGGCTTTCCTTCCGCGGCCGATGCTTGCCATCTTTGTAGCTCCTCCTTTGCCGGCATCAACGCCTCAATTGTCACCACCATCCACATCATGGCAATGAATTTCTAACTGCTTTCTTCTTGGTCTCCTTAATTCTCCTCTCTTCAAGGTACTCCATTTGGTCCTCCTTGAGGTAGAGGGTGATCTTGGAACCACGGCCAAGCTGCTCACCGTCAACATCCCTGGTGACGGTGAAAGAACCACCAGCCTGCGACTCCCAGATGTATTGCTTATCGTCGTTGTGTTTGATACTGACAATAACTTTCTCTGCAATCAGATAAGCAGAGTAGAAACCAACACCAAATTGACCGATCATGCTCACATCAGCACTAGCCTGCAACGCCTCCCTGAACTCTTTCATTCCAGATCTTGCAGTAGTTCCCAAATTGTTCGCCAAATCTACTTTGGACATCCCGATTCCACTATCAATGATGGAAAGAGTCTTGCTAACCTTATTAGGAACAACTCTGGCTGCGCATCCAGTTTGTTCTTATTTGTCCATCTTTCGAACCGGATCTTATCCAATGCATCGGAGGCATTACTGATGAGTTCTAGGAGGAAAATCTCCTTGTTGCTGTAGAAAGTGTTGATGATAAGACTGAGAAGCTGGTTAATCTTGGCCGGGAAGGCGAAGGTCTCTGCATCTTTCATCTACATATCCGCCATTACCGATCAAACAACCTCGATGGAACCATAGTCGAAAACAATATAACCAAGAAGCTTCCATTATCCTCTAATAGTTTGGGATAAATAGCCTTGGATCAGAGCAAGCTTGAATACCATTTACGCAGATATAAGAGCACATAACGCTGCTAACATCTCCCTCCTTAACACACATCTCAAAGGGACGCTGGAATGTCTCCCCCATATCTTGTTCCGTCACCACTTGCATCAAAATAATACCGATCAACGCCTAGCCAGTTATCAACATAATAAGCAGCATAATGTTTGCTGAAAGCGGCCACCTTGAGAGGCCTAGAGTTCAAACCGTCTGAAGTCTCATAACTGACAACATCTTGTAAGCCCCTAACATAGTTGATGGCATAACGACCTATGCGAAACGGATCTTCGCCAGGTGTCTTAGTGATTCTCGACGCTTCCCCCGCATGGTATACTTTCAGGCGGTATATAATGTGATATTCGAAAGCCATTTCTGTCTCTGATACCACTTTGATGTACCAGATTTTATAGATCTGGAGATTAGAATCGATTTAATCACACACACGAAAGAAAACAAAGAAATTTTTGTGGTTCAGCTAAACTTGGCCTACGTCTATGGAAGAGGAGGATTCCATTATCATTTGATCAGATTATATGAATGAAGAGGAGGAGGATGCTCAAAGCCTTCTCCAACCCTCCTCTCTTTCTTGAAGCATAAATTCTCTCACACCCTCACACAGACCAAATCCTAACATCATATATATAGGATTTTCCTCACATGGATATGTATTAATCCTTATCTTGATTAATCTTTATCTGATTGATCCTCATCTAATTAATCCTTATCTCTATCCTAGTCAATCCTTATCCTGATCAATCTTTATCCTTATCTTTGGCAAGTCTCTTCACATAGACACCGTAGCAATTATTGACAAAGGCGTTTAAAAGATTTTCTTTTCATTTTTTGCGGCAGACAAACGATAAGCCAAACTGAACACATATACACATGACCGGAATTACTAGCAATGCTTGAGGACGTGAATCTTGTCGTTTGCAATACCATGAGGCAATCCCACTTTTACTTAATTAGTAGAACAACCAATCGTTGATCCAAACCATCAAAAGTCAAAACCAAGTTTTTGACACGCACCGGCTTCTAATAACTGGCGATCAAGCGAGCAGAACTCCATCACTAACACAGTATCAATTGAAACAAACCCAGGTAGTTTTCAGAAAGTTCAGTTCAAGCAACTCTATACAAAATCAAAACAAATATATGTGAAATGTGTTACGCTTCTGTGCTAGCTTCCGAAGAATGAATACGCCCAAGTAAAGATGCTTTTGATATTCCAAATGAGACGTCAAAATCCAAAACCATTAGGTAATCCTGTTCCTTGTGTTTTTGAGTTTTTTAAAATTTGTATATAGACGGTTTGAACACCAAAAGAAAATATGTCAACGGTCCCTTTTAGGAAACCTGCAAAATCTAGAGTCAAAATCATCCATTGGATGAGACATTGGGACATAGCTCATCTAAGATAGTGGCATTGTAATAAGGAGATGAACGGCTTGGACTAATGAAAATGTAGCCCATATACTTTCATGGCGATATCATTTAGACCGTGGTGTATGGAATAACTTCTCCCTAAGAGAGAAAATTCCACAAAATTGAAAAGGCTCCCACTCGCCTTTACATTTTCAGATGAAGATCGGATTAGATCCTGTTTGTAATTTGTCTTGTTTGATTTGTCTTAACATGTTCAGATGTTAGCAAAACTTTGAAATGTGCGTGGGGCCGGACTAACCTTGAATGTGCATCACGTAACCTCTTTAATACCAAAGTTGCAAATCATGGGAGTAAATTCAAAAACATATGCTGGGGGCAACCAGACTGGCGAGTAATCAAGTTGGGAACCGTTGAGGTGGTCCTTTTCTTTCCATTGCAATATATTCCAAGACTACAGCTACATTAACTTGTCCATACATTGCAGTGGCAACAAAGTACAGAATTTTTACTTGTTGCATGCTCCGAAGCGAACAACAAGATAATCCAGATCACTGATAAAGAGAGAGCACAGGAAAGGAAAATTGTCCTATATATCTAATGACTAGCACAGTGCTGAGGGTTCCCCAGTGGACAAGGAACTTAGGCATGGAGTGAACGGGAAGGGCCAGAAATGTTTCTTCTCATGAAAAAGATATGTATATTCTCTCTCACACACAACACTGCAAATCTCATCCAATCTTGTAGTGATAAAATGATAAGCATATAGCTTACAGCGTTTCAAGGAAAATAACCACCAAATCGGGATGAAAACCCAAATACGAAATTGTAAACTATGTGACCACACGGTGCTGGAAGATATTTGTTGATGAAGTTTCTCCATGAAGCTTGCTGGGTGATACTATGCTTCAAGATCCATTCGTTACTATCATAATCCTTGTGCATCCATAAATCAAAATCTGAACTCTTGTGGATGGCGTAATAGAGGCAACCTTTGCACTCCCCCATCAATCCGAGGCTAAATTAATTTCCAGGCAAATTTATTTTTCCAACTACTCTCTTTTTTGAAATCAATACCAATAGCATGATGCGGAAAAGCTACCATATGCAAATCTCCGTGTAAGTAGACAACAGGTCGTACGGTGTGCAAGGCATCAATAACGTGGTCGAACAAGACCTTAGCTATCCACCTGGCTTCATCGGAGGAGAAGATCTCGTGTTATGAGGGTAGACGACGACCCGCCTGATTGATTGGGTAAGCAAATGACTTCGTACTGAGGTGCGGTGTGGGATCAAAAGCCAGTCTAGCATGTTCTAGAGGAACTCTTTTGCGAGGCCTAGCCAGAAATGAAACAGGAATCAATGAAATGACATCAATTCAGATTCTGGATCTTCGAATTGAGAAAGACATCAAAATGGTTTGTTTATATGCAAAGTAACATTATGATTTGATTGATATAAGTAGATCCATTTTGATCCTTTGGAATAACTAGATGAATTTAGTAGATTCTCGTGGGAGGCCTCAATGACCATGAATCAAACCTGTACAATTTTTACAATGCGATGGTTGGCTGTTCACGGACTAGCACTATCCATTGCTTCGTAACAGGGTTGCATACATAATAGATCATCTGGCCAGACTGTTCCCAGGCAAAGCAGCAAATCATTGCAGGAATTAATAATTCTTATATTAGGATGGCATGGCCAGAAATTCAGACTCATATCCAGAATACTTCCGCCACTTGATACTATACCTGATAAACAAGCATATTTCTGCTCTTTCAGCTCAGAATGGCCCACGGTGTTGATTATCCAGACTCGGTAAAAGAGTCCAGACGTAGTACTAGTCTGCTTTGTAAGAAATTGTTGGAAATCAAATCACACCATGCCTTTGAGACACACTTCAATCTAAAGGGAGATTTCACAGACAAACGAGAAAAGATCTCCATCAGCAGATCATCACCAAAACTTGCATTATTTGCAGTATCATATGAATCAGTACTGCTGATTTGTTGCTTGTCCATCCTCTATCAAACGTAAAAACTTCTACTTGTGAATCTTTTATCCGGAGAAGTATGCAGCTTTCATCTATCTCATATACAGAGAAAATGATCGGATCGAAAGAACATTTTGGTTGGAAATGAAATCAAAGTTTCCACAGAGATTACTTCCCTCCGTTCAGTACTCTATATCATCTGAAAAACCAGAGAGACATGCTTCCAATAAACTCGATATTAACATGGTTCGGCCAATAAGCCTACGTCCACGGGAAGGAATGATTTCACTATGAAAATAGGGGTTTTACGCAGAGGAATACACAGGGATTTACAGAGAAATAGGCTATATTCTATACCCTCTTGGTATCCCTATTTATAGGGATTTTTGGGCTGTAATTTTCAACAAATTACACAAAAGTCAGTAGACAGTGGCCGACGGCAATGCCCGCCACTGTTAAAATCGGCGGCAGCTAACTGCGACGCCGCCATGGTTGAAGTCGGCGACCTCCTGAAAATGGGGCTGGACCAACAAATCTCCCCCTCCAGGCCAATTAACTAAAGGAGGTTTCTTCACGTATGGACTTTTAGCAAAAACCCATTCTGGTCAATTCCCTGCAAATCTCGAACTTACTCCAAGGTAATGCTTTTGTCATCATATCCGAACTATTATTGTTAGTATGAATCTTCTCAAACTCTAACGACTTTGAGTCCAAAATATCACGTATCCAATAATACCGAACATCAATGTGCTTTGACCTTCCATGAAAAGTAGAATTCTTGCTAAGGTGTATAGCACTTTGACTGTCACAAAATAACGCATACCTCTTTTGCATAAAGCCAAGTTCGTTCACGAACTTCTTCATCCATAATAACTCTTTGCATACTTCTGTCACAACAATAAACTCAGCCTTTGTCGTAGATAAGACAACACACTTCTATAACTTTGATTGTCATGACACAGCCCCCCCTGCAAAAGTAATCAAGTAGCCTGAAGTAGACTTCCTCGTGTCAATATCACCAGCCATATCTGAATCAGTGTAGCCCTTAAGCACAGGCTTGCCAATGCCAAATCCTAAACACAACTTGGAAGTACCACATAGATATCTCAATATCCACTTCACTGCATTCCAATGTTCTTTTCTTGGATTTGATAGAAAACGGCTCACTGTACCAACTGCATATGCAATGTCTGGTCTGGTGCATATCATGGCATACATAAGACTGCCAACAGCTGAAGCATAAGGAACATCTTGCATGTATTCCTTCTCAGCATCACTCGTTGGAACTTGATTCTTACTAAGCTTAAAGTGAGTAGCAAAAGGTATAGTAACCACTTTAGCTTTATCCATGTGAAATCGTTGAAGTACCTTTTCTATGTACTTCTCCTGAGACAGCCATAACCGCTTATTCCTCCTGTCATGAATGATAGAAATCTCAATAATCTGTCTCGCGGATCTTAAGTCTTTCATAGCAAAGCCTTTGTTTAGCTCCTTCTTTAACTGACTGATCCTTCAAGAGCTGCTTCCAACAATAAGCATATCGTCGACATAGAGTAGCAAGACGACAAAATCATCTTCTGAGAATTTCTGCACAAACATACAGTGATCTGAAGTAGTCTTTCTATAACCCTATTGGGTCATGAATTGCTCGAACTTCTTGTACCACTGTCTGGGAGCCTGTTTCAAGCCATACAAACTCTTCTTCAGCTTGCAAACATACTTCTCTTTGCCTTTAGCAATAAACCCTTCTGGCTGCTCCATATATATCTCCTCCTCTAACTCACCATGGAGGAATGATGTCTTCACATCTATCTGCTCAACCTTCAGATCAAGGTTTGCGGCCAAACCCAATACAACTCGGATTGAAGACATTTTAACAACAGGAGAAAATATCTCCTCAAAATCGATACCTTTTCTTTGACCAAAGCCTTTCACCACAAGTCTAGCTTTGTATCGTGGTCGTGAAGTGTCGCCCTCATACTTCACCCTGTAAATCCATCGATTCTTCAAAGCTTGTCGGCCTTCAGGTAATCTTACCAGCTCAAAAGTGTGGTTGTCTTGTAGGGATTTCATCTCATCCTTCATAGCTGCAATCCACTCTACATTCTCTTCACTTTTAGCTACCTCTGTGTAGCTCTTAGGCTCTCCCTCGTCAGTGAGGAGCACATATGCATCTGATGAATATCGAGTGGAGGGTTGACGATCTCTCGAACTTCGTCTCAATGAAATTGCTGGTACCTCAGTAGGAACCTCCTGCTGAATATCATCAACCTCTGACGAAACATCAATGTCTTCAGCATCTTCATGTTCTCCCTCAGCCTGGTTATCTTGAACATCAACTGGAGCACCACCATGGTCATTGGTGCCATCTACACTTGGCGTATGTGAAACAGGAACTGGATCTAAATCTGTTAGAGTATCAAAACTCTGAGTTTTTGATACTTTGGCTTTGTCGATGTGTTCAATAGTTTGGTCTTCCATAAAGACCACATCACAACTTCTAACCAGCTTCTTTGCAACAGGATCATATAACCTGTAACCAAACTCATCCTGCCCATAGCAGATGAAAATGCATTGTTTGGTCTTGACATCTAACTTGGACCTCTCATCCTTGGGTATATATACAAATGCTTTGCACCCAAATACCCGCAAATGATCGTAAGAGACATCTTTTCCATACCATAGCCTGTCAGGAACATCTGCATTCAAGGCAACAATTGGAGATAGGTTAATAACATAGGCTGTTGTGTATAGCGCCTCACCCTAAAAGGAACCGGGTAGCTTTGCTTCAAAAAGCAAGTATCTGACCCTCTCCATCAATGTCCTGTTCATCCTCTCTGCTAAACCATTTAGCTGAGGAGTCTTCGGAGGAGTTCTTTGATGTCTAATCCCTTGCTTCTTACAATAAGCATCGAAAGGTCCATAGTACTCGCCACCGTTGTTTGTGCGAATACATTTCAGCTTCTTCCTCGTTTGTCGCTCAACAGAAGCTTGAAATTCTTTAAACTTGTCAAACACCTGATCCTTAGTTTCAAAACATAGACCTAGAGTTTTCTAGAATAATCATTAATAAATATGACAAAATATAATGCACCACCAAATGTGCATACCTTCATAGGACCGCATACATCTGAATGTATCAATTCAAGCACGCCTAGCTTTCTAGAAGAAGGATGACTTTTGAAGGAAACTCGTTGCTACTTTCCGGTAAGACAATGAGCACATTTGCTCAACTTTATAGCTTTGAGCCCTAAAAGCAAATTCTTCTTAACTAGGCAGCCTAGTCCTTTCTCACTCATGTGACTGAGTTGCCTGTGCCACAACTCTGAAGAACCAGCAACATCAACTGCATTCACAGAGTTAATAGGAATCGAAGCTTGCATCACATACAAGCTAGATGATTTCTTTCCTTTGGTAGCCACAAGCACTCCCTTAGAGAGCTTCCACTATCCATTGCAAAAGGTACTACAGTACCCATCATCATCAAGCTTTCCGACTGATATTAAGTTCAACCAGATATCTGGTACATGTCGAACGTCCTTGAGAATCAACCTCGTTCCGTTGTTGGTGTCCAAATAGGCGGATTCGATACCAATAACCTTTGACAGCCCATCGTTACCCATCTTCAACACTTCAAAGTCACCAGGAGTGTATGAGGTGAAAAACTCCCTCCTCAAGGTAACATGAAAGGAAGCACCACTGTCAACAACCCATCCAATCTCATTGGAGGCTAGGTTGATTTCATTTTTATCACAGACCACAACAAGGCTTGAAGTAGTGGCAGCTACACGATCATTCCCCTCATCATTTCTTCTCTCCTGCTTGGTATTCTCTTTTTTGTTCTCGGCTTTCCACTTGTAACACTGCCTTTTAATGTGACCCTTCTTGCCACAATAATTGCATTCCAGATTCTTGTATCTGGACTTAGATTTACTCCTGCTTCTGTTATTCTTCTCCTATCCTTTGATCTTGCTTCTCCCTCGATTTTTTGAGATCAAAATCTCAGACTGTGATGTGGTGACAACTTGAGCTCATCACCTCATTTTTTTTATTTAAAACTGCGCTTCTCATAGATTCCCATGTCACAGCACCACCTGGAGCAGAATTAGCTAGAGAAACACGAAAATTTTCCCATGAATCAGGCAAAGTATTTAAAAGCCAGAAACCCATGATATCATCGTCAAACCTGACGCCAACGTCGGATAGTTGCTGAAAGCATTTGGTCAACTTGGTCAAGTGGTTGGAAATAGAACTCCCTTCCTTGTATCTCAGGTGCATTGCTTGATTAAGTAGGAATAACTTATTATTCCCAGTTCTCAACGCGTACAAGATTTCTAATTTGATCCACAGAGTTTTAGCATGAATTTCATTTTGAATATGATTCAAAATGTTATCTTCTACCCATTGTCGAATAAAACCACCTACCTGTTCGTGTTCAAAAGCCCACTCATCGTCGGACTTATCCTCTGCTTTTTGAGTAGCAAAGACAATAGATGTAATTTCTTCACAAAAGAAGATCTTTCATCTTTCCCTTCCACTTGTGCTAGTTAGTACCATTTAAGCAAATCATTTTGCTCATGTTTGCATCCATAAGTAAAGATAGAGTACTTACAGGAATTTCAGGAGAAAATCTTACAAATTTGAGAACACCACTGCGTTTTCCAAGAACCGGTCTATCCCCCTTTAAAACCTGTTGAAACTCACTGTTGGAACCTGCCTCTGGGGGTACTATGCCAACTCAGTACTGTAGTAGTACTGTAGCGATCACTGTAGCTGACAGTAATGATGATGCTTTTACTATAGCAACATGATAACGTGCTTTTCACTGTAGCAAACTGTAGTAGGAACAGTTTTCTTCTTCCTCTCTACTGCTAGTGCTGCAACTCAGTTTTTTGCCTCTATTTCACGGCAGAACCTTGCTCTGATACCACTTGTTGGGGATTTTAGTCCCCACCCAAGATCACACACCCAAAAAACACATGATATTAACGTGGTTCGGCCAATAAGCCTACGTCCACTGGAGGGAATGATTTTACTATGAAAAACAGGGGTTTTACACAGACGAATACACAGGGATTTACAGAGGAACGGGCTATATTCTATGCCCTCTTGGTATCCCTATTTATAAGGATTTTTGGGTTGTAATTTTCAACAAATTACACAAAAGTCAGTGGACGGTGGCCGACGGCAGCGCCCACCACTGTTGAAGTCTATGGTAGCTGACTGCGGCGCCGCCATGGTTGAAGTCGGTGGCCGCCTAAAAATGGGGCTGGACCAACACTAACCATCCAAAACCTGGGCATCTAGTCCTTCCTCACACGGTGGGGAGTTATAATAATAAAGACCAATAAACAAACATTAATTTCTATCCTAAAATTATAAAAAAAGAAAAAATTGAAACATTGAGTGTGGGGGTGGGGGTGGGGGGATTCAAGCTTTCTGCATTTTCCCGGCCTCCAATGGGGGTTGTTTACTTGCAGACAGTTCCCGACAAAGTTGATGAAGCAACTTGAAGAGCAAATAACAATTAATGCGGGAGCTAAATACATTCTTGTGTTTGAGAATTACTGTGTTAAGAAGGCTAAGGGTCAATTTCCGTATTATGTGATGCTTTCAATTGGCCTATAAACTAAAACAAAACATTTCGCATGACCATGAATTAGTCTTTCTTCTTTGCTTCTCAGAAAGACGTATGCTTGGTTTCTTTTTGTGCTATGAGAATTGTTTACTCTCTCTCTCTCTCTCTCTCTCTCTCTCTCTCTCTCTCTCTCTCTCTCTCTCTCACACACACACACACACACACACACACACACACACACACCCATATTAATGTTGCAGAATGTGAGAAGACTAAATGCTTCTTATTCTATAATAAGCCTTTACATAAGCATTTACAAGCAAAAGAGTAGGTACCCATTACCACAACTAACAAACTACTACCACATGCATAACTTCCTACGTGCATAAACTACAGTTAACAAACTATTGCCACATGCATAACTTTTTAAGTGCAACCATTACCACAACTAACAATCCCTCCCTTAAACTAATGTTGGCAAACATTTAGTTTAATACAAGACATAAAGCACCCTCCCTCAAATATGATTTTCCAATGGTCAAACACCCAAAAGCTTTCTTAGCTTCAAAAATGTAGGCAACTTGAGGGTCTTTGTGAATATGTCAACAATTTGATCTTCACTCCTGTAGTATATGAGATCAACTATTTCATCCCTTATGAAATCTCTTAAGAAGTGATACTTTACATCTATGTGCTTTCTCCTTCCATGTAGAATAGGATTTTTGGAGAGTTTGATTGTTGACTTATTATCACAAAAAATGACTAGGACCTTGTTTCTTGAAATGAAGCTCTTCAATAATCCTTTTCAACCATATAGCTTAACATGCACATGAAGTTGTTACTACAAATTCATCTTCAATGGTTGATAAAGAGACAATTGGCTGCTTCTTTGATGACCACGAAATTGCCCCTAAACCAAGTATATATAAAAACAAATTCTGAAGTGATTCTTCTATCATCTTGAACTCCTGCATAATCATTGTTAGAAAAGCCAATTAAGTTTGACTTTTCTCCCTTCTTATAGAATAGCCCAAAATCTATAGTACCTTTCAAGTACTTAAAAGTACTCTTGGCAACTAGAAGATGCTTCTTCATTGGGCATTCCATGTACTTGCCAATAAGACTTATAACATGCATTATGTTAGGTCGGGTTGCAGTCAAATACATCAAGCTTCCTACAATTTGTTTATAAAGAGTGTCATCCACCCTCTTTCTTTCAGGATCTCTAATTAATTTTAAACCAAACTCAGTGTACTAACAGAATTACAATTCTTCATCTGAAACCGATGTAATATTTCTGTAACATATTTCTTTTGAGAAATAAAAATTCCAACGTCAAACTAAGTCACTTCAATACCAAGAAAATAATGCATTATTCCAAGATCAATCATATCGAACTCAACCATCATAGATTCCTTAAATTTTTTGAACATGGCACTATCATTTTCACTGAATATAAGATCATCTACGTATAAGTGCACAACGAGCATTTTCCCTTTATCTCCAATTTTGACGAAAAGTGTATGTTCATATGTGCACTTTTTAAAATCTTCCTTCAAAAAATAAGTCTCAATGCAACTATACAAGCCCATGGGGCTTATTTTAGTCCATAGAAAGCCTTCTTTAATTTATACACTTTATGCTCATTTCTTAGTATCACATAACTAGGAGTTTGATCAATGAATACTTGTTCTTCCAAATCTCCATGCAAGAATGCCGATTTCACATCCAATTGGAAGATAGGCCATGAGTTTTGTGCTGCCAATGCAATCACCAATCTAATTGTATCAAGTCTTACAATAGGAGCAAAAACTTTTTTATAATCAACCCTAAACTCTTGTTTGTAGCCTTTAACCACTAAGCGTGCCTTGTATTTGTTATCCTCATAGTTCTCCTTCAATTTTGTCTTGTAAACCCACTTGACACAAATAGTATTGTGCCCTTTTGAAAGATTAGTCAACTCCCAAGTATCATTTCTTTCAATAGCTACAATTTCATCATCCATAGCCTTGCGTCATTTTGATTCTTTGATAGCATTTTCAAAATATGTAAGGTCACAATCTGCAAATAGAGCAAATTGTGTAAGTGGGTCCTCAGATTGGTCAAATTTAGGTACCTCATAGTTAATCATCCCTGTGGTCTTTTTTTAATGCGCTGTTGTGGTTGTTGTTCATCATTCGCTATTGTTGTAGGTAAGCTTTGACTGTCTATTGAAATAATTTGCGTATTTGATGATTGTTGGATATCCTCCATAGGTTTGTGGCCTTTTCTCATCATTATCACCATCAAATTCTACAGGAATACATTGTTCTTATCCAACACTATTTTTGCTCCATAGCCATGTGCTTTTTTTATCAAATACAACATCGCAACTAACAATAATTTTCTTAGTGCTAAGATTATATAGCTTATAAGCTTTTGATTGATCATTAACACCAAGAAAAATGAATTTTTCTCCTTTATTGTCAAGCTTGGTCATTCTCTAGTCTAGAATATGGGCATATGCAATATACCCAAAAATTTTGAAATGGTCTATAGCTTATTTCAATCTGCTCCATGCTTCTTCAAGTGTCATATTTTGAATAGTAAGAGTGTGACTTCTGTTCAATATATGAATGATCCAATTAACTGCTTCAAGCCAGAAACATTTTGGACCCTCGCTACTTAACAAAAGGCTTTGCACCATATTTAGAATTGTGCAATTTTTCCTCTAGCAAATATCATTTTGTTGAGCTGTATAAGTTGTTGTAAGTTGCCTCTTAATTCCACGAGTCTCACAAAAATTTGCAAATTCATGTGAGTTGAAATTTTTGTGCAGCTTTTAGTGCTGGTTCTAGCAGTCCCTTCTGTTGTAGTTCTATACAGAACTAGTTGCACAGGATTGATTGCTCAGAAAAATAAAATGATGAATTAAATACCACTTCATTTCTTCCATCTGAAATAGCAATCAACCAATGGGCCACCACCCTTTAGCTTCAACCAATAACAAACAGAAATCGGATGTAACTTGATGTGATTGGAACAGGCTAGTAATCAAGTGGTAGGTTGCTAAAAATAACTGCAATCCTTTCCAGAAGTTCAGTAGATTGAACTTATGCATACAGGACAATTCTTTCCATAAGTTCAGTAGATTGAACTTACGCATACAGGACGATAACAAATGTATGAACATGTTATTTTATGCAGAAGCGATATTGAATACATCTGATCATTAGATTTTCGCACCACATATCTAGATCACTGATAATAGAGATGCTCCCTTCTAGCTACCATAATGTTATTACCATCTGTTGGATCCTCTTGTGGCAAAGTAATTTAGAAATGGAATGAACGGGTAGTCCCAGAACCGTTATTGGTCATTGAAAGGGTGTGTGTAATCCCTCTTATAGATAGAGCTACAGATCTCCACTAACCTTGTTCTAGCAAGGTCATAGGAATATAGCCTACAGTGAGCTTCAAAGAAAGAAACTCAAAATCAGGATGAAGATCCAAGATCCAAGATATGAACTTCAGATGGATCTGAACAAACAGAGAGAGAGGACAAGGATTCTGGAAGTTTATTAAGGATTGGGTATTGATATTATGCCTCAAGATCCATTCATCACAATATTCTTAAAGCATCTATACCTCAAGACGAAGACAGGAACGGTGGCTGAAGGTGTAATACAGAGGCCCTCTGACAAGTAATGCTCATGTCCAGGCAAATAGATCATAGTCTGGCAGCTCTGTTCTTCGGAATTAATACCCTCAACGTGAAACAGAGAACCTAACACAGTTTCATTTTAGTAAACTGCCGCACGTAACAGGAAATTTTTCATAACGCATCTTAGACTTCTCCACTTGCCTAATCAGAGCAGCAGATCTCCAGTGTTATGCATTTAGTTGAAAACAGGCTTGAGCAGTTTGATATGCAAATGACTTTGAAGCATAGGGATCAAAAACCAGTATAGCATTGTCCAAGGAACTTACTTGCCATGGCTTAGGCAGTGAAGCCCATTTCTTTGTAACAGGGTTGCATACTTCATAGATCCGTTTTTCAGAACTTCTACACAAGCAATGAAGCAAGCCATTGCAGCAACCAATGTTCTGATATCAGAACGGCAAGATGGCAAGAAACCTAGGCTCATGCTCAGAATAGGATGATGGCTGGATTCTCCACTTGACATGCAAAGTGTTTGTTCATGTTAGAATAATCCCTGGCGGAGATCGGAATGATTAGATAAAAGAGTCCTGACGTGGACAATTCCACTCTTCTTTGTAGGGTATCGCTAGAGGAAATTAAATTATGCCATGCCTTAGATGCGCACTTGGATCTAATGAGACTTCATAGGCGACCGAGAAAATATCTCTATCAACAGATCCTCACCAAAACTAGCACTGTTGCTACCAACAATTGCATCACTACTACGTACATTGTGCTTCTCCATCCTCTTTCTAGACCCAATCCACTAATCCAGAGAAGCAGAGCATCAAATACTTCTGATACAGAAAAAGAAGAATAACCAAATGAATTAGTTTTTACCTTCGAATGAATAACTTTCTTCTTCCAATGAAATTAATAACTTTCTTAAAGGTTGTCAACCTTTATGCGCTTCCAAGTAATCAGAACGCCCAGCAAATCGAAGATCCAATACATCTAATTCATTTCAGAAATCAAAGACACGAAAGAAGTCCTCCAAAGAATTGAAAGGATTACAACACACGACTGCGAAAAACCAGACCACCTAGTTCTTCACATGTTCTGTCTTTGCTCAATGAAGCAAAAGGTTGAAGACTGATTTCAAGATATCTTGGGCTATACGGCGGTTGCTGATATGAAAAAACATACCAGAAATTCGTTTGTAACAGCCACGTTGGGCTGCTCATGGTCCACATCTGAATTTCATGTCATCTTTGACGTTTTCAACTTGCTTATGAGAGAAGGTATGGATCCATGCCCCTGAAATTCCTAGAATATCGTGCAAAACGATTCTCTTCCAGGTCACAATGATGACAGTACCAGCTATCAAAAGAATCAAGAAATGATAAAACAATGAACCACCTTGTTTACATTTATCAGGTTTGACTTTGTACAGAATTTCAAGTCCATCACAACTCGCACGTCGCTTGTCTGGAGCCCATTGATTGGTACCCCTAGCAGGTCTCATCCACCCCCAGCACTAAAAATTTTTCTGTCTCAGAAGCCATTGGTGGCCTGTTATGTAAAAAGCAAAAGAGAACAACTTTTTGGCTGTGCAATTGCAAAACAAATCTCCTTCACTCACATGTTCCTAAATTTATTGGCCGACGAATGGGGAAAACGGCAGAGACTTAACCAGCGACCAAGCGAATTCGAGGGAGATGCACCACGTCGTTGGTTGTCTAGCACCTCTTTACTTTTCTTTTTATTTCATTTAATATGTGAATGCTACGTCTCTGATCATCATTCCGAGCATCTGCCTGTTGCCCACCTACCTTGGGTTGCAAAATGGCTACCTATCCATTTGGCTAATTATTCATTCACTGATTAACTTAATTCATCTAATTTCTTTGGCTTTGCATGTCTTCTAGTCCAAAATCACGTAGATTAGCATATTACAAGATATTTTGAATATAAATCCATGGTAAAATGTTTCAATCATCTAATTTGCATGATTTTTTTACTAAGAGACATCCAAAGCCAAATGAATCATAAATTAGGCCGATAGGTTGATTCCATGATGCAAAAAGTAGAGTGCTTTGACACAAAACTTACAAGCGCTTTAATTTAGCATTTCTATATTTCTTTTAAATTAGAAACTTAGTACAGCTTGAAACTGGCTTCAGGCCAAATTGATGGGAGGCCTCTAACAACCTTGGAGTCACTTTTGTACTAGTAAACTCAGTCAAAGGACTTCTGATAACGAAAGGCAAATCCAAGTCACAACACCTTCTCTCGCTATAAATCTGTTAAGAAATTCAAGGTTGACCAAATCACCACATTCTTCGACTAACTATATCCGATCCGCAATTACCGGACTAACCATCGGCTAGTCAAATGCAAACTACTCAGATCCGCAAACCTTCAATTACGGCTGATTTGTGCAATTTATGTGTGTGTATATATGCTTGAAAGATGCATCTGTAAAATCATGAAAAGAAATACAATTTTCTTTCATGGTATCAGAGCAAGGTTGAGGATCCGTTGTCTCGGCACACAGACCGATCGGTCGGATCTGCTGTCCTGCAACAGAGACTTACCATTCTCATCACCACCAATATCCAAAACGCTTTGCCAAACCACCTACAATCAATCCAGTTCTGCGACCTTCACTTTGGACCATATCTGTTTTCAGACAACCAAAAACACCAGTTGGAGGAGATCCTCAGCAAAACCAAGGGACGCCAGTTTTTTGCAAGAATCACAAGAAATCAGCACGCAGTGATCTGTAGGGGACCTATCAGTGCTAGATTTCTTCAATTTGCGTTCTAAAATCTATTGATCAGACACTAAAATGGGCTTTAGTTCACCATAAAAGGTGACCATCATCAATTTGTCCTCTCGTCGACCGACATCGTGAGGTTATCATGACCATCCTCACCGAGGAACCTTTTTTGAATCGAACACCATTGTGTTCATTGGGTCAGAAGCAGGAAACTGATCGTTTTTTCAAACAGCCAAATGATCTCATTCCTTGAACTGGGCATCATCAGACTATTTTTTTAACCTGACAAATTGATGGCAGAAAGAGAAACTCAACTTTCATTCACATATGAAACCAATAGGTATGACAATCCAAATGATCTTTTTTTTATTCACCATTCTGACCAACTTGGACTTGTTCTTGTTACACAACTGTTAAATGGAAAAAATTACGGCACTTGCAGCCTTGCCATGCTCATGGCTCGAAGTATTAAAAACAAAGAAGGTTTTGTCAACGGTACTATTCAACAACCACCAGACACATCGATCATGGAGTTGCAACGATGGAAGCATTGCAACAACCTCATAAAGGCATGGTTTTTTAACTCCATCTCCGATGAGATTGGGGCAAGCATAATATACAATGAAAGTGCTCGTGATATTTGGTTTGACTTGAAGGAACGTTTTTAATGAACCAATAGCGCTTACCTTTTTCACATAGAAGAAGCCATCCATGATTGCAAACAAGAGAACATGACCATTGGCAACTACTATACCAAACTAAAGGGACTCTGGGATGAACGTGAAGCATTATATCTAATCCCATATACATGTGGAACTATGAAGCAGATTTTGCAATTTCAACAAAGTAAAAAAACTAAGAAATTTCTCATGGGTCTTAATGAAGTCTATTCTACAGTTTGAGGACACATTCTACTAATGGAACCACTTTCGACTATAAATAAGGCTTAGTCACTCATTCTTTAAGATGAGAAGCAACAAGCAACATCAAAGATTAGTCCATCCATAACAGATATCACAACACTTGCAGTTAGGAACAATGTATGAAATTCTAGAAAGAACTTCACAGCTAGAAGTCCTCACTTGAAATGTCGAACTTGTGACAAAATTGGTCACACTTCTACAACATGTGGACCCCATCTTAAATGTGACTATTGCGGATTTAGAAGTCACACTATTGATGTTTGTCGCAAGAGGCAAAGGAAGAACTCAACTAGTGGAAAATTTGATTAGCAAGAGCATAGAAATTTTGGCTCTAAGGTCAATCATACTGATGCCAGCATGTCAACTAAAAATTCCTTCACTCTTACAACAAAACAATACCAAAATCTGAAGGAAATTCTTAATAATCATAAGCACAATTCCATGGCTAATCATGTCAATAGTACATCTGACATGAATAATTTCTCGGGTACATTTTCTTGCACTTTTATTTCTTACAAAAAAATATGATGGATACTTGACACAGGAGCAACCAATCACATGATTTACTCTCTAGATCTCTTGACAACAAGTTCTAAAGTTATCAAATGAATAGTGCAACTTCCTAATGAAACAGTAGCTACTATCACACATAGGGAGCATTTCATTTGATGATTTCACGTTACATGATGTGTTGTGTGTCCCATCCTTCAAACTAAATTTGATCTCTATTAGTAAACTTTTGCTAATAATACCTATCTGCTTTAGGACCAACGATTGGGAAGATGATTAGGATGGGAATTGAATGAGGAGGACTTTACTATCTTGATACTCAGAAAACCACCTGCAGCTAAGTCATGACAAAGGCATCTCAACCTTCATGCCTTTGGCATCAACGTCTTGGTCATCCTTTAAATAAGAGCCTAAATGTACTTTCTTTCTCCATCACAAATATAAATAAGAGCCTAAATGTACTCATATCAAGTAGATCCATGATCATTTTTAAGATTTCTCTTCAATTTAGGTTAAATTTCTTAATTCATCCCAGATCAGTCACATCTAACTCTTGATTCCATGGTCCCTCATCACTAGATCACAGATGAATAAAAAATCCAAAATTTGATCATGTCAGATTTGATTGATCTTGGGAATTAGTACCACTTTTTGTGATTTATAGAATTTTATAGTGAATAAAACCTAAATTTTATATTTTCATTAGATTCTACTCTTTACTAGGAATCCATAGTTTTTTTTCAATCTTGATTTGGAGTTAAATGAGCTCTGAATTGAGATTTTAAGTTTTAGATCTGTTTTGATGGTCCATATTTGATCTAGACTGTCAGAACGCGACAAAACGGGGGCACAATGCTTCACCGTAACCTGGAAGTGGCGCGCATCACCGTCCTCCTTGACCGCGCACCTGATGCTCTGCACGCGTGAGTCCGCGTAGAGGCACGCCTAGGTCGAGCATCATTTAACGCATCTCCTTGGGTGCATCCCAGCATCTGATTGCGGGGTTAGGTTGAGATGGTTTGATCTCGAGCACCAGACCAACTTTTCCCATGATCTCCCAAATTTGGACGGGTCATCCTCTGAGATTTCATACCCTGGAGTTTTTGGACCCCAGGAATCCATCCAACAGCTCAAAAACTCCAAAAAATCACTTTTCACTAGAGTTTTCAAGCTAGGTTACTAGTACTGGATTCACAAGAGAAATATTGCTAGAAAATTCAGTTTGGTCATCTTCTTGCCATAAAAATTACTAGAATGGATAGAGTAGAGGATGAGGAACCTACCTGAAGTGTCCAAAATTAAAGAATATATTCGAAAAGGAGAGATCCATGCCAGAAAATGTAGGGTTGTTGGAGTTACTTTTTTTTAGTGATTTCACCTATGAATACTTCTTTGATCATTGTGAAATCATAGGGCTTTTGAAGGCTGAAAATTTCCAAACAGAATAAATGGTTCAGATCTTTGGTGTAACGGCCAAAATTTGATGACTAATTGAAAAACAGTACCTAGGGTGAAACCGTGGGTCTGTTAGGGACGACGCATTCGCGATCGCCCCCGACATATTTGGGAGAATATTCCCCTCGGGTGCATCCACATACATGCTTTGTGGCTGTAAAAGGAAAAAAAAAAAAAAGGAGAGAAGAAAAGAGAGAGGGAAAGGGAGAGGGCGAGGGAGAGAGTGGAAGCTTGGAAATTTTTTTATGCAATTTTGTGAGAATGTTAGGGGGTATTTATAGGGCTGTTTTTGAATTATTTTAATTAAAATTTTAATTATTTTTATTTTAAATGATTTTCTACATTTCTTATAAAATTAAAAGCATATTCCTCATCATTTTATTCTTCATTATTGATACTTCCTGAGCTGGCTGTCTACCAGCTCACCTAACTTTTGTGCACCCATAAAAAAGTGAATTGACCATTTTACCCCTACGAGTATATATAAATTCACAAAAATTACGAAAAATAGGAAATTTTTATTCAAGCTCAAATTTTAGTATGCTTATAACCATTTTGACCAGTTTTTTATGAATAATTCTAAATATCTACGTTTCAAGACTTAATTCTTTTTCTAAAAATTAATATTATATTAAATATAATATTCCACCTTAATTTTTGTAAAAATTCTAATTAATTACAAATAATTTTAGAAAAATTGGAGCTTTCACATTGCATCCAATTGATGTTAGCTCAATCATGTGCTTATGACTTATAAGTAGTGTTTAGAAATTAGAACTCAATCTTCATGCTTTAATTTTAGCTTTGATTTATTCTATGAATATACTTGATTTGTAATTAGGAAATTTGATCTTCACTAGTATATTTTATCCTTGCCAAGTAGCTTATATTAGACTCTTAATTAATATTATGCTACTTCTCTATCTTTCACTTATTTGATTTAAGTCTTTAACATACCCAAACAGGTGATTGTTAATTTTAATATTTGAATTTATACCAAATAATTTTATTTCTCAAGTGCAAAGATAAGCAACCACCAATTATCTTATAGCCATTATTTTAATTCTTTAGATCACTCAAAAAGAGCAAGGAAGCTTGACTCACTTAATTTGTATATATTTATGATTATTATTAATACCGCATTGACTTAAATTCCCAGCTCTGTTACTAGCTATACTTACACTTTTCATTTAACTATAACTAGAAAAAGATGCATGTGGTTTGCACTACTAATCAAGAGGATAAGTGAGAAAAGAGAAATGGATAGGTAAGAAAAAAGGATTAGTGAAAATAAAATTATAACAATTGAATTTTACATTAGGAGTCAAAATAGGAATAGAGAGAGAGAGAGAGAGAGAGAGAGAGAGAGAGAGAGAGAGAGAGAGAGAGAGAGAGAGAGAGAGAGAGAGAGAGAGAGAGAGTAAAATGAGTAGAAATTCAAGGAGTAGTAGATAATTAATATTTTTAACACAACATTTACTTAAAGAAGGTTTAAAAGATTATAGATCTAAACAAATTTAGTAAAGCTAAGTTATTAGAAATCCAAAGAGTCATGATAATTGATATTCTTTAAGACAACATTTACTTAGAGAAGGTTTAAAAGATCAAAGATCTAAACAACTTTTAGTAGAAGTATATACTATAAACAGTACTCCAGACCAAAAATATTGAGAAAAAACATAGCAAATTTTGTATTATAATCACCCTCGAAGGTATGAGGGGGGAATTTGTTTTATACATAGTATAGATATAAGAGTGAGATGTCCCCATCACTCTTAATCTCCTTCTCAATAACCAATAGAAAAATAACAAGACTGAAGAATTATTGATATCAATTACAAATATATTAATAACTACAATACCAATGAAGAATTAATAATATAATTAAACTACATGTGTGCTCAATTGTTTTGACAATAATTAATTTCTATTATTGACGTAGATTCTGGATTGTCCGATGAACAGTCTGAATCAGGATCGTCACGGAGCCAAACATTAAAGACATGATTCAAGGAATTACTCACAAAAAAAATTAAAAAAAAATCGACCAGTTATAGAACTAAAGGATCGTGACTATAACCTGGTGTATCCGGCAGAATCCTAACATTTACACACCTAAATACTATTACATGTCCATGTAAAATCAAACGGTTAAACACCCAAGGCTTTGCCCCCACACATCCAAAAATAGGCCAACGCTGCCGTTGTGACCCTAGCTGAGCGGGGCAAAGTGTCAAGCACCTCAACTACTACAAACGAAACATCTAGAGCAGCATGTGTATCCTTTTATTTATTTTAACTTTATAGAAACGTGCTTTTAAAAAAAATACTATGTAGAGACACTACTGTCCCTCACAAGTGGTTCTACATTCCTTGTCGATTGTAGTTTAGGAGCTGAAAACAGTGGATCCTATTATCCTATTAAATCGGAATGACGGAAATAGTTTTCTAGTTTAATGAACCATTACTAGCCTGTAGATATAGTTATCTAGTTTAATGAACGATTCGTAGCCTGTAATCAAAAGGCTTAAGTGTCATCCTTATAATGCATTTGACTACAACCAAATGCCATTGCCTTGGTAGGCCATCCAAATTTACTTAACCTGATTTCTCAATCCATTTGGTTTAACACTCTAAAGACTCTAACCTAGGAAATGCTTGTCAGCGTGCAAACTCCTTGCAATAAAATGAGAGGCATGTAATACAGTTATAGTTGATGTGAACCGCTGGTGCACAAGCTCCGACTTTCGGCTGTATCTTCTCTCATTTTTCCTTTCCGTCAGGCTTATGATTAGAAATATTCACTTTGATATCTAAATCCTGACTAATTCAAAGCTATCTTATCTAGTGCAGTTGGTCACAAATGTCATGGCACTTTTTCTTGTTACATTTGGTTGGAAGTGTCACTTTTTTATTATTAATGAGAAGTAGACTCAGAAATTAAGATATGCTTACAGGTACTATGCTTATAGGTACTTTGCTTCTAGTTATTTTTGCTCTAATTTTCTCGAGGTTTCTACTAGGTACCACACAAGCAGTTTTCTATTGTTAAATTACGAGAGCTTTTGTTCCCAGTAACACTTGGATGGATGAACAAGATTACAAGAACTGTGCCCATTACAAGTGAGGATACCTTTGAAGGCAATATGGAACTCGACGCCCTTTCTATTGCATTTCTGCAGTCATAAACATGCAGGATCACAGGGAAGAATCCATTTCTAATTCTTGCAGCCAGCCTAATTTATCCATCCTCAGTCGTTGACTTTCTTCTCTAAGATATAGCTATAATACTGATAAGAGCTACATTCAAAGACTTAACCTTCTTATGAATTTTGTCTAAACAGGAATGGAGTAGCACGACATTGCTAATGTCAGTAACATTGAACACCAAAATTTATGTTTTGTGTGTTACCAATGCTAATCAGTAGACTGCGACCGAAGCTTGTAATGCTAAAGCCAGAAAGAATCCAGCTAGAGACCTAATGATACCCAGTTCTAAGGTTGCTGCTACTATCAGAGATGTTTTTCAAATAGTAAATATAATATCCACTATTTTAAAATTTTCAAAAAACAGAAATTGCGAAATTTGAAAATATTGAGGAATTGTGAAATGGAGAATTTTAGAGATTTAATCACTAGTTAAAATCTCAATAATTGGAATGTACTCGGTAAATGGGATCCAACACCACTAAGAACACTAAAATCGGTGATCAAAGTAAAAATGGCTAATTATTTTAAGTTTTGTATTTAATTAAATGACAGAAGGGTAAAATAGTAATTTCATGCGGGTCGCACAGATTGGGCGCCAAAACCCACAGACAAGGCTTTAAAAGCCCATCTCATTCCGTACAGCCATAACTCCCTCCCCCCTTCTCTCGTGTAACACCCCGGATTTTTAAGACAATTTTTTTTTTTTTTACAATTTAAATAAGAGCATTTGGGATCCCATGAGAAAAGATTTATTTAACATTTTACTAAACCTATCTTAAAACTCCGGGTGTTAATTTTTCCTTTCTCAAAATGGCGTACATGTAATTTAAACACAAATAAATGATCCGCGTATAAATCAACGTCAAATGAATAGGCGCCTTTATTTTAAATCAAATAAACGTCCAAAAGACAGTAATAATATGGCCCAGGGTCTATCCATCATAACATCCCATATAAATGTCCAATATATGTCCAAAGATCTAAATCACATCCAAATATAAAGTATGCAGTCCATAATAAAATTCAAATAATAATCCACTCTAATGACTCACATTACTTTCTAAAACTATAGGGAAACTAGTCTTCGACGGCTCTCAAGGTTTATCAACCGCTTTTCCTTTCCTGGTGTCGCTCGAGATCTAAGGCATTGCAAAACAAAGCAATGCCTCAAAGAAGCTATCGCTTGTGTAGGTACATAGACAATTAATGTAATAAATGCGTAAATAATGAACAAGATTGATGAAAAGTCTAACATTTATGGAAATAGTGATATCATAATGCCATGTTCAAATAAATGCCAATTTATTCCATATGCTAAAACATGAAATTCACGGAGTTAAAACATGACATGAATCAATAAATGGAGCATACAACAAGAATAAGGGCACCCTAAGGTAATGGGTCCCACCACATCGCACGAACATCCCTGATCAGGAGTACACATAGTCAACCTCTGAGTGTCGTCACACCGGGCATACCATCTATAACCATGCTCATCATACATGCACACATAACAAGAATATGGGCCATCATGCCGCAGTTGGCAACCCTCCATGGGTATCAACCACCGCCGCTCCCCGTCGACACCATAACAGGAGACTTAGCGTCTGTCCCCATGGAAAGGCCCAGACCGGTAGTGTGGACTATCCATGTTACCAAACCCCTACCGAATGCCATCTATGGGCAGGTGTCTATCATATCACAAACTCATCACATCATAATCTCGGAAGGTGGGTGGCCTACTCTATCCCTCCTAAGATGACGCCCACCGGCGAGAGCACCCGTCATCAAATATAAAACACGGAAATCATATGTATATGCTAAAACTCAAGAGCACTTATAGCTTGCAATCCCCAAGACATGCCCCTCATCCTGGGGTTAGCCTATCAAAGGACCAACTAATAAGCCTCTATTCTCATTTCCATATAAATCCATGCATTTTCTATATATATAATAAGAAATAAGTCTCTAAGTAAGCATAACAAATTAACGTCATACTTGTAAAAGCATTTGAAATAAGTTTATTCAGTAAAAGATTTCAATTTGGAATAACCATCCTGTACGCAATGTAGCATGAAATCCACGGTAAATAATAATTGCATTTTAAAACACAATCACACATGATGCTATGTTTAAACATGGTTTAAAAATCAAGGCAAAACATTAGTTGTCGTCACCTACCTCAGTGTGAGATCACTAGCTTGCCAATAACTCCCTTTAATTGGTATATTCAAGTGCACCTGTACATGTCACATCACTATTTTAAAATTTTTCTAAATAAAAAGTGGTCATTTCTAAGTTTTTAAGTTAAAACTAGGTCCGCGTCGTCAATATGGTCACAACGCCTCTTTCGGATCATGATTTGGACCTCTCTAGCTCCCAAAAATCAAGTTTTAGTGAAAACTACCCTCAAATGGGGCTTGCCGGACCACCATAAGGTGGTTTAAACCGGCGGCGCCTCTTTTCCGCCGGTTTACACCGGCGTACTCTGGCGCACGAAGACGCACGGCGTCGCAGACGCCGCACGGGACGCGCGCCGCGCGCGTGCGTCACGGTCGCCAGGACGCGCCGCGTCCCGGTCCCACCGCGACAGCCCACCGAGGCCGTCCCGCACGCGCGCGGCGCCGCGCACGCATGCGACGACGACGTCACATGACGTCGTCCCTCGGGCGTCGTGGAGTGCGTCCTGGCGTCAACGCAGGGCGCCGATGCCGTTGACGACGCCGGAGAAGACGACCGGATTCCGGTCGCCTCCGGGGGAGCTACAGAGCTCCGTTTTGCGTGATTTTTGCGCCATTTTCTTCAGAATTCTCTCTAGAATCCATTTATGCCCTCCTTTTTCACTAATTTTCTCAAAAACCATGGTTTTTAAACGATTTTTCCCAAGTTCCTAAAAACCTCCCTAGGTACTGGTTTTTGAGTTTTCTGGGAAATTCCACCGTTGGATCACTCCCAAATTTAAATGGTTTGCTCTTGGGTGTCTTTTGCAGTAGTTGGACGGTGCGATTTCCAAACGGACAACGTTTGGTCTATGAAATCACGCTCCAACAGTAGCGTGCACAAAGCCCCCAAAAATCCGATTTTTTTCCTAATTTTTAAATGGTTTTCTAATTAATTTTCTAATTAATAAATACAGAAAAACATGGATTTGAGGCTTACCTTGCACCTGGCCGGAGTTGCTCGTGTTGCCGGGGCTCCACTCGCCGGAAACTTCAGATTTTTGCAGGTCTAGGGTTTTGCGTATCATTCATGGAAAACGCTCAAAGTGGAGCGTTTTGGCTCCTAGAGGAGCATAGATATAGGGTTTTAGAGTCTTGGGGAAGAGAAACTTTTCCCCACACGCCTCTTTCCACGTCTTTCCGGCGATTTTTCCGGCACTGGTAGAGACGTGTGGAAGACGGGGGTGCCAGTATCAATTTGGACCCCTGTCTAATACGTCTCTACCAAATGACCAAATTGCCCTTCCAACTTTGACGGCTCATAACTCCCTCGTTTGAGCTCCGTTTTTTGCGTTCTTGGTGGCGTTGGATTCGTATCGACGAGCACTTTCTAATTATTATGTTTTCAGGAAATAATTTCATCCCTAAATTTTTATTTTAATTTATTTAATAATTTCCTATTTTTATCTTTAAAATTAAGGATATTACATTCTTCCCTCCTTATAAAAATTTCGTCCTCGAAATTTAGCTACATACCTCTATGTAAATAACTCTGGATGGATCTTTCGCATCTCCTCCTCAGTCTCCCAGGTAGTCTCCTGTAGTGAATGATGCTGCCAAAGGACTTTGACCAAGGCAATAGTCTTATTCCTTAACTCCTTGACTCTTGTATCTAAGACGCGCACTGGTCTCTCCTCAAATGTCATGTCAGCCTGTAGCTCTCTTGGGATCTGCTCCAATACATGTGAGGGATCTGGCACGTATTTCCTCAGCATAGACACGTGAAAGACGTCATGCACATTTGCTAGCTGTGGTGGTAAGGCTAGCTGGTATGCCACTGACCCAACTCGTCGTAAGATCTCGAAAGGTCCAATATACCTGGGACTAAGCTTTCCTTTATTTCCAAACCTCAACACCCCTTTCATAGGAGAAACTTTCAAGAATACATGCTCGCCCTCAAAGAACTCTAAGTCCTTTCGCCTCTTGTCTGCATAACTTTTCTGTCGACTGTGAGCTGTCAGTAACCTCTTCCGAATGAGTTGAACTTTCTCTCGCACATTCTTCCACTAACTCAGTATTTCACCACGCGTCTTTCTCCTACATCACTCCAACATAAAGGTGACCGACAAGGTCCGCCATAAAGTGCCTCATATGGAGCCATCCCAATACTAGCGTGATGACTATTATTATAAGCAAATTCCACCAAAGGTAAATGATCTTCCCAACTACCCTTCCAATCCATAACACAGGCTCGTAGCATATACTCAATAGTCTGGATGGTCCTCTCGCTCTGTCCGTCTGTCTGAGGATGAAATGTCAGGCTAAATTTCGCCTCGACCCTAATGCCTCTTGCACGCTCTTCCAGTATTTTGAGGTAAATCGCGTATCTCGATCCGATATAATTGTCAAGGGAACGCCATGTAGACTGACGATCTCCTTAACATATAATTTCGCTAAGCTATCCACGGTCTGATTTTGTCTGATAGGAAGGAAATGAGCAGACTTGGTCAACCTGTCCACAACGACCCATATCATGTCGTGGCCGCTAGCGGTCCTCGGAAGACCTAGAACGAAGTCCATGATAATATGGTCCCACTTCCACTCTGGAAGGTCCAGTGTCTGAAGTAGTCCTGATGGACGCTGATACTCAGCCTTGACCTGCTGACAGGTCAAACATCGTGCTACGCACTCTCCAACATCCTTTTTCATACCATTCCACCAGAAATGCCTCTTGAGATCCTAATACATTTTCGTACCCCCAGGATGAATTGTATAAGGGGATTGGTGTGCTTCTTGAAGTAACTCGCGCTTCAATTCGTCATCTGCTGGTACTACCAACCTCCCCTTAAATCTAACTCCTCCATCTGGTCCCCTCGAAAAATCTGTCTTATCAGTCAGATCCTGTGTTTCCTTGTCTTTGCCCTGTGCCTCTAAGATCCTGTCAAAGAACTTAGACCGAGTCGTCAAATTGGCAATCATCACACCCGCCTTCCTGCTCAGGGCATCTGCAACGACGTTAGCCTTCCCAGGATGGTACTGTATGGTGAAGTCGAAGTCCTTGAGATACTCCATCCATCTGCGCTGCCTCATATTCAATTCACTCTGAGTAAAGAAGTACTTGAGGCTCTTATGATCAATGAATACCTCAAATCTCTCACCATAAAGATAATGTCTCCAGGACTTCAACGCAAATACCACGGCAGCTAATTCCAAGTCATGTGTTGGGTAATTTACCTCATGTGTCTTCAACTATCTAGACGCATAAGCAATTACCTTCCCATGTTGCATCAACACTGCTCCTAATCCCTTGCCGGAGGCGTCGCAATAAACTACATAACCGCCTGCACCAGATGGTAAGGTCAATACCGGAGCATTAGTAAGTCTCCTCTTGAGCTCTTGGAAGCTCTCCTCGCAAGCCTCGGTCCATACAAATTGAGTGTCTTTCCTAGTCAGGGTGGTCAATGGTAATGCGATCTTAGAGAATCCCTCTATAAATCGACGATAATACCCTGCCAAACCGAGAAAACTGCGTATCTCGGTCCACCGTCTTGGGCCTCTCCCGGTGTAGTACTGCCTCTACCTTTGTTGAATCCACGGCCACTCCATCTTTAGATATGACGTGGCCTAAGAAATGCACCTGGTCTAGCCAAAAATCACACTTACTGAACTTGGCATACAACTGATGTCGACGAAGTGTGTCTAATACCGTGTGGAGATGCTCTCTGTGTGTCTCATGACTAGGCGAATAAATCAAGATGTCATCCACAAATACAATCACGAACTTATCCAAATAAGCTCGAAAAACACGGTTCATTAGATCCATGAACACTGCAGGTGCGTTCGTCAATCCAAACGGCATCACTAGGAACTCATAATGACCATAACGACTCCTAAAGGCAGTCTTCAAGATATCCTCTTCTCTAACCCTCAGCTGATGATACCCTGATCTCAAATCAATCTTGGAGAACACTTGTGCCGATTGGAGCTGATCAAATAAATCATCTATGCGTGGCAAAGGGTATCGGTTCTTTATAGTAACACCATTCAACAACCGATAGTCAATGCATAGTCTCAGTGATCCATCCTTTTTCTTCACGAACAGGACTGGTGCTCCCCATGGTGATCCACTCGGCCTGATAAAGCCCTTATCCAATAACTCTTGCAATTGTACCTGAAGTTCTCTCAACTCTGCTGGAGCCATCCTATATGGTGCCTTAGAGATAGGCGATGTACCCAGCACCAAGTCAATGGTGAAGTTAATCTCCCTACTTGGCGGCAATCCTGGTAATTCCTCAGTAAATACGTCAGCAAAATCACGGACAACATCAATCTCGTCAAGTTGTGGCTGCTCCTTTTCCTCAACAGTCACATATGCGAGGAATGCGTTACACCCTCGTGCATAAAATCGTGCCGCCTTCATAGCAGAAATGATGCATGTACCGCTCGATCTTTCCTACCCTGGAACACTATTTCTGGTTGCCCAGGTATAAGAAAAGTGACTCGCTTCTTTCGGCAGTCTACCATAGCACCATAGTTGGCTAACCAATCCATCCCAAGAATAACATCATAGTCTACCATGTCTAATAAGATGAAGTCTGTGTCCATACTCACGCCTGATATCTCTACAGGTATATCTCTAATATATTCTGTAGTCTCTACTGTCTCTCCCACAGGTGTCATAATATCTAATCCAAATGCTAGTTTGTGTACACATACATCAAGGCAAGATGCAAAAATACATGATATAAAAGAGTGTGTAGACCCTGTGTCAAAAGAACTTTGGCATGTCTATCTCGAGACTAGAAGAGTACCTTCTACGACACAGGGTGATGCCTGTGCCTGTCCTGATGAGATGGCAAATACTCGTCCTTGGCTACGTGGCGCGTTAGTTGCCTCTGCTCCCATCTCTGTCTGCCTCTGCCCCTTAGGGCAGTCCTTAATGAAATGGCCAACATCTCCACGCTTGAAACACCCGTATGGCTGTCTCGGTAAGGTGTATAGGGCTGTCTCCGTGGTTGGGGCTGCCTCTGCCGCCGTGGTCGGTCGAATCTATTGCACCCTCGCCAAGGGTGCCAACCCTTACACCTATCACATCTCTTCCTCTCAGTGTCTCTCTTAAATTTTGCCTGTGGTGGATGACCTGATGCCCCATGTGTCTGCATAGCACCAAATGGCCGCTTGCCCTTAAAGGGCCGGGAACGCACTCCCTCTATTCCCGAGAGAGTTCTTCTCATGCATGGACGCCATATCGGCGGCATCTCGCACGTAAGTGGGTCGAGAAGAAATCACTCGATCTCTCGCCCAAGGAGTCAACCCATCCACAAATCTATCAGTTGCCTCTGTGTCTGAGGCTAGTGCGTGAGGTGCAAATCTCCTCAGTCATGTAAATCGGTTCGTGCACGCCGAACCGTCATATCTCTCTCGCTCCAAAGTGGCAAACTCCTTCTTCATGGACCGCAATGCATGAGGTGGAAAATACCGAGTGTCAAAAGCCCGTTTAAAGGCTGCCCATGTCATCGTCTCGGTCGGATCTGGTCGAGTGAGTGTGAAAGTCCGCCACCGTGCCGGCCTCACCTTTCACAGTAGGAGGCTACTCTAACTTGATCATCCGGTGAGATCTTCATAGCGTCGAATGTCCTCTCCGCCTCAAATAACCATCGCTCACCTCCTCTCGTGTTACCATCGCCATAAAAGGGTTTCACCATCTTTTGAAACCTTTCCAATAATTTGTCGGTCTTCTTAGAGTCACTCGTAGCATCGCCCTCCGTGGCTCTGTGTACCGATGGTTCCCGTATTGGTTGTGAGGACCGAATCGACGAAACCATGGGTGCCACTTTAGGTGGTGGAATAGGGCTAGGGTTAGGCTGCGTCAACCGGCCCTAACCTCGGCCGTATAAGTGGTACGAGTCTCGACATTAACCGATTCAATAAATCGGCATCTCGATCCCCTTGATCGAGGACTCGGCAGTGGAGCCACGGGTGTAGCAGGGGTAGACCTTATCCTTCTCCGAGGAGCCATCTATCAAAATTTTACATGTCACTAAGTGTAAGTTCCTCTCTCATCATTTCTCTCTCTACAACTATTATGGACTCGTTATTCACATATAAATGGACATTCACAAGGATTATGATGGACTAGACTGGGCTCTGATACCAACTTTGTAACACCCCGGATTTTTAAGACAATTTTTTTTTTGACAATTTAAATAAGAGCATTTGGGATCCCATGAGAAAAGATTTATTTAACATTTTACTAAACCTATCTTAAAACTCCGGGTGTTAATTTTTCCTTTCTCAAAATGGCGTACATGTAATTTAAACACAAATAAATGATCCGCGTATAAATCAACGTCAAATGAATAGGCGCCTTTATTTTAAATCAAATAAACGTCCAAAAGACAGTAATAATATGGCCCAGGGTCTATCCATCATAACATCCCATATAAATGTCCAATATATGTCCAAAGATCTAAATCACATCCAAATATAAAGTATGCGAGTCCATAATAAAATTCAAATAATAATCCACTCTAATGACTCACATTACTTTCTAAAACTATAGGGAAACTAGTCTTCACAGCTCTCTCAAGGTTTATCAACCGCTTTTCCTTTCCCGGTGTCGCGCTCGAGATCTAAGGCATTGCAAAACAAAGCAATGCCTCAAAGAAGCTATCGCTTGTGTAGGTACATAGACAATTAATGTAATAAATGCGAAATAATGAACAAAGATTGATGAAAAGTCTAACATTTATGGAAATAGTGATATCATAATGCCATGTTCAAATAAATGCCAATTTATTCCATATGCTAAAACATGAAATTCACGGAGTTAAAACATGACATGAATCAATAAATGGAGCATACAACGAGAATAAGGGCACCCTAAGGTAATGGGTCCCACCACATCGCACGAACATCCCTGATCGTAGTACACATAGTCAACCTCTCGAGTGTCGTCATACCTGTGCATACCATCTATAACCATGCTCATCATACATGCACACATAACAAGAATATGGGCCATCATCTTTGCCGGTGGCAACCCTCCATGGGTATCAACCACCGCCGCTCCCCGTCGACACCATAACGGGAGACTTAGCGTCTGTCCCCATGGAAAGGCTCAGACCGGTAGTGTGGACTATCCATGTTACCAAACCCCTACCGAATGCCATCTATGGGCGGTGTCTATCATATCACAAACTCATCACATCATAATCTCGGAAGGTGGGTGGCCTACTCTATCCCTCCTAAGCATGACGCCCACCGGCGAGAGCACCCGTCATCAAATATAAAACACGGAAATCATATGTATATGCTAAAACTCAAGAGCACTTATAGCTTGCAATCCCCAAGACATGCCCCTCATCCTGGGGTTAGCCTATCAAAGGACCAGCTAATAAGCCTCTATTCTCATTTCCATGTAAATCCATGCATTTTCTATATATATAATAAGAAATAAGTCTCTAAGTAAGCATAACAAATTAACGTCATACTTGTAAAAGCATTTGAAATAAGTTTATTCAGTAAAAGATTTCAATTTGGAATAACCATCCTGTACGCAATGTACATGAAATACACGGTAAATAATAATTGCATTTTAAAACATAATCACACATGATGCTATGTTTAAACATGGTTTAAAAATCAAGGCAAAACATTAGTTGTCGTCACCTACCTCAGTGTGAGATCACTAGCTTGCCAATAACTCCCTTTAATTGGTATATTCAAGTGCACCTGTACATGTCACATCACTATTTTAAAATTTTTCTAAATAAAAAGTGGTCATTTCTAAGTTTTTAAGTTAAAACTAGGTCCGCGTCGTCAATATGGTCACAACGCCTCTTTCGGATCGTGATTTGGACCTCTCTAGCTCCCAAAAATCAAGTTTTAGTGAAAACTACCCTCAAATGGGGCCTGCCGGACCACCATAAGGTGGTTTAAACCGGCGGCGCCTCTTTCCGCCGGTTTACACCGGCGTACTCTGGCGCACGAAGACGCACGGCGTCGCGAGACGCCGCACGGACGCGCGCCGCGCGCGTGCGTCACGGTCGCCAGGACGTGCCGCGTCCCGGTCCCACCGCGACAGCCCACCGAGGCCGTCCCGCACGCGCGCGGCGCCGCGCACGCATGCGACGACGACGTCACATGACGTCGTCCCTCGGGCGTCATGGAGTGCGTCCTGGCGTCAGCGCAGGGCGCCGACGCCGTTGACGACGCCGGAGAAGACGACCGGATTCCGGTCGCCTCCGGCGGAGCTCTGAGCCCGTTTTGCGTGATTTTTGCGCCATTTTCTTCAAAATTCTCTCTAGAATCCATTTATGCCCTCCTTTTTCACTAATTTTCTCAAAAAACCATGGTTTTTAAAGGATTTTTCCCAAGTTCCTAAAAACCTCCTTAGGTACTGGTTTTTGAGTTTTCTGGGAAATTCCACCGTTGGATCACTCCCAAATTTAAATGGTTTGCTCTTGGGTGTCTTTTGCAGTAGTTGGACGGTGCGATTTCCAAACGGACAACGTTTGGTCTATGAAATCACGCTCCAACAGTAGAGTGCACAAAGTCCACAAAAATCCGATTTTTTTCCTAATTTTTAAATGGTTTTCTAATTAATTTTCTAATTAATAAATACAGAAAAACATGGATTTGAGGCTTACCTTGCACCTGGCCGGAGTTGCTCGTGTTGCCGGGGCTCCACTCGCCGGAAACTTCAGATTTTTGCAGGTCTAGGGTTTTGCGTATCATTCATGGAAAACGCTTAAAGTGGAGCGTTTTGGCTCCTAGAGGAGCATAGATATAGGGTTTTAGAGTCTTGGGGAAGAGAAACTCTTCCCCACACGCCTCTTTCCACGTCTTTCCGGCGATTTTTCCGGCACTAGTAAAGACGTGTGGAAGACGGGGGTGCCAGTATCAATTTGGACCCCTGTCTAATACGTCTCTACCAAATGACCAAATTGCCCTTCCAACTTTGACGGCTCATAACTCCCTCGTTTGAGCTCCGTTTTTTGCGTTCTTGGTGGCGTTGGATTCGTATCGACGAGCACTTTCTAATTATTATGTTTTCAGGAAATAATTTCATCCCTAAATTTTTATTTTAATTTATTTAATAATTTCCTATTTTTATCTTTAAAATTAAGGATATTACATCTCGTTTCTTCCCCACAGTGACTGGCCACCGGAAGGAGTCTTCCTGGCGACGACCCACAACTGGAGGGTTGGAACCCCATGCACATTGGCGACGGAACAACCAAGGTAAGCCATCCCTGTTTTTCCCCATTCCCATTCCTTGTTTAGCACCAGAGAACAGCGCGGATTGTCATTTTTCAGTGAGTTTAGGCGTTATTGTTGTCCTGGGAAAAAGTCTAGGTAACTGTGTCAGATGAGGACCTGGACCGTTCATCTTGAACGTACCAATGCAAGAAACATGCCCATAAAATCTCAAGGTGATCGGATGGCTAGAGACGTTGAAAAACGCCAAAAATAGTATGATGGGAGTTTTCAAAAATGCAATGAAATCGTGAAAAAAACGATAGATTTTGGAGGTATTTGTAAAAATTGAGGGTGAAAATGAAATGTACGCAAAAAACTGGACAAATATGTGTAAAAATTGCAAAAAACGGAGCACATGGGGGTCCCTGGTGACAACGAACCAATTTGGTCGTCGTTCCCAGTAATAGCGACCCGTCCAGGTGTTGAAGAGGCACACGGAAGATGCGCGATACATGGCACCGTGTCGACGTGCGTCATGGCCAAGCGTGACGCGTAGTGCAACTGCAGGCCACGTGGCACAGCAGGCGTGCGCCATGCGGGAGACGCGTGGTGCGAACGCACGCGCCATGCGTAGTGAAAAATGCACGGTGTAGAGTGCACCACGCAGTGCTTCTCTGGCGTGCCACGTGGGGCAACACGCGGCAAGCCTTGAGCGCACCACGCGCGCCCCACGCGGTGGGCCTTGAGCGCACCACGCGCGCCAAGCGCACGGCGCCCACGCACGCTGTGCATCCACAGATGCGCCCGTCATGCGCGTACAAAAGGCACGCGCCGCACGTGCAGCAGACCCTTTTTCTTATTTTTGAGGGTTTTGACCCTTTGTTCATGAAAAAGGTGAATTTTGAGAGCTACAGAGGTCCAAATCACAATCCGAAAGAGGCGTTATAATCGTCTCAATAAGGCATACCTAGATTTAAGATAAAAATCTAGTTTAGAGCAGCTTTTTAATAGCCAAACTAATAAGCACTATTCAATGACTTTGATTAAGCCTATTAATAGATAATCAGGCTTTAGAATTTGGTTGTATATGTTAAACATGAAATGATGATGAGATTAGAATGATCAGACCATCAGATCGACATGCGATTACAAAGATAACTGTTGTTTACTAAACAAAATAGAAAATTTAGAGATCATGGAGAAAATGAGAGGCCTAACAATGAATAATGATTTATGGCGTAACGGGTACATCAGGGGTATATACCTTGATATCGTTTACACGTTTGTTTAGGATATTGCGATACCGACGTATGCATGAGATTAATTTTAGCACGTAGTTTTTCATGTGCGTGCTATTTTTCGGGTGGTTATTGCATGTACTGTTTCTGATATTTTCATAATATTCACTTGATTATTGGTATTTTTGACATGTGGGAGTTGCTCTGTCTTGATATTTGAGACTATTGATCCTGTGGTAGGATGCATTTCTTCACCCCATGAGTGCCTGAGTGCTCGTGAGGGTGAAAGGGTGAAAGCGGGCGTGCAACGCGACTTTTTGTGAGTGTGCAAGGGTGAAAGTGGATGGTATAGAGAGCTGACCCCATATTGCCGTGAGTGTACTTGAGACATTCATAGGGCTTGACTGTATATGATGTTTGATACTTTTGACATGCATTCATGTGTTTCTAGATTTTCTCTGATTGTGTATGTCCTGATATCATGATTGATGATTCCTCGTTTATTTTATGGACTTAGTATGTCCTTCATCCGGTAATTTAAGGCTTTATATATATATATATATATATTTGATCATCTTACGATCTTTATGCCTTGCGCCATGTGATTTGTTTTTATTAAGTTTACTTTGAATATATATCACCTATACAAGCATAGCTTGTTGAGGCATTGCTTTGATTGCAATGCCTCAGATACAGAGAGTGACAACAAGTTGACGCGCTGACAGAGCAAGTAAAAGTGATGGTAGTTTTCCAGTGAAACACGGATGATGGCCATAGATGACAAGGTATGTTCAAAACTTCACTTCGGGTCTTGACTAAGGGTTGTACCTTAATTAAAATTATAAGGTGACCTAAATGTAAGAATATGAATTTATGTTGGATGTGATGACTGTATGGAGGGACTCTGGGTGTTTTATCGTGACTATATTTTCTCATCCATTGTTGGAGTATATTTTATTGAAATTAGTAATTGATTATGTGGTTGGGTGTGGAGACTGAGTCTCCCATATGTCTGGTCTTACATCATGTTATTCGGTTATCTGGTATTGCACTAATCATGTGCAATGGTCTAAAATATAGAGGAGTATGACTCCCCGAACTTGAAAGAAATGCTTTTATTTAAGTTTTTATTTTTTGATCACTTTAGAAATTAAAGTTTTTAAAACAGGGATCCTAACTATTTTTGTAAATGAGAGAGAGAGAGAGAGAGAGAGAGAGAGAGAGAGAGAGAGAGAGAGAGAGAGAGAGTTTCTATCATTTTGAGCATTTCACCGTCTGTTTCACAAATTGGAAAGTTCACCATAACAAGCCTCCAATGAACAAAGAAAGAATTGTAACAATCCGTGTACCCCAATTACATAACTTAGGGCAGTCCGGTGTATGAAGCTCCCGTCTATGCGGGGTCCAAGGAAGGGGCAGACCACAAGGGCTTATAATAGGCAGCCTTACCTTGTATTTTGCAAGAAGCTAATTCCATGCTTTGAACCCGTGACCTTAAGGTCACATGACGATAACTTTTACTGTTGTGCCAAGGCTCTCCTTCTACCCAAATCACATAACTAAGTTCTTCAAATGGGTTGGATTTATAACAACAGAGACGAATAAACAGGTGTTTTAGTCTCAGGTCAATTACAAAGCAAAAATTCAGCAAGTTCAAGTTACAGTTGCTATTATGACAAAACGTGCCACAGAGTGTACATTGGTCTTTAAACTGTTGTTTCAACGGGGTCAAATCTATATTGCTCATATTCCGTGACCTCTAAATTTGCTCATAAGGTAAGATTACCCTAAAAAAAATTAATAGGCCAGCCCGGTATACTATGCTTCAGCAGGGTTTGGAAAAGGGGGGCAGACCACAAAGGGTCTATATTATCTAGTCTTATCTTGCATTTTTGCAAAAGGCTGTTTTTATGCCTTAACTAGTGATCTCCAGGTCACATGACGACAACTTACCCAACTGAAATTAAAAGAATAACTTTTAAGACTACGAGCTGAAGTTTTTCTTTCTGTTTGTCAGATCATAATCAAGCAATGATAAAAATGAGGCAGTTTGTCTAATTCTATCATGACCTGTTTTAAGATTACCAAAATGAAATTAAAAGAACAAGTTTTAAGACTATGAGCTGAAGTCTTTCCTTCCGTTTGTCAGATCATAATCAAGCAATGATAAAAATGAGTCAATTTGTTTAATTCTATCGTGATCTGTTTTAAGTTTCTACAGAGTTTCCAGATCCTGAGAACTAGCAAGAGCTCTGTCCATTGCCTATTGATTCGTTGTAGTAGGTCTTGTTGGGTCCTGCTTTGAAAATATGCTGGTTTTGTCTAATCAAAGTACTAGTGACCTGTTATAACGTTTTTGGTTACGGAACGTTTCTTGGATGAACAACCACTTCCTGTTTTCTAATTTCCTTGGTTTCTGTTAGGTAGCTGTAACTCTCAATCTTACCATCAGCCTCAGAGGACCCACCTTAGCTAGGAAAGTGTAACGGACATCTCTACTAGGCGATTGGCTGCAGTTCCCTTCTTGAAGTATGGAAGCTGGAGGACTATTATAATGATGAATGAATCTAGAAGTATAATGTCAGTTGCAAAAGCAATGTATTGGGTATTCATCCTGATTTCGAGGTAATTTTCCTTGAAACATATGATAAATTATATTCGTATAGTCTTGCTAGCTCAAGGTTGGAGGAGATTTGCAGTGTTAACAGTGAAATAGATTATACATGTGGTTTCCTTTGCGCCAACTTGATTACCATGCCTACAGTCCTTAACCACAAAAGATGCAATGCGCATTGACAACATGATGTCCGCTAGGCAATACTTATTTTCTGAAACTCTGCTTTGTTTGAAGCATCTCAGAGTGAAGCCTACTCATTCGATGTATTCCAGTTCTCTTCGTTTAAATTACATTCGAAATAACATCTCTGTTCATTTATGGTCAAGTATGGCCAAGTGAATCTGCTGCAGTTTTAGAAAGGATTGCACTTTAAGAAAAGCACCATTGGAGGGCACATGATTTTGTCTGTACCTTGTGTATTCTCAACCCATTGAACCTCTGCATATCAGAAGGAAATATTGAACCAGTGGTCGTCACGCCCTAAGTTCCTGAAAGCCAATTTTGGCGCCATGTGATTCTGTGATTGGAAAATGAACCATTTGGATAACTGAGCAACATTTTCCAACCCCTAATTGAGTGAACATGATCTACTCATCACTTATGACCATTACCAGTATATCCGTTATGTGGATGGATTTAAATTTAAGAGGTTTAGAAGTTACCTTCTGTGGGGCTCTGGATTCTGGTCTAGGATTAAATTAAACGAAGATTTAAAAGAAAGATTAAAAGAGGAGACATTTACGGGTCATATATCCAAAGAGATGGATAATTATTTTAGGAAAAGAGAGTCTCGGTTGCTTGTAGTCTTGGTATGGAATGATTTTGATGGGGGGAGAGAGGTTGAAGGAAGAAAAGGTGAAAGGGAAGGCCATTGGTTGTGTGCATGGCCAGTTTATTGGTCAAGTCCTTGCAGCCAACGAAAGATGCCAACTTTTGGTCAACAACTAGCAATCTGAGATCAATTTAGTCCACTTAGAGAGACAGAGATACCCTTGTAATTTGATTTGATCCCATCTTTCTAGGAAGCATTTTTATGGTCTTTGTGGGTGCAGATCACTTCTCCAATTTACATGGTTCTTGATCCAAAGCCATCATTCATCTATTGGGTCATACCTGTCGCTGATCCTAGTAACCTCTGTTTTGGAGTGAAAAATTTAGATAAAAGGGTAAACTGGAGTAGACATGGAGATCCAAGAAATGGGTGGACCACAAAGAATTTATAGTACACAGCCTGACCTTGTATCTTGGCAAAAGACTATTTCCACGCTTCAAAAACCATGACTTTCAGGCCGCACAGTGATAACCCAACTATTGTGCCAAGGCTCCCTTCTTCTGTAGTTAAAAAGTGATGGCTCAAAATACAAAGATAAGTGACATCTTGATAAATTAGGGGCTTCTCGGGGTGCCCACAAAATAAATGGTTTGGATCAGTAACCATCTGAGTTTTGCATGTACATTTTTAGCTGCTTCGGACCTCCCGTAGCCCACTCGGGAACAGCATAGATTATTGAACCGAAACGTGAAATGTTACAGGGGAAAGGCCATTTTGGTCATGTAAGTATGTAAGACATGAAAATGGTATTTACTTGGGGAGAAAGGATACAAGTTTTTGCTGTGTTCCTTCTTAACCGTTGATATATAGATTAGTGACCGGATGGTCCTGGTGACCTCCACAAATTAGGAGCCTTTGTCCATGCGATGCCATATTTTGCACTGTGTAGGATATTTACGTGTTCATCGCATTGCCCGTTCCCGGGTATAAGTGCTCCATCAAATGTCTGTCTCATTCATGATTTATTAATGACCCCAAGTCTGATGTTTTCCAAAAGATGTGACAGGTGGTCCTCGCACCATCCAACTCTATGCATTCCTCTTTTGTCTAAAATCTGTCGGCTTTATCTTCACAAGAAAAATCCAGTCTAATTTTGGGTTTCTACGTGTGTTCAAATTGAGAAAGATTGTCGTCATGACCTTGAGGTTAAGAGTTTAAGACGTGAAATCAGCCTCATATAAAATACAAGATAATGCTACATACTGTAAGGCCTTGTGGTTCGCCTCTTCCTTAGACCCCTCATAGGTGGGAGTTTCGTGCACGAGGGCTGCCCTTTTTTTTACGTGTATTCAAATTGACTTACACTTGATCATCATTCAAGAGCAGATGAAAGTTATTATAGATCAAAGAGTAGATAAAAAGGACAGCCCTGGTGCATAAAGCTCCCACATATGTGAGATTCAAGAAAGGAGTAAACCTGAAGGGTCAATAGTACGCAGCCTTACCTTGTATTTTACAAGAGGCTATTTTTATACCTTGAATACGTGACCTCAAAACACATGACAATAACTCTGTCATTGCACCAAGGCTCCCCTTCATATCAAAGCGCAGATGGACAAGTAAAAATCTGGCCAATAATTTGGTTGTAGATAACAAGGTGAAAGGATAAAAAAGAGCAAAGTCTCATTGAGTACAGAAACAGCAAAAAAACCCATGAAGGAAAGCAGCTACTCTTCATGGCTGTCCTTTGGGGAACATTTCATTTGATGGCGAATTCATTTTAAATATTATATTTAACTATATTATAACTATATATTTACCTAGTTAGGCCTATATTTTATAATAATATAATGGAAGGTTTCCTAAAGGTACTTCTTAACCGCAGTGACAACTGTTTCACAGGAAACATGGCCATATTTTCTTGGTTACTATTATTATTATTATTTTGGTACAGACAATAGTCATAAGTAAACTACCTAAAGCGTATCCCAAGTCCTAAATCTACTCCACAATAAAAGAAAATTGCCACGTAGAATCTCCAACAAAGGAGAGACGTCATGATGTCTCAGACCTCCTGGCTAAACGGTTTTGGTGGTTAAATTTTGTCTTATGACTTGGTTGAAATGCATAGATCAAATATGCATAGTTCGTAGCAATAACTTAGCATCTCTTCAGAGTGCTATTGGTCTCAGGTTAGAGTAGACATTGTCACCCTAGAATGAGATTAGGTTTAGGCGTGTACGAGTGATTTGCTTTATAATTTTTGACTTGTATCAAAAAATTAATAATAATAATATGAATTTGAATGCCAAAAAATGTCCAACACAGTTGGTTGCATACAACTTAGCATCTTCATTAGAATATACTTGGTTGCAAGTTTGAGTTATGAATTTAGGAGTATGTTGTGAGTGATTTGCTTTGTAATTCTTCCCCAAAAATGATGTGAAGTTAAAACAACTTTGTATTGTTGATGCTTCTATATATCTTATTTTTCATGGGCTCATAGAAATTATTTCTTAAATATTATTTTTTCAAGTAAAAAATTACAATTAAGCTAATCACTCACATGCACTCCTAAATTTAATTCCGGCTAAAGGAAAAAGTAGTAACTCAAAGCTGTGACCAAGCGTGCTTAAGAGATATGAGAGATTCAGAGTTGTCTACAGTAACTGCACTCGACATTTGGGAGGCTGTCTCAGTTGTTTGATGATAAATCTACCGATATTAGCCAAGAGAAAAAGGCCATCCATGGCTGTAATCCATTGCAGGATAACTGATTGTCCTTTCAAATCAAAACCTACCACATGATCATGAAAAGCCACATGTGTAGCGTTCCATCAATGCAAACACCATGTGCTACTAGTGATTCAGTAACGGGGTCGACTAGCACCTTAGACTCGACCCACTTTCCGGTATCAGAGGAGAAGATAAGTATTATATATTGGGTACATATCCACAATAATGGACTGGCAGTGCAAGTGACTTTGTAGCGGGGTGAGTCGTGGGGATCAAAAGCCAGTCCAGCTTTGTCTAGAGAAGCTGCTTGGAGAGGCTTAGGCAGGGAAACCTATTCCTTCGTGACAGGGTTACACAAAGTAGTTCACTCGCTTAGACTCTCCCGAGTGAGACACAGAAGCAATCCGCTCCAGTAGTCGATGATTCTGAAGTTGGGATAGCATGGCAAAAATCTGAGATTCATGTCTGTGGTTCCACCACCATCCTCACCGGATATATAAGCAATACGTTCTTTCAGCTGCGAACCGCCCATGGAATTGATCTCACGGACTCGGTAAAAGAGACTGGACATGGTCGACTGTAGTCGTCTTTGAAGGTACATAAAGAAAATTAAGTGGCACCATGATTTTGATACGCACTTGAATCCAGATAGAGATATTTCAGGCAATCTAGTAAAGATCTCCATCAATATATCATTACCAAAAGTAGCAGCATCACTAGTGTCTGTTGAATGACTAATATCTGTTTGTTGCTTCTCCATCTCAATACACAACTCACTGATCCAAAGAAGCAGATGCTAGGTGTACCTAGACAGCGAAAAACTGAAAAGTAAAACCTCACTCAACCAATTGCATAGAACATTCTTGTCTCCAATCAACTCAAGCAAGTCTGGTAAAGATTGTTTACCTTTGTAAGCTCCCAAAAATTAACAAATCCCAAGGCGCAGAAGATATCCTCCTAAGAAGTAAAATCTTACAAAGCAATCACTACCAGAAGCCAGAGCATCTGTTTCCTCTAATGATGGAGGTTTATAATAGTACAAGTCGATGACAGACGGTGTTTAAACTTTTCTGGTCAATGAAATGGAGAATTGAGAGTTTGGTGATCAAGTCTTCTGCATGCTACTGGGCTTTACGGGGATTCCTGTGTTCCGGAGTTGACTTGCAGCTCCTAGAAAATTTGAAAGATTCTCATTGGCGTACCAAGAACCATGTTGAGAACCTAAATTTTCGTTTATCTTGGCTCAAAGCAGACCTAGTTCTTGAATTAAGAAAATAAAAAATTGAACCCTGGAAATCTCCAAGGGATATGTTTGACCTTGTTAAACATAGAAGAAATTTTCGAAGTTGACGAAGCAGTTCCAAAGTGGGCCTGTTTTCTGAATGATCCAATCCATCTACATGGATCAGCAGCGGCATGGTGATTGGTGATCCGCACATTCTAGCTAAAGCAAAGGCTTTGGTAGATCCCCATTTACATTGGGTAGTCTGCCTTTTTATTTTTTTGTTTTTGCTTAGAGACATCCAATGCCAAACGTGAAAATAGCCTCTTGCAAAATGTTAGATAAGACTACATACTATTGATCTTATGGTTCGCCCTTCCTCAAAACGGTGAGTACACAGGAGTTTCATGCACCGGTGCTACCCCTTTTAGAGATCCAAAGCCAGAGATATAGGACAAACGGATCAGATCAATCAAATACCGTTCCCTCATGTAAACGATGCGCACCACAAGGCAACTTAATTACCATGCGGGTTGCACCCAGCTTTAGTAATATCTTCATCATTTGAAGACCATAGGTTTAGTTCGTTGATTTAGTTCAATGGCCCTTGATGGCCTCCCTTGCTACCAATCTACTTTACGATTATTTAAACCATCTGCCTATTATGGGATTTAACTCCACCAAGAGTGTGCGTGGCATAATCAAGACCGTTGACTTATATACCCTCGTAGACACCTTTAAACATAATTAGTCACCAAACGTTTGAGCATATGCTCGTTCCATTGAGGGTATATATATATGAGGGGTGTTAGCTGTAGTAATTTATTATAAGTGTAAGGAGCAGCTAACACATGATTGACTGAGAAAAACTAAAAAATAGAAAAAGATAAAAGAAATGATAGCTTTTTACTTTTTTTTTTAATCAATTAGGTATTAGCTGCTCCTTACAACTACAATAAAAGTACTGACAGTAACACAAGATTAGCAAAATCTCATAAAACAATATATTTTACAGCAAAATAGCATTTCTGATTTTTTAGCAGCATTAATTTTTCATTGCTAAAAATCTTCTTTTAGTAGGCTCTCCTACTACTACTCGAATACACTTTTGCCTATTCTCAAAATGTTCTCACATCTATTTCCAAGATATCTTTTATGTAAAGTATATATATATATATATATAAAATATCTATTATTATTATTTAAGAAAGTGATATATGCACCCTTGATCTCACTAAATTTATAAGAATAGCTATAACTTTAGGTAGATGTAGATTTCTAAAATTCCAAATTACTTAGAATATTGCTCTTGACTTAGATGGGCCAAGTTCTAAAATTCTCATCTAGCTACTATTTTCTATAGCTAAAAATAAGAGTTGTGAGGATTTTGCACTATCTATAGTTTAAAAGAAAGTAAAATGAAATTTTTTTAAGAGAGAGACTCTGCGTTTATGGGGTTGCTGAGGGCACTAGAGAATACCAGCTTTTTGCGTGGTACATGGATAAGTAGTCATGTACGTATAGAGTATAGTTTGCAGCGGGTGTTCTATGATAAACACGTCACGATGTAACTCTATAGAATTGATAATAGTTGAGGACTATACATGTATACACTTAAGTCTTACGTAGGATTAGTTCTCCTGGACCGTGGATCTATTTGATAGAGAGAATTTTTGTAATGAAAAACTATTTGACTCATCTGACAAGTCTACCCCTATGGACTGGAGATGAGAAACTTTGACCGTCTAGCGGCGGCTAGTTCCACCTCCGTAATTCTGCAGCGGTTCCTTAGCCGCCAATTGACACAGATATGACAAGCGACTTCTGGCTACGTTGCAGAGCTGCCCTATAGGTTGTGACAACCTATGTGGGCCTTTTCCTCCTTAGGTAAAGGGTTTTTGTGGTATTGCCTAATCAACCACTTGGAGCCTATCCTTTGCTTAACTCTGATCATAATCCATTGGCTTACTGAATAGACCACATGCCACTACACCGGCAATAAAAAAAATGTAGATCAAAAGTTAGAATTGGCGAACTGGCCGATGGGTATCATATAATGTGGAAGCAGGGTCATGCTAGGGATGATTCATGCACCAAAATTGAAACCAATGTGAACATTGTACACCTCTCTTTTTTTGGCCTTCAAAATAGAAGGATAGAGAATGAAAATCCAACCACGAGTGTTTGAAAAACTAAACCATTGATGTGGATCGAAGGCTTGAAGTGATTGATGAATTGACATTCAAGTGAGAGTTTTGAAGAAGAATGGCTTCTTTGGTAGATTAGTTTCGCCTACTATGAAATTGGGTTCCTGTGCTTCTTCTTCTTCTACTTCCCACCAGTTTCCATTTTCAGCTCTTACAGTTAGATTCTGACATCCTGATACAATCTAGTTCAAGTATTTCCACAAAAGCCCACTGTCAATAACCCATATCTCCGAATTTAGAAATTTTATTAGCTTGGGTTGATTGGATTGAACAAATACTAATTTCTCTCCACAGAAGATGAAACGATGGATGAGTTCTCCAAAGCAATTGAAGAATTTGGAAGAGATGGAACGAGAACCGTCTGATATTCTCGAGGAGATGAATTACCCTCTCTTCTGCTGGTGAAATACGGCTGGTTTTGGTGTACTTCTTTAAAGAAGGGAGGGACTCATGGTGTGCTTCGGAGGTTTTTTGTTGGCTTAGGAGCGTGTTGATAAGAAAACTATGGAATTAATGGTTTATAATATACACTATATGAACATGAGCCGTTTCAATGTTCTCACGCAATCTACCGGTATTTGCCGCCGCTACTGTGTTGTGTGTGTGTGTGTGTGTGAGAGAGAGAGAGAGAGAGAGAGAGAGAGAGAGAGAGAGAGAGAGAGAGAGAGAGAGAGCAAAGCTATTTTATTAGAAGCTGTAGATAGTGGGCACACGCCTTAACTAATCTACTATGTTAAAGAGGAACCAACTTGGGAATGACATATAAGATGGTGTTCCAATTATCACAAACTAGAGTCCATAACAGCCATGATTTTATCTACTGAAGTTTGTACCCAATAAACGGTTTAGAGGATTGAAACTACTTCTAGCCGCTATTATTTTTGTAGTGAAAATATCCTCGACCCAGGCAAATGAATAAAAATCTGTGAATATCTGTTTGCGGATTCGAATAAGATAAATCAGATCCGAGGATAAAAATATATTGAATCAATCCGATTCATTAAATATGCAGTCTGCAAAGCTAAATCAGGAGATATCCATTTAAAAGGATATTTTAAAAATTATATTAGAAAATAATATAAACCCTAGATGCTGTCTTCTTTTGAAAGATCTAAACCATTAATCTTGTTCAAAGTCTCCAACATATGCTAGTGATGAAAAATTAAGCTATACCAACTCTATTTAAGACATTCTAAACAAGATTAACGATTTGTCTCTTTCAAAAGAAGTCAGTGTCTACAATTCTACATGGTTTATGTGGGTTCGACAGATAATTCACAAATCTATGATCTGTGTGCACCTGGATCGGATACAGATTGGAAATTTTAAATTCTTGTTCTGCATAGATTAAAATCCCCAATATATGTCAACAAGGATTGAATCGGATTCAATCCGCTTATCCTTTTGCAGGCACTAGTGCGCCCATCGTGTAAGAACTACTTAAAAATTGCAATATCTACGGAAGAGCCAAATAGACTAACATCCTTCGGATTCAAAATTGCAAGCGAAGAACTACTTAAAAATTGCAAACGAAGAGGCTGAGAGTCATGTCGCGCACTGCTATGTTGCAATTTGTTCGGAAATGCATCCCATGTTATTTCATACATAGAAGTTAAATACAAATACAATGGATCATTAGATCCGACAGCAAGACTTATAATCACTGATAAAACGAAAGTTTGCAAGTACGAAAAATGATCCCTCCGGACTATCATTTCCTGCATAATCACCTTATCTTCTGGCATGGAGTAAACGGATAGGCCCGGAACCATTCTTTGCCAGGAAAACAGTGGGTATAACCTCTTTCATGCATAACAGCGCAAATCTCCACCAACCTTGTGCTAGAAAGATCATAGGCAAATAGCCTAGAGTTTGTTTCAAAGAAAACAATTTCGAAATCAGAATGAAGAGCCAAGATATGGATCTCAAATGCACATACAGAAACTGACAGGGGGGACGACAATTCAAGAAGTTTCTCTTGTATGGTTTGAGTTCTAATATTATACTTCAAGATCCATTCATTCCGAGAGTAATCCTCCAGCATCCATGCTCTAAGACTGGAACCATCACAAACGATGTAACAGAGATAACCTCGGCACTTTCCTAGCAATCCATCATTGTACTTCTCCGAAGGCAAACTGATCCTAGTCTGACAACCTACTTCAACATCTATACCCACAACATGACGCGGAAGACCTAGCATATTCAGAGTTCCATTCAAGTAAACAGCACCTCGTGGTAGTATGGTTTTGGCAATGCGGCCACTTAACACCTTAGATTTGACCCACTTGCCATCATCAGAGGAGAAGATCTCAAGCATTATATATATGCTCGAAAACAAGCGTAATCGGTCTGATACGCCAATTACTTTGAAGTGAGAGGAAACATTGGGATCAAAAACCAGCCTAGCATTGTCCAAGCAACTTACCTCGTGAGGCTTAGGCAGCAAAATATATTCCTTTGTAACAGGGTTGCAAACATAATGGCTCACTTCTTCGGATTCTATGGAGAGGCAAAGAAGCAAATTATTGCAGCAATCGATTATTCTGAAATTAGGAAGGCTAGATGGCCGGAAACCACGAGTCGTGTTCTGTACACCATCGACCCCTGATATACAAGCAGAAACTGGTTCCTCCATCAGATTGATTGGAAGGATTTGGTAAACGAGTCCTGACATAGCCAGTTCCAGTCTTCTTTGTATGGAATGATTGGAAACTAAGCTGTACCATGCCTTTGATACGCTCTTCAATCTAAAGAGAGACTTTGTAGGCAATCGAGAAAAGATCTCCATCAGCAGATCACCGCAAAGTTTAGCACTATAATCAATTGAATCACCACCATTGATCTGTTGCTTCTCCATTCGGTCCCTGCAATCAACCGACTAATTCTAATGAAATCAACAAGCTTCTGAAGAGAGTATTTACCTTTATCCCACTCCAAAGAATCGGGAAACCCTTAAGACAAGCTTCCGGTAGACCGAGTCCAGCTTAAAATCAAAGCTGGGAAGAAGTCATGCAAAGAACTGTAAAACTTGAGCATCAGATTCTGTTTAATGAAATGAAGGAGTGAAAGCTTAGTGTTCTGGATTTCATTTATTAATTGCGCTCCAAGGTACGAGGTGGCTCCAATTCATTGGAGTCTGTCGGCGGCTGATAGATAATATGGTCGTGTGACCTGTACCCCTATGTGGCTGCTCGGTTGGCCTTTCTGAGCTGCGGATCCAAAGCTGCTTGGACATGCAATTTTCAATTTGTTTTCCGTACCACTTTCTCCCTTCTTAGCCTGAGAAAGTAGACTGCTGATCTCACTCTTATATTACTTAAGGAATGCTTAGTCCCCATTCATCTGATTTCTCCACGTTCGGATATCAATTAATACACAACACTGAGGTTGACTGGATGATTTTAAGAAACAAAAATATGCTTACCCAAAAATATATATCACCGTCTATGTTAGTGTGATTGAAAGTACACTGTTCAGTTTCCAGACTCATCCAATCATCAGTACTGTTTTGGGATTAAAAGTCATTCGCAAAAATAGAAATTAGATGACGGCTGTGGCAAACCACAGCTACGGTCCGCCATGGCGACTACGGGCCGACTCAAGCATTCCTCATCTTCCTAATCCGTCATATCATTGTCAAGCAGAGTAAAACAGGACCCTAGTTTTCTACGTCTCTGTACCCTAGGAATGATTGTCCCAGCACCGATTGACTGTTAGCAAGGGAGGTACCCAAAATGCTTTGATTTCCCAATTTAATTGGTTGCACAGTAGTGCAATTCACAACTTTCGGAAGAACTATCCTCTCAGGAGTGAGGTTCTTGCTGCTTAGGTAAATGCAGGACAAGACTTTTAACTTAGGTTTCTGTTCCTCAGGGTCAAACGAGTTTGAAAAAAGACAAGCCGCCTCTGTTGAAGAAGCAAGAGAGAGTGAGAGACCAAAGAGAAAAGTGAGAAATGGAAGTTTCTCTTAATAATTACATGGATGTTTTTGTTTTCTTTTTGTGCTTTTGTTCCTCCGTTTCAAAGGTGTCTGAAAAACACAAGCCGCCAGTTGAGAAAGCAAGAGAAAAGTGAGAGACTAAAGAGAAAAGTGAGAAATGGAAGTCGCTCGTTATATATCCTTGGATAAGCTGTGCCCTGGGACAGTAAGAAATCAATTTTACACACTATTGGTGAAAATGCCATCAATCTACAGAACCCAGTTGATGGGTATCCCCCTGGACAAGCCAAGACCTTATAAATCTCATCAATGCCAATTGCATTCGCAATTATCCTTTCAATAGACAGATAGAAAGTAAGTCTGATTGGTTTGAATTGTGTGCAAAGTATTCAGCAATCCTGTTTTTTATATTCGTAATGAGTTGAAGAAGGCGCCGAACATAATTGTAAGGGACGACAAAACATTTTCATCGTGAAATCAATAACAAATAAAAAATACATTGTAAGAACCGTCAACCTTCCGGTTGGATGTGGCAGTAATGTGTCGCTTGCGCGTGGATATTGGCGGTGGAAGAGAATCAAGGGCATTTCTGAAGAAGTCCCAGAAACGACGGAGTTTTTACCAAACCAACCAATGGCAGATCAACAACAAATTCAGTGACCGAAGAGCCACAGTCACGAGATGGGGGCCCTTGCGCGCATGCCACCCAAGACTGCTCAATCGACCTTTGCTGCTGACTACATATAGGAGACTGTTGTTCAAGGTAAGGGTAAGCAGAAGGTTGGTGAGAAAGATGCTCATGGAGTTGCACATTGTTTGACACCTGGGTGGCATCAAGGGCTGTAACGGTCAACCTAAATCTGGGTTCAAATTTGATGCAGGCCTTAGACATCGATGGTGATGATCAGTTCAACAAAACCAAAAATAAAAGCCACTGGACCCTCAAGAAAGCAGATTAAGATGATCCTAAAACGCAAACCAATTCATTCGCTGTCGGAGAAGGCATGATAACTCATGATCTCAATCATAGTTCCAATGGCAAGATTGATTTCCGCATGAACTTTAGATGCTCAAATCAGGAGTTAATATCAGTAAGCAAAAGGAGATCCAAATGAGCCACTCATGCGGGGTCTTTTAAGAGATCTAATCTTCGTAGCAATTTTCCACGAAAATCATATCATAAAAGTTAGGGGCATGGGCCACCCTGATGGGGGTGGGGCCCGCTCACATCAAGGTTGCTAGTCTTAAGTGCTCCCCACATGGGGCTTCATCGTTAGATTGGAGTATTCAATAATTTTGATTGGGCCCACAAAGATGCACACGGGCTACAGGCGATCCTTGTAGCTTGAACAATCAATTGTTCGAGTGTATTGAACAGCGAGTTAATCACTTCGTCTCCAATCGTCTTAAATATAAGATTCATAACTTCCAATGGGAGTTATCGGGGGTCTATAATCTCAATTCTGGTAAGAACTGAAGGATATCGTTTTAATACTGAAAAAGAGTGGCGATCCCAAAGGTAATGAGTTTAGACCTGTTTGTTTAGTATCTTGCCTGCATTAAATCTTGGCTAAGGTACTAGCTAAGGGTCTTTTAGAAGGTAAAGCATAAAATCATCTCTCATGAGCAATCGGGGTTTGTACGTGGAGACAGATTTTGGATGGCATGCTCATTACTAACGAAATTGTTCGCTCACTTGGTAACTCTTCCGATGGTGGGGTTCTATGTAAGCTTGACATGATGAAAGCATATGACCGTGTTGATTTAGATGCCTTGGACTTCAATATCCATCAAATGAAGGGTATGGATTCATAATTACCTTTCTTCCGCTGATATTTCTACTCTCATCAACACGGAACTGTTTGGTTTGTTTCAACTACTAGGGGACTCATGCAGGCGATCCATTGTCTCCGTTCCTTTTTGCTATTTTATATCTCTCAACCTCATGTCTTACAAAGCTAAAGAGGTGTCTCTCCTCTTGGGTATTCATTGACTAGAGAAGGACCACATATTTCCAACTTAGAGTATGCTATAATGTGAATATTTTCTCCACGTGTGAAGATGAAGAGTTGGGATTTGTCAAAGCCGCAATTAGATGCTATGAAGCGGCTACTGGACACGGGGTAAATTTGCATAAATTTGGGTCAAACCATTTTTAAAAGTAAAAATTTAAGTCTTTAAAAGCCTTTTAAGATGATTTTAAAAATTATCTTATTTTTTATTTTTAAGATACCCGAATGCCTTTGGGCTCACGAAAACCTCTAAAGTGCAATCCGATGGCCTGCACTGCCGCATTGCATTTCTGACTTCTGAAACCTCACGTAAAATTTGTGTCATGAAATGTGTGGAGTTGTGTCATGAATTCAATGTCTTGGACACGTGCTTTAGTCAATTTTTGGATAGGTCGAGGATCCAGAATATCCTGCCAGCGCCCGCCGTACTATTTCTGCTGTTGACTTGAGTCACCAAACTTTGCATAAAATCTTAAGGCTGTGATTTCTTGCGTGGGTATGAAGGGTGAATTAGAAATAAAGGATCGTTGAATCAGTGTTCTGTCACATGGATGTTTAAGCATCTAATCAACTTGTTTGATCTATTGGATGGTCCCACCTTGTTTGCTGCATGACATTTTTCCTTCTTTATCCGCTGAATTTCACAAGTTTCTCTCCCATCGGAAAGGCTAACCCAAGTAAACATTGACAGCAAAGGTCGGAAGACTTGACTAGATACATGATTAAGAAGGCTTCTCCAATCGCATTCATCTATTTCTATTTTATCTATACTTTCTTATAAGAATCTCGCCGTCCATTTCGTAACACTTCGACTTCTATACGACAACTTAATTAAGTGAATAAATGCCCCCACGATAGAAAATCGAAATCAGAATTCATCGCGAGGTCCTACCCTGCTAACTCTCCTTCTCTATTTGTCTTAATGGCATGCTACGTAAGTCACCATTAAATAAATAGTCTTGCCGGATCCTGCAGGGCACCGTTACTGTTAGCAGGTTTTCTCAAGCCAGTAGGCATTCGGGTAGAAAGAAGAGGATTCACAGCTTCTAATCGGTTAAAAGAAGAAAAAGAACATAAAATAACTATATTGGCTTTCACTTAACGATTTAAGTAGAAAAGTAGAGTTTTTCATCTAACAGAAAAGGAAGTCAGAGGACATCTAAACATTGTTGGCCAACTTCCTATAAAGCTTTTAAGTTGAATGGTAATCCAACATGGTGTCTAGCTTTACTCAACAAGAGGCTATCCTAAGACTTCTCATATTAATTTCTAGTGCAAAGTAAATGAGTCTACGCTTGAAAATATTTTTGACATTCCTATCAGATTAAGCTTTTACAAGAGCAAGTTTATTGCAGGTTTGCTTTAGTTCAGGAGCAATGTACTAATAATGAAGCCATGTAGGCTGGTTTGCTTACTAGTGATTCTAAGTAACAATGTACTAATCTAAGAATATCACTCACACATACTCTTAAATTAATCCACAGCCAAACAGAAGGTGGGGACTTAATCTTGCAACCAAGCATATTTCAGGATCTACGCCAAGTCTATGACCAGCTACACTAAACATTTGTAGGCTAATGAGATGTGTTTATCTCCACCGCCAACGCACACTCAATAGGAAAAAGAAAAATTGAAGTTATAATGGGCTTGTTAATCTTATCTACAAATGGTGGTTTTATCCCCAAATGTGCAGGCATAAGACGTAAATGATTTCAAAACCAAGAGCACAAGAGTTTATTTATTTATTTATTTATTGGGGCTAACAATATCAAAGTTTCACAGGCTTAGCTTTTTAAATTCCCGTGCGATACTAAGTTTGGCTTCTTACTCTATACCAACTAAGTAAGTCTAACTAAAACCTCAAAAGAGAAGAACAACTGAAAAGAACTTGGAAAGAACTTTAGCTCTTTTGCTCTGAAGATCCTTATAACTCTTGGATGATTTTTGAGATTGTTGATTGATGTTTTACAAATGAGAGAGCTCCTCTATTTATATGTGTTCACTCTCTTTCCACCTACTCAATGAATAGTAGAGATTGTTACATGTGTCAACCATCTAATGGTTGAGAATCATTCTAAAATCCTCTCTAGAAGTTTCTAAATCTACGTCTCTAGAAGTTTCTACGTTAATCTCTAAATCTACCTCTTTTTAAAAATTCACAAGAATTCTTGCAGAAATTAAGCCTTTTTTGGTTGATCTAGTCTACGAATATGTGCTTGACTTCTTTGGGCCAAATCTGCAATTTATGCAGGCCTTGGTTAGAGCATGCATAGGTAACGTGACAAAAGGTATAAGACCTATAATTTATATGATGGCCTCTAGACAATACTGGACTACGCAAGCCATTAGTACCTGTAGGACACCTAGATTTTGATGATTGAGGCAATTTATTTTCCGTTTCCTTTCTTTGATAGTCCATGCCCTGAAAATCCCATTCCTCTAATCATTTTAACCCTGGTTTCGCTAAATGGGCGATAATACAATGAAGGTCGGGCAACAGTCTAGGTATGGCCTACCTATGACAAGGCTCAGAATCCGAGCGGTTATATCACCAAAGTCAGAGCCATACTTTACTCTATGACCAATAAGGTAAGCAGCTAGTGGTCCAACATATCAATTTCTTATCATCTCTGAGCTTTTCCTCCACTTAAATTAAGAAAAATAGTTTGCATGATCATGAGTTAGTCTTTCTTTATCTTCATCAGCTCACAATCAGAAGATCATTAAAAATTCACAGTGATTCTCGATTGAATAAAAAAGAAAGACAGAAAGAAGTACAATTATCAAATATATGTTCTCTCTGAATCCCATAATAGGCAAGGAGATCTGCATTAATATTTTCTTTTGAATGATTAAGATTTTATTAGTAAAAAAATAAGATCAGACTGGCATGTTCTGATTACAAAAAATTGCTGTTTAGTATCATGTGCTTGGTGTGGTATGCTCTTATGTAGCCCAAACAAGAGGGAGGCAAACTGCTTATATTTTAAAAACATATAAGTCCTACCTAGCATCCCTTATCTATTGCTCATGGTTTGTTGGGGCGGTAGGAATTACCGAATTAGAGACTTGGAAAAATGGGTCCCAATGAATTGAAACAGATGGATATGGTTTTCTATCTTTTTAATCTACGATCAGAGTTCAATCATCAAGTGGCCATGTGTAATCATTGTACTATTTTTGCCGGTGAACCATTGCGTTGGTAGGCCATCTCAGATTACTTAAATCTTTTTGCTGTTTGGTGCTATTCAGATTCCTTAAACTTTGGCTTCTCAATTCATTTTTGTTTAGCCAGTTTGCAGTTTGCAACTCTCAAGAGACCCTTAACACCAGTGCATGGTCACTTTACATAAACGGATCCTGCTACAGTTGATCTAACCCATTCATCTCCGAACCCTACATCCAACTGTGTTTTTATCAGTCAAATTGAGACAGGAAAAATTTATTTTGAGGCAAACAGGCTCACATTCGGCAGCAAAAGCGTTTTCCACATGCTTGATACGGTAAACAGTCTTAAAGGAAGATCAACGAGAGTGTGCTGATAAATAAAAGATATAAAGCAAAAGTCCAAGGGCCAAAGAATTTTTTATTAACTTAGTTAAAATTTTATTTTATGAGAATTTTTTTATAAATTAATATACACAAAACACATGTTGTTTATATTATTTTATTAATAAAACTCAATCTTTCCTTTTTCTTTATAAACTACTAAATAAGGTATCAAAATTTAAAACACGAACACAATGCTAACTTTGAAAAACGATTCAATTGAAGTCAATGGGGTGAAGAACTCTGATAATGCAAAGAGAATGACTTCCTCGTTAAGCAGTAAAAAGGGCAAATTTTGTTGAGCTAGAACATGAGCTCACAGCATTACCTCAGGTACCATGAAAGGAAAAAAACAAGTCCAACGAGAGCAAGAATTTCTAAAACATTTGAAACATTTCGTTTTTGAGCAAGAGCACTGTTTTAAATCCCTAGTAAAAGTATTTTTCATTGACTCAACAAATGCAGACAAGTCCAAAATACAAAATGCAAAGAGTCTAAAGCTACATCAACTTGACTAAGCTTTAAGTCGACACAATGCATTTTGGTACTAGACCATCAAATTTAGCACTCTATTTCTTTCTTTGTTTGAATCAATGTGTATTTGCCTTAATTCCCTAATTTTGCCTCAATCTTCTAAGTTTCTTCCAATAACCAAGTAAATCAATCTCTCATTGTCCTGCTAGAAAATTTAAGCTTAATATTAATTTATATATTTAATAGATAATGAAATTTAGAAAATATATTACCTTATAAATTTACTAAGATTATTAATTTATCACATTATCCAAGTTGAGACCGGAGATATTGTATTACTTTTGTGAAATCATCAACTTATCGATCATTTAATTAGTTTATCAGATTTTTATTAATGGTAGAATCACGTGAATATTCGATTGTGAAGTCGACTTTTCGACAATCTCCTTACGGCCTTTTGCATAAGTAAAATTAAGTAAATGACTAGTAAATTCATCTCCTCTCTTTGTTTGATGAGCTTTTATTTTCTTTTGAAAATGACTTTGAGTGAAAGTTTTGAAATAAGACAAGCATGAATAGACGCCATTTTAGCAGAGAAAGGAAAAAGCCATGTAACTCTAGAATAGTCATTTACAATAATCAAATAATATTTATGACCTAATGTACTTAATTCTAGAGCAGGTTCACGTACATTAAGATGCATCAGGTCTAAACAATCTAATCATCTAATAGATAAAAAAGGGAAGTCCCGGTGCACAAAGTTTCCGCGCATGCAGGGTCCAGAGAAAGGGCAGACTACAAGAGTTATGCAGGATTATCTTGCATTTTGCAACAGGCTGCTTCTACACTTTAAACCCATGACCTCAAGATCACACAACGACAACTCTACTATTACGCCAAGACTTCCCATCTAATATTTTTTCTGATTACAAACTCGGACAAGTCCATCTAGTTTCCAACTTAGTGAGCGAAATGCTCTTATTTTTAATCAAAGACAGCAACAAGGCATCTGACGAATGCGCATCGGAGCACGGGCCTTGTATGGCTCATCACTTTAGATGTAAGCAGTGCAAGACATATAACCATATGTTGGCCCTCTTCGTATCAGCTGCTTTAGGTTGAATGGTAATTCAACAAGTGCACTCTTAATCATGCCCCGAAGAGGTGCCCCCACCGCCTCTTTTTCCTGAATAGAAAAGTTATGTGAGGGGAAAATTAAAACACATTCAAAATCTGTGGTTAGTTGGGCAATAAACAAAAAATTTGCATGTTAAAGTTGGTGCACAGGAGACATTTTGTAATATAATAAGAAATGAAGATAGATGAACCTGCAATTAGGTTATTGGTAGAGCTAGATTCAACCACCCACTGGGTGGTTCATATTTCCGATATTCATAGCTAAGAGGACTTCCTGCATATTGTTTTCTGTGACTTTGTGAGATTGGTATTGTTGAAGAGTGTGACCTTTCTTGTCGCAATGCGCACAGAAAGGATCATGCTTACTGGATTTGCATCTTCCACCTCGTATACTAGCATGCCAGTGAATTGTCTTGGTTAAGTCGCAGGCTTGATCGGAAGGATTTGGTGATAGATTCCCAGGATAGCCAATTCTAGTCTTCTTTATAAGGAACCATTGGAGGAAATTAAATTATACCACACCTTCTATACACCCTTGAATCTAAAGAGAGACTTTGCAGCAATGGAGAAAATACCTACATCAATTCATCACTAGAAAAGCTAGCACTAGTATTTTATCAATTGAATCACTTATTTTTTATTTTTTTTTCTTCACCATCCTCTCTTTAAATACAAGCTACAACATGTCAAATATGCCTGAAAGACAAAACAAAAAGAAGTCATCTGAACAAAATTCTGCTTATTAAACAAGTTTCTTTCACGAGTATTACCTTTATGCACTTCCCAAGAATCACGTGGACCATCGATCTAAGCCACTCATTCTATTTGGAATGGCTTAGATAGGCTAGAGATATTTTGTCTAAAGTCTCGGAAGGCAGACATGCTTTTGTGAATGAGAGAAGAAGTTTACACCCTTTTTCTCAAGGGTTGTGAAGCCTTCATCTATAGATCTAAGCCACTCATCGTATTTGGAATGGCTTAGATAGGCTTGAGATTAAAATCATATTCATTGGATGCTTTTAGCGTACGTTTTTGTAATAAAAAAAAATACTGACCATCCTTTTTAATTAAAATTTTCAAAGGCCCAATACAAGTAGTTAGGATTATCCAAATACATTGATTTTTATTGGGTTGTCTTTTTCTTATATGAAAAACATGATGAATGGCTTAAAAAATTATACATGAAAAGGGAAGGCATGTACTCTCTCTCTCTCTCTCTCTCTCTCTCTCTCTCTCTCTCTCTCTCTCTCTCTCTCTCTCTCTCTCTCTCTCTCTCTCTCTCTCAATGTGTTTACGCCTACGGTGACTCTTAGTCTAAAACATATATGGTTAACAAAATGCAGAAACTAAAACTGAGGTTGGAAAAGCTCGGCCATAGTCGCTGGCCTAGGGAAGGGGAAAATGAAATTCCTAAGTTGACTGGGGATGCTCGTAGAATATGCAAAGAGTTATTTGGGCGTTCATAATCTTCTGTGATGTTAATCATCATCATCAAGATCTTATCCTAATTAGGGGGCCACATGAATCTTATTCCTCCATTCTACTCTATTAAATACCATGACTTCATTTAGCCCAAAAGTTTTTAAATCTTTCCTCACCACTTCTATCCAGGTTCTTTTGGGCCTTCCCCTTGCCTTTTTAGAACCTTCAACTTGTATTGCCTCACTCCTTCTAACTAGTGCCGTTGTTGGTCTCCTTTGAACATGTCCAAACCATTTAAGTCTAATATCCCTCATCTTGTTACCTATTCGTGCTATCCCTAAATTTTCTCTAATATTTTCATCTCTAATTCTATCTTTTCTTGTCTTACTACTCATCCATCTCAACATCCTCATTTCTGCGACATTCATCCTATGAGTATGATGTTCCTTAACTGCCCAACACTCTAATCCATAGAGCATGGCTGGCCTTATAGCCATCCTATAGAATTTTTCCTTTAGTTTGAGTGGCATTCGCCAATCACATAAAACACCCAATGCACATCTCTATTTGTTCCAACCCGCTTGGATTCTCTGGGTAACCTCCCTCTCAATCTCTCCACTCTCATGGATCAATGATCCTAAGCATCGAGAGTGGTCTCTCATGGGGACCTCTTGGTTATCAATCTTGATTAGTGTTCCACTCCTACTCTCCTTGCTAAAATTACATTCCATATATTCTGTCTTAGTTCGACTAATTTTAAATCCTTCAGATTCTAATGCTTCTCTCCATAACTCTAGCTTTATATTTACACTCTCCCTTATCTCATTAAGTAGGACTATATCGTCTACAAATAGCATGCACCAGGGAATCTCCTCAAGCAGATGTTTTGTTAACTCATCCATAACTAAGGTGAAAAGGTATGGACTCAATGCCGATCCTTAGAGCAATCCGACAGTGACAGGAAAATCACTAGTCACGCCACTAGTGGTCTTAACATTTGTTACTACTTCCTCATACATATATTTAATTATGTATATATCCTCCTGAGAAACCCCTTTACTACCCAACACCCTCCATATTAACTCTCTAGGGACTCTATCATAAACTTTCTCTAAGTTGATAAAGACCATGTGGAGGTCTTTTCTTCTCTCCCTATATTTCTCTACTAATTGTCTTAATAAGAAAATAGCTTCCATGGTAGACCTCCCAGGCATGAAACTAAACTGATTCTCTGATACACTTATTTCATGTCGTAGCCTTTTCTCAATCACTCTTTCAAAAAGTTTCGTGGTGTAGCTCATAAGTTTGATCTCTCGATAATTAGTCCAGCTCTAAATGTCTCTTTTATTCTTATAGATTGGTACAATAGAGCTTTTCCTCTACTCATCAGGCATTTTCTTTGATTTTATAATCTTGTTAAACAACTTGGTCAACCAAACTACCCCAATATCTCCCATATGCTTCCAAACCTCTATTGGTATACCATCAGACCCCATGGCCTTTCCTCATTTCATCTTTCTCAAAGCCTCTTTTACTTCAAGTATTCTAATCTTGCGTTCATATCTATAATATCCAATGTTATTTAGATTTATAGTATTTTCAATTCCTATAGTCTCAAATCCATTGTCATTAACAATTTTTGAAAGTATGTTTCCCACCTTTGTTTGATCTCATCATCTTTGACTAATACCTTTTGATCATCGCTTCTAATGCACCTAACACGATCTAAGTCCTTAACCTTCTGTTCTCTTACTTTTGCAAGTTTAAACACATCTTTCTCACCTTATCTTGTTCCTAATCTATTATAGAGCTCATCATATGCTTTAAGTTTAGCCTCACTTACTATTCTCCTAGCAACCTTTTTAGCATTCTTATATTGTTCATAGTTTTCATTATTTCTAGTATTATGTCATGCTTTAAAAAGCATCCGTTTTTCTTTAATAACTTTTTGCACTATTTCATTCCACCACCATGTTTCCTTTGTTAATAGCCTTTTACCTTTAAATACTCCTAAGACATCTTTTGCCACTTTCTTAGTGGACTCAGCCATATTAGTCCACATGGTATTTACCTCTGTTTCATAGTTCCAATTTCCTTCTACCATCAACTTATTTTTGAATAAGGTTATTTTCTCTCCTTTTAAGTTCCACCACTTCGTTTTTGGATGTGTATTAAGTTCAGTTCTTTTACTCCATCTTTTGATATGAATATCCATAACCATTAACCTATGTTGTGAGGTTAAGCTCTCACCAGGTATCACCTTACAATCCTTACATATAGATCATTCATTATTCCTAAGTAGAAAAAAGTCTCTTTAGCTTTTATGAAGTTCACTTTTAAATGTTATTAAGTGTTCATCCCTCTTCTTAAAGAGTGTATTTGCAATGGATAGGTTATACGGCAAAGCAAAATCGAGGATCTTCTCCCCCATCTCGTTTCGTTCACCTATATCATACCCTCCATATATTCTATCATATTCTTCCTTATCTTTTCCTACATGGCCAATTAAGTCTGCTCCTATAAGTATCCCCTCAGTGTTGAGAATTTCTTGCATGACTCCCTCCATATCTTCCCAAAACTATCTCTTAATTATATCTTGTAACCCTACTTGTGGTGCATATGCACTTATAATATTTATAATCTGCTCTCCTAGAATCATTTTTATTATTATAATTCTATCGCTGATTCTTTTAACATCCACAACTTTATCCTTTAAATCCTTATCCACTATTATTCATACGTCATTTCTATTATTTTTCTTTCCTGCATACCATAATTTATACCCATCTATTTCTCTAGCTTTAGCCCATTTTCACTTGGTTTCTTGGATACAAGCGATGTTGACTCTCCTACATTTCATCGTGTCTACTAACTCCAAACTCTTACTTATCAATGTCCCTATATTCCATGTAGCGATGCGAATCTTATGTTTTGGAGATACCCTATTTACTATCATGTTTCTCGACCTCCATGGTATGAACCCATGTCCACTTTTCACTGCACCTAGGTTCTGATGCAACACATTGCTTTCGAGGGGACGCTCTAGCCAGCCTTGCCCATTTTTCACCACACCGGGGATCTGATGTAGCACATCGCTTCTGGGAGAATGCCTTAGCAACCCTTGCCTATTTTTCACCGCATCCGAGATCCGATGCTATGCGTCGCTTATGGGGAACGCCCTAGCTAGAGCGATTGTCAGTTTTCGATTCATGTCATGTTGGGGTTGCCATAGTTTTAAAAAAACTAAAGATAATTTTCACTAAAATCATTAAATCATTAAAATCATCTTCAGCTTCACCCTTGCTGGCTGGCTACCTGACGCAAGGGTGGCCATATTTTAAAAAGCTGAAGATGATTTTCATTTCTTCCTCACAAACTAATATACAAATGCATATTTATTTGTAAGAAAGAAATAATAGAATCATCTTCAACTTCCCCCTTGTCGGCTGGCTATTTGACACAAGGGTTGCCATCTTTTCAGAAGCTGGAGATGATTTTCATTTCCTCCTCACAAACTAATATACAACTACATATTCATTTGTAAGAAACAAATAATAGAATCATCTTTAACTTCTCCCTTGCCGGCTGGCACCTGACGCAAGACCCTCCTTTTTTATCCTTGGTTGCTGAATGACAACAACTACCAAACGTGTTAGGGTTCACACTCCGACGTTAGCATGATCCAATCCGTTAATTTGTCAGATATGACAAGGCCCATGCAATCAATTTTGATTGGACTTTCTCAATTCTTTCATCCAAAAACCCTTGGATGAAGTTCTTAACCATCGGTTTTCCTACTATCAAAGTAAATTTATCAGATGCTATTCATCCATTCCACATGGCTTTTGTACCAGGGACTATAGAAGGCTGAGAGTGGATGAACAATGGCATCAAAATAAGCCGCATCAGCTCAGTCGAGTTCCGAGTCGAGTGATTTTAGACTTTCCGCATTTTGTGTCTTGGACTCTGCTGTATATCACTTAGTAAAAAAAAAAACATAATACTTTTATCGGTGAATTTTTCTGTTAGTAAAGTAAATATCATCAAATAATTTACTACCATTAATCTTAATTATATGTTTGTGTTCTCCACATGATCCAATGTAACACCCTCGGTTTTTTAACTTTTTTCCAATACATATAATAATAATAATAATAATAATAATAGTTGTTTTATAAAATAAGCAGGATACTTAAAAGAGAAACTTACAATTAACATAAATAACAAAAGGATTCAAGAGAAATATCTATAAAAAAAACCCTGAGGGTCATTCAAGATAAAAAACCAAGGCAATAAACAAAATCAAATCGTCGATATGCTGAGCATGCTCAATCTAAAACCATGACAAATCAAATACCAGTCATGAAAATGATAGTAATGATAACATGTCCAAAATCCCCAAGGTTACATCCATGATTACCACATCATACACACATGTGTAAGTAAATGTATACATTACAAAAGTGTGGGTCCAAACTATCCAAAGTAACAACATCCATGTACAACCCAAAAGAGTCTAATCACAAGTCAAAGAGACATATACTAAGTTAGTCTCTAAAGTACGAAATAGCATATAGTCCTCGAGTCTTCACTCAATCAGCACTACTCCACTTGCTTTCCCTTAGCGCTATTGTACTCCAAATCAGAGGCATTGCAAAACAAAGCAATGCGTCAGCAAGCTATTGCTTGTATAGGAGATTACAAATAATTAAAACATATGATAAACACTTTGCAAACAATACTGATATCATGTTGAGTGTCATAGAGTAAATCATTTATAAGGTAAGTTAAATCATCAAGCATCCATAATTAATTATGCATGAATCTCATAAATCTAAACGAAACAATCAGGATGAAAAAATTCTTTTCGCCTAAGGAAAGCAATATCGAAGCAAAACATCATGGCATGCAAAACATGATCAATACATGAATAAGCATCCATCAAAATAGATCAAGACCCATGTCCACAGAATAATATGATGCATGTCATGATGAATAGGGCATTGCACACAATAAGCCCTAGGAGTGTCCCACTACTCTCAATCACTAGTAATAAGTACTCATCCCAAAATCCAAAGTCCCTCACATAGCTTATAGACCCGCCCACATAGGCGTCACTCTCAATACATCATCACACTATGGGTGTACACACATACACTACATCACACAGAATAAGAGTATGGGCTACTATGCTGTAGTAGCAACTACTCTAGAGTCTCAACCACTGCGCTCCACATCGACACCGAAAATGGGAGACTTCCTTCGTCTTGCATGGGAGAAGACATGTGGCACCCTGGGTTTTTCCCAAAAAAAAATTTGCATTTATTTTGGAAAGGTGGTGCACCAATATTTTTAGAAATTCAAAAACAGCAGAAAACATGTTCTTTGAAATTCATTTTTCCAAAAACCCAGATATCACCTCAACTCTCATACTATACATAATATAGTTTTTATAGAAGATAGACATGCATTTTATGAAACAACAAGACCCATCCAATGGTTCATATACACACCCCCTGAGCATAGAAGTATGGCTGTGAACTCCTCTTACTTGTGTATATCTTCTCATGTATGTCTGTATCTGAGATATTGTAAACATAAAACATTTACAACATCTCAACAAGCTATGCTTGGTAGGGGAGAGTTAAGAAAATATGTTAAATACATATGAATTAAGAATTTTATATCAATTAAAATATTCAATTTCATCATGATGTTTATATGGCATGAAGTTTACAACATAGTCCATAATTCAATAATTTCATTAATAATTCAATTATCTGCAAGTCATTGATAAAATAGCTATTTATAATTCTTCTTCATCATATGAATATAATAATCACATTTTAGAGATTACACTTTACATGATATATTTAATATATATAATTCACTGGTATTTTAAATATTTGACATTATCATTTTCCATATGATACCATACTCCAATTTTATGAACCATACTCTACATAATATATCTACCCATTCACTTCCCCATACGAAAACTTTTATGAAACTATACCCTCTAACTTATACATATAGGACTATATCATATATATTAAAATTGATAAAAATCATACAAAGTTATGAACATAGTCCCTATGTTTTATAAGCTACATTCCTAGACTATACTAGGTCTCATACATATACCCCTTACCATACGGGGCTTATAAAACTCCAGCCGCTGCTGGTAACATCATAAAAGGCATCTCATCATGCCATGGCATTACACTATGCCTATCATATGTGCATCATGATGCAAAATTTGCAAGGACTACTATGCCGCAGTCTAAATTCTTACAGTGCACCCGGATAACTGTATAATAATTCACTGATGCCAACTGTGGAAATAACAAAGTCCATGTCCGCATGGGCAAGGATCATGGTTGTCACAGTGGTAGCCTTCCCATGATTGCCCTACCTAACATTTAGCCTCTCTTTGGGCATGGTATCCATCATATAAATTTCAGGAAGGGGGTGGCCAAACCCTCATAACTTCTCTAGCATAGCATCCCTAGTCCTATGGCTGTGTAAAACAAAATCACAAGCCACCATACTTGTATGTAAAATACTAATATGTAGGCATCTTGCCTGTCCATAATATATATGAATATCTCATCATAATCATAACATCCTCACTTATTAGGTGATCGCCCACCAAGGATGTAATGTAAAATTCTAGACTCATACATCACATATGATGTAATGGTACCCATGTACCATAAATGTCTTTTTATCATAATAATAGCTATGATATTTTTAAGAACAGATTGTGTGTATCCTTTAACATCATTTAGTAGGCTTCAATTATAAGCATGTCATTCAGGTAGCATTTCATCATTCACAAGTAAACATTTTTCATCATAACATATCATACAAAATGCACAATTTAAATGACATAATATTTATCATAAGAATAAGATCATGTTTAAAAACATGCATCTTACTATTAAGACATGCTTTCTTAATTCTTCCCCTACCTCATGTGATGCGTTCTTCAATTCCACTAGCATTGGTCGCCATCCTTTCACGGTAGTAAAATCCTCATTTTTACCTAGACCCTCCAAATCAAACAATCAATTAGTAAATTCTAATTGAATAATCTAATTGAATAAGCTACCTTGATCACAATCATAGAACTTGATCAATTTCCATACCTGGATCCTAGATCGATCTCGACCATTGATTAAGGTTAATGAAATCTTCTCTAACTGAGCTTTTGATCCTAAATCTCTCATAAGATTCTTGATTTACACTTCCTAATGGTCGTGATAGACTATTTGGATTAGAAAAATGAAGTAAGATCATCACATATCAGACGATTTGACCTCCGATGAAAGGTATGGCAATTTCAATGGTTAGATCTTCCTAGATAAAAAATTGGGAAGATGGGTTTTGTTCCTTGCGTCCCAAGGATCGCGAGGGTACTCTCAAATTTTCAAAACTCCTCCTGGATTTCTCAGAATCCAGGTTTGAAGGTCAAGGGTTAAACTAGGTCCTGTCCAATAGATCATTAAGAACATATCACTGTTAGATGGCCATGGATTTGCCCGATTGTGGCCGTACAGTATTGTTGCTTTAGGATCTACATTAAATCAACCCTGATCAATGCATTGGTTGAGGGGTTTTGTCCGTGACGTCAAGAGGAACATGATGAATGGCTCGAATCACAAATTTGAGTCATTTTCACTGTTGTGTGCATTGTTCCCTAGAACTATTCACCATGGCCATGGTTCTATTACCGATGAAGGAAATGGCGTTGCTGGGTGAGGCCTGTAGGGCATCATCGGTGAAGCAAGAGGATAGGGGAGAGAGAAGGCAGCTGGCACACCACGTACAGCACCGACTAAAGGAAGGAGACGAGAGGGGGAGAAGAGGAGGAAAGGGAGAAGGTTTGTGCACGGTGGTCAGTGGCAGGTGGCTATTTTAGTTGCCGGTAAAAGAATCCAACTGAAAGATGGTTTTGGCCAGATTAGAGAAGAAGAAAAAGGTATTTCTCACAAGGGTACATGACTAAAGAGGCATCGTGATGGTGGAAGATTTGTGGTGAAGGGGAGCTTGCTAGTAGTAGATCCGAGCAAGGTTTGCCATGGGTGGCCAAAAAGATGTTGAAGAAGAGGGTTTCTTCTAGGTTTTCTTCGGCCAATCGGAGGAACGTTTCACGATGAAGAGGGAGCAAGAGGGGGGCGTAATCGGAGGAGGCGATGGAGGGAGCGGTTTTCTCTCTCGTCCTGTGAAGATCCGAGCAAAAGAGATGAGGTGGACGCCAGTTTTCTCCATTTTCTCCTGCATCCCACTTTTGCTTTGTCGCATTTTGGGGTTTTACGCATTGTCAGCAATTTGGGTGTGTCAGGCACGACGGCGTTGCCGGTGACTGGTCGGGGAGAGGGGAAAGATGAGAGAGAGGAGAGAGGGACCTAGGGTTAGGGTCGTCAGGTCTGTTCTCCTTAAGAACAAATAGTGTGATAAGGGGAGTGCCATTATGTAATGACTCCAGTTTTGTAATATTGGAATTCCAAGTTTAGCAATGAAAAGTTCAGTTTTTAAAGAAAAGGGCATTTTAGTCATTTCACCATTCACCCTGACTGAACCCAAAATTTTGGTCCAAAAAGTGGTTCCATTAGATGTGTCTCAGAAAAATAAATCCAACGAGACCAAAATCACCCAAAACGGAGTTAAAATGAGCAAGATATGACCCTTTGAAGTTCAGGGGCAAAACTGTAAATTTTACAAAAACGACTTAACCTGAAAAACACAGGGGCCCGTTTTGATACGGGCACCCCGTCGTCTTCAACCTCTAAAGGGTTCTAGAACGGCGGTGATTGGAGGAGAAATCACCGCCATTATGGAGGTTTCTCCACCGCCATTCAAAGGCGGTGAGAGCCCCCTCCAAAACCCTCTCTTAGCTCTATAAATAGAGCTCTTGGGTGCCTCTAATGGCAGCCCAAAATGTTGAAGAAAACCAGTCGTGAAGCAGTGATCTAGAGGGAAAAACGAGGAGAAAAACCCAGCAACGAGCCAGGTACGTCCAATATCGCTCAAAACCCATCTCCCCCATAGTTCCAAGGTCAATTTTCTTAAGCTTTTGCATGAAAAACCATGCAAAAAGGAGCCCAGGAGAGCCACCAAGGACCCAAGGACGTTCCCTGGGCAGCACTGGGGCGCCCTAGCATTCCGTCTTTTTATCTTTAAGACTCTATGTACATACAACACTAAAATGCTTATAACTTGATATCTAGAGCTCCGATTGAGGCGCCGTAAAAGGCGTTGTGTCCGTGTTGACAACGCGGATACATCCAAACTATAAAATCCCTGATCAAGGCCCAATCAAAGGTAGGCATGACCCTTAGAATAGGATGGTGGTGCGTGGCCACTAGAACTTTGGAAAACTAAGGATACCAAGGCCCAACTAGGACCTTAGGACACCCATAGGCATAGGGATGAACCCCTAATGCCTAAGTAATAAGACCAATTACTCTAAAACCCATAAAAGATAGGCCAAACTAACCTTGATTCCCCAAACCATGATCAAGAGCATCCGAGGACAAAAGGGTTAGCGCGACCTAGCCAGGTAAGTGCTCTATCACTATTAGATTCTTTTAAAAGATCTATTATTGTTTTGAGAACATATGTTATAAGTATATGACTTGTTTAGCATGACTTGATTCAACATGCATATGATAAACGTTTTGTACATAAACATGTTTTCAGTAAGATTGCATATATATTATGCACATACATGTTTTGTAAACAAGTGTATACATTGCATGATTTAAGTACTTGCAAAGATTGCATGTCCTTGAGGGTTGCCAAAAGATCTTTGAGTCTAGAGGCCGGTGAGTTGTGAGGGACCCAAAGAGGACTGGTTTTGAACAGAGGTTTTTGATCGTACATGATTTGGGCTAGTGAGCTCGTGGGTGCTATACCAAGGGGTGTGGGTTGGCCACCCAGCCTCTACCACTATTAGGTGGATGGATACCATGCCCAAAAAGGGCATGTCCCTGCTTCGACTGCATGTGGTACAGGGGCTACCATTGGTGTCACTGCAATGGGTCGAAGTGTCATATGCCCCGTGGAGGTATATGATCCTGTGTCCCTAGGTACCCGGGGACCACACGGCGGTGAGGTCGTGGACATAGTGAGACCCTATGGTTTTATGGATTTATGTGCATTGCATATGGCATGATATGAGGTTGGTCGACCATACCATACTAGAGATCCATGAGTTGGACTCCATGAAGCATCTTATGCATATCATGATGTTATGATATATATGTATATAATACTTTCAATTTTGGATTATGTGATCTTTTAAGTCATTAGTATTTCAGTTTGATAATGGATTCTAATACTGATATTGAACTCGAGTATTCAAACATACACATGTTTTGAATGAGCATATGATTTTAAAACATCTCATGCATTTATAAAACTAGTAGTGATAAGCTCCTATTGAGTATAGTATATACTCACCCAATCCTCAACATTTTTCAGATACAAAATAAATACTTAAGGACACGGAACGTTTGTAGTAGGAGACACAAACTAAGTATAAGTAAGTAAACCCCTATCTTATCTTTCAATGTTACTTGATTGTAGTTACTCTCTAATAGCTGGGGCTATGACTAACACTTTCTTGGGAATAATATTGATTTAAACTTTGCCATGACTAAATAAATTGAGAATGTGTTTGAACACTTGGGGTCTTTATGAAAGGTTGTTTTCCAAATGAAAAAGATTTTCATGCATTTCACATTTATAAAACAAGAGATCTCGCCTTTTTATCAAAATTGCATCATATAAAAACCCGGGTCGTAACACATTATCAAAATGGCCCCCTGATGTTTCTATGTTTTTTTTTTAAAACTTTTAATTACCAAAATAGCCTTAACTTCCAAGTCTCATAACTTCCTCATACAGACTCTGTTTTTAGTATTCTTTAGCTCGTTGGATTCCATTTTCTGAGTACTATTTAATGGTTTCAATTTTATTTCAAAATTTATTATCTTATTAAAAGATATACTTCTTGAAAACCCATAACCTGATCATAGAATAGTAAAATTTTAGGGTGAAATTCATTCGAACTCCGATTTCAGTGTTCTTTATGTTGTTGGACTCGATTTTTCGAGTACATTCCAAATATTCATGTTTCCACTTCAAATTTCATTTATATATACAAATTTATTTTCTCTGGATCAAAAATTTTATTATATTCCAAAATTCTAATTTCACATAATAACACCCATAATAGTATTTACAAAATTTGGAGTTGTTATAAGATGAACCCGTAGTGTGGGCTACCCATGATACCACCCCTACGTACATTTTCCTCCTTTGGGGCGGGTATCTAATCATAACATCATCATGTTAGAGGGCGGGTGGCCAACCCTACAACCCCCTAGCATAGTACCCATCAGGCAACAACACCCGTCATACAACACCAAAACATGCTATAAATCATAGAAAACTCCCATGTAAAATAAAACCTAATAGACTCAAATCAAACGACATGATAAAATATCATCTATAACATGTCAAAACATGGATAATCGTATAATTAAAAGTCATGATATCAAACACAAAATAATGAACACCTTTCAATAAAAAATGATGGGGCATAAAACACATGCCTCAAGAATTTTAGATAATATGTCGTAGTCAACGAAATCATGAAAAAGTCCCAAATGTAATCACCTACCTTGAAAACACGATACTTCAATTAGGCGTGTAACCAATATCAAATTGTATTCTCTGACGTACCTGTCACATCGTAAGTCATACTCAGTCATCCGATCACTTGGTGTGCTTAAATATCAAAAATAAGCTAATCCAAGTGATAACTTCCATGATCTGGTAGTTAATTATAAATCAACGATCCAGATCATAAGATTAACCCTCAATTAGAGCAATCCTAAACTAGATATTAGTTTTTCTAACATCTAAACCATCATCCATCATCTTTGATCATCAATCTATGTCATAATTCATTCAATTAATGTTCTTTAATCACTAAAGGGCCAATTTCTTTCATCTTATGAAGTTTGGAGATGATCCAACCATTGGATCTCTCTTTATCACTCATAAGCAACATCTATTCCTCAATTCCAATCATTTTCATTATGATCCATCAAATTTTTGTTTAGTAATTTACATGTATGTCCTTAACTATGCATCGATTAGGCAGTTAGATAGATCTCTGATCAGTTAGTTCTAAGGCACCTGATTAGATCAATAGCCAAGATCACTTTTCTTACCAATTACATGAGATCTGTTCTTCTAATCCCCTAGATCATCTCATATTTGATGCATATAATTAATTTCTAAAGCCTGATCATCCATTGATCACCCTGATCTAGGTTATTGAATAGTATTTTATGATTCAACCAATCCAAAAGTGGTCAAATCAAAGTTTTCATATTAAATCTAGGTCTATGTCGTTGAGAACACAATAGATGTCTCGAATAATGATTTGGACCTCCGTAATTTTCATAATTGAGCTTTAAGTGAATGAATAGTCCAATTAAATCAAATTTTAAATGAATAATTCAATTTAATGTCACAAGGATACACACTGTGTGATGCATGTATGGAACGCACATGGGGAGGATGCATGAGCGCACATGTCGTTCCACGCATCTACGGTTGCGTTTCAGGGGTGTCCCAACTAGTTCATTGTCATTGGAGATGACGACCGAACTCCAGTCACCACCAACAATATCAAAATTTTGCGATTCTTATGCCTTTTTGGACGAATTTTTGTGTACATTCACTTTATAACATTCTCATCAACTGATTTTGCCTAAATCTGAGATTTTTACTCGATTTTATCACGTTTACAAAATTTTCTCCTGTTTACTATTTTTCACGTTTTTTTGGTGTACTTAGCCATTGGATTCCCATGAGATTTTATGGGTTTCATGCATGAGATGAATGGTTTAGATCATCATCTATTTATTTTCATAGAAACAACAAGGTGCATACAGTCATCTAAAAATGGCAATCAACGCCGTTTTTCGACATTAACTGATAGAAAACTCAATGAAACGAAATGAAAATGGGAAAGGGGAAAAGAACGAGGCCTACCTTAGGTCAAGCTGGCCGGCAAGGGGGATTTCATTGTGCACGGGAGGAGGCGTTGCGTCATTGCTGCTGGCATTGGAGGCGTTATTGCCGGTGGCACGAGGAACGGAGAGGGAAGAATAAATGCAGAGAGAAATAACAATGTGAGCATTAATGGAGGAGGGAGGGGCATTTAAACCACCCCCACCCCCCCCCCCCCGCCATTTATACTGATTTTTAAATATTTATTTTTTAAATATATATAATTTGAATTTATTAATGTAGAAATGATTACCAGCCATAAATGCTGGTAATCATCACTATGCTTATTTAATGTCCGCAAATCATCAATTTCAGTACTTGATTTCATAGGCCACACCTGTGAAATTATAATTCTACCCCTTTCATTTATTTAATTAAATAGAAAAATTAAAATAATTAGCTATTTTTCATCTGATGTTAGATTTTACCATTCTTAGTGGTGTTGAATTCCATTTCTTGTGTACAATTCAAATATTGAGGTTTTAGCTCGTGATTTCATCTCTAAAATTTTTAAATCTTCAATATTCTAATTTCCACAAAATTTGAATTTTCACATAATTAGGCATTTACAGAATTTTAAATTTCAAGGGTGTTACATCCTCCCCTCATAAAAATTTTGTCATCAAAATTCTTTCTATGTCATTCCTCAACAATTCTGAAAACATCCCCATACCACAAGATCTATATATCATATCAAAATTTTCCTTGGTCAATGTCAATAACAATCCCATGCTATGTCATCCCCTCATATAGTAACTCATATATATATATATAAACCAGAGTATATTTCAACCCTTCCAAAATAACTAACTCATATTATGGTTAGAACATGTCATAACCACATACAATGCAATTAGCATAAACCATACTTTTATCTAAGAGCTAGCATAAGTAAATCACCTTTTCAGTACAATCAGAGCATCTCAGTTCGTACATACGAAATTCTACGTCAAGCTTACGTCAGTGCACATTAGCTCACAAATAGTCAAAAGTATGCCAACCAATATCAAAGCATGTCAGCTCATTAACAGGCAATCACATGCCAATCAAAATCCACTCCGCAACACAATCATACTGTGAGTACCTAGAAGCATGTCACCTAGAAGCTCGCCACATAAAAGCCTATTGGTGCCTCTTGCACCTGCACTCATCGGCCGCCCTCTGAGGCTACTCATAAGTATAAGCCATAATTCAAAAACCGAGTACACATAGGCAATGCTTTCATACTCAACATGCGTTACTGTCACACTTCTCACCTTCATGAAAAATCAGGCACATATATGTAATATAATCAGTATCCATGTCAATATTATCCTGGAGAACTCAATAATTCAATGAAAACAGTTCACCAAACTATGGAGACTATCAGCCTTACCCAGTTCATCACAGTCTCGATAAATAGTCTCTCTATCAATAAAGATATCATGGTCAAGAAAATTCATCTTCTTTGACCATAATTCATACTTACATACATTTACCGCAAAAGATGAGTCTTTCAGTTACTCTAAAAAATGCGCAAGGGTTTCCCGTGCTCTTCCCCTTCAAGGAGTATACTAAAACATCATTTACTAACATAATTATGACTCATCCAAGTAACCTTTCAAAAAAAATTTGCCCCTCGTATTCATATATGCAATTAGTGCATTGGTTTCACCAATCGATATCATTCAGAGAGATGTTTCCCTCTACCATCATCGACTACTGGTGATCACACCTCAAATCAATCTCCACGAATATCATGCACAAACCAATATAGATCAATTAGATCGTTAGTACACAATAGAGAGTATTAGTTCTCCGCTGTTATTTTATCAAACAAATAGATCTGTTCATAATAGCAAGGTTCTATCTCTCTTCCATGAAGAGCACTATTGCCTTCCATGAAGACCCACTTAGTCTAACAAACCCTTGTCAGTAAGCTTTTGTAACTAGAACTCTTCTAGCTCAACCAGGGCCATCCCGTATGACACCTTAGAAAATGACACTATGTCTGATGCCAAATCAATATAAGAATCAATTTCTCGGATGTAAAATCCTGAAACCTCCCCGGGAAGATCATAAATTCTTGCACACCATATATGTGCTCAATCTGTGGCTGCTCTCTATCATCCACTATCACTCTAACAAGGAGGATTTGGCATCTCACAAAAGTACTGCACTATCTTCAAGGTAAAAATAGCAACAAACCTCAGTGACCTCATTTTGTGTAGGAAGAGCATCATTGAGGTTACTAAGTGGAAATATATGCAGGCACCAGGTTACTATGTGACTTACTCAAGTCATGGTTGTATGTGGTATCTAATCAGTGGAATAGAACTATGTAACTTCACAGAATTCACTGCCAGATAAATAACTTGGATGATTGAAAGTGCTGGCGTTGAACTATTATCCGCTGCTATTTTCCAAGCAAAAATATAACCATGTAAGAACTCTTAAATTACAATGTCTACAAAAGAACCATCTAGACCAGCATCCTTCAGAATCAGATCTTACGAACAAATTGCTGCAAATCAAGTTCTACTCTGCTAAATTGTAATCTATTATGAATATATAGTCGATTTCGTTTGTGCGTATAAGATAATAATCGAAATGCATAGCGTAATATTCATACATAGAAGTTAAATGCAGACATTGGATTATTAAATCTGGCAGCTACCCACTGATAAAACAAGACGTATAAGTACCAAAAACCAGCCTTTCTTCCAACATTTTTAACTTGCATCCCATCCCCTTACCGGTAAAGGATTCAGGCATGATATAAATGGATAGGCCCGAAGCCATTCTTTGTCATGAAGATAGTTTTTGGAATCTCTTTCACGGTTAATTCTGAGAATTTCCACAGCCATTTTACTTGCAGGATCATAGGAATGAAGCCCAGAGTTTATTTCGGAGAAAACAGCCTCGAAATCAGGATAAAAAAGCCAAGATATGGATTTCAAAAAGATAAGAGGTGCGCAGAGAGAGGAGACAAGAATTCAAGTCGTAAGGTCTGAATTCTGGTATTATACTTCAAGACCCATTCATTACGAGAACAATCCTCGAGCATCCATGCTCTAAGACGGGAACCATCACAGACGATGTACTAGAGACCACCTCTGCACCTTGCTAGCAAACCATCAAAATTCTCCTCCGGAGGCAAATTGATTGTATTCTGACTACCTACTTCGAGATCTATGGGCACGACTTGATGCGGCAGGCCTAGCATATAAAGAGCTCCATTCAAGTAAACAGGAGCATGTGATAGTATAGTTTTGGCTGCGCAGCCACTTACCGTCTTAGACTTGACCCACTTGCCATCATCAGAGGAGAACTCGAGCATGACGTGTTTGAAAACAAGCGTACTCTGTCTAATACAACAATTACTTTGAAGTAAGGCGAGCTTCGAGGGATCAAAAACCAACCTAGCACTGTCCAAGCCTCTTGTGTACTGAGGCCAAAACAGTGAAATCCATTCCTCTGTAACAGGGTTGCATACATAGTGGCTCCCTTTGTCTGATTTGGGCAGAGGCAAAGAAGTAAACTGTTGTAGCAATTGATGATATTGAAATTAGGAAGGTTAGATGGCTAAAACCACGGCTCATCTTCTGCATTCTCTATCTGCAACACCTGTATTGCAAAACAACTTGGTTGTCCAGCGGATTGACCGGAAGAATTTGATAAAAGACTCCTGACATAGCGACTGAAGTCTTCTTTGCATGAAGGCATTGGAAATGAGATTGCACCATGCTTTTGATACATGCTTCTAAAGAAAGACTCTGGACAATGAGGAAAAGATCTCCATCAACAGATCACCACCACCAAGATTAACACTATAATCATTACAATAGATTGAATTCCCACTATTGATTTGTTGCTTCTTCATCCTGTCCCTTTGATCAACCTACTAATTCAAAGAAACAAAACAGCTAAGGTATGCCTAGAAAGAAACGAAAAGCATAAATGCAATGAATAAAGTTTCTGATTCTATTGAAATCCCCATGCTTCTAAAGAGTATTTATCTTTATCCCACTTCAAAGAATCGTTAAATCCTTAATACAAGCTTCCAGTAAATCTAGTCCAACGTAAAAATCCAAGCTGGGAGGAAGAATTCTTGCTAAGAATGCAAGTAGCATCTAATTCTTTTTAATAAATTGAAACATTGAAAACTTCCATAAAAAAGACTTAATTTGTGACTCTATTGAGGAATGACAGCAGAGTAGGCGACACCACACAGCAAGCTGCAGGAGTCCGCCCCACTTTTGGAGCGTCCTGGATTCTGGAACATGTGCTTTTGATGATAGCACATAGACGCTGAAACATTGTTGAAAGAACGGTTCATAATCAACGAGTAAGAAGCAGTATGTTCGAATGTTAAAATAATCCCCTCACATGAATGCTTGCCATTTCCTTTAAAAACTTTGACCATCTTAGGTCTTACGATTCAATAAATCAACACCTTCCATTTAATCAGACAAAACAATACAATGTAAGTAAGAGATGTCATAATCTCCCTCTTTTAATCATTTAATTCTTGGTCTATCTCCACAAGATTTCATCATGTATGACCTAAGTTATTAGTATGTCAAGATTATCAAGCCTTTCCTACCTGCACTAATCAGACAAAGGACCAATCTTCTCCATTCTATTAAGCTCAGCAACCCTCCTTGAATCAATTTCAACTTGTATTTTATTGTGTGACTTCCTTTGTTTAGCCCGATCTTTGAGCTTCCCTTTTACAAAGCTCAATTTAGCCACGTTCCTTTAATATGGTTTTGGAAACGAAAGTCCTTCTTTCCACTAGTTAGCAATCATATCCACCAATTTAGCTTCTTGAAACCAAGCCAATTCAAATTGGAACGGGCTTGGTCTCAAAGAATTCAAGTCAAAACCAAGGAGAGATTGATATTAATTTGCTGTAGTATGCTAGGCAAATGATCCATCGATTTACACAACCAAAAGCCTATCAATCTACTGAGTACCAGCGTAGACTGCATGTTAGAACACACACACACACACACACACACACACACACACACACACACACACACACACACAACATCAAATAAAGGAATATCAAATAATTTCTAATTTGTTAATGTGATTTTCCGTATGACAATCGAAGCTTGGACATTGTATTCATGAGAAATTTTAAAACAGTTGAAATTCCTTCCTCAACATCAGGGTTCTTCCTATCTTTCTTAAATAGTCCCCATCTCCCTCCAATCCTTAAAGATTGTCCAATACTGGTCCATCCTATCAAAGCCCAGATAAACCCATATGGAATGTTCTTGATTTTAGTAGCCATTGTAAAATTTATCTAAAAGGATTAGCAACCTGCATGTATTTCTTGCTAGGCTCCAAGAATTCCTACAAAGCCTTCTAGCACATTAGCCCAGGAGCCTGTCGCCTAGGTGACTAGAGTTCGAGGCTGTACATGAGTGGGTATGCATGTCTGCTTTTCCTCTGGAGGCCCCTACTGCAGGCTTATGTATCCATGAATAGGATGAATCCAACTCAATTGACCTTGCTTGACGAATTGGAAAATCCTGCAATTTGGTCTGCTGTAGCACCCAGATAAAAGATATTTATCTGTCTAAAAATGCAGGCTTTGATAGTCACTCTCCTTTCAATTTCCCTAATCTGCAAATGTTCTAAATTGAAATCTTCATATCAAACACCTTTTTGATCTACCCGTAAAAAATCCAGCTTAGGATTTGCTTGGTCCTTTCCCCCTTTCTTTAAATGGTTAAAGGTAGACTAAAGTAGAGGGAACTTATAGTATGAATGAGAAGGTCAGAGATGGAAGTATCACTACTGAAACTCCAAAGACAAAGAAATAGAGAGAAACATCAGTAATTCTCTTACCAAATGACATATCCATCTTGATCCTCAATACATCCTGGATGATTTTCTGGCTAGTCTCATCCTTCTTGTCATTCTTGCATTGATCCCCTATTCCAAATTCTAGCTTTAAAGATGGATAATCGGCTCCTTTTCATGACCTCTAAAGGAGACCCCAATAGCTTGTGCTACTTCTCTAATCAGAGTGCAAACTAACTCCAGTACTGCCTCCCACGGATCATCATTGAAATTCATGTTGATTCCTACCTCTGTACTCCGAAAATCTGGTTGGATAAGAGAGTGAGAGATCGCTAGCATCTTCATCCTCCATTCTTGGACTTTCAACGTTATTTCATAAATACCAGTTATCAGAAAATCCTTGAATCTCTACTATCTTTGCTTTATCTCTTCTTATTTTTTCTCACACTTTAATTTTATCTTTAAAACAACTCTCTATCTTTCCCTATTTTGGCTCCTGAAAACTAGCTATTAAGATTTCATTTTCACAATACTATATATATAGCTCTTTTTGACATCCTAACCTTTGATAGTCTTCTGTCCTGCAACTCCCAGGTGGTTGTCTTCACTTTCATATTGTCCTAATATTCACCAGAAAGCAAATATACAAAGAGCTATGGGATTAACTGAGTTTAGCCTGTCTAGCTAGGTCACTGCTGAGATGCTGCTCATGGGGTGTGTACTAAATATTAAAAAAAAGGGTAGCTCATGAAATCTCCTCATTATGAAGTAACAGTTACATGGACCACGGACTCCTTTTGGATGTTATGGAGTACACAGGCAACGATTCAGAATATATCAGTCATACTGCACATATGTACTTTGGATAGAAGTGGCAGTTCTTCTGTGGCTTCATGTTTTCGAGCTTTAATCGGAGAAAATGAGCCAAATCCAATTGCTGAAGCCTGAACTTGGAAAGGTCTCCTAGAATACGGAAGATACTAATCACCTAATTATACATTGTTCTTGGTCCACGGTCTATGGTGGCCGGTCACTAACTGGTTTGTAGTCTCTTGGGTGACGCCCAATAGCGTTAGCAACCTTAAATAAGCTTGGAGACTTAAAATAAAATCTGCTAAAGGTAGAGCCTATATCGGCATATTTTGGCATCCAAAATTAAGTGGTTAGTCTCTACATGGGCAGCAGCAGAGAAGAATTTCAAGACTACTCATTGCAAATCATTCATAGATCACGGGAACCTTTTATGGGTATTGAAAAGAAGGCAAATAAATGTACAGTCTGGTCAGTTCCTAAAAAGGGCTGGATTAAAATCAACTTTGATCGATCATCTGTTGGTGATTAGGGTGAGATTGGAGTTGCTGGTATTGGAGGTTTGATTAGAGATGATGAAGGCGATGTCCTTCTTCAATTCTCAGGCCCAATTGGAAAGGAAAAAGAAAAAAGAAAAAAGAAAGAAGCAACCGAGACTGAAGTTATGGCAACTAAAGTGGGTGTCTTGCTCGCAGGCAGATTTCCAGGACCTTTCTGGATCGAAGGAGATTCTTCTTTGATTGTGGGTTGGTTAAAGGATTAGAAGAGGAACTAGACGATTTGGTGCTGCGTTTCATGAAATTTCTGACATTCTACAAAAAAGGCAAGCATACATCTCTTACATCCCTAGGATGGCAAATGTTGAGGCTGACAGGCTGCAGAGGAGGGAGGACAGGTTAATAGTTTGAGAATCTCACTTGGAAGTAACCTTTAGCCCATTGTAACTCTGCTTCCTCTGTTTTTCTCTTATAGTTCGTCCCCTCCTATCATAACTATCTCGTTCGAATCTTTACAACAAAATTTTCTTTCTTCTAAAAAAAAAGGGAAAAAAAGCACTGGAATGCTCGATTTCTGGATCACAGGACTAAACTTCGTTCCCATTAGGAGGATAGCCTATTATATTCAAGAAAAATGCTTTCTGGACTGAGTTCTTGGACTCACTTCCAAACCTCCCCTAGCTGGCTTTATTTTTGGATGATCTGACATGTTCACCTTGTTTGAGCTCTCTAAGATTGATTAGATACCAAAATTCAAATCCGTCCCATATTTTAGCTGTGCATTTTTATTTTATAAATTGTAATTATTAGATTTTTTAAGTAAAATACTAGTAGCTAAAAAGTGTCCAATGAGTATGTTTTTTTGCAAGGGCCTAAAAGTGACATGTCGAACATGATGATTAGGTCAGACCATACAAAGGTGTGGCTTAACTGAGCAGGATTCACAAGTGGGTCCTGAAGCTCAGTCCGGATAGGTAAGTTTTCCGCAACGGGAACATGTTGCAACTTAGCCTTGCCAATTTACTGAAAGAACACGTATTCTATCCGATATGCAAATGACTTTTAAACCTTGGATGGAGCGAGACATGGGAAATAGACTATCCAGTGATTCTGAAATCATCACCGCAGCATTCAAGCAACCAATACTCGTGTTGGGAACATAAAATTGCCGGCTCCTCCACCTGTTATACAGGCATATTTGTGTTTTCTCTTCAAGTTTCCTATAAAGTCCTTAGCATAGACAATTATGTTGTTCATTGTAAAGATTTATCCGAAATTATGCCATATCAACTTCTTTCACTTGCACCTACGCAGAGACCTTGCAGGTTGTGGAAAAAATATCTCCATCAACGGATCGTCAAAAAACTTTGGTACCAATACTTGTATCAACTGAGTGACGACTGTTTTTTTGTTGCTTCTCATCTGCTCTCCATGATCAATCCCTGATTTTAAGGGAGCAAGACAGCCAAATACACCTCGAAAGAAATAAACAAAAATCAAATGAATAAACTTTTGTTTTCAGTGAAATAAACAATTTTCCGTAAAGCTCTGAATAGTTCCTCACTTCAAGCGATCCGAGTAACGACAAGGCCCAGTGGTATAAGCTTCTGATATATCTAATCTAATCCGTATATGAAAGCAAATGCATAGAGGAAGTCCTTCAGAGAGTTGAAAGATATGTAAAGAGCTTAGAAGACTAGATGAAACTAGAGGAATTAGGTGGGAGTTTTAGCAGAAACCAATAAGCAGATGCTTTATTCTCTGTTAAGACCAGTAGATCCAAGATGCTTATCATTGATCAGGTTCCTTAGTATTCATATCATTTTATTTTATTTTTCATCTGCCAAGGTTGTAAGCTTGTGACAATGAACTTCAACCATCAAAATCTAGCAACTACAGGTTGAAATTTGTTGTCTACTGAGAAAGTACATTAGATTTTTCATTTATGCATACAAGATTGAAAACAAATTCATGAACTCGTAAAAGAGGGTGCATGAATAAGGAAAACAGTCCCATCTATGTACATAATGTAACTAAGGTGAATTCGATCCTCTCGAGGTTAAGGAATTTAGGTATGGTGTGAACAGATAGTCCTTGAACCGATCCCCTTCATCAAAAGGCTGTGTACAATCTCTCTCATAGATAACACTGGAAATCTCAACCAAACCTTGTTCTGGCATTATCAGAAGAGCATAATCTGCAGCGTGCTTCAAAGAAAACAACCTCAAAATAAATAAAAGTACAGCCCGCATATGCAGGGGCAGGGAAGGGGCGGACCACAAGGGTCAATAGTACCAGCCCTATCTTGCATTTTGCAAGAGGCTGTTTCCATGCCTTGAACCCATGACCTCAAGGTCACACGATGACAACTCTACTATTGTACCAAGGCTTCCCTTTGAAAACAACCTTGAAATCAGGACAAAAAATCCAAGACGGGAACTTCAGATGGATCTCGGCACATGGAGAGACAGACAAAGATTCAGAAACTCTCTCTGGTAAGGCTGGAAGCCTAGTATTATACATCAAGATCCATTGATTGCTATAGTAAGCCTTTATCATCCATACTTTAAGAGAAGATGTGAACTGTCATTAGCGACATAATAGAGAGAATTCAGGCAATTATAGCAGCATAACAGCGAGACCTTCTAACTAACATTGCATTGTTAACGTCCAATTGATCCTCTTATTGCTAAGGAGTTCAGGCAAACCGTGAAAGATAGGCTTAGAGCCGTTTCTTTGCCATGAATATAGTTTGTATTAATCTCTTTCTTGGATAAGCCTACAAATCTCCACGCACTTTGTACTAGAAAGATCATAGGAAAACATCCTAGAATTCGTTCCAAAGAAAACAACTTAAAAATCAGGGTGAAAAGCCAAGATGCTGATTTCAAATGGTTACAGGCACGCAGAGAGAGGGAGATAAGAATTCAAGAAGTTTCTCTCGTAAGGTTTGAGTTCTAGTATTATACTTCACGATCCATTCATGACGAGAACTGTCCTTGAGCATCCATACTCTCAAGGTGGGTACCATCGCACACGATATAAGAGAGACAACCTCTGTACTTCCCTAACAATCCATCATAATGCTCCGAGGCAAACTGATCTAAATCGGACAACCTACTTGATCTACTCACACGACGTGATGCGGTAAGGCTAGCATATTCAAAGTTCCATACAAGTAAACAGCATGATGTGATAGTATGTTTTAGTAACGTCGCCACTTGGCATCTGAGATACAACCCTCTTGCCATCATCGGAGGAAAAGATTTCAAGCATTATATAACTGGACAAACAAGCATAATTACTCTGATATAACATTTACTTCAAAGTGAGGCGAGACATGAGGATAAAAGCCAGTTTACCATTCTCCAAGAAACTTATGTTCTGAGGCTTACGCAACGAAATGTTGGGGTGGACCCACTGTGGTCCATGCCTATGTGATGAATGTGATGACCCAGGTTCTTAAAATACATTTTCATAAATATTTACAAAGGTAGGGTCCTGATTTTGAAAAAATTTAAAAGACAAATATTGAAAACATATTTTCTTTGAAATTGATTTGTCAAAAACCCGAGTGTCACCTTAAATTACTTATCATACATAGATTTTTGTATAAAATAAAATTTTCATTGAATAACAATAGAAATACTTTTAGTAAAATCAGGATCAATCCAGTAGTTCACATACACAGCCCCGGTAGTTATTACATACCTTGTCCAAATATTGCAATCCAAATTACAAAACAATCAATACAATCTTCTTCAAAGTAAATACCCTAAGTAGTAGTTCGATAATGATTATCCCCAAGTCTTGAGCTTTCAATCTTTTTTAACTATATCTAAGATATTGTAAACATTTACAATATCTCAGTAAGCTATACTTGTAAGAGATTTAAGAAATATAATCAATATATCTCAAAATCAACAATTCTTTATATCTATGATATAAATCAATTTATACAATTATATAACCATTTCATCCTTTACTCATCGTATGAATTATATGTATATATTACATATAAATAAAACTACTGAAAATCGTGAATATAGTCAATATCATCAATAATATCTCATTTCTAAACTAATATTAAAACTAGGTGTTAATATATAATCATACCGTACTGAGAATCATCCTCCAATACAACATTGATGATAACTTTTACTGGGCATCTCATCAAGCCATAATATAAGATATCTCATCATGCCATAATATAAGGCATTTTATTGTGCCATAATCAATTACATCATAATGCAAAATAATCAAAGGACTACCATGCTTGCAGTTTAAATCCGTACAATGCGCCCGAATCATCATCATCATCATCATCATCATCATCAAGACCTTATCCCAATTAAGGGTCGGCCACATGAATCTTATTCCTCCATTCCTCTCTATTAAGTATCATGGCTTTATTTTGTCCCAAAATTTTAAAATCTTTCCTCACCACTTCTATCCACGTTCTTTTGGGCCTTCCCCTTGCCCTTTTAGAACCTTCTACTTGTATTGCCTCACTCCTTCTAACCAGTGCCATTGTTGGTCTCCTTTGAACATGTCCAAACCATCTAAGTCTAATCTCCCTCATCTTGTTACTTATTAGTGTTACCCCTAAATTTTCTCTAATATTTTTATTTCTAATTCTATCCTTTCTTGTCTTACCACTCATCTATCTCAACATTCTCATTTCTGCGATGCTCATCCGATGAGCATGATATTCCTTAACTACCTAACACTCTAATCCATAGAGCATGGCCAGCCTTATAGCCATCCTATAGAATTTTTCTTTTAGTTTAAATGGCACCCGTCAATCATACAAAACTCTAGATGCACATCTCCATTTTTTCCAACCTACTTGGATTCTCTGGGAAACCTCCCTCTCAATCTCTCCACTCTCATGAATAATTGATCCTAAGTACTAAAAGTAGCCTCTTACAGGGACTTCTTGGTTATCAATCTTGACTATTGTTCCACTCCTACTCCTCTCCTTGCTAAAATTGTATTCCATATATTATATCTTAGTTCGGCTAATTTTAAATCCTTTAGATTCTAATACTTATCTCCATAACTCTAGCTTTATGTTTGCACCTTCCATTGTCTCATCAAGTAGGACTATATCATTTGCATATAGCATACACTAGGGAATCTTCTCGTGCAGATATTTTGTTAACTCATCCATAACCAATGTGAAAAGGTATTGTACCAACAAAGGTACAATAATGCTTTTCCTCCACTCATCAGGCATTTTCTTTAATTTTATAATCTTGTTAAATAACTTGGTCAACCAAACTACCTCAATATCTCCCATATGTTTCCAAACCTCTATTGGTATACCATCGGGGCCCATGGCCTTTCCTAATTTCATCTTTTTCAAGGCCTCTTTTACTTCAGGTATTCTAATCCTATGTTCATATCTATAATATTCAATGTTATTTAGATTTATAGTATTTTCAATTCCTATAGTCTCAAATCCATTGTCATTAACAATTTTTGAAAGTATGTTTCCCACCTTTGTTTGATCTCATCATCTTTGACTAATACCTTTTAATCATCGCTTCTAATGCACCTAACACGATCTAAGTCCTTAACCTTCTATTCTCTTACTTTTGCAAGTTTAAACACATCTTTCTCACCTTCTCTTGTTCCTAATCTATTATAGAGCTCATCATATGCTTTAAGTTTAGCCTCACTTACTATTCTCCTAGCAACCTTTTTAGCATTCTTATATTGTTCATAGTTTTCATTATTTATAGTATTCTGTCATGCTTTAAAAAGCATCCGTTTTTCTTTAATAACTTTTTGCACTATTTCACTCCACCAACATGTTTCCTTTACTAATTGCCTTTTACCTTTAGATACTCCTAAGACATCTTTTGCTACTTTCTTAATGGACTCCGCAATATTAATCCACATGGTATTTACTTCAGTTTCATAGTTCCAACTTCCCTCTACCATCAACTTATTTGTGAATGAGGTTAATTTCTCTCCTTTTAAGTTCCACCACTTAATGTTTAGATACCTATTAAGTTCATTTCTTTTCTTTCATCTTTTGATATGGATATCTATAACCATTAACCTATGTTGTGAGGTTAAACTCTCACTGGGTATCACCTTACAATCATTACACATAGATTGTTCATTATTCCTAAGTAGAAAAAAGTAGATTTGCCTTTTATGAAGTCCACTTTTAAAGGTTATTAAGTATTCATTTCTTTTATTAAAGAGTGTATTTGCAATGGCCAAGTTATATGACAAAGCAAAATCGAGGATATTCTCCCCCATCTCATTTGATTGACCTATACCATACCCTCTGTGTATTCTGTCATATCCTTCATTTTCTTTTCCTACATGGCCATGTAAGTCTGCTCTTATAAATATCCCCCCTCAGTGTTGGGAATTTCTTGCATGACTCCCTCAATATCTTCCCAAAACTGTCTCTTAATTATATCTTGTAACCCTACTTGTGGTGCATATGCACTTATAACATTTATAATCTACTCTCATAGAACAAGTTTTATTATTATAATTCTATCACTGATTCTTTTAATGTCCATAACTTTATCCTTTAATTCCTTATCCACTATTATTCCTATGCCATTTCTGTTATTATCCTTTCCTACATACCATAATTTAGTCCATAACTTACAAATGCATATTCATTTATAAGAAAAAAATAACATAAAAGGATAGTACAACGCGCCCAGATAATTGCTTAATATTCCATTAATACCATGGTGGAAAATACAAATCCATGTTTATATGGGGGGAACCATGGTTGTCACAGTGGCTGCCTTTCCATAATTGCCCCACTTAACATTTTGCCTCTTTTGGGCATGGTATCATCATCATAAATAGTTTCAGAGAGTGGGTGGACAAACCTTCATAACTCTCTTAGCATTGGCATTCCCAGTCACAAGCCTGTCTTAAAACAAAATCACAAGCCTTTATGCTTGTATGGAAAATAATATTTCCCACTTATAGACTGTGTATCTGATTATAATAGGACAATCCTGTAACTTATTTCCTTAAGATTTGGGGGTCCAACTTATATAGTTCAAATCTTTTTATTGTACCAATTAAGTAATTTCATAATTACTTAATCAATCCCTTTGTATTCATTTCCACATCATTTGTTGTCTTAAGTAATTTCATAATCACTTAATCAATCACTCTATATTCCTTGCAACATCATTTGTTAATTCATAAACAATTCAAAGGCAATTATAATCAATCTATAGTTATCAGGATAAGATCATGTGTAAAATACATGTATCTTTTATATTGAATATATTCATAAGATCCACCTACTTTTACTTTCAACAATCCATCATCATTTGATCTTGATCATCATATCCTTCATGTATCTACCAAATCATATGTATACATTCATTCCTCAACTCATTTGTACTTTCTAATTTTTCTTTTGATCATCCTTACATAGGATGATTTGGATCTTCTTCCTTAGATCATATTGATCAAGGGTCTAATCTACTGATATACATTTGAATCTAATATTTATACTACTTCAAAACATACATACAATATTATGATTCTTATTATTTAATATCTTCTTAGGGATCTTGTTTGGTCTTTGATTATCTTAATTGCCATTTTTATTAGAATTAGATAGTTTACTACCCTTTTATGATCTTATTATTATTCAACCAGTTAATGTTTTACTGATTGATGATAATTTATGCACTCCTAATTCTAAATAGCTCATCCTTATTTCAGAATTGACTAAGGCTTATCAGTTAAAAGTTGTTCACAAAATGGTTAAGTCAATCCTCTTGTAAGGAGGCATTTAGACCTCAAACGTCGCCAGAAGGTGGGGGAAGACCGAGACTCTATTAGAGAACCCCCTTAACCACCATATTCAGCATTTACTGGGGTGACCTTAGCTTAACCTTCATAAGGTTGCTATGAGCATTAAACCCTAAGTACTCTTGCTATTTGATTTTAATTAAATTCATGAACATTTAAAATGTCATTTATGGGGTTTATTATTCTCCTAATTTGGGCCAAGGAAATGATAATCCTTATATTGTCCTACTAACTATAGCCCTTATTATCATTAAGTCCATGTCCATATTCATTGTAAATGTTCGTCAATATCTATTTTCATTTAATTACATTTTTCTTGTAAAGGTTCATATGAGCATTAAACCCTAAGTACTCTTACTATTTGATTTTAATTAAATCCATGAACATTTAAAATGTCATTCATGGGGTTTTTTATTCTCCTAATTTGGACCAAGGAAATGATAATCATTATATTGTCCTACTAACTATAGCCCTTATTACCATTAAGTCCATGTCCATATTCATTGTAAATGTTCATCAATATCTATTTTCATTTAATTACATTTTCCATATAATTTACATAATATGAACATTAAAGCATAAATAAACAAATTTAATAATTAAATCTACTAAGCAAATAAAAGAATATTTACAATAAAATATAATAATTCACATGCTCATTTGAATATATCATATTTATTCATTTTGATCAAATGATCATATTTTGATTTATGTTCAGTCTAGATCTTGATCTTTTATTTTTATTCAGACCTATTACATTATCTTAATGTGATATCATCACTAGATCAATGATTTATCTCATCAAATGATCTGATCTTTCTTGATTTAACCAATCAAGTAGATCTTAAGTCATTTTATCAAAATTAAGGGCATTGATCTCAATTTGTCCCAAATTAACCACATCGAGCTCATCAATCTATGTGATCTTAACTTTAGATCATCATTCAAACTAATTTTAATGGTATGATCATGCTTGATTACTTAGATCAAGTAGATCCATGATAATTTTTTAAGATTTCTCTTCCACTAAGGTTAATTTTTTTAATTCATCCCAGATCAATCATATCTAACTCTTGATTCCATGTTCCCTCATCACTAGATCACTGATGGATAAAAAATCTAAGGTTTGATCATATCATATTTGATTGATCTTGGGAATTAGTATCACTTTTTGTAATTTATAGAATTTTGTAGTAAATAAAACCTAAATTTCATATTTCTATTAGATTCTACTTTTTCCTTGGAATCCAGAGCTTCTTTCCAATCTTGATTTGGAGTTAAAATGAGCTTTGAATTGGAGTTTTAAGTTTTCATATCAAAACAAGGGCCCAGATTCAACCTGGGTCTTGCAAATTAACAAGGACGATTAACAGCCCATCTCCACCATGTTCCACTAGTGATAGCTAGTGTCTACTAGGCGGTGATCGGGGATAGGCGAGACGGTCCAATTTAGACCGTCGGATCATCCTTACCCTTGATCTTCCACATCTAAACATGTTAAGGACCCAAATTTCATCCCTTGAGGTTTTAGGACCCTCTGAACTGATCCAACATTTCAAAATTCCCAAATTTGATCTATTTAGTGGTGATTTCCATCTAAGTCACTGGATCTATTTCACCGGTGAACCAGTCACCGGTGGAACAGATTCATCGGTGATCTTTACTAGTTTTAGCCGAAAAACATAGGGGAAAGGAGAAAAACCTATTTGGATTTTGTTTGGAGCAGAGACTATAATTGGAGAAAGGGTTTCTTGCCAAAATTTTGAAGCCCTAGCCAGACAGCTAGGGGTTTTGTAAATGCTTGCCGCCGGGGTGCTTGCTGATGTCGAAGAAGAAACAGAGAGAGGGGTTTTAAAGAGGAAGGTAAGGGGAACCAGAGTATGGGTTCCAGTTCTGGTGATTTTGCCTAAAAGGGGAGTTCTGTGGAGGAATTGTTGGGCCGGGAAAAAATGCTAGCTGGTAGTTCTTCGGATGTGTCGGGCTGGAAGGCGAGCCCAGGGACACGCCAGCTTAGGACAGGCAGGTTCCTATGTCAAGCATGTGTGGGGACCACTGCTATGGCTGGAAAGAGAGGAGAGAGAAAAGAAAAGAAAGAGAAAAGAGTAAAAGAGGAGGAAAGAGAGAGGGAGAGAGTCTTGGGATTTCTGGAATTTCATGCAGTCTGTAGGAGGAGTATTTATAAGGTTAAGTTTGTATTATTTTTATTTAAAATAAAATTTTACTTTTCTTATAAAATTAAAAGCATATTCCTCATCATGTTTATTCTTCATCATTGATATTTCTTGTGTTGGTTGTCCCCTAGATCAACTAACTTTTGTGGACCCCACACAAAAGTGAAATGACCATTTTACCCTTATGGATAAATATAAATTCACAAAAATTATGAAAAATAGAAAATTTTCACCCGAGTTCAGATTTTAGCGTGCTTATAGTTATTTTGACTAGTTTCCCTTGAATGATTCCAAATATCTATGTTTCAAGACTTGATTCTTTTTCTAAGAATTAATATTATATTAAATATAATATTTTACTTCAATTTTTGTAAAAAATCTAATTAATTTGAAATAATTTTAGAAAAATTGGGATTTTCACATTCTTTCCCCTTATAGAAATTTTGTCCTTGAAATTTAATATAATAACTCACTTATGAGTTATTATCATCTCATTTATAATTTTCCTCCTATACCTTGTTTATATTGACACTTAAGAAAATCTTTTATTCCCCTTTTGATTCATCAATCATATTACCTTTTCCTTAAAGGTAGAATTTATCAAATTCATAAAACTTGTTAGATAATTTAGCCATCCAGGCTAAATCATAACTACTAACCTGACATTTCCTAACATTTCAAAATAACTACTTCCTTTGAGTAATTCTCTTGTTCATATTTCATATTTCCTTTGATTGATGTCATCAATCTTTACTTTACCAGTCAGTAATTCTCATAATATATTTTTATTATATTGTTACTCCCCATTTCATTTGATAAAAATACTTTTTAACATGTCTTTCCAAGTATGGATAGTTCTTTGACTATTAACCAAAGATAAAATGTTATATTAAATCTTAATTGAAGTAACTAATGTTCTTAGTATAACCTTCCAATATTTGGAAGTAAATATTTCATCTTAATACAAAATATTCATACTTCTATATCATTTTCTTTTGATGATATTTCATTCCTCAAATTTTTACTATAATCTTGTGATAACTTTTGCAAAAACTATTCTTTTAATATCATTGAGTCACATTAATATTCTTGAGGTTCTCATACTCAATGATTTACTTTTGCACTGCATAGGTAACATTTGTGTTACAAATTCTAAACTGTATACTTAAAAATCATTATATAGCAACCACAATGACTTTTTTATATCCTTTCTAACTCCTTTTGTGAAACACCATAGTAACCTTCTTAACTCCAATTAAGGATTAATATCAATATTATCCTCAGAATTCATAAGTCATAGAAATTTAATTTCTCTAGCTAGTCTTTACGCTTACCAAATTTGGTAAACATTTTAATTCATGATGTTTCAAAGTAAATCCATATAGCTTCAATACATACAATTTCTCATTTATCTAAGAAAACTTTCCTTTATCAAATTCATAAATTTCATTTATCCCAAAAGTATAACTCAAAATTGATATTGAGTTTTTAATGATATCTTTCAATTCTAACTCACATTTGATGAGTGTTAAGGTTACTTAACCTCCTCAATAACATTATTCATTATTTTAATCAGTGCATAATCACAATAATCTATCCTTTTTCTGATAGTATTTGGTGTTCTCCAAAATAACTTATTTGTCAAATAAATCCTCTGTCTAATAATTCAATAATAACTCAATCTCATATTAGGTTGAAAATCTTGAAAACTCCTCAATATATCTTGAAAATTTCTAACTATATCATTTTTCATAGTCTTGAATTATTCATCCTCTATAATCACCACATTTATTCAAAATGCTTGACTTTCAAAACAATGTGTTTAGCTTCCTGTATTTGTTTATAGGGTCTTATTTCTCATATACTATGATTGTTTTCTCATCAATGTGAAAAATGTACTTTTTTTATATAATCCATAACTATGCCAATATACTAAAATCAATCATATTAGTAGTACAAGATCAATATCCATCTTAATTCTAATGAATTCTTGTGCTGACTCATCCACTGAGTTATCTTAGTAAATTCATATTTGATGTATAAGATGTATGGACAATGATCTCATTGTGAACCATATACTATCATGGTTAACTTGTTTTTCTAAAATTTTTGAAATTGTAACTTCCCACATTCATTATTCTTCTTTGTTTGATTTATCTCTAAAATTTACCTCAAGTGTAAAACAATCATTCCTTCTTACTCTAGAAATTAATCATCATTTTGGAGAGAAATACTCACTATTTCCTTGAATTATGCTCAAGTAATATCTATTCTTCAAAAATTTTGATTTTACCTTTCATATAAAGGTTGAAAATTTTCTTACCCTTACTAACTCATTAACTGGAGTTATCACATCTAAGTTATACCTCAAATCTTTCAATGGTAAATTTATAATTGATGCAATTTCATAGGAGTAAAAAGAGTGTGTAGATCCATAACAAATAGTACTTTTGCATAGTTATCAAATATAAGCAAAGTACCTTCAATCACCCCATTTGAGGTTTGGGCTGGACCGTCAGTAATAGCAATACTCTTCCTTGATGTCTAGGGACATTCTCTGGTTTCACCTCTTTGATTACCAATTGTTTATTGCAGTTATTTGCCATGTGTCCTAGTTTCCCACATTTATAACACTGGATTGGAGGTCATTGTTGTATTGGATTAGAACACATATTCCTAGCGTGGAATTTTCTATATTTGGGACAATGCCTCTGATTTTGTCCAAAGGTGGGATTTCCTTGAATTCTTGGTGGCCTGACATTATTCATGGGCCCCTTGCCTTTCTTAAAAGGTCTTAGATTAAAGTTTCCCATCTCCACTCTTTTCCCATTTTGATTTTTCTTAAAATCCTCCTCAAATCTGGAGGCCATTTCTACATATTCTGCCAAAGTCATAGGTTTGGTACCCAACACCTTAGTTCTCAATCCTGGATGAAGTCCTCTTAGGAACCTACCATTTGTCTTCCTATCCGTACCACAGATATGTGGTGCAAACCTCTTCAATTATATGAATTTATTTTCATACTCTACAATAGACATATTACCTTGTTGTACATCCATGATTTTTTTTTCCCTTTCTTGCTTGAACATGAAGAGGAAAATATTTGTTGTTGAAAACCTCTTTAAATTCTTCCTAAGAGATATTTTCTGGTTTTGAAAAGAAATTCCTCTTTGCTAATCTCCACCAAAAGGCAACTTCTTGTTTCAGAATATAAGTGGTCATTTTGACCTTTACCTCTTCTGGAGTTCGTATAACTTCAAAAGTTTTCTCCACCTCATATATCAATTCCTTGGCTTTTTCAGCATTGCCCTTTCCATTATAACCTATCACCATTTTTTGAAATCTTTCCACCATTTTGTCCAACTTCTCCGGTGATAATTGAGAATTTCCAGTTACTCCCATAGGTACAGGTGAAAAATGATCCTGTACAGGTGTCAGAGTATTATTTCTTTGAACAGGTGTGTTGGGCTCTGCTCCATGATGAGCTGGCGCTAGAGCTGGTGCACTTTGTACTGTTATAAGCTCTATAGGCGCCCGAGGTTGTTGAGGATGGGGAAGAAGACCCTGTAGTACTCTTGTTATAATTTCCTCAATATTATTTTCTTGAGATGAATTCTCCATAGTGAAATCACTAGTCCTTTGAGCCATCTTCCTAGTTCTCTTTGGTGGCATATGATCATCAATCAATAAACACTCTATTTAACTAATTCTATCCTACTACTATATTAACTTACTATATCTTAACATATATTAACTTATGATATACTTAACCTATATTTGGATTATCATCTTTATATTGGACATATTGGGGTTGTGAGTGACTGGATGAACCGCTCTGATACCAACTTTGATAACTCGGGTTTTTAAAACACATTTTCATAAATATTTGCAAAGGTAGGGCCCTGATTTTGAAAATTTTTAAAAGAAAAACAGTAGAAACATATTTTCTTTGAAATTGATTTGTCAAAAACCTGAGTGTCACCTCAAATTGCTTATCATACATGGATTTTTGTATAAAATAAAATTTCCATTGAATAACAATAGAAATACTTTTATTAAACTCAGGATCAATCCAGTAGTTCACATACACAATCCTAGTAGTCATTACATACCTTGTCCAAATATTACAATCCAAATTATAAAACAATCAATACAATCTTCCTCAAAGTAAATACCCTGAGTAGTAGTTCGTTGATAATTATTCTCAAGTCTTGAGCTTTCAATTTTCTTTAACTCTATCTGAGATATTGTAAACATTCAAACATTTACAATATCTCAGCAAGCTATGCTTAGTAGGGGATTTAAGAAATATAATCAATATATCTCAAAATCAACAATTCTTTATATTCATGATATAAATCAATTTATACAATTGGATAACCATTTCATCCTTCACTCATCGTATGAATTATATGTATATATTATATATAAATAAAACCACTGAAAATCATGAATATAGTCAATATCATTAATAATATCTCACTTTCAAACTAATATTAACACTAGGTGTTAATATATAATCATACTATGTTGGGAATCATCCTCCAATAAAACTTTAGTAATAACTTTTATCGGGCATCTCATCATGTCATAACATAAAGCATTCCATGATGCCATAATTAATTGCATCATAGTGCAAATTAATCAAAGGACTACCATGCTTACAATCCAAATCCATACAGCACACCCAGATAATTGCTTAATACTTCATTGATACCATGGTGGAAAATACAAATCCATGTTCGTATGGGGGGAACCATGGTTGTCACAGTGCCGACCTTCCCATAATTGCCCCACCGGACATTTTGTATCTCTTTGGGTATGGTATCATCATCATAAACAATTTCAGAGAGCGAGTGGTCAAACCCTCATAACTCTCATAGCATTGGCATCCCCAAGCATAAGGCTGTCTTAAAACAAAATCACAAGCCTCCATGCTTGTATGGAAAATAATATTTCATACTTACAAGCCTCCCCCGTCAGTGAGGAGTACGTACTCATCTGATGAATATCGAGTGGAGGGTTGACAATCTCTCGAACTCCATCTCAATGAAACTGCTGGTTCCTCAGTAGGAACCTCCTACTGAATATCATCAGCCTCTGACGAAACATCCATGTCTTCAGCAGCTTCATGTTCTCCCTCAGCCTGATTATCTTGAACATCAACTGGAGCACCACCATGGTCATTGGTGCCATCTACACTTGGCGTATGTGAAACAGGAACTGGATCTAAATCTATCAGAGTATCAGAACTTTGAGTTTCTGATACTTTGGCTTTGTCGATGTGTTCAATGGTTTGGTCTTCCATAAAGACCACATCACGACTTCTAACCAGCTTCTTTGCAACAGGATCATATAGCCTGTAACCAAACTCATCCTGCCCATAGCCGATGAAAATGCATTGTTTGGTCTTGACGTCTAACTTGGACCTCTCATCCTTAGGTATATGTACAAACGCTTTGCACCCAAATACCCGCAAATGATCGTAAGAGACATCTTTTCCATACCATAGCCTGTCAGGAACATCTGCATTCAAGGCAACTATTGGAGATAGGTTAATAACATAGGCTGCTGTGTATAGCGCCTCACCCCAGAAGGAACCGGGCAGCTTTGCTTCAGAAAGCAAGCATCTGACCCTCTCCATCAATGTCCTGTTCATCCTTTCTGCTAAACCATTTAGCTGAGGAGTCTTCGAAGGAGTTCTTTGATGTCTGATCCCTTGCTTCTTACAATAAGCATCGAAAGGTCCACAATACTCGCCACCATTGTCTGTGCGAATGCATTTCAGCTTCTTCCCCGTTTGCCGCTCAACAGAAGCTTGAAATTCTTTAAACTTGTCAAGCACCTGATCCTTAGTTTTCAAAACATAGACCCAGAGTTTCCTGGAATAATCATCAATAAATGTGACAAAATATAATGCACCACCAAATGTGCGTACCTTCATAGGACCGCATACATCTGAATGTACCAATTCAAGCACGCCTGGCTTTCTGGAAGAATGATGGCTTTTGAAGGAAACTCGTTGCTGCTTCCCGGCAAGACAATGAGCACATTTGCTCACCTTTGTAGCTTTGAGCCCTGAAAGCAAATTCTTCTTGACTAGACAACCTAGTCCTTTCTCACTCATGTGACTGAGCCGCCTGTGCCACAACTCTGAAGAACCAGCAACATCAACTGCGTTCACAGAGTTAATAGGAATCGAAGCTTGCATCACATACAAGCTAAATGATTTCTTCCCTCTGGCAACCACAAGCGCTCCCTTAGAGAGCTTCCACTGTCCATCGCAAAAGGTACTACAGTACCCATCATCATCAAGCTTTCCGGCTGATATTAAGTTCAACCGGATATCTGGTACATGTCGAACGTCCTTGAGAATCAACCTTGTTCCGTTGTTGGTGTCCAAACAGACGGATCCGATACCAACAACCTTTGACAGCCCATCGTTACCCATCTTCAACACTCCAAAGTCACCAGGAGTGTACGAGGTGAAAAACTCCCTCCTCGAGGTAACATGAAAAGAAGCACCACTGTCAACAACCCATCCAATCTCATTGGAGGCTAGGTTGATTTCATTTTCATCACAGACCACAACAAGGCCTGAAGTAGTGGCAGCTACACGATCATTCCCCTCATCATTTCTTCTCTCCTGCTTGGCATTCTCTGTTTTGTTCTCGGCTTTCCACTTGTAACACTGCCTTTTAATGTGACCCTTCTTGCCACAATAATTGCATTCCAGATTCTTGTATCTGGACTTAGATTTACTCCTGCTTCTATTATTCTTCTCTTGTCCTTTGATCTTGCTTCTCCCTCGATTTTCTGAGATCAAAATCTCAGACTGTGATGTGGTGACAACTTGAGCTCGTCGCCTCATTTCTTCATTTAGAACTGCGCTTCTCGCAGATTCCCATGTCACAGCACCACCTGGAGCAGAATTAGCTAGAGAAACACGAAAATTTTCCCATGAGTCAGGCAAAGTATTTAAAAGCCATAAACCCATGATATCATCGTCAAACCTGACGCCAACATCGGATAGTTGCTGAAAGCATCCGGTCAACTCATTCAAGTGGTCGGAAATAGAACTCCCTTCCTTGTATCTCAAGTGCATCGCTTGATTAAGTAGGAATAACTTATTATTCCCTGTTCTCGACGCGTACAAGGTTTCTAATTTGATCCATAGAGTTCTAGCATGTATTTCATTTTGAATATGATTCAAAACATTATCTTCTACCCATTGTCGAATAAAACCACATACCTGTTCGTGTTCAAAAGCCCACTCTTCTTCGGACTTATCTTCCGGTTTTTGAGTAGCAAAAACAGGTAGATGTAATTTCTTCACAAAAAGAAGATCTTTCATTTTTCCCTTCCACTTGTGATAGTTAGTATCATTTAAGCAAATCATTTTGCTCATGTTTGCCTCCATAAGTAAAGAAAGAGTACTTACAGCAATTTTAGGAGAAAATCTTACAAATTTGAGAACACCACTGCATTTGCCAAGAACTAGTCTATCCCCCTTGAAAACCTGCCAAAAATAGGTCTACTCCAGTCGAATCACTGTTGCAACTCGTTACTATTGCAACTCAGCTACGGTTGCACTCGAACTGTTGCAACCCTAAGATCGTTGCAATACGCCATCGTTTCAACTCACCACTCAGGCAAATGCGCTACTATTTGCACTCGTACTGTTACAACTCTATACTGTTGTAACTCCGTATTTGTTGAAACTCGAACTGTTGGAACCCCCTTGGGTACTGTGCCAACTCAGTACTGTAGTAGTACTGTAGCTATCACTGTAGCCGACAATGCTTTTACTGTAGCAACATGATAAAGCGCTTTTCACTGTAGCAGCAATGATGATACTGTAGCAACTGTAGCAGGAATAGTTTTCTTCCTCCTCTCGACCGGCGGAACTGCAAATCCGTTTTCTGCCTCTGTTTCACGGCAGAACCGAGCTCTGATACCACTTGTTGGGGATTTTCGTCCCCGCCCAAGATCATACACACAAAAAACACAGAGTTTAACGTGGTTCGGCTAATAAGCCTACGTCCACGGGAGAGAATAATTTCACTATGAAAACAGGGTTTTACACAGAGGTATACGAGGGGAATTTTACAGAGGAATGGGGTTATCCCCCTTGCCCTCTTGGTATCCCTATTTATAGGGAATTTTAGGGCCTGTTTTCAACATATTTAACACAAAGTCAGTGGCGGTGGCCGACGGCGCCGCCGCCGCTGTTGAAGTCAGCAGTCGGCACCGACTGCTGCGCCCGCCACCGTTGAATACGGCGGCCGTCTGAAAATGGGTCTGGACCAACACAATCAAACTAATAACTCAAAAAACAGAAAAGCTAGATAATCCTAGAAAGAAAAATGAAAAAGATTAAACGAATGAAGGTTTTGATTCCAAATGAAATCAACGAGCTTCGGAAGAGAGTATTTACCTGTATCCACTCCAAAGATTCTGAAAGCCCTTAAGACAAGCTTCTACGGCTAGGCCAAGCAAAAGTTCAAATCTGGGGGAAGAAGTCTTGCAAAGAGTTACGGGACTCGAGTATCTTAAACTGCTCGAGGGAAACGAATGATAGGAGACTTGTGGTCCAGGATCTTCATTATTTTCTGGGACTCTAAGGAACTTGTTGGGTGACGCTGGAAAGGCGACAGCTGGACAAGTAATAATCTCTACGTTTGACGAGATAGTACGACTTTGGTGTAACTGGACAGAAAAATAAAGCATAAGCTTGGTGCTGGCACGCATGTGGAGAAGCTGAAATTATTGTCAGCTTTTCAAACATTTAAACGCGGACCAACACGGGTTTGGTGTCCCAGTTAGCAGGACTGGAAAAATAGGGAGTACTTAGGGAGTTCAAGTTTCAAACACGGGTTTGGTGTCCCCATGCCGCGTGGCGCACTTAGGGAGTACAAGTTTCAAACACGGGTTTTGTATCCCAGTTAGCACGACTAACAAAATATGACACGACATAATAGTATGACTCGAATTTTACATGAATTTAATTGGTTAAGGTTGAGTTTTATTGAGTACATGCCAAAGCATCAGAGGCCAACAGGATTGTTATAGACATTAGAACTCTTAGAATGGAAGTGGGACCACATTACTATGGACTTTGTAGTGGGATTACCCCAAACCTTCAATGGGCACGACATGATTTGGGTAATAGTGGATAGACTAACTAAGTCTGCACACTTTCTTCCCATTCAACAAAGACAATCATTGGAGAGTTTGGAAAAATTATATATAAAGCAGATTGTGAGTTTAGATTGAGTGCCTGACAGGGATAGTAGATTCACATCACATTTCTGGCAAAGTGTACAAGAAGGACTTGGTACCTCCCAAAGATTCAATATAGCTTTTCACCTGCAGACTAATGGACAATCTAAGCGAACTATGCAGATGCTTGAAGATATGCTCAGGGCTTATACTTTAGAGTGGAAAGGAAACTGGGACAAACATCTTTCCCTGATAGAGTTTGCATATAATAACAGTTACTACTCTAGCATTGGCATGGCACCGTATTAGGAATTATATGGTAGACCTTGTCGAACACTGACTTGTTGGAGCGATATTGGTGACCGACAATTTGTGAAGGCAGAGTTGATCGAGCAGTATGCAGAGAAGGTACAAATTATCCAGAAGAGGTTATTCACTTCCCATAGTAGGCAAAAGAGCTACATGGATAGGAGGCACAAAAATCTAGAGTTTACAATTGGAGATCATGTCCTCTTGAAGGTCTCACCAACTAAGGGGGTGATGAGGTTTAGAATCAAAGGCAAATTGAATCTAAGATTTGTGGGACCATTTGAGATTCTAGAAAGAATTAGACGAGCTGCATACTGGTTAGTACTTCCACCACAGTTATTAGAGGTGCATAATGTATTCCATGTGTCGATGCTCAGGAAATATGTTCCCGATCCTACCCATGTATTGGAGCAAGTGCTAAGTAAATTGCAATCTGATCTGACTTTTGTGACGAAGCTGATACATATCTTAGACTGAAAGGAGAAAATTTTGAGAAATAAAACTATTCCACTAGTTAAAATCTTGTGGCAATATCATACAATTGAAGAAGCTATGTGGGAAGTAGAAAGTGACATGAGACAGAGGTTTCCAGAGTTATTCACTGTACTACCTTGAAATTTCAAGGACGAAAATTTTTGTAAGTAAGGAAGAATGTAATAACTTTCATTTTCATAATATAAGTATTCCTTTGCATATAATTGACAACAAAATCTAATTGCTCTAATGGTTATAGAAGGAGTATGCAAAACTCTAGAATTAGAGTTCAAGTCCCCAAAGATAACCTTTTTGGAGAAATTTCCTACCCAAAACCAAGGAGTCTCTAGGTGCAATGAATCGGGAGAATTCTAAATAGGAAAGGATTAGGATAACTAAGGAGATTGGAACTTAGAAAGGATAGGATAAGGAGGAAAGATAGACCTAGAAATATGATAGGAAAGAAGGATAGGATAAGAAGGAGAGATAGACCTATAAACATGATAAGAAAGGATAAGAAGGAAAGAAACCACTAGAGATATGGTAGGATAGAGGAGAGTCAACTTGAAATTGGATTAAGAGGGGAAGGTACGATTGTGTGAAACTCAAAAAGAGAGAGAGAGAGAGAGAGAGAGAGAGAGAGAGGAGGACGACGACGATGACGATGAAGCTGTACCAAGGATTAGCCATACCATGTGTTTTGGAAAAGAAGACTGTAGAAGAGTATTTTCACTTTTAAGAGGTAGGGGTGTGAGTTATTCTAGGTTAGATCGATTTTGAGATCGTTTGATTTTGTTATAGCATGTTTGATGTTTTAAACATACACTTTGATTTGGATTTCGTTAATTATAGAAGCATGTGCACTCTTAGAACTTTCTATGTATGCTATGTTTATAATAAGCACCTCCTTGATCTTGAATCACCTTCAATTCATTCATTACTAAGCCATGTGATTGGCATCCTAATCCACCATGATATAAACTTCTAGCATTACATACTCATGGGGTATAATTAATTGTTGATATTAAACTCATTAATGTGAGTGTGCGTGCAACCAATTGGTGTTTTATCACTTCCTATTAAGTAGTTATTGCATGAGTGCATCATGAGCATACATTTAACAACAAAAGGTGTGACACGCCGGGTTTTATCAATCTGTTCCCCATATTTATACTCAAATAATAATAATTTATTTATAGAAAATATATGGGATTCTAGAACTTAAAACTCATAATTTAAAATTTGTCGCAGCATCAAGCAAATACCATTTAAGAAAACCCCGAGGGTCACTTCTCCTCAAAACCATACTGAAAACAGAACGAAAAGTAACCATTTTGAGCATGCTCACAAATTAAAACCACGGTGAAATTTTGTAACTGCAAAGACACGTAATAGTGAAGTTCCAAAGCTCCAGGGTTTGTCCAAGATCACCACATCATCCATGAATAAACATATAACCACTATACAGTGATATGAGTCTAATCTATGAATATATACAATGACTAAGGAGAATGCCAAAAAGCCAATACCAGTCCAACCAAAAGTAGACCACTTTGTCAGTATCTGACAGTCTCTGTCCTCAAGCCCCCGTCCAACTCCCCGCTAGTCCACCTTCTTTCCTTTTTGACTGTCATGCTTTGATTCTGAGGCATTGCAAAATAAAGCAATGCCTCAGCAAGCCATGCTTGTGCAGGTAATATACATTCAAAATAACTCAATAAAACAAAGTATAGGACACAAGGCATAAAGATCGAAAGATGATCAATAATATATAAAGTCTTAAATCACACGATGAAGGACATACCATGTCCATGCAATAAATACGATATCATTAACCATGATATCAGGACATGCACAATCCGAGAAAATCTAGAAACATATGAATGCATGTCAAAAGTATCAAACCTCATACACAGTCAAGCCCTATGAGTGTCTCACATACACTCACGGTAAGGTGGGGTCAGCTCTCTGTACCATCCGCTTTCACCCTTGCACTCTCACAGGTACTCAAGCACTCAGGCACTCACGAGAACTACGTGCACCACTTTCGCTTTCACCCTTTCACCCTCACAGGCACTCAGGCACTTACGAAAAGTCGCGTTGCACACCTGCTTTCACCCTTTCACCCTCATGGGCACTCAGGCACTCATGGGGTGAAAATCGCATCCTACCATAGGATCATTAGTCTCAAATATCAAGCCAGAGCGACTCCCACATGTCAAGAAAACCAAAAATCAAGTGGATATTGCAAAAGATATCAAAAATAGTGTATGCAATAACCACCATAAAGATAGCACGTACATGCGAAGCTACATGATAAAATCAATCTCACACATATGGTAAGGCATAAGTCATATGTCTCAAAGACTCAAATCATCAAATCACTATTTGAGAATCATAGAAAAAGTGTGAATGAAATCACCTACCTTAGTATCGCAATATCCCTAAACAACACGTAACCAATATCAAGGGATATGCCCTGATGTACCTGTCATGGCATAAATCATGTCATGGTTAACACATATAACAAAAATCTAAAGCTTGATCATTTATTGATCAGCTCGATTTGAATCATCTAATAGCATTTTGTAGTTTCGCTACTAACAAGTTACTCCAAACTAGATTTTTATCCTAAATCTAAGTCCGCCTTGTTGAGACGATCACAACGCTTCTTTCGGATCGTGATTTGGACCTTTATAGCTCATAGAATCAACGTTTAAAGGCAAAAAGGGTAAAAAAAAAAAAAAAAAACCAAAATCCAACAAATGGGGCCCGTCGCCCGCGCAGTGATCAGAACCCATTCCACGGGAGCAGGCACTTCTGTGGACGCAACGGCCGCTTTTGTGGAAGCGCTCTGCTTCAGAACCCGCTCTGGGTAGCAGGCGCTTCTGTGGAAGCGCTCTTCATGTGGGGGACGGAATAGCGCACGTGGCGCATTCCAGCCTCCTCACATGGCGCGTACAAGTTGCATCACGTGCCCCTGCGCATGGCACGCCCTCATCGCGCCACGTGGCGCTCCCTCATCCAAGTATTTTCGCCAGTTATAGTCGCTATCGCCGGAGACGACGACCGGACTAGTTCACCGTCGCCGGCGACCCTAGGTGCTCCGTTTTTTGTGATTTTTACACCCCTGTGTCTGGTTTTTCACTTACATTCCATTTCCACCATCCATTTCCCCAAATCCTTCCTAAATCTATCACTTTTTCATGCTTTTTGTTTCGTTTTAAAAAACTCCCGTATTACTGTTTTTCGTGTTTTTCAGCGTCCCTAGCCGTCCGATCGTCACAAAATTTTGTGGGTTCTTTCCTCTCCTCATCATACACAATATGAACGGTCCAGATCTAAATCTGACATCATCTCATCCAAATTTTTTTAGGCAAATAAGTACGCACAGATTTTGCAAAAACCTATGTTTTCATGCCATTTTTTGGCGTTTACAGGTAATTAAACATTGAAATTAACACAAAAGGGAAAGGTGGAGTGATCCTACCTCATTCCCAGCTGTCCAAAGGTGGAGAAATCAGTCTCCATGATGCATGATGGTCCACGTGAAACAGAGAGACTTGAGAGAGAGGAGAGTGCGTTTTGAGCACACTCTCTCTTCTCCTTACCTTATATCATTTATTCATTTCATTTTTTTTTAGTATTATATTATATTATATTATTTCATTATTTATTTATTTTTCTTGTTTTTTTAAAAATCAAAATGTTACAAAAGGAGTATTGATAATAAGTCCCATGTCCATGCACCTTTTGAATAAATAATTGCCTTGAGCTGATTTCATGCACACACATCCTTATTGTCATTTGTAAAGATAGACATTGAATGAGCACCTTAGCTATTAAACTAGTAGTTTATAGAGAGAGCTCGCATATAGATGCATAACACGTAAATAGTTGAATTGGAAACTAAACCATGTTTATAAGTTCACTGCCAATCTCAAAACATGCATGAATATCAACGACATTATCCATGCCATGCATAATTCAGATAATTATTTTAAGACCATGTTCATAATAAGGGGAGATACAATATCTGGCTCTCATCCATAATCATGCACACTTGGATGATTCTATGATTGTTGAAATATATTTTACACTGGAGGTAATACTGACCTTTATTTCTCTATGGCTGGTTTTTGGCTTTAGAATCACACTGTCATTGTAATAGCATATGCCTCAATCTCACTTGATCGGCATGTATCTCATCTTTCAAAACCTCACCCACTGATTTTATTACACAAATGCACATTATATCCTTGAAATTTTAATTGTTGGATCGATCATTAGTCAATGCACGACTAGGGGCCAAGATTACACCAGCTAATCACATATGAAAAACACGCCCATGTATAATTAATCAAATCATGACAGCTGATTTTTTTGACAAAGGCACACTATGTGTATTTGCCTTAAAGTCCTGCAATAAAGTTGAATATATGTGAACCATCCATAGATTGATTCTGTGCTGCACCATCAATGCATCCGTTGAAATCACACCTTTGATTCCATCTTTCATGCTTAGCATGTGTACTTGTGCTTAAATTGTTTTGACTATTATTCATTGATTTCACTACCATTCTATTGTTTATATCCAATAATTGTGGTAACTCAAACCTTTGATAAGCAAATGCACCCATCTAATCAAATCATACATGCTTTCCTACGTGTCCCACCAATGGCACATTTGTCTTTGATTTATATTTAATACATGCATTACAAGAATGTTAGACCCAAACCATGCATTACAAATGGATGTGGGTGCTTCATTTAGGGGGATTTGGAATTGCACTTATTAAGTTCAAGTGATATAGGTACATTTTATGTATAGATATATGGAATTACAATTAATGATATATTGATCGCAGCTTTGAATTGTTCACTCCAAGGAGTGTCTATTTAGCTGTGCATGGAGGGTGTGATTAATGCTGTTTGAAAACTCTTTAGAATCATTTGTGAGGGGTGGTAATTGAGAACCCCATAGTTTGCTATGCTAGGTGTGTAGTTGGCCACTAACACTAAAAAGAAATTTTTATACCCGCCTGCTGTAAAGGTTTCTGTGTGTTTGGAAGGGTCATGGGACTTTTCCATTCAGTGTGATCTGTTCTCCCCCATGAGGACCGGTGTAGGTCATGAGGTATCCATGATCGAATGTAAGCATGAGATATTGGTTCTCTCTATGTGCATAGAAGACGAGATTTGATATGGACATATATGTATATGTCGGTCAACCTCGAGGGATTTAGACCATTTGCCTTTATGGCCTCAGCAGGACGCTGCTGTTTGATTTATTTTATATTGTATGACATGTTTCAGATATTTGGTACAACCTTTAATGCTATGTACTTTTGATTGAGATTTGTAATGCTCAATGTGATTTACCGTGGATTTCAAGATTTAATCATTACCGAGGTTTGATATTAATCGCATTTAATCATGTGCGTCCTAATATCTCTATGCATTCATGTGTTTTTTGCATGTTTTTGTTTGAATTAGAATTTCCCATTGACTAGTTGTACTCACCCCCACTAACAATTTCAAGTCAATCGTCTGAGCAGAACTAGAGAATTGAGGCAAAGCAGGAATTTTGGAGCAGACAAGTGAAAATATGATAGCGAAATTAGTACTCATTTCTTTTAGAATAAGAACCTTGAACATTTAGAATAATGAGATGATGAGACAAGTAACTTTGTGATGAATGGAGGAGTTAATTTAATTTAAGTTATGATTTTATTTAAGATTATTTGGGCTGTGACGAGTGGGTCCTGGGAGTGCTTATTTTGGTAAAATTATTTTGATTATATGTGAAGTTTTAATGAGACACCCGGGCATGGAAGGTGGTTTTGAAAACTACTATAGATGATAGTTTTAACATGTTAAAAAAATTATAAAAAAATATTTACTCAGGATCCTGACCATTCTCAAATGAATTTGTAAAAGTTTATTTTGTAAAAACCCGGGTCGTCATAGTGTGTGTCTCTCAAAAAAATTAAAAAAAGTATCACACATTGTTGAATTTTTACTTGAAAGACAAGGGGGGATTGTTAGAGCTTATTTCAAAGATAAGTTAGAATAGCCTCACTCCGACTTTGTTATGAGGATTTGGATGGAGGCATGCATTTATAAATCCTCAAATACCTCCACTTTAGACATAGTAAAACTTGAATGGTGAGTGGGTTTGCACATGTATGTGCATGTGTGAGATATATGTGTATGTGTAGTAGGCCTAGTGGGTGCGGTCCAAGTATATAGGACCATTGCTAATGAGATGGCCTCATGCTGCAATGCCCAATTCTTAGTAATGAGGCCAAACACTGTTACATTGATTAAGAGGAGATTTTTAGGAGGTTTACTAATAAAGGCATATTCCTTGGCATCAAAGCAAGGTTCCCTCATATAAATGAATGCCCTTGTGCTTTCTCCTCATTCCAAACCTTTGTTCTAATAGAGTTTACATGTTTTTTTAAGGCCATTATTATTAGTTTTGTAGACATGTGAGAGCATAGTTGTCAATTTCATTCCTATAACCATTTTATTTTGGCTAGTGGAGCAAAATGAACCCAAAAGTTTAATAACTTTGGAACTAAATAATATAATGATAAACAACTTTAATTTACCAAATTAAAACAATCGAAATGGGTTGAAATGGACCAAAATGAGAAAACTAGATTGGATTTGACTAAAATTATAACCAAAAATTTAAGGTCAATTTCCTTTATTTTCCATTGTGCAATGGAATGTTCCAATTCCAGGCAAAATGGAACAAAACTGATAATTAAGTTTGAGAGTCCTTGAGGTATTTCTTCTTCTTATCTTTCAATGAAATCTCTTTAAGTCCTTTGTTTGATTGGTCATCATCTTCTTTAAGCTTGTTGGGACCTAATGCTTACTACAAGTTTTTATTCTCTTTGAGATTCAAAATTTTTTTATTTCAAATTCTCATAGAGTAGAGATATGATAGTGCTATTTTAGTAAGAGATTTGTGCACTAATTGATACTTGAATAGACATAGAAGACAAGTATAATATTTAAGATTCTCATCTATTAGAGATTGGTAACTCCGATGATGCTAGTCCAAGCCCAGATAAAAAAGGAGAGGGGTTTTGTATCAGGTGCCAGTTGACAAGTAAACCCTTTTTGAAGAAGTTGAAGATGATTTTATGTATATTAGTTTTAAGTAAGAAGAAAAGATAATGAAAACCATTTTCAGCTTCTTCATAGTATAGACATGAATCAATCACTAACATTTCCTCAAGTTAGGGCATCCCCCCTGAGTGACGTGTTGCATCGAATCCCTAGTATAGTGAAAAATGGCCAAGGGTTGCTAAGGTGTTCCCCTAGAAGTGATGCATTACATCAAATCCTGAGTGTAGCGGAAAATGGGCAAGGGATGCTAGAGCATCCCCTCAGAAGGGGCACGCTATATTAAAACCCAGGTGCAGTAGGAAGTAGCATGTATTCCTATCATGGGAGTCGAGAAGTGTGTGGGAAAATAGGCTATCTCAAGAGCATACGATTCATATCACCACATGAAACATAGGGACATTGACAGGTAAGAGTCTAAAGTTAGTAGATAAGATGAAATGTAGGAGAGTCAACATTACTTATATTTAAGAAACCAAATGGAAAGGGGCTAAAGTAGAGATATTGATGGGTATAAGCTCTAGTATGTAGGAAAGGATCGTAACAGAAATAGTGTAGGAATAGTGGTACATAAATAATTAAAAGATAAAGTTGTGGACATTAAAAGAATGAGTGATGGAATTATACTAACAAAACTTGTTCTAGGAGAGCAGATTATAAATGTTTATAAGTGCATACACACCACAAGTAGGGTTAGAAGATATAATCAAGAGACAATTTTTGGAAGATATTGAGGGAGCCATGCAAGAAATTCCCAACACAGAGGGAATATTTACAAGAATAAACTTAAATGGCTATATAGGAAAAGAAAAGGAAGGATATGATAGGGTACATGGAGGGTATGGTATTAGAGAACAAAATGAGATGGAAAAGTTATCCTCGATTTTTCTTTTGCATATAACCTAGCCCTTGCAAACACATTCTTTAAGAAGATGGATGAAGCGGAAGGTATTATGAGTTGGTCCCACATCGCCTGGGGAGGGAAAACTGGGCTGTTGATAAGAGATCGGGAATCTCTAATAGGTGTGAAGCGTTTTAAAGCCATGAGGCACTTCATGCCAAAGCGCACAATATCACACTGTTGGACCCCGGTTTGTTACACAAATACATGCTATTTGCTCTTATTTTCTACAAGGTAACTCTCTTCAACTATATACATTTCACATCTACTTCTTTTAACATTATCTTGATGATTTTCATATGGTCATAAGCACTAAAATTCCTAATTTAAATGTCATAAATTTGCTACTTGTTTTCTAATTAGTTTCATTTTTGTATTGCTTCCCAAAGGTGAGGGGAATTAGGCATCAATTCCCTACTAAAACTTGCAGGAAACTGCATTCCACTTCCACCTCATATAGTCCACATTCTGGGAAGAAATTAGGTGAGGTCTTGTTTTCCAAAGCTTCCTCAACTAGTCTTCACGTCGTGCACATTCATACAACTATTATAAGGTAGAAATGACATACAATTACGACATTTATTTAGCATGCTCAAGATGCCAATTTCCTTCTCAAAACCTATAGGAAATTGTATCAAATTCTTGTCCCATTCTCCATCATCTTTTCTGCTCAATTTAACATGTTTTTAAGGCAATTCAATCAACATGAACACCATTAAGATATTCATCCATATTAAAAGGTAAAAACCCCATTTTACCACTTCTTTTCCAAGAAGATTCTAGATGCCCTTTTCCTGCACAAGAGTGCAGGAAAAATACAACTAATTCTTACTCCTTTCCCTTTATCGTCTCCACTCAAATTACTTCCCTTAGTTCTCTCTCCCATAATTCCTTGTCAGGAAAAATACAACTAATTCTTACTCCTTTCCCTTTATCGTCTCCACTCAAATTACTTCCCTTAGTTCTCTCTCCCATAATTCCTTGTCACACACATCCCCATCAATTTTCTCGTATAATTCACTACTCACTAAGGTGGAAATGCAAGGATCAACCAGCAGGAAATGGGCCCTACATTTTTTTCCTATGTGACCAATTCACATACTACATTCCACTTAGCTATTAATCAAAGTAGCTTAGAAGAATTAGCATTTAACATCTAATCCATTCAAAATATAGTAGATAGCATAAAATTAGAGGCAATCATGAGAGAAATCAATGTCCTAACTTAGCACAGCATGCAGGGTACATTTAATTGAGATTCGTATATGGATTTCAAGAAAATTTTAGAAGCAAAACTCATGATCTAATTACTATTTTAAAGGCTAAGATTTAAGCACAGAATAACCCTTTCCAAATTCTCCAACCTCTTAGGAAGATCCTCTTTGTAACAACTTTCATTTTCATAATATAAATATTCTTTGCATGGAATTGCCAACAAAAAGCTAATTGCCTTAATGGCTATAGAATGAATAGGCAAAACTCTAGAACTACAGTTCAAGTCTCCAAAGACAACTTTTTTGGAGAAATTCTGAAAAAGAAGACTGTAGAAGAATGATCTCATCTACTAGGTAGGGGTGTAGGAATTTATCCAATCCAGTTGGTTTTCAAATGAAAATTTATTTTTATATGATTCATTTCATGATTAATCTAGTTGATAGGGATGCACCATACATTAATGAGGAGCTAGTAGTTTTCTTTTAGAGTTTTATATGGGTTAGATTGGCATGGTAGGCTCTTGATATTGCTTATCAATTTTTTATGCATTTTTATTCCTTAATAAATAAATAAGTATTATGTGCTTATTTTATATGGATCCAATCATAATGATATATTTTTACATTATTCTAACCATGGTAATCCCATTTTATAAAGATTTAACCATGAATAAGTATGTGTGTTTAGATTAGATCTCTTTGAGTTATCATATACATATACATATACACAAGGTCATCTATGCATGTTGTTGCATTATGAATACTTTAGAAATAAATCTATACAATTGGTTACATATATTGGGTCTTAGATCGTTTTGATGGAAATTTTATCTCATGATCAAATAGCACATGGATTCATAATAATATCTATCTGTGTATGATGTTCTAATAATAATTCATAATCAGTCTTCATATATTGCATGTGTGCACAAGATTGCGGAATGGTTAATGCTTCATTTTTAATTGAAATGCCGAATTGATTGACGAATCAATTCCTAAGCCTTAAATACAAATCTTAGTTTTGAAATTTTATATGCACATGATCACTCTTGATTTCATGTTGAGCACTCATCAACGCTATGCATGACACCTTTGGATTGGTGTCATGCTTGGCCTTAAAAGATGGGATGCGGGTTGTTTTTTTTTTCACACATGAGTGCCTTACTTAATTACGTTAATTGGGTAGCACACCATGCACTACACACATAGTTGATGTAATGAATATTTGTGTTTGAGTATCTTGCATGGTGCTTAATATGGGTACATGCATGATATAACACCCTTGGATTAAAGCAACTACCATTCCACACTTATGCCTTGCATGACACCTTTTTTTTTTTTTTTTTTTTTCACACTCATGAGTGTTACGTGGCTTACACTTGGAGCATGAAGATTTTTGCATGAAGCTTAACTTGCCAACCTACATGATATTCAATGCCTTAGATGAAGTGATGGGCATCTAGCATAAAGTATGGTGCCTAAGACACAATGCTTGCACATGGCGCATGGCATGTACTGCCTAGACTGCGTGTATAGCAAATGGTGCATGGACAACGGGCATGGTGCTCAACGTTGAGGCATTGTGTTTGGCTATTAGCCCATGAACAGTCTACATTGTGCTCAGTACTTTGGTAGGTACTTAAAGCATGGATAATGCTTAACACTCGCTCAGATGCTCCACACACAAGATTTTGATTGGTTTTATATTATGTAGTTTGGAAGTTGTGATCCAAGGATATATGTTTCCATGTGTGCATAGTCTCTATTTTATAGCGAGTATAGCAACTAATTAAGATAATTGTTATATTGATGCTTGTAATAATTAATAATAATAATTGATCTCAGCACAAAGCATATATGATTTTGAAAATGTTGTGCTGCGACTATGGTTTAATTATATATGCTAAGACTAGACTAAGTTAGTCGAAGATTTATGCTAATCAAAATATGGCGGGAGAATGGAAAGTTTTGAATACTCTCATATGGTGCATTAAGTAATGTGAAACGATCTAATGAATGAAAATTAGGCGACCCAAAAGAGTTGTGCCTAACCTAAAATTAGGTGACTCATAAGAGTTGAGCCTAGCCTGGGGCAAATTCTACGACCCCTCTGGTTGCTATGCTAGGAAGATCAGTTGGCCACTGATTTCTAAAAGTTGATACCTGCCCTAAGAGGCCTATTGTAGAGAGTATTGTATCATGGGGAGATTACTCTCTTGTGATCCAGTGCCCCCATGAGGATTGGTTTAGCCCGTGTGGTATCCATGGTAGAACGTAGTTAGATGTGGGTCCTCTGAGTGCATAGTATACCGTATAGTTATCAAACATGGAGTAATATGTCGGACATCCTTGAGGACATTGACCATTGCCCAGATAGGTTTGTGGTAGGAAGCTACCACTCAATGATGCAACAAATTATGATATGCCATTCTTTGACAAAAGTCCTAATGGGCTTTTATGTATGAGATTTGAAGGATATATTAGATTTTATTGGAAACACTAGATTTTTATAAAAGCATAAATATTTTATAATATTTATATCATGCCTATGAATGAGCATGAAATTGTTTGCACTACTTAATTTATGCCAATACTTTTGCCGTAGTTTTCAAACAGCTCGTTTAAACATTTTTCTATTGAGTCTTTGTACTCACTCCTACAAAACATTTCAAGTGAAGCGCAAGAAAACTAAGCAATTGGCTAGAAGAATTTAAATAAGGAGAATAAAGAGAAAAGAAGTATGGATAAGTATTTAGTTAGACTTTTCAATTATTATTTTGAAATAATGAAAGATAAATGTTATAAGACAGGTTACATTGATAAATTATATCTGAACTACAATTTGAACTTATATTCCTTATTGTTTGGGCTATGACTAGGGAGATCCTATAATGGTATGTTTGGGCTGTGACTAAGAAAAAAATTCTATAGGAAAGTTTTATTTTCAAATTTTATTTCAAAAATTCTTTTCTAAACCATAGGTCGCCACACTCTTGTTTCCTCAACTTAATTTGAAGATCTCCCAAGCTCCAACCGAAGCCACTCAAGCAAATATGAAGAGCCTCCTAGCAGGTGTGTACTCTTCATTGCAGTGCTTCCTCCTCCACAATCCCAAGCTTAACTCTTCCTCACTCTCTCCCTCTTGTTGAATTACCCCCCTTACAAGTTCTTCAGGTAATCTCCTAGGTGAACTAGTCCAAGAAGACCCAAATCTTTAATTATTATTGTTGCCTAAATTGAGCAGGGAGGTGGCGTTGAATTCCACCCTACTGCACCTACTTCCCTCTTGAGTTCCTTGCTTCTTTCCCCTCCACTCACCTCACTTCCAATCCAACTTTATTAGCTTGGATTCCACCCTTGTTCTCTGAAGAGTTTCCTTCCCTTTCCCCTATTTTCCTCATCTTTGCTTCATTGCCCTTTTCAGAATTCAAAAGGACCATGCATTGGGTCCTCTTCTCCAGCCCATTTTGCATCGATTTGGGTGGCTTTCTTCTTGATTCCTTATTGATTTTTCCCAAATTTTCTAAAATCTTCCTTGCCTTCAAGGATCATGCATAGGGGAGCATGATCAAGGGGTTTTCTTGTGCCCATTATCATCATTTTCCTCAGCTTTGGGTGGCATGTGTTGTGCATGCATGCAACCAACACACCCCATCATGGTACCACACAAAATTGGGCTAGTTGCATACATGCATACAACAACCCCTAAGTGGTATTTCCTATTCTACCCTCTTACATGTTTCCTACATTGCAATCACACTCCCTCTTCTAATTGTTCGTTCAATTACACCCTACCACTTTTTCTACCTAATTTCCTAGCCTATGAAGTCTCCCATTTTCAATTAACCTTCTCCTTAATTGCATGTTAACCCTCCCTTAACTACATTGCTAATATTTCGGATGAAATCATGCATTAAATTTCTTGAAAATTTAAGGAGGGAAAGAAAGGAAAAATAAAAAATAAAAAAAAATAAAAATCCTCCATTTTTTTGTAACTTCCATACATATTAGAATGGATTAGCATAAATATAGATATTATAATGATTATTTAAGACATTCCTTAATTGGTGAAAAATATAGAACTTAAGTTTCAGAGTGCTGATAGCACAAGATTGAATCTAACTTAATATACTTCCAGTGATAAGGCTGCCAAAATTTCTTTGCATTGGGAGGCTTTAACTATCTTCAAGATGCGCATGTTGATGCAGAGACATACCTCTTAAATGGTTCAATAATTTATTATAGTGCAAGTATATATCATTATATTATTATTTTCAACATTTATGAAACCCCAAAGACCCTTTCCCACTCCATTTTATCTAAAGTGATGATGGCAACAAGTCAATTGTGCTAATTTCTTGCTAACTCAGGCCCGGAGCCTAGTACTTTTCTCTTGCCCTAGCCTTGCCTGGATTAAAGAACTTTTTACCTTAGCCATACTCATGCCAAAAAATTTATACCCTGAACCCTGACCTGTATGGATGAAATGGGTCAAATCCCCTAATTACCACGAGCTTGCTTACAACATTCAAAAATATTTTGCAAACAATAATTTCATCTGAGGGCATTTTGTCATTTGAGACAAAGTATATGAGTTGCTTAGTCCCTGTGCTTTTTCACCAATGACACTAATCCAACTCTAGCTTTGCTCTAGTTGTAAAAAAATTTCCCCTAACTCTGAGGTTTATAGGCCATTCTAGCTGGGTCATGACATGACCCATTGTCATCCCTAATCTCAAGACAAATGAAAAACATACATCATCTCTCTAATTATTAGACATCAATCCCCTCACTTTGCTCTCTCGCCCAATTTCTCATGTCTCTTTCCCTCATTCATATTTTTTGGTCTAATGGTACTATAATGAATTGTGAAGTTATCTTTTTCTTAGGTTAAGCTAGTTTGCACAAAAGAGCTATGAGTTTATACCCTTATTGAATCAAATGAGAAAAACATGTGCATTCATGGGACCTTACTAAAGTTTCAATCAATTCCTTCCAATATCTAAGAAAGGAAATTAAGAACATAAATATGGTAGCCCAAACATGGCCTTGTGTAGAGGCAATCAAGAAAGCTACATAACTGAATATATAACGTAGCAAAAACATGCTCATCCAACCAATCTTGCTTGCACAATAGAAATAGTCACATATCCTCCATCGAATCATAACTGAATTTACTTATCTACAAATTGATGACTAATCGTACATCATTTTAGAGAGAGAGAGAGAGAGAGAGAGAGAGAGAGAGAGAGAGAGCAATGCGAGGCACTCTCTTGTCTGCTCTCACCTACTAATAGGAAATATAGCATTCATTACTCCAAGGGTTCTTTCTCTTTTGTCCACACCGAAGAAAAGAAATCCAAAGGCAGTAGTTCAACACTTTTGATCATACATAGCCAAAGTGTAGGACTCATTAAGAAGAATAAGTTGAATTTCCCCTATGTTCTGAATCTAGTGAACATAGAAATAGTTTTAAATACATTAGTTTGTTCAACCTAAACTCCTTTTGAGATATGGGAGCTAATCTAAGAGGGGGTTCTATGTCTTTTAGCAAGACCAGAAACTTTAGCTGTGGTCCTACATCCAAGATGCTTAATAAACTGCTACTTTTTCTAGAAGAGTACTGAGAGAGATTTCTTTGTATTTTCTAAAGAAACTTCATTGTATATCTGTTCCTCATTTTAAATTTGATTCATCCCTAGTTACCGAGATAAAATTCCTTGTAAACTAGGACTTCCAACAACTTTTATGGTACTTGTCACCCACTTCTTATACAATAAGTAATACATGGTCCAAAGAGATTTTCTAAGTTCTTAATTTTGAGAGATGGCATCGTACTCAATATTGATTATGGCAATCTTTAATTTTTAAATTTTGTAGTTTTTGGTAAGTTGCAAGTGTACAGTTGGATTTATTATCCCTCTACTTTATATCTAGTAATAACTCATGTCAATCTATCTTTTCCCTTTAAGTGACCCCTTAAACTTAAGAAAAACATTTTTCATGGGTCCAAAAGAACAGAAACATTAAGATTGTCAATAGACTTTGATAGCTTGATGGATGGTTATAATCAAATGAAATTCAAACATGATATGGACATATAAAACAATGCAATGGACTATATTTAGATAGTAATTTTAGGATCCAAAGTTTGAATAGATTGATTAAGACAATTTCCTGAGAATCATGAGGACGTCCCAAAGTCTAATTTTTTGTTTAAGAATAATAAAATTACTTATATTTAATTATCTATGCAAAAGTTTTTTAAAGGCATTTTTGTTGAAATAAAAATATCATTTTAATTTTTATTAAACTTTAAATGCTTTTATCCAAATACAAAATTCTTGAAAAATCTTTAACTTTATATCTAATTTAGTAGATATATTCAAACTTTCCATTATTGTTTAGAACAAATATAGTTCATGTCTAAAAATATTTATTTCATCAACTTCAATGTTTTTTGTATCTTTTATGTAACTTTAGCTACTTTTTTAGGATTCCATGAGAGATTGTTCCTATATCTTTAATAATAATAGTAAATAATTTAATTTTATGATTGGATCCAGGACCATTTGAATCTTAAAGAATATGGATAAAGACAAGGTTATCATCAAGTATTATCAGAATACAACTCAGACTTATTTTAGTGTAAGTGGACATGATTAAGGCATGGGTGAATCTGATCTGTATCCAGCCCATTAGCTTCACTTACTATTCTCCTAGCAACCTTTTTAGCATTCTTATATTGTTCATATTTTTCATTATTTCTAGTATTCTACCATACTTTAAAAAGCATCCATTTTTCTTTAATAACTTTTTGCACTATTTCACTCCACCAACATGTTTTCTTTACTACTTGCCTTTTACCTTTAGATACTCCTAAGACATCTTTTGCCACTTTCTTAATGAACTCGGCAATATTAATCCACATGGTATTTACTTCAGTTTCATAGTTCCAATTTCCCTCTACCATCAACTTATTTGTGAATGAGGTTAATTTCTCTCCTTTAAAGTTCCACCACTTAATTTTTAGACACCTATTAAGTTCATTTCTTTTCTTCCATTTTTTGATATGGATATCTATAACCATTAACCTATGTTGTGAGGTTAAACTCTCATTGGGTATCACCTTACAATCATTACACATAGATCGTTCATTATTCCTAAGTAGAAAAAAGTAGATTTGGCTTTTATGAAGTCCACTTTTAAAGGTTATTAAGTGTTCATCCCTTTTATTAAAGAGTGTATTTGTAATGGCCAAGTTATACGACAAAGCAAAATCGAGGATATTCTCCCCTATCTCATTTGGTTGACCTATATCATACCCTCTGTGTATTCTGTCATATCCTTCATTTTCTTTTCCTACATGGCCATTTAAGTCTGCTCTTATAAATAGCCCCCCTTAGTGTTGGGAATTTCTTACATGATTCCCTCCATATCTTCCCAAAACTGTGTCTTAATTATATCTTGTAACCCTACTTGTAGTGCATATGCACTTATAACATTTATAATCTACTCTCCTAGAACAAGTTTTATTATTATAATTCTATCACTGATTCTTTTAACGTCTATAACTTTATCCTTTAATTCCTTATCCACTATTATTCCTATGCCATTTCTGTTATTATCCTTTCCTATATACCATAATTTAGTCCATAACTTACAAATGCATATTCATTTGTAAGAAAGAAATAACATAAAAGGATAGTACAACACACCCAGATAATTGCTTAATACTCCATTAATACCATGGTGCAAAATACAAATCCATGTTCATATGGGGGGAACCATGGTTGTCACAGTGGCTGCCTTTCCATAATTGCCCCACCTAACATTTTGCCTCTTTTGGGCATGGTATCATCATTATAAATAGTTTTGGAGAGTGGGTAGACAAACCCTCATAACTCTTCTAGCATTGGCATTCCCAGTCATAAGCCTGTCTTAAAACAAAATCACAAGCCTTTATGCTTGTATGAAAAATAATATTTCCCACTTACAGACTGTGTATCTGATTATAATAGGACATGCCTATAACTTATTTCCTTAAGATCTGGGGGTCTAACTTATAAATTTCAAATTTTCTTATTCTACCAATTAAGTAATTTCATAATTACTTAATCAATCACTTTGTATTCATTTCCATATCATCTGTTGCCTTAAGTAATTTCATAATTACTTAATCAATCACTTTGTATTCATTACAACATCATTTGTTGATTCATAAACAATTCAAAGGCAATTATAATCAATCTATAGTTATCAGGATAAGATCATGTGTAAAATACATGTATCTTCTATATTGAATATATTCTTAAGATCCACCTACCTTTACTTTCAACAATCCATCATCCTTTGATCTTGATCATCATATCCTTCATGTATCTACCAAATCATATGTATACAGTCATTCCTCAACTCATTTATACTTCTTAATTGTTCTTTTGATCATCCTTACATAGGATGATTTGGATCTTCTTCCTTAGATCATATTGATCAAGGGTCTAATCTATTAATATACATTTGAATCTAATATTTATACTACTTCAAAACATACTTACAATATTATGATTCTTATTATTTAATATCTTCTTAGGGATCTTGTTTGATCTTTGATTATCTTAATTACCCTTTCCAATCTTGATTTGGAATTAAAATGAGCTTTGAATTGGATAAAAGGGACGATTAGCAGCCCATCTCCACCATGTTCCACTAGTGATAGCTAGTGTCGGTAAGCAGTGATCGGGGATAGGCGAGATGGTTCAATTTAGACCGTCGGATCATCCTTTCCCTTGATCTTCCACATCTAAACATGTTAAGGGATCAAATTTCATCCCTTGAGGTTTTGGGACCCTCTGAACTGATCCAACAGTTCAAAATTCCCAAATCTGATCTATTTAGTGGTGATTTCCACCTAAGTCACTGGATCTATTTCACCGGTGAACCAGTCACTGGTGGAACAGATTCATCGGTGATCTTTACTCGTTTTAGCCGATAAGAGGAAAACCTATTTGGATTTTGTTTGGAGCAGAGACTATAATCGGAGAAAGGGTTTCTTGCCAAATTTTTGAATCCCTAGCCAAACAGTTAGGGGTTTTGTAAATGCTTGCCGCTGGGGTGCTTGCCGATGTCGGAGAAGAAACAGGGAGAGGGGTTTTAAAGAGGAAGGTAAGGGGAACCAGAGTCTGGGTTCCAGTTCTGGTGATTTTGCTTGAAAGGGGAGTTCTATGGAGGAATTCTCGGGCTAGGAAAAAATGCTAGCCAGTAGTTCTTCGGATGTGTCGGGCTGGAAGGCGAGCCTAGGGACACACCATCTTGGGACAAGCTGGTTCCTATGCCAGGCATGTGTGGGGACCACCGCTTTGGCTGGAAAGAGAGGCAAGAGAAAAGAAAAGAAAAAAGAAAAGAAAAAGAAAAAGAAAGAAAGAAAGAAAGAAAGAAAGGAAGAAAAAAGAGGAGGAAAGAGGAGGAAAGAGAGAGGGAGAGAGTCTTGGGATATGTGGAATTTCATGCAGTCTGTAGGAGTATTTATATGGTTAAGTTTGTATTATTTTTATTTTAAATAAATTTTCACTTTTCTTATAAAATAAAAAGCATATTCCTCATCATGTTTAGTCTTCATCATTAATATTCCTTGTGTTGGTTGTCCCCCAGATCAGCTAACTTTTGTGGATCCCACACAAAAGTGAAATGACCATTTTACCCCTATGGATAAATATAAATTCACAAAAATTATGAAAAATAGAAAATTTTCACCTAAGCTCAGATTTCAGTGTGCTTATAGTTATTTTGACCAGTTTCCCTTGAATGATTCCAAATATCTATGTTTCAAGACTTGATTTTTTTTTCTAAAAATTAATATTATATTAAATATAATATTTCACTTCAATTTTCATAAAAATTCCAATTAATTTCAAATAATTTTAGAAAAATTGGGGTTTTCACATTCTTTGCCCTTATAGAAATTTTGTCCTCGAAATTTAATATAATAACTCACTATGAGTTATCATCATCTCATTTATAATTTTCCTCATATAGCTTATTCATATTGACACTTAAGAAAATCTTTTATTCCCCTTTTAATTCATCAATCATATTACCTTTTCCTTAAAGGTAGAATTTATCAAATTCATAAAACTTGTTAGATAATTTAGCCATCCAGGCTAAATCATAACTACTAACCTGACATTTCCTAACATTTCAAAATAATTACTTCCTTTGAGTAATTCTCTTGTTCATATTTCATATTTCCTTTGATTGATGTCATCAATCTTTACTTTACCAGTCGATAATTCTCATAATATATTTTTATTATATTGTTACTCCCCATTTCATTCAATAAAAATACTTTTTAACATGTCTTTCCAGGTATGGATAGTTCTTTGACTATCAACCAAAGATAAAATGTTATATTAAATCTCAATTGAAGTAACTAATGTTCTTTGTATAACCTTCCAATATTTGGAAGTAAATATTTCATCTTAACACAAAATATTCATACTTCTATATCATTTTCTTTTGATGATATTCCATTTCTCAAATTTTTACTATAATCTTGTCATAACTTTTGCAAAAACTATTCTTTTAATATCATTGAGTCACATTAATATTCTTGAGGTTCTCATAATCAGTGATTTACTTTTGCACTGTATAGGTAACATTTGTGTTATAAATTCTAAACTGTATACTTAAAAATCATTATATAGCAACCACAATGACTTTATTATATCCTTTCTAACTCGTTTTGTGAAACACCATAGTAACCTTCTTAACTCCAATTAAGGATCAATATCAATATTATCCTCAGAATTCATAAGCCATAGAAATTTACTTTCTCTAACTAGTCTTTACGCTTACCAAATTTGGTAAACATTTTAATTCATGATGTTTCAAAGTAAATCCATATAGCTTCAATACATACGATTTCTCATTTATCCAAGAAAACTTTCTTTCATCAAATTCATAAATATCATTTATCCCAAAAGTATAACTCAAAATTTATATTGAGTTTTTAATGATATCTTTCAATTCTAACTCGCATTTTATGAGTGTTAAGGTTACTTAACCTCCTCAATAACATTATTCATTATTTTAATCAGTACATAATCACAATAATCCATCCTTTTTCTGATAGTATTTGGTGTTCTCCAAAATAACTCATTTGTCAAATAAATCCTTTGTCTAATAATTCAATAATAACTCAATCTCATATTAGGTTAAATTTTTTGAAAACTCCTCAATATATCTTGAACATTTTTAACTATATCCTTTTCCATAGTCTTGAATTATTCATCCTCTATAATCACCACATTTATCCAAAATGATTGACTTTCAAAACAACGTGTTTAACTTCCTGTATTTGTTTATAGGGTTTTATTTCTCGTATACTATGATTGTTTTCTCATCAATGTGAAAAATGTACTTTTTTTTTAAATATAATCCATAACTATGCTAATATACTAAAATCAATCATATTAGTAGTACAAGATCAATATCCATCTTAATTCTGATGAATTCTTGTGCTGACTCATCCAGTGAGTTATCTTAGTAAATTCATATTTGATTTGCAAGATGTATGGACAATGATCTCATTGTGAACCATATACTATCATGGTTAACTTGTTTTTCTAAAAATTTTGGAATTGTAATTTCCCACATTCATTATTCTTCTTTGTTTGATTTATCTCTAAAATTTACCTCAAGTGTAAAACAATCATTCCTTCTTACTCCAGAAATTAATCATCTATTTATTAAAATTCTTCTCCTTTACTGATTTTGGAGAGAAATACTCACTATTTCCTTGAATTATTCTCAAGTAATATCTATTCTTCAAAAATTTTGATTTTACCTTTCCAATAAAGGTTGAAAATTTTCTTACCCTTACTAACTCATTGACTGGAGTTATCACATCTAAGTTATACCTCAAATCTTTCAATGGTAAATTTATAATTGATGCAATTTCATAAGAGATAAAAAGAGTGTGTAGATCCATAACAAATAGTACTTTTGCATAGTTATAAGATATAAGCAAAGTACCTTCAATCAGCCCATTTGAGGTTTGGGCTGGATCGTCAGTAATAGCAAATACTTTTCCTTGATGTCTAAGGACATTCTCTGGTTTCACCTCTTTGACTACCAATTGTTTATTGCAGTTATTTTCCATGTGTCCAAGTTTCCCACATTTATAATACTGGATTGGAGGTCATTGCTTTATTGGATTAGAACATATATATTCCTAGCGTGGAATTTTCTACATTTGGGACAATGCCTCTGATTTTGTCCAAAGGTGGGATTTCCTTAAATTCTTGGTGGCCTGACATTATTCATGGGCCCCGTGCCTTTCTTAAAAGGTCTTGGATTAAAGTTTCCCATCTCCACTCTTTTCCCATTTTGATTTTTCTTAAAATCCTCCTCAAATCTGGAGGCCATTTCTACACATTCTGCCAAAGTCGTAGGTTTGGTACCCAACACCTTAGTTCTCAATCCTGAATGAAGTCCTCTTAGGAACCTACCAGTTGTCTTCCTATCCGTACCACAGATATGTGGTGTAAACCTCTTCAACTATATGAATTTGTTTTCGTACTCTACAATAGACATATTACCTTGTTGTACATCCAGGAATTTTTTTTTTTTTTCCTTTCTTGCTTGAACATGAAGAGGAAAATATTTGTTGTTAAAAACCTCTTTAAATTCTTCCTAAGAGATATTTTCTGGTTTTGAAAAGAAATTCCTCTTTGCTAATCTCCACCAAAAGGCAACTTCTTGTTTCAGAATATAAGTAGCCATTTTGACCTTTACTCTTTTGGAGTTCATATAACTTCAAAAGTTTTCTCTACCTTATATATCCATTCCTTGGCTTTTTCAGCATTGCCCTTTCCATTATAACCTATCACCATTTTTTGAAATCTTTCCACCATTTTGTCCAACTTCTCTTGTGAGAATTGAGAATTTGCAGTTACTCCCATAGGTACAAGTGAAAAATGATCCTATACAGGTGTTGGAGTATTATTTCTTTGAACAGGTGTGTTGGGCTCCGCTTCATGATAAGCTGGAGCTAGAGCTGGTGCACTTTGTACTACTATAAGCTCTATAGGTGCCTAGGGTTGTTGAAGATGGGGAAGAAGACCCTGTAGTACTCTTGTTATAATTTTCTCAACATTATTTTCTTGAGATGATTTCTCCATAGTGAAATCACTAGTCCTTTGAGCCGTCTTCCTAGTTCTCTTTGGTGGTATTTGCTTATCAATCAACATTTCTATATAAATACTCTATTTAACTAATTGTATCCTACTACTATATTAACTTACTAGATCCTAACTGTAACACCCCAGATTTTTAAGACAATTTTTTTTTTTCATTTTATAATAATGGCATTTTAAATAAGAGCATTTGGGATCCCATGAGAAAAGCTTTATTTAACATTTTACTAAAACCTATCTAAAAAACTCCAGGTGTTAGTTTTCCTTTCTCAAAATGGCATACATATAAATTAAATACTCCGCGTATAAATCAACGTCAAATAAATTGGCACCTTTATTTTAAATCAAATAAATGTCCAAAACACAATAATAATATGGCCCAGGGTCTATCCATCATAACATCCCATATAAATGTCCAACATATATCGAAACATCTAAATCACATCCAATATAAAGTATGCAGTTCATAATAAAATCCAATTGATAATCCTGTTTAATGACTCACATCACTGTCTAACACTATAGAAAAATGGTCTTCAGCAGCTCTCACGGCTTCTCAACAGCCTTGCCTTTCCTGTTATCGCGCTCGAGATCTAAGGCGTTGCAAAACAAAGCAATGCCTCTGTAAGCTATCTCTTGTGTAGGTACATAGACAATTAATGTAATAAATGAAAGAAATAATGAACAGCTCTAATGAAAAGTCTAACATTTATGAAAATAGTGATATCATAAGGCCATGTTCAAATAAATGCCAATTTATTCCATATGCTAAAACATGCAATTCACGGAGTTAAAACATGACATGAATCAATAAAATGGAGCATACAACAAGAATAAGGGCACCCTAAGGTAATGGGTCCCACCATCGTACTAATATCACTGATTATGAGTACTCATAGTCAACTTCTGAATGTCGTCATACCCAGGCATAACATCCATAACCATGCTCATCATACATGCACACATAATAAGAATATGGGCCATCATGCTGCAGTGGCAACACTCCATGGGTATCAACCACCGCCGCTCTCCGTCGACACCATAATGGGAGACTTAGCGTCTGTCCCCATTGAAAGGCTCAGACCGGTAGTGTGGACTATCCATGTTACCAAACCCCTACCGAATGCCATATATGGGTAGGTGTCTATCATATCACAAAATCATCACATCATAATCTCGGAAGGTGGGTGGCCGGCCCTATCCCTCCTAGCATGACGCCCACAGGGCGAGAGCACCCGTCATCAAATATAAAACACGAAAATCATATGTATATGCTAAAACTCAAGAGCACTTATAGCTTGAAATCCCCAAGACATGCCCCTCATCCTGGGGTTAGCCTATAAAAGGACCAACTAATAAGCCTCTATTCTCATTTCCATGTAATCCATGCATTTTCTATATATATAATAAGAAATAAGTCTCTAATTAAGCATAACTAATTAACATCATGCTTGTATAAGCATTTTAAATAAGTTTATTCAGTGAAAGATTTCAATTTGGAATAACCATCCTGTACTCAATGTCGCATGAAATCCACGGTAAATAAGAATTGCAATTTAAAACACAATCACACATGATGCTATGTTTAAACATGGTTTAAAAATCAAGGAAAAATATTAGTTGTTGTCACCTACTTCAGTGTGAGACCACTAGCTTGCTAATAACTCCCTTTAACTGGTATATTCAAGTGCACCTGTACATGTCACATCACTATTTTAATATTTTTCTGAAGAAAAAGTGGTCATTTCTAAGTTTTTAAGTTAAAACTAGGTCTGCATCGTCAATACGGTCACAACGCCTCTTTCAGATCGTGATTTGGACCTCTCTAGCTCCCAGAAATCAAGTTTTTGTGAAAACTACCCTCAAATGGGCCCTGCCGAACCACCATAAGGTGGTTTATACCGGCGGCACCCTTTTCCACCGGTTTACACCAGCTTATACCGGAGCCATGAAGACGCAGACGCCGCAGGGGACGCGCGCTGTGGGTCTTCGGCACCGTGACGCATGCGCGCATGCGTCACGGTCGCCAGGACGCGCTGCGTCCCGGCCCCACCGCGACTGCCATCTGGCTCCTTCCCGCACGCGTGCGATGACGACGTCGTGTGATGTCGTCCCTCATGCGTCCTGGCGTCGTGCTAAGGCACCGACGCCGTTAATGACGCCGAAGAAGACGACCAGATTCCAGTAGTCTCCGGCGGAGCTACAGAGCTCCGTTTTGCGTGATTTTTGTGCCATTTTCTTCAAAATTCTCTCTAAAATCCATTTATGCCCTACTTTTGCACTGATTTTTCCAAAAACCATGGTTTTTAAATGATTTTTCCCAAGTTCCTAAAATCATCCCTAGGTACTGGTTTTTGCGTTTTCTGGAGAAATCCACCATTGGATCACTCCTAAATTTAAAGGGTTTGCTCTTGGGTCTCTTGTGCACTAGTTGGACGGTGCGATTTCCAACAGACAAGGTTTGATCCATGAAATCACGCTCCAACAGTAGCGTGCACACAGGTTCCTAAAACTATCCAATTTTTTTCCTAATTTTTAAATGCTTTTCTAATTATTTTTCTAATTAATAAATACAGAAAAACATAGATTTGAGGCTTACCTTGCGCCCGGCTGGGGTTGCTCGTGTTGCCGGGGTTCCACTCGCCGGAAAATTCAGACCTTGCAAAGCTAGGGTTCTGAGCTAAAAATCCCAGAGGAACGCTCAAAGTGGAGCGTTTTGGCTCCTGAGAATGATCAGATATAGGGTTTAGAGTCTTGGGGAAGAGAAACTCTTCCCCACATGTCTCTTCTCACGTCTCTCCGACGATTCTGCCGGCACTAGTAGAGACGTGTGGAAGACGGGGGTGCCATTATCAATTTGGACCCCTGTCTAACACATCTCTATCAAATGACCAATTTGCCCCTTTCCACTTTGACTGCTCATAACTCCCTCGTTTGAGCTCCGTTTTTTGCGTTCTTGGTGGCGTTGGACTCGTATCGACGAGCACTTTCTAATTCTTATGTTTTTAGGAAAAATTTCCATCTATAAATTTTTATTTTTATTTATTTAAAATTTTTTTATTTTATCCTAAAAATTAAGGATATTACACTAACATATATTAACTTATGATATACTTAACCTACATTTGGATTATCATCTTTATATTGGACATATTGGGGTTGTGAGTGACTAGATGAACCACTCTGATACCAACTGTGACAACTCGGGTTTTTAAAACACATTTTCATAAATATTTGCAAAGGTATGGCCCTGATTTTGAAAAATTTTAAAAGACAAACAGCAGAAACATATTTTCCTTGAAATTGATTTGTCAAAAATCTGAGTGTCACCTCAAATTACTTATCATACATAGATTTTTATATAAAATAAAATTTCCATTGAATAACAATAGAAATACTTTTATTAAACTCATGATCAATCCAGTAGTTCACATACACAACCCTGGTAGTCATTACATATCTTGTCCAAATATTACAATCTAAATTACAAAACAATCAATACAATCTTCCTCAAAGTAAATACCATGAATAGTAGTTCGTTGATAATTATTCTCAACTCTTGAGCTTTCAATTTTCTTTAACTCTATCTGAGATATTGTAAACATTCAAATATTTACAATATCTCAGTAAGCTATGCTTAGTAGGGGATTTAAGAAATATAATCAATATATCTCAAAATCAACAATTCTGTATATTCATGATATAAATCAATTTATACAATTGGATAATCATTTCATCCTTCACTTATCGTATGAATTATATGTATATATTACATATAAATAAAATCACTGAAAATTGTGAATATAGTCAATATCATTAATAATATCTCACTTTTAAACTAATATTAACACTAGGTATTAATATATAATCATACTATGTTGGGAATCATCCTCCAATAAAACTTTAGTAATAACTTTTATCGGGCATCTCATCACGTCATAACATAAAGCATTTCATGATGCCATAATTAATTGCATCATAGTGCAAATTAATCAAAGGACTACCATGCTTACAATCCAAATCCATACAGCACACCCAGATAATTGCTTAATACTTCACTGATACCATGGTGGAAAATACAAATCCATGTTCGTATGGGGGGAACCATGGTTGTCACAGTGCCGACCTTCCCATAATTGCCCCACCCGACATTTTGCATCACTTTGGGCACAGTATCATCATCATAAACAATTTCAGAGAGCGAGTGGTCAAACCCTCATAACTCTCCTAGTGTCGACATCCCCAGGCATAAGCCTGTCTTAAAACAAAATCACAAGCCTCCATGCTTGTATGGAAAATAATATTTCATACTTACAGATTGCGTGTCTGGTTATAATAGGTTATGCCTATAACTTATTTCCTTAAGATTTGGGGGTCCAACTTATATAGTTTCAATCTTCTTATTCTACCAATTAAGTAATTTCATAATTACTTAATCAATCCCTTTATATTCATTTCCACATCATTCGTTGTCTTAAGTAATTTCATAATTACTTAATTAATCACTCTATATTCCTTGCAACATCATTTGTTAATTTGTTGATTGTTTAACCGCAAGTGCACGAGCTATTGTAGGGTAGCTTATGCAAGTATGGGTCGATCCCACAAGGACTTGATTTAAAATGGAGTTTTCAATAAAATCTAATTATTTAAAATTAAAAATAAATCACTCAAAATTACTGGAATTATTAAAATGAGAATCAATGTTCAGATCTAATAAACTTCTCAAAAATACAGAATTTCCAGTTCTTAAAGAAAACAAGCAAAATCAAATAATGGGAAAAAACTACTTCCCTAGATCAATCTTCATCAAAATCTTCACTTCTGGTCTTCTAAAAGCTGATCCTCCTTTACAAATATCTTCAACTCATTCTTGATTAGTGATCCACCGGTCGGATTTGACAGATTCTTCAAAATGGTCAAGATCTGGGCTAAATTGTGATTTCAAGATTTGGACGGCTCAGATTGATTTTTGGATTTCAGATCTAAGATCAGAAGCATTGGTTATGTCTAGGAATGTCCTAAGAATGAACCTGTAAAATTAATTTGAAATCAGATGAGAAAATAAGGAGAAATTGAAGATTTGGTTTTGATTAAGGCTAACCCGTTGATGGGTTAGGCCTTAAATAATCTGGTAGAGATTAGGCAATTCCTGGATAAGAAAAACACAAATAAAAAAAAACCGAAATAACTGAGACACTGATGTAAATAAACTGGGGACACAGATGGAATTAACCAGAAAGAATAGAATTGTAATTGCTTTTAAAGAGGAGGGCGAAACTAGAATTTCATTAAAATCTGGTTTTTAAGAAAAAACCAAATGAAAACCGGTTAAGAAAGGGAGAAACGGAGGAGAAAGAAGAAGAAGAGGGAAGAGGGAAAGAAGAGGAGGAAAGAGGTACGGGAGAAAAACCCGTTTTGGGTTTTCTCCCCTGGGCCGGTCGAGGTCGACGCCTGGGCTGGTTCAGACTGGGGCAGACGCCGGTGATGGAGGATGAGCTAGGTTCATGCTTGGCCAATGAAGATGACTCCGTGGAGCAGAGGACAACGTCTAGGCGATGGAGGATTGCCGTAGAGCATGGCAAAGGGGACGATCTGAGCAAACCGGTACAACCTGGCTTGGTACTATGCGTGGAAGCCGACTGCGGGGCAAGTGTCGGTGCGATGGAGGTAGGGGATAGAATTAGAGAGATGGGAGACGATGAGAAGAGAAAAATGAGAGGCTGGGTTGGAATGGAGAGTGGTGATGGGTGCACGGCTGAAGAGGAAGCGAAGATGGCGTTGTGAGGTGGTGAGGAAGAAAAGAAGAGAGGTCTGGTGCAATGGTTGATGCAGACAAAGATCGAAGTAGAGAAGGAGAAATTGGGTAGAGCAGGTGCTGATTAGGTGGGAAAGGAAAAGCAGAGGAGGGCTAGGGGAGAAAGAGACGAGGAAGAATAAGAGAAGAAAGAGGGGCGTTTTGATCTGCCTCCTATGGTGATCAAGGGGGGAGTAGTAGAGATAAGTACTAACTAGTGATGGAAGATGGTGGGAGGAGTAAGCTGATTGGGAGAAATCAAGTAAGATGGTGCAATAAGAGGAAGGTGCGGTGGATGGTCTTCTGACAAACAGAGATGCAACAAGTAGGGAGATGGTGAAGGGTGATATGCTGTAGCAGATGAGAAGGGAGAGGGAGTAGAGAGAACGGGGTGCGAGTAGAGAAGATGAAGAGAGAATGAGAGAGAGAGAGAAGAGTTGAGCTTCGAAGGCCAAAAAGGACTGGGAGATAAACAGGGGGAAAGCAAGGGTGAGAGATAGACTGAGAGAGACAGAGCTTGGAGGAGTGAGAAGAAGAAGCAAAGAGGAGGGAGAGGGAGAGGGAGAAAAAGATGAGAAAAGAGAAGTGCATTGAGAAGGGAGAGGGAGTAGAAGGAGAGCCTTTTTAGAGAGTAGAGAATAGGAAGTATGGGAGAAAAAGAAGTTGGGTACGGTTGGGAAAGAAGGCAATAAGGAAAGTGGGTACGTGAGAATGAGGAAGGAAAAAAAAGAAAGAAAGAAGGAAAAGGGAAAGGAAAAAGGAAGAAAAAGAAAGAAAGAAAAAGAGAAAAGGAAGGAAAAAGAAAGGAAAGAGGAAAGGAAGGAAAAAGGAAAAAGGAAAAAGGAAAAAAAGGAAAAAAAGGAAAAGGAGAGAAAAGGAGGAAAAAGAAAGAAAAAGAAAAGGAAAGAAAGAAGGGGGGAAAGGGTTTTCTTTTTCTCCATTATTCTAAATTTAGCTCCATTGTCTTCTAGGAAACTATCATATCTATCTTCATGGGTGATCTGGTCCATCCATTGTCCTTTAAGATGATCTGCACCGTTATCTTTTAATCATAGCCGTCTGTGCGTCCTTTGGTTGATCTGCAAAAGAATAGACTAAATTAGACTCATCTAAACCGTACATTAGTCATCTAATGAGCTCTAATGATCATCTGACCATTGATTTTGACAAATTAAGGTTTGAATGGTCAATTGGATTTATATTCAAAATCAAGCTAAGTTTTGTAAAATTGAACGGTTAGATGATCTAATTGAACGCTAAATTAGGGGAATTTTGACCAAAATTAAACACTTAACATAATTCATAAACAATTCAAAGGCAATTATAATCAATCTATTAGGATAAGATCATGTATAAATTGCATGTATCTTTTATATTGAATATATTCATAAGATCCACCTACCTTTACTTTCAACAATCCATCATCCCATTAATCTTGATCATTATATCCTTTATGTATCTGTCAAATCATATGTATACAATGATTCCTCAACTCATTTATACTTCCTAATTGTTCTTTTGATCATCCTTATATAGGATGATTTGGATCTTGTTCCTTAGATCATATTGATCAAGGTTCAAATCTATTAATCTACATTTGAATATAATATTTATACTACTTCAAAACATACATACAATATTATGATTCTTATTATTCAAGATCTCCTTAGAGATCTTGTTTGATCTTTGATTATCTTAATTTTTATTTATTTTTATTAAGATTAGATAGTTTACTATCCTTTTATGATCTTATTATTATTCAATCGGTTAATGTTTTACTGATTAAGGATAATTTATGCACTCCTAATTCTAAACAGCTCATCCTTATTTTAGAATTGACTAAGGCTTACCAGTTAAAAGTTATTCACAGAGTCATTAATTCAATTCTCTTGTAAGGAGGCATTTAGACCTCACAAACATCTCTAGAAGGTGGGGGAAGAGCGAGGCTTTATTAGAGAACCCCCTTAGCCACCATGTTCAACATTTACTGGGGTAACCTTAGCTCAACCTTCATAAGGTTCCTCTGAGCATTAAACCCTAAGTACTCTTACTATTTGATTTTAATTAAATCCATGAACATTTAAAATGTCATTCATGTGATTTATTATTCTCCTAATTTGGGCCAAGAAAATAATATTCCTTGTATTGTCTTACTAACTGTAGCTCTTATTATCATTAAGTCGATGTTCATATTTATTGTAAATGTTCATCAATATCTATTTTCATTTTCTTACATTTTCCATGTTATTTACATGACATGAACATTAAAGCATAAATAAACAAATTTAACAATGAAATCCATTAAGCAAATAAAAGAACATTTATAATATAATATAATAATTTCAATGCTCATTTGAATACATTATATTTATTCATTTTGATCAAATGATCATATTTTGATTTTTATTCAATTTGGATATTAATCTTTCATTTTTATTCAGATCTATCACATGATCTTAATGCGATATCATACTAAATCATTGATTCATCTCATCAAATGAACTGATCTTTCTTGATCTTACTGATCAAGTAGATCTTAAGTCATTTTATCAAAATTAAGGTCATAGATCTCAATCTATCCTAAATTAGCCGCATCTAACTCATCAATCTATATGATCTTAACTTTAGATCATCATTCAAACTAATTTTAATGGTCTGATCATGCTTGATTACTTAGATCAAGTAGATCCATTATTAATTTTTAAGATTTCTCTTCCATTAAGGTTAAATTTCTTAATTTATCCTAGATCAGTCACATCTAAATTTTGATTCCATGTTCCCTCATCATTAGATCACTGATGAATCAGAAATCTAAGGTCTGATCATGTCAGATTTGACTAATCTTGGGAATTAGTACAACTTTTTATAATTTTATAGAATTTTACAGTGAATAAAACCTAAATTTTATATTTTCATTAGATTTTACTCTTCACCAGGAATTCAGAGCTTCTTTCTGATCTTGATTTGGAGTTAAAATGAGGTCTAAATTAGAGTTTTAAGTTTTCAAATTAAAATAAGGGCCTAGATTCAATCTGGGTCTTGCAAATTGACGGGGACGATTAGCAACCCTTCTCTGCTGTGTTCTACTGGCGATAGCCGGTGTGTACTAAGTGGTGATCGGGGATAGGCGAGATTGTCCGATCTAGGCTGTCAGATCAACCTTTCCCCTGATCTTCTAGATGTGAACATGTTAAGGTCCCAGATTTCATTCCCTGGAGTTTTGGGACCCTCGGAACTAATCCAACATCATAATTCCCAAATATGATCTATTTAGTGGTCATTTCCACTTAAGTCACTGGATCTATTTCACTAGTGAACCAGTCACCGGTGGAATGGATTCACCAGTGATCTTTACTCATTTTAGCCGAAAAACATGAGGGAAAGGAGGAAAACCTACCTGGATCTCATTTGGAGTAGAGACTATAGCTGGAGAAAGGGTTTCTTATAGGATTTTTGAACCCCTAGAGGGATGGTTAGGGTCTTTGTAAATGCTTGCCGTCGAGGTGCTTGCCGATGCCGAAGAAGAAACGAGGAGAGGGGTTTTGAAGAGGAAAGTAAGGGGAACTGGAATTTAGGTTCCAGTTCAGGTGATTTTGTTGAAAGGGGAGTTATGTGGAGGAATTGCGGGGCTGGGGAAATACCCTAGCCAGTAGTTCTTTAGATGTATTGAGATGGAAGGCGAGTCTGGGGACATGCCAACCTGAGACAAGCTGGTTCCTGTGTTAGGTGCTTATGGGGACCGCCAAATTGGCTGGAAAGAGAGGAGAGAGAAAAAAGAAAAGAAAAGAAAGAATAAACAGAAAAACAGAAGGAAAGAGAGAGGGAGATAGGGAGAGAGGGGGAGAATCTTGGGATTTGTGGAATTTCATGTAATCTGTAGGAGGGGTATTTATAGGGTTAAGTTTGTATTATTTTATTTAAAATTTCAATTATTTTCATTTTAAATGATTTTCTACTTTTCTTATAAATTTAAAAGCATATTCGTCATCATATTTATTCTTCATCATTGATATTCCATGTGCTGGCTGTCCCCCAGCTTAGGTAACTTTTTGTGGACCGCACACAAAAGTGAAATTACCATTTTACCCCTATGGGTAAATATAAATTCACAAAAATTATGAAAAATAGGAATTTTTCACCCGAGTTCAGATTTCAGCGTGCTTATAGTCATTTTGACTAGTTTTCCATGAATGATTCCAACTATCTGTGTTTCAAGACTTGATTCTTTTTCTAAAAATTAATATTATATTAAATATAATATTTTACCTCGATTTTTGTAAAAATTCCAATTAATTCCAAAAAAATTGGGACTTTCCCAATGAAGATAGCCGACAGCTAGAACATCAGCACCATCCCAATGGAATTAAATATTGATGGCCAGTGACGCCGTAGGATAAAGACTTTACCTCTTCCAAATCTTGACATACACACACCAATAATTCCTATAAATAGGAGGTTTCAGATCGTGAAAGGGAGAGAAAAGAGATGTAGTATTTGTATGAGTAGAGTTGAGAGAGGATCTTGGTTTGATCCTCCTCCTCCTTTGTAATATAATTAGATAGTGTTTTTCTCCTCTCTCATGGACATAGGCTGAGATGGCCGAACCACGTAAATCTTGTCGTCTCCTATTTTGTGTGTGCTATTGCATGATTCTCAGATCCAAAGATCTTAGTTGCCAAATCTGCGAAATATCTAGCACAACAAAGTGGTATCAGAGCGAGGTTGATCAAACACAACTAGATCTGACATCAACTTGGAGGAATGCCAAAGGAAGAAAGCAAAGTGTTAGATCTTATAAGATCTATTATAAAATACAGGCTCAGCCCCATGGCCAGACCAGGCCTGTCAACGGTACAATCCCCAAGCTAAATTAGTTTGATCAGATGGATCAGATATTAAAGACCCTGTGTGTGACAAAGTTGCTGTCCCACACTAGACGTAGATCACTAATTTGAACATAAATCAAAGGGCAGACTAGGCAAGCTAGGCGGAGATGTAGTCTAATTGTGGAGAAAACTCAATGGCAAACTATTGTTGATGAGCAAGAGGTGGAAAGTTGACGCCAGACAAAATAGGCGCAATCCATATATTTGCAATGGAAAAAAAGGTAAGTTGGATGATGGCCGTAGGTATGATGGTAGGGGTGCTATGCCACTGAGAGAGAGCTGGCAGTGGAGAAAGCTTGTCACATGCTCGTCGGTGATGGAAACATCAGTCAATGAAGATAGTTGCGCCAGTAAAAAGAAAAAAAAGAAAAGAAAAAGCTGATGACACCTTGGGCATAACAATTCAAAGCCGATGCTTTGCTCGATGAAATCTAGCAACAGAGGAAGAAATGACAGCTGAAGGAGAGTTCTGACGATGAGAAAAGAAAATTGCTATCAACTAGATTAGATCTCGCCTGACTTCTGCAACCATGAATGATGAATTCCCGAAGAACGAGAAATCCATCACTAATATGAGGGGGAGATGCAAGAATCTGGTTGCTGGAGATGATGATAGCAGGCCAGATGACATGGAGGTGCCAAGGTGGGGGGAAACTCAGCCGCACAAGGAGTCGATGAAGGAAGGAAAGCAGGCTAGACAAGGCTGAATGAGGTGAAGACGCTGATGTGAGAGAGATCCAAAAATCAGTAGCAAAAGAGCTTGTTTGCCTTCAGGAGAAGCTTGACCAATTAGCCGCTCCTTCAATAGCAGTAGACAAGCAAGTTGTAGGTGAAGAATCTGCTGAATATAGGAGTTCCAAGGGCTATGATGAGAGTACCCACGAGCAGAAGCAATGTACTCCATAGCATGAAGAGTTGGCAAAGCCACCAACTACGCATGATATGGTGTCTGATTAAAAATCACCAGAATCATACTTGGCGAATGATGTGCTCTTTGACCTGAAATAAGAGGAATTGGGGTTTGCAAAATCCCTTGAAGCAGAAGTTTGGAACAGATCTGTAGAAGACAAAAAATAGAGACACCAAATGAGATGTGGAGGGGGATGCTTGTAATTGCCAATAGCAGTAGGCATGACAAGTAATAAACGAAAGTTGACAAGAGGAAATCATCGAAATAGCTATAGGTAGAGTCAAATGCACCGAAAGAAAGAAAGAGAAAAGAAAAAATCATCATGTCGGTGCTGTACTTGTACAAGACTGATACAATAATCGCTATAGTACATCTACAGTACTGCTACACAACTGTAATGATTAAAGCTATAGTACACTCATAATGATGTTGGCTACAGCAACAAAAATGTCAGTACTACAAGAGACTGAGTTACAACAGTGTGCGGGTTACCACAGTCCGAGTTTCAATAGGTATGAGTTACAACAGTTCGAGTTGCAATAGTGCAAAGTTGTAATAGTACGAGTCGCAACAGTGCAGAGTTCTAACATCAATGAGTGCAAATAGTAGCAAAGTTGCAACAGTAACAGAGTTGCAATAGTAGCAATAAAGAAGCACCCAAGAAATTGATAATGACACCCCTGTTCAAGAAGATTCAACTGATACGAAGACTCGGTAATTGATGACAAGTGGAATAGGTGGCAACTGATGAGTGGATCTGGTGAACAAGTGCAGAAGGTGGACATGGTGATTACTATGAGTGGACTCGAAGACTACGAGTGGACTCAATGACCACGAGTGTGGCCAACTCCAGAACAGTGGAGAGAGAACTCAAGAACAGTAGTTACACAATTTGGTGAACAGTGATAGAATGACTCAGTGACTAGTGAAGAGAGGACTCGATACAAAGTGTGCATGAGTGGACTCGGTGAGCGAACCTTTTGACCAGTGGATGTGACCACTTCAAGTTATGTTTGTGAATAGCCAATGAGGGCGACCTACTAGGGCGACCGATGAGGGCGGGTGCAAGAGACACTGGCAAGCTTCATGTGACAGGTTTTTAGGTGCTTGCGGTTTACTTGATGAGTGATTTGCACTTTATGGAGTGTTGAGCAGGGGAAGCAGAGCTACTAAAAAGTGTAGAGACTGGATCAAAACTGTTATTGAAATTTGGGGGAGCTAAACAAAGTAGTAGTGTTTAGTATATTCTCCTCTCATGTGCATGGAGGGAGAGATTGTTGGGTGAACTAGCTATGGTCCATGCCCATGTGATGAAGATAGTTGACATCTAGAACTTAGGCACCGTCCCAATGAAATTCAATATTGACGACCAGCGCCGCCGTAGGATAAAGGCTTTACCACCTACAAATCTTGACATACACACACCAGTAACTCCTATAAATAGGAGATTTCATATCGTGAAAGGGAGAGAGATGAGAGAGAAGAGATGTAGTGTTTGTATGAGTAGAGTTGAGAGAGGATCTGGTTTTGATCCTCCTCCTCCTCCTTTGTAGTATGATTAGATAGTGTTTTCTCTTCTCCCGTGGACGTAGGCTGAGATGGCCGAACCACGTAAATCTTCTCGTCTCCTATTCTCTGTGTGTGTGCTATTGCGTGATTCTCAGATCCAGAGATCCTGGTTGAAAAATCTGTGAAAGATCTAACACAACACGAAATCCATTCCTTTGTAATAGGGTTACATGCATAATGCCTCCCTTCTGATGATTCTATGGAAGCACACAATTGCAGCAATCGATGGTTTTGAAATTAGGAAGGCCAAATAACAAAAAACGGGGGCTTATGTTATGAACACCATCATCTGCAGACACTGATATACAAGCACATTTCGGTTTGTCCTTGAGATTGATCGGAAGGATTTGGTAAAAGACGCCTGACATAGCCAACTGGACTCTTTTGACCCACTTCAATATGAAAAGAGACTTTGTGGCCAATCAAGAAAAGGGCTCCGTCAATAGATCATCGCCAAGATAAGCGCTACAGTCAGTACAATAAACTGAATCACCACTGCTGATTTGCAGCTTCTCCATCCCATCCCTAAAACCAAACTACTAAATCAAGAAACAGAACAGGTTGATGAGCCTGAAAAAAAATGAAAAAGATAAATAAAATGAAATATATTGTGATTCCGATGAAATAAACAAGCTTCTGACAATAGTATTTACCTTTATTCCGTTCCAAAGAATAGTAAAGTCCTTAACACAAGCTCCCTGTAGATCTAGTCCAATCTAATCAAAGCTGGGGGAAGACTGAACACTTGTGGTTTGGTACTTGTATTATTTTTGGGGTGACGCTAGTAAGGCCTAAAACATATATAAATGATTTGAGCACAGAACTCAGCTGTGTTTAAGGGCTGCCGCAGCAATGGATAAGATTACTCTTCGTGAATAAGTCCATCTATGTTTGTCATCCTTGAGGCCTGCCCCTTCCCAAGCTTCATGCACCAGGCTGCCCTTCTTAGAATCCAAATTTTGATGATTATAAAATAGTTGTGAGTAACAAAGGGTCGGAAACTGTCTAGGTGTGGCATTCCTAAGCCATGGGCCTAAAAACTGGATACACCTCTCAAAAACAAAGAGAAACAATTCTAATTAGACATGCAACCCAACAAGACAATACATCAATCACCTTAATCAAGAAGGTTATTAACAAAATAACAACATTATCTCTAAATCGCAGCATGAGCAAGGAGATATGTGCCTTGAAGGATGACAATTTTATCAGTAAAAGAAAAAATAAGACCAAAATTGGGGGGTTTTGATTACAAAAATTGAATAACAATTTCATAATAGTATCAAATTGAGTCAAACCCTGAATACTATATATGACCCAAAAATAACAGGTGTCAAGGTTGGCCGGTGAAATAATGGGAGATAAGCTAATACCCAAATCACTAGCAAATGCCCTTAAAAGATTGCTCAGTGATTAAGGAGGTAGGTACGTAGAGATAGCCAAGAGATTTACTTAGAAAGAGCTACAAACAATTTTTTATCTCTACTAAACTTTTTAGTAGAATTTGAGTCTAGACAAAGTTTTGAACATTCGTTGAATAAAACAGAACGAATAGATCTTGCAATTATGGGGTAGAAGTCTTATTGTCTAGGCAGTAATGGTAGCATCTTGTATTTAAATAGGAGGACTCACTTAAGTGATTGGATAACCCAAGTACTCTCATTTGAATCTATAAAAGAATTCTAAAAAATCCTTTATCCTATTGAAAGATATCTTTAAAAAAAGCAGTGAGACAATCAAAACCAAAAAAGATTCTTTCAATTTTAGCAAACTTTTCTGACACCATTTTTTTAAAGGCACAAGGTACCTCGCTCAAATAAATAATTACTCGACTGGAACGTTCTGCCGAAGCTTGGCACTCGATATTCGGGTTTCTTGTTTCCCTCTTTTCACACACCCCTTTTTTTATCATCCGAGAACCATTTTTTAAAGGCACAAGGGACCTCGCTCAAATAAATAATTATTCGACTGGAACCTTCTGCCGGAGCTTGACACTTGATATTCGGATTTCTTGTTTCCCTTTTTCCACACACCACTTTTTTTTTCATCCGAGAATTGACCTTTATGCAACGCTCCCGTTCGGTTTTGACATCTTTGCTGAAAAAGTGAGCTTTGCATATAAGTCAAAAGTAACTTGGTAAAACGGCATAGAGAGTACATAAGTCAGAATCCATTGCACAAAAACGGAAAGAAAGTACTTAAAATAATGTAAATGATATACGTTGGAGAAATATTTACATCAATGGTATATATGCAAAGGGCAAAATACTCTACGAGTCCTGCAGGTCAGCCAAAACCTTTATATAATGGCCACATCATGTACAGTACACAAATATTGAGTACCCACAAAAATTCATTACATTTGAACAATCTTAGCTACTTGAATCATTAAATATTCACAAAGAAATAAATGGTCTTGATTTCTAAAACAAAAAACATACAAGTGAAATTTGATAAGCCTTGCTAAACACATTTAATGGCTTAGCTAGACTTGGTTTAATTCTCGTCTAGAGATTATTCCAATGCTTCAATTGCAACGAATAATCTTCCTTAAGAAAGTGTTTTGACAAAATTCATAGAGACGAGCCTTATCCCTTGGGCAGGATTCAGTTCAACTTTGACAGTGCAAGCTTAGGCCTTCAAGATACTCCTTGCTGATATGGATGGTATACTCAGAGATCAAATCGTTAATGCTCTCTTGGACTTTGCAGGCCTAGCAGGAAATATGGACGCTAATGAAGCAGAAATCAAAGCACCTTTCAAGAGCTCAGATTTTTCAGCAGGTTCCCAAATTCCTATATCATTATTGAAGGGATTCTAATAATACTGTCAGATGGAATAACAGAACTCCTCATTGGTTGGTAGATGAGATCCACATTCTTGCAGAGGGGGAATATAAATCAAAGCATGTTTTAAGATCTGCCAATGACTCCGCAGACGTCCCTTAAAGAAAAGTCACAACCTCAATGCCTTCAGTATTTCAGACTTTGAGGAGCAAGGCATTGGCTTGCTTGTATTTTTTCTGTTCGTTGGCTTATCACTTGCGCCCATTCTCTGTATGGTACTGTATCTTCATACTAGAAACCCTCTTTCTCAAAGATAAAAGATCACCTTTTTTCCGAAGGTGCAGTCGATTTCACTTTGTGCATACAAGACAATGACGACAAATGCATGGTATTTTATTAATTTCATGCGTAGAAATTAAACATAAATTACATTGGATCACAAGATCTGGCATAAGACACTTAAAATAATTCAATGATAAAACAAAAAGCACAAGCACGAAAGGCGATCCCTCTCTATTTAGCATTGGATTGTTAATATCCAATCGATGCCCTCATTGCTAAGGAATTCAGGCATGGCGTGAATGGATAGACCCTCAGCCGTTCTTTGCCATGAAGAGAGCTTGTATGATCTCCTTCTTGGGTAAGGATACAAATCTCCACCAATCTTGGACTAGCAAGATCATAGGCATAGAGCCTAGAGCTTGTTTCAAAGAAAACTACTTCAAAATCAGGATGTAGAGCCAAGATATGTATTTCAAATGGATCTTGGAACACACAGAGAGGGGGCAAGTATTCAAGAAGCTTCTCTTGTAAGGTTTGGGTTTTGGTATTATGCTTCAAGACCCATTTGCTACCAGAATAATCCTCGAGCACCCATGCTCTAACATCAGAAGTGTCGCAGACAATGTAACAGAGACGCCCTCTGCACTTCCCTAACAATCCATTACGACGCTCCTCCGGAGACAAATCGATCCTACTGTGACAACTTAGTCCGAGATCTACATGCACGATGTGATGCGGGAAGGCTAGCATATTCAAAGTTCCATTCAAGTAAACAGCAGTACCTGATAGTGTGGTTTTGGCAACGCGCCCGGATAGGCCCTGAGATTTGACCCACTTACCATCATCTGAGGAGAAGATCTCAAGCATTATATATCTGGTTGTAAACAGACGTAATACGTCTGATATCCCAATCACTTTGAAGTGAGGCGAGACATGAGGATCATAAACCAGTCTAGCCTTGTTCAAGTCACTTATGTACCGAGGCTCAGGCAGCAAAATACATTCCTTTGTAACAGGGTTGCATACATAATAATGACTCCCTTCTTCTGATTCTGTGGAGAGGCAAAGAAGCAAACCATTGCAGCAATCAATGACTTCGAAATTAGGAAGGCTAGAAGGCCAGAAACCCTGACTCATGTTCTGAATATCATCATCTGCAACACCGGATATACAAGCACAGCTCAGTTTGACTTGGGGATTGATCGAAAGGATTTGGTAAATGACTCCCGACATAGCCAAATGGAGTCTTCTTTTTATGGAATGATTGGAAATTAAATTGCACCATGCCTTTGATACACACTTCAATCTAAAAAGAGACTTTGTGGGCAATCGAGAATAGATCTCCATCAACAGATCATCGCCAAGATTAGCACCATATTCATTATAATCAATTGAATCGCCATCTTCTATATTTTGTTCCTTCTCCATCCTGTCCCTGTAATCAAACTAATAACTCAACAAACAGAAAAGCTAGATATTCCTAGAAAGAAAAAATGAAAAAGATTAAACGAACGAAGGTTCTGATTCCAAATGAAATCAACGAGCTTCGGAAGAGAGTATTTACCTTTATCCACTCCAAAGATTCCGAAAGCCCTTAAGACAAGCTTCTACAGCTAGGCCAAGCTACAGTTCAAATCTGGGGAAAGAAGTCTTGCAAAGAGTTACAGGACTCGAGTATCTTAAACTGCTCGAGGGAAACGAATGACAGAAGACTTGTGGTCCAGGATCTTCATTATTTTCTGGGACTCTAAGGAACTTGTTGGGTAACGCTGGAAAGGCGACAGCTGGACAAGTAATAATCTCTACGTTTGACGAGATAGTACGACTTCGGTGCAACTGGGCAGAAAAACAATGATAAGCTTGGTGCTGGCACGCATGTGGAGAAGCTGAAATTATTTTCGGCTTTTCAAACATTTAAACGATCATGTTTTCCCCATGCCGCGTGGCGCACTTTGGGAGCTCAAGTTTCAAACCCGGGTTTGGTAGCCCAGTTACTAGGACTTGCAAAATATAACACGACAGAATAGCATGACTCGAATTCGTTAAGGTTGAATTTTATTGTGTACATGCGAAAAAAAGTATTGTGTTTGAGCTAATTAATGCTGACATGTTGTGTGAAGCTGTTTAATTTGTCACCTATTAATCTGTCATGTTGATCTATCTAACTCCCAACCTATTATCCTATCGTATTAAAAATGTAGGACAATTTTTCAAAAACAACCTTATATTTTTATATGAATATAAGATGGTTTTTGCAAATCCATCCTATATTCTTATGATTTTTAAAAAATCATCAATATATGACAAATTTTTAAAAACTATCATATATTCTTATTGTTTTAAAAAAAACCATTAATATAGAACGATTTTTCCAAAACTACCATATATTCTTATAGAAAAACCTTTATATATTAGTTATTGTACATTCTTTTGATCATGTTACATGGTTATTAATCGAGTCATATTTGTGTCTACCCATATACTCTAATAGGTCAGTCTCAACATAACACGAATACGACTCCCATACATGATTTGCCACCCTATCCGTGTGTTTGTATTAAAAAAAATTAAAAATCAAATAGGAAGGGTTAATCTAAGGGTATTGATAAGAACACCCATTTGACACCTATTAGATGCTTTTCATACTTCAAACATCAACTAAAGCATATAAGAGTGTTCCTGCTAATCATTCCCCTAATCTAATATACGGGTAGCGATTTTATTACTACTAACTAAACATACATAAAATGATTTTTTTGGTCCAATCCGAAGATTCATTAATAAAGAGAGCCATCTACTTACTACCTACCATGAACAATAGATGATAAACAAGAAAAAACATTAAAAAAGGAAAGAAAGAAAAAAGCTAGGGTACTTTCCTAGGTAACCCAACACCTTGGAGATCAAACCAAAGTAAGTCAACTATGCAGCTGCGAGGATTAAAAAACCAATACTCTGAATTATGCGAACTAGAAGCTTTTTTAGCCTGGCAATCGGCAGGATAATTTGCTTCCTATCGAAGTGACCGGACGATGCACTTTGGAACTTATTCAGAATCCGACAAGAAGTCACCAGAATCTTTCGTGCCTCCACATTTGAGATGTATTCTGTTTCTTTTCCACTGCCTCCAGGACCAGTTGCCAGTCTCTTATGTAGCCAAATTAGCTTCTAAATCAAGCCCAGGTAACAAAGACCATCATTCAGCCCCATTATATGATTGATACCCAAATATATGCCATAGGCTGCAATGTCCAACCCTTGATGGCTTCTTATAATACCACCAGCACCTGCTTCTCCTGAATTACTCAAGGCCGAACGGTCAAAGAAAGTCGCTTCCATGCAACGATGATCTCTCGAGTCACTGCTTTCTTGAAATGTTTCTTATTCCATCTTTCAATGAAATCCTTTTCATCATCCAAAAATCAAGGCCCATATTTACATGAGTTTCTGAATTCTATAACCCTAGCCATCCATGTGCTTAACAATCTTATCTTATTCCAGTCTTCATTCTAATGAACAACCCTGTTTCTAGCATTCTAAATTTCCCAGGCCAAAATGGCATGTGCTGTTGGTAGGAGAATCGAACTTAAAAAAAATTGATTTTCTTGTTTTAAGCCAATCCAAAACAGCTGCATCCAGGGATTCAAAGTCTTGATAGATTTCACATCATAAATCTTATAGACTAACCCACAGAGGTCTGACTTTAGGGCATGCCCAGATTATATGATAATCTGATTCCTTTTGTTAGCCACAAGATAGACATAATGTATCTGAAATATGAATAATTATGTCCAGTATGTTAAGATTTAGTTATTTGAAAGATAGTAGTTTGAGTGGCTTTGAAAGTTGGTTAGTGGTAGTTTTATAGGTTTTAGTGGTAAAAGTTAGTGGCAGGGAGTTAGTGGTAAAAGTTGTGGTTGTTTTATGGGAGTTAGTGGTAGAAGTTAGCAGTTGTTTTATGAGAGTTAGTGGTAAAAGTTGTGGTTGTTTTATGAGAGTTAGTGGTAGAAGTTAGCAGCTGTTTTATGAGAGTTAGTGGTAAAAGTTAGTGGCTGTTTAAAAGAAGTTAGTGGGTAAGATTAGTTTGTTATTTAACTACTCTTGTAATGTCTATTTATAGACTTTTATCAATTCATGGAAGTGTGCTTCATATATTTTTGCTCTTCATTTTTGTTATTTTGCTTTCTATTCCTCTTGTTTTGCATCAGCTTCTATTCCTCTTGTTTTGGATTAGTGGTATCAGAGCTACTATGAGGGAAGAGAGTGCTTGAGTGCAAAGAAAAAATTGTGTGTCAAAATAGAAGTGAGATCCATGAGTGAAGAAAAAGGTGAGAAAGTACAGCGGTAACTTTCTTCCATTGCAGTAGCAACGATTCATTCATGGCTTCAGAAAACTTTGTGCAACTAAATATTCCTCGCTTTGATGGTCACTATGACCATTAGAGCATGCTAATGGAGAACTTTTTAAAGTCCAAAGAATATTGATAGGTTGTTGATGGCGGTGTAGTAGAGCCAGCGGCTGGTACAGTTTTGACAAATGCACAAAAAGTAGAGTTAGAAGCTTTGAAGCTAAAGGATTTGAAGGCAAAGAATTATTTTTTTCAAGCAATTGACCGGTATATCTTGGAAACAATTCTAAAAAAAGAAACTTCCAAGCAGATTTGGGATTCAATGAAGAAAAATATCAAGGCTCGTCAAGGGTGAAGCATGCACAGCTTCAAGCTTTGAGGAGGGATTTTGAGAGTCTATAGATGAAAGATGGTGAGTCTATTACCAATTATTGTGCAAGGACCATGGGGATAGCAAACAAAATGCGATTCCATGATGAGAAAATAGAAGATGTTGCTATTGTTGAAAAGATACTACGTTCCTTAGCATCAAAGTATGATTATGTTGTTTACTCAATTGAAGAATCTAAAGATATAGATGAACTCTCACTTGATGTGGCACCCCAGATTTTCCACATCAATATGATAATAATTTACAAAAATAGTCGGTATCCTTGTTTTTGAAAGAAACATTTTTAAAGTGACCAAAAATAAAAACTTAAACAAAAGCATTTCTTTCAAAGTTTGGGGAGTCATACAACTACAAAACTACGAATTTAATAGTGAAATGAAATACCATTTCCATAAAAAATTCGACAGAGTTTCCTCTGAAATTTGGACCATTGCATATGACCAGTGCAATACAAAATCACCTGATAAACAATATATAATACATATCATAAGGGAGACTCGGTCTCCACACCCATCCACAACCAAATGTTGTTTTCAATAAAATATACTCCAATAAAGAATAAGAAAATATAGCCACTACCAAATACCCAGGGTCCCTCCATACAGCCATCACATCCAACATAAATCTACATTCTTACATCCAGGTCACATTACATTTTTAACTTAAGTATAGCCCATACTCAAAACCCAAAGTGAGGTCTTGAACAAATCTGGTCATCTATGAACATCGTCTATGCTTCCCTGGAAAGCTGCTATCACTTTTACCTGCTCTGTCAGCGCGTCAACCTGTTGTCAGTCTCTGTATCTGAGGCATTGCAAATCAAAGCAATGTCTTAGGAAGATATGCTTATGTAGGTGATATACATTCAAAGTAAACTCAATAAAAACAAATCACATGGCGCAAGGCATAAGATCGTAAGATGATCAAACATATACATAAAGCCTTAAATTACCCGATGAAGGACATACCAAGTCCATGAAATAAATGAGATATCATCAACCATGATATCAGGACATGCACAATCTGAGAAAATCTAGAAACACGTGAATGCATGTCAAAAGTATCAAACATCATACATAGTCAAGCCCTATGAGTGTCTCAAGTACACTCATGGCAATGTGGGGTCTGCTCTCTATACCAGCTGCTTTCACCCTTACACCCTCATGGGCACTCAGGCACTCACGAAAATGACACGTACCACTTTCGCTTTCACCCTTTCACCCTCACAAGAACTCACGAAAAGTCGCGTTGCACAACCGCTTTTACCCTCACAGGCACTTAGGCACTCACGGGGTGAAGAAATGCATCCTACCACAGGATCAATAGTCTCACAAATCAAGTCAGAGCGACTCCCGCATGTCAAAAATACTAATAATCAAGTGAATATCACGAAAGACATCAAAAATAGTGCATGCAAGAACCACCCAAAAGATAGCATGCACATAAGAAACTACATGCTGAAATTAATCTTATATGTATGGTAAGACATAAATCATATGCCTCAAAATTCAACTCACCAAATCATCATTTGAGAATCATGAAAAAATTATGAATGAAATCACCTACCTCATATCGCAATATCCCAAACAACGTGTAAATGATATCAAGGTGTATGCCTTGATGTACCTGTCATGCCATAAATCATGTCATGGTTAATGCATATAACCAAAATCTAAAGCCTGATCATCTATTGATCAGCTTGATCTGAATCATCTCATAGCATTTAGTAGTTTTGCTATTAAAAAGTTACTCCAAACTAGATTTTTGTCTTAAATCTAGGTCCGCCTTGTTGAGACAATCACAACGTCTCTTTCGGATCGTGATTTGGACCTCTGTAGCTCTTAAAATCACGTGTTTTATACATACAGGGTCCAAAACAACAAAAAAAAGACCCGCTGCACGTGCCGCATGTGCTGTCCACACGTGCATGTGGCGCACGTCTGGGACCAGCGTGCGTGGATAGCGCATCTGTGGACGCGCTCTGCGCGTGGGGGCAGAAACAGTGCGCGTGGCGCACGTTCAGAGCGCCGCGCGTCATGTGCGTCGCACGTTCTTGCTGCACCGCGTGGCGCGCGCGAGTGGCACCACGTGCCCTGCACATGGCCCGCACTCGTCGCGCCGCGTGGCGCTCTCTCTCCACTGGTTGTCACCGTTGCTGGGAACAACGATCGAACTAGTTCACCGTCGCCGGCGACCCTAAGTGCTTCGTTTTTTTGCGATTTTTACACCTATGTGTTCAGTTTTTCACTTACATTTTATTTTCACCCTCCATTTTCACAAATCCCTCTTAAATCTATCATTTTTTTTCATGATTTTTATAGCATTTTCAAAAACTCCCATCATACTGTTTTTTGGGTTTTCTAGCTTCCCTAGCCGTCCGATCGCCACGAAATTTCATGGGTCGGTTCCTTACATCATCATGCTTAAGATGAACGGTCCAGATTCTTATCTGACATAGTTACATCAAATTTTTCCTAGGGCAACAATAATGCCTAATTTTTTACCAGATGATAAACTTGGAAAACAAATGTACAGGAAAGAGTGGGGCAAGCTTACCTTGGTCCAGCTAGTCGTAGGTAGGAAATTGTAACCAGTGGGTGGATATTACATCCTACCCAACTTATAGAAAATTTCGTCCTCGAAATTCTTTTCATGTCATTCATTAATAATTTTAGAAACATCCCACATGATATCATCGTATGGTATCATAAGACCCACATATAGTATCATCCTTTTAGAACCAATGTCGATAAATAGTTTCATATCACGTTTTCCTTAGATAACGGCTTATACATATAAACCAATGTATGTTTCAAGTCATTCCGAATCCGATACTTGTATTGTAGTTAAAACACGTAATAACCACACATATAATGCCATTTGCATCAATCATACTCTCATCTAAGAGTTAATCAATTAAATCACCATGTCAATGAAATTGTAATGTTACAACTCACATATAAGTAATTCCACATCAAGTCTGTTCCAGCATATACTACCTCATCATTAGGTAGTGTATATATCTCTCAATCACACATATCATAATAACCTCTGAACAAGTCCTGAACAGGTAAATACATGTCAATCAAAATTGGATCATATATAGTCATCAACAAGCAATCCATGCCAACCAAATCGAAGCTTACTAGCTTAGCAACAAACAAGCATATACCAGTCGAAATTAATGCATACCAGGTCAACAATAGGCAATTATGTGCCTATCAAAATTAGTGTATCAGCTTAGTAGCAGGTAATCACATGCCAATCAAATCAGAGCATACTAGCTCAGTAACAGGCAGTCACATGCCAATCAAAATCAGAGCATACTAGCTCAGTAATAGGCAACCACATGCCAATCAAAATCAGAGCATACCAGCTCAGTAACAGGCAACCACATGCCAGTCAAAATTAGAGCATACCGGCGCAGTAACAGGCAGTCACATGCCAATCAAAATCAGAGCATACTAGCTCAGTAACAGGCAACCACATGCCAATCATAATAATAATAATAAATCCAATCTATAGCTCAGTCATACTTTGAGTACCTAGAAGCCTATCACCTAGAAGCTCGCCACCTAAAAGCCTGTCGGTGCCTCACACACCCGCCCTCATCGGCCGCCCTCTTAGGTTGCCCTCATTGGCTACTCACAAATATAAGCCAAAATTTTAAGCTGATTACACTAAAGAAAATGCTCTCATACTCAACATACTTTATTGTCACACCTCTCACACGCATGAGAGATCAGGCTCATGTGTATAATATAAACAATATCCATGTCATTGCTATCCTGGAGAACTTAATCTTCCAGCAATAACTATTCACCAGACTAAGGAGACTATCAACCTTAGTCATTAGTTTAACTAGTCCCAATTTATCACAGTCCCTATAAATTGTATCTCTATCAATCGAGGTACCTTGGTCAAGAGAATCCATCTTCTTTGACCACAATTCCTACTCACATACATTTATAGTGAAAGTTGAGTCCTTTAGATACTTAGAATATTACACAAGAACTTCTTATGTGTAGACACTTAGACTATTGCACAAGAACTCCTTGTGCTCAGCAAGGTCGTGATATATAGAAAATATCATTCTCTACATAATCATAACTCATCTCAACAAACTTTAGAAATTCAGCCCATTATACCCATACGTACTATCAGTGTACTAAATTCATCGATTTATATGATCCAAAGCTTGTAGCAATCATAACGAGTTCTAATAATTGTCTCAAAGGCATTTCAGTCGCAATCATCAGCTACTGATAACCAGACCTCAAATCAATATCCACCAATACTATGCATAATCCAAGACTGATCATACAGATCATCAATATACGATAAAAATATCAATTCTCCACTGTGGAGCTATCAAAAATCAACAATCCGCACTTAGCAATAAGAATCTATTTTTCTCCTTACAAGGAGGGTTAGTGCATCCCATGAAGACCCACTAGGTCTATTAGTCTCTGTCGAACAACTACCTTAGTTGAAACCTTCCCACTCAGCCAGGGCCATCCTGTATGGCACTTTAGAAAATGACACTATATCTAATGCCAAATCAATATAAACATCAATCTCTCATAGCGTAAAATCCTGAAACCTCCTCAGGAAGATTGTAAATCTTCACACCCTCTGTGTGCTAAATCTGTAGTCATTTTCTATCATCAATAATCACAAAACTCGAAATCGGTACATCAGATGAGCACTATTTTGCCTTCAAGGCAAGGTTAACACAAATCTCAATGATGCCTCTTCTTACTCAAGAGTGAGATCACTAGTTATCTGATTTATCAAAAGTACCTTTCTTCTCACTGCAATCAATTATCCTCCAACGATGGAATTTATCCCTCAAATTGAGGACAATAAAGTCAATATCTATCCTCTCACTCATCATCATTTTTCACCAGTACTCGTTAGAGGTACTTATAAGTTTCAATAACTTGCCAATCAGTGTCATAACCTCCAACCTAATGATCTTTCAATACATATAAAGGCACATTTATCAGGGTGCCTACTACAAGTAATGGTAATGACGGTCAAAAGCGTGACATGTACGTAAATGTAAAGGTATCATGATGGATCATCATTACTAACGTGAGGCCATCTCTGCCCTATCTTAAATGTCTGTCAGTCTAACTCATTGTCCACCAGAACAATCTGTAAAAGAATATCATCCACTACCAGTACACATTATGTCTCTCCTCTGCATCCCAACACAGTTTAATCAAATGTCTCTAGCTCAACGCCCTCTGCAGTCATGTCGATGAAAAGTCTCTTGGCCTTACTAGGCTGGCTCGAACTACCCATGTCCAAGTTTCTGTAATCAGTCTTGCCCTAAAAGAATCCCTCATATATATATAGAGGTTATGTCTGCAACCTTGCAACCGGTATAGAATGCGACACAATCATCTGATTCCTCAATACAGCTGTCAACATATGACAATCTATCCATGGTCTCCTTCTTCATGGTGAAGGAGTTAGGGCAAGTCTTCAAATGAGTATACTGGTTTAGTATCATTGAACTGTTTAATTCTTCTCTTCAAGTGGCAAACTCCCTTAGTTTTCAAAAATACTAATTATTACAGGCCTTCCCAAGGGCCTTCTAGATAACAGTCTCAACGATAGAGGAACATATATTCTCAATTAACTGCCCTTAAAATCCTCGTACTTATATTTCAGTGTCCTCGCTTCCACTATTTCACTTCCTTGAACTAATAAATTATTTCATAGTCACATCAATCGAAATCATTTACAACTTGATTTATTTCACACCCAAAGAAATTTACCTTTATAATACTTTCTTAGTCATCAGAAACCACACTATCATCTTTGTCAGTGTTGGATGTAAATCAATCATGATCAATTTCATCTTTCCTCATTCACTTCGTATGTTTTTCTTCCTAGTTGCTTTATTACAACATCATTTCTATTCAAGAAGTATTCTCACCATTTGGTCATAATGTCCTATAGGTATATGCACTTCAAATCATAATTAAGACCTCAAACCATTTGTAAGTATTCACCCACCAATGTCTGATATCATTACTACTAACGATTATCATACAAGGGTTGTTACCTCCTTCAAGGGCTAGGCGTCTCCAATCAAAATTGAAAACCCTCAAAACAATTTATAAGCATTCACCTTTCATTGATGACTCATTTTCAACACCTCTTTACACACTAACTCACCAGTTTCTATCTCAAAATCCGATATTTCATCTATAGGGCACTAAGATCCTATTTCATCAATTTCCAATGATTTTTCCAATATTATAATTTATTCATCAATAAATCTGCTTCAAGTTTAAACTAACACTACACTAGTCTCAAACCATTTCTGATCCTTCACCATTTTCATCCAATTATTTTCATTACAAAAATTGTTAGTCTTTTTCCAACAGTTACACGCACAATCCAAGTTAGAAACTTGGCTATCAAAAGCAATGCAATTGAATATATCATCTATCATATATTAAAGTTCTCACTAAGAGAACTACCTTAAAATCTTTACTCTGATTCATGATTATAAGAATCATGTACTTTCCTGACAAATGCACTTCCTTGTGCTCATACAAGTACTTAAGGTCGCAATTTCTTTAAGAAAGTTTGCCAATCTCCATGGCATTATCTATTTCACGATCATCGACATAGCTCACATGACTTATCTCTGTAACTCATATTTAGGAAACTGCCTCACCTCATGGACTGTATGTGACCGTTGAATTTGTTGGAGTGGTTATGATGGAGTAGACCTGGGCTCTTATACCAAACTGTGACACCCAGAATTTCTACATCAATATGATAACAATTTACAAAAATAGTCGGGATCCCTATTTTTGAAAGAAACATTTCTAAAGTGACCAAAAATAAAAACTTACACAAAAGCATTTCTTTCAAAGTCCAGGGAGACATAACACTACAAAACTATGGATTTAACAGTGAAATGAAACATCATTTCCACTGAAAATCCGACAGAGTTTCCTCTGAAATTTAGACCATTGTACATGACCAGTGCAATACAAAATCACCTGATAAACAATGTATAATATATATATTATAAGAGAGACTCAGTCTCCACACCCATCCACAACCAAATGTTGTTTTCAATAAAATATACTCCAACAAAGATTAAGAAAATATAGCCAATACCAAATACCCAGGGTCTCTCCATATAGCCATCACATCCAACATAAATCTACATTCTAACATCCAAGTCACATTACATTTTTAACTAAAGTCCAGCTCATACTCAAAACCCAAAGTGAGGTCTTGAACAAACCTGGTCATCTTTGAACATCGTATGTGCTTCGCTGGAAAGCTGCTATCACTTTTACCTGCTCTGTCAGCGCATCAACCTGTTGTCACTCTCTGTATCTGAGGCATTGCAAATCAAAGCAATGCCTCAGCAAGCTATGCTTGTGTAGGTGATATACATTCAAAGTAAACTCAATAAAAACAAATCACATGGTGCAAGGCATAAGATCGTAAGATGATCAAACATATACATAAAGCCTTAAATTACCTCATGAAGGACATACTAAGTCCATGAAATAAATGAGATATTATCAACCATGATATCAGGACATGCACAATCTGAGAAAATTTAAAAACACGTGAATGCATGTCAAAAGTATCAAACATCATACACAGTTAAGCCTTATGAGTGTCTCAAGTACACTCACGGCAATGTGGGGTCCGCTCTCTGTACCAATCGCTTTCACCCTCATGGGCACTCAGGCACTCACGGAAATGACGCGTACCACTTTCGCTTTCACCCTTTCACCCTCACGGGCACTTAGGCACTCATGGGGTGAAGAAATGCATCCTACCGCATGATCAATAGTCTCACACATCAAGTCAGAGCGACTCCCACATGTCAAAAATACTAATAATCAAGTGAATATCACGAAATATAAAAAAATTAGTGCATGCAAAAACTACTCGAAAGATAGCACGCACATAAGAAACTACACACTGAATTTAATCTTATACGTATGGTAAGACATAAATCATATGCCTCAAAATTCAACTCACCAAATCATCATTGGAGAATCATGGAAAAATTATGAACGAAATCACCTACCTCGTATCGCAATATCCTAAACAACGTGTAAACGATATTAAAGTGTATGCCTTGATGTACTTGTCATGCCATAAATCATGTCATGGTTAATGCATATAACTAAAATCTAAAGCCTGATCATCTATTGATCAGCTTGATCTGAATTATCTTATAGCATTTAGTAGTTTTGCTATTAAAAAGTTACTCCAAACTAGATTTTTGTCTTAAATCTAGGTCTGCCTTGTTGAGACGATCACAACGCCTCTTTCGGATAGTAATTTGTACCTCTGTAGCTCCTAAAATCACGTGTTTTATACATAAAGGGTCAAAAATAACAAAAAAGACCCAGGCACGTGCGGCGCGTGCCATCCGCACGCGCGTGCGCTACACATGTGGCACGCGTCTGGAACTAGTGCGCGTGGATAGCTTGTCTGTGGACGCGCTCTACACGTGGGGACGAAAACAATGCGCGGGTCGCACCACGTGCCTTGCACGTGGTGCTCACTTGTTGCGCCACATGGCACTCTCTCCGCTGGTTTTCTTCCCGGTGCCAGTCGCCTGCAACCCCAAGTGTTCCATTTTTTTGCGTTTTTTACACCTATGTGTCTAGTTTTTCGCGTACATTTCATTTTCACCCTCCATTTTCACAAATCCCTCCTAAATCTATCATTTTTTCTCACGATTTTTATCGCGTTTTCAAAAACTCCCATCATACTATTTTTTGGGTTTTTTGGCTTCCCTAGCCTTCCGATCACCATGAAATTTCATGGGTCGGTTCCTTACATCATCATGCTCAAGATGAACGATCTAGATCCTCATATGACACCGTTACATCAACTTTTTCCGAGGGCAACAGTAACACCTAATTTTTTACCAGATGATAAACTTGGGAAACAAATGTACATGAAAGAGTGGGGCGAGCTTACCTTGGTCCGGCTAGTCAGAGGTAGGTGAGGGCCCACCGCGTTCATCCGGTTGCCAGGAGTGCCTGTCATTGGAAAATCGTCACCGGTGGGTGGATATTACACTTGATGAACTCCAGAGCTCCTTATTAGTCAATGAACATAAGATGAACTGAAGTTCAACTACAGAGGAGCAAGCTCTAAAGGCTTCTATATAATATCCTTAATTTTTAGAATAAATTAAGAAATTACTAAATAAATTAAATTAAAAATTTATAGATGGAAATTTTTTTCCTAAAAACCTAAGAATTTGAAAGTGCTCATCAATATGAGTCCAACGCCACAAAGAACGCAGAAAACGGAGCTGAAACGAGGGAGTTAGGAGCCGTTGAAGTTATAGGGCATTTTAGTCATTTGACAGAGACGTATTACACAGGGGCCCAAATTAATAATGGCACCCCCATCTTCCACATGCCTCTACTCGGATCCGGCAAAATCGCCGGTGAAGCCATGGAAAGAGGCGTGAAGGGAAGATTTTCTCTTCTCCTAGGACTATAAGCCTATATTTACCCTTCCCCAAGAGCCAAAACGCTCCACCTTGAGCGTTTTCACTAAGCTTTACTCGGAAACCCTAGCTCTGAAAAAACTTCAACTTTCCGGCAGGTGGAACTCCGGAAATGGCTATAAACCCTAACTAGACGAGGTAAGTCATTAAACCCTAATTTATGTAATTATTAAATAGGTAAAAATAAATAGAAACGCATATAAAATTAGGAAAAATCACGTTTTTCTGGGAACTCTATGCATGCTACTGTTGGAGCATGATTTCGTGGATGAAACCACGTCTGTTTGAAAATCGCATCGTACAACTAGGGACGTTTTTAGGAACTTGAGAAAAATCATTTAAAAAACATGTTTTTTGGCAAAATCAGTGCAAAAGGAAGGCATAAATGAATTCTAGAGGAAATTCTGAGCAAAACGGCGCAAAAATTGCATAAAACAGAGCTCTGTGGACTTGCCGGAGACAACCGGAATTCGGTCATCTTCTCCAACGTCGGTAACGACGTCGGCGACCTGGTGCTGATGCTGGGACGCCCCACAGACGATTCCAAACCAAAATTCGATGTGCACGCATGCGCGGTGTCACACGCTCATGGGAGGCCCCACATGGGCTGTCTCGGAACGTCGGGACGCATGGCGTCCTAACGACTGTGATGCACGCGGCGGTGCGTCACGGTACCGAGGACGCACGCGATGCGTCTGGAAGTCGGGCATCTTCGTCACGCTGGTTTAAATTAGTGGAAAACAGAACCGTCGATATAGACCACCTTATGGTGGTCGGGCAGGCCTCATTTATGTATGTTTTCACAAAATTTTGATTTTTGGGAGCTAGAGGAGTCCAAATCACGATTCGAAAGAGGCGTTGTGACTGTATTGATGACGCGGACCTAGTTTTAACTTAAAAACTTATATATGACCACTTTTTATTTATAAATTTTTTAAAATAGTGATGTGACATGTATAAGTGCACTTGAATATACCAGTTAAGGGGATTATTAGCAAGCTAAGTGGTCTCACATGGAGGTAGGTGACAACAATTAATGCTTTGCCTTGATTTTTAAACCATGCATAAACATAGCATCATGCGTGATTGTGTTTTAATTTGCAATTATTCTTTACCGTGGATTTAATGCGACTTTGAGTACATTATGATTATTACAAATTGAAATCTTTTATTGAATAAACTCATGACAATTATTTTTATGAGCATGATGTTAATTAATTATGCTTAAATAGAGACTTATTTATTATTATATCATGGAAATGCATGGATTTACATGGAAATAAGAATAGAGGCTTATTAGATGGTCCTTTTATAGGCTAACCCTAGGATGAGGGGCATGTCTTGGGGATTTTGAGTTATGAGTGCTCTGGAGTTTTAGCATATTCATATGAATTCTGTGTTTTATATTTGATGACAGGTGCTCTCACTCGGTGGGCGTCATGCTAGGAGGGATAGGGCCAGCCACCCACCCTCTGAGATTGTGATGTGATGATATTGTGACATGATAGACACCTGCCTATAGATGGCATTCGGTAGGGGTTTGGTAATATGGATAGTCCACACTATCGGTCTGAGCCTTTCCATGGGGACAGACGCTAAGTCTCCCATTATGGTGTCGACAAAGAGCGGCGGTGGTTGATACCCATGGAGGGTTGCCACCGCGGCATGATGGCCCATATTCTTATTATGTGAGTGTGTATGATGAGCATGGTTATCGATGGTATGCCTGGGTGTGACAACACTCAAAGGTTGGCTATGAGTACTCATAATCAATGATATTAGTGCGATGTTGTGGGACCCATTACCTTAGGGTGCCCTTATTCTTGTTGTATGCTCATTTACATTTATTTATGTCATGTTTTAACTCTGTGAAATGCATGTTTTAGCATATGAAATAAATTGGCATTTATGTTGACATGACTTATGATACCGTTATCTTCATAAATGATAGACTTGTTATTTTATCAGTATTGTTATGCTTTTATTTTATTTTATTTCATTAATTGTCTATGTACCTACACAAACGATAGCTTGCTAAGGCATTGCTTTGTTTTGCAATGCCTTAGATCTCGAGCGCGATATTAGGAAAGGCAAGGCTATTGAGAAATTGTGAGAGCTACAGAAGATCCTTTTCCTAGAATTTTAGACAGTGATGTGAGTCAATAAATAGGATTTTCATTTGAATTTAATTATGGACTATATACTTTTATTTTATGGAGTTGATTGAGATGTTTAGACATATGTTGGACATTTATATGGGATGTTATAATGGATAGACCCTGGGTCATATTATTATTGTGTTTTGAACATTTATTTGATTTAAAATAAAGGCGCCGATTTATTTGACATTGATTGATATGCGTATTGTTTTTACTTATGTTTAATTTATATGTATGTCGTTTTGATAAAGGAAAAATAACACTCGGAGTTTTTAAGATATGTTTTAGTAAAAGGTTAAATAAAACTTTTCTCATGGGATCCCAAATGCTCTTATTAAAAATGTTATTATTATAATAATAAAATATCTTAAAAATCCGGGGTGTTACAAAGTTGGTATCAGAGCCCAGTCTAGTCCATTATAATCCATGCAAATGTCCATTTATATGTGAGTAATAGTCCATAATTGTTGTAGAGAGAGGAACTGTGAGAGAGGAACTTACACTTAGTGACATTTAAAACTTTTGACAGATGGCTCCTTGAAGAAGGACAAGGTCTACCCCTGCTACACCCGTGACCCCACCTGTTGAGTCCTCTGATCAAGGGGATCGTGATGCCGAGTTATTGAATCGATTAATGTTAGGGCTAGTACCACTTATACAACAGCAGGTTAGGACAACTGTTGACGCTGCTAACCCTAGCCCTATTCCACCACCTCAAGTGGCACCCATGGTTTCATCAGTCCAATCCTCACAACCAGTACAGGAACCACCAGCGCCAAAGACCATTGAGGGTGATGCTACTAGCGACTCTAAGAAGACGGACATATTATTAGAGAGATTTCAAAAGATGGTGAAACCCTTTTATGGCGATGATAACATGGAAGAGGCCAAGCGATGGTTATTTGAAGCAGAAAGGACATTTGATGCTATGAAGATCTCATCAGAGGATCAAGTTAGGGTAGCCTCCTACCTACTGAAAGGTGAGGCAGGCTTCTAGTGGTAGACCTTTACTCTCACTCGACCAGATTCGACCGAGACGATGACATGGGCAGCCTTTAAACAGGCTTTCGACACTCAGTACTTTCCACCCCATGCATTGCAGTCAATGAAGAAAGAGTTTGCCACCCTGGAGCAGAGAGACATGACGGTTAGCAGTATCTGAACCAATTTACATGACTGAGGAGATTTGCGCCTCACGCGCTAGCCTCAGACATAGAGGCAACCGACAGATTTGTAGATGGGTTGACACCTTGGCTGAGAGATCAGGTGATTTCTTCGCGACCTACTTCTGTGTGAGATGCTACTGACATGACTTCCATGCATGAGAAGAACTCTCTCAGGACTAGAGGGAGTGCGTTTCAGCCCTTTAAGGGCAAGAGACCGTTTGGTGCTATGCAAACACATAGTGCATTAGGCCATCCACCGCAGGCCAAATTTAAGAGAGATATTGAGAGGAAAAGAAGTGATAGGTGCAAGGGTTGGCACCCTGGGCGAGGGTGCAATAGATTTGACAGGCCACAGTAGCAGAGGCAGCCCCAACCCTAGCGACAGCCCTATACACCTTTCCAGAGATAGTCATACAAGTGTTTCAACTATGAAGATGTCGGCTACTTCATTAAGGACTGTCCTAAGGGGCAGAGAGAGAGGTAGATTGAGATGGGTGTAGAGACAACTACCGTGCCACGCAGCCAAGGACGAGTATTTGCCATCACATCAGGACAGGCACAGGCATCACACCAGGTGGTAGAAGGTACTCTTCTAGTCTCAGATCGACATGCCAAAGTTCTTTTTGACACAGGGTCTACACATTCTTTTATATCATGTATTTTTGCATCTTGCCTTGATGTACGTGTACACAAACTCGCATTTGGATTAGATATTATGACACTTGTAGGAGAGACAGTAGAGACTACAGAATATCTTAGGGAAATACCTGTAGAGATATCAGGCTTGAGTATGGACACTAACTTCATCTTACTAGACATGGTAGACTATGATATTATTCTTGGGATGGATTGGTTAGCCAACTATTGGGTTATGGTAGACTGCCGAAAGAAGCGAGTCACTTTTCTTATACTTGGGCAACTAGAAATAATGTTCCAGGGTAAGAAAGATCAGTCAGGTACATGCATCATCTCTGCTATGAAGGCAGTACGATTTTATGCAGGAGGTTGTAACGCATTCCTCGCATATGTGACTGTTGAGGACAAGGAGTAACCACGGTTTGACGAGATTGATGTTGTCTGTGAATTTGCTGATGTCTTTCCTGAAGAATTACCAGGATTGCCGCCAAGTAGGGAGATTGACTTTACTATTGACTTGGTGTCGAGTACATCACCTATCTCTAAGGTACCATACAGGATGGCTCCAGCAGAGTTGAGAGAGCTTAAGGTACAATTGCAAGAGTTATTGGATAAGAGCTTCATCAGATCAAGTGGATCACCATGGGGAGCACCAGTCCTTTTAGTGAAGAAAAAGGATGGATCACTGAGACTATGCATTGACTATCGATTGCTGAATAGTGTTACTATAAAGAACCGATACCCTTTGCCACTCATAGATGATTTATTTGATTAGCTCCAATCGGCACAAGTGTTCTCCAACATAGATCTGAGGTCAGGGTATCATCAGCTGAGGGTTAGAGAAGAGGATATCTCGAAGACTGCCTTTAGGAGTCGCTATGGTCATTATGAGTTCCTAATGATGCCGTTTGGATTGACGAATGCACCTGCAGTGTTCATGGATCTAATGAACCGTGTTTTTCGAGCTTATTTGGATAAGTTCATGATTGTATTCATTGATGACATCTTGGTTTATTTTCCTAGTCATGAGGCACATAGAGAGCATCTCCACAAGGTATTGGACACACTTCGTCGACATCAGTTGTATGCCAAGTTCAGTAAGTGTGATTTTTGGCTAGATCAGGTGCATTTCTTATGCCATGTCATATCTAAAGATGGAGTGGCTGTGGATTCAACAAAGGTAGAGGCAGTACTACACTGGGAGAGGCCCAAGACAATGACTGCGGTACGCAGTTTTCTCTGTTTGGCAGGATATTATCGTCGTTTCATAGAGGGATTCTCTAAGATGGCATTACCATTGACCACCCTGACCAGGAAAGACACTCAATTTGTATGGACCGAGGCTTGCGAGGAGAGCTTCCAAGAGCTCAAGAGGAGACTTACTACTGCTCTGGTATTGACTTTACCATCAGGTGCAGGCGGTTATATGGTTTATTGCGACACCTCTGGTAAGGGATTAAGAGCAGTGTTGATGCAACATGGGAAGGTAATTGCCTATGCGTCTAGACAGCTGAAGACACATGAGGTAAATTACCCAACACATGATTTGGAATTAGTAGTGGTGGTATTTGCGTTGAAGTCCTAGAGACATTATCTTTATGGTGAGAGATTTGAGGTATTCACTGATCATAAGAGCCTCAAGTACTTCTTCACTCAGAGTGATTTGAACATGAGGCAGCGTAGATGGATGGAGTATCTTAAGGACTTCGACTTCACCATACAGTACCATCCAGGGAAGGCTAACGTCATTGCAGATGCCTTGAGTAGGAAGTCTGGAGTGATGATTGCCAATTTGTCGACTCGGTCAAAGTTCTTTGACAGGATCTTAGAGGCACAGGACAAAGATAAAGAAACACAAGATCTGACAGATAAGACAGATTTTTCGAGGGGACCAGATGGAGGAGTTAGATTTAAGAGAAGGTTGGTAGTACCAACAGATGACGAATTGAGGCTTGAGTTACTTCAAGAAGCGCACTAGTCCCCGTATACAATTCATCCTGGGGGTATGAAGATGTATCAGGATCTCAAGAGGCATTTCTGGTGGAATGGTATGAAGAAGGATGTTGGAGAGTGCGTTGCACGATGTTTGACCTGTCAGCAGGTCAAGGCTGAGCATCAGCGTCCATTAGGACTACTTCAGACGCTGGACCTTCCTGAGTGGAAGTGGGATCATATTACCATGGACTTTGTTCTGGGTCTTCCGAGGACTGCTAATAGCCATGATATGATATGGGTTGTTGTGGACAGGCTGACCAAGTCGCTCATTTCCTTCCTATTAGACAGAATCATACCGTAGATAGTTTGGCTAAATTATATGTGAAGGAGATCGTAAGTCTACATGGGGTTCCCTTGATGATTATATCAGATCAAGATACGTGATTTACCTCAAAATACTGGAAGAGCGTGCAAGAGGTGTTAAGGTCGAGATTGAAATTTAGCACAGCCTTCCACCCCCAGATAGACGAACAGAGCGAGAGGACTATCCAGACTATTGAGGATATGCTACGAGCTTGTGTTATGGATTGGAAGGGTAGCTGGGAAGATCATTTACCTTTGGTGGAATTTGCCTATAATAATAATCATCACGCTAGTATTGGTATGGCTCTATATGAGGCACTTTATGGCAAACCTTGCCGGTCACTCTTACGTTGGAGTGATGTAGGAGAAAGACACGTGGTGAAGTCTGAGTTAGTGGAAGAGTGTGCAAAGAAAGTCCAACTCATCCGGAAAAGGTTATTGACAGCTCACAATCGACAGAAAAGTTATGCAGACAAGAGGCGAAAAGACTTAGAGTTCTTTGAAGGTGAGCATGTATTCTTGAAAATTTCTCCTATGAAAGGGGTGTTGAGGTTTGGAAATAAAGGGAAGCTTAGCCCCAAGTATATTGGACCTTTCGAGATCTTACGCAGAGTTGGGTCAGTGGCATACCAGCTAGCCTTACCACCACAGCTGGCAAATGTACATGACGTCTTTCACGTGTCTATGTTGAGGAAATACGTGCCAGATCCCTCACATGTGTTGGAGCAGATCCCAGGAGAGCTACAATCTGATAAAATGTTCGAGGAGAGACCAGTGCATATATTGGATACTAAAGTCAAGGAGTTAAGGAATAAGGCCATTGCTTTGGTCAAAGTCCTTTGGCAACATCATTCATTACAGGAGGCTACCTGGGAAACAGAGGAGGAGATGCAAAGGATACATCCAAAGTTATTTACATAGAGGTATGTAGCTAAATTTTGAGGACGAAATTTTTATAAGGAGGGAAGGATGTAATATCCTTAATTTTTAGAATAAATTAAGAAATTACTAAATAAAATAAATTAAAATTTTATAGATGGAAATTTTTCCTGAAAACCTAAGAATTTGAAGGTGCTTGTCGATACGAGGCCAACGCCACAAAGAATGCGAAAAATGGAGCTCAAAAGAGGGAGTTAAGAGTTGTTGAAGTTATAGGGGTATTTTAGTCATTTGACAGAAACATATTACACAGGGGCCCAAATTGATAATGGCACCCCCGTCTTCCACACGCCTCTACCTGGATCTAGCAAAATCGCGGAGAAGCCATGGAAAGAGGTGTGAAGGGAAGAGTTTCTCTTCCCTTAGGACTCTAAGCCTATATCTACCCTTCCCTAGGAGCCAAAACGCTCCACCTTAAGCATTTTCACTGAGCTTTACTCAGAAACCATAGCTCTGAAAAAACTTTAACTTTTCTACGAGTGGAACTCCTACAACGGCTATAAACCCCAGCCAGACGAGGTAAGTCCTTAAACCTTAATTTATGTAATTATTAAATAGGTAAAAATAAATAGAAATGCATTTAAAATCAGGAAAAATCACATTTTCCTAGGAACTCTGTGTACGCTACTGTTGGATCGTGATTGTGTGGATGAAACCATGACTGTTTGAAAATCGCACTGTCCAACTAATGCACAAGAGACCCAAGATCAAACCCTTTAAATTTGGGAGAGATCCAACGGTGGGTTTCTCTAGAAAAGGTGAAAACCAGTACCTAGGAGCGTTTTTAGGAACTTGAGAAAATTTGTTTAAAAACATGGTTTTTGGAAAAATCAGTACAAAAGTAGGGCATAAATGAATTCTAGAGGAAATTCTGAGAAAAATGGCACAAAAATTACGCAAAACGGAGCTCTGTGGACTTGCCGGAGACAACCGGAATCCGGTCATCTTCTCCGGCGTCAATAATGGCATCGGTGCCCTGGCGCTGAAGTTGGGATGCATAGCGGGATGCCCCACAGACAACGCCGAACCAGAGTTCGATGCGCACGCATGCACGGCATCACGCGCGGGCGGGAGCCCCCACATGGGCTGTCTCGAAACGTCGGGACGCACGGCGTCCTGACGATCGTGATGCACGTAGTGGTGCGTCACGGTACTGAGGACGCACGCGGCGCGTCCCCGCGATGCGGTTGCAAGTCGAACGTCTTCGTCACGTCAGTTTACGCTAGTGTAAACCGGCAGAAAACAGAACCGCCGGTATAGACCACCTTATGGTGGTCGGGTAGGCCCCATTTACGTATGTTTTCACAAAAATTTGATTTTTAGGAGCTAGAGGAGTCCGAATCATGATCCGAAAGAGGCGTTGTGACCGTATTGATGATGCAGACCTATTTTTATACCAGTTAAGGAGATTATTCGCAAGCTAAGTGGTCTCACATTGAGGTAGGTAACGACAATTAATGCTTTCCCTTGATTTTTAAACCATGCATAAACATAGCATCATGTGTGATTGTGTTTTAATTTGCAATTATTATTTGTCATGAATTTAATGCGACTTTGAGTATATTATGATTATTACAAATTAAAATCTTTTATTGAATAAACTCATGACAATTGTTTTTATGAGCATGATGTTAATTAATTATGCTTAAATAGAGACTTATTTATTATTATATCATGAAAATACATGGATTTACATGGAAATAAGAATAGAGGCTTATTAGTTGGTTGTTTTATAGGCTAACCCTAGGATGAGGGGCATTCTTGGGGATTTCGAGCTATGAGTGCTCTGGAGTTTTAGCATATTCATATGAATTTCGTGTTTTATATTTGATGACGGGTGCTCTCACCCGGTGGGCGTCATGCTAGGAGGGATAGAGTCAGCCACCCACCCTCCGAGATTGTGATGTGATGATATTGTGACATGATAGACACTTGCCCATAGATGACATTCGGTAGGGGTTTGATAACATGGACAGTCCACACTACCAGTCTGAGCCTTTCCATGGGGACAGATGCTAAGTCTCCCGTTATGGTGTCGACGGAGAGCGGGAGTGGTTGATACCCATGGAGGGTTGCCACCGCGGCATGATGGCCCATATTCTTATTATGTGTGCGTGTATGATGAGCATGGTTATAGATGGTATGCCTGGGTATGACGACACTCAAAGGTTGGTTATGAGTACTCATGATCAGTGATATTAGTGCGATGTCGTGGGACCCATTACCTTAGGGTGCCCTTATTCTTGTTGTATGCTCATTTACATTGATTCATGTTATATTTTAACTCTGTGAAATGCATGTTTTAGCATATGAAATAAATTGGCATTTATGTTGACATGACTTATGATACCGTTATCTTCATAAATGATAGACTTGTTATTTTATCAGTATTGTTATGCTTTTATTTCATTTTATTTCATTAATTGTCTATGTACCTACACAAGTGATAGCTTGCTGAGGCATTGCTTTGTTTTGCAATGCCTTAGATCTCGAGCGTGATAGCAGGAAAGGCAAGGCTGTTGAGAAACCGTGAGAGCTGCAGATGATCCTTTTCCTAGAATTTTAGACAGTGATGTGAGTCAATAAATAGGATTTTCATTTTAATTTAGTTATGGACTGTATACTTTAATTTTATGGAGTTGATTGAGATGTTTAGACATATGTTGGACATTTATATGGGATGTTATGATGGATAGACCCTGGGCCATATTATTATTGTGTTTTGGACATTTATTTGATTTAAAATAAAGGCGCCGATTTTTTTGAGGTTGATTGATACGCGTATTGTTTTTACTTATGTTTAATTTATATGTATGTCATTTTTAGAGAGGAAAAATAACACTTGGAGTTTTTAAGATATGTTTAAGTAAAAGGTTAAATAAAACTTTTCTCATGGGATCCCAAATGCCCTTATTAAAAATGTTATTATTATGAAAAAAAATGTCTTAAAAATCTGGGGTGTTACATTCTACATTTACTCAATTCTCAAATTCTAGAAGAAGGGGTAGAGATAGAAGTAAAGGCAGAGGAGGTCAAGGTAATAGAGATGGAATTAGACAATGTCAAATTTTCAAAGCTAATGATGACCAATTTCAAGGCAAAGGCAAAGGACGAGATCAACAATTTGACAAATCCAAGGTAGAGTGTTTCAGGTGTCATAAATTTGGTCATTATCATTCCAAATGTTATTCTAAATTGCCCAGTGACAAAGAAAAGGGGAAGAAATCAAATTTTGCAGAAAATAAGGAAGTGGAAACTTTATTGATGGCTTAATATGCAAACAAGGAACCTGAATCAAATGTTTGGTACATGGATACAGGTTGTAGCAATCACATGTGTGGCAGTAAGACTTCTTTTTCTTATTTAAATGAAGGCTTTCATTCTATTGTGAGTTTTGGTGATTGCTCTACAGTGAATGTAATGGGAAAAGGAGATATCAATGTAAGAACCAAGAATGGTTTTGTAGAAACAATTTCCAATGTTTTTTATATTTCTGACTTGAAAAGTAATTTGTTAAGTGATGGTCAATTACAAGAAAAAGGTTATGTAATAACTATTCAGAAGGGTGCTTGTGAGATATGTGATCCTTTAAGAGGAGCTATTGCTGTTGTTCAAATGAGTTCAAACAGGTTGTTTCCATTGAAGATAAAAAATGCCCAATCTTGCTTAATGGCTGAAGTGAAAGATCCTTCATGGCTTTGGCATTTTTGCTATGGCCACTTGAACTTTGGGGATTAAAAACTCTACAATAGAAAAATATGGTGTTAGAACTTCCTCAAATTATCATTCCTTCTCAAGTTTGTGAAGAATGTGTTGTTAGCAAACAACATCGTTCACAATTCCCTCAAGGAAAGTCATGGAGAGCAAAGAATGTCTTGGAACTGGTTCATTCCAACATTTGTGGGCCAATAAATCCATCTTCTAATGGAGGTAAAAGATATTTAATTACCTTCATTGATGATTATACTCATAAAACTTGGGTTTATTTTTTGCAGGAGAAATCAGAAGTTTTTAGTACATTCAAAAGCTTTAAAGCACACGTGAAAAAGGAAACAGGAAAAAGCATTAAAACTATCCGTACTGACCGTGGTGGAGAATATTGTTCAAAAGAATTTGAAGTATTTTGTGATGAAAAAGGTATTCAAAGGGAACTCACAACTGCCTATACTCCTCAATAGAATGATGTATCTGAGAGAAAAAACAAAACCATCCTCAACATGGTAAGAAGCCTGCTGGCAAGAGGGAACATTCCAAATAATTTTTAGCTGAAAGCAGTGAATTGGAGCATTCATGTGTTAAACAAAAGTCCTACTTTTTCTATTCAAAACATGACACCTGAGGAGGCTTGGAGTGGGCACAAACTAGCTGTAGATCACTTCAGAATTTTTTATTACATTGCTTATGCGCATGTTTTAGATGAGAAAAGGAAGAAGCTTGATGATAAGGGTGAAAAGTGTGTCTTTCTTGGCATAAGTGAAGCTTCTAATGCATATAAATTATTCAATCCAATCACACAGAAGATTATAATGAGCAGAGATGTTGTTTTTGATGAGGAGAATACATAGAACTAGAACAAAAAAGCTTCAAGGCAGCAGCCTATTTTAGTCACTTTTGATGAAGTTGAAGACAAATTTGAACAGCAATCACAATCCCCTGTTACAGACCAGCAACCTCAATCTTCTGGTGAAAATTCAATAGCAGTTGAGCATATTGATGATGTTCAGCCATGCCCAAGAAAAAGGCCAAACTGGATGATGGATTATGTAAGTGGAGATGACTTATCTGATGATGATTCAATTGCTCATTTTGCTTTGTTTGCAGATTGCGATCCTTTACCATTCCAAGAAGCTGTCAAAGATGAAAAATGGCAAAAAGGTATGAATGGGTAGATTCAATCAATTGAAAAAAATCACACTTGGGAGCTGTCATATCTTCCAAGTGGGCAAAAGTCCATTGGTGTAAAATGGGTTTATAAAACTAAGCTCAACAAGGATGGTGGAATTGACAAGTATAAAGCTTGTCTTGTTATAAAAGGATACAAGCAAGTATTTGACATTGATTACAAAAAGGTGTTTGCTCTAGTTGCGAGGCTTGACACTATTCGATTGGTATTATCTATGGCGGCCCAAAACTCCTGGTCCATTTATCAATTGGATGTGAAGTCAGCATTTTTGCATGGTGAGTTGCAGGAAGAGGTGTATGTTGATCAACCTCTTGGATATGTGAAACAAGGTAGTGAGAATAAGGTATACAAACTAAAAAAAGCATTATATGGACTAAAACAAGCACCAAGAGCTTGGTATAGTCATATAGATGCTTATTTTTCTAGAGAAGGTTTTGGTAAATGTCCTCATAAGCATACACTTTTTACAGAACATGAAAATAATGGGAAAATGCTTGTTGTATTTCTATTTGTAGATGATCTGATATATACTAGTAATGATAGAGTCATGATTGATGCTTTTAAGAAAAATATGATGACTGAATTTGATATGTCAGATTTGGGATTGATGCATTTTTTCCTTGGTATTGAAGTTATGCAATCATCAAATGGTATTTTTATTTCACAAAAAAAATATGTTCTTTAGATTTTGGACAGGTTCAAAATGAATGATAGCAATTCAGTTTGTACCCTAATTGAATGTGGCTTAAAGTTGATGAGAGATGATGGAGGGAAGAAGATAAATGCTACTCTTTACACACAGACAGTTGGAAGCTTGATGTATCTAACTTCAACAAGGCATGACATCATGCATGGTGTTAGTTTAATAAGTCGATATATGAAGAATCCAACAGAGAATCATCTCTTAGCTGCAAAAAGGATCTTTCGTTATTTGAAAGGTACAATTGACTTTGGAATTTTGTATAAAACAGGATCAAAAGAAAATCTATTTGCTTTTTCTCATAGCGACTATGCTGAAGATCTTGATGATAGAAAAAGTACATCTGGTTTTGTTTTTATGATGAGTTCTGGAGTTCTATCATGGTCATCAAAGAAGCAACAAATTGTTACTTTGTTAACTACATAAGCCGAATTTTTTGCAGCATCATCTTGTTCATGTCAAGCTATCTAGTTGAGGAGATTGCTTGAAACATTTCAAAATCACTAGCAAGGTCCAACAACAATCCATTGTGATAATGTTTTAGCAATCAAGATTTCAAAAAATCTAGTTTTACATGGAAGGAGCAAGCATATAGATGTTAGATATCATTTTTTGCGTGATCTGTGCAATGATGATATAATTGATTTGGTATTTTGTAAAAGTGAAAATCAAGTGGCTGATATTATGACTAAACCACTCAAGAAAGTTGTATTTGTAAAGCTTCAAAGAATGCTAGGAGTATGCTCTTCAAATGATGTTGTTCAAGGGAGGGCATAACAGAATTGTTGAAGGTTTGTTTTTTTTTTTCCTAAACTGATTTCTAGATATATCAATTTAAAGGAGAGTGTTAAGATTTAGTTATTTGAAAGATAGTGGTTTGAGTGGCTTTGAAAGTTGGTTAGTGGTAGTTTTATAGGTTTAGTAGTAAAAGTTAGTGGCAGTTTTATGGGAGTTAGTGGTAAAAGTGGTGGTTGTTTTATGGGAGTTAGTGGTAGAAGTTAGTAGTTGTTTTATGAGAGTTAGTGGTTGTTTGAAAGAAGTTAGTGGAATTAGTGGGTAAGATTAGTTTGTTGTTTAACTACTCTTGTAATGTCTATTTATAAACTGTTATCAATTAATAAAAGTGTGCTTCATATATTTTTTCTCTTCATTTTTGTTATTTTACTTTCTATTCCTCTTGTTTTGCATCAGCTTCTATTCTTAGTGGAAAAATCTTTTGTTTTAAACTCATTTTGAAAATCCTGGTTGTCATTTGCTTTCACAACAAGCAAAGTAGTTTTGAAAATTACTGTAATCATAAATGTCTTCTGAGTTCTATCCAGTCACAGCTTATAGCCCAACTATAATAAGTACAGATACATGTCCAAAGAAGTAGAGAGTTTACTTATATTCGTACTTGTCTCTTCTTCATTTACTTGATCGTAAGACTAACATGTCCTAGAGTTTCTTCTAATCCTTTTTGGACTAAATATGTAAAAATAATATATTTGAGTGAGTAGTACTCATACTCTGATCTTCTCTATTGTAAGATAGACATCTATTTTCCATAAAGTTCCAATTAAGTTATCTAGAATTGAGTCAAGTTCTTCAGAATTCCAACCTTTGATTGACCTATTAGAAGTCAAAGTTATTTCTTAAGGATTCCACTAGTATCATCTTGTATTCTCTCATTTTTATAAACTAGCTTCCTTCATTACGCAATACTTCTTATCCTTAACTAGATTTTTTATAGGATTTTGAGTCGTCCAGTACCTAAGTATTTGCTAGATCCATCTCCTTCCACCTATTTATTTATGGTGAAATGCTTTGTGAATTAATATCATTTCTTACGCTAGTCATCTCTACTACTTCTATTTAGACTACTTCTTAATTATTTTGATTGTCTATGACCCTTGGACATGCTGGACTGGCTGTGAAAGGATAAAACTAGGCTCTGATACCAATTATGACGACCCGAGTTTCAGGATGCAGTTTTTATAATAAACAGCGAGATTGATCTCTATTTAAAATAGTTTATGCAAAAGAATGTAGAGAAATTTTTCCTTTTTTAAGTAAAATTTTTGTATAAAAACCCCGAGTGTCATTAACAAATCACAGTGAACAAAATGTATAAGGCCATGACACATTTTAGGTAAAGCACAAAGATGAATACTTTCTACTCCCAAGATTGTTAATCATAGCCCAAGTCACAAATAAGCACTTATAACCAAGTTTACATCAAGTACAAAAAGGGTTATGATGAACCTTACCTATGCTTTCTTGATTGTGGCCCTAACATTTTTTTATGTCTCTTCTAAGTATACTTTGTTTGATCTAGAAAAATGATGGATTGGGTTGAGTATTTCATCACACTCAGTGGGTAGTCTGATACTACTAAGTTTTCAAATGCCTTTATAGAAATCTAATTGATTTATTTAATCCCAGGTTTAGTATGCTTTTGAGATATGATATTCGCATAATAAGTATGCAGATTTTCCTTATGATCTTGCATGCAATTGCTTGCATATTTGGTAAATAGTCTTTATATAAGCACTGCATCCACTTTTGGAACTGGTTGCCTAAATTGCACGATTTGTGCTGATTGAGATTCGGAATATATGCATATTTATATGCATTGCTCACATGCTTTGAAACTCTTAGGATAAATTGCATGATTTATTATGATTGAACTTGGGAATTTTGTTGGAAAAACAATATCATCATGCCATACCATATAAAGCATCTCATAATGCCATCATATGGTGCATATCCTTGAGGGTTGCCAAAAGACGCTGGAGTGCACAAAAGACGCTGGTTAGGCAGTTGTGAGGGACCCAAAGAGGATATTATTTTTATATCTTTTCGGGTTGATTGCATATTTTGAAAATCATTGCATAAAATTGCATGATTTATAATGACTGAGATTTGGATTCTTATACATATATGTAAGCTTTTTGGGCTATTGAGCCTAGTGGGCACTATGCTGAGAGGTTATTATGTACAGGATTGGCCTTCCAGCCTCTACCACCAAAAAGGTGGATGCTATCACTGCCAAAAAGGCTTGTCCCTTCCCTGACTGCTGTGGTAAACAGGGACAACCACTGGAGGTGTTTACGACACCCTTTTCAAGGACACCATAGTCACTGTGGAGGCTATGGTGAGTTAGTCTCTAGATACCAGAGACGCACAATTCTAGCTGTGTGCTGATTGTGAGCATAGTGACCCTATGATTTTAGTTTTTACTGCTATACATGTAACATTGAGATGGTCATATACTAGTACTCGTGACCGATCAGTTTAAGTGATTCACTGAAAGGCCCATATCCATAATATTCATGGCAATATCCTCATTTGCTTTGATTAATCAGTACTTTAAGATTTTCATAATAATAATTATTATTGGTTGTCCATTTGATATATTTGCCGAAATTTATACGATGCTTGCATTTCATGCTCTTCATCTTGCTAATTTATGAGTCTTATAGTTATGCACATATGTCCATGATTACCCAAAAATAGAAGTGCATGTCTTTATGATCACGTTGAGCATAACCCCTTTTGCATGTCGTGTTTTCAAACTAGTAGTATCAAATCACCTACTGAGTATGATGAAATACTCAAACCAATCCATCATTTTTCCAGATCAAACAAAGTATACTTAGAAGGGACATTAAAGAACGTTAGGGCCACAATCAAGAAAGCATAGGTGAGGTTCATCGTAACCCTTTTTGTACTTGATGTAAACTTGGTTATAAGCGCTTATTTGTGACTTGGGCTATGATTAACAATCTTGGGAGTAGAAAGTATTCATCTTTGTGCTTTACATAAAATGTGTCATGGCCTTATGCATTTTGTTCACCGCGATTTGTTAATGACGCTTGGGGTTTTTATACAAAAATTTTACTTAAAAAGGAAAATTTTCTCTACATTCTTTTGCATAAATTATTTGAAAATAGAGATCGATCTCACTGTTTATTATAAAAACTGCATCCTAAAACTCGGGTTGTCACATTCTATGATGAGCTAAGAGCCGTATGAACATTTTGATTCCCCGAATGCATCTCAAACACCAAATTTTGTTCCAACAATGTGACCTCTGGTTCTCCAGGTGTTTTGTTAATAAAGAATAACATGTGATTGAGAAGCATCCATTATTTGTAAATCTCCAAACCAGCTCATCATTTTGCTCGTAGAAAAGACTGAGATCTTACCATTTTCTGCTCTCTTCTGGTATAATTTCTAAGAAATAAGATCACCGATGACTAGTTTCCCAATTCATCATGTCCCCAAGTATGTCATTTGGTTCAAAAGATGCACCATCCAATGAAACAAAATCCGCGAGTGGTCGAATCACCTTCTCCAATCATCTATTCTCCCAAACCTTTGTAGTTTTCCCATTGCATGGTACCCAAAGAAGCCCTTTTTTAAGCATATCTCGAGCCCGCAGGATAGTATTCTAGGCTGGGGAAATAGAATTTCTAACTTCAGCTTCCCAGAATGACTTGGAAGCAAAATATTTAGCTTTAGCAAACTCAACCCAACGAGACGAGGAATTGGAGAGTAAAGTCCATCCGAGTTTTGCCTTAAATCATTCATCCATTAGGTTTCTAGTTCCCAAATCCCCATCCCTCTTATGTGTACAAATTCGTCCTAAACAATGAGAGGAATGACCTTTTTTATCCTCGAAATGGCTCCAGAGGAATTGTCTCTCTCTTTTCACATTCTTGAAGAACGCAAAACTAATCGGGAATGCAGCAAGTGCATGGTAGGACATAGCTGAAATGGCTGCCTCAATCATAGTTGTAGAATCAACAAGAGAGAGCAATTGTGCTTTCCGATTAATGAGCTTTCACTCGACTTTATGGACCAAAAATTGTATATCCTTTATTTTTTATTTTGCTCAAAACAAAGGAATACCAAGATAAGAGTCTTCCTCCATATCTTTATAGAATTGAAATGCTTTCTGCATTGCCTTGACGATGATGTATACCAGAACTGGAAGTGGTGGCTGATTTTGGAAAAGAGATCACGAGTCCAGAATCTCTACCCAATGTGGTAAGTATCTAGATAATTTTCCCGCAATTATCAGACATTGCATACGCAAAATTCATCAAGTCATCTGGACAAAGAAGACGGGAAATTGATGGTTGATAGACTGCATATGAACATCTTATCCAGGGAACCCTCCTGAACCGTAGAATCAAAAGTTGCAGATGAAGCCTCCAGGCACAGGACAAACAAATATGGTAATAACGGGCACCTTCTCACAATCCTCTTGACGGGTTAAACCAATCTGTGGGTGTTCTATTCACCAGAACAGCCAGGCCGGAGGTAGATACACTGAACATGATAAGATCAATAATTTTCTGAGAAAACTCAATGCGAACAAGAACCTCCCTCAAGAAACTCTGGATGGAATCATATGCTTTGACGAGGTCAGCTTTCAAATCCAAGTTATGATGTCTTTTTTGCTTTCTTCTAAATACTGTAAGAATCTCATGGGCCATAAGCAGATTTTTATGGATACTTCTCCCACGCACAAATGCTACCTGTGCTGGATTGCCAAGCTTAGAGATGTGTGGTTTCAGTCTGTTCATTAAGGTTTTAATCATGTACGTAAATGATTTAAGTAAGGTAAAACAGAAAATTATTTACTGAGAGTTGAAATGCTAGATGGTGCAGCTCTATGGATACGTCAATGTTCTCTTGATTGGCTAAGATCACTATCTATGAATAATTTTATCCTTTGTTGATTATTCCTATTCTAAACATGCCCAGAATTATGTTGGTCTGCAGACAATACTGTAGTATGCTATCAATTAGTAGGATCCAGATTCTGATTATCTAAGCCATCGATCTTCAGTTAGGGTAGCCTGATGCATAGTATGCAGCTTTATCTTACATTTTGTAAGAGACTGTTTCCAGGTCTTGTACCCATGACCTTAAGGTCACGTGATAACAAATCTATCATAGCGTCAATGCTCCCTTCACCTTCCATCTTCAGTTATGCCCTAAAAATCCAATTTCTTTAATGATCTTAAAGCAAGTTTTCTTGAGCAGTAAAGCCACTAAAAAAATGAGTCGGTTGAGAAACAAAAGGCCAGAAATGGTCTAGGCTCATGCGTAAATAGCGAGGTCCCCCGAAACAGAATTGTTCGTAACTGTGTATCACCAAAATCTGAGGCATGCTTTGCGTGTAGTCGTGGATGCTCTATCGCCCATATAAATATAAAAAGTGAAATGAGAAAACTGCGTGTTCTCGTTCTCCCCAGAACACGGATTTTTCACCTAACACTTGTTTCTGTAGATTGGTTATTTTACTGCCCTTGAAAAGAGTAAGAAGACCCCCAAATAATGAAATGAGATAAGGAACCCACTATAGAACCTGGGCATCTAGTTCTTGATATGGAAGGAATTACGCAGTTCTGGGACCGCTAGCATCTTCAAATAAAATGAGCATAAGAAAGTCGGGAACAACATCATTCCAGATGAACGTTCCTGGACTGGAAATGGGAAAATCAGCCAATTTATCCGCGGCCTGATTGCCCTCTCGAAAGATATGACCAATGCCTTGAATGGAACTTTGGGCCAACATCGATCCCGTCGCTAGCATTATCCTTTTGCCTCTCATTGAAGCAGCTTGCTCTCCTCTGCCCAGCACTCATCGTCCGAAGAGGTACTAATTTCGTCACGAGCATGGAATCCCTCTCCATGCGATATTACACACCCATTTCACAAACAATATAATGACCATAAAGTAAGGCAAAGCATTCCACATAGTTTTTAGTTTTTAGTTTTGTACCCAGCGAAACACTGTAATCAACCACCAGTTTTCCAGGTTCATCACGAATAATGCCCCCCACCAGCTGCCAATCTAGGATTTCTTTTGCTAGCACCATCAACATTAAACCTAAATGTTTCTAGCGCTAAAGGTATCTAAGAAACCCAGACAATGTGAGGAGATTTATGCTTCAAGCCAACCTGATGCCATCTAGATGAGGAATTGAAGCTGATACTGAGGATTAGTTAGTGAAATATTATCTTAGGCAATAGGCACGAGTTGTTCACTAGACGAAACAAAACTGAGAGTCGCCGTCACTTTAAACTTCAGTCACCCCAAGTTGACTACCGAACCAGGGTTTAGTCCCTTGTTATTGGGAGGCACTATGTAAATCTATATCCATGGATATGTTTGGTTAAATTTGATTATTTCACAGTTTTTATAGTTATTATCATATTGCATTTTTGAATTGTGATATATGCGCCTTTGTTTTTTCCAGCATTTCACTAATAGCTAAAATGACTACAACTCTAAAAGGGCTTATGTTTGTAAAGATTGAATTATTCACAATGTTACCTTTGGTGCAATGGTAAAATTGTCGTAACATGACCTAGAGGGCAAGGGTTCAAGGCTTGGAAACCAACTCTTGTAAAAATGCAAAGTTGCTTACTATAAACCCTTTGTGGTCCACCCCTTCCCAGCAAATGCGGGAGCTTTATATACCAGGCTGCCAATATTTTGGAACAAATAACATGACTGTAGCACCAAAATTCATACAAAACGCCTGCATTTCCCTGTGTGTTGATGACAGAGAATCAACTTGTTTCTCTGCGCACAACCAAGCATTATAATAATGGTTGGTGGTTGTCCATCTCTTTAATGGCACATAACCTTGTCAATTTGAAGTCTTAAATCACAATTTACATGAATTTTTAACTCTATCGTGGCGAGTTTCCACTATTTCAGATTGAGCAACCATATGTTTGAGATAAAATTGATGGTTTCGTTGGTTAGTTTCAAGTTCTTAGCTAATGAAGAGGGAAAATCTAGACTTGTCGTATCGAGAGACAAGGCACGTAATGCAAGGTGTGAAACCATTTATAAGTCGCAGTTTCTATAATGTATGTTCCTCTTGTTTAGAGGTTCAAGACTTCATATTGGGGGGCTTGAACTGGTATGACCATTTCCCATTGAGCCATGACAAAAGCTTCTTATATGTAGATATTACCTATACTTTTCATTACGTGGAATTAAAAGGGAAGGCTTGTAGCAATTGATAGTGAAAGAACTTCCTTTTACATTTTAGAACAAAACGCCAGTCGCAGTGAGAGAAAAGTCTAAAACAGGTGCTCCAAGGATTTTTCCCCAACATGTTCCCAAATCCATCAGAAGTCGTGCGGTTACCATCTGTATAGAGACCAAAATGTTTGGATGTCTTGAATGAAGTTGCTAAGGTTGAATGGTATGGACAAGCTAGTAGGACAAGTCATTATAGGTTGGAGAGAGGATGTTGCTTTCACTGGTTCCGTAAGGAAGGCCCGCATGGGATGAGGTTGGAGAAGATAAGGATTGGTAGAATTTTTAGGGTAAAGTTAAATGTTTTTCGGCTGCGGCTGCATGTGTAAACTAACAGAGAGAGAGAGAGAGAGAGAATATGATAATCATCGAATATGATGAACCATTCCATTATTTTTGAATGACAACTATCATTTCATTATCACCATAACTTCTTCAACAGTGTCCTATTACTTGCTAGTTGACAATGACCATAGTTACAAAGTTCAGATTTTGGGAATAAATGGGCAAGGAAAATATTCTTGAAATTTGGAGATAGAAAGGCTCCTGAAAAGATTAAGAACAAAGTAGTAATAGCATTTCAATTTAACCTTTTAATTCTTATTTCTAGTTAGATTTACATATATGTTTGAGAATTTGACAAATGATTCGTGAATTTTGAGTCGAGTTTGTATATTAATGTTTAATTTACCGAATCGGCATTGTAATAAGAAAAACTAAGAACTTTGAAGTATTCAAGATTAAATAATTGGAGCATCAAAATGGGAGGACATCTTCAAACAATTTTCCATTACTCAGAGACTTTTGTGATTGACTGGTGAGTAGAAGAGGGTGTTGAACCTAGAATTCTATCAAATTTGACTTCTTACATCATGAACATCCAAGCGAAGGAACCTTTTCTAACAGTGGGACCACAAAAAGCACTACGGTGGGTGTGTGGCGAAATCCTAGTCTGAACAAGTAACCTTTCCTCCTAAATGGGACAATGAACTTGGATTTCCCCTACAAGTGGAAAATTTAGCGGAGTCTTATGTGAGAATCATTCGATGTTAATGGCCAGAACATCCCTTTTGGGCCCGCGATTGTCACAAAGTCTAACCTTTTTACCCAATCACGCAACTTGTTGAGGAAAATAGTTTCCCGAAGGAATTCTTCATCAGGGTACGCCCTCATCGTATTATAATGAGGCAATCACGTAAGTTTGCTGGGTGGTTTCCATCTAGGAACAATCCAAAGGGTACATCTAATGAGATCTGTGAAGGTGTATTTGATCATCGAATGAAAACGGTTCCTTAACAATAGGATTATTCAGTTCGTCCATATGTTTTCGGCCTAATAGAGATCCGAAGTGGAAAATATATATCACACGAACATTTTAGACCAATTTCAGTAGTACAGTAACAGAAGTTTCTATTTGCACCAAGAAAATGAGTAGCTGGTTATGCCTCGTTGTATTAGAATGAGATGGTACTTAGTGAAAATAGTAGAATTTGATATTAGTTAGCCGTAGGTTTTAATTATAAATTGGTTAATATATATATATATATATATGTCAGTAGTCCTATCCATCCAGACCTAATAAATTTTGGATGGAGTTTCATGTCCAAGATTATAGGTCAAGCCCTTTTAATTGATCTTATACTTTCATTTCTGGTAGGTTTATTACAGCTAGAATTCTCTAAGATAAACTAGACTAATTAATATTACTCTGATTTGTGGCCGGTAATGCATAAACCTAGAAGACAAACTAAAAAGAGTCCTTTAAAGTTGCATGTTGGCAACCAGACTTGAAACCTCAACTTTTGATTGAACAAGCACAATTTGTCACTGGGCTAAAAAGAGTAAATTAAAATTCTGTAGGACACGCTCCACAAACCTGTTGGTTGGTTGTTTGATAAGAGGGCTTTAACTAGCCAAAACATAGCCCATTGACAGAATCCCATCGAATGAATGGTTTGCGTAATCGGATATCGCCAACCACTGTTCCCAACCATGAAGGTTCTGTGAAGGTTGTGATTCTCTCCAACATGGACCATGCTCATAGGTAATTGAAATGCTCGAAACTTTGTGTCAACAATTAGACAAATTGAGATAAGTGGAAAATCCTAAACGCATCGTGACAATTCAACGACCCACGTATCTAACTATACTATCTATGATGCAACTTGGCTCTACCTTTTAAGAGCGCAATTTTCAAAGATTAATATGAAATCTAGAAAGCTAAAGTTAACTTATTTTTAGATCATTTTTTTCTTGTATGGATTTTTCAACTTTAAAAACAAGTGGGATTGTTGGAGTTTATTTCTAAACTTAAGTGGGAATAGCGATCCACGTGTAGTAGGGGAATGGTCCAAGTGTGGAGGCCTACTGCTGCAGAATGTTCTAGCATTGTCAGGCCCAGCACTTGCTAGTTGGGCCCACCAATAGTTAGAGCGAGTCAGGGAGGTGGTTTCTATGAGGTTTGCTGCCTGGGGCAAGTATGTCGTCGTTGCCACCCAAGCATGATAGGAGCCCGGCTATTCAGCTAATGTATGTAGGTAATCGGTAGTCTAACAAAAAATGAGATATTCCATTCACACTTGAAAGCTAAATGAGTATTCAAGTAATGAGCACTGGAAAGATTTGAAGAGAATGAGCGGTGTCTTGAGATGACTCTACTGTATGTATTACAATACTTTGTAGTAGAAGCCTAATAAATGAGCTAAGTGGATGAAGGCATGGATTTTCACCGGATGACAAGTACATGACCTAGGAAAATGTGAAATCAAGTGTGGCCTTATTAAGAACAACTACGCATTGGAAAATTATTTTATAAGTAGAAAGTTTTGCTGAGGAAATTGAGAGCTTTGTGCATGAGACATAACTCTTAACTCCATTTGGGAAGTGTAGTTCCCAACGAGAAGGAACATAGTGCTAAGCAACTCATTGGTAGGAGTACATATAGGGTTGAGCCGATTTATGAAGATCATAGATGAGCTAATCTCTTCTGTCTCTCTTAAGGTCTAGGACGAGAGTTAATGGTTGACATCAAGGACAGTGGATTTAAAGACTTATAACTAAAGAGTAGTCATGATACTAAATGTCATTATCCATGTTCAAAGAAAAATTAAAGCTACTTGTATATTTTGAGATAGGAAAATGATATTCCACCTCTTGAATTAAGCTTACTCTCGACCCCAAGCTGGATTTTTGGCATTTGCAGTTGGCTTTTAAGGTAAAAAACCATAAAAGGTAGCTGTAAATGCCTAAGAACCCTGCAAGAGGCGGTAGGAAGGTGAATGTATGGGGTAGGAATATCATTTCATTTTGAGGTATATTGCTATTTTATTTTCCCTTCATATGGTGTCTTTAGTATGACCTAAAGGGGTAAGGTTGATTTGACGTTTTAATATAGATCTTCTGATGTATATGTTGAGAGCCAAATTAAATCTCAAGTTGTGTTACTTTCTTTTGACTTAATTCTTCCTTTATTTTATTCATTGTATTGGGAAACTTATATTTCTTTATTAGAAAGTTTCTCTAGTTGTAATCTCTTATGACCTTAGTTATTCTCTATAATTGAAACCTTTACAACCTTAGAGTGTATGTGGCATTGCTGCAAACTCTCTCATCTCTACCAAAAGCCATGTAGCATAGTTGGTCACAAGCAACATGGCACTTACACTTGGTTGGAGGTTCAAGGTGGCATTTTCCCCTTGTTGGGGAGATTTTAAGTATATTAGGAATTAGGATAATCAATTTTAAGTAGTTTGGGTCCTAACTATAATAATAATAATAATAATAATAATAATAATAATAATAATAATAATAATAATAATAATAATAACTCATTCTTCTTCTAATTTGTTTTTGCAACTCTTGAAGTGTACAAATGCACGATTAATAGATTCATATATTCTAGGTATAGGAGGTGGAGCCACCATCTATGAAACTTAAGTTAGTTTGTAGAGAAATATGGAATTTATACTACTAATAACAAAAAGTCCTAAGCTTACAATTGTCTTCACAAAGTGAACTATTGTTACAATTATTGCTTATCATCAAGGGTAATACTTCAAGAGTATGTGTATTATTTCTTCAAATATTCATTGAATTTTATATATTATGAGAACTTCAAGACTTGTTCATTTTCTCTGATGTACTTGTATGTTGAATGCTTAAGTTAATTATTTTAAATTACTATATTTGTATTCATTAGTGTTTCTTATTTTTATTTAAAATTGTGAAGACCCCAATTTTTGTAACATATTTTGCAATACATTTTTCAAAGGCAGGGCGCCCTTAGTGGTAAAAAAAATTTCTCAAACAATGTAGCGAAAATTCTTTTCTCTTAAATTCGTTTGTAACAAAACCCAAGTCTCACCTCAATGTACATAATACACATAGACATTTTGTATAAAATAAAATTTTATTGAATACCAAGAATCATCCAGTAGTTCACTTTTACACAGCCCTTGTATTACAATTACAATCCTTTGTCCAAATACAATCCAAATTACAAAGTACATTGCTTGATTATACAATCTTCAAGAGAAATACCCTGATCAGTCTTGCAGCTTCTGAGTCTTCAAGATTTACTTCCTTAAGTCTCCTTTCCTGTATCTGGGATATTGTAAACATTCAAACATTTACAATCTCTTAATGAGCTATGCTTAGTAGGGGATACAAAAATATACTACTTCACTAATATAAGAATACATACCTCAATCATTATTCCATCATGTTTATCTACTCATGGATCATCTCAACATAGGGTATATATATCCTTTAGGTAGTATAGGGTAAATCCATTAAAATAGTAAAAATGCTCAAAATTTGTTCCTTCCCCTGGCTATACTCCCGCTTAGGAGATCAATATTTAGCCAATTCTCATACGGGGATTTTCTTTCCAGGAACTCATGTAATAACATCTCATCATGCCATGGAATTACAATATGCCTATTATATGTGCATTCATAATGCAAAATACTCAAGGACTACTATGCTGCAGTCTAAATTCGTACAGTGTGCCCGAATAACTGCATAATAATTCACTGATACCAACTGTGAAAATAACAAAATCCATGTTCACATGGGCGAGGATCATGGCTATTACAATGACGGCCTTCCCATGATTGCCCCACCTCGACGTTTAACCTCTCTTTGGGCATGGTACCCATCATATAAATTTCAGGAAGTGGTTGACCAAACCCTCATAACTTCCCTAGCATAGCATCCCCAGTCCTATGGTTGTGTAAAACAAAATCACAAGCACCATGCTTATATGTAAAATACATTGAACATATCAGACAATGTGTTTGTTTAACTAAGGCTGAAATATTTTTTATGCCCTATTCATAGGGTTTCCTTAGTCCACACATCTCATTAATTTCTCATCATTTGATTAAATCATTAGATTGGATCAGTTGAATTGGATCATGGGGTTGGATCATCATTATTCTAAGGTACCAAGTATACTTATATCATGAAGGTCTATAATTCTAGACAGAAGATCATATATGTGTACACATGAATCCTTAATATATTCTCGTACATCCACCTACCTCAAAGTGGTATCATATTCTTGATTCATACTTCTCAAGTGGTATTCACCCTATATTGTCCATCATGGTCTTGATTCATACATTTGTCAAACAATACATATAAAGTTATTCCTTTAAACAAGTATTCTTTCTACATGTTTTCCTATGAGGGATGCCCGAATTTTTCCTGAATCATATATGATCAAGGTTTCAAACCTTCTAAGTTCGCAATCTACATAGAACAATACTATACATTCTTTTTCTTTTTCTTTTTGTTTGCGATCCTTTAAGATCTCTCTTGGATCTTGTTTGATCTTCCTTATCTTATTTACAATTTTTATTAGTATTAGGGTTATATAATTTACTAACCATTTATGCTCTTATTATTATTTCTCAACCAGTTACTGTTTTATTGGATTGAGGATAATTTATTCATTTCTAAATCTAGACAGCTCTTTTTATTTTCAATTGGCCAAGGTTTACCAAATACATGTCATTCCCAACGTGGTTAATTCAATCCTCCTGTAAGGAGGTGTTTAGACCTCACAAACATTAACAGAAGGTGGAAGGATAAGGAGGCTCATTAGAAACCCCTTAACCACGATGAATAACATGAAATAGATAGCCTTAGCTCATCCTTCAATAAGGTCCTATGAGCTTATAACCTTAAGTTTATTTTCACTTGATTTTAATTAATTCCATGAACATTACTACATCATTCATGGAGGTTTACTATGCTCCTAAGTTGGGCCAAGGAAATGAAAAATTCACCCCTTATATTGTCCTACTAACTATAACCCTTACTATGATTATACTTCGTGATGTATATGTATTTAGTGAAAGTCCATCTGTATGTCATTAATTACCTCTTTTAACGTATTTTTCATAATTCTATGATTAAAAGAAATTGCTCCAATAATTCTAAGAAATTTAAAGACAATCATGCTAAAATTGAAAGTATTGACTTGAATTTAAATTTTCTATTAAAAGAAATTAACTAATAATATTATAACATCTTATTTTAGAAAATTAAAGATAAATACTCTAAAATTAGAAAATGGACATGCATCATAATTAAATCAAATTTATTGAAAAATACAATTAATTAAGCATTTGATCAAGTTGTCCTTATGATTCAACCATCCAATTTGTCCATCTTTTAGATCTAGGGTTGATTAATCCATTAAGAATGCAACCCTTGATCCTTTATGTTTCTGTTTGGTCCAACATTATAAAAACACGATCCTAACCTTTGATCATTCAATTTATAAGTCCAATTGTCTTGATTATTCTTAATCCATCCGATCAAGGAGATCCATTGAGATTTTCCATGATCATTTTCTCATTTAAGGGCCTACACCTTGATTTATTTCATATCAATCCAATCCAACCATTCCCATGCTATTTTATCATCATTAGATCTTTAGTGGATCTAGATTTTCAATTCTGATCACCCTAGATCTACTTGATCAAGGGTGTAAGTAAGGGTATTTTTTATTAATAGAAAGTTTTGATACTTAAAATCTTGTTTTTGTGGGTTCAATATGTTCCCTCATCAAGAACTATCCATAACATCTTTCAGATTAAAAATAGGACTTAAATTGAGTGAGTAATTGCATTTTTAAAGTTTCAGCCACTTTCAAAGGCTAGGGAGATCACCTAGAGGCCAGATAACACAAAGGTATAGCGGAATGAAAGGGGAAGTGGGAGTTGCCACCTACCTGGGCAGGCCGGTGAAGAAATCGTCATCGAAGGGAGAGATTTACTAGAGAAGAGGAAAAAAAGAAGAAGCCAAAAATACATACAGCAAAGGATTTCTTCATCGCCGTTGCTGAATAAGACTGGAAAATATGGGGCTTTTGTAGATCAACATGTATTGAAGAGATCCAATGGTTCATAATCATTTTTCACCAGCTAGATTGGATGGATTAAGCTGTAAAATTTGTTAGAGACAGTACCCAGTACCGTGTTTATATTTCGTCTTGAGTTTCTTGGCAATCTAGGAGGCAAATCACCACGAAAACTTAGGGCTTTTGTAGATCAGCCTTGTTCGACCAGATCCAACGGTAGAGATTTGATTTTAACAAGTAGAAATCTATGGCTAATTGGATTAGGGTTTCCTGGACAAAAACCATGGTTCATTGGGAATGATGCGTCCTTGGATGCGCCCCAATGACAGACATGAATTATCTGCCGGGTGCATCTAGGGACACTCTCCTAGAGAATAAGAGAGAAAGAGGAGAGAAATGGGGAAGATGGATGGGGATTTTTGAGCTAGGATTTTTGTCCATTGTAGGGGACCTCATGAAGAATATTAGGAAAATTTTTGGGAATTTTATGGGCTATTTATAGAGATTTTTGAATTTTTTCATAATTACATGTAATTATCATGTTCAATTCTTTTTATTATTAAATTGTCATTGGATTCCCGCTACCACCTCCTTCTCCACTAGTAAGTGGTAGTAGTTTGACTCATGATCATATGTTTTTTGGCCATTGGATCCATTTGTTGGCCCCATAGAGGTGAGAAAGGACCATTTTGCCCTTTTAATTCCAAAAAATGGAGAAAAATAGGGTGTATTCCCATGAACTCGGAATTAAGCATACTTAGTGTTGTTGGAATTGTATTTCCAAGTATATTCTAAATATTGTTATCTTAGGTTGTGGTTATGAGTAAAATTACTATTTTACCCTTTTATACATAAAAATAGAGAAAAATAAGAATTTTTCATCTAGACTCAGAATTTGATGTACTTACAGTCATTCTGATCCGTTCATTGAGTATGTTTTCAATTATACATGTCTTATACCTTAATTGTGATGTGAAATTACATTCTTGCCCTTTTTAGGTCAAAAATTGAGAAAAATATAGATTTTTCTTCCGAACCCGGATTTGGACAAACTTATAATCTATCCAAGCTGATTTTTCACATACATTTCAAATATCTAGATTTCCAACCTTGATTCTACTTCTATAAGAAGTGCATTTTTAATAACCCTAATATTCTAGCCTAATTTTTCTTAAAAATTTTAATTTCATTATTTATTCAATCTCCTTACAAAAATTAGGGGTGTTACAAAAAAAAGGAATGAAATCTTTCTAGTGCAATTGCACAAGGAGTCTCTCAATTGGGTGACTATGGTTTGAGATTATACATGAGTGTGTGTGTGTGTGTGTGTGTGTGTAATAACTTTCATTTTCATAATATAAGTATTCCTTTGCATATAATTGACAACAAAATCTAATTGCTCTAATGGTTATAGGAGTATGCAAAACTCTAGAATTAGAGTTCAAGTCCCCAAAGACAACCTTTTTGGAGAAATTTCCTAGCCAAAACCAAGGAGTGTCTAGGTGCAATGAATCTGGAGAATTCTAAGTAGGAAAGGATTAGAATAAGTAAGGAGATTAGAACCTAGAAAGGATAGGATAAGAAGGACAGATAGACCTAGAAACATGATAGGAAAGGATAAGAAGGAAAGAAACCACTAGAGATATAGTAGGGTAGAGGAGAGTCAACTTGAAATTGGGTTAAGAGGGGAATGTAGGATTGTGTGAAACACAAAAGGAGAGAGAGAGAGAGAGAGAGAGAGAGAGAGAGAGAGAGAGAGAGAGAGAGAGAGAGAAGGAGGACGCTACACCAAGGATTAGCCATACCACGAGTTTTTGGAAAAGATGACTATAGAAGAGTATTTTTGCTTTTAAGAGGAAGGGGGCGTGGGTTATTGTAGGTTAGATCAATTTTGTGATCTTTTGATTTTGTTATAGCATGTTTGATGTTTTAAACATACACTTTGATTTGGATTTCATTAATTATAGAAGCATGTGCACTCTTAGATCTTTCTATGTATGCTATGTTTATAATAAGCACCTCCTTGATCTTAAATCACCTTAAATTCATTCATTACTGAGCCATGTGATTCGCATCCTAATCCACCATGATATAAACCTCTAGAATGACATACTCATGGGGTATTATTAATTGTTGATATTAAACTCATTAACATGAATGTGCGTGCAACTAAGTGGTGTTTTATCACTTCCTATTAAGTAGTTATTGCATGAGTGCATCATGAGCATACATCTAACAACAAAAGGAGTCTTGATAATGAGCCCCATGTCCATGCACCTTTTGAATAAATAATTGCCTTAAGCTAATTTCATGCACACACATCCTTATTGCCATTTGTAAAGACAGGCATTGAATGAGCACCTTTGCTATCAAACTAGTAGTTTATAGAGAGAGCTCGCATAGAGATGCATAACACATAAATAGTTGAATTGGAAATTAAACCATGTTTATAAGTTCACTATCAATCTCAAAACATGCATGAATATCAACGACATTATCCATGCCATGCATAATTTAGATAATTATTTTAAGACCATGTTCACAATAGGGGGAGATACAATATCTGGCTCTCATCCATAATCATGCACACTTGGATGATTCTATGATTGTTGAAATATATTTTACACTGGAGGTAATACTGACCTTTATTTCTCCATGGCTGGTTTTTGGCTTTAGAATCACACTGTCGTTGTAATAGAATATGCCTCAATCTCACTTGATCAGCATGTATCTCATCTTTCACCTCACCCACTGATTTTATTAGACAGATGCACATTATATCCTTGAAATTTTAATTGTTGGATCGATCATTAGTCAATGCACGACTAGGGGCCAAGATTACACCAGCTAATCACATATGAAAACACGCCCATGTATAATTAATCAAATTATGACAGCTGATTTTTTTGACAAAGGCACACTATGTGTATTTGCTTTCAAGTCCTCCAATAAAGTTGAATATATGTGAACCATCCATAGATTGATTCTGTGCTGCACCATCAATGCATTCGTTGAAATCACACCTTTGATTCCATCTTTCATGCTTAGCATGTGTACTCGTGCTTAAATTGTTTTGACTATTATTCATTGATTTCACTACATTCTATTGTTTATATCCAATAATTGTGGTAACTCAAACCTTTGATAAGCAAATGCACCCATCTAATCAAACCATACATGCTCTCCTACATGTCCCACCAATGGCACATTTGTCTTTGATTTATATTTAATACATGTATTATAAGAATGTTATATCCAAACCATGCATTACAATTTGATTCGAGTGCTTCATTTAGGGGGATTTGAAACGGCACTTACTAAGTTCAAGTGATATAGGTACATTTTATGTATAGATATATGGAATTACAATTAATGATATATTGATCGCAGCTTTGAATTCTTCACTCCAAGGAGTGTCTGTTTAATTGTGCATGGAGGGTGTGATTGATGTTGTTTGAAAACTCTTTAGAATCATTTGTGAGGGGTGGTAATTGAGAACCCCATAGTTTGCTATGCTAGGTGTGTAGTTGGCCACTAACACTCTGAAAAGAAATTTTTATACCTTCCTGCGGTAAAGGTTTCTGTGTGTTTGGAAGGGTCATGGGACTTTCCATTCAGTGTGATCTATTCTCCCCCATGAGGACTGGTGTAGGTCATGAGGTATCCATGATCGAATGTAAGCATGAGATATTGGTTCTCTCTATGTGCATAGAAGATGAGATTTGATATGGACATATATGTATATGTCGGTCAACCTTGAGGGATTTAGACCATTTGCCTTTATGGCCTTAGCAGGACGCTGCTGTTTGATCTATTTTATATTGTGTGACATGTTTCAGATATTTGGTACAACCTTTAATGCTATGTACTTTTGATTGAGATTTGTAATGCTCAATGTGATTTACTGTGGATTTCAAGATTTAATTGTTACCGAGGTTTGATATTAATTGCGTTTAATCATGTGCGTCCTAATATCTCTATGCATTCATGTGTTTTTTGCATATTTTTGTTTGAATTAGAATTTCCCATTGAATGGTTGTACTCACCCCCACCAACAATTTCAAGTCAATCGTCTGAGCAGAACTAGAGAATTGAGGCAAAGTAGGAATTTTGGAGCAGACAAGTGAAAGTATGATAGCGAAATTAGTACTATTTCTTTCAAAATAAGAACCTTGAACATTTAGAATAATGAGATGATGAGACAAGTAACTTTGTGATGAATGGAGGAGTTAATTTAATTTAAGTTATGATTTTACTTAAGATTATTTGGGCTGTGACCAGTGGGTCCTGGTAGTGCTTATTTTGGTAAAATTATTTTGATTATATGTGAAGTTTTAATGAGACACCCGGGCATGGAAGGCGGTTTTGAAAACTACTATAGATGATAGTTTTAACATGTTTTTTTTTAAAAAAAATTTACTCAGGATCCTGACCATTGTCAAATGAATTTGCAAAAGTTTATTTTGAAAAAACACGGGTCGTCATAGTGTGTGTCTCTCAAAAAAATTGAAACAAGTATCACACATTGTTGAATTTTTACTTGAAAGACAAGGGGGGATTGTTAAAGCTTATTTCAAAGATAAGTTAGAATAGCCTCACTCCGACTTTGTTATGAGGATTTGGATGGAGGCATGCATTTATAAATCCTCAAATACCTCCACTTTAGACATAGTAAAACTTGAATGGTGAGTGGGTTTGCACATGTATGTGCATGTGTGAGATATATGTGTATGTGTAGTAGGCCTAGTGGGTGCGGTCCAAGTATATAGGACCATTGCTAATGAGATGGCCTCACGCTGCAATGCCCAATTCTTAGTAATGAGGCCAAACACTATTACATTGATTAAGAGGTGATTTTTAGGAGGTTTACTAATAAAGGCATATTCCTTGGCATCGAAGCAAGGTTCCCTCATATAAATGAATGCCCTTGTGCTTTCTCCTCATTCCTAAACCTTTGTTCTAATAGAGTTTACATGTTTTTTTAAGGCCATTATTATTAGTTTTGTAGACATGTGAGAGCATAGTTGTCAATTTCATTCCTATAACCATTTTATTTTGGCTAGTGGAGCAGAATGAACCCAAAAGTTTAATAACTTTGGAACTAAATAAAATAATGATAAACGACTTTAATTTACCAAATTAAAACGATCGAAATGGGTTGAAATGGACCAAAATGAGAAAACTAGATGGATTTGACTAAAATTATAACCAAATTTTTTAAGGTCAATTTCCTTTTATTTTCCATTGTGCAATGGAATGTTCCAATTCCAGGCAAAATGGAACAAAACTGATAATTAAGTTTGAGAGTCCTTGAGGTATTTCTTCTTCTTATCTTTCAATGAAATCTCTTTAAGTCCTTTGTTTGATTGGTCATCATCTTCTTTAAGCTTGTTGGGACCTAATGCTTACTATAAGTTTTTATTCTCTTTGAGATTCAAAATTTTTTTATTTCAAATTCTCATAGAGTAGAGATATGATAGTGCTATTTTAGTAAGAGAATTGTGCACTAATTGATACTTGAATAGACATAGAAGACAAGTATAATATTTAAGATTCTCATCTATATTAGAGATTGGTAACTCCGATGATGTTGGTCCAAGCCCAGATAAAAAAGGAGAGGGGTTTTGTATTAGGTGCCAGCCGACAAGTAAACCCTTTTTGAAGAAGTTGAAGATGATTTTATGTATATTAGTTTTAAGTAAGAAGAAAAGATAATGAAAATCATTTTCAGCTACTTCATAGTATAGACATGAATTAATGACTAACATTTCCTCAAGTTAGGGCATCCCCCCTGAGTGACGTGTTGCACCAAATCCCTGGTGTAGTGAAAAATGGCCAAGGGTTGCTAAGGTGTTCCCCTAGAAGTGATGCACTACATCAAATCCTGAGTGTAGTGGAAAATGGGCAAGGGATGCTAGAGCATCCCCTCAGAAGGGGCACGCTATATCAAAACCCAGGTGCAGTAGGAAGTAGCATGTATTCCTATCATGGGAGTCGAGAAGTGTGTGGGTAAATAGGCTATCTCAAGAGCATACGATACATATCACCACATAAAACATAGGGACATTGACAGGTAAGAGTCTAAAGTTAGTAGATAAGATGAAATGTAGGAGAGTCAACATTACTTATATCTAAGAAACCAAATGGAAAGGGGCTAAAGTAGAGATATTGATGGGTATAAGCTCTAATATGTAGGAAAGGATCGTAACAGAAATAGTGTAGGAATAGTGGTAGATAAATAATTAAAAGATAAAGTTGTGGACATTAAAAGAATGAGTGATAGAATTATACTAACAAAACTTGTTCTAGGAGAGCAGATTATAAATGTTTATAAGTGCATACACACCACAAGTAGGGTTGGAAGATATAATCAAGAGATAATTTTTGGAAGATATTGAGGGAGCCATGCAAGAAATTCCCAACACAAAGGGAATATTTATAAGAATAGACTTAAATGGTTATGTAGGAAAAGAAAAGGAAGGATCTGATAGGGTACATGGAGGGTATGGTATCATAGAACGAAATGAGATGGAAAAGTTATCCTCGATTTTTCTTTGGTATATAACCTAGCCCTTGCAAACACATTCTTTAAGAAGATGGATGAAGCGGGAGGTATTAAGAGTTAGTCCCACATCGCCTGGGGAGGGAAAACTAGGTTGTTGATAAGAGATCGAGAATCTCTAATAGGTGTGAAGTGTTTTAAAGCCGTGAGGCACTCCGTGCCAAAGCAGACAATATCACACTGTTGGACCCCGGTTTGTTACACAAATACATGCTATTTGCTCTAGTTTTCTACAAGGTAACTCTCTTCAACTATATACATTTCACATCTACTTCTTTTAACATTATCTTGATGATTTTCATATGGTCATAAGCACTAAAATTCCTAATTTAAATGTCATAAATTTGCTACTTGTTTTCTCATTAGTTTCATTTTTGTATTGCTTCCCAAAGGTGTGGGGAATTAGGCTTCAATTCCCTACTAAAACTTGCAGGAAACTGCATTCCACTTCCACCTCATATAGTCCACATTATGGGAAGAAATTAGGTGAGGTCTTGTTTTCCAAAGCTTCCTCAATTGGTCTTCACATCGTGCACATTCATACAACTACTATAAGGTAGAAATGACATACAATTACGACATTTATTTAGCATGCTCAAGATGCCAATTTCCTTCTCAAAACCTATAGGAACTTGTATCAAAATCTTGTCCCATTCTCCATCATCTTTTCCACTCAATTTAACATGTTTTTAAGGCAATTCAATCAACATGAACACCATTAAGATATTCATCCATATTTTGCTATTTTATTTTCCCTTCATATGGTGTCTTTAGTATGACCTAAAGGCGTATGGTTGATTTGATGTTTTAATATAGATCTTCTGATGTATATGTTGAGAGCCAAATTAAATCTCAAGTTTTGTTACTTTCTTTTAACTTAATTCTTCCTTTATTTTATTCATTGTATTGGGAAACTTATATTTCTTTATTAGAAAGTCTCTAGTTGTAATCTCGTATGACCTTAGTTATTCTCTATAATTGAAACCTGTACAACCTTAGAGTGTATGTGGCATTGCTGCAAACTCTCTCATCTCTACCAAAAGCCGTGTAGCACAGTTGGTCACAAGCAACATGGCACCTCTCCTTGTTACACTTGGTTGGAGGTTCAAGGTGGCATTTTCCCCTTGTTGGGGAGATTTTAAGTATATTAGGAATTAGCATAATCAGTTTTTAGTAGTTTGGGTCATAACTATTCACTGTTATAATAATAATAATAATAATAATAACTCATTCTTCTTCTAATTTGTTTTTGCAACTCTTATAGTGTACAAATGCACCATTAATAGATTCATATATTCTAGGTACAGGAGGTGGAGCCACCATCTATGAAACTTAAGTTGGTTTGTAGAGCATTTGAAGAAATATGGAATTTATACTAGTAATAACAAAAAGTCCTAAGCTTACAATTGTCTTCACAAAGTGAACTATTGTTACAATTATTGCTTATCATCAAGGGTAATACTTCAAGAGTATGTGTATTATTTCTTCAAATATTCATTGAATTTTATATATTATGGGAAGTTCAAGACTTGTTCATTTTTCTCTGATGTACTTGTATGTTGAATGCTTAAGGTAATTATTTTAAATTACTATATTTGTATTCATTCGTGTTTCTTATTTTTATTTAAAATTATGAAGACCCGAATTTTTGTAACATATTTTGTAATACATTTTTCAAAGGCAAGGCACCCTTAGTGGTAAAAAAAATTTCTCAAACAATGCAACGAAAATTCTTTTCTCTTAAATTTGTTTATAACAAAACCCAAGTCTCACCTCAATGTACATAATACACATAGACATTTTGTATAAAATAATTTTTTTTTGAATACCAGGAATCATCCAGTAGTTCACTTTTACACAGCCCGTGTATCACAATTACAATCCTTTGTCCAAATACAATCCAAATTACAAAGTACATTGCTTGAGTATACAATCTGCAAGGGAAATACCTTGATCAGTCTAGCAGCTTCTGAGTCTTCAAGATTTACTTCCTTAAGTCTCCTTCCTTGTATCTGAGATATTATAAACATTCAAACATTTACAATATCTTAACAAGCTATGCTTAATAGGGGATACAAAAATATACTACTTCACTAATATAAGAATACATACCTCAATCATTATTCTATCATATTTATCTACTCATGGATCATCTCAACATAGGGTATATATATCATTTAAGTAGTATAGGGTAAATCCATTAAAATAGTAAAAATGCTCAAAATTTGTTCCTTCCCCTAGCTATACTCCCAGTTAGGAGATCAATATTCAACCAATTCTCATACGGGAATTTTCTTTCCAGGAACTCATGTAGTGGCATCTCATCATGCTATGGCATTACACTATGCCTATCATATGTGCATCATAATGCAAAATACTCAAGGACTACTATCTTTGCATCTAAATTGCATAACGTGCCCGGATAACTGCATAATAATTCACTAATACCAACTGTGAAAATAACAAAATCCATGTCTGCATGGGCGAAGATCATGACTGTCACAGTGGCGGCCTTCTCATGATTACCCCACTCCGACATTTAGCCTCTCTTTGGGCATGGTACCCATCATATAAATTTCAAAAAGTGGTTGACCAAACCCTCATAACTTCCCTAGCATAGCATCCCTCTAATCCTATGGTTGTGTAAAACAAAATCACAAGCACCATGCTTGTATGTAAACTACATTGAACATATCAAACAATGCATTTGTTTAACTAAGGCTGAAATATTTTTTATGCCCTATTCTTAGGGTTTCCTTAGTCCACACATCTTATTAATTTCTCATCATTTGATTAAATCATTAGATTGGATTAGTTAAATTGGATCATTTGATTGGATCATCATTATTCTAAGGTACCAAGTATACTTATCTCATGAAGGTCTTTAATTCTAGACAGAAGATCATATATGTATACACATGAATCCTTAATACATTCTCGTATATCCACCTACCTCAAAGTGGTATCATCTTCTTGATTCATACATCTCAAGTGGTATTCACTTGATGTATTGTCCATCATGGTCTTGATTCATACATCTGTCAAACAATATATATAAAGTTATTCATTTAAATAAGTATTCTTTCTACATGTATTCCTATGAGGGATGCCCTAATTTTTCTTGAATCATATATGATCAATGTTTCAAACCTTCTAAGTTCACAATTTACATAGAACAATACATTCTTTTTCTTTTTCTTTTTGTTTGTGATCTTTTAAGATCTCTCTTGGATCTTGTTTGATCTTCCTTATCTTATTTACAATTTTTATTAGTATTAGGGTTAGATAATTTACTAACCATTTATGCTCTTATTATTATTTCTCAACCAATTATTGTTTTACTGGATTGAGGATAATTTATTCATTTTTAAATCTGGACAGCTCTTCTTATTTTTAGTTGGCCAAGGTTTACCAAATACATGTCATTCCCAACGTGGTTAATTCAATCCTCATGTAAGGAGGTGTTTAGACCTCACAAACGTTAACGGCAGGTGGAGGGACAGTGAGGCTTATTAGAAACCCCCTTAACCACGATGTATAACATGAAATAGATAGCCTTAGCTCATCCTTCAATAAGGTTCTATGAGCTTACTAGCCTAAGTTTATTTCTACTTGATTTTAATTAATTCCATGAACATTACTATGTCATTCATGGAGGTTTATTATGCTTCTAAGTTGGGCCAAGGAAATGGAAAATCTACCCCTTATATTATCCTATTAACTATAGCCCTTACTATGATTATACTTCGTGATGTATATGTATTTAGTGAAAGTCCATCTGTATGTCATTAATTACCTCTTTTAACATATTTTTCATAATTCTATGATTAAAAGAAATTGCTCCAATAATTCTAAGAAATTTAAAGACAATCATGCTAAAATTGAAAGTATTGACTTGAATTTAAATTTTCTATTAAAAGAAATTAACTAATAATATTATAACATCTTATTCTAGGAAATTAAAGATAATTACACTAAAATTGGAAAATAGACATGGATCATAATTAAATCAAATTTACTGAAAAATACAATTAATTAAGCATGTGATCAAGTTGTCCTTATGATCCAGCCATCCAATTTGTCCATCTTTTAGATCTACGGTTGATTATTCCATTAAGAATGCAACCCTTGATCCTTTATGTTTCTGTTTGATCCAACATCATAATAACATGATCCTAACCTTCGATCATTCAATTTATAAGTCTAATTGTCCTGATTATTCTTGATCCATCCGATCAAGGAGATCCATTGAGATTTTCCATGATCATTTTCTCATTTAAGGGCCTACACCTTGATTTATTTCATATCAATCCAATCCAACCATTCCCATGCTATTTTATCATCATTAGATCCTTAGTGAATCTAGATTTTCAATTCTTATCAGCCTGGATCTACTTGATCAAGGGTGTAAGTAAGGGTATTTTTTATTAATAGAAATTTTTTATACTTAAAATCTTGTTTTTATGGGTTCAGTATGTTCCCCTCATCAAGATCTATCCATAACATCTTTCAGATTAAAAATAGGACTTAAATTGTGTGAGTAATTGCATTTTTAAAGTTTCAGCCACTTTCAATGGCTAATTTTTAGTCTGTACTGTTTTTATCAAATAAACGTATATAGAGGATTATAAATTTTACTATGATCATCAATATTAGGGTTTTGACACCTTTTGGATCTATCCATCAGATTAGATTTTCAATTTAAGATCATCTTAAGCGTGATCTAAGATTGTCATAACGGATTTTATCAATTATCTCACATAATTACAATTAGAAATATAAATATCATGATTCTAATAGATTCTACATAATATAAGGAATGCATCAGTGTTTTCAGATCTAAAATCAGAGCTAAAATGAGCTCTTAATTGAAGAAACAAACTTTTAGTTTAAATATTGGGCGGCCTAGATCTAATATGGGCTTACGGGTGAGGGGATGTAACGCCCTGGGTCTGGGCTTTAAACAATAACAACGTGTTTTACCCCGTCGTGGGTAAGAACAAAACCATGCGGGTTGTGAAGCCTTGGCCGATGAGGGCTGGCCAAGAGGGCTAGCAAGGTGAGAGACTGAGAGTTAGTCCCACATCGCTAGTGGGAAAGTTACTAGGCTTTTGATAAGAGTGCTGAGGACTTCCCTTACAATGAGGCTTTTTCCCTGGGCAACTGGGGAAGAACAAAACCTGAGGGGTGTATGGGCACTCCGGCACGGACAATATCATTGCAAGGTGTGGGCCCTCGGGCTGTTACAAGTGGTATTAGAGCCAAACCTCGACCCGGTGTGGGTGGCTAGCCGCACGTGGGCGCTCGCATGTGGTAAGACAAGTGGGGACACGTGTCCCCTAAGGGGGAGAGGTTGTGAAGCCTTGGCCGATGAGGGCAGGTTGATGAGGGCGAGCTAAGAGGGCTGGCAGGCTTCTAGGCAAGGTGAGAGACTGAGAGTTAGTCCCACATCGCTAGGGGGAAAGTTACTGGGCTCTTGATAAGAGTGATGAGGACTTTCTTTGCAACGAGGCCTTTTCCCTGGGCAACTGGGGAAGAACAAAATCGTGCGGGGTGTATGGGCACTTTGGCATGGACAATATCGTTGCAGGGTGTGGGTCCTCGGGCTGTTACAGGGCATGACCAGTGGCCCGCTCCTGTTACCACTTATTATATGTGGTCTAACAAAGGTGACCGACTACAGGTGAGACGGTCAAGATCTAGACTGTTGGATCACCCATCACCGGATCTCCTCCATCCTTGACAGTCAATGGCCAATATTTCATCTCCTAAGGTTTTTGGGCCTCGGGAATACATCCAACGGCTTAGAAGTTTTGTCTGAACAGTCCAAGATGGGGATCTCAACCTTGTTGCCAGATCTATCATTCCCAAATGGATCAAAGGCCAGGGAGATCACCTGGAGGCCAAATAACATAAAGGCATACCAAAATGAAAGGGGAAGTGGGAGTTGCCACCTACCTAGACAGGCCGATGAAGAAATCTTCATCGAAGATAGAGAGATTCACTAGAGAAGAGGAAAAAAAGAAGAAGCCAAAAATACATACAGCAAAGGATTTCTTCATTGTCGTTGCCGGAGAAGACTCGAAAATATGGGGCTTTTGTAGATCACCACGTATTGAAGAGATCCAATGGTTCATGATCATTTTTCACTAGCTAGATTGGCTGGATTAAGTTGTAAAATTTGTCAAAGACAGTACCTCGTATCGTGTTTATATTTCATCTTGAGTTTCCCGGCAATCCAGGAGGCGAATTATCATGAAAACTTAAGGCTTTTGTAGATCAGCCCTGTCCGACCAAATCCAACTATAGAGATTTGATTTTAAAGGGTAGAAATCCATAGCTAATTGCATTAGTTTTTTGGACAAAAACCCTGGTTCATTAAGAATGACACGTCCCTGGACGCGGCCTGATAACAGACATGAATTATCTGTTAGGTGCATTTGGGGACATTCTCCCAGAGAATAAGAGAGAAAAAGGAGAGAAATGGGGAAGATGGATGGGGATTTTTGAGGTGGGATTTTGGGGCATTGTAGGGGACCTCGTGACGAACATTATGAAAATTTTTGGGAATTTTATGGGCTATTTATAAAGATTTTTAAATTTTTTTCGTAATTACATGTAATTATCATGTTCAATTCTTTTTATTATTAAATTGTCATTGGATTCCCACTACCACCTCCTTCTTCACTAGCAGGTGGTAGTAGTTTGACTCATGATCACATGTTGTCTGGTCGTTGGATCCATTTGTGGCCCCCACAGAGGTGAGAAAGGACTATTTTGCCCTTTTAATTCCAAAAATGGAGAAAAATAGGGTTTATTCCCATGAACTTGGAATTGAGCGTACTTAGTGTTGTTGGAATCGTATTTCCAAGTATATTCTAAATATTGTTATCTTAGGTCTTGCTTATGAGTAAAATTACTATTTTACCCTTTTATTCATAAAAATAGAGAAAAATAAGAATTTTTCATTTGGACTCAGAATTTAATGTACTTACAGTCATTCTGATTGGTTCATTGAGTATGTTTTCAATTATACATGTCTCATACCTTAATTATGCTATGAAATTATATTCTTGCCCTTTTTAGGTCAAAAATTAAGAAAAATATAGAATTTTCTTCCGAACCTAGATTTGGACAAACTTATAGTCTATCCAAGCCGATTTTCCATATATATTTCAAATATCTAGGTTTCCACCCTTGATTCTATTTCTATAAGAAGTGCATTTTTAATAACCCTAATATTTTGGCCTAATTTTTCTTGAAAATTTTAATTTCATTATTTATTCAATCTCCTTACAAAAATTAGGGGTGTTACAAAAACAAGGTATGAAATCTTTCTAGTGCAATTGCATGAGTCTCTCAATTGGGCGACTATGGTTCGAGGCTATACATGTGTGTGTGTGTGTGTGTGTAATAACTTTCATTTTCATAATATAAGTATTCATTTACATAGAATTGACAACAAAATCTAATTGCTCTAATGGTTATAGAAGGAATATACAAAACTCTAGAATTAGAGTTCAAGTCCCCAACGACAATCTTTTTGGAGAAATTTCCTACCCAAAACCAAGGAGTGTCCAAGTGCAATGAATCTGGAGAATTCTAAGCAGGAAAGGATTAGAACAAGTAAGGAGATTAGAACCTAGAAAGGATAGGATAAGAAGGAAAGATAGACCTAGAAACATGATAGGAAACAAGGATAGGATAAGAAGGAGAGATAGACCTAGAAACATGGTAGGAAAGGATAAGAAGGAAAGAAACCACTAGAGATATGGTAGGATAGAGGAAAGTCAACTTGAAATTGGGTTAAGAGGGGAAGGTAGGATTGCGTGAAGAGAGAGAGAGAGAGAGAGAGAGAGAGAGAGAGAGAAGAAGGAGGAGGAGGAGGAGGAGGCTACACCAAGGATTAGCCATACCACGCGTTTTTGGAAAAGAAGACTGTAGAAGAGTATTTTTGCATTTAAGAGGTAGGGGATTGGTAGTGAACTTATAAACATGGTTTAATTTCCAATTCAACTATTTACATGTTGTGCATCTATATGTGAGCTCTCTCTATAAATTACCAGTTTAATAGCTAAGGTGCTCATTCAATGTCTATCTTTACAAATGGCAATAAGGATGTGTGTGCATGAAATCAGCTTAAGGCAATTATTTATTCAAAAGGTGCCTGGACATGGGGCTCATTATCAAGACTCCTTTTGTTGTTAGATGTATGCTCATGATGCACTCATGCAATAACTACTTAATAGGAAGTGATAAAACACCACTTGGTTGCACGCACATTCATGTTAATGAGTTTAATATCAACAATTAATTATACCCCATGAGTATGTCACGCTAGAAGTTTATATCATGGTTGATTAGGATGCGAATCACATGGCTCTTGATCTTGAATCACCTTAAATTCATTCATTACTGAGCCATGTGATTCGCATCCTAATCCACCATGATATGAACTTCTAGCATGACATACTCATGGGGTATAATTAATTGTTGATATTAAACTCATTAACATGAATGTGCGTGCAACCAAGTGGTGTTTTATCACTTCCTATTAAGTAGTTATTGCATGAGTGCATCATGAGCATACATCTAACAACAAAAGGAGTCTTGATAATGAGCCCCATGTCCATGCACCTTTTGAATAAATAATTGCCTTAAGCTGATTTCATGCACACACATCCTTATTGCCATTTGTAAAGATAGACATTGAATGAGCACCTTTGCTATTAAACTGGTAGTTTATAGAGAGAGCTCACATAATGCACAACACGTAAATAGTTGAATTGGAAATTAAACCATGTTTATAAGTTCACTACCAATCTCAAAACATGCATGAATATCAACGACATTATCCATGCCATGCATAATTCGGATAATTATTTTAAGACCATGTTCACAATAGGGGGAGATACAATATCTGGCTCTCATCCATAATCATGCACACTTGGATGATTCTATGATTGTTGAAATATATTTTACATTGGAGGTAATATTGACCTTTATTTCTCCATGGCTGGTTTTTGGCTTTAGAATCACACTGTCGTTGTAATAAAATATGCGTCGATATCACTTGATCGACATGCATCTCATCTTTCAAAACCTCAGCCACTGATTTTATTAGACAGATGCACATTATATCCTAGAAATTTTAATTGTTGGATCGATCATTAGTCAATGCATGACTAGGGGCCAAGATTACACCAGCTAATCACATATGAAAAACATGCCCATGTATAATTAATCAAATCATGACAGTTGATTTTCTTTACAAAGGCGCACTATGTGTATTTGCTTTAAAGTCCTCCAATAAAGTTGAATATATGTGAACAATCCATAGATTGGTTCTATACTACACCATCAATGCATCCGTTGAAATCATACCTTTGATTCCATCTTTCATGCTTAGCATGTGTACTCGTGCTTAAATTGTTTTGACTATTATTCATTGATTTCACTACCATTCTATTGTTTGTATCCAATAATTGTGGTAACTCAAACCTTTGATAAGAAAATGCACCCATCTAATCAAACCATACATGCTCTCCTACGTGTCCCACCAATGGCACATATTTCTTTAATTTATATTTAATACATGCATTACAAGAATGTTAGACCTAAACCATGCATTACAAATTGATGTGAGTGCTTCATTTAGGGGAATTTGGAATTGCACTTATTAAGTTCAAATGATATAGGTAATTTTATGTATAGATATATGGAATTACAATTAATGATATATTGATCACAGCTTTGAATTCTTCACTATAAGGAGTGTTTGTTTAACTGTGCATGGAGGGTGTGATTGATGCTATTTGAAAACTCTTTAGAATCATTTGTGAGGGGTAGTAATTGAGAAACCCCATAGTTTGTTATGCTAGGAGTGTAGTTAGCCACTAACACCCTGGAAAGAAATTTTGATACCCGCCTGTGATAAAGGCTTCTGTGTGTTTGGAAGGGTCATGGGACTTTCCATTCAGTGTGATCCGTTCTCCCCCATGAGGACCGGTGTAGGTCGTGAGGTATCTACGATCGAACATGGGCATGAGATATTGGTTCTCTCTACGTGCATAGCAAACGAGATTTGATATGGACATATATGTATATGTCGATCAACCTTGAGGGATTTAGACCATTTGCCTTTATGGCCTCAGTAAGATGCGGTTGTTTGATCTATTTGATATTGTGTGACATGTTTCAGATATTTAGTGCAACCTTTAATGCTATGTACTTTTGATTGAGATTTGTAATACTCAATGTGATTTATAGTGGACTTCGAGATTTAATCATTACCGAGGTTTGATATTAATGGCATTTAATTGTGTGCTTTCTAATATCTCTATGCATTCATGTGTTTTCTACATGTTTTTGTCTGACTTAGAATTTCCCACTTAGTGCTCGTACTCACCCCCACTAACAATTTTAGGTCAATCGTCTGAGCAGAACTAGAGAATTGAGGCAAAGCAGGAATTTTGGAGCAAAGGAGTAAAAGTATGATAGCAAAATTAGTACTCATTTCTTTTAGAATAAGAACCTTGAACATTTAGAATAATGAGATGATGAGACAAGTAACTTTTTTATGAATGGAGGAGTTAATTTAATTTAAGTTATGATTTTATTTAAGATTGTTTGGACCGTAACCAGTGGGTCCTGGTAGTGCTTATTCAAGTAAAATTATTTTGATTATATGTGAAGTTTTAATGAGATACTTGGGCATGGAAGGTGGTTTTGAAAACTACTAAAGATGATAGTTTTAAAATGTTTTTAAAAAAATTACTCAGGATCCTAACCATTTTCAAATGAATTTGCAAAAGTCTATTTCGAAAAAACCCGGGTCGTCACAGTGTGTATCTCTCAAAAAAATTAAAATAAGTATCACACATTGTTGAATTGTTTACTTGAAAGACAAGTGGGGGATTGTCAGAGCTTATTTCAAAGATAAGTTGGAATAGCCTCACTCCGACTTTGTGATGAGGATTTGGATGGAGGCATGCATTTATAAAGCCTCAAATACCTCCGCTTTAGACATAGTAAAACTTGAATGGTGAGTGGGTTCGCACATGTATGTGCATGTGTGAGATATATGTGTATGTGTAGTAGGCCTAGTGGGTTCGATCCAAGTATATAGGACCATTGCTGATGAGATGGCCTCACGCTACAAGGCCCAATTCTTAGTAATGAGGCCAAACACAGTTACATTGAATAAGAGAGGTGATTTTTAGGAGGTTTACTGATAAAGGCATATTCCTTGGCATCGAAGCAAGGTTCCCTTATATAAAGGAATGCCCTTGTGCTTTCTCCTCATTCCAAACCTTTGTTCTAATAGACTTTACAGGTTTTTTTAAGGCCATTATTATTAGTTTTGTAGACATGTGAGAGCATAGTTGTTAATTTCATTCCTATAACCATTTTATTTTGGCCAGTAGAGCAGAATGAACCCAAAAGTTTAATAACTTTGGAACTAAATAATATAATGATAAACGACTTTAATTTACTAAATTAAAATGATTGAAATGGGTTGAAATGGACCAAAATGAGAAAATTAGATTGGATTTGACTAAAATTATAACAAAAAATTTTAAGGTCAATTTCCTTTTATTTTTCAATGCGTAATGGAATGTTCCAATTCCAGGAAAAATGGAACAAAATTGATAATTAAGTTTGAGAGTCGTTGAGATCTTTCTTCTTCTTATCTTTCAATGAAATCTCTATAAGTCCTTTGTTTGATTGGTCATCATCTTCTTTAAGCTTATTGAGACCTAATGCTTACTACAAGTTTTTATTCTCTCTGAGATTCAAATTTTTTTATTTCAAATTCTCATAGAGTAGAGATATGATTGTGCTATTTTAGTAAGAGAATTGTGCACTAATTGATACTTGAATAGACATAGAAGACAAGTATAATATTTAAGATTCTCATCTATTAGAGATTGGTAACTTCGATGATGCTGGTCCAAGCCCAGATAAAAAAGGAGAGGGGTTTTGTATTAGGTGCCAGTTGACAAGTAAAACCTTTTTGAAGAAGTTGAAAATGATTTTATTATTTCCTCTTCTTACTTGCAAATGCAAATGCAAATGCATATGTATATTAGTTTTAAGTAAGAAGAGAAGATAATGAAAATCATTTTTAGCTTCTTCATAGTATAGCAACCCTAACATGACATGAATTGATTACTAACATTTCCTTAAGTTAGGGCATCCCCCCTGAGTGACGTGTTGCATCGAATCCCTAGTACAGTGAAAAATGGCCAAGGGTTGCTAAGGTGTTCCCTTAGAAGCAATGCACTACATCAGATCCTGGGTGTAATGGAAAATGGGCAAGGGATGCTAGAGCATCCCCTTAGAAGGGGCACTCTATATCAGAACCCAGGTGTAGTAGGAAGTAGCATGTATTCTTGTCATGAGAGTCAAGAAGTGTGTGGGTAAATAGGCTATCTCAAGAGCATACAATTCATATCACCACATGAAACATAGGAACATTGACAGGTAAGAGTCTAAAATTAGTAAATAAGATGAAACATAGGAGAGTCAACATTACTTATATCTAAGAAACCAAATGGAAAGGGATTAAAACTAGAGATATTAATGGGTATAAGCTTTAGTATGTAGGAAAGGATCATAACAGAAATAGTGCAGGAATAGTGGTAGATGAAGAATTAAAAGATAAAGTTGTGGACATTAAAAGAATAAGTGATAGAATTATAATAACAAAACTTGTTCTAGGAGAGCATATTATAAATATTTATAAGTGCATATACACCACAAGTATGGTTAGAAGATATAATCAAGAGACAATTTTTGGAAGATATTGAGGAAGCCACGCAAGAAATTGCCAACACAGAGGGAATATTTACAAGAATAGACTTAAATGGCTATGTAGGAAAAGAAAAGGAAGGATCTGATAGGGTACATGGAGGGTATGGTATCAGAGAACGAAATGAGATGGGGAAGTTATCCTCGATTTTTCTTTGGCATATAACCTAGCCCTTGCAAACACATTCTTTAAGAAGAGGTATGAACATTTAATAATCTTTAAAAGTGGATTCCATAAAAGTCAAATAGACTTTCTTTTACTTAGGAATACTAAAAGATCAATGTGTAAGGATTGAAAGGTGATACCTAGTGAGAGCTTAACCTCACAACATAGGCTAATGGCTATGAATATCTACATTAAAAGATGGAAAAAAAGAAGATGAAATTAATATGTATCCAAAAACTAAGTGGTAAAACTTAAAAGGGGAGAAAATAACCTCACTCACAAATAAGTTGATAATAGAAGGAAACTAGAACAATGAAATAGAAGTAAACACCATGTGAATTAATATGGCCTAGTCCATTAAGAAGGTGGCAAAAGATGTTTTAGGAGTAACTAAAGGTAAAAGGAAATTAGCAAAGGCAACTTGGTGGTGGAGTAAAATAATGCAGAAAGTTATTAAAGAAAAATAGGTGTATTTTAAAGCATGGCAGAAAACTAGAAATAATGAAAACTATGAACATTATAAGAATGCTAAAAAGGTTGCTAAGAGAATAGTAAGTGAGGCTGAATGCATGGCATATGATGATCTCTATAACATATGAGGATCAAGAGAAGGTAAGAAAGATAGTGAGATCAAACAAAGGTGGGAAAGTTACTTTCAAAAATTGTTAATGGCAATTGCCGCAAGAATATAGGGATTGAAAGTACTATAAATCTAAATAACTTTCGACATTATAGACATGACCATAAGATTAGAATACCTAAATTGAAAGAGGCTTTGAAAAAGATGAAATCAGGAAAGCCCTTGGGGCCAATGTATACCAATAGAAGTTTGGAAGCATATGGGAGATACTATAGTAGTTTGGTTGACCAAGTGTTTAAAAATATTATAAAATAAAAGAAAATGCTTGATGAATAGAGGAAGAGCTCTATTGTACCAATTTATAAAAATAAAGGAGAAGTATAGAGGTGCACGAATTATTGGGCGATCAAACTTATGAGCCATATTATGAAACTTTTTGAAAGAATGATTGAAAAGAGGCTATGACATGAAACAAGTATATCTAAGAACCAATTTGGTTTCATGCCTAAGAGGTCTTCCATGGAAGCTATTTTTTTACTCAAACAATTGATAATAAAAAAATATAGGGAGAGGAGGAAGGACCTCCACATGATCTTTATTGACTTAGAGAAAGCTTATGATATGGTCCTTACAGAGTTAATATGGAGGGTGGTGGGCAAGAAAGGGATTTCACTTGAGTATATAGATATAATTAAAGATACACATGAGGAAGCGATAATAAATATTAAGACCACTAGTGGAGAGACTGGTAATTTTCTTATCGCTATAAAATTGCACCAAGTATCGACATTGAGCCCATACCTTTTCATATTAGTTATAAATGAGTTAACAAAACATCTACACAAAGGAGATTCCATGGTGCATACTATTTGCATATAATATAGTTTTAATTGATGAGAGAAGAGAGGGCATAAACACAAAGTTAGAGTTATAAAGAGAAGCATTAAAACCTAAAGGATTTAAAATTAGTCGAACTAAGTCAGAGTATATGGAATGCAATTTTAGTATGGAGAGGAGCAATTGTGGAGCACCAGTAAAGATTGATAACCAAGAAGTTCTTGTAAAAGATCACTTTCGATACCTAAGATCGATGATTCATGAGAGATGAGAGATTAATAGGGAGGTATTCTAGAGAATCCAAGCAGGTTAGAATAAATGGAGATGTTACACCTCAATGCACCCACTCTTTCCTTGTTCTATATGTCCACCTTTCTCTTAGCTTAAGTATAGAAGCTTTTTAAAGCCTTTCCTAAGTTTTTAAAGTGTTTTAAGAAGTCCTCTATACTTGGTTTCCATACACATCTCTATCGATTCCAACAAGATGCGTGTTCCACCAAGTGTGAAAAGCTTGCCATTTCATTGTGAATGAGTGAGTTCCCTTGACCCAAACGAGGATACTACTTAGCTAATTGTCCTAAATCAACAAGAGCATGCTATTTAGGTCTTGATATAGTTAAATTCTTTACTTTATTTTAAGTCAAATACATGTTATTTCCTGCAGTTTTCTATAAGGTAACTCTCTTCAACTATATACGTTTCACATCTACTTCTTTTAACATTATCTTGATGATTTTCATATGGTCTTAAGCACTGTCATTCCTAATTTAAAATTCATAAATTTTCTACTTGTTTCTCATTAGTTTCATTTTTGTATTGCTTCCCAAAGGTGAGGGGAATTAGGCATCAATTCCCTACTAAAACTTGCAGGAAATTGCATTCCACTTCCACCTCATATAGTCCACCTTCTAGGAAGAAATTAGGCAAGGTCTTGTTTTCCAAAGCTTCCTCAATTGGTCTTCACATCGTGCACATTCAGACAACTACTATAAGGTAGAAATGACATACAATTACGACATTTATTTAGCATGCTCAAGATGCCAATTTCCTTCTCAAAACCTACATGAAATTGTATCAAATTCTTGTCCCATTCTCCATCATCTTTTCCATTCAATTTAACATATTTTTAAAGCAATTCAATCAACATGAACACCATCAAGATATTCATCCATATTAAAAGTCAAAAACCCCATTTTACCACTTCTTTTCCAAGAAGATTCTAGACACCCTTTTCCTGCACAAGAGTGCAGGAAAAATACATCTAATTCCTACTCCTTTCCCTTTATCGTCTCCACTCAAATTACTTCCCTTAGTTCTCTATCCCATAATTCATTGTCACACACATCCCCATCAATTTCTCATATAAATCACTGCTCAATAAGGTGGAAATGCAAGGATCAACCAACAGGAAATGGACCATGCATTTTTTCCTATGCAACCAATTCACATACTACATTCCACTTAGCTATTAATCAAATTAGCTTAGGGGAATTAGCATTTAACATCTAATCCATTCAAAATATAGTAGATAGCATAAAATTAGAGGCAATCATGAGAGAAATCAATGTCCTAACTTAGCATAGCATGCATGATACATTTAATTGAGATTCATATATGGATTTCAAGAAACTTTTAGAAGCAAAACTCATGATCTAATTACTATTTTAAAGGCTAAGATCTAAGCATGGAATAACCCTTTCCAAATTCTCCTACCTCTTAGGAAGATCCTCTTTGTAACAACTTTCATTTTCATAATATAAATATTCTTTGCATGAAATTGCCAATAAAAAGCTAATTGCCTCAATGGCTATAGAATGAATAGGCAAAACTCTAGAACTAGAGTTCAAGTATCCAAAGACAACTTTTTTGGAGAAATTCTGGAAAAGAAGACTGTAGAAGAATGATCTCATCTACTAGGTAGGGGGTGTAGGAATTTATCTAATCCAGTTGGTTTTCAAATGAAAATTTATTTTTATGTGATTCATTTCATGATTAATCTGGTTGATAGGGATGCACCATACATTAATGAGGAGCCAGTAGTTTTCTTTGAGAGTTTTATATGGGTTAGATTGACATGGTAGGCTCTTGATATTGCTTACCATTTTTTTATGCATTTTGATTCCTTAATAAATAAATAAATATTATGTGCTTGTTTTATATGGATCCAATCATAATGATATGGTTTTACATTATTCTAACCATGGTAATCCCATTTTATAAAGATTTAACCATGAATAAGTATGTGCATTTAGATTAGATCTCTTTGAGTTATCATATATATATATATATATATATATATATGCATATACACAAGGTCATCTATGCATGTTGTTGCATTATGAATACTTTAGAAATAAATCTATACAATCTGTTACATATGTTGGGTCTTAGATCGTTTTGATGGAGGTTTTATCTCATGATCAAATAGCACATGGATTCATAATAATATCCATCTGTGTATGATGTTCTAATAATAATTCATAATCCATCTTCATATATTGCATGTGTGCACAAGATTGCGGAATGGTTTATGCTTTATTTTTAATTGAAATGCCTTATTGATTGACGAATCAATTCCTAAGCCTTAAATACAAATCTTAGTTTTGAAATTTTATATGCACATGATCACTTTTGATTTCATGTTGAGCACTCATCAACGCTATGCATGATGCCTTGGATTGGTGCCATGCTTGGACTTAAAAGACGGAATGCATGTTGTGTGGCTTACACTTAGAGCATGAAGCTTAACTTGCCAACCTACATGATATTCAATGGCTTAGATGAAGTGACAGGCATCTAGCATAAAGTATGGTGCTTAAGACACAATGCTTGCACATGGTGTATGGCATGTACTGCCTGGATTGAGTGTATAGCAAATGGTGCACGGACAATGGGCATGGTGCTTAACGTTGAGGCATTGTGTTTGGCTATTAGCCCATGAACGAGACAGTCACTTGCTCGCCAAGATTTCCAAGAGGGTACTTAAAGCATGGATAATGCTCAACACTCTCTCAAATGCTCCACACACAAGATTTTGATTGGTTTTATATTATGTTGTTTGGAAGTTGTGATCCAAGGATATATGTTTCCATGTGTGCATAGTCTCTATTTTATAGCGAGTATAGCAACTAATTAAGATAAATGTTATATTGATGCTTGTAATAATTAAAAATAATAATTGATCTCGGCACGAAGCATATATGATTTTGAAAATGTTGTGCTGTGAATATTGTTTAATTATATATACTAAGACTAGACTAAGCTAGTCGAAGATTTATGCTAATCAAAATATGGCTAGAGAATGAAAAGTTTTGAATACTCTCATATGGTGCATTAAGTAATTTGAAACGATCTAATGAATGAAAATTAGGCGACTCAAAAGAGTTGTGCCTAGCCTAAAATTAGGTGACTCATAAGAGTTGAGCCTAGCATGGGGCAAATTCTAAGACCCCTCTGGTTGCTATGCTAAGAAGATCAGTTGGCCACTGAATTCTAAAAGTTGATACCTACCCTAAGAGGCCTATTGTAGAGAGTATTGTATCATAGGGAGATTGCTCTCTTGTGATCCAATGACCCCATGAGGACTGGTTTAGCCCGTGTGGTATCCACAGCCGAACGTAGTTGGATGTGGGTCCTTTGTGTGCATAGTATACCATATAGTTATAGAACATGGACTGATATGTTGGTCATCCTTGAGGACATTGACCATTGCCTGGATGGGTTTGTGGTAGGACGCTACACTCAGTGATGCAACAAATTATGATATGTCATTCTTTGACAAAAGTCCTAATGATCTTGTATGTATGAGATTTAAAGGATATATTAGATTTTATTGGAAATACTAGATTTTTATAAAGGTATAAATATTTTATAATGTTTCTATCATGCCTATGATTGAGCATGGAATTGTTTGCACTACTTAATTTACGCCAATACTTTTGCCGTAGTTTTCAAATGGCTAGTTTAGGCATTTTGCTATTGAGTCTTTGTACTCACCCCTACAAAAAATTTTAGGTGAAGCATGAGAAGACTAAGCAATTGGTTAGAAGAATTTAAATAAGGAGAATAAAGAGAAAAGAAGTATTGATAAGTACTTAGTTAGACTTTTCAATTATTATTTTGAAATAATGAACATTTGAGATAAATGTTATAAGACAGGTTACATTGATATATTATATCTGAACTACAGTTTGAACTTATATTCCTTATTGTTTGGGTTGTGACTAAGGAGATCCTATAATGGTATGTTTTATTTCTGCTATTATATGTGAATGTTTTAATGTGACACTGAGTTGAAGGTGGAATTGAGAAAAATAAATACGTAATATATATTTTAAATGTTTAAAAAAAAGAAAAAAATTCTGCAAGAAAGTTTTATTTTCAAATTTTATTTCAAAAATTCTTTTCCCTTTGGTTAATTTGAAGATCTCCCCAGCTCCAACAGAAGCCACTCAAGCAAACATGAAGAGCCTCCCAGCAGGTGCGTACTCTTCATTGCAATGCGTCCTCCTCCACAATCCCAAGCTTAACTCTTCCTCACTCTCTCCCTCTTGTTGAATTAGCCCCCTCACAAGTTCTTTAGGTGATCTTCTAGGTGAACTAGTCCAAGAAGACCCAAATCTTTAGCTATTATTGTAGCTTAAAATGAGCAAGGAGGTGGTGTTGAATTCCACCCTACTGCACCTACTTCCCTCTTGAGTTCCTTGCTTCTTTCCCCTCCACTCACCTCACTTCCAATCCAACTTTATTAGCTTGGATTCCACCCTTGTTCTCTAAAGAGTTTCCTTCCCTTTCACCTATTTTCCTCATCTTCCATTCATTGCCCTTTTCAGAATTCAAAAGGACCATGCATTGGGTCCTCTTCTCCAACCCATTTTGCATCAATTTGGGTGGTTTTCTTCTTGATTCCTTACTGATTTTTCCCATTTTTTCTAAAATCTTCCTTGCCTTCAAGGATCATGCATAGGGGAGCATGATCAGGGGGTTTTCTCATGCCCCTTATCATCATTTTCCTCAACTTTGGGTGGCATGTGTTGTGCATGCATGCAGCCAACACACCCCATCATGGTACCACACAAAATTGGGCTAGTTGCATGCATGCATACAACAATCCCTAAGTGGTATTTCCTATTCTACCCTCTTACACATTTCCTAAATTGCAATCACATTCCCTCTTCTAATTGTTTGTTCAATTACACCCTACCACTTTTTCTACCTAATTTCCTAGCCTATCAAGTCTCCCATTTTCAATTAACTTTCTCCTTAATTGCATGTTACCCCTCCCTTAACTACATTGCTAATATTTCGGATGAAATCATGCATTAAATTTCTTGAAAAATTAAGGAGGGAAAGAAAGGAAAAATGAAAATAAAAAATCCTCCATTTTTTGGTAACTTCCATACATATTAGAATGGATTAACATAAATATAGATATTATAATGATTATTTAAGACATTCCTTAATTGGTGAAAAATATAGAACTTAAGTTTCAGAGTGCTGATAGCACAAGATTCAAGATTGAATCTAACTTAATATACTTCCAGTGGTAAGGCTGCCAAAATTTCTTTGCACTAGGAGGCTTTAACTATCTTCAAGATGTGCATGTTGATGCAGCGACATACCTCTTAAATGGTTCAATAATTTATTATAGTGCAAGTATATATCATTATATTATTATTTTCAACATTTATGAAACCCCAAAGACCCTTTCCCACTCCATTTTATCTAAAGTGATGATTGCAACAAGTTGATTGTGCTAATTTCTTGCTGACTCAGACCTAGAGCCGAGTACTTTTCTCTTGCGCTAGCCTTGCCTGGATTAAAGAGCTTTTTACCTTAGCCATACTCAAGCAAAAAAATTTATACCCTGAACCCTGACCTCTATGGATCAAATGGGTCAAATCCCCTAATTACCACGAGCTTGCTTACAACATTCAAAAATAGTTTGCATACAATAATTTCATCTGAGGACATTTTGTCATTTGAGAGAAAGTATATGAGTTGCTCCGTCCCTGTGCTTTTTCACCAATGACACTAATCCAACTCTAGCTCTGCTCTAGTTGTAAATTTTTTGCCCCTAACTCTGAGGTTTATAGGCCATTCTAGCTAGGTCATGACATGACCCATTGTCATCCCTAATCTCAAGACAAATGAAAAACATACATCATCTCTCTAAATATTAGACATCAATACCCTCACATTGCTCTCTTGCCAATTTCTCATGTGTCTTTCCCTCATTCATATTTTTTGGTCTAATGGTACTATAATGAATTGTGAAGTTATCTTTTTCTTAGGTTAGGCTAGTTTGCACAAAAGAGCTACGAGTTTATACCCTTATTGAATCAAATGAGAAAAACATGTGCATTCATGGGACCTTACTAAAGTTTCAATCAATTCCTTCCAATATCTAAGAAAGGAAATTAAGAACATAAATATGGTAGCCCAAACATGCCCTTGTGTAGAGGCAATCAAGAAAGCTACATAACTGAATATATAACGTAGCAAAAACATGCTAATCCAACCAATCTTGCTTGCACAATAGAAATAGTCATATATCCACCATTGAATCTATAATGACTCCAATTTTGTACTATTGAAATTCCAAGTTTAGCAATGAAAAGTTCAGTTTTAAAGAAAAGGGCATTTTGGTCATTTCACTAGTCACCTTGACTAAACCCCTGAATTTGGTACTAAAAGTGGTTCCATTAGATGCGTCTCGGAAAAAGGAATCCAACGAGACCAAAATCACCCAAAACGGAGTTAAAATGAGCAAGATATGGTCCTTTGAAGTTCAGGGGCAAAACTGTAAATTTTACAAAAAACGACTTAACCTGAAAAACACAGGTGCCCGTTTTGATACGGGCACCCCGTCGTCTTCAACCTCCTAGAGGTTTCTGGAACAGCGGTGTTTCAAGAAGAAACCACCACCATTCTAGAGGGTTCCCCACCGCCATTCAAAGGCGGTTAGAACCCCTCCAGAACCCTCTTTAAAAGCTCTATAAATAGAGCTCTTGGGTGCCTCTAATGGCAGCACAAAACCTTGGAGAAAACCCATCGCGGAGCAGTGACCAAGAGGGGAAAATGTGGAGAGAAAACCACCAACGAAGCAGGTATGCCCAAAAACTCCCCAAACCCATCTCACCCATAGTCTTAGGCTCGATTTCCCTAAGTTTTTGCATGAAAAACCATTCAAAACGGAGCCTGGGAGTGCCACAAAGGACCTTGGGACGTCCCCAGGGCTGCACTGGTTCGACAGGGTCGAACCAGGGTGACCTGAGGACGACCCAGGTCACTAACAGGCGGGACGATCCAATAGGAACGTCCCACATCAACTCAGGTCAATGCCTGTTTGAAAAACAAAACGGGCGCGTACGCGCCCGCTAAAGGGAAAGAGAGGCGGCGTTGTCACGAGCGTCTGCAGACGCACCCGCTGAGGCGCACGCCGTAGACGCGCAGCGCTAGCGTGCGTCATTTTTTTGGTTACTTAAGGATGCTGGGCGCACGTCGCAGACGCGCAGCGCCCTAGCATTCCTCCTTTTTTGTCTTTAAGACTCTATGTACATACAATATTAAAACGCTTATAACTTGAGATCTAGAGCTCTGATTGAAGCGCCGCAAAAGGCGGTGTGTCCATATCGACGACGCGGACACATCCAAACTATAAAATCTATGATCAAGGCCCAATCAAAGGAGGGAATGACCCTTAGAATAGGATGGTAGCACGTGACCACTAGAACTTTGGAAAAACTGAGAATACCAAGGCCTAATTAGGACCTTGGGACACCCATAGGCATAGGGATGGACCCCTAATGCCCAAGTAATGAGACCCAACTGCTCTAAACCCATCAAAGATAGGTTAAACTAACCTTGAGTCCCCAAACCATGTTCAGGAGCGTACGAGGACAAGAGGGTTAACGCGACTTAGTCAGGTATGTGCTCTATCACTATTAGATTCTTTTAAAAGAACTATTGTTATTTGAGAACATATGTTTTAGATATATGACTTGATCTGCATGTGATTTGCATGAATAAATTCAGCATGCATGTTAAATGCTTTATACATAGCCATGTTTTGGAATGACTGCATATACATTATGCACATACATGTGTTGCAAACAAGTACATGCATTGCATGATTAACGTACTTGCAAAGATTGCATGTCCTTGAGGGTTGCCAAAAGACGTTGGAGTGCCGAGGGCCAGGCAGTTGTGAGGGACCCAAAAGAGGACAAGTTTTAACAAAAGGTTTTGACTTATCTCATGTGATTTGGGCAAGTAAGCCCGTGGGTGCTATGCCGAGGGGTCTGGGTTGGCCACCCGGCCTCTACCACTAATAGGTGGATGGGTACCACGCCCAAAAAGAGGCAAGTCCCTACGTCGACTGCATGTGGTACAGGGGGCTACCACTAGTGTCACGGCACTGGGTCGGCGTGTCATAGGCCCCGTGGAGGCTATGACCAAGTGTCCTCAGTGCCGGGGACCACACGGCGAGGAGGTCGTGGGCATAGTGGACCCTATGGTTTGATGAGTTATGTGCATTTCATATAGCATGATATGAGGTTAGTCGACCATACCATACTAGGGGTCCATGAGTTGGACTCCATGAGGCATCTATTGCATATCATGATGTCATCATATATGATACTTTCACTTTTGGAATTATGTGATCTTTTAAGTTATAAGAATTTCAGTTGATTATGGATTCTTATACTGATGTTGAACTCGAGTATTCAAACATACGCATATTTTGAATTTCAGTTGATTATAGATTCTTATACTAGTATCGAACTCGAGTATTCAAACATATGCATATTTTGAATTTCAGTCGATTATGGATTCTTATACTGGTATTGAACTCGAGTATTCAAACATACACATGTTTTGAATGAATGAGCACATGATTTTAAAACATCTCATGCATTTATAAAACTAGTAGTGATAGGCCTTACTGAGTATATTATATACTCACTCAATCCTCAACATTTTTCAGATACAAAGTAAATACTTAAGGGCAAGGGACATTTGTACTAGGAGACACAGGCCAAGCACAAGTAAGTAGACCCCTATCTTATCTTTCAATGTTACTTGATTGTAGTTACTCTCTAATAGCTGGGGCTGTGACTAACACTTTCTTGGGAACATTATTGATTTAAAACTTTGCCATGACTAAATAGATTGAGGATGTTTTTACACTCAGGGTTTTTATGAAAGGTTGTTTTCCAAATGAAAAAGAATTTCATGCATTTCATATTTATAAAACAAGAGAGAGAGAGAGAGAGAGAGAGAGAGAGAGAGAGAGAGAGAGAGAGAGAGAGAGAGAGAGAGAGAGAGAGAGAGAGGCACTCTCTTGTCTGCTCTCACCTTCACCTATTAATAGGAAATATAACCTTCATTACTCCAAGGGTTCTTTCTCTTTTGTCCACACCGAAGAAAAGAAATCCGAAGGTAGTAGTTCAACACTTTTGATCATACACAGCCGAAGTGTAGGACTCATTAAGAAGAATAAGTTGAACTTCCCCCTTGTTCTGAATCTACTTAACATAGAAATAGTTTAAAATACATTTGTTCAACCTAAACACCTTTTGAGATATGGGAGCTAATCTAAGAGGGCGTTCTATGTCTTTTAGCAAGACCAGAAACTTTAGCTGTGGTCCTACGTCCATGATGCTTAATAAACTGTTGCTTTTTCTAGAAGAGTACTAAGAGAGATTTCTTTGTATTTTCTAAAGAAACTTCATTGTATATCCTTTCCTCATTTTAAATTTGATTCATCCCTAGTTACCGAGATAAAATTGCTTGTAAACTAGGACTTCCAACTACTTTTATGGTACTTGTTACCCACTTCTTATACAATAAGTAATACATGGTCCAAAGAGATTTTCTAGTTCTTAATTTTGAGAGATGACATCGTACTCAATATTGATTATGGCAGTCTTTAATTTTTTAATTTTGTAGTTTTTGGTAAGATGCAAGTGGACACTTGGATTTATTATCCCTCTACTTTATATCTAGTAATAACTCATGTCAATCTATCTTTTCCCTATAAGTGACCCCTTAAACTTAAGAAAAACATTTTTCTTGGGTCCAAAAGAATAGAAACATTAAGATTGTCAATAGACTTTGATAGTTTGATGGATGGTTATAATCAAATGAAATTCAAACATGACATGAACATATAAAACAATGCAATGGGCTATATTTAGATAGTAATTTTAGGATCCAAAGTTTGAATAGATTGATTAAGACAATTTAGTAAGAATCATCAGGACGTCCCAAAGTCTAATTTTTTGTTTAAGAATACTAAAAGTACTTATATTTAATTATCTATGCAAAAGCTTTTTAGAGGCATTTTTGTTGAAATAAAAATATCGTTTTAATTTTTATTAAACTTTAAATGCTTTTATCCAAATACAAAATTCTTGAAAAATCTTTAACTTTATATCTAATTTAGTAGATATATTCAAACTTTCCATTATTGTTCAGAGCAAATATAGTACATTTCTAAAAATATTTATTTCATCAACTTCAATGTTTTTTTGTGTCTTTTACGTAACTTTAGCTACTTTTTTAGGATTCCATGAGAGATTCAAACTAGAGATTGTTCCTATATCTTTAATAATAATAGTAAATAATTTAGTTTTATGATTGGATCCAGGACCATTTGAATCTTAAAGAATATGGATAAAGACAAGGTTATCATCGAGTATTATCAGAATAGAACTCAGACTTATTTTAGTGTAAGTGGACATGATTAAGGCGTGGGTGAATCTGATCCGTATCCAGTTCATTTGCAGCGCTAGAAACTGTAAGTTGGACATTTTAAGTGGGGTGATTTTGTATTTCGGCTGTCCCGTCTCCTTTAAACAAAACAAATCGCTGCAAACAGGAAAGAACAAAATGATTTCAGCCTTCTCAAAAGTGTCTGCAACTGGACTGTACAGGTAGATTGATACCAGTTTTGGGAGATTACTACTGCTGATCAGATCGGTTCGGTGGGATCGACTTTATCATAAAATATTGGTGTACGTGTTTCACAGAATCACAGGAAAGCTTGTATAAAGTGATGGAAAAGATGCTCCAAACTGGCTGATTAACAGTTGATCTATGACCGTTGATCAAATACACATGCACCTTTTAGAGTATGCCCAATCTTAGAAGTTCATGATGGGTTAAAGGATTAGATCGATGAACACGCTGGATCAATTGAACGATCGAAATAGCTATTCCACTAGAGGGCAAAATTTATATATTGTATAGAATTTCGTTTTGTTTTATACACAGTAAAGTTTCTTTTGTTTGGGGCAAATGATAATGTTATCAGAACCGCTTACTGTGGGAAAACCTCTTTAATAGTTTCCAAATCGGAGGATTCTACATGACACCAGCTCAATCTTGATTATCCTTATGTTAAACATTAAGATTTTCAATATAATGGCCCGACGTGCACTATTTGGGGCCCGCATGTACTTCTGGGAGAAACCATATTTACAACGTCTCATCTTACAGAATTTTCTAGCAGCAATGGAATGATTTTCTTACGCCATTTCCGTGCCTTTTCAGTTCGTGGTTTGGAAACAACAAGAAGCATGTAAGTCGAATCACAGTAAAGGCCAAAGGGGAGACAAAGACTTCTTTATTGGATGCTGCCGTCCATTGTACGATCGGAGGGTCCATCACCATTCACCAATCACATTCTAGGCAACTGGCAAAGGCCCACAAGTGTAACATTCATGAAACAGACCAAGTATCTGACCTAATAACTTACTATTAATTTGATATTTCCAGCTCTCTTCATGTGATTAAAACCCCCAAGATAAGTTCTCATGGTTCAAAGTTTAGAAGCATATGATTTGATAATTGCAGTTTGACGTTGAAGGCTTTTGCTTTTCATTGGTCTGACCCGGCACTATGACTAGTAATCAAAGAAGAAAATTACGGTTCATCTTGATTGTTTATGTATTAAATAAATGCTAAGCTGGTAAGGGCGTGACAAGTGTAACATTTCTTCGTACACTAAGACAAGGACGTATCGTACGGATTTCCTTTTTATTACTTAATATATGGCCTTTGAAATCTTTGAACTTTCTCTCTCTCTCTTACTCTGTATAAAAATAATATGACTTGTGATGTTGGTGCTTGGGAAGTTTCAAGCTTGGAAGATTTGAGAGCACAAGGTCACAAGAAAAGCTTCCCCCGTCAAAGATTAATTTAAGAACCATTTTTAATGAGTAAATCACATAAACTAGATCAATTGTCAACACTTGGATGGCGTTCTAGCTCACGTGGTTCTTTCCACTGTTTCTGAAGTATATTTATGGACGTTGGAGGGAAAGAATTTGGGAGTAATAAAAGGCACAGGACTCCTTCAAGTCATAAATGTATATAACTTAGGGTTGACAAAAACAATGGTTCATAGTGGCGTATTAATTACGTGGGACCCAGGTCATTCTGGTAGGCCCTGGTAAGAATGAGTCAGAACCCAAAATGGCAGGATTTACTGTGAATTGGCTGCAAACCAAATCAAACATGCTAATTGTTTGAGTCGAAGAATTTCAAGCAGTGAAAATTGGACGTTTGCTTGGAAGATCATCGGCTGATGATCCATATTCAACAAGCAAAAGTCTTCTGCAGACAATTAGGGTCGTTTAGGTGGCACTAGCTTACCATTTTAAGGTTGCCATCTACAGCGGAAGGTACTAGTTGAGTCTGGCTCTTGGACTTTGTAGCACGTTTGCGAGAGTGGACGCCAAGGAACAACTAAAAGCCATGAACTATGTTACCTGATGTAACTTTTTACTAGCTAGTAGAAGAAAGGCAAGGAAAGAGCCAGGTGAAGAAACTACCACTGGAAATCCGTTCTCAAGAGTGAATTTCATAAGTAGAAAAGGATTATATTGCTCGTCTTCCTACCTTTAAATTGGTGCAGAATTGCCTTTTCTCTTCAATGCCGAAAGTTTTGTTGATAAAAATGCTTTTTCAAGGTGTTCGAAGTAGAAAGAAAACATGCATGAAGCTCGAAAACATAAGGATGCAAAAGATGAAATATTTTACCGATACCCTGAGGTTCAAAAGAATCAAACCATCTTTGGCAGGAATATTAGCCCCTTTTTTTATCACTGACTCTTCCTCTTAACATACACAGTAACCCAAAGAAAGAGTCAGTGGGTCGGCTCAATCCAGACTCACTTTGTATCATTCTTCTGTACAATCGCTTGAATAGAGACACCCGATTGGCCCAACTTTCTCAAGTGCTCGTTCAGCCCTGCGAACTCGAAGACTCTGATGAGTTGAATAAGTGCCTCATCTCACAGCCACCAAGAGCTTTGTTGGCCTGGTTTAAGTCCCTCTTCTGCCTTCTAGAGTTGGCGGCGAAGACCGTGCTCGAAAACACAAAGGACTAGCTACTGGTAAGCTGAATTATGTGGCACATGCTTTATGGTCATGCCATGCACATGACCCTTATTAATGAGCTTGACGATGTGGCGTATGCTTGTCATCCCGCATATATCTCAATGCACAATTCACCTATTAATGAGCTCGATGATGTGATTGGTTGGCTTACGGGCCACTCTTTTCTAACTATGCATCCTAAAGTCACTTATGATCTCCATTTTTTACGTCCTTTTGATCATAATAATATATTCTCATAAAATTGATGAAATAGAGTCCTGGCCAATGGAGCACAGTGGTACAAGCAGGAGCTTTATTGTGCTAAGTTTCAGATTCAAGTCACTTGTTGGTTAAGGATTATCTATAAAAATCTACTTGTCTAAATAAAAAAAAAAGAAAAAGGAAAAGGAAAAGGATTTTTTTGCATATATCGTAGTTTCCCCATAAAAAGTACACTTAAAATTTGTCTTTTCGATATTACAAAATGAATGCGAAGTTATGAACCCTTGCCATTTTATATTTTAATCATCCAGTTCTCTACCTCTAGGCATTAGGACCTTGAAATGAAGGAGTTTCAAGGGGACGCGTATCATCTGACTCGGTTTAAATGAAATTTACAAGAGCCCATAAACCTGTGGCTTTGATACCAATTTCAACTCTAAAAACTCAACTGTTTCCGGCTCTCGCTTTCGGGGCTGTCTAGCAAGGGATACATCCTCAACTAGATTATCCAAGAGTACTTATGTTAACAACCGATATTGGCAGGGGAAGAATTATTTAACAACCAACATGCCACAATTTTAAGTTTGTTATATCCATAGTTAAGCAATTCTGCTTTTTATTTTCTGCCTTCCATTAGCAAGGGGAACGAGAGATAGTACAAGCTTCGATGATCTAACAGACCTAAGAACTTGGCCTGTCTATAACGAACCATGTACATGTACAGGTTAGAAAATTAGAAAGCAAATAGAAGGTTCAGGTAACGTGGGTCGGGCTGTAATATTCTATTTTCAAAACAATAATAAATTGGAAAATACGACAGCCCAAAATGTGCACCTAATTGGCCTCATTGGGAGACTCTGACTAGACTAATGACAGACTTGTCGGTTCATTTATGCCGTTTCTAGAAGGTCATGGGACATGCTTGGTCCCAGAAGGCTAAATTCTTAAATGGAGACAGTAAATGTAGGCCCACTTCGTCATGGGCTGATCGTGGGAGTTACATTAATGCGCAGCAATCTTCTTTTGCGTTGTTCCTCTCTCTCTCTCTCTCTCTCTCTCGCCTGAAATGGACGGCCATTAAAATACCGTCTATTTTACAGCAGAAATGACACCATGAATGAAGACAAAACACCGTCCATTTTACAGCATAAATGGGTCCATGAATGAAGGCCTTCCAAGCATGCATTAGAGGGACCATCTAATCCAGGCCGACTAAGATGAACGGTTTTGATTTTCAAATTAATTAGACCCTGGCTTCAATTTTCTTTTTCCGCTACTTCTAGTCCAGCGGCGGTCGTTGGACTATCGTTTTAACTTCTCCTCTCTCTCTCTCTCTCTCTCTCTCTCTCTCTCTCTCTCTCTCTCTCTCTCATTGTTATTGTAGCATGTAATTTCAGTTGTAATTGGCTAAGAAATATAATAAGCCAATAATCTTATCCCTCTAAACAAGATGCTGCAGAAAGACAAAAAGTGAAGAGCTAAATCCGTTTTTGTAAAATGGGAATATCTCTCTCTAGAGAACAACTTCGTTCTTGACTTTTGCACCTCCATTTGCTCGAAGATCTTCGTGGCATAAGGATTCGTGACACAATCAAGAGCTTTACTTGGTGTTTGTGGGTATAAATTAAACAGGGATCCACATACAGATAAAACTAACAGCTGGACCCAGACGATTGATGATCCCAATCTCTCTATCAGCCCGCAGTTTACACAGGTCATGCACCGAAAGGATCTTCTTAATTTGTTTGGTGATTGTCTTGATCGTAACTATTCTGTATTAATCGAAAATGTTTACATCGCTATCATTTGCATGGTAGAGATCATCCAGGAGACGGCTTTTCGATATAATCTATCTACAATGTGGTCCGAAGTTTATACGGTTGGATTACCAACCATCTGGATACTGCATGGTATCATTTATCTATGATCAAATTGTCACATTCCAAAGAGCAACAATATGGGGCTTCTCAGTAAGGACCTGATCGAATGTGTTGCCGGATGAGTACATGTATTATTCAATACAATAATTTATCTCAAGTGTCTCCACGATTGAATAGGTAACTCCAACTTTAACCGAGTCCTAGACATGATTGGCTGGATTTGTATGTTTATCAATAACTCATAGGAGTGGAGCCCTTCCTCAAAAAGTTTTTAGCAATCTCTGTGCAGCACTTCATAAAGACCAGCTACCCAATTCAAGCATGAGTCAGACCATTGCATGATGTGGGGATAAATGAAATATAATAAGGGCTTTTATATCTATCCTGTCTAGACATTAGCGTTGTAAACCACTTTTGATTACTGAAAAACGTTTCAAGCTAGCCAATCTCATTTCCTTAACTTTAATCCAACGCATGAATGTGGCTGTTCGAACGTACTAAGATTGGCATACGAGTCTATGTAATGAAATTAGTGTAAACTTGCTGATACGTCTCCTTAAACCAATTGACAAATAAGAGCTTCGTCTTAATCACAGTTCTAAAGCTTGAATTGACTACGGTGGCCTTGTGATGATATTTGGTTTTATCTTTTTTCTTTTGAAAAACTAAAAATTGAATGTTTGATGAAAATGCATTTGAATACGCGATTTGTCTCCTTTTTTCTTTTTCTTTTTTTCTTTTTTTTCCTCAGATACCCAATTAAATTAATCTGGATACCAGAAATGTTTCTCAAAAAATGCAGTATCTAAATACAACCTAAGACTGGAAAATTCAGTTGAATCACCGAGCTACTAGCAGAGTATTTTTAGTGAAAATATAAAGCAACCATTTCTCAAAATGAAAATGGGGAAAAAAGTTATAAAGAGTAAAATTATGCCTGAATTAGAATATTTTAACTTGCTCAGCAAGACTCTTCACTTGATGTGGAATGATTTTAAGCTTTGTTATCAAGCAAACTGAAGGCATTTCTTAACATTGTGTTTGACAGAAATTCGTGAGTGTGATCAATGAAATCGATTCTGAAGTTCTAAAGTCGGAGAATAGTCAGCAAACGTAGCCTATCTCAATAGGGAAATGTCTCAAGGTTTTATCGACACTAAGTGTTAAAAATATAAATATTATTAGCCACTTTCTTTCAGCTCAAGTTTTCGGGTTGACTGGTAATCTAACATGGTACAAAGCATTATTGACAGAGAGACCATGCGTCTAATCTTGAGACCCCATTTATCAAATTATTGTCTAACACAATATAGATGAACCTACAGGTAGGTCTATACGCAAAAGAACAGAAGAGAGAGGTTCCATGTAAGAGTTACTATAACTAAGCATACCCAGGAAGCAACCTAGGCGTCAAGGCATGCTCATAGCAATGCGTTCGTCTGTCCTCATGGGTGGTGGTCTCATCTGATTTGAATAGCCGGTGTTGGAAGTGAGCTCCAGTTTCACCTTCCATGAGATGGGTATAAAGGCGTGAGTAGATTGATTCATTAATCCACATTGATGCTCTGTTCTTTCTTTCCTCAAATTTTAAACACACACCCATGAGGACCTCGAACTCCTGACCTGCTGCCTACCCTGGAGAGACCCTTCTTTCGGCACAGTTGATCAAATAGAGAAAAGAAGCTCCCGTTTGGAGCTTTATCGGCAACAATTTGGAGTGTATAGCTCGAAGGAATAATACAATATTCGAGGGAAAGTTAGTGCCTTGCAGTAGTCTCGCAAATTCTATAAAGAGTTTAGTGGCTCTTTGGGCAATGAGTGATAAGGGCTTCAAAGGCTGCTCGATGGACAATATCATATGAGAATGGTTTAATGTTTGTGATGGTAGAATAAAGAGGCATAAGAATAACTTATTTGGGTTCGGCCTCCCTTCGGATGGATTAAGTTAAATTTCGACGGCTCTAGCTCTAAACAGCAAAGTATTGCAGGTATTAGGGAAGTAATTAGAGATGATTGAGGTGTTATTCTTCTCAAATTTTTTGGACTGATGGGAGACAAATAAGCCATTGAAGGCGAGATAGTCGCAGCAACAGGTATCTTACTTTCGGACAGATTCAAAGGTTTACCGTTGGCGGTGGAGGATCACCTGAGGGTCGTCATCGGCTGGAAGAAACAGTAGTTTGTAGATTTTCTGTGCTTGAGGATGAAGTTCAAAGCTCTTTGGAGGGCAGAGATTTTCAGATTCACTATACCACACGAGAAGCTAACGAGGTGGCCGTTGAAGGGCGTCGCTTAATTCAGGATTGTAATAAATCGATGAGTTGTAGTGTCCAGTTCGGTTGTTGTTATTTTGTTTCATTTTGATTTACTCTTGCAATCTAAAATTTAACATTAACGGAAATCTGCTATTCTAGTCACTAATGACTAACTGTTTGTATGGACCTCTTGGTAGTTATATGGCTTGGTTAGTGGAGGGCTGTTTTTGTTTGGATTGCTTTTTCTTTCTGTGATTAGCTTGATCTCAGATTTAATAAAAAAAATTAATTGCCTCTCAAAAAAAGAAAAAGAAAAAGGTTAAGCTCTTTCGTAACACGCAGGAGTTCAGCAACAAAATAGTGCCTGTAATTGTTCATTTGTTCTTTGTCACTATTATATATCCATCAAGTAGCTCTCATCGATTCCCCTCTATATCATCATTTTCTAATATAAAAGGGCAGTCCCAGTGCACGACGCTCCTGCGTAATGCAAGGTTTGGAGAAAGGGCGGACCATAAAGGTCTATAGTACACAGCCTTACCTTGCATTTTTACAAGAGACTGTTTACATGCCTTAAACCCATGACCCCAAAGCCATGCCTTAAACCCATGACCCCAAAGCCATTTCCTAATATAGGAGTTTAAAATATAAAGCTACTCGACCAAACTTATAATACTAAGGAAAATCCTCTTGGTAAAAGTTGGTTCTACGTTTTCTAATAAAAGAAATTATTTAGGCCATTTGAGCTCCAAACATGCGCCCTTTATTCCCTCTTCAATCCAACCAAGCATATCACTTTCTTAGGTTCCCTTTCAACATTAACCAATATAACATGCAACCAAATCCTCCATGCATGAGTGCATGTACGTACGAGAAATAAATATATGTATTTCACTCTTATTTTAAGGGGGCAAGTTGAGAATTTGGTAGGATTCCTACTACCTTATTGATAAGAGATGACCTACACTCTCTCCCACATGCTTGCTGCTAGTACATTTGGAACCAGACACAAGCACATGGTGTGCTTAGAGTCTAATCCGAATTCAATTTATAACCTTTTATATGATCTTCTAGTAGCGGCAAGGATTTCGGCAGACTCATGCTAAGTGCCCGTGAGTCTCCGTTGCCTGGTGTCGACGATCCCACCCAATCAGAAAATATCAAAAGGAAAAATGATGCACAAAAAATGGTGAAGGGTAATTTTCCTGTCCATTAATTTTGACTTAACGGAGCCAAGGCCTTCTACCGCAATTGCGCTGGCTGGGAGTGTGTCTCCTGTGCTTAGGTCATGGGTTCGAAGCGATATCCTTAGAAACCTAACTTGCCTATCAGAAAAAAAAGTTCAGCTTAATTACCAGATAACAAAAGCAAATGACTCTCTAAAGGGGTACGTTTAGAAGATAGTTTCTTGAGTAGAATGCCTAAGTTTCTCAAGAGGGCGATGTGTATAGTCCTGAGTAGCCCAGTGATGACAGAAAAAAGCCTTTCCCCCATTTTTAACTCTCGAGTTTGACATCCCCATCCCAATAGGGGTGTTAAATTCCATCCAAAATGAGGATGTGATCACGTGTGCATGGGCTTAATAGCGTGTTTGTGAGTTTAGAAATTATTGTAAGAGAGAGAGAGAGAGAGAGAGAGAGAGAGAGAGAGAGAGAGAGAGAGAGAGAGAGAGAGAGAGAGAGAGAGAGAGAGAGAGAATGGATTGTTGAATATGAGATCGTTCAGGCATAGCCTATCAAAGAAAGGATCAAACTAAAATGAACTGTCTATATCATCAGACACCAAAGGCCCACAGAAAACCACATGACTTCCCTTGCTAACACATCCCCATAAATTAAAAGGTCCCCTGAAGAGTGCAGAGAAACATGGGTTGTTATTAGCTTTCTTTGGCTGCATGGTACATGAGCATGATCCGGGAACTTCTTTCATATCTGGTTCTGTTGTTTTGATATGGTAGGAGGAGAAGGAGACGTAATCATGCTAGGCGGTGGCCCCACATGTAATTTTTTGCTGCTAAGTGAAAATATTTTTGCAAGATAAGCCTGCATACTACAAACCCGTGTGGTCATCTCCTTCCCTGAATCCCGCATAGGTGAGAGCTTGGTGCACCAGAGCTGCCCTTTTAAGTGAAAATACTTTTGCAATGCAGATTCACCATTTAAGGTCTTGATGACGATGATGATGATTCACCCATGTTTCTGACATTTCTTTCCTTTCCTTTCGACATTAAACACCCATAAATTAATATCTTGGCTCAGCTAATACAACCAGCCATGTCCTGACTTGTACTGCCCCGACGAATTTGTAACCCAATTCTACAAGGTAATACATTCCAAAAATTTTATAAGAGCTCACTGATTCCATAGATTAATATTACAAGCAATCTGTACAAAAAAAGAATGTGCCTAATTTGGACGGAAAGTTTTTGCAATTCTGGAATGTTAGTAATTGGGTAGTGCTTAGAAACAGCCTTGGGCAAATTATCTGTGATTTTGCTAAGCCGATTGCTTGGGAGATACAAACTAAGCACAAGTTACAGCTGTGTTAACTGGTATTGAAATATGGAGCTCACTGCACTTGCCACCGCTTACAATGGAATGCGACTCGAAGAGTGTAATCCCATGGCTTTTTGTTAAAAGCGTCCCACCTTGGCGTTTCTGGCATCTGATGGACACAATTAACCGCTACTTATGTGAGTCGGAAGCTAATATTGTTCCCTCTTTTAGAGTGGCAAATGATACTGCCTATGGGTTAGTAAAACAAGGCGTTAATCTTCTTTCTTAATAGATGCTTTTAACACAAACTGCTGTTATCATATTCCGATTCATGTTATTTTCTGGTTGTAATTGATCATCTTGATGGATATTTGTACGGTAGGGAAAGGGCTATCCTCCCCCTATCCAATAAAATTGAGTTTTTTCTTAAAAGAGAAAATAAGAGTATACCTTTGCGGTAGATTGTATAAGAGAACTAGAGCCTTGGCTCAACAGTAAAGTTGTCATCATGTGACCTTAAGGTCACAGGTTCAAGGCATGGAAACAACTTCTTGTAAATGCAAGGTAAGACTGCGTACTATAGACTTTTTTAGTTCACCCTTTCCCCAATCCTCGCATAATGGGAGCTTTGAGAGTATTACGAAAGTTGTCTTTTCTTAAGGATGTTAGCATCCAAAAGTGCAAATTACAACTTCAACTTTGAAAACCAAACCTTGTTAAGATTACAGATGAATTTGATAAATTATTCTTCAAATTTGTGTTTAATTTAGTAAGCTGCCTAAAATTGAAAGGTACCTAACAACTTTTGCATTATTTGGAAAAAAAAAAATTGGGAAATAAAAAAGTCAAGATTTTTTCAATAAAATTTCAACTCTTTGGAGTTTTTTTTTTTAAACTATGCTTTCTACTCATCTACCGAGCCTTGGGGCAAGGTAAAAGTTGTTGTCAGGTGACCTTGAGGTCACAGGTTCAAGGCGTAGAAACAGCCTCTTGCAAATGCAAAGTAAGGCTATGTACTTTAGGCCCTTGTGGTCTGCCCCTTTTTACTCATCTACCACAGGGTAAAACTCATCCAAGTCTCGTTTACATGAAACATAGTTTTCTAATCTTATGGTTAGCCATATCCACCAACTTTGGAGCTGTAAAGTCTTGCGTGAGATCTCTCTTGTTCTTGACGAGCTTACCAAGCTGTAGGTGGTGAACTTATTCCCAACCTTAAAGCGTTTGTTATCTCTCTAAAGAGTAGCCACTAGGTAGAATATTTTGATCATCAAAGGAATCGGATCTGGAAAGCTAAGTTTCCTGAATGACATTTGACCGATGATTCAGAAGAGCACGTCCAATACTATTGGTTTCTAGCCATCCGATTAACGGGATTTTGGTCTGTTCGAAGGAGAACAGCATTGACTCTTTTGTTCTCCACCATTCGTTTGGATGGAGAAGTTGATGGTCATAAAGATGAGTCCAAAGTTTGGACGGTGGTCCAGTCCGGTAAGCACGAAACTGGACCATCATGACAAGATTTCTTAGGTTGGACGGACATGATGATGCATCTTGGCGCCACTAAATGGACTATCTAGATCGTTAGATCAGGATTCTATCTTTACTATGGAATGGACCCAGTCAAATCTTAGTTTGGCCGTCGCCAGGCTGAACAAGACTTGTTTCTTCTGAATAAATTGTTTAGCTTCTCATTTGTCACAACTAGAGGCCGTTTCAGCTATTTGAATCGATGACGACATGGTGAATGGACTCTCAGTTGTCTTGGGGATGTAGGTGAGAAGATGACATCTTCTTTGCTACAAGGCCGTACTATGACGTGCAATCCCAACCATTTAATTTAATTGATGGTCAACACGAGAAAACCAATTCGTCGTATAATCACTAGCCATCTAAAATTAGGTTTACAGCCATGACGTAGATTGAAGGGGAGCCTTGGCGCAATGGTAAAAGTTGTCATCATGTGAACTTGAGGTAATGGGTTCAAGACGTGAAATCAGCCTCTTGCAAAAAACAAGGTAAGGCTGCATACTATAGGCCCTTGTAGTCCGCCCCTTTCCTAGACTCTGCATAGGCGGGAGCTTCGTGTACTAGGGCTGTCGAAAGTCATCTAGTAGTCCGCCCCTTTCCTAGACTCTGCATAGGCGGGAGCTTCGTGTACTAGGGCTGTCGAAAGTCATCTAGTGTAGTTGATCATAGATAACAGGGTGCCTCTCGTGGTTATGCCTGGTGATACAATCAAGGTGGCACTTTTTCTCTTTTTAAGGAGATTTTAAGTAAATTTAAGAATTGGGATAATAGATTATTAGGTAGTTTGTGTGGTAATTGTTACCTATAATAAAGAAAGAAAAAAAAGGATTGATCTATTATCTAGATTGTTGCATATTGTCTCCAACTGAGCGGTAAGGATGAATTACTCGAAAACTGTGATACCAATCGATGATCGAACATTACTATCATATTATTCTTAATTATGTTATTACTGTTGTAGGTTTGTATAATTAAGTCAGTTGATGCGAGTTATCTGAGAATCGATCTTAATTTTCTGATTGATTGATTAAAATCTAATTGCCGTTGATTTTGAACTTTCACTTTCAGAAGTTTCAATATGTTTTGCTCAAGAACGAGTGGCTAGGGTTATATAGTGGAAGAAATTTTCGGCACACGGTCTTTCTTGGATCTGATTCAAAAAATGAGAGGTTTGGATCATAGAAAATCTGGGGCCCACATGGAATTGAGCTGGTGAGATTACAATTTGCTCCACCTTCATCCTGGAGGGGTAGTAAATGGGATCCCCGCACACCAAGTACTCACTATAAAATTGAGAAATTCAGATTCTCTAACTACAAGGAATGCAGACCTGCGAGAATTGGTGCCAGTGCCCGGGCCAAGAATATAAGTCTTAATTACTGGCCGTTAAAAGTACATCCGGGCCCACACTGCACTGATAAAATTGCTCCCTCTGGGCGCTCTATTGGGTGCACCATTTCCCACATAGAGAGGCCATGTCTGGAGCAGACAATCCCAACTCCCAGAGTCAGTCATGATTTTTGCACTGTTTAAACCCTGAGTTGTCCATTATATGACTTGGAACCATAAATGCTTTAGATATCCAATGAAGAAGATTTCTTGGACAAAGATGAATGGTTCAGATTCAATTGTACCCCTCGTAAGATTCGCCCGCCATACTAAACTTGTACCTGTTGGTCGGTCGACTACCACAGAAAGCTCGAGAATAAAGAGTTATTACAACCATACAACCGTAGTCGCTGCCGCTGCAGCTGCGAGAGAGAGAGATGATCCAAACAATTCATCTTGTGGGACCTTCTTAATGCAACATTTCAGAAAGATCTCATACATTAGGCAATCCATTTCATCTCAACTCGTAATTTCATTAGTTGATCTATACCATTCATCTCATTTCTCCCACATCAATCTTCAGTGTCCCAAAGAGTGTCTGGACAAGCAGCTAAATTGTGAAGCATTGCTTGTACAAAGTTTTTGATATTCCATATCTGATGAACAAAAATACAGTATCTGAAAAACTGTACTTTTTCAGATAGGGGAGAGATGAACAAGAAAATTAAAGGTAAAGATCAGCGCTATAAAGGCTCACTTCTATTATCTACCCAGTCTAAACTTGTAACTTTAAAATGTTCTAGAAAAAGAAAAACAATCCCATCCGTCCATTGAGAGATCTAGAGAGAGAAGCCGGTGTTGTTTACAGCTGAGAGAGAGAGAGAGAGAGAGAGAGAGAGAGAGAGAGAGAGGAGGCAAGGACGTGGAAAGCAGTCCTCGATTGTGTCCTAATTTGTCGTGGGGTGGATGGACCGTAACTCATCATAAAATATAGATTTATACATGAGTACGCATAAGTATGGAGACTGTCCTGGCTCCCGTTTCCTATTAACCCTCCAGTTTGGACCTATTTGCAATTAGCCGTCCCAAATTATTTTCTTTCCAAGTTGCCCTCTTATATCAAATTCCATCCGTAAACTCTGATTTATGATTGCTAAGCGGGATAATTTGGTCATTCTAAATGCCCCTGCTTATTCTGTAAAAAACCAGCTGCGCCCCTTTTTCTCTTAGGACATCCTCGACCTAGTGATTTATAACTAATAGAATAATTAGATCTTCTACAACGTAGAGCTGTTGTCGTGTGATTTTGAGGTAATGGGTTCAAGACATGAAAACAGCCTCTTGCAAAATGCAAGGCAAGGCTGCGTTTCATAAACCCTTGTGGCCCATCACTTTCCCAAACCTTGCATAAGTGGAAGCTTCCTACGCCAGGTTGCCCTTTTTTAGAATAGTTAGATCTTTCCATCTCTGCCCAATAAAATCTCAAATCACATCTTTGTTTGAAAACTGCAAGTAATATTTAGTTTGCAGTAGTACCATGCAATTCTATATCTATATATCTATGGTGGGAACTCATTTTCATCAAAAGCCAATATCATGTGTAAATTCTTCTGGTTGTCTCCATTGCCATCACATTCTACATGTATATATTGTCTCCATTACAATCGTATTTATTATGTATCCATGTATGTTGACATCACAATCTATATTCGTAATTAATTTCTTAACTTGCTTCATCAACCTTGCATATACTAATGTTTGTGAACCCGTGGGGAATATTTTATATCCGTTCACAAGTTTACAAGTATAGTAATTACTGTTTCTTTAGAGAGCTGAGGCACTCACTTATGTTTGCAACAGTCTTTCTGTCGCTTTCTCTTAGAATTATATGGTGAAAGAGGAGATAAGGTGTATTTGTGTGATTAGTTAATCCAGATTGTTAGATTTACGGCCTCTATAGGTTAGCATTACTAGAGAATGCAATTGGCATGCTAGTTCAATTGTTTAGAAGCTAGTGCTAATAATGCGTAGATCCTAGATTAGTGACTTACATGGGCTATACTATAATTGGGAGAAAGAAAGAAGAAAAATGAAAAGAAGGTACTTGTATAATGTAAGAACTTTGATATGAATCATATGGATGCTTTATAGCGTAGACTGGAGTATATATATGATATACTTTACTACAAGATAGAGATAGGCCCATATTCGAGTCTGTCTTAATTGTTCGTCTTTAAGCCCAAGCCTTAGATTGCCCTCGTCCGAAAAATTATCCCTTGAATGATATGAGTGTACTATTTTTTGGGAAGTAACAAGTCATTATTCTTGTAGGATTGTTGTTTAGAGAGGTTTTTCTTCCGTGGTAAGATTGTTGATACGAGGCAGAGGGATTGCCTGCAAGCTTCTCAAAGGGATTGCTATGAATTACAGAGAAGATGACAGTGATGATTTTAGTCTAGATATAGAACGAACCTGCTGGGTTTCTATGCCAATAACCCAATTGACTATTGGGAAGAAAAGAAAGAAGTCTTGGTGCAACAGTAAAAGTTGTCATCGTGTAACTAGTCACAGATTCGAGGCATCAAACAGTCTCTTACAAGATGTAAGATTGTACACTTTAGACCCTTTGTGATTCGTTCTTTTCCCGGAACCTGTATAGGCCGTATTTGGTTGTTTATTTGGAAAGGAAAAGAATTGTGCTATTTATTTGGTTGTTTCTCTTTTAGTGAAGAAGAAGGCAAGTGGTAATTTAGTTTCACCCAGTCCAGTTGATGTGGGGAGCTGCTTCTCGATCACAGTTGCCATGATTTTTGGTGTAAGAAATGAGAGTTAGAATGACCAAACTGGCCCTGCTTAACAATCATGCATCATTATTTCCGTCAACGGGCTAACACAATCAGAGAATTTAATCTTGAAGGTAACTTGCTAACAAAACAAATTGGGTGGGATACTTGCAAATTGGTTCCAAACTGCACGGGCTAATCCCAAACTGGAGCCAGATTGTCCTTTCATGAACACATCGAGGCATTTTTCTTGTCTTGTCTTTTTTTTTTTTTTTTCTCCTCCTTACACCCAAATCCTCCAAGTCTCTCTTTTTCTACTTCAGCCTCTTCTATCCCTTCTCTGTCTCTGACCAAATCTGTAAAAACAACCCCAAAATCTCGCTCCCCACTTCCGCTTCATCCATGGTTTTCTAGGGAGAGAATCTCTATAAACAGTTGCAACTAGAATGATAGGCCTTAAACCTCCTGAACCAGATTACTCTGAGTTTGTTGAAGTTGATCCCACTGGACGATATGGCAGGGTAAAAGAAATCCCTTTCAATGCTCTTCATTTTTCCCTACCTTTTCCCCTTCTTTGTGTAAAAGTCTGACTTTGGGTCGAATTTCTTCCTTTTTTGGTTGCAGTACAGTGAAATCCTTGGCAAAGGCGCATCTAAGACAGTGTATGAACTTGTTTTCGGATTTTCCATCTACCCGTTACAATTTTCAGAAAATTGCAGTGGCTTTGATTTGTCTGCCTATTTTATGGATTTTTTTGCTTATTTTCTTCAGTTTTTTGGTGGGTTTTGTTGCAGTTACAGAGCATTTGATGAATATGAAGGGATTGAAGTGGCATGGAACCAAGTCAAACTGTATGACTTTCTTCAGAGTCCTGAAGATCTTGAGAGACTTTACTGTGAAATCCATCTTTTGAAGACCCTCAAACACAAGAACATCATGAAGTTCTACACGTCATGGGTTGATACTGGCAACAGGAACATAAATTTTGTCACTGAGATGTTCACCTCTGGGACTCTCAGACAGTAAGCGTGATCTGAGTTATCCATGAATTTTGTGATTTTTAAGGGTTTTTGTGTGGTTGAGATGGGTATTGAGAGTGGAAGGGTCTTGGGTCTTGTTTGTTGTTTGCTTTTTGGCAGGTATAGGCAAAAGCACAAAAGGGTTAACATTCGAGCAGTGAAGCATTGGTGTAGGCAGATCTTGAGGGGTTTGCTTTATCTCCATAGCCATGATCCTCCTGTGATTCATAGAGATCTCAAGTGTGATAACATTTTTGTCAATGGGAACCAGGGGGAGGTCAAGATTGGGGACCTCGGCCTTGCAGCGATCCTTCGGAAATCCCATGCTGCTCACTGTGTTGGTGAGTACCCTCGATCTAAATATTGTCATATTATCAATTTCATTGTTTGATAAGCAAATGGTTTAAGGTGATTGTTCATATCAAATGATTGGGTGATGTTTTTATTTGTTTACCTTGTATCTTTCATAGGTACACCGGAGTTCATGGCACCTGAGATATATGAGGAGGAATACAATGAACTGGTAGACATCTACTCTTTTGGAATGTGCCTCTTAGAAATGGTCACATTTGAATACCCATACAGTGAATGTACTCATCCTGCTCAGATCTACAAGAAAGTTATATCTGTATGAACCTGATCTTGCCATTCTCACACTGGTTTTCAGTTCCCTCTCTGTCTATGGATTTCAAAGTGGATATTCCTTATGTGTTTTCCACAGGGGAACAAGCCGGAAGCTCTATACAAAGTGAGGGACCCCGAAGTTAGACAATTTGTGGAGAAATGCTTGGTAACAGTGTCTCGAAGACTCCCTGCAAGGGAGCTTTTAAAGGACCCTTTTCTCCAAATTGATGATTGCAGTTCCAATAGTATGATCGATTGTGGGAGAGACATTGATGACTTCAGCCCTTTTTTGAGGCAACCGCTACTCGATCCACTCAGTAGCAACTCCTTATTATTCAATGGATACTCCAGTGACTATTCACATGAAATTGAGAATGGCTGGGGTTATGATGTTATTGGGGTTGAACCTCATGGGATTGATTTCTTCAGTAAGGACGAGGATGAACATTCTGTGGATGTGGACATCCTAATCAAGGGAAAGCTAAGAGATGATGAAGGCATATTTCTAAGGCTCAGGATTGCAGATAAAGAAGGTCAGTGCTCTAAATACTTCTAATGCCTGTAATCATACCTGTCCACTTATTAGGTCTTTCTAGTTCTCAATGTTGAATTATCTAATGAAAGGAACCTGCCACTATAACTTTCTCTGCAGGTCGAGTGCGTAACATATATTTCCCTTTTGATATAGAAACTGATACTGCATTGAGTGTTGCCACTGAAATGGTTGCTGAATTAGATATAACCGATCAAGATGTGACTAAAATAGCAGAAATGATTGATGGTGAAATATCTTCTCTAGTACCAGAGTGGAAGCCAGGTCCAGGCATAGACGAAAATTTCTGTAACCATTGTGGCTCCAATGGGTCCTTGAATGGTTCCCTCCCAGACTATCACTCTTCTAGCAATCCAGATAACAAGAACCTGCAAGCTATTCGCTGTTGTCACCTTGGTTGCTCTGCAACGCATGGCAGATTCGAGGAGATAACTTACCAAGTCGAGAGATCTGAGCACTGTGTGACAGAGGGTTCACCTGTGGTCTCAAGTCAGTCTGATGGCCTAAGTTATATGGGTGATTGGGCTCAACATGTGAGTCCTGATTTGAGCTTGGAAGGCTCTGAACAAACACATTCTGATGAGGAAAATGAACATTTGAATCAGCGAACTTCAAGAAAGGATGAGAGTCTGAATGATCACCTAGAATCCAACGGAAGAGTATCTGTTCACCAAGAATGTTCTAGTTCCCTTGACTATCAAGGTGCGGGAAGTACTGAATTGGAGCAATTTACAGCTCCAAATGTTGCTCCAACTTACCCTTTATCTGGTGATTATGAAAATGAGATCATGCAAGAATTAAGATGGCTCAAAGCACAGTATCAGATGCAGTTGAGGGAGATCAGAAATCAACATTTTGGATCATATCAGACAGCTTTGCATTCTTCTTCATCATTCGGTGACAAGGAACAGAAGAGAGAAAATGGAGTTATGGACTCGTCAGTATTAAGAACATTGCAAAGAGAGAGAGACAAACTTCTCCAAAAATCCTTGAATTTAGGCAAGCGGTCTTCCTCCTACAATCCTCCCCATGATAGTGGAAACTTAATTTCATCAAACAATAACTCTCCTGCTATAATTACTGGAGGGTTTAATCAGAATAGCTGCCCCGATTCGGAGACCCAAATGGCCCGACATTGTGAGGCGATCCAAGATTGGAGTCCAGAACATATGTTCACTGCTCAGAGCTTCTATACAGGATCCCTTCTTCCTCACTCTCTTCACAGAGCGAGATCTCTTCCAGTTGATGCAGTTGTCGTTTAAATCTGTAAGGCCCTTTGATTTTTTCTAGTATCTCATACAACCTATATAATTGCTTCAACTATGATTCATTTTAGATTAGTTGTTTCTGCCTCCATCGGCAGTAGTAGGGGAACTGTAACTGAATGAGATGTTGGTCTCTGGAAATACTAGCAGTTATGTACTCGCTTCTGCTACTAGAAGTCCAGAGTGATCAACAAGATGAATTTGATTCCCTTGTATATTATCCTTTTGTTAGATCGTCAGGGAGAGAACTATATCTTCTTCATATCTGTCTGAGATGCTCTTCTTTTTTATCTACAGCAAAGCTCAAGATATCAATTTTTTTCTATGTCAGCCATGGATCCAACATTCCTTTTTCTTTTTTTTTTTAATCTTGCGTTAGCTATAAGATTAATTGATGCAGATTGTTCACTTGACAACATGATCATTCATATCAGTGATAACTGAGTGAAATAAATTATCATGGTTAGAAAATATAGAGATACATGCGTATCAATCATGTCTTTTGGGTTTAATTTTTATTTTGGATGATTTTGGGAAAGAACTACGTTTTTGTATTATTATTGAACAAGCAGTTCATTGTTTATTTATCTGATTATTTTGAATTGAAATTTTAAAATAAACAAAGGTCTTCAAGCGCAGTTGTGCAAGAAAAAGCCTCTCCGGTGGTTGGTCACTGGCTCCAGGCTGCTCAGGAGTGCGTGTTAAATGATTATTTTTTACCAAAGAAATGGTCTGTAGACAAACCGAAATAGGTAACCATTATTAAAGTACATAAACCAAAGTTGATCATACAGTCAAAATGAGCAAATAGAAATAAGCATACCGCATCCAAATCAAGTTCAATATTTTCTAGAAGAAATTAAAAATCATAAATGACTCAAATCAGTAAAAGAATGGGTGCATAGAATTGTACTTGTGAATGATTACACATGTAGATCTAGTGTTATATTATTAAATAAAAGTTATTTAATTTAAAACATTGAATTGAATAAAAAATCAGATGCATAGTACAGAGATAATAAATAATGCATTTTCTTATGTGTTACAACTAATATGCGAAAAAAGATTAAGAAGAAATGAATTTTAACTTTGCACTGGAATGTGAACGGTGTCTATTTAGTTTCAATCTATCAATTCGTTTCTAAATCTAACTAAAGATCAAGCCGAATTCTGCAGATAACTAGATTGAGGCTATTCACATGAACTTGAAACTATGGAACCATATGAGGCCAATATATGTTGGACAGTTTTGTAGAGCGTAATAAATACGGCTGTCGTATTGAAGCAGATATGTAAACATACGCAAAGTTCCTTGGGCTTGCTAATTACCATGGCGTTGGTGGTTCTTGAAATGAAAGCTAACCATGAGTTGAGATGATATGAGATCTAGCTTGAGGTAACCAAATTTGGCATGAGATGGCTGAAACTCAACTTAATTGTAAGTTAAGATGAGATGATTTTCATCTCAACTCACCTCAAGCACCACTAATGGTGATATAGTTCATGATATATCATCTCGTATCACGTCAGATCATCTCATATCAAGCACTACTAATCCCCTCTAAGAAATATAATTTAAGGAAAATGCAATCATGATTGATAAACGTGAATTAGTTGGCATGTTACATTAGCTGGTTGGCAACAAAGAGTTTCAATCAATACCTAACTACCACTAATATGTCAGTATCAAAATTGCGCTCAAACAGTGCTCTACCCTGACAGGACTCCACTTCATAACATTTTAGGATAGTTTGAAGGTTGGTCGGTTTGACAGATGAAGGAGGAAATATGATATGGATGTTGGGAACAATTCCATTGCATTCAGAGGGAGCATACGAGGGTGATGCATGAAGCTTCAGCATACCAAAGTGTATTGACTGACTATGAAAGCCAATTTATATTAAATCATTGGTTTTTTATGTTAATAGAATTTCAAAAGGCCACTGTTGATGATGATGGCATGTATCTTTGAATCATTGAAACTTTTGCCCTTTTCTTTGTTATCCTCCACCAATGATGGTACAAAGCACTTCTATGTTTGGCTCCTTTTGAAGTGTGAGAAACTGAAACATGGCTGAAAAAGTCATCCAATTTGCAAGACTTGTAGCCACAGATTCTTTTAACTTTTTAAAGTGCCTTCAGACTCCTTTACATTGAATTCAACATAAATCCACAAAGGTTAAAAGGTAGAGACAATCAGAAACTGAACACCACAAAATCATTTAATCTTTAGTTGGGCGGCCTGCTGATATCTACACCCTAGTGTCTTCTTAGAGAAAATCAAACATAAACCAACAGCTGCAATTTATGGAAGATCGAGCTTTGTGGGTAAGCATGATTTAAGAAAGTAAAAGCCAGAGCAGCAGAAGTTTAGTATTTTAAACTGCTCCAAAACCATAGGTGAACCTGAAAACCCCATGATTTGCACATGATTTTGAAGTTAAATCCGATTGTTTGCATTACAATATAATAAATAAGGGGGTTCAAACATACTCCATATAAAGAAGGCCCTATTAAGGGCCTAGTCAGGAAAAAAACTCATCACAGAGAAAGTCAAGGAGGCCCATTGGTCCCGATCAATGAAGGTAATTTAACAAAAGGCCCCGAACTTGAAGGATAATGCTGTGTACATGGCATCCCTTGGACTGCATATGGCAGGTCCTGGGGTAATGAGAAAACGCTATGTGCAAGTGGACTGGCATCCCTTGGATTGCATATGGCAGGTCCTGGTGTAATGAGAAAAAGCTATGTGCAAGTGGGAGTCTCCGAGACTGCAAATGGCAAAAAAGTTTAATGGGACCAGCTCGCTCGAAGGCAGGATCCATTAAACAGGCGCCAAACTTCAAATCAAAGAGTTGATAAGGTCTCCATTAGTGTATCGGGTCCGAAGCAACGTCTACTTAACCAATTCACAAAGAACTTCCATTTGCAAATAAGCAGTTCCAGTAGTAATCTCTCTCTCTCTCTCTCTCTCTCTCTAACAAAGATTTATGAAGTAAACTATCCACTAACCTATTATTCTAATTTGTAAATCTACATGAAATCTCCCCTGCACGAGAATGCCCATCTTGAACCTACCTACAACCAAGCGTGACGTTGTCTGCGACCAACTCCCAACTTGCTAGACGGCTAATGTTTATCTGTTAGCACTCCCTCGTTCTGAAATTTCAATGGCCGCTTCCAAGATTCTTATCCGCAAACCAAACAACCACAATTATTAGTTTTTTTTATCTGTTTTAGTGCTCTTATTTGGTAATAACTTGCACAACTGAATAATGAAGAGCTTGCTCCTAATTATATGACCCCTTGGTATTTGAAAATCTGCATAATTTGTTCTCCACTTACACATTAACAAGTAAAAGTTCCTACTTAGACGAGTCAATTTGTCATCTCGCAAGTTCTGACTTACACAAAATATATAAGAGTCCTGGTATTTTCAAATGCTAAAGCCAGCATCTTATTTTTCAGATGCTGGCTTTTTCACCTGTTTTCATAGATCTGAGTTCTTCATTATGTTCGGCCTCCCATGTTTAGCCTCTGCAAAAAATAGACCAATAGGATGATTCTAACCACTTTGTTTTTGTATTTTTAAATATCAGTAGTCAATATTTAAACTACAAGAAGAACATGCTATAGACATCCAACCAGTAAGATATTTATTTTATAAAAGCTCCTACTTAGATAGCTCACTACATATGGAGCACACAAAATGACCCATTAATGGGGGGATCTGAAGATGCTTTAAGGTATATAATTCCAACAAATTCATATTCATGACCGAAAGAATAATCAGAAGTTGGCCAATAACTTTCTAATTTTGGGATATATTCTTAGTCATTAAATACAATCAAAGAGTCATTTGATTTAATGTTTAAGATCACAATTTTAACCTCCAAAAGTCTTCCTTGCTCCTTTAAATCCCCGCCGTCCAGTCACCTGATTCTTTCTCTCTCTCTCCAAAGAATTTATATTATGAAACTTTTCAAGGCTTTCTACTGGAAAGAAATGCATGCCAGGCCCACCCTTTTTATTTTTCAGTGATACAAGCTATTCACCTGATCTGGCCTATTCTAGTTGGCTTAGGTACGAAACATCTCATCTTCTGGTATATCTGGAAGACCTTTGTTTATTAGACCTTTTGTGAATGTAAAATAGACTCGTAGCAATCTCCTCTGTCGGAAGAAAGAGGATTTCCGTGTTGCAAGTAAGAGAATGTCCCAATCGTCACAGAAACTAAGAAGATATCATCAAGTAAAAAGCTCCTTTTCTTTTCACTTGCTACTCCCAGGCAAAAAAGAAGCCCACTAACTTTTTGCCTCTTGTCCAGCCCTCTTTCCATCTTTCTATTCTTTCTCATACTTAGACCTTCTTGGCTATTCTTTACTCCAAAATCTTTCCCTTACTTTTACCGTCTTTTTTTCATCTTTCCTCGCAACACGTCTCAAGGGTTTTCCAGCTAATGGAACTTCTCAAAGAAAGACATGTTCTGCTTTATTTGGACTACGCCTCTCTCCCTGCGTGGATTTTGGTTTCTCAGAAGATTTGACTCAATTAGAGACTTGCCTACTAAAAAAATCTAAATATTTACTTAGTCACCTAAAATTCTTTGGATGATTATTTTGCCGTACTTTCTGATACACCATTTAACTTATCATGCTCTTTGTTGCTTTCTCGTGCAAGTTCTTATCAATGGAAAATGTCACAGATCGAGACACTATTACAAGTTCCCATGTGGCGCCTCACCTTTGCAAGAAGGAGCCCAACTTTGGGTTGTCAGATCCTTTCATCTGATCTGATTGCTTAGGCTTTGGATTTCTCCAAATCCTAACATACATATGCACGCATCAAGCACAAGTGCAAGCTTAAGCACATATATAGGCATGCATACATACATATATCACACATGGGGTTAGTGGTGCTTGAGATGGAACGAGCAGAATTGAGATAAGATGAGATGGACCATATTACTGTTAGTTTGCTTGCAATGAGATGAAAATCTACTTTGTATGTTACCTAGAATAGACTCTACTTTGTATATATCATCCCTTATTCAATGTATATGATTTCTATCTTTCCATCTTTATTTCTGTAATCTTCTGTATATATGACTCAGCAGACTTAATGGAAAAAGAGCAGTTTTTCTCTCATTCTATCAATTCATTAGATGGATTTTCTAAGCAGTCAGTCATGATAGAATTGAATTTTACAGTGGATTCTGTTTTGACTGCAATAAAATTACATGATTACGAGGTAGACAATGTGGTGACAACAATAACTTGACCTGTGGGTTTGCCAAGCTGAAGCAGGAAGAATGATTTGCAAGAACGTTTAGATTTCATAGTTAAAACTTAGTGAGAGTATACCTCCACTCTGTTTGTCCCTCTACAAAACCTGTATAGTATCTAGACAGATGCATTTTACGCATGGAATAGTAATATAGCCTGTTCAATGTAACTTTTTCCTTCAATAAATATAGTAGCCAAACTTAATGAAGTTGTTCTAATCCAGTAAAATGGTGCATCAGTAATCATTCCTAAGGGGCCACAAAAGTGGGTAATCTTCCAGAAGATCGCATTCAGAGAGCATGTCATTTTCATTCTGAGTCCATAACCCCGCAACAGCCTGCACAGACCGTAGTGGAACATTTTAATCATCGTATCAACAATTTCAGCTTTAACTTTTCAATTGACAGAAAAATTTTCTTTTAGATGCCGTAGTTTTGCTGGATGGTAGAGTTGTCGTCGTGTGAGCTTGAGGTCACGGGTTTGAAGCTTGTAAACAGCCTCTTGTAATGCAAGGTAAGGCTGCGTACTATTGATCTTTCATGATCTGCCCCTTCCCTAGACCCTGCACACGAGGGAACTTCGTGTACCGGGCTGCCCTTTTAGTTACCATAATTTTGCTAGAGGGTATTGTACCCAGCTTTTGCAATGCCTCCTCCAAGTTCGCACTGTTGCTGATGACAAGTGTTTTGTGTATACCTTCAGCAGCCACAAGCATTGTTATAAAAGGGGCAGCCCGGGTGCACGATTTTTCCGCCTATGCGGGGTTGGGGAAATGGGTGGACCACAAGGGCCTAAAGTATACAGCCTTACCTTACATTTTGCAAGAGACTATTTCCACGCCTTAAACCCGTGACCTCAAGGTCACATGACAACAATTTCTACCGTTGCGCCAAGGCTCCCCTTCAGCCACAAGTATTGTTATCTGCAACTATAATGTCTAGGTATTAGGCCGAGAAGAAACTGAAAAAAATTGAACAAACAAAAGAAAATACAATAGGTGCTCAACCATCTGAGGATTCATTTCTCGTGAGAAAGATATACAGTGACTGTTGAGAAGCTCAGATAATATTCACATAAACAAGCATATCCAAGCCCAGGGACAAGTCAGGTCACACATACATGAGTGATGGTTAATCAAGCTTACAGTCAAGAATAATAATCTGCAATGTATCAACTCATGAAACTGCATTCATCATTATGACTGCAACCGGCAATTCTTCCATCACTAATCAATCTAAACGCCATTGATGTTTTCTTCTCCAAAAACTAATATAGAAAAGAAAGCATGGCACTGATTATTCAACTATACCACAACGTACTCATTGCCGAATTCCTTAGATCTCAGGCTTCTTGTGCTTTGCTTCTTAAGTCTGCTCACATTAACAAGTGTCTCTTTATCAAAATTTTCCCATTCTTCAAAAGAAAAGCCGACGAACACTTTCTCCCGTCCTCCATGCTTCGTTTAATAACCACCTGCAGCTTTCAAACTGCACATGCTTCTGCCGGTACTTCTAATATCTACTTACAGAGGTTAGATCATACAATGCTAAGAGAAATCTACAATTGCCGATTCTTGCACATATTCACTTGGGCCCTCGTGAAGACATGTTTGAATAGCTTCTTTGATATTTGAAAAAGTGTAGTCCGGGAGGAATTCTGAATGAACTGTCAAAATTCCCACAGCAGCTTGATGATAGGACAGTGAAACCTATATGGGGGATTTGCCTCATCCTCCACTTGACATAATTGGCATACTCTATGGCCCAAGTGAAGATTTGAAATAGGCGTCAACCTCTTATGATAAAGAAGCTTAGAAAAGGACTTCACCCGGGGAAAGATTATGCAGCCCCAAATATTTTTTAACATGAAACATTGTAATGGTTATTGATTCGTTGAAAATTGTAAACGATAATCTTGTTTGACCGAAAATCCTCCATCCAATTACGGCCGCCACCGTTCCAAATTTGAGCCCACTGACAGTTGAATGAAACCGGAAGATCTAAATCATTATATCCATATGCATCATGTGGGTCTGGGCTTATCTAATTACTTTATTTCTAACACACCCTTTCATGTAGAAGGCCTTTTATGGGCTCTTACATGTGGATTTGCTAAATAGGGGTCTTAGGATTCAAACTCACGACCACTTGGTCAATAAAGCTTTATACCATGTTGGATGCTATTAACTTACTCACTTTAGCTGTTAGGAAATTGGGCAACAATATTTATCTCTAACGTCTAGTACTATGCTGGAGAATGACCGAGGCTAATTGACATGCTCATGAAGTCAACAGTTTGTTACTTTGAAAGTAATCCTACGTATTCACAGAGAAACTACATTAGCACACGAAAAAAGGAAATTCCCCCTCTGCCTATTATATTTGTGGAAACTATCTGTCTAATCTCTATGCACATAAAAAGAGAATATATGATCAAACCAAAATGCCACAAACAAAAAAAAGAAAAGAAAAACTGCCATTAATCTGAAAGCTATGACTTGTGCAAAGCAAATTTCAATGACCATGCTAGCAGCGATTTTGTTAAACCCATTAGACCTCTCTCTTTTTGGCGTGCATGGCTGTCAGTTCCTTATAGGAGCCTCAAAAGCGGGTAATCTTTCCGAATTTCCTCTTCTGAGAGTGTCATTTTCACTCTGAGGAGTCCATAACATCTCGACAGCCTGCATAGAGTCGACAGGGGAAAGTTTCACTGATGGTATTAGAAAATTTGGCTTCAATTTCATTGTCACAAACTGTTTCCCTTGGTCACCATAATTTTGCTGAAGGGAATGTCACCCATCATTTGCAAGCCCTCCTTCAAGTCTGAACTGCCATTGATAACAGGGAGTTTGTGTTCTCCTTCAGTGGCCACAGGTATTGTTATGCTTAGGTTTCAGGCCAAAAGAAAAAATATGAATAAAAGTGAACAAACAAATGACAATGCCATAGATGTTCGAATACCAGAGGATCTCTTTCCCATTTCATCAAAAATAGAAAATGAAAAACGAATGAGCATACAATGATAATACTTTCAACGGGTTGGAGCACTCACTCTGAGTAGGCTAGGTGCTCAGTCTCAAGCCAATAGGTTGTGCGAATCCACTCAACATTTTCTTTCAAAGACCTGTCAGAACACATGCTTCTAAATCAAGTCACATGCATAACCCGCCTCTTTCACTTTCGGAAACATAATTGACTGGTGATCAATGACTATCAAAGATCCCCCCTATCGTGAGTGGAATGATTTAAAAGATGGCAGCCCCATTGCACGAAGATCCCACAAATGCAGCATTCGGGGAAGGGCTGGACCACAAGGGTCAATAGTACACAATCATACCTTGCATTTTACAAGAGGCTGTTTTCATGCCTTGAACCTGTGACCCCAAGGTCACACGACAACAACTTAACCGTTGTGCCAAGGCTCCCTGAGTGAAATGATATCATTCCCCCCTAAATGTACTTAATGTACCACAAAAAACACTTAAATCAACTTCTATGGACGTTCTCTTGATCATCTGTTGTTCACTGAAGCATGCATGGCTATGAAAATTCGCATCAGAAGGACCACTTTGCAATGGTCGAAGTTCTCAGCTTTCTTACTGGTAAATTGTGATTCTGTTACGTACATTAAGAAACATTTTCTTTTATAACAAAATGAAACAGAGCTTTTTGCATACACAATATACAAAACAAAGTAAAAGATAGGAAAATAAATTTTTGTTATTGTAATTTAAATTAAAAATTTGTGACAAATTTACCATAAGGTGAATCTATACTGCAACTTCAGTGTGTCACACATCTGGGCCATTGATCTGTACAAATGGCTAGGATTTGATTTGCCTTTTGGCTGGAGCGTCCTTTGACAATTGGTGAAAAACAGATATTCAAAAGATGTGGCCTGAATTTAGGAGAATATTTTGGATCCAGATTCCCATTTTCACCCGATACCTAAGTACCATTACCTAGGGCGTAATCAAATCTTGGTCCTTTCTACAGCTCGACAACCTAAATGTGCACCATCACATCCGTGTGGCCATAAGTGTGCTCATAGTGCCATACGGACTCAGTGTACTCTAGTATTACTCAAAATATGTGCCCTTGCCCAGCCAACAATAATTGTTGGCCTCAGCTGATTGTTCAATGAACATAAAAATGCATATCCAATTCCATGGACAAATCAAGTGACACCAATATGAGACATGGTGTCATAACCATGGCTAGAGTCCAGAATATAATCCACGATATAGTTATTCACGAAAGAATGCATCCATCATTACTGCTACAGCCAACAATTCTGCCATTACCTACCGGAAAACCATTAACTTTTCCAGCTCCAACAAATTAACCAGAAAAGAAGATATGCATGGTCTAACAAATTAACCAGAAAAGAAGATATGCATGGTCTAGTCAATCAGATGACATTGTAGTCGTTGCTGAATCCCTTTGAAGTCGGGCTTCTTGTTCTTTGCTTCTCGAAGCTTTTCACATTAACAAGTGTCTCTTCATCAAATTTCCCCTTAATAGAAAGCTGATTGAACCATTTCTCCCCAGTTGCCATGTTTCGTGTTATATCCACCTGTAGGTATCAGAGTCCATAAGATTTCTGTTCAGGACTTAAAATTTTAGCTTAAAGAGAATAGTTACTACCGGAAAGATTCAGTTGGGAAAAATGACTTGATATCAATTTAAATTTTCAAGTCATTTCCTAACTAAAACCAGAGGAAATGAGACTAGAAGTGGCAACAAAAGAAAACACCCAGAAGTATTTCTTTGATCAGATCGTTCGGATGGAGCTGGTCAAAATATCAAACAACTTTCATATCACTTGCCTGTGGACTGGACTAATCAAATTCTTAGGTAATGGATACCTGAAAATTCAAGAATGCATATCACCTAGAATGTCTGCAGGTAGATTATTCATGTAAAAAGGCAAACAGATGGATGTCAGAATAACAAGATTCTGCATGCCATACAAGGAACAATATACTGAGTGCATGAATGTCACATAAAAAGCTTTTTGTTAATGTCTCAAGGTCCTAATAGCAAGTTCATTAATATGACATAAGAGGAGACGTAGCTTTACTCTGTCTCACTCATTTCACTAGACTCCTGAAACATCATCAATTGTGCAGAAGTTTACCCTGAGAAGAATGGAAACACAGGTTAAGATATCTTGCAGAAATAGCCCTAGGAATATAGATATCTACTATTGTAGAAACTGAGGAACCATCCCATGGTTGACATCCAAAGCGTCAGAGATAACTGCCATTCAAATTGCCGAGATCCAGTTGACACCCATCAGGTCCTTTGACTTTGATGTGCCTTAGTAGTCTCTTTTCTGCTCTCTCAAAATAAAATATCATCGCTTTATTCTTCCAACCACAACCTCCTAATCTAGTAACGTTTGAACATAACGAGTTCTGCCACAGCTCTCCCAGATTTATAGTGCTTTTGCCATCAACTTGGAAATGTAATAAAAAAGGAAAAGACGAATAAGTGCTTTTTAGCTTACGGTAAGATAGAGATACAGAATATTAACCAACTTAATTAGCCTAGTTTGTTAAGTGTGTTGTCTCACAGCCAAGAGGTTGTGGGTTCAAGTCACCGTGTATTAACCAACTTAATTAGCCTAGTTTGTTAAGTGTGTTCTCTCCCATAGTAGAGGCTATGGGTTCAAGTCCATGCTTACCTGCTCCCCCCCACACACAAAAAAAAAGGAACAGACAATGTCGAAGTTCATTAAGATAAAAAATAAAAAAGGGTAGCCTCAGTGCACAAAGCTCCCACCTATGTGGGGTTCGGGGAAGAGGCGGACCATAAGGGCCTATAGTAGACAGCCTTACCTAGCATTTTGCAAGAGGCTGATTCCACGCCTTGAATCCATGATCTCAAAGTCACATGACGACAATATTTACTGTTGCGCCAAGGCTCCCCTTTTTCGTTAAGATAAAAAAATGTGAAGTGAAAACATCATGGTAAAACTTGAGACTTCGAAAACCAGTATCAAATTTGCAAATCCTGTAATATCACAAAGAAAAGATACAATTGGCCCTTCATGAGAAAATACTGAAGGCAGACGTATTTCAATTAAAGTTGGTAAAAGAATCTAAGTTGGATAAATACATTATATTCTGCAAAAAAATTTCGACGAGAATATTTAGCTTACGAACGAGTAGCCAGAGATGCAAAAATCTGGACAACGAAGCAATGCCAAGCTACTCTCTGCATTAAAAGGAAGCAAGACCTTCAACTTGAAAATGCATGGAGAGTAGCTTCATGATATAAATTGAAGACAGAAAGTGCATGCTATAAGGATTAACTAGCTACAAAAAGAAACTGTCATCATCATCATCATCAAGACCTTATCCCAATTAGGGGTCGGCCACATGAATCTTATTCCTCCATTCCACTCTATTAAATACCATGGCTTCATTTAGTCCCAAAGTTTTTAAATCTTTCCTCACCACTTCTATCCACGTTCTTTTGGGCCTTCCCCTTGCCCTTTTAGAACCTTCAACTTGTATTGCCTCACTCCTTCTAACTGGTGCCGTTGTTGGCCTCCTTTGAACATGTCCAAACCATCTAAGTCTAATCTCCTCATCTTGTTACCTATTGATTGCTATCCCTAAATTTCTTCTAATATTTTCATTTCTAATTCTATCCTTTCTTGTCTTACCACTCATCCATCTCAACATCCTCATTTCTGCAACACTCGGCTATGAGTATGATGTTCCTTAACCGCCCAACACTCGATCCATAGAGCATGGCCGGCCTTATAGCCATCCCATGTAAATTTTCCCTTTAGTTTGAGTGGCACCCGCCGTCACATAAAACCCCGATGCACATCTCCATTTGTTCCAACCCGCTTGGATTCTCTCGGGTAACCTCCCTCTCAATCTCTCCACTCTCATGGATCAATGATCCTAAGTATCGGAAGTGGTCTCTCATGGGGACCTCTTGGTTATCAATCTTGATTTGGTGCTCCACTCCTACTCTCCTTGCTAAAATTACATTCCATATATTCTGTCTTAGTTCGGCTAATTTTAAATCCTTTCGATTCTCTTGCTTCTCTCCATAGCTACAGCTTTATGTTGACACCCTCCCTTGTCTCATCAAGTAGGACTATATCGTTCTGCAAATAGCATGCACCAGGGAATCTCCTCATGCGGTGCTTTGTTAACTCATCCATAACTAATGTGAAAAGGTATGGACTTAATGCCGATCCTTGGTGCAATCGACGGTGGACAGAAAAATCACCGATCACCATGTAGTGGTCTTAACATTTATTCTTTGCTCCCTCATACATATCTTTAATTATGTCTATATACCCCTGAGAAACCCTTTAACACCTAACACCCTCCATATTAACTCTCTGGGACTCTATCATAAGCCTTCTCTAAGTCAATAAAGACCATGTGTAGGTCTTTTCTCCTCTTCCTATGGTTCTCTACTAATTGTCTTAGTAAGAAAATAGCTTCCATGGTAGACCTCCCAGGCATGAAACCAAACTGATTCTCCGATACACTTGTTTCATGTCGTAGCCTCTTCTCAATGACTCTTTCAAAAAGTTTCATGGTGTGGCTCATAAGTTTGATCCCTCGATAATTAGTGCAGCTCTGAATGTCTCCTTTATTCTTATAGATTGGTACAATAGAGCTTTTCCTCCACTCATCGGCATTTTCTTTGATTTTATAATCTTGTTAAACAACTTGGTCAACCAAACTACCCCAATATCTCCCATATGCTTCCAAACCTCTATTGGTATACCATCAGGCCCCATGGCCTCTCCTCTATTTCATCTTTCTCAAGGCCTCTTTTACTTCAAGCATTTTAATCCCTACGTTCATATCTATAATATCCAAGGTGTTATTTAGATTTATAGTATTTTCAATTCCTCTATTCTCGGGGCCATTGTCATTTAGCAATTTTGGAAGTAGATTTCCCACCTTTGTTTGATCTCGGCGTCTTTGACTAATACCCTTTGATCATCGCTTCTAATGCACCTAACATGCTCTAAGTCCTTACTCTTGTTTCTCTTACCTTTGCAAGTTTAAACACATCTTTCTCACCTTCTCTTGTTCCTAGTCTATTATAGAGCTCATCATATGCTTTAAGTTTAGCCTCACTTACTATTCTCTTAGCAACGTTTTTAAAAGCATTCTTATATTGTTCATAGTTTTCATTATTTCTAATCTTTCCGCATGCTTTAAAATGCATTCGCTTTTTCTTTAATAGCTTTTGCCTTTGTTTCATTCCACCACCATGTTTCCTTTGTTAATAGCCTTTTACCTTTAGATACTCCTAAGACATCTTTTGCCACTTTCTTAATGGACTTGACTATATTAGTCCACATGGTATTTACTACGTTTCATAATTCCAATTTCCTTCTACCATCAACTTATTTTTGAATGAGGTTATTTTCACTCCTTTTAAGTTCCACTACTTAGTTTTTGGATGTGTATTAAGTTCAGTTCTTTTACTCCATCTTTTGATATGAATATCCATAACCATTAACCTATGTTGTGAGGTTAAACTCTCAGGGTATCACCTTACAATCCTTACATATAGATCGTTCATTATTCCTAAGTAGAAAAAGTCTATTTGGCTTTTATGAAGTCCACTTTAAAGGTTATTAAGTGTTCATCCTCTTCTTAAAGAGTGTATTTGCAATGGATAGGTTATATGACAAAGCAAAATCGAGGATATTCTCCCCATCTCTCGTTTAGGTTCACCTATACCATACCCTCAGGTATATTCTATCATATCCTTCCTTATCTTTTCTACATGGCCATTTAAGTCTGCTCTATAAATATTCCCTCGGTGTTGGGAATTTCTTGCATGACTCCCTCCATATCTTCCCAAAGCTGTCTCTTAATTATATCTTGTAGCCCTACTTGTGGGTGCATATGCACTTATAATATTTATAATCAGCTCTCTAGAATCATTTTTATTATTATTATTCTTACACTGATTCTTTTAACGTCCACAACTTTATCCTTTTATTCCTTATCCACTATTATTCCTACGCCATTTCTATTATTTTCCTTTCCTACGTACCATAATTTATACCCATCTATTTCTCTGGCTTTAGCCCCCTTTCCACTTGGTTTCTTGGATACAAGCGATGTTGACTCTCCTACGTTTTTATCGTGTCTACTAACTCCAAACTCTTACTGTCCAATGTCCCTATATTCCATGTAGCGATGCGAATCTTATGATTTGGAGATTCCCTATTTACTATCGCCTTTCTCGACCTCCATGGTATGAACCCATGTCCACTTTTCACTGCACAGGTTACGATGCAACAAGGCCGTCGCTTCGAGGGACTCTGGCAGCCCTTGCCCATTTTTCACTACACCCAGGATCCGATGTGGCCGCGTCGCTTACGGGAGAAACGCCCAAGACCCTTGCCTATTTTTCACGCATCAGGGATCCGATGCAACGCGCTTATGGGGAACGCCCTAGCTTGAGCGAATTTCAGATTTCGATTCATGTCATGTTGGGGCTGCCATAGTTTTCAAAGGTGAAGATGATTTTCATTAAAATCATGAAAATCATTAAAATCATTAAAATCATTAAAATCATCTTCAGCTTCACCCTTGCCTAGCTACACGACGAAGGGTGGCCATATTTTTCGAAGCTGAAGATGATTTTCATTTCTCCCTCACAAACTAATATACAAATGTATATTTATTTGTAAGAAAGAAATAATAGAATCATCTTCAACTTCCCTTCTTGCTACGTCTGATACAAGGGTTGCCATCTTTTAAGAAGCTGGAGATGATTCTCATTTCTTCCTCACAAACTAATATACAAATGCATATTCATTTGTAAGAAAGAAATAATAGAATCATCTTCGCCTCTTCCACATTACTGGCACCTGACGCAAGACCCTCCTCCTTTTTTTATCCGGGCTTGGGACCGGCATTGGCGGAGTTTACAAAAAGAAACTGTAAATCACATAATTAATCGTATGACAAAAATGGAATTTATTGGGAGACTAAGGTAGTTTATCAGCAACACCAAACGAAGTCTGAAAACTGAGAAACTAAAACCACCTTCAAACTGATTTCAATATAAAAAAACCAAGGGATCCATATTTTATGAGAGTAATGTGATTGGAGTTAAGTTCCAAAAGAAGTCTAGGAAGCTACGAGGAAGAACTTTGCTGTAAACACTTAACTACTTTACCCGTCAATACATAACTCAAACCCTCCTTGGTCGATGTAGCTGCAATTTCAGCAGTCCGATCAAGATAACAGGATCTAGCCTGCTCAATAATCCAACCTACAATAATTGGTTTAAAAAATACTATTCAGTGTGAAGTTAATCAATCAACAACTTAATCCGCTTCCAACTACTCAAACCTGAAGCTTAAGAAAACTCATATTCTGGGACACAGTATGATCTCCATCATCAGACAGTTCCAAAGGGCCAACAGACATCAAAACCGTAATTGTGCCAGAATCATAAGCAGAACGAGAATCACTGCAGCAAAAACATCTGCACCGATATCGGGTAATGAAGAAGAAGAAGAAGACCCGCCTCGAATAACTTGAAGACGATCCCCTGGAACTTCTAGAAGATCCTGAAGAAGAAGAGAACGATCGGCCGCACATTCGTCCATCTGAAGCCCCAAGTGCAGGATGAGAATTGTATGCTAACAAAGCCGCTAAAGTAGTCACAATGACAGCGGGCTTTTGAAAGTATGTAAGGGTTTCAAGATATAGTTTATTGCTACTTCAAAAAGGTTTACTTCTTTTCCGCTGATTTTCCGTTCTTCATTTTTTCACTGTCTGGCGTGAATACTGGGGAATAGGTGGATGGTCACACTTTCCCTCCATCTCATGGCCGTACACTGTAGATGATTCTAGCTTCTAAGAAAAGAAACTGTGTACATGTTCTTTATGCAGTTATTAAATTACTTATTTCTGCTCCCACTTTGTTACATGTTTTTTAGACGGTCGATTATCCAGATCATATGCTTTTGAATTTTAGTCATCTAAATCTAAAGTGATGAGATGAACATGTCGAACAATTCAAAAGTAAGCTCAATTAATGCGGTTACTAGACAGCACCAGTTGTGATGTGAGCATAGCACTCAATTTTTTATGACTCTTCTTTAAGTTCTTATAACATCCTTAAATCTTTCCCTGCAAGAGTTATACAAAGCTTTCTCAGTAGTAAAGGGGAGTATCTTTAACTTCTTATAACCTCCTTAAATCTCTCTCTACAAGAATTATTCAGGGCTTTCTCAAGTAAAGGGGAGTATCCACTTAAAAAATGCAATCCTCTCTCTCTCTCTCTCTCTCTCTCTCTCTCTCTCTCTCTCTCTCTCTCTCTCTCTCTCTCTCTCTCAGCATCGTCATCATCAAGGCCTTATCTCAATTAGGGGTTGGCTACATAAATCTTGTTCCTTCAGTCTCCTCTATTAAGTAACAGATCTTCTATTATTTCTAAAGTGTTTAAATCTTTTTTCACCACTTCTATCTATATTCATTTGGGCCTTTCCCTTGCCCGTTTAGAACCTTCGATTTTGATTGTCTCACTCCTAATAGGTGTTGTTATCAGTCTCAGTTGGACATGTTCAAACTATCTAAGTTTAATCTCCATCATCTTGTTACCTATTGATGCTACTCTTAAGTTTCCTTTAATGTTTTCATTTCTAATTCTATCCTTTCTTATCTTGCCAATAATTTATATCAACATTTGCATTTCAACAACGCTCATCTTATGTACATGTTGTTCTAGTAAACACTTTAATCCATAGAGCATGACTGGCCTTGCAACCATCCTATAGAAATTTTCTTTCAGTTTGAGTGGCAGCCACTAATCACATCCATTGGAAAAGTCTAATAAGTTTTTTTGGAAGGTTTGCCGTGCTTAAAAAATAAAGGGTATATGTGTTTTGGGACTTTTTTGTGTTACAAAGGAAAGTTGAAGCTTGCAAAGCCTTGCTCTCCAATCTCTTGCCTACCTTGACAAAAAATCCTAGCTCTACCTTTGGATATTCTTGATACTTACCAAGAGAAAATGAAGTGACATGGATAAAAAAGAGAAGTGAGTTAAACAACAAGAAATGAAGTCACTTAAACAAAGCTTGTTTGTTGATAACCTTGACCAATCAATCAAGTATTGATTAATATGTAATTGATTGAAAACTACATAAAAAATGGTGCTTTTATTCAGAAATGAAGTGTTCTTGCAAATTATTGCTCTGATTGGACAATGTGTATCATACTATATGTACACACACACACACACCAAGAGAAGAGAGGACAAAAAGAAGAAGATAAGATATTTTAAAAAAACTATATTTATTAATATACAAGGGAAATGTGATGGTCAATATTGTGATTCGTTAAAACTAAAATGATATAATAGAAAGGTAAATGATAAATTGATTCCTTAAAACTAAAACTATATTTATTAATATACAAGGGAAATGTGATGGTCAAAGTGAATCTCCCTTTCAAGGTCCTACTTAAACAACCACTCTAGTTAACTCCCTTTGGAAACTCACTTTGAGGTTTAGTTAAAAAGCCTTACTGTGTGTGTTACGTTACAAAAATGAGAGAGAGAGAGAGAGAGAGAGAGAGAGAGAGAGAGAGAGAGAGAGAGAGAGAGAGAGAGAGAGAGAGAGAGAGAGAGAGGGAGTCTCACTTTGAGGCATGGTAAAAGAGACTCAGTTTATCATTTTCATATGTGTGTAGTCCTAATAGGCATACATACTTTTGAGAGAGAGAGAAGTTCATGCCTTTTTTACAAGCATGGTGAAGCTTTGTTCATGGATCTAAGTCATTCATCATATTTGGAATGACTTACATAGGCTAGAGATCAAAGTCCATATTAGATGCTTTTAGCCTATGTTTTCACGATAAAAAAGACTGACTATTCTTTTTTTTTTTATATGAAGAACATGATGAATGGCTTGGATCTAAAAATGATAAATAATCATACATGAAAAAGAAGGGCATGGATTTCTTCTCCCTCTCAACTCAAGGCATCCATACCAACCGGTACTTCCCCTGGACAAGGATGCTACAAGATGTATACGTCACTATGCAAAACTGGCCAAAGTTGCTTGGTTGTAAATGCCCAAGATTCATGTACCCTGATTTTTACGTTGGGTAACCCTCATGGACGTGGCAGTTTACATAGTGTGTAGCTTATCATGTCATCAAAAAATGGGTTATACTTTACTTATCCTTAACCAATGGTATGTTAGTTATTTTGTGCTTGGCTTCTTGGTCTTTTTAGTTTTTCAACTTTTTTTACTACAGTGATGGCATTTTAGAGAATCCCATTTTAGGATGAAAATTTTAAAACATGCTATTGAAATGTCTAACTCTATTCTAAACAGCCCCATCGATTGTCTAATTGAAATGTGCACAAACAATGGATAAACCCATTGTTAATCTCCTCACCGTTCTAGATACAATTCCCTTTGAAACCCCACTCAAGCAAGTTGCTAGTTAGCTTCAGAGAAATGGACCTAATCTTGTTTAGGAGCAGAATTTAATCCCGAAGCTCTCCACCACAATCCATTTGGAAGGACCAGACCTTGTTGTTGCATTATAAAGGTTATCATCGGAGAATCTAATAACATTCAGTAAATCCCCACTCGATTCAACTAAATTGGGTCGAACGATGCCGAAATGTTTCAGTGTTAATCAAAATGACATTACGGGACTTATAAGGGAACCAACTTCCAGACTAAAAACGTTGCTTCTTCCATACAACACATAAATAATCCCTTACAAAACATAATGTCATAAAAATGTTCTCTGAATCGCCAAGGCTGGTCTATGCTTCATCTCCTGGTCTAGAGTAGACAAAATGAGTAAAATCATTTATAGCCACAACTATAAAATCTTATTAAATGCTATTCAGGGAAGGGCAGGAGATAGAATGGCTTTCTTGATGTAGTCCAAATAACGAATCCGTTCATTCTACTTTAGAAGAAATCAGGAAGTTGGACTCCAGCTCTTGAGAAGGGAAAATGATTTTTGGACAGAGAAAAGGATGCTGGAAAAGTACACTACCTTCGTGGGCCTTCATTTGGATGATTTCATCCATTCATCATCCCATCCATTTATCATGTTCATGCCACCTTAAATTACTTAGTTACCATATTTCATAACTATTGGATGACTTTAGCCATGCCTTTTCAGGATTTTAATCATGCTCATTGAAACTTTTTACTAAAGTTATTGTTTATAGAAGCCTCTAATTGGCATGATTTTGGTTTACAACTTAAATAAAACCGGCCAAACATGATGAACGGTTTAGATCACTTAAATCTCGGACCCACCTTGTTGCATCCTTTTCTGGAGTTTGGGTAGAAGAACTCCCCGAAAATGGGTTCTAAGTGAAAATACCATTTTTGTTTGTGTCATTATCAACCAGCCATGTGAAGATCCACAACATCGAGAGCCACAATCATCGGCTAACTTTAGGATGTACTCTCTGCCATCTGAGAGACTGGGATCAGATGTCGGATGATATAGCTTCTTTGCAACCACCGATCTCCGCCCACCATAGAGGGCACTGATCCGGATATAATCAACAATGCTTAAACGCTGCAATATAAGGCTGTGATTTACTGGGGGAGTGGAATCCACATTTCATTATCCACACTTAATTTTTCTGAAACATTCATTGTATGTGACATTGTTCCCTCCATTTTTCCTCGGATTCTTTTTTCTATCCTTCCACGTTCACTTGCTTTCCATTTTATCTTTTTCTATCACTAGGGTTGCACCTTGTTAGGTGTAATTTTTGGGAATGAGGGCATCTTTGTCATCCAAATTGTGGTATTCTCTATAATTTAATCAAACCTATTATAATGAAGACCCTCATTTATATTATTTTAACCTTTTTAAGGGTAAAAACATTCCAAATAATATTTCGTAGTATATAGTATAGAAGACAACGATTTGGAAGTTTCCTGTGAATGGTTCTTTCATAGCAACCAGGAAGCATAGGTTTCCTTTGGGATTTTACTGTGCTTGATTATTTTTCTGCATCTACAGTGGGAGCGATTTAGTGGGTTGAAATGAATGACAAGAGGCTAAAAAGGGCAGCCTAAATGCACGAAGCTCCCACCCATGCAGGGTCCAGAGAAGGAGCGGACCATAAGGGCATATAGTACGCAGCCTTATCTTGTATTTTTTGCAAGAAGCTGCTTCCACGCCTTAAACCCGTGACTTCAAAGTCACGCGACGACAACTTTTACTGTTGCACCAAAGCTCCTCTTCAAATGAATGACAAGAGGCTAGTGGCGGGAAAAGGAGAAACACGGAGACAAAATTACATCATCAGGAAAAAATAGCTCGGGGGCACTGACAGTAGATAACATGAAGATATCTGCAGTTCAACCAATGATTTTACGCACCGACGCAGAAACTATCTGGATCTCAATGAAAGGCGTGTTATATGCTGCTAGTGTTGAAGAGAGAGGGTTTCTTCAAGAGCATACCAGCATCTTGTTTGTAGTTTTACAAAACTGTACAATATCTAGACAACTGCATTTTCCTTTTGGCAAGTAATGCAGCCGTGTTTGTGTAACAATTTTTTTCTTCAGAGATCACTACAACCTTAAGCTAGCTGACTCGTACAACACCTGCTATCATCCATTAAAATGGTACACCATTGCTCCTTCCTTATAGAGGCCTCAAAAGAGGGTAATCTTCCAGAAGCTCCCGTTCTGAGAGTGTGTCATTTTCATTCTGAGGGGTCCATAATACCTCAACAGCCTGCAGAGACCCCCAGTGGAGAGTTTCAGTGATGATTCTAAACATTTTAGCCCTAACTATATATTTTAGGAATCATTTTTCCTTTAGTTACCATAATTTTGCCGGAGGGAATGGAACCCAGCTTCTGCAGGGCCTCCTTCAAGTCTGCACTGCTGTTGATGACAGGTAGTTTATGTACTCCTTCAGCGGCCACAAGTATTGTTATCTGCAAAAGAATGCCCAGAATCAAGCCAAAAAGAAGTTTATCTAAATGAAAATACTGTTTCTGTTCAAGCATCAGAAGATCCCTTTGCTGGTGAGGGAGGTATCTGGCTATACTCTGGTTTCATAACAAAAACATGGAAAAAATGGCCAATAAATGTGAAAAGGCTTTCAATGGGACAGCATTGAAAACTGTGTCATATCAATTTTCTTTTCACTCTCGCCGTGCATAAAGGAAACCACCTTTTCTTTTAAAGCCTTTGTGAACATACACCTGATCCTGCCCTATAGCACTTGCATCACATGCCAAATCGAATTGGCTGCCAAGTCTACCTATCGCCTATTTTTGGCCAAATTAACTGAAAAATATCCATCATAGACTGGAACATTTATCAGATAGTGAGAACCAATTACTTAATCCACCATGCAACAGCCTAAATCAACGACCAAGTGTATTCCTGCATCAAAAAGGAACTATCATGTATATTCCAGTGGTCAAGCATTGTTCCCCAAATAATGCATGTTTATGAAGATTCGCACCAAAGAACCACTTAATAATGATCTACGTTCCTACCTGTTGTTACCTATAAATTGTAAATATGTTTCATTTAAGTAATGGAAATGATAACCTTTATATGAGACAGAGATTTGTGCCTGAATAACAGAAAGTAAAACAGTAGGACAGAAATTCATTTTATCTTTTCTAAATGACGAAAAAGTATATCATAATTGCACACAACTCTGATGACTATAGGGAATTTCCAATGAGTGTGTACCAAAAACAGGATAATAAAGGTATCCATTTCCATGCAAAAGCAACACTAATATCAGAGCTGTTTTCAAAATCATGATCTCAGTCAAGAACATAATCCATGGATCTAGCAATGCATGAAATAATGTATGCAATCATTAGGGCCACAGCAAGCAACTCTTCTATCACTAGTTAATCTAAGACGTATTAACTTTTCATTCTCCAACAAATTAATTCGAAAAAGAGACAAGCAGTATTGTTCAACCATACCACAATGTACTCATTGCTGAATCCCTTAGACCTCAAGCTTGTTGCACTTTGCTTCTTAAGGCTGTTAACATTAACAAGTGTCTCTTCATCAAATTTTCCCCTTTCTTCAATAGAAAGTTGATTGAACCGCTTCTCTCCATCCTCTACGCTTCGTTTTATATCCACCTGCAGGTTTCCAAATACACATGCCTCTCTTCAGCACTTTGAAGATTTAATTAATGAGGTTAACATACAAGTCTAGAAGGGAAGCCCTACAACTACAACACAGTCAATCACCCCGGATAACTTTCTTAAGATGTGATATCAACTTCAAAGAGCAAGTCATTTTTTACTGACACCAGAGACAATGAGACTGGAAGCTGCAATGTAAAAATGCATCCTGAAACATTAGTTTGGCAATATAGCAGAGATGGTAGGGGAAAATGCTCAGAATGTCAAATAATGCTCATAGATCTTGCCTATGGACACAATTAATTCAATTCTGAGAGTTTTCTTTCAGGGGGTGAAGAAGTCTTAATAAGTTAGCTGCCTAACTGAGAATCAGCAAGCACTTTACTGGAGTTAGATTTATTCACCTAAAAAGAAGCAAACAAAGGCATCACAAGAATGACAAAATCTGCATGTCTTACAGCTTGCAATTTGCTGGAGAATATATGAAATGTTATATAAGGATTCTTCATTTAGATACAGTCTCCTAATTAATTTGCATGTAACTCTTCCCTCTAGTAATGGCTGTAAAGAAAATCCACCGAATATATCAACTTGATATTGAGCTAAAGGCTTATATACACCAGAGATGAATTGTTTATCCCTATAACGATTCTGTTATATGTTATGGTGATGTTTATTTTACTATTAGAAAATCCGCAAAGAAAATGCTAAACTAACCCTAGTCAACAAGGTTTCACCAGGGTTGACTTCTCATCCATATCCAAGTTTGTCCACCAGTCCACTCAACACTTTTCCAACTCATGTCAATTGACCAAGTCATCAGTGTCAGTTAAACCAAGGAAGTTGACCAGCCATGTAGCATGAAGGCTTTTCTTCCTCATCCATTCTGAAACATCAGCAGTTACTTTACATAATCTTATCCAGTCATCTTTAACCCTGATACATTTCCTTTCTAGGTTCTGAAGTTCTCAAGATCTGTTCTTCCGAGAATGCAGAGTTTGGTCATAGATGTCTGCAACTCTTTACTGACAAACTACTAAGAGAAATGAATAACAAAAATGCACAGAAAACAGCCTCATATCATTACCTTGGTGTGATAATACATACATTTCTAAGAGATACATAGATGCATGAATGATGGGAAGTAACTACAAGGCACTGCCAGGTGCCAGAATAAAACCACACGGTTTTGAACTTCACAAGATTAATGACGGTACAGGCAACCTTTAGCCATCTAAATAAGTGGACAAGGTGGAAATCGATGGAAGCGATCCTTAAGTGACAGCAAGAACCAGCAACCACAAGAACTCAACTTCATCTGATACACAACACCAAGGAAAAGTCTGACTGCAACTCAACCATAAATTGCATAAAGGAAGAGGCATCCCATGATTAATTTCATCAGGAATAACCTTGCCAAGAACCTTGAAGTGAAACTGCTATTGGTGGAAACAAAAATTAGAAAAGAGAAAGGCTGCGAAATGAATTGCATGATAAAGATTTAAAAAGCCAAAAGAATTCATGCAAGATTAGTTTGCTGATGGAGTGAAAGTTTAAACAATTATATGTTAAAAGCCTCAATTAAGTCCATTAAGGTTTGATTGAGCTATTGTACCTTAGTGAAATACACTTTTTATTATGTATTCATAAATTAAGAAATTTGATGCATCCTGAAGTTTTAAAATTTCTTGGTTTATCCTCCTTTTAACTTCATTATTAAATCAACCACATTTTCCTTTGTATTTTTGGATGTTAGCATAAAGGCATTTTTAACACAGTAACAAGAACACATAAGGTCAAGAAAGAAAATGCAAGTATATGATCTCAATGAAAGGAACTTTATACTCCCAACCTCCTCTTTCTTCCTCTTCTTATCCTCCCATGTTCACTTTTCCTTTCCCTTTTCTCTAAATAATCTTTCAAAACACTAGACTGTGGACATCCTTCTCTCGTGATCTCCTTTTCATAAAACACCTACAATTATACTTTCTTAGTCCTCCCTCCCTCTCAAATAAGCCTTTAACGAAGTCCAAAACCATTCGACTGTCTAAGTATTATCAGTTCATTCTGTCACTCATATTCTAAGAACCTGAGAGAGTCCAACTTTGATAAGATGGAAAACTGAAGCACAAACATCATGGTGAAACTTCAGACTTGAAAATGAAAAACAATGTCAAATTAAATCCAAACATATAATAAAGAAAAGACATAAATGTTTGCAGCAAATACGAAATGCAGATGCAACTTGGTAAGTGGATCTGCCACAAGCCTAGTCAATACAGCTTTTCCAGTTAAAAAGTTCAAGGAGAATATATAGCTTACGGATGAGTAACCAGATATGCTACAATCTGGATGTCGGAGCAGAGCCAATGTTGTCTCTGCAATAAAAAGAAAAAGGAAATTGCATGGTCAGTACAGGAGGGCTGGCAAGTTTATTAGAAGATAACTTCAATATGCAGATTCATTGAGACTAGCTGTGTCATCCAGACTGAAGTTCAGAGTGCATATTAGAGCAATCGCTTGGCATGCATGACAAAATAATAAAGCTCCTAATTGATTTTATGACAATCATTGCAGAATGCCCGTGATAGCAAGGGAGGGATGATAACTGAAAAGAGACAATATGCTGGAAACTTGACTGGCTTTTTCCAGTTCCGTAGCTCAACCTGAGCTCTGTCACACAATCTCATTTAGTTGTCCAGTGCACTTCTCTCAAGAAAGGAATTTGAATTATTTTTACTTGAAAAAGTGCCAAGGAATTAAAGTGGGTTCTGCTCAGTGTATTACCAAGTGCTCAAATCCACATGTTTTGACTACACCAGCCAATAAATATTGACTTGACCAGTATGTCTTTACATTTCTTATCACCTAATACTGTCTCCAAAGCAGATAAAATGTGCAAATCAATCAGAGCTTCCTTTATAATTCTGTCTGGACTGACGTAGCACATCTTGTTGTAGGATTTATATATCTTACACTTCAGAATTTAACTAATTCGTGTGGTATGTTATTGACTACATTGATTGGTTCTCCAAATCTCAACTTTGTAGTATGCCATCTACCTTGATAACGTTTGTATGCCACTACTACCACAATTAGAAAGGAACAAGCGTCTCTGTAACAAACGGTAGTCCTATTCCACAATCCATTTCACTAACAGAAGTGGCATACGCAGATAATTTGATGAAAAAAGTGAAACAATCATAACCAAAAGACAACACTAATAATTAAATAACAAAGAAAATGCATAACAGATCAATGGATATATGATGACATCAACATGAGAAAAAGAGAGAGATGAATGAGATCATTCTTTAATAACCATCTTACCAGTAAACTTTTAGAGTTCAAGTGTTTCAGTGCTAAAACAACCATCTTTCCCTGACAAAGATGAATGCTAAAACATCAAAGCGAAGATTGAGAAGTTAACAACTTTACCTGTCAACACGTAACTCAACCCTTCCGAAGTAGACGTATCCGCAGTCTCTGCAATCCGATCAAGATCCTTTTGAAACGATCTTGCCATGCCCAACAATCCAACCTAACCAAAGGCAACGCAGAACAAGAATGCTCAATTCAAGAATTGAATTCTACAAAATTAAACTAAACTTCGAATTCATTCTCTTCAATCAAATACTTGATCCAATTCAACATAAATTCACCTGCAGCTTCAAAATACTTGTCTTCTGTGTGGCAGTAAGAACACTGCCATCATCAGACCGATCCGAAAGGAAACCCGACAGCAGAATTACAGCAGCAAATCCCATCATTAGGAGAAAAAAACCTGATCCAGCACCAAATCCTACAGCTGGTCCTACGTAAAATCCCCCGCCGCCGAACGGCGTGGGCGCATAATACGGTACTGAATACGAAAAACTAGGGCTTCTGGAAGCAGAATAGCTTCTAGAGGAGTAGGAAGAAGATGATGATGATGAGGAGAACGAACGCCCTCCCATTCTTCCACCTGAAGCTGCAAGCGCAGAATTAGGATCATACATTAACAAAGCCCCCATAAGAATCGCTGCAATTGCGGGCTTTTGAAGCGATTTTAGGGTTTTCATAATCGCGTTAGCAGCTACTTCAAAAGGGTGTCTTTCTTTCTTCTCATGCTTCTGTTCCACGTCTTCAGTGAAATTCGACGAATGGGTTTTTGAATTTATGCTGCATTTTATACTGAAATTAGGATTTCTACAGAAACCCAGTTTCCGGATTGATTGAAGAGGGATTTGTATTGGGGCATTGTGGAACAGGGGATTCCATTTGAGAGATGTAGTTTTACATTCTCTTGCAAACGGAATTACTTCAAGAAATGAAGCAGATGCCATCGTACAGAGGATCTCTGAGGCCTCCTGCTAAGGCTTTGGGTTTGTGGGGCGAGGCGAGGATTTCAAGACCAAACTAGATTTGGTAATTTGGGGGGGTTTTTTGTCGTTGGAAATACAAACCAGAAGATTGGTACATGAAGATGGCCCAGAGCATGAACTTGAGCCATGCAACAGGCTCGTCATATTTGAACCTCATCTAATATGGACCTGGTGGGACCTGGTGGATTACATTGGACACGCGTCTTTACGGGTGTCCATTAGAAAACACTCACCTCTGGTGGATTACATTGGACACGCGTCTTTATGGGTGTCCATTAGAAAACACTCACTTCTGTATCATCTGAACCGTTCATCTCAATTCTTTGACTTTAGATGTTAGTAGTCTAAAGACTCCGCAGATTGGATGACTAAAAAGGGACAGTACACGAAGCTCCGGTATATGCAGGATACGAGGAAGGGGTAGGCTACAAGGATCAATAGTACACAGCTTTACCTTTCATTTTGTAAGAGGCTGTTTCCACTCCTTGACTCTACCGTCTAAACCATACTTAGTATAAACAATTGTCAAATGGCTAACAATAAATACTAAAAAGGTAGCAGAATTACATGGTCAGGGGTAATGCGCCTGGCAGCTTAGACCTGTGCAGACATCAACACCTTAACCACAGGCTTTAAGAACATTGATGCAACAGTAAATATTTGGAGGAACAGTTTAAAGGAGGAAAATGCTGCTATAGTTGAAGGGAAGTTTGGTCTTTCTAAAGAGTATTACCAGCATTTAGTGTGTAATTTGACAAGAATTGTTCAATATCTTGACAAGTTTCATATGATCTCAAGGTTATGGGTTCAAGGCGTGAAAATAGCCTATTACAAAATGCAGAAAGTAAAGCTGGGTACTATTAACTCTTCTGTTCCGTCCTTCTCCAAACCCCGCATATGCAGGAACTTCATGCACCGAAACTGCCCTTTTAGATGGCATGTTCCATTGAACATCTTCTCCTACAACGTAAAAAGACCACTCCGACTTAAGCTAGCTGAACCCCTTTAATATCTGTTATAATCTGATAAAATGGATCGCAATAGTCATCTCATAGGGAGGCCTCGATGGCGAGTAATTGTTACTATGTATGAGGCTTAAAAGCCGGTAATCTTTCGAAAGTTCCCTGTTATAGTCCGTTTGTTTTCATTCCAAGTCGACAACTATACGCCGTGGATTATTTTTTCTTTTTGAACTTTGCCATTGTTAGAAGAGGAGCATTGGCGCAACGGTAAAAGTTGTCATCGTGTGATTTTAAGGTCACGAGTTTAAGGCGTGAAAATAGCCTCTTGCAAATGCAAGATCAGGCTGTGTACTTTAAGCCCTTGTGGTCTGCCCCTTCCTCAAACCCTGCATAAGCAAGAACTTCGTGCACTGGGCTGCCCTTTTTTACCCTCCTGACTTGTATTGTATTATTCAAGATGATAAAGACGGTATGATCTGCGTAAGAATAAGATATAAAGAGAGATACAAAAATTCGCTAATTCATCTAATGAAAAATTTTATAATAAAAATAGTTACAATTTCTAACAAATGCCTCGTGGCAAAAGATAGTACTAATATCCGCTAATTCATCTAATGAAAAATAGTATAATTAAATTTTCAAAAAATGCATTGGTGCAAAAAAGAGAAAGAAGATGCTAAACCAAAGCGCTCAAACAAACCACCCAAACCAAAATGCCAACTTTTGCATTAAAGGGCCTCATCTTTGGATAGTCCAATATGCTTATCTGGGTTCTCTTGCTTCTTCTGTACAAAAAATATGTTGTTTGGACTATTCTATCATCTCATAGACATGTTCTAGCCCATTGAATTTGGACCGTTCTTTAAATTAAAGCTCCATTTGTCTATTTAAATTGTAATCAAAAGTGGAACATTTTAGATCCCAAATCATTCAATCAGCATGCTTGATAAATTACTAGACACCTAAAATGGTGTTAGTGGTTCTTGAGATAAAATGAGCTGACTTGAGATGAGATGGTATGAGATCTAGCTTGAGATGACTTAACCGGACTTGAGAATACTAAATTTTGGCACAAGATAAAGCGGTAGGATTGAAAATTTAATTTAAGTTAAGGTGAGATGATTTTCATCTCAATTCATCCCAACCACCACTAACAGTGGGATGAGGGGATACTATTTCATCTCATCTCAGCTCAATGCCATTAATATTGATATGTTCCAGATAATCTCATATCACGTCAAATGATTTCATCTCGAGCCCTATTAACCCCATGTAAAGTATGATCAATAAGATGAACAAGTTGGATCGCCCAAAGATAGTCCCTTGCATTCATAAGTACGACACTTGATTTGGTCTCTTTGGTTTAGCATTCCTCAAGAAAAGTTAATGGCTAGGTCTTGAAGCCTTACCCCTCTACTTTAATACAGGGTGGTAGCTAGATAAATCTGTTTTGAAGCACATTCTAACCAATATGGTGTAGGTTTAAGTTCCTGAAAGTCCCCTATGGAATGGAAAAGAAAGATATAATTGTGCGTTTAATGTGTATTATTAACCTATACACTCTGCATGCAATAGGCGGGAACTTCATGCACTGGGGCTGTCCCTTTTTTACTCTGCACGCAATACACCGCAACAAATGATAAACTAAAGTATGCCTCAATGTGATGCATTAATGGAGGAATATTTAGGTATGTCTTTTTAAGATCTATGCTATTCATCTTGTGTTATCCACACCTTATTTAGTATACCTATGAAAAATTATGCAAACTGAATGATTCAAACTCTTCATTTTTCTTTAGTTTTAGAATCAACGGTTGTGATTTTCATTCAAATTAACATAGGTTGCAGTCTGCCGACAACCCATTAAAGGTTGAACAAATGAATGGAATAGATCTTCTAGAAAACATGTCTCGTCCATTGAGGCATATGCTTCCAGTTATCTCAAGTGGGTATGTAAACCATATAAATTTTGGGATGCTTTAACTTGTAGCATTTTTTATGCTCATTATTTAAATTCACGAGATTTGGGGGAGAGAGTTCACAAGATTTAACGTATCTCGATTGAAAGGGAGCTCACTGCATGACTTTGAGTTTATGGGTTCAAAGCGTAGAAACAACCTTACAAAGTAAAAAATGCTTACTACAGGCTCTTTATGGTCCGCCTCTTTAGTAAGAGCTTCGTGCACTAGGCGGCCCTTTTTTACAAACGTATCTCAGTCTATGGAAATTATTATGAATAGAATATTCTTAATTTAGTTGAAGCATGAGATGTCCGTCGCCTTATTACTCGACTCACCGTTCAGAGTGACAGACCCGCAAAGAGGGGAGGGTTCTCTAATCCATAGTGTAGAGGTAAGGGAAGTAGCCACAATGCCCTCTTAAGGACACCCTCGGTCAAAACCAGAAACAGAAGTAAATATTGGACCCATGAAGGCTACCATTCTTTCGTACGAGTTCTGTTCTCGGACATTGACCCACCTGCATCCCAAGATGGTGCTATTTACAGATTAGAATGGTCCTACAGAATACTTGCTCCGCCATGCACTCCAGTTAAATGGGTCAATTTCTATTTTCGTCTTTATAGTTTGGTGAAGCAGAAATGGTCAAATCCTGGGCAGAAAACTCTCTAATCCACGAAATGTTAACACTAAACATGGTGCACTTTACCTGAAAACAAGCAGCACAGGCTATTAAAATTAATCCCTCTCCAGACAGAAAGATTGAGGTATTGGAAAGAAAAAGATAGCAGTACTGTTGGTTCCATCTCATCTTGTGCTCAGAAGCTAGAAGAGGGGGACAGGGATAGAGGGAGAAAGATGGCCCAAAACACCAGTTTGGGTTTGATTTTCCTCTGCATGATCCTCTGTGGAGGAATTATCCAAGCAGAAGGTCTATGCCATACGGACTGCTTCTATTACGTCTGCCCCTATATATGGAAGCGTTGGCCACCGTCCTGCTTCTCTGCATGTGCGGATTACTGCTACGGTGTTCTTCGTGGCACTAATCGCCCCCTTCCAGGCCCAACTATACGCCCACCTTCACTCCGAGGTATTATTTGATTTAATTATGCTTGTAAATACACAGAAAAGGAGCCTTGGTGCAATGATAAAAGTTGTCATCATGTAACCTTAAGATCATAGGTTTAAGGCGTGAAATCAACCTCTTACAAAAATGCAAGATAAGGCTGTCCACTTTAGGTCATTGTGGTCTGTCCTTTTCCCAGACCCGCATAGGCAGGAGCTTCATGCACCAGGCCTGCCTTTTTTATGCTTGTAAAGACACAGCATTAGAGAAGATGGTATTAGAAATGAGAACGTGAAATGATTGTTTTTATGCTTTTTGAGTAACTTGTCGAGTCGACTTGCTAAATAGTAAAAATACAAAGAATGTGAAATAATATTTTCTGATTTTTAAAACCGCCCACCAAAACACCCGACTCACCTGGTTATCTTTGTATGAAATTTTTTATTTAATGACCCTATTATTATATAATAAATAAATAGGATTTTTTTAGCATATTCAAAACTACCACTATTTATGCCTCGTGGCACTTTTTTTATTGAATCCTATTTTTTTGCACTAGGTATTTAAAAAAAAATTATTTTTATCATATGTCATTAGTTTATTGAGTGAGTCTTCTCTTTTTTAGCCAGATAGCATTTATATCCTATTTCCTTAACCTATTAGATTGTAATTATATATGCTTTTCAAAAATCTAATTTATAGCAATTCCAAGTGCCGACTTGACAATGGACTTTTTGCATTCTAGTGAGGGTTAGGTTGTGATACATCTAGGATGAGTGTTGATCATAAGTGTTATAAAGAATATTAACATTTGAGATGGCATAACAAGATCAGTGCTTTTTTCTCAAATAACATCATCTTCAAAATGTGATATGCTATTTTTTTTTCTTTGGTACAAGTAAAGAATTATAGGGAAGATGTCAATTATGACTAACTTTGCTGGACATTTGTTAGAAATGACATGCATATAGTCAGGAGTAATTCTATAAAAGCTAGATTTTAGAATGTTTTTTAGTGATTGAAGGACTATTAATTATATGACGATGCTAGTCACTTTATTAGTTAGATTTTCTACACAGTAGAATTCAAGAGTCTTGATAAGAGTCCATGCTCAAAAAGTGTGGAAGGAATCCACACCACTTGTTGAGCCTCACTCCTTGTTTTTTTACTAATCAAACCCATTTATTAGATTTGCAACCCTCAATATGGGTGGATGTCTCATGTAACAACTGCATCTTTGCAGGTTTCTCCCCTTGAATATATGGACAATATTGTGTTTTCTCTTAATACCATCCATTGCCCACTAAAGAGGCTTCTATTGGATGTGACTTTTGGTGCCCACCCATCTTTAGGGGTTAGGAGTTCAATGAACAGGTTGTATTATAAAAAAAGTTAAGGGGTGGAGCCCAATAGGTGATGTGAACTCCTTCCACACATTTGCATGGACTCCTACCAATACTCAAGATCGAAAGTAACAAATTTCTAGTGTTGTCATGATGCCGACAAAGAAATTTTTTTTGCAAAATAAAGCATATTGGTCCTAAATCTAATGCTAAGTTAAGTGATCCCAAATTTGCACCCTCTATTTTCTTCATTAATGCCTTGCTAATTGATAAGACGGACTATAACTTTAAGTGATCCCAAATTCCTGAAGGTTCAATGTTGTTCTTGATTTAGATGGGTCATGCTCTAGAATTTTCATTCATTGGATAATCCTATTGACTGTTTTCTTCAATTGCAAAATAAAAAGTCATAAGGTTTTAGCTCTTCAAAGACCTAGCTCCACATTTTTCAAAAAAGGACCCAGGTCTACTTAGAGTTATATCCATTCTTACCATTTAGGAAAAGGCTAGTAAGGAAAAATATGGTGTTCCATACAATTTTTTTCTTTGTTTTTGTGTAGTTATGTTTTAATGCAGTTTATCTCTTTTAGTATTTATAGAAAGGAGTTCTTGTGGAGTCAACGCACTAATGCATCTAAAGAAATCGATGCACCATTTTTTTATGGATGGTGACTACTCTTGAAATATCTAAGCCGTTAATCTTATTCAAAATGGCTTAGATAAAGGGCCCATGAAATTTCAAAGTATTTGGATGCTTATAGACTATTTTATGTTTTCTTGAAATTACAGTGACTAATTTTCTTAGGATTTTTCAGAGACACAAAACAAGAGGTTAGAGTCATCCAAATGCATTGAGAGTTTGTGGGGCTTCCATCCAAGCTATTCTGAACAAGATGAATGGCTTAAATCTTCCAAAAAAGTCATGCTCCATCAAAAAATGATGTGTCAACTTCTATGAAAGCGTTAATGCACCGACTCCTAGCAAAACTCTTCTAGAAAGATTCTAGGAGTAAACGCTCATGACCATCTGATAGTATATGCTTTGTCCCTGGTGATAGATCTTTTGTATGTCTAAGCCATTCACTATTATCGGTTTGTCCAAGACACAACAAGTGGTTAGAATCATCCAAATACATTGATTTCTTGTATATTATCTAGTTTCTTCAGGCTAAACATGATGATCAACTTAGTTCTTCTAGAACAAGACCTAGGAGCAGCGTCTAAGAGAGAGAGAGAGAGAGGTGGGATTCAGTTAAGATGGTACAGTACTAGTCAGATAAATTGATGGTCTTGGGCTAAAGGTTTTCTATGAACTTAGTAGGGTCTCAATATGTTTGAATTTACAGGTGCAAATGCTGGAACCACAGGCAGTACTTTACCACAATCGCACCCTCCTAGTGCTAGTGTTTTACCACAGCCAAAAATTCGTGAAGCTGTGCCTCCATTCCCATACCGATCAGCGACAGGGCCTCCTAAACGAGCTTAACCCATCTTTCTGAAAAGGAACAGGGGAATAAGAGGAAGGGACACAACGCCAAGGTTTCTTTTGGTTTTTTCATTTTTGTAGACCGGGGTAGTTTTGTTTTCTTTTCCCTGCCTCTTGTTGCTGTAAACAAGTGGAGCAAGCGATGTAATTTCCATCATTATTAATACAAGTATAATGCACGTACCCACTTGCAGGCGATAAGTAACTGTGAACTCTGATATCCATAATACACAAATAGTGGTTCATCTTTGATTAGGAAATTTTCATACGTTCAAATGACCCCTCATACTTTCTCAACCTACCTGTCACCTGCGCAATATGCTTGTTAATTGAAGGAGCCATTATGAAAACTGTTCTGTCAAATGCTTGATTGAACACACAAGAATGTTACATTTACTACGTGTGGTATCAATTTAAATAGTATAGCAAAAGCAAATAACTAGTTCTAAGTATAATATATAGAATAGAAAAGGCTGGAGTAAGCAGTTTATCAGTTAGCAAAGAAGATAAATGATTTTATCCCTACCTCTAACTGGCACTATGAATCCAAGTCCATCTATATAGATATTCCTAGCCACGAGATAAGGTTTTCCCTCTTACTGTTGAGCTATCTTAAACTCTTCTTTCTTTATTCCTTTCTGCATCGGGGCAAAAACTGATTATTAGATAGAATCCCATAAATCTTTCAAAAGGGCAGTGGGATGGAATTGGCTATGCACTGAATCTTGAAGTAGAAAGACAGATCTCGACTTCTTTACTTTATGAACTGCTTCTCCTTCCTCCCCCCTTACCTATGTATTAGAACAAACCTGGACCGGGAACCAATCATCTCTAGAATTGGGGAAAGCTCAGCTCAAAGGATGGAATGCTAGTTAGGGACAAGATGAAGATCAACACGAGTAGAGTGGGCGCTTCACCATTTTAGATTTCTTTGGTCCATTATGTTGATATACCTTATCATAAAATTGACAAGGCTGGTCACAGGATGTCCTTACCAATGGACATACGGCTCCCAATGTCCTTGCCAATGGAATATTAGAAATGGGTCAAAAGTAGTAAGTGGAACTAAGTGAAAGTTCTATCTTCCTTGTTGTTAGTCTCAAAGAGAATCAGATAATGAATGGATAGAGAAGCTAAACCTTTGATTTGAGAGTACATCCAGCATTGGCTACGTAAATCATTATTTAGCCAATAAGTTGGCTACCCAATCTTCCTACAAATGACTACAACAGATAGGTAAAAGAAGCCCATAACGAAGAGGGAAATTACACCTTTTAATAATAACTTCATGACATGTTAACGTAATTGGTGTTTGGGTCTTCCTTCCATCCTTTGCTCGATATTTCATGCTTATTAATCAAATGGGGCGAATTTGGCCTTCAATCTTTCTCACTACAACCTCCAGGAAGCACAATTCATAGCCCATCAGTGATCAGACAAAGAAATTCGTATATGCTGGGTTTGCATACAGAACATAAGCAGGGAAAGATACAAGCAGAGGCCGCTTTACCTAATTATCGGAGCCATCTATATTCTAAGATATGCTACTGATGAGTCATGTACCAAAGTTACAAATCCATAAGATAATCCAAAGCCGAGCGCTTCTCAAAGACCACAAAGGTGCTTCTACCTTTTGTGTTTGAAGGACCCATTGGAGTAACAGTTTCATGTCAAGCAAAATGTCTAGCATTGTTTGTATATGGAAACAGAATTTGACCGGAAACATTTAGCAGCTCCTAACTATTGAAGGAGATTTACTGAATGTGATCTCCTAGACTAAACATGAAATTAAGGGAACATGGAGATTGGAGGATTTCATACTACAGATGAAGGAATGGATTGAAGGCAAACATGTCTCTATTCAACACACCAACATGTTTGCTAACTCAAAGAAGACTACCGATCGAGAGCTCGTTTTCTATGGGAGGGCAGGTGCTCTATTCAAATAAGGAAAGACTTTGTTTGTGTGCAAACCTTTCTTTCCTTGTTCTAATAAAGAAATTTCTTTCTTATAAGGTTGAGGAGGTGGAACCTTTTAATTTAACACATGTCTCATAGTTAACCTTGTACTTTGGTCTTAGTGTGGCTAGTTACACACATTCCCTTCTTTGAATGGTTTTGGGTCGTTTTTTTTTAGATCATCGTTCTACGACTGTGCAAGTATTGTTACCTTTTATGAAATTAGCCATTTAAAAAAGGGGAGGGAGAGAGAGAGAGAGAGAGAGAGAGAGAGAGAGAGAGAGAGAGAGAGAGAGAGAGAGAGAGAGAGAGAGAGAGCACTTTTGGGTATTTTGACTCTACGAGTCACTCGAGTTCAATTTGTTTTGATGTGAGTTGAGTTAACTCAGACGAGTTTCAGAGATGACTCGCAAATGTTTAAAGTATGCACCATATAGGAAGTTGAGACAAAGACGGAGTCTAGACATTCTCCAAATTCATGAGAGAACTACAAATATGTGGTTCTGCATTCGGTCGAAACAATAGACATAACTAAGCAGCCCTTCAAGTCAAGGTACTTTCTCCCAATAAACTCTATATATGAAAGAAGTCACATTTCTCTCATGTATCTAGAATCATGTGGCCGGATAGAGCACCCAACCACTTGCCAACTTTTCTACCAATCTTCATCCATTGATTTGCTCACTATCTCGAGACTTAGCTTGCCAAGCATGAAGATCCCCATTATGGGGAGCAGTTGACCTATTAAACTAAAAGATTTTGACGCTTTCAAGAGTCTAGGCACATGGATGGTGTCACGAAACATGACAATTAAATGCCTTCATATTTACAGATGCATGGGATTGCGTTATTCTGGTCCTCCTTAAGGTATTATTAATCCACTCAAATTATATATAGAAGGGGTTTTGGAGACGCACCCGAGTGTTTAGTTGTCTCCCTGTATTCCTTGATCGACTTTGGGGTCTTTAATCTAAGTGGTACGACTGTATTATTTAAGCCATTGTGGCCTGCCCCTTTCTTGGACTCTGCATAGATAGGAATTTTGTGTACCGGGACTGCCCTTTTTTACAACTGTACTATTTGACCACTCTTTGAAGTTATTTATTTTATTAGTATTTTTTTAGAAAGACAGGTCCTTAATCATGTGTATCTGTACTAACTCAACAGAGATAAACTTTGAAGACTTAATGAGGTCTCCTTAAAAAAGATAAAATTACAACTCATAAAAGTCATAAAAGCTATAACTTCTGAGTGTTGTGCTCTTTTTAGGGGCTTCCATCTTCTAATAATGTGAGAAAGCTCTTGGTATCAAAACTTGGAGAAAATGGCCAATAGTCAACCAAAGGTTGCTATGGCAAAATGGTCAAATCACAAGGAAGAAATTTTTGCATGATTTATTTAGGGTTTTTGGATCTTGTAAGGCTTATAAAGATGATGGAATATTACTGAAAAAGACCTTATCTCTATACTTGAAGACGATATGAGAGATAAAAGGGTGATTTCACTTGAGGGAGGGTTCAGAAAATGTCGTGGTATTTTTTGGTGTCTCATGACTGCTAGAATGATTAGAGAGCTGTTGGAACAAACTCCTTGTCTTCAAGTTTGGAGGGGAAGTGGAAAAGGTTGAAGAAGGGGGAGTAAGGGCAAAAAATATATTTTGCTTGGGGCCCTTGTTCTTAATCATTTCTCCTAATGTCTAAAGCTTTCTCACATTTTCATAAACTTTCTTTTTTATAGCTTTCTCGCACTTTCATAAGCTTTCTTTTTATAGCTTGACCTCTGATTATAGCCATAAAGTGCTGACTTTGGCCGTTGATGTGGCAAGTTCTTCCAAGTGGATTACACCCTCAACTTAGTTAGATCATTGCTGGTTACTTATGTAGAGGATGTGGTTCACCCTTCTCCACATGTAAAGATAAGGTGGGTGAGAGGGATAGGAAACCTAAGAGAGGAACCTAATATATATATATATATATATATATATATATATATATATATATATATAAATATATATATATATATATATAAACAATGTAGGTCGGTCACTGGCTTTTCCTTACTTCCTTCGACCCACCTTAGATCCCACCTCGGCTCATATCCTTTTGTTAATTTCCTGCACTGCCCTACCCCAAATAGGTATAATGCAGGTGGTACATGGATTTAACCTGCCCCGCTACCATTCCTAAACATAGAGAACTAAAGAAGTAGCTGACTGAAGGAAGACAATGGTGAATGATCAGACCTCTCATTTCTAAGGAGATGTAGATGGGTGTGTACATGATGAATGAACTGTCTAGATTTAGTTTCAACAGCTTAGATAAACTGAGACCGTTGATTTCTATGTACCAAATCTTCTCTTCCTGTAGGAGTTTTGGCTACCTTTGACATCGTAAACTTAAAAAAGCGTTGCAGAATCATTCAAGCAAAGCCAAACATGTATTGTACAGGAAAGCGCGTAATAAATAATCCGAAACCCGCGTTCAAGTCCGGCTCTTATAAACCTTACAAACGAGAGAGACATCCCATTTCTGGCTGAGAGAGAGAGAGAGAAGCAAAAACCACCCTTTTTCCCTTCTGTCTGGACCAAGAAAAAGAGAATCCCGGCAAGGGAGCTTCTGAAATTAACTTCTAGAAGATGTGCCCTCTTAGACTCATCCTCATATTCTTCTCTGCAACTCTCGCCGGATACTTTGCCTGGAAATCGCTCCGACAATCGGTCGGGGACGATGAGAGTTTAAGTGTCTCCACAAAATTGACGTTGGAAAAGGAATGTAAAGAAGCAAACACAGAATTCAGTTTTAGAAAAGTAGGTTCTGTTTTCTTTTCTCTCTTTCTTTTTTTTGCTTCTCTTTTTCTTCTTCGGTTTCTTTTTATTTGTTTGGGTTCTTAGATTTGATGGATTCTGGGTTTTGCAGGTTATTGAGAGAGGATTCTGGGTTTTCGTGGAGATGGCGAGTGGGAGCTACTTGTGGCGGAATTTAAAGGAGGCGAACAGAAAGGCATGTTGATTTGGGACAACGGAGGTTTCTTTCATTCTGGTTGACTTCTGGTTGATTTCTGTACTGGGTATCTGAATCAAGAGAAATTGTAATGAAGATTTGTGGTTCTGACTTAAGAAGTGGGTTCTTCTTGTCTGCAATTTAGCAGTTTTTCGTTATTTTCTTCCTCATAGTTTGATCCGAAACCTGTATATTTCTTTTCTTTCTTTGGAAGAAAGATAAATGATCCCGAAGTTGAGTGTGTAGATTGTAGATGGTGTAATTAGGTACATGTAGAACGTTCATATGGTCAGTAAGTCAATCAGAAAAATAGTTTCCTTTCTGAAATGTGAAAACATTTGTGATTTATTTTGTCTTTTTTCACACGGGCGGTTAACAGTGCATGTGGATCCCTGATGATTGTTTATATGAACCGTTCATCTGGTGGGATACAGGTCGGGTGAGGTCATGCAACAATATCCTACGGGAGTTAATTGTTCCTAAGTGAGATTTCGTGTTACTGTGATGATGGTGATTCTTTTATAGAGATTTTAGATGCTGTTGGCGTGTCCAAGTAGGAACAAATTTAGACGCAGTAAAATGTAGTTGAGCAGCCCAGACTGTCGGTGATCCAAACAGTTAATCTCTTGGACACATTTTAGATGCTCTCAACCCAAAATTCTTCTGCATTGAAGGACCTTAACGCTTCGATCAGCAAACATTTTTTGACCAATCCCTAATGATTCCTCGGCTACCACTCGGAGAAGGAATTCTCGACGTTATTTTTCGTTACTTGACGTCAGATGATCGTGTGTCACCAGAATCCGGTTATGGGCAGGACATGTGAGCTTAGGCCGGCGTTAGTCATGATTAGTGCAAACAAGCTCGTGATTCAGCAAAAAATGAAGAAAAAGGAAACAGAGAATCTACATGGTTAATCCACATTTGAGGAAACATGCGTCTTTGTTTTGTTTATCTTCAGACAAGAAGAAATATGCAGAAGAAAATCCACAGGCAAAAGAATTTGTCCCCAAAAAGAACATCCCTGTGGACTGTGGAAGAATTCTCACCTCTAACCAGTCTCGTCAATCCTGCGAGGCTGGTCAGAGGCGTTCCCACAGATTCGCATTTATGATATGCAGATGATTTGGTGGTTTGCCTTCAGGCATCTGTGCATAACACGAAAGTTATTTTACGGTCTTTTAATGATCTTAAAGAACAAACTCGTCTGCAACTGGGACTTGATAAGTCTGCTTCATCTTAGTTTAAACTTATTCACCTATTGGGTTAGAAAACAGATGAATAGGGCTAGGAATTAAAATGGAAATTCTTGGCTCAACTTATTTAGGGACTCCTGTGTTTGTTGGCTCTTCAAAGGTCGGTCATTTTCTGTTCTGAAAGAACGAATTGACAAGAAACTTGCCCATTGGAAAAAACTAACTCTTACCAATGTGGGTTGCTTGGCTGTCATCAAGTCTGTGACATTGGCTATTCCAATTTATGCATTGTTAGGTTTCCTATGCCTTGTAGGGTACTTGATGAGTGTGATAGAACCCACAAAGAGTTTCTATGAAAGCACAAAAACTCAAGATAAAGCTAGACATATGGTATGCTGGGATTTAGTTGGGAAATCTAAGTTTTTGGGAGGCATTGGAATCAGAAAACTTAGTGACGGGCAGAAAGCCATCAAGATTAACTTGCTTCAAATGTGTTGTGTAATGAGAATTCTCTATGGGTTAGTTTTGTTAGAGTCAGATGTCTGAAAGAAAAACCGTTGATGGAATATACCGCCTAAATCGGCTTTATCAGCATGGAAGGATATATTTAAACCAGAAGATCTTTGGTTAAGGATGCTAGAGGGACAACAGGAAATGGTGCAATTGTGAGAATATGGTTAGACCACTGGGCGGAATTTGATTCCCTTTGCCCTGAATGTATCCCGCAACATAGTTATCTTGAAGATAAAATCTCTTCACTAGCTAATTAGGCTATAGTGACTGGGATTTTCTCCATAGTTTCCAATAATTTTTTAATAATTACATATCTGAAGTCTTTCTTGTCGACAAAATGTTGAGCAAGAGTAGGGGTGGCAAAATATGACATGACATGATAACATGATTCGAACCCGACACGAATTTAGCAGGTTAGGGTCGAGTCTTATCATGTTCGTGTCATTTTCAGGTCAACTCAAAAATGACACGTCAAAAATCGTGTTGTATACAGGTCAATCAATGTTGACTCGTCGTGTTGGCCTATTTGACACACGACCTATTAATTCGTCGTATTGACCTATCTGACCAGCAACCTGTTAACCATTCAGGTTGAAAATATAAGACGGTTTTTAAAAAACAATCATATATTATAATAGTAATATAGGACGGCTTTTCAATATTACTAGTCCTATATTTTTGTGGTTTTTAAAAAAACCATCAATAGACAGGACAGTTTTTTTAAAAACATCATATATTAGTAATACAGGACGTCCTATATTTTTATGGTTTTTGAAAAACTAACCGCCTATATTCTTATACAAAAAACTGTCATATATTAATTATTTTACATTCATTTAATCGTGTTACACAAGTCATGTCATATCGACTCGTTTAATAATCGTGTTGTATTCGAGTCACAGGTTCTTGACACGATTATGAAGCGGGTCATCTTCGCGTTGACCCATATACTATAATGAGTCAGTCTCGACACGACACGAATACGACCTGCCAACCTGAATTACCAGGTCTAACCAAGAGTAGAGGTTTTCCTATGGCAAAAGATATGATGCGAGTCAAAGGAATTGGTGAACTGTTAAAGGCTCGTACTTGCATGTTTTGAGATACCAATACAAGATGAGGATTGAAACAGTTGTAGACTTTAATATCATGAAAATTTACAACTTTCCAAGTTACAACTTTAGTCATAGGGCAGTTGCCTCCTATAGTACAAGGTATTTACAAACTCACAGTCGTACCAATAGATAGATTAGGGTGCCATTTGAGCGTGCTGACCACTTTCAGCAATTCTCAAGACCTTTAGGCGGATTTTAAGAGGCCTGAATCAAATCTGAACAAAGAAAAAGAGCTTCTTGGGCTTTTCTGTGAATCCATGAAAAAGAGCAACTTCTCCCAAAAAACAAAAACCCACTCCCTCCCGCTAGATGATCATGAAGAGGGCCTAATATGAGTTTGTCTAAAAGTCTTTTAAGGCAAAAGATCAGAGGAACAATAAGTTCAAGTGCCACCAATCTTGAGAAGAAGGTTAAGATTAGAGAGAGAATGTGTGTGCCCAAGAGTTAGAGAAGAAGCCCTTAGGAAGAGCACCGCCTCCTCATCTATATGAAAGTAGAGGTGACATTTGGAGTATCTTCTCTCTCTATTATTCCACTAGGCTTTGTAGCATGCTCGTAGACCCTACAAGTGAAGTGGCACGGGCCTACATGCGTAGCCTTCTTTTTGCCTTCGCTTCCTTCGTCAATGCAGAGATGCCTCTTTCTTTTTGGTGACACCATTGGGAAATGATTAAGGTGGCTAATTAATATGCACATAATGTATGTCCTCTAGGATCTACTTAGCGAGTATCCTTTGTGGGTTTAAAGGAAGCAAAGCGTTAGGAATTGCTATGTAGCCTCCTTTTAAAAGCAAAAAATATGGTTATTTTTGCTTTTATGATAAAAATGTAAATTTCTAAAGAAGTCTTGCCACAACGGTAAAAGTTGTCATCATGCAACCTTGAGGTCACGGGTTCAAGGCAAGAAATTAGCCTCTTACAAAAATACAAGGTAAGGTTGCTTACTTTAGGCCATTGTGGCCTGCTCTTTCTCCGGACTTGCATAGGAGCCAGTTTTGTGCACTGGGGCTGCCCTTTTACAAAAATGTAAATTCCTGTAAATGAACCGGGCTGTGTGAGCGTGGGCCACTGCCCAACTCTGCAATGCTATGGTCGATGTCTTCTTTGATGTTGGTTGAGTTTAATGGCGGGAAAACAGGGATGTGTACAGCCTCCTCATTTTGTTAAAAAGATAAAAATATACTCTAGTCCCTGAAATTATTCCCGTAGGACACTTTACTCTTTAAAGAAAAATAGTTTGTTTTGAGTCTAAACTTTTGCTGGTGGGGGATAATTCGTAGTTCTGCAATAAAAAGTTAATAGAAAGGCTAAAGTACAACTCAAACCAATAGTTTCAGGAACTAAATTATTTTTCTAAAACTTTAAAGATTATAGTATCATAAATGAATAGTTCTCAAGACTTCGGTGTACTTTTCTCGTAGAAAAATAAATGATTGAGCAAGAGGGCCTGAAAAGTTATGATGATCAAGAGCTTACAAAGCAAATCACTCACGCACTCTTGTAAATCTAAACCCTGCCTAAGGGCAAAAGCTACGGCTTGAGCTTATGACCAAGCATGTTGGCATCTAAAAACAAAAGTTCCTTAGGATAGTAGTTGAGTAATTTGTTTTATAATTCAAATTATATCTGTTTTAAAAGGAATGCCAAATTGACCACAATGAGGTTCACTCTAGTACCACATTTTTTGGATCTCATCTTTGCATGATCTCTCTCATTCATCTTGTTGCTCCAACTTTGGATCTCTTATAGATAAAAAAAACATACAGTTAAAATGTTTATATCTTCTAAAGAATTCTTTTAATTTGTCGACAGTTTTCAAATTGTCCATCTCTAAGCACAACTTTTCAGATGCTTCAAGGGTTAGGGTTTAGGGTTCAGGGTCATCCAAACCAAATTATTTTTTTGTCATCAAGGCATCTAAGGCTGGAAAGGAATGTTTACGCGTATCCTACTAACCTTCTTAGAAGGAGAAATCCAATCGGATTAAACAAGGATATTTTATGGGCAAGTTGCCCATACGGCTGCATATTTGAATCATCTGGACCGTCCAAATTCTGAACTTCATTAGGTTGGTTAATCATATAGAAATCACACTAACTAACAATTAGCCATTTAATTAATAGATTCTTCCCTGCAAAAAGAATTAAATGATTATTTTATTCAGAAAAGTATTCGAGCTTATTATAAAGGGATGTTCAGTGGATTAAACATATTTCCTATTGATTGCGGTTCTAATAACGTTGTACCATCTTCTCTCTCTACCGGAAACCAAAACAAGACAGAGAGAAGAACGCAAACAAGCAAACAGACACAAAGCTGGAGAGAGAAACAGAAACGGCAGAAGAACGGAGATGGTTTTCAACAGCCCGTTAATCGTAACCGTCGCTGCCATCTCGGCCGATATCTGCCAATACATCGCGTGCAATCCCCAGCGTCTATCAAGCCAACAAGTTCTTGATCTTGTTTGCTGCCTTCCATTACAGCAACTCGGAAGATTCGCTCTCTGTTTGTGGTCTTTCTTCTGCTTCCCTGCTCTAGATTACTACCCAGATTCTTCTTCGGATTCATCATCGGATTCTGATTACGATTCGTATGATTCTCATTCTGATTGAGAGTTAGCCGATTTCTGTATAGTAAAATGCCTTTCTTGATTGACTTTCTCTTTGATCTTGATCTGTTGTAAACATGACAAAGATATATAGAGATGTTTCTGGGTATTTGTTATTTTTATGAATTTTTTGTTAGATAGCTGATTTTCTGATTAAAGGTTAGATTTTTGGGGTCTTTTGGTTCTTGTTATTTAGGGTAATTCACTTTGTAAAATGTTATATTGTAGCTTTTGTTTCCTGAAATGATATAGGGTTTGTGAAGCTGTGATTTTCCTTATGGGGTTTTGTTTGGCAGGCCTTCAGTTTATGGATTTGGTGTGGAAATTGTCTGATTTGGGGGCTGTGATCAGGATGAGAAAATGTTACTTAATTGTGGGTTTTGTCCAAAGTAGTGGATTTGATTGAATGTTGCTTCAATTATGGATTAGGTGATTCTGAATTTTAGCTTCCAGATAGGGCCCTGTTGAGAACAGAAGATGGATGTTATGATCATTGGCAGAAATTACTGGTAATTGTTACCTATTTAGTAGAGAATCTTGATGTATAAGGAGCTTTCCTTTGTGCGGACTGAGGTAGTTGTAGAGAATGGTGGGATGTCAACTTCAATAGGAAACAAGAGGTGAATTGTCTATGTTTAGTTTGAAGGAGAAAACGAGTGTTTTTGAAAGGTAATAGACTATTGCTAGTGAAAGCTTGGCATTGAAGCATACTTTGAGGAATTATGACATTGATAATGATATGCCCATTGACATGAGTTAGCTAAAAGACATAGCAATGGAATCCATTTTTTTCTTTGAAGGTAATTGCACACCAGACGCAATTGTCATTTCATTTTGTATATGACAAATGCAGAATAACATTTGCTCTCAAAGTAGAGCATAAGCTCCTAGTGATGCTAAGATTGAGCTTCAGAATGTGAATTTGATTAGATTAAGTTCACTGGAGGAAAACATGTTAAGTGAACCTGATTGAAGGAAAGCTGGAGGGATTTTATGGCTTGACTGCTCGTTGGGCTGAAATTGACCCATTTTATTGATTCAAGGTCATTTCTCACTGTAAAAGGAAATCTTGAACTGTCGAATGTTGCTACAAGTAACAGGGACATAAAGAGACAAGTGTACACCACAAAGATAATGCAATTTGATTTTCAAATTCCCTGTGAAACATGGCACAAACTTTGCCATATCAAACTTGCAGCAGATCTCCATAAGTAATCAGAACCAAGTTCTTTGGTAAAGCTGCCAATTGATATATTTACTAGGAACCTTTACCCGAATAAATTCATGTTATTTCGATATTTATTGCCCTTTCGTGGAACAACTTGCTGGCTATGCCTATAACAGCTTCACAATCAGAGAACATCCTTTTTTGCTCATCAATTTTCAATCCCTTCTCCAAAGTTAGTATATCCATTTAACATTAACTCAATGTAATGCATCATTAGGTACCCTGCCTCTGTTGTAAATATGGAGACAAACCCTTGAAGTAACACTAGTTATTTTTCCTAATCATCAGATCCCCCCAAAATAAGTTACAATACTGAATAGGTGATTATGTATGAGGAGGTTATTTTGTCTAATCAACATCAAGATAACTTGCGTGCTTAAGTCTCACTGATCGTGGTGAATGATTCCTTAATCTACATTATCCTTTAGCAGTTAGCAATTCAGGATTGCATTTGAATTTCAAATATTTGAAAATGAATGGGTTGATATATATTTGTAATGGTGAAGCATATCAATCTCCTCCAAGGTGTCAATGCTTGCAAAACTTGAAAATATCTCTCTCTATTTCTGTAAAATCATGACTCAAAATAGTTTCAACAAGTTTGTTCTAAACCTTTATGCTATGATATTTGTACTAAACACGTGGACTATTTTAAACTATGATTGGCTTCCTCAACTTGTGGGGGAAAGTTTATATAATTCTCAAAGAGCAAAGAGTCCTTGTGTTTGTTAACATGCACCTCATCTTGCAGATCAACCACGAAGGCATGTTTATTGTCAAATTTCCACAACAAGCAGCCCCTATTTGATGCCATAAAATTAATCAGTGTAGTGGAACTCCCAACTGAATGCCTGACTATTCCAAGCTGAATCATGTTCCCATTACCGCTTTTTGGTGCACGTCCTAGTTTTGCTGCTAGGTAGCTCACTATAACTTGAAAGAATTGACCGAGTTATCTGAGTACTGAGGTGAGCCAAGCTGAGTGAAGTTCTTTTGCTACGTAGAATGAATCACTCATCAAGTTAACAAATAGGGGGAAAATTTCTGAATAATTGAAACCAGGGGTGTTTATGAAATCTTTCAGCATCCTCCCATGTATTATTTTGTCTAGGAGCTGCCGAGTATCCTGCAAGGACTTAGATGAAGAGGTAGATGGGAGAATCAGTGAAAATTTTGATAAGGAAACAATTTTTGAAGGAAATAATATGGGCAAGTGGACTTTTTCTTTATGGACAGCTGGTGGAAGTTCAGAATCTTTAGGATTGGACAGAGAACTTGGACCAGCATGAGCACATGGAGAGTGGTTGGTTTGCTAAGTCAAAGATGCCAAAAATCCTTCTCATATAAACCTGCACGGCCTCCTGAATCCTGTCATGACAAATTAATTTGGGAAGAAGAGCCTATTTTAATATAAAGGAAGGAAGAAGAAACTGGAAAATCTCTTAGATCTTATCTGATATGATTTCTCATTTTGAAATGAATGTTTTTACCATGTCACTAGAAAGAAAAGAGTTGAAATGGAAATAAAGATACAAACATCAATGGAATGACAAGAAGGGCACTAACAATTGAGGATGTCAAAGTACATGAGTACAAGACAAAGATAGCAGTAGTAGATCTTCAAGAGTCCTACTAGCCCACTGACCAATCAAAGTGAGGTTTTTTACGTGCTGCTCCTCTATTTTTTACTTGTTCATTAATAGAAACTTGTTGTGTTTCACCTCTTGCAGTTGATTTCAGAAAATGATGCTAATCCAAACTTCAATGAGTCACAAATTTCTTTTTTCTTTCTAGTAACTTTAGTTGACTACACTTTGGTGCAAGTGATGTTCCTTTCTTTAAAAAATGTGGTGCAGGTGTAGGCTAAATTTGATAGTAGATGGTTGTGAGGAGGAGAAAGCAAGTCATGGGTTTGTGACTTGTATATCATATGTAAGTACCACACAAGGTGTTTCTTAGACACCTAATTTGTGACTTCAAAAATGATGAAACTGGATTTTAAGTGCTAAACTTCATTGAGTTCTAACTCCCATCCTTGACTTGAATCATTACTCAGAATATTCTTAGCTTGTCAATCAAGCTTGTCCAATGTTCAAGGTTGGGAATGTCAAAATTACTCTCATTCTAGTGGTCTTGACTACAGGACTCAGCATGTAAGCCTTGATGCTGACTGTTTTCCACTAGTCTTCTTTGTATCCTGTAGTGGTTCCCTCTGACCTCAGTTAAAAATTTTGGATTCACTTTGCAGCAAACTAAATTCTTATCAGGTCCAAGCAACTTTCATATGTAATTCTTATATATGTCGGTCATCTCCTCTTTTATGCTTTAGTCCATATGTTGCTTGTGACAGCTAATGGAGAAGGCTCAGTAGCAGTGATTCTGTGATCTGCCGTAGGCTGGACATGTTTTTGAGTAGTGTTTAAGGTAATTTATCTGAAGTGTCACAAAGTCTGTGACTCTCTTCATCCAGATATTGGACTGTATCATTAGGCAGCGATTGAGATGGGCTCGAAAGATGCTGGCATAAATGGAGATGCCTTCCCCTTAATCCAAAACCAAGTGTGAGAAGAAGTCATACAAAAACGAGCAAGTGACAAATGGATGCAGATTAGCACTGTCAATGATGTTAAGTAACCCCTTTTGTCCCTCACTAATCCTTGCACATCATATCCTTTGGTGAGACCTCTGACTGAGTTGGAATAATCTGTAGCATATGCATATCCCCATGGCCAAAGATATGAATAGTCCAGACAGCAGCCAATAATACAAAGATAGGTTGCACTGTCCAGTGTAATGTAAGGCAGGATATTCATGAAGTGCACTGGTAAATACTTAGCAGTTCTTAGATGGAGTTATGGACAAAACACCCTATGAGGTCTTATGGGGCTTGTGTTCAAAAATATTATTATGGTGAAGGGTGTGGACATGAAAACTATTGTTGCTTGTTGGTTTAACCATAATCTCTAAAGGCTTGGAGATGTATATTTATCCTGTCATTACTAGGTAGGTGTTTAATACATCAGCCGAGATGCTTATTGGTATGACCAATGAAATAAGAGAAAATAGAAAGGAATTATGTTATAAGAAATATATCTACGTATAGTGAGAGAAATCATCAACACAAAATACATAGAATTCAGTACAAGATAAAAACTAGGCCCCACATATTAGATATGTATTTCAAGTAGAAATTAAGAAATGATTAAAAGAATTGAAACAAACTTTAACATGCTTTGTAAGTTTACAATTAGATCATGAGGAAGAGTAATGAGGCACCGTTTATTTCTGATGGGGCCTAAGTATTAATGCCAGGCAGACAACAATAAAGAGATGAAGAAGCATCGTAAGTTGCAGCTCTAAACTCTGATGTGGAGGATCTGGAACCAGGTGCTTCCAGAACCAAGAGGTTGTCATTAAGCCCCTACAGGGACTTTTCCTGGTATTAGATCCTTAACTGGAACAATTGTAGTGAAGATAAACTAACAAGAAAATTTTGTAGTAAACTGGGATAGGAGATTGTCACCCATGACATTTCTGAACTGGGGAAGTAATCTGTGCACTGTTATAAGCAGGAAATGAGCCAAAGGAAGAAGAGAGAGAAGAAGTCTAAAGACTCTAAACATGAGTGTTTGACAAAGTAGATTACCACCCATCTCATTTCTAAAAGAACCAATGCAGAAGAAAAGACATACGAGTCATCCACCGAATGGTGGCTTTGTCTTAACAAGCCACATTATATCAGATTGTTCGAGTTGGTCAAGATTTCAGAGAATACTGATTTTCTTCATAAGTAATGCAAAGTAATGGAGAAGCCGGATTTCATGGTGTGCAGATTGAGTATCAGCAATGAGCCTAATGAGTCTCTTTCCATTTGCTTCATGAGATAGTCAACTAGCTAGCTCTTTATTGAAGTTTATGAGACTTCTAACTAGACGCAATCTAGTATCCAACTTGTTAATTGTCATCCGTGATTAGCTTATTATCATCATTGGTTCCCATTAACAATTTGGTTCCCGCCCATCCACATAGAAGAGCTTCCCTTTGTTCCTTTGACTTCTGACATTCCTTGTACCTGGTGGTGTTGTTTTAGCAACCTACATTATATGAGCTTGTTTGAATTGATCAAGATTCAGAGTATGCTGATTTTCTTACATACAGTATGCAGAGTAATGGAGAAGCCTGAATTTATGGTATGCAGGATTCAGTATGAGCAATATGTGTAATGAGTGTCTTGTGCTTTTCCAGAAAGTCAACTATCTATGAGACTTTGTCACTAAATCCAGTATGGTATGCAGCCTGTTAGCTGTCATCTGAGATTAGCAGAGCTTCCTTTTAGCCTTTTGGCTTCTGATTTCTGAGTTAGCCAATTTTTAATGTTGGCTTTAAGGGTATTACCTAATGTCATCCGCAGACTTGCAGGTTATGGGCCCGTTTAGGATTTATACTGTTAAGTGATAATCCTTGAAGGAATTTGATTAGGTGATAATCTAGTTTGTTCTAGCTCATCCTCATGTACCTTATGATCCAATTTCGGTCCTGAGTTATTCAGTTTATTGAATGATGAAGCTGAAATGTTATGTAGCCTAAAAGATAGGCCGAAAAAGTTGCTAATGCTTTGGATTACTGTTCCACAATTAGGGGTAGCACTTCGAATGTGTATGCTACTCCTTCAAAAAAACATTTATGCAGAGGTTGACACTGTTACTATCAGGGCAGTCTGCTGTTCTCCTGCTTTGTAGCATTCCCTCTTCTTCTGTCCCAGCTCAAGCTTGCATTTGAAACACTTGAAAGTTCTTTAAACTTTTCAGTTAGAACAGAAAGATCTTTACTGGTTTCCCAAATAGAGAATGGATTTCAAACCTGGGCTGTAAGAAGGTATATAAATGTTTATAAACGAATTCTGATGGCCTCCCTTAATGACTAGAACCATAAAGCATGAGGAGAAGTTCATGTGAGCAATAAAGTAGACTCTCTTGTTACATCAGCTGGGCACGAATGATCTGGTTATCTTTTGTCAGTGCCTAATGGCTGTTCTTGTCTCTTCGCTAGTTAGCAACAAGGAATTATGCGAGTTCGTTTCTAACTAAAGAAAAAAGCCGACTTCTTTTGAATGGTCCATCCATTGTGGCTCCATTACTTCTTTGCCAGTAAAAGGGTGCCTACTTATTATCCTTGTTCGTTTATGCTTGGAGCATTGTACTTTGATACCTTTAACAGAATAGGTCTCTTTCAATCTCTCAAAGCTAGAAATTTATCAAATACTTTATCTGCACTGAACAAATAAGTTTGTACGAAGTTATCTGGAGGGGCAAAGACCTGTTGTGTCTCGCATATTTGAGTCTAAGGGTATAACAATCTAATCTCCCACTAACCAAGAACTTTTTGGTCAATGATCTTTTGCCCATTTACTGCATAAATAAATTGGGTACTGATCAGACGCGCAGGATCATCTTTTAGAATTTTGGGCAATGGATTTCTAGAGAAGTGCATATAGTGACCATCACTATATGCATGATGACTCCCAGAATGGAGATGGGGCAAGTGGAATTATGGCTAGAAAGCAGCCTTCTGACGAAGCCTGTTTACTGGCTTTTTGGGACAGGTAAAAACTATCCTTGGATAAGCTTTTATATTGTTCGGCTTATCTAGGGGATAACCTTTCCTACAAGAGCTACGGCCTTCTGGCGCAGTGGTGCAAGAAGGGGCCTTCTCCCATGGTATGTCACGGTTCGATGCTGCTTGTGGGTGTGTGTCCAAAAATAAAAGAAGGGGAAAAAAAGGGAATAAGAAAATTAAAAAAGAAGATCCTTTTCCTATAATTCAAGCTTTATATTATTTCCTGCTTTGAGGCATATGCAATAGCGAGGGATAAGATTGCTTATCCATGATAGAAGTTAATCCTTAGATAGCCATTCCCTTTGTTAAGCAGTTCCTTGGGCTGCATTTCAAACACATCCACAACCTGAAATGGCAAAACAATTGGACTTTGGGTGTAACTATAGATACCCACCTAATGTGTATGGACGTCCGACGACCAGATTGCATCCTGGGTAATCTTGATTTATAAATATTCAATCTGGAAAGGAACTTTTCAGGCATGTTTAACATACAGTGTTCCTCCAATAATGCGTTCACCTTTCACAGTCAACAGCTCTGCTTGGCTGTTTTCACTACTTCAAAAGATGCAACATTTTCAATGGTGAATCCTTGACTTTGGAAAGGCTTCTGGGCGAATGCCCTTTTTCCACAGCGTCCAATTTCCATGTTTGTCATGTGAATCCCTATCAGTCTGTTCTTTGACACTGTCTCTTTCATCTCCTCGTGATTTTCTTCCGCCACCATCCTTCCTTAACTCCACCTGTATTTGTCTTCTTATTCCAAGAACGTAATGAAGTTTAATAGAGTTCGCTCAAAGTCAATTCCACCGAACTGCTTTAGATTTTCGGTCTGGTTTATGAACCTAACAATTTCGTCTTTTTTTATTGCTTTCCCCTTCGCTAGCAGCAAATCACAAGAATACTAGTCCAGTCCAAGCTGTATAGAAGACTTTTAAATGAATGGTCAAGCTTCTAATTAAGAACAGCTGCTGCCTAGTTTTGTCCTTAGAATAAAGAACAAGGCTCTGCTCTTTAGTGGGTTGGTCTGTTTTAGGATACAAACTGTGATGGGGCGTTTGAATCTAAGGTAAAAGGTGTTCATATGGAAATGAATTTCTAAGGACGGCGGGGTTAGAACGTAGAAGTCTGTTTGATCACGCCAGCACTAGTGCGCGAGAGCTTTGACGGTTCAGCATGCTTTGGCGATAGTAGTGTTAGGATGACTGTTTCTACCCTCGTTTGCCGAAGAAAAAACAGATAAAAACTTAGATGTTACTTAGGAAACAAAAGTAAAGTTTTCAATTGTAAAGGAAGGGGAGCCTTAGCACAACGGTAAAAGTTGTCATCATGTGACCTTGAGGTCACGGGTTCAAGGTGTGGAATCAGCCTCTTGCAAAAATGCAAGATAAGGCTGCCTATTATAGACCCTTGTGATCTACCCTTCCCTGGACCTTGCATAGGCGGGAGCTTCTACTCTAGTTGGGAATTAGATTTCGGTGTGTGTTGAGTGTTTCTTTTGTAATCTATTATATATTAAGTTAGTCATGTTTTCCTTTGAGCACTTAGAACTATAGTTATCAAATATTTGATAGCACACGTAAAACTAGTTTTTTCAAAAACTCAATACAAAATCATCTCTAAAATAATGTAAAATTTATCCAACATGTTTGGAAATTTCTTAAAATATCAATGAAAAACTCATCTAAAACTTCAAAAAATTTGCTGAAACATACAGAAAACATTTCTTAAAATTATATTTATGCTTTTATATACAATTAAGTCTAGATATTTTAATTCGTCTCTCTCTCTCTCTCTCTCTCTCTCTCTCTCTCTCTCTCTCTCTCTCTCTCTCTCTCTCTCTCTCTCTCTCTCTCTCTCATTTCCATTACATTTCCTTAAAGTTCTACAAAAGTTTTCTATAAATATTTTCGTATTCCTCCTTTTAGGTAAATTTTTTGCAGACATTTCACAATTTCATTTCACGTAATGTTTCTTGAATACATTTCATGTTTAGGTAACCATACTCAAACCCTATTAGTTCCTTTGCCATATTAGCATATTTAAAATTTTTAATTATTCTTATTTAGGGAGCTCATATTCCCCCATCCTTTAGTACTAATGTCACACCCTCTTTTTGAGTTTTATCATAATTTTATCTAAGAGGATCATTTTCATGATAATCTTAACCTTTTAATCTTATTTGTGTTGCAACATACATGAGGTCCAACCCAAAAGTCATAAAATTGGATGATTATACTATTGTGCCTTTTTTAGTTCTAAAATCAATATTATCAAAGAAACCAAAAATCAATGTTAAAATCATTTAAAATATGTAATTTTGAAGACATCACCCATTTATAGCAAGATAATGATTTGATTGCTCAAAAAAAGTGGACCAGACATGTACTTTTAACACTAAACTACAAAAAAGAGTGTAGCATTAGTGCCAAACGGGTGTGGGGATATCAACTCCCTTTATTATGTTGCCAATTAGTTGGATAAATGAGCCCCTATAGATTTGGCTCTAGGTTGGGCAAATATCGTGCTACTTTGGAAGACCCAATTTTTTATCCTAAACCAAGCTCTTGGGATGGGACATCCCATCCCAAATAAAACCAACATGGAAATGGAACAAAGAAATCCTATATATATAGGGAGTGGTAATCTCAGCAAGGGTAGAGGAGAGTTTCTAACTATCATTTTTTTCAATTTTTTTTTATATTTTTTTACATTTTTTAGCCAATCAAATGTCACCTACTCCTTGCACCTGCATGAAACAGTTAAAATTAGCACACCCCAAAAAAAATTTATTATGCAAAATTTTACTCTTCTAAAAAATTTTATTATACAAAAATTCCTTCCATATTTATGTTTTCTCTTCTTCTTTTTATTCTTTTCTTTAACCTTTATTAACAACCAACATGTACATTTGCACGTGCCCATGTTCGAAAAGAGAGAGAATAATGTTTGATAGAGCTTTTTATTCTTTAAAAAATTAATTACTATATTCATTATGTGCGTGCGTGTGTGCGTGTGTGTGTGTGTGTGTGTGTGTGTGAGAGAGAGAGAGAGAGAGAGAGAGAGAGAGAGAGAGAGAGAGAGAGAGAGATGACTCTTAGTCTTTCTAAAATGCATTATTAGGTACCATAAAGTGAGAAAGAAAATGAATATATGTTATTGTTGAAACTTGAAACTATCATATAATTATAACTTATTTTGATTATTATTAAAAATATTTTATTTTAATATTCTGAACTATTCTTTTATTAATTCTTTGTAGAATTGGTGAGTTCAATACTATATCAAGTTAGATGCTCGGATGATTGGTTGATTGTTCTTTTTTACTTTATCTTTTGAATGATTATTGCTTCATTTTATATGTTAGAATTTTTTTAGATAAAAGTGTATGAAGCCTAGGACATTAATAGTTAAATTTTACATAAATAGTGTTTTTCTTTGAGTTTTGGATACCCTTATATGATTTTTAAGTATTAGAATTTAATTTTTAAAATGAAATAACAATTTATTTAGGACTACTTGTCCCAAACCTGAGGTGTTTGGAACAACAAGGACCTTGTGTCTAACAAGATGGGACATAATTTTTATGTCCAACTTTGGGACAATTTTTTTTTCAATAATAGTCCCATCCTATCCCATGCTCATCCCTAAATTGCCTCTCTTTTTGAGCCACATCAATTCTTTAAATCTTTCATCTAGCCTTTCCGAAACTTTTTTGTTTTTTTGTAGACTCTTATCTCTTAGTAATTCTTAGGCATCTTTCCTAAAATGTCTTTATATTATATCTTTATTGAATTGGCTAACTAAACTTATCTTAATGATCAAAATAGTCCATCTAATAGTCTATATTAATATAAATAAATAAATTTATATACAAATATAAACAAAGACATATGAATGTTATCTTAATGAATGTCATCTTAATGATCAAAGCCATCAATCTAATAGTCTATATCAATGTAAATAAATAAATCTCTTTATTAATGTAAACAAAAAAATCCTAAGAGAAAATAAATATTCTCCAAATGGGCAACTTCATCCTAATTCTCTAAGTCATCCAATGTTCTAGGCCTTCCATCTAATAGTATGTATTAATCTAAGCAAAAAAATCCTAAAAGGAAACAAATCCATTGACTTACGCCCCTAAATTTTATGTAGGTGACTAGCCAACATTTTTGTGTATTAAATGTATTTGTTATATTATTCTTTTAAGAGATAAATATGTATCTCTTTCTAGTTCACACATATAAACAAATTAACCTTGACTAGCATTCTATCTCTTGCACCAAAGCCTTCTAGTGCAATGGCACGAGTCTCTCGCTTGGGTGACTACAATTTGACAATGTGCATGTATATGTGTCTGTGTCTAGAAGTAAACTTCTAAGAGAACTCTTACAATGTATAAACCCAAATCTTTAGCAATCAAAATAGTTTATCTTCTTGAAATCTTATTAAGTAGATGTTAGATTAAAATTAGATTTTTTAATGAACCATCTAACTTTGTAATTCAATCAAAAATTAAAATGAAATAATATTTGAGAGTGGATATTATCAGTATCCTATCCCATTTGACGTAGGCCTAGCTCCTTACTAATTCTTTGCTTGCACCAAAAACAAAAGCACAAAGATTTAATAGAATATTGTATGATGACAATAAATACCAATTTTCCACATACATTAATAAAATGAAATTTATTGACATTGTGTGCAAACAAGGCATCCGATTGAATTACAGCTAATGAACACATTTTATCACAGAAATTGAGTATTACAAAGTAGCAATTGACACAGAAGTTAGGGCTGTAATATGTCACTGCTAAGACCATGTGAGGGAGTAGGGGGGTTGGGCGAGGCCATATTTTTTGCTAGCACTAACCTAGTTTTTTAATTTTTTTCTTGCCCATAACCCAATCCTACCCTTGCTTTGCTCCCAGCCTTTGCCCTTCATGGGTCATGTCCCCTAATTGACCTAAGCTTGTTATGATATTTAAAAACATTTTTCAAACCTACATTATAATACACTTCTACAATGTTTATTTCCAATACCACATTACAGGTACTTCTATTATAAAACTTTAGAGTTGATAGATTTCTAGTTAATATCTACTAACTATTATCATAGTACCCTCATTTTTGTATTTTTGAAAAAAAAATCGTATCGAGGCGGTTATGTAATTTAAAATAAAGTATATATGTTGCTCGAGTGCTCCAGTTCTTTCATCAATGACCTTAGCACCCCTCGGGTCATAGATTTTTTACCCTATCCTTACCCGTATGGGTCGTTAGGGTCGGGTCCTCTTAATTGGCATGACCCATTGCCATGCCCATGTGGGAGCAGATGGTTGGTAATCAAAACTGTTCATCTTATGGGCTTCAGGATCCTCTCAATGAATCGCGTTAACCCTTGTTAAGATTTTATTTAGTGGTTTTTTATTCCCTCTTCAACTATAACATGGAGAACTTTGGTGGATATGGCCTATCCGAGATGTGCACCAAAGATAAGCGGTGTAGATCCCAAAACATCTGGGCTTTGCATGGTCCAAACTTTTAGGTTGTATTTGAGCAAATAGTAAACTACCCTCTTTTGAAGGCCATATAATAGGAGGCCCTATCGTAAGGGGTTCAAGTACTAAGCATAGTATCAGTGCATGTGAAATGAAGCCTCTTGGAAATATTGGACGTAACCACGGGAATAACAGTACGTATAAACAGTAAATTCACGTCTTTTCAGGGTGCTGCTTCCGATGTTAATGGCCACGAACCATGTCCTTTTCAGTAGGTGTTTAGGTCATTTTAACAGGTAGAGAAACCTTTGGGCTGTAAGGAAACCAGTAGGTGTTTAAGTCATTTTAGACAATATAAAGATAGAAACATAACGTGCTACACACTCCACATGGCATAGATTCCTTTCATGTGCTCGAGGAAACCTTCAAAAGATAAATGACGTTAAATAGCATCTTTTTCCCATTTATTTGCTTGATTTTTACACCACCGGGCTTTATCATTGATATTTGTTGAAGATAAATTAGGTTTGGACCCATGTTTTTATATTTTTTTGGTTGATCCAAGACATTTGTTTGATTTGGCCTCAATCAAATATTCTTGGTACTAAAAGTAATTTCTAATGAGAATATCTAAAGTCTTTACTTTTGAATCTCTTATGGTAACATAAGGAATAGTGTAAAACTAAAAAAATCCTCTTGCCATCCATTTTACGACCATAAATGGTCAAGAAATAAAGAATATAGAAATTTCAAATAGATGTGAATTTTGGCACAAGGACATCCATTGAAGTATAATCGTGTGAACATGTTAGATTGATGAAAAAAACAAAAAAGTGAGTCCAAATACATACATATGCATGGAAGAATCTCTCTCTCTCTCTCTCTCTCTCTCTCTCTCTCTCTCTCTCTCTAAAAATTGATTTCCATGGAAATAAAGAATTCTCCTTGAAAGCGTTTTACACTTTCATATCAACTTACCCCAAAGAGCCAAAACTCTTAAATAAGTTTCCATGAAATCAATTTCCATGCATTTCCTAGCAACCTATTATGCTCTAAGAATTAGATTGGATTTTGGAATATAGGCAGATAAGCTATTGTAATTCATAATCTTTTGTCTACAGAGTTTTGTACATTTGATATCTCGATTCAGTTACGGCCACGGGGAGGGCTAGATATTCTCCCCTTATCAATAAAACTCTACCTTTCTTCAAAATAATAATAATAATACAGGCCGTAAGCAAAATAAGAGATTACTTATGTCTCAATCTGTACTTTCCACGAAAAGCTCAAAATGGAGGATTATGGTAGCAAAAGATGGTTTTCTTAGAACAAAGAAGAAACATAGATAGATGAGATGCATTGTTTACCTCTCACAAGATTCTACTTAAGAAGTGGTTCTTAACTGGAGTCTCAAATCTTCCCTTGAAGATAAAATGACAAGACAAAAGTATAGAGGATCGATTGTTCTATCAAAGGTGAACAACTTTTAACCTTAGAGATTAACCATCAACAAGGGCTTTGAATCGTATAACAAGAAAGAATTTCTGATATATGATTCATCCACAACAAGGCCTAAGAGATAAATGGTTTAGATAATTATTGAACCAATAAAGAAAATTTATTTATTATGCTGTCCAGTATAGAACAGCTCACCCAACGAAAAAGATATTATAATAAATAGGTCCAATACATCACTCTCCCCAGTTAGATGAAATCAGAAGAGCAAGCTATTGATTAACATAGTCAAAGAAGTTCTGTACTGGCTCAGTAGAACCGAAACAAAAGTCGACAGGAACGGGTCAATTACTATTTCTCAGCTTTTCTTCTGTAAAGAAACTGGACGAGGATGATGTATGATAGAAAAGGATGTGGATATTGGGATCATGATTAGATCTCCCTGATCCCAAATAATTGAGGGTTCATCATCTTAGATGCCTACCACATGCATGCATGCAACATCCATGTCAAAATCTCATGTCCGTGATCAGAGAGTAGGGAGGACCCCACACATCTTCATGAAGATCTTATCTAAATGTTCATATATAGCCATTCAAGTAGCTAGTCCAATTCAGGCTCAAGTTTCCGGGTCTTCCGATGCCAATTATTTAGATTCTCAATCCCTATGCTATTCTTTTCCTATTGTTATCAGGATGGGTTACAGCTAGTTAAACCACTCTCAACATAAGTAAAAGCTGTTATGTAATAATTGTGCTTGAGTTGGAGCGAAGCAAAAGGAAGCCCTTTGTTCAAGACCCAAATCATTCACCTGGTGAATAATGCTACGGATTCATACTCGGGCATATTTCATGATCCTAACACTACACTTTTCCCCTTCACGTGGCAATGATCGAACCGGCTCATATGAAAGCTGCTGCGTAAACAAATTTAGGTTTTGATTGGATGAACCTCGAGGTCCTACACCCTTTGATCCAGGAACCCTTGTTTAGGTTGTTAGACTAAATCTTGTAGACGGATGACTATGCATATCTGTTTGGCATGGGAACAAAACCATTTGAATCACATTTGAAGTTCTACAAGTTCAAGGGTATCGATCAACATATAGATTTGCCCATGTGGGCCTAGAAGTTGATCTTCGCCCTGGTGAAGAAGATTTCAGTGCTTGAGCTGTGTAAAATGTGGCCCCGGCTGCACCCTCAATCTACTTTTAGCTGCCCATGTAACGCTCTGTATGTCTACGTACAAATGTGAGAACTATATAGGAGCCCCACCTATACACATACATCGGTGCTCACGTTAATGGAGCTCTTTGTGTGGCATTCGCCATGGCCAGCTAAAGTCAGCATAGGAATTTTTACATGATGTTAAGGCACATGTGGAGACTGGATGGTTGATGACCCAAACTGTTCCTTTTTTGGGCGACATCTTGGATAAACGCTTCAAGAATCGTCTTTATCCTATGATTTCAATATTCTCTACCACCCATTCAGTTTCGGTTCAGATGTTTCTATCAATTTCATCTTTCTTAACTTTCAGACGGCCATTTTCCATTTTTGGTAACAGCGGTTACGGTCACCCAGTGAAAATGGTTTTCTTTCAGGGTCCATCAGATCCAGGCTGCAGTCCTCCACATGATGTGCTTGGATCAGGATCAAACTCCTGCCCGCACCTACACTTCATGCATGATTTAGTGGGAAAACCACAAACCATCGTGACTAGTACAGTCGCATGGAACACGTACTGAAAGGTAGGGTGACGTTAGTGACTCACGAGTCCACTACTCTTCGTGCAAAACGACCCAAAGACACAGAAAAGGTCAAGCAGGCCCTTCCTCACAAGGTCCGAAGAGCTACCCTTTTCACATGGACCACAGCAAGGAGGAATGGGGACATTGAACGAGATACAAACGGGTGAAGTTACAAAGATGGGGATAGATACTCTTTCTCAAACTCTTGGGAACGTCAAACGTACTTCTAGGTGCCACAGTGAAGACAGAGTTCGCCACAGTATTCAGTTGTTGTCATCGTCTCCATTGAAACTCGAATATGGAAGCCAACTAACAACGATTGCATATTTCAAATAAAATCCACCATATTCAGGTGGATGGGAAACCTTGGGGTAACGGTAAAATTGACATTGTGTGATTTTGAGGTCATGGGTTCAAGGTATAGAAACATCCTCTTACCAAAGTGCAAGGTAAGGCTGCATACTATAGATTATTGTGGTCTCTCTCTTCTCCAGAACCTATATAGACCCTTGTGGTCTATCCCTTCTGTGGACCCTGTATAGGCAGGGGCTTCATACACTGAGACTGCCCTTTATGTAGGTGAATGGGAACACAATGAAATCCCCCGTGCATAGAATCAAATTCACCTTGACTTGTAGGCAATTGTGTTGCTGATGAATTACCTAAGCAAACTTTTCGTCCTAGGAGCTGTAAGCTCTTGACTTGTTTGGCTAGGGTGATGCTTATAGTCTTTCCGCACACTGCTCTGTGGTTTCTTGTTTTGAATAGATTTTTGAAGGCAGAAAGAAACCACTGATATGTTTGCGTGCGGCAAGGGCATGAGTATTGAATTTGTGACATAATTCAACCTCTTGCGTGTTATAACGTAGAAAGGGACAGTAAGTGAGGTTCTATTATTACCAGTTTGACAAAACATGCAAGTATGTAGCTCCACTGATTGTGGTTGTCATTTTTCTCAGTGGTTGTGATTCTGTTTAATGGTGAGTGGAATTTGAACCTACAACCTAGGGGTTGCGAAACAAAAGCACTTTCCAATCAGGATTGGTGCTCAATCACACATAAAGAATCTTTTCAGCAAGGTTTTTTGTTTTTTTTAATGTTTAAGCCATTCAAAAGATTATTTAATTTGTTAAACATCACCTAATACTAAGTACAAGAAGAATCAATAGAATAACAGAAAGGGAGAACATAGACACATGAGTAAACATGGGCTACTCTGATGCATGCCCAAGTTGTTCAAGTTCAAACACAATTAGTCATGTTTATGGGGAGAGTGCTAGAGTCAACCGATTGGGAAAATATCACAAGAGCATGAAGAAAAAGACGCTTCCTCCCATATGCTGCTGTTGTTAAACTCAGGGTAAGGGAATATTCGTCATTTTGAAGCATCGGTATGACTTCTGTGATTCTCTTGCCATTTGCTTGTGATACGTTACCCTGCATCAGACTAGCAATTCATGAAAGAAATTATCATTTAATTACCAGTTGGAGATGACCACCTAAAATCACGAATTATTCCTTGAGGTTGAAGATAAATGGTGGTTAGCTCTAACAATTTTTCTGATAAAGAATTCAAGTACTGAAACTCTAGTCTTCTAGTTAAACATCGGCCCAATTTAGTTAGATTACCAAATGTGGTTTGTTTATAAGAATTCACCCAAAATTTGGTATTCATCAAATTAAAAAAAGGGGCAGCCTTGGTGCACGAAGCTCTCATGTATGAGAGAAAAGGTGGTCCTGTCAATAGTACGCAGCCTTACCTTACATTTTGCAAGAGACTGTTTCCATGCCTTGAGCCAGTAACATGAAGGTCATACAATAATAACTCTACTGTGGAACAAAGGTATACGTCAAAATAATAAAAGAAAAATGATTTTCTCATCTTTATACTTAGATTTTATAGTTTCTGGTTCAGGGAGACGGTGGACGAGTTTATTTAGTCAAATTTTATAGTTTCAGGGTTAAGAATTTGCTAAGATAGTTCACGAGTTCTGCAAGAAATTCCAATCCTTGTACCTAATTAATTTAATTACATTCTCAGAGAAGTAATGTTGATTTTATAATGATTGTTCTTACATTGTACCTTTTTAACTTGTAGACCTTGATGTAGATCACTAATCTACTCAATTATTTAACGAGAAGTATAATGACAAGTGGTGGGTCCTTGTCTATCAATGGGGTTACCTTTTAGGGATCTTGACCTATTTGAGTGTAGGGCATTATCCTATTTAAAAAATGCATATGTTGGACATAGTGTGCACAGTATACATGAGGAATATTTAGAAGAATTGAATAGCACAATCATGGCTACTAAAAGGAGAAAAGGATCCACTCGTATTTGGCCAATTTGCATCACACCCCAGAAAGTATTAAGACACCCACTTTTCCTCCCCCTTTAAGAGGGGAGAGAGGTCTGTTGGCTTGTCCAACTTCCCTTACTTTCCAAGTCTGGTGGGTAGGTTTTGTGGAGGATTTCATGAATTCTTCAAAGTTGGAGAAAGACATTCACTAGGTTCCAGCAACCCACTGTTGGTTTCCAAGCACGTGAGTGTCAAAAGGATTGACACCTTTGTCTATTATGGGCCTTTCACATCCAAGCCATGTTCACATGCTCTTGAGTTTTGGTTCGTTTTGGTCCAACTTACCTTTCTCACTCCCATGTCCTCTGCCCCACCTCACTTTTGGCCCCTAGCTAGTAAAGCCATATTTCTTGCCTAGATATGGATTTTGTCCAAATCTGATTGAAAACTATCCTTCTAATGCAAAGAAAATGCAAGCTCTAGCAGCTGAATTTGTATGGATGTGAAGATAGGCAAGATGCACCAGTCTCTGCATCGACGTCGGTAGCACAACGACAATGCATGGTTGAGTGTGGCCAATGTAGACCAATCAAAGATGAAATCCCGGAATCCGACCGGCAGGTTTCCTGGAGGAATTTGGGTGGCTAATCTCTTAGCCAACATATCACAACTACCACATTCCTTTGAGATTCTTTAGATATTTCGAGTACGAGAATTCTCTCTTTGATCCGTAGAGTTTGATCGGTCTCCAAATCTATTGGTGAACCACCGACATGAAGGGCGTAGAAGGAAATCCATGGATATATAGCAAAGCAACAATGAAGCCAATTAAGAACATAGATAATCTCACATGGTTCTGGAATGTCTCCATGCCCAACACAATGACTATAATCTCAACGAATAAACATAGTATTTCACGTTAGAGGAATGTTTAATTGACTACAAAGGAAGGAACATGTGTCCAACAACCATATTTTATGCAGTCCACCTTTAATTTGCAGGACCAACTCGTTCATCTCTCTTTGCTGATGTCTAATGGGCAAAGAGCAGGTGGTTTGAAATCGTCTAGCATCTAATAAGTTGTGCTTTGAAATGAATAATTTAGAAACTTTAATAAACAGCACTCTAAATTTTAGACCTAAAGACAACCAGTCCACATGCATTTGGATCCACTAGACATTAAAGGTGGAACAAGGAGGTGAACATGTCAAATCATGCTAGAGTGAGCTCTAAAAAGTTGTGGTAGTTGGACACACCTCTCCTTGTGGTCAAGTTAGCAATCCTTAAAAACTCTAATTCGACTCTTAAACGATGTACTTCAACAGTGAGTAAAGGCCTTCTAGAGCAGAGAGGTGCCTCTCTCTTGGGTGACCAGGGTTCAACACTGCTTATGGGTAAGTATGTTTAGGGGTTCTTTTACTATGTTTATTTTCACAACAGCACTTCTCATGGGAATATAAGATAACTATTACAAGGGAGGGTGACCACCTCGTGACCTCTTCTACTATCTGATTAGCTAGTTGGTGAGGTAATAGCTTACCAAGACGATGATCGGTAGAGAGTCCTAGTCTTAGAACTAGAAAGGTACATTTTCATTAAGGATGGTGTGGGACATTTCAAAAGGGAGATTTAAGAGGTGGGGAAGCTTTAGAGAGAGAGAGAGAGATGGGTGTCTGTACAAAGGGCCTCTCTTCGCTAAAAGAGAAAACAAAGTTACAAACAGCAAGCCCATGTGGTGGGTCTGTGATTGTGCACAAAACATAGAGGAATGAGTGGCTTCCATGTCTTGTTTTACTTGGAAAATGATATCCAAAGCCCATTTTCAATTGTGAAGAAAGGCGAGGATATGTGCTTGATGGGAGTAAAATAGATGGCTATTGGAACTCATTCAAAGGACAAAAATTCCTTGTAAGTCGGGACTGGTAGGTCGTGCACACACACGCAAGATTCTTATTCCACGTGGTAATTGTAAGAGAGACTGAAAAGGGGTTACTTTTTTTTAACTAAAAATTTGATTAGTTGAATTTTGAGGCCAGGTTCTAATCTATCTGTTAGAACTTTGATCTTGGATTGAAGGAGCGATCTGGACATGTTGATGACATAACATGAAAATCACTCCATTAAAAAAATTGCTAATAATTTGAGCAAAAAGTACTTAAATGTGGACCCATTCTAACTTTTCCTTAATCATTTCTTCGCTAGTGGCTCTTACCCTTGGGATCATCTAATAAATTTCATCTTTTTGGTCTTGTTATCACTTAAAATGGGGCCTACCAAACAGAGGGCTTTCGGTGCGTTTAGTTTCCCAGATGCCATTATGTGTGGGGTCCTTCGATTGAAGCGGTTAACTCTTTAAGGGAAAGGGGTGGAATTTGCAAAAGATTAGGGTGGCAATTCGGGTACCCAATTTGTTCCTCGGATTCTCTTGTGCGCTCTTTTATGCTCTTTTTCTGTGATCTTTGAGTGTTAACGGCGTTAAGGCAACGGCATCCGTTACGATACCCTCGTCTCGGTATTCGCGACTCGACTTGAAAAATGCCTCGGAAAGGGCATTGAAGTTTTTGTGACATTTTTGCCCTTGTCATTTTCTCATGTTTCCTAAATACCCCTTGCATGTTCTGAATTTTGTGCTCTGTACTCTCGATTATGGCCTTGTCGTTTTTAAGATCCTTTTTTGCAAAGTCTGGGGCTCACTAAACCATCATTGGTTAATTTTGTTTCTAGTAAAATGCATGGTTTATTTCCTTACCCCATCCTTGATAATGACACTCCTCTCTTGAATTTACACTTCTGAGCGCTGTTATAAGATATAGAGGTATGACCCAGTTTTCCAGCAATCAATGGCTGACAAGGAATCATATAATTTGCTTTTAGATGGCTCTTAGCAACAGTAAAAGTTGTCATCATGTGATCTTAAGGTCATGAAAACAGCTGCTTGTAAAATATAAAATAAGACTATGTACTTTGGGCCCTTGTGGTCTGCCCCGTTCCCGAAACCTGCATAGGTGGGAGCTTCGTGCGCTGGAACTGCCCTTTTTTATGGCTCTTAGCAAGGTTTTCCTAATGAATATTAAGGAACTGACAGATATGCTAAAGCCTCCAACACCAATGGAATGCATTCAATCAAATTCCTTGAACCAATGTCCCATAGCATCAATGACCTTGGGTTTCAGACAATAGGTTGCCCAACTAAGGATGGTAGGAAACCAACAAAAATTGTGTTTGGATCCTTCATAAGAACTTAGGATCTCATTTTGCTTTTTCTTTTTGAAAGTTAAACATAGCACCCCGTGCATAGACTTTGACCCTAGTCATCCAGGTGAGAGACGTCTCCTTGCACCATTGTATTGAAAGGCTCAGGTGCAACTTGGAATCCACATATTTTCCAAGTGAAATGTGCACCCATTGTATAGCCACCCAAAATCTAGTTAGAGAAGTAGTTGCTAAAACCATGACACATAAATTCATTATGGAACAAACTCAATTGCGTGCATTAGTGGAATTGTAATGCTTATGTAGTGCCTAAATTTGGTTATTTTATTCTTTCAAGGGAGGAATCTAATGAAGGGAAGCCTTGATGTAATGATAGAGTTGTGGTGTGACCTTGAGGTCACGAGTTTAAGGCATAAAAATAGTTTCTTGCAAAATGTAAGTTAAGGCTGTATACTATTGACCCTTTTAGTCCGCCCCTTACCCTGCGTATATAGGAGCTTGGTGCTCTAGGATTGCTCTATTTTTTTAGAGAGAAACTTAGTGGTCCATTTCAATCAAAGGAATAAATGGTTTCCCTTTTGGTTCGAAATCAAGGCTGCATTTCTTCACACCACTTGATTAATACTACTACTTCAACGCGAATAAAGGAAATCATAACTCAAACTTTCAATCGCTATTAGAAGAGGCCAGATTCTTACCCAAATTGCATAACACCCCGGGCTTATATCTGTACTATTTACTTTATCCTTAATGTAGCCTTAAGGGCAGCCCCGTTGCACGAAGCTCTTGCCTATGTGGGGTCCGGAAAAGGGGTGGACCACAAGGGCCTAAAGTACACCCCCTTACCTTGCATTTTGCAAGAGGCTGTTTCCACGCCTTGAACCTGTGACCTCAAGGTCATATGACGACAACTTTTACCATTACGCCTTGAACCGGCAACCTCAATGGCCTAATATAGCCTTACATACAGCAAATTCCAAGTATTTTTGTCAAGCTTAGAGGGGACGCCCTTCATCATCAACATTATTTATTGTTATTATAGTTGGTTGTAGACAACTTGGCATCTCTTCTGGAATACATTTGATCTTCCTTAGAATTGCCAATTTCACCCTTTGGCAGGGTTTACATTTCTTAGAGTTGAAAATTAAAAAGATAAGGTGGGTATAGAGTTTTGGAATTTAAAATTGAACTTCGATGTCGTTTCAACAGATTTCAATTGAATTTGAGCATTCAAAATTTAGATAGAAATCTGGAATTCCTGAAGTTAATGTTCATTATAAGTCATTCATTTTATGTGACCAAAAGTAGAGCTTTTTAGATGCTAGAATCATCCAATTAACCTGCTTTTTGCACTACTAGACATCCAAAGCAAAAATATAAGATGAACAAGCCGGATCATCTAAAGTTGGATTTAGACCTCTTCTTGCACGTAGCACAAAGGTCTGCCCCATCTCTTTTTTCATGTTTTTCTAGGAACAGTGAATGCATAAAGAAATCACTATCCACAGATTACCCAAACCATAGTTAGTGATCATGTAAGTACATGAAAATGCTTATTTGAAACTAGAATTCACAATAACATTGACTAGCAGACAATAATCTCGATCTAACCCATGAATAAAATACCTTTAAAATCAAGGTATTGGCTAGTAGACACACTAATAAGCGGGGGAATGGAATATGAACCTAGTTGAAGGTATCCTACTGAGCAACTGACTAATTCTTCAAGGGCAAGAAGAACACATTTTGATGTAAATGCAAGAGGTAGAGGCTTTGGAGGAAATTGCAGCAACAGAGAGACGACATCAACAACTGAAACAAGATAAAATATCCATGTATGGACAGGACTAACATCAACTGAGAATTTCTTGATGTATTGTTCTACAATATCTTATTAATGGAAGCTATTTCTTTTTAGAAAACACAATAAAGCACGCAAATAGTCAATCATTCCTCAATGGACCTTCAAACAAGTAGCCACTTGGCTCCATCTTCATAGTTACAGTGCCAGACCCACTGTAGAAGATTTTTCGCTGCGTGCTCAAAATCCCTGTGTCATCTCCACTTCCATTAATAAGCCTTTGATTTTGACTCGTGAGTAAGTGTGAAAAATAAAGGAGAGTTTTGGTACAATGGTAGAGTTGTCATTGTGTGATTTGAGGTCACAGGTTCAAGATGTAAAAACAGCCTTTTGCAAAATGCAAAGTAAGACTACGTACTAATGACCCTTATGGTTTACTTTTTTTCCAGACCCTGTATTTACAGGAGCTTCGTGCACCAGAACTACTCTTTATAAATTTGAAAAATCAGATGATCAATGTTTCGGAAGGCTAAAAGAGTTCAATAAATATATTTCACTAAGGTGGGCAAGATTACTCAATCAATGGGACTCTTGGTGCACATGAGAGAGAGAGAGAGAGAGAGAGATCAGTTATATCATGAGGGATACTTCTGTAAATTTAACACTCCATTTATACCATTTACTCCAAAATAGACTTATATTCCCCAGTTCACAAAGTCGGAACAGAAGCTTAGATTGTCCGGCCTTTCTGTCAGTTGTAAACATCACTGTGGGATCCACAAATTGGGCGAACCCAGGGAATTAAATAGTAGAGATGGTGAAAAGGAATCAGCAAAGAGAAAGAAAAGGGGCGTCCTTACAAAATTAGGGTCTGACATTATAGTACCAAAAGATATCAGAAGGCTGCCGCAGGGAACTAAGGACATTGCTGTAATTTCACTTACTAAAATTTCAAAATAAAGAAAAAATGGGTAAATAAAAAGAGAGTGATGGGGGCATCACAACCACTGCTTGAGCTGAAACGACAAACAAATCCACTTATATTTCCCACTGATATTATTTATCTGCCTATTTTACCCCTCTCCTTTGAGGGTAGAAAATAACAAAGAGAGTAGAAGAAACCACCGTCAAATGACAAGGAGGCGGTTTGGATTTTTGTGGAGCCATTTTCCCCACCACCACCTCTGCTTTCTTCAAATCATTGAAACACGCAGTGACAGAAAGGGGTGTGCTCAATAAAGTAAGAGGGGGGAAAGAAAACCATGGTGGAGAAGCCTCTCCCCTAGCAGACAGTCAGTGAAGAGTTATAGAGAGTAGCTGGCTCTTTCGAAGTGGGTTTTTGCTTCTTGAGTGGTGGCTGCTGTCGTCGTTCACCATGGGGAAGCAGGTTAGTAGCTGCAGGAGGGTTTTCATGGTCTCTCTGATTTTGATGATCGGGTTATTGAGCGTTGGTGGAATGCCCATTTCAAAGCAAAGATTAGAAGCTCGGAAGCATCTCAAGAGGTTGAATAAACCAGCTCTGAAGAGCATTAAGGTCTCTGGTTTCTTTGATCGTTTTGTTCTCTACTTTTGTGTTGGTTTGCTTTTGTTGTTTGAGCTTTTAGAGGCGGTCGGTGGAGTGATTTTGCTTGGGGATTTTGGTTTTTCTTTTCTGGGTTTTTGTTTTTATGAGATGGGTCTCGCTCTCTTTCCGTCTTTGGGAAAGTTTTTCTGAGAAAACCAGTTAGATTTGGGTAGTTTCTGCATTTCTAAAAATTTCTTTCTTTTTCTTTGTATTTTTTTTAAAGGAAATGTTGTAATTTTTTCCTGTTGCATTTCAGGAGCCTCTGCTTGCTAATTTTTCCGTTTTGGAAGCAGATTCTGTTTCTGTATTTTGTATGATCTAAAAGAAGAAAAAATGGGCTTATTTATTTTTAATTTCTGTAGCTTTTTGTGAAATGATTTTTTGCTTGCTCCTCTCTCTTGTGTTTTTTTGTTGGATTTTTTACTTCAATAAAGTCTGGTTTTGGGTTTCTTCATCTTCATTTCCCTTCTGTATGTATTTTTTGGCTTTCTCTTTCCTATTATGATGCTGAAAAGGTTCTCATTGTAATCTATTGTCTTGAAATGCAGAGCCCAGATGGAGATGTAATCGACTGTGTTCATATCTCTCATCAACCTGCTTTTGATCACCCCTACCTCAAGAATCACACGATTCAGGTCTGATTTCAAGTTGCTAATCTGCTACCTTTCTTTTTCAGGGTTTCTTGCTGGCTATTTTGTCCAAAATTTATTAACTCTACTTGTTTATTCAGTTGAGGCCTACTTATCACCCAGAAGGGCTTTTTGGTGAAAATAAAGTTGCTTCAAACCCTTCAACTAAATCCTCCACCATCTCACAACTGTGGCATCTAAAAGGAAGGTGTCCTGAAGACACTATACCGATCAGAAGAACGAAGGGAGATGATATTCTAAGGGCAAGCTCAGTGAAAAGATATGGAAGGAAGAAACACAGAACCATCCCACAACCAAGGTCTCCAGATCCTGGTTTGATTAATGAAAATGGGCATCAGGTAAAGAAGAAAATTTTTCTGTAAAAAAGTGCCCCTTTTAGCTTTCCCTCTTTTTTAATTATCCTTTTGCTATCTTTTCCTTAATGCTTGCGGGGTTTTTTCTTTCCATTTTTGAGTAGCATGCGATTGCTTATGTCGACGGGGATAAGTACTACGGGGCTAAAGCGACCATAAATGTCTGGCAACCAAAAATTCAACAATCCAATGAGTTCAGCTTGTCACAGCTTTGGATTCTAGGCGGTTCTTTTGGTGAAGATCTCAACAGCATCGAAGCTGGTTGGCAGGTAACACTCAAAAACTCACATTAACAGAAAGGGGGAAAAAAATGCCTCCATATGTTCCAATTCTGTTCTAATGTGGTCATTTCTCTGTTGAAACATCAAAACAGGTCAGTCCAGATCTGTATGGAGATAATAATACAAGGCTGTTCACATACTGGACTGTAAGTTCTCATTTTTCTTTAGCAATTTTTAATTAGAAATGGGCTCCCAATTGACACAGGTTCTTTGGATTTTTTCTTGGTCATATTCCTGTAGTCCTTGTCTTCTACTGTTTTAAGCTTTATTATAAAAGATGGTCTCTGCAATGACATGGAATTGAATGGATTTTTTATTTTATATAATTCTATCATAGTTTAATTAATTTCCTTTTTGTCTTATTGACATGGGCATTTTTCTTTCCCCATGGAAATTACAGAGCGATGCTTATCAAGCCACGGGTTGCTACAACCTTCTTTGCTCAGGTTTCATTCAAATCAACAGTCAAATAGCAATGGGGGCCAGCATCTCTCCTATTTCTGGCTATCGTGGCTCCCAATATGATATAAGTATCCTTGTCTGGAAGGTAAAAACAAAAGTACCCTGATAAAAGAAAACCATGAAAAACAAAAAAGATGGAGAGAATCTCTGACGTTTCATCTCTGTTATGTATTTTTTCTTTAATTCCCTTCAATTGTTTCGTTTTAAGTTTTATTGTTTTCTCTTGTTAGGACCCAAAAGAGGGGAACTGGTGGATGCAATTTGGGAATGGCTATGTGTTGGGCTACTGGCCTGCTTTCTTGTTCTCTTACTTGGCTGACAGTGCTAGTATGATTGAATGGGGTGGAGAGGTTGTGAATTCACAACCTGATGGTGAACACACATCTACTGAGATGGGTAGTGGCCATTTTCCTGAAGAAGGTTTCGGGAAATCAAGTTACTTCAGGAACATTCAAGTAGTTGATGGATCCAATAACCTAAGAGCCCCAAAGGATGTTGGTACTTTCACAGAGAAGTCCAACTGCTATGATGTGCAAAATGGTGATAATAGTAACTGGGGTAACTACTTTTACTATGGTGGACCTGGTAAAAACCCCAATTGCCCATAGAAATTCCCAAGCACCTCGCACTCTCTCTCTCTCTCCTTTTCTCTCTCTTGATGTATCATTCAATGTACCCTAATGCTTATTTTTACTTCTCTTTCTATACAACCTCACTCCTAGGAAGTAGTAACTGTGCATGTTCTCTTTCTTCTCCAGAAGGTTTCGACTCGTGTTTTTACTAGCTCTCCACATAAGAGATTGGAGAGTGGTCAGGTTTCTTAAGCCAAGAGAAACTGGCCTAGTTCTTTTCTTTTTTTTCTTTATGTATTTCTGTGTCCTGCTCCCAGCTTGGAGTGATTTGTTCAGTTATTAATGGATGGATGAGATTTTGGTGTCGAGTATCTTAAGCATTTGGGTCTGTGTTTTTTATATTGGTTTTGTATATCATTTTAATCATGCAAGGAGGTTCTAAGCTACCTCTAATAGTGGGCTACCTTCCACAAAGGAAATCCTTCTAACAGTGGGAAAGGTTTGTGCCTTTTGAAAGGCTAGATGCTGATTTGGATTGTGGGGTGAGAGGTACTAACATGTAGATGGAAAGATGTTTATTGAATGGTGCATGTGAGTGGGTGGCACAACCACTTTGAATCTTCCACCTCTATTCTTTTAAGTAGATTTTCGGCCACTACCTTTTTGAGAGCATTAAGTTGCTTATTTCGGTTACTTTAGATCTTGTTGACTCACCTCATTATGTTCTACTCTCTTATGATTTCAATCCCAAGCTATCAAAAGCCAGTAACTGTGGCATATGTATCGAGCTTTCTGGGGTATGTCAGAAGACATGAATGGCTTCTCCTCGCCAATATACATTCACCTTTTTCCTGCATGGACGCAAGTGGTCACTCCATGCCAAAAGGCGAAAGATCAGCAAAACTATTCCAAGAAAAGAGGGAGGGAAGTACAAGTAATAGTGATTCTGCCCAATCAAATCCTGGTCCAGTTAAATGGTAGAAACTACGGAAATATACATTAATACGGAGGCCATTAATAAGGGATCCATAAATCCTGATGGAGCCCATTTCTTCAATGATCGCAAGCGTTAAAGTTACAAAGTCTTGGTATTGATGTGACCTATAGCAAAATGCTCCCTTGTGAAAGCGTTAAGTCTATGATTTATGGAAGCTCCATTGCCTTTTTGTTTTCCAACTGTCCATTTAAACCCAAAAATTCAAGGCTTACCTACAATGTCATGCGGTGCAAAATTCCCCGTCTGCACCGTAAGCCATCACAAGAAGCAAGCTTCCTTAGGCATACAAACTATCCATTTATATCTAGAAACTAAATGGATACTTAGGATTTTAGTGCCTTGGACCCTGACTCACTCTAATAATGGTTTAGCGGATAAACAGTTTAGATCATTAAACCCCATGTGTACTCTTGCCTGCCCAAATTGGAACCCATTAAAGTAGTAACACTGAGAATGGTATTTATGAATATGAAGATCTATTTAGTCCCCCTAATCTTTAGCTTCCAAAGGACCTGTGACAACATAGATGGTACCCTATGTCATGTCAGATTGGTCCTGTTTCTCCTCCAAATTGGGTGGGTGGACCACAGCTTTCGCCAATGTTTGCTGATTCTGTTTGGAAGGACAAGCCATTTCTCTGTATGTAAAGCACTTTAATCTCCATTGATTATGAAAACGAAGATGGATTTAGGACACCACAAATAGTCACATCGCCTTAATGGTGGTCCATGTTATAGTCAAGTCTCCGTATAGTTTCTTGCCTCTACATCTTATGCCCATCTAAATATCTTCGTTGGTGCGACAGTAAAATGCATGTGTATCTGCCTGTTGGGTTGATGGATGAGGGGGAGGGAGTTGATGGTGCTAGGACTCTTGGAATCTTATTCTTAATTAAGGAATTGAATTCCTAGGATTACATTGGAGTGGTTCTGATTACAGTCGCTTGAAACTAAATTCTTGGGAAGAAGTTCAACTCTTATCTTACAATTAAAAATGGTACCAAGTAACTCGTGGAATTTGAGTTCTTCCTGATGGGGCTTGAGTCCGCAAGGATGTTTGACTTGTGCTAGCTTTGGCACTATCATATTTAGGATTCAGGTGAAAGGAATTCATCAGAATTAGATTCCTGGAGTTTGTTTCTTGGCTAAGAACTAAATGCGAAGTGAACAATGTCCCTCTTAGTATTTTGAGAGTGAGAAATATAAGCTATTTGAAGTTAGATAACAGCCTTATGTTTTCTCATATGAATCTGTTCTCTCAGTATAGTTCATGTAATCACAGAAGCTAAGAATAACAACTATTGAGTATACGAAAGACAAACAATAACAATAACAACTGCTGGTATATGAAAGAGAAAGAACACACTGTTTGTAGTTCTTACGATGCACTTAAGCTTCCTGGCAGGGAATCAATTTAGATACTACTGTGGCACAGGTTGCTCTTGGTGGCACTGTCAAACTCAATCTTACAGACCACGTAGATCATTGGCCTGGATGCAGAGACAGCAGTAATAACTTGTACCTTTGATTTTCACTCTAAAAGAACCATCATCTTCCTTAATCTCATCAGGTAGTTGTAACTTTTATCATGTAAAAACACAATAAAATGAATGGTCTACATTATGGTTATGCAAAGATTATAAGGACCATATCCTACAGTGCATACCATCTCTAGTCATAAGTTTGGTGCTATGGCCTCCTCCATGGTTCACAAAACAAAAGAAAATGTGCATAGCGTGTACGATGGTAGGTGGATCACTTAAGCATAGACATTCATTTAAATGACCCAAGTACCAAGATTCGCTTGATTCTTGGTAGTGAAAAATCAAGCAGACAAGATGGTCCATTTCTTAATAGCTTTACAGTCCTGTGCTCCCCACAATGTTTTCCTTCGTAGGTTACTCGGTTTGCCCTATTTCATATAGTATTATGATTAATACACCAAAGCTGGAGCATTGGCCCAACGGTATAGAGTTGTCGTTGTGTGACCTTGAAGTGACAAGCTCAAGGAGTGAAAACAGCTTTGTGCAAAATGCAAGATAAGGCTTTGTATTATTGACCCATGTGGTCTGCCCCTTCATTAGACCCCACATATGCAGGAGCTTGATGCACTGGGGCTGCCCTTTTACACCAGTAAATTAGATTTCAAATGAAAGGTCTAGGAATGTCTAGTAATGACAGAATTGGTGGCGATGGATTTCAGATTGATGGAATGGATTGCGTTGACATGGCACATGTGAGCCTCAAATGTGTACTTCTTTTAGCAAGCAAGTGCACTTTTTGAAAGAATTTTTTAAAATTAAAACAACAGGTGAAAATACATCTAAAGAATGCGTTTTAACACACAATTTGGACTTAAACTTGGTTTATCTTTGACAGTAAATTTTCCTTCTACCTTGCATGTAACTAAGCGTCCATAAATCATAAATGTCATCCTAAAGAAATTGAGGAACTGGAAAGACTTTACGGTTACGTGAACAACAGCTACGAGATTCAGAGGGACTTCTCTCGGTGAAGTCGGCTTTCCTGGCTCTTAGAGATTCATAGAATCAGTGGGCTCCAGCAAGATTTGTTTGGAATTTCCCCCAAGGTTGTGATTTTCGCATGGACCCTTGCCCTTGACAAACTCTTAACTTACAATAACCTCGTCTCAAGAGGATGGTTTGGCCCATCTTGGTGCCATCTATGCAGAAGTGAGCAGGATGATCAAGAACATCATCTCATCCACTGTCAAAAAGCCAACTCATTTGGAATACCATATTTTGTAAATTTGGCGTTAGCTGGGTTATTACCTAGAGACTTCACTAGTCTAATAGCCCAATGCTCGATGAAGGGCCTAAACAAGAGAACTAAAATACTGTGGAGACTATTCTTTCGCAGTGGTTTGGTGCATTGCTTTGTATGACAAACTCTTTCATTGTTGAAAAGGTTTTTAGAATTGTTGTGTGGTCATCGGTACTTTCGGAGTTTAAGTTTTACACAGTTGACAAGGTTTGTAGGAAGTGGGAAGAAATTGTAAGTACCACTTACAATTTGAGTTGGTGAAGTGGAAGACGGGAGAATCCGGACGTACTAATCTTACCCTTACCATTGTATATCTTAGCACCGCTGAAGCGGTTAGTGTTTGAGAACCATGGCTGCTGGCTGCTTTTGTTGTGCTTCCTCCCTTTGCTGCCTTTGTGTCCCCCCACGTACAGAAATTAGTAAATGGTGTTCACATTATGAGAGACGTTACGCCTGAAAAATAGGGGTTATTGTTTGAAACGGTTTCTAAAGTCTGTATCTTTTTCATTTTTTCTCATTAAAATGGGAATAACGGTTGGAGGTAAGCATTGAATATGATTTCTTTTTGAGTTTTTTTTGCAAAAACGCCATTGCATTTTGGCATTTTAACAAAAATATCCAACAATTTTTAATTTTGCAAATTTGTCATTAAATTTTCATGAACTTTGCAAATTTGCCATTCTATTAGGTTTCCATACCCTTTCCCTGTTACTTTTTTTTTAAAATTCTAATATTACCCTTATCTAACAGATATCAGACAGACATTTAGTGGCCAGAGAAGGCGTCCGAAAAACAGGGATTGAACTGGGGATAGAGGCAGATGTCCAGCAAGGGCGCAGTCGACTTCGGGGGGCGGGGCTATGGCACTGTCTATTAGGGATTTGCTCACTGTCCTGGTGTGAGAAGGGGTGGTTTGTGTAGTGTCGATAAGGAGGGGGGGGGGGGGTGCCAGCGGGGATCTGGGGGGTTGCGCCGACGGGGACACGGGCGCCAAAAAATATGCTGAAAACATGGGTTGCCAGAAGGGAGAACTGTAATATTATTATTTCTAAAAATTAACAAGAAAAAAGGATGGTAAACTAATAAAATGGCAAATTTGCAAAGTTCCTAAAAACTTAATGACAAATTTGCAAAATTAAAAAATATTGATTTTTTTTTGTTGTTGCAAAAATGCCAAAATGTAATGGAATTTTTGCAAAAATCTCTTTCCTTTTTTTATTAATGAAAATTTGGGGCAAATTTTTAAGAAAAAAATGATAAAATTGTAGATATGCCACTTGGAGTTTACTTGGCTGCTAGAATTTTCAAGGAGAGGCCAGGAAAATCTTATCTTTTTTATGCTACAATATAGATTATTAACGCTAATGAGGTACTTTTTCAACACGATCAACTGATTGTATTGTCCTCCGTTCTTGATAAAGTAATTGACTACACCTACTTATGATCATCATTTGTTTATTTGACAGATAAGCCTGGATTAAAAATATTGGATCAACCAACCTCAACCCTACTTAGGTAAAGATTTCATTTTAATTTTTTCGGAGGGTACGTCTTAGGTTAGATAAACAGAGGACAGCCCATGCTCTTGATTGAATTATCCAGTAAGGCGTTTACATAATAGGGAATACTATCATACAGCATAATACCATGGAAAGTTGTAATGCACTGCCTCACTTTTGCACCAAGGTGCCTCCTTTGGATCTACAAATTCATCTGTTTGTACCGACTTTAGATGGTGTCATTAGGTGAATTATACTCATTCTCTAATCTTTTAATGTTGATAATGCGAGCCTGAAGGACTTGTATTTTTCATTACTGGACTTTTAGGTCTTAATCCATGGAGACAGCCTCTTACAAAATGCAAGGTATGGCTGTGTATTTTAGGCCTTTGTGGTCTATCACTTCCCCGAACCCCACATTGGCAGGAGCTTCGTGCACTAGGACTGCCCTTTTAGGCCTTAATCAAGATTGTCGGATCTCCTTGAGTTGTTGGATAACTTGGTATTGACTAGTAGTGTAATCTCCTTCCTCCCCATTCTATCACAAAAAGTGTCCTGACCAATTAAGATTCCTTTTGCTACATGGTCTGTCCCCTTCCTGGACCCTGCATACTTGGGAGCTTCGTGCATCAGGGCTGCCCTTTTAGTAGTCATGAAATATAGAATAACTTAGTCCTAGGCTCAAATTCTCTTTAAGAAGACAAAAAGAGGCCATACTTCCCCTATTGCAATCTAATGTTTCATCCTCTGGTCATGTTTCCATTACCATCCGTGTAATAAGTAGATCAGAGTGCTATCTATCTACCTTACTGCAATAAAAAACTGACCTAACAAGTTGGCCTTTGGACTAGTACTTGTCATTCTTATTAGTTATAGTTCACATAACAATTTTTTAATTTTTTTTTTGAAGATATATTGTTCACTTAACATTAGGATCAACATTTTCTTTTGCTATTGTAATGTTTCTTTAAAAAAAAATAAAATGTTTTCTTTTCTTCATGCTGCTTCTATTCCAAGATGGGATAGCCACCATTCGGTGGAGCTCATACAATATATGTGTATTTACTAGACAAGTTTCACGTAGGTACTTAGCTTTAGTTTTCTTTGTCAATAAGCTAGTCGTGATCTTGCTGTACTTCATTCGCCTCTAACCTTGAGGGAGAAGGTGGAGCAAGAAATATCTCCTTTGTAACTGTTGATTCTTACGTACTCCTATATATTTTACAGGTATGTCGTGTTGTTGAAGCGAAAACATCTTCTTTGCTTCTGAACGACGCTTCACGCATGAAGCGAACTTTTAAATCATCCATGCATCCTCACTGTAACCACCATTGCAGTAGTTGTGGATGGGAGTAACGTAGAGCATCAAAGTGTTTGTGGAGAGAGTGGGGAGAGAGACTGTATTGATTGGGTAGCGGTTGACCTTGTTAAACTCCAATATCAGGGGTTAACGTAATTAGAGGAATTGGTACTGGTTTCCTATTTTTCATATGAATATTCCAATCGCATTCTGAGTAAATTCATTTGGGCTAAAAGCAGATGACATAGAGATGTTATATATGTTCTCTGCGACTGTTTTCCGTTTTATGTGCAATACTGCAGCCTCGACTAAGAAGGGAAGTTTTGGTGCAACAGTAAAGTTGTCATCACATTATTTTGAGGTCGCTGGTTTAGGGTGTGGAAACAGCCTCTTGTGAAGATGCAAGGTAAGACCTCATACTATAGACCCTTATGGTCTACCCCTTACCCAGACCCCGCATAGGCAGGAACTTTGTACGCGGGGGCTGCTCCTTTACTGCAGCCTCTACTAGCTTTCAACTTTTGTTCTTTCGAATGAAACGTAGTTTAGATGATTACCGAGAAGTCAAAATAAGGACTTGAAGAGCAACTTGAAGGGGGAAGGGAATTTAAACGTGATACCCTTCTCTCAATGGTGTTCCTCTCTTCAAAATCTTCTTCATTAGATCACTCTAATTTTCGGCCGGTGATTTGTTCACTGCTTGAAATAAGCCGGACACGACGTTACTGCCTCTTGCAGTTCCTTCCCACAAAAGTAACCGGCTGACGACGGAACCCACCATTTTTGACACCTTATTTCATGCAGAGGATAGTGGTTAGTTCACATGATTGACAGACGCTTTGTGGCACTAAAATGCAACCCACGGCTTTCATATGAAGAGGTTCCAAACCTGCAACTTCCAAATCGTAGATTCCCATAGAACTTCACCTTCTTCATCTGAAGCTCCCACCAAAAATATTTAAAGAGTGCTCCATAGCCTGTTAAAATAGAGATCCAAACGGGTAAGATTAGAAGTCTTCTACCAAACGGTTAATACTACTCTCCGTTATCTCAAATAATTTGGTAATTGCAAGTTCCTCAACTGCAAACCCATCATGGAACCCAATAGTGCAATAATTCCCGAATAGTACCCTAAACAACAATTAAAGTTATGAGAACTCCAAGCCTGAGCAGCTAATCAAAACCCTAGAAAGAGGCTACAGCCAAGACAATCGTAATACCCATCTCCTAGTAAGCATAATTCAACATGAAAACTCAGAAGTCGCTAAAAATCACACAAAACCTAGTTGAATTCTCAGATGAGTTGGGTTCTCCCAACTCTTTTTATGCGTCAAAAAAACAAACGTAGACAAACACCCAAATACACATAATTCAGAAAGAAGAGCAAAAACGTGGATTTATCTTTCAATTAGGAAGCAGAATTATCAAACCCCACATAAATTCACGAGCTGGAATTCATTTTCCAACTCCATTCAGGTTTCAGAGAGAGTGAGAAGACAAACCTGTTAGATTGAGAGAGAGAAAGAGAGAATGCAAGTAAAAGAAAAAGAAAAAAAAAAGGAACTAAGTGGAGCCTTGAGTGATTAGAAGATCCCACTATTAGCCTGTAATTTCTATGCTAAAGAACTGCAGAAGTCAATAACATGATGTCCGTACCATTTGAAGCGAGAGGAATGCTATTGGATTTCTGCTTCTTAAAGATAGTTGATGCCTCCCAAAGATGCAAGAGATTACAACAGCTCTATCTCCTAGATTCAACAAAGGAAGACTTTATCTGATTTGCACTATCAAACTAAGGCCAGTATTTAAGTCTCCAGATTATGAATGCCTTAATAAAATTGAAAAATTAGATTTCTCATATCTCAATCATATCTCTCCTTTTCAGCAGATATGAAAAGGTATAATAATATGAAAAACACAACCATATTTCTCTTTTTCTTCAGATCTCACAATTATAATGAAATGGAAAACATAATTAGATCTCTCTTTTTCTTGTAATAGATCTTTACAAGATAAGTACCTCTAGATCTAAAAAAGTATGGTGAGCGAAAAAACGCAATTAAAACTCAGTTCACTTTAGAAACAGGCTCATATATCAAGAATCCAAAGTTTCAGTGAGAAACTAATCAATATGAGCATATTATGATCCAGTAAACCTGTATAAACAATAAGAATTTCATAAGATCAGTAATTCTATAACCAGAGTACTAGAAAAAGATACCCTCGTCTCTAACCAGAAAAACTTTAAAAGAGAGAATGATTTTGCAAAAAAATGGCCTAAAGGGTGCTTCCTTTATATAGGGTTTTAGGATAGCTGGCCCCTTAAATCCATATTTATATAGGGGCTGCCCCTTATTATATATTTCACACGCGCATTTCCCCTAGCAGCAGCAGCTGAATGGATAAGCGGATCAAATACAATCGGATCCAATTCAATAGGATTGGATACATTATATCTATTTTTTAAAAGGATAAAAAAAAAACTCCAATCCACATCTGATCCAAGTTCCGATAACGGATTTACAAATAGTCTGATAGTGTATGGCAAGATAGGAGCATTTGATACATACATGTACGGCAAGATGGAGCTCACATGTTACAATTTATATTTTAGGATAATTAGCTTTTGATTTTCTTTTGCTTTGAATGGCAAGATGAGTGGCTATTTCATTCATATATGAATTAAATTTTAATCAAGCTTTGAGATGCTATAAATCAATAATTCCCATCTGTGTCGCAATTGATTCGGTAAGCTATGTGCCGGTGCACGAAGAACTGCCTTCAGTTATAACTCCTAATTAGTGAGGCCACAAAACAACCTAGTTGAGAGAGAGAAGGAAGTTGGGAACTAGGGTTTCCAAGTCAGAAATAAAAATCAAAATAGGGAATTTGGTATTGAAAGCTATCTTTCTTCTGAATTTTTGTCCAAATTGCCCTCTTAAACGGATATCCGTGGATTAATATGTGCGGAATCCAACTGCAACGGAGCGGATTGGTTGCGTCTGTTTTTTAAACAGGCAAGGAAACTGCTCATTTTTAGCGGAGAAAGGCATATCCTTTCATTTAATTCGTTTTGCTGAACTACCCGTAAACAACAGCATCTGAGAAGAATCTGTAAAATTTGAACCAGAATATGAACGGTCCAGATGATCACCAATCATATGGGCCACGCACGTAGCTTCATCGAATGTAGTCGGGGTACTGATCTTCCCTCGCATACACCATGTACGAACTCCCCAAGCGGAGGTCGAGAAATCCTTGATTCCTTCTTCAAGAGCAAGCACCAGCAGCAGGAGCAACAGAAGAAGAAGAAGAAGTCAATGGGTTAGTTCATTCTTTCTCCAAATCTTCGTATGAAAATGTATCAGTTGGCGCCTTTGTTTTTTCAATAACTTGGGTTACTGTTTGTAGGTAAGGTTCACGGATCTCTAGCTAGAGCAAGAAAGTTCGTGGGCAGCCGCCAAAAGTGGCGAAGCAGGACAACAAGAAGAAGCCCAGAGGAAGAGCTTACAAGAGGATGCAGTATAACCGGCGTTTCGTCGCTGCAGGTGTCTGATTTTTCTTTTCTTTCTTTCTTTCATAATTCTTCAATTTGATTTCAAATTTCAGTGATTGATTCAGTCAACTTTTCTGTTTTTTGCTCATCAGTTGTTGGATTTGGGAAGAAAAGAGGACCCAACTCATCGAGAAGTATGACGGGAATCCACGGTTTCTTATACTCGTAGGTTGTTTTGTGTGCTTACTGCATTGACTTATGTTTCTGTAGATAATGATCTGAGTATAAATTCGAGACAAATCATGTATTGGATGATGCACATCTGCAGAGGCATTTCGATAGTTATAGTTACTAGTTTTACATTTTTTTATTTGTGTTTAATTGTCTGAAAGTTTCATCCTTTTTGAGGAATTGTCAGTGTTGAGTTCTGTGTGCAGATGAAGTTCTAGACCTATGAAATGGTGTCCTCTAGGGATCAAAGATGCAGCCTTTGCAGGAGCATAAATTCTCCATAGTTTTGTTGTTCCCTATGTACACTTTTGTTTGATTAAAATGCTCTCATTTAACCTTGTAGGGGTATTTAGTAAGTATACAGAATTCTATTCTTCCAGTTCCACTATTCTGTTAAAGGTTTAACAGTTTCTTTCACATGATATGTTTCTTCCACTACCATTCAATCCATAGTTACCATTGCCTACATAAGCTCAGCTGGAAAGATGACTGCCGCTTGCAAGATCTACACCCAGAGGTCGCAGTTCTGCATTTGGGCGGCACAAGAGTATTTTTTAAAAGAGTCTCAGTAAAGAACACGCTCAAGAGATCCTCCAGCTTTGTCTGATTTCGAATAGGTTATGCCCTTCCAGTTCCCATGTTTTGATACATTCCACTGATATTCTAGTGATTTACAAATGGGAAATTTGGAGTTCTTGTTTCAAGCCTATTCGTACTACTATTACTTCTTCCCCTGCAGTAGTGTATTAGTTTGAATGCTCAAGTGGGTACTCAAAACTGCTCCATAATTCCTTTTGAGTCTGTGAAAGAGAGCGTTAATATAGCAGCTACCATCATTCTAACTGCATCATTTGGTTTTGCTTGGACAGCTAAGGAAGTTTGAAAATGAGAGTGATAAGATCTTGACTAGTTAGATTTTCCTTTTTTATTTTAACATAAGCTTTTAATTACATCAGGAGGTTTATCGGCAGATCTACAGCAGTCATAGTTACAGAAGATGAAAGACTCTAACATCTCTACCAGTATCAGAAATGGAACTTGGATCAATCCTATACTTGCAAGACTAGGATTCTTGATACCAAACTAATCAGCCTGCAAAAAGTTACACAAAAAGGAGGGAGGATGATGGAACCACTCCCTCGCAAGATGTTTGTTGGCTAATCTGCCACCTGATTGGCTTCTCGGTGTAAATGTTGTAGCTGCACCTTTCGGATCTACTGAATTTTTGTTTCGAATGTGGTCTATTGTTTACCTAAGCTTTTCAGTGCATTGAATGGTGATGAAAGAATGTGGAAGGAGTCTACGATTACCTGAAGTTTGGAAATATTAGCGGTATGGCCAAGATATGTGCCCAATTACAAAGCTCTCCATTCAGCCATAGTATTAGTTTGATTGCCAATGTGAGCGCACAGGCCGGCCATAAATACACCTTTGGAATCCTTGTAAACAACTCTCACTCCCGCTGGTCCAGGATGACTGAGAGCAGAGCCATCAAACCTCATTTTGATATAATCATCCTCTGGAGGTTTCCATAGGACAGTTTTGTGTGTGGGTGATGCCTTCACTAGCCTCGTACATTCTAGTTAGATGGTTAGTAAGGTCTAATGTTTTTGAGAGGGCTCGGCCTGAGACCCAATAGTTCAATGTTAATAAAAGCAAGAACAATTCAACTTGGCCAAAATGCTCTCTCTCTCTCTCTCTCTCTCTCTCTCTCTCTCTCTCTCTCTCTCTCTCTCTCTCTCTCTCTCTCCCTCTCTCTCTCTCTCTCTCTCTCTCTCTCTCATACGTGTGGGCAAATATGTGAAAAGGCAATAAAATTCATTAAGAAGAAAAGGAAAAATGAGAGGAAAAACCCATCAAATTTCATCAATCAAAACTCAACCATCCATCAAAATCAATAGTTCGTATACAATTACCTCTGCAAGGAGAACATTCTTTAGTAGCTGTTTGCTACTTCTAGTGGTAAGACTAGATGCCTATGCAAAGAGAAAAGGAAAAAAAATGAAAATCAAGATGGTACTGAAAGAAGAAATGAAGTAGAAGAGAATAAGAACATGGATGAACAATTGCTGGCTAAGATTTAAGTGTAACACTAGTTAGATGGTTAGAAAGGTCTAATGTATTTGAGAGGGCATGGATTAAGACACAATGTTTCAACATTAATCAAAGCAAGAACAATTCATCATGACTAAAGCACGAATTCTATGCCTAAAGCCATCTAGCGACGTTGGTTGCAGACATCATGGTGCCTCTCGTCATTACATTTGGGCAAAACACTTGGTCAGAATTTGGATTAAGGATATCCTTCTAGGTGGTTTACTTCATAGTTCTTTGGGGAAAAAGAAAAGGCACTAACTTCATATTGGTTGCCTCCAACATTTCAATTTTGCCGCTATGAATAAAAAAGACTGCCAAGCTCTTTCGAGCTCTCAAGTTGCTGATCTAGAATAAGAAGAATGTGGGTGTTTTTGTTCAACATCATTAGAACACCAAGATGAGAAAGGATGTTGTATAAACATTATATACGTGTAAATTATGCTATAAAAGAACCGTGTATAGGTTTTTGTTTCATTCTCAGCGAAGTATGTGAGAAGTAATCTCTCGAAGTGCATGTAGCATGTTCGTATAAGTAAAATTAGAATAGTTCAAATGGAATTTAGATGAATGTAATATTTGTTGAGATGTGCAACTTTGATATCACTGTTGCGGAAGTTATTGTTGACTGAGAGAAAACACAAACATATACCAAAGAGATAACACAGAGATTTTACGTGGTTTAGCCTGATCTGGCGTATGTCCACGGGAAAAAGAGAAAACAATCACTAAATTGAATAGGAATACAATGGAGGACGAGGATCACAACTAGATCCTCACTCGACTCTACTTTCTCTCACACTCTTTCTCTCTTCAGATCAACTGATATGTTTCTTACACCCATACCAACAGAGATTGGATAGTCCTCTATATATAGGGTTTGGATAATCCGATTGTCAAGATCTGCAGCGTAGTAAATCTTGACAAATTCATAGATTCTACTTGCCAATCTTGACTATCCAACTAGGTCAGTGCCGATTTCAACTTTTTCGGCGCCAATGTTGACATTTTTTATGCAATTGTTCTTTTCTTGTTGCAAGTGTTTTTGTTTAGACAAATTTGTTAGTCAAATGTACAGTTGACCTCACATGGCTGTAGACCCAACAATATTTCACTAGGAAAATATGAATCCTTAGAAACGTAAGTAATGCCCACTTTACAGTGATCTAAACAATTCATGCGATGGGCCAACAAATCATGAGCCATAGACCAAGACTTCAAGAACATCTGCAATTTTAAGACTTTGGTACAAACATAAAAACAATTCCACATTGTCAACAAATAGGGATTCTAAACATATATATATAGGGTGTGTTAATTTCAGCTATTTTATGCAGACGATAAGAGAAGGCGACATTTGATTGGTTGGAAAAAAGTAAAAAATAGAAAAAGTCTGAGGAAATAGTAGTCAGGAACTTTTCACTGGCCAATCAAACATTATCTGCACTTTACATGTGCAACTCCTAGCCAAAATTACCATTTCCCTATATATATATATATATATATATATATATATATATAGAGAGAGAGAGAGAGAGAGAGAGAGAGAGAGCCTGCACGCTCATATTTTTCGTGGTGTACTTTGACTATGGTCTAATTGTTGGATTTTTTGTGAGAAAAAGATAATTTTCTAATAACTGAACTTGCCACATGCCTGTGACCAAATTAGGGAAGGCATTATTTGAAAAGAATATAAAAATAATAATTACAAAAGAAATAAACTGAGAGAAGTATGTAGATGAGAAAATTATATAGTAGTAGAGCTGTACTTGGGTCTAATTTAGATCGGATCGATCTATTTCCTAATGCCAACCTGCACATCCTAGAGAAAATAAGAGCAAAACTTCAATGACGTATATTATATAGCATGCTCGCCAAAGAATTAATCTATTTGTATATGTTACAACAGTAATATGTATCACTCACATCTCATCTTAAACACTTTATCTTAGTATATCATTATATTCTATTGTGGCCTTGAGGTCTTCAAGGTGTGGACACATCCTCTTGTAAAATGCAAGATAAGGTTGCATACTATTGACCCTTGTGGTCCGCTCCTTCTCTAGACCCCCGCATATGTGGGAGCTTGGTGCATTGGGGCTGCCCTTTTTATATCATAATATTTTATAAATTTTTTTAGTAACAATTCATACAAGGAGCAATCAATGGTAACGTTGCTAAGGCTGCTAAGATATATCATTGTTAATTCAAGAAGTCTCTCACCTGGCTGACTAACGTTCCAAATTGAGCACCTGTATCTACCTTTCAAAAAACAAAAAGTGATGCTACCACTCTACTAAAGAATCTCAACAATCAAATTATGGAGCTTGTCTTATGGAATTAATCATTTTAGACAAAATGTACTTGATTTCTTAAGTTCATAAACTTACATTTTCACTAGATTTTTCTACTGTTATCTTCCTAAACTTATGGAATTAATCATTTAGACAATATGTACTTGGCTTCTTAAGTTCATATTGTTGAGTTTTTCGCAAGTGCATGCCTGTTGTAGTTTAGCTCGTGTCAGTCTGGGTCAATTTTATGGGGACTCGACTTAAATATTGGAGTTTACATAATATGGGTTTCATCATCTAGCGGAAGTATAGATAGAAAAGAGGCAACTAGAAGTAGATTTTTGGCTGACCTTACCATTGATCTTAACTGACTTTAGGACATAAATTTTTTACAATAATATTATTAGGGATGGCAAGGGGACAGATCAATCTGGGCCCTGCCCCTGCCCTGCACCTACTTAGGGTGGGGGCAAGAAAACCATGATCCTCACTTACTGTGGGGCAAACTAATATGACCCAATGTGGGTTTGGCCCGGGTATGGGACTGGTAAGGGAAAAACCATGCAACCCAACGTGTAACTGTGCAGTCATGTAAATACCAAAGATGTCCATGCTCTTATTTTCTGTTAGTAGATTAGTGTGTACACATAAGGGTAACACTAAACCCCAGTTCATTAGGTGTTTCTAATTGTTTTTTTCTAAATATTCTAATACATGATTTTTTTTAGTATGGTATATATTTGGTTAGATCATATGAGGAAGATTTTTAAGATGTACCCGTGTTCATAGGAAGGAACCTTTGGTACAACAATAGAGATGTTGTCATGTGATCTGGTGCTCACATGTTCGAGGTATGGAAACAACCTCTTACAAAAATGTAAGATAAGCTTGCATACTGCATACCCTTTGTGGTCCACCGCTTCTTTGGACTCTGCATATACAGGAATTTTGTGCACCAAGCTATCCTTTTACTAGTGTTCACACATGCTGGTCAAAAGCTAGTGAAGGGCAGCCTGGAGCACGAATCTCCCACATATAAGGAGTCCAACAAAGGAGTAAGCCACAAAGGTTCTACAGTACATAGTTTTCCCTTCTATTTTTGCAAGAGACTATTTTCATGCCTGAAACTTGTAATCTCTAAGTCACAACAGCTCGTCAAAAGCTAATACCTTCTCTGAACCTCCTACGAGGAAGTTAACAACATGATATTAATGAATGCAAAAATATGCTTACAAAGAAAAATAAAAATATTATAATCATAAGCAAATTTAGTAAGTAAAAAAGTTATTCTTTCCTGCCCCATCCTGGCCTGTAGGGCGGGTTAAAATGAATTTTTCAGTCTGTCCTATCCCATTGAGTTGCAAATTTCAGTGGTCCGAGGGAGGGTGGGAAGTTGAAAACCCATTCCACCGTGCTGCCCACCATTGCCATCCTCAAATACTGTTGTTTCCTGCCCCTAACGCCGGCATGTATGGATCCGTTTGGATCTCATCCCTTAATCTTTCCCCTCTCGCGAAGTAAAGGCACAATCATTGTATAAAAGCCCCACTGTTCAGAAATTACTATCCATGGAGAATATGGTTCAGGGATTGTTATCATTGTGCCAAACAGCCCAAATTTTCTCGAAGTGGGTCCCAGACCAGTCTTTGCTATATGTGCTCGTGGAATGGAAACAGTCGCACTTTCTTCTCCTGTAGGTGAAAGCAGCGGAAACATGAAGTCTCTCTTCCCATTTGCGTCAATTCAGGCCCCAACTCCTCTTTTTCCCAAATTCTTTAATGGCTTTCCTTCTCCTTGCCAACCACCTCTCTCACTTGTCAAACCTTCTCCCTTCACTCGCTCTGTCTCTCAGAAATCCATCTTATTTGCTCCTTTCGCCATGGCAGCTACATCCCAGCGATCTCAGGTATTCTCCCTCTCACTCACGTGAATTATACCTTCTTTGGTATATTAAAACAGTCCCCAGATGAACTTCAGATGATATTTGCAAAAACTTGGTTTTCTTTAAGAAGAAACCTCCTCATGGATTCCATTTTCCTCTTCTTTCTTTGAATTTCTGATCTAAATAAGCACTTTAGTCTCAATTGCTATATTATTCTTATGATTGGTTTGATACATGAGTAATCCAACGTCTCAAATTATTAAAAAAATCAGTTTTAATTTAATTTTCCAACTCTGAGTTCTTGTGGGGATCAGATAAATGGGTTTTTTAGTTAATTTATGAAGCTCCCAGCAAATGCCAAAGAGGTTTTACATTTATTTAAATTACTTTTTTTTCCCCAATAAGACTGTAGTGCCTGGAGAAGTAGATGATAGCATGGATTTCTTTGAAGCGCTTCGTAGACATCAGGTATGACTTTCTGTCTCTTTTATTCTGAATTTGTTTTGCAAGGAATTAAAATAGATACGTTCTTCAATTGGATTTGAGTTTTATTAAGCCGGTTTCCTGGGTCTCTTGTCACAGGAAGCAGCAGCTAGGCTTCCTCCAATCAACGAAGTTCGGACACAGCTTGATCGGAGCACTCGCGGCATGCTGTCTACCTTCTCTCATGTATTTGAATTTCAATCATTATTGAAGAATTTGTGATTGTTCTATTCTTATATATCTTTCTTGTAGCGTTTGATAATTTAAAATTGCATTTCAAAATACTTTCTACTACATTTAGAGCTCCAACTTCGATGAACAAACATTAAGAGCTGGGTTTTCGGGTATCCTCTGCTGGATGAGATTCCATGTTATAACTTACAACGCCCCTAATTTTGAGTATGGAAGGATAAATCATGTGGCAATGGTTTTGTCAATAATTGTTTGTTGAATACATAGTAATAATTGTTTAGTAGCTTCCTTGACCTCTCTTTCTCACTGTATGTGCAGAAGCATGAGGGTTATCCATCAGGATCAATGGTCGACTTTGCATGTGATGATGATGGCACTCCAATATTAGCAATCAGTAGTTTGGCAGTTCATACAAAGGTTTGCTTCACGATGTTAATAGCTTTCAGAGGGCGGTATCCACATTAACCTGCTTTCATTTGATTGCTCTTTTATTTTGCCCTTCCCTTTTTAGCTAATACGATTCTAGTGATAAAGCTAAATTAAGGGGAAAATGCTAATATCTGAAAAGGACAGAAGTCCTTTTGTATATGTTCTTTTCTTGCTTTATTTGATGTAAGAGTTTCTGTTCTCCTGGAGGCACCATTCTTAGCTGGATGACGACTTTTGCAATGCAGGACCTATTGGCTAATCCTAGATGCTCACTGGTTGTCCCAAAGGATCCAGAAGATAGGACTGATCTAGTAATCACTCTGCTTGGGGATGCTATTTTGGTATGTTCAGCCGAACTGTGTGCACTTCTGAACTATTTCTTGATATCAGATTGGTTAGGGTGGCAAGGTAATAAACTGTGAGATAGTCAAGGTGGTCTGAGTAGTTTAGTCTCCTAACATGGTTTGGACACAGAACTGGGACATGCCTTTGACCTGGAGGCTCACAAGCACTCTTTTGACATGGTGTCAGTGTTATTCTGGTCATGAATTCCTTGTATGTTTGTTAATTTTGTAAATAATGCTTGTTGTTTTCCATCTCATACTTGTAATAACTAAAGTTATATCATCATGTTTTTTTAATATCTCTTTTCATTTTAACATGTCTGTATATCATTGTTATCATTCCTGAAAACATGCCCTGTAGATAATGTGAAACTTTTTTAACTTGTATCTGGATTTTGCCTTGTTCTTATTATTTTGTGATTTTAGGTCCCTGAAAACAATAGGCAGGCTGTGCGGAGTGCATACTTGTGTGAAAACATGCCCTGTAGATAATGTGAAACTTTTTTAACTTGTGTCTGGATTTTGCCTTGTTCTTATTATTTTGTGATTTTAGGTCCCTGAAAACAATAGGCAGGCTGTGCGGAGTGCATACTTGAAAAAGCATACTGATGCCTTCTGGGTAAGTTTCTCCTCTCCCTTATATTTTCATCTGTTCTATTGCTATGCTATTACTGTGCTTAGATGGATTGCTGACAAAATTCTTCAACTTGAAGGTTGACTTTGGTGACTTTGACTTCGTCCGTATTGAACCAAAAGTTGTGCAATATGTTTCTGGGGTGGCTACTGCTTTATTAGGTTCAGGAGGTATATTTGGTGTCCTTGGGTTCATACTAATTTTTCTGCACCTCTTATGACTACGTGAACTCCCTAACAGATGTTGTAGAACATGCTGCCTGGTTTCTTGAGTTTTTGTTATTTTTAGCCTTATAGTGACTGGTCCATTGACTCCAATCTATTCTCAGTTTGCTGTATAAGTCAATGGTTCAATTGCTTAGGCTGGTTTGTCTTGTTCAGCTCCAACTTTAGAGTTTGACAATACCAGAAGCAGTCAAGTAAATAAAAATGGTAAAGTTTTAACCTATATACATTAGAAACAATCTGTGTCCAGAAGAGAAAAGGGAAAACTTAGGGAACATGGTAGCAAACCAGAATAATACTAATGCATTTATCATGGTAAATGCTTTGAAAATTAGATTTCTAGTATGCAAATTCAGAGTAGTTTCAGCACTAATAATAAAGGTGAGTGCATAGATCAGCATTATATATGGGGGACTATCCTCAAACAGTTTGCTGCACAAATAATTAAAAGATGGAATTTTACTAAAGAATGAAGATTTGATATATTGGCATAATTAACTATTAAGTTTCCTCAAATCTTATTGAAGATATGCACATCAAATGATGTTTCTTGTTTGCTGCAAGCCTACAACTAATTTAAAAAATTTTAAGTACAGATTTCTCCTTGGGTATAGAAATCCATTAATCCAGCTTTTGTCCGGATACTCACAGGGATTTTATGGACAAAAACTTCTGTAAGTTTTGTGAATCCACCTTTGATTCATTTATTCACACCTATCTTGTTTCCGGTGGTTGATTATAGTTGATTGATGCTTTATGCCCCTAAATCAAAACCTTTTTGGAAGTGACGATAGAAAAGGAAAGTATAAGATTCATGATATTCACATCTGCATGGCACGATGGAGAATCATCCATGTCATATAGCACATGATCAATACATTGTTGATATCTTAGGATGGCTGATAGCCCCCTTATGCACCCGTATGAGATGATATTTTGTACTGGCTAGTTATGATGAGCGACTTTAAATTGTCTGTATTCAGTAAGTCATAAACAATGTTTAAATCTTAGCTTGGCAAGTCTTTATTTAGCTCAAATTGTCCTGGTCTTACTTATTTTCCTGAGTCATTAACAATTTGTTGGAGTGGTCGCTGATTTGCCTTGTTGATAACTGATAGTAGCTGTTAAATACTAATTAACTTTTACTTAGTATTTAAGAAGTTTCATATGCTAAGATTGCTTCTCATGCTTATACCTTCTCACAGTAACCTATTTTCTTCCAGAATTTAATGCTGAGGAGTTTAAAGCTGCAACAGTTGATCCAATATCTCAGTTCTCAGCTCCTGTTACGGTATTATGGCTATATTAGTTGCCTATCAGTTTCATTTCTGCGGAACACTATGTGACCAAGTTATTAACACCTCTTCTTTTTGTAGAGTCACATGAACAGGGATCATGCAGAAGACACTAAAGCAATTGTACAACACTCAACATCAATTCCGGTACTGAAGATGTTTCCTTATCAATTTTATATTAATACAAGAATTAAAAGCATAAGATGTCACTGTTGAATTTGATAATTTTTTATCTGAAGAATGTGAGGTATTACTTGTAGCAAGAATCTGTTGGCTGCCAGGCACTCTAGAACCCTGACCAGGGAGACTGAGATGAAATTCTTCAGCCGTTAGGCTAGAGATTATGTGACGTTGGGTTTCTAGTTCCTGATCATCTGTGACACTAGTCGTGGTGTTTGTATGACTGACCTTCTATTATAAGGAGCATATATGTACTTTGAGCTTGTCTGTCCTTTAGTGCAGTGATAGACATTCTTCTTTAGTTTCCCTCTCTCCTCCTTGCTAATAGAAATGATTGTTGAGAATTGGGCACTTCTAATTGTTGAAACTAGCAACCAGGGTAATGTTGGTAACTATATGGAAATCCTTGAACTTGTTTGAGGTTATCAACTCCACAAGATGTAGCTGCCCTGTATTTCATGTATGTTCCTCTGGGCATTCTGATGTTATATGTTCACGCTACTTATTTTTTGAAGAATACTCACAGGTTGACTCTGCTTACATGGTGGAGTTGGATAGTCTTGGTTTCAATGTTAAGGTAATTTTTCCACCTGTATCAATCAAGTATCTTGTATTCCTTGCTGTTGTTCTTGTCTTTGTTATATTTTTGAAATGGCAATAAAAGGGCAGCCCCGGTGCACGAAGCTCCTGCATATGTGGGGTTCGGGAAAGGGGCGGACCACAAGGGTCTATAGTACACAGCCTTACCTTGCATTTTTACAAGTGACTGTTTCTACGCCTTGAACCGGTAACCTCAAGGTCACACAATGACAACTTCACTGTTGCGCCAAGGCTCCCCTTCATTTTTGAAATGGTTATAATTTATTAAAAGAAAGGAGGAGAAGATACAACTTTGTGGAGGTTCTCCATATAATATGTCCTTGTGCAGCCCAGTTCTAGCAAGAGATTTGGAAACATATCAACAACCCTAGGAATTAGAGAAAACAGCTACCTCTGTATTAATCAGTTAATTAACGGTCATATGAAACAGTGCTCAAAATCTGGTACTCTATCTGCCCAAAAGGATGCTAGATTTGTTGCTTTCCGCCTTAATTGGGCTTCATAAAAAATTCAAGTGGTATAGGAAATATAAAAAGAAGAGCCTTGGCTCTGTTTGAATTTGTTAGGCGTGGAGTGGATAATAAAAGCAATCTGCCTCGAAGTATTACCAATAGCATCCCCTGCTCTTAACTGCCCTGGAGGCCTCATTAAAGATACATAAGAGTACATATAGAAGCTTGGCAGGTGGGTTGTTACCTCTAGCTTGCTTCTTGTCCTTGGGTGCCCTATCCTTAATTATAACATCAACCAAGAAATGTCTTGAAAGAATATCCATTAAACTCTTCAGTAATACAATGGACCATCAAGTTATCATATGACAGTTTTGTGTATAATTTAAAAAAAAGAAGAAATTAAGGACGACTTTTTCAGTTCTGATTATGTCACCACTTCCTCTCTACAATCTCATGGACTAATAATTATTCTGGGGAGCTTGTGGTTTTTCTCATGTTATGTATTTGTGCAGGCTGGTTATAAAGGAAAAAGCCTCAAGATTCGTGTTCCTTTCCCTAGGCGCGCGGTAGATAGGAGGTAAGTTCTTTGAAGGCAACTTCTACTAAGTGTGAAATAAGTATTAAGTTATTAAATGCTATATATTCTTAATCCTCCACATTATTGTATATATAATTATGTCTCACCAGTGCAAGTACTGTGTTGAACATGGCTAGCATAGACTTGTGTTCAGCATTAAGTTATGCAGTGATTGTTATTTCTCCTTTCTTTGATTCATTTATTGTGATTGTTAATGAAGTCAATTTGTGCTGCTGCATTCTATGTTTGTTTCTCCATTTTCATCAATCAAAATGAATCATTTTGGGTGAGTATTAGTCTGTGCAGAGCATGACTACCATAGACTTGTTCAGTATTTATGTTACGAACAGAGTTGTTATTCCTCCTTTCTTTATCCCCTTTATTGCAATTGTTACTGGAGAACATTTGTGCTGCTGCATTTATCCTTGCCTCTCTGTCTTCATCAATTCAAATGAATCACATTTTTCTGGTCCCTGTCCACCTTGGACTGAAACTGAGTCATGGAAAAAGGGTATTTAGTTCACCTGTGGAGTATAAAATTAGTTTATACTAGATTTGCTCAGTGGCTGTACAATGCTTCAGATGTTTATGCATTGCTGTATTCCTTTCTAATAAAATAGTGATCTGGATAAATAGTGCTTGATATTCAAACTCTAAAGTCTGGTGGCAAGCATTAGGATGAAAATTTGTGAATTCTCCAGACTCTGATTGGGTGAATCTTACTTTTGTTTGATTGAAATATGCCAACTGGCGAGATGGAATAGCTAAGTATCTCTTTTCTATTTAATCCATTCGATGTTTCAAATGACTCATATGATGTGTTTATTGCTTTTTCTTCTTTAGGGATGTGAAGACTCTAATAGTGGAAATGCTTCAAGCTACTAGAATCTCAAGTAAAGATGCGTAATCAGCTCCGAAAATGATGAGGTGAATGGCTTCTTATCCTTTTATTTCTAGCCGCTGGTTATACTTACCTTCATCTTTTTCCCTTTTTCCTGAATCATAAATATTTCCTTTTAGGATGCATTGTTTCTCTGAATTTTGTCCTTGTGAGCTGCATCTGCTAGTTGTTTGTGTTCTTTCTAGAAATTCTACCATGCAATAAAAAAGCTAGTGCAAACCACCACGTAGTATATGTACAATTTCCTTGGAACCACATTCAGATGCTCGATTTAAGTCTGTAGTGTAGTCATATCCATTTCCACTTTGAAAATATATGCCATTTCTGTGAGAAAGGAAAGGGGAAAATACAAGGAAGACAATAAATAAACTCTATCAAAGAAAAGGTAATTATCCTGGTGGAATAAGTTGAAGTTGCTGTCTCTTTTGTACCCATGACCTCACTACTACATAAGAAAGTTGGTGAAAGTAACAGTTAAAAGTATGGCAAGGCCTACTGGGTTTACGACATTATATCTAATTGTGAGATCAACCTTGCTTACAACTTGTTTCCTAGTTGTCTTGCATGGTTTAATTGCTCAAAAGAATGGCTGATTTTCATGGATCACCTGAATTGGCATAGCGCCCATGTGGCCTTGATGATTCTGTGTGACACTTTGAGGTTTCTTTTTTCTATTTTTCTTATTCCACTAACATAGATTCACATTTCTCATAGGTTTATTCTTCCTGATAGTAAGTTTATATGCAAATAAAAATTTACATTTGCATGGCTTATCAAAATTATCATTAACCCATTAATAACCTCAACATAAAAAGATCAATTCATAAGCCGATTAAAAGTACTTGCTGTCTAAACAATCTTTTCTTGGAGATCTGTATCATGCCCGTGTTGAATTTCAAAATGCACCCATATCCGTGTGACGTAGATGCCTAGGAACCAAATATGGTTTACATTTCTTTATTTATAACTTATGGAAACATCAATAACAATCTTCTCTTTTGGAGAACCCCAGGATTTGACAGTCTGGCCTGTGTTGAATTTCAAAACCCATATACATGTGATATAGATGCGTAGGAACTAAATATGGTTTAAATTTCTCTATTTAGAACTTGTCGAAACGTCAAAACAGATCACATTGACTGTAATAAATTGAAAGTTTAAAGAAATGAGGCTCCTATGGTGGTCAGGAGTAAATGAATCTGCTCAAAGTTGATTTTACATAGTTGAACTCTTCAAAATCCTAGGACCTGCTCAGCAATCATGTGGACACTACTAAAAGCTGTGTCTCATCTCAAGCTGCTGCCTTTCCACTTAGTGAATTACAGGACAGGACTTCTGCAGGATCATGGTCCTTGGTTGGCAAGTTCTTGGAACTGTAGATGCAACTTGCTTGCGTACATTCCAAAGTCAAGAAAGCACATTGCATACAGGTCTTAAAGGTCTTGAATAGTCAACATCATAGTTATCAGGTTAGGAAAGAGAATAGAGACATAGGAAAAGGAAACTGAGAAGTGGTAAAGGAAAATTTTAACTAGGAAGCATTTGCAAAACAATAGAGAAACATCTAACTGAAACAACATAAGAAGCATCCAAAAATGACAGGAAGATGTCTAGGGAACGCCTAACAACCATTTGTGAAAATCATATGATATAATACTAGGAAAAATGGTGAGAAAGGGAAAATCCCCCATGCATTTCACCTTATGTTTCTCAAGTGTTTCCTATAAGTTTTCACTGATTCGAGGGGAAGTTCCATTTAGGTTTTGGGAAGCAGTTTTCACTCTGTAGAGGTGTTTCAGGTAGCTATGCAAATTACTGTGAATAGTTTGTCATGAACCACTTAGAAGAGGGATGGTGAGTCTGCATATCAATCAGATCTAGTTCGTTGTTGCTACTGTTAGATTTTGAGGTTAGGCCCTGCTTTCTACCTCAAAAAAAGAAAGGGAAACTGCTAGTTAGTTCATTCCAAACTCTGAGTAGGTTTTGGTTAGAACACTGTTTTTTTCTCTAATTGATGGTTTTGGAGAACCTTGGGCTCATGCATCATATATAAGTAAGAGATTCCTTGGAAGAGTTTATTTTCTTTTCCTTGTTCAGGTTTCACAACTGTCTGATCATCATTGGGGATGAGATTGTCTCTTAAATCTGGACAGACTTGCAATTGAACTCGGCAAGGAGGATTGATAGTGAACTTAGAATCTCTTGAGAGGGAACTGGTTCATCTCGGGATCATGTTCTGTACGATTTTATTGCCTACTCATCCATTTTATCTGAGTGGTTTTCATACTGTTTGCCCTCTTTTCCAGCCACTTTATTGATGTTCACCTTAGGTCAAGTGTGCCTAATCTTAACAGCATTCATACCAGAGACACCTGTTCTACCTGTGTGCCAATTTTCGCCCAACCTGTTTGATGTGGTTGCTAACTTTCACATCATGTCTTATAATCAGCAAATGGAAGATAATTAGTTATTAGCAGTCTCCATTTGTCTGATGTTAAGATATCTCAGCGAACTTGGATTCCTATCTTCAAGTATGTTCTGTTATCCTTCTCAGTGATAACATCTAGCCTGTTTCTTCCAGTCGTGCTCCTCAGTTGTGTTAGATGGTTCCGAACTTACGGATGTCAGTATTCTTTTTGCAGCCAGAGAGTCCCCAATTGCAAATCTTCTGTATACGGTTCCTTCAGATCAATTTGTAAGGCAATTTCTGCTAATATCTGATCTGTCTTTGAAGACTCAGGACTTCTTTGTTACATTTCTACTGACATCATTTAAGAATCCTAAAGACTTAATTGTTCCACAAACAGAATGACTCTTAACTAGACATGTTTAATAATTTCCAAGCAGCCCTGGTACATGAAGCTCCCTCCTATGCTGGTCCGGGGGAAGAGGCAGACCACAAGGGTCTATTGTACGCAGCCTTACCTTGTATTTTTGCAAGAGGCTGCTTTCACACCTTGAATCTGTGACCTCAAGTCACACGACTACAACTTTACCATTGCACTGAGGCTTCCCTTTGTTTAATAATTTCCAAGCAGTGTCTATATGTTTGTATTTGTAAATCACGAAGCTAGTTGGTAAACTGTGCAGGACTAGAACCAATCAGAGAAAACATCAGCTCAAGAGTTAGTGGGCAATTGTTGCTTTGGTATCCTTTTCTGCTAGTAAGCATCTAGAAAACTCCCGTGGGTAGTGAAAAATTCGGATATGCCTACCTTTCAAACGTATTACATCTGGTTTTCATGGATGAAATGGGAATATCTTATGCTGAGATGCTGTCTTAGTCATCAATCTGAGAATTGATTCCAAGAAATGTACGACCATGAATGCTACAGTATTTCTTGACTAATCTCATCTATTATCTGATTCACAGTTATCAAATCATACAGATGAGCTTCTATTAGTTGATGAAGACAGCATATCCATGTTAACTACTTCCATCTTCCACTCTGAGTAGCACCCACAATGTCCTTGAAAAAGCTCGTAAAACTGTTGATCCATTGGTGGCAGTGAAAAGCTTGTAAAACAATGTTCCTTTTTCATAATTTATTCATGTATCTATTATACAAACTTATGAGGTGCAATATGTCATGAAACATCCATGTCTAGATGAAAATTGTGAATGCGTTGTATGTTCAGATCGTACCTTATCCTTTGTGGTGATCCAAACCGTTCATGTTCGGGCCCATCTTGAATAAGTATTCCCGAAACCCTCAATTTGGTATTAATCTTTCAACTGTTCGATTTTGGAAAGATAAGATGAGACCCACACCATGAATCGATGGTAAAAATTGGCAGCCTCGGTGCACGAAGCTCCCTACTACTAAAGGTCAATAATATGCAGCCTTATTTTAGATTTTGCAAGAGACTGTTTCACGCCTTGAACCTGTGACTTCAAGCTCATGCCAAATCTCCCCCAACTATGATTCGATGGTATGGATGAAAAAAGAGGTGGTCCTCCGACTTGGAAAGTCTGCTTCTTCGTTGAGCACGAAGGTGCACTTGTCCTTGTCATTTTCCTACTTCCTTTCCTTGCCTGGCAAGGCTTTGACTTGAGGTGAGAAAATATTATTTTTCCACTGTAATAACTCTCTCATTGTTCCTTGAGCGTCAAGCTGGCATGAGGGCGTTTGTTAACCTTCACTTTTGCTATTGCCAGCCCCAAAGTGGGGCACTTGCATCAATCTTTCCAAAATTCCTCTTACAAGTCTTCTATACCTTCGCGAGAAAGGCTCTCTCGTTCTCTCTCACAGAGAGAGAGGGAGAGAGAGATTTGCTACTTATTTTCATCGGCAGATCACCATCCATCCAGAAGATTTGGTACGAGCCAGTGAATCCAAGGGCGCAGAGAGCGAGCTCCTGGATGAGGAAGGGAAGTTCCATGACCATCTATGTTTTGTTCCACTGAAGGGGAGGAGTTGTTCCATGCCTGGAACGACCAAAATCATCTTCTTGCGCTCTCACTAGGTAGGATTCTCTCCTCTCCCTTACTGTTTCTTGTTTGCATCTCCAGCAAATGTGAACAGAGTAGGTCAAGTATATCATTGGAATGATGGTTGAACAAAAATTTGCGTAACTTGAACCAGGCCCCGGCTAAGCATTCTTCCTTCCATTACCAGATGACCTGCTGCTGCTGTCTCCTTCCGTAACAATACTGTTCATTCTAATTTTGTTCTAATTAATCGAATCACAGAATAAAATAGATAATAACATCATTTGTTTGTTAAAATTGATGCAGTCAAACATCCTGATTGTTACCTTGAACCTAGTTGTCTAGAAATCAGGTTCAAACATCCGATCAGAGTCTTCTGTGGCTTATTACGTAATCTACAGTCTTCATTTGGATCCCACAGAAACACATCTAAACCGTCGATGACTGGCAGCCAAGGGATCAACATCATGTGGGTCGTCTTAGGATAGCCCACAACCGAAGATTGATCAAGCTCGGAATAATAGTAGAGCCTTGGTGGGACCCAGGATTTTGCCTATCCCAGCCGCATGATCCTGATATCATCTACGCTTTTTGCACATGACATCGAAGGCTAATAACACGAGTACCATGCTTTAAATCATTACTGATACATGATCCTTCTGGGCGCGGGTAAAAGTACAAGGATGAACAGCACTTCATCTTGGCCACATCTTATTAGATAGATAGGCCACCAAGCACTACAACATCTCCATTCGGACGGTTAAGATTATCCATCTGGGATAACATTGCACCTATCTAAAGCAGGACCAGAAGATGAACGATTCCGATCGCTAACAATATTTGTACTTTCTCCATTCTTGCCTCTACCCAATATATGCTGCTGGCAACGCGCTCTAAAAATCGCAACCAGGCAAAACCTCGGCAATCAGCCAGGTGGCCCACATATAACCTGATTCATACATCACGACCATAAAAGGAAAAAAATTCATCTGTCACAAAATCGGATGGTTTCATCTCATCCGTAAAACTTTATCAGCCATTCTGATTCCTCAAACACTAGGGCAGATGCAGACATCCAGCAGCACCGACTCTAACATGCAGGCGTTTAGACGGTTGAACCAGCCAAAACAGGACAAGGGCCCGCAGCTTCAGTGGACTCTTTTGATCTATGTGATCTCGGCTCTTCTTCCACTGGGTCCCGTCTCCACCTCCCCGATCTCCCGCACCAGACAGATAATTAAACAGATCGGATAGTATACATCGGTAAGACGCGGTTAAAGAGTAAGAATCTGGAAAAGAAACGGAAAATGGCAACCATTTGCACCATTCCAGAACAAAAGCATCTGAGAGAGGAGGAAATGAAAGAAATTTTTATTATATGGCGATTGAGGGAAGACAAATTTACAATTGGAAAGTGGTAAATTGTGTTTGCCCCAAAGCCTCCCTCCGAAAATCAATGCACCCAATTCGTCTGTCTCTCCTAATTTCTAATCTGAATCGCTTTCCATGCTTCCCATGGCTTTCAAACCTCTGGGTCTCTGCAAGACAATAATCAAAATCAAGGAAAAGAAAACACCCAGAACATACACCACGCAGTAAATAACTAAACCAGACCCAACAAGCAGGAAGAAACCCAATGAATATCCCTACCAAAAGACCAAATCAAATTGATTTTAAATCAACAGAAATAAAGCCAGGACTCACCTTCTTAGAACTCTTCTTTTCTCTAACTTCATATCTCTCGTGAGACAGATCAGAAAGCCAAGTCCCAGGACTAACCAACTACATACCCAAAAACCAAAAATCAGCAAAATGCCAACAATAAATCAGAAAAATTAAAGGATTTTTTCATTTCATTTTGCTTGCTTCCCGGTATATTTCACTTACATGTAAGCTTCTTTGGATGAATTTTGCCCTCTTCTTAGGTCTCTGAGGAAGTTTACAACCTTTCATGGCCATGAAATCTTCCTCTTTCTCTTTACTGGACAAAGAAACAAACAACTTTGGCCAAACAATTCCCTTCTCAAAGCCCGAATCGGTCAAAATCTTCCCACCATCATCAAACCCCGATCCTCTGGTTGAGTAGTACCGATCTTCTTTTTCTGGTGAACAAGAACCAGATTTCCTATTCTCACTTGCACTAGACCGGAGAGTTGCAACATCGGAGTTCCTAGAAACAAAAATCAGAAAAATGGGTCTTTTTATTTCCTGCTGAAATGGCCAAAAATACAATAAAAATATCATCTTTGTTTGAATTATGTTCTTCAATTTACCTGTTGAGACGACTTGGATGAACATTTGGGTTCTCTTTCTCTGCTCTCACAACGCGTCGATCGACACGGGATGTCGTTCTTTTTCTCACAACACCGTCGGATTTCTCCATAACATCTTCATCTTTCATCTTAAAGCAACGGAGTCTCTTACGATTCCCCCACTGTAAGAGAAAATCTGTTTCTGGAGCTCTAACCGCCTTCAGATTCTTTGCTTCCTTCTCCATCTCTGTATGAAAAAGGAAAAGGTTGAGAAACCCATTTCTCTAATGCCCCAAAAACAAAAACCCGCATCACCAAATCTGCAACAGAGAAAATAAAAAATTCTTTCCTTCAGTTACCTCAAGACTGTTTCAGAGAAAGCCCAAGACAAAGATAGAAAGGTAGTCCTTCTCAAATTTGCCTGCAATTCAACATTTTGTAGAGGAAACCCATTAGTACCTGAACAAAAGGGAATAAGATTTCAGTGAAAGATACCACGAATGCAAAGGAAGAACAAATAAACTTACAGAGAAAACTCCATCCAAATGAGAAGCAAAAACATCCGGAAAAATGCAATCTTTCGGAACAAAATGAGAAGATTTTTTGCAAATCAAGGGAGAGGGAAATAGATTTTCTGAATTTTTATTGATTTCTCTTGTTATCTGCAAACGAAATCCTCCTCTCTTTCTCGACCTCTTCCTCTCTGGTTTTCTCTTTCAAACTCCTCTCTCCTCTTCTTTTGGCTTCTTATTAACCCACTTCCTCTTTCATTTACCACTATATAATAACTTGAAAAGGTATCAACCTTCAGATTTTAAACGGACGGTTGGATGAACTTCCCACCAGCGGCCCTTGTTGCTACAGAAGCTCTGGTTGCCCCCGTCCGTCTCATGTGACCGTCTGCGAAAGCTCATTTTGTAGGCAAGTGAAAATAATAATAATAATACTAATAATTATCCTTGACGGCGTTAACTTCTGTTCATCCACACGGCTCATTAGCAGGTGCACGTCAGAATTTTGTCCCCTTATCCGTTAAATACAACGGCCCCGGTATCTCTCTCTCCCACACATATTATCCTTTGTATTATTTTGTGTTTTAGTGTTAAATTTTTGGTAAATAAAGCAAGCATTTTCTTAGTTTAAGGGTGTGGGCCCGTTGACAATGGAGACACTAATGTCTAGTTTCTCCCTCTATCTAGATTCAATTTGATGGAATCATCTAGATCTACATGCTGTTCTTACATTACCCTGGGCCCACAACAATCATGGGATCTTGAGACTTGAATGGCTAAAATTTCGTGGATCGGTTGTGCCAGCTTAAGACGTAATGCGACAATCACCTCGATTGATCGTAGATCAGTCAAAGTAGCCAAATGTTGATCTTGATCGACTAAAAAAGGTATCCTCGTTGCACAAAGCTACTGTCTATAGTGGGTTCAAGGAAGGGGTAGACTACAAGGTTCTATAGTAGGTAGCATTATCTTACATTTTGCAAGAAGCTGATTTCACACCTTGAACCCGTGATCTCGATCAACTAGATTTTCAAAATTATAGGTTAAATTACTGCATTTAAAACATTACAATTATTGAATTTGGATGCTGCATTTTCTTAATCGTGGTGATTATGTTTTGTAAATCTACATTATTCGTCATATTTAGAATGACTTGGACAGGATAAAAATCAAATTTTACGACCATTTAATGTTTTTACCGTTTATTTCTTTGAATCAGAAATTAAGATCATTCATTTCTATTTAATTTTTAAAAGGCTAAAAACGTACGACTCCAATTGTTCAAATACAATGATGATTTCTTATTAGTTACCTAATTTTTGTACAATTTTGTGATAAATGGTTCGGATCTTTCAAAAAAATGCGCAAGAGGCAATCCGGGACTCTTAAGGGCTTATATCATTGGTAGTGGGGCTTGAGTCCACGCGTCTCCATTAAAATTGGGAATTGTTATTAGAGGAATGCTAAACCAAGGCTATCTACGAGTGTGCGGTTTGAATCAAAGCACTCTAAATTTTTACATGAAAAACTTATCTTTGGATGATCCGGCTCGTTCATATAAACAAGGTTTCTTATAAACAAAATTCATACCGAAAACAAGGTTTCTTATCGTCCAAACAACTTTTCAAATATTTGAATTATATAATTCACGTGATTTTTTGAACTACTAGAAGTCCAAAGTCAAAGCAATTAGATGAACGGGACAAATTAAATACAAAAAATTGAAGCAATTCGAGTATTGACATGTTAATAGATGACTCGTTATGCCTTGCCACATTATGGAGCGATCAGTTCCGTCGATCGCAGATGGATGAATTTTATGTATTGTAATTGAGTCACGCTCTTAAATCTAATTCTCAGCCAAAGAGAAAAGCAGCAATTTAAACCTGCTCAGTTATCTGCCACCAAGAGTGCTAGATATTTATTGGCGCACCTACTGCATCTCAGGCTCTATGGTTGGGGTTGAGACTTCTCACCTGGCAGTGATGGGAGAAGAAGAAAAATGTAAAATGGTGCCTGAGGATGGTAAGATGACATGAATTAAGGTGATTTTGGTTGAGAACCCTGATATCATCGGCAGTGAACCCTGATCGTCAGTTAGTAGGACAAGTGTCTCACCTCCTGCTGAGCTATCTGCCTACCCCAAAATCACTGTCTTCCACCAGCCGGGCTTACAAGCACTTGGCATTTAGTATTTTACTCTGCTCTCAATGTCCACCTAGAACTTTTATTTTGATCAACAAGGGAAATGCTGTCTAGGACTGATTCTTCTAAGTTGCTGTCTAGTTAAGTCTCCCCTTTGGATGATCTGATCCAATAGTTTTGTTTGACTTTTCAGGTTCTCGGAAAAAAATCATGCCCACTGGACGCTTCTAGCTACTAAATTTTTTATGTTTAAAATTCCAATAATTATAATTTAAAAGTTCAAAATATATAGTCAAAATAATCCAATAGTCATAAGTTCTAGTGCCTATCCAATCTATTGGCATTAATCACCTCTAATGTAGGTTTTCCTTCATCAAGGAACATAAGCACCATCCTATGGCAGTGAGCACATAGCCTGCTGGCTAGGTTCACTCTTCCCCCAGCCAAAAGCTCCAAGTCTCTTCACCCAGATGTTACAAGCAAATGGGGCATTTAGATGCACTTATTTCATTCTCGGTGAAAGTTCAAAAGAGTGACATTTTTCCTGTATTGAACTTTACGCAATTTTTGTGATAACATGTAATTTATAAGGATGCAAATTTTTGTTAATTGAATGACATCATGTTCTTCTCTGAAAATGAAATGTCTTTATCTATGTTTGTAAGTAACATATAGTAAATAAAATGTAGATTACCATATAATGGAATAATATATATATATATATATATATATAACACATGTATTTCACAAAATTACAAATTAGTTGCATATATAATATGAGTTATATATTGATGTATATTAACGGTATACAATATATTGCATATTTATATATGCATTATAATGTAGCTAGACGGACTGTGGAAAATTATTTAAATTATTTAAATTTAAATAATTTCTTCTCCTAAAACTCACCTTTGCAAGGTGAATCCATTGTTTTGTTGAAAACAATAATGAATTTATTTTATGAGGTCCAAACAATATTTCATAGAAAAATGTTCAAGCATAATTCTTTTTAAGTATCCAAATGATCTGTAAACTTTTATTTTCTGTTAGAGAAATGGCAATGCATTGTCTGTACATCTAAATCTATGTAATGCTTAGCTCTCCGTGATTACCCATTTGTAGATGGGCTGTGACCATAAAGTCTCCCGTATCAAAACTTAATGGCCCTTTTAGGGACTAAAATGTATTCCCATTAATTGAAAGTCGCCCACTTTATACACTTGAATGACAGTGGTTACCATAATTTAAAAACTCGAAAACTTGACTAAAAAACTAGGCGAGTTGAGGCAACTCGAAACCACTCGTCAGTGACTTAAAAATACTTGAGGGAGATTTAAAATAATACTTTACACATATATAAATAGTTATATTCATTGGAGATACTTGTGTAGTTTGGTTGACAAAGTTGTTTAACAAGATTGTGAAAATAAAAAATGTCAGATGAATGAAGGAAAAGCTTTATCGTACCAGGTTATAAGAATAAATGAGACATATAGAGTTGCACTCAACATGGTATTTGTTTACTTGGAAAAGCTTATAACGAGGTCTTCAAAGAGTTAATATGGTGGGTGTTGAGCGAGAAAAGGGTTTCATAGGAGTATATAAACATAATTAAAGGATATATATATATATATATATATATATATATATAAACAAATGTTAGGACTATTAGCAAAGAGACTGATGATTTTCCTATCATTGCAGGATTACGCTAAGAATCAATATTGAGTTCTTACTTTTTCATATTGGTAATGAATGAGTTAACAAAACATTTGCACAAGAAGATTCCATGATACATGTTTTTTGAAGATGATATAGTTTTGATTGATAAGTCATTGGAGGGCGTAAACTTATAAGTAGAGTTATGGAGAGATGTTATAGAGTCTAAAAGATTTAAAGATAACCTAACTAAGATAGAGCATCTAGAATACATTTTAGTAATAAGAGGAATGGAGCGAAGCATTAGTAAAATTATTAACAAAGAAGTCTCCAAAAAGACCACTCTTAATACTTGGAATCGATAATTCATAAAAAGTGGAGAGATTGAGAAGGATATTGCTCAATTAATCGAAATATGTCAAAATAAACAAAGATGTGTTGTATGATTAATAGGTGCCACTCAAACTGAAAAGAAAAATAAAATTCTATAGGATAGCTACAAGCCTGGCCATTTTCTATGAATAAGGGTTTTGGGCAATTAAAGAACAATATGTATATAAGATAAACGTATCTAAAATGAGGGTGTTGAGATGAATGAGCAACAAGATAAGAAAAGATAGAATTAGAAAGAAAAACATTAGAGGAAACTTAGGAGTATCCTCAATAAGTAACCAGATGAGGGAGGGTAGACTTAGATGTTTTGGACATGTCCAATGGAGATTGAAAACGACATCAGTTAGAAGGAGTGAGATAATCCAAGTCAAAGTTTCAGAAAGGGCAAGAGGAAGGCTCAGAATACAAGAATAGAAGTGGTGAAAAAAGATTTAAAAACTTTTAGACTAAATAAAGCCTTGGCAGTTATAGAGGGGAATTGATGAACAAGATTCATGTGGCCAACCTCTAATTGGGATAAGGCCTAGATGATAATGCAGTTGTATTTACCATTTTCAATGTATATGCACATATAAACTCTAGGAAAGTGGGTTAGTGTATGGTATTTTTGTGTTTGAGAGGTCATGTGTTAAAATCTTAGCCCAAATTGGGTTTTTGATTCACAGCGAGTCAACTCAACATTAACTCAATTTGCTACCAAATCAAGTAACTCAAATGGGTTTTGCAAGTCGACTTGCTTGTTTTAATACTATCATGATTACAATGATGACAAGATGCTTAAGGCATAGCTTATCTTAGAAGTAGTCATCAAATTTAATGGTTTCAGTCACCATAAATTTGAAGCCAAATTTTATCTTTTACCTGCTTGTGTAGGTCTAAGAAATGCTATCCAGACTAAACTTCGGAAATTGATTCCATGATCCCTCGATCTAAGATCCTCTTCAGATAATTTGAACCATTCATCTTCTTCTTCCCTCCCCTATTTAGGCCACCTGCAAAAATTCATGTCCAATGATGCTTCTAAGTGTTAATTCTGTGAGTTAAAAATTCTTTTAGTTATGATCAATAAAATTTTCAACTGAGAAAACTAGTTGATAGAAATAGGCAATGAACTTGACGTAGCTTAATTAGTTAGGCAAGGAAAAGAATAATGAAAGGGTTAGATCATCCAAAGATGGATCCTTGAGGGAGGGTCATGGAGTCAGTCCAAGAAGCTTGACCACATAATATTTCTCTAATCTAATATGCCTAAGTCACCAAGAGAACTTTTCTTTATAGGTACTTGGGATAAGGAAAGTAATATTTTAACAAGGCCATTTTGTGATGCTAGGAGATCAAGTAGCGCAGCAAGATGAAACAACTTTGCCTCAAAAAGTTTGGTTCAATTGCAGCATATCAAACCTGCTTATCAAGCTTATTCTTCATTTCTTTCACTATTAAGTTGTTGCACGAGAGAGAGAGAGAGAGAGAGAGAGAGAGAGAGAGAGAGAGAGAGAGAGAGAGAGAGAGAGAGAGAGAGAGAGAGAGAGAGCATGTTTTCAGTCGTTGGAGAAGGTGAAGGTGGCGGACCATGTCAATGGTTGAAAATCTCACAAGTGGTCCTTCCACATGCAGAAATGAAATTATCTAAGAGGGTTACTTAGTCTGCATGCAGCACACAACTAAATAAGGTGTTCTGTTTCTATTTTTCTATAGTGGACTCACCTTTACTTGATCAGACTCATCCATCTAATTTCTTTAACTCATGATATTACACATAATAGCAATCAAGAACATTAGATGTCTTTTTCTTTTAAAAAATTGATGCTTTTAACATCCAGAAAATGCACTTTCAAGTCATTTATTTTAAAACCTTCTTTAAACTGCTTATGATTATCTATGTTTGTGTTACTAGAAGTACATCTTTTAATTTCTAAACTCATTCAATCAGCACTTTTTTAGGATAAATAGTCGTCTATAATAAGAGAAAAAAAGCAAATTGATCCGATTAACCAAATGTAAGGCCCACCATGGTAAGGTGGCGGTGCAGCACCCTTGCGTGCTTTTGTGTTGTGCAACTCAAGCATTCCTCATTGATCAAAGTGATCAGAGTTTTTACATGAAACCCCTTATTAGTGTGCAGCACCCTTGTGTGCTTTTGTGTTATGCGACTCAAGCATGCCTCGTTGATCAAAGTGATTAGGTTTTTTACATGAAATCCCTTATGTCTTATTTTATGCTGTAGCCTCCATTAATTAATACTGCACCCTATTCTGACAAATCTATAACAAGTGAGCCCCTTCTTATTTTTAAGAGCCCTGGTAGGCGTACATGTTCAAGGGCATTAGAAGAAGTCAACGCCCCTCTGCTCACAAATGATAAAAGCTTATTTTGTAGATTTAAGCCATACATCATATTCATAATATCTTAGATAGTATCTTGGTCAAATTTCATGCCCATTGGATACCTTTACCCTATGTTTCTTTTTAAGAAAACAATGGCCATCCATTTCTATTATTTTTTTCAAATGCCTAAGAGAATCAGTCAGGGTAATACAAATGCATCAATTTTTAGTAGGTTATCTAGTTTTGGAATGGGGAATGAGATAAGTGGCCTACATCTACAATAAAGATTCACTATGCAAGAAAAGAAGAGTGTGGACTTCTTCACATGCTCTTGAGTGTGTAGGCATACTAGGACTCTATCTTTAAAATATATTTTTTGAGTGATAAGCAAGAAACAAATGATACTCTTTTGATATGGATACCTTTGTCGCTAATAAAAAAAGGTAACTCCAATATAAAAGAATATATGGAACCACATTTTAACCACCAAAATCATTCAAAACTATGAGCTCAACTCTTACATAGCTTATGAGTTAGATGATTTAGATCTTCTAAAATGAAAGTCCAACTGTTATAGCCCTATGGTTTGAAAATAGTTATTGGAATATAAAACGAATTAATGAAACAAAATTGAAAATATAAGAGAGAGAGAGAGAGAGAGAGAGAGAGAGAGAGAGAGAGAGAGAGAGAGAGAGAGAGAGAGAAGAAGAAGAAGAAGAAGAAGAAGTCTAAGCATCGTGGAAGGTAGAAGCTGGGTCTAGAGCATGTTTTTTTAAGATCATAGCCATTTCATGATGTAAGGCATACAAAAATTAGGTAATTTACCAAAAATCAATCTATTTCAACTATCTTAGCCACTTGTTTTAGGTCTAGCTATTAATCATGTAAATCATTCATTCTTCAAGGGTTTTTTTTTTTTTTTTTAAGTGGAAGATTTGAAAGGTCATGATTGCTGGATTGAAAATAGACCACTAAGAATCATCCAATTATCATAAATTTTGGTCTAACCATGATGAATGGATCATATCATCCAAATATAGGTTCTATCATAATTGAGTTTTCAAAATGCATTATTTCATGAATTACCAAATCGTTTTCCACTATTCATAGGTTCACATGTTTGCATGAGAAAATTATGCCAATGAATGCAATTACACTATTACTATGTTTGTTGGAGAAAATCTTGGGATCCATATGGTGTTCTCCAAGTTGAACATATTGTGATTGTTGAGAAAAAACAATGAAAATTACCAAGATTTATGTTCAAAAACTTGGAAAAATACATGCAAATCAATATCTTAAGGTGTTTATTTGATTTAATACACTATTTTCTCCATTCTCCAAGAGTTTTTCTCAAGTTTGTCCTAACTTTCCCAACTGTTTCTTATTTGACTTTTATGAGTTTCCCTTTGGCTTTCCCAAATTTATTCATGTTTCGTGTTAATATGTGAAACACAACTTTTGAGAAATGCATTTCACATGGTTAGTAAATGAAGATTTTCTAAAATGTGGGCCCATATCTTATGTGGCTTATGACTTGAATGTTTTAGAAATTCTATTTATGAACTATTGTTTGAATGGTTTAAATGTTCTAAAATGTGGATACAAGGCCTGATTAGTAAATAAAATCTATGCTTAGAAATCAAGTGTTGACTTCATCAAAATCTTTTCTCCTATTGTTCGTTTATACACTATTCGTGTTATGAAGACTATGATAGTAGTACTTAGTATAGAGTTAGATAAGTTTGATATTAAAACTATGTTTTTGCAAGGGAACCTTAACGAAAAAAATTTATGTGACTTAATCCAAAAGTTTTATTGAAGAAGATAAGAAGGATCCAGGTTGTTGCTTGATATAAGCAGTTCAATTCTTATGTCTTGAGTTTGGGATTTAAAAGATGTGAAGTAGATCATTGTGTCTCCTTTTGCTCTTACAGTACAAATGGCTTTATAATCTTGCTATTATATACAGATGACATGTTGGTTGCTGGTAATAGCAAGGTTTAAATTACAAATTTAACAGTTCGGTTAGCTAAGAAATTTGATATGAAAGATTTAGGAGTAGTTAATTAAATACTTGGAATGATGATATAAAAAGATAGAGAGAATAGGAACATCCAAATGACCCAAAAGGGTTCTGTTGAGAGGGTTACGTGTTGCTTCAACAAATAAAATCAGTTACTACTTCATTTTTTGTTGGTTGTCGTTTATTTTTAAAATAGTGTCCTAGCAAGGAAGTGGAGTTGTAGTCACTACATGATGTGTACTAGACCAGGCATTGCTCAAGTAGTGAGAGTTGTTAGTCATTACATGGCAAGCCTAGGAAGAGTCATTGGAATGCAGTAAAGTAGATCCTTCATTACTTGAAGGGTACTAATAATGTATCTATTTGTTATAGTGGAAGTAAAGAGTTCGGAATTGGATGCACTAACTTAAGACTTTGGAGGCATAAAAAATGTAGAAGACCTACCACAACTCATATGTTCTCTTTTGGCAGGTGGTTAATTAGTTGGTTGTCGAAGTTGTAGCCTATGACAACTTTATCAACCATAGATGCAAAGTATATGTCAATTACATATGGTTGTAAAGAAGGTATTTGGCTAGGGAGATACTCAAGAATTTGGGTCACAAGCAAAAGAAATTGGCAATTTATTATTATTATTATTATTATTATTATTATTATTATTATTATTATTATTATTATTATTATTATTATTATTATAGTCAAAGTGCATTGTATTTGGCGAGAAATCTTGTTTATCATGCATGAACCAATCACATTGAAGTTCAGTATGGCTGTGTTCCTGATGTGGTAGAAGATGGGCTGAGTACTTAGTAGAAGATTCATACTAATAACAATGTAGCAGCTATGTTACTAAGCTGATTATTAGAGAGAAGTCTGCGTGGTGCAGGACTTCTCTTACTTGATGCCAAGTAGCAGTTTGGTAGCAGCATTGATGTATTTTTAATGCTATAAAAAATAACTAGTCTTCAAGTAGGAGATTGTTGGATATAAGTCTCCAATAGAAAACTACCACTTAGAAAGGTTTTTCCCAATTGGTGTGCGTATGTGTATATATTTTGAAGAGTAGTTGCGTTAGGAAACTAGTCACCTTGTCTCTTTGCTTAGATGAGACATGCATATTGCTTAGGCTAGGGGGTATTATGACTTGCTCATCACTCCATATACTCTGCATAGAAAGGGTTGGATGTGAGTGGAGCTTGAGTTAATGCTCTAGAGAGAGTTACAATAAGGGTATGAAAGAGGGTTTTTAGAGAGTGCTTTGGCCGTGAAAACTTAGTGAGGAAGAAGATTGAGCAGAGCCTCTAGGAGAAAGCTATAGGCTATTTTTGATCTGGTTTTGTAAGAGATTTTATTCTTAGGTTCTTTGATATTCTTTTATGTACTCTTGTATACTCTTTGATTAGTGAAGATGAATATATTTGCTGATTTCTCATAGATATGGGTATTATACTGCCAAATCTCATGTTTTTGTGTACGTATCTTTAATTATCTTGATGATCTACTGTCTGTACCAGAAGGAGAGTTTTGGATCAATGTAGGGTTGTCGTTATGTGACCTTGAAGTTACGAGTTCAAGACGTGGAAACAGCCTCTTGCAAAATGCAAGGTAAGACTGTATATTATTAACCTTTATGGTCTGTCGTTTCCTGGATATCGCACATGCGGGAGGGTCGTGCACAGGGGCTGCCCCCCACCCCATCTACTGTCTGTACTGTTGCGCTTACGAAATTAATGACTACGTGGAATCCTCACTTTTGTATGAAACAATTGTGCTTCTAATCTCAATCATGTCCCTCGATACGCCACCATTGCCCTAGTGGCACACTTGAAATGAGATACACGGCGGTTCCAACCTTACCACCCTTGTGAACTGGAACACACAGTGGACTTGCGTGCATTTCTGTCAATACTGAAACAAATATTGTGCTTGAACGTCTTTTGCCAGCCTTTATGTGCCCAACTCGTGAAAGAAACAGACAGTGGGCCCAGTGTCACGTTGTCGTGCTTACTTTCTGAATGGATGGTGGGCCTTGCATCGCTCTACGCCATAATTGCAACATGAAAAAGAGTTGTGGGCCCAAAAGTGGAATACCACACTTGTTAATGAAGTGGATGGCAGCCCACGGTTGTTTTGTCACATTTCTGAAAATGGAAGGTGGATACATTTAACTTATTCTAGGAGTCCGTCCATCATATGTAGGCCTACAAGGTGCACTCTTAGGCAGGCTAAGTCCCAAAATTCTCATTCCTTGTAGTGAATCATATAGCTTTACTTTCAGGAATTAGCAGCTAAGAAAGAGCTCCAGAAAATAACATACATTCTCTTCCCAATCACAAATACTCTTAGGAACACTTCCCTACTGTGAACTGAAACTGGAACCTACAGACATCTCTTCCGATCATTTGCTGTGATAGAATGCTGCGATTTGTTTCGAAACACATTCCTGTCGTAGTTAACTAGGAACTGATAAAGATGAAGTTTGAGATGAAAAACCTTCATTCCGCTGCATCCAGAAGAGTTGTTTCAAATGAGAATCCTGTCTAGTCCTACTCAAACTTCGAAACACATTCCTGTCGTAGTTAACTAGGAACTGATAAAGATGAAGTTTGAGATGAAAAACCTTCATTCCGCTGCATCCAGAAGAGTTGTTTCAAATGAGAATCCTGTCTAGTCCTACTCAAACATGTAGAACCCAATAAACAATCCTAACACAGAAGAACCCGAACAATCAAGAACCATTGTAAATGCCAACGAAGTTGTCTTTAGAATACCCACCTTGTGAAGAAAACCTGGAAGTTTTTATGGGCACAACACAGCTAATCAAAGTACCTACCAAAAGGAATTAAGAGTGTGAGTAATCGACATCCAAAACAGTTCGCTGAATGATGTAATAATCAGTCAAAATCATTCCTCCAATCAGACCCAGAAGGTCGGAGCAGCCAACGAGCCAAGTGTAGACTAGAGTCTTACCGGACCCAAAAATCCTCCATGGCTGAAAAGCAATGCTAAATACTGCAGGAAGGAGAGCTCCTCTAAAGAAGCCAAAATCGGACGGAAAGATATCTGTCAGAGTATTAGCAGCTGGGCTAACAACGTTTCCGGGGCGAGACAGATGTCACAGATTGCAAGGAGAGATGAAAAATCCACCACCTATCCGTTCTAGTAGGAGAACTAGATTTGAGATTTAGTGGCCAAGGATCACTTGGGTCGATCAGGTAATTACCCACAAAAGCATAAGTGGCCGTGTAGATTGGATGTCCAAAGGACCCGATTATTTGGTCCTTGTGATCTTTGCATATCGAGAGAAATCAGGTAGTGAGCAGTCACTGAAGGAAAAAATAGAGCCCAAAATTGGGAAGGAGTGAAACGAGAAGGTTAATGTCACCAGAACCTCCTTCTTGAGTACAAGCCCAACCAAGTAGGGAGATATTTAGAGGTATTAGAAATAGAGATGAATCTCTCTCTAGAACTCGAATTCCGTTCAGTCCTCTCCCGATGATGGTTGATTGAGCAAAGCCAGAAGAACATAAAACAGGTGGATTCAAAGAGAGAAATTCCAAGCCAGGAATAGATTGGGAGAAGAAAGTCATCTTGTTCTAGAATGAAACTGGCCGGACGTCGACGAGGGTGCCGGCAATGTAGTAGCTTGGAATGCTGATCACCATTCCGATGAAGAGGCTGGTTATGTCCCATCCGGACAGTGTCGGTTGATCGAAATTTATTGGACGGAGATAGGTGGATCTGCTGTGAAATTGTGACTCTTCCAAGTCTGGTATGGACTCGGGAACTGCCATTGATGTAGCTATTTACTGGAGAAAGGATCAAATTGGTATCTAACCATGGATTTGGAGGTTCTTGTGGGAACATTGTCGTCAAAAATGGGAAAAGAAAATGGTTTACTTGACAACCAACTTAGCATCTTGTGCGAGACGCTCACGTTTTAGATCTGTTCTAGATATTATTGGTGCCATCTTGACTAATGGAAGCGGTTGGAAGAATCGCAAAAAATGTGCTCATTTTCTGGGGATTTTTAATCAAGTGGGCTAAGCTGTATGCGACGTGGTGGATCCCAGCTGAGCTGGGAATTTATTCATAACGGGTCTTATGCCGAAAAGAGAACGAACTTGGTAAGATTGAAGTGCACCACATAATACTACTCTTGTAATAGCATACACAACAAGTAATTCCTCTAATACAATGATCTAATATTCTCATTAATTCTCACCTACCTCAATTTTCGGCAATTACGTGCAAGAAAGATCTATAGAACAGAACATAAGAATTCTCCATCCGAATCACCAATAATCTTCACAAAGAGGACCTCCTTCCTTTGAAATGATGGAATCTATCGACATCATCTTTTACTGCATTAGTCCTGTTACAGATCAAAGAAATGACTTTGATTGCGTTGTGGCAATCTCCACATACTCTTAAGGTTCTTGAATACTCAAATGCAACTTCCAGAAGGTGTTGCTGTCAGCCCAAAACCAACAGCTAGCCTGTTACTATGATGACAGAGCAGCCACTCCTCCCCTTCATTAGATCATACAAAGAATATTCTTTCTTTGGTGCATAACCAGCTTTATTCATGTCAAACCTCAAATCATCTAGGACCTTAAAGATAAGCCCCTGCGGATGTGTTGAGTCTCTTGCACCGAAAAATGGAAGCTCTTCCCTATTTCTATCTAACTCAACCCTGGAACTTTTTAACTATCTCTTTCATTATAATCCTCACTCTCAGCGAGTCACTCCATAGATCAGCAGCTACATACGTATTTGCGAGAAGAACCAAGTTGCATAATCATCTGCTCCAATTGAAGAAGCCTATTTGAAGCATAAATGCCCAATTCAAGATTTCTATGGATTCAACATGCTCCAAGAAATGCCTTCCAGATCAGAGGATTAGGTTCCCGTGGGATTTTATTTATGAATTCAAGTGCTTCTTCCATATAACCCACTCGACCCAAGAGATCAACCGCACAAGCATAATGGTGAAGAAGTGGTTCAATCCCATAATCGGATGACATGTGACTGAAGTAGTGTAGCCCTTCTTTTACAAGACCAGAATGGCCGCAGGCATATAGAACACTCACAAAGGTTACCCCATTTGGCTCTGCAACTTCTTTCGCCATCTGTTCGAGTTATTCTAAGGCCTGTCTTGCTCGTCTATGTTGAGCAAGCCTATCAATAATAGCCGTCCGAGCTATTCCATCTTTTGCATGGATCTCTATAAACACCCAATGAGCGTCATCAATTGTCCCATTCTTAGAATACATGTCTACGCAAGCACTAGCCACACATGTATCAAATTCATGCCCGTGCTTGATTATTTGAGCATGGATTTGCCTCCCTTTGGCTGATCAGCGAGTTTGACACATGAAATTGTGGCACTAGATGAAGCGAAAGGATAAAGCTTCACTCTCAGACTTATGCAGGATAGAGTAGAAGTCCACTGCTTCTTGATCTTGTCCATTATAAGAAAAACCAGCAAAATTGAATAGCTCGATCTTGAAACCTTCTCTTCCACCTTTTAGAAGACTTGACAAGCATCTTTCATCTTACTACTCTTTGGATACATGTCTATAAGTGCAGCAACCTGGACAACCGATGGATGCCCTGTCTTGATGGAAAGAGCATGAAGGCAAGTACCGTAACCATGATCATCAGTCTGCACAAGCTGATATCAGATTTGAAAATGTAAATCATTGGGAATAATCATAAATTTTTCTTGCATTTGGAGATAAATCTCAACTGCTAACTTTGGCCTCCAATTTTGAATACATCTTCCTATCATTGGAGTACATAAAACCACGTCTTTCAGAGAAGACCGATCATAAATCATTCGGGCATTCAACAGGTCCCCGAACCTTCCATGGAGATCAACCAGTGAAATTCTCACTGATGTCTTCTTCAAATCCAGAATCAATTGCATACCCACGAATTTAACAACCCTCTTTCAGAACCTCAAAGGATGAACGTGCCTTGAGAACACTAGCAAGAGAGTGTCCATTGGGTCTAACATCTCTCTCATGCATTCTCCTTAGAAAACTATTAGCGACTATATTGCTACTTTTGAGTGCACGAAGATCAAACCACTATCTACAAACACATTTTGGATAAAAACATCTAGATAATCAGCCCACGCAGTTGCAAACCAAACTTTACATAGCCAGACTCACCACAAGCTCTGAGAACACTACCAAAGATAAATTCATTTGGCAAATAGCCAACTTTCAACATGAGAATAAATGTTTGAACAGGTTCGTTAGCTCTTGTTAAACTTGCATACTTGAAATTAGGGAGGTCCAAGGAACAAGATTACGTTCATGCATTTCATTGAATTACTTGTGGCTATTCACAATGTCACCAGATTTGGAACATTTGTGTATGAGATATTGGAGGCAAATATATGTGAGACCTGGCCAATTTTAATGAGATGGGCATGCAGATGCTGTGCGTAAATATTGTGAAGTTGGATGAGTTTCTCATGGTTGGGTAGAGAAATGATGTGATCAGTGTTGCTATGCTGAGTCTGAGGTTTCAGGTGTAGGGGAAGGTGAAGGTGAAGGAAAGAGAGTGAGGGCAGACATGATTATTTGTTATGAAAGCCTGATTTCTTGGTGGTTTTCAAGTTAAGGTATTGCCCTTGATTCTCAAGGTTGGTTCCCACTGGGGATGCTGTTCAACTTCAAATCTCTGTAAGAGTTGTGATTTTCCAATCAAATGTCTTAGCAAATTAAGGATTCGACTGGAGGCTCATTGGGTGAGTAATCTGCCCGTTCCTAGACTTGTCATGTTATGGGCCCCATGGCATGACCCTCCCATGAAGGAATGACCGAAGACTCTTGTTAAATGCGAATTCGACCATTGGCTTGAAGGAGCTTTCAAGTGGTGCTCGTGGATGCCGAATACAATGATTAGATTCACCTTTTCAAGGCAACAAAGATGAGGAGCAGAGAGGTGCCCAAGATTACGAAGTCACAGACCTTCTTGCTAAGCAAGGTGCCTTAAGTCCTCCACACCCATGGCATTCAGTCCATTGTCCACATTGTCAAATGGACCCGTATGTTGTCCATACTCATATTAGAAGGAAATTATATATATATATATATATATATATATATATATATATATATATATATATATATATATATATAATGTTAGGCTTGAATGAGTGAGTGAGAGATTGAACGTAGAGAAGTAGAGGAATGTTGGAGGAGGCTTTAAGCCACCTCCTCTTCCATGTAATCTGATCAGATAGTGATTTCTCTCCTATAGATGTAGGCTTGATAGCCAAACCACGTAAATCTCTGCTTGCCTCTTTTCGTGCTTGCAATTGTCTATTACAGATCTATCGATCTTGATTGTCAGATTTGCCAAACCATGCAGATCTGACACGACATAGTTATTACCTCTGACCGTAGAGGGCAATTGGGATGCCAAGAATGCGGCAGCATTGACAACTTCTCTGCTCAAAGTCCCTTTTATATTGGTGCATTGGTGAATGAGTAGTTGATCATTGTGTCAATGAATCCTATGGCTTTTGCCGCCCGACTTCTCAATGGATCATTGTGGCGTCTTCTTGCTTCAAAAGGAAGCAGCCTGGTATCACTGTCCAAGGAAGCTTTACCTGAGCTCATGCTCGCACCATATCCAAGAACAATTCTCTCTCAAAAGCAATGTATGTAAGAGAAATAGATGACCCACCTGTGTTCAAATTGGAATGAAATGCTTGAGCAAAGAAATAAGAATAACTAGGCGCTGAAATTGCTGCCAGATATCCTCTCCTTGATGTCTCTACAGTGGTTTACTAGACCTCTGACCCGTTGACGAGATAGTGTATAAGGATTTCAATGCTTCCAAAATCCTTTCTCACTAGCTCAGCTACTTCCTGAACAGTCCAGTTGGAGACTTCTGCATTTGTTAGTTTTTGTATCTTCAGGAACATCCTCGGGAGTGTCATAAACTGCGTCCAATGTGTATACTTGGTGATTTCCATCATAGAACCATCTGGCAACCCAAGTGATTCATCAAGTTTCCCACGTCTTAATTTGGTTTCAAAAATGTTCAGTGCAGGCACCCATGTCCCAACAAGGATCTCAGCACCAGATGCAGCAAGAGATTTTGCGATAGCCCATCCGTATCCATTGTCATCAGCTATTCCACCAATAAATGCCCCGTTACCTCTGAGATCTATAGGCAATCCTGCAGCGGCTCCCTTCTCATTGGTTGCGAACCAAGCCTTTGTAGTCGCCTTCTTAAATTGTGCTGGAGTCTATATAAGCCTCCAGAAAAATGGACGGACAAATGATGTGTGAGAAGAACAGATGAGCATAGTTTGCAGCACTGATTTTCGATCAGCCCCAAAAATTACAGCACCTGTATTGCTATTTTTGCCAGAAGAAGAAGAAACACGGCTTTGTTGCCAATTTCTAGTTCTTTTTCCAAATTAGTTAGACTTGGAACCTCTCTTTTTCCGTCACAAATGTTTAGCATTCAAATGAAATCTGATCACAAGTTCTTTTCCTTTTCCTTTCCCCTCTTCTTAAAGGTGTCACGGGTTCAAATGCAATGCAGAAGAAAGCCAATGGCTTGGGATCACTCCACATGCCTCGTTTCTGTACACTCATCCATTCAAACTCACAGCCGTTACACCAACCGGACCACCACCACCTTTACCATATCCACCGACCACCCTGACCCCCGCCTGTCCCTCTGAAAATCCAAAATCTCAAAGGTTTTGTTAGTAGATCAACAAATTTATACTCTCTCTCTCTCTCTCTCTCTCTCTCTCTCTCTCTGGAGACCACGACAGTGTTGGTCATGGCTTGGTGGTTCGTGGTTGAACAAATCTCATCCAGTCGATCATCCTACAATATCTTGCTTTAGTTGTAAAATAATAGACAAAACTTGTGACTGTCCATTTTATAGCTCAAAAGAAGAGCGGCTGGGATCCTTCACTCGTCCAATCATGTTTTCAGCCTCTCACAGTTTCCCTTGGAAATACATGCACCACAGAAAACTGTATCAAGTCTTCCATAAGCCGATGGTTTTTCACATTTGTTTGGGTGGAAAAGGTTGAAGGAGTGGAAGCTTCAAATCACGCAAGTTTCTTGCAATCACGAGACTCTTTTGCCACATCTGTTTTGTGGCTCTAATTCCTCTCTTAGATCTCCAACAAACACGTCGTTCACCCAACCCACCCGCCACAAGTTTTTACCAAAACTTCGCTCTGCAAACAAGCTGTAAAGATAAAGTCAGGCCAAAGCCAAAGATGTGGACAGAAGAAGATGGGTAAATTAAGAATGTGGTGACGAATTCCACACCAATTAAAATGCATTTCTCTCTCTTCTTCTCAGTGGGTGCATGCACATGTAGAATAAATACAAGCAGCGAGAAGTACAAAATAGGGAATATTTTCTCAGATGATCCAAACCCTCTATAGACTACCCTTGTAGTCTGCCTCTTTCCCGGATCCTACGTAGACGGCAGCTTCATGCACTAGGACTGTTTTTTAATCCAAACCGTTTGTATGGATTAACTAGCCATCCAAAGTACAACCCATCTCGTAAACTTAGGCCTCCAAACAACAGACAATTCAGGCCTTCAAAATGACAGTTAAAAAGCAGATATTCTCCCAGTGAAAATATGAGCATACTTATATGTAGGAACCTTTATATGTAGGCCTTAGGATGAAAGAAAAGAAGTACAGACCTGTGAAATATAAATGGTGGTTCTAAGGAGGAGAATAATAAGCCATGGTTCAAGGACTCTCTCCCCTGTGCATGATAATATAATGCCGGCACGGCTGGTGGTCCATCTATTAAGGACCTTGGTGTCCACTGTACACTGTAGGCTACGTCTTGTCTCGCATTAATTCTAGATGGAAATCTCCATCATCGGAATATGATGGATGAATAATTAATGTTTCAGTGGCATTGCATTCAGTGCCATATTAAGGGTTCTCTCTCTCTTTCGTCCAGGAGTGTCAAATGGCTATGAATTTTTACAATTATTGCCTAGCCAAGCAAATATTACCTACAAATTATTTCTCCTTTTTATATATATACACGTGGGTATTAGAGAAAATGACAGTTAGAAGCTTTTTTTTCAACTAATCAAATGTCACCTGTTGACACATAAATGGTTGCGATCACCAAGCCACTCACAAGCTGACACATGTGATGGGCCCTGGATTGATTAGCATTCTTTCTTTAGATAGTTCTAGAACAATATGGGTCCTAAAATTATAATCTTTGATTACTGAGTGGTTCCTTAATTGACAGCAACGTGGAAAACGACTACAGCTCATCAATTACCGTAATAATTTTGTTTAACTAACGTAATTTTCAAGTTTTACAAAAGAGGAATGCTAGTATAAAGCGCGACAATCCCCAAAAGCATGCAATTTGCAGGCCGACCTCTAATTAGGATAATACTTTAATGATAATGAGCTTGTTCAACATGAATGATCATAAGCTACAGTTGCATTCAACTAAGTGAAACGCCATTTCTTAGATGCTGCTGGCTCCCTTCTAAGAGGACTTGTGTGCCAGGAGAGATCCAATATTAGAGAGTCAGATGAACGACTTACAGTAAAATGTCACTACATGTGAGAATTGAATTCTCACCGAGTGAAAGTAGGAAACTAATTACTCATCCGTATGTGAGAATTGAATTCTCACCGAGTGAAGTAGGAAACCGATTACTCATCCATTTGCTTCTAGTGTTTATGACTAGGAAATGTTGCTTATTTGCACGAGCACTACAGCCCTTATATTAACGCTGAGGAATTTGAATCTCAATCCATGGCTACAGTGTGGCCCACAACATAAACGGTCTGGATCTGCAGCTAGTGTTCTAAATAATTGAGCTTGCCTCCGTCAATCATAGACGGTAAACGCTGGCAGCGGGGTTTCCTGTTCTGACATCCTGGCGAGGGAAAATTCCAGATGCAGAAACCACCGCCAATACTAAAAAAACAGGGCTGTACATATCAAAACGAATAGAAAATTCTCATATATATATATAAAGTAGTTAAAAGGCAAAGGGCAGGTAAGAAGACAGCCCAGTTGGTGGGCCCACAAAATGTCGTACCAGCTGTATGGCACCAAACGTCAGACACGCTGTCAAAAAACCGGGCAGCCCATAGACAAATTAGAAACACAGCATCCCCGTGAACGGTTAGCTTGGGCAGCTGCCCGTCCCAGAATTACTTTCCCCGCCCTTTCTATATAAATCCACCCCTCCTCTTCCTTCATTTCCAGTCTCTCTCTCTCTCTCTCTCTCTCTCTCTCTCTCTCTCTCTCTGTGTTTTCTGCAGTTCCTCTGTGTTCTTTCAAAGAGGAATAGTATAATCCATCCCTAGCTTTTGAAACTCGCACCCGTACCTTTTTCTATCAGAAATGGAGGGAATGATGATGAGGCTCTTCGCCATTGTTATCATGGCCTTGGTCATGGTTTCTTGCATGTCCGCGAATGTCTCGGCCGCAGATGCTCCGGCTCCTTCACCGGCTTCCAACGGAACACTTGTCGTCCCCACCGTTTTCGCCTCGTTGGTAGCCCTCGTTTTCGGATTCTTCTTCTGCTGAGATCTGATGGGTTCTGTGATGTAGAAAGATTGTTCTTTTGAATTTTTTGGGTTTTTTCTCTATTCGTGTATAATGTGTGGGGGAAGAAGAAACGCAGGAGAGAGTGATTTCTGGGATGGGTTTCTTATAGCAGAGGAAGGAGGAGGGGTGATTGTATTATCTTTGATTCTTTTGGATGGCTAGTAAGAGAATAATATGAACAGGCTGGTGATTTCTTCTTTACATGCTTCATTGTGTGTATTTCTTCTATGTATATGATCATATAATAAACATTTTCATTTCTCTCTCCTGTAATGTAATTTATGTGCAATGTCTGGCGTCTTTATTTGCATCTTCCCTGAAAAAATTAACAACCGTCGGATGTGGATGAACCCATACGTGCGGCGATTGGGTTGTGGATCCACTCCGATTCCGTGATTAGTACTGCAAACGATGCAGAGGATCCAATGGCTAAGATCGAACCACGTTCGAGTTGTCGACGGCAATGATTCTTTGATGGATGGCGTTCGTCGTTGCTGTCATTGGATTCTGCAGAGCTTTCCAGTTTCCACATCTGGCTCTGGACAGGTGTGTTGGATCTCCTGTGGGTGAATTGACGTGTCCTCGACGTTATGAATGGACATGATTTCAATGAAATGTCGTTTTGTGTTGCCTTTGCTTCTGAATTGATATCTGCAGCCCTTTCTCGTATGGAGCTAGAGACGCTAAGTGGATGGAACTTCACAGGAAGAAATGCAAATCGATTGGTTAGCATAGAGACGTAGGTCCCAGTCTTTCAATGATCCGAACCGTTTATCCATCAGGGAAAGTATGTGTTGCTGTATACAGAATTTCAGCTCTTGGGTAAATCTTAAAGCATTCAATTTGCATAACCTCAGAGACCTAGGATTATCAGATTGGATTCAAATTTCAGAGTCATCAGTAACAGGGTCCCACTTTTAATTTCTACATTATATTGGTATAGATGGACCAATGCAGGGTTCCAAATCTGAGATATTTTTCTGTACAATCTACAGTTTGATGGGGTGAACGTGCTGTCACGAAGATGACAGTGTGAGAGAGTGCCAGGAATGCTTTTGATTAGTTTAAAGAAGAAAGCAAAGGGTGGAGTGTTGGATAATATCTTTGGTAGGGCTGTCATTTTCAGCTGCTGAGCACATGGGCTCGGAAAAGTATGGGATTGTGGTTTGGGTGGCTGGCTGGCTTTTGTCTGCAAGCCAAGGGGTGACTCTTGGGCCCCTCCCCAATTAGTGCAAGCATGTTACTTGCTCCATTGGCTTACTCTAGAAAATTACTAAACTGGCAAGGGAATCCATTATTCATAAACTCTGAACATTAAATACTTTATGTCACTACCCTCATTGCTGTTCAAGATCCACCATACACGTGGCTGCCTTTTTTTGATGATTTATACCATTGATCTTGTGGGCTACTACAGGATCATAAGAAAGGGGAGACGCAAACAGGCCAAACATCACGCTGATTAAATTAAGCACCCTGTAGGGCCTGCAATATTCGTGTTGGGTAAGGCATTTGGGGCAGCTACCAAGGTGACCAAGAGTAATAACTTTGTTAACCTCTTCTAAAAATGTCCCTATTCAACAACGAAGCATAGATTAGAAAGAAAAAAATATATATATATAAAAATCATTTTCTTATTTTTTTTTTTTAAAATTATGTTTTTTCTTGAATAGTGGAAACATGCAGTCATATACAAACTCGTAAGTTTCACTAATAAAAAGACTATCTATAAGAGGTTCACTAATTACTTAACTGTTTGAGGTTATGCGGTGTCTTATGAAGACAACAAATCAGCTTAGAATCAGATTTTTGAAGACGCTGCACAATTTCCTAGAAAATGAAGTCATAGGCACGTAGGTTTAGTGCTAGACCGACTACTCCAAGAACACTCATCTATAAAGTGGTTACTAGCACAAATAAAAGGGATGTAACCAACAAAGTTTTAAACTTTTGGTTTTGTGTTTAAATTGAGGGCGACTAATAGTGTACATTACTCGTGAAAAAGAGTGTTGTTTTTGTTTTTAAGTTTGGGGCATTAATTATTCCACAATACTTATAAAAGAGGAACTCTGATATGAACTAATGACCCCTCATCTATTCGTTGCACTAAATTTTCTCTTCTCCCAAACTCTCTAGTTTCTAGCTTTTTAGAGTCTGTCTAGCTAAAACGTTCTTTATTATTTCTTTCTTCTAGAGTTTATCACTTTTGTGTATTACCTAATCTCTTCTTGGCATTAGGCTTTAGAGGTTTATTGGATACAGATTTTACAACCCACGTCTCATGCATCTTTAGCTTATTTGGAAGTTATTGGATATTATTGGGTGTACATTTTGCAGCCCATATCTATAATCTCTTCTAGGTATTAGGCATTAGAGGCTTATAGAGTGCCCATTTTACAGCCCAAGTTTAATACCTCTTTAACTTATTTAAGGTTATTGAATATTTATTAGGTAGGCCTGAAACTCTATAAGAATGATAAGGTATAATACAATCAACTACTCTGTTATCTCCATGTTGAATATATCAACAGGTCAATCAAGCTTGCTTCAAAGGAGCCAGTTACTTTTGTAAAATTTTATAAAAATTTTCCATATTTCTAAAAGGAACTCATGCACTTAGCGAATGAAATTCACTGTTCTGCCACTATCCCAAACTCACACACCCAATTGTATTGCTCTTTTTTTCACCTTATTGAACTTAAAAGGATTCATCTTTTTCATTATTTCATATTTTTGGAATTTTTATTTAAATTTTCTTTTTAAACAATGATTTTCATGGCTTTTCTTTTTTGTGACTTTTTATCTTAGAATTTTTTTTTGACATTTCAATTCTAAGTTTCAAGTCTTTCTATTATAATATAATTTTTATCTAGGACAATGATATTTCATTTCAACTACAATAATATAAAATTATGCTTTAGAAGTTGTTAAATGGGCTGTTACTATTTTCTTCTTTTAATTTTTTGAAATTGGCATTTTCCCTCTGACTTTTTAATGGCTTTCTCTCAAAATTTTTATTCATTGCTATGTATTCTTGACTTCAAAATTTGTAACTATACAACCAAGACCACCCTGTTAGAGGCACATTTTGGGTTACTACTTGCTATATATCAAATATCCATTACCTCCAATGAACAAAGTGGGTAAATCACAAGCCAAGCCTATTTTGTGAAAACCAGGGAGTTAAATGGTAACCTAGAATGAGGAGTCACCTTGTTGAAGCATTCTTCTTTAGTTCAAACGAAAACAAAAGTTTTGTAAAGTTTTAGGACTGCTAACCCTCGCATTGTCCTTTCATTTGTTTTGCTAACTATTTTTGTGACAAGAGCCACGACCAGATGCACAAATTCTAGGGAGGAAGTTTTGCTCTCCTTTTTTGGCAATTGTTTTAGAATTTTGTAGGAGTTTATTGTTGGTGTCTGGGTGGGAGTAGCAGAAGTCTTTTATACTTACTCCACACAAGTCCTTCCTTTGTTGGGGGAATGTAGTGTGCACTTGGAACTCAAATCTTAATAGTGTAGTTATCTCAAAACTAAATTCCATTACCACGACCAGATGCACAAATTCTAGGGAGGAAGTTTTGCTCTCCTTTTTTGGCAATTGTTTTAGAATTTTGTAGGAGTTTATTGTTGGTGTACGGGTGGGAGTAGCAGAAGTCTTTTATACTTACTCCACACAAGTCCTTCCTTTGTTGGGGGAATGTAGTGTGCACTTGGAACTCAAATCTTAATAGTGTAGTTATCTCAAAACTAAATTCCATTACCATGACCCGGATGCACAAATTCTAGGGAGGAAGTTTTGCTCTCCTTTTTTGGCAATTGTTTTAGAATTTTGTAGGAGTTTATTGTTGGTGTCTGGGTGGGAGTAGCAGAAGTCTTTTATACTTACTCCACACAAGTCCTTCCTTTGTTGGGGGAATGTAGTGTGCACTTGGAACTCAAATCTTAATAGTGTAGTTATCTCAAAACTAAATTCCATTACCACGACCAGATGCACAAATTCTAGGGAGGAAGTTTTGCTCTCCTTTTTTGGCAATTGTTTTAGAATTTTGTAGGAGTTTATTGTTGGTGTCTGGGTGGGAGTAGCAGAAGTCTTTTATACTTACTCCACACAAGTCCTTCCTTTGTTGGGGGAATGCAGTGTGCACTTGGAACTCAAATCTTAACAGTGTAGTTATCTCAAAACTAAATTCCATTGCCACAACTAGATGCACAAATTCTAGGGAGGAAGTTTTGCTCTCCTTTTTTGGCAATTGTTTTAGAATTTTGTAGGAGTTTATTGTTGGTGTCTGGGTGGGAGTAGCAGAAGTCTTTTATACTTACTCCACACAAGTCCTTCCTTTGTTGGGGGAATGTAGTGTGCACTTGGAACTCAAATCTTAACAGTGTAGTTATCTCAAAACTAAATTCCATTCACTCAAGTTCTCACCTTCTAATTAACTACAATCCCCATAGGTGAGAATCAAACACTAGCCCAAATTGGAGAAAAGAAATTTACTACCCATGCATAATTCAAAGTAAGGTTTGTTACTCCCCACAAAACAACCCTTGCATAGGATCTTATTCCACTTCCGACATAGAACTTTGGTGGGATTTCTCTATCTGTTTTCTTTCATAAACTTTCTCAATGGTCCATTTACCGGTGCACTATAGTATCAATCACCATCATCCATTGAAAATTTTCTTTAGTGCTCAGAGTATCTAAGTGCTTGCTTAGTTAGCATAAAAGTAATTGAAATTGATTTTCATAGGACATGAATTCCTTATGAGAAGTGTTTTACACCTTCAAATTAATTAAATCACACTAAAGACCCAAAAACCTTATATGGTGTAAAATTTTTGGATCTTTGGCAAAATTCAATATGAAGGTGTAAAATGCATCTCATGGGGGATTCTTTTTTTCATGAAAATCAATTTCCATTACTTTCCTTACAACCAAATAGGCCTACTACGGCCTAAAACTAGTGATTTAGAATCTTGGATGACCAAATTCCGAGCTTCCCATGCACTTGTAAGCATTCGAAACTTCAAATATATGAACAAATCTACACGTACACTACCATACACGAACTTAGAAAAAAAGAAGAAAAAAAGGGAGGGTTAGTAAAAAGAGAATTTTATCTAGACTGAGCTTCCCAGACTAAGTCATCCCTATATAAAAAAAATTACCTTTTGGAAAATTTGACCTATTCATCTTCTTCACCCTCCTCTAGATAGGTTACTTGCAAATGCACATGTCCATTGGTTGCTTCCAGCTATTAACTTTTTGCAAGTTTTCTCCATTGAGAAGTCCAATGATCATGACTAAAATGCTTCTTAACTAGAAAACTAATATTTAGAGGCATCAAATCCATACAAATTTCTCCGGCTAACCTAAATTGGCCTAAATTAGAAAAGGGAAGAAGATGAATGGGTCAAATTATCTAAAGTTGAGGCCTAGAGGGAGAGGTTAGAGAGTCTCCCTTTTGGCTATTTGTAAACATGGATGGTTGCTCTCTTTTTTTGGTCTTAGAAAATTTTAATAAAAATAGACTGTCATTATTTCTAATAATGAAACATAGGCTAAAAGCATTCAATAAATATGAAATTTGATCTTTAATCTATCTAAGTCATTGTAAACATGATGAACAATTTACATCTAGAGAGCAAAGTTTCCCCATGCATGCAAAATAGGGTGTGGACTTCTTCTCATGCTTGAGGGCATGTACGTGCCTATGGGGACTCTTCCATTTGCTACCAATATCAGAAATTTGAAATTGATGTTAAGAAGGTTTGAAACTTTGAACATGGAAGCATCATCTGCATATTTTATTAAATTTTCTTTAATCTTATAAATAAAAAGCATTATCCACTTATAACTGTGACTCCTAAAAGAAGTCCATTGTCAGGATTTGTAGATTGCTTTCTCTGCCTCAAGTGCTAGGACATAAGGTGAGTTCTTGTATTATTATTTTTTTCTCTTAGTTTGGGTGCATTAAAGCGCCTATTGTGAACTTCCAGGTTTTGTTGTTTGAAATAGTTGAAGGGAAACTCCCATTGTGGACAAGGAACTATATTTTTTGGGGAGGAAAGTTGAGGCTTGTACAACCTAGCTCTCCAAGTTGTTGCCCCCAATACAAAATTGTAGCTTCGCCTTTCATCACCCAAGACGTGATTAAGAGTGTAATCCTCGATAGAATGATCTAAAACTGTCCATTCTTTTCCCCTTAGGATCTTTCATTTCTCTCTTTCCACAACGTCTAACATGGGGTTGGTAAATAACTAAATACAGCACCCAACAGCTTTGCCTTCTGAAGAGGATATTAAATTACACTATCGACATGAAGGGGAGTCTTGACACAATGGTAAAAGTTGTTGTCGTGTGACCTTAAGGTCACGGGTTCAAGGCGTGGAAACAATCTCTTGCAAAATGCAAGGTAAGGCTGTGTACTTTAGATCCTTGTGGTCTGCCCCTTGCTCGAACCCTCCATAAGCTGGAGCTTTGTGCACCGGGGCTGCCCCCCCTTACATGAAACACTGGACCCCAGAAGGAATCCGCTATTTCTAACTATAACCACAACATGAGGCACATTAGAGGCAATGAATCTCCTGAAAAGTGATGCTACTGAAAATTGGCAGCTATAATCCCAAATCCACCTTTTATTATCACCAAAACCTGTAATTTTGTTTGCATTTAACAATGTTAATAAGTTCTGCTCGCCTTCCTTCTGATAGTGAAAAACCATCAGCCTCCTAACCGTGTGGCACTCGTGCTAAGCCTTATCTTTAGCCTTTACCAGCATAACTCCGAGCTCTTAGCCTGCACTCTTTATCACTTAGAACACACGTACTCTGTAGGAGGAAGGAAGCACACAAGTACTCTCAGAGGGAAATTTCTTTATTACTCTCAAGAAATCTCTATAATTTTTAGACTATGTACAAATCTAGAGCTCTCTCTATTTATAGGTCACCACCCCGATCTTTTTCCCTAATAAACAGCTAGGATTATACCACGTGTCTACCATCTAACGGTTAAGGTATATCTAGAACGTATAATAGAATCTTCCACATCCCTCTTGTACAAATATCTAGCCTACATACATCTCAAGGACTGGTCTAGAATTGATTCTTCGAGAAGATCTAGATATTTACAAAAATTATTCTACGTACGTTATAGAATATGGGCATTCTAGAGCCAAGCCATGCACCACAGTCGTTGCTACGTGGCTTAATTCCTTGGGCCGTCCTCTCTATATCATCCAAAACAAGCCTAACTCCTTGGGCTATGTCCACACTTTTCATGGGCCAACTCCTTAGCCCAATTCATCATGTGAGAGGGGCTACGAGAGCCTCTAACTTGTCATTCCATACTACTTGTTCCTGTCTATTCTCATGCATTACATAAGATGCATGGTGAAGCCATGCCCATGCATGCTTTTGTGATTCCTAGCCACTTCAAAATGCATGCATTAGTCAATCGAAACACATGATAACATGGTTGGTTTTACTGAAAATAGTGAGAAAAAATAGAAAGAAAATAAGAAAGGATAAAATGTTTACAGGGTCTAATATTATTATTGAAGGGGACTCAAAGGTCACCATAGCATGGATCAATGGCCCCTCGGTGGCTTCTTGGTGGTTTGGTGGAGTATGGATGAGAGTAATGAATCATGGTCCAGTAGATCCTTTATTTCACAACATATTCTCAGATCAGCTAATCAGTAACCTTGCAAAGGAGGTAGTTCTAGCTGAAGGACTTTCAGTCACACAGCACCAAATACTACATCGTAAATCTGCTCACTCTCCTCTTCAAGTAACTTGATTTCTCTTCCACGTCCTCTTCTCCGTATGTAAAAAAGACAGCCCCGATGTAAGGTCCCATGTGTGCAGGGTCTGGAGAAATTGTGGATCACAAGGGTCAATAATACGCAGCCTTACCTTGCATTTTGTAAGACACTGTTTCACGCCTTGAACCCGCTACTTCAAGGTCACACGACAATAATTCTACCATTACACCAAGGTTTCCCTTCTTCTTCTCTTTTTTCTTTTTCTCCGTGCATGTTCTTGGCAAATAGCAATCTGTTCGGGAAAGTATCAGCAGTGTCACGCAAGAATAAGTTTTATAGGCACCAATGGAACTCCAACCCATAATGCCTCGCCAGGTTGCATATGCAGACCAATTGACAGTAGTAGGCTTACCAAAGGAGTTTGGAGGTCCCATTTAATCTAGGTCCTTTGTGTTTACCAAGAAGGAAGCTGGATAAGAATGACATAGTTTAAGGGTGTGGTTGAATCTTGAAGACCTAGTTAGATGATTGTGACCAAGGTTACAAGAATGATTATGCCGGATTACTCAATGTACATATACATTGTGAATATTCCGCATAATTCAACAGAGCGGATTATATAAGCCTTGCCAATTGTGACCTTAGTTAGTTATCACTATTGCAAGGCTTTGAAAGACAAGATGGTTAGGCAGACAACCACTGTCCCAAGAGACCCTTGGGTTGGGTATCCTGAGTTAAGAATATTATCCCATTGACTCTTTGGTGTGGCGTACAGGCCTTAGCATTTCTATCTTCCAATCTCTTGATGCCGAATCCCTCTTTCAATTATTCAAATGTAATTTGTTATACATAGAGGTGACAGATCTCATGTGCCTTTGTTGGAATGCTGATTTGACTCCATATGTTATAGACTCCGAGAGAAGGGTGATCTTGGCGCAATGGTATAGTTGTCTTTGTGTAACCTTGAGGTCAGGGGTTCAAGGCGTGGAAATAGCCTTTTGCAAAATGCAAGGTAAGGTTGCATACTATTGACCTTTGTAGTCCACCCCTTCTCTAGACCCCATATATGAGGGAGCTTAGTGCACCGGAGCTGCCCCTTTTTTTATGTTATAGACTCTAAGAGAATACTGCACATATACTATATTTATACACTTCTACTCAAACCTGTTGTTTGCTCTATCTTGTTTAAACAAAAACTTATGGTGTCTTCATGAGTAGTTACAAAGTTTGGATTTAGGAACAAGTTGTTAAGCAAAATAATGTAAATTTTGAGAAATATTTCAAAAAAATGGAGGGAAATTTTATTTTTCTAATTTGCATTTTTTTTTACTAGATTTACATATAATGTTTGAGAACTTATTTAGTTATTCTTCAATTTGAGTACAATTTCACAATTGCATGTTTAATTTGATAAATCTGCCTGAAATTAGAAATATGTAAGAACTACTAAACTATTCAACAAAAAATGAGGGATCAAAAAGTTGGAACCTAAAAAAAAGAATCGATTCTTCATAGTTTTTTTTGTTTTAATTTCAAGTGCATGTACAAACAATTTCAGAAATGGTAGAATTGGCACAATGGTAGAGTTGGTATAATGTAATCTTGAGGTCACAGGTTCAAAGCGTGAAAATAGCCTCTTGCAAAAATACAAAGCAAGCTCATATTATAGACTCTTGTGATTTGCCCCTTCCCTAGACCCTGCAGACGTGGAAGCTTCATGTGTTAGGCTGCCCTTTTTATTCACACGTGCATGTACAATAATTTCAGAAGTGTTAATTTTTTAGATGGGTGCACTTACAGCCAAGAAAGTAAAACCACATGAGAAGTCAGTTAATTCAGAATTCTAACCGATCATCTTTCTAGATAAGTGGTGGAAAAAAGTGGTTTAATCTGTTATTGAGAATGCTCGTCAAGGAACATTCTCAATATTATGCCTTGAAGAGGACTCGAACCTTCACGCTCTTTAGCACTAGAATTTGAGTCTCGCATGTCTACCATTTCACCACCAAGCATCTTGAAAGTGAACCGTATTCCATGAATGTGATATCTATGTATTGTGATATATGTAAGTAGCTTAATCCTCCAACTGTCAAGATTTTATTGCCTTCATCGTTGAACTTCGTGAGCGTTCATTTTCTCTTTAGAATTATATTGCTTAGGATCATCCAAATGTAGAGGATTTTACTGGAGAGATCTTAAGATGTGGTCTAGAAGATGACCGAAGCTCATTCGAAAATGTGCTTCTAGTGGAGAAAACTTCAGATTTGGATTACCGAACAAGTGGGTCGGACGTGCGCTTTTAGCCATCTAAAGTTCCTTCCATTGTAGCATGAAAAGGAATTCAGGCAGGCCCAAACCTAACTGAAAAGATCACGACTCCATTAAGCGGATAGAAACCTTTAACCGCTCAAACCCCCAAGATTAAGGTATTATCATAATGGTGCCGAAGTATCAACACTGGTCTCTATTAATACTCCAATTACTCGTTGAGAGCCCTCAATTGCCTTAAACAAGTGCCCTCCTTTGCCTTACTAGTCCACTCACAATGGAACAGAAGGCAGTGGGAAGTTTACTTCACCTGGTATGATTTCAGCTTTGGGGCTGGCCATTTCTTCAATGCCACCCACAATCAGCATTGGCTGATGACTTGTATGGCCCCATACGCCTACTGTCAACCTCAAGACCGGCCATTGTCTTAGAATTTTCTAATCATTATGAACAAACTATAACCTAAGAACTTCTGCAAGTGCTTATTGACTCACATGTGTATCTTGCTTGAGGAAATGTTCATTGGTTGAAGCTCATAGATTAAATCAATTTCCAATGGCTTTGTCCATTGGGAGACCAGATCTCTCCACTTGGTAAAGGTGATGTCCTCCGTTACAATTCATGGAATTCAATTTCTTATCAGGTGCGGTGATGTGATGACTGATGAGTGGATACCCACTCGAAGATACTGGATAATCAGCACAGGCTCTTCCGCTGTTATGAGAATTACCAGTATAATCTCATTACAACTAAACTAAGTTACCCATAAAAGATATTTATTATATATGAGAATTGATCATCACTACAGTCTCTGTTTCTCAATACAAGAACAGAGTAATTTCAGCCAATTCTCTGTGCGATGTGCATCATACTATACTTTTATATACAAAAGTGAAGATTCTTCTATAGTTAATAGGAAGAAATAACGCTGCATCAATATCAGTACTTGTTCAGCAAATCCAATGCTTAAATACCATCATAATAACCTCCAAATGTTATCTGAGCTCTTGTCATGGGAACTCTTACAGCCGAAAACGCCTGCTTCAATCTGGTGGCATGGTGTACCACTTCCTTCATCCTCTGTAACCAGAATGACAGATATTAGGACAACAAACATTGACACAATTAAAGATTTGCAGAGACTTGTATAAAATTTCCATCATGGGATCAAATAAGAAACATCTAAAGAATTTGAATTTGACTAGATTTCGAACCTTATCGTCATTGTAAATCTGAAATCGAAGCTTTTGATTCTGATTCTGTTGCTTATTCTTTTGATGACTTCCAAAGGTGACTATGCATACAGTAGCAGCAGCCACTCCTAATGAGCAAAGTGCTCCAATTCCTGTGATCCTCCACCCACAAATGTTGACACCAATACCTTCGAAACAGCCCTTCCCTTTGATCTCCGAACCCATGTAGTTCTTCTCTTTCTCTTGCTCTGTTGCATCCTCTGAGGCCTTATTTTCGAACTCTTCGCCTTTATAGGCCTCCTCTTTCCCCTCGAATTGTACTGGACTAACCTCAATTTGAGGCTTAAGTCCCCTACCGGACTTCGGAGAGTCCATTTTCATGTCGACAAATTCATTCTCCTTCATTTTCTTGAAGAAGACTTGCGAGATCGGATCTTGATCCGAAGGAGCTCTCATCTTTTCCAAGATCATTGGCGGTACAGCGCCAATCTCCACCTTCGGCACTTCCCACACTTCTTTGACTAATTCCCCATCCGGGTCTTCCTCTACTCCCAATTCGATGTGAACTGGGAATGGACCATCGGAAAATCCCGAAATATCCGGTGCTTCGACTGGGCGTCGAGAAGGGGGCGACCGGCAGATGAAGTAGTTCACATCCACTACCCCTTTTGGATCAAAACCCTCATCCCTTGAGATCAAACCTTTTCCATCTTCATGGGCTAAATCAATGAACTCATGATCTGGGAGGAGCTCCCAATCTCCAAAGTCCATATGGGCTTTAGTTTTCTCCATAGAAGAGGGAGGGGAGAAGTTACGTATAAGAATTAAATGGTTTGCAGAATTGAATTATTGGATCAAGGCAGGCAGCTTTCATGGGATTTTTCCACACTCATGTCTTCCTGCCTTGGAGGGAAAAGATTGTAGAGACAGGGAGAGGGTAATAAGCTTATCCTTCCAAAAGGTGACAAATGGAGAGGGGTACATGGCCCCCACCAATAGGAAGACTTTTTTGTTCATGTGTTTCAATATTTCTTTATATATTCTATTGTAATTATCTAATATTACTTTAAATTTAAGAGGTTTAGAAGTTACCTTCTGTGGGGTTTTGATTCTGGTCTAGGATTAAATTAAACGAAGATTTAAAAGAAAGATTAAGGAAGGAGAGATTTACAGGTCATATATCCAAAGAGATGGATTATTATTTTAGGAAAAGAGAGTCTCGGTTGCTTGTAGTCTTGGTATGGAATGATTTTGATGGGGGGGGAGAGGTTGAAGGAAGAAAAGGTGAAAGGGAAGGCCATTGGTTGTATGCATGTCCAGTTTATTGGTCAAGTCCTTGCAGCCAAGGAAAGATGCCAACTTTTGTTCAACAACTTGCAATCTGGGATCAATTTAGGCCACTTAGAGAGACAGAGATACCCTTGTAATTTGATTTGATCCCATCTTTCTAGGAAGCATTTTTATGGTCTTTGTGGGTGCAGATCACTTCTCCAATTTACATGGTTCTTGATCCAAAATCATTCATCTATTGGGTCATACCTGTCGCTGATCCTAGTAACATCTGTTTTGGAGTGAAAAATTTAGAAAAAAGGGCAACCTGGAGCAGAAAGCTCCCACACATGCTGATTTAAGAAATGGGTGGACCACAAAGAATTTATAGTACACGGCCTGACCTTGTATCTTGGCAAGAGATTATTTTCATGCTTCGAAAACCATAACTTTCAAGTCACACAGTGATAACCCGACTATTGTGCCAAGACTTCTCTTCTTCCGTAGTAAAACATTGATGGCTCCAAATACAAAGATAAGTCACATCTTGATAAATTAGAGGCTTCTCAGGGTACCCACAAAATGAATGCTTTGGATCAGTAACCATCTGAGTTTTGCACGTACATTTTTAGCTGCTTCTGACCTCCCGTAGCACACTCGGGAACAGCATAGATTATTGAACCGAAACGTGAATGGTTACAGGGAAAAGGCCATTTTGGTCATGTAAGTATGTAAGAAATGAAAATGGTATTACTTGGGGAGAAAGGATACAAGTTTTTGCTGTGTTCCTTCTTAACCGTCGATATGTAGATTAGTGACCGGATGGCCCTGGTGACCTCCACAAATTAGGAGCCTTGGTCCATACGATGCCATATTTTGCACTGTCTAGGATATTTACGTGTTCATCGCATTGCCCGTTCACGGGTATAAATGCTCCATCAAATGTCTGTCTGATGTTTTCCAAAAGATGTGACAGGTGGTCCTCCTCTCACCATCCAAGTCTATGCATTCCTCTTTTGTCTAAAATCTCTCGGCTTTATCTTCACAAGAAAAATCCAGTCTAGTTTTGGGTTTGTACGTGTGTTCAAATTGACTTACACTTGATCATTATCCAAGAGCAGATGGAAGTTATTATAGATCAAAGAGTAGATAAAAAGGGCAGCCCTGCTGCATAAAGCTACTGCATATGTAGGATTTGAGAAAGAGGCAGGTCAGAAAGGTCACAGCTTTACCTTGTATTTTATAAGAAGTTATTTTCATGCCTTAAACACGTGACCTTTTAAGACACACGACAATAACTCTACCATTACACTAAGGCTCCCCTTCAGATCAAAGAGTAGATGGACAAGTAAAAATCTGGCTAATACTTTGGTTATAGATAACAAGGTGAAAGGATAAAAAAGAGCAAAGTATTAGATGAAAAGAAAAGCACATGTGAGGCACAAATGATGGTTGAACCAAACCGATCATCTTATATCTAAGAAAGTAAAATGGTGTTAAGACTTTTCAATTCCTACGTTTAAAATAGGCGACAGTAGTGAAGTCCAGACGTGTCGCGTTTTGTTCATAAGCAAGTCTCATTGAGTACAGAAACAGCAACAAAACCCATGAAGGAAAGCAGCTACTCTTCATGGCTGTCCTTTGGAACATTTCATTTGATGGGCTAATTCATTTTAAATATTATATTTAACTATATATTTACCTAGTTAGGCCTATATTTTATAATGGAAGGTTTCCTAAAGGTACTTCTTAACCGCAGTGACAACTGTTTCACAGGAAACATGGCCATATTTTCTTGGTTACTACTACTACTACTACTATTATTATTATTATTATTATTATTATTATTATTATTATTATTATTATTATTATTTTGGTATAGACAATAGTCATAAGTAAACAAAGGAGAGACGTCATGATGTCTCAGACCTCCTGGCTAGACGATTTTTGGTGGTTAAATTGTGTCTTATGACTTGGTTGAAATGCATAGATCAAATATGCATGGTTCGTAGCAACAACTTAGCATCTCTTCTAGATGCTATTGGTCTCAAGTTCGAGTAGACATTGTTCCCCTAGAATGAGATTAGATTTAGGCGTGTATGAGTGATTTGCTTTATAATTCTTGACTTGTATAAAAACATTAATAATAATAATAATAATATAAATTTGAATGCCAAAAAATGTCCGATGTAGTTGGTTGCATACAACTTAGCATCTTCCTTAGAATATACTTGGTTGCAGGTTTGAGTCATGAATTTAGAAGTATGTGTGAGTGATTTGCTTTGTAATTCTTCCCCAAAAATGATGTGAAGTTAAAACAACTTTGTATTGTTAATGCTTCTATATACCTTATTTTTCATGGGCTTATAGAAAATATTTCTTAAATATTATTTTTTTCAAGTAAAAAATTACAAATTAAGCTAATCACTCACATACACTCCTAAATTTAATTCCGGCCAAGGGAAAAAGTAGTAACTCAAAGCTATGACCAAGCATGCTTAAGAGATATGAGAGATTCAGAGTTAGTATATCAGTAAACCGCACTCGACATTTGAGAGGCTGTCTCAGTTGTTTGATGATAAATCTACCGATACTAGCCAAGAGAAAACGACTGTTTTGATTATTCTTTCTTTTTTGGCTGATCGCTTTGGCTGTTTGTTTGCTGTTTCGAGTGTTTTTAATTTTGATTGGAGCTATAAGAGTTATCAACTGGTAGGAATCTTTGTTCATTGCTCATTCCCACCATGACATAATATATAAATACTATAGATCATATAAAGTGTCTCACTTCTATCTGCTCATTATTTTTCAAAGATAAAGTGGGCATCCATCTATGATACACCTCCACCTGTAATGCTGATGTAGGAAGACTGGTTCCACTTTGAATGCATCTTATATCCATGAATAATCATGTGAGAGAGAGAGAGAGAGAGAGAGAGAGAGAGAGAGAGAGAGAGAGAGAGAGAGAGAGAGAGAGAGAGAGAGATGCATTTAGGTCTTCTTTGCTTACATAATGGAATCTTTGAAGGATTACTCTTTCTACAATAAAGTTAGGATACCCCACCAGGATACTGGGTTCTCTCTCCTTTACTCCTCTTCTCCAAAGTACTAACAGATTCTCCTCCCTTGTAGTAGTCAAATTGGAGAACAAATTCAGCATTTGGTAATCTCATAACCTGCCACAGAATGGCTACATGCGTCAAACCTGGATGTCTAGTTTTTGTTTCAATGAGATCCATTGAATTTTCACTCAAGTAACTCACAGCTTTTGTTCTTCTTTCAATTTTAAGGTTGGCTAATCTTTAGTATTGAAGCCCTCTTGGACCCTTCATTTGATTCTTTCAACTGCCCCTTGAAACATCTTAGTTTTCTAGAGCTGAGACCCATCATCCTCGACCGATATCGTGTCAAGCTGGGTTTTTTGTGGAGGACCTCGTTGCCATGGGTTACTCGAACCAAATGACAAAAGGGCAGCTCCGGTGCATGAAGCTATTGTCTATGCGGGATCTGGGGAAGGGGCACACCACAATGGTCAATAGTCTACAGCCTTGCAAGAGGCTGTTTCTCCACCTCGAACCCATGACCTCAAGGTTATACGACGACAACTCTACCATTGCGCCAAGACTCACCTTCTACTCGAACCAAATGATGCAGGCAGGAAAACCCCTTTGGCGGTAGAAGGCAGGACTAACTGTGGTAGTACTAATGATTCCCATTCTGTTAACTTTACCTCGCTCGATCTAGAGTAAATAGGTCAGTTGATTTCGTGATCATGGCCTTCTCTTGGCATTACCTAACATGATTTCAAGAGGACGAGTTTCCGAATCTTCAACTTGCTGTCATAGCAGATCATGATGGCGATATGAAAATGAGCGTCAGATCTTCGAACCTTCTAATCAAACAAAAAATGACCAGGAACTTCATGGATCTTACCCCCCGGATCTAGCAACAAACGATATTGCTAGAAGATCGATACTTTCTTTATGAACGGTTGGGTTCTTATTTTGAACAAACAAGCCACTGTTTCAGACTGCCAACGACAATAGATTTGGCTTGCTTTATAGCCTTGATCAATTTCAGCAAGCCTGGGTGTACAGTGAGATGGCCCATTTTAGTTTGTACAGGTCTTAATATGACCATGATCATCATAGTCTGTGCCAGTCACAAACACACACACACAGTCCATGCATCCTGTTGACCATGGATGGAGAAGTTAATGGGTTTTCTGGGCTACCAAAATGTCAAAAACCGGCCAACTTGGAATTTGAAAACGGAATCCGTAGAAGCAAACGAAAACTATGGACAGCGGGCTGGTAAGATAGGCCAAACTCCTATATCAGGTGGGAACCATACTGTGACTGTATGACCCAACGGTGATGTGATTGGATAATTCATGGTTACGTCTAACATTTGCTCACTCGAACCTACCAAAAAGACATGATACCTGCCATTCTTATTATTTAGTAGCTGAATTATTCAAAGCCTTCCATCATCTACTGCAAGACCAAGTCACTGTTCTTTGTCGGACGACCTAGCCCACTGTAGTAGACATATTACCATTTCATGCTGATCGGTCCGATTGATGAAATATATGGGTTAGCCGTTTGATATATCACCAGTAATCAACCTCAAGCTTTTTGCCAGGGTGGTCTACATTTACGTAGATAGCAGGGAGCTTAAGGAGTCTTACGATGTACATTATACCATACGAGACAACATGGAGATTTGAACTGGACCTCCAACTGCTATTAGAAGTAAACTGCGGTACCAAAATCTGCAAAATGATAAAGATTACTCAATTATGTATCATTAACTCTCCACGTGATTTTATGATCTTACTACCGGTCCTAAGCCTGAATAAAGGTAGAGGGTTGCATCAGGTGCCAACCGATGGGCAATCCTTCAACCAACCTTACGAAATTAATCTTATTTTGACATTCCCTAAGGTTGAGGCATTCCTCGTAAGTGATGCACTGCATCAGATCTCAGATGCAGTGAGAAATGGGCAACGGCTATTAGGCATTCTCCCATAAGTGAGGCATTGCATCGGATCTCAAGTGTAGTAAGAAATGGTTGAGGACTGCTAGAGCATTCCTTTGAAAGCGACACATTGCATCAGAATCAAGGTGCAGTAGAAAGTAAGCAGGAGTTCTCACATCATTTTAGATGTGTGCAAGTGAAGAGACTAGCTCAAGACAAGATGATTTGTATCGCCACATGTAATATAGGCACATTAACAGGTAAGAGAAAAAAGTTAGTAGATACAATGAAACATAGAAAATCAACACAACTTGCATCCAAGAAACTAGGTAAAAAGAAGCGAAAATTAGAAAATTCAACATGTATAAGCTCTGTACAAAGTAAAGGACGATAATATAAACGGCTTAGGGATAGTAATGGATAAAGAAATAAAAAATAAAGTTGTTAACATAAGAAGACCCAGTGATAGAATTATAATAATAATGCTTATTTTAGGAGAGAAAATCATAAATGTTATAAATTCATACTACCCACAAATAAGGTTAGAAGATAAAATTAAAAAACATTTCTGTGAACATATGGAGGGAGTAATGCAAGAAATTTCCAACACAGAAGGAATATCTATAAGAGTAGACTTAAATAGTGATGTAGGACAAGAAAAGGAATAATATGATAAAGTACATGGAGCAAAATCAATACATGTAAAGGTGCTCTTCATTTTAGGGGCAAAATTAACACACATTACGTAACTATAAGAGCAAAATAAACATTCATTTTACTGTTATTATAAATATCCACAATTGTAGGGACTTGTAGCATAATTGTAAGCATTTACTTTGTCACATTCATTGTGGCATTGTAAACTCTATATAAGGCCACTCAATTGAAAATACAAAACACGCAAGGAAGAAAGGTTAAAAAAAAAAACTTATCTTGCGCTTCTTTTCTTCAACATGAGGATCTAGTACTCTCACCGGAACCAATTTTCATAGGAGATGTTATATTTCCACAACCCTTTACAACTAATAGCAAATCCTCACTGGGGTTTTGTGATATTTTCACCTGAGAAGCCCACTTTTCTAGTGGGCCTTGGCACAACAATAAAAGTTGTCGTTGTGTGATCTTGAGGTCATGGGTTCAAGGTGTGAAAATGACTTCTTGCAAAAATGCAAGATAAGGCTGCTTACTAGAGGCCCTTGTGGTCCGCCCCTTCCCCTAACCCTACATACGCAGGAGCTTCGTGCACCAAGGCTGCCCTTTAAGCCTGCTTTTCTGGCAATATGAACTGCTTATATTAACCATCTTGCTATGCATGAGCCCAATCTCGAAGATTACATTTTTGGATGATGCTACAATTGTTTTCCAGCGATATTTTATGTTCTAAAATAAATGGCAACAAAATCTACAGTAGTCAAAACAGCAAGGTAAGATTGTTCAAATCATATGATTTTTGGTTCATGGCCCGTCTACCATAAGAAGGTTAAGACGAACCAATTTTGATCATTGAAAAAAGTGGACTCGACTTGTACTTAGTCAAAGGCTTAGTTGAAATTATAGGTTCTTGACCCGTACTCGTCTGTAGGCCAAGCCAGTATGTATCGCAGGTACGAGGCCAAACCTATCGCTGAGCAGTGTTTGGAATTAAATTGTAATTGGAAAAATGATTTCTGTGCTGGTTCGGGAGCCTAATTGAGATTTAAAGCCGGTATATAATTTCGGCAGGTATAGCTGGTATTTCTATTTAAATAATATTACAAAATAAAATTTCTTTTAAAACTCAAACCAATGCAGAAAAATTAAAAATGCATAATTTAACATTTTTGCACAATTTTTTCATTTTTTGAATGGTAAAGCTGCAAAAATGTTAGCTACATGGATGATCTTCGTCAAATTAGGAAAGTTGTGTATGAGTTCATGCATGATGAGATATTCTTCTATAAATCTAAATCACTCGTCATGTTTAAAATAGTTTAGATAGGTTAAAAATCAAATTTCACATTCATTGGATGCTGTTAAACTATGTTTTCAAGAGCAAAAAGTAATGACCATCCATTTTTATTATTTTCCAAATACCCAAAATGTGTACTCGGAATCAACGCACCGATTTCTAGTGAGTTACCTCTTTTTGGTATTAAGAGCTTGAGGAATGGCTTAGATCTAAAAAAAAGCATCACATGTGAAAGAAAGGTGTAGACTTCTTAAGAGGAGCCTTGGCATAATGGCAAACTTGTCATTGTGTAATGTTTAGATCACAGATTCAAGGCATGGAGACTGCTTATTACAGACCCTTGTGGTCTACCCTTTTCTCAGACCCGTATAGACGAGAGCTTCACGCACCCTGGCTGCCCTAAACGACGGGCAATTTATGAGAACCGGCAGTATACCTTCTAGAGCGAGTAAAGAAATACACACCACTTTACAGCCTTTCTGTTGAAGGATCTAACCCAGTTCGTCATGCAAAAATTAGTTTACTCACAATAAGTCTATGTATTCGAACGATCCTAATCACTTTGGGTATTTGAAAAAAAATTTAAATCTATGAACATGATTTTCAACTCAAAGCCCTTATGTTCAAGGATCTAAGCCGGTTCATTGTGATTGGCATGTAAAAATTTTGCAGCCCGCAAGAAACCAATGCATTTGAATGATCCTAACTGCTTATGTTGGGTCTTCAAAAAAACTTTGATTTTTAACTCAGAAAATCAGGGTCATGGCCTATCTAAACATTCCGAGCATAATGAATGAATAGTTTAGATGTTATGAATAGTTGCAGATTTAGGTGGGCTAAAATTTTTGAAGGCCACATCGTTGACAATGTTGCCCTTGACTTTGATAAACAGTGCTCCGAAAATTTTATCATTCAATAATCCTAGCTACTATACTTTTAGTTATAAACTAACAATGAAGTATTTTATCGTCTATTTTACAACTCAGGAAATCAGTAGTTAGAATCATTCAATGGCTGAAAATTTTGGAGCAGGGCCATCCAGTTCAAGAGCAAGATTGTGAATGATTTAGATACGCACCTCTTCATTGAAATGATAATTTTAAGTCCATGATAGAAAGGGAATTTCATTCCTTTTAGTACTGCAAATCAGTTCTACAAACTTTGTGTATTTTTGTATCTGATAGTCATGTCCAACAGTAACTACTGCCATTACTGAATTTAACTTTTACTGTAATAGCTTCCTCACTTTTGCCTGTCCATATCCTACTCATGGATATTGGGTTTCTAGGGGAAGAAATGATGATAAAGAGGAACTTCAGTGGAATCAAAGAGTAAGATTCCTTTTGGTACTGATACATAGATATATCTAAGGGGCCTATGATAATCCCAACTGCTCATCTTAGCTGTTTATCTGTAGACGAAGTCTAACTCAAAAATCACATCCATTAGATAATTGTACTACTGTGTTATTTAGTTCTTAAATCAACGACAAAAAATATTTAAAAAAAAGATTAACAGTAGTCCAACACAGCTAAAAAAATCAATGGTCAGAAATGACTTTTTAGATACGACCATCTATAACAGAAGATAAATGGTTTGATTGCTCAAAAAAGTAGATCATACATGTTCTTTACTATAAAACCCCACATGAAGATGCTGCATTAATATGGGTGTGCGAATAACAGCAAATTTCTTGTCAATGAACTTACTAGATCACTTTTCTTCCTTGCTAGATTAATTTTCTATTTCAGGTTTCTCCATAGCGATTGAAAATTCTCGAAGCACAATTACGATAAAGAGAAAATTCCAGTTCTTAAAGGCTGAAAGTGAACACCAAATATCCAAAAACGGCCGAAGCAAACTCAAAAGCCCTTACTTGAAAATCCAATCCGTAGTTTTCTAAACAGGAACCTCAAAGCAAACATGTAGCAATACCAGCATTCAAGAGGGGAATGTCCACTCATCCGGTAGCCATGTGAACATTGGGTCAGCCTCAATGTAGCCCACAAAAGCTTCTGAATAGCAACTGATGGGGTATCAGGCAGCAAAACCATCCCTAGAGGGAAAATGAAGTTGTCACACCGCTTGCAAAGTGCCCATATAACCACATTCATCAATAAACTAATTCTTTCCAACAACATGAAACTTTCCTCCGTAAAACTGATCTTTAATTGAACTTGGTCGCAAGATACAGGCATGTATTTTTGCTAAAACAGCCTACAGATTAACCGATACAAGAAAAGACCCAGTACTTGTGCACGTAGCTCCTACTCAAATCAAAAGCTAACCCACAACCATGGTGACCAAAGGTGTGATGGGAATGCCAAACAACACAAAATACAAAAGAGTTTCTCAAATTTACATGCTCCTCATGCCCAAAAACCCAAAAGAAAACAGCTTCACTTCACTAACAGATGGAAGAAAGGAAAAAATAGGTTAAAAGCAACAACCTGCTCATGAAAGTCGCAGCTTTCTAGTCAATCACAAAGCTCCTTTCATCATTTCAGTATTGAAGTTTCTTGCGGCAATGCCCTGTCGAATTATGAGTCCAAGGTGGCCGACCTTGTAGAAGATGACTCACCCAAGGAGACAGACGCCAGTGTGGCCCAGACACGAGCATTTTTTGCACCATTCTGGAAGTTCCTCGTCTTGCACAGTTTTCGCTTGCTCCACGCCCTCTTCATATCAATGACATGAAGAACACGTTCCGACAGCTGACTCATGGCCCCAAAGAAACTCAAGTTTATGTGTCGAACATACATGACCCAAACAGCTTTAAGGCGAGAAAATATCTCAGGGAAGAAGAACACAAGGGCCTTCACACATAGAAAGAGTAGGGAAAGTACTAGGTAAAGTCCCCTTTTCAGTATTTCCCTTGGAGAACCTTCCCACAGAGGAGGCACTTCGTCACTTCCCAAGCTGCTGGGTTGATGGTCAATAAAATATTCAACCGGATCATAGCCTGTGTTGGAGACAATCAGAACGTTGTGGCAACTAAACTACAGCCAATGCAAGATATATAATGGTTTCAGATTAGAACCTGTAGTTCTTTTGTAGAAGCGCACAAGAGAGTTGAGGTCTTTCAAACCATAATAGCGAATTCTTGATGTCTGATTTGCAATCAATATAGTGGGTAAACCATGAACTCCATATTTTGAAAATACACTGAAATTATGAACAAGGGAAACAGGGAATTATGTCTGCAATAAATAGGTGGTGCTAACTTTCAGGGTAAGGAAAAAAAAAAAAACCAGAAACCAAACAGTTGAGTTGATTATTCTCACACTGGCAGGACTGAAGATTCTTCAACCATCACGTGTCTGATTTTAGGAAACATAGCACTGAGAATGTTAAAAGTTGATTGCGCATTCCTTGAGAAGGGGCACCAGGAAGCATGGAAGAGTACGGAGGTATACGCATTCCCCTGACTAGATCTCAAAGCTTTGTCAAGAGATTCTCCATCCACCTTCAGATACAGCAAATTAATATTAGATATGTGCCATTATCATAAACCAGCAAACAAGAACAAAGTCACAATCACCTTTAGTCACGGAGTATGCAAGCTACAGTCAACAGACCCAAGAAAAAAATAAAAAAGGACAGCCCAGTGCACAAAGCTCCCGCTTATGCAAGGTCTGGGTTAGGGTGGCCCACAAAGGCCTATAGTATGCAGCCTTATCTTGTACTTTGCAAGAGGCTGTTTCCACACCTCAAACTCATGACCTCTAGGTCAATACGGCGACAACTTAACTGTTGCACCAAGGCTCCCCTTCTAAACCCAAGACAAATACTTTCCAAAAACTAATATCCGCTCAAAATTTGGCTTGTTTCTAATAACCAGATTCAGTTGGTTGTCTCAGCTAATTAATGCCCAGGGTTCATACCCTAAGCACATAAAAGACCTCATAACGTAGAACTATTAATATTTCAAAAATGGTAAAAGTTACTTTGTGCGTCCTGCAGCATAAATGACTACAACAAGGGCAGCGAGGGCCATCTATGCCCCTCTCGTTCTTTAAACCCAGCAACCACAAAGAAAGTCACAACCACATGGCTTTTGGAATACACAAGCCACAGGCCAACACAAAAACACTTAAAAAACTAATCCCAGCACCTAATTTGCATATTATTTCTAACCCAACTAGCTTCAGATGGTCAATATCAAGTTAATTGCTGCCTATGATTAGCATTAAAAAAAGCTGAATAATCCCCTAAGCAAAGAAACAACCTCGTTGAGAGTTATTGATTTCTATAAATTGTAGAGGTCGTAATATGCTACAGTATAAACCATTGCAACAAATACAGCAAAAGCCTATATACAAGGAGTGATATGAATACTTCCATTTGCTAGACTGTCTGCAAAGTCAATGACGCACTTCTGGGAATGTAATAAAACCCAAAAGCAGTACATCATCATCATGTAAGCCTCATTGAAGAAAACTGCAAACCACCAGGATGACAATTGTCAAATACCAAAGATACGACACTACATAGCTGCCCTCCACAACAATCGCTTATCCATCTGTAAGGAATGAATCTTACATTCGTGAGGAGAGCCTACTATTCTGTCTCATTACAAAGACCACATAAAATAAGATAAAAGGAAACAAATTGTGCACCCGCATGGTATGAAGGTGACTTGAACATCATCAAGTGGTTATCCAACAATATCTCATACCCTCGCAGGTCTGATGATGTGAGAAGAGCAACGGCAAAGTGGCCACAAGACAAGTCTTTTCCCCACACTAGTAGGTTGACCAACAAGAAAGTGCACTGCTTTGCAATTGATACAATTTTCTCCAACCCACCCTAGAAGAACTTTCTAATGAATTCATGGCAGTTCCATTTCTTAGAAAAGTACACCTCATCCTTTGCTAAGGAACACAAGTTTTTGTCTTGCATCTCAAAGCCCAGCAATATAACCCTCTAATGTAACACCCCGAGTTTTTATACACAATATAATAATAATTTACAAAAATAGTTGGGATCCTTGTTTTAAAAACTTTGATTTTTAAAGTGACCAAAAATAAAAACTTAAATAAAAGCATTTCTTTCAAAATCTGGGGAGTCATACTCCTCTGTATTTTATAGACCATTGCACATGATTAGTGCAATACCAAATAACCTGATAACATGACGTAAGACCAGACACATGGGAGACTCAGTCTCCACACCCAACCACATAATCAATTACTATTTTCAATAAAATATACTCCAAAAATAGATAAGAAAATATAGTCATGATAAAACACCCAAGGTCCCTCCATACAGCCATCACATCCAACATAAATTCATATTCTTACATCTAGGTCACCTTGCAATTTTAATTAAAGTACAGCCCACACTCAAAACCCGAAGTGAGGTCTTGAACAAACCTTGTTATCTATGAACATCATCCGTGCTTTACTGGAAAGCTGCCATCACTTTTACCTGCTCTATCAGCGTGTCAACTGTTGTCACTCTCTGTATCTGAGGCATTGCAATCAAAGCAATGCCTCAACAAGCTATGCTTGTGTAGGTGATTTACATTCAATATAAAACAATAACAAGTAACATGGTACAAAAACCTCAGATTCATACAAAGAAGAATATGCCAAATCCATGATATAAATAAGACAACATAAGTCAGGTGTCAGGACATGCCAAATCCGAAAAGAAATGCAGATACAAGTAAGCCATAGCCACATGAGTCTATATTCAGAGAACAACATGAATGCATAACAAAGCATCAAAACATCATACATGGTTAAGCCCTATAAGCGTCTCAGGTACACTCACAGCAACGTGAGGTCAACTCTCAGTACTTTCCGCTTTCACCCTTTCGCCCTTTCACCCACAATGAGGCACTCAGGCACTCACGGAAAGACAAGTTCCAATTCCGCTTTCACCCTTTCACCCTTACGAGCACTCACAAAAAGACACATTCCAGTTCTGCTTTCACCCTTTCACCCACACGGTCACTCAGGCACTCACAAAAAGGTGCGTTTCATGCCCACTTTCACCCTTTCATCCCCACAGGGCACTCAGGCACTCACGGGGGAAGGGGGATACATCCCATCACCAGCTCAAAAGCCTCAATTGTCAAGACATAGAGACTCCCACGTGTCAACATCTCTGTAGTCAAGTTAATGTAACTAAAATATGCCAAAAACAGTGTATAAAACATATACAAGGGAAGTAGCACACATATTGATAATACATGGTGAAAAACGATCTCCTGCAGCATGCTAGAGCATACAACCATATGCCTCAAAGTTTCAATCACTAAGTCATGATTTGAAAAATCATGAAAAATTGCAAATGAAATCACCTACCTCGATAATGCCGTACTCCAACCAAGCGCGTAGGCGATATCAAGTCGTACGCCCTGACGTACCTGTCACATTATAAGTCATCATTGATTGTTAAACCTCTCATTTTTATCATGACCCTTAAATTTTCTATTTGTCTAGTGTGTCACATGTATCTCTATGATCATACATCGATCTAAAGGTCAAATCACTCTTGATCAGCACATCCTAAGGTAGTTGCCTAAATTGATCGTCAGGATTGCCCTTTAAATCTCCTAAATCATCTCATGTTTGATGTATACAACCAAAATCTAAGGCTTGATCATCTATTGATCGACTTAATCTGAATCATCTAATAGCATTTAGTAGTTTGGCTATTAAGAAGCTACTCTAAACTAGATTTTTATCTTAAATCTAGGTCTGCCTTGTTGAGACGATCACACCTCTATAGCTCCCAGAATCATGTTTTTTATGCATGGACGGTCAAAAACCCTCAAAATTCAGAAAAAGGGCCCGTCGCGCACGTGCGGCCCGTGTGCACTGCACTCATGTCGAACGTGGCGCACTGCGTGGTGCACGCACATAGCACCGTGCGTCCCGCACATGGCACTCGCAGGCCGCACCGCGTGGCGCGCGCATGTCACACCACGCGTCCTGCACATGGAGTGCATGTCATGTCGGGTGACACGAGTGGTGCGCACATGGCGAACCACCCGTGCTCCGCGTGGAGCTCGTGGCCCATCCTATGTCCCCCCCGTGGCGCTCGCCTGCTGCGCTGCGTGGTGCGCACGTCGCACCACGCGTCGCGCTTGGCAATGACGCATGTCGACGCAGGTGCCGCGTGTCACGTGGGTGTCAAGCGCTTACCGCCCGGCGTGCTCGCCGTCTTGTAGCGAGTCGCCGTTGTCGAGGACGGTGACCAGACTAGTTCGCCTTCGCCAAAGAAGGCTGTCGAAATCTGGTCGTCAGTGACCCTAGGTGCTCCGTTTTTTGCAATTTTTACACCTATTTGTCCAATTTTTCATATACATTCCATTTTCACAAATTCCTTCACCATCTATCATTTTTTCACAATTTTTGTTACGTTTCTAAAATCCCTCATGCTACTATTTTTGGGGTTTTCCAACGTCTCTAGTTGTCCGATCACCCTGGAATTTTATGGGTTTGTCCTTTGCATTATCATGTTCAAGATGAACGGTCCAGATCCTCATCAAACACCATTTCATCGACTTACTCCAAGGGCAACAGTAATTCGTTCAACTCATCGGAAAACGGCAGTCCATGCCGTTTTCCGACGCTAAACAAAGAAGAAACAGGGGAGGGATAGAGGCGGCCTACGTTAGTCGTCCCGTCACAAGCTGAAGGAGGTCAACAACGTCCTCTGCTTGAACTTGTAGCCAGGGATGGGGTTTTTCGGTGGCTACACGGTGGTCGGTCACCTTGAAACAAGGGGGTGCAGGGAGATAATGCTGTACGGAAACTAGATGGGCTTTTAAAGCCTCATCTATGGGTTTCCACGCCCAATCTGTGGGACCCACGTGCATTTACTATTTTGCCCTTCTATCCTTTAATTAAATACAAAATTTAAAATAATTAGCCATTTTTACTCTGATCTCCGATTTTAGCATTTTTAGTGGCGTTGGACTCCATTTTTCGGGCACATTCCACTTATTGAGGTTTTAACTCTTGATTAAATCTCAAAAAATTTCAATTTCACAATTACCTCAAAATTTCCAAAATTCCACAATTTATGCATTTTCAGAATTTTAAAAATAGCGGATATTACATCCTACCCACGTTATAAAAAATTTCGTCCTCGAAATTTTCTTTCATGTCATTCCTTAACAATATTAGATATGTCCCATATGGTCTCATAAGACCTATATATAGTATCATCATTTCAAAGTCAATGTCGATAAACAATTTCATATCATGTTATCTCATCAGATAACAGCTCATATATATAACCCAACATATGTTTCAAACCATTCCAAATCTGATACTTATATTTTGGTTAAAACATGTAATAACCGCACATATAATGCCATTTGCACCAATCATACCCTTATCCAAGAGTTAATCATTTGTTTACATCTTTAACATAAATAAATTTCCATGTCAACAAAATTAAAGTGTGGAACTCACATATAAGCAATTCTATGTTAAATCTATTCCAACGCATATTACCTCATCATTAGGTAGTGTGTATCTATCAATCACACATATCATATTAACTCCTGAACAGGCAATACATGCCAATCAAAATTGGATCATATATAGTCATCAACAAGCAATCCATGACAACCAAATCAGAGCTTACCAGCTCAACTATAAGCAATCATATACTAATCGAAGTCAATGCATACTAGCTCAGCAAGAGGCAATCATGTGCCAATCAAAATCTGAGTGTATCAGCCCAGTAGCAGGCAATCACATGCTAATCAAATTCAGAGCATACCAGCTCAGTAACAGGCAGTCACATGCCAATCAAAATCAGAGCATACCAGCTCAGTAGCAGGCAACTACATGCCAATCAAAAATCCAGTCCATAGAATAATCATACTGTGAGTACCTGGAAGCCCGCCACCTAGAAGCTCGTCACTTAGAAGCCTGTCGGTGCCTCTCGCACCCGCCCTCATCGGCCGCCCTCATCAGCTACTCACAAGTATAAGCCAAAATTTCGAGCTGATTACACATAAGAAAAGGCTCTCATACTAAACATACCTTACTGTCACACCTCTCACCTGCATAAGAAATCAGGCTCATATACATAATATAAAACAGTATCTATGTCATTGTTATCCTGGAGAACTCAATCATTCAGCAATACTGTTCACCAGACTAGGGAGGCAATCAACCTTAGTCATTAGCTCAATTAGTCCAAATTATCACAGTCCCTATAAACTGTATCTCTATCAATAAAGGTATCGTGGTCAAGAAAATTCATCTTCTTGGACCATAATTCCTACTTACATACAATTATAGTAAAAGATGAGTCCTTTAGACACTCAGAATACTACACAAGAACTTCTTGTGCTCTGCAAGGTCATGATATATAGAAACATCATTCAATGCATAATCCTACTCACCTCAGCAAACTTTAGAAATTTAGCTCATCATATCCATACGTACTATTAGTGTACTAATTTTATCAATTTATATGATCCAGAGCTTGTAGTAATCATAACAAATTCTAATAATTGTCTTAAAGACATTTCAGTCACAATCCTCAACTGGTGATAACCAGACCTCAAATCAATATCCACCAATACTATGCATAATCCAAGACTGATCATATGGATCACCAATATACGATAAAGAATATCAATTCTCCACTGTGGAGCTATCAATAATCAACAATCCGCACTTAGCAATAAGAATCTATCTTTCTCCTTACGAGGGTTAATGCATTCCATGAAGACCCACTAGGTCTAATAGTCTCTAGTCGAACAACTACCTTAGTTGAAACCCTTCCCACTCAGCCGGGGCCATCCTGTATGCCACTTTAGAAAATGACACTATATCTGATGCCAAATCAATATAAAAATCAATCTCTCGTGGCATAAAATCCTAAAGCCTCCTCTGGAAGATTGTGAATCTTCACACACCCGTTGTGTGCTCGATTTATAGCCATTCTATGTCATCCACAATCACAAAACCAGGATGACTTGATACATCAAATGAGCACTATTTTGCCTTCAAGGAAAGGTTAACGCAAATCTCAATGATGCCCCTTCTTACTCAGGAGTGAGATCACTAGTTATCTGATTTATCAAAAGTACCTTTCTTCTCACTGCAATTAATTATCCTCCAACGATGGAATTCATCCCAAGGATGATATCATAATCCCTCAAATTGAGGACAATAAAGTCAGTATCTATCATCTCACTCATCATCATTTTCACCAGTACTCATTAGAGGTACTTATAAGTTTCAATAACTTGCCAATCGGTGTCATAACCTCCAACCCAAGGATCTTTAAATATATATAAAGGCACATTTATCAAGGTGCCCACACTCTCAACTACAAGGGTAGCTGGATTTTAAATCAAGGAGGATCTTGGCATGTTTATCAACAATCAAGTAGGTGCCCTCCTTAACTTGGGTTAAGGTTGATACTTGCTTCAAGTAATGATGATGACAGTAACGGATCATCATTACTAATGTGAGGCCATCTCTGCCTTGTCTCCAATGTCAGTCAGTCTAACTCATTGTCCACCGGGACAGTCTTTAAAGGAATCTCATAGCCCTCCACAATCAAACATTTAAAGGGTCTCCACAGTGATGGCGGCTACTGATGCCATTACCACTACTGCAGTGGTCCACTAACTCTAGGACATAGTTGTCCAAGTGCCTGTCCTCAATACTAGTACACAGTATGTCTCTCTTCCGCATCCCAACACCGTCTGATCAAATGTCGCTGGCTCAATGGCCTCTACAGTCATGTCAATGAAAAGTCTCTTGCCCTTACTAAGCTGGCTCGAACTACCCATGTCCGAGTTTTTTGCGATCAATCTTGACCCAAAAGGATCCCTCTTTACATAGAGGTTATGTTTGCAACCTCACAACTAGTGTAGAATTCGACACATTCATATGTTTCCTCAATATAGTTGTCGACATATTGCAATCTATCCATTGTCTCCTTCTTCATAGTGACGGAATTAGGGCAAGTCTCTTCAACTGAGTATACTGGTTCAGTACTGTTGAACCGTCTAATTCTTCTCTTCAAGTAGTAACTCCCTCAGCCTTTAAAAACACTAATTATCACAGGCCTTCCCAAGGGCCTTCTAGATAAAAAGTTCAGAGATAGAGGAACACATATTCTCAAATAAGCACCCTTAAAATCTTCGTAATTATATTTTCAATGTCCTCACTTCTGCTACTTCACTTTCTTAAACTAATGAATTATTTCATAATCACATCAATCGAAATCATTTACAACTCTATTTATTTCAAACCCAAAGAAATTTACCTTTATAATACTTCCTTAATCATAGGAAACCACACTATCATCTCTGTTAGTATTGGATGTAAATCAATTATAATTAATTTCATCTCGCCTCATTCGCTTCTTATGCTTTTCTTCCTAGTTGATTTATTACAAAATCATTTATATTCAAGAATTATTCTCACAATTTAGTCATCATGTCCTCCGGGTGATATGCATTTCAAATCATAACAAAAACCCCAAAACAATTTGTAAGGATTCACTTCCCACCAATGTTTGATATCAATATTTTTGTAAGTGTGAGAACTCATTAGTTTTTATCTCACCTTCTCACATAACGGGACCCCACGTTAGTGCGGTAGCTCGAGTCTTGCCGTCCCCCCATATCACAAGAAAGTCTCAATTTCTTGTGATCATTATGGACTGCGAACACCCCATTAGTACTTATGGGCTTCCCGTTATAATAAAACATAGCAATAAGTGGAAAGCTACGCGTTAGTACTAATGGGGTGTTCGCATTAATTATAACGGGAAGCCTAGTAGCAGTCCATGATTATAACGGGGTATATAATGGGGTTTCCCATACTAATGGGGTGTTCTAATGGGCATAATTATAATTCTGAACGCGTTCTAATGGGATACTAATGGGATGCCATAAGTATGGTATTTATCATATTAACAATTAATATAATAAGGAACACATTACTTATGGCATATTTAAATAAGTAACGCGTGTTGTAAGTAACATTACGCATAATTGTTTCAGAGCATTATGCATATTATGTATGTACTAAAGATACTTATGGATAATGACATGGGTATTTAACTTACAAGTACTGCGAAACCCATAAGATACAGAGAGGACAATATCTTCCGCTGTGGACTCTAATACACACAAAGGACGCGTTCCGACCCTTCGGGGAAGGAAACAAAACCTTGAGGGCGACCAAGATGCCTTGAGGGTTGCCAAGATGGCTTGAGGAGGAGGCCCCAAGATAGTCTGAGGGACTCAAGATAGGCTGAGGGAACCAAGATAGGTTGAGGGGACCCAGAGAGGACAATATCTTCCACTATGGGACTCTAATACGCACGAACAAGGCCTTTTCCCACAAGGAAAGAACAAAGCTGTGAGGGGATTGGGTGTTATAGGCCCCAGTCTCCAAAGCAGACAATATTGTTGTGTGTGGGGCCCTCAGGTTGTTATAAATAGTATCAGAGCTAGTTCCCTCGTGATGAGGCGGGCTAGCCACACATGGGCACTCGCACGGCAACACACGGGGACGCGTGTCCCTAAAGGGGGCAAGGTGAACCCACAAGCGTTTGTCAAGATGGCTTGAGGGTGGGCCAAGATGGCTTGTGAGGGATGCCCCAAGATAGTCTAAGGTCAATGCCCAAGATAGTCTGAGGGAACGAGGGCAAGGAGGTACTGAGAGTTAGTCCTACATCGCCTGGGGAGGGAGATCTGAGCTGGTTATAAGAGTTCGGAGAACTCTAACGGTCATAATGCGTTTTCCCTGGGAAACCAGGGAAGAAGAAAACCGTGCGGGCTACGCCCAAAGCAGACAATATTGTGACTATTGGACTCAGGCTGTTACAGTGGTATCAGAGCTAACCCCTGACCCGGTGTGGGTGGCTAACCGCACGTGGGCGCTTGAGTGTGACATGCGAGGATGCATGTCCCCTAAGGGGGAAAGGTGAAGCCTTGGCCGGTGAGGTAGGCAAGGTGAGGGACTAAGAGTTAGTCTCACATCGCTAAGGGGAAAGTTACTAGGCTGTTGATAAGAGTAGTGAGGACTTCCCTTACAACAAGGCCTTTTCCCGCAAGGGAAGAACAAAGCCGTGAGGGGATTGGGTGTTATGGGCCCCAGTCTCCAAAGTGGACAATATTGTTGTGTGTGAGGCCCTTAGGTCGTTACAAGGACCCTCATCTGGTACCAAAGCCAACCCCTAACCCTATTACATGTGAGAAGATCAATAATCTCCTCAATCATGTCAAAAAGTCACAAAGGAGAGAATTACCCACCTAATCACATTAAAATGGTCATATTCTAGGTGTGTAAGGTTTTCCTCCATGAAATTATTGTGTAGAACGTAGCAAGGGGGAATTTTCTTTAGAGCTAAGTTGTCGATGCTGTTTGGACATAGTACCAAGGGCAATTTTAGTAAAACCAACCAAAAATATGAGTAAATTTTACTATTGAAAGTGACTTATCATCAATGAGTTTAATAAAAGTGTCGACTTTTTCTCTTGAAAAGGTGTGTTGACCAACAAAACATAAACAGGGTAGAGAGAGGTTCTTTCTCACCACATGCCATTATTTCTAGTGATGTTGTGAAGCTGAAGAAGATGGAGAAAAATAATAAGAATAAAAAGAAGAAGGTGAGAAAGAAGAAAAAATTAAGGGAAAAGCCGTGGAAAATTCCAAATGGTACTTCTAGTCAGTATTGGTGAAATTAGCCAGTAACACTGGTACGGACCGGTAACAACCACCATTTGTAGGTTCTTTAAGAGGTAATGAGAAGAGGGGTTCTTTGTATCATTTTCATAGCCGATACACCAAAATTTTGGCATGCCAGATGATACTGAATCAATACTGACAAATTAGCTTTGGAGTGATCATGTCTATAGCATTTCAAGTTGAAACGAGATCTTGAGGATTAAATTTCCCATTGCAAGGCTTCACTTGATCCCTCTTTGACATTTGTTAGCAGTTAGCATATGACTAGCCTTCTTCCCATTGCATTCCCCTCCCTAAGGCTACAAAGTTTAAGTTTCAAGATCTAATGTTGGTAATCCCTGGCCTAAAGGTGTCAATAGTATCGTTAGGCGTAAGTAATGCTGAGATAAGATCAGCCTTTTTGGTAAATTTTAAGATTAGAGATTCTAACAAGGTTGACTATTGGCAATGAACATTCAAATTGCTGACATCGACTTTGTCAGAACTTGTTAATCATGGAGGATACCCTCAATGTTATCCAGTTGATGAAGGCCAATGCTGAACACACTAGAGGATCACCAATGCAACTGGGTAGTAGATCATTCAGTTACTTTCCTCCCACTGTGCAGAGCTAATGCTCAGGCTGATGCATTGGCCTTGGGTAGGGTTTTCTAACATATGCTGCTAGGCCTATGCTACCAATGCTGGACAAACAATAACTACTTGGTGGCAATTTTTTATTTTACCTTTTCTTTTCTTGCTATTGGCTTTCTAATCATTGGATTTTTCAGGCAGTGTCCCAAGGAGGACTCTCTTACCTGGGTCACCAGGGTTAGAGGCTGTGCATGCCTAACTAAAAAAGAATAAGTCTTTGCATTTTTCTCTTCTCCCTTCAAATAAATGTCTTCAAAACCAACAAAAGTTTAACATGTACTGTGAACAAGACCTCATGATCTCATAGTTTAGGGTAGTGTGGACGGCCAAAAGCTATTTGGTGGTATTTCTTTGCTTTACCCGTTTTTGCTATAGGCTTTCCAATCTTTACATTTTCTCTCTTCTCCCCTCTATTGAATTTCTTCAACATAACATTTCTTTTGCTATTAGCACTCCAATCAACAGCTTCATAGCTCAGGGTAGTTTTGAGCCAACACACCAGCTTCACTGAACATCTGATCCCAAGAAGCACATAATAGGGCAGTCTAAAATTTCACATGGTTTGTCACTACTGACACCATTGCTTGATTTGGGGCTTCCGCCCAGCAACCTTTTTTTGTCTTGGTGAATGTGGCCAGTCTCTACTATAGTCCGACACCTTTTTGTCTTGGGATCATAATATATAGAGGTTGAGCGTCTCTTCAGTTGTTCTAAACATGCATATTGTTACTAAAATTTCTACTAGATAGCTCTAGCTAGCAAACTTAGATTCTATAATAATCTTCCCCACCAGGCGACATCATTCACTAACCGTTACCCTGATGCGGTAGATATCAAGCATATTAATAGATAAAACAATCCAGAAACAGAAAAGACAAAACTGAAAGTCACAGCATAAGCACCAAAGACATCGTAGCATAAAATGGCTCATTGAAAGAAATATACATCTTATCATACCTACTTTGAATAAGACTAGTGAGGAGTTCCGCGAAAAAATGCCACCAAATAAAAAGAATAGGGAAAACCCGAAAACCCAGCTTTTGCTTTTAACTAAAGACAAATACCCACCTACTTTCTCCAAGTACCAAGTCAAAACCAACCATCTGTTTTCAAACATAATTTTCACAGATAGCTGAGTTTTTCTTGTATGACGAAACCCATATCTAAGATTAAAAAAATAGAAAAGAAGAAAAAGAAAGGATTTGGTTCCCTCCCTCCCTCTAAAAACTCTCCCAAAAGTTAGATCCTTCCCTCAAAACCCACTTCCCAAATCATTTCAATGACACCAGAACTCAAGAATCCATCTAATTAAAACAAAACCAAATGTCCCCGCATCCAACCCCATAAACCAGTGCTAAAACCAGAAAACACTCACTTTGTACCAAACTGCAACAGAAATCTCATTTCCTTTCCCATGTGCCAAATTGCAGAAGAAGACAACGCACACACTCAATTCATAAACCACACAGAAAATCAATGGCAACCTTTCCAATTTCTGCATAAGTGGATCTTATAAAGTGTTTCCGCATGTAATTTAATGACAGGTAAATGATAATGGTAATCCAAAGTGTCATTTTTAGGGCTGGAATTTTAGATTATTATGCACTAAAAGAATATCATACCAGTGTCCATTACTCTCAGGTGGAGATAGCGGTCAGAAATTTGTAAGATATAGCCATAGAAACCCTATCTAACAGGCAGCCTGAAGGTTCAGACTACATGAGTGAGTCTTTTTGCTTGTCAACTATGTTAGGTGGGCCCAGAATGAACTGTTTAGATGACAACCATGTGGATCCTAGATGCATTTTCTATACACTATGTAATAACTTTGGCATTAGAGGGCGGACAGAGAAGAGTTTTCAGCCCTTGTTCTTCATGTGGGGGCTAAAATGTTCAAGTCTTTTCGGTTCTTTATGTGGGCCCTCTTAAAATAGTAAAGGTAGAGAAAACTTTTACTCTTTTCGTTATTTATGTTGGACCATGAAAAGAGGAACGACCATCTCTAGCCATAGCCATGATATATAATCATTTCATCTTAAATAGTGGCATTTTGATCTTTTCAACAAAAAGCCCAGCTGCTATTGACAATTCCATTTAGAAGTTAACAACAAGTGGATCTTTGACAATTACCTTCAAAAGCATGGGCTTTTTTGGCAGTGAGAAAAAGGTGGATATTTGTCTCTAGCTAAAATGGGTAGGTGGGTATATGTCTCCTTCCCTAAAAATAATCATCCTAAAAGGACCTAAAAGAAGAAGAAAACCTATTTCATTAGTTTAGTTGTCCAAGCCTACCAAGCATAACCATTAAACCAAAGAAATAATTCAACTACGAACTTTTAAAAAATAAAAGACCACACTCCACCCAACCAAAAACAATGTGAATCCATATGCAACATGGACCCAACACAGAAAGAAACTTCCCCACCAAATATGTAGGCAATTTCTAGAATAAGTAAAGGCTACTAAATTAGCACTTCAACTGAAATAGTAAACTCAAAAACAAATAAATGTTACAGTTTCAATGACTTAGATTAAACTTTCTAAGGAAAATAGCAAATAAAATATCAAATCTCCTAAGAAGAAAGTAGCGATTCTCCTAATAGCAACCTCGCAAAAATGGAAATAGATACTTTCTAAACACCAATCTGCAGGAATCAACATTCCAAAATGCCAATCTTCTGGAGCAACTCTTTGAAACCTCAATCTGCTGCAGATTCCTTTTCCTCTGCAGATTTCTTTGCATCAGCTTGAGAAAGCAGTCCTCTTTTCTGTCCTTGATATGTTTGCAGCACTCAAGGAATTGATTTACTGTACTTTCTACACTTCTAGAAGATTGTATTACATCAATCGCCTCTTCTTAGAGAGAACTCATCCTAGATTACTCAATGCTATGATCTTCATAATATGGTTAAAGATGATCAATTGCATGTATCATTGATGTGCATATCTGCTGGCTGCTTCACCTTATATGAGTCATTAGTGTACAAGTCAAGTAGCCATTTCACCATGCATGCAGTATGGATAATCTTTGCTAGAATATTAGAATATTATTGATACCAACCTGTTTGTAACTTAGCTTGTCTTTTTTTCTTCTTTGTAGGCAAGCTGGATTTTTAGGGATAACAAATGTGCGTCTCAAACCTGTGTACTAAGCACAGGAGAATCCCTCCTAGAGCCACTGCAGTGGAAGTCCTAAGTACTAGCTTGGCATATTTCCCAAAGATAATCTTTCTTTTGGAAGATTCAGTGGCAATTTGCGAACAACTACAAACAAAAGCTCCCCATAGCATCGATCAGCTAGCTCTTTGTCATATTCTGGCACTCCATTTATGCACTTGATTTGATGTTTAGCAGCTGGTTAGGGTGCTGGCATTGATTTTTCATATTAACTTCATCCACAACTACCACTGGATGTGCTCTTGCATGGCTTGAAACATTTGTTGTTTACTGCAGGAGTTATTGTCGTTATATGCATGAGGTACTTAGATACCAATTTGTCCTTCAGTCTCACATACATTGTGCACAGTCTCAATCATGTCTTTCCACTAGTTGCTAAATTGTCCCTGGAGTTTGCTCTATATGACAATGAAATAGCTTTTATGATACTCTTAAGGGTAACATATATACTTCACGAAAACTAGGATCAGATCCCCTTCTGGAAGGTATCATGGATCAGAGATACAAAATGATGTAAAAAAAAAACGAAATTGAAATTGACCATGACAAAGTCTGTCAGTGGCTTTCAACAAAAGAAGTAGGACGAAATCCCAATCTTGAAATAGTGGTTAAATTAAAAGCAGGGATATCCAACAGTTCCTAGAAAAGAAACAACTAGAAGAAAGGCCAATCATGGATGGCAAACCAAAAACCAAAGAAATAGGGCAATTGAGAAAATTTTACAGCAAAATAACTGCTCTTCAATCAAAGACATTGTGAATTCATCTATCTTCTTACATGCTTGTACAACTTCCATTAACTCCATAAGACTTCCATCATACACTGCAACTTTTATAGAAAGATCCATGCCTTAAGCAACTCTTAGAGCAAGAACAAACTACTAAACAACGACCTACTAAAATATTTTTTGATGATGACTTACTAAATGAACTTGTGAAACAAATAAATGCTACTCATTCACAACTTGGACTTAAAATTTTCAGAAATGGAAATAGCAACACACCTATAAAGAATATAGCAAATCTCCTAACAGCAATTTTCCTCAAAAAGAAGATTGCAAGTTCCCTAAAATGGAAGATAGCAGCTTCCCCAAAGGAAATAGCAACTTTCTTAAACACAGTCTGCTGGAATCACATGAACTGGTAAGATGCATCTAGTCCGTGGAACTGATGAATCATGCAAGCTGGTTAGATGCATGTGGCAGAGGGCTTGCAGTCTTTTTCAATCAGAGATCAACCTGCTGGAGCAACTTTCTAGAAAACCAATTTGAAGGATGTTCCTATTTCTCAGCAGCAGCGACATTTTTTTTTAATAGTCAAGGAATTAATTTATTCTATCATTATTCATCTATACTTCTAGAATATTAGAATGTATCACCAATAGAACAATGTATCAGAGAAGCCCTTTTGGGACTTCAATTATAGACTCCCATAATTCTGTATGTGATTATTATTAAGCAAAAGAACCCTACAGCAAGAGCTAACTTTGAGATGCGGTAGACAGTTAGCACTCTTTTGAGCATGGAGTCACCTAGGAAGCTCCTCTAAAGACTAACTTCTTGATACCACTAAAAACCATGCCCCTTGAACTTTGAGCAACTCTAAGGAGCAATTTAAAGTGTAAAAGGATTAGTGCCACTACACATCCCCCTCACAGCTAATTGTTTCGCCACAACCATTGTGTACCTAACAGTTTGGCTACCGATAAATTTCCTATGCCCATGACCTAAGTTGCCAGCAAAGCAGATAAACCTTTTAAGCACATCATAAAAACAACTCATTCTTCCTTTGGCTACCTAATTATTTAAACCTTCCCATCCTTCACAAAATTCCAAAAAGATATCCACAGAAAATATTTTCATCCCTTTACCCTCTTAGTTTGCCAACCTTCTCTCAATTTGTGGGTCCCCTCATGCCCTCTTTGGAATTCCACAAAATCTTCTCTTCAGCATTCTACCTCTAAACAGTAACTTCTTGATGCTTGTCCACCCTATCCCCATGTGATTTCAGCAGCTCCAAAGAGCAACCAAAATGAAAACCATCAAAGGGTAAAACCCCATACACATCTCCTCCATCCCAATCCTTGCTCCCATGACCATTATGCAACCACTAGTTTGGTTAGGAGAATTATAAACACACAGGCCCACTTACGAAGGTTGTTGGAAGTACCTTTAAATGAAACCTCAAAGTACCTCATACTCCTTGAGGTTACCTATTTCCTTGAACCTTCCTTATCCTTTACAAACTCCTAGAGCCATTTCCACAAGCGAATTTGTTTCATCCCTTTCAATTTCAAGATCCTCAATCATTCCCCTTCTTTCTCAGTTCGCGTATCCTCCCCCAATCGATGTTTCCTCTAGTGTCCTCGATGTTTCCTCCAGTGTCCTCTTTGGCTATTGCACAAAAGCTCCTCTTCATGGCCTTCCAGTGCAATTCAACAAGCTCTTCGATTTTGGGGTGGGGAAAAATGCCAAATGAGAGTGTTTGATGTTGTTGTCTTAATTAGAGTTATACATCTTGCAACTAATGTGTAACATATCTTGAATGTGACAAGCTTATCCATACATCTTTTTTGTGACTGGCAGCATAATGTGTTTTGATGTCCCAAAAAGGAGACCAAGAAATGATGAAGGAAGAGACCAGAACGAAATCAGCACTGTCTAACCCTTTACTATATAGTCCTTTCAAGAGTAAAGACAAAACAAAATGAGGCCAAGGACTTTACCTATATTTGAATTTAACTTCTTTATCAGCTCTCACTACTCTTTTGAGTGAAGATGAAACATAAGCAAAGTTTTGCTATGCCAACATTCTCTTCTCAATACTTTCTAATTTGGAAATGGAAACTATAGATATTTGTCCATAACAAGTGTTCATTCTAGTATTGTATCTAAGGGGAAAGCTAATAAGGTTGCCAATGCTATGCTATAGAGAGTATAGAGCATGATATTGGAGGTAACTAACCCTATTCCACTTTCCTCAAAAGTTACTGTCGGTCCCATATTGCAATGTAATAACCCCAGATTTTTGTAAATTATTGAGAAAAATTAATAAAGTTTGAATTTTCAGAAATTTTAGGTAGAAATACTAGGTTATTGAAAATTCTCTTTTTAAAGAAAAATGTGAATATTTGGAATGTACTCAGAAAACCGTTCGAAATGAAAAATCCCTAATTTTCTAAAAAATGAGAATTTCACTTATAACCAAGAATTAAAACATGAATATCTAGAATGTTTTAATTCTACTTGATGATATAGTTCTCCTTGATGAGACAAGGGAGGGTGTAAACATAAAGCAAGAGTTATGGAGAGAAGCATTAAAATCTGAAGGATTTAAAATTAGCCGAACTAAGATAGAATATATGGAATGTAATTTTAGCAAGGAGAGTAGGAGTGAAACACCAATCAAGATTGATAACCAAGAGGTCGCCGTGAAAGACCACTTTCGATACTTAGGATCATTGATCCATGAGAGTGGAGAGATTGAGAGAGAGGTTACCCACAGAATCTAAGAGGGTTGGAACAAATGGAGATGTGCATCGAGTGTTTTATGTGATCGGTGGGTGCCACTCAAACTAAAGGAAAAATTCTATAGGATGGCTATAAGGCCGGCCATGCTCTATGGATCATAGTGTTGGGCAGTTAAGGAACATCATACTTATAGGATGAGCGTCGCAGAAATGAGGATGTTGAGATGGATGAGTGGTAAGACAAGAAAGGATAGAATTAGAAATGAAAATATTAGAAAAAATTTAGGGGTAGCACCAATAGGTAACAAGATGAGGGAGATTAGACTTAGATGGTTTGGACATGTTCAAAAGAGACCAACAACGGCACCAGTTAGAAGGAGTGAGGCAATACAAGTAGAAGGTTCTAAAAGTGCAAGGAAAAGGCCCAAAAGAATGTGGATAGAAGTGGTGAGGAAAGATTTAAAAACTTTGGGACTAAATGAAGCCATGGTATTTAATAGAGTGGAATTGAGGAATAAGATTCATGTGGCCGACCCCTAATTGAGATAAGGTCTTGATGATGATGATGATCTGGAATGTACTCAGAAAATCGATCGAAATGACTCTAAGTACACTAAATTCCAAGTTCAAACAAATAGTGCTTATTTTTCTCCATTTTGGGGAATAAAAGGGCAAAACGGTCATTTCACTCTTTAGAGGGACCCACAAAAGTTAGGTAAGGACTAAGATCAGCAATGATGCAATTCAAGCATCAGCCAACACTCAACCCCTAGTGGAGGTAGTGGAATTTTCACTCCTCATTTTAAAATAAAAAATTAATATAAAAAATTACAAAAATTGCCTATAAATACCTCTAAAAATTCTACAAAAATTTCCAAAACTTCCCCACAAAATTTCCTAGATCCCCTAAAAAATCAGAGAAAAACTCCTCCCCTATTTTTCCCAATCTCTCTCTTTTTTCCTCTTTCTCTCTCCTCTTTCTAGAATAGTACAAGAACACTAAATTCAATTAGTCACTCCGTTCTAGATAAAATTTCACAAATCTCACCATCCATATTGTTCTGAATTCTCTGATCTACAAAACCCCCAAAGTAATTTCAAGATCCAACAGTTCAATCAACGGGAACACACAAATCAAGATTTATTTGGTGAGTTATGACATACGGCGAAGATTTATTTATTTTGGCATCAATTCTCCATTTCTAAGCAAATCAGGTAGGTGGATATCATCCCATATTCATTTTATGTCATGTTTGATATTTTTAATTTTACTAAATTTGATTTTCTGTTAATTTTTGGGAAAATCAAGTTCTAGTAAAAAAAACCCTCCATATCTGCATCATGGAGGGCTCAGATGAAAAATCTGAGCTGTCCAATAGATTCAAAAGGGTTCAAGAAGCCCTAGGTATGAAATAACAGCTAATTTCGTAGAAATATGATGGCCCAATTTGAAGGAGAAAAGGGAGATGGTGATTTGATGGTCCGATCTGAATCGTCTTACCATTTACAAGTCACCACCCCGTTTCCACTAGTGGTCACCGATAAAATAGGGCAGGATGACCGATTCCACCTATTTTCCTATTCTAACGGCCAGATCAAATCTGGACCGTTAAAACGACTATGAACTTCAAACTTGAATTCCGAAGTTATCTGTGCTCTAAATCACGAGCAGAAAGAAGCTATGGAAAGCTTATGATATCTAATTTCATATGAAATGATAAAATTTAGGAAATATTGTAAGAAACTTTCTATTTAAAAAAAATAAGATTCTTACCTCCATAATCTTGAAGATCTGAGATGATCAGAACTTAAGGATCTGATCTATTTATGTTGTAATGATAAGGATATGTGAAATTCAGGGTTTAATATAACAAATCTATGATAAATAAAGAAATCTACCCTTTATAGTAGAAGTAACCTAAAATTTGTAAAGGAACTTTCTTGATCAACAAGATCAAGCATAATCAAACCCTATGAATGGGTTGGATGGAGTTAATAATGATGAGATCTAGTAAGATCATGGATTAGTTATGATAAAAATATGTGAAGATGATCTTTGGACATTTAATATGATTAAAACCCTAAGATTAAAGGGATGGACATAAACTCTAATGGTTAGATCATATTAAAAGACTTTAATAATCTTAAATTGTTATTTTAATTGTCTTTACTTATTAATTGAATTCTGAATTTGATTTATGACATGAAATAGGATCTATGCTAGTTTAATTCTTCATTTATAGTATAATTGCTTTACATTGCCTTAGATTATTTATAAATTGATAGAGTTGGCAATCTTAGGACCATGTTAGTGTAATTGTTATTAATTAGTATCATTATCTTAGAATGTTAGTAGATTTGGCAATCATAGAGATTATGCTAGTTTAATTTGATTCCTTTAAGTTAAGTACATTATTTACTTAGGGATCATGCTAGTACAAATGTAAGTACCTTGTACCATTATTCTCAGGTTTACATTGGCTTATGATTTAAAGTTTATAATTGATTTATTGTCAAATCTTCTTAGTAGATTTAATTATTAATTAGTTATGATATAAAGAGCATAAAACACCAAAAATATATTCTAATGATAAATTAAAGTTTTTAGGCACAAATAAGAGGGAATGACTTTACTTGGACTTAATTAGTAATGGCTATGGTTAGTAGGAAAATATAAGGAATGGTTCACCATCTCCTTAGCCCAAAGTAGGAGAATAATAAAGCTCCTTGAATGACATTATGGATATTCATGAAAATTAATAAAAATCAAGTAGAGATAAATTTAGGATATACGAGTCTCATAGGAACCTTATGAAAGGTTGAGCTAAGGTCACTCTAGTGGATGCTAAACATTGTAGTTAAAGGGGTTTTCTAATAGAGCCTCACTCTTCCCCTACCTTCTGATGACGTTTATTGAAGTCTAAACACCTCTTTACATGAGAATTGAAGTAACCACTTTTTGAGCAGACTGTAGCTGGTAAGCCTTATTCAATTAGAAATAAGAGGGGCTATCTAGAATTAGGAGTGAATAAATTAACCTCAAACCAATAAAACACTAACTGGTTGAGAAATAATAATAATAACATAAAAGGTTAGCAAATTATCTAATCCTAATAAAAATTTTAAATAAGATAAGAATGATCAAACAAGATCCAAGAGAGATCTTGAATGATCAAAAACAACAAAAGAAAAGAAATAGGAATGTAGAGTAAATTGTTGTTATGTAATTATACTTGTAATATAGAGTTATTAGATCAGAAGATCCAAACCCTTAATCATATATGACTCGAGGAAAGATTCGGATCATCCTACTTAAGGATGATCAAAAGACTATGCAGTATTAACTCTTCGGTAGAAGATTGACATTATATGTATAGTTTGACAGATATATGCTGATCAAAGACTATGATAGACTTCAATGAGTAGCAATACCTTATTAAGGTAGGAGAATTTTATGAATGCATCTACATAAGAAATACACGTTGAATACATGATCTTATGTCTAGAAATGTTGACAAGTATAATGTAAATACTTGTAATAAATCCCTTTGAAATCCATATGATCCAACTATTATAATGAGAACATATATATATATGAATGGTTAAGTGTTGAGTTAAGGAAAAACCCTAAGTAAATAGGGAAATAGGAAATATTCCAGCCCTAAGTAAACAGACAGATTGTATGATACATATGAGAAATATTTTACATACCAACATGAGGGCTTGTGGTTTTGTTTTAATAGGCATGAGCCTGGGGATGCTATGATAGGGGAGTTATAAGGGTATAGCCACCCTCTTCCTAAAATTTTGATATGATAGATATCAAGCCCAAAGAGAGGCTAAAAGTCGAGTGGGGCAATTATGGGAAGGCCACCACTGTGAAAGTCCTATCTCTCCATATGGGCAGTGACATAATTTATCCACCGTGGAGCTGCACAACCTTCTATGTGAACAATGCAGCATAAAATGAACGAGGAAAGCCTCGTCTTGTTATCAATTACAAACCTCTGAATAGGGTCCTTAAATGGATTAGATTTCCAATCCCTAATAAGAGAGATCTGTTAAACAGATTACAGGGATCTGTGATATTCTCAAAATTCGATCTAAAATCAGGATACTGGCATATTCAAATTCAGAAAGAAGATAGGTATAAAACTGCCTTTGTTGTCCCTTTTGGCCAATACGAATGGAATGTTATGCCATTTGGATTGAAAAATGCTCCTTCTAAATTTCAGAAAATAATGAATGATATTTTCTGTCAATATAATCAATTTATTATTTCATATATTGATGATGTTCTGATATTTTCTAGATCTATTGATCAACATTTTAACCATCTAGAAATATTTAGATGGCTTATTCAGAAAAATGGACTTGTTCTGTCTGCCCCAAAGATTGAACTTTTCCAGACAGAAGTTAGGTTCTTTGGACATAATATTTTTCAAGGCAGAATTGTTCCAATTCAAAGAAGCATTGAATTCGCTTCTAAATTTCCAGATGAAATTCTTGATAACAAACAATTACAAAGATTTTTAGGGTCTTTGAATTATATCTCTGACTACTATCATAACCTTGCGGCAGATGCGGCAATTTTGTTTAACAAACTTAGAAAAAATGCTAAGCCATGAACTGAAGAACACACTAATATGGTTCGAAAGATTTTAAAGCTAGGGTTAAAACATTACCTTGTTTAAGCCTAGCTAATTACGAATGGTTCAAAATTGTTGAAACAGACGCCTCTGACATTGGTTTTGGAGGAATTCTTAAACAACAAAATCCTTCTTCTAATAAAGAAGAATTAGTTAGATTTGCTTCAGGAAAATGGAATGATACTCAGAAAAAATATTCAACCATTAAAAAGGAAATGCTTGCTATTGTCAAATGTATATCAAAATTTCAAGATGATTTATTAAATAAAAAATGCTTGCTTAGGATTGATTGTAGTGCAGCTAAGCAAATTATTAAAAGAGATGTCAAAAATATTGTTTCAAAACAAATTTTTGCTGGATGGCAAGCTCAATTATCTGTATAATTCTCTCCCTGATTTCCTAACTCGTGAATTCTTGCAAGGGTCATGAGTGATCCAGGAGGAGAATGGTTTACCCCCGGTAATATCCGAAGGGGTAGAGGAAGAGGAAGAGGTAATACCTCAGAAAATAAAGACAAAAAACCACAAGGCGAGTGGCCTCCAATTCAAGCTTCTAGCTCTACCTCAAAACCAAAATTAATCACTACCGGTAATACCCCTGAAAATTCATCTCTGGATGATGAACTTCCTCGCCATCAATTTACTCCCCAAAAGACTGTCAGGGAAGTTCTTACAATGAATGCAGAACAATATCTGCAACGTGAACATCAAGATTTTTTACTACATCTTGATAGTCCTATTACTCTTAAAAGACCTGATCCCGAAGATCCATGGGATGTTGCCTATAAATATTGGCAGAATCAGAATTGGCCGCCGCATGTTGGGCGAAGTTAAATCCTTATGGAGAAATTTCTCCAGGAAATTAAAGTGGTGGAAATAACCCATTTTTATAACCAGGACAAATCTGTCATAAACTTTAGCAAAATCCTTATTAACAAGGTCTTGAGTCCCCAGGAATGGGATATTAACCCAGGTCAATTTAAATGGGTTGAATCAAAAGGTACAAGATACCTGTATAATTGGTGGGATTATATTGATTCAATGAGCTTTGTGTTCTATTTGGAAAACTTCATGAAGAAGCACTCCTGGTTCATAAGAATGAACCCCGATATCTCTTCATGGTTTTTTCACTAGTGGAGAAGGTTTGAACCTTCTATGAAAATTCTACCAGAAAAGCTTAAGAAGCTTTACAATATTTGGGTGGAATATGCCCCAGAAATCAATTCTATTCCTCCTGACCAGTTAATAACAGGTCAATGTGAGGCTATTTTCTTTATCAAATTTGACATTCCATGGATTTGAAAATGGTCAATGACCATCGAAACTGATGAACTCAATATTCAGTGTCTGAAAAGAGTTTACTTTGTCAAATGGTGGACAAAGTTCGATTCAGAGGGTAAGGCCCGTGAAATTGAAGAAGTTATCCAGCTTAATAAAGCTGCCCTGGATAATAAACCAAGTCAACAATCATCAGCTTCTATAGATGAAATCAAACGCATGCTTCAGAGGAAATTTCCCACTGATAATGAAAGCCAGATACTGGTTAAATGTATGGATTTTATGAAAAACCAGGTCATGCAATCTTTTAATATTTCGCCGGGTGAATCATCATCAACTAAAGCCATGTCCGAAGACAGTATCTTTCAGGACAGCCAAGACCCAAATGAGGAGGACAATTTTGAAGATTACTGTGCTCTCGCAATTTTTGAAGACAAAGAATCAAGCTAAGAATGACAAGGCCAATCCCCCTAGAGAAATCATTCCCTCAAATGTTCGATTTAAAAATATCTGTGATGAATACGACAGAAAAATGAAAGAAAAGCTGCAAGAATCAAATGAAGACGAAGATCTACAGTGAAGATTGACAACTGCAATTATTGGGAGACAACTGGGACCCACAATTCGACAAGAGGAATCTCTTTTGATAAAGCCACTTCAAATCAGAAGGAATCTGTCTTTGCTTTTGCTTTTGCTTTATGTCTTGTTCTTCTTTTCTTTTCTTTTTATTTCAAATATGTAATCATGCAGTTGAATTATTGAGTCGGATTCCAATCTAATTCAAGTCCGGAATCCTCTGTCTATATAAGGACAGTTTGTGTTTTGTTTTTGGCATTCGCTTGCTTCGTCTCTTCTTTTGAGCTAAGCTTGCTGCCTCTGGTCTGTAATCTTTTCTAGTTTGTACTTTTCGAGTGTGTTTAATAAATCCCTTCGGGGTCTTTGTTCATCCTGAGTTCTTCTTCAATTACTCTGTGCATGGTGACAACTCTGTGAGTATTTCTTTTGTGATTTGATTTTAATTTTAATATATATATATATATATAGGCAGAATAGCAATCTTCAAGGATATGAAGCATGGTAGTAAAAGGGTGTTTGCTAACCAAAGCCAGCATCTGGTAAAAGGAGTCCTCAGCTTGGTCTGCCCAGTACTAGGATAACTCAGTCAAGTCATGTGATTCATAGTGAATTTGATTTGGCAAACTCAGGAGCAAACCAAAATGTGGCCTTGAGGAGAGACTTGGCATAGTGTAGCACTTGCAAAGTTCCACTATACTGATGGGACACAGTAGGATCAAAACATAAAAGCATACTGAATATAGAAGCGACAGATTGAACCCTGCCCAGCTTTAAATTAAAAACATTAATACTAACATTCTCCATAACACAGAGTTCCCTGAGACTCCTGAAAATCCTCTGACCATTTTCCTAAAGAAAGAAGTTCCTCTTCCTTCTGAGAAAACAGAAAATGAACTCCCATTGAAAGGACTAAAACCAACCTCAATTCAAAAGAATTTTGATCCAAGCCTATTTGGTCAAAACTCAGTGGAACAGAAACAACCTTATCTTATAACCTCATTTTGGGCTTCAAGAGTGTGTGTGTGTGTGTGTGTGTGTGTGTGTGTGTGTGTGTGTGTGTGTGTGTCGCGTTATCAATTTCAACCCAAGACAATCAAAACCCTAACTTGCACAAAGAAAGTTCCCTAAATCCAAATAATCCATCCTGTAAAATCCACAGAAGCCCAGAAAATAAACACCGACAAATTTACCGCCATAAACCGAATCGGTTTTTTCACAGACCAAGCTGTCAAAGAAAACCTACCCATTATCACTAACAAGAAGAATTACATAACCCATCAAGATTTCCAGCAGAAACGGATTGAAAAACAAGAAAAACACAGAATAAAAATGAGAAAAATCATACCTCAGTAGGGACAGACGGTGAAACCGAGATGGGACATTGAGATTGAAGGGTGTTCAGGAAGAGACGGGACTGAGGAAGGCAAAGAGGAGAGGCTGAAGCGAATCCAATTGCACAAATGATAGGGATGCAGAGGAAGAGATGGTGTAAAGCAGCCATGGAAAATGTAGGGGAAAGGCGGAAATATTTTCGCCTCTTTTCTTTTCTGTTCTTTTATTTTCTTCTCTCTCTCTCTCTCTCTCTCTCTCCCTTCTTGGGATCATCTGACTTGGTCTCCGCCCCCAAACTTGCTTTCGGAGCTCATACATATATATTTCACATAAACTATTTATTTCCATTAAATAATAATATGCTGTCCACTTCATGTACAATGACCAAGATACCCTTTTCTTATTTGATGACAAATTTGCCCTTTGAATATTTTGAGGGTGACTTGAATGTTACTATATGTTTTATAGTTTTAATTGTCACTTGAAACATAAATAATCTCTATGAGGCCTTTTGGGCTGGGATGAATGGATAATGGAGTTATCCATTGATAATGATACATTGCTTTTTGTCCTAGAGGAAGTGTTAAGAACTTGGGCTATTCCCTTTTTTTTTGGGAAGGATAGACAATTCTTTCTCCAAGACAATAATTTGAGACAATTTAATCTGGGAAAGTGATATAATAGCCTCTTATTTTGATAAATTAGCCTTTACTCATCTTTTTTTAATGAATGTAACTATATTTCAAAGCTTTTCACAATGTTGCCCTCAACTTAGATGTGTTATGGTCTAAAATTTGAGCAATTAATATTTTTAGTTATAAAATGAACAGTGAAACTTTTAACTATTCATTGTACAACTCAGGAACACAATGGCTCAGATTATTCAATGGATGACAATTTTGGCCTATAGCCATTTAAGTCAATGGCAACATTTTCAATGACTTGGATCTTGACAAAACTGAGCTCACATAGAGTTATAGCTATCTAAATGATTAGTGGAGCCTAATTTCTCCAAACCAAAAGGAAATTATAGAACTTTCTTTTATTCTATTATTTAAGGCCGTAAAATTCAAAGGAGCACTATATATGGATTGTTAGTCTGTGCCAAATAGCCCCTAAAAGCATGACCCTTAGCAAGAAATTATAATATGCAAAAATAAAAGTACATGGCTTAGATGGGAGGTGATCCAAACTGATCATATTTGGGTCACATTCTAGATAGCCTACACCCCCAAAATCTTCTCCATTAGTCATCTAACTGGTTAAGATTTTATGCCATTTTTCCCTATAGCCTCCATCAATCATTTCCCTAGTAATCATGGTTAGGTTGTTCAATGAAGAAGTTTTTTGGTGTGGATAGCCAATCTAAGATGTTGTTTAGAACATAAGCAGTTCGGATTACGAAACTTTTACTCCTCCGTGAACTTAAATGATTTGCAGCGGATGAAGGGTCCGGAGAAGGGTGTGGACTACAAGAGTCTATAATATGTAGTCCTACCTTGCATTATAAGAGACTGTTTCCACGTCCCAAACACATGATGTTAAGGTCTCAAGGCTCCCCTTCAACAAGCACACGACCGTATCCATTGTGCAAATTGGCACAAGCACGCCCATACTTCAGTACACATTGTAATACGAGAAACATACATGGACCATATCACAAGCATGTTTTGCTGCATGTTCCACTCAAAATATGTGCGAGAAATGGCATTTTCATGCACCAATAGAGACATTTATGATTAGGTACGGGAAATTACAATAAAGATGTTTCATTCCATACATATATTGGAGCAATGGCCAGATCCCATGCAGCCACATGTCGCTTTCTCGTCTTCATTATGCATGGTCACTTTTGGAAGTTATTTCTATAATCTTCTATCGATTGTTTAGTTCCCCTGTTCACATAATGTTGGCATGCAATACATCCACTTGGCAAGCAGAAGTCCATAGACTTCCTACAGCTGCTTGCTGTGGAGAGGTAACCATAGTCATCGAGTTATACCAACAATCTAATAGCAGGCTGCAAATGGAGAGAGTTCAGAACAATGAGCAATGTTCCACAGTCGATCTCCTCTCAGATACTTAGACTAGTAAACTTGTTGTTTGATAAAATACAAGTGCTAGGGAATCTTTACTATGGGGCTCACTGGAATGAGTGATTTGGTTCAGGTTAAACAATGAAAGCTCACAGATATCATTTGTCAGCCCTACCCTTGCCATGTATGAGTCCTTTATCAAGCAAGTTCAGCTTTGGAAAAGATTCAATTGTCAAAGCTAGAAAGAGAGCAAACAATAATCGAGAGACACCGTTCTTGATGTGTAATGCAAATAATGTACAAGGAGTAATACGAGATTCTTCACATGGACAGGTTAGACGTTAGCAGCGAGAGACGAGAGGGAGAAAGTTTAGGAAAGTTTATGCATGAGGAAGATGGAAAGGGAGCCTTGGCGCAATGATAGAGTCGTCATCGTGTGATCTTGAAGTCACGGGTTCAAGGGTTCCAGGGAGCTTCATGCACTGGGCCTGCCCTTTATGCACAAAGAAGACGGAGAGGGAGGTTGGGTAGACGTTTGAGGAGTGCAAATTGGTGACAAAATTATCTACTCATAGCACTATAATGAACTTTTATACTGAACCGTTAATTGGAACCAATATGAGTCACCAAAGACATGGCTTATGAATCAAGTGGAGAAAACTTGTCACTGCCATCTTAGTACCGGTAGGTAAGAGGAAGTTTAATTCCTAATTATCCTTAATTGCCAAAGATAGCTTAATGTAAACACATACGCAACCATTACGCATAACCCATAATAGTTGACAAACTTGACATCTATAGGTGAGTGCCAACCAATTCCCGTAAATCACTAGTTATCTGTTTCTATGTATCTTGTAAGAGGGGTTCTGATCAGATGTATCAACAGGTTGTGTTTAGCTGAGCCATAGCTCACTTGTAGCTAAACCAGCAGAGGGTTTGCCAAAGGCCAAGCACCAAGAACTTAACAGTATATGCAGCCAAGGAAAGAGCACAACCTAAACAGGTATCAATTGATAGTATTTGAGTTACCTTTTGTGAACTTATCAGCATCGATCTTTTGTTTTTCTGGTGGAAAATCAGCATTGATCTTGAGTGCAAGAGTTCTTAGATGTTGCGCCCACCTGATCATCTTCAAGGCCTCAGTTTAATTACAAGGGAAAATTACAAATTTTGATTATATACTTTTGAACTCCGCCAATGCTGGTCTCAAGTCCAAATGAAAAATGAGGGTTTTGCGTTAGGTGCCAACCAGCAAGGAAGAAGTTGAAGATGATTTTATTATTTCTTTCATACTTACAAATGAATATGTATTTGTAGATTAGTTTGTAAGTAAGAAATAAAAATCATCTCTAACTTCTTAAAAGTATGCAACTCTAACATGACATGAATTGAAAACTAATGATGATTCTTTCGATGTTCCGAGAGAAGTTGCATGTGTCCATTCTCATATAATGGTTATAAGTCCTCAATTTGTTTCTATCTAATTGCTGTTGTTTCGGAACTTTCTCAAGCTGCCATTTCTAAATTCAGGAATAGTACAAGTTGGGACCATCCAGGGGAGAAGATTTGTGGTGCATGACCTGTCTAAGATGATGACTGACCTTTAAGAAACTTTGTATGAGCCATGTCACGGACTTGCTTAGCAAGAACCGTGAAGGCCTGCAGGCTCTAAAGGAGGTTTACTCAACTCATAGATGTACGCATGCGTTTAGCATAGTTGAAACTGCAAGCCCATGACAAAAAGCTCTCTTACACGAGAACTGCGATAAGAGAATAACATGGAGGAAGGAGTGAAGGAAGAAGTGCGAAAATATGGAGGAGTCACAAACACGCCAGAGAGAGAAAGAGAGAGAGAGGGAGTTTAGTATGAAACTGAAACTCCAAGAAACTTCATTAAAACTCCAACTTACCACCCCAACCATCTCTACTTTCTTTCCTACTCGAAGAACAAATGATTACTCTCTCCAACTAATTTGCTAGATCATGCACGCCCTACATCAACATCCAGGACTCATTTGGGTCCCACTTTAGAAAGTGATCATTCAGAGGAAGACTCTCTCTCTCTCAATAAGAGCAAGAGACAGGTTGACCTCATCAAAGAAAGGGACCTGCCATGAGCTTCTTTCCTATGATATAGAAGTTTCAGGGAAGAATAAGCAGCACAAGCTGCAGCCAAATTATACTTGTAAAGGCTTTCATCGATATATTAATGGTTGATGGAAACATCCACCATTACAAGGAAAAATTTGTAGACCAGTTCTACCAAATTTGCCTTTCTGTAGTGTCACCATTCGCAGAAATAAACAATTGGACCGACTTATGAAATGGTGGACCAGCATTTTAATTTAAGGTTAAGATAATTTGGTACAACCATACCGAACTCAACCACATGTTCCCCTTGGTTTCATTGGAAATTCCCATTAGTTTTTTCCGATGTAAGTTGCTGGTGTTGCTCAAATTAAAATAAAAAAGGCAGCTCCGTTGCATGAAGTTTCTGCCTATGCAGGGTTCGAGGATGTAACGCCCGAGCAATTTACGTTATTTTTAACAAAAATTGGACATTTTATAGGAAATGAACTAAGTTAAATGTTTCACTTTATTTAAAATAGTAAACGAAGGAATTTGTGAGGAGACTTGGTACCATTAGATTCTACTCGAAAAATGGAATCCAACGCCTCAAAGAACACCGAAAACGGAGTTCGTATGAAGAAGTTATGGCCGTTTAAAGATCAGGGGTATTTCTATAAATTAAACAGAAAAAACGAAAAGGGACGAAAAATGCAGGGGGCATTTTGATAACAGCACCCCCTATCGTCTTCCACCTCCATACTTCTCCAGAAACCCGTTTTTCCCGATTTCTCCAGAACACCCCAGGAGAAAGGGCGGCACCGCCATTGAGGGGCACCGCCTTCTTTCCCCTATAAATACCGCATCTCCCCCCTCTTCAAAATCGCGTTTTTCTAGTTGTTTGAGACTGGGGTTTCTGGCAAAATCGGAAACCCGTCTCTCTGCAAATTCCAGCAACGGCCAGGCCCTAGTCGGGCCGGCCATTCTCCCATTCTCTTTCTCCTTTCCGGTCTGGCAATGGGGTTTCCCCCCCTTGTTCGAGCTTTCCGACTAGCAGGCACACCCACCGAGAAAAAAGGGCATTCCCAGGCTACAGGTAAGCTGTTCTTACCTTTTACTCTTCGTTTTGCTTTCCCCAGACCAGATCCACGCCGAATCTGGTCCTTCCCCAACCGGTTTTTCCAGCCGAAGAAGACAAAGCCGGTTCTGGCCGGCCCTAAACGGAACCAGGCGTCCTTCTTTTCTAGTCGTTTTCTAGCCGGGCTCCTGGCCGGAAAACGTTCCAAGCCGGCTTGGGCCGGCCCTGCACGAACTAGGCATCCCAGGGACACCATGCTCCACATGCACCTAGGAGTGGGTCCCTTGGACGGGTTCCAAGTGTACGACAGTGCATACACTGTCCCAGGTGCGGCCTTCAAGTGCTCGCGCGTCATGGGGTATGGGTCTTGGCTCGACTAGGGTGCACGGGGTGCCCTGGGAGCTGAGATGCGCCATGCTACTAGGTGCCTCCGTGCGATGATGCGCGTCATAGCGAGTCACTTGAGCATGCATGTGCGTGTGCAAAACGCAGTCCCTGGCACGGCCTTTGGGCGCACACGCATGTAAGGCGGTCGCGGTTCAACCAGGATATACGGGTGTCCTAGGAACTGGGGCACGTGGACCTAATGAGACTTTAAAGTTAGGATTAGAAAATAAATTACAGAGTTTAACTATTGGAAAGTAGATCAACACCATAGAATCTAGCCTGACGAATGAATTAGGCAAGGACCATGGATCTAATAGGCAGAGCTAGTGATCTAACGTCTAAATGGATTGAAATTAATAAGGACTCATTGTATCCATTCATACCCAGGAGTTTATAAATGAGACTCAGGGACGGGTTGAAGTGATAAAGGACGCGACTCCAAAAGACTTTGAGGTAGGTGCTCTATCGCTACTAAACTTTTAAAAAAAAGAGCTAATGATTGTTTTGAATGCATGTTTTAAGTATAAGTTATATAACTTGTTTAGCATGACTTAATTCAACATACATATGATAAATGCTTTATGCATAGATATGTTTTGCAAATAATTGCATATACATTATGCATAGATATGTTTTACAAACAATTGCATACATTGTATGATTTGTGAGCATTGAGTTTTTGAAAGATTGCATATCCTTAAGAGTTACCAAAAGACGCTGGAGTGCCCAAAAGACGCTGGATAGGCAGTTGTGAGGGCCAGGCAGTTGTGAGGGACCCAAAGAGGACAGGTTTTGAAAAAGAGGTTTTTGCTTGTTTGATCAGATATGATTTGGGTTGATAAGCTCGTGGGTGCTATGCTGAGAGGTTTGGGTTGGCTTCTAGCCTTTACCACTATTAGGTGGATGGGTATCACGCCCAAAAAAGGCAACGTCCCTACGTCGATTGCATGTGGTACAGGGGGCTACCACTGGTGTCACGGTACTGGGTCGACGTGTCATATGCCCTGTTGAGGCTATGACCGAGTGTCCTCAGGTACCCGGGGACCACACGACGGCGAGGTCGTGGGCATAGTTGGACCTTATGGTTTCGTGAATTTACTTGCATTGCATATGGCATGACATGAGGTTAGTCGACCATACCATATATCCATGAGTTGGATTCAGTGGAGCATCGTATGCATATCATTATATTTATGATATATGATACTTTTGACTTAGATTATGCTATTCTTTAAGTCGTAAGTATTTCAATTCGACAATGGTTTTTAATATCGATATTAAACATAATTGTTCGAACATGCACATGTTTTTAAGAGCATATGATTTTAAACATAGCATGCATTGTAAAACTAGTAGTGATAGATTCCTACTGAGTATAGTATATACTCACCCTATCCTTAACATTTTTCAGGATAGTTCCACTTACAAATAGAAGACGCCTCAGGAGATGTTAGTACTACGCACAAGTGAATCAAATAGGAGACAATTATACATGTAAGTAAACTCTCCACCCTTTGGACATGTATTTGTATTTATTTACAGTTGGACTGTGTGCTGTTACTGGATAGACCTGGGGAAAAACATTTATGATTTCTAAAGTTTTTCAAAAAAACTACTTCGGTTGTTGTGAAAGCAAATGACACTTAGGGTTTTTAAAATGAGTTTAAAACTAAAAGATTTTCCCCTGCATTGCATGATTTTTATAAAATGGTTTTCAAATAGGGATGCATCCCATCTTAGGAATTAGATATTGCATTTAAAAATGCATGGAAAAAACCCAAGTCGTCACAGAGGAAGGGGCAAACCACAATGTTCAATAGTACACAATTTTACCTTGCATTTTGTGCAAGAGGCTGTTTCTACACCTATAATCTGTGACTCAAGGTCACACTACAACTACTCTACTATTGCACAAGGAGCCCCTTCATTGTTCAAATTAAAATAACAATATAATATGATCTCATGAAATAAACCCCAAACAAAAAAATGGAACTTTTACGAGTATAACATTTATTATTCGGGTTATCTGATTCTTCAATTTCATAAGCCCCGACAAGATTATATATTCGAACTTAGATGATCCTAGACCCTAGATGAAAATCCTCTATCAACAAACATTTTAAAATCTAGTAATCGCACCCAAGCGACAGCCTACAATCATCTGATAACCACAACATGAAAGCTCATATATGCTCAACAGCTCATTGCAAGAAGCTTCCATGTATGCAAAGTTTAGGGAAGGGACAGACCAAAAAAGGTCTATAGTACGCACCCTTACTTTGCATTTTTGCAAGAGGCTGTTTCTATGCCTTAAACCCGTGACTCCCAAATCACACGGAGACAACTCAACCATTGCATCAAGACTCTCTTTCGTACATTTCCATAAATGTGGGGATTGTACTTGGTGATGCCAAAATGCCTACCATTGGACCCCATCTTAGATAGGCCACACATCAACAGTCATCTCCATCAGACAGTCCTCGCATGTTGATGGATCATCCAAGGAGAGGATGTTTTGGACCGTCGCCTCTATATATAGAGTCTGGCTCCAAGAATCAGTGGGTTGGATCAGTAATCCTCTGGGGCCTAAGGAGTCGGGCACCATCTAATGCCTCTTCTAAATAGTCGTCATTGAGATTAAGGAGTTAAACTTTCAAAGTGCAAATGAAGGGGCAAAAAAGGTAGACGCAGCCTTCGAAGTTTGTGGCAAGCCGCCATCCATAGACATAGACGCCCTTTTTGACTCGTCAAAGGACTTGAAACCGAGTAGCACACAGAAAGGAGGACACAACTCACCATCCAAATCCTCTGTCCTGATCCCATTGTCAGATGCACTGACTTCCAAGAACAACAGCAGCGTATGGGCCACCTGATTATGATGGGCGGAATGTTTAATCTGATGGGCCATTCATTAACTGTTCCATGCGCCTAAGATCTCAAGGCTTGCAAAATCCTAACCAAACCATCTTCTTGCAATCTCACTAATCGGAGGGATAAGAATTAGCCCCGATTGTATTGATTCTTGACATATGCAACATCTAGATGATAAGCTGATTGAGTACAGATGGTCCGATCACCCTGAACTTGTCCACACATGCATTAGAGATTACCATCGGACCCAGAACCGAGTTATGGTGCACTAGCACAGAACCTAGTTAGAATAGATTCAATATCTGCCAAACAGCAATATTATTTATGGTGTTTGCAAGTAAAAATCAATATCCAAACCATTCATCTTGTAGGTGACAGATCTTAGAACTGCAATGCCCCGAAATCTTCACCAGTCCAAACTATGCACCCAAGGTGCTCTTCTTGGGGACCACGTGGTAACATCAGGACTGATCCCAACCGTAAGATCCCCTGCACAGCCAGTATCAAAAGTAAAGTATAGTTATTGTACTTTTATTTAACAAAAGGAGCCAGAAGCTGAGATAATTCAAACAGTTGATGAAAACTTTGTACCTGTAGGTGTAGGCATAAAGAACTGCAATAAGCAAGTCAAATTACTTGGTTCAGATTGGTCTGAGCGCCTTTTCATGCCGAAAGAGAAAACCACATAAAAGCAACTAGTGCATTCCCATAAGATGCAGGTGAGAAGCAATCTCATTGGAAGCTTGAAAGACAGAGAAAGCTTTTACTTCACAGAATGGGTCCATGAGGATCCAAAAAGAAAACAATGGATCCCATATAAACCATAACCTGGGGAAAATAAGGGAGCCTCTACTTGGAAAGTTCTCCTTGTAGCTGTTGACAGCAGATTGTATGGAAACTGATTAGAATAAGGAGAGGGGTGCTAATATCAGCACCAATGTAGTATTCTATAGTTTCATGAAAAGGTGTAGCTAAAGCTTTTAACATAGTTTCAAATGACAAATATACAATTAATGTACTGCTTAATATGTTGTATGCTTTGTAATTTAAAGATTTGTAGTTGCAGTCCAGGGAACCTTTAACAGCAGAAAGATCTCTCTCTTTGAAAAACTTGCTTTCCAGACTCATAGAAGCATGGTGGTGATAGCTTTTCCGTTTAAGGAAAATGCAGGCAATGCAAGCCGACTAAATTCCGCAACCGTTATCGGTTGTGACAACAAGGCCCCCGGCAAAATGCCACCACTAGGAGGGGATCATTGTAGTGGTGGTTTCTATCCACCAACAAAAATGCACCATGTTTCATACCAAGCAATCAAAGAATCAAGCAGACACTAAAAGTATGCTAAGATGTTTGGAAAAATAAGCATAAACTCTGTGGTTATGCAAGACTGAAATTCAAAAGCCCAACCAATACAAGGTTCTTTTTCTTGTACCAAAGATAATGTCAAACAATACATGTCCAACCAATCTTTATAAAAGCCACTTTTCCTTTTCCAATTAAACTCCAACTACCCAAACTAGAAAGATATGGACACAATTTCCTCTCTGCAACATGTCCACTTTCCTGCAATCAAAATCTGTATGAATCTCCAACTCCAACAACTCCTGAGATTTTTCCTACTCCATTGTGGTTCGTGTAAGTATCGAAGTAAAAAGTTTATTGTGAGTATCATCTCACCTCACACACTACTGTTTGTTGGGACACTCATTCAGAAGTCAAAATATGATTTCAGGGTAACACAAGATACAGAGACAGTTCTTACTGTTTGACAAACCAAAATTCTGGAAAGATGTAATTTTGTACCCTTCTATCTAGTCTTAGCTGCAACCATGTCCTTGTACAAAAAGAAAAGACCCATATACTCAAAGGACCACTACAAGTTGTAATCTAAACTTATTAGCATTCAAATGCCATCTGGGATTTGTCTTAAACTGAGAATTAAAATTTGAGAATCTCCCATGAAATGGTTGATATCTAGCCATCCTAACAAAGTAAAACTCATAAAACAATGTTTTTCTACCCTATGACAATGTTTTTCTACCCTATGACAATGATGATGTACCCTTCTATCTAGTCTTAGCTGCAACCATGTCCTTGTACAAAAAGAAAAGACCCATATACTCAAAGGACCACTACAAGTTGTAATCTAAACTTATTAGCATTCAAATGCCATCTGGGATTTGTCTTAAACTGAGAATTAAAATTTGAGAATCTCCCATGAAATGGTTGATATCTAGCCATCCTAACAAAGTAAAACTCATAAAACAATGTTTTTCTACCCTATGACAATGATGATGTTGCAAAGTGCTTGATCCCCATGACCTCCTCATTAGATTAATTGGTTCTTCAGCCAACCAAACCTATTTAATTAACAATCCAACCCATTTTTGGTTTGATCTTTCTTGAAGCATCCACTTCAATCAACACAGATTTGATGCCCACGGTATCTATCATTTGGATAAGAAGCTTAAATAGCAGCCTTCCTAAACTGATTCTGAATCATGAACCACAAAGTACGAGTCTGTCTTAAAGTAGTTAACATCTGAGGACACTAATGTAATAAGAAGCATGATCAATGTTCAAGAAAATGATAAATAAGAGGCTGACAGAGCAGCTTCAAGGCACGGATCATGCCACATCTAAGACAGTAAAGGGTCCCACAACTAATCATTAACAGTCAGGGTTCTTCATCTTTTCGGCCTAGTCAATTTCTTTAAAATCATTTGAAGGTTATGCTGGATCACTCACTGCCAAACAACCGTACCCTGAATATTGTTGCAGAGCTAAAAAACCATAGTTCCAGCACAGATGAGCTTGATTGTTCAGTATTTATTTGAATTGTAAAGTTCTACTCATGCAATTTTGGCTGCTTATGTGGATGACACTGTTGTTACTGGAAGTGCTCACCAGGTATGCATGTAGACACCAAGTACTCAATTCAATCCTTGCAATTGAAGTGAATAGGTCCAAATTTAGCATCGTTTTACCATGGAGAAAATATGTGACTACTGGTTGATATAAGCTAGTACCTTAAGAACTAAACCTATTGATACTCCTATCGATAGTAAGTTAGGAGCTGAACCTATGAATACTCTTACTGATATAGCTGATATGTTGTTGAAAGATCAAGGAGACATGTTTGATGATTAATAAAGAAACTTGAATCTAGCAGTAGAATTTATTTTGTCTTGCGTTACTCTAGATGTTGCACTTGCCATAGTCTAGTGCCAAATTTACGTTGTAACTTATTGGGATGCTGTTTGGTGTATGCTGAGACACTGAAGGAGTGCATGAGGAAAGGGGATGTCTTTAAGAACAGTAACCACTTGAGAATTGGAAATTCCTCTGACTCTGATGGGCCAGATCACCTTCCATTTGCATTCAATTACAAGGAATTTTACATTGTTGGGAAATTCAAGTACTTGCACATATGCCAATCAAGTAGCTGAAGAACCCTTCTACATCACATGGTAGATATTGTATTACTCTAGAACTTACTTTTTATACATGGTATAAGATGTACCAGGCAAATTAGTAACTCCATTTCCAGTATTGTGCATAAAAAGCTGTTACAATAAATGGAAAAGAAGGTTGACATTTCTGTTCATAGGTCTAGTTAACGGATAATGGAACATGGGAGTACTTTATGGTAGTTTACAGAGATTAGCAGAGAGCTTTCTCTTCATGTAAACCAAATGGAACCTAAGTGACTTATTAAGAATATGAAGATAGGAGTCACTCATAAATTGAATGTGAGAGAAAAGAAACATTACTAGATATAAAGTGGAGGTACTCACCAAGTGAAGATCTATTCTTTGACTTTGGCCAACCAACCACGTATTCTCCATGCCTGAAACCATAATATAATTTGTAAAACAACACAGGTGAACATGAGAATCATCACGCAGTCAAGAGAAGCTTAATATACATAATATTGGGACGCTTTCCTTCCTCTTTGACAACTTGAACAGCATATTGTGCCCACTTCCCAAAGATAATCTTATGGATAAAAGCTTGGAACAGTTCATAATTTATGTCTCGCTGTAAAAAGCACTGAAAGAACCAGTCATTACATGGTGGACAGTAAAATAAATAGAATAAGGATAAACATTGAATTTATGATAACTATGTCTATTTACAAACATATACCAACTGAACTATGGAAGGTACAAATAATTCTTCCAAGCAATCCTTGCCACTTCAACATTAAAGAGCAGCAACTGCTTACAAATTTTTCCATTTCTTCTCATGGCCTTCTTCGCTTGAGATTCTTGTCCAAGGACTGGGTCCTTGAAGTTCAATTATAAGAGATGAACAAGGTTAACTGGAAATGCTATCAAATGCCACAGATGGCGCTACAAAATAAAATGCGAGGCTTGTGACCTCAATAATAACCATATTACATTTGATCAAGGTTTATTTTGATCCATAATGAAAGGTATTTGGTAGTTTCCTGCCAGAATAGTTTGCAAAATAGCAACCATATCATCATTTTCTGGTAGGTCACCATCGTTCTTCTAACCATCAGGACCACGTCTAGAATCAGTCTCAGGTCTCCATAATTGTATTACTGTGATGTATGTAAAATTCTTTACCTCCATTTCTCTTCGCTGGCTGCAAGTAGAGACATGATATTGCAAACAAACTGAATGACTGTGAGACCCTTGTAATGCTCAAGAGAAATCTATTTGATTAGCAAATGCTAAGGAAACGTAATAAATTGTTAACCAAAATATCTTAAGCTAAAGACTAGGAGAAATAGCTAGCATATTCATGAACAACAGTAAGTTAAAAAGTTATCAGAGAGCATTTATGTCAAGATAAGGGGATGAAGAGGTAAAAGGGAAATCAAGTTGAACTATAAGTCTAAATAATCCTGCTGCCGAATATATGAAGCAAATGAAATTGATTCATGTGACTGAAACATATCTTTCAGATTTCATCTCATCTTTTAATAGGTAAGCAGCGGATTTGATGACCACCACTTAGTTGTGAGAGAATGCACCTAACCAACTCAGCTAAGTACTTATTCCACCCCTTGCAGGTTTAAATGTGAAATCACTTTAATGGCTGTACCCATTAACAATTCATTAGGTAGTAGCCTAACATCCTGACACGCCACAATGAGGGAAAATCAAGTAAATCAGTCAAACATGTCATTCAACATCCTCTTGAGGATATACAACCATGGACTAGTTTGTGCTTCAGGATCACCAGAGAAGTAACTGTCGATAGATTTGGTGGGATCTACATAAAAGAGAGTGGTTGCTAAGAATACTATCAGCAGCTAGCTCTTGATTATGAAAAAGCCGAGTTTTTTAAAGCAGCCACAAAAGAACTCATTTTAGCAGTAGCTAATTTTTCTGACTCAACCAGATGTGAATAACTCTCTTCTGCAAATACGTCAAAGGAACTATATGCTGCAATCAGAGGGACATGAAATTCCTTCATCAGAAACCAAAAGAATGCTAATAGTGATTTTAGATAAGCACTGAGGCCCTGGTTCAATGGAGAAAATCAAACAATTTAAAGCAAGAAGATATGCAGTAACTGAACAGGGTGAGACCCGTGGAGCTCTCTCCACAACTCATGACATGAGGTACTTGTTTGTTTCAAAGTATCTTGTGAGAAATCTGGAAGAAACTCAATAAATTCAGCATGCTTCTTATCAAGGCAAAAATAACTCAAATTTGTAGAAACCATTTCCACATCAAGAGCAATATCCTTGGCTGCCATTTGATGAAGTCTACGACTTCTTCTGTTTCACCGTTGCAATAAAACCAGTTAGGAGAGACTTGTATATGAAGGTATCTGGAGAAAAACCACGAGCAATCTTTTGGCTTCATCTAACTGCCCAAATTTGGACAACTTAGTTACTAATATAGAATATGTTTCAGCACAAGGAACTAAACCCCTTTGAAGCGTCTCTACCAGCAATTCTTTTGCAGCTTGAAGATCCTCTGCTCTGCACATGTCATCAATTACGGTATCAAATGATACAACATCAGATTTGCAGTTATCATCATTCATTTCCCCAAACAAAGTCATTGCACGATCCAAATTATGTCCTTTGCAAAAAGACGCCAGCAATGTATTATAATCAGCCAAATAAGGATTAGTTCCATGCGTTTTTATTTCTTGAACAAGTCGTAAAGCATCATCAACATATTTCATTTTACACAATCCATCTATCATTATAATGTGGGTGACGGAGTTTGGCCTCAACCCCATATCAAGCATTTCTTGATGATGTTCTGTAGCCTTGGAGTTAGTGGTATTCCCTCCCTCCATCTGTCGATAAAGTTCTATGGCATCATTGAAACAGTGTTTTTGCAGAGCCCATGGATCAGACTGTTAGAAGTCATTGAGTCTGGGCTGGACATTGCACTTCCCATCAAGCATTTTGAGGGGAGTCCCATTGCCTCATTTACATTCTCAATACTGCAAAGACCCACCATCAATGCATTTATAAGTCACAACATCAGGCAACTTTCCTCTTGCAAACATCTGATCCAAAAATGCAAAAGCATCATCCACCAACTCTCACATAATCCATTGATCAAAACATTGCACGTCACAGTGCTGGGCTCTTCTCCCTTCTTTATCATCACACAAAAGAGCTCCACAGCTTGATCAGCTCCTCCATCTTTACAAAGACCACCAATCAAGCTAGTATAATTAACAACACCAGGGCAAAGTCCGGATTCAAACATGGAGTAAAACATCTCCATGGCTTCTCCCCATCTTGAAGAACCCATAAACCAAACAAGAGGAAGTAACCACATTTGGAGAAATTGCCTTACTCAACATCTAATGGAACAGCTCAGTCGCCCTATCGATAATCCCATTAGCACAAAGAGCACTAACTAAGAGTACTATAAACCACAACATACCCATCTAAACCTCTTTCATGCATCTCATCCAGCAAACTCATTGCCTTGTCTACTCTCCCGTCCTTGCATAACCCATCCATTAGAGAAGTATAAGTAACCACATTTTGGGCAACAATCCACCTCTTCCATCTCTGGCGGCAAATTCAATGCCTCATCCCATCCTTTCAAAGTTGCATAGCCCATTAATAATAGTACTATAGGTAACAATATCAGGAAAATCCCACTTCTCTCCACGTCCCTGAATAGACCCACAGCTGTTCATACATCATGACCTCTACACTTTCTTTCAGAATTAGATTCAAAAGAAAAACATTTAAATTGTAACCATTCTTGAATATCATTCCTATCAGCATCATGGCTTTATCCAGCTGATAAAGCTAAATCATACTCTCTCGATTTTACAGTGGGGTCTATGAGAAAGTAACAAGTTGAAACAGGAGAAGCAATCCCAGAACTAAGTGTTTTGGTAAAGAGAGCAACGGCTTCAACAAAATGGCAACTGGATTTTTGGCAGAGTGACCGGAGATTGGTGAATATTTACTTTTGTCCCTGTTATTATGCAGAGATCATTCTTTATATATAGGAAATTCACCATCTAGGAATAAATTACTATGGTTTGTTATTTCCGTGGACTATTATAGGGCTCATTGGCATGATCACCAAAAATATCACCAAAGATATCACAAAATTTATGTCCCCCGGACTTTCTCCCATAAGCGTGTAAAGGCTGAAGAACATTTTGGTTTGCATATCGTAACACATGAAGATCCATCATTTTTATATGAAGTTAAACAGAAACTAATTCAAGCCTAAACTAGACTGCAAGTTGCACAAAGAGACGACACCATATGGGCACGTTAGTTTAAAAAGCTCTCTCATTTGGAAGTCAAAATTCCAAACAATCTGAACAGTGGTAAGAAAAGGTCGCGATGCGGATAGATCACAACCAAGTTCTTCTAGGGTCAGAAAAGTTGAGGAAGCCATCTGATCCAATTTGGGTAAATGCGTGTGAATTGAACCCTCCAACATGACATTACCTGTCGTTATAAAGCAAAATACAGTGGGATCCACAAGCGCAAACTGGGCACATTTGAAACGAATTGCCAAGGGCACACCATACAAACTAATGAAGCTGTTGTACAACTGAAGCGGGAACTTCAAAACTGTAGCTGTAACTTTTCCAGCTACAAACACCCTCATTATTCACAAAAAGACAGAAACACCACATCTATTTACTTTTTGCTCTTTGCTTTTCTTGCTTCCTTTACAAGATATTTCATAGCGCCCTATTACCATTACACACCTGTTTCACCTATTTACAAATTACACCGAGAACCGTCTCTGCTCTAATGGCATGAGGAAGAAGACTCCGCGGAAGACTTGAGAGTCCTCCACCTTCCATCCATTGTATAATGTCTCCCATACTGTGCATCTTTCTGTCCATGTCGGCACATAATAGCAAGCAGACTCGTCCAACATGCTGCATTGGTGCTCTCACAAAAAATATGGGAGCTTGGGATAGAAGACTAGCTTTTCAATTGAGTTGATCCGTGTCCGGCCCCGTGCCTCAGACCTGTTGGAGTGCTAACACAAGTTGTAATTGAACAGTAAAAAATTAATGGATTACGAAATGAATTTAGCAAGAACATTGTAATACTCAACAAAAAGGGAATTGAATGTCAGAAGAAAAATACAGATCCTTACTGGTTGAATCCCTGTCAACATATCCAACCAAATCTGTGGCTAGATCAAGAGAAATAAAAGAAACAAAGATGTCCCAATGCAAAGATACAATAGTTTGTGACAGTGTAGACTTGGGAATATCAGAGCAGCATATGAATGACTTCCTTTGATCTTTTACAAAAAGCAAAAAGAATATGCGAATTCCTCCCCACAAATAAATAGATTCCACAGACCAGCCCAGTGAAGCAAAGAAGCACGCAATCCCTCTAATTTGACTTCAGAGATGAATGCCCAGATATATCTGACAGGAAGCCGATTAAATGAATCTTCAGACCAACACACCGCTGATAGAAGGCAACAGTATTAGTCTCCAACAAGAATACCTTTGAAATGGTACCTCTGATAAGAGCAAAGCATCGCAGTTATAGACCCAGATCAGATCCCAATTGCCATTTTTATAGTCAAGCATTTCAATAGATCTCACTTTATTTCAAAAGATTATCTCTGAACAATAGAAATGGCAAGGTGAAATTAGTAAAAAAATAAATAAATCCCCATTCACTATTTAGAGATGTCACAAAAGTGAACAACTCCATAATTCAAACTACTATTTTTCCTAGGATTAAGCCAGTAATTCCCCTCAGCGAATCTATAGTATACACTCCTACATCACATTCTGTAGATAAGCAGGATCTTATTCTCAGCTCCCTCAAGTACCCTGACAACAAAGACTGGTGATAAGGAGATAATGAAAAGACACTACCATCTTAGCCTACAGTAGGGTTGCCTCAAAGTGCAAGATTAGAGAGACATACTCTCCTCTACCATGACCACTTCCCTGGGAGTAGTAGACTGCAGTAGGCCCTCAATGCAGATAACTGGGAAACAGCACTGACAGAGACAAAAGAATCCACCACCAGGATAGGGTGGCTAAGAAAGGAAACAAATATTGCCATATTGGAGTGGAGATCTCCAGAAAGTCCACACAAAATTGTCCTATTCGCTGAAGTTGTCATCTTGACCATGACCAAGCATGCCAATGAAGCATGTCCTAGCAAGTCTTTGCCTCTGCAGGACTGGACGATAGGCCATGGAGCACTTAAGTGATAGCCCATGAGAGATGAGTGTAAGACCTGAAAAGATAGCCCGTGAGAAAGAGCTTCATTGGGCTCAAAAAGAACTTCTTGATATACTCCTAGGTGGTTATTTTTAGCACAAAGCCTATCAACCCCAAGACCTAACTTGTGGATGGCTTAGATTGCCCAAAAGGACACCGTAGAGAGGGGCATAGAACTTATTCTCCCTACAGAAGGCTATAATTACAGGTGTGTGTGTGTGTGCGCGCGTCTGTAGACACACACATACATGCACACACAAAAGATGGCTAGTCCAAGATGCTGAACAACAAAGTGACCTTATCCTGGTTAGGAGTTGGCCACATGAATCTTGTTCCTCCAATTGACAGGATTAACTTATATACTTAATTTAATAATCACTCTATAAGAATCTTCTACAGATCCAGGACTATTTGGTCTTAATCTTATCTAGGTTGAATATTCTCCATATTGTTATTTCCCTTTGAACATTACAAAAATCGGTGCCTCCAAGCAATACTGTGACACAACATGTTTGACATAAATTATCCAATAAAAGTATCTTGGCATGCTAGGGCAACATATATAACATATGGTAATGAAACCATGCATAATATAGTTTGTGCTAGAAATACGGATTTGCCTTCTACATCTTAATAATACCTCAAAACCTCAGTGTGTGAAAAGGTAAGAAGTGCTCGCAGAAAAGATTACTGATCTATAGGTCGCACATTGAGTACAAATGTCTGAAACTCCTATGACGATGACCATGATGCAATTGAGAGACTTTTCCTGGTCAAGAATGAATGCACATCTATTCAAGAAACGAGAGGAGCCACTGCCCAAAGTAGAAGTTCTGACGTGGGCATCACGAAGCAAGGCTAATTCCAATCATTCATATAGAAGGGAAAAAGTGGAAGTGAAACAGAACATAAATCAAGAGTGTCCAAGGTGTATCTCTTATCCTCCGGATATCTAGAACTTGCAGATATATCAAAGGAACCTTGGCCAGAAAGATTCTTCTGCAAAGTACATCCAATAAGGACTATTAAAGTTATCATCACCATCAAAGCCTTATCCAGATTACGGGTCGGCTACATGAATCTTGTTCTCCATTCTCCTCTAGCAAGGGTCATGGCCTCATTTAGTCTAAAAGATTTTAAATCTTTTCTCACCACTTCTATCTATGTCCTTTCTAGCCTTCCCATGTCAAACCATATAAGAAGTCAACCTTCCCTCATCTTGCTATCCATTGGTGCTACTCTTAAGTTTCCTCCAACATTTTCATTTCTAATTGTCCTTTGTTATCTTGCCACTCATCCATCTCAACATCCCCATTTCAGCTAAGCTCATCCTACGTGCATGTTGGTCTTTAACTGTCCAATGCTCTGATCCATAGAGCATGGCCCGCCTTACAACCATCCTACAGAAATTTCCTTTCACTTTGAGTGGCACATGCTCATCATACAAAACTCCATGGGCACATATCCATTTGTTACAATCCACTTGGATTCTCTAGGTAACATCCCTCTCAATCTCTATGCTCTACTGAATTATCAATCCAAAGTATTGAAAGTGGTCTTTTTGGGTAACTTCTTAGTTATCAAGCTTTACTGGTGCTTCACTTCCCCACTCCTCTCCTTGCTAAAATTGCATTCTATATATTCTATCTTAGTTAGGCTAATTTTAAAACTTTTAGACTCTATAGCATCTTGTAGATGCTTTGTTAACTCATCTATAACTAAAATAAAAAGGTATAGGCTCAATGCTAATCCCTAGTACAATCCTATAATGACAAGGAAATCACCAATCTCTCCGCTGGTGGTCTAACATTTGTAACCACTCCATACAGATCCTTAATTATGTCTATATGCCCTCGTGAAACCCCTTTCTCACCCAGCACCCACCATATTAACTCTCTAGGTATTCTAGCATAAGCTTTTTCTAAGTCAATAAAGACCATGATGAGGTCCTTTCTCCTCTCCCTATACTTCTCTATCTATTATCTAAATAGAAAAATAGCTTTCGCAGTAGACATCCCAAGCATGAAACCAAACTGGCTTTTAGATATACTTGTCTCCCATCATAGCCTCTTCTCAATCACTCATTCCCAAAGTTCCATGGTGTAGCTCACAAGTTTGATCCCATGATATATCTCCTTTATTCTTATAAATTGGTAAAACAGAGCTTTGCCTCTATTCATATGACATTTTCTTCAATTTTATAATTTTGTTAAACAACTTTGTTAGACAAACTGCTCTAGTATCTTCCATATACTTCCAAACCTCCCATCTTTTTCAATGCCTCTTTCACTTTAGGTATCCTGAACCCACAGTCATATTTATATAGTCCAATATTATTTAGGTTTATGGTTCTTTAATCTCTGTATTCTTGGGACATTGTCATTCAATAATTTTTTGAAAATAAGTTTCCCACCTTTTCTTGATCTTGACATCTTTAACTAGTACCCTTTGTTCATCATTTTTTATGCATTTAATATGGTCAAAGTCCTTACTTTTTTTATCTCTTATTTGTGCAAGGTTGAACACATCTTTCTATCTCTTGACCCTAATATATTATAGGCAATCATCATACGCCTTGAGTTTAGCCTCGCTCAATACTTTTTTAGCAACCTTTTAAGCATTCTTATATTACTCAAAGTTTATGTATTTGTAATTTGTTATGTTTTAAGACACTCATTTCTCTTTAATAACTTTTTGCACTTTTTAACTCCACAACTGAATTTCCTTTGCTGATTGCATTTTACCTTTAGATACTCCTAGAACAACTTTTGCCACTTTCTTAATGAACTCGGCCACATTAGTCGACATGGTGTTTACTTTTGTTTTATTGTCCCACATTCCTTCTACCTCCAAATTGTTTGTGAATGATGTCATCTTCTTTCATTTTAAGTTTCACCACTTAGTTTTTGGATACCTATTAAGTTCATTTCCTTTCTTCCATCACTTAACGTAAATATCCATAACCATTAACCTATGTTGTGTCGTTAAACTCTCACTAGGTATCATCTTGCAATCCTTACACATTGATTGTTTGGTATTCCTAAGTAGAAAGAAGTCTAATTGGCTTTTATGCAATCCACTTTTAAATGTTAGCAAGTGTTCATCCCTCTTCTTAAAGTATGTGTTTGCTAAAGCTAAGTTATATACCAAAGAAAAATCGAGGATACCTTCCACCATCCTATTTCTTTATCCAATACCATACCCTCCATGTATCATATCATCATATCCTTCCTTTTCTTTTCCTACATGACAATTATCTACTCCTATAAATATCGCCTTTGTGTTGGGAATTTCTTGCATTACTCCCTCCATATATTTCAAGAACTATCTCTTAATTCTATCGTCTAACCCTACCTGAGGGGCATATGCACTTATAGCATTCATAATCTTCTCTCCTAAGACAAGTTTTATTTGTAAAATTCTACCACTGGTTCTTCTAATGTCTACAACTTTATCCTTTCATTCTTTATTCACCATTATCCCTATGCTATTTCTATTATTGTCCTATTCTATGTACAAGAGTTTATATCCATCAATTTCTCCAATTTTAGCCTTTTTTCACTTGATTTCTTCAGCACGAGCTATGTTGACTCTCCTATATTTCGTCGTATCTACTAACTCCAAACTCTTACTTGTCAATGTACCAATATTCCATATGACAAGACTAATATTATTTTCCTAACCTAATTTCTTTACCCGTACACATCTATGCAGCGTATCGCTTAAAGGGAATGCCCTAGCAGCCCTTGTTCGTTTTCCACTGCATCCAAGATTCGATGTAACACATCTTTCATGCGGAACGCCCTAACAGCCTTTGCCCATTTTCCACTGCATCCATGCTCTCATGCAGTGGCATCTTATGTGGAATGCCCTAGCATAAGGAAATGCCTTATGCTTTAGATTCATGCTACGGACTTGCTAAAGGATTTTATGTTGACTGGCACCAGACACAACCACCCTCCTTTACCCAGGCTTGGTACAGGCTGTTGGTTCATAAAATCGACTAATAAAATTATCTGAAGTAAATAGAAGGCTGGTAGGAAAAGTTTTTGTTGTCTAGTTTCCTTCAAGCAGCCCATAAAAAGATATTTTGGCCTTCGGAAAGAAATTGCATAACCTATGAAAGTATACAAAATGTAAGCTTGTAAAACAAAAGCTTCGGACCATGGTTACCATAGCATTTTCTGTCAACAGATGACTAAGGCTAATTATATTGACAAAATTAGTATTTGAAGACTTATGATGTTCAAAAGAAAACCATTAGATTGCAGTTTTTCCATGACTTCTTTGATAGACTCGAGAAACTTGAGGCTCATAAGAAGCAGCAGAAATGGACATGAAAATGCATTTACCCCTGTCCAAAATTCAAAGCATCCAACAAGAGAGCTACTGAACGAAGAGCCAGTTTGAAGCTTGAAAGTGTTTATCGCATATTATAAAGTCAAATTTTGAATGATGACGACTCATTCATTTAAAACATCAGGCTAACAAAAGACAGCACTCTAAGTTACTAGCAAAGTCAGAGTATTGCTGGCAGTTTGTGCAAAAGAAACAATATTTAATGAATGATAGACTGGACAGTAGAACATACCAACTTCGTGCATAAGGCCCATTTGTGGTTCATTTGACCAGTCTGCAGGCATGCATGGTCCAAGCATAGCCAAGGGATGCAGAACTTATGTCCTCAACCCAATGTGCAAAAAAGAATCAGCCATTAGAAGTGCATCATTGTGTACTATAAAGCTTCCAGGGTTATGGATGCTTTTGTAAAAACAGATAGAACAAATGGGGCTTCCTCCCCAGGGTGAATAGTTGTCGGTACTATAGTGTATCCCTTTGGGTCAGGTTCCAGAACCATTTCACATGATATTTCTCGGGAATTGACATAATCTGTCCCGCCAACTGATTCATGCAAATAAATGTTATACACTGCACGACGGCCACGTGTTTTGAGTATTCTCATTCCGATATAGAACATTTGTGAATCATGGCTGGACTGGTAGTTCCTAAAACCAGCTGTCTTTCTGGAGAAACTCACCCCCTGAAATGAAAGCAAAGAGAGATACCATAACTCCTCAATGCAAGAGCACCTAGAGCTAAACAAGATGTACTATTCAGAGATCTTAGAAAAACCTGGGTCAAGGTAATAAACACATGAATCGGAAATGAAGCATCTGGCCCAGTTGCCCGCAATCGAAACTGTGGGTTTTGATGCCATGTATCATAATCTTGGCAGCCACCAGCACTGTAACCACGCCACTGCCCATGAACAGAATAACGCATCTCGTGTGGGTAGACCCGGCAAACATATATCGACCGAAAGTGAATCTGAAAGTCTTGCCAAGACATCCAGAATATCCCATCCTTTGACTGTTCATCAAAAAAAAAAAAAACAGGTGACCAAAACAGTTCAAAGTAAGTGGAAATGCATAGGTCAAGTAACACAGGCGAGTTCATAATATTATTAGAATCAGCAATCAACAAACAATATCAAAAGCAAATAGAAGTGAAACAATTTCCTAGAAAAACAAAACATATGCAAAATGCACACCTGGGGAACATGCTTGAGCTTGTGCTTCATCCTATCAGTCCACTCTGGTGAGGAATCACACCAAGGACCATTCCATTCAACTTCATTCGCCCATGGGTTTCGAATTTGAACAAGTTTATGACCATCAACCTCTCTCACCTGAAATAAGAAATAAATACAAATTAAGATTCTAAGGTTAAACAAGAATTGATTTTACCAAAGTATATTGCATACAAAATCCAATAGAAGTGACATTGGAATATGCCTGTAATAACGAGTAAGCATGCCCTTGAACTATCCCACTTGAGGAGATGTGTACATCTGAACCTGATGGACTCCCACCACCCAGGAGAAAGCCCTCTTGTTTGAAATGCAATAATTGAGACCACAACCTTCCACTTGCAAGATCAATTTGTGCTTCAGCACTCCTCATGTCAATTTCCTCTCCAGCCCCTCCTGTGAGGTCTACAAGTGCATCTTGGACAAGCCCACCTTCAAGTGCCTCATAAGAGCCATGCAGCTTTGCATAAGCCTTCTCCAAAATAGAAACCCAAAGTTCGTTTCCCTTCCTACTGGTGGCAAATGCTGGCTTCCCGGGTGATTCACAAGGAATCCAATCATCAACAACAACAGGGACCCAGTCACCCTGCAGACATATCACAGAGAATAATTTGGCAACCAGGTGGTAACATGGGTGCATGAAAGCAAAAACTACAGTAGTGAAAACAAACTATGAACTTCGCATGCCAATCATAAGCTCACACGAAATCACCGTCTATCAACCATAAACTTATATGTTGAAATTAATCGTTTTATGCAACATCATTGGAAGATGTAAAGCAGGACCACCAGGCAGATAAAATCATTTTTAATACAGAATAGACTGGGAAGATCCCAGGCCTATTAGAATTTTATTAATTCAACGCTAACTAAAGCAGAGCAGAACCATTATGTGATGCTGATCTCATAGGTTATATTAGAAAAGCAAGCTTATTTCAAAATTTCCAGTACCCACAATAAGCAGTTTATTTGATCCTCATTTCATGGGTCTTAATCCCTCAAAAGCAAGGCGATTGTGTAACCCATTGTATGGCAAACAGGATGGATTCTGGAGGGAAAAAAATTTGTTCTGCAAAAAGTAAAAAATACGTGATTATTCAATCCACTGAAGTGTCCTTGGTACCAATCATGTTTGGATTCTCAAGCTCATGAAGAGGCAGCATGGAAGAAGGATCATCTTGCCATGAAATCTTTCCAAGTTGAGGGGATATGACAGAATTAAGCGAGACTTACATCATATAACCTTTTATTTTTTTCTAGAGTGAAAACATGCTCACCAACGAGGACTGTAGAAACGAACTGAACTGGCCCAAAAATTAAATTCTGGTCCTTCATTTAGAACCGGTAGTCTGATTCTGATTCTTTGGCAGTGGAACCGAATTAATTTGGTCCAGTTCCAATTCTATGCCAAAAGAACTGGATCAGAACCGAGGACCAAATGATTAGATGATAATGCCCCATTAGTCTCTACTTACAGTTAGTTTAGTTAAAGGTAATTTAGTCTTCATACTTTAAATTTTGCAAGACTAAAAATACCCAAAAATTTATTATGTTGCCCATAAATAAATAAGGGGCACACTAGACATTTAGCTTAAATACAAAGACTCTTAAAAAAGGGCAGCCCGGTGAGGCTCCCGCATATGTGAGGTCCGGGGAAGCGATGGACCACAAGGGGTCAATAGTACGCAACCTTACCTTGCATTATGCAAGAGGCTGTTTCCACACCTCGAACCTATGACCTCCAGGCCACACAGCAACAACTCAAACGTTGCGACAATACTTCTTTTTTTTCTTTATTAAAAGCTAAGTTTAAGACATATATGGAAGGACTAATTGTAAATGCACCTCCCATTAGCTGAAAAGAAAACAGATATTTGGGGCTTCTATCTGGGATTTCTTTCTCTGCAGAAGCACTAATGTCGAAGACAGAAGGAAGGAATGGAGAACTAATAAAAATTTGCTGGAAAGCTCAGTCGATGGAGGTTTCTATTTATATAAATATATATATATATATATATGGTAAACCCCTAACAGGCTAGCAGTCGCAGACTTCAAAATAACAGACATTTGACGTTTTTCTCAGTTTTTCTTCTTTGTAGAACAGCTGAAGATGAAAGGAATAATGAACCAGAAAAAAGTAGCTGAAAAGTTGAGAAGATAGAGAGGTTTTTTTATACGTAGTAGAACCCCTAGCAGGCTAACAGTTGCAAACTTGAAGAAAACAAAGATTTGGGGGCTTTTGGTCCGTTTTCTTTCTCTGTTGGAGACCTAGATGCATGCAAAATGAAGAATTATGAAGAACCAATCATATCAAATGCTCTCATATTACATGTCTACCAAAACTCCGCCAATACTGGTCCCAAGCCCGAATGAAAAAGGAGGAGGGACTTGCGTCAAGTGCCAGCCGGCAAGGGAGAAGTTGAAGATGATTTTGTTATTTCTTTCTTACAAATGAATATGCATTTGTATATTAGTTTGTGAGAAAGAAATGAAAATCATCTCCAGCATCTTAAAATATGGCAATGCGTCAGGTGCCAACCGGCAAAGGTGAAGCTGAAGATGATTTTTTTTTTTTTTGCAAATGAATATGCATTTGTATATTAGTTTATAAGGAAGAATAAAATCATCTTCAACTTTTTAAAACTATGGCAACCCTAACATGACATGAATCAGAAACTAACATTGCCTCAAGCTAGGGCATTCCTCATAAGCGACGTGCTGCATCAGATCCCGAGTGCGATGAAAAACAGGCAAGGGTTGATAGGGTGTTCTCCTAGAAACGACACGCTACATCGGATCCCAGGTGTAGTGAAAAATGGGCAAGGGCTGCTAGAGCATCCCCTCAGAAGCAACGCGCTGCATCAGAATCTAGGTGCAGTGAAAAGTGGACATGAGTTCATGCCATGGAGGTCAAGAAAGGCGATAGTAAATAGGATATCTCCAGAGCATAAGATTCATATCGCCACATGGAATATAGGGACATTGACAGGTAAGACGTTGGAGTTAATAGACGCGATGAAACGTAAGAGAGTCAACATCGTTTGTATGCAAGAAACCAAGTGGAAAGGGACTAAAGCTAGAGAAATAGATTAGTATAAATTATGGTATGTAGGAAAGGATAATAACAGAAATGGCGTAGGAATAATAGTGAATAAGGAATTAAAGGATAAAGTTGCAGACGTTAAAAGAATCAGTGATAGAATTATAAAAATAAAACTTGTTCTAAGAGAGCAGATTATAAATGTTATAAGTGCATACGCACCACAAGTAAGGGTATAAGATATAATTAAGAAACAGTTTTGGGAAGATATGGAGGAAGTCGTGCAAGAACTTCCCAACACTGAGGGGATATTTATAGGAGCAGATTAAATGACCATGTAGGAAAAGAAAATGAAGGATATGATAGAATACACTATGGTATAGGTGAACGAAATGAGATGGGAGAGAATATCCTCGAACTTTCATTGTCATATAACCTGGCCATTGCAAATACCATCTTTAAGAAGAGGGATGAACACTTAATAACCTTTAAAAGTGGACTTCATAAAAGCCAAATAGACTTTTTTCTACTTAAGAATAATGAACGCTCTATGTGTAAGGATTGTAAGGTAATACCCAGTGAGAGTTTAACCTCACAACATAGGTTAATGGTTATGGATATCCATATCAAAAGATGGAAGAAAGAAAATGAACTTAATAGGTATCCAAAAATTAAGTGGTGGAACTTAAAAGGAAAGAAAATAACCTCATACACAAATAAGTTGATAGTAAAAGGAAATTGGAACTATAAAACAAAAGTAAATACCATGTGGATTAATATGGCTGAGTTCATTAAGAAAGTAGCAAAAGATGTCTTAGGAGTATCTAAAGGTAAAAGGCTATTAGTAAAGGAAACATGGTGGTAGAGTGTCACAGTGCAAAAAGTTATTAAAGAAAAACGTATATGTTTTAAAGCATGGCAGAAGACTAGAAATAATGAAAACCATGAACAATATAAGAATGCTAAAAAGGTTGCTAAGAGAATAGCAAGTAAGGCTAAACTTAAGGCATATGATGAGCTATATAATAGACAAGGAACAAGGGAAGGTAAGAAAGATGTATTTCAAATTGCAAGAGTATGAGAACTGAAGGGTAAGGACTTAGATCATGGTAGGTGCATTAGAAGTGATGATCAAAGGGTATTAGTCAAAGATAATGACATTAAACAGAGGTGGGAGACGAACTTTCAAAAATTGTTAAATGACAATGGCTCTGAGAATATAGGAATTGAAAATATTATAAATTTAAATAACATTGGATATTATAGATATGAATGTAGGATTAGAATACTTGAAGTGAAAGAGGCCTTGAAAAAGATGAAATTAGAAAAGGCCATGGGGCCCGATGGTATACCAATAGAGGTTTTGGACGCATATGGGAGATATTGGGGTAGTTTGGATGACCAAATTGTTTAACAAGATTATAAAATCAAAGAAAATGCCTGATGAGTGGAAGAAAAGCTCTATTGTACCAATTTATAAGAATAAAGGAGACATACAAAGCTGCACTACTTATCGAGGGATCCAACTTATGAGCCACACTATGAAAATTTTTGAAAGAGTGATTGAGAATAAGCTATGACATGAAACAAGTGTATCGAAGAATCAATTTGGTTTCATGCCTGGGAGGTCTACCATGGAAGCTATTTTCTTATTAGAGAAATATATGGAGAGGAGGAAAGACCTTCACATGGTCTTTATCGACTTAGAGAAAGCTTACAATAGCCCCTAAAGAGTTAATGTGGAGGGTGTTGAGCGATAAAGGGGTTTCGTAGGGGTATATAGACATAATTAAATATATGTATGACGGAGCAGTAACAAATGTTAAGACCACTAGTGGCAAGACTAGTGATTTTCTTGTCACTGTAGGATTGCACCAAGGATCCGCATTGAGCCCATAACTTTTCACATTGGCTATGGATGAGTTAACAAAACATCTACACGAGGAGATTTCCTGGTGCATGCTATTTGCAGATGATATAGTTTTACTTAATGAGACAAGGGAGGGTGTAAACATAAAGCTAGAATTATAGAGAGATGCATTAGAATCTAAATGATTTAAAATTAGCCAAACTAAGACAATATATAGAATGCAATTTTAGCGAGAGGAGTAGAACACCAGTCAAGATTGATAACTAACAAGTCCCCGTAAAAGACCACTTTTGGTACTTAGGATCAATGATTCATGAGAGTGAAGATATTGAGAGGGAGGTTACCCAGAGAATCCAAGCAAGTTGGAGCAAATGGAAATGTGCATTTGGAGTTTTTGGTGATCGGCAGGTACCACTCAAACTAAAAGAAAAATCCTATAGGATGGCCATAAGGCCGGCCATGCTCTATGGATCAAAGTGTTGGGCAATTAAAAAACATCGTGCTCATACAATGAGCGTCGCAGAAATGAGGATGTTGAGATGAATGAGTGGTAAGACAAGAAGGGATAGAATTAGAAATTAAAATATTAGAGGAAATTTAGGGGTAGTACCAATAGGTAACAAGATGAGAGAGATTAGACTTAGATGGTTTGGACATGTTCAAAAAAGACCAACAACGGCACCGGTTGGGAGGAGTGAGTCAATACAAATAGAAGGGGTTCTAAAAGAGCAAGGGGAAGGCCCAAGAGAATGTGAATAGATATAGTGAGAAAAGATTTGAAAACTTTGGGATTAAATGAAGCCATGGTACTTAATAGAGTGGAATGGAGAAACAAGATTCATGTGGTCAACCCCTAATTGGGAGAAGGTCTTGATGATGATGATGATGATGATGATGATGATGATGATTACATGTCCACCAAAATTTGTGATCTCAATTTTCTACTCTCTTAATGCATATCATCTTCATGTGGATCAGATGCTAGAATTACTTACAAGATCAATAAGACCGAGAATAGGATTGGAACCAAACAATTTGGTCCTGGTCCTTAAAGTTGGAACCAAACTTCATTTGTTCTTGTCTTGGTGAAAAAGGAATAGTCCGGTTCCAATTCAGGGTGGAACTGGACATGTGACATCCCAAATTACTATTCAAACAATAGGAGACTAGGAACCAACAAATGAGGGATCACAATTCAATAATGGGATGGAGATGCCATATCAGTTCCTAATATCAAATGGAGATGTGCTAAGAAAACGTGCAAGCATATCCAAATATTTGGGCAGGCTATTACTGAGGATGCCACGTCAGCGAAATTGTCCCATATATCACACCGCCCACCATTTTAAATAGTAAAATAGATGGTGTATCCAATGCATATTCCAACGGCATTTTCATACAATTTTCCCATCAAATGTTCCTTACAAGTAATCAGCATAAAAGCAATTTTGATATGTTATTAGGTAAATTGTAAAAAAGCTTTGAAGAGCAAGAGATGGTTCCTTTGGCACTCCAAGTTACTGAAAACCTTATTTGCATTGGCAGCCAGCTCAAGCTCCCACTACCTTCCAGTTTATGCAACCAAAGGTCAAGATTGATTTTTTTACAATTAAATGATCAATGAGGAATAACACTGCAGACCAGTGCCATGACTAAAACATCCTAAAAGAAATGATAAATACCAGTGTTCACTTGCAGTTTAAACATGCAAGCGTGCACTATGCATCCATGGCATCACTTTTTAACAGATCCCGGAATTTAGGATGATGTGGATGCATTGTACTTGACAAGGATAAATTGCAAGTGCGCACTTGCATTTTTCATGTCTCTATGAGGAAAATTTCCCTCCGGCGGTGAAACTATTTTCTAATTTTTAACTAAATGTAAATTCAAGCTATGTGACTAGAATCTTCAAAGGTATATACAACAAATAGTTGGCAGTTATAAGCACTATCTAGGATGCAATTAGAGACAGATCTAAATAACAATTCAATTAAACAAGACACAGTAAAACCAAATTCTCGGAAAGCATATAATTATTACATAGGTAATATAGCTGTACCTGAATACAGAAGCGAACAGTATAAATGCCTTCCTCATTAAAATCTGGTGTAATGATCACTTCTGATATTCGAGAAACCTCAGTCAGAACAGCAACTGCACTCAAGAACCAGCAGTCACCCAATCGTCCCTGGAGAAAACAACATTTGTGTAAGTCTGCAATAGTTTAAGGAAAAGCATCAACATCATTCAAATTATAAAGCTTAGGCTGCAAAAACATGTCATGCGTAACATATCTGGAAGGAATTTGAGAATGTGCCAAAAAGGAACCTCCATACCTGACAGACATCAGAAGGATTAACAGAACCAGAAAATAAACATGGTCGAGAATCTGTACAGTTCTCTTTCACGATTTCAGTTGGTCTCATCCACTCACAAACAACCTACGATAACAAGTGAACATTAATAACATGTAGACAATGGACTTAGAGTAGCAAAATGCTAGTCAAATGACCTACCTGCAATTTAGGAGGAGGATTTCCTGGGTCCACAAACAAAGAATTATCATTTGGAGGAAACTCCTGGTCAGTGAAATTAGTTTCACCTCTCGCAGCAAGAGCCTCTTTAACGGCCATTTCAACTGAAAGCATGCGTTGGTTGATTTCTTCTTGTGTTTCTATCCTTGGCTTTCTCAATCTTCTGGAAAAAGAATCCATGTCAACTATGTGTCCCTCACGTGCCGACCTCCTTTTTCTACCACTTGAATATTGTCCATCCCAATCAATATCATCTCTATCATATATATCAACATCCACGGGGTCACTGTCCCATTCATCCACCTGGAGGAAAGATAGCCCCAATGGGTAAATAACTAGTGAAATAGATAAAACATAAATGATAAAAGCACAAATATGAGAGATGAAATGTAATTCCACAAACAGGAAACCCAGGAACATACCCTAGAAGGTGACTCCCCCCAGTGCCATCCATCTGCTGGCAGATCAATCATGCCATACTCAACTGAACTTGTGGTAGCATGAACAGCTGCAATCTCATCTTCATTCAAGCACCTTCCCCATAAAAATGCATCCATTAAATGCATCTTAGAATCAGCTCCCTCACTATCTGACCTCCCAAACGCATTCAAATCTGTCGGCGGTCTGATGCCAACCCAGACATCTGTTCCCCGCTCCCAAATGCTATCACCTATTTGAAGTGGTAATCCACTCTGATATCCATCAAAATTTCCATCCAAATAGGAGGTTGCCTCACCTAATTCAGCATCTATAGTCACTGTCACAATATGCCACCTGCGAAGTAATGACAGACTGGATGAGAATGGAGAAAAGTAAGAAAAGTTGCAGTATGGATCATCACCACCAACTTGCATGATTGCTATTTCACCAGCGAGAATACTTCAAGCCAAAAAATAGACATGAAAATAAACAAGACAGACTAGCAGATAAATGCAACTTGTGAGAAAAAAACGCATACCTTCCATCTGCAACACTAGATCCACCAATATTCCATTCTTTACTAACAGTTGTCTGTCTATCACCTTTGGTGACTAAACGCAGTCCAACCTGTCCTGCTTCAATACCTTGTTCAGAACCAGCCACCAAGATTTCCCAGCAAACTCTCTTCTCAAATTCAGTTCCCAAAAGACAAACAGGGCCGGACTCTGGTTGAATCATGACAGCAATGGAGAAGCTAGTTCTTTGGCATTGGCAAACACTAGGATCAATCTGGCCACAATGCTTTCCTCCTGTTATTGGTTCATCATCAAGAACACATACAGCACCAGGAATTTTAGTCTGCCAAGAAGCCAAGAAGTGAAAGTTTCAGACAAGGAGTGTAAATAACATGAGTAGTTACTTAAGAATAACTTATGCAACTTCCAATAGAATCAAAGAATATTTGAAATCATAAAGTGACCACTTTAAGGCGCGAAGGTAAAACATTTAATGTATACCTGCCAACCTACCTTTGCCAAATAAAAGTGAATTTCACCAGTTCAAATTACAGTCCCCAATTTGATAACCAATACAAAGGAGATAAGCAGGAGGAAACAGGGAAGTATAACACATCTCTACTTCATTGTCCACTATCTCTGCAAGAGATATAAACAGCATTCAGGATTAAGATTATTTTCCAAAGAGATTATACACCACGATAATTGTTTCATCCCAAGACCCAGCATATGCGGGAGCTTTGTTCACCAGGCTGCCCTTTTATATTTGTTATATCCCTTCAAGATCAGCCAACCAGACAACTATAAACCATCTGAAAGTAAAACGCACGATTTATCAACGGTAAATCCATCCGAATGCCTTCTTTCCCTACCAGTTAAGTGGACCTTTTCATTAGTGTAGGATTACATTTGTTCCATCATGTGCCAAAGCAGTATATTTTTGTAGTGAGGACTAAGATACACATAGCAAAATCTAACATAAATTGCAAAATCGCTTAAAGGTAGTGGCATTTTATAAGACTGCAGCTGGCCTCCATAGATACTCAGTTAAAATATTAACATATCCTGATATACGTGTTTAAAGGAAACTCGGTATCTAGATATTCTAATCCTCATTCCCTTTCTAAAGGTGTCCCTTCACGAGCAAGAGCACCAAATGAACTTCCTGGCTAGTGCAGATGGGGCACACAAACTTTTTTCAATATTCCAGCAACTATTCAAATTTCGAGAGTAGTCACTTGAAAGGGTTATTGTATTCTAAGATTTTCTTAATCCATTTGAAGAGATATTAGCAGAAGAACAATCATATTCTGAACAACATAAGCATGAAATGTACTCTGGTCTTCAACAAGCCAATGTTGTAAATATTGTATTCAGACATCATATTGGTCTGGGAGTAGATATGGAAATCTCAATTTTGATATCAATATCAACTTTGTTTTCCTTACCAAACAATTATTTAAAATAATAGACATGCATGTGTGCAAAATTTTCCCAAAAAGTGGCAAAAAATACAAAAATTGCAGAAAAGGCTGAGATAACAAGAGATGCAGATACATTTTACACATGGATTATGTCCATAGCTTGAAGATAATTTTCATGACAAAAATTCAAGTCACTTTAGTTAAAAGGATCAATAACAAGAAAATCCCATCTGACAAGGAATAGCAGAAGACTCACAATCAGAAATAGAAAAGAAATGAGACATTCTAGAGAATCTTGACATAGGTTTCTACTTTCTAGCACCAATATGAAATTATGAATTCTGATTTGACTCTTAGGAACTGCACAGAACATTTAATCACACTAATAAATTGAATGGGCAGAGCATCTAAATGAAGTGATAAATAAGTTGTCACTGAACAATAAACTAATTAATTTAGAATGCAGACATCCAAAAATAAAGCAGAGAGGAAAACAGAGTATGATACCTTAGAAATGAGCATACAAGAATAAGTGGTCCACCCATCATTCTAAAATTTAAATGAAAAACAGAAAAGTTAAACTTGGTATTCCAGTTTTTGAGCTAAGGATCACCATTCAAAAATCAGCAATTGGTTTGAAACAAAACGCCAAAAATTGTACAGCCAGACATCCAGCAGGATCATCATGTCATAGAAAACCAGATAACCAGGTTCAGTACAATCACCATGCTTCAAAAACCCAAAATATCAGCATCAAAATCCCCAGAAAACCCCAAAATAAAATGTGCTTTAGGAAAAAATAAAAAACTAAATTTTACCAGAACTGCAAAGATCCAAGATCAAGCGGCTCAACAGTCAATTTGAACTACACACTCGACATTTTAACAAAACGAATGAGTACAAAGAAAAAAAGGAAACAAAATAGAGGAAAATGAACAGGGGAGTGGCAGGGGTAATGACCTTTGAATTTATTTCCATTATAATAGTACCAAACCCATGTCAATTCTATGTTTTCCCCACAGATTTACCAAAGAAGTGGAGCTCCCACGGTCTTGATCCTTAGATCTTCTCATTTTACATGCAAAGCTCAAACTGGGGAAAAGAGGGATCATCAAAGTCGCAATCAACCGTTGATTGCATCTACAACAAATTTTAGGACTGAGGTGGGAGATTTGTGAGGGATGAAAAACTTCTTCTTCAATGAGACAAATTTTTGCTGATCTTTTATTTGATGCTGATGAGAAAAGTCAGAACAAACCCTAAAGGTACAGCTGTTTGGGCTAAAGTTCCCCAACCTATCGATTAGGAGGTTAAATTTACATAAAAGACCTTAAGAACTATTTAATGGCTACTAATTGGGGGCATTGTCATTTCAGTGAAATATAAATTTTAAAATATATCATTTATGTCCCGATATTTATTGATAAGTATGAATCTGTGAAATTGCACAATATTTTGCAAAATGGTCAATATATTAACCAATACACAAGAAGGTGTCATTTCATATCGTATTTTTGGCCAAAACTGAAATATCACCAATATTTTGGGTCATATATTACAAAATTAACAACTTTGCAACAAAAGTAAATTTAAGCCTTAGCTGAAAACAGAAAAAGAGAAGATGTGCACGTCCTTTTGTGAATACTTTTCCAGATTTGCCAAGAAAAGTAATCAGGGAATGCAATGCAAAAGAAAGAATGTAATATTTCAATAAGGGTGTCAAAACAGCTACCTGCTGACCAAAAAACATAAGGAACATGTCAATTGACCTCAGGATCCCAGACTATATAAACACTCCATGGTTATGCGCCAATCCACTTCACTCTTTTTCTGTGCAAACTTTGAAAAAGGACCTCCAAATGCTATGGATAATACTCAACTCAGAGCTTATAATAATTCAAAATCTTGTGAGATAGATGCTTACCTAATGGAATTCCTATATGCACAAACATGGTAATACTTTAGGAAATTGGGTGGAATATCTTGACCAAACTAGATGAACTTCTCAGTGTTTTCTTTTGGAAGAAGAGGACAATTCATTTCCACTTTATTTTGCTTTGTTTTGTTTTTGGCATCTTCATTAATGAATCACTTTACCTTTCCTAGAAGCAGGTATGTCCTCCCCACATTCATCTGCATACTACCACCAGCACTGGTGTTAACTTGTTAAAGATATGGTGCATATCAGTTGCCATGTTAGCATAATACAAAAATCTAGAGATACAATCAGCAACAAAGTTTTCATGTCCGACATACTATCTTTCAAAATGTATAATTACACAGAATTCATATCAGAAGAAATGTGCCTGGTAGCAGTGTAAGTACAACATATAGTAGGTTTAAGCCCATATTTATGTTGTTGCAGACAACGAACAAAAGTCTTCCCCAGCTACCAAAGTTGTAATGAAGTTCTAAGCTGCATAGAACAAAGGAAAATGAAATCAGAAGATCAACCTGTTGTGCTCTGCGTGCCAACTGAGCTGTGCGGATGCGACGAGCAATTCCAGAAACGCGTTCCCGAGCAAAATAGTCCTCCAAAACAGAATCACCACCAACTGCACGAACTGCAGCAGCCATAGCTGCAGCCTCTCTGCTTCCAACATTTGGGATAGATGATATAAGAGAAGCTTCTATCTCCTTCCATTTCCGTTCTTCTTTCTCCAAGAGCGCCTTTCTTCTTTCTTTTCCCCTCCCCTCCTCTTCGCGTCTCTGCATCAAGATTTCTTCTTCCATCTCCTTTTCTCTCATGTAACTGCAAGACATCGTTAAACATCAATTTCTGAATCGCAAGCAAAATTATTCAATAATCTTGAAAAGAACCCTATAATAAAGGGACCTCACTAATAAGAACCCTCCAATAAAACCATTTGGGGAAACAAAGAGAAAAAACAGGAAAAGAAAAAAACCAGAATGAGATGAATAGGAATTATGACCTTTCCTGAATAAGCTCAAACTGTCGACGGTCTTCAGGCATCCATTTTTTTATTTTCTTTGCACTTAGGTCTGAAAAGCCTATACTATCAAGAAAAAGCCTCAAACGGACTTCATCCTACCAAAGCATAAAGAGTGCTCAATTTGTAGAACTACTGCAACCAAATATATAATGACAAAAGGATAATAAAACAAGAAGCACTTTCTGCACCTGTACACGCTCAGCCTTAGCAGTTAAACCAAGCAAGAGAAGCAAGTAGCCACCAAACTTATCCCACATATAGACCCATTCAGTATCGATTGCCTCTTCTAATGCCAGAATGTGTGCATGAGCACACATTTCCCTCCTGTGGCCTACATCAGCAGAAGTTTCATGCCTATGTGTGAATCCAGTTCTCAATCTACGAAAGAACAACCCAGCAGCATACTCCTCATTTCTTAGACGATCTCTAAGTTTCATGACATCTGCTCTTGGAAGCACAAAATTTCCAGCCCTGTCTCGTGTAATCGTAGGATCTCCAATTAAAAGAGCAGCTGAACTAGCAGATCTCTGTGGTGCTGAGTATGTTCCAGATAGAGCATTTCTGGTCTGATTGACAAAGTAAACAAGATTTCACATATTAAATAAAAGTCAAAAGTCATCATGAAGTGACATAATTTACTGAGGACAAAGATTCACTAGGATTTACTAAACTCATTCTTAAGAGTAACAACAACAAAAAGCCACCATAAAGAGATATTTATTAGAACTGAATCACACAATTAAAAAGTATATAATGAAAAACTAACCACAGAATTCCAGGCATGTAAACCACAAAATATTTTGAATGACTACAGTTCTTAAATAACACCAACTGCAACAACACAAGGAAAAATGCAGTATAACAGCCAGAGCCCATTATTACTTCACCAGCATCTAGATTTAATTCCAATCTTCTTTCTGCTTTACTTGCTGAACAGTTTTTGATTACTCCAATATGGCTGTATCAGATACATTTATAACACCAATCTAAAACTTGGCCTATATTTCTTAAAAAGCCAAAAACAAAACCATATTGGAACACAGATGGAAAATGATTACAAATCACTTGCTGAACAGTCTTTGATTACTCCAATCTGGCTGATCAAATACTTAAGATCACTCAATCTGAAACTTGGCCCCATAGTTCTCAGAAAAACAAAACCAAATTGGAACAGAATAGGAAAATTATTGCAAATTATAATTAATCTCAAAGACTTCGCAAGTTCACCAGTATAATGTCACATTCTAACACATGCAAACTTTTCACAGTATACATCCGTACCTTCTAAGGAGGTCAATGATGTGCTAAAAGTGACAATACAAGATAATATTGCATTCTGCTGCTTTTTTTATTTCTCTGTAAATGACAAAGAAGTAGACATTTTCAGCTACTACAGAGTCCAAAAAGCCAAGTCTGTTTTTGTTCAGGCCCTGAACTTGTGTTTCTTAAATTTGGCACTGCACAATCAACAGGAATATTATGTGCCTCAGAGCACAATTAAAACAATCCTAACTGACAAAGACAAGTCCATTTCAAACAGAGAAAATAGTCTCCGGATGCCCTGTCCAAGAGCTGCTTAGTCACCTATTGGCATTATAAGCAAAACAAAAATGAAAGCCTTTAAGAATGAAAATAACAACAAATTCAGTTCATCATGAGGAATTAAAGAACTGAAAAACATTTGGTGGGATAAGAAGAGAGGACAGTAAGAAGACTGTTTGGAATAGGTGAATAGATAATAAATTTTCAGCAAAATGAAATCAGCCTCCAATTTTACTCATGTAACATTGAAGTTCTCACAAAAGCACTCAACAAGAACAACCACATGTACTCAGGGTAGCCGCAGTTGGAGACACATCAGATGCGTCAGATAGGCTTTCTCTGCAACCCAATGATAATGATTCTGGTGCCTTAGGAGCTATAACACTCTTTAGGGATCACCTTAATTGTTTTCCTTGATGCTTTAACATCATAGTTACTGGGGAGAGAGAAAAACCCAGCAATATACGGTTCTTTTTGTGAAGTGAACTGAAACCACCATGAGTCTTTCATTCATTGAATAGCTTTTGCAGATTTTGCTCAATCAATAGTCCTGTATGTGGATAAATGATGCCATCATGAACCATCAAATGATTTTCTTAATCAAACTTGCTCTACTTAATTTGTTGAAAATAAATCTGGCCCTTGCACATACTTTTAGATGTGTATGTAGTACACGTGCAAACACCATATAATTTCATAACATGCATTCAACCAAAAGAACAGACATTTATGTACATAAAAGATGAGTTTTCCCTTTCGAATTTGCACACACATAGACCATATAATTTCCATCTAAACAAAGAAATCTGAAATCCATCCATATTTAGAGCATAGGAGAAACAAGCAACACGAACAAATCAAAACAATTGTCATCAAATATTACTTCTAGAGTGAAAATAGGCAAGAGCTGCCAGAGTGTTCCCTCAGAAGCAACGTGCTGCATCAAAACTCAGGTGCAGTGGAAAGTACGCATGGGTTCCTGTGTCATTTGGGAAGGTCAGGAAAATAAGATTCGTATTGCCACATGGAATAGAGGCATGTTGACATGTAAGAGTCTGGAAGTTCGTAGACATTGTGAAACGCAGGAGAGTCAACATTGCTTGTATCCAAGAAACCAAATGAAAAGAGGCTAAAACTAGAGAAATTGATAGTTATAAGCTCTAGTACGTAGGAAAGGACAACAATAGAAATTGCTTAAGGATAGTGGTAGATAAAGAATTAAAAGATAAAGTTGTAGACACTAAAAGAACTAGTGATAGAAATATACTAATAAAACTTGTTCTAAGAGAGAAGATCATAAATGTTATAAGTGGACACGCATCACAAGTAGGGCTAGAAAATACAATCAAGAGAGCTCTGAGAAGATATGGAGGAAGTCATACAAGAAATTCCCAACACAAAAGGGATATTTAAAGAAGCGGACTTCAATGCTCATGTAGGAAATGAAAAGAAAAGATATGACAGAGTATATGCAGGGTATGGTATTGGAGAAATAAATGAGATGGGAGAAGCTACACTTGATTTTGCTTTAGCATATAACCTAGCCATAGCAAATGCATACTTTAAGAAGAAGGGTAAACACCTATTAACCTTTAAAAGTGTACAATAGAAAAGCCACAGAGAACTTTTTCTACTTAGGAATACCAAAAGATCAATGTATAAGGATTGTAAGGTGATACACGGTGAGAGTCTAACCACATAATATAGATTAATGATTATGGATAACTACATTAAAATATGGAAGAAAGGAAATGGAAGTGGTCAAATTTAAAAGGAGAGTAGAAAGCATCATTTACAAACAAGTTGATGGTAGAAGGAAATTGAAATAAGGAAACAGAAGTAAACACCATGTGGACTAATATGGCTGAGTCCATAAAAAAGAAGTGGCAAAAGATACCTTACGAATATCTGAAGGTAAAAGACAACTAGCAAGGGAAGCTTGGTGATAGAGTGAAAAAGTGTAAAAAGTTATTAAAGAAAAACAAAAGTGTATGATGAAAATAATGAAAATTTTGAGCAACATAAGAATGCTAAAAAGGTTGCTGACAGAGTAGTACGTGTATGATGATCTCCATAATAGTTAGGAACAAGTGAAGGTAAGAATGATGTATTTAAACTTGAAAAAGTAAAAGAAAAGAAGATTAAGGCCTTAGACCACATTATGTGTATTAGAAGTGATGATTAAAGAGTACCGCTCAAAGATGACAAGATCAAACAAAGGTGGGAAACTTACTTTCAAAAATTACTAAACTATAGTTACCCTAAGAATATAGGGATTGAAAGTATCATTAACACAAATAACATTGGACATTACTGATATAACTATAAGACTAGAATACTTGAATTGAAAGAGGCCTTGAAAATGATGAAATCAGGAAAGGCCATGAGGCCTGATGGCATAATTATAGAGGTCTGGAAGTATATGGGAGATATTGGAGTAGTTCGGTTGACAAAGTTGTTTAACAAAGATTGTAAAATTGAAAAAAATGTCAGATGAATGGAAGAAGAGCTTTATTGTATCAATTTATAAGAATAAAGGCGACATACAAAGTTGTAGTAATTATCATGGGATCAAACTTATAAGCCAACCATGAAACTTTTTAAAAGAGTGACTAAGAAGAGGTTACAGCATGTGACAAGTGCATCCAATTTGGTTTCATGTCTGGGAGGTCTACCATGGAAGTTATTTTCCTGCTTAGACAATTGATAGAGAAATATAAGGAAATGAGAAAGAACCTCCACATGGTCTTTAATGACTTAGAAAAAGTGTATGACAGGGTCCTAAAGAGTTAATATGACGGGTGTTGGGCACGAAAGGAGTATCACGGGGTAATGTAGATATAATAAAGGAAAAGTATGAGGAAGCAAGAAAAACGTTAGGACCACTAGTAGAGAGACTACTCATTTTCCTCTCACTGTAGGATTGCACCAATGACTGGCATTGAGCCCATATATTCTCACGTTGGTTATGGATAAGTTAACAAAACATATGAATAAAAAGATTCCATAGTGCATGTCATTTGTAGATATAGTTTTGATTGCTAAGATAAGGGAAGGCATAAATACAAAGCTAGAGTTATAGAGAGAGGCATTAAAATTTAAAGGATTTAAAATTAGCCGAACTAAGACAGAATATATGGAATGCAATTTAGCAAGGAGAGGAATGAGAGTAAAGCACCAATAAAGATTGATAACCAAGAAGTCCCCCTAAAAGAACACTTCCAATAATTGGGATCGATAAGTCATGAGAGCAAAGAGATAGAGAGGGAGGTTACCCAAAGAATCCAACCAGATTGGAACAAATGGAGATGCGCCTCTAAAGTTTTATGTGATCATGATAGATGTTTCAATCGAATTCAATTTCAACAAGATTTTGATACAGAGTTTCAATTACAATCAAAACAAAATGCAGAACTACCTTGGTTCTGTTCTAGATACGTTTTCTAACTATTACAATCTCTAGCTTTTGAGGAGCTAGAACCTCCACTTCCTAACTTCAAACAATCCTCCCCTTTCTTTCTTCTCTCCTTCCCTTTATATTCCCTTCTCTCCATACATAATTGCCTTTTCTTTCTCTCTAACTAATGTAACTGCCCTTAACAGAAGTAAACTAATGTAAAACTGAATGCTGTTTACACTTTATCCTTTCCTCTTCTTGTATAATATTGGCCAAATCTGCCTTCCTTAGGTGCAGTTGATGTAACAATACCCTCCACCCCACCCCCCCCGCCCCAAACAGTGCTACCTTGTCCTCAAGGTGGAAATCAGGGAATTGCTTGTAAATGTCTTCCAATGGTTTCCAAGTGTAGTCAGGCAGGCTCCAAACCCTCTTTGCCAAAGTCCTCCTTTTTTTTTTGGTGAATGTAATCCTCTTATCTAGAACCAACCCCCAGGACCATGTCTGCTCCACCAGGGTCGAATGGGTGGAAATCTTGAACCACTGTGATCCCTGGCAAATTCAAGTTTATATGCCAATAGATGTCTTGCCCTTTGCTAAAGTGACAGTCCCCCACTTGTACTCCGAATCGACTTGATCGGTCCACTATCAAATGGAGTTTTTCGACTAGTGGGTTGGAGATGAAGTTGTAAGAAGCTCCACTATCAATCAAGACTATCACCTCCCTCTTTCCTATTAGTCCCTGTAGTTTCATAGTGCCTCCTGTCATGAAACCCGAAATGAAATTCAGGGATAACTCCAGAAGTTGGGTATCCCTTTCCCTTAGATCGTCCTGATCCGTTGGAGGACATGGAGTGGGCTCCGACAACTCCTTGTCGTCGTCGGCTAGTAGCAGCACTTGTAGCTGCCAATTTTTACATCGGTGACCAGGATGGTATTTCTCGTCACATCTGTAACACAAGCCTTGAGATCTCTGTTGGTTTAGCCTAGCATTAGTGAGCTTCCGGAAATTTTCTTTTCTTCCGGCAAGCTGTTAGTTGGACTGTCGATCCTGCTTGGGTTCCGTTAGGAAACCCTTGTTTCCATCGTTGCTGCAGAAGATGGGCATATTACAGTTTTGCCCCTAAGAAACCCATTCCTTCAATCCCGCCTTCGAATGATTCTGGATGGGCCCCAACGTTCTTGGCCCACTCTCATTTCTTACTGGACGGGCCCTTATATGGTCCAAAGCTCAGTTCTTTGCCTCAATCTTATGGGCTAACTCCCTAAGGCCCGATAAAGAAGCAGGCCTGAAGATCTTGATCTTGGCCTTAATGTCCTCCCCCAGCCCATTTAGGAAAGCTTCCTTCAGAAGATCGTCGAAGAGGTCACCTAGGTTGCTGACGACCATCTCAAATGACCAGAGATACTCTGAAACACTACCCTTCTGCCTCAAAGCAAGCAAGGCTTCATAATCATCGTCGGACTGACATGATTGGAACCAACGTAGCAGGGATGATCGGAAAGAAGCCCAAGAATGGAAAGGACTTCTTGATTCCGTCCACAAAAACTAGTGGAGAGCATCTCCCTCCATGCAAATGGCTGCTGCTGGTATCTTCTCCTCGTCGAATATGTGGTTGACCTGAAAATATCGTTCAGCTCGACAGAACCAACCATAGGGATCTTGGTAGTCGAACACCGGTAAATCCAATCTCCTCCCTTGAAACTCATGACGATGATGATCCCCCGGCAAGAAGGAACTCCGTCTATGACTATCTGAGGGTTCTCCCCCTTCCGTATTCCTATGCTGATCTCGACATTCCTCCTGCGTTTCTTGATTCTGGATTCTTGATCCATTCTCTTATTTCTACAAGATATTCACCGAATGCATTTACATTCATTTGTAATCTCCCCATGTTTTCCCTCAAGTCTCCTATCTCCCCTCTCACACCCTCCAATTCTTTCTCCATGCTTTCTGTCCTCTCCATTCTGGTCCTAACCATTCCTAGGTTTCAAACCAACTCTGATACCATTGATAGATGCTTCAATCGAATTCAATTTCAACAAGATTTTGATACAGAGTTTCAATTACAATCAAAACAGAATGCAGAACTATCTTGGTTCTGTTCTGGATACGTTTTCTAACTATTACAATCTCTAGCTTTTGAGGAGCTAGAACCTCCACTTCCTGACTTCAAACAATCCTCCCCTTTCTTTCTTCTCTCCTTCCCTTTATATTCCCTTCTCTCCATACGTAACTGCCTTTTCTTTCTCTCTAACTGATGTAACTGCCCTTAACAGAAGTAAACTAATGTAAAACTGAATGCTGTTTACATTTTATCCTTTCCTCTTCTTGTATAATACTGGCCAAATCTGCCTTACGTTCAGTTGATGTAACAGATCAGTTGGACGATTAAGGAACAACATGTACATAAGATGAGCATCGTCAAAATGCTGATGTTGAAATGAATGAGTGACAAGACAAGAAAATATAGAATTAGAAATAAAAACAATAGAGAAAACTTAGGAATAGCACCAATTGGCAACGAGATGAAAGAGATTAGACTAAGAAAATTTGGACATGTCCAACAGAGACCAAAAACAGCACTGGTAATGAGTGAGACGATCCAAGTCAAAGGTTCTAAACGGGCAAAGGGAGTGACCAAAAAAGCGTGGATAGAAGTGAAGAGAAAAGAGTTAAAAACTTTATGACTAAATGAAGCATGGCACTTAATAGAGGGGAATGGAGGAACAAACCCTAATCAGGATAAGGTCTTGATAACGATGACGATGATGTGAATAGCCACCAATTTCATAATGCTCAACTTCTTGACCACCTAGAGGCAGTATGAGAACAAACTAAAGCCTACTGAATAACTTCATGCCAATTTCACATAAGAGCAAAACTCACCTTAGTAGCAGTTCGAGCAATTGCCTGAACAACAGTTTCCTTGCTAAGAAAATGCACAGCATCTTCCATCATCTGGAGTGCAATGCATATCATAAGTTAATCAAAACAGACAAATGAGAACACAAATTAAACTAATTCAGGATGCAAGAAAACAAATCAGATAATTGTCAAAGCAGACAAATATAGATGCATGTTAAATGGATTCTCATGCTCCAACCTTAAGTGTCAAGCACGGGCGAGATACGGCAAATCCAAAAGCCATGACCAGTGTAATTGCTGACACTGCAGCACCAGCAAAAGGGGGATATATTTTCAAACTGGCAACAACTCCCCATCCCTCAGTTGCCAAGGCAATTCCATATAGTACAAGGAAAGCAGCACTGTTAAAAGAAGGAGCTTAGCAAGCATCATATATATCCAATACCTCGAAACAACAAAACACTCAAACTGCTATAGACAGGATGGCAATACACAGGTATAGGGAAATTATTTTGGCCTGGTATATCCATGTAAATAGAAGCCAATACTATTAAGTGAAACACATTATCAACACCTGACATTTTTTGCACAATCTGCATGAGTATCATATACATAAACTGGCAACACTCTTGGAGAATAGACTACAATTGCAGGTGAAAGGAGCACCTGGAAAGGGAAATAGATGACTGTGTGATTTTAAAGAAGATCAAGCTAAACAAGTAGAGACAAAATAAAACAACTGAATGTGTGAAACACAACTTCCCACTCACAGTTAAAGCTCGTCCTGCAAGAAGAAACAGAAACGCAAAGTAACCGACAGATGCACCAACAAAGGGCTTATCTGCAAACAACTAATTCCTGTTAGTTCAATGAACAAAGTAGTAGGCTATAAAGTAGAAAGCAAGGTCTTTCTCCAAGAAACAGCTGGTGCATAATAATTGGTATGAATCTAACAATTCCACTATCACCTTCCAGAATCCCAACCAGAAATGCAGCCAATGCCAGGACAAAAGCAAGCAAGCAGACCAAGAACATTTGCATCCTGGTCAAATAGAAATTGTTTGAAGCCCAGTAGTGGATAACACCAATAGCGAGGACCACAAGAAGGAGAATTAAAAGGAAAGCAAACCCTATCTGTCTCAACAGAAAAAAAAAAATCTTGTCAGAAAGATACAACTAAACATTTTAACTGGTTATAAACATCACATAAAGCTAGCAAAGAATAATTTCTGAAAATGCAACTTACTGTCCAAGGTTTAATGATAACCATAACAGCAGATATAGCACCAAGCAAAAGAAGAAGCCCAATACCAACAAATACATAAACACCTCTAGAAAGTCTCCAATCATCATCTTTCCTGCAAAAAGTTTTACATCTGCCTTGAAAAACTGGTCTTATCGTCAGAATAAGCTTACATAAAATAACTGTGACGTTCCTCACCATTTGTGCAAGCCAGAACAAAGTGACAGCATTGCTGGAACACACACCAAAGGAAGTAAAGCAGCAAGGAAATCAACCTTTTTTGGAGTTCTGTCATCCCGAGAGTTCACCACACCCAGATAAGATGCACCACAAAGCACCACAAGAACAACTGCACCAAATGACAGCAAAAAGTTGGTGGGCTAACTTAAAATCTTGTGCTTATGTGCTCTCAGACAATCACAAATTGCTGACAAAAAACAATGCACTGCATGAAAGAAATCAACTTACTTGCAAATAATCCAACACAGATGGCAGAGGAGACAGAAAACCGGTATGTTGCGAACCACGATACAATTGGCAGGATGCCAGTAACTAATAAAGCAAGTACAGACGTTATTGCCCAGCCGAGGTAGACCGATGATACATAAGGAGAGCTGAAACTTTCTTCATCTCCATTCCAGCCCTTGTAGCCTAAATCATCCAACAGTTTCGCAGATACAATTGCACCAAGAGCTATAATTGATCCAGTGAATACTGATATACAGATAGAAAGGACAACACCCTGCGAGCGACACCCCAAAAAATAAAACAACATAAAGGCCAAATACAGATAGCAAGGACAACACCCTGCGAGCGACACCCCAAAAAATAAAACAACATAAAGGCCAGATACAGATAGCAAGGACAACACCCTGCGAGCGACCACCCAAAAAATAAAGCAACATAAAGGCCAAATACATACTACAACAGGATATCCAAGCTTTCAATAAAAAAACAAATCTCAACTAGATAATCAAATATTAACAAGCATACGTGTGCCCATAAATCTTCTCCTTGCAAATAAAGACTAATGAATACCATGCATGATTGGTAAAAAGCAGGTACTATAACGATATACATTTCGTATTAGATCCATATCATCAGCAGTTGATATACTGGTTGCATGTACAAGAATAACCAAGGATATCCAACGCGCCCGTTGCAAGAATTACTGGACCTGTTGCACTCAAAATAATTCAGTTATTTCAGAGATATGCTTACACATACCCAGAGGACCCTTTGGCACAATGGTGGAGTTGTGTCATTGTGTGACCTGGAGCTCACAGGTACGAGGCGTCTAAACAGCCTCTTGCAAAAATGCAAGGTAAGGTTGCGCACTATAGACCCTTTCTGGTCTGCCCTTTCCTGGACCCCACACACGTGGGAGCTTTGTGTACTGGGCTCCCCTTTTTTTATGCTTATTCATATGCAGGTCAAGATTATAAAGTTCTAGGAAAAGTTCCTCACCGAAATGAATTAAGCATTGCAAGCATCAACTAGATCTTCAAAAAGTCAAACATGAATAAACTTCCACTAACAGTCAAAGATGAAATCAGTCAACTTCCAATTGAAAATCCAATCAAATTCGATAGCATGGAACTTGCACCCTAAAGAATCCACTTCATACAAGAGTGACGCCTCTCTCCCAAAGGACTATATATCTCTTGATATGCAATCAAGAAAATGCACAAATTTCACTTAAAAAGTAAAGCTTTCTTTGAGTAAACCAGATGAAACATAAAGATACGATGAAACTTAAACAAAAATGAAACACTAATGCCAGTTTAGCTAGATTTCTAGCAATATCAGGAGATTACTCATACTTGTTCTTGGGTGCATATCAATATGCCAGGAAGGAGAGAACTCAGAGAACTGAAATCCAAAACCACCTCCCAAATTCAGAAGAAATGCTTCATCAAACACAGATGAAATCCAGCATTCAAGCTAAAAATTGATTTGTAGACCTTTAGCTTATAACAACTGTCAAATTTCATCCCAAATAACAACTAGCCTCATCTTTTAATTGGGTCCCAAGATCTCATCTGAATCGAGTTTCGCCCTAAAGAGCCTATGAAAAATTCCTTTGGCTCGTCACATTAGAAAAGAATTTGAGTGTGAATCAATGGTCAAGCCAGATGGATTTTGTCTGAGAGAAGTTTTTAAACACTTATAGGAAGAGTACAGGAAGTGAAACTCCTACTTCTTTCAAGTTAAGTCCAAGATGCAAATTGAAGCAGAGTCCTCAGCAGTTACTCCAAGAAAGAAACACCGACTGCATAGGAGAATCAATCAGACAAACACCTCACAAATGCACCATATACTTAGGTGCAACCACCTATAAGTATGAGCAGTTTGTACATCTGTAATATACATGTCCAGAAGTGGGGTTGTCGTTGGCAAAGATTTAGAGTTCATAAAAACAACCAGCAACAAAAGTATCTAGTAGAAGCCAATATAATGATAAACAAATTCGAGTGGAACAAGCAAATATTATACAAAAAACGTGCATAAACATAGTAAATTCATATTTGTAAGAATAATATTTTCAACTGAGTGCAGATCATAAAGGCTTGCAAGAAGCTCTTCAAAATGGAACAGGTGTCAGCCAACATAAGAAGATATGAAAGAAGTTCAAGTGCTGAAATGTGCTGCAAAACCATCTTCACGCTCAGCTTATGTCATGCTTATCAAGTAATGAAGGTTACATTAGCCACTTGTAAGAAACCTAATTGTTCGCCAGCTTGGAGTCTAATTGATACCATATCAGTCCCGGAGTCTTAGTCAGAACAACAGGAAGATGGGTATTATGGAGGTGAAGTTTCCCATTTCCTATCAAATGGGGTTGCAGAATTCACCATAATGTGGTATAAACTTCCCCAATCAAACATGGCCGACTTTCAGCTTAGCAGGCATCATCCTGGGCTACTGCATTGCAACACGTGCACTTGCTGTAGATTGCATTATATGCACCTATTCACATTCTGATATACAAAATACAACGAGGACATGCGTATGCATGCACGCGTATAAGCTGACATGCACGAACAACTTATGTAATAAATTCCTTTTAAAAAACATAAGGCATACACAATGTACATTTCAATAAATATGATAATTTATCAAAGAATCAAACTGAAAGACAGCTGGAACACACCTTAGTTCCAGGAGTATGATGGTTGTTTTCCTGACTTGCAGAGCTGATTCTTGGAACCCAAAAGCGGTAGCCATGGTGCATCCATATAGGAACAGCAACAGAGAGGGAAGCCACCATAAGCGGGAAAGTCAATGCCAATCCAAGTAAAAGAGATGATTTGCTGCACATTGACATGCAGATATTATGTACATAAAGATCAAGATAGATGCAAATTGCAGGACACTATATACCAAGTCGACGGTGGATTCTCTACAGAAAAAATGTAAGTTAGAAATTCACTGGAGATACACACGAGAACGTAACATGTTTTCAGGGTCCATTCTAAACACTGTGATAGTCAGGCATATATCAAAGATATGCAGTCCAAGAACAATAGCATATAGTCTGTTACATTTTTAGCAGCATCCAAGAACTGATAGGTGAAAAGAAATTATAAGTAAAAGAAAAGGTGAAATTCAAATCAGTCCAATAATTCTGTCAATAATGTTTGTTGTATCAGTTAGTACTTGCAGATGCTAAAACAGGAGTAGAATAATTTTGAGTTTCCAAACAATAGGACTAGCTAGGTAATCATTAAGCTTCTCCAAAGGTGAACTGACTAGATGTGAGCAAGAATAGTAGAAGGTTTGATTCTTGAGTATTATTAAGACAAGGGTCACATGGGCATCAAACAATCTTCAGCCACGTTACTTTATGTCGCTAGGGCTGTAGCCATGTGAATATAAACCAGAACAGCATTTGGAAAGTAAAAACTGCAATCTACATATCATTTCTAGAGTTCTTTGTGGGATCAAAACAGGTTATGAGATTTTGGGAACCATGAGGATACTTTTAGCACACAGAGGTTCAAAGCTGCATAAGTTATCATACTGCAAACTTGTAATAGTTCAGTTTACATTTGGCTGAATTTTCTCCAGAACAAGGTGTGATACAAGCCATTCCTGAAGACTGGTTTTGCAAAGGTTTAAGCAATTTGAAACTACAATTGACCTCCCATAGTTTGTATTCAATAACTGTATAAACTCATAAATGTTGTTAAATTTTCTCAGAACAGGGTCTACTTGCCGGTTAATATTTTGTAACCTCTCACATTACTTATTTTATAAATGTTGGAAAGGAGAATATTCAGTTGAGATGTCTTGCTAATCTCTAGGGATTGTCTAGCTGTATTTTATGAGTAAATTTAGGCTAGTCAATTTTGTAAATAAAGAAACTTAGCTGAATAGTTATTTAGAAGGGGAGCCTTAGCGCAACGGTAAAAGTTGTCGTCATGTGACCTTGAGGTCACGGGTTCAAGACGTGGAAACAGCCTCTTGCAAAATGCAAGGTAAGGCTGTGTACTTTAGGCCCTTGTGGTCTGCCCCTTCCCCGGACCCCGCATAGGCGGGAGCTTCATGCACTGGGGCTGCCCCTTTAGCTGAATGGTTCTTTAGGCTAGTCAACTTCGTACATAAGGAAACTTAGCTGTATAGTTATTTAGGCTAGTCATCTTTGTAAATAAAGAAACTTAATTGTATGGTTATTTTGTACCCTTTTTAGTACCTTGTAAAGATTATAAGTAGTGTACATGTATATCATAATAAGACATAATTATTTACTCAAGAAAAAAAACAGTTCTTTTCTAATTCCTTATTGTTCAGACGGTATCAGAGCAAGAATTAGATTCCTTGCTTTTCTTTTTTCTTAGCCTTTATTGCTAAATATAGTACACTATTTGTCCTCTGTTTTAAAGACCCAAAAAAGAGTATTTTTTTCTGGTTATTTCATGTCCCTTTGAATCTAGCAGAGCAGGAACCTTAATTGAAATCTTAGGTCTTCACGATGTTCAAATCCGATTCTACTGAAAACCGTTATCCCAACTCTAACTAGCACTCCGTTTAGATAACCACTATATGCCTTAATAGAGACAATTTGTTGCATTAGTCTCAATCAGTGCGTATGTATATTAGAGGGAGAGAAAAGATTGGGTAGCTGGCTGGTGATACAAAGGTGCCTAATTTGATTATGGCCTGGCTTGTTAATTCCAAGGACGAAGATATCGCCTCTAACTATATGTGGTATCCAACTGCCAAAGAACTCCGGGACAATATTCACCAAATGTATTCTGACCTTGGCAATCAATCCCAAGTATATGAACAGCAACTACAGCTTGGAGAAATTCGACAAGGGGGAGACAACGTCACCAAATACTTCAATACTTTGACAAGGTTGTGGCAAGATTTGGATATGTTCAATGACTATGAGTGGAAATCTCCAGCTGATTGCATACACCACAAGAAGATAGTGGAAAATGACCGCTTCTACAAATTTCTTGCCAACCTAAATGTAGAATTTGATGTAATAAGGGGAAGGATCATTGGTCGTGGTCCTCTTCCTTCATTTGGGGAGGTATTTGCTGAAGTTCGAAGGGAGGAAAGTCGCTACAATGTTCATCATCATCATCATCATCAAGACCTTATCCCAATTAGGGGTCGGCCACATGAATCTTATTCCTCCATTCCACTCTATTAAATACCATGGCTTCATTTAGTCCCAAAGTTTTTTTAAGTATTTCCTCACCACTTCTATCCACGTTCTTTTGGGCCTTCCCCTTACCCTTTTAGAACCTTCAACTTGTATTGCCTCACTCCTTTTAACTGGTGCCGTTGTTGGATTGTATTGCCTCATCTTGTTACCTATTGGTGCTATCCCTAAATTTTCTCTAATATTTCATTTCTAATTCTGTCCTTTCTTGTCTTACCACTCATCCATCTCAACATCCTCATTTCTGCGACACTCATCCTATGAGTATCATGTTCCTTAACTGGCCAACATTCTGATCCATAGAGCATGGCCGGCCTTACAGCCATCCTATAGAATTTTTCTTTTAGTTTGAGTGGCACCCGTCGATCACATAAAACTCCAGATGCACATTTCCATTTGTTTCAACCCGCTTGGATTCTCTGGGTAACCTTCCTCTCAATCTCTCCACGCTCATGGATCAACGATCCTAAGTACTGAAAGAGGTCTTTCACGGGGACTTCTTGGTTATCAATCTTGACTGGTGTTCCACTCCTACTCTCCTTGCTAAAATTACATTCCATATATTTTGTCTTAGTTCGACTGATTTTAAATCCTTCTGATTCTAATGCTTCTCTCCATAACTCTATCTTTATGTTTACACCCTCCCTTGTCTCATCAAGTAGGACTATATCGTCTGCACATAGCATGCACCAGGGAATCTCCTCATGCAGATGTTTTGTTAACTCATCCATAACTAATGTGAAAAGGTATGGACTCAATGCCGATCCTTGGTGCAATCTGACAGTGACAAGAAAATCACCAGTCACGCCACTAGTGGTCTTAACATTTGTTACTGCTCCCTCATACATATCTTTAATTATGTCTATATACCCCTGAGAAACCCCTTTACCACCCAACACCCTCCATATTAACTCTCTACGGACTATCATAAGCTTTCTCTAAGTCAATAAAGACCATGTGCAGGTCTTTTCTCCTCTTCCTATATTTCTCTACTAATTGTCTTAGTAAGAAAATAGCTTCCATGGTAGACCTCCCAGGCATGAAACCAAACTAATTCTCCGATACACTTGTTTCATGTCGTAGCCTCTTCTCAATCACTCTTTCAAAAAGTTTCATGGTGTGGCTCATAAGTTTGATCCCTTGATAATTAGTGCAGCTCTGAATGTCTCATTTATTCTCATAGATTGGTACAATAGAGCTTTTCCTCCACTCATCAGGCATTTTCTTTGATTTTATGATCTTGTTAAACAACTTGGTCAACCAAACTACCCCAATATCTCCCATATGCTTCCAAACCTCTATTGGTATACCATCAAGCCCCATGGCCTTTCCTGTTTTCATCTTTCTCAAGGCCTCTTTTACTTCAAGTATTCTAATCCTACGTTCATATCTATAATATCCAGTGTTATATAGATTTCTAGTATTTTCAATCCCTATATTCTCAGGGCCATTGTCATTTAACAATTTTTGAAAGTATATTTCCCACCTTTGTTTGATCTCATCATCTTTGACTAATACCCTTTGATTATCGCTTCTAATGCACCTAACATGCTCTAAGTCCTTACCCTTCTGTTCTCTTACTTTTGCAAGTTTAAACACATCTTTCTCACCTTCTCTTGTTCCTAGTCTATTATAGAGCTCATCATATGTTTTTAGTTTAGCCTCACTTACTATTCTCTTAACAACGTTTTTAGCATTCTTATATTGTTCATAGTTTTCATTATTTCTAATCTTCTACCATGCTTTAAAACGCATTCGTTTTTCTTTAGTAGCTTTTTCCACTGTTTCATTCCACCACCATGTTTCCTTTATTAATAGCCTTTTACCTTTAGATACTCCTAAGACACCTTTTGCCACTTTTTTAATGGACTCAGCCACATTAGTCCACATGGTATTTACTTCTGTTTCATAGTTCCAATTTCCTTCTACCATCAACTTTTTTTTGAATGAGGTTATTTTCTCTTCTTTTAAGTTCCACCACTTAGTTTTTGGATGTGTATTAAGTTCAGTTCTTTTACTCCATCTTTTGATATGAATATCCATAACCATTAACCTATGTTGTGAGGTTAAACTCTCACCGGGTATCACCTTACAATCCTTACATATAGATCGTTCATTATTCCTAAGTAGAAAAAAGTCTACTTCGCTTTTATAAAGTCCACTTTTAAAGGTTATTAAGTGTTCATCCCTCTTCTTAAAGAGCATATTTGCAATGGATAGGTTATATGACAAAGCAAAATCAAGGATATTCTCCCGCATCTCGTTTCGTTCTCCTATACCATACCCTCCATGTATGCTATCATATCCTTCCTTATCTTTTCCTACACGGCTATTTAAGTCTGCTCCTATAAATATCTCCTCAGTGTTGGGAATTTCTTGCATGACTCCATCCATATCTTCCCAAAACTGTCTCTTAATTATATCTTGTAACCCTACTTGTGGTGCATATGTACTTATAATATTTATAATCTGCTCTCCTAGAATCATTTTTATTAGTATAATTCTATCACTGAGTCTTTTAGCGTCCACAACTTTATCCTTTAATTCCTTATCCACTATTATTCCTACGCCATTTCTATTATTTTCCTTTCCTACATACCATAATTTATACCCATCTATTTCTCTAGCTTTAGCCCCTTTCCACTTGGTTTCTTGGATACAAGCGATGTTGACTCTCCTACGTTTCATCGTGTCTACTAACTCCAAACTCTTACCTTTCAGTGTCCCTATATTCCATGTAGCGATGCGAATCTTATGTTTTGGAGATACCCTATTTACTATTGCCTTTCTCGACCTCCATGGTATGAACCCATGTCCACTTTTCACTGCACCTGGGTTGTAATGCAGCATGTCACTTCCGAGGGGAAGCTCTAGCAGCCCTTGCCCATTTTTCACTACACCCGGGATCCGATTTAGTGCGTCGCTTCTGGGAGAACACCCTAGCAACCCTTGCCTATTTTTCACCGCATCCGGGATCCGATGTAGCTCGTCGCTTATGGGAAATGCCCTAACTTGAGCGAATGTCATTTTTCGATTCATGTCATGTTGGGGTTGCCATAGTTTTTAAAAAGCTGAAGATGATTTTTATTAAAATCATCTTCAGCTTCACCCTTGCCGGCTAGCTAATTAACGCAAGGGTGGCCATATTTTAAGAAGCTGAAGATGATTTTCATTTCTTCCTCACAAACTAATATACAAATGCATATTTATTTGTAAGAAAGAAATAATAGAATCATCTTCAACTTCCCCCTTGCCGGCTGGCTACCTGACACAAGGGTTGCCATATTTTAAGAAGCTGGAGATGATTTTCATTTCTTCCTCACAAACTAATATACAAATGCATATTCATTTGTAAGAAAGAAATAATAGAATCATCTTCAACTTCCCCCTTGCCGGCTGGCACCTGACGCAAGACCCTCCTTTTTTATCCGGGCTTGGGACTGGCATTGGCGGAATTAAAGTCGCTACAATGTTATGCTTGGAAAAAGGGGGGTTGGGGCACTAATTAAAAATTTTGCCCTAGTCACTGATGATGCAAATACAAGTAGAACTTCCAATAGCCAGCATAGAGCAAAGGACAAGCCTCAAATTTGGTGTGATGTTTGCAACAAACCCCGTCATATATGTAAGACATGCTGGAAGATTTGGCAAACCTGCCAACTGGAAGAGTAGCAAAACTAGAGACCGATATGCTCATGCAAGTAAGGCTTATGCTGATCCATTCAGTAAAGAGCATATGGATCATCTTTTAAAGCTGCTGAAATCCAATCCAGAATCTGGTATTCCTAGTGTTTCTTTGGCTCAAACAGGTAGCAGCTCTGGTGCTTTCTCTTGTCCTTCTAGTCCTACACCTTGGATCATTGATTCAGGTGCTTCTAATCACATGACGTATCTATCCCATATATTTCATTCTTATTTGCCATGTTCTGGTGACAAAAAAGTCAAAATTGCAAATGAAAATTTTTCATCTATCGCAAGCAAAGTTTCTATCAAAATTTCTAACAAAATCACCGTAAAATCTGTCCTTCATGTCCCTAAGCTTGCTTGCAATCTCTTATCTGTGAGTCAACTCTCTAAAGATTCCAATAGTTGTGCTATTTTTTCTTATTCACAATGTGTTTTTCAAGATCTGAGCACGGGGATCATGATTGGCAGTGCTAGAATGGTGAATGGTCTCTACTATTTTGATGACAACCTATTACATAATAAACAAGCTCAGGGATTTAGTACTAGTGTTAGTTCTCTCTCTGTCCGAGAACAAATAATGATTTGGCATCTTAGGCTAGGACATTCTAGTTTTACTTATTTGAGATATATGTTTCTTGTTCTATTCAAAAATGTGGATTGTTCATCTTTTCAATGTGAAAGTTGTCATTTATCAAAGAGCCATCACACTACTTACAGTTCAAAACCATATTGTGCCTCAAAACCTTTTTACTTAATTCATAGTGATGTTTGGGGTCCTTCAAAAATTACCACATCTTCTGGAAAAAAAAATGGTTTGTAACTTTCATAGATGATCACACTTGGCTATTTTGGGTATACTTGATGAATGATATATCTAAAGTTGAAAATTTGTTCCAAAATATTTTCAATATGGTTGAAAACCTATTTCAAACACACAAAAATACTTCATTCCAACAATGGAACTAAGTATTTCAATCAATCAAGTTTTGGAAAGAAAAAAAAATTCAATCAATCTACTTGTAGTGATACTCCTCAACAAAATGGTATTGCTCAGAGAAAAAATCAACACTTGAAGTTGCACGTGCTATTATGTTCTCAATGCATGTTCCAAAATATCTATGGGGAGATGCAATTTTGACATCATCCCATTTGATAAATAGAATGCCTACTCGTATTTTAAAATATATTAAACCCTTAGAATGTTTCAAAACTTTCTTTCCTGAATGTCAACTTTTCTCTAACCTTTGAAAATTTTTGAGTGCACTGTGTTTGTACACATCCCTAGTAGGTTTGTACACATCCCTAGTAGGCTTCGTTCCAAACTTCATCCTAGGGCAAAAAAATGTGTGTTCATCGGCTATGCCTCCAATAAAGGGGGATATAAGTGTTATAATCCTAAATAAATAAATAAAAACCTTTGTGAGTATGAATGTATCGTTTGTGGAAGGTCGGCCTTACTTTGGTCAAAATTGTCTTCAAGGGGAGAGAGAGAATAAAGAAGCTCAGTTTTGGGAAACAGCTATTCCTCTGCCTACTACCTTCTTTCCCGTACCTGTTCTTAATCTTTCCACCTCTAGTAGATACAATAATGAAGAAAAAGGAACTACTAGTCTACCATTGTCAAGCTTAGATGACTCACAAACAGGGGGGAAAATATTAAGACAGGATCACCATAGTCCTACTTTAGAACTTAGTATTTACACTCAAAGGGGTACTCATCAAAAAAATAAAGATATGCCACAACTCTAACACAAAACCAATCACTGTCTCCAAGCGATGATTCATCTACAACTCTAGGTAACTCTAATCCTTCTTTGTCAAATTCCACTCCTATTGGTTTTTTATCTTGATGTACATATAACACTAAGAAAGGGAGTTTGGAACTTACAGAACATCCTATTACTAAATATGTGTCTTACCATAAGCTTTCTAAGTCTCATAAAGCTTTTACCTCAAAAATTTCCCACCTGTTTATCCCAAGAACCATTCAGGTCCTTAGATAACTAGATTGGAACTTGGCAGTTTTGGAAGAGATGAATGCTCTAAAAAAAATGGGACTTGGGAGATAGTTAACTTTCCAAGGGGGAAGAAAACAATAAGATGCAAATGGATGTTTACAGTTAAGTGCAGAGTTGATGGAAGTATAGAAAGGTACAAGGCACATTTAGGGGCAAAAGGATTTACACAAACACACGATATTGATTACTAGGAGACTTTTGCTCCAGTCGCAAAGATTAATTCAATCCATGTTTTACTAGCTTTAGCCGTTAGTCTTGACTGGCCCTTACACCAGCTAGATGTAAAAGACTCATTCTTAAACGGGGATTTGGAAGAGGAAGTCTTTATGAGCCTACCACCAAGGTTTGAGGAACATCTTGGTAAAAGAAAAGTATGCAGACTAAGAAAATCTCTGTACAACCTCAAACAATCTCCCAGAGTATGGTTTGAGCAATTTGGGAAAGCTGTAAAGGCTCACGGATATACACAAAATCAGGCAAATCATACTATGTTTGATAATCACTCAACAAAAGGAAAGATTGCTATTTTAATTGCTTATGTTGATGATATAATATTAACTGGTGATGATCATGTTAAGCTAAAGAGACTAAGAGAGTCCTTGCTGATGAATTTGAAATCAAGGGCTTGGGAGTCTTAAAGTATTTTCTTGGAATGGAGTTTTCCAAGTCTAAAAAGGGCATCTTCGTTGATCTTCTTGGAGAGACAGGTCTACTCGACAGCAAGGCAATGGAGACACCAATGGAACCTAATTTGATGCTCCAATATGCTAAACCCGATGATGTGAAGAACAGGAAACAATTTCAAAGGTTGGTTGGTAAATTGATTTATCTATCGCATACCCATGGTAAGTCAATTTATACACTCACTAGGTCCAAAACACTTTGAGGTAATGTACAGAATCCTAAGGTACTTAAAGGGATAACTAGGGAAGGGCCTAATGTTTGAAAAGCATGGTCACCCATAAATTGAAGTATATGCAGATGTAGATTGGGCTGGGAGTATAACTAATAGAAGGTCAACCTCTGGCTCCTATACTTTTGTTGGAGGAAATCTTATTACTTGGTGTAGCAAAAAACAAAATATGGTGGCAAAAAGCAATGTTGAAGTCGAATTTAGATCAGTTGCCCACGGAATTTGTGAGGTGTTGTGGATTAAGAGAATCTTAGAGGAACTTAAAGTTTCAAGTCCCTCTCCAATAAAGACATACCATGATATCAAAGCAGCAATCTCAATAGCACATAACCCTGTTCTTCATGACAAGACTAAGCATGCTGAGGTAAACAAGCACTTCATCAAGGAGAAAATAGAGAACAGGCAGATTCAAATGACCTATATTCCAACTGATGCACAAATTGTAGATATTCTTAAAAAGGGACTGTCCAAGAAATAATTTAAGAAATTGACTGGCAAGCTGGTGATAGAAGATATCTTTAAACCAGCTTGAGGGGAGGTGTTAGAAAGGAAAATATTCAGCTGAAATGTCTTGCTAATCTCTAGGAATTGTTTAGCTGTATTTTATGAGTAAATTTAGGCTAATCAACTTTGTAAATAAGGAAACTTAGCTGAACGGTTATTTAGGCTAGTCAACTTTATAAATAAGGAAACTTAGCTGTATAGTTATTTAGGCTAGTCAACTTTGTAAATAAGGAAACTTAACTGTATGGTTATTTTGTTCCTTTTTTAATACCTTATAAAGATTGTAAGTAGTGTGCATGTATATCATAATAATACATAATTGTTTACTCAAGAAAAAAAAACAATTCTTTCTAATTCCTTATTGTTCAAAATAAAAATATGACCATGTATAACATGGAGTTAATCAATCTTGGTTATACCCGATTTTACTTGATCTAGGGCGAGTTTGACCAACTTTGTTATAATCGGACTAGATCATTATTAGTCCAAACTAAGCTAGACTTTATTTTCATAAAATTCTTACAAGCTCATGCTAGTCAAACATGAGCTAAGCCGAGCTAAGCCAATTATCATCCTAGGTCGGGTAAAACTCACAGTTAGTTTGAGCTAGCAAGAGTTTCAGGAAACTCAGCCTAGCTCATTACTAGTGGAGAAAATCCAAGGTTAGCTTAATCTAAGGTAAGTTTTGATTTGGGGTCTACTTCTTGTGTAAATTGAACTATGTTTTATCTTGGAGGGAAAAAAAAAAATGAGGGAGTTATTTTTTGCCCAAGTTTGCAGGAGTTTGAGAAAATGGAGGTTGGGCATCAAAAAGTGATTTCCACACTCATTTTCAAATAAATGAAATTTGATATCCACCCTCATTGTCAAGTAAAAGGCTATCTACATGGTGGGCTATAGAAGCTACCCGTTTTCAAATAAGAAGCTACTTATATGGTAGGCCCTTAAAGCTATCCGTAACCATTTCAAATAAAAGACCATTTACTTCGTGGGCCCATGAAGGTATCCTCACTCATCTTCAAATAAAATATATTCGCACGATAGGACCCAGAAGCTACTCATACACATTTTTTTAATCTATTTACATAGCGGGCCCTAGAAGTTTTCCCACCCCATTCTAAATAAGTAACTATTTACATAATAGACCCTAGAAGCTATCCACACCCATTTTTTAAAATGAATTTTATTTACATGGTGGGACCCCAGAAGCTATTCACACTCATTTTCAAAAAAGAAACTGCTTAAATTGCAGTTCTAGAAGCTATTAACACCTATTTTCAAATGATAAGTTGTTTACATGAAAGGGCCTAGAAGTTATCCATACATATTTTCAAATAAGAAGCTATGTATGTGGTGTGGCCTAGAAGCTATCCACAATTCCACACCCATTTTCAAATTAAAAGCTATGAAAGACCCACAAATAGACTTCATAGTATCCATGGTGAACCCACAGACATTAGCAAGGAGAGCCACCAAATTGGCTATATAGTATGTAATGAGGGGCCACAAATATGCTTCATGGTAGGCATAGAAGGTCTACAAACAGGTATCATGGCTTGTAATGAAGACCTATAAACATGTTCTTGCTAGAGGTTGTTACTCTAGTCTACATAGGTTTCACAAGAATTAGGCATGAATTAGATTATCTTAATATTTAATATGAATATAAAATTTCAATCAAACATGGTCAAACTCACCTTAGCTTAGGTCAAACTTACCCTAGCTCATCCTATGAGTTAGCAAAATCCAGCCAACTCAAGAGGAAGGTATCAGGCCAGATCAGGTAAAAACAAGATTTTGGACTTAATATATAGCAAGATCAGACAATCTCGGGCGAGATCAAGTGACCACAAATTTTACTGACATACTGTAATATATTGGAGGTAAAATGCCCTAGCCATTTCGGTCATTTCGCCTGTTGCAGTCTGAAAAAGATGTTATAGCTGGAAAATGATAAACTGGTAAAGAGACTAAAGAATCATGAGAAAATAGAAAAAAGGGTTCAAAAGTATTTCACTTAATATGCCCTTCGTAAATATTGATGTTTTAAATATAAAATTAAGTGAGATAAGGTAACTTACCAATCTGACCCAAGGGTCCAAAGATGCAAAATTCCTTAGTTGTAGATATTCTTCAAGGGTTTTGGATTTTTTGGGAATGGTTTTCTTCTTTGCCTCTACATCCAGCAAATTTGGTCAATTTTGCTTAATTCATTTTTCTTGAATGTGTTGTATCAGCGACAATCTCATTTGATTCGATGGAGAAAGGGGGTTTCATCTAACTTTCCATGGTAAAAGATAAGACAATGGTTCTTTTGTTCAGATTTTCTCAAAATTCCTCTCATGTTTCATAATCTTTGAAAATTCCTCGATTAACAAATATAAGAGGGATTCACTAATTCTATACCCTCCTATATTTTTTGCAAAAGCTTTCCATCAGATACAAACTATGAGAGGGCTGATTGTACTAAAAGTTGCCTGATGCTACCAAATGCATTTAATGATGAACAGGAACGATAGCATAGTGTGCGACATTATAGCTGTAGTGTGACCCACTTTTTGCATGATGGACCCAAACAAAGGTTGACCAAACCTGTCCATCTGAATTCTCCAACTTTGGATGACTACAGCTCCACAAAAAGCAAGAATAGCATGAGTCAGAAAAAAGTGTATTTTTGAACATAGCACATGGACACAGGAAAGCACCGCTTGAAGAACAGTTCATATGCAACAAGTAAGAAGCACTGTTCCCGGATGTTATAATCATCCTATCATCTTGATATTTGGCATATAAGATATATGGAGCCAGAGATTAGATGGATGGGCCTGATCAACTTTGTTGGGGCCGCTCATGCAAACCTTAACTTTAGCATCGTGCACTATGCTATCATTCCTCAACAATGAATAAATTAATTAAATAACTTTCAATAAACACTAATTCATGACCTCAAATGAACTAACTAAATTGACTATATCTTTTTTTTATAAGTCAAGTAATTAGCCCATCATCAAGCACTTGTGTGTGTAGTTCTTTAACAACATACAAATCTACAGAGAATGGGAAAGTTGGTTGTAAGCCAAAGATACACAATTAAAGTAATATGCTCCTAACATAAAAAACTCTAAGCATGTGCAGAGCTTCGCCAATTCAATTCATCAGAAGTTCCACGATCAATTTATAGAGATTCTTAAGAAACAATTAAGCTTCTGATGCAGAGACCAAAATAGCACGGCAGAAACTTGGCAAAAGCAGGAAAAGAGATATGATAGAACACAGAATATCAAGATGACAGATGATAGAACACAGAATTTCAAGATGACAGATTCATACTTATTACTCACTTCTCAAAAAAGATTCATAAAGAAACCTTACAATCTTTTACTCCATAAGAATGAAATCAACATTGCCAATATTTCAAAAGTTAGCTGTCCCACATATGAGGCAGAACACTGTCACATTCTTGAAAAAATTGATAATCCCATATACTTTTGATTTGCTATGGATTAAATCAGGATCGTAAATTAGTCAGGTTTTTGCCAATTCCTTATCTGTTCCATTTTTCCATTCGATCAACAAGACAACAAACTCCAATGAGAACAACAAGACAATAATAGATGTTTGTAACATAGAATGATTTATGTCAATCTTTGATTTAGCCATGCATAGGTCCACAACATTCCCAATGAAGTTATTGCCAGGAAACATAGTGAATAAAACAATAAAGATTTATACCAAAGACCTAGCGGCATACCTTAAGAAAGATAGCAGCAGACCAACACAGGTGCTCAACAGCCATGCAATGAAACCATACTGGAAATATAAAACTGAGTCAGAGATAATCATAAAATCAACACCAAAAACAGGTTCAAGAATGAACAGCCAGACATGAAAGTCTTCAAAAGAAGCAAAAATAGAGTACATGTAGGGGCATAGTAGTGAATGCCAAAACATTTTCCTTTTGAATGGCAATCAGAAAAAAGTAAAATATAAATATCAAGCTTCCACAATCCAACCAGGATCAAGATGACATTTGAATGGTTAGGAGGAACAAGAACCTTTTTCAAATGACTTTAGTCAGTCAGAATTTCTTTCACACTCCAGAAAATCTAGAACATCACCACTGAAGCGCTTTATTTACTAAAAGTTCTACAAGCAAAACTTGACAATGAACTGATAAATCCGAGAAGCATAGACAAACTATCCATACACAAGAAGCAAGTCCAAGACACTGAGGTCAAAACATTAAAGCAAGAAAACAAGACCGTTCTCCTCAGAACAAACTACTGATAGCTTCAAGGGCAGGTATAATTCTTACTTTACACTCCAGCAACTCTACAAGTGATCCTGCATAACTGAATCACAGAGAAAACAAAAGATTCTGAAAAAGGAATTTTAATCAAAGAAACCCCAAGAGTCGATCCAGGTGCCAAGATAACAGCAAACACTGCCTAAGAATATTATGTATGAATAACCCAACCAAGGACGGAATTTCAATGTTGATAACCAAATAAAAAACATTCACTATAACATTCCAGCACAAACAGTTGTAGATTTGGCATTATACCTTACGTGGTCTGGATGTCATGGCCATTTCTTCTGCCTGACGGGATCGCAGAAAGGCCAAAATAGAACACACAACAGGGGATAAAAGCAACACTGAGAAGCCAAATTCAAACTGCAAATGAAATGGAAGAGTTAGTTGCAAAAAAAGGCCATACCACAACTGGTCAAGATCAATTGCTCAAGACAGCTAATTATAGTGTCTCCAAGTTGCTTACAATTTGGAAAGCCTCATCTCACCTGTTCATGCTTAGCATTTAGAACCTTTATTGACTTTGGTCTAAAGATTGCTACAATAACTGTTTCGAGAATGAATAGAAATGTGAAAAGGACCCATGCTCGCTCCGGTCTGCCAGCTACTTGATGGAAAATAACTCTGGAGAACTCAAGCCATTTTTCCATCCCCTGGCACCTCAGTTCTTCTGACAAAGAAATTTGAATGGGTATGACATTGTCCAGACTATTTGAATCAGTTGCTACAATATCTGTATTATCACGGTGATCCCTATCTGCATCAAGACTGCTTCTTTGCAGTAACGCCAGAATAGTAGGATCCAAGCCCTTTTCCTTCAACATCAAGGCAAAATTCGGATCTAGTCCTTTATCTTGTAGTAGACTAGCCAATTCACGATCTCCTTGCCTTGCTTTCCTTCTCAACATGGATGTAACCCTGGGATCATTCAAACCATCCTGGAAAGCAAGAGCTAAATTCAGATCCAACGGTAGTTGATTAGCTGAAGTAGTGCCTGAAGTGCTTGACTCACATCCTTGGCTTTCCAAACCACCACTGGAGCAGACCACATAGGAGTGATTATTATCAAAATGTCCATCAGCGAAGGCTACTGCTTCAGATTCTTGAACAACCGAATGGCAAGAACTGCTATGCAAAGCCATACTTGGCCTTCCACTTTCTATGCTTTTATCGCTATTAACACCTTCCAGGGAACTGTTGCCACCGCCTAGCACCATATTATTCCAAGTATTAGCCTCACCTGCGAGCACACTACTTCTAGACATTGCTTCAATAGAATTACCAAGTTGACCTGCTTCAGCACTACTACTGCATTTTGCACTTGAGCCACAACCTTCAAAAGAGCTAGATGAACTGTTTTGTCCTTTTCTTCGAAATCCTTCCCTTAGACGAACAACTGTACTCTGTAAAGCATCTCTCCTTGCGGCCAATGGGTTTACAACAGAAAGATGACGGCAAACAGCAGCACCCAGCAGCACAGATGCTACAACAGCATAACTAATACAATGCCCCAGATACCTGAAGAATAGAAACAAGGAAAGAAATCATGATACTAAAAATAATACAAGAAAGTACCATTTCAGCAATCAGGCAAAGTAAAAACAATATCAACAGATATTGTAAACAAGAACAAACCAGTAATGCACCCCAAAGCAGATAAGAAAAACACGGGATGTTCCAGCAACAAACAGCGCTGCAACTCTACTCTTGAGAAGTTTGAACCCAAACAAGCATACGCCAATGTTCCAGTCTGTATGAGATCAAACATAAGTGAATTACATCTGCACCATTATCATATACTTATGTAATATCATAGTAACTGCAAGCTCCATGATGATAGATAGCACATGATGCATGGAGTACTCATACCAAGAACAATAACAGCTGTTGATGTTATAGCCCCCAACCAACGAGCCTCCTTTGCAGTCATGCCATACAAGATGGAGTACACAAGAAGTACAAGAAGTGATTCAAGATAAAGGAGTGCAATATGTGAAATCCTACAGTCACAACAAAAAATAAAGTCAATAGCAGATAATAGACAAGCCATATATCATTAAAGAAAGAACCCACAATAGCATATCAGATAAAGCAGATCAGTAGATCAAGGAACTCAAAGCCATGTCTTGCCTGCTGGATTTTTTAGTATATAAGTCATTAGGATCTGGTGGTTCTGGTAAGCAAGCAACAGGCCCAACTTCAATACAGTCAGAGTAAGCAAATTTGTAGGACCTACGCACATATTCATCCACATCCAAGCCTGTTCCTGCATATTTATGAAATGTACAAATCAATAGCAGTTAGGAAATTTTCTAGTAAAACCAGTTAGTACGCAACAAGTTTCCATCTTCTCACAGAACAAATTAAAAGAAAAGGTAAAATCCATGATAAGAACAGAATGGACGACCATTAAATATCATTGTGCAGATAAATAGCATGTTGATTGCTAATGCTATAGCCGATACACCAAAGAAAAAGCCAGAAGGAGAATACTGCTCCAATGCACTTGAACCTGCCGTAACATATACTGCACAAAGTTCATACGCACAGAGGAGAGCTACAGCCAGAAGAAGAAGAACCGCAACAGCTCCTGTATGAAACATGCAAACTGAGATTCAGAACAAGGAAAGAAAGGTTTACACGCTAAAATAGATTAAAACTGAAATTCATGAAATAGAATTCAGGAGGATTTGAATAAAGCAAGTTTATTAAATGGATTCCAACTAAAGAGTATGGAAATAGTCTTCAATTTGAGTTATATTCTGTCATAAAAGTAGAGCATTATCAAGAAAAGAAGAAAAAAGAGTCCTGGCAGGCATACACACTTGAGCGTGAGAAGAAGTCCACACCCAATTTTTCATGTATGATGAAACTTTGTATGTAGATCTAAGCTGTTCGTCTTGTTTAAAATGGCTTAGGTTAGATATCAAATTTCATGTTCATTGGATGCTTTAGCTTCTTTTTCCATGAGCACAAAATAATGACCATCTAGTTTTTTTAATTTTTTCAAAGGCCTCAAACAAGGACTTAGAATCATTCAAATACACTGATTTCTGATAGGTAACCCACTTTTGGTACGGAGAAAAAGATGAACGGCTTAGATCTAAAAATAATCATAATAATCATGAATGGAAAAAGAAGGGCGTGGACTTCTTCTCATGCTCAAGATTGTGTACATCCACTGGGACTCAATAAAAAACCATCAGCTGTGAACTGCAGAAACCCATGGCAGTACATGATCCATCCAACATGTTAATAAGCCAAATGTTTTAAATGGTAATTCCCTCCAACTGATAGACATCCTATTGGAAAAAGCTTTACTCAACTGGCGGGTGAACCATCATATGGTTAAATGATCAGTTAAAGGTATCCATACACATTGTTATCACTACAACAGTCTTAAAACATGATAAAGAGCCATTTCTGAAGCAAGGTGAAACCATTGCATTTTTAGGGATTAACATTAAGCTTTCTGAAGTCCAAAGTAGCATGTATAATGCTTTCATTTCTTCCTACCCAACAAACCAAGAAGGCTTATGTGCATCAGTAATCCACACAACCAACAACAAGCAACCAGCCCAATGCAACAAGAACAGATCGGGTAACCAAGAGATCACATTAAATGACAGAAGCACAGTCACAGCAGCCTAGCCATGAGACAAATGGTAAAATATCGAAACAGGTATAACATAAATTACTCTAAACACGGCTGAAAAGCAACCAAGCTAATCAATATGATCCCAGTTCAAGGATTTGGCTATAAGAGTCAATAGCAACTTCTTTGATGCACTTGAGTCAAAGAATCACTTTGAAATTAAACTATCATGAGTCCAGACTGTTTTCCATTATTGCCAAGGACAAGTTTTAAGACAAACACAGAGAAGACACATACTTGAGCTTTGCCACTGTGTCCTCCACCAGAGCATGATGGCATAAAATGCTAGCAAAAGAGCTGTACCAGCCATAATGACAGCAAGTCCAATTATATCTCGATCCAAGATTGCAATTAGCCAGGTCCCCCAAATGATAAGCACCACAATAGGAGAAAGAACAACTGACCATGAAGAAAGAGACAGAAAAGTGCAGATTGCACTTAATTGAGAGCCTTGCAGGATTTCCGGCCATTTTCTGGCAAATATCCAACTGAAGTTGCACAAGGGAAAGAAAAAACATAAGGATCAAGATACTACTAGAACATTCAACATAATGTAGTAAACCATTATTTTTAGAATTATAAAAAAAGACAGAAATAGAAAAAATATAATGAAAGGCAAATTGCAACAAGGAAATAAGCATGAAGGCCCAACCAGCATGAGATGATAAAATAGATCAAAAAGAATATTTATTGAACCCACATTTCACCAATGCAACAAAGAAACTACTTTTCCACCAAAAATATCATATCAAGCAACCATGTCATTCATAACATTGAAAAGGTATAAATCCTTATGCAATGTGTAAGAAATAAGACCTATCTAACCAGATGAATAGTCTAATCCTATATTTCATTTTTGTAAATGACACTTTTCCTAAGATCTAAACCTTTATTACCAGGCCACATAGATAATGGAGATGAGCAGACTCATATGTAGTGCAGTCATGGCAGAAAATAAATAACCTATCACTTTTCCTCTTCGACCTCCAGTTCACTTTTAAAAAGCATTTAGTTATGAGAGGCAACTGCCTCATTGATCAGTGCAGAGATGATGAGCTATTTGCCTATAGTCAATGTAGTTAGAGGTTGTTTCCTCAAGGAAGATATATGTAGTAGTTTCGTCTATTTAGATGTTGCATTTTCAAATTTGCCTCAAAGTAATTAAAGGAATACCATGGCCCCTCAAAGAGTTTAAATACTTTTACTGCATGGCGCTTGCATGAAAGTTGAGCATATGTGATGCTCAAGCTTCAAGTCACAAATAGAACTTGCATAGAAGCAGAAGCATTAACAGACCAGATCATATTCCAATGCAAGTAGAATCTTGGGGTCAGTGCATCACTCTCAACAGCCTTGGTATGCAACAGTGCATTTCGGGCTTAAATTTACCAATTTTTTCTTGCTGGGAAAGGATCTTTTTGGATCCTCAGGATATTTTGGTCAGACAGAAACATGAGGATTTCCCGAGGATCGTATTTCTGGGGGATAGTTGCATATACACAGAAACACGTGCATGCAAATGCTGTGATCATGTATGCATATGTGTGTGCATCAAACTCAGCAGCCTTGGTAAGCAACAGCGCATTTCAGGCTAAGATGACCAACCTTTTCTTGATGGCAATGACTCCTTTTTCGTATCCTCTGGGCATTTTGGTCAGACAGAAATAAGAGGATTCCCAGGATTATGTTCTTTGGGAATAACACATACACAAAAAGACGTGTTGCACACTGCATGCGTGTGCATGCATGTGTGCATATGTAATTCTGGTATTGTAGCCTCATCTAGGGAGAATTAACTGTAGCCCCCTCCACAGCATCTTTATGAGCAATCTACGCCAATCATCATTTAGGTCTTAGTCCTGGATAGGCCACGCATCAAAGTCACAACCGTTGGGTGATACAACTACTGGTATCATTAGTGATTTTAAACTCAAAGATATATAGCTTAAATGCTGAATGGCCATCCAATGGTTGTGATTTTTGGTATGCAGTGTATCTAAACAGGACCTAACCCAAGAACTATCCCCATGTGTCTATATGAGAGCAACACAAAATGTTCTCCCTAGCCAAACTGGCAATTACCAGGACTCAAGCAGATCTATTTAGTCAAAGGTACGACTAGTTGCTAGGCGCAAAAAGGCGCCAGCTTGCAACTCGAGTTTGGGTAGGCACAAGCAACATAAGTCGCACTGCAACTAGTCACGCACCTGGTTGTGCCTTCCCCATTCTACTGCTTTCTTCTTGCAAGAGTACTGAACGAGTGATCTTCCATCATTGATTGAAGCCCATTTCAAGTGACTGAGGAAAGATTCTAACTTTTATTTGTTTCCTTTTTTGTTTTTTTGTTTTTTTCTGTAAAAATACAGTAAAAACAATACCCTTTTTTCAATTTTCATGCATAACGCTTCATTTTTCTGTGAAATCTCAACATATCTACACTCTAAAGCTAAAAACGAAAACTCTATTTCATTCTTTTCATCTATTTTCATTGATTTATTGTATTATGCACTGTTTTCGTAGTTTTGTATATTTTTAACCGAAAATGTAAAATACATCAGTAATTTGTATTTTTTGTTTTATTAAGAAAATATTCATATTCTCACCATTATAATGCTAAAAATGACTGACCCATGAACTCCATCGGTGGTTTTAGTTAGTCTCTTTTTTTTTCTATCATTTTTCACTAAAAACAATGAAAGCAATACAGTTTTAACCTTAGGTTGTTGCTGTTGACATATTGATTTATTACTTAAGAATTCTATTTCACTCATTTGACAAGTATTTATTTGTATCTTTATCTTTCTATGTTTTCTTATTTTTAGATTTTTTTGTAATTTTTAGGATTTATTTTGAATTTTTTCTTTTTTAAAAGTTCAAATTACTTAATTTTGCGCCTAGTCCCTCTAGGCGCAAGTCGCACCCCTTGCGCCTTGTGCCTGCGACTACATAGATGTAGATAATGCCTATAAACCTCATGTCTGTGAATACTTGTGCATAAATGTAGATGCATACGCATACCTATTATATAACTAATAGGCCTCTAGAAAAGGAGTCTGGCATTTGGGAGCAGTGAAATTATTTGCCAATGGAGATCCATCTCCTGCCATTAGAATATGCAAACTTATGGTTAGAGGGCTGCAAAGCTCACCATAAAGTTGCATTCTCCTGCCACTATTGATAGTGATATAAATTAGAAGTACGCAGTTTTTGTAGGACATGTCAACATCGCATTATAGATGGTTCCTCAAAACAGTTGGCTATTTTCTTGGCCTATACAGTGTTAACAAAGCATTTCCTTGTTTGGCTTGAGGAGATTAGATGAGAGTTGGTGCGTGGTCATATAAAGTAAGCATGGATCAAAAGCAGCTCACATCTTTCACACATATTGTAGACCTCAGTACAGATCTTCTCTCCTGTTAAGCATACAAGAAAAATCACTAGGAATTAACATACCTGATCTCAAAATGAGAAAAGTGTCCACTGTTGAGAGGTTTACTACATAACCTGCAACAAATGATTCTTTTTCGTATTTTCTTGTTGTGTGTATCTCAATTGTATTGCTTTCTCACCAAAGAGTTCTCAGAGCCTTCTGCTCTCCCAATGTTTTTGCTTTCATTTTTCACTCTCAATAACATCCTAGTAATCACTTGAGAAAGAAAAGTTCAATACAATATTTTTCACCCTTGTTTACATTTATTCTAGCTAATAGCAATATTATGCAAATTAAGGAATCCTGAATGCTAAATCAAAGTGCTTGTAAGCGCTTCGTGGTCAAGCTCCTACTTTTTGCATGATGGGGTCCAACTGTAGATGATCTACCTAGTTCATCAAATTCCTTTGGCTTTGGATGTCTCCTAGTTCAAAAATCATGCATGCTAAATCAAAGTGCTTGTAAGCGCTTCGTGGTCAAGCTCCTACTTTTTGCATGATGGGGTCCACCTGTAGATGATCTACCTAGTTCATCGAATTCCTTTGGCTTTGGATGTCTCCTAGTTCAAAAATCATGCATGTTGGCGCGTTATGAGATCGTGTTTTTCATTTTTGAATATAGATCATTGTTTAGAATGTTCCTAGCCATCCATGAAAAAAAGATTTCTTTAGATCTGTTGCGTAGAATGTTTCTAGCTGTTCATGAAAAGAAGATTTCTCTAGATGTTAGAATTATCCAATCTACAAGATTTTTGGACTAGGAGACATCCAAAGTCAAAGGAATTAGATGGACTAGGTAGATCATCTATCTATGGATCCCATCATGCAAAAAGTAGGAGCACTTTGACACAAAGCAGTTCCAAGTGCTCTGACTTAGCATTTCTCAATTTGCATAACTATATATTGTGCATAAATCTAAACCATCTACAGTTAACTTGACGTATAAGTAAATGCAAACAAATGCACATATACATATATACACACACTATATACCTGTAAATGTTGATTTGTATCTATGTTTCCATGTGTATGATTGTGTATATGCATGAATAGTTCTGTATACAAGTGATATATACTAGTACACAAAGCCGTGCACACACAGATTTAGCATGTCTTACAATTGGGTGGTGCAGGGGCCGATGAAAGAACAAGAGATCTGAGAGAAATGGCTAGTTGGAGAGAATATAGGTACAGTAGAGAGTTTATGTGCTGCAACAAGTCCAAAGTACGTACAAATTTGAATATAGAATATTCATAGTGCACTAGCGTATAACAAATCAAATCTAAACTATATTTATATATCTTGATGATTTATACATGACACAAAATTATATAGAAAGCATTAAGATATATAAATACTACTACACAACCCTTAACAAACATAGAGAGACACATCAGTCTCCAAAACTCCAGGATGCATAAATGCAGTAGCTTCATCGAGTAAAATGATTGGCCAAAAGATCTAGTAAATTCATAATATAACTAGTTATCCATCAGTTTGTCATTGGACTTTGATATGGCACTTATTCAGCATGTTCGTGAGTAAATTCCAAGACGGAAAAGGGAAAGGATCCCTCATGGACCTGATGCAGCTGTTTGTCATGTTTGTAAAGGTTGTCCAAGAATAGAAATACCCATGTAGGCATATGTCTTTGGCTTTAAACAATCAATGCAATATAAAGCCAGAGATAAAGCTATATATTAAGGGGAAATGTGTCTCTACCCACTACCCCCACCCCCCCACCTTGCATGTACCATTGAACTAGTACATTTAAGATATTACGAACTCGTCTACTTAAGTCACCCAACTAAAGGTAGTAACATTTTGTCACCTCTTCATTTTTTACTGTGTACTTGATGTGCAGGTTTTGGGAGTCCTATACAATCTAAATAAAGTACTTGATTAACTTGTGGTCAGTAACAGATTACTGTGAGTCAACTTAAGCTCTCCTATTACTTTCTTTTCTTTCCTTTTCTTTTGGGGGAAAACATTGAGCCCCATCAAGGATACATAATTGAGTTATAGTTATTTTAAAATTTCCAGATCAAACAACCTCTTGCAAAATGCAAGATAACACTGAATACTATAGACCCTTGTGGTCCACCCCTTCCTTGGACCCCGCATACGCGGGAGCTTCATGCACCAGGCTGTCCACTTATTATAAATTCCAGTTTGGATGCCCAGAACGATTTTCTATGAGTGATTTATTAACTACTGGCGCCATGATACCTCAATTGGGATGGTGAAATTTTATTCCACCTATAAGCAAGGTCTATAACCAAGTCTGTGAATTTAAGATGTTAGAATAAGAAAAACCTGAGTGACTGAGCGCACTTCTATGAAATTCTACCTGACTGTGAGATGGATTATGAATGTATGAAGTCTTTCTAAGGTAGTATTGCTTGATTATTTGTGATGGAGTATACAGGCAATTAGTATAGAGAGAAGAATATAAGAGGGCCCTGACAAGCTAGTGCTCAAAACTCAGGTTTTCCATCTTGCTTTTGACCTCAAAGTAAGTTTATTATTTGGAATAAGGCCAGGAATTTCAGGAAGTTGTTTTAAATGACAACAAGATCTAATTAAATGAAGGCTCCTCCATGTTTAAAGACATAACGCAAGCAATGATTTCTTCCAACAAAGGGTAAACAAGAAATCATGGTCAGCAACTGGTTCTACTAATCAGAAAGCAAGAAAAAATAGGCTGTGTGGATTACATTGATGGTTCAACTTTAATTGGCTGATGAGGGCAAGGAGGATAAAGCAAGTAGTGACATCCAAAAGGATTTCATCTTTGCCGCCAGAACACCTAAAAAGGGCAGACCCAGTGCACAAAGCTCCCGCCTTTGCCTAATCACTCATTGTTTTTCCTTCTTTTTTTCGTTATTTGAATGATTCCTCATGCAAATGTACGCAACAGAATATTAAAAAGAAGTCAAGAACGTAATGGTTTCCCAGATAAAACTGAAAACCCCCCACCGAAACGAGCACCAACATTAGAATATCCCTTGAAATTCAGTTTAAACCAGAAAATATGTAAAGCCACCTGCAACATTGAGTGAAGAAAGCAAGGAAAAAGCATACAGATGGTGGTGGACCTCCAACAGTAGTCCGGTGTATCACATAGGTAGATATCACCTTCAACGCAAATGTCCAACCAGATAACATGGCCAACTCAAAGAATAGTACGCGTACTCAAAAGCAAGGGCAAGGTACTGAGGTAGGTATGATTAATAGTTTTAATGAAAAACTCAACATGGTAAGTGCAGTCAAATCTCTATAGTTGAAAAGCATGAAATCAAGGCATCCAACAATGCCTTTGATTCTATTTGTGTATTCAAAGCCAGCCAACCTAGGAGCGAAGAAAAGGACGGTCTCATACTGGTCGACTTTGGTAAGAGAAGTGAGCTTTGAGCAACTAGTATAAAGCAGTAGGGGTGGCAAAATATGATATGACATGATAACACGACTAGAACCCGTCACGAATTTAGCAGGTTAGGGTTAAGTCTTATTGTGTTCGTGTCACTTTCAGGTCAATCCAAAAATGACACACCAAAAATCGTGTCGTGTTTGGGTCAATCAATGTTGACCTATCGTGTCGACCTGTTTGACACGCGACCGATTAATTTGTCGTGTTGACCCATCTAACCCCCGATTGAAAATATAGGACGGTTCTTTAAAAACCGTCTTTTATTACAAATATAGGACGGTTCATCTAAAACCGTCTTGTATTACTATAGAAATATAGGACGGTTCTTCTGAAACCGTCCTATATTAGTTATTTTACATTTATTTATTCGTGTTATACGAGTCATGTCGTGTCAACTCGTTTAATAATCGTGTCGTATTCGAGTCACAGTTTCTTGACACAATTATTAAGCAGGTCGTGTTCATGTCGACCCATATACTATAATGGGTTAGTCTCGACACGACACGAACACGACCCGCCAACCCGAATTGCCAAGCCTATAAAGCAAGTTGCACAAAACCTAGCCATACATTCTTAGATAGCACCCTAACATTAAAACTAGTAGAAATAGATGTTCAGGAAACAGAAGGAGATCAATCTCTCCTACAATCACATGTAAAAGAACCTGAGCAGGAAGATAAGAAGGATCACTTGTCTCGAACCATAGAAAGTCCACAATACTTGTTCATTTGTAAACCCTCACCCTTAACTCTGCAACCAAAGAAGAAATGAAAGCCCTTCCTACTCCGCTACCTCTCCAATAGTGTATTTTTCTCCTTTCTATGAAAGGTCAAATCATATCTATCAAAGCTACATGGTTTTCTTACTTGATAAATTCCATCCTCTTCTATATTTAGGAAGCATTCCTATGAATGTTGGCTAGATACCAATTGCAAGGATACATTTGAAGTGAAGACCAATAAGATCATGTTGTGGGTAGGAAAAAAGCATCAATGACGTCTACGTGTAGAATTCAAAATAACAAGCACTGATAGGTAGATGGATCCATTAGTATTTATCCTCTTATACTGTCAGTTATAGAAAATAAATAAATATGATGCTTATGTAATATCTGAATGCACAATTATAGTCACTAACTGTGCCTTAATGCTTTAACTCCAAAATCTATAAAGATATTAAATTGTATTCCCCCGCATTAATGCCACCACTAAAGTAGATGTCTATAAATGACTATAATTAATTAATTCCTACTGTCATGCAAATAGGCATGCCAATTAAGAGCTATGCATGACAAACACAAGCATTAAGTTAAAAAAAGGGCAGCTCAGTGCACGAAGCTCCAATATATGAGGGGTCCGAGGAAGGGGCAGACCACAAGAGTCTATAGACTGTATGCAGCCTTACCTTGCATCTTTCCAAGAGGCTATTTCCATGCCTTGAACCCGTGACCTCAAGATCACACTACGACAACTCTACCATTGCGCCAAGGCTCCCCTTCTACTAACATGATGTTAACATTAAAATAAAATAAAAAATTACAAACATAATGTTGAAGAATGTTTTACATCTGTTTTCAAGTTGGTTATGGATAAGTTAACAAAAACATCAATACGAGGAGATTCCATATGCATATTATTTGTAGATGATATAGTTTTGATTGATAAGATAAGAACGGGCACAAACAAGAAGCCGGAGTTATAGAGAGATGCATCAGAATCTAAGGATTTAAAATTAGCCAAACTAAAACAGAATATATGGAATGCAATTTTAGCAAGGAAAGGAGCAGGAGTGGAGTACTTGTAAAGATTGATAACCAAGAAGTCCCCCTAAAAGAACAAGTCCGATACTTGGGATGGATAATTCATAAGAACATAAAGATTGAGAAAGAGGTTACCTAAAAATCTAAGAGGGTTGGAACAAATGGAGATACACCTCTAGAGTTTTGCATGATCGACAGATGATACTCAAACTGAAAGAAAATTTATATAAGATGGTTGTCAGGCTGGCCATGCTCTACGGGTCAGAGAATTGGAGAATTACAGACCAACACGTGCATAGGATGAGCGTTGCCGAAATGAAAATGTTGAGATGGATGAATGGCAAGACAAGACAGGATAGAATTAGAAATGAAAAGATAAGAGTAGCACTAATAGATGACAAGATGAGGGAGATTAGACTTAGATGGTTTGCCCATGTCCAACGGAGACCAAAATGGGCACCAATTAGACGGAGTAAGGTGATACAAGTCGAATGCTCTAAAAAGGCAATGGAAAGGCCCAAAGGAAAATGGATAGAAGTAGCAAGAAAAGATTAAAAACTTTAGAACTAAATAAAGCTATGACACTTAATAGAGGAGAATGGAGGAACGAGATTCACGTGATTGGCCCGTAATTGGGATAAGGCCTTGACGATGATGATTCCTATGACAAAGAATATCAGAAACTATGGATATCTTTCACCTCCACATTAAAGATAGCAAAATAAAGGACAAGAGTTTTCTAACTATACACATGGATAGACAAGTAACTAATGAAAATGCAAAAATCTGCAAAATGAAAACCAACATGACAACCTAGATGAATGTTATACAGCTTTATTCCTAGGATAAAGAATAATGAGAACTCCAGAACCATTTCTGCTCCACATTACAGCTAGCACATGTGGGGACCAACATTTAATAACCATGCAAAAGGAGTGACATATAACTACTGAAAATTTGATAATGAAAAGTTCACAAATCTCTAGAAGGATACTTCTACAACTGTATTCCAAAGTTACAGAATACAAGGAATCCCAAAAATCATGGGTGAAATGTCGTTTCTACATTACATCTTGCTCAAACATCTAGATTTCAAGACTGGCACACATGACACTGACAAACAACAATAGTGCAATGAAACAAGCCCACCTATAATTGAGCATCAATCATCAAAACAATGCATTGATTTGCCTTGATAGAGCAAGTATCAATCAATGAAACTTCTATACCAACAACAAAGTCACCAAAATCCGATCATCAATTTACATATCTGAAGAGTATGAACAATCATTAACTGAATTATGTCCAAACTAAGATCACAATCAAGCACAATTTCCAACAGTCTAAACAGTCAACGGCTTGCTTTTAACTAAAATGACTGAGAAAAAAAAATGAACACAAAAATGAAAATTATTATTAAATACCTGTAAATCCGCCATGGACGCCAATTTACAGCCCAAAGGATGGAAACTGAAAAAGAACTCAGAATGGAGAAAAGCGTCCCCGATATAACACAAGCCAGCATAATCCGACGCTCATCCCCTTCCATTGTTCTTCCCCCTTCTCTTTCAACTCATACCTTAGAAAACAAGGAACAGAAGCCCAATAAAAAGCAACCAAAAAACCACCTTTCCCGCAAATACCAACTCCTATCCACAAAACACAAAAACAGAAAAGTTTTAAACCCTAAAACAAAACCCATTTAAGTTGCAAGCAGTAGTAGAACAATAAAAAGGGCAGCCCCGGTGCACGAAGCTCCCGCCTATGTTGGTCCGGGGAAGGGGCGGACCACAAGGGCCTATAGTAGAACAGTGAGAGAGAGAGAAAATCTTTCACCTTGCTGAAGATACTGTTTTCATCCGCCGAGAAAGCGACGGAAATGCCTTAAAAGAGGGAAAAGGATTACCATGGATAGGAGAGGGTTTTTCAGCTGAGAATGAGTGGCGGCATTGAATCTAATGGGGCGAAGTCAGGGGCTACTGTTGGGCAGAATGATGAAAGTGGAGGGAGGGTTTTGGATTATGAAGATTCATCCTCTTTGTGCTCCTAACAGAAGTTTGGAAACCCTACAGAAACTACGGATTGAGAGCTTTTCCCAGGAAATGAGTGAGAAGAAGTCAGGCCAGGAACAGAGCGTATCTCAGGGGCAAAGACAGCACGCAGAGAGTGAGAGTGAGAGTGTGTAGAGAGAGAGAGAGAGAGAGAGAGAGAGAGTACAATAAAGCAATACTTGCAGTAGTATGATAACCTTGAGAATTTTATGGGCTATAAAATAAGAATTTTAATGGAAGGAGCTACTGTGTGTCGCGCTGGCCATATCCTGTCTTGCACGTGGGATCAAGCAGGATAATCGATCCTAAGTTGGCAGTTCGAATGGCATCGGCTGCAGAAAGTTTAAATAAACAAAGGCCTTTGGATTAGCCTGATTCACGCACAATGAACCCACTGTGATGACCCACGATGCTAATGGTATAGATCACATTACCCAAGGCCCTGTTGGTTTCCGTCAGTCGCGAGGACGACTGGCTCATGATGGGAGCATCTTTTATTATTGAGGGAGATTTTGGATGGCTAGAGTGGCACATGGGCCCTTGCCTTTTCTCCTGAACCACTCAATAAATGAGATAAATGGCTATCATTTTATACGAGCCCGTAGATCTAGATGGTTGACAGTGTTTTATTTGATTTCAATGGGCCATGCTTCCAAAATCTCATTTATTGGATGATCCTAACTTATGTTTTATTATTTTAAAAGGCCGGCTAAGGAGCATCTTTTATCATTGAAGATTTTGCAAGGGTGCAGAGCTATATGGGTCCCTTGCTTTTTTCTGTTGAGCCCCCTCACTAAATGGTACAAATGTCTATAATTTAATATGAGCCCAAATACCTAGAGATCTGGATGGTTGACAGTGTTTTCTTTGGTTTCAATGGATCATGCTCTGAAAATCTCATTCATTTGATGATCCTAACTACTGTTTTCTTAAGTTGAAAAGGCCATGGTGGGAGCATCTTTTATTATTGGGGAAATTTTTTAAAGAGTGATATATGAGTCCATTGCTTTTTCTCTTGATGGTATGAGTGGCTATAATTTCATATGAGCCCAGATAGACAGAGATCTGGATGGTTGACAATGTTTTCTTTGAATTCAATGAGCTTTGCTCCCAAAATCTCATTCATTGGATTATCCTAACTTCTATTTTCTTAAATACTAAACGTGTTATATCATGTAAAGGAGGAGGCTTGCGTCAGATGCCAATCGGCGTAAAATCTTTTGGCAAATCCTTAACATGAATACCCTGTTGCTAGATTCGATTGTTTCCTTAAGGCTGGAAAAGCCAACCTTCTAATGTTGAACCCCTTACTTACTTGCAACCATAATCAAATAATATGTTACATGCATTGTGATGAATACTAATTATGGTTTTTGCATAAATGAGAACCAGTAGTGCACCCGCTCAAGAGAAGATGGAGCACGCACCCCAATTTTCATGCATGACGAAACTATTTTTGTTAGATTTAACTCACTTGTCGTAATAGAAATGGATAAGATGGGCTAGACATCAAATTTGATGCCTATCGGATGTTTTAGCATGTGTTTATTTGGGTCAAAATGCACGGTCATCCAATTTTGTTAAGTTTTTAAAATATATAATCAACTAGCTAAGATTGTCCAAATGCATTAATTTCTCATAAGTTATCAATTTTTGGTATTTTGAATATGATAAATAGCTTAGATTTGCATACAATGATGCACCGTGCATAGAAAAAGGGGAGCATATACTTTCCTTTCTTATTCAGTGTAGACTCTTACTGGGACTCTTAGACAAATGAGTAATATTTATTATCATGCAAGTCGTTGGAATATTTTAGATGAAAATAAAAAAGTGTTATATATCCTAATTATCTAAGAGTCTCGATTTTTACAAATGCTAAAGCTAGCATCTTATTTTCAAGTGTTAGCTTTTTCACACTTTTTTCTTAGGTCTGGTGAATGCATTTTGTTCGCCCTCTCATGTTTAGCGTCCTCGAATAAAATCAGACCAATTAGACGAAATCTAATCACTCTATTTCTCTATCTCTGACAAGAGAAAAATACAAGTTAAAAGCATCCAATTGGAGTGATTTTTATAATTTAGGTAATCTAAAATAATTGAAAAAGATGAAATAGTTAGATCTTACAGAAAAATATGCTGAAATCCAAGCATTGGCTCTTACAGTTTCAAAAAGTTCACTAATTAATTAATTGCCAGAATCCCAAATAAAATCCAGTCCAACTTTTAGAACAAGCAGTGAGTGATTGAGTCATAATCTTAAGCCAAAAAGGAACAGCCCCGATATACGAAGCTGCTGTATATGCTAGGTCCGGAGAAAGGACAGACTACGAGGGTTAATATCTTAAGCAAGGACCCTCCATTAATCATTAGAGACAGAATGATCGTTATGAACTTAGCTTGCTTTAGACATTCCTTGAGCAAAACCTGGAGTCATTTTTTGTTAGTTCAGTTATAGCATCTCCGGATGGATGTTTAAACCTGCAAATCAAATGGATTATGTCTAAAATAAATAGTCCAGGAAATATGAAAAACTAGGCTTTTTCTCTTTTATTTTTTATTTTGAGGAAGGTTGTGTGCCGGTAAAAGTTGTTGTCATGTGACCTTGAGTTCATAGGTTTAAAGCGTGGAATTAGCCTCTTGCAAAATGTAAAAAAAAGCTGCCTACTATAGCCCCCTTCTAGTCTGCTCTTTTCCTGAACCCTACATAGGCAGAAGCTTCATGCCCGGGACTGATTGGGAGGTTGTGTGCGTGTGAATGGGCTAAGACTAGAAAGATTGTGGAATCGCTGTCGCTTTGAAACACGTGGGGTGTCAAAGTAGGGAGTGGTTGAAGTCACGTGAAAAAGGAAATGGGAAGGTGGAAGCGAAGAAAGTGAAGGTGATGTTGAATTTTTTGTTGTTTGTTGCAAAAGGTCTCGCCACGAAACCATTGCGGTCGAGGGCGGGATTCAAACAATTGAAAATGAAATCTTGGTCATTGATAGGGAAGACGCTGCCATGGGACCCACACTAATCGAACGAACGTCACATCTTCAGGATTAAGATCGACCAACATCAACACCTAAACTTCCCCGGGTATGCAGGAAACGATGCTTTTTTGACACACTGAAATTAACTTTGGGCGTGAATTACACTTTGCAGCCAATGGTACGAGTGGGCCCAAAATGGTCAGTGCTCTGATATTTGACGACCTAAGCTTCCATAGCGGTGCTTTTTTGACACACTGAAATTATGAAGACTTTGGGCGTGAAGTACACTTTGCAGCCAATGGTACGAGTGGGCCCAAAATGGTCAGTGCTCTGATATTTGATGACCTAAGCTTCCATAATTGGTTAAAGATTTTACTATTTGACGCACCTGATTTTCTGATTACAGGACAATTACAGCAAAGATCATTCAACGGAGAAGATTTCCGTACATGATCTAATGCGACTTCTTCTAACCGGACTTCAGACGGGAAGGAACCTAGACTTGGCCCGTGATTTGGCCGATCTGAACCGTTCATCGTCTCTTGACTGCAATCAAGATCATTTGAAAAGAAAAACAGCACGTAGAGAGACTTCAGAGATTTGAGGCCTTTCAAGTATACTAAGCGGCCCACAAATCCTCGTAATAAATCGGAACTTTCAAATTCTAAATCTAATAATTTATTATGAGTTTCAAAACTCTTCTTCTTATAAGTTGTATACATGAAATAATATGTGAAGGAGAGCCTTGGCGCAATGGCAAAAGTTGTTGTCATGTAACCTTGAAGTCACGGGTTTAAAGCGTGAAAATAGCCTTTTGCAAATGCAAGGTAAGACTGCGTACTATGGGTCCTTGTGGTCTACCTCTTTCCCAGACCCTATATAAGTGGGAGCTTCGTGGACTCGGGCTGCTTTTTTTACATGAAATAATATGTGATGTATTCATCAAATGGATTTTCCAACTTAGCTCACACTTTTGTTGCATTACACTTCTTCTTTCTTTACATTGGCAGGGGGATTAGTAGATTGAGAGAAATTAGGATTTTGTAAAACTTGGGATTTTTAAATCTATACATAGGATTTTTGAATATATATAGTATGTTACAAAATCCAAGTTGTGAGTGTTTTTTTTGGATATTGCAATGCCTTAATTGCTCATTTTTTTTGTATAAAATTTGTTAATTAATTGACCCTACTTTATAATAAGCCATATAATATGTGAGCCAATATTGAAATTACAATTACAAAAGCCTACTCCTGTAGTTTACCAAGTGTATGTGGGTCCAAGTCTCATTTGACTAAAGATGTAAATGGTCTAGATCCTCTAAAAGTGTAGGCCCATTTTTTGTGTATTACTTGAATGATTTAAATATTCTAAAGAGTGTGGGTCCATGTCTTCCATGACTAGTGATGTGAATGGTTTAGATCTTCTAAAATTTGGGTCCATCATAGCCTATGACGTGTATAGTTTAGATCTTCTAAAATACAAAGAAAATGAATGGTTTTGATGATTTACAAGGTTACCTCGGATATTCTTCTATGGTAGAGAAAGGGAAGCACAAGGTGACTTCATTCTAAAACTGAAGAATCATATGGGGTTTTATGTAAAAGCCTTGTTTACTTATTGATGAAGGGGAGCCTTGGCCCAACAGTAAATGTTGTTGTCGTGTGACCTTGAGGATACGGGTTCAAGGTGTAGAATCAGCCTCTTGCAAAATGCAAGGTAAGGCTGCTACTATAGGCCCTTGTAGTTTGCCCCTTTCCCAGGCCCCACATAGGTAGGAGCTTTGTGCACCGGAGCTGCCCTCTTTACTATCAGCTTTGGTTTTTCTTGTCATTCACAAGCCCTTGGGATTGGGCTCCACATTCCATGCTGCAACCAAGAACCATCTAACACTCATATTCAGTTGAGTGCTTAAATGCATATTTTTCAACCACACACCAGCCCAAGCACTCTGCATGCATTAGACACAAACTAAAGCACTTATTCATGTCCTGAAATAAAGGGCAATACATAAACTGCTCGTTTATATATGTATATACTATATTATACTAAACGTGGACAGATCCGAGCTTGATTCCAACCGGATTAAGCTTGACATGTAGGAGCACATCTTCAACCGTTTCAAGCAAGGACTTAGTTAATCCTGCAAACAAAAAAAAAGAGACAGGATTGATCAAATGTGCTTGGTCTATTGAGAATTTGAGACACTGAGTCTGAGTAGAAAAGCTAAATGCTCATGATGTATGTCAAAGCTCTAAAACGGAAAAAGTCCCTTATTTTGTTTCTTTTTTATTATCAGTCAAGATCATTGTGTTTCCCTTTTTAGGGGAGTCTTGGCGCAACGGTAAAAGTTATTGTTGTGTGACCTTAAAGTCACAAGTTCAAGGCGTGGAAATAGCCTCTTGCAAAATGCAAGGTAAAGCTGTGTACTTTAGGCCCTTGTGGTCCGCCCCTTCCCCAGACTCCGCATAGGCGGGAGCTTCGTGCATCAAGACTGGCCTTTTCTTTCTTTTTTACCATTGTATTTCCCTTTTCCCCTTCAAACACTATCTGGAACCAGCTGCCAAAGTCATCTTTCACCCAATTGACTTAGTTGACTCGGTCAAGCCATACCTTGCCAATCGAACTCATGCATTATTAGCTTGGTTTCAAGTCTGTATTTTACTGCCACATAAGATGCATAATAACTGAGTCTTGGAGCAATGGTAAAATTGTTGCCCTGTCACATGCAAAAATACAAGATAAGACTGCATATTATAGATCCTTGTGGTCCACCCCTCTTTTGGACTCTTCTTTTGCAGGGACTTTGTGCATAAGAGCTGCCCTTTATATGATGCATAATAACTGACAGCTATTTTCTGTGTCAAGTAAATTTTACCTACCATCTCTTGAATGGACGGTTGCTCTTGAAGAGGATGGTCATGGTTTCAAATACTTCCCAATGGGATTATTCCCGGAAGATAACAAACCATGGGTAAACTTATCCATGGATACGTGATATTATCCGTTGCAATTAGCAGCCTATACATTGATCAAATTGTTCAAATATATATTTAAAAAAAAGGACAGCATGTTAGCAAGGGATAGACCACAAAGGGTTTATAGTATGCAGTCTTACCTTGCATTTTGCAAGATGCTGTTTCCACTCCTCAAGCCTCTTACCTCCAAGACACATGACAACAATTCTATTGTTGCAAGAAGGCTCTCCTTCTTTGTGCAGGGTCCGGGAAGAGGCGGATACGATAGCATTAAAACCTTTGTATATTATTTAGATAAGTTTATTTCTGCCACAATAATGCAGATAGCAGGACACTATCCAGATTGTTATTCCGTTGCAACAGCCTCCATAATTGCAGACACTGGAAAACTGGTGTAAGCAGTTCAACTGGATGTTATGCATTGGAGAAGGTCAGAGTGATACGTACCTAGAACAATCGATGTTGGGAGAAACCGCTACGGGCAAGGAAACACCGCAGTTTCCTGCAAGGTTCCTAGCGGCTGAATCATTTGGTTGTATGCTCCTTGCCGCGCTTTTAATGCAACCGCAAACCGTCCGCCTATCAGCTGCAGTTGACACCGAGGATGCTAACGAAGTTATGCCACTGCAGCAATTCGCTGGTGGCGAGCCACCACCATTGACCAGGTAATTAGCACAAGGACTCAAGGCTCTGACCACGTCACTGCATTGGACTGCAGACTCTGCTGCTGGGGCAAGCAGTAGAAGGATCAAAACAGCTGCTGCTGGAACCACAACGCCTGAGAGTTTCATGGTATGAATATACTTGAGCTTTCTCTTGCAAATGGGTTTTTCTTTTCGTTTGTTTGATCTTCCAAATATTTGGAGCTCATTTTATACCAAACTTGCTCGGAGGCTCAAGTGTGCAAGAAGGGGAAGAAAAATAGAAAGAAAAAAAGCTGGATTTTGGTTGAGTGCACGAAAGAGTGAAATCTATAATTTTTATTTCAGCATGCTGGTTGAAATTAATCAGTGGAGGTTGGCTAGTCGACGTGCCAGAATTTAAAGCTTACTCGAGGAAATAATACGCTGGGTCCATCCACAACAAAGATCTATTCACTCAGTTTCGAGCACATACATAAAAAGGCAGCCCGGTGCATGGACCTCCTGCATATGCGGCATCTAGGAAAAGGGCAGACTACAAAGGATTTATAGTATACAGCCTTACCTTGTATTTTGTGGCTGTTTTTATGCCTCGAATCCATGGTCTTCAAGTCAGATGGTGACAACTTTACTGTTGCATCTAGACTCTCCTTCTTATAGAAAATTCATTGATCTTTTGCAAACCATCATTGTAGATGATTGCTATGATCATCAAGTATGATGTGGTAGGAGCTCTATGGTATTACACCTGTTGTTGCAGTGTGACTTCAGTCACGGGTTAAAGGTGTGGAAACAGTCTTTTGAAAAACGCAAGATAAGATTGCGTACTATTAACCCTTATGGTCTACCCCTTGTCCGAACTCCGCATACGTGGAAGCTTTATGCAACATGGTTACCCTTTGAAGTGTTTAGACCCACCCCATGATGCGACTCATCAACCTCAGAGGAAACATTATGTGATTTTGTTCGGTGAAGAAGGTTAAGTGGATGTCAGGATTTTAGGAGCGACAGAAGCTGGTAAGCATTAAAGGAGAATAAGTCATATTCGATGCCTGTAAAAAGGCAAGAAAGAGAATAGCAGAGGGAGAGAGGAATAGGAGAAAGTTCAAATCACTGACATTTGAAAATCTGGAGACCACTTCCCGATGTTGTCTTGAGTGGAATCGTTAGACCTCTAGTAACAAGTGACTGCAAGCATTCAATGGGGGGATTTTGGTTTGTCTTTTTCCCGTTGATTGAACCTGCTCATCTGTTATCAAGCCCAAAAAATTCAAAAGAAAAAGAAAGCTAGCCTACTATATGTATATTTAAAAAGTACCCTCTGATAGATTACTATTTAACTTAAAATCTTAAGTTAATAGAAAGTGGTCTAATAACATTTATGTCTAATATTCTAGATTGCATATAGAAGGGGAGCCTTGGTGCAATGGTCAGCTTCTAGCAAAATGCAAGGTAAGGCTTTGTACTTTCGACCCTTGTGGCCTGCCCCTTCCCCGGACTCCGCATAGGCGAGAGCTTCGTGCACCAGGGCTGCCCCTTTTATTCTAGATTGCAGATGGCTAATGATCGAAACTGTTCATCTGCTGTCACACGGTCTAGATATGTAACATTTCAAAAAATCATTTCAATTATACGATCTTTGCCCTTCGATGATTAAGATTAGTGGTTTTGAACTTTCTGGCCATTTCATGCTCATGCTACGGAAGGTGAAGTAAATATGGTGTTGGTGTACTATTTTACAAGAGCAGACATCAAACTCATAGCTGCATCTTTTCCATTGGATGATCTTAACCATCTGATGGATAAGACCAACCACTGGTTGGTGCTCGTCTCCCGTGAACTCAGCGTGATTCAAACTCTAAACCACCTATTTTGTTTACAAATGTTTTTGTGCTCAGTTGGTAGAACCAAACTGCAAGTATGATCGGTGGTTAAGACAAAAGGTTTATCATAATCCAACAGAAAACATAAACCCTAAAACCAAGTCCAAAGCTCACGTGGCAAGCACGGATTGCACCATGTTGCATAATGTTTTCATCATCAAGGAAATTTTACTGATTGTCGGAGCTCATAGTAGATATGCCATGAAGGGAAGCCTTGGTGCAACAGTAGAGTTGTTGTCATGTGACTTTGAGGTTACAGGTTCAAGGGATAAAAACAACCTTTTGTAAAATGCACGGTAAGACTGTGTATTATTGACCCTTGTGATATGCCTCTTCCCTTAATATCTTGTGTGTGGGAGCTTTGTGCAAGGGGCTGCCCTTTAGTAGACATGCCACGTGCTAGAAGTTTACACCCATTGAGTGATCCTGTAAACAAGGAAGGCATAGACAATGAGGCATGCCCACTTTTACATAGTTGGCCCCACTTAGGATTGATATGGGCCGTCCATCTAAAAGGAGTCAGGGACTTGGAGTCATGTGATATTAAAAACGAGAGTCCGGATAGCAAACAGACGGCAAAGTAAAATGGATAACTAATTTGGAAGCTTAGAAGATAAAGTTATGTATATGTATGTATGTATATTTAACCAAGTAATACTATAAACAGAAACTGACCAAGAACTAGAAAACAATACACAAAACTCAACTAAACATAGACATGAAAATTTGGAATTAAGGAATGGTCAACCGGCAAGAGAAGACATTTTTTTGGCATCTGAGGTGACTAAATTAGATGAATGATTTGTACAATGTAAAAAATAGAAAAAGCAAGCCTGCTGGCCATAAGCCTATGGTGCAACCGTGATGAGACTAGTTGCATTGCATAATTCCTTCTCTTTCTCTTTGGTCACTCGTAGTCTCGTATCATATTTTTTCTTGTGATGTGTTCTTGAATGCGGTGCATGGTTCAAGGTGTTCTAAGCGACTAGGGTTTGAGGTTGTGCATGGCTTTGAGTGTGTCTAATTAAAAAACAAAACATTTTGAAACAAAGAATCTAGGTAAAGTACTTGCTCTTAAGGTAAGTGTGAGGAGTACACCTTCTTTTTTCATATACATATAATATATATATTCATACATCTAGGCCATTTATTATGTTCAGAATATAAAATTTACGTAATTGGTGAAAATCAATCATTTGTATATGCGTGGATCTTTAAAAAACTAGTAAAAATGGTTATGAGTTTTGATATGAAGAAATATAGGCCAAAAACATTTAATGCACATAAAACTTGTGTCCAACCTATCTAAGCAAATAGCATATAAACCTCATGCTCTTGAGCAGGGCTACCAATGAATTGTATAAGGTTTGGATACCATCGTTCCGTATCTATTCCAATAAATTTCATCTGTTTGGATACAAATTTGAATATTAATTCAGATATTCATATGTCTTTAGTATTTATTCCATTTGGTTCAATTTGCATGGCGGATTATTTGTTTTCACCAATTCTTTTGGAGTGCCAAAAAAGGATGTGCTATATATAGAGTCCCAAATTGAATGTAAAGGGAAAAAAAAGTGCAAATGTATCTCTCTCAAAATAAAAGGGTAGCTCCAGTGCACAAAGCTCCTGCCTATGCAGGGTTTAGGGAAGGGATAAACCACAAGGGCCTATAGTATATAGCCTTACCTTGTATTTTTACAAGAGGCTGTTTTCACGTCTTGAACCGGTAACCTCAAGGTCAGATGATAGCATCTCTCAAAATATCACAAGCAAATAAGTTAAGCTAAATTTGATAATATATGACCTAATATAAATGCAACAATGCAAGTTATATGGCCTATTTATACAAATAACAATTTTGGATTTTAACTTCTAGTCCACTCATTATACAAGAAAAGAGAAAAAAAAAAAAACCCATAGTTGTAGCACCCTAACGAGCTCTACAATATTTGGCTATCATGTAATGTTCCTGTACAAATTCAGTGATTTGTTCCTCATTAATAATATAGTGTAGTAAATATTTTGGAGATATCGTAGTCCTAAAAAAATATTTTTGAAATTACATAATTCTCAGATATTAGCCTTTATTACATATTCATTAAAAAAATGTGGATATTTAAAATAAATTTTCTGTTTCATATCCGATCCGTTGGATTCTATTCCGATGGCGGATAATCCATTTAGATAGGCAAGTTCTCCCTCGACGGCACTACAAAAGAAACAGAGTTAATAAACTTTTAACCAGTGGGGTATGGTCGGGATAGTCTAATGCATGATGTTCATGGCGAGATCCACAAAATTGAACGGCTGCGATTCTGCTGCGGTCCCGGCAGGACCCAGCCCACCAGGGACGTAAAAAGTTTTTCCTCCGCGACCGCGTGCGGTCTTCGACGCTTTCCGCTTTCTTCTTCCTCTTCAGAGAAGCAGAAAAAGAAAGGGCAAAATCAAATCTAGGGTATCTATGGAGAATCCAGAGAAGAAGGAAGCAGAGAGCAAGGGTTCAAGTCCTCTTCCCCTCGTCGATTCGGCTGAGAAAGAAGCAGAAGAACGAGAACGCCAAGCTCGCGAACTCAAAGCCGGTTTACATCCATTGAAGGTTTCTTGTTGTTGTTCTTCTTCTCCGCTCTTTGAGATGATGAATTTTTTCGGATTGGCTTCCATGCGATGAAATTCGTGAACTGATTTTCAGTATTTTGCGCATTTTATGGTGATCGATGATTAGCTATCTGAAATGTGTGTTTTTGGGGAAAATAATCATTTTTGTATGAATCGTGGAGTAGTGATAAATATCTATGTATAGGATCCTCTTGAAATCTAAAAGAGCCTTTTTGGATGGTGAATGACCTTCGTTGCTTTGTTTTATCTAAATATTTGAAGGCTTTGTTACTCCAAGATGAAGAGGACATATTGGCAGTTTGAATGAAACAGGTGGAAATTCTAGGAGATGCTTTCTAGTGGGTTATTTGAGAATAAGATGCTCCATTTTTGGCATAAAGAGCTTTCATTTGTCTTATGAGTTTATTGTTAGCACGAGTGTTGGAATCTGGGGAAGATTTTTCAAGTGCTATATTGAAGTAGCAACTGTTTCAATATACCATCAAATTCTCGTTCTCATGAATAGCCAGTTTTAATTACCCTAGCTTGATGTGGCCTGAGAATAATGCTTCAGCAGAAGGGGAATGATTTAAGGTGGCTTATCAAGGCATCTGCATTTTCTGGCAGCCAAGAATCCTCTGCTTTGGTTCACATCATGTTGTGTACTGCTCTTCAAAATTCTATTGAGGTTACTGTGCTATTTATGTGGAAGCTTCAAAGTCCGTGATAGCTGAGTTCTTACTCTTTGTTGAGAAACATTTTAAGCCAAACTAGCTGTGTAGTTTTGTCTGTGCATCCTTCTTTGCTAATATTCTTTTCTCTGTGCAAAATTTTCAGCACAAGTTTGTCTTCTGGTATGCCCGAAGAAATCCTGGAGTTCGAACCCAGACATCCTATGAGGACAATATAAAGAAAATTGTGGAGTTCAGTACGGTATGCTTTCTCTGAAGTCAAAGCTTTGTAAGGGAAATGTGTTGAGAGCAAATGTATCTCCTTTTGGATATTATGTAGAATTAGCTCTTTTAGAAATTTGGAATGGAATAGTATTTTACTGTGACTGTTTACAGGTTGAAGGTTTTTGGATCTGTTATTGTCATCTGGCTCGTCCTTCTACATTGCCAAGTCCAACAGACTTGCATCTTTTCAAGGAGGGTATTCGGCCTCTGTGGGAGGTAAACATTTGTGGCCAATTTTAATTTGCTTTTTTATCATAACTTTATTGTTCGTATGGAATTATAAAGATATAAGTGAGTGAGAAAGATCTTACGTGTCCAGAGGAAAGAGACCTTTGGTCATGACATCTGGCTGGCTCAAGATGTAGTTTTTGTTTGATCAGGATTCTGCTAATTGCAATGGTGGGAAGTGGATAATACGATTCAAAAAAGCAGTTTCAGGTCGCTTTTGGGAGGATCTGGTGAGGGAAATCCTTTATTCTGTTTTTCACTTATTTTCTGCTTTGTTTTATTTGCTATTTCTTTATAGTTAGTGTCATCATTAGATTGCTCTGATAGTATATTCAGGTTTGCTTGATTCACTTTACCACGAGAATGTCTGTGTTCTTGTACTCTTGGAAATAGCTTCCTCACAACAGAGGAGGAAACTAGTCCCTTGTTATGATAGGATCGACCCTAACTCATTGTATATAGTGGCATCTTTGAAAATAACCTTAGGCCTCTTAGTAGATCTTCTATCTCTTGATCTCCTAACCAGTCTGAATCTATTCAATGGTTTTAGATGCCCGCGCCTTAGACTGATCATGACTGAGCTGCTTCCCAAGTATGTACAGCTCGTATTGAGAAATAATTTTGTTCTGATGCATAAATTAGTTTACTTGGGATGCATCATGATGACCTATCATCCATAACTGGTGCTTTATCTGTCTTTTTCTTAGCAATCGCCTTGCCTATGTGTATTACAGAAGAGCTGTTTAATATTAACTATCATTTATTCTTCCACTATTTTCAAGTGCATTTGAGCTTCTCAGCACCTTTTAGTCTGATTCAAGTTGAGCAAAGCAACTACTTTGTATTAAAGAATAACTGATCTTCAAGAGAGATCTGCAGAGGAACAGACCTTTTACACAGGCTTTTAGAGTTGTTTGTCTTTGTCGTTCATTTTAAATACAGAAATACCAGTTGTATGACACCCTATGTGGACCTTCTGTGGCTTTACATTGACAATATCAGCAGTCACTGTTTCAAGGAAATCACAAGTTGGTGAAGATGGTGAAGAGATGGTGTGAGAGTTCCCACAATCTGCTCTTGTAATTCTTACTCTTCGGTTATATTGTCTGGGTTCGAACAAGTAGGTGCCACTTTTGTTTACTTCCTTATCACATAAATCCGATTTTGTCAAGAGTATGCTCATTCCTTTACTCTGCACAGTCTACCAATCTGAAAAGTGTGCCCCCTCATGATGGCAGTATTATCAATCTTCTCTCTTCTTTGAGAAAAGTAAGAGTAATATGTTGTTTTCATGGAAGGATTTACCTAGTTCACTGTGATAGTAAGCAAACTGTTTAACTGGGCACAAATCAAATAAGTTCCAGAGGCAGCTTTGCCGGGAGACTGAGAATGAAGGGACCTCGTCTTATGCTGCTATTTGAAAAGCTTCACGTAGAAACTGTTGTAAGGAAAATCACTTCTAAACATCATTGACAATGTAGTTTCTGTTGCATCTGCCTTTTGAAGTCTATCATTCACATGTCACTCTTTGTGAATCCTCACAAGACTTCAAAGCATGTATGGGCTCATAGGATGGTGTCTTTGACATTTACTCTGCTGAATTAAGACAAGAGAAGGGCCACAAAGAAATGATTTGGGAAGCTGATTGCAACTTTTACAGATGTACCGTGTTCTGTGCTCCTAGATTCTGAGACCATGCATTTTGGTTTCCCTTATTTGCTAGTTTTACAGTTAATTTTTTCTTTCAAAAAGCCAACCTAACTTGACAAGATGTGTAAAGGTACTGATTCATCTCTTGGAATTTTTACGCATCACGACAGGAGTATCCTTCAGTCATTGAATGGCATTAAGAAACAAAGTCCCCTTTGATGTGCAAGGGTTGAGAATCCATTTCAACTGAAGTACAAATACTACCTATGTCACAAGTGCTTTAGATTCTGTTAGAAAGCATTACAATGGAAGATTTATTTGAAAAATGGCTGTACTGCTTGTAGCTTGACCTAGATTACCTACCATTTTTGCTCCTCTCAAGACTTGAGCTTCACCAAGTTCCTGTAGAACACCACGAACCAGACACACGTGGTTTAACGAAAGGATTATATCTCTACAAGAGTCCATCTAGTTCCTTGGCAACAACCACATCATAGACGGAGAAACTCCTAAGCTGCAACTGCTTGTTCTGGCTTCTCCCAGTTGGTTTACCATCTAGATTGTTATGTGGGTTCTGTGGCATCAGCAGTGAGTTCTTTAGGTAGATGTGTATCATTCTCAAGCATTTTTTACCACATGCCTCTTTTGATGTAGCTTTCGAGTTTTCAGGAAGGCAGCATACGGTGCTCATCTACTTGTAAATGTACCAGGTTTTTTGGTTTTCCTGGTGGCCATGGGTATTATTACTAGAGCGTGAAACGATTATTACTGGAGCATGGAGCACCACTTGGGATATGATTGATCTTTCATGGAGAAGATATGGTAGGAACTGAGGGTGTCAAGATTCTGTGGATATTATGTTTTCCACCACGCTCTTTTCTTTGGAGCTTCTTGGACTAGGTTGGCTGCAGTTACATCCTAGTGATGTTGTCTTGAATTTATGGAGAAAGCTCTCTTTTAGTTCTCTTGCTTGTACATCCTTGTGACAATCTGCATTCTGATTATTGTTAGTCATTGCTATTGGTATTCTTGTTAAGTTTGAATGTCACATGGTGACTTGGCTAGGTGATATTATTGATTGTTCTCTTTGCAAAAGAACCTATATTTAGCATTATAAACAGAATTACAGCTGCTCCAAAGTCCTTAACTTCAATGAAATACATTAGTGCATACTTATTTGAGTTGTATTGGGGTGTGTGTATAGGTGCTCGCATTAGTTGGTGATCAACTGGATTATGGGGACAACATATGTGGAGCAGTTCTAAGCATTCGGGTTAATGAGGACATTTTGAGTGTTTGGAACCGCAATGCATCTGATCACCAGGTGAATGCTTACTACCTAGTTCCTTCTTCACAATGACATATTTTCTGCGCTTCTGAAGTCCTGTAATAGATCAGAGAGTCTTTTACTTATCATTTCTTATCCGTCAGGCTGTCATGGCTTTGAGGGACTCAATCAAGCGACAATTAAAGCTCCCACACAGCTATATGATGGAGTATAAGGCTCACAATGCATCTCTGCGTGACAACTCATCGTATAGGAACACCTGGTTGAGAGGATAAAAGCATCGCCTTCTATTCAGTGTGATGAATCTTTCACAGTTGTTGGGGTGTCGGACGAAGCTGTTCATTTTGGCATATCTCCACTTCATAAACAGCTTCGCTCTACGCCCTTAGCTGATTCCGTATTACAAAGCTGATCTTCTACTGCAGGTTTAACTTAAAGGCGTGCTTATCTTGAACTCTGTGTTATGAATGGTTGTCTTATGGCATCAACAGGTTAGCATGTTTTAGTTGTCCATACGACTCATGTCCTATAGCAACCTAACAGAAAGCGTGCTTTTAGATGCAAACACTAGCTTTTGGTTCATCTCTGTGAGAGTTGAACAGACAAAGAAGTACCTTAGCTCTCTTCTATAAAATTGGGTGCATTAGTATGCATCACATATTTTCGTACTCAAAGACCTTTTGTGTTTGATTTAGTACACAAAACTGGGGGCGATGTTACCAACTGTAAAAGAATTTTTATGTGGGAGATGCAGATGATCCCAACTACTTAAGATTCTGGAGTAATATGCACGGGTTAGGTAGTTGAAGAATCGTGTAATAAACTCTCGATGATATTATGTGTTGGATATTTCTGGGATGTTGCCGCATCCAATATGGGTTTCAGCAGGTAAGTGGTTTGGAGAATCAAATGTTGGCCCAATGGATGCCCTCCAAAAAGGAGAAATGGGAAACAAAGGAAACTATACAAGATCAGTCTGCAGGGGATGATAGACGATTCGTCATTTTGGGGTTAGGAAATGATATTCCCCTGCCCCCCTATGTCTATTAGTCTATTATCTCATGCTCTCTGGGGTTCTGAGGCATTCCTCTGGAGGCATTAATTCCGGCAGGCATAGGCATGTTTTTCAGAAGATGTTTGCCATTAATTTTGTCGTCCCTCCCCTGTTTAGTCTAACTGAGAAAAATCACGCCAATGGAATGATTCAAACTCGCCTCTCTTTTTTCTTCCTAGAATCAATGATTGTGATTTTTCATTATGATTATCCAGTTGGTGTGGTATTCTGGCAGAAGCATATACAAGGGAGGGTGAACAAGATGAATGGCATGGAACTGTTAGAAAACATGCCTATTTCGATGTAGTCAACCTGTGCAAAATCTCGATTGACTCTTCCTCTTTTCTTTTTTAATTTGAGAATCAATGATCGTGATCTTTCATCCTAGGAACGTAAGTTGTGATCATCCAATTGGTGTTGTTTTCTGATAGTAGCCTATCCTAGTGAGGTGAACAAGATGAATGGCATGATCTCCTAGAAAACAGGCCTATACATGTCTAGATTATTGCCTTCCATTGAAGCATGCCTTAGTGTATCATTTATTGAAAGAGAAATGAAATTATTCAAAAAATCATTTTTTCCTAACAGTAAAATTTAATAGGCAAACATAACGAAACACGATGCATACATATGATATGAAACTATCATGTAACTATTCGTTGCTAATTTTCTCACGTAAAAAATGAAATGCCATTGACAATTTGCACTATAGTTTTTACTAATTTGCATTATACTTTTTACTACAAACACCTTGCGAAGACCTTCCTGTGCTATATTATAGGCCCGTCAATGGGTCGGATTTGAATGGGATCCACCCATGTCATGATCGAGTTAGAGTGGAAATGGTGGCTTGGGGCTTATTTAGATCCGAAGCTGATCTACCAAGGGATGGGTCACTGATTGTCGAACCCATTACGGGTCTGGTCCTGGTTTAGAACCACCTGTTACAAAAGTGGGATCGTTTAACAAAGGGCTGGGAGCAAATTCTTCTGTGTTGGATTAAATGGAGAGGAAAAAACAAACAAACAAAGAGTAGCACCAAAGCCCAGTAGCACAATGGCGTAACAGTTTTCTCATGCACTGCACAGCTAAGAAGCATATAATACAATGAGATTTCCAAAGTATCAAATAATCTAAATAGAATAAGGAACCAATTTGGAGGGGACTGCCAATGGAATACAGCCTAAGCCTCAATGGCACAACTGGATCTCATTAGAGAGAAATGGTAACAACAGCAAGAGAAGAAAAGGATAGGGAACTTTATGCTACAACAGCAGAAATTTATAACGTTAAAGACAAGAAAAAGGCACTACAAAGAAGGAAATAACATGAAACTCTTATTGGTTTTAAATTCGTAGACTCTTACTTTTTTTTATGCATTTGGGTTGAGAAAAGCAGAGAGCATTGAAGGGACTGAGCAAGCAAATAGGATAATAAGTTTTTTCTTCTTCAAGCTACTTTCCAGAGGTCTTATAAAATACTGAGGGCTACATAAAATTTGAAAATATGACATGTTTGATAATACAGAAAACCTCACAACTTGCTGCTGTTCTCACTTCTCAGACAAATAAGGTGTTGAAACCTTGTTCTATGTTAGTGGTTGGGGGTGTATGTATTCTGGATATCAATGCAAACGATACCAGTTTCAAGAAGAAATTTCTCTGCCACTGTGTGGACACCCCACTTATGATCCCCCTAATGAAAAGCATATTATTCCTCCTCTCTCAGATGCCACTTACCCAAAGCTGTTTTATCAGACAGATTCCTCTAAAACTGAAATTCATTGTGTCAGCTCATCTGGTTAAAATAAAAGACCCCATAATTTTTAATCCCATTAAGATGACTGCAGAACCACTTTTATGCGAATATCATAAATCCCTCTTACCCAAAATTGTTTCTAGTGAGATCTGAGAAGGCACACAAACTTCCATCTTCCAGAGCCTTAACACCCTGCAACATGGAAATCTAATCATCTCTACTCTATCTTGCACATAATTACTTAGGGGTCACACCCCAAATTCAAATCCCTTCACAAATGCCCTGAATGTCCGAGTGGTAAAGAGAATACGTTCAGCAAACCAGGTCGTGACTCTGCTAGCAGTAGATACTTTCAGTTTTGCCTAAACTGACTTCTTTAACTGAAAAACCTAAGACAGAGAAGCGCAATCCCTTCCATACAGGATCCTAATCCATTCCACATGGTACCATCATCCTTTCATCCTTTTTAACCAAAAAATTACATCATTCCACTCATTTCAGCACTTTTCTTTACCAAGTGGCGACAGTTAAATTAGCTGTGATGCACATCAAAGGGAAACTTCTTCATATACCTAATAATTAATATTTTACCCTGCACCTTGATGTTTCAAACTTTTAAACACTTACCACTGCATCACACTAGAATCCTGATTTCAGATCCTTTAGTTCCCAAAATTGACAGAGAAGAATTCCCTAAAGATCAAATCAGTAGATGTTACATGTGAATGATGCATTTCAATAGGTAATAGACCTCTCAAAGACTCACCTAACGCTAAAGAGAAGAATCAACAGCTAATTGTATATCACCATACTAAAATTCTCTATATCATGAAAGTCGACATCCAAAGACTAGTAAACATGAGTAACCATGCCCCTGCCAAGATCATCAGGATCAGAATGAACAGCAACCGCCCTCCCCAGGATGGAATGAGGCCCAATTCAGATATATTAGATTCAGTTACTCTACCTGCACAACCTTGAGACTAACTTCAGCCTCTTCTAAAACAAGTAAATTCATTCTAATTAGAATACTTTTAACCTTCCCCAGTAAAACAGAAACTTGCACAACACAGATAGAAATATAGATACCATCTTGATCAGCAACAATGTTTCCCAAGTCACTCGCATGCGTTCTTTGTCCTCAGGAGCTCCGTGTTACTTCTTCAATGGATTGAAGTAAGGTCCTGAAAAAGGAAAGGAATAAAGTAAAAACCATGATCGACCTATTTGTATTCCTAGGAATTAGACAAATTGGCAAAATTCCAACTTGATGACCAGACACACAGAGAAAAACCTGTAGATTTACCTCCATTAGTGATATCACCTAGTGCATGGATATGGAAGCCATGGAGACCATGAGAGAGGCCTGCCATATGTAGCTCCTGTAATTCAATGGGAATTATCAAGGAGAATAGGTGGAAAAAAAGAGAAACCGTAAAGTGGGTGCTTTAAGGAAGAGAGTGAGCGTTGTTATCCTGCAATAACTGAAGCGAGCCTTTGAGGCTGCTGCTGTTGTTGTCGCCGCTGATGACAGCCACGGCCTTGAGACTGTTACCCATCTCTCCCTCTCTCTCCGAGTATGTTTCGCTCAGTTCCAACGAAGATTAGCTTCAAGATAATACCATTAGTAAGCTGCTTGGAAATCTGCCATCCTCCAATTGAGTTTATATTATTCAGAATAGAGAGAAGGATTTTAATTTATTTATTTATTTTTGCAAAAATGCTATTACATTTTTGCATATTTGCAAAAAAGTCTAATTTTTTTTTGAGTTTTGTAAATTTCCAATTAAGTTTTCGTGAGCTTTGCAAAATTACCATTATGTTAGTTTTTCATCTACTTTTTACAAAATTTTGATATTACCCTTTTTCTTGTTACCTCGTAGATGCAGACGTGATTAAGTTACCGAATTTGGCTACTAACTTAAATGATTGCTCAATGAATACTTTCAACGAAACTTGGTATATAACACAATTAGACAACAAGCAATCTAAAAATATAGTTAGATTTCAACAAAAAGCAACCAATAGTGAGATATTCAATCGCAAACATACCATGTTTACCACATGTTTACCAGCAAAAGCGACAGTATCTATTAAGCTTCTTCAATGAAATTCAATAATTTAAACTTTGATTTATAACTAAAAAATGATATAAAACTATTTCTAACATAAATTAGAATATAATCGATGCTTTTGATCAATGAATGAAAGAAAAATTCAAGTTTAAAACTTAAGCAAAACTGTTATTGTTCGTAAACTTTCAAGCTTTTCATTGGATTCCTTTTTAAATAAAAATTGAACAAAAGAACTTTGTGCATGATTTCTTGCTTTGTTAATCAATGAAAGTCTCTGAAATTGATTATGCTAAATAGAAGACATTGAGAAAAAGAAGACCCAAGACTTAGATTTTTAATTTTCATTTAAAATAGCACAGAACAAAGAGCTTAATTATACCCACTCATCATTGTTTTTATGAACAGTAATAATATTTTGCTTATGTTTAAACTTGAATTTTTTTAAATAAATTTATTGCATTTTTATTCATCAAAAGCATTTATTATGTTTTAATTTGTGTTAGAAATAAATTTATATAATTTTTAGTAAGAAATTGAAGTTAAAATTATTGAATTTCATTGAAGAAGCTTAACAAGTACTATTGCACAGGTTGGTGAACATAATATGTTTGTGATTGAATATTTCACTATTGGTTGGTTTTTATTTGAAATATAAAATTAGATTCTTTATTATTGAATTGTGGTAGATACCAAATTTCACTAAAAATTTCTATGTTAAAGTTATTGAACTTAGTGACCAAAGTCGTTAACTAAATCACGTCTACATCTATGATGTAGCATATTTGTTAAAGAAGTGTAATATCAAAATTTCGTAAAAACTAACAAGGAGGGAGGATAGAAAACTAACAGAATGACAATTTTGTAAAACTCGTGAAAACTTAATGGCAAATTTGCAACACATACAAAAAATTAAACTTTTTTGTTAATATACTAAAATGTAATTGCATTTTAAAAAAAGACCCTATATAGAATAAAACCTTCAATTATTATCCACATGCAAACACACCAATGTTTTCCACACATAATCGGCAAAAATAAAACAAAATAGGAGAACTAGGAAAAGAGGATATCCAAGGATAAGCGGCACAGAGGTCACAAGAGAACTTGGAATCGCACCTTCAGGAACCACTTTGGCATGTTTGGTTAGCAAGAAATAGATGGAAAATTTAAGTCCATTTTCCTTTGTTTGATTTGACATAGAAAGCCAAATCTACAGGGAAGTCTAGGACTGCATGGAAATCAATTACCATCGTCTTGGAACTCAAGAAGCCATTCTTAATCCAAGCTTTCATATCAAACAAGTAAATGCTTTCCAAATGGAAACTCTGTAATCTTTCATTTCATATTAACTAGTAAGATCAAAACAGTTAAACTTTCTTAAGACTAACTAAAGAACTGTCCACAGTTTTCTGTAGTTACTAAGATACAGTTGGAGCCTATGAATGGTTACAGTTTAGAACTTTTAGAGGATGCTTTTGATTTTGCAGCTAAACTTATATCTCGGTGAAAAACATCACACCTCATGCTGCCTCTAGAATATATCAGTGCCGTCTAAACTCATGTGGCTTACTAGTTCAACACTTAATCACCAAACCGAATATAAAAAGGGGCTAAGTAGAAGAGAAGATCCTGTAAGACCCCCTGTAACGAACATCTCAAAGTCTATGTTGGACCTTAAGGTTCTAAGTGCATCACCTACAGTTAAGAGTGGTTCCAACTCGCACATTGCCTTCCATTCAGTAATCCTGTTGTCCTATACTTCTTCGAAATAAATCCTTGTTTGAATGTTGGGTTAGCCAATTTGCTCACATCCAAAGCTAGCATGCCAGCAGCATCGTTGCTAACCAAAATCAAATATGGTAACTAATAAAGGGCAGCCCGGTGCATGAAGCTCCAGCATATGCAGGGAATGGGCGGACCACAAAAGGTATGATAGCTCTTGGCTTGGCCCCAGCTTTACCAACCAGAAGAAAAATGAATGATCAATTTAACCATGCAACGAGCCAGGTAACTAGTATGACCAGCAGATGAACAACGATCAAGGAGCTACAATCTGTAACAAGATTCTACGGCCGAGTAAAATATCTCAAATCCATTAGACACTTATTTGTTGCTAATGTGATCATCACAGGCAAATGGAGGTCAAATACATCATTCAAAATATTGATGCCCCTAGTTCTCTAAAATCACTTGGAAGCGTAACTGCTTGAGGATATGACAGGAAAAAAGAAGAAGAAAAAGCAGCCCAGTGCACAACGCTCCTGCATATGCAGGGTCTGATGAACCCCAAAGGGTCAATACTATGCAGCCTTACCTTGCATTTTTGCAACAGGCTGTGATGCTACCAAAAAAAATAAAAATTGCATGATTTCTGATACAGCATCTGCAAGACATTATTGTCATCTCTTACTCAATCACATTTTAAAATCATCTAAAGATATCGGGGAAGGCTACCGAATTACCAAAACCAGCCTCAACTACAGTACAGAGCCGAATTTTATTATATAATGGTTAAAGCTCAACCCGTCCAGAAGAATATCTCAAGTCAAACTTGGAAGTCTACAACCCGATGGATTTCTCCAATTTCTGGATTTGGTTCAAGAATATCCACGTCATCTGCAGAAAAACACATCGTCCAGTCAATTAAAACAGGCTGGAGGGAAGCTGAATGGTGCAAGCTACCGAGACATCAATCCAGATCAAAAAGAGGCTCACCATGACGTGGGGAGCAATCCTGACACAGTAAACAGGGAAACCGGTGTAGAATTTGAAAGGTCCTCCTGATTTCAGCGTCTTCATGGCACAGTCTAAAGACCCGGTGTATGGATATTTCCCATTGGCATCAGGCTGCATTTTCTGTATTTGGGTCTTAACGTAATCAAAGGGCAAACTGCAAGCTGATGCAAAAAATCCTGAAACAGCACTGGCTCCTGCAACAGAAAAAAAAGTCATTAATCAAACAAAGCTTCTGTGAAACCTTAAAATATACAGTCAGATCCCAGTTTCTTTTCTCCAGTTGTTTCTTGTCTCTCTAGGTTCCATCTAGCATACAAACTAGCAGAATCATGGGCAAGAGCATTGCACTGGAGTCAGATCAACAAGTAAATGCCCCATAAGCCATGTATATATGGTAATGTGGGAAAAACCTTGCACATTATAACCACAAATAGCTATAGTAAATTAATAAACAGAGAACTGACAACCTATAACTAGATACTAATGCGATGATAGAATTTCCACTTCGATATGTTTACCTCAATCAACTGAAATACAGCTTCAACCCATGGGATAACATTTATGCTGACTGGCAACCACCACACACACACACACACACACATATATTAAGCAAAAGCATATCCAACACAAATTGCCCAGGGCAAATCAGAAAGTTATAACCGGGCAAATGAAAATAATATTCAGACCAATAAAAAGCACCATAAATGAACTCAACCTGGTGAAACTTAAAAGCTGTTCAGTTGACACCCTCTCCCCAAGCCCAAGGCATGCACATGAGTTAATCAAGCAGACTGGTTTTCTGCATAGCCAAAATGGGGGGCAGACCCAGTGCACGAAGCTCCCACCTATGGGTCTGGGGAAGGGGCGGACCACAAGGGCCTCTAGTAGGCAGCCTTAACTTGCATTTTGCAAGAGGCTGATTCCACGCCTTGAACCCGTGACCTCAAGGTCACATGACAACAACTTTTACCGTTGCGCCAAGGCTCCCCTTCTTTCTGCATGGCCAAAATACTACTCAAAATTTTAAAATCCATTTTATGGAATTAACCACATCCTTTGAAAAGAATTGCACAAGAAAGGCCCACCAAGATATGGGTGACACTCCAATTTTCATAGGAAATTGATAAAACAGAGGGAACACATGCCATGGCAATGCAAAAACACCAAGAGAGAGACAAAATTTAGAGAACAGAAGATAAATTAGAAGATCAAAGGTGCTACCAATAGTCCCTTTGTAGCAGATGTTCTTAGACTACGCACTGGCAAGATAGGCTCACCAACCAATGCTTACAGTCTAAGGGCAATTTGACTAATACTTATGAAAAATCCATGGGCATATTTCTTAGTCAATATTCAAAATCTCTTCCAGTATTGAAGGAGCTGTCACTTTTTGAAAAACAAGATGCTGAAACAGAAAAGAAAAAGTAAATAGAAAACATCTGGCTGGGGTTACCCTATCAAAAACAAATACAACATGGAAAAGGACCTCAATTGTGGAGGATATTCTGTTTCCTGGGTCGGGAGTCTAGAGTAGTTAATGTTCGCTCTGACATTAATCTTTTTCAAAAAAAATCCAGCAACGGGCTTCTAGCACAGTAGTGCAAAAAGGTACTCTACTGTGCAAGGACATGCATTCAAGTTGCACTGATGGGTGTGTCTTTTCCATTAGAGGTTTTCCACAAAAAACCTCACTTGGCTGCCCAAAAAATAAAACCCCTCATATCCATATCCATCAGACTATTCGATAACATGTCCAGCTGACATTAATATGTTCATCCCAATGGAAAGTGATGACTGTTGGTTGCATATTATGCAAGTACAAACCCAAGAAAATACCAATGCTCAGTATTAATTCCTAAGATATATCCTTCTGGACATTCTTTGCTGTTCCTATATAAAATAGGTAAAACTTTCATTGCTATAACCTAGTGTTAAGAAGTTCACTTGTAAGAGAGCTCAGTGAAGTTAAATTTCAGTCAAGGACTGGTGATGCCAATTTCTCTTTACCCAGTCGATCCAAAGGAGTTCTTTTTGACTTAGGTGAGGTATAACCAGAGCCTGGACAAGTATCAGACAAGGTAAACCTAGTGGTTGATTTGCTCAATCCCCTTTATTGATGTTTCTAAAAAGCTTTAAAGTTTAATTGTTTAATCATGAATGACTGAATGACGTGGAGGCAACAAAAGGTAAACAGAACTGTAGAGTCCAGAACTAGGAAAGACAGACTAGATACTGAAGACAAACAGAACTTAAGAGTTCATGGATATTTATATGGTAAATTATAAGAACTCTGCACATGCACAATCTAAATAGAATCTAAGCAAGTGAGGCAAGTGACATTGAATCAAGATGAACACCAATAAAATACAAAAATCAACAAAGCCTACAAACTTAGCAAGAAGATATACTGGCTAAAAGTAGCAGTCTCAACATTAATGAAGTGGTTTACACAAAACCGCTGCCTTCAATAAGAATATCAAAGAAACGTGCACCTTTAAACTTGATTTGTTCATTCGAAGACACATACAAGTTGAATACAAAAGCCAACCATGAGAAACAAAAGTTATGCCAGCTTAAGAGAAAAGATAATCTAAATATTGCATTACATATTATATGGAACCCATCTCTAAGTAATCAAACTTTTTGTTGCATCATAAGAAATAGATCTGGAGTAATAGACGCATGTCTTACCAACTACTGTACTTGCGTCACTAAAACCAAGTTTGTCCTTGAAAAATTCAACACTTTGATCATAAGAGGCAAGCATGCCCATATTTAATGCCATCGCTCTCACTACAGTAGGACCTGCACCTTTCCAGAGTGACAGAACCCCTTCATCAGCAACAATACGGTATAGGGCATGGAATGCATTAGTGTAGTTCCGGCGTTGTGCAGCAGGCAATGTAGCATCAGCTTGCATACGAATGAGAGCTAAATCTGCTGGACTACCAACACATGCTCCAATTGCTCCAGCTGTCAGCCCACAAAGAGCTTTCTGATACAGAGGTAACGGCTTTCCATCATTAGCAGCAACCGCTTTGTTTGTCAAAATCCTAAGCAGCATACAAATGGCCATTAGTAGCTAATGAGAAAATCATGCCAGAGGATTATAGTGTTGCAAAATCCATGAGATGTATGCAAACACTATACACATCTATCAGAGCAAGAAACAGAGAGAACAGCACCAGCTATAAGAAATTCATTTAGAGGAAATGGTCAACCCTAAAACAAATCTAGAGCACCTAAAGATTCAAGTCGTGTTCATAGACAATTACTTAAAAACCATTATATACAGGATAGTTAAAAGCATGAGAACCAAAAGGAGGCAAGGCATATGCAGAAAAGTGGACTTCTCAAGGTAGATCTGCCCAAAATTTCATTTAAGACTAGAAGTTTAACAGATATTTCCAGGACATGCACTACAACAGCTGAAAAGAAGAACATCCACCTCACATAGTAGATGAAGTCTTGAGCAAAGTCTTCAACTTCCTTCTAATGCATACAATTCAACAAATATCAGGGAAAATAGTGAACCAAGTCTTGAACAGCTATCTACTACCCTTGACGATAATCGATTGTAACACACACTTTTCCTGAGGAGATAATAGTATTAAAGCTCCCTCCATGACTTTGTGTGGGGCCATGCACGTCAAATCCTATTTTGCCAAATGCTCACTAACAAAACCTTAAATCTTATAGGAGGCAGCCCCATCTCCATAATTGGAGTAGGTGAATCTATCAATTGTGCGCCAGCCTACACCATAGTCCAAAGCCCTATGCATCCACTAAGAAATAAACAAACAATTGTCAACCTTTACATTACAGCAGGTTGTAATATCACACCATAGGAATAGGTAAATCATTATGTAGTGTGCTATTAATTGTCAAACAGCTTGTCCTCTCCTTTGAACCTGGTCAGCAAAGGAAGGTAGGAGTACATTTGTTTTGAGATATGATTTTGATCAAATCTGAAACTGTAACATTTGGCTATAGTCTGTTGTCTTTTCTAAAGTGGTTTTGAAAAATCTCTTTGAGGTCTAGTCACATATGGGAAGAGAGAAAGAGTTACTCTCCTTAATTTACTATTCCTCCAAAACTCTTGTTTAAGGTACTCTTTGCTGGATTGATTGACCTTGATACAACGCACTAAGTCCCCGCATGAGTGCAAGTGCACTTGTCTGTATTACTGCACACTTAGCACTTCGCCACAAGCCAGTGATTCTCTTTTGCTTTTAGAAGTTTCCAAAGCTCAGGCCCACCATAGTAAATGGTTTAGGCAAGATGGACACACGTATGTGGTACTCTCAGTGGGAGAAGCCTAGAAGGTCAGGCCCATCGCTGCACAGACCACCGGACTTGTCTAGGCCTAATTCACTAGTATAGTGTCTATCACGTGCAGAGAGAAGGGGAGAGCAATTCTAAAGAGGCTTAACTATTTCTTGAGTTGTTTAACTTAAAGACAAGTGGGGATTGTAGTATTTTGGTTTGAAGTTAATGGGACTAATAGCCCCACATCGCTTCTTTTAAAGAGAGAAGCAAAGAAGGATCCCTGTAAAAGGGACATCCCTAGGCCATTTCTCTTTGTACCTACTCCTCTCTTGAGAGCTCTCTATTTTCTTGGGAGTCTACCAGGAGTGGTGTTCTCTTTAAGAGTTCTTCCATGTGAGATTCCTGAGATTTTCTCCAGACTCTACTTGCTTTGGTATTCTCCTCAAAAGTTATGCGTTGTGAAGTTCTCTGGATTTTAGTGTTTACCATCTGTGGTGGCCATCTAGACAGAAAGATCTCTACCTGTTGTGGTATTGCTCTGCCTAGCTAATCTTGTTTCTCGAGTTCTCTCAAGAAGTCTTCTTTGATTCATTCTTTGAGTCTATCTATTGTTGGGTTTGCTTTAAGCTAAAACAACAGAAGGGAATTCCTATTTCATTGTGTGGGATGTGTTTTTAGACAAATAGGTATTTGTGAAAATCTAAAATTTGAAGTTTTGGAGGGAATTCAAATGAGATTTTGAATTTGAAACTATAGCATTGACTATAGTTTATTTGTCTCTTCTAAAATGCAACTTGAAAAGTTCAGTCCCACGTGGGGAGAGAGAAAAGAGTTTCTCTACTTATTAACTATTCCCTAAAATCTTTATCAATTCAAGTTCACTCATTTTGATTGGCACACCTCGATGCAATGCAAAGAGATATGTGGGTCCGTATATGCAGATTAATGTGCACTCTGCAAACTTGTATCTTTGAGAATTGCTTAAACCACCCATGTCTCTTTTGGTTTCAAGAGTTTTCTAGGCAAACCTATCAAGTTGGATGGCCTAGGTAGAAGTAAGTACGTGAGTGGTAGCCCCAATAGGAGAGGCCCAGAAAGTCAGGTTCGTCATTGCATATATGGCTTGAGCTTTCTAAGGCTCAACTCACCACAGGAGTCCACTCATTGTTTGAGTGGGAGAGGTGGTTCTAGGGTTGCTTGCTGCCTGAGCATGGTTCTCCCATATAAGGGGCACCCCTAGGCCATTAGCACTAGCACCTCCTCTCCCTAAACCTCTCTAAGTTTCTGGTTTTCTAATATCCCTAGAATCTACCTGCTTTATTATTCTCTTTAACAATTCTTCCTTGTAAGGTTTTCTAGTTTGTAGAGCTCTTAGATCTCTTCTATGTGTGGTAGTCATCTGGCTAAAAAGATCTGAACCTGTTGTGGCATTGATTTGCCTAATGATTCTAGTTTCTAGAGTACTTTGCTTGAGAAGTTCTTCTTTGGTTCTTTCTTTAATTTTACATGTTATTGTACTCTATTCTTGCTAATTATATTGGAATTTAATCTGTTTCTCCCTTTTAAGATACAATGTTGTGTGGTCTCTTATGAGATCTTTATGTGAATCTGAATTTGTGATTTGTTGATCACTTAACTAGAGCAATTGGCACTTGCCATGGGTGACAAGCAACCATAGAACTCTCTCCCACCAGTCAAACTGAGGGTGGGCCTTATATAGTGAGACAGGCCTTAGATGGATCTGGCAGTCTATACAACGACAAGCTAGACTTTTTGGGCTTCTCCCACTAGGCCTACCACACACACGTGCATCCTTCTAGCCTAGGTCATCCAACATCATGGTCTGGGCTTAGACACTCCTAAGATCGAAACAAAAAATGGGCAGCTCAAGCTCTCATGGCAATGAAACGTGCAAAGTGCGAAGTGCACACAAGCGCACAACACCAATCCAATCAAGTGAACTTGAAACAAGAAAAGGTTGCAAGGGAATACTAAATGAGGAGAGAAAGGTTTCAAGTTGCTTTCAAAAGCACTTTAGAAAAGACAACCATCATCATTATCAAGACCTTATCCCAATTAGGGGTCGGTCATATGAATCTTGTTCCTCCATTCTCCTCTATTAAGTTCATGACTTCATTTAGTCCAAGAGTTTTTGGATCTTTTCTCACCACTTCTATCCACGTTCTTTTGGTGAAGGAGTCAGGGGAACACGCAGTGAAGAAAAGAATCAAGGAGTGAGGAGAAGAGGAATCAGTGAAAGAGAATGATGAACCAGTTAAGAGGGAAGGAAAGAAAAGCAAAAACAAAGTTTTCTACCGAGTTCCAATAGCAGAAGAAGCAAGAAGGCTGGGACCAAAGAGGAATGTCTACATTTTCTGCAGAAAATGAGCTTTTCTCTGCTTTGGGTTTTCTCTGTAAACAGGTTTGAAAGATACCAATTTTTTCATGTTTTATGAGTTCTAATCGATTCCTGCTGTTGTTATCCAGCATATGATCAAGAAATTTCATAACTTAAATGAAGATTTCATCACCGATTTATCATTTTTCTCAGTTACTATATTTCGGGTTTCTGTAGAAAACAGTATTTTGCTTCCAGTTTTTATTAAATTTCCATTATTTCTCCAGTTTTTTATTGATCCAGAGTTTCCCTAAGATTCACAAGGAAAACATCTGTGCATGCAGAAATTTGTTACTGTTTTGATTAAAAAGCTCAAAATTTGTTTGATTTCTTCATAATTGGTTGACTCCTTCGGATTCTTAGGGATCTAATTATGTTAGATACAAAGTTTCACTACTGAATTCAACCTCGAATCAGTAGAGATCTTGAAGGAAAATCACTGGATAAATCATGCAGTTTACTGGTTTATTGTGAAAACAGTAAACAGTTAAAAAGTTTTGCTTGTTAAAACATTGGATATAGTTTCCAAATTGTGTTAATATTCGGACTGGTTCCTGAGAAGTTATCCTTTTCCTAGTACACGGTTTACAATAATATTGCATTGCAATAATTACCGAGTGATCATTTGTTTCTTTTATTCAAACTTGATATGCTGTTTTTTTTTCAAATTTATTTGAAGTAAAACAACACGAGGGTATTTTGGAAATACTCCCATTGTGTGTGATTTACTGAATTTAGAAGTTTTGGAGGGAATTCAAATGAGATTTGAATTTGAAACTTATACCATTAGTTATAATTTATATGGACTTGGGAAGAAAAGGTGAAATCAGCAAAATGTAAAGAAAGCCACCTTCCAATTCCACAATGCAATTTTCATGGAAAATGTAATGTGGATTAAGAAAGGAGAAATATAATGAGATACGTGGTAATGAAAGAAATAGCAAGCATCAAAGGAACAAGGCAAGAGTTTTGACTTGGAAATGATTAAAGATACTTCATCTATTCTTATTTTCTACAAGAAGAATATCTCAAGAAATCACACAAGATAACAAGAAAGCTTCCTCATGAAACTGGGGAACAAACTATTTAACATAATTATGAAAAAATTTGTACAACAAATACATGCATGCAAAAAAGCATTGAATAATCATAATTTACATGTCCATTTCCAGAAAAGCTCTACCTGAAAGATCCAAGCCGTGCAGTTGTGTAGGTTGCTTGTCTGAGCAATCCAGCAGAGAGCCCCTGTTCCCCAAAAAAATAAATTAAGTGACCTTACAAGAAAACTTATCTACTTGGAGGTCGAGGGTAAATTTAGACGTACACATGGTCATTTGACCAATCTATTTAGTATTATGTGAGACACTGACACTCCAAACAATGGACATTGGAATCGGAAATCATTTGTCACATCTACTTGGAAACAAGAAATAATTAGAGAATGCAACATAAACATGAGACAAACTCAAAAACATAAATCAAAGATTTGGGGATTTTCTGCTGGTCCTTGAGTTAGGTTGTGGCTCCATTGACTTGTTTTAGATAGCAAGCTTATAAAATGTGGAAGTCTTCTAGTAATCGAAGAGCAGCTTGGACAAATCTTCCAGAACACTTTGATGAAGCATTTGACTTGCTTTAGATGGCAAGCTTATGAAAATGTAGAAATCTTCTGGCAATCAAAGAGCAGCTTGGACAAACCTTCCAAAACACTTTGGTAAGCATTTGAAATCTCAGTAGCTACAGATAGTATTATAGTACAGACCCTAATAAAAGGCAATTTTCTCAAACTGATTAGCAGTAACTATGACAGAAGTTCTTGATTTGAGGGTCTTTACAAAATCATCATCAACAAGACCTTATCCCGATTAGGGGATGGTCACATGAATCTTGTTTCTCCATTTCCTTCTATTAAGCGTCATAGCTTCATTCAGTCCCAAAGTTTTTAAATCTCTCACCACTTCTATCCACGTTCTTTTGGGCCTTCCCCTTACCCTTTTAGAACCTTCAACTTTGCCTCTCTTTCTATCTGGTGCGCTTTTTGGTCTATGTTGGACATGTCCAAACCATCTAAATCTAATCTCCCTCATCTTGTTACCTATTGGTGCTGCTCTTAAGTTTCCTCTAATGTTTTCATTTCTAATTTTATCCTTTCTTGTCTTACCACTCATCTATCTCAGCATCTGCATTTTGGCAACACTCATCCTATGTACATGTTGCTCCTTAATTGCTTAACACTATGATTCATAGAGCATGGCTGGTCTTACAACCATCCTATAAAATTTTCCTTTAAGTTGGAGCGGTACCCTCCAATCACACAATTCTTTGGATAACCTTCCTCTCAATCTCTCTACTCTCATGAATTATTGATTCCAATTGTTGGAAGTGTTCTTTTAGGAGGACTTCTTGGTTGTCAATATTTACTGGTGCTCCAATCCTGCTTCTCTCCTTGGTAAAATTGCATTTCATATACTTTGTCTTAATTCAACTAATTTTAAATCCTTTAGATTCTAATGCATCTCTCCATAACACTAGTTTTGTGTTTACGCCTCTCTCGTCTCATCAATCAAAACGATATCATCTGCAAATTATATGCACCGTGAAATCTCCTTGTGCAGATGTTTTGTTAACTCATCCATAACTAGCATAAAAAAGACTCAATGTCAATCCTTGATGCAATCCTATAGTAATAGGAAAATCACTTATCTCTCCGCTAGTGGTCCTAATGTTTGTTACCACTCTATCATACATATCTTTTATTATGTCTATATACCCCCGTGAAACCCATTTCTCCCCCAACACCCACCATATTAACTCTTTAGGGACCCTATCATAAGCCTTTTCTTAGTCAATAAAGACAACGTGGAGCTCTATCCTCATCTCCCTATATTTCTTTATCAATTGTCTAAGCTAGAAAATAACTTACATGGTAGACCGACCTCCCACGCATAGTTCTCCGATACACTTGTCTCATGTCGTAGCCCCCTTCTCCTCACTCTTTCAAAAAATTTCATGGTATGGCTCATAAGTTTGATCCCTTGATAATAGTGCAACTCTGTTTGTCTCCTTTATCTTGTAACTTGGTACAATAGAGCTCTTCCTCCATTTATCTGCCACTTTCTTCGATTTCACAATCTTGTTAAATACAAACTACTCCAGTATGTCCGATATACTTCCAAACTACCTCATATACTTTACAAAATACCACTCCAAAATAGTCTAGAATCCTTCTTCAATCAAGATCCCTTACAAAGATCTCCTTAGAAGTCCTCAAGCTTATATTCATTCTCATATGCCTCTAACTTTCTCATGTTTCTCCTCTTTGTTAGCTACTTCTTCAACAAATCACAACATCTTTCAGCAGTAAGCTGAGTAAACCAGGTTCCTTCTCATTAAATAAGTGAGAAGAGAAGTTCCTTTTGTACCAACCAATCTAAATTCAGGAGAAAGCACTCAAACTTAAAAGTGTAGAAAGTGGACTACCTATAGCTTTTCCTTTGTATGTTTGTTTTTTTCTTCTTTTGGGCAAAAGTTTTCCTCTGTATGTCTATCTATTCATGTTAGATTTATACATCTGTATGTCTTTCTACTCATGTATACTCAAAGTGACTAGAATACAATAAACACCACACATAAAATTCGCCTCTATGGCATTTCTTCTGTCTCTCTTTAGATTTCTATGCATGCTAGTTGAACAAGACAATCAAGCAATCAGCTAAGAATAACAAAATCTTGAGGAATGTATATCCCCTTTGACTTTGGTCAATGTTAATGGGCTTCATGTTGAGGAGACATTTATTGGTTATCCACTTTAAGACTTTTCCCTACTTCTATACCTAGTGAATGCAGATCCGAATTGTATCATGGAGATAAAAGGCAATCATGGAAAAAATTCAAGCATACACTTCACTCCTTTCATGTAAACTCAGGATGGGAAAAAGAAAGGAAACAGTCCTACTGATTGTGTTATGATATCCTTCAAACTGTTGAATCCATGAAGCTGTTGAGAAGGGTGAAGACCACGTTTGCCTAGAGATATGCTTCATCTCTGGCATAGTAGCCCAAGAATTTGCAGGCCTGTGGCAAAGCTATCATAAGGCCAACCAAGAAAGTACCTAAGCATTTGGTTTAAGTTGCTCCTTGGCATACAGTGGTCTCCTTAGAGAACTCGAGCATACCCTTCATTCTTTTCATGTAAACTAGTGACAGAAAAAAGAAAGGACAGACTCCTAATTACTGCCTCATGAATTCCTCAAAAGAGACGAATCCATTGAAAAGGGCAAAGAACCACATTCACCTAGAAATATACTTCATATCTGGCAGCATACCCTTTACAATTTGCTGTCCTGAACTTACTCATCCTTTATCGACGTAGATTCTGAGAGTGATCACTCCGATTTTTATTGATCCAGAGTGAAATATAAGAATTCAGGAAATACAGAAGGCTTCTGATAAGGACGAGGAGGTCAACAACTTATATTGCGCAGCTTACTGACAGAGCATACATTTTACAGTGCCTGTAGATAATCCCGAAAGTCACATCAATAAATACACCCCTAGACATGGCAGACTACCAAGATACAGGTTGCAGTTGAAATTTAGACTTCCAGCAAAACAAGATAACTCAGACACCAGGTAACGCATATATCAAAGTCATTGGAGCTCTTCTCCAAATACTCAGAAACCAGGCCATATAGATAATAATGACAAGCCCATTCTGGGTCATTTGCAATAAAACAATATGATCCAAACAAAATGTGACGAGATTTGATTCAATGATTCATCCAAACGTGGATGATTGCTTGCACCAACATGATTGAGGTTTTTTACCCTTGATTTTGATTCTATTAATAGTATAACCTCATATACCTTCTCCCACAACGAGACAGAAGAAGAGATCCATAGAATACTAGTACTGTTACATTGTGAAGCTACAACAAGAAAGAATCCCAAATTTCTAAAACTTCTCCTAATACATCATTCTGTAACAAACCCAAATGTAAAGCACATCAAACTAGAAAATCCTGTTTCCGCCCAACTCCAAATTAGGAGGTATAAGACACCAGATCCAGAACCTCCATACTACATTCTTCAAGAGATCCATAAACACCACCAAACCCAATCCGCGTCTAAACAAAAAACAAACAGAAGAAAGAACAAATATCATCATCTTTTCAGTGCAAACCTTGTAAAAGGCACCAAGCCCCTCCTCCCGAAGCATTGTACGGGACACATGTGCAGCCGATCCCTGACCCAGTTGAATTCTCACCTGAAAGGAAAAAAAAAAGTAAACACATGAACAAACAAAACTTACATCCAAAAACCATCAAAACCTTGAACTCTTCTCTCATTCAATTGAGAACAACGAATTAGAAATTCAGCACACATCATAGAACCCTCGAAAAAACTGTTTACAGACAAAAACGCATCCGTTATAGGCAAATGAAATCCCAGCAAGAGGAAAACTAAGTTCAACACCTTGACCATATCCACTGGTTGGATGACGCAAGTAGCAAGCATTCCTGAAGCTCCTCCATTAACGAAGGGCTTCACAGTGGGCCATACACCAGCGGATTTCTTCTCCTCTCCCATCTTCGTTGAAAGATTTTGGAGGAAACAGGGGAGATAGGAAGAGGGAGGGAAGCGTTGCAGGGAAAAATACGACAGAAGAAATGCAAGTGCATACGGTCCAAGCTTAAAGAGCAAGTGTAATGGAGTAGGTATTTCTTTCATGAAAAAACATATACCCTTGTTTTACAAGAAAACTAATTAATAGACACTCAGTTCACCTCTTAAAACTTCAAGCGCTAAGGTGCGGTCTAACGACCACATTTTATGGGGCCTACATATGATCTAACTCGTTGATCTCTTTTTTCTATATTTAGATGTCTTATAAAAATAAAGAAATTTGGTTGGCTACAATATCTGAAAACATATAAAATCTTGTGTTTAGAAATAGACAGTTTAAAAATCTCATAAAAAATTAAGTTTTATAAGAATTATAATAATCTAAATCTTATATTTTGTAATCTGCAAAATATCTAAATCTAAAACAACGAGATGAACGAGGGGATCACGTATACGGTAGGCCCCATAGCGACCTCGTAATGCTGTCAGTTAAGTTATAATCCAAGTGGAAGGGTATTTTCGTCCTTATAGTTAAGGGTATCCGTGATACAACAACAGGCACTCACGTGGGCCTTAAACCTAATTCAATGGATTCTGATTGGTGTTGAAATACCAATAATGCCCTTGTCCTTCAAAGTTGTGGCTCCTTTCATGCTTTGGTACGTGTATCATAGGGCCCACCTCAATATAAACGAGGCAAATGCAAACATGATAAGGAGATAGGTTGATCTAGACCGTGTATTTGATTAAAATAAAGATTGGAGATTGGTTTGAGTTGAAAAAACATTTGAAAATTAGTACGTTTGCGTGAATGGGACATTTCCTTTCTTTCGTAGAGTACATACGTGATTCGGAGTACAAGTGGGCCATACTATAATAATCCAACCGTCTATCTGCCACAGCACACTGGGGATCAGCTTGCTCAAAGTCAAACCCGTCTAACAACTGTAAGCCTCGAAATGTGTTTCTTGCTCGTGAAATAGAAATAAAGATTACTTACGGAACATTAGTTTGTATTCAATGACCGTACAAAGCTCCCGTCTAGTACTATTTCGGACCACAAGGCCTATGGTAGGCAGTTTTATTTTGCATTTTTTAGAAGAGGTTATTTTTATGCCTTGAACCTGTAACCTTAAAGTCACATAACAATAACTTTTGCCATTGTGCCAAGGCTCCCTTCATTCAATGGCTACAAAATGCATGTTATTAAAGATTAAAGATTCATATTATTAAAATAATAAGATAGTTTAGCTAGTGATCAAGTGGACCATTATGGATCAAAAAATTGGCGGAACCCACTATGTGGATGGATTAGTTTCGACCAATCCATAGGCTAATTGTCATAGATAGTAGTGATTCAGATGGATTTAGCTTGTTTGAAATTAGATGAGATGAGATCTGAATTACTTGAGTTGGGATGGGATAATTCTAATTTGGTATGAGATGAAGCAAGATGACCAGAAATACCGCTTCAGCTTGACTAAGATGACGTGATATGGCTCATTCGCAAGCAAAATGAGGGGCAAGGGCTGAATTTTAGGACAAGAAGAAATGGTTCCCAGCTCTCTTTATGCTTGGAACAGTCCCTACATTTAGTGACGAAGTTTGAAATGATATGGCTTCAGACGAAGTGATATTGGACACGACAGACATTGCCCTCACTTTGTATAGAGTAAAGGGCAGCCCAATACACAAAGCTCCTACCTATGCGGGGTTTGGGGAAGGGGCGGGGACCATAAGGGCTTGAACCATAGGATTCTTCCTCAAGAAGGAGAGCCTTGGCTCAAAGATTGAGTTGTCATTGTGTGACCTAGAAGTTCACGAGTTCGAGTAGAAACGGCCTCTTGCAAAAATGCTAGATAAGAATTTGTATTATAGACCCTTTATTGTCTGTCCATTCCTTAGATCCTGCATACACGCGTTCCGTGAACTAGGCTGCCCTTTTCTTTTTAATCTTCCCCCTAGTCTATTAGAGTCATTTGTTGTTACTTCAAGGAAACCATCTTGTATGAAACCTGCATAGATCACATCTAATTATGTGCTTGAACACAGGAGTTTATAAGTAGAGAAAATTTAGGAGTATCACCAATAAATAACAAGATAGGGAGATTAGACTTAGATGGTTTAGACATGTCCAATAGAGACTGAAAATGGCACCGATTTGAAGGAGTGAGGCGATCTAGCTTGAAGGTTCTAAAAGAGCAAGGAGAAAGCCCAAAAGAACGTGGATATCAATGGTAACGAAAGATTTAAAAACTTTGAGACTAAATGAAGCCATGACATTTAATAGAGAGGAATGGAGGAACAAGATTCATGTGATTGACTCCTAATTAGGATATGGTCTTGATGATGATGACATGGGAGTTTATATGTGATGTTTGCACATGTTGATCAATGCATCTACTAGAATGAAAGTGCTTACAAAATACATGGAGCCCAGATGGGTTGGAGATCCCAGCCGTTCAGCTTGGCAGCCCCCATCCATGAAGCTTCCGGGTATTTGGGGCTTCGAGGAAGGGGCAGACCACAAGGGTCAATAGTATGCAGCTTTACATATTTGTAAGAGGCTGTTTTTATACCTTGAACCCGTGACCTCAGGATCACACGACCCCCTTCTTTTCAGCTGCATTAGGAGGGGATAATAAAGATCAAATTGTGGCAATCGGAGATCAAGTGGATGCAGTCCGATTGACTCGATAGCTGAGAAAAGAAGATGGGTTCTACCAATCTTGTTAGCGTGGAGCCAATCAGAGAGAGAAGACGAAAACAAAGCCTGCTAGCCAAACAATGTCTTACACATACCAACCTGGGTCCCTCACTCAAATGAGGTCCGTCAGATGAACCAAGATCCTCACTCCATCTTGTGAGATGTTATATTGTGTCTACGCGTGTAAGTTAGAATTATAATTGTTAATCAGGATCCTACTGAGTTTCGTTCACCCAGAAGAAGAACGGTTTGCCCATCACCCCAAAAACAAAAAATAAAAAATCAACGGCTGTCCTGTGAGATGTAAATGGCAAAGTCTGGGATGGGTGTACACCCAAACTTGAGTGCATTTGCCAATGTAGGCCTTGTCGTGGGGCCAAATTTAGGTCGTCCAATATTTGACTTGCTGATTTATTCTCAAATCGAAAAGTTTGCAGCTTTGATTAACAACCATATCAAGGGACAAAATAGCCGAGTCCAAAACGAAAGTGTTCCAAGCTTCCAGCTACCCTGCTATCTCTTTACTCTGTTATATGTTATTAGCGAGACTAGTCCCGGTGCACGAAGCTTCGAAAAGGGGCAGACAACATGAGTCTAATAATATGCAGCCTTATCCTGCATTTTTGCAAGAAGCTATTTTAATGCTTTAAACTTGTAACCTCAACGTCATATGACCACAACTTTTACCATTGCGCCAAAGCTCCCCTTAGCCTGTACGCTTCCAGTGAATGGTACCCACAATTGCTACTTTGATACAAACTTTCCGTTGGTCTTCCCACAAGCCTTCCTCTGCGTCTTCTATGACATCAAAAGCAGAAGGAAAAACTTAGGGACAGAGCCAGATCTATCAGCTGGATCGGATGATCCGAGGATCCCACCCAGTGCTCAGATCCCAATGGTTAGGATTTGGAAATCACAGCTAGGATCCGAGATCCAAGGTTCAGATCCATACTGATTGGTGATTTGGACTACGAAATGGGTGGAACATTCATGAAAAAAAATGAAAGATCATGCATAAAAAGGGCCTTAGCTTTATGTTGTATAGAAAAATGATAAGGTAGGCATTTTATGGACCTACATGGACTATGTCTGTATGATTGAATGCGTTGATTTTGACATCTCATGCTAAGCTCATCTTAGAAGGGGAGTCTTGATGTAATGGTAAAAGTTATCGGCATGTGACCTTGAGGTTATGGGCTGTGTATTTTAGGCCCTTGTGGTCTGCCCCTTCCCCAAACGTCACATAGGTGGGAGCTTCGTGCACTGGGGCTGCCCCATTTTTGTGCTAAGACCATCTTAGTGAAATCTTGTGGCAAATAATCAAAATAATTAGGGAATGTCGTTTAACAATTTTTTTCATGAAACTTGTGTTTTCTTCCAATAAGTTCAATGAATCCCACCGTGTCAAGTTTCATTGTATCTTAGAACTTGTTCAAGAGAGAACACAAATTCCACAAAAATGTCACGTGGCACTTATTGATTTGACAAGTTTGCTTAAGTAAACAAGTGTTATCCCTTGTCTACCATTTTTTTTTTAATAAAAGAGTTTGCCTATCTCCGCGTCATTTTTCATAGGGCTATCTATAAGCTTCGGTTCAGTCGGGTTCCACCATATCCATACCCTAACCATTCCTACACTCATAGACTCGGGTTGGGTTTTAGACTTAATTTTGGATCATATTTTCAATATCTAAAACCTAACCAATCAGGTTCGGTTTGGATTTTATATATTTTTCATATAGTAGTTAATAGTTTGAGTACACCTAATGGCAAGATACATAGGCAAAAGCCATCTAGCACAATTGGTGGTAGACAACAAAGCGGCTCTCCTCATTACGCTTGGTTAGAGGTTTGAGATGACACTTTCTCCCTTGTTGGGAAGATTTTTAGGAAGAAGGATTCTAAGTTCTAGGCAATTTACCTCGAACCTCTTCGTTGAAAAAATAAAAAATAATTTATTACAATGTCTATAGAATAACACATATAGGATGCAGTTACTTAGCATAAGAGATGGAACCTTACAATTAAAAGTGGTAGTAAGGAAAAAATAAAACTTGAAATTATCAATTTGACCTCTATATGTTCTAACTTTTTCATATAATGAAAGGACATTTTTTGCATTATATAATGACCTCATGCTTAGATTATCTAAACTTTTTATGTGTCAAACCACACCCTAATTAAATTCAATGAGATTTAGCATCCAAAAATTATCCATCAAATGAGATTTAACAACGGCACCAGTTAGAAAGAGTGAGGCAATACAAGTAGAAGGTCCTAAAAAGGCAGGGGGAAGGCCCAAAAGAATGTGGATGGAAGTGGTGAAGAAAATTTTAAAAATGTTGGGACTAAATGAAGCCATGATACTTAATAGAGAGGAATGGAGGAATAAGATTTATGTGGCCAACCCCTAATTGGGATAAGGTCTTGACGACGACGATGATGATATACATAAAATAATCGGCAGTTGAACTTAAAGAAAAAGATTGCAAAAACATCCAACGCAATGAAGAAGATGGACGAAGATTGGGAAAGTCCATCTTTTGCCTCAGAGTATGTTTTCGCCAACTCAAACTTGGACTGGCTAAGTGATGTGGACGACAATTGCCAGCCCTATTAATCATAGATAAATGACCAACATGTTAACACTTCCGACCAATAGATTTTTTCGTCGAGCAAGGGTTTAGAATCATCCAATCGTGAGAAGAAATGAATTCATTGATCAAGGGTTTAGAATCATCGAATCATGATAAGAAATGCCAGCAATGGATTACTAATATAGATAACGGCAAACAGATCAGCAAATCAATCAACTTACCACATGATCAGTGACCATGCAAATTTGTTGCTGCCTATTATTTTGAATCTGTATAAACGTTCGGGAAAATCTATTTTAAGTTTTGATGGCCTACCAGATGAGCAACTCAGTTGGCTACCACATGACCATTGACATTGCCTGTTTTCATGCAGCATTACCTTTTGAATTCCCATAAACTACAACTTATGCTATGTTAAGCAAGTACCAATGCCAACTTGGTATATGGTGGAAGATCCTTACATGGGTCCCCCACGTATCTCATCTGCTTAGCTCTAGGAATCCCCCATATGCACCACAATCAGTGCCCAAGTGTCAAGCTGGACACCCACTTTCACATGCTTCTCTCAAATGCCACAAATAACCCTTCAATGATTTTGTTTTTTATGGAAGAGTTAAAGTTATATATGAAGAGGAGCCTCGATGCAATGGTAGAGTTGTCGTTGTATGACCTTGAGGTCATGTGTTCAAGGCGTAGAAATAGCATCTTGCAAAATACAAGGTAAGGATGTGTACTATTAACCCTTTTGGTCCAACCCTTCCCTAGACCCCATATATGCAGGAACTTTGTGCACTAGGACTGCCCCTTTTAGTTAACAGTTATATATGATTGATTGGATGACTACAGACTGACTAATCCCAAACCATTCATTTATGTACCTTATCTTAGATGGCCATGCACTCTAAATCTCATCCATTAAGTATGATAATAATTCTTAGATTTCCAAAGTTTGTTTAGTGGTTATTGTTTTACACTATACAAATTATTTAATTTTGCTACCTCTCTAATCGGAAAGAATTATCTATTACTTGAATTGAACCAATTTGAATGGATAGGACATGGATTGAAAAATCCAATCCTTTTATTTGTAGATGAATATGGAATTGGCTTTGAATATCTAATTTTTTTAATAGATATGGAGTAAGGGCTACTATCAATGGATTATCCAATCTAAAATATCCCTGAGATTAATTAATTTTTATTATTAATGAGGGCACTAGAATAGTGAATTTGTATATGTCAATTATTTATATTATAAAACTAGGCAAGTTTATATATTAATTATTTAGAAACTTATTACGAATTTTAAATTTTAACTTTACCAAATAACTGACAACTCAGGTTTTTATAACACTTTTTAAATGCATTGACTTAGTGAGCTTGATCTCTAATAAAATCATTTTTTAAAAGAGAAAACTGTAACATCTCGGGTTTTTTGAACTTTTATTCATTTTAATTTTAAAGGCAGTGGAAAATTTCTTGTTTTTTAAAACAAAATCAGAGTGATAATATATATATAAGAAGGTTTAAAACTTACCAACTTTATTCTGGGAGTTAACTAAGAAAACCTTCACATATGAGTAAAATAATAATCATCTAACCTAAGGATGGTTAGAGACACATGTCACAGGATCTACCACACAGTGACAATTAAAGTCAAAATATTTTTAAGCAACTTAAGACAATTATACTGTAATGACTCCAATTTTGTAATATTGAAATTCCAAGTTTAGCAATGAAAAGTTTAGTTTTAAAGATAAGGGTATTTTGGTCATTTCACTAGTTGCCTTAACTAAACTCAGGAATTTGGTCTTAAAAATGTACCATTAGATGCGTCTTGGAAAAAGGAATCCAACAAGACCAAGATCACCCAAAACGGAGTTAAAATGAGCAAGATATGACCCTTTGAAGTTCAGGGGCAAAATTGTAAATTTCACAAAAACAACTTAACCTGAAAAACATAGGTGCCCGTTTTGATACGGGCACCCTGTCGTCTTCAACCTCTAGAGGGTTCTAGAACGGCGGTGAATTGGGGAGAAATCACCGCCATTCTGGAGGTTTCTCCACTGCCATTCAAAGGCAGTGAGAGCCCCCTCCAGAACCCTCTCTTAGCTCTATAAATAGAGCTCTTGGGTGCCTCTAATGGCAGCCCAAAACCTTGGAGAAAACCAGTCTAGAAGTAATGACCTAGAGGGCAAAACGAGGAGAAAAACCCAGCAACGAGCCAGGTACGTCCGAAATCGCTCAAAACTCATCTCCCCCATAGTTCCAAGGTCAATTCTCCTAAGTTTTTGCATGAAAAACCATGCAAAACAGAGCCCAGGAGAGCTGCCAAGGACCTAGGGACGTTCCCTGGGCCGCACTGGTTCGATAGGGGTCGAACCAGGGTGTCTTGAGGACGCCCCGGTCCCCTAGACGACGGAACGTTCCACGTCGTCTTCGTTTGAAAAACCAAACGGGTGCGTCCAGGGACGCGCCCGCTAAAGAGAAAGATGGACGAAGCATACCGCGCGTCTGCAGATGCGCCCGCTGAGGCGCATGCCGCAGACGCGCGGCGCGCTAGCAGCGCGTCGTCTTTTGGTTCCTTAAGGAAGCTGGGGCGCACGTCGCAGACGCGCAGCGCCCTAGCATTCTGTCTTTTTATCTTTAAGACTCTATGTACATACGACACTAAAACGCTTATAACTTGAGATCCAGAGCTCTGATTGAGGGGTCGCAAAAGGCGTTGTGTCCGTATTGACGACACGGACACATCTAAACTATAAAATCCATGATCAAGGCCCAATAAAAGGTGGGAATGACCCTTAGAATAGGATGGTGGCACGTGGCCACTAGAACTTTGGAAAACTAAGGATACCAAGGCCCAATTAGGACCTTAGGACACCCATAGGCATAGGGATGAACCCCTAATGCCTAAGTAATAAGACCAATTACTCTAAAACCCATAAAAGATATGCCAAACTAACCTTGATTCCCCAAACCATGATCAGGAGCGTCCGAGGACAAAAGGGTTAGCGCGACCTAGCCAAGTAGGTGCTCTATCACTATTAGATTCTTTTAAAAGAACTATTATTATTTTGAGAACATATGTTTTAAATATATGACTTGTTTAGCATGACTTATTTCGGCATGCATGTGATAAATACTTTGTACATAGACATGTTTTGTAAAGGATTGCATATACATTATGCACATATATGTTTTGCAAACAAGTATATACATTGCATGATTTAAGTACTTACAAAGATTGCATGTCCTTGAGGGGTGCCAAAAGACGCTGGAGTGTCAAGGGCCAGGCAGTTGTGAGGGACCCAAAGAGGACTAGTTTTGAAAAGAGGTTTTTGCTTGTCTGCATGATAAGTATAGCCTTAGCCGATGAGGACGGGCTGATGAGGGCGGGCCGATGCGGGCAGGCCAATGAGGGCGGGCCAAAGAGAGCTGACAGGCTTCTAAGCTGGCATGCTTCTAGACTGGCAGGCTTCTAGGCAAGGTTATGACTTTGAATGCGAGACTAGCATTGCATGCATGTTTTGCAACCGATTTCATAAATTGCATGATTTATGACGAAGAAGTGTCATATGCCCCGTGGAGGTATATGATCCTGTGTCCCTAGGTACCCGGGGTCCACACGACAGTGAGGTCGTGGGCATAGTGAGACCCTATGGTTTCATGGATTTATGTGCATTGCATATGGCATGATATGAGGTTGGTCGACCATACCATACTAGAGATCCATGAGTTGGACTCCATTAAGAATCTTAGGCATGTCATGATGTTATGATATATACGTATATAATACTTTCAATTTTGGATTATGTGATCTTTTAAGTCATTAGTATTTCAGTTTGATAATGGATTCTAATACTGATATTGAACTCGAGTGTTTTGAATGAGCATATGATTTTAAAACATCTCATGCATTTATAAAACTAGTAGTGATAGGCTCCTACTGAGTATAGTATATACTCACTCAATCCTTAACATTTTTCAGATACAAAGTAAATACTTAAGGGCAAGGAACATTTGTACTAGGAGACACAGACTAAGTATAAGTAAGTAAACCCCTATCTTATCTTTCAATGTTACTTGATTGTAGTTACTCTCTAATAGCTAGGGCTGTGACTAACACTTTCTTGGGAATAATATTGATTTAAACTTTGCCATGGCTAAATAAATTGAGAATGTGTTTGAACACTCGGGGTTTTTATGAAAGGTTGTTTTCCAAATGAGAAAGATTTTCATGTATTTCATATTTATAAAACAAGAGATCTCGCCTTTTTATCAAAATTGCATCATATAAAAACCCGGGTCGTGACATATACTACAAGTATTCAAAGTGTCAACAGAAGTCTTGATTTATGTACAATACTCCAAAAGGAAAATCCTACACATGGATTTCTAGCAAAAGTAACTATAGCAAAAAAGTATATTTTTCTCACGTCTAAAGTGATCCTAGCACCTTTACCTTCTTAGAATCATGCACCTGTGAACTACCAGGGGTGTTACTTGAAATGTTTGGTTGTAGGGGGTTAGCAAAAAAACAGCTCACAGTAGGGTGAAAAAACTAATACAAGCTGGAGCGCCTAAAATAAGTCAAGCGATAACATAAGTATAAGCATATGTAAAATTATGCATGCACACATATATAATTTTTGAAAAGGGATGGTTGATGCACGTGCAATGGAGATTACTAATGCCTATGAAAATCAATGTTGATTGTAAGATCAAAGTTAAACTTACTAATTTGTTAAAATCTATGCATATCAAACCAATGTCGTCGAACCGAGGCAAAAAACCTCTAAATTCGCAAATGCATAAAGCCATGCCCACATTGCTGTGAGAAAACTGATTGCTCCAATCACAATGGCATACCGTCCTACCACCCTAGACGAGGTCTAACGCTCGAAATATGACCTACATAAATATCACACATACTAGACACATATGCTCGTGGGGCCCTACCATCACCCACAGGCGACTACCGTGGCTTTTACGTTTGCTCGTGGATACTTACATGAACCATAACTCACTAGACCTCATGGGGGCTACCCGCCTACCACTCAGAGTGCTTCCCCACGAGAAGCTACTCCTATAGCCCGCTGTCTCCTTTGCAAGGTTGGTATCAAATCATCTCAGAGGTCAGTGACCAACTGCACATCCTAGTATAGGGTCTTAGGACTTACAGTACACAGTAGGCCTCCATGACTTATGATACTCTTAGAGCACCAGTCGAGCAATCCAAGACTTAAGGCATTCCAAGAGTACCTGCTCAAAACATCAATAAAACTTGTAAATCATCAGGACTCACAGCTACTTATAGAGTACTTACCTAAATGCTAACAAAAACCAAAACTATCGACCTATAAAACAACTCCAAGGTTTATGAGGCTTTGGCTTCATCATAGACCAAGGCCTATGTGGTTAATTTTAAGTAGAAACATTATAAGAGGTTTCAATCTTAGGTTTGATTTAATTTTAATTTTAATTTTTTTTTTTCAAATCATCCTAATTTTTATCTAAGGGTAATTTGGTAATTTTTCTCCTTCTTGCCTCTCATTTTATTTAGTTCAAATTTTTTTTTTTCATTCTTTATATCATCAGTTAGGATGGTCATTAGTAGTGGTAACATTCCTAAGTCAAAAAGATTTAAGTTTTAGAGATTTCCTTTCCATTGGAATTCTGAAATTTCCAGAGTTCCCTCTAATTCTAGTATTTACACTTAAACTTCCGTGACTGGAATTCTCGGGAACTCGAGAATTCCAGTCGTCTTCCCCACTCGAATTTTTCCAGCACTAAGTAAGTTTGAACCTTTCATTTCCAACTATCACCCAGAACCTGGCATTCCAATTCATTCCTACCTTTCCCATAGTTTTTCACTTAAGGATTACAATTTTACTTAAAATTTTGTTACTGGAGCTTGGATGATTCTCAAACTCCCAATTTCTGGCAACCACCTGCATAGGAGCTACCAGCACCCAGGCAGTTCCCTGCTCCTATTATCTGCTGCAATTATTTGAGTGAGCTTCAGTTCACTACTCTCCCATTAACTTCCCATCATCTCCAGTCATATAACTTCACCCAAATGAATTGTGATTCAGGAAAAGTTATAAATAAGGATTTCATGCACCGTTTTCTGCATAACCAACCCAGGAAACTAAATTTGCGATTTGAGTTGGGATCTTGATTTCTTTCCTTAACTACTTAATGAGATATTCAGTCCAAGTTACTGATTTAGCCATCAGAAGTTTACAATCGTTTAGACAAGTCCAAGTGAATGTCAGGCGACAGAAGTTAGGCATTATTCCTTGCATGCGTTATGCAAGTGGTGATGCCATTCCCCCCCAGCCACTACTCTTCAGCCTATAACTTTGAAACAAGAGTTTGTGGAATAAAATTTACTTACAATGAAATGTGAGTACGTGCTCTTGAAGACTCAGGTGTTACTTAGTCTTGATTTAAGTTACACTACACAAATCAGTGGTTGGGAATTTGGGCGTCACTTGCCTACCCGTGAGCAGGAAGCCAGTGTGCCTGATCCCTGTTTCACCTTGCATCACCAAGAATTCAATGAAAACACCACAAAATCTCCACTTTAGTCCATTAATACAAAGATTATCCACCCAGAAAGAGAACCCAAAAGGGAATCTTGGAAAGAAATAGATTACAGGGGGTGCATAGCTTGAGAACAAAATCCGTGTTCTTTACCACTGTATGCAGTCAGGAATAATGGAGTATGATCTAACAATCTAAATGCCGAATTTGAGCAACTAAAACAAGTTCAAATTAGGAATGCATGTTAATGAAACATGTATTTAACTCATGCAAATAAAGATCAAGGATTAAGGCAACAATCATTCACATATGCAAGAGATTTCCAGGAACATGCAGTTGTTCGTTCAGCTACACAACCCAGAAATTTTGAGGTTTAGAAACATGGTATTGTTATGATTTTGAGCTTCCATTAGTAATACCTCTACCTGATGGAGTTAGAATGGATGGAACTTTCAGCTGATTTCTCCTCTCTTCCTTGCCTTCCTCCTCCCCTCTCCACACATCGCTGGAATTCTAACCCTTTTTTCCTTTTCTTCATTATATACCTAAGGTGGGATAAGACAAATGGCAATTGGGACCAGCCAATTGCCAGTTGCCATAGGAGAGTTCACCCACATAGTTGGCTGGATCTCCCCCCATCCAGCCTCAAATCTGGGACCCTTTCATTCTTGGTTTTCATTGACAACTCCTACTATTTAGAATTTTACAATTATACCCTATCAAAGAAATTTTTTTTCTCAATTGTACCCCAAACAACCATTCCTCTATTTCTAAAATTTCAAGTTAATTGGTTAAGATTTTATCCTAAGATTTTAATGAAACTTAGCTTGGTGTCTCCTCTAACTAGTGGTCTAACTATTTCTTTAAATTCAACATCAAATTATCTTTTATTATTATTTTCTTTTATTATCCCACTCAAGGTTTAAAATCTTTATTTCTAATTGTTTGTAGTAACTTAACCATCTCTTCCAACACTTTAGTCTAACCAAAATTCTCAACACACTTGTTCCAATATTCATTTTCACCTTTGAAACTTACTCTAAATTTAACAAATTAAAATTTTGTCATAATTTTTTTTTGGTAAAAATATAACTTTATTTATCATATTTGTGTAATTACATGTATTACATAAACAGTAGCGAGAGAATCTTTTCTTTTAAATTTACTTTGAAATCAAACCTGAGTGTCATTTTTCATCCTCAAAAATAGGAATTCTCGATGAAATGAGCGCTCATTTCTATCGAAAATTCGGCAGAGTTTCCTTTGTTTTTCGAACATATGACATTTAATGCATGTCATTACGAAATACTTCATAAATATTCATTGACATTTTGAAACATAAATGGAGACTATTTCCTTTTCATACATCTAACAAAATAAAAACAATTTATATCAATAAAACACACCTATAACCATCACAGCATAGCCTAATAACATAAGTCTTCTAATTTCCCATTATTATATACAATGTAGTCTCTTTCTCATCAGATACCACAACTTCAATTTAAAAACTAATTCTTACGTGTCCTTTTCCAAAGTTCCGGTTGGCACGCCTTGTCAGTAAATAGCTCCTATTCCTTAGGAGTCTTTTATTGTGAAGTAATATTAACATACAAGACCTGCTACTATTCTCTATATTTGAGGCATTACAAACTAAAGTAATGCCTTAGCAAGCAATCACCTGTGCAGGTAGAATAAGATGCAATTATATATAAACAATTTATAATTTACTATATAGATCAATGGTTCATATTACATCATGTAAAACTTTAGACATCCATAATGCATAATACAAGAAAATCATTATCTAAACAAATCGATATCAACCTGACCATCATGGCATACAAGGCATGAAAATGCATGGATATACATCCATCAAAATAACAAAAGTCTGTGTTTACAGAATAATATAATGCATGTTATGATTCAAGAACTATGAGTGCCTCGACTATACTCATAGCAATGGTAATGAGTACTTATTCCAACCATGGGTCCTTCACGTACAGCCCGCATCAGTCTATTTTCCGACAGAAGTTTGTCAGCTAAAACTACTGGCCCGCCCTCAAATCGGTACAAGACCTGGCTTACCCTGCTTCACCCGATACAATCCGACCTTGGGTCCCTCATGTGCAGCCCTCATCATTCTATTTTCCTACGGAAGCTTGTCAGCCAAAATTACTGGCCTGCCCTCAAATTGGTACATGACCTAGCTTACCCTGCTTCACCTGATATAATTCGACCTTGGGTTCCTCACGTGTAGCCTGCATTAGTCTATTTCCCGACGAAAGCCTGTAAGCCAAAACTATCGGCCCGCCCTCAAATTGGTACAAGACCCAGCTTACCCCACTTCACCCAATAGTCTCAATCAAGGTCCATGATAAGGTGTAATCCATCACATATCAAAACATGGATAATCATGTAATCAAATGTTACGATGTCAAACACAAAGTACTAAATGTATTTCAATAAATCACAATAGTGCATGAAACACATTCCTCAAGAATTTCAAATAACAAGTCATGACTAAATAATGAACTGAAGCATCATAATATAAAATATGTGCTTCAATATGAGCAATTTTAACATGATTCAATTTTAACATGCATATTCATCTTATTTTTCGCATAATTGAAAATACTTGTTTTAGTACTTAAAATTCATATATAAATACATATCTATATATATATAGCAAAAATTTTAGCAATCTTAGTTTGCATATGCGCTCCCAATCAGTCATACCTCTGCAACAATACAAACACATATTCAGTTATAAAATTCCAGGACTTTTCTTAGCTTTTCCAATATGAAAGCTCCCTTTAAGTTAGTCCTTGGTACTAGTCATCACAAGGCAAAGTGACAGTGCTTATTTCTATGCTTAGGGCATTATATTAGTTATTGGTTGATAGATAATTGAATGGCAACTAGTTACTGGATTTCCAATCCACGCTATTGGCCATGAATTGGTTATCCACCATTCATCTCAAGTAATTGTAGGTTGTTTTAATTGTTCAGTGGTCTCATCTTGAAAATTTTCAAGTATATTAACTTATTAAAGGTTAGGGCACACTATGGTAGCATCTAATCACCAATTAGAAGTGTTAGGTCCTTATTACTCTACTATTCTATCAGACGGTTTAGATTTCTCGATAAATTTTAGTCCAAATTCTTCAATTTGTGCCATGTACTAGCAATTCAATACTCTAGGACTCATCCGTGGTGTCTGATCATAATTCAAACATTGCAAAATTAATGTGTAAATAGTACCTGATCGGATGGTTGGGATTGTTCAATCGGTTTCTAACTTAGATAGATAATCTTAGTCGATTTCAGTTTTATCAAGTGCTTACTTACCCTATCCTAGGTTGAGATCAGAAAATGGATGGCTTGATCATCCTTAAACTTAGATCTAGCATAAAACTATGCAAATTTAGCCAAAAATTAGAAATCAAGGGTTGGGTTTTGTGGATCTTACTTTTTGAGAGTGTTTACATTTGTTTTCCACCATTGTGGATTGCTAACTGTTTTGCTTGGAACCTTTAAATCTCACTGCACACATTGTTTTTGCTCCAATCAACTATCCAGACCATCTCATAATTCCCAACCATCTTAGGGGTTTTGTTTGTCTCACCATGCTTGACCAAATGATCGGTTCAGATCGTCAATCCGAGCTGTCATCTTCTCCGACGACAACTTGAAAATGAAACCCCCTTTTGTTTCTTCTCCAACGTTGGTGTGGGTGGGTTTTACGGCTTGCAAATCCCAACTCCCAGCCTCTTCTCTCTTCTCTTCTCTTCCCTTCTCTTTTCCTTTTCTTTTCCTTCAACTCCTCTCTCTTTCCCTCCCGTTCGTCTGTATGTACGTTCAATTAAGTGGGGAGGGGGTGCCAATATCAATTTGGCCCCCACCTTTAATAATGTTTTACTCCGTGTTTTTTTTTTTTTTTTCTGGGGTGTTACACTTTTGCTTCCCATCTTTTCCTTTCTCAAGAAGCCTACGGCTGCCATTGCCAACTATGCATCTTATGATCCAACCATCTAGAAGATAGAGAATTTAGATATGCACATACTACTAAGCTTTTAATGGGCTTCTTCTCTAACCTTTATCTATTTTGTTCATTGAGGAAAAACTAAGTATACGTGATAGATCTTGTGCCTTTGTGATCACCTACACAGAACCCTATCCTTTTTGCATGTGAACTTTCGTCTTGTTACACATCACCCCAACTACAAATGTTCCCTTTGGGCTATGTCCTGAATTGAATTAAATAGTGACATCTCATTTTCAAAAGAGTTTGCAAAATCTAACAACAAAGATAATACATTTTTTGAACCGAACTAAATCGAATAGAATGGATATAAAATAATAGTATTCGAACCGTATCCAATCCAGTAGCAGCCTTGCCAGAACTAAAAAAAGCTTGGGACTTTGAACGGATCAAACTTTAGGTGCATTTCCTATATTAGGCAAGTTAAAGAAGATGAACGGTTTAGATCATTGACACCTTAGGCTCACTTCTACTTTCAGCCATCCCTATCATATGCTTGACCTAGTCTCTCTCTCTCTCTCTCAATTTACCCTCTGTTTGCCTCTCTCTCTCTCTCTCAATTTACCCTCTGTTTGCCTTTTCTGGGTAATACATTTCGCTGTTTATGCGGAGAGGAAGAAAGGCTAGATATGCTGAGGGGGGAGGGCCAGATAATTATTCTTGGAGGCGACAGCCTAGCATTTTGGTACAGACACCCTAATTGGGCTTGGTCCTTCGTTTGTTTCTTGTTCTCTTTTCTGGGTGGCGTGTCATGCTCTTAGTGGTGGTCCGTTGCCGCAGGGTTGACATGACAAAAGAGATGTTTATTTTACTTCATCCCAACCACCTAATTCTGTTGCCACGTGCCATCATATCCTCACGTGATCTTCTTTATGGTTCTTTTTGGTTCAGACATTCCTATCTTTGTCTTTAATTTACCATCACCGGAATTGAATTCCGGCCGTTTACAAAAGGGTCAGTGGTCTGCTGTAGCACCCGAATCCGTTCACTCGCACGCATGCGGCTTTGTTTTAGAGCAGGATATTTGACTTAGCTTTAGCCCCTAATACAACTTAAGAACAGTCTTAGCCTGTATCTTAAACCATAATTGAGGATAATGCAGTAAAAAATAATTAATTATACAGCCAGGTGAAGGAGATACTAGCAATTAAAGCCAGTCAAATATCATTTCTCATGTTGGTCATAATTATAATAATGCAACGAAACAAGGTGTGACCCACGTTACCTAATAGGGTAGTATCGGCTAGTGGCCATCAAACACACATTCCTCGGTAGTTGAGATGTTGATCCGGACGTCTGTGAAAAGGAAATGATGGGTAATCCATCTCATCCTAGCAGTTGAATGTCCGGGACCCACACTTATCACTGCAATTAGGAGGGTCCCATTACTTTCCCCCAACCATAGCTGGCGGAACATGAACCGCGGACTAACCTAGTCAACCAGTCAAAAAGGGCTAAATCACAGGTGGCATTATCGTCAATTGGTGACAGAACGTGGGCAGTTGTCGATAGCCAGCGCCAAACAGCTAAGCATTTGCCTCCGGCCACCAGCCGTTTCGCCAACACTATCTCAAAGTAAACTGACGCGTTTAGGCGGCAGTTGAAAATGGGACTTACTTGTTGCGAAATTACTCTTTTCTTCCATCGTATTATATAGAGTAACTCCAAATCAATGGCATTTTCGTCATTTTGGGCGATTCTTCCGACCGCGGCCGGCTCTTTCTGTCCCAAAACGACAACCGCCGACTGCGGGAGCCACAAAAGTCTTGAAAATGGAGGGTCCCAGTGCGGATTCCAAAGACTATGATATACCGAGGGGACTCATTTCGAACCCTAACCCCCGATTTTTTTCTCAATATTTAGTGCACGTCGAGATGAAACTGAGCTGATATTTTCCGCGCAGAAAACAGAGAGAGAGGGAGGGATCGAAAGAACAGAGAGGGAGAAAGTCCAAAGCTAGCTAGGGTTTTGGAAAGATCGAAAGAGAAATGAGAGAAATAATCAGCATTCACATAGGGCAAGCAGGAATTCAGGTTGGGAATTCCTGCTGGGAATTGTACTGTCTCGAGCATGGAATTCAACCCGATGGGATGATGCCTAGGTACGTTGGTTTTTGCATTTTCCCCCATTTTTTTTGTTGTTGTTTTTGGTGGTTTTTTTAGTTGATTCTGTTCTTTTTCGTCGTTTTTTTAATTTTAAATTCGCCGTGTCTTGGTGTCGGGACTGGATTTAGTGAGTGAATTGGAAAGGTTGTTCTTGGAATGTCGGTGGTTTTGTCAAATTTCTGTTGATTTTTGTTCGTTTGCTTTTTGGTCAAGTTTTCCCTGCTCTTTGTGGCGAAAGATGATTTTGTTTTTTCTTGTCTTGGACCGATTAGAACAGAAATTCAGTTTATTTGGGGAAATGTTTGTTGCTTGCTTGAGATTTCTGCCTCTATAGGATCATTGAATAGGATTTGTGGGTAATGCTATGGCGATCTGAAGGATCTGCAATGTCTTTCTTGCTGGATGAAATGTACATCTTTTCTGAAGAATATGGTTCCTTTTTCCCTGTAACAGGGTTTTTTTTTTCTTCTGAATTCGTTATATTTTTTTCTTTTCTGGTCTTTATCTGGGATTTTGCATGTAATGAAGGAATTATCCTCTTTCTCATTTGTAATTATAGCGCAGGAACTGTGCTTTGTTATGTTATCTCTAATGTGTTCTTCCTGTTAAGTTCTTTCTCTTACTCTTTCTTGTATTTATGATAATTCTATTTCCTTTGCGATTTCTCTTCTTTGTTTGTCATTTGAACCTATAGTTGCATGGGCCCTATGAATTGCTAGCAACTTGAGCTTCTGGGTTTTCGTGGTGTTTCTTTACTGGAATTAATTTGACTCTCCCCTGTTGAGAAGCTTTCTGCTATTCTTATGGGTCTGAGAATGATTGTGAACAAATTTTTTTTTACTTGCCGTCTTTTGCAATTCTGGGGGGAATCAGATCTTTTTTAGGCATTTTCTGTGCGAAACTTGTTCTTTGAGGATCTATCTAAGTGTTCTCTAAGAACCCAAACAATGGTGTTTTGTTAATCTATGCATTCCGATTATTTCTGGTTTTGTCGTATCAGTTTGGAATGTTAGATCAATTGAGAGACAGTTAAGTGTGTTTTGGTTTTCGCAAGCCATCTATTGTCTGTATTGTAGTCTTTGGATATGCTGGTTTATCATTGTGAGTCTTATGTCTCTGTGATAAGCCGTCAGTTGCACACATACTAATTCTTATTGCTGGCTGAATTCTTTCGATTTAATCCACTGAGTTATCATCGTGGGTTTTATATCTTTATAATAAGCTGTTAGCTGCAAACATACTAATTCATATTGTTGACTGAATTCTTCTGATTTAATCCATTCTCAAATACTGCATCAGAATCTTGAACTCGTTGAAATTTTACTGGTCTGTTTTTGCTTTCTGGTTATCAATTGAAATGTTATTCCTATTCCTCAAATTTGCAATGCATAAATTTGGGATAAAGCCTTGATTTACTAGTATCTTTGCTTGAAATTAATTTATTGTTATATATTAATATCTACCCAAAATTTAATAAACTGAAGGAACGCTTCACAAATAAGGAAAAATGGCTCTCACAAAAGAATAAGTCTGTAGCTTGTTTGCTGGTCCATTCACCTTTCTAGTGATATTGTTTCCTACTTTACTTTTTCAGACAACTTGAGTACTTTTATGAAATATTTTAGTAACTTGTATCTTATTTTGGTTGAATGCTTTTCTGTATATTGTGAATTTGGACAATTTCACGATCTATAACTTTAGAGCATCTTGTTTATGTGCTACTGTAGACCTAAAACTTGTTTCTGTAATTGTGATTCTGAAACAAGAGTTTCTTTTATTCACGTTAATACTTGCGGGGACATTAAACTGTTGTCTTGGATGTTGTCACAAATTCCTGTTCTGGTATCATCTCTTTAGTTTGCATGTCTGTCTCTGAGAGGAAGTTGATGGTTGAGAGGTCTCTCTTTGTTTCAGTGACACGTCAGTAGGTGTCGCACATGATGCTTTCAATACGTTCTTCAGCGAAACTGGCTCGGGCAAGCATGTTCCCAGAGCCATATTTGTGGATTTAGAGCCCACAGTCATTGATGAAGTAAGAACTGGGACATATAGGCAACTTTTTCATCCAGAACAACTTATTTCTGGCAAGGAAGATGCTGCTAACAATTTTGCTAGAGGACATTATACAGGTGTATATTCTGATAAGCGTCGAGTTCAACTAAATTATTATTTCATAAATTACAAATGCAAATTTTTTTTTTGCGCTCAATTGTCTTTTCTTCTGAGCTGCAGTTGGGAAGGAAATTGTAGATTTATGCCTTGATCGGGTGAGAAAATTAGCAGACAACTGTACTGGTTTGCAAGGCTTTTTGGTTTTCAATGCTGTTGGTGGTGGCACTGGATCTGGCTTAGGTTCATTGCTCTTGGAACGCCTCTCTGTTGATTATGGCAAAAAGTCAAAGCTTGGGTTCACGATTTATCCATCTCCTCAGGTAGTAATACTTCACAGAACCTTGTATGTTAGGTCATTGTTGAATTTTTCTGGACGTCATTTCTTTATCTTCTTTGCAAGGGCAGTTTGGTGTCAAAATATTGTCTATATTGCTATATGTTATTGTTCCTACTAAAGCTGGTCTGTATCAGCCATGATGCCTACACTAAGATTTGGGGTACTAGCCCTATTTCCAAGTTTAGAGGAAAAACAATACTGAGATAGGTATCCACAAAATTCCTGCAGTCAATATGGGATCAATGCTATGTCCATACTGGCTTACCTGTCCTGACAATCTGGTCATCTATGGTATTGGCACTACCTGACCCGGGTAGTATATTGTTTGTCCTGTTTGTTCCATTTATTAAGTTTGAGGTTCTTCATTTTTCCATTTAGCTAGTTTGCATGGTAAGCTAGGATATTGAGTTTAAAGCTCTAGAGTCTTCTAGCGCGATCTTCAGATTATTTGTGCTGTCTTCTTATTTGCAGGTTTCTACAGCAGTTGTGGAGCCATATAACAGTGTCCTTTCTACTCATTCCTTGCTTGAGCACACAGATGTTGCAGTTCTTTTGGACAATGAAGCTATATATGATATTTGTAGGAGATCCCTAGATATTGAGAGGCCAACCTACACCAACTTGAATAGGTTGATATCTCAGATCATATCATCTTTGACCACATCGTTGAGATTTGATGGAGCAATCAATGTTGACGTTACTGAGTTCCAGACCAACCTTGTACCTTATCCCCGTATTCATTTCATGCTTTCCTCATACGCCCCTGTTATCTCAGCTGAGAAGGCATACCATGAACAGTTATCAATTCCTGAAATCACAAATGCCGTTTTTGAGCCTTCAAGTATGATGGCGAAATGTGACCCAAGGCATGGGAAATACATGGCCTGCTGTTTGATGTACCGTGGAGATGTCGCGCCTAAGGACGTGAATGCAGCCGTTGCAACCATTAAAACCAAGCGAACTGTTCAGTTTGTTGACTGGTGAGCATCTACTTATCGTTATTTGGTAACCTGGTTGTCAATTCTTTCCATCACAGGCGAAAAATGTGACTGAAGTTTAATTCTTTATTCTGGGAGGAGTGCCTCCCTCTCCTGGAAGGAATTGATGTAGAATGTGATAACTTGAATTTTAAGATATTTCTGGAAAAAGATGATTTTAACACCTATTTTAGGATTTTCCTCCGGAAATGAGGGGCGAGGTAATTTGACCTTTCTCAATCAATTTGGAGTGTTAAGTTTGACTTGAACTCCCTCATTTCAAAAAAGGTTCCCTAACGCACAGTGAGTTGTTTATCTTTGCCTAGGTGACGTGGGAATACCTTATAGTGCAGTAGAACAAAAGGACGGCCACCTGGATAGAATTGACAAGTAACATTGCTGATGGTTTCTGGATTAATAAGTTGTAAATGCAGACACTTACACCTAAGCTTCTCAAATGCAGGTGCCCAACTGGTTTCAAGTGTGGAATCAACTATCAGCCTCCAACTGTGGTTCCAGGGGGTGATCTGGCCAAGGTCCAGAGGGCTGTCTGCATGATCAGTAACAACACAGCAGTGGCTGAAGTATTCTCAAGGATCGACCACAAATTCGATCTCATGTACTCGAAGCGTGCATTTGTCCATTGGTATGTTGGCGAGGGCATGGAAGAAGGGGAATTCTCAGAAGCCCGCGAGGATTTAGCTGCTCTGGAGAAAGACTACGAGGAAGTTGGGTTAGAAGAAGTTGTAGACGAGGAGGAAGGTGAAGATTACTGAACAGTTCCAAACCTTAGATATGTGGCTCGTGAGATTACTTTACCTTCTTTTCTGCTTTCTCTCTCATGTCTCAATATCATCTCCCAAACGCTATGTGATATCTGTGGAATGGTATGTTCCTGCTAGTTTGCTGTATGTGTTTTGAAGGGTTTCAAAGTAATAGTCTTTCAGTTTTTTCTGCTCACCCTATGCCAAAATGGTGCCTCTATCGAGACTCCGGATATTTCCGCGGCTTATCAGGACCAAGTTGATAGCAGTAGAATTATGTATTACCACCGCAGTGGATCTTGTATGACCAATGTAAGCATCGCCGAACTGTGTTGTTGTATGCTGTGTCCAGTATACAATCGGCACAGAAATCTGCAGGTAGCTAAACGTCATGGGGGGCCCATATTCTGGTGATCCGAACTGCGGACCCTCTAGGCCATCTGAAATGGGCCATACTTTCCATTGCACGATCCTAAAAATCTATCAGCAAAATGGAAAGCTCGGAATATTCTCAAGACGAGCACTTGAAGTACATTTGTGCTCTTCAGAAGTAAAACTCATGGTCCAGAAAGAGTCCAAATATGCTCGGTTGATCCATTGTTAAAGCTAATTACCCGGCTATCGCTTCAACACAGTCCGAACCTGTTCAGGATACCGGTGTAGATATCTTACTGGTCCTATTAAACTAAACAATCACAAAGATTAGCATTATGAACCATGGTGCCACAAATCCAGGGTCCGCCTAATTTAGCCCGAACTTAATTATAAATTTGTGCATGAGTTGTTTTGAGCCATTTTTTCAAGCCATTGATAGGCCTTTCTTAGATCTAAGCCATTCCTCATGTTAGAAATGCCTTAGATAGGGTATACACTAAATTTCACGCCCTTAGAATGCTTTTAGCCTACGTTTCCTGGAACTAAAAGTCACAATTTTGTAACTATTTATTTTATTTTATTTTTTCAAAGAAACAAAACGAGTGGCTAAAATCATCTGAATAGATCTTACTTGCTACTTAATTTCTGAATGCCCAACATGAAGAAATGCTTGGATCTTCTGAAAAAATGCTACAGGCATGTGCCTCCAATCCAATCCAATCCTAGCTGGAACTCATTTATTTATTTTGATTAAGGTTAATTTCTTTATCAATGTAACACCGTTCTTTTCTTTCTTTCTTTGTTTTTTTTTTTAAATGGAAGACGCACGTACACCCTTGACGAGTTTTGAACTAGTCAATTTCACAATTGACACTCACTCTTGTACCATTGCACGACACATGCACCCAATGTAACCCCATCCTAAATTGCCTTGATGGACATCAAAATCCTGCAGTCTACTCTTTGAATCTCGTATTAACAACGAATTGTTACGGAGCACTCCAAAACTATAGGTAGATCATGATGATACTAATACAACAACATCTATGCCATGAGTAGGAACAAGATTTTTGGTTGATCACGACCACCCATTCTTTGCCTCCTGTCTTTAGGTAGGCCTGAGGGAAAAACCATCTCATCCATGGACGACCTTCATCGCAAAGTTGTAAAACGGACGGCAAAAGAAACTGGGGAATCCTCTAAATATTCTACGACTTTTGGCATGAACATTTTCAACTCGTTACAACTTCTTATGCATATATCGATGTAAATATTCCACACGAAGGAAGTGACTGGAAACATATTAACACAACAACCTATTCCTCTAGTGTCTTGCAATTACAGGGAAAAAAGCAAGAGCATTAGGCGTCCGACCACGTGATGCCATACTCGCCAATCTGTGATTTTGGGATTCCTAACGCCTTCCACACTGCTGGGGATGCATCTACTATATTGTTGGGGCATGGCGGCTGGAAGTCGTGATCAGAATCACAACCATTAACCGAATCACATTCATCGACAACCTTGGCAAGAACGGATTTGCCATTGGCATTTATTTGGATTTTGTTCAAGCAACGACTTCCACCATTGTACCACCCAGTGGACAATGCTACCACTAACTCGTTGTCACTATGGTACTGATTATCGCACTCCGAAGGGCCTCCTCCATCTCCGCCTTCGGCAAAGCTGTTGATAGTCATGGTTGCTTTAGTGTCTCCAGTGATGGGTGGAGAGCAATGATATTGGGGATATAACTTTCCTGCCTTGCAACAGTCGGAGTAGTTCTCCTTGTTGCAGTTGCCTGTCTTGCCTCGCAAGTAGCCGCTGGCATGGCACGATCCTAGGGAAGAATAAGAATGTCCAACATGGAAGCTTGCTATCGCTAGCAGTAACGCTAGTGCAAGTAGAGACTTGTTAACCATGGCTGAAGTTTATGACAGCTTGCTTTCTCCTTGTTGGCTGGCTTAGCGTATTCCGGCGTGAATTGTTCTCTTGTTGGTGTGCTATTTATCGGGAGGGGCTCCTTGTTACAGAAGAAGGGTCTCAACCTGTCGAACGAACGTCTCATTTTAAGGACTACGTACGCATGCGAAAATATCAAGCGTCAAAGGCACGGCCATGTTTGTCTGCCCTCCAGACGGATGGTTCATGTAAACATGCTGGGACCCCAACGATGACCGTCAGCTCGTTTTTATCGCACTGCTGAGGCCGGGCCCTTGTGTTTCTTTAAACCATTGATCTAGTCCATCCTACTTTTGATTGCCGGACCCCAGAATTCTTGCTGGTCTGATGGGTTAATTGACCTCACATGCAGCAGCTTGCGGTTTTGGCAATCTGATGTGATTTCTTTACTTGTTGTATTCAGCATCTAACAATACTTACAATTGGGCCGGTGTTGGAAGTTACAAAACAAGAGCTAGAAGATGAACATTTCGTTAAATTATAGGTAAGCCAGTAGGGTCATTTAATGGATGCGTGTCGTTGCATCGCAACCTGATAGTTGCCCCAGTTCTGTGATCCTGCACATTTTGTTTATTTGTTTATTGTTTACTTCTGATCTATACATTTTATTTTTTTGTTTATTGTTTATTTCTGATCTGTAGATTTCATTTATTTGTTTATTATTCTGCAGCTATTTCTGTTACCTTTTCTCACTGTCTATATGTAAGCTCTCAGTCAGCCTTCTTCCATGGACGCAAACATCCTTCCGGTGTGTTTTATACAATCTTCACCCCATCAAAAGGATTTTGGTTGCTCTGTTAGAGATTCTACGTTCATGTGTGTCCCGTCAATTGAGCTTGGAGAATGGTTTTATGTACAAAATATTTCCATTCATGGATGCTGTTACTGTTTGAAGGGGAGCCTTGGCGCAACGGTGAAAGTTGTCGTCATGTGACCTTGAGGTCACGGGTTCAATGCGTGGAATCAGCCTCTTGCAAAATGCAAGGTAAGGCTGCCTACTATAGGCCCTTGTGGTCTGCCCCTTCCCCGGACCCCGCATAGGCGGGAGCTTCGTGCACTGGGGCCGCCCTGGTGTCATTGCATCGAAACGGGGTCGTGTCTCCCTTGAGCTTATATACATTCATACAGTATTTGCAGGTTGAACGGGGTCAGTCGAGTCCTCCAACTTCAGACCCGATATAAACAATTATTATGGGTTCAATTTCTGGGCAATTAATCAACTGTAAAGATTACAAAATACTCCGTTGGTTGTTAGCTTAACTAAATTAACCATAAAGTGGTGCACGATCGCTTATCATCATCCAAGTTACAGTTTCGAATTTTTGACACATTAAGCAGCGTCTGCAGAGCAGACCAGAAGCACCTTGGCTCCTCCATTTGGGAACGTCCTTTAGCTTGTGTCTTGATTTCCATGGCGCACCAACACTCTTGTAGAATGTTTGGCACACGCCCATCTAAGACAGGGCAAATGTTGTGAATTGTTTCGATCTGCCTAAACCTGGCCTCGCCTCATATTTATTTGTTGTGCATGCATCGAGTGATCCGGCTTAGGGATCGGCCGATGCGGATCGGACAGGTAGGAAACCTGGTCGAATTGCCCAAATAACTCGGACGACGTCATCGTACAATTGACTCGGTGAATCGGGTGAGTTAGATCATAAAACTCGGACAAGCTTTTTAAAGATCACCGAGTTTCTCGGTGACTCCGTGAGATTTAAAATTTTTACCCTTCTAAACAGACAACGGCAAAGAAGAGGACTTTGTGCATGATTTCCTGCTCCGTTAATCAATAGAAATTCATTGCGATATATAGAAGACATTGAGAAGAAGAAGACCCCAATCTCAGATTTGCATTTCCCATTCGAAAAGGCATTGAATAAAGAGCTTGAATTCTGCTACCCACCGGTTACTGCTCAGTAACAGTATTTTGCCTGTGTTTTGAACTTGAATTTTCTTTAATTTTTTGTTTTTTGTTTTATTGATCCAAAGCATTGATCATGTTCTAATCTATGTTACAAAGAGATATACACCTGTTTTTAGTGAGAAATCAAAGTTTAAAGTATTGAATTTCATTGAACAAGCTTAACCGACACTATTGTGCAAGGTGATAAAATGGTGTGTTTATAATTGAATATACCAGTATTGATTGATTTATTTATTTTGTTGAAATTTGGCCACACCATTAGATTCCTTGTTATTTAATTGTATTAAATATCACGTGGAAGTAATTTAACTTAGTTGCCAAAGTTGGCAACTTGATCACCGGTTACTATACTAAAGTATGGAACTTGAATATAAAAATAAACCCATTGTTTCTTTTTCGGTTGCTCCTCCCCAACACATTACTGCCCAAAACCTCTTTCTCTCTCTCATAAATCTCAAAGGTGAAAATAAATGATAATTTATAATTTCAAAATTTTCTACTCAGTGTTTTTCTCTATGTTTTTTAGTTTTTTGTTTGCTTTCATCCGTGCATTACACAAACATGTATTCTTCTTCGAAGTGAGAAATACAAATATTTGTTTTATAGGTTTATCATTGCTAAATAACTAAATAATTTTCTATAAATAATAAAAATAATCAAATAACTAAATAATTTTATATAAATAATAAAAATATTTACAAAATACAAAAAAGCACGACACTCGACCAGGTGGAAAACTAGGATTGGTATAGCTATTCGAGTTTTTAAACACTGACACGTAGGGAATCTAATATATACCAAAGAAAATGAACATATAAGATCCGAAAAAAATATAAGCATTGGGGCAGGCGAATATTTTTTTCAATGGAAAGCTTTTCATGAGAGAGAGAGAGAGAGAGAGAGAGAGAGAGAGGGTAGGATTTTTCTTGGGAGTGATACCACAGCCCCTATTTTTGACAAATTAGCCTCCCACTAATGTTTTATATGCACATAACTCTTTCTAGGTCAAGTTTTGTGAAGTTCCAAGTCCTTCATACCGTTGGCTTTTTCTTTTATACATTTTTTGAAAAGGTCATTTAGAATGTTGCTGGCCTTCCACTTAGATGTGCTATGGTCCAAAATTCTCAACTATTAGATGATCGTAGCCGTTGCTTTTTTCAGTTATAAAATGAGCAGTGAATGTGACTGTTCATGCTACAAGTCAAGGCAACAGTGAATGAGAATAAGTTGGGTCATTTTTTCCGTTTAAGATCATCCAAAGATGAGATTTTTGCTAATGGGCCAATCTAAGACAGGACATAGAGGACCAATGGCTGAGATCAGCGAAAAATATGATTCCCACTCAAACGCAAAGTTGTATAATGGAAAGCATATAATACTAGGGAATCCTCTGCGATGCAAGCAAGTCATATAAGATGTGGCCGTATGAACAAGCATGTACTGTTTATTATACATGTATCGCTGAAAATAGAAGTTTACATCCGGAAGCTGAGTGCAATTACCATATTAACACGACAACCTATTGTCTTGCAATTACAGGGAAAAAAGCAAGAGCATTAGGCGTCCGACCACGTGATGCCATACTCGCCAATCTGTGATTTTGGGATTCCTAACGCCTTCCACACTGCTGGGGATGCATCTACTATATTGTTGGGGCATGGCGGCTGGAAGTCGTGATCAGAATCACAACCATTAACCGAATCACATTCATCGACAACCTTGGCAAGAACGGATTTGCCATTGGCATTTATTTGGATTTTGTTCAAGCAACGACTTCCACCATTGTACCACCCAGTGGACAATGCTACCACTAACTCGTTGTCACTATGGTACTGATTATCGCACTCCGAAGGGCCTCCTCCATCTCCGCCTTCGGCAAAGCTGTTGATAGTCATGGTTGCTTTAGTGTCTCCAGTGATGGGTGGAGAGCAATGATATTGGGGATATAACTTTCCTGCCTTGCAACAGTCGGAGTAGTTCTCCTTGTTGCGGTTACTGTCTTGCCTCGCAAGTAGCCGCTGGCATGGCACGATCCTAGGGAAGAATAAGAATGTCCAACATGGAAGCTTGCTATCGCTAGCGATAACGCTAGTGCAAGTAGAGACTTGTTAACCATGGCTGAAGTTTATGACAGCTTGCTTTCTCCTTGTTGGCTGGCTTAGCGTATTCCGGCGTGAATTGTTCTCTTGTTGGTGTGCTATTTATCGGGAGGGGCTCCTTGTTACGGAAGAAGGGTCTCAACCTGTCGAACGAACGTCTCATTTTAAGGACTACGTACGCATGCGAAAAATATCAAGCGTCAAAGGCACGGCCATGTTTGTCTCCGCCCTCCAGACGGATGGTTCATGTAAACATGCGGGACCCCAACGATGACCGTCGGCTCGTTTTTATCGCACCGCTGAGGCCGGGCCCTTGTGTTTCTTTAAACCATTGATCTAGTCCATCCTACTTTTGATTGCCGGACCCCAGAATTCTTGCTGGTCTGATGGGTTAATTGACCTCACATGCAGCAGCTTGCGGTTTTGGCAATCTGATGTGATTTCTTTACTTGTTGTATTCAGCATCTAACAATACTTACAATTGGGCCGGTGTTGGAAGTTACAAAACAAGAGCTAGAAGATGAACATTTCGTTAAATTATAGGTAAGCCAGTAGGGTCATTTAATGGATGCGTGTCGTTGCATCGCAACCTGATAGTTGCCCCAGTTCTGTGATCCTGCACATTTTGTTTATTTGTTTATTGTTTACTTCTGATCTATACATTTTATTTTTTTGTTTATTGTTTATTTCTGATCTGTAGATTTCATTTATTTGTTTATTATTCTGCAGCTATTTCTGTTACCTTTTCTCACTGTCTATATGTAAGCTCTCAGTCAGCCTTCTTCCATGGACGCAAACATCCTTCCGGTGTGTTTTATACAATCTTCACCACATCAAGGGTTTTTGGTTGCTCTGCTAGAGATTCTACGTTCATGTGTGTCCCGTCAATTGAGCTTGGAGAATGGTTTTATGTACAAAATATTTCCATTCATGGATGCTGTTACTGTTTGAAGGGGAGCCTTGGCGCAACGGTGAAAGTTGTCGTCATGTGACCTTGAGGTCACGGGTTCAATGCGTGGAATCAGCCTCTTGCAAAATGCAAGGTAAGGCTGCCTACTATAGGCCCTTGTGGTCTGCCCCTTCCCTGGACCCCGCATAGGCGGGAGCTTCGTGCACTGGGGCTGCCCTGGTGTCATTGCATCGAAACGGGGTCGTGTCTCCCTTGAGCTTATATACATTCATACAGTATTTGCAGGTTGAACGGGGTCAGTCGAGTCCTCCAACTTCAGACCCGATATAAACAATTATTATGGGTTCAATTTCTGGGCAATTAATCAACTGTAAAGATTACAAAATACTCCGTTGGTTGTTAGCTTAACTAAATTAACCATAAAGTGGTGCACGATCGCTTATCATCATCCAAGTTACAGTTTCGAATTTTTGACACATTAAGCAGCGTCTGCAGAGCAGACCAGAAGCACCTTGGCTCCTCCATTTGGGAACGTCCTTTAGCTTGTGTCTTGATTTCCATGGCGCACCAACACTCTTGTAGAATGTTTGGCACACGCCCATCTAAGACAGGGCAAATGTTGTGAATTGTTTCGATCTGCCTAAACCTGGCCTCGCCTCATATTTATTTGTTGTGCATGCATCGAGTGATCCGGCTTAGGGATCGGCCGATGCGGATCGGACAGGTAGGAAACCTGGTCGAATTGCCCAAATAACTCGGACGACGTCATCGTACAATTGACTCGGTGAATCGGGTGAGTTAGATCATAAAACTCGGACAAGCTTTTTAAAGATCACCGAGTTTCTCGGTGACTCCGTGAGATTTAAAATTTTTACCCTTCTAAACAGACAACGGCAAAGAAGAGGACTTTGTGCATGATTTCCTGCTCCGTTAATCAATAGAAATTCATTGCGATATATAGAAGACATTGAGAAGAAGAAGACCCCAATCTCGCATTTGCATTTCCCATTCGAAAAGGCATTGAATAAAGAGCTTGAATTCTGCTACCCACCTAAGCACGTCAAGAATGTGATTTTGCCTGTGTTTTGAACTTGAATTTTCTTTAATTTTTTGTTTTTTGTTTTATTGATCCAAAGCATTGATCATGTTCTAATCTATGTTACAAAGAGATATACACCTGTTTTTAGTGAGAAATCAAAGTTTAAAGTATTGAATTTCATTGAACAAGCTTAACCGACACTATTGTGCAAGGTGATAAAATGGTGTGTTTATAATTGAATATACCAGTATTGATTGATTTATTTATTTTGTTGAAATTTGGCCACACCATTAGATTCCTTGTTATTTAATTGTATTAAATATCACGTGGAAGTAATTTAACTTAGTTGCCAAAGTTGGCAACTTGATCACCTAAGTTACTATACTAAAGTATGGAACTTGAATATAAAAATAAACCCATTGTTTCTTTTTCGGTTGCTCCTCCCCAACACATTACTGCCCAAAACCTCTTTCTCTCTCTCATAAATCTCAAAGGTGAAAATAAATGATAATTTATAATTTCAAAATTTTCTACTCAGTGATATTCTATATGTTTTTAGTTTTTTGTTTGCTTTCATCCGTGCATTACACAAACATGTATTCTTCTTCGAAGTGAGAAATACAAATATTTGTTTTATAGGTTTATCATTGCTAAATAACTAAATAATTTTCTATAAATAATAAAAATAATCAAATAACTAAATAATTTTATATAAATAATAAAAATATTTACAAAATACAAAAAAGCACGACACTCGACCAGGTGGAAAACTAGGATTGGTATAGCTATTCGAGTTTTTAAACACTGACATGTAGGGAATCTAATATATACCAAAGAAAATGAACATATAAGATCTGGAAAAAAAATATAAGCATTGGGGCAGGCGAATATTTTTTTCAATGGAAAGCTTTTCATGAGAGAGAGAGAGAGAGAGAGAGAGAGAGAGAGAGAGAGAGAGAGGGTAGGATTTTTCTTGGGAGTGATACCACAGCCCCTATTTTTGACAAATTAGCCTCCCACTAATGTTTTATATGCACATAACTCTTTCTAGGTCAAGTTTTGTGAAGTTCCAAGTCCTTCATACCGTTGGCTTTTTCTTTTATACATTTTTTGAAAAGGTCATTTAGAATGTTGCTGGCCTTCCACTTAGATGTGCTATGGTCCAAAATTCTCAACTATTAGATGATCGTAGCCGTTGCTTTTTTCAGTTATAAAATGAGCAGTGAATGTGACTGTTCATGCTACAAGTCAAGGCAACAGTGAATGAGAATAAGTTGGGTCATTTTTTCCGTTTAAGATCATCCAAAGATGAGATTTTTGCTAATGGGCCAATCTAAGACAGACATAGAGGACCAATGGCTGAGATCAGCGAAAAATATGATTCCCACTCAAACGCAAAGTTGTATAATGGAAAGCATATAATACTAGGGAATCCTCTGCGATGCAAGCAAGTCATATAAGATGTGGCCGTATGAACAAGCATGTACCGATTATTATACATGTATCGCTGAAAATAGAAGTTTACATCCTAAGCCGAGTGCAATTACCATATTAACACGACAACCTATTGTCTTGCAATTACAGGGAAAAAGCAAGAGCATTAGGCGTCCGACCACGTGATGCCATACTCGCCAATCTGTGATTTTGGGATTCCTAACGCCTTCCACACCGCTGGGGATGCATCTACTATATTGTTGGGGCATGGCGGCTGGAAGTCGTGATCAGAATCACAACCATTAACCGAATCACATTCATCGACAACCTTGGCAAGAACGGATTTGCCATTGGCATTTATTTGGATTTTGTTCAAGCAACGACTTCCACCATTGTACCACCCAAAGTGGACAATGCTACCACTAACTCGTTGTCACTATGGTACCGATTATCGCACTCCGAAGGGCCTCCTCCATCTCCGCCTTCGGCAAAGCCGTTGATAGTCATGGTTGCTTTAGTGTCTCCAAGTGATGGGTGGAGAGCAATGATATTGGGGATATAACTTTCCTGCCTTGCAACGGTCGGAGTAGTTCTCCTTGTTGCGGTTGCCCTGTCTTGCCTCGCAAGTAGCCGCTGGCATGGCACGATCCTAGGGAAGAATAAGAATGTCCAACATGGAAGCTTGCTATCGCTAGCAAGAACGCTAGTGCAAGTAGAGACTTGTTAACCATGGCTGAAGTTTATGACAGCTTGCTTTCTCCTTGTTGGCTGGCTTAGCGTATTCCGGCGTGAATTGTTCTCTTGTTGGTGTGCTATTTATCGGGAGGGGCTTCTTGTTACGTAAGAAGGGTCTCAACCTCGTCGAACGAACGTCTCATTTTAAGGACTACGTACGCATGCGAAAAATATCAAGCGTCAAAGGCACGGCCATGTTTGTTCCGCCCTCTCCGGACGGATGGTTCATGTAAACATGTGGGACCCCAACGATGACCGTCGGCTCGTTTTTATCGCACCGCTGAGGCCGGGCCCTTGTGTTTCTTTAAACCATTGATCTAGTCCATCCTACTTTTGATTGCCGGACCCCAGAATTCTTGCTGGTCTGATGGGTTAATTGACCTCACATGCAGCTGCTTGCGGTTTTGGCAATCCGATGTGATTTCTTTACTTGTTGTATTCAGCATCTAACAATACTTACAATTGGGCCGGTGTTGGAAGTTACAAAACAAGAGCTAGAAGATGAACATTTCGTTAAATTATAGGTAAGCCAGTAGGGTCATTTAATGGATGCGTGTCGTTGCATCGCAACCTGATAGTTGCCCCGCTTACGTGATCCCGCACATTTTGTTTATTTGTTTATTGTTTACTTCGATCTATACATTTTATTTTTTTGTTTATTGTTTATTTCTGATCTGTAGATTTCATTTATTTGTTTATTATTCTGCAGCTATTTCTGTTACCTTTTCTCACTGTCTATATGTAAGCTCTCAGTCAGCCTTCTTCCATGGACGCAAACATCCTTCCGGTGTGTTTTATACAATCTTCACCCCATCAAAAGGATTTTGGTTGCTCTGTTAGAGATTCTACGTTCATGTGTGTCCCGTCAATTGAGCTTGGAGAATGGTTTTATGTACAAAATATTTCCATTCATGGATGCTGTTACTGTTTGAAGGGGAGCCTTGGCGCAACGGTGAAAGTTGTCGTCATGTGACCTTGAGGTCACGGGTTCAATGCGTGGAATCAGCCTCTTGCAAAATGCAAGGTAAGGCTGCCTACTATAGGCCCTTGTGGTCTGCCCCTTCCCTGGACCCCGCATAGGCGGGAGCTTCGTGCACTGGGGCTGCCCTGGTGTCATTGCATCGAAACGGGGTCGTGTCTCCCTTGAGCTTATATACATTCATACAGTATTTGCAGGTTGAACGGGGTCAGTCGAGTCCTCCAACTTCGGACCCGATATAAACAATTATTATGGGTTCAATTTCGGGCAATTAATCAACTGTAAAGATTACAAAATACTCCGTTGGTTGTTAGCTTAACTAAATTAACCATAAAGTGGTGCACGATCGCTTATCATCATCCAAGTTACAGTTTCGAATTTTTGACACATTAAGCAGCGTATGCAGAGTGCACTGTAAGCACCTTGGCTCCTCCATTTGGGAACGTCCTTTAGCTTGTGTCTTGATTTCCATGGCGCACCAACACTCTTGTAGAATGTTTGGCACACGCCCATCTAAGACAGGGCAAATGTTGTGAATTGTTTCGATCTGCCTAAACCTGGCCTCGCCTCATATTTATTTGTTGTGCATGCATCGAGTGATCCGGCTTAGGGATCGGCCGATGCGGATCGGACAGGTAGGAAACCTGGTCGAATTGCCCAAATAACTCGGACGACGTCATCGTACAATTGACTCGGTGAATCGGGTGAGTTAGATCATAAAACTCGGACAAGCTTTTTAAAGATCACCGAGTTTCTCGGTGACTCCGTGAGATTTAAAATTTTTACCCTTCTAAACAGACAACGGCAAAGAAGAGGACTTTGTGCATGATTTCCTGCTCCGTTAATCAATAGAAATTCATTGCGATATATAGAAGACATTGAGAAGAAGAAGACCCCAATCTCAGATTTGCATTTCCCATTCGAAAAGGCATTGAATAAAGAGCTTGAATTCTGCTACCCACCTAAGCACGTCAAGAATGATTTTTGCCTGTGTTTTGAACTTGAATTTTCTTTAATTTTTTGTTTTTTGTTTTATTGATCCAAAGCATTGATCATGTTCTAATCTATGTTACAAAGAGATATACACCTGTTTTTAGTGAGAAATCAAAGTTTAAAGTATTGAATTTCATTGAACAAGCTTAACCGACACTATTGTGCAAGGTGATAAAATGGTGTGTTTATAATTGAATATACCAGTATTGATTGATTTATTTATTTTGTTGAAATTTGGCCACACCATTAGATTCCTTGTTATTTAATTGTATTAAATATCACGTGGAAGTAATTTAACTTAGTTGCCAAAGTTGGCAACTTGATCACAGGTTACTATACTAAAGTATGGAACTTGAATATAAAAATAAACCCATTGTTTCTTTTTCGGTTGCTCCTCCCCAACACATTACTGCCCAAAACCTCTTTCTCTCTCTCATAAATCTCAAAGGTGAAAATAAATGATAATTTATAATTTCAAAATTTTCTACTCAGTGTTTTTCTCTATGTTTTTTAGTTTTTTGTTTGCTTTCATCCGTGCATTACACAAACATGTATTCTTCTTCGAAGTGAGAAATACAAATATTTGTTTTATAGGTTTATCATTGCTAAATAACTAAATAATTTTCTATAAATAATAAAAATAATCAAATAACTAAATAATTTTATATAAATAATAAAAATATTTACAAAATACAAAAAAGCACGACACTCGACCAGGTGGAAAACTAGGATTGGTATAGCTATTCGAGTTTTTAAACACTGACACGTAGGGAATCTAATATATACCAAAGAAAATGAACATATAAGATCTGGAAAAAAAATATAAGCATTGGGGCAGGCGAATATTTTTTTCAATGGAAAGCTTTTCATGAGAGAGAGAGAGAGAGAGAGAGAGAGAGAGAGAGAGAGAGAGAGAGAGAGGGTAGGATTTTTCTTGGGAGTGATACCACAGCCCCTATTTTTGACAAATTAGCCTCCCACTAATGTTTTATATGCACATAACTCTTTCTAGGTCAAGTTTTGTGAAGTTCCAAGTCCTTCATACCGTTGGCTTTTTCTTTTATACATTTTTTGAAAAGGTCATTTAGAATGTTGCTGGCCTTCCACTTAGATGTGCTATGGTCCAAAATTCTCAACTATTAGATGATCGTAGCCGTTGCTTTTTGCAGTTATAAAATGAGCAGGGAATGTGACTGTTCATGCTACAAGTCAAGGCAACAGTGAATGAGAATAAGTTGGGTCATTTTTTCCGTTTAAGATCATCCAAAGATGAGATTTTTGCTAATGGGCCAATCTAAGACAGGACATAGAGGACCAATGGCTGAGATCAGCGAAAAATATGATTCCCACTCAAACGCAAAGTTGTATAATGGAAAGCATATAATACTAGGGAATCCTCTGCGATGCAAGCAAGTCATATAAGATGTGGCCGTATGAACAAGCATGTACCGTTTATTATACATGTATCGCTGAAAATAGAAGTTTACATCCGGAAGCTGAGTGCAATTACCATATTAACACGACAGCCTATTGTCTTGCAATTACAGGGAAAAAGCAAGAGCATTAGGCGTCCGACCACGTGATGCCATACTCGCCAATCTGTGATTTTGGGATTCCTAACGCCTTCCACACCGCTGGGGATGCATCTACTATATTGTTGGGGCATGGCGGCTGGAAGTCGTGATCAGAATCACAACCATTAACCGAATCACATTCATCGACAACCTTGGCAAGAACGGATTTGCCATTGGCATTTATTTGGATTTTGTTCAAGCAACGACTTCCACCATTGTACCACCCGGTGGACAATGCTACCACTAACTCGTTGTCACTATGGTACCGATTATCGCACTCCGAAGGGCCTCCTCCATCTCCGCCTTCGGCAAAGCTGTTGATAGTCATGGTTGCTTTAGTGTCTCCAGTGATGGGTGGAGAGCAATGATATTGGGGATATAACTTTCCCGCCTTGCAACAATCGGAGTAGTTCTCCTTGTTGCGGTTGCCCTGTCTTGCCTCGCAAGGAGCCGCTGGCATGGCACGATCCTAGGGAAGAATAAGAATGTCCAACATGGAAGCTTGCTATCGCTAGCGGTAACGCTAGTGCAAGTAGAGACTTGTTAACCATGGCTGAAGTTTATGACAGCTTGCTTTCTCCTTGTTGGCTGGCTTAGCGTATTCCGGCGTGAATTGTTCTCTTGTTGGTGTGCTATTTATCGGGAGGGGCTCCTTGTTACGTAAGAAGGGTCTCAACCTGTCGAACGAACGTCTCATTTTAAGGACTACGTACGCATGCGAAAATATCAAGCGTCAAAGGCACGGCCATGTTTGTCTGCCCTCCAGACGGATGGTTCATGTAAACATGCTGGGACCCCAACGATGACCGTCAGCTCGTTTTTATCGCACTGCTGAGGCCGGGCCCTTGTGTTTCTTTAAACCATTGATCTAGTCCATCCTACTTTTGATTGCCGGACCCCGAGAATTCTTGCTGGTCTCGATGGGTTAATTGACCTCACATGCGGCAGCTTGCGGTTTTGGCAATCGATGTGATTTCTTTACTTGTTGTATTCAGCATCTAACAATACTTACAATTGGGCCGGTGTTGGAAGTTACAAAACAAGAGCTAGAAGATGAACATTTCGTTAAATTATAGGTAAGCCAGTAGGGTCATTTAATGGATGCGTGTCGTTGCATCGCAACCTGATAGTTGCCCCGCTCCGTGATCCCGCACATTTTGTTTATTTGTTTATTGTTTACTTCTGATCTATACATTTTATTTTTTTGTTTATTGTTTATTTCTCGATCCGTAGATTTCATTTATTTGTTTATTATTCTGCAGCTATTTCTCGTTACCTTTTCTCACCGTCTATATGTAAGCTCTCGCCAGCCTTCTTCCATGGACGCAAACATCCTTCCTGTGTGTTTTATACAATCTTCACCCCATCAAAAGGATTTTGGTTGCTCTGTTAGAGATTCTACGTTCATGTGTGTCCCGTCAATTGAGCTTGGAGAATGGTTTTATGTACAAAATATTTCCATTCATGGATGCTGTTACTGTTTGAAGGGGAGCCTTGGCGCAACGGTGAAAGTTGTCGTCATGTGACCTTGAGGTCACGGGTTCAATGCGTGGAATCAGCCTCTTGCAAAATGCAAGGTAAGGCTGCCTACTATAGGCCCTTGTGGTCTGCCCCTTCCCTGGACCCCGCATAGGCGGGAGCTTCGTGCACTGGGGCTGCCCTGGTGTCATTGCATCGAAACGGGGTCGTGTCTCCCTTGAGCTTATATACATTCATACAGTATTTGCAGGTTGAACGGGGTCAGTCGAGTCCTCCAACTTCAGACCCGATATAAACAATTATTATGGGTTCAATTTCTGGGCAATTAATCAACTGTAAAGATTACAAAATACTCCGTTGGTTGTTAGCTTAACTAAATTAACCATAAAGTGGTGCACGATCGCTTATCATCATCCAAGTTACAGTTTCGAATTTTTGACACATTAAGCAGCGTCTGCAGAGCAGACCAGAAGCACCTTGGCTCCTCCATTTGGGAACGTCCTTTAGCTTGTGTCTTGATTTCCATGGCGCACCAACACTCTTGTAGAATGTTTGGCACACGCCCATCTAAGACAGGGCAAATGTTGTGAATTGTTTCGATCTGCCTAAACCTGGCCTCGCCTCATATTTATTTGTTGTGCATGCATCGAGTGATCCGGCTTAGGGATCGGCCGATGCGGATCGGACAGGTAGGAAACCTGGTCGAATTGCCCAAATAACTCGGACGACGTCATCGTACAATTGACTCGGTGAATCGGGTGAGTTAGATCATAAAACTCGGACAAGCTTTTTAAAGATCACCGAGTTTCTCGGTGACTCCGTGAGATTTAAAATTTTTACCCTTCTAAACAGACAACGGCAAAGAAGAGGACTTTGTGCATGATTTCCTGCTCCGTTAATCAATAGAAATTCATTGCGATATATAGAAGACATTGAGAAGAAGAAGACCCCAATCTCAGATTTGCATTTCCCATTCGAAAAGGCATTGAATAAAGAGCTTGAATTCTGCTACCCACCTAAGCACGTCAAGAATGTGATTTTTGCCTGTGTTTTGAACTTGAATTTTCTTTAATTTTTTGTTTTTTGTTTTATTGATCCAAAGCATTGATCATGTTCTAATCTATGTTACAAAGAGATATACACCTGTTTTTAGTGAGAAATCAAAGTTTAAAGTATTGAATTTCATTGAACAAGCTTAACCGACACTATTGTGCAAGGTGATAAAATGGTGTGTTTATAATTGAATATACCAGTATTGATTGATTTATTTATTTTGTTGAAATTTGGCCACACCATTAGATTCCTTGTTATTTAATTGTATTAAATATCACGTGGAAGTAATTTAACTTAGTTGCCAAAGTTGGCAACTTGATCACCTAAGCATTATACTAAAGTATGGAACTTGAATATAAAAATAAACCCATTGTTTCTTTTTCGGTTGCTCCTCCCCAACACATTACTGCCCAAAACCTCTTTCTCTCTCTCATAAATCTCAAAGGTGAAAATAAATGATAATTTATAATTTCAAAATTTTCTACTCAAGGTTTTTCTCTATGTTTTTTAGTTTTTTGTTTGCTTTCATCCGTGCATTACACAAACATGTATTCTTCTTCGAAGTGAGAAATACAAATATTTGTTTTATAGGTTTATCATTGCTAAATAACTAAATAATTTTCTATAAATAATAAAAATAATCAAATAACTAAATAATTTTATATAAATAATAAAAATATTTACAAAATACAAAAAAGCACGACACTCGACCAGGTGGAAAACTAGGATTGGTATAGCTATTCGAGTTTTTAAACACTGACACGTAGGGAATCTAATATATACCAAAGAAAATGAACATATAAGATCCGGAAAAAAATATAAGCATTGGGGCAGCGAATATTTTTTCAATGGAAAGCTTTTCATGAGAGAGAGAGAGAGAGAGAGAGAGAGAGAGAGAGAGAGAGAGAGAGAGAGAGAGAGAGAGAGAGAGGGTAGGATTTTTCTTGGGAGTGATACCACAGCCCCTATTTTTGACAAATTAGCCTCCCACTAATGTTTTATATGCACATAACTCTTTCTAGGTCAAGTTTTGTGAAGTTCCAAGTCCTTCATACCGTTGGCTTTTTCTTTTATACATTTTTTGAAAAGGTCATTTAGAATGTTGCTGGCCTTCCACTTAGATGTGCTATGGTCCAAAATTCTCAACTATTAGATGATCGTAGCCGTTGCTTTTTTCAGTTATAAAATGAGCAGTGAATGTGACTGCTCATGCTACAAGTCAAGGCAACGGTGAATGAGAATAAGTTGGGTCATTTTTTCCGTTTAAGATCATCCAAAGATGAGATTTTTGCTAATGGGCCAATCTAAGACAGGACATAGAGGACCAATGGCTGAGATCAGCGAAAAATATGATTCCCACTCAAACGCAAAGTTGTATAATGGAAAGCATATAATACTAGGGAATCCTCTCGCGATGCAAGCAAGTCATATAAGATGTGGCCGTATGAACAAGCATGTACCGTTTATTATACATGTATCGCTGAAAATAGAAGTTTACATCCGGAAGCTGTGTGCAATTACCATATTAACACGACAACCTATTGTCTTGCAATTACAGGGAAAAAAGCAAGAGCATTAGGCGTCCGACCACGTGATGCCATACTCGCCAATCTGTGATTTTGGGATTCCTAACGCCTTCCACACTGCTGGGGATGCATCTACTATATTGTTGGGGCATGGCGGCTGGAAGTCGTGATCAGAATCACAACCATTAACCGAATCACATTCATCGACAACCTTGGCAAGAACGGATTTGCCATTGGCATTTATTTGGATTTTGTTCAAGCAACGACTTCCACCATTGTACCACCCAAAGGGACAATGCTACCACTAACTCGTTGTCACTATGGTACTGATTATCGCACTCCGAAGGGCCTCCTCCATCTCCGCCTTCGGCAAAGCTGTTGATAGTCATGGTTGCTTTAGTGTCACCAGTGATGGGTGGAGAGCAATGATATTGGGGATATAACTTTCCTCGCCTTGCAACAATCGGAGTAGTTCTCCTTGTTGCGGTTGCCCTGTCTTGCCTCGCAAGTAGCCGCTGGCATGGCACGATCCTAGGGAAGAATAAGAATGTCCAACATGGAAGCTTGCTATCGCTAGCAGTAACGCTAGTGCAAGTAGAGACTTGTTAACCATGGCTGAAGTTTATGACAGCTTGCTTTCTCCTTGTTGGCTGGCTTAGCGTATTCCGGCGTGAATTGTTCTCTTGTTGGTGTGCTATTTATCTAGAGGGGCTCCTTGTTACGTAAGAAGGGTCTCAACCCGTCGAACGAACGTCTCATTTTAAGGACTACGTACGCATGCGAAAAATATCAAGCGTCAAAGGCACGGCCATGTTTGTCTCCGCCCTCCAGACGGATGGTTCATGTAAACATGCCGGGGACCCCAACGATGACCGTCACTCGTTTTTATCGCACCGCCGAGGCCGGGCCCTTGTGTTTCTTTAAACCATTGATCTAGTCCATCCTACTTTTGATTGCCGGACCCCAGAATTCTTGCCGGTCTGATGGGTTAATTGACCTCACATGCAGCAGCTTGCGGTTTTGGCAATCGATGTGATTTCTTTACTTGTTGTATTCAGCATCTAACAATACTTACAATTGGGCCGGTGTTGGAAGTTACAAAACAAGAGCTAGAAGATGAACATTTCGTTAAATTATAGGTAAGCCAAGTAGGGTCATTTAATGGATGCGTGTCGTTGCATCGCAACCCGATAGTTGCCCCGCTCCGTGATCCCGCACATTTTGTTTATTTGTTTATTGTTTACTTCGATCTATACATTTTATTTTTTTGTTTATTGTTTATTTCTGATCTGTAGATTTCATTTATTTGTTTATTATTCTGCAGCTATTTACGTTACCTTTTCTCACCGTCTATATGTAAGCTCTCGCCAGCCTTCTTCCATGGACGCAAACATCCTTCCTGTGTTTTATACAATCTTCACCCCATCAAAAGGATTTTGGTTGCTCATAGAGATTCTACGTTCATGTGTGTCCCGTCAATTGAGCTTGGAGAATGGTTTTATGTACAAAATATTTCCATTCATGGATGCTGTTACCGTTCGAAGGGGAGCCTTGGTGCAACGGTGAAAGCTGTCGTCATGTGACCTTGAGGTCACGGGTTCAAAGCGTGGAATCAGCCTCTTGCAAAATGCAAAGTAAGGCTGCCTACTATAGGCCCTTGTGGTCCGCCCCTTCCCCGGACCCCCCATAGGCGGGAGCTTCATGCACCGGGGCTGCCCTGGTGTCATTGCATCGAAACGGGTCGTGTCTCCCTTGAGCTTATATACATTCATACGGTATTTGCGGGTTGAACGGGGTCACTGAGTCCTCCAACTTCGGACCCGATATAAACAATTATTATGGGTTCAATTTCTCGGGCAATTAATCAACTGTAAAGATTACAAAATACTCCGTTGGTTGTTAGCTTAACTAAATTAACCATAAAGTGGTGCACGATCGCTTATCATCATCCAAGTTACAGTCGAATTTTTGACACATTAAGCGGCGTACAGAGCGTGCACTGTAAGCACCTTGGCTCCTCCATTTGGGAACGTCCTTTAGCTTGTGTCTTGATTTCCATGGCGCACCAACACTCTTGTAGAATGTTTGGCACACGCCCATCTAAGACAGGGCAAATGTTGTGAATTGTTTCGATCTGCCTAAACCTGGCCTCGCCTCATATTTATTTGTTGTGCATGCATCGAGTGATCCGGCTTAGGGATCGGCCGATGCGGATCTGGACAGGTAGGAAACCTGGTCGAATTGCCCAAATAACTCGGACGACGTCATCGTACAATTGACTCGGTGAATCGGGTGAGTTAGATCATAAAACTCGGACAAGCTTTTTAAAGATCACCGAGTTTCTCGGTGACTCCGTGAGATTTAAAATTTTTACCCTTCTAAACAGACAACGGCAAAGAAGAGGACTTTGTGCATGATTTCCTGCTCCGTTAATCAATAGAAATTCATTGCGATATATAGAAGACATTGAGAAGAAGAAGACCCCAATCTCAGATTTGCATTTCCCATTCGAAAAGGCATTGAATAAAGAGCTTGAATTCTCGCTACCCACCTAAGCACGTCAAGAATGTGATTTTGCCTGTGTTTTGAACTTGAATTTTCTTTAATTTTTTGTTTTTTGTTTTATTGATCCAAAGCATTGATCATGTTCTAATCTATGTTACAAAGAGATATACACCTGTTTTTAGTGAGAAATCAAAGTTTAAAGTATTGAATTTCATTGAACAAGCTTAACCGACACTATTGTGCAAGGTGATAAAATGGTGTGTTTATAATTGAATATACCAGTATTGATTGATTTATTTATTTTGTTGAAATTTGGCCACACCATTAGATTCCTTGTTATTTAATTGTATTAAATATCACGTGGAAGTAATTTAACTTAGTTGCCAAAGTTGGCAACTTGATCACCTAAGTTACTATACTAAAGTATGGAACTTGAATATAAAAATAAACCCATTGTTTCTTTTTCGGTTGCTCCTCCCCAACACATTACTGCCCAAAACCTCTTTCTCTCTCTCATAAATCTCAAAGGTGAAAATAAATGATAATTTATAATTTCAAAATTTTCTACTCAGTGTTTTTCTCTATGTTTTTTAGTTTTTTGTTTGCTTTCATCCGTGCATTACACAAACATGTATTCTTCTTCGAAGTGAGAAATACAAATATTTGTTTTATAGGTTTATCATTGCTAAATAACTAAATAATTTTCTATAAATAATAAAAATAATCAAATAACTAAATAATTTTATATAAATAATAAAAATATTTACAAAATACAAAAAGCACGACACTCGACTGTGTGGAAAACTAGGATTGGTATAGCTATTCGAGTTTTTAAACACTGACACGTAGGGAATCTAATATATACCAAAGAAAATGAACATATAAGATCTGGAAAAAAAATATAAGCATTGGGGCAGCGAATATTTTTTTCAATGGAAAGCTTTTCATGAGAGAGAGAGAGAGAGAGAGAGAGAGAGAGAGAGAGAGAGAGAGAGAGGGTAGGATTTTTCTTGGGAGTGATACCACAGCCCCTATTTTTGACAAATTAGCCTCCCACTAATGTTTTATATGCACATAACTCTTTCTAGGTCAAGTTTTGTGAAGTTCCAAGTCCTTCATACCGTTGGCTTTTTCTTTTATACATTTTTTGAAAAGGTCATTTAGAATGTTGCTGGCCTTCCACTTAGATGTGCTATGGTCCAAAATTCTCAACTATTAGATGATCGTAGCCGTTGCTTTTTTCGGTTATAAAATGAGCAAGTGAATGTGACTGTTCATGCTACAAGTCAAGGCAACAAAGTGAATGAGAATAAGTTGGGTCATTTTTTCCGTTTAAGATCATCCAAAGATGAGATTTTTGCTAATGGGCCAATCTAAGACAGGACATAGAGGACCAATGGCTGAGATCAGCGAAAAATATGATTCCCACTCAAACGCAAAGTTGTATAATGGAAAGCATATAATACTAGGGAATCCTCTGCGATGCAAGCAAGTCATATAAGATGTGGCCGTATGAACAAGCATGTACTGTTTATTATACATGTATCGCTGAAAATAGAAGTTTACATCCGGAAGCTGAGTGCAATTACCATATTAACACGACAACCTATTGTCTTGCAATTACAGGGAAAAAGCAAGAGCATTAGGCGTCCGACCACGTGATGCCATACTCGCCAATCTGTGATTTTGGGATTCCTAACGCCTTCCACACTGCTGGGGATGCATCTACTATATTGTTGGGGCATGGCGGCTGGAAGTCGTGATCAGAATCACAACCATTAACCGAATCACATTCATCGACAACCTTGGCAAGAACGGATTTGCCATTGGCATTTATTTGGATTTTGTTCAAGCAACGACTTCCACCATTGTACCACCCACAGGACAATGCTACCACTAACTCGTTGTCACTATGGTACCGATTATCGCACTCCGAAGGGCCTCCTCCATCTCCGCCTTCGGCAAAGCCGTTGATAGTCATGGTTGCTTTAGTGTCTCCGGTGATGGGTGGAGAGCAATGATATTGGGGATATAACTTTCTCGCCTTGCAACAATGGAGTAGTTCTCCTTGTTGCGCTTGCCCTGTCTTGCCTCGCAAGTAGCCGCTGGCATGGCACGATCCTAGGGAAGAATAAGAATGTCCAACATGGAAGCTTGCTATCGCTAGCAGTAACGCTAGTGCAAGTAGAGACTTGTTAACCATGGCTGAAGTTTATGACAGCTTGCTTTCTCCTTGTTGGCTGGCTTAGCGTATTCCGGCGTGAATTGTTCTCTTGTTGGTGTGCTATTTATCGGGAGGGGCTTCTTGTTACGTAAGAAGGGTCTCAACCTGTCGAACGAACGTCTCATTTTAAGGACTACGTACGCATGCGAAAAATATCAAGCGTCAAAGGCACGGCCATGTTTGTCTCCGCCCTCCGTGACGGATGGTTCATGTAAACATGCCGGGACCCCAACGATGACCGTCACTCGTTTTTATCGCACCGCCGAGGCCGGGCCCTTGTGTTTCTTTAAACCATTGATCTAGTCCATCCTACTTTTGATTGCCGGACCCCAGAATTCTTGCCGGTCTCGATGGGTTAATTGACCTCACATGCAGCAGCTTGCGGTTTTGGCAATCTGATGTGATTTCTTTACTTGTTGTATTCAGCATCTAACAATACTTACAATTGGGCCGGTGTTGGAAGTTACAAAACAAGAGCTAGAAGATGAACATTTCGTTAAATTATAGGTAAGCCAGTAGGGTCATTTAATGGATGCGTGTCGTTGCATCGCAACCTGATAGTTGCCCCAGTTCTGTGATCCTGCACATTTTGTTTATTTGTTTATTGTTTACTTCTGATCTATACATTTTATTTTTTTGTTTATTGTTTATTTCTGATCTCGTAGATTTCATTTATTTGTTTATTATTCTCGCAGCTATTTCTCGTTACCTTTTCTCACCGTCTATATGTAAGCTCTCACCAGCCTTCTTCCATGGACGCAAACATCCTTCCGGTGTGTTTTATACAATCTTCACCCCATCAAAAGGATTTTGGTTGCTCATAGAGATTCTACGTTCATGTGTGTCCCGTCAATTGAGCTTGGAGAATGGTTTTATGTACAAAATATTTCCATTCATGGATGCTGTTACTTGTTTGAAGGGGAGCCTTGGCGCAACGGTGAAAGTTGTCATTATGTGACCTTGAGGTCACGGGTTCAAGGAGTGGAATCAGCCTCTTGCAAAATACAAGGTAAGGCTGCCTACTATAGGCCCTTATGGTCCGCCCTTCCCTGGACCCCGCATAGGCGGGAGCTTGGTGCACCAGGGCTGCCCCGGTGTCATTGCATCGAAACGGGTCGTGTCTCCCTTGAGCTTATATACATTCATACGGTATTTGCGGGTTGAACGGGGTCACGAGTCCTCCAACTTCAGACCCGATATAAACAATTATTATGGGTTCAATTTCTGGGCAATTAATCAACTGTAAAGATTACAAAATACTCCGTTGGTTGTTAGCTTAACTAAATTAACCATAAAGTGGTGCACGATCGCTTATCATCATCCAAGTTACGCTTCGAATTTTTGACACATTAAGCAAATACCGGCAGAGTGCACTGTAAGCACCTTGGCTCCTCCATTTGGGAACGTCCTTTAGCTTGTGTCTTGATTTCCATGGCGCACCAACACTCTTGTAGAATGTTTGGCACACGCCCATCTAAGACAGGGCAAATGTTGTGAATTGTTTCGATCTGCCTAAACCTGGCCTCGCCTCATATTTATTTGTTGTGCATGCATCGAGTGATCCGGCTTAGGGATCGGCCGATGCGGATCGGACAGGTAGGAAACCTGGTCGAATTGCCCAAATAACTCGGACGACGTCATCGTACAATTGACTCGGTGAATCGGGTGAGTTAGATCATAAAACTCGGACAAGCTTTTTAAAGATCACCGAGTTTCTCGGTGACTCCGTGAGATTTAAAATTTTTACCCTTCTAAACAGACAACGGCAAAGAAGAGGACTTTGTGCATGATTTCCTGCTCCGTTAATCAATAGAAATTCATTGCGATATATAGAAGACATTGAGAAGAAGAAGACCCCAATCTCAGATTTGCATTTCCCATTCGAAAAGGCATTGAATAAAGAGCTTGAATTCTCGCTACCCACCTAAGCACGTCAAGAATGATTTTTGCCTGTGTTTTGAACTTGAATTTTCTTTAATTTTTTGTTTTTTGTTTTATTGATCCAAAGCATTGATCATGTTCTAATCTATGTTACAAAGAGATATACACCTGTTTTTAGTGAGAAATCAAAGTTTAAAGTATTGAATTTCATTGAACAAGCTTAACCGACACTATTGTGCAAGGTGATAAAATGGTGTGTTTATAATTGAATATACCAGTATTGATTGATTTATTTATTTTGTTGAAATTTGGCCACACCATTAGATTCCTTGTTATTTAATTGTATTAAATATCACGTGGAAGTAATTTAACTTAGTTGCCAAAGTTGGCAACTTGATCACCGGTTACTATACTAAAGTATGGAACTTGAATATAAAAATAAACCCATTGTTTCTTTTTCGGTTGCTCCTCCCCAACACATTATCGCCCAAAACCTCTTTCTCTCTCTCATAAATCTCAAAGGTGAAAATAAATGATAATTTATAATTTCAAAATTTTCTACTCAGTGTTTTTCTCTATGTTTTTTAGTTTTTTGTTTGCTTTCATCCGTGCATTACACAAACATGTATTCTTCTTCGAAGTGAGAAATACAAATATTTGTTTTATAGGTTTATCATTGCTAAATAACTAAATAATTTTCTATAAATAATAAAAATAATCAAATAACTAAATAATTTTATATAAATAATAAAAATATTTACAAAATACAAAAAGCACGACACTCGACCAGGTGGAAAACTAGGATTGGTATAGCTATTCGAGTTTTTAAACACTGACACGTAGGGAATCTAATATATACCAAAGAAAATGAACATATAAGATCTGGAAAAAAAATATAAGCATTGGGGCAGGCGAATATTTTTTTCAATGGAAAGCTTTTCATGAGAGAGAGAGAGAGAGAGAGAGAGAGAGAGAGAGAGAGAGAGAGAGAGAGGGTAGGATTTTTCTTGGGAGTGATACCACAGCCCCTATTTTTGACAAATTAGCCTCCCACTAATGTTTTATATGCACATAACTCTTTCTAGGTCAAGTTTTGTGAAGTTCCAAGTCCTTCATACCGTTGGCTTTTTCTTTTATACATTTTTTGAAAAGGTCATTTAGAATGTTGCTGGCCTTCCACTTAGATGTGCTATGGTCCAAAATTCTCAACTATTAGATGATCGTAGCCGTTGCTTTTTTCAGTTATAAAATGAGCAGTGAATGTGACTGTTCATGCTACAAGTCAAGGCAACAGTGAATGAGAATAAGTTGGGTCATTTTTTCCGTTTAAGATCATCCAAAGATGAGATTTTTGCTAATGGGCCAATCTAAGACAGGACATAGAGGACCAATGGCTGAGATCAGCGAAAAATATGATTCCCACTCAAACGCAAAGTTGTATAATGGAAAGCATATAATACTAGGGAATCCTCTGCGATGCAAGCAAGTCATATAAGATGTGGCCGTATGAACAAGCATGTACTGTTTATTATACATGTATCGCTGAAAATAGAAGTTTACATCCGGAAGCTGAGTGCAATTACCATATTAACACGACAACCTATTGTCTTGCAATTACAGGGAAAAAAGCAAGAGCATTAGGCGTCCGACCACGTGATGCCATACTCGCCAATCTGTGATTTTGGGATTCCTAACGCCTTCCACACCGCCGGGATGCATCTACTATATTGTTGGGGCATGGCGGCTGGAAGTCGTGATCAGAATCACAACCATTAACCGAATCACATTCATCGACAACCTTGGCAAGAACGGATTTGCCATTGGCATTTATTTGGATTTTGTTCAAGCAACGACTTCCACCATTGTACCACCCAAGGGACAATGCTACCACTAACTCGTTGTCACTATGGTACCGATTATCGCACTCCGAAGGGCCTCCTCCATCTCCGCCTTCGGCAAAGCTGTTGATAGTCATGGTTGCTTTAGTGTCTCCGGTGATGGGTGGAGAGCAATGATATTGGGGATATAACTTTCCTGCCTTGCAACAATCGGAGTAGTTCTCCTTGTTGCGGTTGCCCTGTCTTGCCTCGCAAGTAGCCGCTGGCATGGCACGATCCTAGGGAAGAATAAGAATGTCCAACATGGAAGCTTGCTATCGCTAGCAGTAACGCTAGTGCAAGTAGAGACTTGTTAACCATGGCTGAAGTTTATGACAGCTTGCTTTCTCCTTGTTGGCTGGCTTAGCGTATTCCGGCGTGAATTGTTCTCTTGTTGGTGTGCTATTTATCGGGAGGGGCTTCTTGTTACGTAAGAAGGGTCTCAACCTGTCGAACGAACGTCTCATTTTAAGGACTACGTACGCATGCGAAAATATCAAGCGTCAAAGGCACGGCCATGTTTGTTCCGCTCTCCGCACGGATGGTTCATGTAAACATGCCGGGACCCCAACGATGACCGTCGCCTCGTTTTTATCGCACCGCCGAGGCCGGGCCCTTGTGTTTCTTTAAACCATTGATCTAGTCCATCCTACTTTTGATTGCCGGACCCCAGAATTCTTGCTGGTCTCGATGGGTTAATTGACCTCACATGCAGCAGCCTTGCGGTTTTGGCAATCTGATGTGATTTCTTTACTTGTTGTATTCAGCATCTAACAATACTTACAATTGGGCCGGTGTTGGAAGTTACAAAACAAGAGCTAGAAGATGAACATTTCGTTAAATTATAGGTAAGCCAGAAGGGTCATTTAATGGATGCGTGTCGTTGCATCGCAACCTCGATAGTTGCCCCAGCTTACGTGATCCCGCACATTTTGTTTATTTGTTTATTGTTTACTTCGATCTATACATTTTATTTTTTTGTTTATTGTTTATTTCTCGATCCGTAGATTTCATTTATTTGTTTATTATTCTGCAGCTATTTCTCGTTACCTTTTCTCACCGTCTATATGTAAGCTCTCAGTCAGCCTTCTTCCATGGACGCAAACATCCTTCCGGTGTGTTTTATACAATCTTCACCCCATCAAAAGGATTTTGGTTGCTCTGTTAGAGATTCTACGTTCATGTGTGTCCCGTCAATTGAGCTTGGAGAATGGTTTTATGTACAAAATATTTCCATTCATGGATGCTGTTCTTGTTTGAAGGGGAGCCTTGGCGCAACGGTGAAAGTTGTCGTCATGTGACCTTGAGGTCACGGGTTCAATGCGTGGAATCAGCCTCTTGCAAAATGCAAGGTAAGGCTGCCTACTATAGGCCCTTGTGGTCTGCCTCTTCCCTGACCCCGCATAGGCGGGAGCTTCGTGCACTGGGGCTGCCCTGGTGTCATTGCATCGAAACGGGGTCGTGTCTCCCTTGAGCTTATATACATTCATACAGTATTTGCAGTTGAACGGGGTCGGCCGAGTCCTCCAACTTCGTAATTCGATATAAACAATTATTATGGGTTCAATTTACGGGCAATTAATCAACTGTAAAGATTACAAAATACTCCGTTGGTTGTTAGCTTAACTAAATTAACCATAAAGTGGTGCACGATCGCTTATCATCATCCAAGTTACAGTTTCGAATTTTTGACACATTAAGCAGCGTACGCAGAGCGGTACTGTAAGCACCTTGGCTCCTCCATTTGGGAACGTCCTTTAGCTTGTGTCTTGATTTCCATGGCGCACCAACACTCTTGTAGAATGTTTGGCACACGCCCATCTAAGACAGGGCAAATGTTGTGAATTGTTTCGATCTCGCCTAAACCTGGCCTCGCCTCATATTTATTTGTTGTGCATGCATCGAGTGATCCGGCTTAGGGATCGGCCGATGCGGATCGGACAGGTAGGAAACCTGGTCGAATTGCCCAAATAACTCGGACGACGTCATCGTACAATTGACTCGGTGAATCGGGTGAGTTAGATCATAAAACTCGGACAAGCTTTTTAAAGATCACCGAGTTTCTCGGTGACTCCGTGAGATTTAAAATTTTTACCCTTCTAAACGGACAACGGCAAAGAAGAGGACTTTGTGCATGATTTCCTGCTCCGTTAATCAATAGAAATTCATTGCGATATATAGAAGACATTGAGAAGAAGAAGACCCCAATCTCAGATTTGCATTTCCCATTCGAAAAGGCATTGAATAAAGAGCTTGAATTCTCGCTACCCACCTAAGCACGTCAAGAATGATTTTGCCTGTGTTTTGAACTTGAATTTTCTTTAATTTTTTGTTTTTTGTTTTATTGATCCAAAGCATTGATCATGTTCTAATCTATGTTACAAAGAGATATACACCTGTTTTTAGTGAGAAATCAAAGTTTAAAGTATTGAATTTCATTGAACAAGCTTAACCGACACTATTGTGCAAGGTGATAAAATGGTGTGTTTATAATTGAATATACCAGTATTGATTGATTTATTTATTTTGTTGAAATTTGGCCACACCATTAGATTCCTTGTTATTTAATTGTATTAAATATCACGTGGAAGTAATTTAACTTAGTAGCCAAAGTTAGCAATTTGATCACGTCTAAAGTATGGAACTTAAATATAAAAATAAACACATTATTTCTTTTTCGGTTGCTCCTCCCCAACACATTACTTGCCCAAAACCTCTTTCTCTCTCTCATAAATCTCAAAGGTGAAAATAAATGATAATTTATAATTTCAAAATTTTCACTTTGTGTTTTTCTCTATATTTTTAGTTTATTTTGCTTTCATCCATGCATTATACAAACATGTATTCTTATTTGAAGTGAGAAATACAAATATTTGTTTTAAAGGTTTATCATTGCTATTAGTTTGACAATTATTTCGTGCTTTTTCGTTATTTTGTAAATATTTTTATTATTTACATAAAATTATTTAGTTATTTGATTGTTTTTGTAGTGGAATGCCGGTACGATCACTCGACTAGGTGGAAAACTAGGATTGGTATAGCTATTCGAGTTTTTAAACACTGACACATAGGGAATCTAATATATACCAAAGAAAATGAACAGATAAGATCGGAGAAAATTATAAGCATTGGGGCAGGCGTATATTTTTCTCAATGGAAAGCTTTTCATTAGAGAGGGGGAGAGAGAGGTAGGTTTTTTCTTGGAGGTGATACCACATCCCCTATTTTTGATAAATTAGCCTCCCACTAATGTTTTATATGCGTATAACTCTTTCTAGGCCATGTTTTTTGAAGTTCCAAGTCCTTCGTACCGTGGCTCTCTTTTTTAACATTTTTTGAAAAGGTCATTTAGAATGTTGCTGGCCTTCCACTTAGATGTGCTATGGTCCAAAATTCTCAACTATTAGATGATCGTAGCCGTTGCTTTTTTCAGTTATAAAATGAGCAGTGAATATAACTGTTCATGCTACAAGTCAAGGCAACAGTGAATGCGAATAAGTTGGGTCATTTTTTCCGTTTAAGATCATCCAAAGATGAGATTTTTGCTAATGGGCCAATCTAAGACAGGACATAGAGGACCAATGGCTGAGATCAGCGAAAAATATGATTCCCACTCAAACGCAAAGTTGTATAATGGAAAGCATATAATACTAGGGAATCCTCTGCGATGCAAGTCATATAAGATGTGGTCGTATGAACAAGCATGTACTGTTTATTATACATGTATCGCTGAAAATAGAAGTTTACATCCGGAAGCTGAGTGCAATTACCATATTAACACGACAACCTATTGTCTTGCAATTACAGGGAAAAAAGCAAGAGCATTAGGCGTCCGACCACGTGATGTCATACTCGCCAATCTGTGATTTTGGGATTCCTAACGCCTTCCACACTGCTGGGGATGCATCTACTATATTGTTGGGGCACGGCAGCTGGAAGTCGTGATCAGAATCACAACCATTAACCGAATCACATTCATCGACAACCTTGGCAAGAACGGATTTGCCATTGGCATTTATTTGGATTTTGTTCAAGCAACGACTTCCACCATTGTACCACCCAGTGGACAATGCTACCACTAACTCGTTGTCACTATGGTACTGATTATCGCACTCCGAAGGGTCTCCTCCATCTCCTCCTTCGGCAAAGCTGTTGATAGTCATGGTTGCTTTAGTGTCTCCAGTGATGGGAGGAGAGCAATGATATTGGGGATATAACTTTCCGGCCTTGCAACAATCGGAGTAGTTCTCCTTGTTGCAGTTGCTTGTCTTGCCTCGGAAGTAGTCGCTGGCATGGCACGATCCTAGGGAAGAATAAGAATGTCCAACATGGAAGCTTGCTATCGCTAGCAGTAACGCTAGTGCAAGTAGAGACTTGTTAACCATGGCCGAAGTTTATGACAGCTTGCTTTCTCTTTGTTGGCTGGTTTAGTGTATTCCGGCGTGAATTGTTCTCTTGTTGGTGTGCTATTTATCGGGAGGGCCTCCTTGTTACAGAATAAGGGTCTCAACCTGTCGAACGAACGTCTCATAACTTCGAACAAGTGGAAATTTTAAGGACTACGTACGCATGCGAAAATATCAAACGTCAAAGGCAATGCCATGTTGGTCTGCCCTGAGTTGCCAAAGTGTTGGTCAAGATGGATAGTTTATGTAAACATGATGGGACCAAAACGATGACCGTCAGCTCGTTTTTATCGCACTGTTGAGGCCGGCCCGTCTTTCTTTAAACCATTGATCTAGTCCATCCTACTTCTGATTGCCGGACCCCAGAAATCTTGCCGCCTAGCACTGTTAATTGACCCCACGTGCGGCAGCTCGCAGTTTTGGCAATCTACTGTGATTCATTTACTAGTTGTATTCAGCATCTAACAAGACTTACAATTGGGCCGGAGTTGGAAGTTCCAAAACAAGAGCTAGAAGATGAACATTTCATTAAATTATAGGTAAGCCAGTAGCGTCTTTTAATGGATGCGTGTCACTGCATCGCAATGGGGTCGTGTCTCCCATAAGCTTATATACATTCATACAGTATTTGCAGGTTGAACGGGGTCAGTCGTGTCCTCCAACTTCAGACCCGATATAAACAATTATTATGGGTTCAATTTCTGGGCAATTAATCAACTGTAAAGATTACAAAATGCTCCGTTGCTTGTTAGCCTAACAAAATCAACCTTAAAGTGGTGCACGATTGCTTATCATCATCCGAGTTACATATTCGAAATTTTGACACATTAAGCAGCATCTGTAGAGCAGACCAGAAGCACTTTGGCTCCTCCATTTGGGAAGATCCTTTAGCTTGTGTCTTGATTTCCATGGCGCATTAACACTCATGTGGACTGTTTTGTGCACGCCCATCTAAGACAGGGCAAATGTCGTGAAATGTTTTGATCTGCCTAAACCTAGACTTGCCTCATATTTATTTGTTGAGCATGCATCGAGTGATCCAACTCAGGGATCGGCCAATGCATATTGGATAGGTAGGAAACCTGGTCGAATTGCCCAAATAACTCTGATGACGTCATCATACAATTAACTCGGTGAATCGGGTGAGTTAGATCATAAAACTCGAACAAGCTTTTTAAAGATCACCGAGTTTCTCGGTGACTCCGTGAGATTTAAAATTTTTACCCTTCTAAACAGACAACGGCAGAGAAGAGAACTTTGTGCATGATTTCTTGCTCTGTTAATCAATAGAAATTGATTGTGATGTATAGAAGACATTGAGAAGAAGAAGACCCCAGTCTTAGATTTGCATTTCTCATTCGAAAAGGCATTGAATAAAGAGCTTGAATTCTGCTACCCACCCGTTACTGCTCGTGTGAGCAGTAACAGTATTTTGCTTGTGTTTTGAACTTGAATTTTCTTTAATTTATTGCATTTTTTATTGATCCAAAGCATTGATTATGTTCTAATCTATATTACAAAGAGATATATATCTATTTTAGTGAGAAATCAAAGTTTAAAGTATTAAATTTAATTGAACAAGTTTAATCGACACTGTTGTGCATGGTGATAAAATGGTGTGTTTATAATTGAATATACCAGTATTGAATTTTTTATTTTTTATTTTTTTAATCTATCCATACCATTAGATTCCTTGTTATTTAATTGTATTAAATACCATGTGGAAGTAATTTAACTTAGTTGCCAAAGTTGGCAACTTAATCACCGGTTACTATACTAAAGTATGGAACTTGAATATAAAAATAAACCCATCGTTTCTTTTTCGGTTGCTCCACCCCAACATATTACTGCCCAAAACGTCTTTCTTTTTCTCATAATTCTCAAAGGTGAAAATAAATGAAAATTTTAAATTTTAAAATTTTCTACTCTGTGCTTTTCTCTATATTTTTTAGCTTTTTTTTTTTTTTTGCTTTCATCCATGCATTACACAAACATGTATTCTTATTTGAAGTGAGAAATACAAATATTTGTTTTACAGGTTTATCATTGCTAAATAACTAAATAATTTTATAGTAATAATAAAAATAATCAAATAACTAAATAATTTTCTATAAATAATAAAAATATTTACAAAATACAAAAAAGCATGACACTCAACCAGGTGGAAAACTAGGATTGGTATTGCTATTTGAGTTTTTAAACACTGACACTTACGGAATCTAATATATACAAAAGAAAATGAACAGATAAGATCCGAAAAAAAAATATAAGCATTTGGGCAGGCGCATATTTTTTTTCATTGGAAAGCTTTTCATGAGAGAGAGAGAGAGAGAGAGAGAGAGAGAGAGAGAGAGAGAGAGAGAGAGAGAGAGAGGTGGGATTTTTCTTGGAAGTGATACCACAGCCCCTATTTTTGATAAATTAGACTCCCACTAATGTTTTATATGCATATAACTCTTTCTAGGCCAAGTTTTGTGAAGTTCCAAGTCCTTCGTACCGTGGCTCTCTTTTTTAACATTTTTTGAAAAGGTCATTTAGAATGTTGCTGGCCTTCCACTTAGATGTGCTGTGGTCCAAAATTCTCAACTATTAGATGATCGTAGCCGTTGCTTTTTTCAGTTATAAAATGAGCAGTGAATGTGACTGTTCATGCTACAAGTCAAGGCAACAGTGAATGCGAATAAGTTGGATCATTTTTTCCGTTTAAGATCATCCAAAGACGAGATTTTTGCTAATGGACCAATCTAAGACAGGACATAGAGGACCAATGGCTGAGATCAACGAAAAATATGATTCCCACTCAAACGCAAAGTTGTATAATGGAAAGCATATCATACTAGGGAATCCTCTGCGATGCAAGCAAGTCATATAAGGTTGTATGAACAAGCATGTACTGTTTATTATACATATATCGTTGAAAATAGAAGTTTACATCTGGAAGATAAACACGACAACCTATACCTCTATTGTCTTGCAATTACAGGAAAAAAAGCAAGAGTACTAGGCGTCCGACCACGTGATGTCAAACTCGCCAATCTGTGATTTTGGGATTCCTAACTCCTTCCACACTGCTGGGGATGCATCGACTATATTGTTGGGGCATGGCGGCTGGAAGTCGTGATCAGAATCACAACCATTAACCGAATCACATTCATCGACAACCTTGGCAAGAACGGATTTGCCATTGGCATTTATTTGGATTTTGTTCAAGCAACGACTTCCACCATTGTACCACCCAGTGGACAATGCAACCACTAACTCGTTGTCACTATGGTACTGATTATCGCACTCCGAAGGGCCTCCTCCATCTCCGCCTTCGGCAAAGCTGTTGATAGTCATGGTTGCTTTAGTGTCTCCAGTGATGGGTGGAGAGCAATGATATTGGGGATATAACTTTCCTGCCTTGCAACAGTCGGAGTAGTTCTCCTTGTTGCAGTTGCCTGTCTTGCCTCGCAAGTAGCCGCTGGCATGGCACGATCCTAGGGAAGAATAAGAATGTCCAACATGGAAGCTTGCTACTGCTAGCAGTAACGCTAGTGTAAGTAGAGACTTGTTGGCCATCTCTGGAGTCTACGATATATTTCTCTCAGTTGTCTGGTTTAGTGTAAATGGATGTGAAGTGCTCTTGTTGGTGTGTTACTTATAGGGAGAGGTTCCTTGCCACAAAAGAAGGGTCTCTGCCTGCAAACGTCTCATGACTTTGAACAAAAGGAAAATCTGAAAGAATGCGTACGCATGCCAAAATATCAAACGTGAATGTCACGGCCGTGCTCGTCTGTACAGTTTTGCCAAAGTATTGGTCAAGTTGGCTGGTTTGTGTAAATATGATGGGACCCAAACGATGATTGTAAGCTCGTTTCTATTGAAGTGATGAGGCTGGTCCTTAATTTTGTTGACACTTAAAATCACTGATCTAGTGCATCCTACTTTTGATGGCGCCGATGCCTAAAATCTTGCTGGTCTGACGGTCTAAAAGATCTGACATGTGGCAATTTCCTATCGTTTTCGGCACCCAACAGTACTTACCATATACTGGGTGTTAGAACTGTTAAGACTGATATGATCTTTTGGTCATACGATATCAGAACCAATAGCTAGAAGATGAACAATTTGATCAGTTATAAGTGGGCCATTATGGTCAGAAAATGGATGTGCCTCATTGTATTACAATGGACTGGTGCAGATCCCTAAGCTTTCCTACTGTATTTGTTTTCCTTTTTCTTTTTTTAAGAATATTCCCACCGTATTTGTTAACTGAACAGGATCAGTTTTTCGATCGAGTCTTTCAAGCTTAAAGCCAATATAAACAGTACTTATGATGAGTTAATTTGTGAAAAATTATTCAATTCTAAAGACTAGAAAATATTTCGTTAGTTGTTAGTTTAACTTAACAGCCCGGGATTAACCACAAAGTGAGGCATGGTTGTGTATCATTGTCCATGTTATGGACGAACAGAAATATTGAACGCATTTAAGCACTGGTAATTTCCCTCCATTTGTTTATTGATCCAAACCACTAATTTAAGTAAGACCCATCAAATTAGAATCATCATTAAGCATAATTTTTAAAACCATACCTATTCAATATGGACCCACCAATTAAATTATTATCCAAATTAACAATATTTGAGTATGTTTTAAAAGCTCAAAAACATGAAGACCCTGCATTCAGATGGTCAAGGTAGGCGGAGACACTCATGAGCGTTTGATAGAGTAGATACTGCCTCTACTTACTGTTTTTAGAGTATCTAAGGTGTCCATCATGTTTGGCGTAGATATATAATTAGGTAACTCAAAAGAAATCAATGTATTTTGATTATTCCTAACCATTTTTTTTTAGATTTTAAAAAACCAATTATTTTGATTTTCAACTCAAAAAACACCAAATCCAAGAGAATATCATGAAGTTTATTATTAACCTATTTAAGCCATTCCAAACTTGATGAATTGAACATGATGAACGGCTTAGAGGCTTATAAGCGGGTTACTCCTAACAGGACTTGAGATGAAAATTGAATTTCGAATTTTCGTATGTAATTGTATGGTTTTTCCAGTAATTTGGACGTTAGGATATATTCATCTGATTGGATCCTATTCATAATAGATTAGACATGTACCAGATCCTTCTTTAAAGTATATCCCAATCCTTGAATTTGTGGAGGTTGTTAATGCTGCCATCATTTTAACTTCTAAGCCATCCATTTTGCAGCCACCGAGCATTGCAACGTTTCAAGGGTCTACCTTTGTTGAAAATTAGCCGAGCACAATGGTTATTCATCAGATTAATGGTGCAAAAGATCTCTCTTTTGATGACTCTTTAGAAGCTGAAAATGTATGGTTATAAGTAGCCGAGAAATAATTAATATATAATTGATTTTAAAAAAAGATAATTTATAAAGATTTTAGGAATTATAATGTAAGGCAATATTAAAAAGTTTTTGATAAGATAAGAAGAAATTTCTTACATAAAGGGATGCGAATGCAACTCTCTCTATAATAGGACGTGGCTGTCGTGTGGCAAATAATTAAAAATACCACGTGGCTAAATAATAGAGAGTTAGTATTGGTAAAAAACTGTATTGCTTTAGTATATAGTAGATTTTCTTTGTAAATTGACATGCTAACACTAGTGGAATTACTGGTATACATTTTGTTGATGGCATGAAAAATGTTGTAAATGGTTTAGATCAGCCTAGCCAGCCGGCCCCAGTCTGTGGCTCTGGCTAACAATACAATATACTCCTAATAACTCTCGATGTACTATTTGCTGTCTATTTTATAACTTGAAGCAGCATAGGTTGGGATGATCCAATGGATAGGATTTTGGTACGTTGCCCATATAAGACGGCAAATATTGAGACTGGTTTAGATCAGCTTAAGTATGGGCCTCATTTGTGTTTCTAGCTAACCATAGGAAGAAAATCTTTCCATGCTTTCCATTAAAAAAAAAAAAATACATGTCAGGTCCAGTATTTATATTTTTTTCTAGTGATCCCAACCATTCACTTGATTAGGGCAGTCCTAGTCTCTTAGATGGCCTAGGCACTGAAAATCCCATATATTGGGTGACTTTAAGACCCTGTTTCTTGGCCATATTTGTCGTTGAAACTAGAAGCTGAAAAAAAGAAAAACTCAAAATTTTCCATTTTACACGCATTTTTTCTGTTGGAAAGAGAGAGAGAGAGGAGAAATTATACGGTATACTCGGGAATAAACAGGAGCATATGTCAAGCATGCTAAAAAATAGCATGGCTGGCTTACTTATTTCATTTTTCTAGTGATCCAGTTGGTTCAAAATATTCGACCAAGACAACATTTCTTGGGTAAAATAGGAGCTTTGGCTCAATGGTAGAGTATAACATTCCTTGGGTGAGGAAACTAGTGTAAACAATAGCTGTCAACAACTTTTTTTAATTTTCTCAGTGCAAAATAAGGTGTTCACAGTTATCTCTTACATAAGACTTTCGGTAACTACGGAACCAAGGGCAGGCAGAATCATTTGAACGGATTGGATTACTGGAAAAATGAGAAAAGAGGCCTACATTCCATTTTCAATACGCCTCTATATGCTTTCATTTACTCCTGGAGGATAGTAATAAAGTTCTAATTAGAAAATAAATCAGCAAGGCAAATATTTAAAAAAGTTGGCTGACATCTTTGGAAATTCCGAATGGGATAAAAGAATTTCAACTTATTTCATCACCTTAAAGCAATTAGTTCTATTTATAAACATCTTGAATATGAATGTGCAGCCTAAGATTTCTAATACCCTCTTCCTGATACCAGGGACATTGGTTTGTGATTAGCAATTTTTCTTTAGATTGAGTTTAAGCTTTGAATTTGAATTTTACTAGATTTATCAATGATATTTGAGAATTTGGTTAATTATTTGTGGAATTTGAGTTTTATTAGGTAAATTTGTGTTAATTTTTTAAAATTTGTTTGAAAAATGTAAGAAATTTTGAATTTTTTGAAAATGTCGCAACTCAATAGAAAATTTTCAATTATCGTATCATTGTGTTATAATTCCTTGCAAGTGAAAGTGTAAAAGATAACTGTTAACACGTTTAAGCGACTCTTGCTTACATGCAATTGATTAACGTTCCCACCGTAAAACCTTCCTAGGCCAACAAGGTCTAGCACAGCTGATGTTAGATACCAAAGTCATCTTCCTTACACTACGCTTGGTCAAGTTGAAATGCCGCTATCGGAATGGCTGGGGGCTTCATTTAGAGCCTGCGACTGATTTGTTTTGTAATTTTTGGCACTGAAGCGGAAGCAGAGGCTACAGATTTGTGCAAGTTTTAAAGTATATTAGAAAACAAAGCAAACTTCTTTTGCAAGAATTTGTCGAAACTGTCTATTTATTTTGAAACAGCGAACTTTGGGGCTTTTATATATTGCTGAAATTTTCTTATGCTGCTGAACTTAAATTTCCTAAGAAACTTTCTTCAGCTCATATAGATAAAAGGTGTAGAAAGGGAATCCATTACCATTCAGAACAAAAAAAGAAGAAAGGGAATCGACACCGCAGATTTTCCTAAATGATGTACTCTTGCAGTTGACAAGGAAAATGATGAGCAGTTCAAATTGGAAAACCAGTTCGCTGCCAGTACTCCTTTCTATGGTAGACTGTTTATTTGCTATTATATAACAGTTCGTGTGAAGTCACGCATAAGAAGCTCAAAAATGTTACTTGGAATTAAATTTTGGTTCCTAACTCATTCAATTATTCTATAGCCTAACAGATGAGAAATTTGACTATTAAGTAGGCTAACTTCTGCTCTCTAAGGCTTCCCAAATTGGCTAAGATTGGGAAGCCTCATCTAACAAGACGATATCACATTCATTTTATTAGTATCATATGTATCTAATAATATTGAAAAAATAATAAAACGTCACACACACCAGAGAAAGAGAGAGGGAGGGAGGGAGGGAGGGAGAAGCTTGCCAAGAAGGATGTACCAGTCATTTTACGTTGTACAACAAAAAATAGAGTGAGACAGGCTCATCAAAAAGAGGGGTGCCAGAGCTGATATAATAAGTATACGAATTGTATGAAGACGTATGCACAGAGGCCTACTTGTTTAAACAATATCATATGGAACTTTTCAATTCGTAAAGGTAGCGTAGACTTTCAAGAATGTGACTTGGTTATGTTCTTGTGGGGTTAACTACTTGCTCTCCATGGATTTTACATCCCATGTCTATTTAACTATAGTTAGAACAAGATAATAGCTGAAACCATCTGAATATAGAAACTTTAAAGATCATGCCAAAGAGGTTAACTTAATCAGCAAGCAGTTCCAATCTATATTTTTCTAAATCTTGGGACACTTCTCTGTTAGGCAATCATCCCTCTTTCAAGAAAATAAGAAGAGATGTTTATCAAACCATCAGGTTGGGCAGAACAACTGACACAGAGGGGGGAGATCCCAGAGAGCCTCTGAAGGGTCATGGACATTCTCCAAATACTCATGAACACCATTTATGGCGTATAGCGAAGCCGAAATCTGTCTCTCCACCTTCATCCGTTCGAATTCCGTGATCTCCGGATCAACGTTAACTGGCAAGAAGTGTTTCAGCCACTCCAAACCATCATGTGGAAATGGAAACCGATCAAAACCCGGCTCAAGGATGCATGAGAGATCCGATCGAGAAGAACCCGGCTCAAGGATCCATGAGAGATCCGATCGAGAAGAACCCGACTCAGAAGATTCTGTGCTACAATTGCTCATATCTGGACTGTACACATCATTGGACTGTTGGGTCTCTATTTTCTCGTCATAAGAAAGAGTGTCACTACTACTAGTACCGGAACTAGAACTAGTTCTACTGCTAGTAACGGTGGAACTGGTGCTTAAGCTGGTAACCTGTTGTTTCATGGGCTTTTTCTGATTGAGAAGATTTCGGATCCTTGAAGCAAGAGGTGAATTTGCAGACACTTGGGTGATGAAATTGGTTCGAGTATTTGTTCCGCGAAGTAGACAAGCGGCCTCATCATAAGCTCGAGCTGCTTCTTCGGCTGTTTCAAAAGTTCCTAACCACATTCTAATCTTCTGTGTAGTGTCTTTGATCTCAGCCACCCATCTCCCTGAAGGCCTTTGCCTTACTCCCACAAACCTGTTAGGATTATTGGTGTTTCTGCTTCTTCCTTTGAATTTGCTGGTTTTTGGTATTGAAAGCTTCTGTTTTTGTTGTTGTTGTGGGTGACGAGGCTGTTGGTGGAACTGAAGGTCCATGGGGATTTTGGGAGAGTTTGATGGTGAAGAAGAGAGAGAGAGAGAGGGATTTGATTTAAGAACGGAAGAGGGAGGAAGGTGGCTACTTTTGATAGTAGTGGAGTGCTCGTCGCACCTGTTTGTCTGATTATAATGGGGAATTTACGCGTTTTTAAGGATGACTGAGTTTCCCATGGGCAATTAGATAGACCATCTAGTCTTTGTGCGTTGTTTTTTGTATTTTAGTCCTTGTTATCTATCTTTGTTGATTATTGTATTAAGGAAGCATTTTCTTGTGGTAAAAGTACCCTTACTTTGCTATAAAATGAAGAAAATAATAGAAAATATAAAAAATTCTTCCTTCTCCCAAAGAAATTGCATGAAAATGAGTTCGGATTGGATATTTTTTCAACCAATATTTATCTTTCTAACTAGCATTTTATTAAGTAATGGCCAATATGGAAAATGGCCATTCTACCATTTACTATGACATATATGGTGGGATTTCATAATGAGGGAAAATAGATTAGGAATCCCTAGACGAGAGAGTTCTAAAAGGAGAAGGGTATTGCATAAAGATACGAATTCATTGACTTCACCTTAACCCTCTCATTGGTTGAGATTTTAACTGCTGCTGTTTTTGAACTTTCTTGTTTTTTCTTTGATGCAATAATTGTGATTAGGAATGTATAATGAAGTTGCTGGTGCATTACCTGGCTAGGGTATGCCCCGAAAGACAAGTAATCATATCCCCAAACGTTGGATGCCTAATATACTGATTTGCAGACAAAAAAACCTTTGAAAAGCCTCCCGGTTAAGCAAATTCAAGGGAACATGAGATAAAGAAAGGACATTATTGAAACTTAAAAAGGGATGACGTTGATTTATATCATAATATAAGTTTATATATATATATATATATATAATTCTCTTAATCTTTTTGGATTAACCTTTGTTTGCACTCTTGCTTAGTCAAAGCAAGACGGGGAAACCACGGAAGCAGCAAGGGCGCCACTTGGCAGCATGAGAGGAAGAGGCGCCACCAGCCGGGACAGATCAATCAAGAAGGAAGGAATGGAGAGGCTATGGGAACAATGTGAACGCAGTGTCTGGGCAAACTATGATTCCAGACCTTATTTTGTGCTTTATAATAATCACATTATCATACTAATGGCGTGGTTCTTGTTGGTCATTTAGAAATATTTAAAGGAATAGGACTAGAAGTCCTTGTCCCTGCCTTTTCTTTTTATCCCGGCGAGATGGATTGAATAGATTACAAAGACGCCTGTTTGGGAAAGGCCCCATGGAGGCCACTAATATGAATTATAGTCTTTCAATGGTTGCCTTTCATATCTACAAAGTGGGTCTCCATGAATATGTCATATTCTCAGGCAAGGTACATCCTTATATTTCTAACCGTCTTGCTTTAGTCGATTATAAAAATTGGTACCCACGCCAATCTTGGCATGACACATGGGTATTCACGGAAGTTAGTCATCTGGCCAGCCCACCTGATGAATCAAAGAGTGAAATCTCACTGGTTAAAGAATAGATATCCAATTGGCCAATTTTGAAGGATAGCTAACATAAGCATGTTTGAACAAAATGCATACAGTAGTCCAAGATCCTCCATCGAAAGGTTAGGATCACCGAGATCCGAGATATTTGGGGTTCTCCACATGGCAAATGACAAGTTCCAGTCAGTGAAGAGCTGACGCATGCACCGATGTCGCAGGCCATCCACATTGCAACTACTAGTAGCCAAAGGACTATCATCTCTCGAACTCGATCCCATGTGAACAGCCGAAACTCCTCTTTGGAAAATCTTTAGACCAAGCCATTTCACACCAACTTAAGATAGTATTACCGTATCATTCTGTGCTAAATTTGGAACTTCTCCTATTTTTAGGATTCTGGATAATGTATAGGTATACAGGGTTGTTGTCCGAGTAGATGGACTATTGTAACGTGGGACGGAAACTCAGGAAACAACAAGGTGTGGGCTTCACCTAACAGCTAACAAGTATTGTAGCTGGGGGAACGATCTCAACCTAGGAATAAAAAACAAAGGTTAGGTGATGATGACCCTAACGCATGCATTATGCTGCCTTGTTTTTATGTTTTTTTTAATTTAGGGTGGCTGAGAGCTATTTAACCTACTACATATTTGATCCTTGGAACTAAGACAAACGACCCACCACTCATCACTCCTGGATTCATTGAAACGGCTACGCAAATAAGTGTCTTACATGCTATACGGGTATAAAGAGTGCGAATAGCCAAGCCAAACAGTACAGGCTAAGACAGAACAAATCAGTCATCTCACACACACTCAGATAATAGGAGTGTATTAATTTCTGCTGTTTCATGCAGATGCAAGGAGCTGGTAACATTTGATTGGCTGGGAAAAAAAGTAGAAAACAGAACAAGTTAGAGGAAATGGCAATTAGAAACTTTTCCTTGGCCAATTAAATGTCACCTTGGTGCTCTACTTCTTAATCCACCTTGGGTTGCAGACTTCTGCTCCACTGCAGGTGTAGGTCACTAATTCCTTACTCTGATCCCCTCCAAGTAGGCATAGAGTAGGTCAAAGCTCCAATTTGACCCACACCACTGCCATTCCTAATCTCCATGATTGATTTATATGGGAGAACATATACAGGCACAAGCATAATACCTACATTTTTGTTACAAGTGAAGAATTACAAAGCAACTTACTCCCATTGACACTCCTAAACCTAATGCCCAACTAAAGGGGAAATAGGCAGCTTGCACCTCAAGACAAATGTATTCTAGGGGAGATGGAGAATTATTTGCAACCAACTGCATGAGACATTTATTAGCAACATAACGCCCTACTTGTTCAATGACCAATACCACAAGAAAACCATGCCCTCTTAAGCATCATATTCAAATTTAATTAGAGGGAGTCCATTCGATAATCAGATATCAGTTTATAGTATATTAACACTTATTTTTTCTTTCTTTTTAGGAACCGTAGATATTGTCACAGTTGCCACACAAACCATTACCAAACTAGGCTCAAGAAGCTTTCCAGTTCCACGAAGAAATGATATAGATCCCCAAAGCTCGTTTACTGCACCACACTACCTATCCACAAGTTGTGACCGGCAAAATAGAGAGCTGATATTCCCAAGCCCTTTGGTACTACTAATATTACACATTATTTTGAAATTCTATCATACCTTTATCTCAGAAACCCACTTTCATAATAATCTCTACTGTCAGCTTAGCCAATTTGCAGTACATGAGGCCCAACCCAAAATATCACCCACATTGGATGTTTGTATTATCGCTTTTTTTTAGTTCTATAATCAACAGTGGAAGACTTAAAGGTTCAAAATAATTAAACATCCAATGTAAAGATCATTTAAAATATGTAATTTTTCAGATTAAATATATACTTTTACCATAAATTCCCAGAGAGGATGTGACATTAGTACCAAATGTGTGTGGGAATACCACCTCCCCAAAAAATTTACGCCGACCAAAGTTGCACTCAACCAAACTATGCGCTTGCAAGTGACGTCTATTTCTATTGTGAACAGCAACCAGGAGATGAATAGGGCCCTTGAATTCTTCCAACTATACTTTTCAATTCGTATACACTACAGAGCCGAAGGCATAAAATAAGCAAGCAATTGAGATACTCGATTGATAGTGGGCAGCAGGAATAAAGCCAGGGTAAGGGTCCTAGATGCTGGTCAGGATCTGATCAGCAAGCATTCCTGACTACAAGTAGAATAACTGATGTCTCCCTCTGCTTAGTGGGCGAATTGGATACAAGCAAGTCCACAAAAATGAGCGCTTTTAGTTCCGCAGAAACCATGTGCCTCATTTATCCGTGAAACAAGAAAAATTGGATACAGGCAAGCATTTAAGCTTTTGAGCAGAAGTATTTTCATTTCCACAGAAAAAAAGAAAAAAGGGGGGGGGAGGGAGGGAGGGAGAATAATATAAGAGAAGCGCCAAAACTGCTACAAGAATAGCCTCAACAAATTCAAAAGTATTCTCCACCTTCCCCACCACCACCACCACCACCAACAAAAACCTCAAGCCAACTGACGACACACTCTTTCTTTCCATTTTTTCTTCCTTTTTTTTTTTTTCTTCACAAGGATGGGACTCCACTGGCAAACATTTTATGAATACGCTTTTGACCTTGTTGTAATATACAGATTCTACACCGCAAGCACATCTTGACCTCGCAAGCTTTTCATTCACCTTCAACAACCACCACATTGCAGGAAATCCACGCAAGGAATGGACACATAAAGAATGGGTAACAATAAAAGGATATAATTAATAGACAACAGACCAGAGGGGAACTGCTTCAAGAAGTGACTACGACGAAAGGATGGATTGCAATGCGAGCTGCTGTTGAGGTTGCAAAGAAGACCATGTTGAGGCCAATGCCGCAGGGGACAATGTCTGCTGAAGCTGCCTTAGAAGATTAATCATACGGCTTGTAGTTTGTTCTGTCGCTAGATCTTTGCCCGCACATAGTACCTGTGTTTTCAGAGAGCAAAGGATATTGCTAATTCATAATTAGAATTTTGAGAAATTAAAACACAGTCAAAGCAATATCTTACAGAAAACTGAAAGAAGACATCAATCCGGGAATAAACATAATTGTGAAACAAAGGGCACTCAAAGCAATTCGAGCAAGGCCAATCCACTATTTTATGTCTCGATTCACATGTACATATGGTAATGGATAATTAACGCAAAAAGTAACAATGCAACATCCAGAAGAAATTAGATGCGTAGTAAATAACCAGTCCCTTCTTTCAATTTTTTTCCCAAAGTTGGTAGGGAAGGGGACTGCTACTGTAACAACCCCAAAATTTCACTATTCCATGATCAGGTTATGAGTTTTCAAGAAGTATATCCTTTTATAGAAGTATAATTTGGAACTAATAAAACCATTAGATAGTGCTCAGAAAACAGAATCCAACAAGCCAAAGAATGCTGAAAACAGATCCCATATGAAGAAGAGGAGTGGGGAGATCTGTGAGTGGGTAAAACCCAGTCACGTAGGATCCGAAGAGTAGGGCAAGGGTTTTTGTGTCACCGGAAAAGATAGAGTCCTTTGGCGACAATGATAGCAAATAGCGTTATTTGCAAACGATTCAAATATAGGTATGCATTTTTTCTGGTTTTTGATGATTGATTTCATTCTTTGCCATGAGTGGTCAAATCTTGTTATTACATTCTTAAAAATGGGCATTGATCGATTAGCATATGTTCTAGTTTTCGATTGTGGGTTTTTATGTATTTTCCTTTTGGGAAAGTAGTGTTGAAATCTTGATTTCAGATCTGGAGGACCACTAATAGCAACCTGAAAATCCCTTCTTCCCCTTTCTTGCACTAATGATTTTCCTTCCAGTCGGCCACATGAAAACCCCCACTATTCTTCCTTCTCTCTGCTTGTCTCATTTCCAGTCCCAGGAGGCGTCAGTGTCAAGGGCCACTGGCCACCACCGAAAACCCCTACCCTATCTCTCATCTTCTCTCCCTCTCAGTCTCCTATTGTTTTTCTCTAACAAACGCAGCCTGACACGTAGGTTGCGCTAGTCGCACACCCCCTTGCTCTTCTCCCTCTGGCTTGCTACTTGAGAAGGCCACCAACAAGCAAGGTGCTCCCCAATGCCATTATACACTAATTACCTCTGTCTGGCTTCTAATCCATGCAAACTTGCACAGATCCGATCGTTGAACACAATCAGAGCCATCGATTGGTGTATTGACAACAAAACCTACAAATTAGGCAATCAATTAAATGGAGCTTGAGGTACACATGTGAGCCAAGATGAGCACCAGTTGAGATTAAAGCATGCGGAGTCGGTCGTGAAGAAGAGTGTAATTAAAGCTAATGGAATCCGGTGAATGCGTCACATGAGGTAGGTGGAAATTTAAGACAGCATGTCTAAATAATAAGATACATGTTCTAACATGATCTTATTTCTAATTATATGATTGATATTCGATATGCTTTAAATTGAAATAATGAAATAATGTTAATTAAAAGAATTGCATGTTATAATTGATGCTTATGCTTTTTACATCATGTATGTGAATTGTGAAGTGATGTTTATGGTACATAGGTACCATGTCAGTATTGATGATGTATGAGTCTTAAGTTATAGGATACATCATTGGTGGGTTATCACCAAATAAGTGAGGATGTTATTCTTGTTATGAAATATATGAACAGGCGACTTGCTTGCTATTATGATTATTTTATATTCGGGTATGGAGGCCTAAGAGTTTTGTTTTAGATAGGCGTAGGCCTGGGGATGCTATGCTAGGAGAGTTGTGAGGATTTGGCTACCCGCTCTCTGAAATTTATTATGTTATAGATACCATGCACTGTGTTGCAAAAAGTCGGGTGAGGCAATCATGGGAAGGACACCACTGTGACAGCCATGGTCCTCCCCATGCGGACATGGATATTGTGATTTCCACCGAAGATGGTATAGGTGGATTATTGAGCAGTTATCCAGGCGTGCTGTACGGATTCTGACTACATGCATAATAGTCCTTAAATTTGATGCACTATTGTGCATATCCTTGAGAGTTGCCAAAAGATACTGGAGTGCCCAAAAAACGCTGGTTAGGCAGTTGTGAGAGACCCAAAGAGAACAATATTGTATTTGTTGTGCATTCTGTCTGCCCACGAGACATTCATATATGATGGCATTATGAGATGCTTTATATGATGCGGCATGATGATATGCCTTATATCGTTTTCCCAGCAATGGCTGGAGGATTGTGGACCTCGTATAGCGAGGGGCATGAGGATTATATTGATATATTAGTAGTGGCTAGATAATTATGAACCTCACATGATGAGGGGTATGATTCTGAAACCCAGCATAGTTTGGGAATACAAATTAGGTGACGTTGATTATATTCATAATTTTGTATGTCCTTTAACAATTTTCATATATGTGTATTATTGTTATATTAATATGATTGAGGGTATAGTTTCATATATGTTTTCATATGGATTAGTGAATGGGTAGAATTGCATGCAAAGTATGGTTCATGGAATTGAAGTATTTATTTGATGATAAATAATAAGTAAAGATATCTAATTTATCAATGAAATTATTAATAATGATGAAAACATGTAGATATTTGGCTTACAAATGCATTATTGAGATATGAAACATATTGTAAATCCAATTTAACCTAATTGCTATGGAAATAAATATTCTAATTGATATTGAATAATTAATGTATCTTAAGATTTAGCATGCTTCTTAAACTCCCCTACCAAGCATAGCTAAAACATTTACAACATCTCAGATACAGAAAGACAGGAGAAAATGTACACAACAAAAGGAATCCAGCAACCATACTTCTGCGCACATGTATACATTTTATTTAAAACTTTTGTATTATGTAGTTAGTCATTTGAATTGTGATATTGGACATTTAATATAATGTTATAAGGGTTATACAAGTGAACCACTGGATGAGTCCTGTTTTCATAAATAAATTTCTATCTTCTAGAAAACTATATATGTATAGTGTGAGCATGAAGGTGACATCCGGGTTTTTGAAAAATGTATGTATGTATGTATGTATGTATGTATGTATGTATGTATGTATGTATAGTGTGAGCATGAAGGTGACATCTGGGTTTTTGAAAAAATAAATTTCAAAGAAAAACCTTCTGCTATTTTTGTAATTTAAAATTTAGAGTCGCGCTATCTTTTGAAATAACTGCGAAAAATTTTCATAAAAAAAAAAAACTCGGGGTGTCACAGTATGTGAAGCCCTGGGCCGATGAGGGCGGGCCAAGAGAAGGCTGGCAAGCTTCTAGGCTGGGGTGAGGAATAGAGAGTTAGTCCCACATTGCCTGAGGAGAGGAAACTGAGCTGTTTATAAAAGTTTAAGGAACTCTAATGGTCACAATGTGTTTTCCCTAGGAAACTGGGGAAGAACAAAACCGTAAGGGGTGTATAGGTGCCTCAAAGTGGACAATATTGTGAATGTTGGAACTCTGGGGTATTACAAATGATATCAGAGCCAGTTCCCCTCGTGCTGTGGTGGCTAGCCGCATGCGGACGCCTAGTCGTGGCTATCACACGGGGACGCGTGTTCCCTAAGAGGGGAAGATGTGAAGCCCTGAGTCAATGAAGGCAAGCAAAGAGAAGGCTGGCAGGCTTCTAAGCTGGGCTGAGGGACAGAGAGTTAGTCCCACATTGCCTGGGGAGAGGAAACTGTGCTGTTTATAAGAGTTTGGAGAACTCGAATGGTCACAACGCATTTTCCCTAAAAAACTTGGGAAGAACAAAACCGTGAAGGGTGTATAGGCGCCCAAAAGCAGACAATATTGTGACTGTTGGAACCCCGGGGTGTTACAGCTACCTACAACCTTTTGGTGGGGAAGACCGCACCAAACCAATGTGGTAGGTGCCCATTCATCATTAGCAAACAACTGTTTAGAAAGTGAAGGCTTAAAATCACAAGATAAATTGTTTGCTGACTCAAGCACAACATGGATTTGAGGTACAATTTTATTATCAATAAGCAAATCAACAGTTTTTCTTTTCCTGGTAGTGCCGAAACAAAGTTTTTCAGAAAGGCCATTCAGCAATTCAGGCGTTTGTAAACTGTAAAATGGACCTTATCAATACCATTCTGGATCTGGCTGAAATCTGAATTTTCAGATTGCAGTCAGTGAACTGGTACCAGAAAATGCCCTTTTCGGTGGTAAAGGTTATATCTGCCAGTAAGTATTTTGGTAGTGCCCTCCATCAACACTCAATCAATTGGGAGGCCTTTTTGAGCTAAAACTTTAGGCTTTGGGGGTTTTTACATAATCAAATAAGTGCAACCTTAAAGCTTGAGGAAGAGGATGAACCCCATAACAGTAAAAGCTTGTTCTGATAAGAATAGGTGATTACAAAAAAACAATTCTAAAGGTACTGATTCCTCGAAGACTGGTGAGATCTATATTTTCACCTATGTTCGTTTCCTTATTGATAGTTTACCTAGATTTTTTGTTTTTCTGCTATTTATTGTGCTTTTATGGTGGTCTGGATGATTGTGTCAGTTATTTTGATCCGTATCAATTTTGAGATTTATAGAAACTTCTAAATTTTTCTTAAATCTTTTCATTGTTTCAACTTTTATTCATGTTACTGGTATCAGAATGCACTGCCAGAAGTACCGATTTGGCCTCAGAACAGTACTGTACCAAAAGTGGTACTGACAACGTAGTTGCAAACACTTGAGTAACCTTCATCCTAGACTCTTCACATCTTTCCAAGAGCTGTTTTCCTTGCACATCCAAAGGCCATCAAAGCATGCAAGGGTAGTTAACTGGGTTACAGATTCTGGTAAATGTGGTCACCACACACATACAACCTGGATGGAGATAATACCAAAAATGTATCATCACATATACCATGAGGATATGGTTGTACAAAGGTTGCTGTTAAGATGTGTAGGTACTAGGAACATAGTCTTCAGTCCCGAAGACTGCACAGAGTACCCAAAAGTCTCTTGGTGGTCTCAGGAGTTCTGTATTGGGCAAGGGTTGATAGGGCGTTTCCTCAAAAGCGATGCGCCACATCGGATCCCGGGTATAGTGAAAAATGAGTAAGGCTGCTAGAGCATCCCCTCGGCAGCGACGCGCTGCATCAGAACCTAGGTGTAGTGAAAGGTGGACATGGGTTCATGCCACGGAAGTCGAGAAGGGCGCTGATAAATAGGATATCTCAAAAGCATAAGATTCATATCGCCACATGAAATATAGGAACATTGACAAGTAAGAGTTTGGAGTTAATAAATACGATAAAACGTAAAAGAGTCAACATCGCTTATATCCAAGAAACCAAGTGGAATGGGGCTAAAGCTAAAAAAATTGATGGGTATAAATTATGGTATATAGGAAGGATAATAACATAAACGGGGTAGAAATAATAGTGGATAAAGTTGTGGATATTAAAAGAATCAGTGATAGAATTAAGAAAAAAAAAAGCTTGCTCTAGGAGAACAGATCATAAATGTTATAAGTGCATACACACTACAAGTAAGGTTAGAAGATTTAATCAAGAGACAGGTTTGGGAAGATATAGAGGAAGTCATGCAAAAAATTCCCAACACTAAGGGGATATTTATAGGAGCAGACTTAAATGGCCATGTAAGAAAAGAAAAGGAAGGATATAATAGAATACACAGAGGGTATGGTATAGGTGAACGACATGAGATGAGGGAAGCTATTCTCGATTTTGCTTTGTCATATAACCTGGCCATTGCAAATACACTCTTTAAAAAGAGGGATGAATACTCAATAACCTTTTAAAAGCGGACTTCATAAAAGTCAAATAGACTTTTTTCTACTTAAGAATGCTAAACGATCAATGTGTAAGGATTGTGAGGTAATACTCGGTGAGAGTTTAACCTCACAACATAAATTAATGGTTATGGATATCCATATCAAATGATGGAAGAAAAGAAATGAACTTAATAGGTATCCAAAAACTAAGTGGTGGAACTTAAAAGGAGAAAATAACCTCATTCACAAATAAGTTGATGGTAGAAAGAAACTGAAACTATGAAACAGAAGTAAACACCATGTGGATTAATATTGCTGAGTCCATTAAGAAAGTGGCAAAAGATGTTCTAAGAGTATCCAAAGGTAAAAGGCAATTAGTAAAGAAAACATGGTAGAGTGAAACAATGCAAAAAGTTATTAAAGAAAAACAGATGTATTTTAAAGCATCACACAAGACTAGAAATAATGAAAACTATGAACAATATAAGAATGTTAAAAAGGTTGCTAAGAGAATAGTAAATGAGACTAAACTTAAGGCATATGATGAGCTCTATAATAGACTAGGAATAAGAGAAGGTGAGAAAAATATGTTTAAACTTGCAAAAGTAAGAGAACAGAAGGGTAAGGACTCAAACCATGTTAGGTACATGAGAAGTGATAATCAAAGGGTATTAGTCATCGATGATGAGATCAAACAAAGGTAGGAAACGTACTTTCAAAAATTGTTAAATGACAATGGGTCTAAGAATATAGGGATTGAAAATACTTAAATCTAAATAATATTAGATTTCATAGATATGAACATAGAATTAGAATACCTGAAGTGAAAGAGGCCATGAAAAAGATGAAATCAGGAAAGGCCATAGGGCTCAATGGTATACCAATAGAGGTTTGAAAGCATATGGGAGATATGGGGGTAGTTTAGTTGACCAAGTTGTTTAACAAGATTATAAAATCAAAGAAAATGCCTGATGAATGGAAGAAAAGCTCTATTGTACCAATTTATAAGAATAAAGGAGGCATCCAGAGCTACACTAATTATCGAGGGATCAAACTTATGAGCCACACTAAGACTTTTTGAAAGAGTGACTGAGAAGAGGCTACAACATAAGACAAGTGTATAGGAGAATCAATTTGGTTTCATGCTTGAGAGGTCTACCATGGAAGCTATTTTCTTACTAAGATAATTGGTAAAGAAATATAGGGAGAGGAGGAAAGACCTCCACATGGTCTTTATCAACTTAGAGAAAGCTTATGATAGAATCCTTAGAGAGTTAATATAGAGGGTGTTGGGCGAGAAAGGGATTTCGCGAGGATATATAAACATAATTAAAAGTTGTCATGTGACCTTGAGGTCACAGGTTCAAGGCGTAGAAACAGCCTCTTGCAAATGCAAGGTAAGGCTGTGTACTTTAGGCCCTTGTGGTCCACCCCTTCCCCAGACCGTGCATAGGCAGGAGCTTTGTGCACTGGGGCTACCCTTTTATATAGACATAATTAAATATATGTATGAGGGAGCGGTAACAAATGTTAAGACCACTAGTGCCGAGACTAGTGATTTTCATATCACTGTAGAATTACACCAAGGATCGGCATTGAGCCCATACCTTTTTACGTTGGTTATGGATGAGTTAACAAAACATCTACACGAAGAGATTCTCCTGGTGTATGCTACTTGAAGATGATAATCTTACTTGATGAGACAAGGGAGGGCGTAAACACAAAGTTAGAATTATGGAGAGAAGCATTAGAATCTAAAGGATTTAAAATCAGCCGAACTAAGACAAAATATATGAAATGCAATTTTAGCAAGGAGAGTAGGAGTGGATCACCAGTCAAGATTGATAACCAAAAAGTCCCCGTAAAAGGCCACTTTCGGTACTTAAGATGAATGATTCATGAGAGTGGAGAGATTGAGAGAGAGGTTACCCAGAGAATCCAAGCGGGTTGGAACAAATGGAAATGTGCATCTGAAGTTTTGTGTGATTAGCGGGTGCCACTCAAACTAAAAAGAAAAATTCTATAAGATAGCCATAAAGCCAACCATGCTCTATGGATCAAATTGTTGGGCAGTTAAGGAACATCATGCTCATAGGATGAGCGTCGCAAAAATGAGGATGTTGAGATGGATGAGTGGTAAGACAAGATATAATAAAAATAAAAATATTAGAGGAAATTTAGGGGTAGTACCAATAGGTAGCAAGATGAGGGAGATTAGACTTAGATGGTTTAGACATGTCCAAAGGAGACCGAAAACGACACCGGTTAGGAGTGAGACAATGCAAGTAGAAGGTTCTAAAAGGGCAAGGGGAAGGCCCAAAAGAACGTGAATAGAAGTGATGAGGAAAGATTTAAAAACTTTGGGACTAAATGAAGTCCTAATTCTTAATAGAGAGGAATGGAGGAATAAGATTCATGTGGCTGACCCCTAATTAGGATAAGGTCTTGATGATGATGATGAAACAACTGCATGCATTCATTAAGAAGTGCGTCACCTGAGTGGCACAGAATGTACTTTGTCCAGGAAACGGTTGCAAAATTTGCTTCATAATTTGAATCAAATCATAAGACCACAACATCAAAGCACAAGTTGTTGGCCAAGAAGTATCTGAACAACCCTGGACGCTTGACAAATAGTGTACAATTTATTTCTGGAAATAGGTTAAGGTTTCCTTGCTAAATCTTTTTCCTGTTCTGTTATCTGTTTCCTTTTTCTAAATTTCGTATTATGCAATTCTCATCCTTCTTAACCAGAACAATATAAATAATAAGGATAGAAGCAATTCCAGCATGCTTTAGAAATTGGCTACAAAAAACATAACTTAATTCCATTAAGGGGATTTTTCAGCAAGTTAGGTGTTTTATTATCAATATATAAAAATTAACTAATGAAAATAAGACCATGAACTACTTGCATTGTGGAACAAAAATGGCCAAGGAGACAGTATCATAGCACCATGTATAAGATATGCACAGTAGGACGTTTAGAGTTGACATAGATAGAGCCGAAAAGTTAAATTTTACCTCAGCAAACACAGAAACAATCTTAGGGAGGTACTGGTTATTTGGGCCCAAAAGCTCTCTATCTGACCTGAAAGAAATAATGCAAAAATGTCTTTCAGCCCTAATACACGCAAGAAGAAAGTCAATTAGGTAAAACATAGAGCAAATGTAAAAATGGAAAACAGTTTGGCCACATTCTTACTGCTAGTCACTTGCCAAAACACTTACCTTTCTACCATTGAACAAAGTTGGTCATGCACGACTTTGGCTTCAATCAGATCACCTTTGATTGGCAGGCAGCTTAACCAAGCAGGAACAACCTGCCAAACAATGTAAAAGACTCGCAACTTTTGAGGACGAAGGTCAACAAAATTGCTTCAAGGTCAACCAACAAGTTTTATGTTTTAAGAATAATAGAGAATAAGTCATCATCAAAAAGACTTTTTTAAGCAACTACTGATGAACATAATTGAGTAGCAGTAGAAAAGCCACAGAACTCAGATTGGAAAACAAATTTAAAATCCTAACAGATCCACCGAGGAAAGTGGAAACAACTAATGGAGAAAAAATCAAATTGTTATCAACTCTGCACAGAGAACACTGGATACCTCAACAACAATGGAACAAAGAGGTGTAAAATTACCTGAGCGGCATCTATACTGTTTCGATGGAACAGGCATATTTTCCCCAAAGCTGAGACAGCATTGTCATATGCCATTACATTATCTGAATGTAGAGCATTAGGGTGCCTTATCACAACATTTAGTCTGGAAAGAGCTTCTGTGTAGGGCCATCAAAATCAGGTTTTCCTCAATCAGCATTTTAAGGAAATTATAACAAGTTGCAACACATACAGAATAAGCACTCTAAGCAGCAATATACCTCCTACAAGAGGTCTAAACACAGATCCACCAAATTCTGCACAAACGCCAATACCATAAACAGCAGCCTGAAAGCAAATATCAAGCTTTAATGAGATCCATGGAAGCTTCCAACTCAACCACAGAAAGAGCCTTTGGACCAGAGATAAACCTGGCGAACATCTGCATTCTCATCATTGCACGCCTCCAATAGAAATGGGAGATATGTATCATAATACCTGTTCAACAATGCAAGAGTGATGCCTTTCACATAAAGAACTCACTCAGAATTATTATTTTCAGTTAAATATTGGAAACAGGCTTACTTAAGAGCTGCTTCTCGGCATTGTTCTGCAACATCATCAAAAATGCAAATGGCAATCCTTCTTTCTTCAGCTGTTTTATCCTTACCCTAAGCACAAAAGCCACATAAGTCAATCCAAAATATAAATGTTTGCTTACAGATACTTGGAAGGGGAAGAAAACAAAAACCATTCACTACCGAATAATGCATTATTCTTTGTTCCATCACCAGGCTGTGCTACAAATATGTAATCAGGAAATCCAGAGCTCTCTATCATTTCTTAGGAAAGCAGATGCCGAGAAAAGGATAAACTGAGTGGAAAGAATAACTCAGTACTAATATATTTAAGAAACATAAAAGATAAGACATTTATTCATTGACAGAAACCTAAATGTATCCTCTTGCAATTCAGAGTAAGGAGCTCTAGAGAGATTGGTGAAAGCAGCCAAGTATACATCCAATAATTGATTTCTTGTTTGTCTTAGCAGACTAAGATGCTGTTGTGCAAGTTTCTAGCAAAGTCAATCCCAGTAGGCATCAAAATCTCTTCTGCTTATGACTCCTCAACCATCCAAGATGATTCCAATGGTCTATTTACTACATGATGTGCAAAGCATAGCTTCTTATACAATGTGAAATATATTTAGTCATTTTATCAAGATCCACAAGGACAGAGAGTCAATTTAGACTGAACAGAGCATTATTTAGAAGAATGTAGGGGCAGGTAAACAATCCCATCTCTAGCGCAACTACTATAGACAAGGTTTTCAGCATTGAAACAATAAATGTAACACAAACTTAAGTGTTATACAGCATGGACCAAGAATTGTCTAGGCCTCTGTAGTTGGTTGGTGCACAAACGGTAGCACCTGCTATGTTGTTGTCTCAACAGTTTCTCTAAGCCGCTACATGTGCTTCATAGATATGACTCATTGTGAACAGGGCAAAACAGAAACCAAAGCTGTAGCCTCCTAATGAAGCCTATCAACATTTGTTCAGAACTGAGATGGTCAATGGGACATTTCGTGACAGCAGGATGAGAGTAACCTCAAATTTCATATCTGGAGCATAAGGTGAGATGGAAATATAGGATATCTTGACAGGAAATTGAACCCCTTGGATTAAGAAATTAGGCCTCAAGACAGACAGCATGAAGTGGATAAGCAGTGGGGAAGAATATTTGGGGGTAACAGATGGTCAGGTATTTCCACAATGCAAGCTGATCTATGGAAGTTACCACTGTCTGAGCTCTCGCTAGGTAGATAGATCCCTTGTCCAATGAGTCCCATCAGTCTTAACATTGGCAGTTATAAGGTAATACAAAAGCATCCAGTTTAGAGAAGTTCTATAAATTTTTTGGACAGTTAACCAAGGTGCATTATGGACCTATAGTTGTTGGTCACAGGCAGTAGCTCTTCTAAACTTCATGTTTCAAGGCAGCTCCACTGGTTCAGGGATAGAGAGAGAACAGATGGAAAGAAGACTGCCCATTTTGCAAAAGCATATTTGAGATACCTGATTGAAGCAGACTTCTGCTTTGCTCTTACAGGCCCACAGAACAATGATAACTTGCAGACCGAAAACAAAGGGGAAAAAGAAAAACAGTATGTTCACAAACACTGCAAAATGAAAATAACTGATAAGCCTCTTCTGTATCTTATTCCTTCCATATGGTGCTTTCTAGCATCCTTGAGAAATTCCCGTCCACTTAGAACCCCCGACTTTGGTAGTCTCTATGTATTAAAATCTCAGAACTAAAAGTTTGTGGGCTCAAATCTAAAAACAGGGCAAGCAGAAGATTTTCCAGCTCAAAGTTTTGGGCATATATCCAGGTCAGAAGGTGTTCCTTTCCACACCAGTAATAGTTGTAAGTAAATGTCCACTAACCATTGGAGAAATATAAAGTAATGAATAAGGAACAAACAGGATGATATCAAGAAATGTAGAGAAACCTTGTTCTGTCATAATCATCATCATGTAGGCCTTATCCCGATTAGGGGTCTGCTATATAAAGAAACCTAGTTATGTGATCAGCAAAATTTTAAATTCTGGATATCTTTGTCCAGAGAATGCAAAAGGAAGGTTTAAAGTAGTCAGTGCGGTCAGGTTTAACTGACTAATTAGCTGGTGATGCTTGCGCTATATGCCAATATAATCCCAGCACAACTGGAATCTTGAAGCAATGACAGAGCAGGTAAAGCATGATAATGTTAACAAACTCCACAAACGACACCCTCAGTCAACTCCATGTTTACCAAGTTGTATCTAAAGACACAATTTAGGTGATTTAAATTGAAACAGATCATCACGGGAAACAATATCATGAATTCAATGACATCCACTCATAGTCCAATTGTAAAGGAAAATTTCAGAAAGAAAATGAGAGTAATTAGTTGCAAAAATGCAATGAGATCATTTAGTAATTCGATGTTTAATTAGCCATCTATAGGTAACTACTTTTCTTCTGTAATATCTATAATTTCTACCTAAGTTGTACTTTGTATTTTTCATTATGCACAATACAACAAGTTCCACCTCTAAAAGCTGTAAATTGAATACATCCACTTTTTATTTAATCACCAGCCAATCATCCTGGTATGGACATTTTGAGGTTCAACCAATTCACAACAGAAATCATAGTGCTTCCACAGATTTTTCGGCGTCTCACTAGTCTTAACTCCATCTTTTCAGAATATAGGGACCCAATGTTATGTGGGGGATAGCATAAGGGAAGCATGATATTGCATCAGACCGACAATTCTTGGAACAAAGATACTGACGTGATTTAGGGGAAAAAGATCAACACAATGGAATATTAAAGAGGAAACACTTGGCAATTTTACAAGGAATGGCTCTCTAAGAATTTTCTAAATCTGTCAATGCAAATCCTGGTACACTAATAACTTGCGAAAGACAAATATCGCTGTTCACTTCTCTTAGACAAAAAGCAATGGGTCAGAAGCAGTGCAGACCGTGCAGTGTGGAATGAATGCAATCTCATCACATGTTGAATCTGCTGGAAGAACGGTTTTGGAATCAAAGTGACAATTCTCATGGAGGAACACTCACATTGAGTATTATACTGTCTCTTACATTGGATTTCACAAGTATAATCACATTCATTGTATATTCAAGTCTATCAATCAACTAAGAAAACAAAATCACCATAAACAATATGAGCTTTTATGCACAGGCAACCATAACTAAAGGATCAAAGGGGATTAACAGCTGAAATTCCGTCATGCTTCCACTGTCCTGATGTATCATAGTCATATGGCTGATCACAACACAGATCAACAAGAAATCGCAATTCTCATGTTCCCAAAAGTTTAACAGCCAAAAAAGCTAGGGAAATACAGAGTGCAGCTTCAACTTACAAGATGTAGCAAATGTCTAAACATAAATAAGTAAACATACCCACATAGGTGTTATATATGAAGAAAGCTCGTCAAAGAAAGTCAAGAATGAAGCTTTGAACGTTTTGATCAAAGTACCCAAGCAATCACCAACCTACAATCAGAAAAAGTTTGAAGCTGAAAGTACATGCAATTTTTGGATGGTAATATCAGTTAAAGCAGAAGAATGGAACAAACTCAAGCAACTAGCCAAAATGAAGAATCCAAAACAATTAGGAGAGCTAATAAGATATACTTGATCAAAAACTTCTTCTTCTTGCTCGTTCTCTTCTTTCAGTAGTTCCCCTTCTTCAGCATCAAAGTCCTCTGCTTTGGCCCTCTCTGCTCTTTCTCTTTTTCGGGTAGAGCTAGCTGTTATCACCTGCTTTATTTCATCCACAATGCATCTCACCTGGCTCTCGTCAAGGAGATGTCCTGATATCTGAAAAGAATATATGAAGGAATATTAATGCTGAAGATGAGACAGAAACAGATAACATGTAAATCTATGTAACTAACAAATCTTAGGCAGACAGTCATAATTCTAGTTTGGTTGAATAAACATTACTTCAGTTATGAGTACAAAACTTAATCTCACAGAAACTTATAACAAACCTGTATACACTCATTCAATGAGTCCAGCATGCTAGCACAAATTTCAGTCTCGGGCTCCTGCAAGTAAGTTTCAGTTAAATAACTACTTCAGTGGCATTTTCCCAATACAGACAAGTAACATCAACGGTAGACAGAACATAATACATCTATATAGACTTCAATCACAAAACTAGAACAACCTTGTGTAAAGCTTCCACCAGAGCTGGAATTATGTAATCTGACAATTGCTTAACATAGGACTCATCACGACCTTTTGCTTGCCCCTTCTCTACAGCTAACTTAGCTGAACGCAATAGCTCCGGCATGGCTATGAATAAAATGTGGTTCAAGTCAGGAAAAATAAATAAATAGCCAAACACACTAAGAGGAGATGCAAAAGACTTGGTCTAATACACACCTGAAACAGCTGCCTTCCTAACTTCTTCATGGAAATAAAATTTGAGAAGTGGAACTAAAGTGGGGGCAACCTGCAGAAGAGATGATATTTAACCAACCAGTCGAATTCAAAGGAAAAATGTAGACAAAACATATGCAGTACACCAAATCCAACCTGATCTATCCATGGGTAGAATCCCTCCTTCAGCTCATCAGCATAACAACAGAGCATGTTACAAGCAGTAGCTTTCTCCTCCAAGACACTAGTCTTGATTCCTATCCTCTTATCCCCAAGAGTAATGGTCTCGATACTGCATTAAATAGACATACACTAAGTACAAGTGAAGAATCAAAACCCTTAAACTGAGACATTTGACAGCAGGCATCACAAGCCACTCATAAACCCACAAATATACACAGGTGTAAGACAAGATAGCAGGCTTACAACAAAGATATACACATATGCCACAGTGATAATCTTATGCACTACAGTTACAAATATTGACAAATAGCAAAACACGTCACAAGGTTGCAAGAGTTGCTTATTTTTCACTTCTCAATCAAGGTTCAAAAAATACAATGACATGTAACATTTCCTCCACCAGTTCCAGTTCCTTCTATTACAATAACATACTAAAAATAAAATAAAAATCTGATGCTCCAAAAATATTAAATATGATTTATGGTGTTTAAAATGCAATTGACAAACAGCCAAGCCAGTTCTGTTTACCTTCTGTCAAATCTTCTACCTACTAATTGAACCATATGCTGGAAACAAGTAAGCAACTAAAGAATAATATACCATTATATAATATGCTAAAGAGTACTGAGTGAAACATCACAAAGTAGTAGGTACAAGGGGCACTAGTCTTGTGGGTAAATTGAAGCTCAAGAATATAGGGGAAGGCAGACACACGGTCAGTACAAGGTGAATTATCTTGGGGTAAAATAAATCCCAAGGATCTGACAAAAAAATGGTCACACATGCTCAGAAAGAGATATATGCATGCATATACACACATACACTACACAATTAAGTATATACATATAAATAATGAAGAAGTCATGACAAATGCAGAAATGAAAAAGAGTATATAAAATTGGGCAGTTAGATCTGTGATATGTGAATCATTGCCAAAAAGATACATCTAACTCCATCAGGGCCAAATACATAGATCATGGGAATTATATTGGCCAGCAATGAATCCTTTCTTTTCCAACACAGACTTCAAGCATTGCAAACATAATTATCTCCTGATAGAAAGACAAACCTTTCATCATCAGACTCATCTATGTCATCGTCCGAATCTGCAGATGTGATGGTCACATCTGGCTTGAGTTGAGAAGATTGAAGCAAGGGGGGCATCACGACGCTCATGTAAGGCAGGAAATCCTGTCCAAGACACTTGCATAGTCTGGCCCATGCCTATAATTACAACGCACAATCAGAATTTAATTGAGTTGAAACAAATTAATGGATTGAGAAAAGAAATTGCTGGAGGAAACTAAATACATCAGAACTGGGTTAATTTAAAGGACATAAACAATAAAAATGAGATTCATACTTGCAGCATGTAGCTTGTTGTTGGGTCATCTGTCTCCATTGGAGATACTTGCAATGTCATGAGTACTTCCATAACCTAGAATCAAAAAGTTAACCAAAAGGATGAGGTGTAACGCTCCAATTAATTGTGCTGAAGAACAATTGTAAAGAAACAAGGCAGCATTCTTACAAGAAAAGAAAAGTTATTTCTTTGCGGATAACAATAACAAAAGTTGGGTTAGATATTGGGCATGTCGCCCTCTACATATAATAGCTCCATAATATAATGTAATGCATCTCCAAATCCAAGCAGAGAGCATCAGGAAGTAGAAACATGGTAAAATAATCTACCTGTTTGGCATCATCTCTGAACTTCTCCTTGCCTACAGCCATCCCAACCAAACTAATGCATTCCATAGATTTGGCACGAAGCATGCGATTAGATTTGTCAGTTGCATTCACCAAGATAGCTTTGAGATAAGGCATAACATGATCATAATATTTTTGGAAGTGCTCCTGTGAAGATATATTTGGAATCAGTTCACGACATTTCAAAGCATGAAGAAGTTATTATTGAAGCAGCAATGAGGTAGTACCTGGGATGAATCAGCAACTGATGCCAAAGCTGTCAATGCTCCCTCCTGCACCATCTGTTTTCCATTCTGTACAACAAGCATAATAGTGTCACTAGATTCTATACAACATCCCACACCTTCCAGATGGGTAAAATGACACATATGCTAGCAATAAAACCAAAAACAAATATTATATTATACCTGTAAGAGTACAAGCAACTTGCTCACAATTCCATCCAAGTAGGGTGTTAAGATATCAGGTGTGCAGTTCTCACTGAAGTTGAGGACTGCTGAAGCAGCATGTGCCTATAGAACGAGAAACGAAAACAAAAATGTAAGATGGACAAAGAAAAGTACAGGTTCTTCTACATGAAAGAACACAACATTCACACACAGGTAGACATGTAAGCGTGTAAAAAGAAGGATACACAACAGCAGAGCTGGACAAAATAAGTGTCACAAAGACCGCATAGGGAAGAAAGGTCAAGCAAACTAAAATAATTATTCTCAAAGATACTAAGTGTAGGTGGTTTGCGTCCAGACTGCTTGTCTAAATGACAAAGGTCTTGGCCAAAATCAGTAGACCCTTACCAACTGTCCCTTGCACTAACACCACATGTCTACCCAATTAGAATATCAATTTTCCACATAGCTACAAGCCCCGCCACAGTCGGAGAAGGAAGCTAAGGATGAGCTAGTTCAGAGGAATTGTCTAACAAATCTGGCTGGCAAGCATTGACAAAAAGATAATGTTGGGTCATGGACACTACTTCCTGCGGTGATGAAGATAGCCTATATTTGGAAAACAAAATCTGAAATTGATTCTCTCATGATACTTAATACTAGGAATAAAAACGTCAGTGAAAACCACATTGTCTATAAGAAATGAAATCCTATAATCATTATAAAACCTTGGTAGAAATCATTTACCATTTTGAACAGTTATTATAATTTGGTTATTTTATACTTTTGGGAGAATGAAAGTGAAGTATAAACAGGACATAATCACCAAAGAAATTTGAATAAGAAATATATAATTCTTTTCCATAAGCCAGCCAAGGTCAAACTGTGTGCTGTGGGAAACAGAAAAGAAAAGGTATGGCCATAATTCCTTTTTCTATGTTTCCTTAAATGGCAGCCTGGTTCCAATGAAAAGAGAGGGTTTCACCTTTCAAAGAATTTTCTTCCAATCATTCCATGACAAGAAAATATGAGATTGTTTTCACTTACGCTATAAGATGAAATCTCAGAAATACTTAAATTCCCAAGCATACTTTTCCTTCCCCACCATCACTGAGAAGTTGCAATGCTGTAAATGCATTTTCCACATGCAGAACTCAACTTTTGACATACAAGATGCCAATAGATAAGTACTGCAGGGTTTAGAGAGACCTTTTGAATAAAGAAAACTAGATGGTGCAATGGATGATGCTACACATGATAAGACAACTAATCAAGCATGATTTACCACAGAAACGCCTCCAAGAAAACAGTAGCATCCATCAAGCGAGATACAATCCAAACATCCATGGTTTCTAAGAGCACTGTGTATCTCATTTTTAGATTGTTCTCTAAAAGGAAATTTAAACTATCAACCAACAAAGCAAAATACATGATATTAGAAATCCACCTACCTGCACTCGAGGATTTTGGAAATCATCCATGGCAGTGGCTAGTGCAGGAAGCACCCGTTGATGATATTGGACTTGTAGTTCCGGACCCAAATCTGTTGAAAGCTGGCCAATCGCATTAATGGCTGCCCACCTCACACGTGGGTGGGGATCCCGGAATGAGTTTAACACCATAGTCACCACTTGTTCCAGATTTTTTATCATCACCTGCAGAAATTGAATAAACAAAAGTGTACAGTAAAATCAAGCACCACACAACAAGAAACCTGGCCAATAAAGAGCTCCAGCAAATAAATTGACTTGATAAAACCAGCCAAAGGTGTACCATAACTAATGAAGAAGATTTTCAACCTTTAATCCATAACAGTTGTCCTATAACATTCAGAACTAAGATGCATAATGTACCCCATGAAAGCAGAAATCCAACACTTAGAATCCTAGTTCACTTTATCATTAACATAGTGATGACAGCCATGGTCGGATTATACATTAGGTATTAGATAAACTATACACAAATGCCACCTTACTATCCTACCTTTACTCGAAAGCCCAACCTATCTCTGAAACCGTAAGACAAAAATAAGAAAAACCCCATACAACCACGAGAGTTTTTGCAATTCCAATTAATGTACGAATCTGTAGCATGCAGTCCCCAAGATGATTCAGGAACCCAATATTTCTCCTCAAAATGAATTCTAGAATTGCTAAAAAAGAGACTTCAGATTCAGGTCACTGAAATTAACCACGCAGGCAATACCTTGGAGCATCCTTCAGCAATCTGAGCAAGGGTAATAAGCGCTGCGTGATGTTTCTGCCACTCCGGTGCGGCCAGATACGCTGGCAATAGCTCACTGGCAACAGGAACAATTGTATTTCCTCCCAACGAAATTGACAACCTATCCAAACACTCTTGCCCAACACTGTAATTGCTCGTTTCCCCCGCGTCCTCATCCTCGGTCTCTGCATTATGCCATGCTGGATCATCCTCAATATCCAACAACATTTTCATCAAAATTGCAAATAGACGCCCAATAAACTGCGGCAACTTCCTCATCATTCCGGGTGCCCGTTCTCGGGCCTCCGCAAGCGTAATAACGAACTCAATTGCCAAATGCCTTGTGCCCTCCTCAAGCCCATCCGCTTCCGCAATCTGTAGCATGGACCCCACAACATCCACTAGCTGCCGCCTAAGAAACTTTGGTTCTGTACCCGCTAACTCAATCAAAAGCTCAAGCGCTTCCTGGGCAGTCGCTTCTTGCCCGCAATTCAGCGCTTCGGTCAAAGTCCTCATCATAACAGGCAGCAAATCCTGAAATCGATCCCTATCGGTCGCTGACGATAAGCACTGGATAAAATTGATCGCGGCACCCAAAGCTGCAACCCGAACGTCCCCCGACGATGAAGACGACAAACACCGCAAAAACACATCGTGCAAAGTCGTCAAATGAGGAACCAAAGTTTCACCAATATACTGCGACAATTGAGCAAACATCAACAGCGCGGATTCTTGCAGTCTTGGGGAATCAGAAGTTACGCACTGAAACATAAAGGGAAGAAGTTCCGGCCATCCTCCATCGGGTAAAATTCCAGAAGCGAGTTCAGAAACAGTGTCGCACAACTTTTTCGCTATCGATTTTGCTTCTTCCCGTTGAACGCAAGAAAGAAGGTGGGATTTCAAGGCCGATTGGGTATTAGCAGTGAGTCTGGGCCAAAGATAGGAATCGTCACGTGTGAGTTGCTTCCGCAGCAGGATTGCGGACATGGCACGGATTTCTACTTGTTGCGACGTTTGGAGAAGGTGAGCAAGTTTTAGCACCAGTGCATCGGGTTGGGTCTGTTTGCAGAGATTGAACAGGGCTTCGGCTTGTGATCTTTGTTCATTTCCAGCTGACATGAGATGGGTGACTAGGGTCTCGAAAGGAGCAGGATCGGGTCCAAGAATTGTGCCGAGTTGAGCTTGCAGAAACTGAGATGATTCCATGGTTGAAAAGAGCCTGTTGCAGAGATTTAGCGCGTCTGCAGAGATCGAATTTGATTCCTAGGGTTTGGATAATGATGGAGGCTCCCTTTCTCCTTGTTCGAGAGATTTTCCAGAAGAAAACGCCTCTGCAGGAGAAGAGAGCATAAAAGGAGGAAGACGAGGGTTTTGATGGGATGGCCTTTTGAGGGGTTAGGGTTAGGTTTAGAAAATAGGGTTAAGATTTTGTTTTTTAATTAAAATGAGGTTTTGGGTAATTTGGAAGGCCGGATAAGATGAAAAAATTGGGGGAAGGCGCTGTTGGTTGGTTGGAACTTGGAATTAGACGTGGGATTTGGGATTGGGTAGGGTATGAGTGACCAAAACCGCGTGTTTAGCTTTAGTGGCAGAGAAAAGGCCTACGTGAGGTTATGGTTTCAGGTGGGCCCTAGCTGAGTACATCTCAACCGTTGCTATGGATCTAGAATAATCCAATTCTCAGGAACCTCAAATGGACGGCCAGCACAATACCTAAATGCCCACCGCCCGGGATGATATGCCTTTGCCCGGTGGTTTGCCAACCATTCATAGCTTAATCAACTGCTGTTCAAATTTGCTTTTGGTGGGCCCATCTAGATCAATTAAGATCCATCCACTTATTTTGATCAGAACATCTGATGGTCGTCGTATTTTCATAGAACAAATATGGACGGTGAGCATATACCGATTGGAATCCAGGTTAATCCCATGATCCCACCGTTGGGTACTGTGGGTTGAAAATTACGGTAATCTAAAATATTACCAGCTGCGGGCCCATTCCTGGTGCCCTCAATCGATATCTAAGTTCTAAGGTGTGAAATGGAAAGTTAACAAAGTTCATGGAATAACGGATAAAAATTCTGAGCAATGAAAGGCTTTCATTAGGATTGTCTAAGATTTAGGGCTTAGCCGACGAAAAAGTAGAAGAATGGTTGGGAATCATAGCATTGGATTATGGGCCCACTTGTGTTTCTCGCAGCAACAGTGGTCTACTGCCCTCCACGCAGAACTACACCAAAATATATTTGACCAAGGAATTAGGATCCACCGTTGTTTTTGACCATCAAGAAATCATTCCCAACTCTTTCCCTAGCGAATGGTCAGATATCCATCAAAGTGGGCCAATTTGCATGACTCAAGGATAATGATTTTCTAACACAACTTGTGACATTTTGGTAGCTCTATGAGCTGTGTAGCGCCCACTTTCTAATTATTACCAAAAGAAAGAAAAAAAGAGACCTGCTTTGTTGACAGCAAATGCGATCATGCCTTTACATGTAATAGAAAGCCCATATGCGTGAGTGCAAGCATTAACCTTCTTTTACCCTTTTTTAGGTAATTCAACGTGGACATTTTAGTGCTTGCCAAATATGAATACATGCCATTTTTTCTCCCTTCTTCCATCACTAGTTTCCACCTTTGGAACCTCATCTGCACCCCTATCTTCTGCTAAACATAATTATCAGAAACTTTGATGAGTTATAAAACATGTAAAGATTAGTGCTACCAGTCAGGCAGCAGCTCTCCAGACTGAATTGGGTAATTATGGTGATTTTTTAGTAGTTATGCCGTTATAATTCTTGATTTGGTGAACCACTATCATGCAGCACTATTAGTATGAATTAAAACTAAAAATCATTTATTTGATGGTATACTTTCTTTTTCAATTTTTTTTTGGTGGTGTTTATTGCAGTGAGAGTTGCAAGATCAAATCAATGGCTAACCCTTATCAGAAAAAATGAATCCTTGTTTGAGATCATTCGATCATGTTTGGATTGGAATTGACTGTGCATTTTAAGGGCTAGTAAACAAACAAGATACAGTCCATGTTTGTACAAATTGTGTTGAATTATGCTTGTCAATTAAGATTCTTAAGATTTAAGATTTTTGCCAAATACAAACGAAGGTGTTACCATCAATGACATGCTCTCTCACTATGTTCCAAAATGATAATCTAAGAATCCCCGGCATTTCTCATGAAATATTTTTAATCAAAAGTAGGTTAATATATAGGGTACCAAGGAAACATATATTTGTTGACATTCATTGATTTAAAATCAGATTCGTTGGTGTAAAGCCATTGTCTAATTAGTTCAAAGTCTTATTTGAATGGAGATGTTGAGATTAGAGGATGTGAACAAGTAGTGGGTTTCAACAACCTAAATGAGAACTTCCCTTGTCACCATGATCAGGTGATCATGATCATCCGATAACTATGTGGCAAAATATAATTAGATTCTAACGAAATGGAACTATCTTGCAACATGCTCCCAATCCATCACATCCACCTAGTTATCCTATTAGTTTAATTTAAAAAGGGCAGCCTCGATGCACGAAGCTCTCGCCTATGCGGGGTCCAGGGAAGGGGGCAGACCACAAGGGCCTAAAGTACACAACCTTACCTTGCATTTTGCAAAAGGTTGTTTTCACGCCTTAAACCTGTGACCTTAAGGTCACATGACAACAACTTTTACCATCGCTCCAAGGCTCCCCTTAGTCCTATTAGTTTAATTAGAATCTCTAAATTATTTTGACATGTCCACAAAGTAAGACCTCACATCTATATCTTTCCCATTTTTTGAATATAAAAATAAAGCAAATTGAAAGACTTCTATGAAGAGGCAAGTGTGTATATGTGTGTGTGTGTGTGTGTATTTATATAGAGAGAGAGAGTACTACTAAACGCTTTAGAAGACAGTTTAAGACAATCGTCTTAGTAAAAATAATAAAAGATAGTTTCTAAACACCATCTTATAAAATCTATAATAAGAAGACATTTTTTTCAAACCATCCTATATATATATATATATATAAGATGACCTTTTATAAACATCTTATTATTTCAAATAAAATAAGACGGTCACATGACCCCTCTCCTGTAACACTTTTAGTTGTGGTGATTGCTCTAATCAAGGTAATATCTATTTTCATGATAAAATTAAATCGTCTTCAATGAACATTCTTATATATATATATATATTACTAATTTTTAAAACTTTACATCCATAATGTATGAATTAGGTGAAGGTTTCACAATAACACGCCTTCATTCTTGGGAGGATTGTATATACTAATCAATGAAGATAAGGGAATCAGCCCCATACGTATAGAGCTAGTGTGCTTGGCAATGACAGAGTTGAGATATCATTCATGAATAAGAACCTCTTAACCATACGTAATATTACTCAACTGAAATATATGCACATTATCATTTATATCAGATATGCGTGTAACTGTGCTATTAAGAATTGGTTGACATTACTTATTAATAGACGTGATAAGTTCTAATGATTTCATTTATATAGGTATTTGCATGATGAATTGTAAAGATTAGAGGTTAAGGATGTTTACAAATTTATTTACCCTATTAGGTTCTTGCATTGTGAGAAGGGGCAGGCCTTACTAATTCCTAACAATAGCATATAAGTTTTAACATGTCTTACTAAATTATGTTATAAAATACACATATTCACATCTATATAAGTTAAGTATTATAAATTTCAAATGAAAATTTGTGTATATAGGTCTCATCGGATGCTACTAGCTTTAGATATGTATGGTGGGTATGGGTAGGTATTGTTTTTGTATTCTCTTAGAGCACACATTCCATGCTATTAAAAGTCATCAACAAGTAAGTCTTTGCTATTTCATTCATGATAATAATTAGACAACTAATAACTGTTATGTTATAAATATTTAATGCTTTTCACGTTCATATATGTAGTGCATGGTATAAATGTGATGCCATCAAAGATATTAAGCACCTACCAAAATTCACATGAAAAAAGGTCAAGGTAAGGTTTACTAATTCTTTTGTATGATTTATAATCTAAAGTTACAATTAGACATGATATTTGAACATTTTATGTTTTCTTTGTTGTTTAGTCCTAAATAACACTCTAATTGGGTATGTGGGTATTATGTTTTCAAATACATAAGAACTATAACAGCCCAGTGGCTCTCACATACAACAATATTGTCCACTCTGGGAAACTAGCCACCCATACTAACCTCCTCGTGGTTTTGTTCTTCCCCGATTTTTCGAGGAAAAGGCCTTATTGTAAGGAGAGTCACACACCACTCCTATTAATAGCCCAGCAACTTTTCCCTTAGCGATGTAGGACTAACTCTCTGTCCCTGAGCCGTCTCCCATCTACTGGGTACCTAAGCCTTCACATCTTCTCTCATAATAGTTAAGAAGCCTCAAATATGAAATATGATTGTCAAATGATTTGATCAATTAAATTCCACGTATCTTTATAAACTGATTGCATAGCTAAAATCTTATTGGCAAATAGATGTTAAAACCACCTACCTCTTAGCCAAGATTCTCAGTTCAGCTATGTTTCTTTTTCAACTCGACTTATTGCCCAGTCTTCTTTGTTGATGTTACAGAGTTCTTGTCAATGTTGAATCATATATGAATGAGTACATAAAAATTCTGTTTTAATCAAAGTTTAATGGTTGACATTATCATAAACCGTTTAATTTCCCACTAACCATCCATTGCCAGGTTCTTGTTCCCCTACTGTCCAATTGGACGGGTTAGATCATTCAATAGATGTTCATCCAAATTTCCCATTTTATGACATATCTAAGTCAATTCAAATCCAAGATATATCAGGTGAGTGTTGACCTATTTCTAATTGTTGATTAGCAAATTAATGGTTGGATGATCCTAACAACCTAGATTTAGCATGAAATTGTATGGATCTAGCAAGAAAATCCAAATCACGAATTGGGTTTCATAGATCTTACTTCCTGAGTGTGCACCACATTTTCCCCTCTATAGAATGAGTTAGATTGACCTTGATCTATCTTGAAACTCTCCGAGCTTTGTCATGAGTTGATCTCCCATTCAATTCATGATCAAGCAGGGCATGGATAGTCCTAAAACCTTGGGCTTTGGTTTGTGCCCGTGCACAGAAGATTTTGACAACAATCCGAGCCATCATATTCTTTGTTGAATGCCTAAACTCTAACACCCAAAAACCCTAAAAATCTCCCTCTCTCCTGCTGGTCTAGTTTTTCTAGTGTGCAAGTTCTCGTTCCGTCTCTCTTTTCTCTCCCTTCTCTCCTCCTCTTGCCTTTCTTCTTTTCTTCTTCCTTGTTGGGTTGAGAGTAGACCATTAGGTCTATTCTTGACCTAACTTAAATGGGAGGGTTGCCATTATCAAAATGGACCCTCCTTTTAACTAAAAATTCCTTCTTCTTTTTTCACCTTTGAAAGATCATAACTCCTTCATTCGGACTTCAATTCTAGCATTCTTAGTGTCGGTTGAATAGTTTTTTCTAGCACAATCCAATTATTAAGGTCCCAGGGGTCAATAAGGTGTCCTTCAAAATGTCAATTCCCTGAAACTCAAAACACGAAATACCAAATTCATATTTTTTTCAAAAATAACTCAAAAATTATACAAAGTGCAGTTTTAAAAATTAGGTTTTTTACATTCATCCCCTCTTAAAGAAATTTCATCCTCAATATTCTTTTTATGTCATTCCTCAAAGATTTATGATTCCAATTTAAACACCTTACTAACATAGTTTTTCTATTCATTTGAACTGCAACGAGCACCTTCCATTGCATAGTCTGCTACTCATCCTCAACTTATTGATATATCAACTTCGTTTCTCAAATTCTCTCCATTTCCTGCATTCCATTCTTAATGCACAATAAAAGATAAATTCTTATTCTTAGTCTGCTCAATAATAATAATTTCTCCATTTGTTATCATACCTTCCATTCTATACTCAAATAATTTCATGCATATGAAAATAACTCAAAGACCAATCAACTCGTAATTAGGTTCATTCAATCATAACTCATATCTTTGTGTGGACTAGACTTCATATCATTTAATAATTAGTTTGAGTTGATGGCTTAGGGTTGAATAAGGATCACATTCTTACTTAGAGTAAAAATCAGTCTTTTGTTAATAACATTTTCATATATCCTTCCAATTAACATCACAAGAATCACATGGATTTAATCATTGCATAGTTTGTACTCAAGGTACAACGCTCTTCTTGTATATAGATCATCGTCTTCATTTCTAATTTCTTGTAATTAATGAAATAACATCCTCTAATTCATGAAATGGCATTTTACATACAGTCATTCATTAAGATCTTTCTTTTCATACACTCATCAAAATCGTACTTCTAAACAATCTTTTCTTAGAAGAGGTACAAAGTGATATCAATCACTCATTAAGTCACCCAAATGAACCGTAGTGTGATAATAGCCATTGAAGGTTGCAAAGCTTTGCATACAAGTAGGGAAATGCAATTGTGAACCTCGCAATGGATCCAGAGGATAGTTCATAATGCCTCCCATAATAGGCAATCTTGATATAAAAGTATTTTACCTAGTATAGTTCACTTCATTAAGGGAGAAAGTACATCTCTGCATCACGAATGACCTCAATTGTAATGGACCAACAGCTAAACTTGATAACCTAAAATGGTAAAATGAAAATAAGCCTTGATTACTCAGTCGAGGATCTTGACTCAATGCACATGGCCTTTGAGCCAAGTCATTCTCTATAATAGCCTGGTGGCTCCCATATACAACAATATTATCCACTTTGGAAAACTGGCCACCCATACAACCAGCCCCCTCACAATTTTGTTCTTCCTTAGTTTCCTGAGGAAAATGCCTTGTTGTAAGGAGAGTCACACACCACTCTTATCAATAGCCCAACAACTTTCTCCTTACCAATGTAGGACTAACTCTCTGTCCATGAGCCATCTTCCATCTATGGGTTACCTAGGCCTTCACATCTTCCTTCCCTAGGGAACACACATCCCCACGCGTTAACCACAAAACCAGGCTCTAGTGTGCAACTAGCCACACGTGAGAGCTAAGCCCAAAGCGGATAATATTGTGACTATTAGAACCTAAGTTGTTACAATTGGTATCAAAGCAGTTACCCCTCATGGTGTGGACTAATCGCATGTGGTTGCGTATGGTCAAAAGGCCATGTGAGGATGCATGTCCCCTAAGGTGGGGAGAGGTGACGCTCTGCGGTCTAACAAGCCAGGTGAGGTCAAACGCTGACTGAGGCTGTTGATTATTTAACCACAAGTGCACGGGCTATTGTAGTGTAGCTTATGCAAGTACGGGTCGATCCCATACGAACTTGATTTAAAATGATGGAATTTTCAATAAAATTCAATTAATAAAAGAATAAAAATAAAGACTATATTAAAAATAAACTAAGAATAAACTAAAATCCAACTTTATTCAATTTCTGCAGTTTGCACAATTATTTATTCAAAAGACAACAGAAAATAAAACTAAAAGGCGTCCTGGATTGCACTGTCTCTGAATTAGTCTGTCCTGGATTGCACTGTCCCTGAATAGTCAGAATGAATATAAGGTAAAACCAGAATAGCATAGGGACACAATTGGAATTAAATCAGGGACTCAGTTGAAATTAAATTGGGGACACAGACGAAATTAAACAGGGGACACAGATGGAATTCTTCTTGAGACACAGATGGAATTTCCGTCAAAGGACAAATTTGTAATTTCTTCAAGGTTCTTGTTTTTCACGAAAAAACCAGGAAAACATGTTTTGGGAGAATTCTGGATGAGATGGGAAGAGGGAGAAGAGGAAGAAGAATAGAGGAAGGAGGAGAAGAAGGAAGGAGAGGAAAAAGGTGGGGAGAAAACCCAAGTCTCCTGGGGCGTCCAGTGAAGAGAAGGAGGATCTGGGTTCTGGGTTTTTGCCTAGCCGATGACGCGGTGAATCAGATGGAGGGGTGAACGCCAGTCAACGGTGAACAAGCAGGGAATAGGGCCTGGAAGGAGAATGACCAAACGGCTATGCAAGGCTAGTTTGGGTTTTGGGTAATTGAGATGCTGCTCGCTACAGTGCTGGTCCAGTGATGGATAGGGCAGAGGTAGATGATACCTAAAGGAGAAGGGAAGAGCCGGCTGGGTATAGATCTGGTTGGTGATAGAGAGCACACGAGAGAGATAGAGAAATCAGGAAAGGGAAGTGGAGAAGAAGACAAGGAGAGGAGAGGGGGATTGATGAGAACCCAAGCATGATGAAGCCTGGGTCAATGAAAGTAGTAAACAGTGGAGGCTGGGGAGGTAACCGGGAGAGACAATGGGATGGAGAAAGAAGGGAGAGAGGGAAACGTGGGAGAAGCCTAGATGGAGGAGGAAAGATGGTGCGGTGCAGTGGAAATAAAGCAGAGAGAGGGAGAAGAAGACAAGGAATGTGGGAGATGAAAGGTGAAGGAGAACGTGAGAGAGGGAAAGAGAGAAGGGGAAGAGAGGTAGAGAAAGAAAGTCAGCCAGCCCCCTCCTAAGAGGGAAAAAACATTTTTTAAGAGAGAGGGGAATGGGAATATAAAGGAGAGAGAGAGAGAGAGAGAGAGAGAGAGAGAGAGAGAGAGAGAGAGAGAGAGAGAGAGAGAGATTGAAGAGAGATGGGAGAGATAAGAGAGGAGTGAGAGAAGGAAGAGAAGGAAGAGGAGATAGAATGATAGAGATAGGTGGGGTCCACTAGTATCCTGGTCTTTCTAGAACTCTGCAAGTCTTCAAAGTCTTCAGTCTCTTTTCATGAAACTTCATCTGATCTCCATCTAATATCCTTGATTCAATCTGGAGCGTCCACGCCTGAGTCGATTGATCTGTAATGCACAGGACCCAATTAGCGCAATCTAAACCGTTCATTAGCTTTAATAGTCATCTAACCACTAAATTTTACAATTCAACAGTTGGATGACCAATTAAAGCTAAAATGAAATATTTGATGTAAAATCTTAAAATTAATGGTCTAGATGCTCGAATCAAATACTAAATTAGGGGTATTTTGACCAAAATTGAACACTTAATAGAGGCAAGCCAAAAGTCTCAGGTGAGGGACGGGGGCTAGGTATTGAGAGTTAGTCCCACATCACTTGGGGAGTGGAAGCTGTGCTGGTTATAAAAGTTTAAGGAACTCTAACAGTTACAATGCATTTTTTCCTTAGGGGGAAGAGCAAAGTCGTGAGGGCTAAGCTCAAAGTGAACAATATTATGACTATTGGAATTTGGGTTGTTACATTCACTTTCTAAGCATATATCCAAACTTGCCCAAGAACATTAGCTTCTCGTATTATATCTCAATAGAGGTTTATCAAAATAAGTCTTCTTAACATAACTTCAATATTGATATCTTTTACATACCTTAGAAACTATTCTTCCTGTACTGAGATCCAAATATCCCACCAAAATCATCACCAGTTAACCATCTATGGATGCCAATTGGAAATAGCTCTTTCTTATTCAAGTGGTAGTTTCTTGTAATATCATCTAAATCTTCATCATGCACACTTGCTGAAGGTCTACCATATGCAATTTCAAACTTAAAATAACTTTGAGCATTTCCAATTTACAGACTCAAGATACTTTCTCCTTCCAAGAAGCACAAATGTTTCAAATGGTCCACCTTCCAACTTTTAGGAATTGTCTTATCATGTGAGGAATTGATCTTCAAAAGTGTATTGTTATCCTTAAGTTTTTACTCCTTTCTTGTAACACCCCGTGTTTTTATAACACTTTTATAATAATAATAGTTGGGATCCCAAATTTTTTTAAAAGATTTTTTTAATTATTTTATTATAACATTTATTGAAAAACCTCCGGGTATTATCTCCTTTTTCCAAACACATCACAACCATGATTAAAAGATAAATATAAATACGCAACAATAAATTTAAGACAATACTAATATCAAATCCAACGTCAAAATCAAAGGCACCTTTATTTTTAAAACCATAAATATCTAAAAAGCATAATAATATGGCCCAGGGTCTATCCATCATAATATTCCTCCATACTTAAAGACATGTCCATAATATATATAATGTCATAATCAAATCCATCTAATGAAAGTATATAGTCCATAAAATAGGTTCAAATAATAGTCCATCTAATCACTCACATTGAGCTATCTATCAGTTACATTAAGTGGTCCCCACTGCTATCATTGTCCTTCCATGGCCTTGCCCTTCCTACTGTCGTGCTCAGTATTTGAGGCATTGCAAAACAAAGCAATGCCTCAGCAAGTTATTGTTTATGTAGGTACAAAGACATTTAATGTAATAACAAGGGAAAACAAAATATAATAACAATATTGATATAATGTGTGGGTCAAATTTTCATGAAAATATAAGTATTATAAGGAATGCCAATATAATTTTAAAACATCATAGAGGATAAAATATGCATCTCATGGATTTAAAACATGATAATCTCGTGGATGTAAAACATGATATGATCTAATGTCAATGAGCATACAATAACAAACAGAGAACCCCAAAGTACGTGGGTCCCACGAGTGTCCCATACACTCATATAACAGTATGAGTACTCATATCAATCCTCTGAGTGTCGTCACACCCAGGCATACAATAACATCTTCATGCTCATCATGCAAGCATACAGAACAATAGTATGGACCATCATGCCGTAGTAGCAGCCCCTCTAGGGTCTCAACCACTGCAGCTCTCCGTTAACACCATAACGGGAGACTTAACATCTATCCCCATGGAAAGGCTCGGACCGGTAGTGTAGACTATCTATGTTACCAAACTCCTACTAAAAGCCATCTGTGGGCAGGTGTTTATCACATCACAATTTTGGAGGGGGGTTGGCTGGCCCTACTTCCTCCTAGCATGACATCCACTGGGTGAGAGCACCCGTCATAAATCATAAAACACGAAAATCGCATATCTTGTAAAACCAAGAGCACTCATGGCTCACAATCCCTAAGGTACACCCCTCATCCTGAGGTTAGCCTCTCAAAGGACTAGCCACCAAGCCTCCACCATCAATGTTATGAAAACCAATCAATCTTAGTGATGCAATAAGGAAAGATAATTACTAATCATACATAAGATACGAGGTATCAATATTATAAAACAATCAATCATAAAAACACATTCAATACACTGTCGAAATCTCATATCGATCATAATATAAAACTTTGAATCTCACAAAATCATAGACTAAATAAACAAATGTCGATCAATCACAATCAACCATGATGATATGATAATGCAAGGTTTTAGAAATCAAAACATGCATTAAATGTCATCACCTACCTCAATGAGAGATAACCCAAATCAAGCGTGCAATCCTCTTAGCTCGTACACTCAAATGTACCTGTTAATATCACAGTACTATTTTGTGTTAATTATTTCATCTAAGTGGCATCTGTGGTGATCCAACCGTTAGATTATTCTCTAAGATCGCTATTTATGATTTAGTCCTTAATCCCAATATTACTTGTTATTTATTAGTCATATCTTATGTTCATCTACTCATTTTTGTGTGTATCTAAAGTTTACACATTGATCTGACAGTCAGATCATCCTTAGATCAACAAATTTCTAAGATCTGGGTCAGATCAATGGTCTGGATCAATTACTAGAGTAAATAAACCAAATCTAATCCTTAGGACCCTCAATTAGTACCATATATTATCTAATTTTTCAAGTCCTGAGCCCTTATTACCCTTTGATCGTCATATCTTGACTTGATTAGATGTGATTTGATCAAGATTCTAATGCTAAAATCATGTATGCATTGTCGAGACGGTTCCAACAGACCTTTCGAATTGAAGATCGAGCTTCTATAGTCTCCATAATCTCAGAAAAACCATTCCAAATAAAAAATTAGATTAAAAAAAACTTATTTACACTGATTTGCAACTGTGGAAAGGGGTTTACATTAGCATAAACTAATTTTACACTATTTTGCACCAGCAGAGGGAGTTTACACCGGTTTACATCAGCGTAAACCGATTTTACACCGGTATGCACCGACAGAGGGGGTTTCCACTAGCGTACACCGACGTCCCCGTAGCGCACTGAGACCATAACGCTTCGTGCGTTCTAGCCATCTGTGTGCGACGAGGCTCCTGCTTAGGCCGTCTAGCCCTGTACGTCCCAGTTGGCGTCTTGGGCACACCGTCCATCGAGGACAATGAAACCAAGCCGTCCACCTTCTTTTGGTCCAAAAATCACAATGGACAGCTTAGATTTCTCATTGGAGGTGTCTTTAACATGGGTCTAACCATGCTCCATGGTTTTGACTTCCTAAGCCATCCAACGGCCGTTCAGCTCGGATCAAACCTGAATCTGAGAGGAAAAAGTTGGAAAATGATGTGAAAAATAAGTTAGAGTATATGGCTTACCTGATTAGAGCTAGAGATCGGAGTCCTCTAATGCTTGCAAAGTCCTATGCATTTTAGCAGCGCGCAGAGGGAAAAGAGGGGGGTTTTCTCTGGTTATTTGGCATGGGAATGGAAGGGAAAACTTATTTTTATAGGGCTAGATCCGATCTCCTTACAAGGAAAGGCAGATCACTGCCTTCCTCAATTAGAGCTGTAATGGAAATGGAAAGGGGTGCCGTTATCACAACGACCCCCTCTAATTCGCGTCCCTGATAATTTACCAATGTACCCTTGAACTTAAAATGGTCATATCTCACTCATCTGAACTATGTTTTCGACGTTCTTTATATCATTCAATTCCTCTTGACGTTTTTAAATTTAATGGTTTCAAAACCAAATTCTATGCATAAAATTTTATTTTATTTATCTTATTTTGTTATTAATTTAGAGTTAAAATTGAGGTTATTACATTTCTGTTTACTCTCCAATGTCCCACTCAGGAGCCTCAATTGCTTTCATTCAAGCACTCTCTGTTTCAGAGAGTTATGTATCACATATTATTTATTCACCAATGTTCAGTCCAACTTGGTATCTTATTTAGGTGAAGAAACTTTTTTCTTTTGCCCAAGGACAACAATCATCTTTCTTTAAATTCTTTTGCTTGGTCATTTTGCACCTGTAGATTACACAATATCGTTGAAATATCATCCTTCAAAACATTATTCTTTCAATTATCTGAAACATGTTTTCCTTTCTCAATATCCTTAGACTTTGTTGCATATTAATTATTATGCTTCACAAAACTCTATACACATCATCCAACTTAGGGTTGAACCCTCAAGTGGTCGTTTATATCAATAGATATTTTGTTGTGTGACAAAGCTATCACCTAAGGATACCAATTTATATAACATATACCCTCATTCATTACATTAATATTCACAGCAATCCCATATAGATGCTTTTCCTTAATCTTGATATTTGATCACTTGAAATTTCAAAATATGACCTATGCCTCTGTGTTATTTCCATTAACTTTAGCCGCCTTACCCTTTTGAATAGGATTGATTAGACTTTCATAAACATATAAAATATCACTATATTTATAGAAATATTTTCAAGTTATATTTGTCCAAATTAATAGAATGAGTACATCTTAAATATTTAAAAATAATTATCATAAATACACAAATTTGTTACCATAAATAGTGGCATATGTATTCATGAAAACCAACATGTTTTTATCCTCATGAGAATTAGACTTCAACTATAAGCTTAGGATCTTCTGGTTTCTTTTGGCCTCAACTCTCTCAAACTATCACAAAAAAAAAAAGATGCATCTAAAACAAATGAATGGGGGCCCTAGGGGGGACTTTTCAAAAGTTATGACAATATTGGTTGGGCATGAGTGATGGAAAAATCCTTCACTAAAAGTAAAAAATCCTTCATTACTGACTTTCAGTGATGGAAAAAATCCATCATTGATACCCTCATGTTGATACTTCAATCATGAATAAATTTTAAACTATTTATAGTTTTTAAATAAAAAACAATGATAAAAAAAACATCTATCACTAAATTTGTCATGCAAGAATTTATTGACATTTATTCCATACTAATATTTCTTTAGAGATATAATATTTTTGTCACTAATAGTCTTTAAAATGTAAGAATTTATAGATGAAATATTTATATTACAAATCCACTACTAATAGTCCTATAAATATAAAATTTACTAATTTATAGAGGGAATGATTCTACCACTATTAATCATATAAAATCAAAATTGATTTTTAATATCATTAAAACCTATTAAATAACATTATAATGGTCTTGACATCAAATAAGTGACAATCATATTTTGTATACATTAGTATAAATTTTGACACAATCCAACAATCTTATAATATGTTATAATAATAAAATATAGCATATAAATAACAAGTTCTCTACTAAATAAAAGTTTGAGGACATGATGAATCATGTGTTTAATTAGGTGGTCATTGTGTGACATATTTATCATTTTTATGGGAGGCCAAGCTCTTCTAACATACCACCAATCTCCCATCAAAGCTCTTGTTGTATCTCCCCTTATAGCTCTTTGCTAAAACTCATCCTCCCATCAACATTATGAACTTAGCTATTTGAAGTAGCTTTCATATCTTTTTTGTAGAGTTGCATTGATGGTGAGATGTGCAAAAAAAATGAGCTACTAGAGGTAAGGTTCCAACTATGATATTTGATTTTTCATGGTTCCAAAGTTTCAGAGTCGTCTCTTACTTGGGCCTCTAATCACTTCCAGTCATGCTGGCACATCAAAATTAGGCATTGTAGAGCTATCTTAATCGAATTCATCCTTTAGTGCAACTTCACATTTTTCCTACAACATTTAAAAATTATTGATTACAAAACAAATTATATTCCAAACTAGGTAAACATTCACTATAAGTAAAATATAATTGACCAACAAATGGGTTAATTTACTATAAGTTGTTCTAACTTGGCATCCCCATAGTCCTAACTTCCTTTTTTTTCTTATGTCTAATAAAAAAAACCCCAAGTTGAGTAACATCTCTACTACATTCGTAGAGTGCAAATGTAAAAATGTATTTTACATTAAATTAAGTAAATAAATAATTTAGATGTATCATGGTAGAATATAAACCAAGTCAATTTAATCATTATAAAATGATTCCTATGTATCTTGAAGAATATAGAAATGCATGTGCGTGCATAAGCTTCATTACAAAAAAATTAAAATGAAAAATTACAACAACACGCAAACAAATTTCTAACCAAAGCTTATCCCATTTCACAAATGTAAAACAAATGTTAATCGTAAAATTTAATTGCTAACAATATCTCATCATAAAATCTAATTGTAAAATAACAACTTGACTAAAACTAAGACGAAAGTCAAAATCTTAAATGTCAAGCAAGTAGCAAACAATCCTGTGAATCTAAGAACCATATTTCTCTTTGAATTACACCTCATTGTTGATAAAAAAAATAACAAAATTGAACCCTAACAAAGCAACGAAAACACAATCCCAAACATGATAGCCAAGAAAAAGCCCACTCAAATACCTGAAGAAATAAAAAATCAAGCAAATGAATTAATTGAAGAAACACAAACCTTAACAAATATAATGAAAATAGAATATGAAACATATTTTCAGTATGACAAGAAACTTCAACTTTGGAAATTGAACAACCAACAAAACATAATGACCATAGCTTACATAAATAGAGCAAATTCCTTTCCAAGACGCTGCTAATGAAAAAAGAAGAGCATTAAAGAGAAGGTACAATAGCCAACTTTCATGGAAAAACTAAGAGCAATAGTTGATTCATCTATGGGTGGTTGAAGTTGTTTCTTGCATGCATAAATATGTATGTATATGAAATGACAAACTCTCACACTCTCTTATACACCACCTTTGAAGAGCCTTGACCTACTGACCATCACAATTGAGAGCTCACTCTTGTGCCACACTCACATACCCAATTTGATAGTTATATTGGATCATAAAAGAATAAGAGATTTGTATGACTTATGACTTTTAATCTGACTTTTCATAAAAGATCAACTCTTGACTTCTTTAGTCTAGTGTTTTTGGTAGGTGTTTAGCTAACAAGTCACTAGTTCTCACTTTCCTAGTTAGTAATAACATCATTCATGTGATGACTAAAACTAGTGACCCTGCCCACTTGTGAGTTGATGAAAACCACTAATTTACTAACCACCATTTCTCTTTTAATATGCCCTATGTTAACAAGCAAATGAGATGAATATGCTATTTGTCCATTTCATTTGTTATCACCATTGACATCATTTTATTATAATTTAGTGCATGTGATTACCAATCTACAATATCTTTCTAGTTTGCTGATAATATACCTAATAATCAAGATTTAAAGGATAAAAAATTCATAATTGAAACAATCCAATGACCTGAACTTGGTTTATGGTCAATGTCGGAGATATTGAGGAAGATGAATCGGTTAGATCATTTAAAGGTGGCTCATAGATAAGAGAACATGGTAATTAGTCAAGAAGATCATCTAAAGGTGGCTCTTAGATAGGGGAACATGATAATTAGTTCGGAAGATTCAAGATAAGATTTCTCAAAGGATAAGAGAGAAGCTACCTTGAATGCAAAATTTGGATTAACTTCAAAATCCCCCAATTGGGAACTATATATCTTTGGACAATCTAATCCATTCATCATATTCAACTCTCTTATTCAACCTACTGCAAAAACTCATGATAAATGGATTAAAACATATAAAAATAGCATAACTAAACCATCCAATGACCATGAACATTGGTTTCCAATTAATCCAGAGGATGCAAATAAGATGACTAAGTTAGATTTTCTTAAGGTGGGTCCTTGTAATAAGGGTCATAGAAAGCTATTTTAACAAAATAATGTAGAATGATTTGATGATTCACCTAGCTAGGCCACACCTTTGAATGATCTGACCCATTCATCTAGTTTGGTCTTTATTATTTAGTATACCTACAAAAACCAAGCCAATTGGATGCTTCTAGTTAGTAGTTTTTTTAGTTGAAAATCCAATGGTCATTATTTTGAAACTCACATGGCATAGCAAACAGTGAGCTAATAAAATTAGGAGAGAAAATTATGTGAAAGAAAATAATTACAAAATTTAAGAGAGGAAAACTAAAATTGGGGGAAATAGTATCATAATCTGGGTACTACAATTAGAATTAAGTGAGTGTTAATGTCACAATCAGTAACAAACTATTTTTCACTAATTTTGATGTAAATTTTACACAAGTTAAGTAAAACCATGTTGTTATATTATTTGTTTACTTACAGATTAAGTCTGTCACAAATTCATTGCCACCTTTCATGACATTTCTTGGCATTTAAGTGCAATTCAGTTAAAAAAAAGTGAAAGACTAATCTGTAGCTAATTGTGGCATAAAATTTACACAAATTAGTGAAAGAATAAGGAAAAAAAAACATTAATGATGGATTAGTATGTTACTAATTTAGTACCACAATTTTCATAATTTTAAGTATTTTCTTGATCATTTAGTAACTGGTAATAATTAATGATAGATGCTTTTTCACCAAATTATGAATTTTCTTTTCCTTAAGTATTAGTGATAGATACAAATTTTTGTCAGTAAATCCATTTATGTCATAAAAAATTAGAATTTTATAGTGGTTAATACAAATGGCATTCTTAATCTTTAGTTGAGAGCTATTCTTCATGATATGATTATTCAAACTAGTTGGCACAAAGGTGCATAGAATGTAGGAGTTGAAATGGCTTTGAAGTTGCTTGTCATATATAACACTTTTAGTTGTCCTTTCTCCACTGGAAAGTTTTGCATACTATGTAGCAAGCAAATTTAACATAATATTTTCTTTATAAATATGATTGCATGTGCAATGGATTGACTTCCCTTTTTATGCAATTTCATCTTATTTTGTATTGTATCATTCATGATGATTGTGTTAATTGTTTTTATCTAAAAGTTAGATACAAACACATCCATGCACAACCTTAAACCCTAATCACCCAAATGAAAGACAGCTCCTTGTGCTAGAAGGCTTTGGTGCATGATTGTGTTGGTTGTATGATTGAAAATGCCCATTCCAACACATTTGTAATAAGCAAAAGCATAAAGAAAATAATGGAATTTTTTTCTCAATGATGGGTTTTTATTAATCAGACAAAAGTGAATACATGTACATGTTACTAGTTGCATGTCAATAATAAAAGACAAAACCCTTAAATATCCATTACATTCATAGATTATATGCCACAGAATGAGCCATATATAGGTATGATTGAAGGCATGGAGTAATAAAAGGGACTATAGGCAAGATATGACTAGCCGTGAAGAGGTCCAAGTGACAATGTGTTATAAGGTTCCTAAAATGGTCATAAGCTCATATGGTGCTGACCAACACATGCTCAAATAAAGAGACTCAAGGAGCATAGCTTATGTTTTCTTGTTTTGACATAATGGTTAATTCCTAAACTGGGCTATGTGGGTAGTATGTTAGCATGAACAAAGGCTTAGTGTTTACCCAATGGTTGAATTAGACATGAATAGTCTAAGCCTAACTAATCAATCCCTTAGGTAACATCATCATGGTCAAGATCAAGATGATCTAAAGCGCATGATGGTTAGCCAAAGGTGTCACTATAGGTGGATAAAGACCTAAATTGTTCAAGCTAAGTTCTAATGGAGCATGGTGCATGGGATATTAGATCAATTATATATATATATATATATATATATAGAAGATAGAAGAAGATGGATGCCATTACTCAAGGATTCACCCCAAGTAACTATATGAATGATAATGCAATCTGGAGGAAATATAAAAAAAGCAGGTGGACTAACTTCATATTAAAGGTTAAGGATAAAAAGAAACCAACAAATATTGAAGAAGGAAACAGGACACGTGTCATTAAAATTATAGATGAAAAAAAGAACTCAAAAGAAGATTAGATAGATGTAGCCAAGCTTATTGAACTAAAGAAAAAGCAGATTGAGAAAATGGAGAAAGTGAATACATTCTTCCAAAACAAAATAAGAGAGGATGAAGGTTCAAAATAAGTGTGAAGAGAAGCGACATGAAGCATGGTAAGAATAGTACAATTGATGAAGAAACTAAAGATAGTAATAAATAGAAATAATAAGAAGGAACTTAGAATAAAGAAGATCTCTCTAGAAAAAACAAAATGAAGTTTAGAGATGGATCTTTGATGGATCCAAGATAAATTTTATTGAAAGCTTAAGAAGTCTTGATTCTTCCACGGATACTATGGGAGATAGATTCCCATTTGATATGATCTCTTTCCCATCCTTTTCTAATAATGAATATCATTAGTTGGAATTTAAGAGGGGCTAAAAGAGCCTCTTGGTGACATGTAGTTAATCCTATTTTGGATTCTATGAAAGCAAAAACTATGTTTCTTGCAGAGATTAGAATCATTAATGAAATTGACTCTTTCTATGTAGAGTCCTACAAAAAAAGTTTCCTTTTAGCATGGTCTTAACAGGTGGGTTTTCGTGCAGTTTGTTATTGTTGTGGTCTCAGAATTTGCCATGAAGGATTTTTATTCATCACCTATAAGAATCATTTTTATGTATTTTAATACTAATATGGATTTATAAAGTAAATATGATATGACTTTGTCTCCTAGTATTCTATCGTTCCTTATCCTCTTTGCTTTTCAAGAGATTTCAATGCTATTGTTGGCCCTATTGAATCCTTCAATGATGCAAGCCCTGCAACCTCAATCTTAATTATCTTACTAGTTGAGTAGGCCCATTGGATTTGGGATTCATTGGATATCCTTTCATGTGGACTAACTGTAAAAAAGAATGAGCTAGAACCCTAAAAAGACTTGATTAAGGTCATGTGAATATTTGTTAGATTGAAAGTCTTCCTTCATCTTCAGATGCCCACCTTCCATGAGTTCCCTAAGGCTACTGTCCAATTCATCTCTCATTGGTTCAGAAACCTAGCATTTCCTTTTGGCACAATTCTGTATCCTACGAGGATTATAATTTGCATAAAGTAGTTAATGATGCATAGTCAAAAATGTCAAGGGATCTACAGGCTCTGTCATTTGTAGGAAAATTCAAAACTTAAAATACAACCTTAAGGAATATAACACGAGGAAATTTGGTAGTGTTGACAAAAGTCAAGTGCCTTTATTATAAACTAAATGATATTCAAAGCAAATGGGTAGTGAATGAAGATGTTGAACTTTCTAGATTGAGCTTTGCTTAGGCTTTACAGTGCAAAATGAATCTTGGAAAGGTAAAGATAGAATTAAGTGTAAATATTGGTGATAAGATACAAAAAAATTTAGTTGATTGCATCTATATAGAATAGGAAAAAAAGAATCTCATGTATTAAATATGATAGTGGTGACTTCACCTATGATCAATAGGGTGTCTTTTAACCTTTGTTAATTACTTTCACTCCTTATTTGACAAAAACAAGGGGAATAGTCTTTTCCAATCATTGCATTTGATTTCAAAGAAACTGCTCTTAATGCTTCTTTAGGATTGGAGGCACCAATCACCTTGGAGGAATGCAGGGAGATTGTCTTCTCACTGAATTCATTTCAAGCCTTTAGACTGGATGGAATTCCTGCTGCATTTTTTTTTACAGAAAACATGCAGCCATATATGATTTGATGTTTACATGCATAATAGTAAGGGATGCCTTTAATAGAGTTATGCTTCCAAAAGAATTGAATAAATCTTTCATTTGTTTGGTCCCTAATAATGAGGATTCTAATTCATTTGAGAGATTTACGGCTATAGGTGTTTGCAACAACATTTATAAAAGTTATTGTCAATAGAATCAAGCCTTTCCTTAAAGACCTTATTAGTGAAGAACATAATGCCTTTGTGCCTAACTAAGTAATTTAGGAAATTGCTTTGTCATGAGTTGCTTGCTTCATTTACAAGGAAAAAGGGCTATTGGAAAAATGTTACTATTACAATTGACATTTTTAAAGCCTACGAATCACTCAATTGGAACTTTATTAAAGATATCTGTACTCAACTGGGCTTCCATGACAAAATCACTTGACTTATCATGCTTGTCATCTCTACACCTTTGTACTCAGTTATTGTGAATGGTGAAAAATTAGGATGGTGTAAAATGAAGTGTGGGATAAGGCAAGGTTATTCCTTGTCCCTACACATATTTGTTATTTGGACGTAAGCCTTATTTACATTGATCCATGATGCATTTGCAAACAACACATTGCCCTACCAAGATCTATAGGAACCAACCACTAATTTCTCATGTCACACATGCATTTGATGTACTTATCTTTGCTAAGATAGAGTTCACTTCCTGTTTTGCAATAAAAAATATTCTTATCATTTTTGGATCATATACTATTGACCCTTGTGGTTTGCCCCTTCCCTGAACCCCGCATACACTGGAGCTTCGTGCACCGGGGCTGCCCTTTATACAAGACTTGTCATTACTGGTAATAAATCCTTTATGCTGTTCTTAAAGAATGTGACCAAATTTCCAAGAAAGACATTGAAAAGAATAGGGAGGATTAAAAGAAACTTCAAGGGCAATTTATTGGGCTTTTCCTCTATTTTGGTTGGAGAGGTACTTCCTATCCTTTTGCTCATCAGTTAAAGATTAATAAGAAGCTTTCTTATTAGAAGGCTAATACACTGCCCAAAGTAGGTAAAATAGTCCACCTTAGTTTTGTCACTAATGCTCTAAGAAATTATTCATTGGCAACATTCGTGGTTTCTAAGAAGGAAAATTAATGCTTTTAAATCAAGCAAAGGATTTTTTTTTTTTTTTTTGAATTAGCGAAAAGGAAAACCACAATTCTGTTAAGTGGGTAAAATGGGATGACATTTGTAGAAGTAGACTCCATGGTGGGCTTGGTGTTAGTTATAGAAAAACTTGACACTACATTTAAGATGAAATTGGCATGGAACATAGTTACAAAGACTTATTGTCTTTGGTGGAGACTTTTCTTAGTAAAATATTTGAATCGAAAAGCATTTTAAGGTGCAGAGAATTATTTAAGCACATAATTAGGAAGGTCATTGGTAATGGAAAAGGCAAATCCTTTTGGTTTGATGACTCGACAAGAATTGGTCCTCTCATTGACCAAATTCCTATTGCCAAATGGCAGAAAGTGTTCCCCCTTCACAATCTTAATTGGAAATAGAAATTTTTCTCTTTTATTTATGGTGAAGGAAAGGACTCTATTGCAAAGTAAAATCCATTCCTGAACTTTAAAGATAAATTGGTGTTGTTAATTACTTGCAATAGATGGCTAATTTTTAATAGATTTTGCTTGTAACTCCTTTTATCAATCTAATGGTAAAAATACTGCATTTTGGAAATGATATGCCATGCTAAATTCAGCCTATACTCAATATATCTCTATTGCAGCTTGCACTTAATAGATTACTTGTTACAAATGATGCTTAGTGGCTCCATGATGAAACCAAAATGTGTGTACTCTGCACGGAAGTAGGGGTGGCAATTCGGGTTGGCGGGTCGTGTTTGTGGCGACATGAACACAACACGATTAGAATTATGGGTTGACACGAACACGACACGATTAATAGTCGTGTCAAAAACCTATGACTCGTACACGACCCGGTTCTTAAAAAAATGACACGACACGACCTGTGTAACACGATTAATTGACTGAGTCGTGTTGGATACACGACACGAAATGACACAACACGACACGACCTGTGTAACACGATTAATTGACCGAGTCGTGTTGGATACACGACACGAAATGACGTTAAACGACATAGTAAAAAAACTGCTCCCAAGTAAATGGAGCCACTGCCAAACCAACCACAAAACATAGGACGGTTATGTCACAACCGTCCTATATGTTATGTTTTATAGGATATGTGACGTTTTATAGGACGGTTTTAAAATAACTGTTCTATATGTGATGTTTTATAGGACGGTTGTAAAATAACTGTCCTATATGTTACGTTTTATAGGACGGTTGTAAAATAACCATCCTATATGTTACGTTTTATAAGACGGTTATAAAATAACCGTCCTATATGTACGTTTTATAGGACGGTTGTAAAATAACTGTCCTATATGTTACGTTTTATAGGATAGTTGTAAAATAACCGTCCTATATGTTATGTGTTTTATTGGAACTTTGTGACTGATCTTCTGATTTTGACTTAACTGAATCTTTGATCACCTGAAGCAATGACAATGAGGTTTTGGAGCAAAAAATCAAAATTCAATGGCATGGATCTGTCAGTTATGAATGAACAAGTAAACTTTCAACCCAACCCCCACATAAATTGTTAGGATTGAATTCATTTCTCCAACTCCTTTCATTCTCATTCTCATTGTCATTGGTCATTGCTCTATTGGTCTATCCACTGATTCAGACGACAAGTACATAGACAAACATAGAAAAGCATTACTAACTAGTATTGGTGAAAATTGAACTATACCAAATTGCCAATAAAGTTCCTGTAATATTTTATTATTTTATTTAGAAGCAACACAGTTCTTTACATACATTACACCACTCACTAACTCACATCACATGATATGTAAAAGAGACTGAAATGAATCAAATAACCACAATAGTAGTAAATAAATAGGGATTAAGTAGCACATGAGGAAAATCTACTTCCATCAATGTATCAAACATAACAAATTAAAATAAGTTATGAAAATTATACAAATTATACAAATTAATCAAAATGAATTGATCCAAAGTCTTCAGTTTGTTGAAGTGATCCTGCACTGCTACTTATGCTATTGCTTACAATGTCCTCGACAAGCTCATCCATGGCAACTGTAATGGTAGAGTCTACAATCATATGGAATAAACACGCATTAGTCATTACTAAGCTCATATAAAATATAATGTAAATATAGAATTATAAACCATTACCTTTCAATCCATATAGCCAGTCTTTTACACAAATCAATGCTTGCACAGTATCTGACTTTAAAGTAGATCTATATTGATTAAGAACCCGACCACCAACACTAAAAGCAGACTCTGATGCAACTGTAGATATAGGAATGCTCAAGACATCACGAGCCATGGCAGCAAGTTCAGGATACCTAAAATCAACATTTGAATCAAATATAAATGTAAATAAGATTACAGAAAATAGTGTTTACATGAGATTATTAGTCAAACAACCTATATTGATTGCCTTTCCAGAATGCAAGAATGTCTAGCTTTGACTCTTGCAATCTTGGTTCATCCAAATAAATCTCCAATTGTGATTTTTGCGTAGCCAACGTACCTCATTCACCTTCAAATGAATCAAATTCCTAATGCAAATGCAATTATATTATTCAACATACTATAAGACAATTCATAGCAAATTTTAATATGCTAAGTAGTAAGCGACATATAATGAAAGATACAATTATAAATAAAATTACCTTCATGACATCTAAAACCTCTTAACTATATAACATGCTCTGTTTATCATCAGCACCTCTAACCATTAGGGAAGATGATGAGGAAGGAATAGGATAAATCTTAACCATATATTCATTGAAGAGAGAGAATAACTTTTCCCAAACTTGAGCAAACTCCAAGCAGCCACTGCCAAACAATTTCTTGTACGAGAATTCCACAAAGGAGAGCTTATACCGAGGATCCAACACATATGCAATTGCCAAAATGGTGCTGAATTCAGACCAGTACTTTGAAAACTTGGCAAACATTTGGGTGGACATATGCTTCATATAGTCATCATCACTTCTCATATATTATGTTAAACTCAAATAAATTACAAATGTTGCACGAAAGTAGAGATTTGCAGTGGGATACTTTGATCCAGAGAACATATAGGTGGCATCATAAAAAACTGCCAAAAACTTTGAAATTTTTGTAGCCTTTTCCCATTCATTGAAAGAAGGACAGTGCTTATAATTTGAGTCACTTAGTTCTAAGTGACAAAATGCACGTTGGTAACAAAGAGCACTTTCAAGCATCAAATAGGTTGCATTCCATCTTATAGGACAATCTTGTCTTAAGCCCTTTTTTGTCTCAATTGACATGTGATTCACACACTCTAAAAATTTTTGTTTTCTACTTTGTGATGCGTTAACATACTTGATACTATCTCTAATTTTTTGAATAGCATCATCAATTTCTTTCAAACCATCTTGCACAATCAAATTCAAAACATGATAACAACAACGTAGATGAAGAAACTCTCCACCACAAACAAGTGTTCCTGATGTTTAATTGATGCCTTGACAGCTCAACAGAAGAATCATTAGCAGAAGCATTGTCTAAAGTGATTGAAAAAATCTTTTTCTCAATCCCTCATTTTACCAATAATGAGTATATCTTTTCCGCTAATGATATTCCATTATGTGGAGGTGGTAGGAAATAGAAATTTAATATCCTCTTTTGTAAGACCCACTGACTATCTAGAAAATGTGCTGTGAGACTTATATAACCATCAGTAATACAAGAAGTCTCCAAATCTGATGTCAAACTTACCCTGCCAGGTGCCAACTCTAACATCTCTTTTATCTTTTCTTTTTCTCTTTTATACATTCTCAGAACATCTGCTTTTACTGTATTTCTAGTAATCAAGTGCAAATCTGCACGCAAATATTTCAGTAGAGTTCTAATTCCATCATACTTAACAAATTGGAAAGGCAAATCATACATAACAACTGCAGCTGCTACTAACTCATGATAAACTTATTATCTGAAGCTGCACTTAGTGACATACTCCCCTGACTTTGAGATAAAAACAACTGGCCTATATCACGAGAAAAGCTCCGTTGACAAGTCTTTATATGACGTTTTAAATTACCAGTAACAAATTTGCTATCGCAAATATATATTGCAGAGCACTTCTTGCATTTACACCTTTGCCTTCCATCTTCTGATAGAGGAAGGTGTTCAAAAAAATTCCAAACTAAAGACATTAGTTTCCTATGCTTTTTACCTCTATTGGATTTTGAAACTAACTCCACGTTCTCCAAATCAACAAGCTCATCATCATCGTTGTTGTGGTGTAGCATATTCAAGTTATTAGAAACATCAGTGCTCCCAACTTCAACTTGTGCCTATATTGCAAAATGCAAATGACAAAATAAAATAAGTTCACACTTCACACTGACAGTAAACTAAATACTACACCAACAATTACTAATAAGAGAAGGGAGCGAGCGAGAGTGAGGAATGAAAAGAGTCAGAACTCAGAATCATAACATAATTTCATAAAGAAATAACAAAAAACAAACACATACCTGTGGCTGTGGTGCTGTACCTGTAGTAGTAGGGGTGTTGCTGCTCATCGTGTTAGAAGGTTTGAACTTGCAGAAGATATCTGGAAAGGAAAATCTGAAATGAAATAGATGTAAAATTGTAAATTGTAAAAGTAGCTTGGGTTGGGTTGGGTTTGGGGAGCCTTTAACTGATTCAGGTGATTTTGTATTTGATTGATGCTATCTATAATCTATATAAGACGGTTCGATAATAAGAGTATTATACTATAACAAAAAATAAAAGACCGTTGATAACATCATAACAATTGATATTAGTATTACATGATGGTTAAAGACGGTTAATAGAAAAGAAAACCAAATAAGACGGTTATGTATTAATCGTCCTATATTGTTAGTGCATAACCGTCCTATATTTGTAACATATAGGACGGTTTTACATTAACCATCCTATATTTAGAAAATATAGGATGGTTTTACATTAACCGTCCTATATTGTATAAATATAGGACGGTTATGCACGAATCGTCCTATTTTACACATGGTAATGGGATATGGTTTATTAGTACTTTACCAATTTGTGACTGCGAGTCACGAGTGTGACTGTGATGTGCCATACTTCCAGTAACTAGTCTGCCTATGCCGACAAACAGCCTAGCCTTGGCGCCGGCCTGCCTGATAGGGACAGATAGCCTTCTTTCCTCCATTTCCAAACTAGCAAGTAGCAGTTGGAGTTAATGAAACTTACACTTCAATCATTTGTCAAATATTTTGAGTCCTTGTCCTTGAACCTTGATGTTACTTGTTATGTCAGATCCGATGTGTGGGGTGGGCCTCCATTGTAGTGGCGGGAAAACAAAATGAAAACTGAAAACATAAAGGTTTCACTTTAACTAATTAATAATTATCTAGGTCTACTAAGTCAATCTAATCTAAGACTCTAAGGCAATTGTTTTGTCTTTTCTTTTTGTATGTAAGCGCCCTAGCCTGGCTGGTTGTTTGCTGCTACAAGTACAACTATAAGTTATAACTTATAAAGTTATAATGGTATAACTATAAGTATAACCTAAGGCCAAGACTTATATCGACTGTTATAACTTTAATCGTCCAAAATGCTGTGCATCGTCGGATCATCCGAATTTGATAATAGAACTCTATTGCAGCATTATAATCCTTCGGGTTGATATAGGATGGTTCGGCTGGAACCGTCCTGTTTAGTCTTGTATATTCACATGTCATCAACAAACACCAATTGATCTAATATATCTCTTTTTCATCAAATTCATGAATATCATGTATCCAATTCATATAACTCAATATTTGTTTCTCATTTCTAACTCCGAATTGATGATAATAGATTGGGAATAACTCATTCATCCATGACCCATTGATCCATCATTCATGTAGAGTAAAATTTAGCAACTCCCTTAGTAATATCATTCAACATTTGTGTTAATTCAACACATAACTCCTATTCTCGTTTCTCATTCTCACCTCACCTAAATACCTAATGAGTTAATTACATAACTAATAACTATTCCCTTCAGACCCTTCCTAGTTCCCATAATTATTATCCACTAATGAGATAATTGCATAACTCTTTCTATACTCATTTTCAACCTACTGAGTTAATTACATAACTATTTCTATTCTCATTCACTCATTCAGTCATTCTTACCTAATGAGTTAATTACATGACTCTTTCTTTACTTATCCTCAACAACTTTTGAATTGAGTATGAGTTACTTACATAACTTCGCTTTTTTAAGCTGATCCTCAACTGAGATCAGATGAGTTAAATACATAAAACTTACTTTACTTATCATCAACCTTAGCAACTATTGAATTGAGTATGACAGTATGAGTTACTTACATAACTTTGTTTATTTTTTAAGCTGATACTCAATTGAGATGAGTTAATTACATATATGCTCCGTCTTTTAACTTTTTAAGTTAGCTCATCCTTAAGGAAATTAAGATGAGTTAATTACATAACTCTTTCTTTAGTCTATACTTAAAAACTAATTTTTTTAAGCACATCCTCGACTAAGATTAATTAATAACTCTTTCTTTACTCATCCAGTCATGTGACTCATGTCATCCTATTCCTCTTCAGTCCTCATCGAGTCAACTGAGAAGTCTGAGAATCTGAGATGTGAGTCATCAGTCATGTGACTCATGTCATCCTATTCCTATTCCTCTTCAGTCCTCAACTGAGAAGTCTGAGATGAGTTAATTACATACATGCCATGTCTTTACTCTATACTTAGTAACTATTTTTATTTAAGTACATCCTCAACTAAGATTAATCAAATACATAAGCTTATACCGATATACGACGGTTATGCAAGAACACGTTAGTACGTTACACAACAAACGAACCGTGAACGGTGAACCGTCTACCTTTCTAATAAATAAATAAGACTTAAACAACCATCCTATCTATTATAATTATATAACTTATTATAGGACAGTTAAGTTATAAAAAAAACCATCCTATATATATTTGAATATCTCTCATTATATATTAAAGGACGGTTATTTAAAAACCGTCCTATATTAGTATATTGTAACAACATATCGTTTTTCTGATTTCACCTTGATGTGATCAGCCCTAATTTCAAATTTCAATATTCCAATTTCCAACAGTCCAACCTACTGAGACAGTGAGAAGTGAGAACTAAGAAGGTGAAAACTGAGAAGTGAAAACTGAAAACGTCCATTCCCTCTTCGATCTTCCACAGATCTAAGCAAAAAAAAGGTATGTATTTGCGAATTTTAGCATATGTATGTATATAGTAACAGTTTGTGTAAAAAAACGTAAAAAGTTAAAAACCAGTATGTTTTTTTTTTTTTTTTTGTTCTTTGTTAACGTATTTTTCATAGATCTTTATGGGTTTTAGTCTGAGAAGGTGAAAATGACCATTCTTCTTCGATCTTTTGGATATCTAAGCAAAAAAAGGTATGTATTTTTGAATTTTCGCATCTGTATATAATTTCTGTAAAAAAACGTAAAAACAAGAACATTTTTTCATTTTTTTGTTGTTTGCTAATGTATTTTCCATAAATCTTGATGGGTTTTATTCTGAGAAGGTGAAAACGACCACTCCTCTTCAATCTTTCGCAGATCTAAGCAAAAAAAGGTATGTATTTTTGAATTTTCGCATGTATATACAATTTCTGTAAAAAAAGTAAAAACAAGAACGTTTTTTCATTTTTTTGTTGTTTGCTAACATATTTTCCATAGATCTTGATGGGTTCTAGTCTGAGAACATGAAAATGACCATTCCTCTTCGATCTTTCGCAGATCTAAGCAAAAAAAGGTACGTATTTTTGAATTTTCGCATTTGTATATAATTTCTGTAAAAAAACGTAAAAACAAGAATGTTTTTTCATTTTGTTGTTGTTTGCTAACGTATTTTCCATAAATCTTGATGGCTTTTAGTCTGAGAAGGTGAAAACGACCACTCCTCTTCAATCTTTCGTAGATCTAAGCAAAAAAAGGTATGTATTTTTGAATTTTCGCATGTATATACAATTTCTGTAAAAAAGGTCAAAACAAGAACGTTTTTTCATTTTGTTGTTGTTTGCTAACGTATTTTCCATAGATCTTGATGGGTTTTAGTCTGAGAATGTGAAAACGACCATTCCTCTTCGATCTTTCACAGATCTAAGCAAAAAAAGGTATGTATTTTTGAATTTTTGCATCTGTATATAATTTCTGTAAAAAACGTAAAAACAAGAACGCTTTTTCATTTTTTTGTTGTTTGCTAATGTATTTTCCATAAATCTTGATGGATTTTAGTCTGAGAAGGTGAAAACGACCACTCCTCTTCAATCTTTCGTAGATCTAAGCAAAAAAAGGTATGTATTTTTGAATTTTTGCATGTATATACAATTTCTGTAAAAAAACATAAAAACAAGAACATTTTTTTCATTTTTTTGTTGTTTGCTAACGTATTTTCCATAGATCTTCATGGGTTTTAGTCTGAGAACATGAAAACGACCATTCCTCTTCGATCTTTCGCAGATCTAAGCAAAAAAAGGTATGTATTTTTGAATTTTCGCATCTGTATATAATTTCTGTAAAAAAAGTAAAAACAAGAACGTTTTTTCATTTTTTTGTTGTTTGCTAACGTATTTTCCATAAATCTTGATGGGTTTTAGTCTGAGAAGGTGAAAACGACCACTCCTCTTCAATCTTTCGCAGATCTAAGCAAAAAAAGGTATGTATTTTTGAATTTTAGCATCTATATACAATTTCTGTAAAAAAACATAAAAACAAGAACGTTTTTTCATTTTTTTGTTGTTTGCTAACGTATTTTCCATAGATCTTGATGGGTTTTAGTCTGAGAACATGAAAACAACCATTTTGTCAGTCCTGAATGCTTAGGTACATTTACACCATATAACAGACATAATCTATGGAGCCCAAACATTAGAATCAGATCATAACTTTGAATTGTTAGTATGACATTGACATCGTTGTTATGGAATGGAGATGAATAATAAATCCATGATGAGTACAGAGTAAGCTAATACTGTTTTGGTTCATGCAAATTCCACATTTGGAACATGATCAGATTTCTGCTTGAACATTCTCAACCTAAATGGTTTCAACAGAACCCAAAATGTTATGACATGGGATGTTAGATTCCATGCTTCATTTTCTGTGTCCCAACCTTGTTGATGATCTAGAGGGATTTGCCATCTCAGGAGTCCTATTGTTCAGTCTTTTTCCTTTGATATCCAAAAGAGATCCTCTTACCAACTGCACACAAGAATGCAGTCATCAGTTTCAGAAACGACTGTAATTATCTCAAGCATCAGAGATGATGGCATGTATTAGGCATTATTTGGAGAAATATTGCTAGAACAGCTGCATAGGAGTGTCATAATCCAATCAGTGAATATGGGTTGAGAAGTACTTTAGGTATGGATTAGTATGGGTGCACTGGTGCATTTATTTTATAAAATTCAGAGTTGAATTGGATGCTCAATCCTTGTTTGGTATGTAATGTGGGGTTGGACCTGCAGCTTCAATGCACTTCAGTCTTCAGCTAATAAACTGAGTTACATGCTCAACTGCCTCTCTTATAATGCAAATAAAGATAGTAAAGTTTCATCCATGAATTCATAGTGTTTCTTTTCTTATGTATATACACATACATACATACATCTCTCTCTCTCTCTCTCTCTCTCTCTCTCTCTCTCTCTCTCTCTCTCTCTCTCTCTCTCTCTCTCTCTCTCTCTCTCTATATATATATATATATATATATCTGTGTGTGTGTGTGTATTTAAAGAGTCACAATGCCATAGCATTTTTACTTTTTAGTTTGTGTCTCTAGCACATATCTTGTTTGGGCTTTTCTTTTTATTTTATTTAAGTTAGGATTTATGACATCCAGTTCATGAACTATCACTAGTCACTTCAGAATCTTAAATAAGAACGGGATGAAATTTGTCTACCACATGATGAGATCTTTAACTTGTGAATCTGCCATCCCTTCACCCCTTTTATCCCTTTTATCACATGCCAACTGCCATATAATTTCTTGACTTAATAGTGAGTGAATTGATGAAAACCTTGAGTCGATTCAGTCTTATAATAATTTAGAAGTGCCCAGGCCCTAAGTGCCCATTAGGAAGCATAAATTATGCTTTCAAGCTCTTTACACCCTTTTCTTACTCACGTGTGCACATGAAAAGGTATGAAGGTGGTGCATCCAATGTCTTATTTCTCTGCACAATTTTTTAGCCTGAAGGCAAAGGTTTCTGCTTAAAAATTTAATTCTCAAACAAGCATGGCTAAAATTACATGGAAAAGAAGTTTTCCTAAGTTTGGTTCTTACATTCTACAATAATATCTGAGGGATACTATTATGGAACGGAAAATATTAACATGATTTTCAAATCAAGACAGTTTTTCCTTTCTGAAGCTAAAGTATTCACTCTAATTCATGTTTTCTTTTGTGAATTCCTTTAAATTTTAGTATTTAAAGAACTATACATTGAATTATGTTTTGCATATGTTCACAATTTGTTTTCTTTTTTGCTTCTTGTGGGCCATATCATATTCCATTAGAACAGTGCAGAAATTTATTGTTAGTAACTTTGAAGAATGTGTTGGTGAATAGTGTATTAATTTGTATGTCACTATCTTTCTAACACTATTTACTGTTATCCAGTGTGAATCTGTAGGCAGAGTGGCAGATATTATTCAAATTCCAGCTTTCCTGTGCCATTAGGTTAATGTTGCCATGTCTGGACATTTTCCAGATCGACTTCTTTATGGACAATTTGAACTACTATGCCTGGAGTTACTAAGATCATTCCAATATTTAAATTCCAAATAGGGCATCAATTATCACTTCTATTCAAGCTAAGATGAAGTATTTTCCTATTCTAGACGGATCTTCTAGTCGCAGCCACCGAGACAGGGAAAATTGTCAATATTAAGAAAGGCCAGTTCTGTGCTCCTTCTGTAAGTTTTCAGTGCATTGTGCTTCTCCTATCTCTCAGAACTATTTAAGATGGATCAGGTTCCTGGTTTCTCTACTACTTAGCTTTAACTAACCAATTACTATCTGGAACCTTGGGTAACATTTGCTAGCATAACACCAAGTTGCAAGTGGCATGATGCCACTTCAAGTGCTACAAATGCTTTAGTAGGTAGTCATAGTCAACACTTCTGATTGTCCAAATAAGTTGCTTTGTCTTGTCAGGTGCTTAGCCATGCATAATGATCGTAAAATGGAGAGAGCTTTCTTAGTGATTATGCACTACCTTTTGATCATCAATATTTTGAACTTTATATTTGATGCCTGACAACATAATCCTTTACTTTCTTATTCAAAGCAAAAGCCTTTCTTGCCTTCCTGTAGCAATCATTTCGATCACTTCCCCAGTAAAATTTGATGCTGGAAGAGAAACCTTTCTTGCCCCTTGGTATGCCTCGTGCCTTTGACTACATAGCGAACACTGGATAGTAGTGATCCGACCCTACTACCCTAGCAACTAGCAAGTTAGCAACCCTGAATCCTGATCAGCTGAGGAATTGGCTGTCAATTTTTACCGTAAACTAAGATTGTAAATCCTTCTCTATGAATCTATGATCAAACTATAAAAACATTTCCACTTTTCTTGTCTAACTATAGTCATTTTCATTTTTATTTGTGAAGCAAACATGGAGCAAGTAGAAGAGGTACAAGTAGAACAATTACAACACACAGAAGCAGAACAATCAAGGCTATCAAGCACATGTCCATCAGTAACACCACCGGTCAGTGTCAAGAGAAATGTCAGGGGGAGGAGACCAACACAAATGGATTGTATAAATAAGAGAACCTCAGTTGGAATAAAAGAAATGGTACAATTCAACAGTAGAGGCCAACCGATTGGTGGTACTGCACATGCCTATGCTAGCTTCATAAGTTGTATTGTTAGAAGACTTGTGCCAGTATTAGTGACTGATTGGAGACTTATATCGCCACAAGTCAAAGATTCAATATGGGAAATGGTTAAGGTATGTAAATTCTTCGTACATATAACATAATATGTCCTTTATATTTATATATTTTGTTTTTGTTTGCATATGAATCGTGATACACAAAGTTGCTACAATACTCACTAGTAAGTTAGTCACTTTAACATGCTTTTTCTTTTGTTTTGTAGTCTTCCTTTGACGTATCTGATGAGTGCAAAAAGCAAGCATTGCTAGGAGTTAGTGAAGCTTGGAGGAAATGGAAGAGTGAGCTTGCAAGGAAGTACATACTTCCAAATTCCCATGATCCTTCTATGCTTAACATGGTCCCTCAGTTGTATTCCTGCTTCATTGACCAGGAAGCATGGAATCAATTTGTACAGTATAGGCTATCTCCTGATTTTGAGGTAATCACAACTTAAACTAGTTAAGCTAAATTATGATTCTTGTAATTATTATAATTGATTATATTTTGATCACATTACTTTAATGTCCAGGCAAAGCATATAAAAGGATAGAAGGCGCGTGCATAGAACCATATGCCGCACCACCTTTCAAAGGTTGGCTATGCACGATTAGAGGCAGATGTAGTAAGTATATCATGTGACATTCCATTCGTCTGATCATACTAGATTTTTATTTATTAACTCTGACTTAGTGTCTCTTCTTATTACAAAGAAAAGAAGGTCAGACAGCGGAGCCTATCGACCATGCTATTCTATGGAAAATGGCACATTCAAAAGGGCGTAACTCCCAGACCTTTGCCAACGAGACAACTGCAGCAATTGCTTTAAGAATTGTAAGTGGTTTAAGACTTTAAGTTTTATACTTTTACTTTATCTGCATACTGCCTAGTTAAATACTTTTATACCCTTGCATAGTATATTATATGAATATTACATATATAATAGTGATTTGATAATGTTATGATCTTTACGTGTGCAGGAAGAGTTGACCCAAGAGAGTGCAAGTGCAACTACAGGAACTCTTAGCAGCACTGCTGCAAAGGGGGACATCCTGTATAGGGCAATGGGCAACAAGGATGAGCACCCTGGCCGGGTAAGGGGCCAAGGTCGGGGTGTTCTTCCTTCCAAGTTCTTCCCCAAACAAAAGGCTCCTACGCTACAAGAATTGGAGGAATGGAAGAATCAAACAGTTGTAGAGATGTATAGCAAGCTCAAAGATCAACTATTGAAGGAAATCCAGGGTGGCAGAAAACCCTCATGTGAGGATGTTGGCCCTCAAGCTGAAGCTCAACCTCAAGTTCAACCACCCCAATTTGACAATAGTTGCATTCCTACTCCTCCATCAAATGAAGAGGTGGCAGAACAAGTACTTGAATGTGATGTCCTGATCAGTGAGGTATGTATATTGACATGTTTAGTTTTACAATGTTACTTATTTACCAACCTTTTTAGTTTACATTACATCACTAATTATTATATATATATGTCATTTCTCAAATGCAGGTGGGTCAGTGCATGTTGCAGATATATACGTTTGAGAACTATGTGGCTGTGGCAACACTGTACGAGGTTCGGCCCATGACTTCTGCCACCTTGCATGGTAAGTTGATGTCTCCACACACTAAGCGTGTGTGCATCACTGCTGCCATTCAACCAGATGCCCCTCTTCCATTTTCAGTCGAAGGGGATGATGTTGAAACTGTTGGGGATGCAATTGGATATCATGTGTGTTGGCCAGAGAAACACATAAAACCAATAATGTCCAATTTCAAGGTACATATATACTAACTGTAGTCATGGCTTCATTTTCTCCTATCTTTTTTTAAGTCATCCTAAATTGTTAATTAATTAATATTGTCTGCAACATGTCGGATCACCAAAAGCAGCACAAGGGGCAATTGAAGCAAACCTCGCTGCCGGCAAATTCTGGTGTAGTGGCAAGTGTAGCCACATCCCAGTCTTCCCAGGTAGTACTAGTTCTATATATTTGCATAGTTGTATCATGTTACATTACATGTGAACTTGAACGATGCAAGAACTAACAAGTTCAAAGCACTTGTTAGTTGTTAGGTGCTCATTGCTCACTTCACTACTCACAAGTCACAATGTTATATTATAAAATATTCTAATTTTACCTCACTGTGTCTCTTCTTTTATATATGCTAGTATACCAGTAACCAGTATATGTTGTGCATATTCATTACTAATTTCTAAAATGTTATATGATTACATCTACAGTGTAGGGATCAGGTGGAGGTTCCACCTAACACACCTCCATTGCTAAGGGTACTATACAGGCTGGCCAATGAAGACAAAGCAATGAACCCTGTAAGGATAGACGCAGGTGTGCTTTCAAACGATGTGGTTGAGGTTCCACTCTTTAAGGAAGACCTCTTAGCCATATGTAATCTGGCTGAATTGGAGTACATGCACATCGTAGTCTATATAGGGTACGTTGTGCTCTATTAGAGTTAAGACTTATGAATCAATGTATCAATACTTAATACTTGCTTTTTTAATAGCACTTAATAATTATTTGACATTAACTCAAATCCTAATGCAGGTATTTGCATGATAGCTTGCAAAAACTAGAGGTCAAGGACATTTACAAGTTCCTTGACCCTTCTCTTGTCCTTCAATTGGACTATTTGCCTGCAGACAAACAAAGTGAAGATATCATTCCTAGTCTCATGAGTTGTGCGATTACTGATTCCCTACAATAACGGGTGTGTTGTAACATATGTTGCTTAATTATGCCATTTCAATTTCACAATTCATACACATGAGTACTATATCAGCTAAGATTAGAGAAAATTCAATTGAATTGCTATTTTTATAGGTCCCATTGGATGTTGCTAGCTTTGAATGTGCATGGTGGCCATGCAATATTTTTTTATTCACGTGGAGCACACATTTGGGAACACCTAATGGAAATTATAAACAAGTAAGTCTTTATTATTCCATTTATTATAATATAACTACTCACCTGACTGGCAACATCATAATATTCATCATCTAATGCTTTTCAATTATATGTATGTAGAGCATGGTATAAATGGTCTGAGAGGGAAGGCATTCACCACCCACCAAAACTCAATTGGAAGAAGGCCAAGGTATAATTTACTAATTATTGATCTTTAGACTCTTTGATATAATTTTAAACCTGAACTTATTGGAAATTATATTTTGAACCTTTTCTATTGTCTTTGGTGGCATTGTTCTGTAGTGTCCTAAACAAAAATCAGATTGGGAGTGTGGATATTATGTTCTTAGATACATGGGAACCCTCATTCGCAATGGAGTTACAGTCTCACAATTGAGAAAGGTAACACTTGGACAGTTAGACTTACTGACCAATGTTATTACACTTTTGATCTGTATATTTCCTGACTGAATCCAAGATTACATGTCTTATATCTGAATTAAGTTATTATATGTTTCTTGTAGGTGGATTTGGGACCCAACAGTTACTCCCAGTTGGATCTAGATGATATTAGAATGGAATAGACAAATCATATTATGAATTTTAATTTGTAGTTCAGTGATGTAAATGAATGTATATTATCATTCATGTATATACATTTTACTCAAATATGATACAAAGATCAGTTCAATTTAATGGATGTGTTTTGTTTTTCTTTTGATTGAAGTACATTGTTTCAATGTATATGCTATCTTTGTTTTAATACTGATCTACTTGTCAGGACCACCACGCACCAGATCATTGGTCTAAAGTTATCAACCGTACGATTTGCTTACTAAATATCAAGTGGGCCATAGTGCTTCCCATGTTCCCTATGGCATTAAGTCTACGTTTAGGTAAACTTCAACTGTTAAAGCAAAAGATTTTACTTGATATGCAGTGGAGAGTCTGGAGACATGCTGCTGAAGAACATCATTGTACGTTTGGGATCAATGTTCTCATCCACCCAGTGAGACCACGTCTTTAGAACCCTTTCATATACAATCGGCCGCTCGATCTCGTCGTAATCTGTATCTCCATTATCGAACGATCCTCGTCTACCAACACAAAAAAGTAACCAAATTCATTAAAATATTAGAAGAAACCAAATTGTGATTTTAATTATTATTAAGATAGTTCTAATACTTACAAGACTTTCATCTTAGGAGTGTTCATCCACCAAATGTAAGTGTTAAAGATCAAGTAATTTACGCCCATCTAGTTGACCCCATGCTTTGCGATCGATTCAGGCATGATAACACGATCCAAAATGCTGTGCATCGTCGGATCATCCGAGTTTGATTGTACCAAGAAAGGTGCCCAATAGAACTCTACTGTAGCATTATAATCCTTCGGGTTGATATAGGACGGTTCGGCTGGAACCGTCCTATATTCACTAGCAATATAGGACGAACCAGCTGGAACCGTCCTATATTCACTAGAAATATAGGATAGTTCTGCTGGAACCATCCTATATTCAGTGCAAGATCTATAAAATTGAACGGCGGTAGTACCCAAATGTGATTTCGGATAGCGACAACTGCAGTTGATTTGCCATTAGTTTAGGAATCCAGTGGATATAATAACATGAGATAGACAGGAATAGTTCTGTTCCATTGTATTCAAATGACAAAAGTTGCTCCCAACTTTTATTGAACTACATTGACAGTCTGAAATACTTCTTTGCCCCTACATTTGAAGGACAGAAGTTGCTCCCAACTTCTGTTGAACTACCTTTGATAGACTGAAATAAACTTCCTTCCCACTACATTTGAACGACAAAAGACGCTCCCAACTTTGTTGAACTACTTTGCTAGACTGACTTACTACTTAACACTAGATTTTGAGGACAAAAGTTGCTCCCAACTTTTGTTCACAGACTTCAATACTTATTCTTTAGCTACATTCAGAAAATAATAGCAGCTCCTAACTGTGTTAGAATACTCAAGCTGGCTGTTGGGAAGAGACCAAGCTGGCATTTTGTTTTCCTTCTACTGTTTCTTTGCATACCTCTAGGAGAAGGATTTTACTCTCTCAAGACCATCTTCAAGAGAAGATGGTTCTATAGCGAAAGTGATGATTCACTAGCAATATAGGACGGTTCTGCTGGAACCGTCCTATATAGTCATTAGTGTCTTTATGAATATAGGATGGTTCCAGGAGAACCGTCCTATATTACTTGTGAATATGGGAAGAACCGTCCTATATTACTTGTGAAAACTTGAATATAGGACGGTTCGAGAATAACCGTCCTATATTACCTGTTAAAGAATATAGGACGGCTCCAGATGAACCATCCTATATTGCATTTGGTATATGACGGTTACAGATGAACCGGAAGTTCGGAACCGTCCTATTTTGTATTTTCAACCGTAGGTTAGACCTTAGACGGATCAAGCATCAAGGTGATGAAGATGAATAAATAGGTCGCGTGTCAAACAGGTCGACACGACAGGTCACATTGATTGACCCGAACACGACACGATTTTTGCTGTGTCAATTTCGGGTTGACCCGAAAATGACACGAACACGATAAGACTCGACCTGAACCCGCTAAATTCGTGTCGGGTTCGAGTCGTGTTATCGTGTCGTGTCATATTTTGCCACCCCTACACGGAAGTGATTACTATGCATCTTTTTCTAAAATGTAAGCAAGTAATTTAGTTTTGGCAAGCTGTGCATCAGAAGTTCAATATTGATATTTGTCTTGAGAAAACATTAAAGAGACCCTAACCAAGTGCCTTTAAGTGGGAAATAAGAAAATTAGGATGAGTGTTCTTGCTGCTAATACTTGTATTTTGGCTCTTGATACCATTTAGATGGAACGAAATAGAATACTTGATGAAGGGCATGTTCAATGGCACATAGAGACTTTGTCAATTGGAGGGCTAGAGCAATTGAATATGCAAATTCTATCGAGTCTAGTCCTCTGTTTTATTTTAAACAACTACGCACATTAAGAAGACGACATCAACAGAACATCAAATTAAGAAAAGAATCATTGAGGTAGGCCACCTAATCTTGGATAAATTTAGCTGTGTTTTGATTGTTCTGCTCTTGAGAATCCTAGTGATACAGGAGTGAGGGGAAGTTTTAATGATTATTTGGGAAGATGTTTAGCAGTATATAGCATTTATGAGGGCAACAAATAATGAGGCCGAATGGCAAGCACTTTGGCGTTGGAATTCTAATAGCTAATGAAACTGGTATTTATCTTCGTAGATCTGCGGGCACTCTACTTTGATCTTCAATGCTATGAAGAAGAGGTCAAATACCGTTGAAGAGGGGTACAAGTTCAGGACTGTAGAAGGATGGCACAGGAGTGAAGGCACGTTAATTTCAAGTACATTTATAGGAGGAAGAATGAGGCTACTAACTTTCTTCGTCAAAAAAGCCTCAATCACGGAACCATCTAATGTTTGCAGAGGTTGAAGTCCTAACCCTTTTGAATGATACGAGGGGTATTATGTATGAAAAGAGACTATAAACTCGGGTAGATTGAACTTTGTATGTTGTTTCTACGTTTTAAAGTACCATGATCGCTTAAAAAAATTGGAAAAACCACCTCTGAAGTTCATGTTTAGATAGGATTATGAGACGGATTTGATTAACAGTACTGCCTATTTCAGATGGGGCCCTGAAGATGAATGGTTAGTTGTATTTGATAGGATAAGTTGTCCCATTTGTCCGTTAATGTAAATCGTTCAGTTGAACCATGCAAACTGGATAAACTATCTAGCTACTAAATTCAACACCACTTGAGATCTCCAATTGTGGCCTTCAAATCAACTGTTGTAAAACAAAGCGCGGCAGTCTAGATCCACTCCACAAATTAAAGCCTTAGATGTGCAATGAGAGATAGTTTTGCTTCGTGGTTGATCCACGTAAGAACTATCAAATCAATCATTATGATCACTTAACAAGTATACATCACTTGGATTTCTGACCGCTCATACTTTATCCACAAATCGGAGGCTTGTACTCATCCAACGGCAAAGAAAAGATTTTTCGCAGGCCCCAAAAGACACATGGAAAGTAGAGTACAGTCTCGTGCTGCAAAAGCAGTGGCACCCACAAAATACGTGGGCCACACTTCCCTTCAGTCGACACTCCCACCCTATCCACCTCCTGTATCTCTGATCTCTCTTACATTACATTCATACGTCTCTCCTACCTTCCATCAGCAACACAACAAAAACCAAAACCGAGCAATCATTTCCAGAGCCAGAGAATTCAATTCCAAGCCCGATCTCGATACCAAAAATGAGGAATCCCTTGTCGTCCTCGGTAACATCAAAAGCGAGTGGCAGCACCAAAACTACAACCCCATGCTGCAGCAAGGTCGGCCTGAAACGCGGCCCGTGGACGCCGGAAGAAGACGAGCTCCTCTCCGCTTACATCACTCGCGAAGGCGAAGGCCGGTGGCGAACCCTGCCGAAGCGCGCCGGTCTCCTTCGCTGCGGAAAATCTTGTCGTCTTCGTTGGATGAATTACCTACGCCCTTCCGTCAAACGCGGCCAGATCGCTCCTGACGAAGAAGATCTCATTCTTCGCCTTCATCGCCTTCTGGGCAACAGGTATCCATCGGATTTGCCTGAAGAGAGAAGATTTTTGGTTTAGTTTTTTATGCTGACACCTTCTTTCTTTCTCTTTCTTCTGGGTGTTTCAGGTGGTCGCTGATTGCTGGGAGGATTCCGGGTCGTACGGACAATGAGATCAAGAACTACTGGAATACCCACCTCAGTAAGAAGCTGATCAGTCAAGGAATAGATCCGAGAACTCACAAGCCGTTAAACCCTAACCCTAGTTCTCATGCAGAAGCTGCAAGAGTACCACCTGCACCGAAACCAAACCCTAACCCTAATTTTTCATCACTGGAAAAAATGGGTCGTGTCGAGTATTTTCAAGGGGCTCAAGGTGATAATGGAACCACTAGACTCCCTACAGATGAGGGATGGACGAGTTCTGAGACGAAGATGATGATGGGTCTGCAAGGAAGTGGCGGAAATAATAGCAATGAAGACGACGAGATGGAGTATTGCACTGATGATATTTTCTCGTCGTTCGTTAATTCCTTGATTAATGAAGATATGTTTACACAGCAGCAGCAGCCGATGAATCTGATTGCACCGATGGATTCTTTGGTTAACTACGGTGCTATTTGGGATGAACAACAGGAACATGGGTGGTTTGGCAATCGTGGTGATAAGCATCTGTGAATCATCTATGGGTCAAAAAAGGAAAAAGACAAACTTTGCTGCCATTTATATGTATTTTATTTTATTTTTATTTTCAGTGGTGCTGGTGTCGTTAATAAGTCATATTTTGTTCAGGTATTACTAGGAGATGATTGGATTTCTGTGTTTGTATTTGATTGCTTGGTGTTGGGTTTTCCTCATTCTGATTTTAATGAATGATGATTAGAACTCTCTCCTCTTCTTCAGAAGAGAAAGAAAGATATTTCTTATTTATTGTACCATGAAAGGGTAGACAGTGTCTGCTCTATACCTGCGTATCGCATATCATTTTCAGACCATTTACATGATTTTATGATAGAGATGAAGATGATATTGAGTGCAACTTTCTATCATCTGTAAACATCTATACCGTTTTGACTGAAAACTTTGTTTACACTGATATAACTTATCCGATGGAAAGGAAGAAAAGCAGTGGAGATAATAGCAATCATTTGGTATAAAACTTTATGCTCTATGAAACTACTGGTAAAACATAATGGCTCACTAAAAGGAAATCGAGACCAACTAGTTTCATTCTTAAGCTTTTATTCAATAATATTAAGGTTAAATCTAAATATGTTCACTTACTGCAAAGTTGCACTTTGTGTCCTTCCACTTTTCTACCATTTTGGCACCAACATCCTTATTGTCTGTGAATTACCAGAGCCTTCGTATAGCGTGAGTCTAGTTGCTAAAGAGCTTTTTGTTCTGCTAAGAGAAGAACTTTAATCATTGAGAAAGAACGAAGCAGTGAATCAATTGGTTCAGTGTCGAAGGTAGAAACTTGCTACATGAAGCCATTAAGAATACTACAACGGCAGACAACAATGAAATGAAGAACCAGTTGTCTCTTAATGAAGAAGAATATCTTCTCATATTTTAATGTTGTACACCTAGGATTCAGCGTCATGAAAAGAAATCCATATTATTCTCTGAATCAGGCAAATTAATTTGCTTTTTGTCTGAACTTTTTGAGAACACTGGCTGGCCAAATAAATGCAGGCAATCTGTCCAAGTTATAATTCAGATAGGATTTTCATTTTCTATTGTGCATTCTTGCACCAACTAATGTCATCTCGTGCTTATGAACGTTAATGTCTCATGGAGAAAATAAGACTTACTTCTATGTACACGACCGAAAATGTTCAAAGTTCTGCTTCAGTTAGCATGCCCTTTCCTGAAGCTCCAAAAATTAGAACTAAGTTGGGTGTGATTGCGAAAACCCAAAGAAGATAACGCATAAGTTAATTGATATATACTAGAATTGACAGAGAAAAACATTTTGTTTCTTGTGTTATAAACATCAAAATGATACGTATATGCATATCCGCCTAGAATTTCTTTCACTAAGTAAGAGGAGGAAGCAGACCTAGCATGGCCAAGAAGGACTTGGACGAACTCAACCTGAAGAGACGAGTGCAAAGTGAGAAAGGACGAGTACGGATCTCCTCTATACCGATTAACAGTCCCGTTCACCAGGAAGTTTATACAGCCGCTTCAATCTACCAAAGCCGAAGGGAGGAGGGTCAATCTTTGAACTGCTATCAGACTGCCCGTTAAGAGATGCAATTCAGCCACTGAGTTCTATGACAAGTATCATGGAATGCAAGTTTACTTTGCATAGATAAATTCCTATCAAGTAGTTATTCTACGCAAATGGCTTGAGTAGACAACCCTTTCACTGAAAAATAAAAGTAAAAGAAAAGGACTTTTGGAAAAATAAATAAAACAGGCAGGACAGCCAAATTGTGATTTTGCAATTGAAGTCCGTAGAAATACTTTCAATAGTTATTTGATTATATAATCATGGGTCTAATGGCTAGGAATTCCTCTTTTGATTTGCAGCCGTTAGCTTTGGTGGACCTAAGTTTGTACCACAATGCTTGTGCCAACTAGTTAGTAATTTTATTAGTTTTTCTTTCTAAAGTAATAGACTATGATACAATGATACAGTGAATTAATCACTAGAATCCTGCGAGCATCAAATCAGAGCGGTCTATTGAACCATGTAGTAAGCTATCTGCATGAGAAAGACTGAAATAGGTCTCTACAAACATCCTTATCTTTTTTTTTTTCCCCTTTCATTTATGGACGCATAAGTTTTTTTGTTATGCATGACAAATGCTTTTGTTTACTATATATGTCAGTTGCACGCCAATGTGCTGAGGAGAAGTATAATTAATAGAGAGGGAATAGATGATAAAGAAAACTACCTAAAAGCATACTAGGAATGTGCAATTACTTAGACCAGTAAGTGATTACAGAAAAGTATTATGTTTTAGCAGCAGATAGCCCCCGGCTTAGGAATGTGTGGGACCGATAAAAATAAAAAATTTCACATGATAAAATGTTGAGCGTTAGTAATTAACCTACTTAATCTACTCAATTAACAGTCATTAGGAGACAGATGAAGTAGTTTCACAACAGTGGGAGAACATGTTCAAGAGTAAAACGTATGATAGGGTGAGAATACTGAGGTCTAAAGAATGGAGACCATAAGTGTGAAAGGAAACCATAAAATGCAACATGATAAGAATATAAGGTAGGAGAATTCTAGTTACCACAATTACTTAGATGTATTATTCGTGACTACAAGAAAAGAGAGAGCGGGTTTTAAAGTTTAAACTACCTATTGGACATATCCTTTACAATCAATCAATATCGCATATTTAGACTGTTAGTTTTTTAACTTTAGTGCAGAGATATTCGCACCAAAATATGACTTCTTGTTGCCTGTATTGACAAAGGATGTACTATAAACTACTAACCCTTTCGCCGATGAATCTGCGGAGTTAGTAGCTCTCCAAGAATAAGAAAAAGAAACATCCGATCTACTTGCAGTTTAAACTCTCTCTAAGAATAAATGCAATCCCTCCAATAATGAATTTGTTTCGATCAAGACAGATGGAAACATGGTGGGTGATGTTACTGAAGGTAGACGATGAATCTGTGGAGTTAGCACCTCTCCAAGAACGTGAAAAAGAAAGATCTAATCTACTGGCAATCTGAAGACTGTCTAAGAATAAATGCAATGACAAATGGAAACATGATGGGTGATGTTATTGCCGGTAGACGGTATGGATGAATCTAAGACTCGAAGAAGGGTCTAGCCAGCATTTTTCACTTTTTGAAATATAGTTTTATTGAAAAGGAACTTTACAGTCTTACAATGATTCAAGCAACAATACCACAGCCAACTAAAATCACAAAGGAGAACCGAGCTACTAGGGGAGTATTCTCCCCAGTATCGATTATTCTGGATCAAACAGCTTGATCCTGATGCAGCTCATACTAGTCCTCTCTTTAGCCTGGTCATCTGCATAACCATTAGCCGATCTAGGAGACTAAATTAAAAAGGATTGTGCTACCCTCTATGATGGCTCTAATCTCATCGATGAGATCCCACAGGAGCCAAAGGCCCTACTTCTGTGAGGTGAGCCATATCTCTGCACATTTGCAGAATCACCTTCAATGATCAAAATCTGAAATCTATACTGATTTCAGATATGAACACCTTGAAGAACCGCCACGACCTCAGCCGTATGAGCATTAGAAATCCCCAACGGCCCTGCAACATAAAAAATGCATCTAGCATTGGCATCCCTAAGGACTTCCCCGTAACCGGCAACGCCTGGATTGCCAAAAAAGAATCCATCCGTGTTAAGTTTGAACTCATTCTTTGGTGGTAGAGTCCACTTGGGTTTGGTTTTTTGCTTCTGCACCTTCGAGTCAGGGATGACATCTTGGAGCAGCTGAATTTAGAAGCCAACGACTAGAGCCATGATAAACAGAGATTTCTAAGCTTAAGGATCAAGACATTTAGAGAGATTGATAGTCGCTCAGTACCATGTAAAACTAGAATTGTTGACATTAAGAACATGAGACCTTGGAGCAACAGAAAATCCAAACCAATGTGATTGGAGGCAATTACATATGAGGGAGTTCAAAAGCCAAACAAGAACCTCTTTGAGATATACGTGAGAAGTATACTTATGGTTCAACCTTTCAGGAGGAACCAATATTCCGCAAAGAATATGGAAATGGTTGTACTTATAGTACATTCTTTAAAGAAGATATTCTATCAGATTTCTCCTTCAAACCAAGCGCCCTTTGTCAATTTCTGGCCAAATGATCACTAGCTGCATAGAATATCACTACAGAAGTGGCCTTGAAATTGGTTTCGAGCATATGGCTCACAACCCAGAATTTGTGGGTTCGGATCTATCCATGAATCAGAATAGAAGGATGAAAAAAAAGAAATGTGGCATTGAAATTGTTACAATCTCAGTCGTTTGGTGGAAAACAGCCCAAGATCTTGAGAAGAACTAGATCTAGATCACTATGCTTTGCTTCAGTTCTTAAGTATGAGATTTCTGTTGGTTCTTGAAATAGCGTGGTATATTAAGTTTTGGGCCCAAAAGGATATGGCTCCCAGTAGGATTAACATGCCCGAAGTGAGAGGGAAGCAATCCATAGTCTTAAGTAAACACTAGTTAATACGCGACTTATATTTACTTATGTCCCTTGGTTCACTCTATCAATGCTATAATGAAACGTGAAATGGTATGTCAATTGGCTGAAAAAAGCTACAATTTCGGAGACAATTTTTATGCGAGTTAAGACTATAAGGAAAGGGAAACCCTCCCTAAGGCACACATGAAAGTTGTGAATGGCACACCAGGAACCAGCAGGTTCTACTAGGCATATATCACAAGTGAAAAGGAAAATAAAGGTTTCTGACATTCACTAATTAAGGATCTTGCAAAAGAATCACTTAATTACTACTTCTACCTGACCAGGAAGTATGTTCATCACATCACTCTTGCTTGAGACGGAGTGATAGTAATAAAAATCTTGGCAATAAACACCGCATAATTTCTCTAGACAAAAGGCCATTTATCCGAATAGTGAAACTATTCCCAAGATGATTCTGATGTGGTCCATTTGCTATTCCAATCTCCATATTCTCGGTGGATTTGGATCTTAGCACATAAATGACTAATAGTTGTCGGAAATTTCCTCTTAAGCCAAAGGAAAACTTCTTTATAAACTTGCCTTTCTTCCCCCTTTTGTGGATGGCGAGTGGATTTGAAACTATAACCTCGTGGTTGTGAAAAAGGCACGTAAACAACAATTGGCCAAGTTCACAACCAGGCACGTTTATCTGTTTTCTGTAACCTGGAAAGCTTGTCTTGTCTATTTTTTCTTTCTTATGGTAAAAAGTGATGCACGATCAATACAAATGACAAGGATAAAAGGCTGATTTTGGGTATGCTCTGTGGGGTTTGTTTTTGCTTGTAGGGCACCTACATCAGTTACGTAGGGAGATTTTGGATATGCATGGATCATGTATCCCTTTACATGCTCAACAGTTGAAACGTTGTCCAGAGACACACTTACAAGAAGATTGGCCAGCTGATCCATTGTAAAAACATATCTAACCATTAGATTCTTGTTAGCAACTTTATCTTGGCCAAAGTAAAAACTGACCTCCAAATGTTTAGTAACAGCTGTGAAAAGCTGGATTGGCTCTAATATAGGTTGCCCAGATACTGTTACACCATATGAATGGGACCTAAAAGGGCAGCCCTGGTGCACGAAGCTCCCGCCTATGCAAGGTCTGGGGAAGGGCTGAGCCACAATGGCCTAAAGTAGGCAGTCTTACCTTGTATTTTTGCAAGAGGCTGATTCTATGCTTTGAACCCGTGACCTCAAAGTCACATGAATGGGCCCTAAGGAGTAAAATTATAAGGATTGTATCCAGACAATCTCAGAGGCTGCTATATCTACTGATCTACATTCCAGCTCTGTAGAAGATCCAGCAAAAGTGTTTTGCTTTTTAGTTCTTCAGGATTAAGATTGTTACCCAAGTATACATGAAAAAGCTACAGGTAGATTTCTATCATCAGGTAGCCAGCCATATGCATCTGCGTATGCAATAAGATCAAGTTTGGATGACTAGTGAAAAAGAAGCCCAAAATGCACGGTGGATTTGAGATATCTGAGAATACGTTTGACAAACGTCCATTGTGTCACTGTAAGGGCATGCATAAACCAATAAACCTTGTTAACTGCAAAGGCTCTATCTGGATTCTGGATAAGTTAGACAAAAAACTAGTCTATACTCAGGAGCATAATGAAGTGAATCCAGCATACATGGACAGGGGTGGCAAGGTAGCAATGGGTGCAGCAACAGGTTTTGTGTTAGGAGCCCAAGTCAGGCGAGCTCTCACTCGGCCTCTGCCCCGTTGAGGAATGGTCCTTGACATGAAGAAGCTTACAAGGACTTAAACTCACAGTTTAGAGTGATGTTTTTTTTGGTGGAAAGTTCACCGCCTTGTATTCATTAATCTTCCCTTTTTATACATGTTTTAGAAAACTGAAATAACTACCCCTACGTGCACTTCTGGTGCACATCTCCTAAGAAACTGGAAAAGAGCTAAAAAATGGGAAATATGGCCATAGATCATGGCCTCAACAGAAAACAATCATAACAGAATTGAAAAAGTCTTAACCACCAATTAAATGTGTTAATTTCCTTAGGAGATGGGCACGTAACATTTTGAATCTTCCATGTTGAATGATTGAGAAGGATCATAAGGGTATCAGATTCATCCACTCACTTTGCGAGTTCTCTTTCTTCCTGGTAATCTATATATATCTCTTTCATGTACACGCTTCATTTCTTGCGGCAGCCGTGGCCTCAACTAAGTCAACCTCCGTGACCTCTCATTCCTTCCTCTCTAGCTTTCCTCCAATAATTACTTATAATGGAAAGCTTTTGCCCCAAATAGAATCAGGGTGGCAACCTGTGACCCGAAGCAAATTAGGGCTAGAGCCAACTAAGAGCTGCCTTGACCCAGAGTTGGTTAGGGTTGAATTCAGTAAAATTTAGTTTACGTGTTCTTAAATGAAAGGCTTTGAACAAGCTGGTATAAACTCTGCAGTCTTGAGTTGTTTAATTCATCTTGTTATTAACCAAATATAGGAACAGTAGGCTGAAGAATTGAAGCTGATTCCCTATTTGAGCAAGTTAAAGAGTTGGGACAAATCAGAAAAACTACACACAACTTGTATCATCCGAGATTGGACTCATTGCAGGTTCATGGCCGCATACTTGGCATGATAATTAGAGAAACTTGGCAGGGTTCTTTGAATATTGAACGGATCCATAGCTTATACAGTTTACCCTTTGCTATCCACGATAAGGTCAATGTGAGACCACAAGGTCAATGTTAATCATCCTAATCATTAAATAGAGATTTTTGAATGAATAGCAAATTATAGTCAATTGCAACTCAGATTTGTTAGGAGACTTTGTCATAAGTGACCAATACGAGTAGGACAAAGGGCAGAAAATTTTGACTTGAACGGTATTAGGGAAATGATAAAAGCAAAGATATGCATATGCAATGTTTTTCATGAAGCCTCAAATGCATTGGTCACTGAAAATAGTCCAGATTTAGGAGTTTGTAAATTGAGACTTTTGGATTCTGAATCTGAAAACCATGAAAATGGATATCATATGGAGATTTTAAATCTCTCTGGCAAAAAGCTCCAGTCATCTTCTTCGGTGAGATTTTAATATATATTTTCACTGAAAATCTTTCAAATTTTAAAGTTATGTGGATTGAACCTTCTGTATTCTAGATCTGAAAATCATATTCCAAAACTCAAAGAAAAAGGATAGCAAATGTAAATTTTAAATCTCACCCAAAAAAAAGTTCCTGCAAGATAAAAAACTATTTGCTAATAACAATTTAGTCTCTAAACTATTTTTTCACTTTGGTCTCTAGATAAATTTTGTAAAAATTTATTCTGAAACATTTTATCAGACGTCCGTCAACGTCTATTATTGTCCATGGACGGAGAACCCCTCACACAAGCACCTAAGATGGAGAATGCCGATGTCAGACCAGTTACCTAGAGTCAACGGAAGAGCTGCTCTTTTCACAGACCACTAGGCTAAGCTTTTTGGCTCTAATTCTTTTTCCTATGGCAGCTACCAACTAGGCCAAATTGTGGGTAGCTCCAGAAGAAGGGTGAACCTGAACCGGTGTACATGATAGAACCAGCTAAAAAGTAGAAGCAGGCACCAAATTTTGGTGCTTCAAACATTCCCTGTGCATGCAACACAAAACAAAAAGGCTAGGATCATCAAGAGGAGATGATACCTGTATAGAATGGTGGTTAGAAGTAGAACATTTTCTCTCTCAGAAATATGGTCTCTACCTGCACTTTTCTTACTACCATATAGTAAAAAATACGCATCAAGAAGGAATTTACTTGACCTGGCTAGTACTTCAAATGGTATGTTTCTTTCTTGGACCCTTTATCAAGTAGTCTGGTCTAGATGGAGAATCTTAGCTTTAAACTTGATTAGGTATGATCTCTGACTGGCAGTTCATCCGTCTTTCCGTGGTAGCTGAGGTAGTGGGAGGCCTACAAATTCATAAACTTCATTTCCAATTCTGAGATTGGTTTTGGGTTAACTTATAGGTAGATATATGGTCATTAAATTATCAATACTTGGGAATTTTTTCTGGTTCAGCGGGTCCATCCGGATCCCAGCGATGATAGTCTTGCCGTAGGCAAATCACAACAACTATGTAGGCCTGTCTGGTCCCACCCAAACAATTTTTTGAGGATATAAGACGACAGCAATTGTATTTGACGGAACGGTAAAGTTGTCGGCGCATGACCTTGAGGTCACGGGTTATGGGTTCAACTCGTGAAAATAGCCTCTTGTAAAAATACAAAATAAGACTGTGTACTATAGACCCTTCTAGTCCACCCCTTCCCTAGACCCCCGCATAGGCAGGAGCTTCCCTTTTTACCCATTGTATTTAAGCAAGTGCACCCATAGAACATCAAATATAAGGGCAAATTTGTAAATGTGATATGAGCTTAAAACCATATTTAGGATTCATATACGACTTTGACATGCCAGGTCTTTCTATGAATGTTATAATGACTAGAATACCATTAAAATTGTTTGACTTTTGGATACCATCTATTTCCCCATTCTTTTTTTTCTTTATACAAATTTTTATTCATTGTCCCTGGCTTTATTTGTCTCTTTCTAGTCTAAAGTAACCCTTTTAGGGAGCTGGTATTACACGGCCGACCACCATGTGACACCTCTACAGATAGCCTTGTTTTGCTATGTACACTCCACTCTGTTTCACGCTCTTCCCTTTGCTTGTTCAGTTTTGTTAGGAATTACAACAGCCAAACAGGTAAGACAAATGACCAATGGAACAACAATTTGAAGCAAGGCTATGTAGATTATCAACTAGCTCTCTGAAACCACTTCCTGCCATGACTTAACAGAGGGCAATTCTATGTGATGAACGTTTACAACGGTTCTCCTTAAGAACTTCAAATTTCGTTCTACAACATGGCATTTATCCTATAAATTGCAAACAGAAAACATTTTATGGGTTTACTCTGCGTTTTAATCCTATTTTTATGTTTTAAACTGCATATAATGTTTAACTATTCCTTCGCCGAATCAAATGTTTGAGCCTATGTTCAAACCCTCATAGCAAAAGGATGCCCGCCAAGTTCAGATAAGGGAATACTTCCCCAACCACTTCAGGAAAAGCTCGAGGAAGGTAGGAAGATGCGGAAACCTTTTCCTGATCCATGACTTAACAGAGGTCATTTCTATGTGAAGACCATTTACAACGGTTCTCCTTGAGAACTTAAAAGTTTCGTTCTACAACATGGCATTTATCCTATAAATTGCAAACAGAAAACATTTTATGGGTTTACTCTGCGTTTTAATCCGATTTTTATGTTTTAAACTGTATATAATGTTTAACTATTCCTTCGTCGAATCAAATGTTTGAGCCTATGTTCAAACCCCTGTAGCGAAGAATACCCACCAAGTTCAAATAAGGGAATGTTTCCCCCAACCACTTGAGGAAAGGCTCGACGAAGGTAGAAAGATGCGGCGGGTAAGGAAAACACTTTCTAGATGGTGATTTGTTTTTCATCGAAAATGAAGAAAAAAATCCGCAGAAGTTCATGCATTCATTCCTTGCTTACCCACAATCACTCCAACTTGATAGTCATAACAAATAAATCTCAAATAAACTCAAACTAAGCAACAAATAATTCTCCATGCTAGTCACAATTTCTAAACGATGCCCTTCGTCTCTTAACAAGAATGCATAAACTCGGACATAATATCTCAACCAAGGAACAAAATTATACAATTACATGCCGAAAACATGCATCAATTTGATGACAAAATTCAAGACCAAGCTCACACCACAATGCCTTACATTGTCCATCTTTTTGAAGAATCAAACACCAAAAACAGAGTAAAATTGCACTAGTAAACGAGGAACTCAAACGACTTACCGGACTAAGCTCAACACCGGCGTGACCGGTTCGAATCCACCGAATTTCGTTGTTGGACATCTTCCGAAGTTGTGGTTAAATGGGGTCATGGAGATCTCAGTGAGCCAAACAACACAGAAAAAAAAATAAAAAATGAAGCCGAGATTTGTTGATGGGAAGAACAGAGAAGTATGAGAGCCTGTTCATTTCTACGTGTGCATGGGGGAGAAGAAGGGGTGTATAGCAGAAGAAAGTATTATGGCTGGCCGTTAGATATAAGTTTGCTTGTTTGGATTGACTGGTAGCTTTGGCTAGTACTTTTGGCTTCGCTCACGAGGGTCGATCGGACCCAAAGAGACTCACCAAACGTTCCAAGGCTCAAAGAGTATGCATGGATCTATTAGTTGGACCAACCTTTCTCTTCTTCTTCCTCTGTTTTACTTTTCTTTCAACCCAACGATCTTTCTAGACACTTGTCTTGAAGTTCTATGGAGAAATGACTGAAATGACATTATTCTACTTAGGTGTAGGTGAACATAATGTAGAGGTATTTCCGTCATTTTCTTGGGGATGTAGGAGCTGCTGAGTTTGCAGATTTCCCTGATGAAATTGGACTACTGGGAGATGGAAGGTTTAGGACAGTTTCATGAGGGTCTTTACCCCTTTGCCGACTAAGAATTGAAGATGGTGGTACCATGATCTGCGTCCACTCAGTCGTTGATCCGACCCATTTCTTTGTTAGGTTTTTCAAGCATTTCCGATGGAGGGAGGATTACCTGATGAATGCAGAACTTTGCTCTTTTATTTCTTACCAATTCCTTCAAACTCTAAAATTGGAAGCTTAAAATTGCCGTCATATCGATCGGGAGGCTGTTTGGTAAGGGGATGACAAAATCGGGAAAAAATTATTCTCGGATAATTAGCATATACCCAGCTATGTGCAAATTATATTGTTAAAGCTAGGATACAAAAGGGGATCAAGGATCACTAAGCCTGGATAATGCTGCTTCCATGGTTTGTTCTCCCCATGTAAAACAGCTTAATGGATTGAGTTTTGGTATATAGCTTACTGGTATCATGGGAACCAGATAAATGGTGTGGATCAGTGAGAACAATGGGTCCCTCTTGTAGTCCTGCAGCAAAATTTTCACTTCCATGTAACATATTTAACTTCCGAGTAAATAAATGATTAATATACCTAGTGCGATGGTTGAATTGTTGCTATGTGACCTAAAAGTCATGAAAACAGTCTCTTACAAAATTGCAAGATAAAACTGTCTTCTGAACAATCATATGCACGCAAAAGCTTATGCACCGAGCTGCCTTTCTTATGCCTGACATTTTATGATATAAGGCCAATATACCACTTTCCTTTGAGTTTCAAGGTGAAAGGAAGACTCTGTCACCAACCACCAGTCAACATGGGTCCGTGCCTTCCTATACAGAAATGTATAGTTGTACTTGCATTTGTGTCTAGACCTTGCTCGAAGTTGCTGCTTATATCATAATTATGAAGTTGAGAATGGAAATCACTTGGCTTGGCAAATGTCACAATTTGGTGAAGATCTGCGAGGAAAGGTTTATAAAGTTCAGGAAAAAGATTATATGTTTTTCCGATCCGTATAACTGTGACTTATTTGTCTAAAGAGTTGCAGGTGTAAAGTGCATGTAACATTTGATTGGCTAGAGAAAAGTGTTTAACTATCATTTCCTCTAACTTTTTTTATTGTTTACTTTTTTTCAACTAATCAAATGTTACTTGCTCCTTGTATCTATATGAAACAGATGAAATTTGAATTTTCAAAAATTTGAGGAATGATAGTATAGCATGCAACACTACAACAGTTTACCATAGTGCACCCTGACTTTGACAAATGGGCCCACCATTAGCTGATTAGAACCGTCCATCAGATTTCTCTAGTCTTGAAAAATCTTGTATGACAAACATCAAGATGGTTGAATGATTTTAACATCCAGACACTTGCGTTTCTTACACATTAATCGTGGACCGTTCTTTGAACTGTGTTTTCAACCCTCCATGTTCAGTGATCCCAACGTATATTTTCATAATGTGTGCTTATTTGTCCTTCCTGTTTTGGGACCAATAGTATCCAAGGCCGGATAAATTAAATGAACGGTTCTAATCAGCCAAAGGTGAAACTATCATTGCCCAGATACCCCTAACATGAACTACTCGATGAATGGTGTTTGGTAGTTTCTCTTGACGACTAATTTTACCCTTAAGCCGATTAGCCTGGTAAATCTCCTGTGGGTCCCATCCTTTCAATGTTCTAATCATAGTTGTTTTATTGGACATGTTGTGGCATTATCGAATGATTTAAGCCTCTGGCACAATTGTAAAAGTTGTCATCATGTGACCTTGAGGTCATGGGTTCAAGGTATGAAAACAGTCTCTTGCAAAAAATGCAAGGTAAAACTGCCTACTATAGGCCTATGTAGTCTGTCCCTTCCCCGAACCTAGAGTTTCGCATACCGGAGGTAAATTTTACCAAATACCTTAATGGGCCACGTAAAACTAGTGTATCTAAAAGCTTTTTTTTTTTAACATACCAATAAAAAAATATCTTTAAATTAATATGAAGCTTATGTGAAACTCGTCTGTAAATTGGAGAAGCATTTAAAATATCAATGAAAAACTCATCTAAAATTTAGAAAATTTGGTAAAAACTCTACTAAAACACATGAAAAACGCCTCTTCAATTACTGAATGCTATGTATAGAAAGGGCAGCCCTGGTGCACGAAGCTCTCGCCTATGCGAGTCTGGGAAAAGGTGGACCACAAGGGCCTAAAGTACACAGCCTTACCTTGCATTTTGTAAGAGTCTGTTTCTATACCTTAACTCTTTCTTTGTGAGACTGCTCACTTCCTCTCCCCCCTCTCTTTTCACTTTTATCTCTCTCACATTTCCATTACGATTTTTTAAGTTTTCCATTTTTTTTTGGTCATATTTTCTCATTTTTTATCCATGTAAAAAGTGTGCAGATGTTTCACTATTTTGATGGAATTTAAACTCTAGGGGTGGAAAAGCCACCAATAAAGATTATTTTATAAATTGTTACAAAATCTATTTAGTACCCTTCGTTTTCATGAAATTGACAAATAAGCAATTCTAACCCTTCTATTTTATGATATTTATGAACATGTCATTTCGACAAAAGCCTTTTTCTTTGGTTACCTGAGGGAATGCTTGATGAGTGAAAGAGTGGCTATTTCTGTGCTGCAACCTTTGTGTAAAAAGGCAGCCTCCGCACACAAAGCTCCTGCCTATGTGAGGTCTAGGGAAGGGACAGAATAGAAGGGCCTAAAGTAGACAAGCTTACCTTGTATTTTGCAAGAGGCTGTTTCTATGCCTTGAACCCATGACCTTAAGGTCACACGACGACAACTTTTACCCATGGCCTCAAGTTGCAACCTTTGTGTATCTCTATATCATATAGATGCACAGTTACAACAAAAAAGGCGGCAATCGTGACACTTGGGACAAAACCATAAAAAAAAAAAAAGGCTTCAACTGGGACACCATACAACACGATAGACAACTTAGCTCATCTTTTACACGCAAAAACAATGACAAGATAGCCGTTGTGCTATTTCACAAATATGCTCATGGCGTAGGGTCATCCCTGAAGAGGAGCAAGTACAAACTTTCTTGGGCTTACATGATCGTACACACATGTACATTTTCCCAAGAATGAAAAACATGATCGAACCAAGACTACTACAATCAAGATCAACGTCAACAGATAGACAGTCACAAACAAGAAGAGATTTGCTGCTCTCGAATCAACTTTTACTACAAGTTGACTGTAAAAGTAGATTCAAAAATGAAGAAAGATTACATACATAACTGAAAAGTGTGTGCACAGAGAAGTCCTCACAGGCTACAAGGGAAAATTTTTTCCATTTCTTTCCTTTTCCTTTTCTACAATTGGCTAACTCTTCCTTTTGGATTCCCATCTTCAGAGGTTACAATTCTAAAGATGGATTCCCATAAAGGTTTAAAGAGCAGCTGTTTACAAAGAATAATGAAGGAAGAGAAGCCACTGGTCGTAGGCTCAATAACAAACTGCAAGCCCAAAGCAATATCTGCGAGGAAAAGAAAAAGTGGCTGGCAAATTAGGAGTGGCTACACCAGCAAAGGAAATAACGAGATGTGACTTAGCCCCGACCTGCAAGGCTATGTAATCCCATTCACACTGTTACATAGTGTTATTTACGGATTATTTGAACTTTGCCAATCAGCCCTTTCATTTTCACCGCAATGAAATTTCTGCCTGAGAATTGGATTACTGTTGCCAGCTTTTTTAGAACAGTAGATGCTACCTTTTCAAGAGATTTTTTTCTATTCGAATAAAAGAATTCTGTATTACTGCGTCCAAATTGGGATAGACAAACAGGAACAACTAACCAAGATTGATTTGACCCTTAGGTGGATGGCCGATGGATCCGCCGGTAAGCACGAATTGCACTTCTTCCACTCTTACGTTTTAAGCACGGTTCGCAATAAAGGCACAGACCAAAACAAGGACTTTGGATACTGCGCTTGTTCGCGTTTGCTGTGATTAACGTCAGCTCTCAATCACACAAAGGATGTAGAATGTCCACTCAATTTTATTACTGAGAGATCAATCCAAGCACAGTCAGCCTTTGCACAAAAATCAGCAGAACAGGTCCACAACGCCAAGACATCTCGATGCATAAGAAAAGAGATGACATTCATTTCCAGCTCTACCACGTGCAGTTCACCTCAAATGGCTCCACATTTGATCAAAGATCGAAACCATTACGAGTTATTCAAAGAAGAAACTTGCAGGCCCCTCATAAAAACAGAAACGAGGGCACAGACAAATTTGTCCAACTCGTTACAAGGGCCAAAGGATAGCTAGCAGATAAACAGAAGTGAACACGAAAGACTAAGATGCATCAATTGGGACACGATTCCCACTCAATGAACACTACAGATCATTGACTGGAATCGTGTTTTTGCACAAACAGACTTGAGTACTATTGTACCCATCTTTGAGTCCAAACTTCAAGCGTCAAAACGATGTAAATTTACGGCGCGTTGTGTAGGCTCTCTTGGTTACAATACACAAACTGCCATGAGATAATCTCAACCGATCAAGAGTCACAAAAAAGCATAGAAAGAGAAACTATAAGAAGGGCCTTGGTTGCTCACAAGGGCAATTACTGGCTTGAGTGGCACATGCATCCTTCAAATAGAACTCATATTCGACAGAATAACGTTTTAACCAAAAAGCAAATTTGAAACTACCCAAGCACAAGGAAAAGATCTCATACGAATAACTAAAATTGATGTTCCTGCATATTCCAGAATCACCTACCTAATATATCAAAGGAAGCATGCAAACAAAACTGTCTATCACATGGAACCCCCCGGTGACAACTACTGGAACCACACTCTCAACGGTTGGCCTTGGCAACACGCTCGATTTCATCTTTCTTCTTGATGGCATAGCTGTAAACGCATACAAGTAAACAAGAAAATGAATTAAAGGTATTTTGATCATGAAAGCTTCTACTTAAAAGAAGAGAACATGGGAAGTGTCACACCCCAAAGATAACTGAAGAAGCACAAAAAAATTGTTGTCTTACCTATTTGACGACCCCTTTGCAGCGTTAATTAGCTCATCCGCCAAGCACTCTGCAATGGTCTTGATGTTCCTGAAGGCACTTTCACGGGCACCAGTTGTAAGGAGATATATGGCCTGGTTAACACGCCTAAGAGGAGAGATATCAACGGCTTGACGCCTTACGACACCAGCAGAACCAATTCTTGTGGCATCTTCTCTTGGTCCACTGCAGCAAAAGAAAGGAAATCAGAAAAAATACATTATGGTATTATGATTTCAAATACCAGTCAAGAAACATAACTTGTGACACAATTCATGGGAATCAGAAGTAATGATTCAATACCTGTTGATTACAGCATCAACAATAACTTGAATGGGGTTGAGATCAGTAAGGAGGTGGATGATTTCCATAGCATGCTTGACAATACGAACAGCCATCAGTTTCTTACCATTGTTTCGTCCATGCATCATAAGGGAGTTTGTCAACCTCTCAACAATTGGGCATTGAGCCTTGCGGAATCTTTTGACAGAATACCTCCCAGCTGTATGTGGGACGAATGTAGCATGCTTGGATGGAGACACACCAATGTAATCTGCCAAAGAAATGTCACCAACCTGCACCAAGAATTTACGGTGATTATGATTGACTAAACAATCATGCACAAGTCCATAAGTTGTATTTCAGAACACTTTAAAGCTGCCGTGAGACCCAAAGAGGCATTTGCAGTGAACCTTGAATTGCATTTCTGTCAATAATGATTGTAACTTGAGTTGGTACTGAGAACAACTGCTACTTAAGCTCCAAAATCAACCCATATTGGATGTACCAGCGGATGCCTTTCAACTTTTCACCTTGAATGTACACTGATATATTTCTTAAGTGAAGTCAATGCAGCAACATTGGCAACTTGCATATAACACGATATTGTTTGCTTTTAGATCTATAGTTGAATATACCCATCAAAATCTTTTAGGAAACAATCATCAAAATATCAACTTGGTCCTTGAAGACAAAACACTATTAGGGTGGCAGCTTAAGAAATCTCATAGTAGTGCCAGATACACATACTAATTCACTTAGAGGTACGGAAATTGGCTCCATCATAGTTCAATTAGTTAGCTTTCGACCAGATTGATGAAGATTTGACCATTACTGTTCATTTCTGACACATCAGAACATTTCCCCCCGGCAAATTAGACCTTTTAAGGGTATTAAAGCCCTAGACATGAAGTAGATACCAGGTCAACCCAAAGTGAGCAACAATGAAGTATTCCCTATCTGCCTCCAGTTCCTCGAATTCAAGCAAGGTTACAGAGATTTGGAACAGGGAAATGCATTTTATAAAGTAGTCACTGCATGTATAGTTTAATCCAAAACAGAGAACAGCCATGATAATCGCATGTGGAGACATTTCAACCAGCAATCAGAGCAATGGGGTCACTCCAATAACGTGCAGAGAGGATGACAGTTATCTCACATGTCCAGAAGAAGGCAGAAACAGATAGCCAGATTACCTAAAAAACTAATTTCGATAAATTCAACTCTAACGGGAGATCCTTCATAAATTTTTTTGAGCATTTTGGAATAGAATGGCTGACAAATTCAAGAAAAGATGTTAATAATCCCATGAAATTAGGAAAGTCACCACAGATTTTAGGTGTTCACCGGTGACAACCAGCATTAATCTTATACCTTATACCCTGCTTCTACACAGCTAATTATACCAACTTTATGGCCAACAGGTTCGCCAGACAAATGGCTCATGATGGAATATTCATTGCAATCGCATTTGACACCAATATCTGAATGCTTCCATGTGTCTCTACATGCAACAGTCCAGTATTCACTCATCTCTGACCAATAGCTCGGAGATGTATGTAATGGTTGAGGTGTAACACAAGCCATGGATGTCCCAAATTTCTGCAAAGCTTCCCTACAACAACAGTGCGCTACATCTCCATACCTAAAACTAACAATTTGTACTGTAATATTATGTACAACAGTCCAGTACTCAATCATCTCTGACCAATAGCTTGGAGATGTATGTAATGGTTGAGGTGTAACACAAGCTATGGATGTCCCACATTTCCACGAAGCTTCCCTATAACAACATTGCAGTGCACCTTCGCACCTAAAGCTACCAATTTGTGCTATACTATTATGTGGTGTACCTGATAATTACAAAGGAAATCGATCTGACTGAATTCTATCAGTAGGACACATTCATATTCGGGCAGATGGAGAAATCCTTGAGGGCATCCCAACTTCCAATTTGGAGATTAATAGGTCCTAAACAAAATCTAATGCAACGAAGCAAAATATTGCTGAACCAAACAGTTCCTGCCCTTAACCATTCAAAAGCTAAATCATGAAACTGTTTAGCAGCACACACACATTGCTTATCATTACAATGCAAAGGAAGAGATGGTTAACATAATAATCCAGAAAAAAGTACTAAAATTTCTTTGCCTCATCAGGGCACCACCATTTTACCTCTAACCATTGGGCGGCAATGTAGGCATATATTGGGCGTGTTCCTGCAGTAAAAAATTCTTTCACCAGAAACACATTAAAGCTTCAGCCACCCAGAAAACTCAACATCCAGCAAATCCATCACTTTGCTTGCAGTAAGGCTCAGAACATTTTAGTTTTTGAACTCCCCATTCAGAGATAACTACTATTGGGTTAGGGTATTCATCTATGCTCCATTTCTACCAAAGGCCAAGGTAAAGCACCATATCTACGATCAGGATCATCCGACTCCAGAACAGTGGCACGCCATGAACACATGAATAGTCCAAACAAATATTTGAACACTAAACAAACATAAACAATAAAACCCATCAAAAGCACAAGCAGAAGGGAATATTACAGACTACCATAAGATCAACCTTCCTAGTTTCTCATGCTCCAAGTGTTTCTTACCAATCGGCCATTTTCTGATATTACAGCTTTAAATCAGTGAAATAATAATCACTAATCGTCTAACAGATCAAATAAATTTTTCCCAGAAATGAAGGAAATTGGATTGAAGTGGAAAGAATTGACAGATCCGCACGAAGTAGAAGAGAAAAGCGGAGTATTTAAGAAGGACAAACCTCAACTTCTTCGAAGGACCATCGGTTGAAGAGCTTTACTTCGGGCTGTGCTGCGACGGCCATGGCTACTCCGGTGCGAAAGCTTGGAAGCCCTAAAAACCCTAAAAGCGCCGAAGACTGTCTGTGGAGGAAAAGGAATCGAAGCTTCAAAACCCTAATATAGCTAGGTTTTCGATGTAGCTTTCGTTTGGTAGTCGGCCGAGCAGCACCTCCAGGGTTTATAGTGGGAGATAAAAATACGGGTAGGAGAGTGATCTCAGCCGTTTATTCATCAAACGATCTTAGACTTCAGTTTAATTGATCCAACTGTCTATCTTGGCGACAACGCTATGGATGGCCCATGGATCAAAACTCACACCCATTTGACAATTCTAGGGCTTTGATTTATGGACTTTAAGAAGCAGTTAACAAAGCAGAAAAAATCAAGAAAACTACTATTATACACTTAGAATCATTCAAGTGATCAATAATTTTAAACATGCATTACGAGATGAACGGTTTGAATCAGATGGGCCCACATCAAGATTCTATTTTACATACACCAAAAAATTTATTGCAAGCATGATCACGAAGTTCGAATTCAAGAGAAGTCGTCTAGGAAAAAAGTTGTAAAATTTATAATATAAGAAAATGAAACCTGAAAATGGCAAAAAGTCAATTTTTTTCAATTATAAAAGTGAGTATGCAATCTACTTAATAAAATCTTAAAATAAGAGGAGCTACTATTATATATAGAACCTATTATAAACAAAACTAAATATAATGTCCAAACTCTAAGTTATTTAGGTCACACAGTGACCATTCATATTAATCTGAATGTGTCCTACAAGCTAAATCGTCCAAATTATCTAATAGGTTGATCAAGCTAATTACACGATTGATACTTGATCTAAATTATTTGCCTAAGCTAGAAGCCTATCTTGTGATTTAGTTAATCATCAGGACTAACATCTCCCACTTGATCGATTGAACTTGAGAATGCGGGAAACTTGTCAGTGTCTTCTTAATCTCTATGAATGCTTATATCTCAAAGCAGATCCATTGTTAAGGTCTTTGTTAATGGATCAATCAACATATCAAGAGTAAGAATATAACTCATGGTCACTATCATGCTTCATTGAGGACTTGGGGACATACTTAGCTTTCATGGTGAACTTGGGGACTTACTTTTGCCTCTTGTTGCTTTGTGAAACAGCAGCAGGTACAAACATGAACACATACCTCATTGCAAATTTTCTCTCATCAAAGTTGTTGGCATAATCATCATCCATGAACCTGAGAGATACAAGCTCATTTTGTCTAAAAGGTGAGCTTCAAATTCATAAGACCCACTAAGTAGTGAAATAACCACTTCATCACATTCCAACGGGGAACACCAAGTAACTCTGAAACCTGCTCAAAAGGCAAACAACAAAGCCCATATCCAATGTGGTACATGTCATGGTATACATTAAATTGCCTATAACTTGAGTGGTTTACACTCTATAATCAATCTATCCTCATTATTTAAGGGTGTCATCTTATTATTTACTTGAGTGTTCTCATAGATTAATCGGTCTATAGGTTCTCATCGAAAAACACCAAATCCCTTGAGGACCCAATCTATCTTCATATATAAGATATAATTTGCTTAACCCAAATCTTTCATTGCAAACTAGGTATAAAGCCATTCTTTTATTTTAACAGTTATATTTAGATCGTTGCCCATTAATAGTAATGTCAATAACATACACTTGGTAACAATATAAGCATACTCCCACTAACAAAGAAATATACACAATGGTCATATCTACTGGGTTCAAAATCATATTCTAAGATAATGTTATGAAAAGTATGACACCACAGTCGCGACAATTATATTAGTCTATAAAGAGGATTGAGCAACTTGCATCCTTTACCTTCTGAGTTTCATCTTTAAAATCATCAAGAACCTCAATAAAGATCTCTTCCTCCATGTTACTATTGAGGAATGTCGTTTTTAACATCCATTTAGTATACTTCTAGATCTAAATGTGCAACTATTGCCATCAAAATTGTAGATGAGGTATATGAAGTCACTGAAGAGAAAGTATGTTGATAATTAATGCTCTTAAACTGAGAAAAGTCTTTGGTAACGAATAGACTTGTACTTCTCAATTGAACCACTGAATTTTAGTTTCTTTTTGAAGATTCATTTACAACCAAGTAGGTAAATCAAATATAAACCCAACCTTGGTTCTTTCTAATGGATTTTTTTTTTTTTTTTCTAAGTAGAAGCTAGCATTTGTCATAATCATTATCATTAACATCTTTGAAAAAACTTACAAGATCATCATCTATTTGAGGTTCATCATCAATCATGACATCATCTTCTATCTCTTCTAATATCACATAATAATCCATGAGAGAAGAATGTGGTCTCCCATCTCTCAAAATTTTAAAAATTGTATCAAGTTTAAGGGATGTATCTATATTCTCAACCCAGTCACTAGATTTCTCCTTGTGCATTACATTCTCAAATAGTTGAACCCCTTTACTACATAACTCTAGAGGCTAGTTCACATTGTAGAAAGTATGTATACCTACTTTCAATGATTCCCATTAAACCATTGAAGTGATACACTACAAACTTATATCACTTAAAGTGATCATTGTATCCTAGAAAGTTACACTTTGTAATCTTAGGATCTAGTTTAGATCTATTCTGCTCTATACTCTCACATGAGCACTAGCACCAACACTCTAAGATCAGGCATGCATGGTTTTCTATAGTCCATGATTTATAAGGTGTCACCTTAACCACCTTTAAAGGTATTCTAATGAGGATGTACATTACAGTAGGCATGCTTCTCCCAAAGCTAAGTTCCTAATGCCTTTTAACAATGCCATTATGCTAAGGAGTATAGGGTAAAGTAAGCTAATGCACTATGCACTAACTCTTGCAAAATTGGTCAAATATATCACATATGTATTCACCACCTCTATCAGACCTCAGGACTTTAATAGTCATACTTAGTGGTTTTCTAATTTAGCTTTAAACCCTTGAAAACTTTTCTAGTACCTCAGATTTCTTACTTAAGATAAATATATTTGAACCTGAATAGTCATCTATGAATGTGATGAAGTAGGTCATTCCCTTGTGAGTCCTAACATTGAGTAGACCATAGATATCAGCATGAATGATCTTAAGTTTCTCATTTGCTCTATTTCGTTTACTAAAAGAAGTCTTAGCCCTTTAAACATATAAACAATATTCATAGATATCTAGTTTGTTCTGTAACCTTAGCTTATAAAGACTATAATAAAGTATTATAGAGAACAAAACATTCTTATTGCTACCCACTATGGCCTTATTTTTGTGGAACCTACCTTCCAGAACCTTTTAGTAAGCTTTGGAACAAAGATGAGATCGCTGCCCAATACACGATGTAAAGAGAACTTTGGCTAGGACAAGTTGCCTCACTTTAGAAAGTTGAAATCTAAACGATCATGTACCTCCAACACTGCAAAAACTATTGTTTCCCATTAATACTCTTTGCTAAGTCATTTGTTTGAAGTATAAAACAATTCTCTATCCTATGTAGTATGACAAATCAAATTATAATCAAGCAAATATAAGTATTCATCTAATCTCATAACTAATGATTTAGAGATCATTCATATGAAGTGCTTGCCTTGGAACCTACTATCATTATTTGCTCCCTTGCCTCCTCCCTTACTTTTCCTAGGATAGTTATATTTAACATGCTTAGTCTAGCCTTGTAACAAGTAGGGTCTAATCTTCTTACACTTATCAAATCCACTAGACATTTGCTTCTTACCCCTTTTATTAAAAAATCATTTTTTGCCATGGATTTGATTTGAATTAGAAGAGGATTGCTGCTTTTTACCTTTAGATAGATTCACATGGGAAGTTTTTCCTAAATCTTTTCTTTCTCTTCTTTGGAATTCAACTCCTGACATGGATAGAAGACTATCCAAAGTCACAATGGCTCCTGAAAATTTAAGTATAATAATTACAGAATCCCAAGAAGTTGGCAAACTATTAAGAACCATAAACACTTGTAGATTTTCAAGTATCGGATTTTCTATGCTGGCCATTTTCTTAGCCACTACCAATATATAGTTTACATGCTCAATTATGTTATCAGATTCTTTTATGTGCATACTATTGTACTTTTCACTAGAAGAGAACTCTAAGAATTTAGATTAGTGCTCATAATTTATGCCCACAACATTAAACAAAGCATAGGAGGTAGGCTGGGTCTCAAATAAGATTTCAATATCTGGTTCTATGAAAATCAGCATAATAGAAATCATCTTTATATCATCCACAAGAAACTTTTGATATGTTTGACACTAAGGTGTTTCTGCAATCACAATGTGAAGCACATATTCAACTGAGTCTTGAAGGAGTATATGATGAATTCTCCTCCTTCATATTAGGTAATTATTATCATTCAAATTTTTAGTTTTACTAAGTTTTAAGGAAATTTTTTTGCAGGCCATTATTGATTTTCACACTAGATGTTTAAACATAAAAAGAAAATCTTCTATTAGTACATTGTTCAACTGCTTTCAAATTATAGTAATTGCTTAGAACACTAACCAAGAACACCTTGAGTTTCAAAAGTTACAATTAGCTCAAGATTATCTAGATCATTCTATGTAACTTGAAATTAATCAAGAATACCAAGTTATTCACATATACAATAATTTATAGATACTTTTCACAAGAATTTCTACCTTAAAATCATTTTTATCTTGCTTTCCAAAAGGTGAACCAGCAAGAACAATTGATTAACAACTAGTGCCATTAAACTAATTGCGTCAGTTGTTAACAGAGAACAAAACTAAATTTCCAAACATTAGCTAGAAAAAGTTCTAATCCTAAAGCAACATCATCAGGCACTAGATGGGAACGCACATACAAGTCTTGATATTTGGAACAACCTTGAATAAATCAGACTCTTAACAACTAATTATGTGAACATGCAATTTTAGAACTAAAACAAATAATAGAAAGAACTAGCTTAATATGTTATCTAATATGTACTAATATTAACATCACACTTATACACCATTAGTGCCTGAAAATAAATACTAATAACGAGTTAGATGAGAGTTCAAAAAGTCTCAAACAATGACTTGAAGGATACTGGTTAGTGATAACATAAACTCCACTATTTAACTTAAACAAAAATTAGGGACAATTACATATAAAACTAGTCCCTAACTTTAATAAATCATTAAGCTAATATATATGTAACATAAAGTGAAATATGACATGAAAATAGGGACTAAAAAAATGTCTCGTAAAGTCCCTTATATAGGCAAAAGTTTAGTCCTAATAAGTGATTTGATTAATCACCATTTTAGGTCCAAAAATCCACCTAAATACACATAAACTTTCATGCTAAATTATTATAGAAAATTGTTGAGTTTTAGATCATATTAGAATGCTTGAAAGTAGAGTTTATACCCTCTGAAAAACAGCATAAATCAGTAACTATAACCATGCAAAAATCAATAAGTTTACACTTTGAAGAACATTGTAAATACACATAAACTTTCATGCTTATAGAGTTGTATAATTACTTAAATATGCAAGCCCTACTTCCTGAAGCATATACAATCCAATAATTAACTGGTTAGAGTGCACCTTTGGTAAACTAATATATATGGAACATGGAGAGCAATATAACATGAAAAACATGGACTAAAAAGGCATCCCATTCTAGAAAAGAATATAAGAAAATCAAGTCTAGAGTCTGCGTTCTTGAACTAATCACTTCAAACATTCAATGTTTGACCTTTTGAGTTTATGTAAGAGGCTTCTGCCAATTTTTCCATAAGTGAACTTACTTAAGCTAGCTTGTCCTATTGTCCATATGATCTGTTAACTATTTGTTTTCCTTTCTTACTAATGCTGCTATAGTATGTCATAAGTGAATGAAATTAATTTAACTATTACTTTGAAAACAACATCTGTGGCATATCATGGAAACTAGAGGAGAAGTCTAATCATCTTGACAACTAAATTAAATTTGATGCACCAAAAAACCAAAGGTTCCTACAACCACAATGGTAACGTGGGCTTCATCTTCTAAAATGAGTAAGAATGCTAGAGTTTTTGCCTTGCCTACCCAACCATAATGCTTTTGTCTTGCATCTAACCCAAACCCAAGTGACTTTGGGTCACTAATTTTTTAACCTTAATAGTGTTGGGGTAAAATGTTTCTTACCCCTAACACCAACTCATGTGAGTCACATTAGGTTGGGTCCCCCATAAACCAAGCCTGTTAGCATCCCTAAATTTGAACCACTACTTTTAATAATTATGCCATAGATGAGCTTGCTCTAGAGATCAAATACTCTACGTGATCCTACCATTGTTTTCTGGAGTTCTAAAATGGGTTACAATAAAATAATAATCTCCAAAACAATTCAAAAACATCAATGGTAGAATTGTCCTGACATTGTGATTTTTTAGGACATGCATGTCTGTGCCATTACAGTTAAGATCATTAAAAAATATAGGACCCACTTGTAGTTTGTACCACGAAAGCAAATTAGGGTGCAACATTAGTAGGGTAGCCAAATGGATTGGATTATCCTCTAATTTAAACCAATCCAATTAGATTGGATAGGATATGGATTAGACACTCCTATCCAAGGAATCAATTTGGATTTGATTTTTAATATTCATTTTGTCTTGAAATGGATATGGATTGAGACACCATATATGCAAATTATCTAATCTGATAAATTATCCTTTTTTGGGGCCAAATGGCCACTAAAAATTTATTTGGATATAGGGAGAATTGTACAGAGAACCCCTACTCTTCATACATTTTTAAAATTGACCTTTACTTGGTTTAAAAACAATTGCACCCTCAAACCATTTCAGTTGAACCTAGTGAGACAACATTTGGTGTTTTTACAGTAGTCCCATGTAGAGTTGTCACTGTGTGATCTAAACATCATTGGTTTGAAGTATGGAAATAGCCTCTAGCAAAAATGCAAGGTAAAGCTATGTATTATAGACCCTTTGTGGTGTGCCCTTTCTCCAAACCCCACATACACGAAAGCTTTGCGTATAGGGCTGCCCTTTTACATTATTCTCTTGTGGAAGCCTTACTTGATATTTGACTTGCCAACCTATCATTTGAGAAGAAGGGGGAGTAATTAAAGTTAAATATTCTTCTCCAACCAAAAGAAGATTTGCCATGTTTACGCAGCCCAAGAAAAACCAGTCATGTATGGATTATATTGTTGAAAGAATTAGGTATTCTTCCCTTTCTCTCTCTCTCTCCTCACACTCTCTCTGCATCCCTCTCCTTCTATGTTGCATGTAGATCTAGGGTTCTTGGACTTTATCTTTGTCTTCTTGTGAATATGTATCAGGATGTGCATATGTTAGGCTTGAAAAATGTCTGTTAGGAAAAAGCTCGGCATCCACCATCTTCCCTTCCTGTAAGGCACACTTATCCGCAAATGAGGCTTTTTAACTTGTTTTGATTGATGTCGTTCTCCATCTCTCTGGCCTCTTTGATGGCTTTAATCTTCTTCTACTTCAGATAAGAGATTTTGGGTTTGACAAGCCATTGTTCCTGTAATTCCTTGTCAAACATAGTAAAGTTCCAACTGTTCACAGAAATTGGTGATGTTAATTCAATTCATCATGATTTGAGACCTCATTTTGAAAAGTTATTAGGAAGATATTCTTAGTAGACATGTTGTTATCAAATCTCAACATAAGTTTCTTTTAAAACTTCTTGAAGAAATGACTAGCATGTGCAATAATGCTATGTGAGTTACTTCATCATCTTACGAGGCCCTCTTTCTTCCTCATAGCTAGGAACAACCTATATAGAAAATTATAAGCAAAGCTAATGCACTACGCCTTCACTAAAGGGGGCTTTAGGAACAAAACTTATTAAGGCCCTTGAGGGTTCTTCAAATTGACCGTTTGGTGCCGTCTGAAAACAGCCTTTGCAGCCTTTCAATGCAGTTGAATTCGAAGTAGGATTCGAGAGAATCCTAGAGACTAGTTACTTTCAATCAATAACAGTTATTTCGTTTTACCCATCAATGGTGTCAAATTACAGTCTAAGATTTTGGGGTTGGGTTTTATAGTCAAAGACAAAGAGGGTCTTTCAGACAATAGTTGGGTCTTTTACTCAAGCTCAAGGATAAGAAAGAGACCTTGAGTCTTTTTCAGTTTCATTTACTAAAAAATGCCACACCGACTTTCAAATGGTAGGTAAGGCTGCATATTATTGACCTTTGTGGTCCATCCCTTCCTCATTTAGCTTCGTGCACTGAGGCTGCCTTATGTAGGCAACATGGCGCAACCGTTGTTGAGCCATCTTGCTTTACAAAGTTTCATGTAGGTGCAGGATGATCGAGGACAACCTATGTGGCTATATGCATTGCAGGTCCGACATTCCACCTCCCTAAAACATAGGTCTGAACAAGGTCTTCAATGGGGACTCAAGATTGGTACTTAGATGACACAAAGGGCCCATCAACCCACCACTAAGATCATTCAATTGTAGTTGATTGGGAGGCTAAGAAAAGGGTAAGCTAAAGCAGAAAACTATTAAATAAGAGCAGAAAGAACATTGAATGAACTTTCTCCTTCTTCAAATCAAACCTTGCTGTGAATGTAAAGAACAAGCTCCTAAAAGAATTCAATTAACTTGGAGAAATTTGTAACTATGGTTACAACTGTGAATGTAACAAGCTCCTTTGCGTCAACCTTGCTAGTTCAGCCAGCTCCCTTAGAACTTCTTTGTTACAGTTGTTTTCACGTTGCCTTCTTATTTGAGGACAGGTTCCTACTTACACTGAACATAACTGAGCACTTCTCACACATAATTAATCAATCCATTTTACTGAACCATATTGCACATACCAGGGTGAGTGACGCACCACAATGGCTGAAGAGGCTCAGCCCCAATCCCTCTCCTCACCATCCTGTATCGCCATTCATTCAATCGATCCGTCGCCTCTGCATATCCCTTCATCCCACTCTCATCCCGATTGCCAGACCACATAGTCTCCGCCATTGCCGAAGCCCGCGGCCATATCCGAGAATCCAGAACGGTTGGATCAGCCTGCTCCGACCAGAGGGCAACCTCCCCACCCAAAACCAACTTGGCCTCATCCTCAGTCAACCCATAAGTTATGTCATAATCGTAGACCCTTTGCCACGTCTTAAAGGGCCCACACCAAGATCCACCATCACCTCCCTTGTAATTGAACGGTTGGTTAGGATCGTCCCCATCTTGACGGTCGAACCTGCTATCATTCCCTAGGAAATCTCCGTGCCCACAATCCAAGTAGTAGAAATCGGATGATGAGACGATAGCTCGGTAACCGGCACTTACAATTCGCTTAGTGTTGTTGGGCCCATTGTTCCAAGTTTGTAGGATGGTGGTCTCAGGAGGGAGCAATGCTGGGTCCACCTTTATTGTTGCATCTAAGAGGACATCCTCCCAATACACGGCGGTTTTATTGAGTGAGACGATGTATGGGTGTGTGGAATTGATGAAGATCTCCAGGACCTGACTGAGGGTCCCATTGTTGGCAAGGAAGTTTTGGACCGTCGGATCAGCTTTCCAACATCCGGGAATAATCTCATCAGCACCGGCGTGGTAGAAGGATTCCGGGAAGATGGAGGTGACATCGCGGATGACGTTGTTGAGGACTTGGTAGGTGTTAGGAATGAGGGGATTGAGATGGCCGGTGCCGGGTTCGGATGCTAGACGGTCGGCCCAGTCTGTTCCCGCCGGCCACCAGAACATATTTGCACAGGTCACGATTTCAGGATAAGCTTCCGCCCACGAGCCCGTATGACCTGCATTTCAATACACATTTAGGCAGAGCTACTTCCAAATTCCATTTTTACCGGCCAGGCCATCATCTTGCGGCTGGGCCAACTGCAGCTTTCTGCATTGGTGTAACGTAACGGCTGATCCCAATATCTAGGAATTAGATTTAGGAGAGTATGTGAGTGACATGGATGATGAGATCTTAAGCATTTTGTAACGTAATTACTGCAAACCGGTGGGGTTAGGGCTTGGCTTCAATAAACCATTTATGCATACAGTTAAAATCTTTAGGGTCTCCGTTCATTCGGCTAATGACAAAGGATATAAAATTAAAAGAAACAGAACAGCCCGTGTAAGAAGCTTTTACATATACCGGGTCTGTGAAGGGATGGACTGTGTGGTCTCTGGAACACAGCCTTATCTTATATATTTTGTAAGTTGCTGCTTTTTATGCCTCGAATCTATGACCTCAAAGTCACATGACAACAACTTCACCGTCAAAGAAAAAGTTAAATTCATTAAAAAAATTCAACAATGCCTAGATGGTATAAGAAAAAATAATGTTATTAAAAAAATGTTAGACGGCACAAGTACAAGTATGCTTTAAAAGGGTAAAAAACTTTTTAAGGCGATAGACAGCTTTTGGTGGCACATTTCTCTTATTAAAGAGATTTTAAGTAGATTTAAGAATTAAGATAATAATTCACAAGACTCACTGTGAAAAAGCGACTACTTGCAAGGCTAAGAGCCAAATATGGTTCTAATAAAATCATGTACCAGAAGAGGAGTCTTGGTGCAACGGTAAAAGTTGTCGTCGTGTGATCTTAAAGTCACGGGTTCAAGGCGTGAAAACAGCGTCTTGCAAAATGCAAAGTAAGGCGGTGTACTTTAGGCCTATGTGGTTTGCCCCTTCCCCAGACGCAGCATAGGCGGGAGCTTCGTGCATCAGGGCTGACCCTTTTTACAAAATCATGTACCAGGTAGAAGATTGATGGGCATTCAAGCAAAAAATGTTTTTAAGAATTATTTTTTGAGAAATTTATTTCTAAAAATAGGAAACTACAAAGAAACTGCTAACATGGACAGTAAGGTGACATAATTATCTTTCAAGGAAAGATAATATGGGAAGCTTACTTTGGCTTAACTACTTGATTTGTTGTCAAAAGTCTTCGACCACGGTTGATTTAAATATATTTAATAATTAGAATTATGGGCTGCTTCACAATTCTTAGCTAAAAAAAAAGACACTTGATTTTTATATCTTATTCCAAATATGTTAATCTAACGCACCAGATTTCGCGTTTGGAGTTGTAATCATTCATGCAATCCCGGCCCAACCAGATTGATGGTTTAGTTGTCTGGGCGCTTGTTTAGATCATTGCACAAATTTAGATCAATCTTGAAGTGCGGGGCCTAACTGTGGATGAGTGATCAAAACCGTACATCTCTGGGTAAGGACTCGGATACACCATACAGCCCATGCAACAAAAAATCTTATCCATGGGTTTGTATGTTAACTATTCAATATGTTACCAGTTGTATATATCAAGATCACTCAATGGAGCCGTTTTCCCTACATGGACTAAATTGAATGGGCATCTAAATCGGCACATTGACCTGCACGCTCAAGCATAACCACTATAAAGGTGGTCCCCAGCAGATGAACGGTTTGATCTCAACTGAAGCTTGACTATCAGCAGTTATCAGCCGCCGGTGTAAACTCGAGATTTTGGTCGGTCAACAACCATAGATAATTTCATGAATCCGACATTTCCTCGCACAACGACGACCGATTGACTTTAGAGAGAGAGAGAGAGAGAGTCACTAACCTGGAGCGTCGATCTCCGGCAAAACCCTGACCCCATACTTATACCCAAAATCAACGATGCTCTTCACATCATCTACCGAGTACTGCATATCAGGACCGTACGATCCTTTCCCGGCCAAATCCGGCTCCGTCGGCAAAACCAAAGGGAAAGAATGCGAATCCGTTATATGCCAGTGAAACACATTCAATTTGTTCATACTCATCGCCCTTATTGTCCGCTTCAAATCCTTCACCGGATAATAATTCCTCGACGTATCCAACATCACCCCACGATAAGCGAATATCGGCTCATCCCATATCGCAACTCCCCTCGGAACCTTCACTTTCATGCCCATAACTCCCCAGATCATCTGTGAGAAGGTTTCCAGGCCTCTCATCGCTCCCCAAACAGTCTCGGCCGTTAGATTAGCGTTGGTCCCGGTTGCAGGGACCGTTAGATAGTAGGATTCGTTTACGCCGTGCTGGAGAGGAACGGATACGTCCGTGACGGTGATCGTAAGGGTTTGCAGTGGTGGTGCAGCGGTGAGATTGACGAGGGGAGGGACGATGGGACGGTGATGCTCGCTACGGATTAGGTTGAGGTAGTAGTTGATGGCTCTGCGGAGGTGGATGTGGTTGGGGCCCGCTATGGTGAAGGATGGAGAAAGGAAAGTGGTTTGTGGGTGGGGCCATGAGATCGTACGGGGCTTTGGCCAAACGTTGATCTGGGGGGATTGGGAAGAGATCGGGGAGATGAAGGCTAGGAAAAAGAGAGAGATTACGAAGAGACTGGCTTTGCTGTGTTCCCACATCCTAGCAGGCTGGGTCTCGGGGAGATTATACACTGTATGGTTGTGTATATAAATGGTTTGGTGGGTCAGTGACCTTTGAAGGGAGTTGCGTCGGCTTGTGTTTGGGGTTTTGTGTTTGGGTGTATGTGGGCATTTGGTGACTGAAGACTGCAGTTTGCTGTTGAAAGCTGGCTTATGTCTTTGATTAATGGTACGATGTTTCCAAGAACTGGTTTTCTGAGCTCTAATGTGGTGTATGCGCATGTAAAATGAAAGTTTATAGTGATCTGGGTCCCGGACGTTCGGAAATCTGCAGCGTTCATCTTATGCACTGCTAATTTTCCTCAATTACTCATTCTTACTCTTAGTAGGCAGTAAAAAATGGACGGATCAGAAAGTCTGAAACAATTATAGTAAAACATTAAGCAGTGAAGGGTTAGGATCTTAAGAGTGGAGAAGATTCTTCGAAATTGCCTATTTAAGATGTGACACGTAAATTGAATGGTAGGGATGAATTACTAGGGCCACATTTACATAGACATCGGACGGTCAAGTTTCACCAGAAGATTTTCATTACTAATATTTTGTATTATTTTGACCGCGGATTCTTTAGAAAATCTTTATGGGAGGGGAGGGTTATGATTATTCATAGGAGAATATTTTTGCGTGTAAAAATACCATATGCACCAATATGTAGATCTTTAACGGTAACATTGGGATCAAGTCAGCAAAAGGGGCCGACTTCTAATTGGGATAAAGTTTTGATAATGATGATGATTGGGATTAAGTGAGGTCAAAGTCTTGATAATGATGATGATTGGGATCAAGTGAGCTGACTTGCGTGACCGCACATCCCACTAAGGTACTAAGAGTGAGACAAGGAGATGTCGTTCTATCTCATCTCAGCCAAAGCACCACAAATAGTAACGATGACATGGTCAATCTCATTGTTACGAAGATGCAAAGAGATGGAAAGCAAAAAACAAGGAAGAACTCAGAGATTAAGTGGTTCTTTCTAAATCGAGATATCTCAGACCAGTTTTATTGTCTCAGTAGTTAGAAATTAGCCATCACAAGATATAAAAATATTTCTACACCCTTTTAGAATCCTAGAGGCATGAGAATACACACACCTACCTTTTTTTCAGGTTGAGGGCTCCGATCTGATAAGTTGACCGGAGGCTTTGCCTCCTAAACCCTGGTTCATAGCACAACATAATTTAATATAGCCACAACAGAATCAAGTTAATGGGGAGCCTCGGCCCAACAATAAAGCTGTTGTTGTGTGACTTTAAGGTTATGGGTTCAAAATATAGGAACAACCTCTTGTAAGAATGAAAGGTAAGCCTGTGTTCTGTAAATCCTTGTGGTCCACCCTTTTCTCGGACTTTGCATAGGCGGGAGCTTTGTGCACTGGGGCTACCCTTTTTTTTATAACAGAATCAAGCCAATCAGACCTCACACTTAAAATATTCATGTCATCAGAAAGTCGGCTTATTCCATCTCAAGCACCACTAAAACATGCAGGATTCTCCCTTGGATAAGGGGCTAAAAAAAGGACAGTCTTGGTGCACAAAGCTCCCGTGTATGCTGGATCCAGGTAAAATTGTGGACCACAAGGGTCTATAATATGCATCTTTATCTTATATTTTTGCAAGAGCCCGTTTCCATACTTTTAACCCGCAACTTAAAGTCACCTAATGATAACCTTACCTTTACACCGAGGCTCCCGGATAAGGGGCTAGAAAGTGTTAAAAATAGTGCCGGCAAGGCATGCGTTTTGGATTTGCTTGCAGGGCCTCTCCGATGTCATTTGTGGTCTCCCCTTGTCGTACCTTTTTAGGCGCCACCGAAGACGGAGCTTTCTTTGCTCATCCATGACAATTTATCTCCCGAAAACTGACATTTGTGGAAGCCATGGCTGCTTATATGACTTGTAATCGCTCAACAGCCAACTGGTGATAGGTGATGTAGATGTAATCGATCAACAGCCAAATATAAACTTTAATCCTGCGGCTGAAACATCAAAGTACTAGCGATGCACAGACTACCAGTAACGTTTGGGCCCTATATTAGTAGGATACCCTCGAAAAATCCCAAGCGTCAGATCATCTTGAAACAACACCTCTACCAAGCCAGGAAAATGTTACGGTAACGCCACACATAGATCTCCCCATTTTTGCAGGCGACTTCCCGTTAATTCCTGGTATTTCCGACTAACTTGAAAGAAACAAAATGTAGAAGTCAAGTCCCAACAAGTCAAGCGCGGACTCAGACAACTCAAGCTTTTCCATAGAATACGTTTGGTCGCAGAGTTTGGTGACTTGCTTTGTAATTCTTCACTCATATATCGAACAAAAATATAAAATAAAAATAAAAATAAAATAAATTAGCTATCTTAGACTACTAACAGTTGGGCCGTGGTATTGTCAAATCCAAATATAAGGCTACTTTATTTGTTTGCTGTATCCTTACTAGGGTTGTATTTAAGACTGCGTCTTCCTAGCAGGCACTCAAAGATGGAAAGCAGACAAGTATCAGCTTTAAGCAACAAGTCATCTTGGCTTAACTTGGGGAGCACAGTTTAGAAAGTTAAAAAATAATGGCAAGAAATGCTTGAAGAATCAAGATCTAAAAACTATGCCAATTGGTCTCAGACATCATGGCACTTCTCCTAAGTTAAAGTTTAGAGGTAATACTTTCTTCTTGGTGGAGAGATTTAAAGTATATTTATGAGTTAGTATATATTTGCAGGTTTTTGAGACATAATCAATGGACCTAAAGAATAATGAATTCAATCACCCAAATTCCACTTGAAGTTTTAGGTATGTTTAATGGTGGTGCACCGACTGCGATACAAAGTATGAAGAGGAATGCTAAACAGATAACTTATATGAGAGCGTCCATGGACCACTTTTGCTAGAGCCAACCTTTGCATCATCCAGTTCATCATTCATGAGATTGCTCAAACTCCAACCTTTGCATCAAGCTTAAAGATGGGCATATATGCATTATGTTTGCTTCATAATTGCAGATACAAAATGTTGAAAACAGCAAGATTTTCATCTCTTCTAGTTAAAGAAAGTCCAACGTTTTTTGAGTTTTGCAAATTAGTCATCAAGTTTTCATGAGATTTGCAGATGCCATTCTGGTAGTTTTCCATCCGCCTTCGATGTTAGGTTTTTAAAAAAAAAAAAATCAATACTACCCTTGTTTATTTGTCTCTCAATACATTCTAATATACCTATTAACTCACAGAGGCAGATGTGATTAAGTTGCCAACTTAGCCGCTACTTTTAATGACTTTCTCTTGGAAAGTTTCATTGAAACTTAATATCTAACACAATTCGATAACAATGAATCTAATGGTATGGTTAGATTTCAACAAAAACCAACCAATAGTGAGATATTCAATTACAAATATACCATATTTACCAACCTGCGCAATAGTACATATTAAGCTTCTTCAATGAAATTCAATAATTTAAACTTCTATTTATCACTAAAAATTGGCATAAAACTCTTCATAACACAAATTAGAATATGATTAATACTTTGGATTAATTAAAAATATAATTAATTAAAAAATTATCTTTAAAACACAAGCAAAATACTGTTATTGTTCTCGCTATCAGTGATGAGTAAAAGATTTTAAGCTCTTCATTTGATGCCTTTTTCAACGAAAATTGGAAATATAAGACTTAGGTCTTCTTCTTCTCAATTTCTTTTATCTAGCATGAACAATTTTAAAGATTTTAGTTGATTAATGAATCAAAAAATTATACGCAAATTCTTCTTGTTCACCATTGTTCATAGAGAGAAATGAGGGCAGGCACACCTACTTTTGGCGAAGGAAGAGAACTAAGGAACTTTAAGTAAGGACATCATTCATTGTAGCTCCCGTCATCCGTTTCATCTGTCATCTGCATCTATGAGGTATCAAGTCTATTAGAAAGTATTAACAGAGAGAAATGGAGAAGTGTAATATCAAAATTTTAAAAAACTAACATAGGAGGATGTAAACTAACAAAATAACAATTTTATAAATCTCACTTAAGCTTAATGGCAGATTTGCAAAACTGAAAAAATGTTAGATTTTTTTCAAAAACCCAAATAATTATTATGCCCTTAAACAATTTCAAGTGAAAATCATGAGTCATCTCTATATTTAACGATTTGTTGCAGATTGGACCACTTAGATGCCCTTAATATATCATTGTGCCCTTATGTAAAACTTTTGAAACTTGAGGCCTTAAAGTTAGATTTTAAGACAATATGACGGTACCAAAGTAAAATTCTTCCTTATTTGTATACTTTTTGTGAAAAATATTTCAGACATTTTTCTAGTAAACTTTGTCTCTCTTTCTTTGTTTCTTTAATGTGTCAATGTAAAGTTCCCCTTGTTATTCCTAATTGTTTTCTAACCTTTTAAAATTCCCAGAATAGCTGAACAAATCTCTCTCTCACTCTCTTTGTTGGGAATCCTGGTATTTTTTAATGCTAAGGGCACAGCTTGTTTTCACCTTTTTATGATTTTATGCTCAATTTTTTAAAACTATTCTATTTTTTAAATCCTAATTTATTTTGAAAAATTGGATAGAATAGAAGAATGAATCTTTCATAAAATTTAAATTTTAGAAGTGAGAGTTTATAGAAATTAAATTTGTTAAAAATATCTTCATAATTAGTTTATACTTGAAAAATAAAGTATAACGACACAAAGAACACTAAAAACGGAGTTCGTATGAGAAAGTCATATGACTTTTAAGTATAAGGGTATTTTGATAATTTTATAAATAATATACTGATTCATTTCAAAATTTAGAAAGGGTTGGAATTAAAAGGGGGTCATTTTTTTTATAACAGTATGCCATCCGTCTTCGACTCTATCATCGCAGGGGAAAAAGTCGGTGATCGTGTCGCTTGCAAGGGAAGCGGATTATCAATGATAAAAGTCCTCTTTCCCCCCATCACACCCTCCTCCATTGCATCCTCTCCTCTCCCTCTGGCCGCCATTTTCTCCAACACCCAATTTCCCAGCGGGCACAGAGAAACCTGCACCCACTAGATAACCCTAGTTTTCCCTCTCTGGCTCCAATCAGGTATATCCTTTTTCCCTTTCACCCTGTTTGCACATTCTCCGACATTTTCCCCTTAGATTCAAATCGGATCTGGTCTCTTCGACAGGCAAATCACCGGTGAAACTAAAATTAGTGGATTAAGATGGGTGCACCATCGAGACAGCTTAGATGGAAGATCCATATTTGCTGAGCTAAGTAAGAAGATCTATATGCATTTTGGGTTTGTGGTTTGATTGATGAAGTTTACTCTCTTGGCTATTTTACTTGGTCACTTTCCAATATGTGAAGAGATTCATATTTGCTAAGCTAAGTAAAAAGTTACTAGGCATGAATTTCTTGTTGCTAACCATTATATCTAAGTAAGAGTACACACTCAAGAGGAGAGGAAGAATTACATGCCCTTTTTTACATGTAGTATTATATTTTTTGCAAATGGAAGCTAAGTAATCCATGAGAAATTAATGCATTTAGATAATACCAGCCAGTTATTTTAGTTGTTTCAAAAACTTAACAAAAATAAATTTTGATGTGTAACTTATCTAATCCATTCCTAGCATGATGAACGGGTTAGATCTATCAGAAACGTTTACCATTCGTGAAAATTGGGACTTGTCTCTCTTCTCGAGCGTATACACCCACAGAACTCACTCATTGTTAATGTTTAGTTCCCCGTTATGATTTATGTATCAGACCCTTTCAGTCTTCTTCCTCTTCGATTTACTAATAAATCATCACAGGGGGACAAAAAAAGTTAGAAAGTGCAGGCAGCAAAAGATTTCTCACCCGAAACGGCATCAGTTCTTCGAATTTCAACCGCCAGAACTGAATTACCGAACTTTCCTCTTTCCTGAAAAACTTCCTCCTAATAATACGGATGAATGATTCTCCGGTTTCAATTTCAGAGACACCCGTCTGATTTTGAATTAATCCAAAATTTTCCACATTTCTTGAGACGGCGAATGCTGAGTTTATCCTCATTCATCTTCTCCAAATTCGACTTCCTATTAAAAAATTCCCAAAGAAGAAGGGAATCGCAGCATCCATCCATCTCATCCCAACCCATAATAGAATGAGCGTTTCATCAATAATTTCTCCATTTTCTTGGCTTAGTTCTAGTGGGCCTCTTTCTTTTCCTGTGTATCTGCTGCTTGGAGTGCCCCAAGTGCAGCCAACGTCTGAAGTTCAAACTGGGCAACTGTTAGTATTGCTGTCTTTTGGATGTTGTTTGAAAATCAGTTGATTGTTTTGGTCGGAATTTTGGGTTCAATTGCTGGGAAAAAATGGTTTTTTTGGTTAGTTTTGAACATGTGCATTTGGTTTGAAGAATTTGAACTCCAACGTTCAGGGAACATAAAATCTTAATAGTCTTATCAGATTGTTTCTCTACGGAGTCTTTTGTAGCTATCTGATAGGAGAGCCTTGGCACAATGTTGAGTAGTCACTGTCTGACTTGAAGGTCACCGGTTGGAAGCGTGTAAACATTTTCTTACAAAAATGCAAGGCAAAGCTGCTAAGATAGACCATTTATGATCTGCACATCTGACCCTGCGTGCATGCGGGAGCTTTGTGCACCAGGCTGCCTTTTTATTTTTTATTTTTGTAGTTATCAGATAGCAAATATTTTTGTTCCCAGATCACCGAGTGTCATATGCAATTATACATGCTAACCTTTGTCTTTCACACTCTGTTAAAATCTAACCTGGAGATAATTTGCACGATCACATTGAGATGCGAGAAAACTGATACTCTTTTCGCTGCCCTTTACTAACGTTACTGTATTTTTTTGATGCTTACTACGGAGCATATAATCATTCATTTTCTTCTCCAGTGATGGTATTAGGGATGCCTTCGATGATGGGGAACTCATTTAATATTGATATTGGTTTGTACTGTCTCGCAGCCAGTGGAACTAGGAAGGTTATAGATTCTGCTATCAGTTTGCTGGAGATAATGGGCCTTCGTTAGTTTTAGTTCATGTTCTTGGGGCAAACAGGTTAACATCATGGACATTGTGTTCCATTAGCAAACAGCTTTTTTAAATAGCTGTTGTATGCTATGTAGTTAGAGGCGCAAGGCACAACTGAGGGCAAGGGTTAGCCTGGAGGGCCTAGGCACACCCCTGAATCATGAGGCACAAAAATAAATATTAAGAATTCTAAAAGTTCTAAAAATATCAACAAAGTAAGAAAAATATAGAAACATAATTATATGATGAAATATAATTCAAAGATGCTAATTTCTATGAATGGAAGTTGAATGAAATTCTATTTCAAGAATAAATGTAAAAAACGAAAGTCATTTCAAAATTCTATAACTGTTTTTACAAAAAAAAAGTAGAAAAAACCCTAACAAAAAGTTAAATCTATAGCAAACAAACAAGAAAATCAAATGAAATGTTTGTTTCTGCCTATAGAATGAGAAACCATCAAGATTTATAAATACACACACATATATAAGCGAAAAAAAGGTACTGATTTTTACATTTTTTACAGAAAAATAGGATTTTAGGTGGGAAATTCATGAATCCATACCTTTTCTTCACTTAGATTTGCAAAAGCTTGAAGAGGAATGGTCGTTTCTGCAGTAGAAGCTCTCAAGAGAAGAGAAAATAAGGTTGAAAGATGAAACAAATTTAAGTTTGGAGTTTTAACAACTTGTCAACTGCACCTAAGCATTGGAGGCACACTTAAAGATAGGCTATAGGAGCACCGAGGTGCACCCCAGGCACGTACCTAGGCACTGGCGCCTCTTTGCAAAATTCAGGCGTAGTACATGAGCCTAGTGTCCAGGTGCTCCTCTAACTACATAGGTTGTAGGTTGCATATTGCATATTGCTTAATACACCAATGTTCCTTATTGTGGCCTTTGCAAGAATTCACTGATGAATGATATTTTTCTTTTCTGCTTCTATTTATTTTCATGTTTTGCAATTTTTTATTATATCTTCACTAAGAAATTGCTGAAGGTCTTGTATTTCATTTCAAGAACATAATCGCACCTTTGTCATTTAAGCCGAACATCTGCTTGTGTAGACAATTAAAGTTAGTAATGATGGAAACATGACGTTTGCCGAGCGAGGAGTAGAGAGAGCTTAGCTGCATATTGATCTGAAGAGTTGTGCCTGAGAATAACCAGTTCCGTTATCTAAAACAGGGTAACGCTGTTATGATTATTTGCACCCATCAGGAGTCATGAATACATGATTTTCTATGTATCTTACTATCTCCATTGAGGAGCCACTGCCAGAACTAAAAGTGATGAAGTACTTGAATGGCCAATCGAGATGAACTTGGAATTATCTTGAACCTAGGTTAATCTGATTAATTGGTAAATTTACTGGGCATAAAGATGAGCAAAATTGATTCTGGTTAAAGGTTGAATGTTGGAACAATTTTCACGAGCTTATCTATACATAATTCTTAAAAAATGTATTAGCAGTAGTCTAAAATATGCAAATGGACACTTGCTGTATGAAATCTTAGTATGTAAACATGAGAACAGACACATTCATCAATGTATGCCACATTTGTCCCGTATCGAGGAAAAACCTTGCTTTTCTGGCAAAGTCACATGGGGTTTATTCATTTGATCTTATTGGCAAAGTCACATTGACTTAGATGGTTTGGACAAGTCCAAAGGAGATCGAAAACGGCACCAGTTAGGAGTGAGGCAATGCAAGTAGAAGCTTTTAAAAGGGCAAGGGGAAGGCCCAAAAGAACGTGGATAGAAGTGGTGAGGAAAGATTTAAAAACTTTGGGACTAAATGAAGCCGACCCCTAATTTGGATAAGGTCTTCATGATGATGATGATAATGGTTATGGTTAATCTGATAAACCAAATCCACGTGATTTTGGGACAACCTGTTTTATACGTTTGAGACATGGGCTACTCAGTTGAATGATTTTTGTGTTGAAGTGCCTAAAGATGAAGCATTCTTCTTTGTATGCAACTCCATTGGAGGTAACTGCTTTTTCTATAATCTGTTGTATGTGAAAGTTAAAGCCATTCTTTGCTTCTTGGCTGCTTCCCATCAGTATCGCTTGGTACATATTGACATCATCGGGCAGCTCTCCTTTTCTCTCTTTTATTTATTTTGATGATTCAGAATGGAGAAATCACGATGTCACTTACATCCTTATATGATTCAAATCAGCATGGTGAATTAAAATGTTTCCATCAGACTTTTGTTCCATCTCTGCCATCTTCACCCTGTAATTTTCAGGAATTAGAAAATCATTTCTCTCGTCTGCCTCTTTCAATTTTGATTCTAAACTCTATGCTTTTGTACAGGACATGTTGGCCTTCAAGCTGCTGTTGCAGAGCCGCATGTCTGTAGGGAAATTCTCCCTCTTAATATTTCATTGTGCATGCTTCATATTAAGAAGCAACCTCCATATGGAAGACCCTTTGTTGGATCATGCGAGAATCTGTTGTTTGCTGCTCTCTTGCCTTTTCTTTTAGTAATGGGTGAACTATTTGTAATCTTTTTTCTGCTCCCTACCATGGGTAAGTTTAAACAAGTTGAGCACTGCCGGAACACTGCAGCAGAGACTCTTTTCTCAAAGCTGTGGCAACACCAAAATCTGTAAAAAGTATACTTTGCCAGGTATTCCTCTGTCCAACATTTTGGATTTGTTAGTTCCCATTTTATCATTTGACATCAAGGTTACAAATTCAGTACAAAAATGAAGAAAGTGATCTGACTTGCAAGACTCCCAACTCAGTATCAATATTTGGGAATATAATGTTCCAACTAGTTCATTCCTCAAACTATCAAGTTATCGTACATAACATAGGCTAATATTAAGCTTTTTAAGCTGGAAGTTTCACCAGCCTATCAGATGTCTTAGGACGAAGTTGGTTTTGGGGAAATAGATGAAGAACATATGTCTACTATGGATGTAAGAGTAGTTAAACCTTTCAAAGTAATGAACTATGTGAAACTCTTAGATATAAAAAGTAACTGAGAGATGGGAAAGGTAAACCTCTGTGGAGAACATGGCTGAAATCCTCTTTGCTAGTCATGTTGGTCAATAGGTACGTCTTGTCAACAAGAATGTGTAAACCATTGCCTCTAATGTTTACAGAAAATCAGAAGCATAATAGCCGAAGCAAATTAAATAAGAATGGATAGGCACTTACCTCCAGCCATAGCAGTAAAGATCCAAGGTAGTTTAAGAGATCTTCTAATCCTCTTCAATTCACAATGATGGAAAACCAGAAATGCAGTAAAAATGTTGCATGAATTTAAAAGGATTAGGGACCCTTAAAGCTGAATGTTTATGGTAGTTATCCTTCCATCAAGGATAAATGCCATGGGCAGTTATGACACATGTTCATGTGTCAGTTTTGAATTTCAAATGTTCAGGACCATAACCGTTTTTTCTAACATTCTCCCACTTGGTCCAAACATTTGTGACTTTATAAATTCAAAATCTTAATGTATTAAGAAATAAATTACATGAATCATGGCGATAGGTTACTCTATAAAACGAGTATTATCTTCCATGGATCACAATGCATTATGTTTCTTAAACATGTGCTCATATTTCTTTATGAATAAACCATATGTTTATTCTAGGTCCAGACATTAGCGATATTTCTCAAAATGAATCAATGTGTACACAAGGAAAATTAAATATGAGAAAATATCATAAATAGAGTTTCATTGAAAATTACATCCGTTCTTATAACGAAATTACATAGTGAAACCAAGTCCTATTCATAAATACCATGGGCAGTTATGACACATGTTCATGTGTCAGTTCTGAATTTCAAATGTTCAGGACAATAACCGTTTTTTCTAACATTCTCCCACTTGGTACAAACATTTGTGACTTTATAAATTCAAAATGTTAATGTATTAAGAAATAAATTACATGAATCATGGCGATAGGTTACTCTATAAAACGAGTATTATCTTTCATGGATCACAATGCATTATGTTTCTTAAACATATGCCCATATTTCTTTATGAATAAACCACATGTTTATTCTAGGTCCAGACATTAGCGATATTTCTCAAAATGAATCAATGTGTACACAAGGAAAATTAAATATGAGAAAATATCATAAATAGAGTTTCATTGAAAATTACATCCGTTCTTATAACGAAATTACATAGTGGAACCAAGTCCCATTCATAAATGCCATGGGCAGTTATGACACATGTTCATGTGTTAGTTTTGAATTTCAAATGTTCAGGACCATAACCGTTTTTTCTAACATTCTCCCACTTGATCCAAACATTTGTAACTTTATAAATTCAAAATCGTAATGTATTAAGAAATAAATTACATAAATCATGGCGATATGTTACTCTATAAAACAAGTATTATCTTTCATGGATCACAATGCATTATGTTTCTTAAACATGTGCCCATATTTCTTTATGAATAAACCATATATTTAGTCTAGGTCCAGACATTAGCGATATTTCTCAAAATGAATCAATGTGTACACAAGGAAAATTAAATATGAGAAAATATCATAAATAGAGTTTCATTGAAAATTACATCCGTTCTTATAACGAAATTACATAGTGGAACCAAGTCCCATTCTAACTACATGATCCTTGAACTTGAATGGTGGCATGCCTTTAGTCAAAGGATCAGCGATCATCAATTCAGTACTGATATGTTCAATGACGACTTTCTTTTCTTTAATACGTTCTCTTATGGCTAAATACTTAATGTCGATGTGTTTGCTTCGACTACCACATTTGTTGTTCTTAGCCATAAAGACAGCAGCTGAATTGTCGCAATATATTCTCAATAGTCGAGAAATAGAATCCATGATTCTAAGCCCAAATATGAAACTCTTTAACCATACACCATGTGAAGTAGCCTCAAAACAGGAAACGAACTTAGCTTGCATAGTTGAAATAGCAATTAAGGTCTGTTTATCACTTCTCCAAGATATAGCTCCGCCAGCCATCATAAAAATATATGCTGGTGTTGATTTGCTTGAATCAACACAGCCAGCAAAGTCCGAATCGGAGTAGCCAATTACTTCCAGATTTGTTGTTCGTCTATAAATAAGCTTGTAGTCTTTGGTTCCTTGAAGGTACCTCATCACTTTCTTTGCAGCTCTCCAGTGGTCTATATTGGATCACTCTGATATCGTCCTAACATTCCCACAGCAAATGCAATGTCAGGTCTTATGCAGACCTGAGCATACATCAGGCTTCCAACTGCAGAAGCATATGGAATGTTCTTCATTTGTTCCCGCTCAAAATCATTTTTAGGGCATTGGTTCAGATCGAACTTGTCTCCCTTCACAATGGGAGCTACACTTGGTGAACAATCTTTCATTCTAAATCTCTCTAAAACTTTATTAATATAAGCTTCTTGAGATATACCCAAAATACCTCGTAATCTATCTCTATGGATCTTAATGCCAATGACATAAGATGTCTCACCCATATCTTTCATATCAAAGTTTTTAGAGAGGAACTGTTTCACCTCATGCGGCAAACCCTTATTGTTAGTTACAAGCAGAATGTCATCCACATATAAAACAAGAAAACAAATCTTACTTCCACTAACCTTTTGGTATATTCATTGATCCATGATGTTTTCTACAAATCTAAATGAATAAATTACATTGTGGAATTTAAAATACCACTAACGGAAGCTTGTTTTAAACCGTATATGGATTTCTTGAGCTTGCAAACCAAATGCTTACCATTATTAGAGGGGAATCCTTTAGGTTGTTTCATGTAAACCTCCTCCTCTAGATCTCCATTGAGAAATGCTGTTTTCACATCCATTTGTTGCAACTCCAAGTCAAAATGGGCTACTAATGCTAACATGATGCGTAAGAAATCTTTCTTAGATACAGGAGAGAAGGTGTCTGTGTAATCGATTCCTTCCTTTTGAGTGAATCCTTTAGCAACGAGTCTTGCCTTGTATCTCTCAATGTTGCTAAATGAGTCTTTCTTTGTCTTAAAGACCCATTTACATCTAATGGCTTTTGCACCATCAGGCAACTTAACAAGATTCCATACATCTTTACTCTTCATAGAATGCATCTCTTTCTTCATAGCATTGTACCATAATTATGATTCTCTGCAACTCATGGCCTATGAAAAGGACTCGGGGTCATTTTCGACTCCAATGTTGTAGTTAGATTCTTGTAGATATACAATATAATCACTAGGAATTGCTGATCTCTTTGGTCGAGTAGATCGTTTTAATGTTGTGCCATCATTTTCCTGAGAAATATGTGGTTCAATTGATTGTTCAATAGTTGTCGGCAACTCTTGAACTACTTGATCTACTGAAATGTAGTCAGCAGCTTGTAATTGGTTGTTCAATACCAATTTGTACTTGAGGGGTTCTATGAACAATAACCAATCAATCACTTGAGGTGGAAAGTTGAGAATCTAAATGATCTTTCTCAAAAACTGTGTTTTTGGTCTGATCACTCCCACTAATTAAGTCATTTTCAAGAAACTTTGCATTTCTTGATTCCACAATTCTAGTGCTATGAGATGGACAATAAAACCTGTACTCCTTAGACCTTCCAGTATATCCAATGAAATACCCACTAATAGTCCTTGGGTCCAACTTCTTTTCTTGTGGATTATAAATTCTTACTTCAGACGGGCATCCCCAAATGTGCATATGTCGCAAACTTGGTTTCCAAACTTTGAATAACTCAAATGGTATTTTTGGAACAGCCTTGGTTGGAACTCGGTTTAATATATATGCCGCCGTCTTAAGTGCTTCAGTCCACATGGATTTAGGAAGATTAGAGTTGCTTTGCATACTCTGCACAATGTCCAACAATGTGCGGTTTCCTCTTTCTGCATACTCCGCACATGGTGTATTGAGCAACTATCCCATTTTCTTAAAGAAACTTTGCGAATGGTCCATGTGCTTGTCCATCTTCTGTATATCTACCATAATATTCTCCACCTCTATTTGATCTCACAATCTTAATTTGCTTTCCACATTGTTTCTCCACTTCAGCCTTAAAGGCCTTTAAGGCATCTAATGCTTCATTTTTGTTATGAAGCAAGTAGTGATACATGTATCATGAGTAATCATCTATAAAGAAGATGAAGTATTTCTGACCATGTGAGTCCATGTCAGGACTACATATATCCATATGAATGATCTCCAATATGTCTGAACTACTATTGGCACCCTTCTTTAACTTGTTGGTCTGCTTTCCCTTAATGCAATCCACACAAGTTTCAAAATCAGTAAAATTAAAAGTACTAAGTACCAGTCATTTACTAATTTCTTAATTCTTTCTATGGAGATATGTCCTAGTCTCCAGTGCTATAACATAGAGGAATCTTCATTAATAACACAACTTTTAGTGCCAGTATGGACATGCATAGTGTTCTAAGTAGTATCATTTTGCAATTCAATGCAGAAAAGATTATTAGACAATGTACCATTCCCAACAACATCAGATTTATAAAATAAAGTAAAAGATGTTTATGAAAAATTAAAGGAATAACCCAAGGGTACAAGTCTTGAAACTGAAATAAAATTTTTAGAGAAACTAAGAATGTAAAATGTCTTTTCCAAATTCAAAATAAAACCACTACTCAAAACTAAACTGCATGTTCCAATAGCCTCCACATGTGAACACATCTTATTTCCTGAATAGATGCTTTGCTCACTTCCCACTGGCTTCCTTAAGTTTCGCATACCCTGTAAGGTATTTGAAATATGGATTGTAGAACCAGAATCAATCCACCATGTGTTATAAATAACATCAACCATATTGGATTCATAACAAACAAAGGAGATTGGGTTACCTTTCTTTTCAAGCCATTTATGAAACTTAGCACATTCCTTCTTCATATGTCCCTTCTTTTTACAGAAGAAACACTTGGATTCCTTCTTAATATCAGATTGGGGAGGTATTTTACCTTTCCCCTTTTTATTGGCTTGAGCTTTGTCCTTTCCCTGCGTTGCTAGCATTGCACTTTCTCCCAATTCCATTACCAGCCCCTGTTCCTCTTGAACACACATGGTCATGAGTTCATTGATTGACCATTTGTCATTATGTGTATTGTAGGAGATCTTAAAGGGTCTGTATTGTTGTGGGAGAGTATTCAGGATATAGTGCACCAAGAAGGATTTTGACATCTCAACCTCAAGATTCTTCAATTGAGCTGCAATGTCCCTTATTTGCATGATGTGCTCACGCACACCTTTAACAGTGGTGAGTCTCATGGATGTGAACTTCATTATTAGGGTGCTTGCTAGTGCCTTATCTGAAGTGACGAATTGATCATCTATGCCCTTTAGCAAATCACGGACCTTTTCATGCTGATTGACTGAATCACATATGCCAGCAGATATTTTAGTCTTTATGAACATTACACTAAGGCGATTAGATCGCTCCCATTGTTCATAAAGTGCAATTTGTTCTAAAGTGCTGGTAGTAGTAACTGTAGGTGGTTCATTCTTCCTAATAGCATAATCAATGTCCATCCACCCCAAATGAAGGAGAATTCTCTCCTTCCATACTTCATAGTTATCACCCTTCAGTTCAGGAATATTACAACGAATATCAGAGAAGTTTGTAGGTTGTACAGCTACATAAAATATATATATACATGCTCATGTCAATTGAGACATAAATAAATTTCATGCTTTACCAATGTAAATCATGCAAAGTGAATCTAATGACATAAAAATTGCCTATGGGCTAAATTTTTTTAATTTAGGTAAATTCATGTAACTATATGACAGAATTATCAAATTATGTACTTAATTCACAATTTTGTGAGAAAATAATAATAATTTGATATTCTATCCCGAACTTTATGATAAAACTATTAAATTGTAATCCATAATTCCTGTGGGTAAATTATGAAAAATAATTTAATACTTTATCCTAATTAATTATATAAATATAATAAAAATTCTTGTGGGATAAAATTTATTATATTAAGTATAATTAATTACAACTAATGTCTATAATTCCTTATGTGATCCTTGACTTAGTGTAACATAATTTTATTTAATTAAAGATGATGTGGCTAATCTCTAATTAAATAAAATTATATGGACCACTAGACATTATTTTAGCAAAAAAAATTTTATGAGAATAATTATCTATTGGAAACCCCAAAGTTTCTCCTCCTCCGATGATCTCCACTCTCACTATGACTCTCAAGCAGCAAGAAGATCAGCCCTCCTTTAGCCTGACCCATGCGATTGAGTGCAGCCCAAACAATCCTAGCACATCTAGCCTATTCCAAGAGACCCAGCAAAGACCACCAACACAGAAAAATCAGCGCACTCAAGTTGAGCTTACTACAGCCCATCCTCCCAAACCCAGCATGGCTTAGACTAGCAATTCTTGCCTAGCCAAACCAAAGCAAACTAGCTGAGCATAGTCCGCCCACTACTATCTCAGTACAGGCCAGCCTAACCCAGCTTTGCCAATGGTTGGGGTTTACGCTGATTTTGATTATTATTTTTGAATAGGAAAGAGGTTTATGATCAAGCCTCTTCGTTTCTCCCATTTCAATTTCTCCTGGCATAACCATCATTAATGGCTGGTCGCATCATCTCTGGCCAATGGGAAAGATAACAGAGAAGAAGCTTCCATTGGTGGCCGGCCATCCCTGACGTTGGCTAGAGCAAGATGTAATAATCTGGTTTCTACCTCAGACGAAGTGTCCATGGAATGAAGGAAAATTTTGGGGGAGGAAAACCTAGGTGCTGCTATCTCTCCTTGCTTTTCTCTTCTTTGTGTAATGTTAGTGAGAAGCATTAGCAGATCTAATGTTTTTCATAATTCCAATTTTTTCACAGTTTTGTTTGCTTTTCATTTTGCAAAATGAAACTTTGCATAAAACTACTAGGCAGAGGTGTAATCTAAGGCTCTGATACCAAATGTAAACCATTGCCTCTAATATTTACAGAAAATCAGAAGCATAATAGCGGAAGCAAATTAAATAAGAATGGATAGGCACTTACCTCCAGCCATAGCAGTGAAGATCCAAGGCAGTTTAAGAGATCTTCTAATCCTCTTCAATTCACAATGATGGAAAACCAAAAATGCAGTAAAAATGTTGCACGAATTTGAAAGGATTAGGAACCCTTAAAGATGAATGTTTATGGCAGTTATCCTTCCATCAAGGATAACTGCCATGGGCAGTTATGATACATGTTCATGTGTCAGTTCCGAATTTCAAATGTTCAGGACCATAACCATTTTTTCTAACAGAATGGGGTTATATCTATTAATAGACTAGGCGCAAAATCATTACTAAACTGAATCTTTCAAAAGTAACAACCATGCCATGTCTACTCCTGCCAGGATCGATCTTTTGTGCAGAAAACAGAAGGTAAAATTTAAAAGTATTGAAAATTGGAACTGAAATAATAACGAGTCTGAAAAGCTGAAAATAAAACTTCAAGAAATTTGGTTAAATCAGTATCAGCTATAAACAATCAAAATTGTGAACCAACTAACTAAAGTTGTTAAAATGTGAATCTTTTGAGTAAAATCATCAAGAAATTCCAGACTAAGCATTGCACATTTTCTTTAAATGTTAACTTGACAAGCAACGGCATGCATCATGTCACTTGGACATCTTAAAATTTTAATGAGTGTGGGAGCCACAAACACGAAAGTAAAGTGCTTAATGATACTAACTACAGCATGAGTGTGAGAGAACAGCTCATGAGGTGTTTCAGGGTCATGAAGTGGCTTGAGTATCACTACTTGAGTTTGTGGGTTTAGGATCGCAGTAGCTTGCTTAGTCTGACAGAGCAGTGGAAGGAAAGAGAAGGGAGCTGATAGAGGGAAACTTAATCCTTCACCATATGCATTGCAGGACCTACCTTCAGAAGCTTATTCAGTAAAAGTTCAATGCAAGGTCTTGAGAAATTCACGACGTGCAGTTCTTCATGTGTGTTCAGTTTTGCAATCAACAATCTATAGGCAATTAATGGATGCGTCTAAGATTAACACATGCAAGATGGAAGTGAAGCTTGAAGCTTGGAAGCCACAATGCTGATTGTTGGTTATGTATTGTAACACACAATATAAATCATAAGGAGAGAACATCGGTGGTGGAACTATCAATATCAATGTAAACATTTTTAGTATAAATGGGATAACTCATCTTCTTGAATAAGAATAGGAGTCACGTTTGGACAGTATATTGGTCTATGCTTATTTAATGCTGCCCTCCTCTGGTTGTTCTAACTGGTTCTTGTAAACGGGTTTCAGTGTTACTATGGCACGTCCCAGGTGACAGATGAGCAAGTTTAAAAGATACTACGGCCGGAACTTGAGGCTAGAGCGGCTGATGTGTTTCACGAGTTCATCAGTTCCTTTGCCTGAGGAACTTCTCGGCAAAATGAAGGTCAAATGTCACGGCGCTGCAATCAGTTGTTCATTTACATGGAGTTTTCTGAACTTTGATCATGTTTAAAAACTAGGTGATCCGACTTGGGGATTGAATCAGTAGGAAAGCTGGTTGGATCACCTAAATAACTCGGATGACTCAGTGAGTCAAGTAAATTGGATTGGGAAACTCAGACCAGTTTTTGAAAGATTATCGAGTTTCTTGGTGACTCGGTAAGTTTTAAAATTTTACTCCTCTCAACAGATGACGGTGAACAAGAGGACTTTGCGCGTAATTTTTTACTTCGTTAATCAACAGAAATCTATGAAATTAATTTTTTTAGATAGAGAACATTAAGAAGACGAACACCCAAGTATTAGATTTCCAATTTCATTCAAAAAGGCATAAAAAAAAAAAAGAATATAAAGTCTGCTACTTGTTGCTGTTTGCGTAAACAGTAACAGTTTTTTGCTTAGATTTTGAACTTAAAATTTTATTTTATTTATTGTGTTTTTTATGGATCCAAAGCATTGATTATGTTGTAACCTATGTTACAAAGAATTTTATATCAATTTTTACTGAGAAATTAAAGCTTAAATTGTTGAATTTTATTGAAGAAGCTTAACAGGTACAATGCCACAGGACAGTATGTTTACGATTGAACATATCACTATTGACTGTTTTTTGTTAAAATATAACCGGATCATTAGATTTCTTGTTATTTAATTGTATTAGATATCAACTTACACTGAAAATTTTTATAGGAAAGTCATTGAACATAGCAGCCAAAGTTGGAAACTTAATCGCAGATTATTGTTGTAAAGTATGGTAACTTGAATGTAAAAATAAACCAATTAGTTCTTTCTCACTAATATATTACTGCCAAAAACATCTTTTTTCCTCTCCTATTTCTTGAAGATGAAAATAAATGATAATTTATAATTTCATAAATTTCTAGCTTATGTTTTTTTTCTTTATATATATATTTATAAGTGTTAGTTTAAATTTTTTTATTGCTTTCATTTATGGATTTTACAAACACGTATTCTTATCTGAAGTGAGAAATTTAAAATTTTATTTATAATTATTTAAAGATAGTAGCACTTTTCAGGTTTGGATCAAAATATCAATACCAATTCAGAGAACTTCAACATCAATTGGATTACAGTCTAACATGAACATTTTGATCGACACTTCCATTGTATATTACTTCGGCAATCATTCATTTGATTCTATTTGCTGGTGTTTTCAGAGATGCTTGGTTTCTGAGTCTTTAGCAGTATTTGCGACATTCTGTTGGTGTTCCATGTGTGCTTTGCATTCTTGTTCAGTGAAAAACAGGTAGAGCTGGTGGTAGCACACGGAGGAAGAGAAAATCACTGGCAACTGATAACTCAGTCCACGGATTATAAATTGTTTTAGTTGCAGAGATCTCGATAACAGTATATATTAATGTATTAAAACTAGTAAATACAATGGCTTTAGAAGATTAACAGCAATAAGTTACACTCTAATTGGATATTTACGTTGAATGTCTGGATGCACAAACCATGTAATAACTAGTTGCATATTTTCATTTGAGAAATATGAGCCGGAAAAAGTTATAGTGGTCCCAAAACTATCAGCAATCTAAACCGTATATCAACTAGGCCGTGCTACGGATACAAACCATATGAGAATTCTAAACCTCAGATTTGTGAATGCTAAAAACTAGAAAAGCAGTGGTCTTGTCATCAGCCAAACCCACACAGATTGTGGAGAATCTTTATCTATCTTATCTATAGGACCCACTACCTGATAAATGTTCTAGATCATTGAAAGAGTGGACCCATTTTGTGCTTTTCCTGGTCATATTTTCTAAGTGAAAATGTGTACACCTATCATGAGGGACGTATTACGTACATTTTCACGTGTAGGCCGCTAGTATCGATGAGCCATGCACCAAGTTCTAGATCCAATATGAAAATCATAAGCTTCTGTTTCTGTGGACTTAGAGCGGACGGTTAGAAATGCTAATTCAATTGCCTCTATTCAGCAAGAATCGTGCAACAAATGAAAGGCTTTAGAATCATACCACGGATGGGAAGTTTCACTTTGTGGCTGCATGGCTTAGCACGTGGATGTTTAGAATCAGGGAAGAGAGTGGCACGACTTGTACTTCTGCCTGGCATGTGCAATTGGTTCTATTTTTCGGCATCCAAAAGATGCCGATATAAAGGAGAGCCTCGGTGCAATGGTCAACTTGTCGTCGTGTGACCTTGAGGTCACGGATTCAAAGTGTAAAAACAACCTCTACAAAAATGTAACATAAGGCTACATACATCTCAACGAGAGAGTGCTAGCATTAGCTCGTTTTTTCCTTGGTGCCCTCCGTAAGCTTTGATCTTTCATGCAAACAGCATGCTTAGAGATCAAGTAAAGAAAAAGTGCTCCTTTTTTTATGCCAGCTTTGGGATTTCCTCTGCAACAAGGCAAGGACCGAAGAAGCATCTCTTCTCATCTCATGCCTCAGACATGACTCTTGTTATTGTAGCAACTTTCCCCATCCATGCCAACCACCCTTCTATAGGTAATATCGACACATTTTTCTTAAGCTATTTCTGTCCTTATCCTCCGTTAATGGCGCTCAACAGTTCATGCCAAAAGCATCTCTTTCACAAATATAAAATTGGATTTTTTCCTCATTTTTTTTCTTTCATTGATTAGCAAGGCCACGATGACATGAAGGCTACGTCGATTAGGTGAACAGCTCCAAGCCCAATCCATATGTGGTCAGCCCAATCCCTATTTAGTTCCAAACCCCTTATTCTCTAAGAATTCCACTAGAAGTAGCAAACTGGTTACTTTTGTTTAGGCATTGCTAGTTGATACAATATTTATTAGGCATTGACATTGTCAAATTTAATACTGGTTTGGAGTAGAACTAAATCAAGTGGATTGTCCCTGGAACCCCTTGTTTGATAAAATTCAGGTTGCAGTTTAAGTTAGTAAAGTTATTCTTATTGTGATTTGACAATATGTCATGAGCCTCCAGATCAATGGTACTAATCACATAAACATCTGTTATTTAGATCCCAATTAATGCTGATCATCGGAGTTGAATCTCCTCATGATGGTTAAGATACTCCATAATTCTACATAAAAATATCAAACAAGAGACACACTAGGAAATGCACCTACTCACTTTCTTAATCACTGCATTTCAGCACTTCATAGATGTCGATAGAATTGAAAGTTCTTATTTCAAAGGGGAAAAGAAGTTGCTCACAAATGAGAGTTTGATCAGCTGGAACTGGATTTCCAGGTGAGAACTAGATTCCCAGATCAAATCAAGCAGAGAAAATCATGGCAACGTGGAAACCAATTCCATTTCCAACGGTTTCCATGGTTTCATGCTAACCAAAGAGGTCCTTAGGGCATTGATATATTCATTACTTGTAAATAATGGCACTCCAAGCTTTATTAATCACTTTTATCTCCTTGGTGGTTGAAAGCGTTGCAGATATTTTAAAAAGCTTACTAGATGAGTATAAAGGGCGGAGTGCAATTATTGGATTAGGGGTGGAGTGCCATATTGGAACAAGGATGAAGTAGTTATGGATATGGTCCAAAGCAGCACACTTCTTCCATGGCTCAAAACTGGTCCACCATGGACCTGTCAAGGTTGGACCAATCTGACTGTCTGAACAATGACTTGCAAAGGGATGCTTAAAACAAACAATGAATCCTTCTAACAGCCAATCTGTAGGATATCAACGAACTGTTTAAGATTATCTAATTGGTGGGTTCTTAGCCAACCCACAAATCTGCCCACTAAATTCAGTTCCACTGACCAATCATAGTTCATGTGTGTGTGTGTGTGTGTGTGTGTGTGAAGTGTTGTTGGAGACAAGTATTCCTTTTCTCTAAAGTCCAACCTCTCACCAACGTGCACTAGAAGAGACGTTAATAGTAGGCTTGACAAAACTCTCAAATTGAAGCAGATTCCTTGCACGTTACAACCACAGACACAGACCATTTTATACATTTCTCTTTCCGATATTCCACATTGGCTGCAAACATATTCCTCCAACCACAATAACAATATGCTTGATTCCCATATTATTTCTCACTTGGATTCATCCATAGACTGTCCAACAATGGGAAACTGTATTCCTCTACCTCCTAGTGGAGCATCTCCCTCCGAGAAAAAGGCAAAGGTCTTGCCTATTGATACAACCTTCAAGCTTCCATCTCCATTACCTTCTTGGCCACCGGGTGAGTTATACTCTGTATTGAATCTGTATTCCAACAGATCTTTCTCTACTTGGAATTTCTTCCTTGAGTCCTATATATACGATGTTTGATTTTAGTATATTTGATTCACAGGTGAAGGATTTGCAAAAGGAAGTATAAATCTTGGAGGATTAGAGGTGTGCCAGGTTTCAACTTTCGCCAAGGTTTGGGCTACCTATGAAAGGGGTCAGGATAATGTTGGTGCCACCTTTTTCAGACCTTCAGAAATTCCAACTGGATTCGTCATGCTTGGTTACTATTGCCAGCCAAATAATCAGCCTCTTCATGGGTGGGTTCTTGCTGCAAAAGATGACACCACCACGGAAGCACTTGCTCAACCGGTGGACTATATACTTATATGGAGCAGCGAGTCTATGAAAATGCAGCAAGATGGACATGGCTATATTTGGCAACCAATACCACCACAAGGTTATCTACCGGTGGGTCACATAGTCACGAATTCATCGGAGAAGCCGCCTCTCAATGAAATTCGGTGTGTTCGTTCTGATCTCACCGATCCATGTGAGAATGATGTGTGGATATGGGGAACTGATGAGACAAATCATTCAAATGGGTTAAGTGTCTATGGATCCAGACCCGTCACTAGGGGGACCCAAGCTCTTGGTGTTCCTGCAGGCACATTTATAGCTCAACTGAATGGGAATTCTTCAGCTTCATCCTTAGCTTGTTTGAAGAATGAGGATTCTAACTTAACTTCTGTGCCTAATCTCGCCCAAACCGAGGCACTGGTGCAAGCTTACTCTCCATGGATCTACTTCCATCCAGATGAAGCGTACCTCCCCTCCTCAGTTAGCTGGTTCTTCACCAATGGGGCTCTTCTTTATAAACAAGGGGACCGGAACCCTACTCCAATCGATCCAAACGGTTCGAACCTTCCCCAAGGTGGTTCAAATGATGACACATATTGGCTGGATCTTCCCACTGACGATGGGGCCAAGGAGAGGGTCAAGAAAGGCGAATTACAAAGCTCCGGATGTTATTTACATGTGAAAACAATGCTAGGGGCGTCATTTACGGATATAGCTATATGGGTGTTTTATCCATTTAACGGGCCAGCTAGGGCCAAAGTAGAATTTGTAAATTTACCCCTAGGGAAGATAGGGGAACATGTTAGTGACTGGGAACATGTTACACTGAGGATTAGCAACTTCACTGGGGAGCTATGGAGTGTTTACTTCTCAGAACACAGTGGTGGAAGATGGATTGGCGCTTCACAGTTAGAGTTTCAAGGAGGAAATAAGGCTGTAACTTACGCTTCATTGCATGGTCATGCCTTGTACTCAAAACCGGGGTTAGTTCTACAAGGGAATAACAACATTGGGATAAGGAATGATACTGCAAAAGGAAAGTTTAGCATGGATACAGGGGTGAGGTATGAATTGGTTTCAGCAGATCAATTGGGTTCGGTGGTTGAACCACCATGGCTTAATTACATGAGGAAATGGGGTCCGAAGATTACGTACGATACAGAGGCTGAGATTCGGAAGGTGGAGAGATTGCTTCCAGGGAAGCTGAAATCTAAACTGGAGGCGTTGATCCATGGCCTTCCAAAGGAGGTTTTGGGGGAGGAAGGGCCTACTGGTCCTAAAGTGAAGAACAATTGGAATGGAGACGAAATTTGAAGGAACTGTCAAATGGAGATGGGTTGATATCTTTGTACAAAAGCTGTAAATATATGTTCATTTGAATTCGAATGTTTTCTTTCTATGCATGTCACCTTTGGATGTTCATCGTTATACAAGGTTTGTAACATAGAAAAGGCCTTCTAGCACACTAGCGCAAGGAGCCTGAGTAAGGCTGGTCATGCTTGTGGGTATTCAAACCACATGACTTCTGGACTGCACCCAGAATTGGAGCAATCAGACAAAGTAGGTCGGATCATCTAAAAGACACAAATTTAGATTGTCCATACAAATTGCATGTGGTTTGACTTCTATTGCAAGGTGTGCTTTGTAGGTTGGATTGGAGATGTAGAATATTTCTCACCCATGACGGGCAAATTTCAAGTGGTTGATGTAGAAATTGCGATTTCTTGACTTTTTGGTCTCTCTCTCTCTCTCTTTCTGAATTGACATTTTATCTGATGACCTCCCAGTGAATGGTCTTAATCACGCATGTACGATATACATGAAGTACAAGAAAAAGGTCTGCCCCCACATAAATGGGATCCGGGGAAGGGGCGAACTACAAGGTCACTAGTATGTAGTCTTATTTTGCATTTGGAAGAGGCTATTTGTATGCCTTGAACCCATGACCTCAAGGTCACATGACGACAACTTTACCATTGCACCAAGGCTCTCCTATGCATGAAGTAAAACCTTTAGCTTAATTTTAGTTCCACCGGCAATTAAAAATCCTTATTTTGGATAAATTCGTGTTGCCCTGAGAAATGCATTTCTGGCAGACAAAAGTTTCTTGCTAACCAAATGGCCCTTTAGCAAACTGCGGTATTGATCGTGGTTAATTGTGGCCCAAAGCATTTCTAGGAAGAAAAATACTATCTGGACTAGGTTTGAGGACTGATTTTGAAACCTGCCCAGCTAATCTCCACCTTCGAATGATCTAAATTAATCATCTTATTTGTCTCATCTCATATTTAGGCTATCTGCAAATCATGTTCATTAGATGCTTCTAACTGCTAATTATTTCAACAGAATAATTCACAGGTCATGAGTTAACAATTATACCATTTGGGCAGACGACAAAGAACGTCATTAAGAGGATTTTGACATGGTCGTTAACTGGAAAAGTGGCACCTTCTAGCTTCTCTTCACCGATACACTCTTCCTTATTTAAGTGGTAAAAAAGAAATATTTATATCATTCGAATTGGATCATATGAATAATATAAGAATGCTAAAAACATTGCTAAGAGAATAGTAAGTGAGGCTAAACTTGAAGCATATGATAAACTTTATAATAGATTAGGAATAAGAGGAGGTGAGAAAGATGTGTTTAAACTTGCAAAAGTAAGAGAACAGAAGGGTAAGGACTTAGATCATGTTAGGTGTATTAGAAGCGATGATCAAAGGATATTAGTCAAAGATGATGAGATCAAACAAAGGTGGGAAACATACTTTCAAAAATTGTTAAATGACAATGGCTCTAAGAATATAGGGATTGAAAATACTATAAATCTAAATAACAATAGATATTATAGATATGAATGTAGGATTATAATACCTTAAGTAAAAGAGGCCTTGAAAAAGATGAAATCAGGAAAGGCCATGGGGCCTGATGCTAGACCAATAGATAGTAGCGTGATTGGTGATTTTTCTGTCACTGTAGGATTGCACCAAGGATCGGCATTGAGTCCATACCTTTTTACATTAGTTATGGATGAGTTGACAAAACATCTACACGAGGAGATTCCCTGGTGCATGCTATTTGCAGATAACATAGTCCTACTTGATGAGACAAGGGAGGGTGTAAACATAAAGCTAGAGTTATGGAGGGAAGCATTAGAATCTGAAGGATTTAAAATTAGCCGAACTAAGACAAAATATATGGAATGTAATTTTAACAAGGAGAGTAGGAGTGGAATACCAGTCAAGATTGATAACCAAGAAGTCCCCGTGAAAGACCACTTTTGGTACTTAGGATCATTGATCCATGAGAGTGGAGAGATTGAGGGGAGGTTACCCAGAGAATCCAAGCAGGTTGGAACAAATGGAGATGTGCATCTAGAGTTTTATGTGATTGACAGGTGCCACTTAAACTAAAAGAAAATTTCTATAAGATGGCTATAGTCGGCCAAGCTCTATGGATTAGAGTGTTAGGCAGTTAATGAACATCATACTCACAGGATGAGCGTCGCAGAAATAAGGATGTTGAGATAGATGAGTGGTAAGACAAAAAAGGATTGAATTAGAAATGAAAATATTATAGGAAATTTAGGAGTAGCATAAATAGGTAAGAAGATGAGGGAGATTAGACTTAAATGGTTTGGACTGGTTCAAAGGAGACCAACAATGACACTAGTTAGGAGTGAGGCAGTACAAGTAGAAGGTTCTAAAAGGGCAAGGGGAAGGCCCAAAAGAACTTAGATAGAAGTAGTGAGGAAAGATTTAAAAACTTTGGGACTAAATTAAGCCATAATATTTAATAGAGTGGAATGGAGGAATAAGATTCATGTGGTCGACCCCTAATTGGGATAAGGTCTTGATGATGATGAATCGGATCATATTTCTTTTTCATATTCTATTTCAGTTGATTTATGGTTGGAAATAATTAGAAAAAAAGGAATTGGAATTATCACTACTAGCCTGGCTTTGTATCGTGACCAATAGTGTAAGCAACTCCTTTTGCCAGTTCACCAGAGAACTCATATACCATCAAATGCTCAGTTTTTTCAAAATTTTGCCAAAAAATAGCTAGTTAGGGGTACTAAATTTGCACTAGAGGATGACGCTGACGAACCAAGCAACGTTGCACCAATGGAGATCAAAGGGCAGCCCCAATGCATGAAGCTCTAGCAGATGCAGGGTTCGAGGAAAAGGAAGACCACAAGGGTCAATAGTACTCAGCCTTACCTTGTATTTTGCAAGAGGCTGTTTTCACGCCTTAAACATGTGATCTCAAGGTCACATGACGACAACTCTACCATTGTGCCATGCCTTACCAATGAAGATCCTTTAATGAAAATTATGTAATCTAGGTTTGCACTATTTGGGAGTTCTATAGGAGAGGTGAGTTTTATAGGGAGAAGATAAGCTGGGGATTTACCCTCCTTGCCTCTTACAACAGAGGAGTGTGTAGCATTTCCTAGAATATTTTAGGGTTTATCCTCTTCACCTCTTCCAAGTCCAATATCATTTAAATTTTGATACATGTGTCAAAGTGGTGAGGTTATCTAGCCAGGAGTTTGCTTATACAATTATACAATGTCTTAACAGCCTGCTCAGACATTGTATTTGATATCTGAACAGCCAAAAAGGAGTTTGCTTCTACTGAGACTTGAACCCGTGAGAACAACATAACAATGTATCTGGTTTAACTTATAAAAGAAGCTTTTGTATTAATTCTCCGTAAAAGTTGGTGTATTAGGACCCTTCATTTTGTAATAAAGTGGAAATTCTTTTGAAAGATCTAAATCATTTATCTTGTTTGACTCACCAAATTAGGGGCCATGAAACATAGATACATTTGGATGATCAGAACCTGTCCTTTTTATCTTTCACAAAACTAAAAAAAATCAGTAGCTATGGTTTCAAGTACATATGAAATAGGCTATAAGCATCCGATAATCTTGAAATTTGGTATGCAGCCTATCCAAGCTGTCTATGAAACATAAATACATTTAGATTCTGATTCCAATCTACTATTTTCGGTCTTTGAAAAAGCTAAAAAAACCAGCAGCTATTATTTCAAGTCCACACAAAATAGGCTATAAGCATCCAATGATCTTGAAATTTGGTATCCAGCATATCCAAGCCATCAATGAAATACACATACATTTAGATGATTCTAACCTGTTCTAGTCTTTGACAAAACTAAAAAAAAAAAACAGCACCTACAATTTCAAGTACACATAAAATAGGCTACATGCATCCAATGACTTTGAAATTTGATATCCAGCCTATCCAAGCCACTCTAAATGAGATGAACTGATTACATTGTCCAAAAGAAATCATCCTCTGTCACAAAATAGAGGGTTAACTTCTTCACACCCTTAGTAAACTGATTTTTAACGAGACTCTAGCTATTTTGTTTGTTCCGTTTATATATAAAACTTGGGCAAAGGCAAATAAATCAAGTCCAGAAAAAACACCAAGCATGTTACTGCAACTATAAGAACTACATGCTTGATTTCCATCTCTTCATCACTTGGTGATAATCCATTAATGACTCTCCAACAACGGCAAATGCAACATCTATATCTTGAAGGAAAAAGCACAGGCTTTGCCCGTTGATGCAACACTTCAAGCTTCCATCTGCATTACTTTCTTGGCCACCAGGTGATTTTTAACACTGAATTTCTTGTTTCTCTTCATGCGGTTTCTTCTTCTAATCCTTGTATTCATTTTTTTGCTGAATTCAAACAATAGAACTGCTTTTTGTTTGCATGGATTAATTTTCTTCCTATATTCCTCTGGTCGTTTTATTTAGTGTCCGATCACTTTGACTGTTTGGATAGTTTGAATCACAGGTGAAGGATTTTGCCAAAGGAAGTTCATATCTAGGACTAGTAGTGTGCCAGATGTCTACTTTCACCAAGTTTTGGGCTACCCATGAAGGAGGACAGAACGACCTTGGTGCCACTGTTTCCGAACCTTCAGAAATACCTACTGGGTTCTTCGCGCTTGATTACCAAAGCCAACATAATAACAGGCCCCTCCATGGGTGATTTCCTGCCGGAAAAGTGATCCGAGTGCAGCAGCACTAAAAGAACCGGTCGACTATACACTTATTTGAAGTAGTGAGTCTACGAAAATTAAGCAAGATGGTCTTGGCTACATTTAGTTACCAATACCACCACAGGACTGTCTCTCGGTGGGTTAGGTAGTAAAGAACACGCCGGAGAAACCATCTCTTGATAATATCCGGTGTGTTTGTTCTGATCTCCCCGATCAATCGGAGATGGATAAATCGATATGGGGAACCGATATGGCAAATTATTCAAATGGAATTAATGTATTAGGATCAAGAACCATCACTCGGCGGACCCAAGCTTTTGTTGTTTCTGCAGGCACATTTATAGCTCAAGTAAATGGGATTGATTCACCTGTATCCTTAGCTTGTTTGAAAAACAAGAATTCTTACTTGTATGACGAATCTCAGCCAGACTGAGGTGCTAGTTTAAACTTACTCTCCAGGTATCAACTTTCATCCAGATGAAACTTACTTCCCATTCTCAGTGAGCAGATACTTCACCAACAGGGCCCTTCTTTATAAACAAGGGGATTCTAACCTTACTCCAATTAATCCGACCGGATCGAACCTTCCTCAAGGTGGTGCAAAAGATGACTCTTATTAGTTGCATCTTCCAGTTGATGGTGGGGCTAAAGAAAAGGTGAAGAAAGGCGATTTACAAAGCTTGGCGTGTTATTTACAGGGGAAACCGATGCTGGGGGCTACATCTTCCGATGTTGCAATGTGGGTCTTTTATCCGTTCATTGGGGGAGCAAGGGCGAAGGTGGGACTTGCAAATGTACCCCTGGGGAAGTTAGGCCAGCATGTTGCTGATTGTGAACATCTTCCATTAAGAATCAATAATTTTACTGGAGAGCTGAGTGTGTACTTCTCACATCATAGTAGAAATTTACAAAAACGATAATGCCTGAGAATTGGTATATATGCTCTATATACATGATAATTTTCAATTTGTTAAAAGGCCATAGTGACGTGAAGCTATCTCAATATTATAGCAGTTTATGGTAAAATGGAGGAGTTGATGGAAATGATACATGGTCTCAGCTTGGAATCCATGAAAACCAGTAACAGAACTCAACCTTAATCAAGACCTTTCTTTTCTCATGGAATATCTCTATTTGTTTCCAGAGATGTCAATGTCTAAATGGAGTACGACTACCAAGCACTTGCTTGCATATAACTGGACAAGTACAAATCAAGGAGTGCAAAAATATAATCCAGAAGAGGAAGTGCAAGTGTAAAGAGACAATCATGGATTTGTACCTCTCCTTAAGCAAGCAAGCGCCTTGCTCCTTATCATTTTTCACCTAAATGAGCAACAGAGATCCATCTTTGCAGTATTTAGGAAGCCAGAGAATTATTTAGAACAAATGGTTCTGATTACTTTCTTTGCGAGCACTTCGCAAATATACTTGTTTAATGGTAAAAATGCTTATTCGATTGAATTTCCTGTAAAATGTGTTGGCTAGAGACAGCAAAAATAATTTCTTGCAATATGTTGCAGATATAAAAATCGATTACTACAAGGAGTTTGCTTAGATAAGAAAGGATATAATTAGAAATAAAAATATTAAATGAAACTTATGAGTAGCACCAATAGGTAAATAGATGAGGAAGATTATACTTAATGGTTTGGACATTTAGAAGATCTAAATTATTTAAATATTCGTCGTGTGAGATTGGTGCTTACATTTTATAAGATCAAAACTATTCAAATAATTACCCATGTAAGACTGAAGCTCACAGTTTAGAATTTTCAAATTTATTTAAATAATAGCACATGTATACTTTGACCATCATTTTAAAACATCTAAACTATTCAAATCATAGGGTTGTAAGTGTTGCGATTATAAGATATAAACCATTCAAATCATAGGCCATTTGTCTTCTCTAAAATTTTTGAGTTTGTGTATGCAATCACATAGAGGGAAATAAGACGGCTGATTTTTAATGGAGAAAGGAATTTTTGTATTTTACTATTTATTGTGATTATGGGATATATCCCTCTAGTTACACCAAGTGCTATATTTATGTTATAGTTCCCTTTAGTCATTAATTACAATTTTTATTAACTAAATACATATAAACAACCTTTGAGAACTAAACTGCTATAAACTATCTTTGATTGCATGACATAAATAGACATACAAAGAAGACAACCTTGATTAGAGGTTGGCTAAATATAACCTAAGTGCAATGATGTATTATTTTAATACCCAATTGGAAACCAAGCATTTGTGGTTCAAAAATGCTAAATCTCATCTCAATCATCATTTGTTAAGACTCTTTGGTTCCAGATAAAAAGGAATTCGATTATAGTTTTCCTTGCAATGGTTCAGGACGAGGAGGTACTTGTGATATTTTGGCCTATTGGGTACTGCTTTGATTATAGCAACAATAACATTACCAACTATCTTTAAGTGCCAACTAAGATCAGTTTTACAAGAGTTGTTGACTGAGTTTATGACATGAGCTGGTTAATAACTGATGTAAGTATGTCTTCCAAAGTATTACATAAATTGGTTGAGAGTGTATGACCTTTGATTCCTCTTTGTCTAATGTTTAGGTATAGCGTTAGGAGGTTCTCTCTTTGATCATTTAGGCACTAACTTTATCGTAGTCTCATGTAAATGACATTGTCCTTCTATGAGTATATAGGAGAAGCATAGCAGCATTGGGCATTGATTTTGCATCTTTCAGCCATTTGATATTGGAGAAAAACACAAGTATTACCTTTAACCAATCAATATTAAGAGAGCATGAAACCCTTTCAATTAAGATCCTTTGTTACCTTAAGGCTTTTCTAGTTGACGAGCTTGTTTGATTATTTTTTGAGATTCTTTGAACTGTAAGGCCCTTTCAGCTAGTTTGCATTTTCTAGGACTCTTCGTGCTAGTTGAACCCTTTCATTTGGAGTCTATGTTTTCTAGGACTCTTCAAGCTGACGAGGTCCGTTTGACTAAAGTCTTTAATTTTTGAGACTTCTAACCAATATCATCAATTTGGAGGATTCTTCAAGCGGGGTCATTGAGCTAAGTTCTCATTTTTTAGGACTCTTTAAGTTGTTAGAATTTATATTGATTTAGGTCTTTTAAAACTCAAGACCTATATTCGGTCAAGTACTTTAAGACCTCCAGAATTTCAGTTATTCAAGGAATCTTAAGTCTTAGGACTTTTACTGATCCAAAGCTCTGTTGTCTTTAGAATTTCAATTGTTCAAAGACTCTTAGGTCAAGAGATTTTAATCATCTAAGGATAGCACTGTTCACCAAGTTGTTCAAAGACTATCAGAATGAAGAAAACTACCGAAAACCTATACATAAAAGAAAATAAAAGACTTTGGTTTTGGGTCGTTGAATGAGGACTATTGATTGTGCAAATTTATTAGCCGCCGTTTCCTGTGATCAAAAGTACATCTTTTCAAATGCTAAGTCATGGTTCATGGACATGTAGGCATCCATAGTTGAGATCAGATGACGGATGGTATCAGCAAATGGTGGGCCCTTCATGAAAAATGGGGTCTGCACAACAGCTGAACATGTGTTGGCGCACTTATATATATATATATATATATATATATATATATATATATATAGAGAGAGAGAGAGAGAGAGAGAGAGAGAGAGAGAGAGAGAGAGAGAGAGAGAGAGAACTCTCATGTGATCCCTCCATGGGCAGGTTAATGACAATCTTATATTAACTAAATTGGCAAAGTTTAAGAGCGTTTGGGTTATTTATTTGAAGACAAACAGCTTAAATAAAGGACAAAATCATGAGAACAAAAAATGATATTTCTATTTGCAAAAGAGAGTGGAATTTACTGTCTATAATTGACTCTTTGTTCATGCCGGGGAGTCTTGGCGCAACGGTAAAAGTTGTTGTTGTGTGACCTTGAAGTCACGGGTTCAAAGTGTGGAAACAACCTCTTGCAAAATGCAAGGTAAGGCTGTGTGCTTTAGGCCCTTGTGGTTCGCCCCTTCCTCAGACCCTGCATAGGGGGGCGCTTCGTGCATCGGGGCTGCCCTTAAGTGGCTCTTTGTTCACAAGATTTCTAATAGCAATTTACTTCGACATATCAATCTACAAGCTTAAGTACACGAAACATGATTTGCATTCCTATTTATTAGGAAGTGAAATATTTTCTCATCTGAGGCCATGGTAGTAATCATGAAAATGGAAGTTCTTGTAGATGTAGTGAGACAAATACTTTGAAGCCAGGAAGCACACCACTGCCACAGAGACCAGTGTACTCCGCACAACTGATGACATTATATTCTGCTTGAGAGCTGCAACAATGCCAATTGAAGCCATGGACACTACCTGCAGAGTTACCTCAAGAGCTTTTAGATTTTTTTCTGCATTCCGGCAGCTACTGCAGTGCACAACATGGGACCAATATCTGGAAACAAGTCAAATAAATGTGTTATTTCTGACGTTGGATGCCAAAATGCACTGGAGAATTTGTTAAATTCTTTCAACAATTAATCTCTAAGAGGAAATTTTGCTACCTTCAACCAAATTTTCATATCATTTTCCTTTTGTAAATTAAATACTGGTTTCTTTTCCTCTGCTCTCCAATCCACAAGATTAGTTTTCTTCTTTTTTTCACGGTGAATGGATTTAACCCACATCCTCCGTATCCTCATTCTTTAGATGGAAGTGCAGAAGATGGACAATCACAATTCACAAGTGCCATAACAATTGCACATCCAGGGATGCGAGTGTATTGATGAACATCAATAGCAAGAGCATAGGCAAGCCAGAAAGGTAAACAGAAAATTGGAGATAATCTTGTGAAAAAAAAATGAGGAACATGCGAGTTTGATAAAAAAAAAAGGCTTTCTAGTTAATTTAGAAACAGTCCTTTCATGGTGGGATGAGATACCTGTCCATTAGCTGCTCTCTTGGAGGAGTTGGGGGGAGACCTCCCATGAATTTACTTCCCCAATCAACCTGACTGCCTGCATACTTTCTAAACCATTTTCTGAAGCCAATCACGAGTGCATCTGACTTTGTTGGCACAAAACAAGCCTTTTGCCAATTGGAAGGGCCAACATCAGCTATCTTGCGTTCCTACAGGATTTTCCCATACGGGGGAGAGCAGCAGAATTAACTATAGTTCCATCCCAAATGCCATCATGATAACCAAGACAAGAAGTAAAACATGTATGGTGAAATGAAGCAAATATATGAAAATCCCAACACTCGCATAGAAGGGACCTCATTTAATATGAGTAACTAAATGACATGAACAGATGTACAATCACAAATAATAATTTTAGACCAAATAAACATGGATTAACATCACAGGTTTGATTAAAATGGAACAGAAAAAAACTACCTCAAAAGGTTACTTACACAAACCTATGTTCCTTTTGGAAACTAAGTTTACAGCAAATGCTGTTAAGCAGCAAGATTAGTTAAATACGTAGAGGTTTACTGCAATCATTTTGCAGATTCTGGTGCAGATAAGTACTGTAGGGTGCACTGCTGTTGTACAGATGTTCATAGGTAAGACCTGAACTAATCTGCATTATCACCAGTATGATAATCTCCACTACATATAGCTTGAGCTAGTTCCTTTTCTGCCTTTCCAGTCTAGTTCTCCATAGTTCCTCTTCATTCAGAATGACATTAACAGGAGAGATTGCTATATTCTTAAGTCTCGTATATATTCCTTAACTGTTATCCTGATGTCCTTTATGATTGCAGGGTTGGTCTGAGATTCCTTTGCTACTCTCAGAATGCTCGTGCTGTACATGGTGCTATTTAGTCTTTCAAACTTTAGCTAGTTTAGATAAAGAAGCTATGGATCAGCACTTGTGAGGTTCCTGTTTGGATAAGAGTTTTTAAGGGGGAGATGCGGGGCATCAACCCTTGAATTTTTAGTTTCTTATCAATGGACAAAAATAATACCAGTACATTATCAATTATCTTGATAGTTATGGTCTTTATCAACATGAACTCCACCTTATTTGATACCATAACTTCTCTTTATACAACTTCATCTCCTTGTATTGCTACCACATTCCTTTGTTTCATATAAAGAATGAGCTCGAAGAAACCAATGGAAACCTTACACAATGGATACAAATACTGGTATAAATATACACTTGCATGTAAGAGGCATATTTTCCTGAATGCGGGGACAGAGATATATTAAAGACAATTCTAAATTCAAACCACTCAATTCTAGGAGGATTGACATTGTGTGGAGTGATTAAGCTAGATCTATCCACGGAAATGATCAACTAAGCAAAATGCCATTTAACAACTTGCATGAGAATATCAGAACTAGACCGTTGTGGTCTGCCCTTCCCCAGACCCCACATAGGTGGGAGCTTCGTGCACTGGGCTTGCCCTTTTCAATTTTATGAATGTTAGACATACACACACACCCCAATGAGGTGCCTAGAATCCATAACTATAATTTAATAATTGCACACAAAATGCATGCACTATCTACTAAAATTACTACAGGTATAGATATTCACCAAAGGAAGTAGCTTTACCCTCATAATGAGTAGCTTCTTGGACTTCAGTCACATAATTACTACTGGGGCATGACTTAAGAGGCATATATTTGATTTCTTTCACATTTACTAGGAGCATTCATAAAGAAATGTCCATGGTCAGTAGTATTTTCAAACCTTCTTTAACTAATTAAGAGAAGTTTCTTTACTATCTCTTCTTGTGAAAATGTTGGTTCTTTGTACAGCATAACTCCATGAAGGTCAAATATAACATCATCATGGGTGTGTATGTCTAGAATTCAAAAAACAAAAAATTTAATATACTAACACAGTGATAAGTATTCTGGGAACATGATAGAGCAACCGCAAAAATAAAACAACATACAGGCAGTGTTGGACATAGTCCGTCAATGACAGAAAATATGGCAAGGAATGAAATGTGGCATAACCACATAGAGATTACAAGGTTAATAAACTAGCATATCGACTACGCATGGAATATGGATTTTCTCTTGCATAGAAGTGTAGATAAAAAGGGAAGCCCCAGTTCACAAAGCTCCCGTGTATGCAGGGTCTGGGGAAGGAGCGGACCACAAGGGTCTATAGAAGTGTAGATACATGATAACAATTTATTTGTCATAAAAAGTTACAGGATATTAAATGCTTTGGCAGGAAGAACCATATGGTTATGATACTAAATTTGAAGGAATACAAAATGATATTGTTCTTGAAAAGAAAGTGATTCTTTCAAGTATCACTGAATATAATAAAAAACAGTGGTAATCATTGCAGCAGCAAAGTCTTGGGAAGTACCAAGGGCTACTTTATCCATTAAGAAAGAGGCTGCCATTACCTCCAAGTGAAGAAGATATAGATCTGAATCCAGTATCAGGTTCTGCCCCACATGAAACACCCATCGTGGAACAAGTTTATCTAACCAACGTGAGAAGTTTCTTGGGAAGACCCAAATTAATCTGCTTTTGCCCGGAGTAACAGGAACACAGATAAAAATCAAAAGGGCTCTCCGTTCTGCCTGTTTGGCATTGGCCGATGATTCCTGAATTGGCAGAAAGTAGAATTTAGAATTAGCTACAGAAAATTCTAAAAGAACTGGCAGAAATTTAGAACTTAATTAATCAGCAAAAATTTGTAAAATAATTCAACCTCCAATTTTCCAATTTGAGAATAATACCAATATTCTGATCTTAGACATTCCCTTTCAGGATGCTCACCGAAGAAAGAGATCCATTGCTTGGTCCCCATTTTGGAAAAGCATAAAAAATGCTCGGCGCTATGAACCTGCTATAACCATACTCCTGCTTTGCCAAAAAACCAGTCGCATCTAGTGTCTGTACAGCAATCTCCATAGGCCTCCCCCCTTCTCGATCAACCTTAGGTGTGAAAGAAGTTTATGGAGTCAGGAATCAGCTGTACAAATATGAGAACTGCAACAAAATCTATTAAGAAACAATTAGCAAAAAATAAATAAAAAATTACAAGTTGCTCTATGCATGCAAGTAATCCATTTTTTCTGTGATTTAAGTTTCTAAAACCTTGAGACGTCAAGAGGTTTAGTCTGTACTGTGCTTTCATTCAGAACCTCAAGGGCAGTAATTTTTATTGGTTACCTATGTTACCCGCCACTCAGCACAACAGCACAAAGTAAAAGGATACATGGCACAGAATTTCAGCAAGTGCAGGCATGTTGTAGTCGTAAAGATACTGCTTAAAACTAGCACAGTGGCTTCATCTTTTGAAACTTTCAAATAAAGTAGCAAAAAGTGCAAATAAAATCCTCAAAAGAAGGAATTTGCTAGCTACTTAAATGAATCTCATACTAGTCAGTTAGAAAGGAAGCTTTCTTAGGGAACAATGTATCCAAGTTTATAGAAAGTCTCACTCCGAAAAGTAGGGAGTTAAAATTTTCACATCATGTTTATTGGTTATGAAATCAATGATTTAAGCAATGTTTTCATTAAATGAATGGTCACAATGAATTACAATCAACATTAGCAGTGAATATATCTTCCACAGAAGAGGATTGGAAATTAGACTAGCCATTAGCCATGCCTTCCTTGGATAAAGTAAATCCTAGAACTGCCAAAAGCAGAATGTTATCACTTATTGATAAAGAGATGAAAATGTCTTAAAATGCTCAAAATTTCCCAAATGAATGGATAAAACTAAGTCTCCTAAACTGAATTAGTTTGTTGTTTCTCTTCCTATAACTAAGTAATAAAGAACAAGAATACATTAGTAAGCGATGTCAAAGAAAAATGCATTTGAATGACAAAAAATCCCATGTTGATGGAAGGGGTTATCCAAAAGTACGTATCTGGATTTCACTTTCACATTTTTTGGCATTGGCATTATTCCATAGTGTGCATAAGGAACATGAGCAGGGTCCATGAGATTTTCAATCAAAACTTCGTACCTGAAATGCCAATTGAGTATGCATCAATATGCAATAAGCGTGGAAACAACAAAGATCATGGCAGTAGATTTAACAAAAGCAATAACAATAAGAAGGCAAACGATAAAGAAGTAGGCCAGTAAAATGACATGCAATGAGTTTGGTGGTCAAAATACTTGTAGGTGATAAATGGTGCATTCTCGATCTACACAGTAACTTCATGACCTAAGGAATTCAACTTATGACCAACTCATTTTGGTTGCTGAGTCTACATGTCTAAGCTCGGTTGAGATCAGAAGTAAAACCAGTCTGATCATTGACTTACACAAGCAAGTATACTCTATAACCAACATCGGTGATCTGATGTCAAAGAAGCCAGTTTGACATGTACATTGGCAGCCAAAAGACATGCTGAATTCACCCTGCCACTAAATTTGGTCAAGGAAATCCTCCACCTGAAGGGGCACTCACTTTCAAGTTTCAACAATGTCACTAGTGCTCCCGTATGTAGGTTTTGGAAATGCTTATGCACAATGATTGATCATAAATGCTTTTACTTGATAACTTTTAGCTTCCAGTAATCATCATCATCATCAAGACCTTATCCTAATTAGGGGTCAGTTACATGAATCATGTTCCTCCATTCCCCTCTAAGTGTCATGGCTTCATTTAGTTCCAAAGTTTTTAAATCTTTTCTCACCACTTCTATCCATGTTCTTTTGGGCCTTCCCCTTGCCCTTTTGCTGCTTTCGACTTGGATCGCCTTACTCCTAATTGGTGCTGTTTTTTGTCTCCATTGGACATGTCCAAACTATCTATATCTAATCTCCCTCATCTTGTTACTTATTAGTGCTACTCCTAAGTTTCCTCTAATATTTTCATTTCTAATTCTATCCTTTCTTGTCTTTCCACTCATCCATCTCAACATCTGCATTTTGGCAACTCTCATCCTATGCACATGATGTTCCTTAACTGCCCAACACTGTAATCCATAGAGCATGGCCGGCCTTATAGCCATCTTATAGAATTTTTCTTTTAGTTTGAGTGGCACCCACCGATCGCATAAAACTCCAGATACACATCTCCATTTCTTCCAACCCTCTTGGATTCTCTGGTAACCTCCCTCTCAATCTATCCACTCTCATAAATTATTGATCCTAGGTATTGGAAATGTTCTTTTAGGGTGGACTTCTTGGTTATCAATCTTTACCGATGCTTTACTTCCGCTCCTCTCCTTGCTAAATTGAGTTCCACGTACTCTGTCTTAGTTTAGTTAATTTTAAATCCTTTAGATTCTAATGCATCTTTCCATAACTCTAGCTTTGTATTTATGCCCTCCCTTGTCTTATCAATCAAAACTCTTATCATCTGCAAATAACATGCACCATGGAATCTCGTCGTGCAGATGTTTTGTTAGCTCATCTATAACTAATGTGAAAAGGTACAGGTTCAATGCTTATCCTTGGTGCAATTGTATAGTGATGGGAAAATGACTGGCTTCTCCTTTAGAGGTCCTAATGTTTGTTGATGCTCCCTCATACATATTCTTAATCATGTCTATATACCTTGTAAAACCCTTTTCTCACCCAACACCTATCATATTAAATATCTAAGGACTTTATCATAAGCTTTTCTAAGTCAATAAAGACCATGTGGAAGACCTTCCTCATCTTCCTATATTTCTCTATGAATTATCTAATCAGGAAAATAGCTTCCACGTGAGACCTGCCATGTATAAAACCAAACTGGTTCTCTGACACACTCATCTCACATCGTAGCCTCTTCTCAATCACTCTTTCAAAAAGTTTCACAGTATGGCTTATTAGTTTGATCCCTCGATTATTAGTGCAACTATGTATATCTCTTTTATTCTTATAAATTGGTACAATAGAACTCTTCCTCCATTCATCCGTCATTTTCTTTAATTTTACAATCTTGTTAAATAACTTTATCAACCAAACTGCTCCAGTATCTCTCATATACTTCCAAACCTATATTGGTATAGCATCTGGTCCTAGGGTCTTACTTGATTTAATCTTTTGCAATGCTCTTTCACTTCAGGTATTCTAATCCTACAATCACAGCTATAATATCCACCGTTATTTGGGTTTATAGTACTTTCACTCCCCATATTCACATGGTAATTGTCATTTAACAATTTTGGAAGTAACTTTCATATCTTTGTTTGATCTTTTCATCTTTGACTAGTACCCTTTGGTCATCACTTCTAATACACTTAATGTAGTCTAAGTCATTACTCTTCTTTTCTCTTACTTTTGTGAGTTTAAACACATCTAACCTTCTCTTGATCATAATCTATGATAGAGATCATCATATGCCTTGAGTTTACCCTCACTCTCTTAGGAACCTTTTTAGCATTCTTATATTGCTCAAAGTTTTCATTATTTTTAGTTCTTTACCAGGCTTTAAAACACACTCATTTCTCTTTAATAACTTTTGTACCTTTTCACTCCACCACCAAGTTTCCTTTGTTGGTTGCCTTTGATTGTAAATACTCATAATATATCTTTTGCCACTTTCTTAATGGACATGACCATATTAGTCTTACATGGTGTTTACTTCTATTTCATTGTTCTAGTTTCCTTCTACTCGTGGAAATAGCCTCTTGCAAAAATGCAAGGTAAGGCTGCATACTATAGACCCTTGTAGTCCGCCCCTTGCCTGGACCCCGCATGGACAGGAACTTCGTGCACTGAGGCTGCCCCTTTTTAGTTTCCTTCTACTATCAACTTATTTGCAAATGATGCTATTTTCTCTTCTTTTAAGTTTCACCAGTTCCTTTCTTCCATACTTCAATGTAGATATCCATGACTATTAGTCTATGTTGTGAGGTTAGACTCTCACCGGGTATCACCTTACAGTTCTTACACATTGATCTTATGGTATTCCTAAGTAAAAAAAAATCTATTTGGCTTTTATATGCTCCATTTAAAGGTTATTAAGAATTCATCTCTCTTCTCAAAGTATGTGTTTGCTATAGCTAGGTTATATGCTAAGGCAAAATCAAGGGTTGCTCCTATGAATATCCCTTTTGTGTTAGGAATTTCTTGTATGACTCCCTCCATATCTTTCTAAAACTGTCTTTTAATTCTATCTTCTAACCTTACTTGTAATGTGTATGCACTTACAAAATTTATGATCTTCTTTCCTATAACAAGTTTTATTAATATAATTTTATCATTGGTTCTTTTAATTTCTTCAACTTTATCTTTTAATTCTTAATCTACCACTATTCCTATGACATTTCTATTATTTTCCTTTCCTACATACCAGAGCTTATACCCATCTATTTCTCTAGTTTTAGCCCATTTCCACTTGGTTTCTTGGATACATGCTATGCTGACTCTCCTGTGTTTCATAGTATCCACTAACTCAAGAATCTTACATATCAATAGGCCTATATTCCATGTAGCAATACGAATCTTGTTCTCCTAATCTAGCCTATTTAATCACGCACTTCTCAAACAATGTCAACCCATACAAACTTTCCACTGCACCTGGGTTCTGATGTAGTGCGTTGCTTCTCAGGGAACACTTTGGCAGCCCTTGCCTATTTCCCACTGCACCTGAGATCCAATGCAACGTGTCACTTCCGAGGGCACATCCTAACATCCCATATCCATTTTCCACTGCATCCGCGATCCGATGCAGCACGTCACTTACAGGGAACCCCCTAATCCCAGGAATGTAAAAAATTGATTCATGCATGGAGTTTGCCATGGGTTTTACTTTGTCCAGGCTTCGAACCGGCAGTGGCGGAGTTTAACTTCTAGTACTGATGAGAAAAAAAGAAGAAAAGAAACCCTATTGAAGTTTTACATTGTCATCTGCATAGGGAGTAGGTTAGCCACATGCAAAAAGAACTGTAAAAGCCAAGACTAAAGAAGTAGAATTTCATTACATTTGTGATCTCAGATTATTGTAATACCCCACAAATTGCAAACTAAGGTGGTAACTTTTTTCATTTTTGAGAGAAATTAAGTTGCCAACTTGTTATAGTTAGTTTCAAGAATGAAAAAAGTAGCAAATAAACACAATATTAAGCTTTTAAGCTCCTATTTTCTCCATTGGATCAGGCTATAGAAGTGCAATGAGATAATCAGGGGAAGATTGTCAGGCCTAGGCAACATCATCACCATCATCATCAAAGCCTTATCCCGATTAAGAGTCGGCGACATGAATCTTGTTTCTCCATTCCCCTTTATCACTTGTCATGGCTTCATTTAGTCCACAAGCCTTAGCGCAATGGTAGAGTTGTCTTCGCGTGACCTTAAGGTCACGGGTTCAAGGCATGGAAACAGCCTCTTGCAAAAAGCAAGGTAAGGCTGCCTACTATTGACCCTTGTGGTCCACCCCTTCCTCAGGCCCCGCATACACTAGAGCTTCGTGCACCAAAGCTGCACTTTTTTCTATCTACTTCCTTTTGGGCTTTCCCCTTGCCTTTTAGAGCCTTCGACTTGGATCGACTCAATTCTAACCAGTGCCGTTTTCAACCTCTGTTGGACATGTCCAAATCATCTAATTCTACCCTCTCTCATTTTGTTACCCACTAGTGCTACTTCTAAGTTTCCTCTAATATTTTCATTTCTAATTCTATCCTTTCTTGTCTTGCTACTCATCCCTCTCAATATCCTCATTTTAGCTATGCTCATCCTATGTACACATTTCTTAACTACCCAAGACTCTAATCCATAGCATATGGCCAGCCTTATAGCCATCCTATGGAATTTTTTTTTTCCAGTTTGGGTAGCCTTCGTCAATCACACAAAACTCCAAAGTCACATCTCTATTTGTTCCCACCCATTTCGATTCTCTACGTAACATCCCTCTCAATTTCTCAGCTCTCATGAATTATCGATCCCAATTATCGAAAGTAGTCTTTTTGGGGGACTTCTTAGTTATCAATCTTTACTAGTGCTTCACTCTTACTCCTATCCTTGCTAAAATTGCATTTGATATTTATTAATTCGGGTAATTTTAAATCTTTTAGACTCTATAGCATTTCTCTATAACTCTAGCTTTGTGCTTACGCTCTCCATTGTCTTATCAATCAAAACTATGCCATCTGCAAATAAAATGCACAATGAAAACTCCTCGTGCAACTGTTTTGTTAACTCATCCACACCCAACGTGAAAAGGTACAAGCTTAATGCTGATCTTTGGTGTAATCCTATACTACTAGGGAAATCATCAGTCTCTCAGCTAGTGTTCCCAACATTTGATACTGCTCCCTCATACATATCTTTAATTATGTCTATATATCCCTATGAAACTCCTTTCTCACCTAGCACCCACCATATTGACTCTCTAGGTATCCTATCACAAGCTTTTTCTAAGTCAATAAAGACCATATTGAGGTCCATCCTCCTCTCCCTATATTTCTCTATCAATTGTCAAAGTAGGAAAAACTTCCTAAGCATCAAACCAAACTGGTTTTCTGATACACTCATCTTATGACGTAGCAACATCAAAATTTAATTTGCAACCTTTTTAGTGTTACTTGCTTCCTCACTTCTCAAATCTCTAGCATCTTTTATGAGCTAAAAAGGATGGTGCCATCTCCATGCCAAGGAAAGAATTGGCTCGAGGTTACTACTGCATTTATCTTTGTCTAAGGCAAAATTCAACTCTCTGGTCACCGAGCCTGAGACAGAAGCAAAGAAAATTTTCCTTTGTCTCATAATGTTCTTCTGCTTCCTGGTTTTCCTTTTCCTCTTTCTGTGTGGTTTTCAAATTGCACTAGTGTTGTTGTGTTCTTAAGTCCATTTGCTATATTACTAGTATGTCTAAAAAGTACAATCTAGTGATGAAAAATACATCGCTGCACGAGCTGTGCAGGAGATTAATCCATAGTTTACATGTAAGCATTTGGCTCAGCTGCAACACATTGGATCCGTTCAAGGTAAAACCTTGAAAAAAACAGAAAGAAATTAGGTGTTCTTTAGCTGGTTTGCCTCATTCACAATTGTATATAGAATACAACACACAATAGAGACTGACGATTATACAGCATTAAACAAACAGCAATACAGCCTATGGAGGAAATTAAAACTTCAAGATCAAGAGTAATACCCATATGGGATATCTCTATTCCCAAATAAACACGAGTATGATGGATCATCCAACTCTGGGATATAAGCGGGCTTCTCCTTCATCAGAATATCTTTATACTGAGGTTCAGTACTTGGCCAAAACCATATAATCTTGTTCTGCTCACAGCTTGGATAAGCAGCTGCACATGCCTTCTTGAAAGTGTGAACCTGCAGAGTTGTTACAAAGTCATCAAGATCATGTATAGAATAACTGAGTTCTACCAGAGAACAGACATTGTTGGATGTAGATATTTACAGGAAAAAAGAACAATAAATCCCAAGTTTAAATTCTCATGAACTACACAAGTTTTTAGCGAGTGTCATCCTCCATGAACTACACAAGTTACACAAGGAACATAGTAAATTTGGGTCACAATTGCAGGAAACAAATGCCAAGAAATTTCTTTCTCATTATGTATGTACATGAACCGAAGCAAAGAACTAACCGACAAGAACTTGAGAATCACAAAGCCCATCCACCATCATGAACACAGCTAACTCAATTCACAAAACTAGAAAGTTCCAATTTAACAATTACACAGTGAAAATTTTTCCGAATCATAATCAAACTCAAACAGTAGGTAGAAAAAAGCTTACCGGAGGGCCATCAGGGGGTGCTTGAGGAATCAACTTGCAGTTACCAGCCCCGTCAAAACACCACCCATGATAAACACATTGCAACCTTCCCCATTGATCAATTCTCCCTTCTGAAAGTGGAGCCAACCTATGTGGACACTTATCATCAAAGACCTGCCATTTTTCTTCATTCTTATCCCACCAAATCACCACATCCAGACCAAGGACAGTTTTTGCATGTGGGACCCTTTTATCCAGATCACAAACCGGCATTAACGGATACCAGTTTGAATACCAATCAAACACTTCATTCTCTTTCTGGGTTTCAGTTTCTGGCACAGTTGATTCTGTGGATGCTGTTGAAATCGTTGAGGACAAGAGCTTGAACTGGGTGTGCCTTTGGCAGTGAGATGAGACAAGGGATTGGAGGTCTTTGAGAAAGATTCCGGTAGTGCGTTTTGGGAAATGTAGGGGATGTTTTGTTGGGAGCCTGGAGGGGTTGAAAGAAGGGGTGGAGAGAACGACGAGAGCTGCCATGGAAGCAACTGTGCAACCTGTGTTCATGCGTTTGCCGGTCTATATTTTGGCCAGGTTAAGTTTGTAGTCCGAGGCCTACCTGAAAGGGTGATCAAGTCAAGAGCTAAACGTGTGAAATTGACACATGAGAGATGTAATGGAGTGATTTTGACAGTTGGGATCCAGTACAGGAACCCATCACCGTCATCAGCTTCACGTTACGGCTAAGATTAACCCTATTAAAGGCATGGAATGGGCCCATCATGTGCGATGGTGGGCGAGAGTCATGTGGAAGATGACTAATTCAAGTGGTCCGAGGACCAGCTTTGCCTATTGAGAAATGAATTAAACTACAATATCCATTGCCATGGCAGATTGTGTGTTGGAACGTGAGCCACTCACGAATCTTGTACGGATATGAAGCCTTTAAAATGTTGATTAATTAACGTGGAATGCTGTCTGCAACACACATATCCTTCATGATCCAAACCGTTCTTCTTGATATTATGCGATACTTCATTGTCGGATTATGCAAATAAAAAATTAAACGGTTTATATTTTCTTTCCAAAACCCAATTATGATCGAGGCATTACACTATTTTCGTTATACTTGGTTGGAGGTTCGAGTCAAATTTTGATTTCAAGTAGATTTAGGAATTGAATACAATTCTGTGCAGTTTGCTTCGTGGTTCTTCTTAGCTCAAAAAAAAATATATATAAATATAAATTTTCACTCAATACTAACTCCATTATTTTTTCATGTGACATTTTTTTATTGTTTTGCCACACAAAAATTGGTCTTACATCTCATTTACCTTTATTTAAGAAATTTTTTCTTATCTTTCTAATTGATGTTCTAATGCTGCCTACGTCTAATATATACTACTATTATTTATCTTGCTAGTCAATGATGCCCATCTATAGTCTATATAAGTATAAATAAATATATCTCAATATTAAAGTAAACAAAAAATATTAAGAATAAAGAAATATTGCTTGATAGTCAACCTCGTCTTAATTATCTTAATTATCTAAGTTATCTAGTGACCTAAGCTGCCCATTTAAAAGTTTATATTAATGTAAACAAGGAAGTCCTACCAAGAAATAAATATGTGACTTATGGTCCTAAAATTGTATACGTGACTTGGCAAAAGAAAGTATATTAGACATAATTGTTAAGTAGTTCTTGATTATAATATCAATAGATTTTTTTTTTTTTCCTACTTCATATAAAAGGGCAGCTATAGTGCGTGAAGCTCCAGCCTATGCGGGGTTTGGGGAAGGGGCGGACCACAAGGGCATATAGTAGGCAGCCTTATCTTAGATTTTGCAAGAGGCTGATTCCACACCTTGAACCCGTGACCTCAAGGTCACATGAAGATAACTTTTTTTCTTACTTCATATATATAAATAAATTAACCTCTAATGTGATTCTATCTCTTTCTATCTTGCAAACATCCTATTTTAAGAAATAAATATCTAAGAGAAATCTTGCTATGTATAGGTTTAAATCTTTTGTGACTAAAATGGTTAGTCTTATTAACACCTTATTAAGTAGACCTGAAATCAATATGATGAATCATCTAACTCCATTATTCAATTTAAAAATTAAATTAAAATAATATTTCAAAGTGGATATATCTTGCACACTGATCTCCATACACCCAAACAGCAATTTTGATGTATAAAATATAGAGTCCTGATAAACGGAGAGCACAATCTCAGATGTAACAGTTTCAGAAGTACATACAGGGATGATAGAATTGCTATCTACTTTTCAGACTAAGCTTCCAGGACTGAAGCAGCGGCCCCTTCACCTAGTCCTACCTTTGGATGATTAGATTCTTTCATCTTATCTTCCCTCCACTATCTAGGACACCTGCAAAAATTCATGTCCATTGGATGCTTATAGCTACTAGTTTTCTTAGAAAATTTTTTAAATCTATAATAATTGAATCTTTCAACTAAAAAAACTAGAGAAAACTAGTAGCCAGAAACAACTAACGGGCATCAGTCTATGCCATAAATATCTACAGGAGGGTTAAGAAGGTGCATGGGTGAGATCATCCAAAGATGGAGTCTCATAGAGAGGTCAACGATTCAATCCTAGAAGCTCAGTCAGGATGGTATTTCTCTGCATAAGGTAATCCATGCAAAGGCAGCAGCAGCAGCTGCTGCAGTCTTTACATAAAAGGGCAGCCCCGGTGCATGAAACTCCTGCGTATGCTGGATCCGGGAAAGGGACAAACCACAAGGGTTAATAGTATGCGGCCTTACCTTGCATTTTACAAGAGGCTGTTTTCACGCCTTGAACCTGTAACCTCAAGGTCACATGATAACTCTACTGTTGCATCAAGGCTTCCCTTCAATTGCAGTCTTTACATAAAAGGGCAGCCCCGGTGCACGAAACTCCTGTGTATGCGGGATCCGGGAAAGGGACGAACTACAAGGATCAATAGTATGCCGCCTTACCTTGCATTTTACAAGAGGCTGTTTTCACGCCTTGAACCCGTAACCTCAAGGTCACATGACAACTCTACCGTTGCATCAAGGCTTCCCTTCAACTGCAGTCTTTACGTGCCCAATAGAAAACTTTATGCTATCTATAGTATTTTTTTAGTAAGTACAATGAAGCATAACCACCGAAGTATATCACCCACATTCCTAATAAATAGAATATTAAAGAGCAATATCTTCTCATTGTAATAATCATGAAAATGGAAATTCTTGTAGATGTAGTGAGACGACCATTTCGAAGACAGGCAGCGCACCACTGCCATAGAGGTCACTGCACTCCGTGCAACCAATGGCATTATATTCTGCTTGAGAGCTGCAATAATTCCAATCAAAGCCATGGCTAGCATTTGCAGAGTTACCTCGAGAGCTTTTAGATTTCTTTCTGCTACTTGACAGCTGCTGCAGTGCACAACATGGGACCAATATCTGGAAGAAAATCCAATAAATGTATGAGTTGATCCTGACGATGGATGCCAGAATACATTAATACTTTGTCAAAATCTTTCAAAAATGTTTTGTTTTTGAAGTAGGGTCTCAAAGGGCAGCCCCAGTGCACGAAGCTTCTGCCCATGCAAGGTTTGGGAAAAGGGTGGACAACCTTACATTACATTTTTGCAAGAGGCTGTTTCCACGCCTTTAACCCATAACCTCAATGCCACATGACGACAACTTTTACAGTTGTGTTATACAGCCTTACTTTGAATTTTTGTGAGAGGCTGTTTCTATGCATTGAACCCGTTGCCTCCACACGAAGACAACTTTTACGGTTGCCCAAAGCTCCCGGACCTATTTGTTTTTACAGATATTAGTTTCTGGCACAGATACCCTTCACTCTTTCCATAAGTGCAATCATATCCCTCATTGCACAGGGCAAGTCTCCGCCCCCCACAACACCACCATCACCCCCTCTCTCTCTCCGATTATACAGAGGAATTAACGCCTGGAAACAGGGTAAGAGAAAACATTTATATTTATGCTTTTTCCCGATCAATCGTGAATGATTTGTAGTTTGTTTATGGTTTTTATCTACTCAAAATAAAAAGGAACGCATGAATTGTAGTCCGCTTCTGTCTTTTCTTCCATGCAATCGTCTGTTGGTCTTGTTTTTAACTCTCTTCTATCTTCTGCCATCTTGTTGTTGTTGGGGGAGTTCCCTTTTGGTTAAATAGGGGAAGAATTGAGTACTGCATCTTGGAGTGATCTATTGGCGATGGGTTCCTTTTATTTTTAATCTTAATCTCTAAGAGAAAAGCCCTTGTTTTCTCTGTAGTCGTTTGGTCTAATATTTCATGGCTTTCCATTTGATTCTAAGAGTAGATCATCTATCTACAAGAATGATATCTATCCGCATAGAATCCCTGACTCGATTATGTATCAATCTCATGATGTCTCCCCTTAAGAATTAAACACAATCATGACTGTTTATGATTAAAGCAATTCTTCGAACATCTGGTATGAAATAATGAGAATAACCATATATTACTAAATGCTGCTTTCAGAATATATGGCCCATATAATACCCAGTATGGCCATACACAATGTTTGGACCTCCGGCCTATGTGCTGACCAAAACCAATAGTTTGAATTTTGGTCTGTAGTCCAAAGGGATTACAACGTGGAGCTCTTACTGTCTTTATTATCTGAAAGAAACTTTCTGTAGGATACGGTTTCTTTTCCTAAATTACCGTGAGTTTTGTGGAACTAGACGACTGCTTAATTTTCTGGGAGGCAAATCACTTTATAGCCGTATCAATACATATAATGGATTATCAATTTGCTGTCCTTCGAGTTCCTGTAAGAATATTTATGGCTAGTAAAATGGTAGAAGGATATTGGAAGAAATTACATAGGCCTAGGGCCAGTGACTTGAATTGAGAGTGCTTCAATGAAAGGCCTTCCATCTACACCAAACATGTACTGTGAATGGAACATCAAGCTAAAGTAGGCTCATAATTATGTGAATAATATGTGCACTTGTTTCATAAATCTTCATGTTCAACCCTCCCAGTTTGATGCAGTTACACATTTAGGACCGAGCATGCACTGTGTACAGTTTTCTTAATTTGATTTACGTTGCCTTATTTTCTTAGATTGTTATTGGTTATTGTTCTGTAGGATTTTTGTATCTATCTGGCATGGATGTAGATCAACCAAATATAAAGAGATGGATTGTCTTTTATCCTGTTTACATAAATTCAAAGAAGACGTTGGCCGAGGGACGGAGAATTAGTGCAAGTAAGGCATGTGAAAATCCCACTTGTACCGAGATTTCTGACTCGTGCAGCTACCTCAAGCTTCCTTCTGCAATAGAGGTCAGATATTATGCCTATTTACATTGTTATTTTTGGACCTTCAAGATGTCTATGCTGATGATTATTTCAATTGGCGGTAACTCTCAGAGATTAGTATCTCGGCCACCCAAAAGCTAATGTCAACTTTCTGGTTTGGTACATGTCCAATACATAGTGGAAATATCATATGAACTTCTACTAACATATTAGAGAAACTGAAGTATCTGAAATGCTATCTTATTATCTTAAAGGGATATGGAGAGTGCACAAGTTTATCAGACGCAGGCTGGATAATGGGATATCTTTTGCTTCTATAGCAGGATTATAATTTTGATTGGTACTGTACGTTATGGCTTGTTGTCTATATAGTTTTAGCACTGCCACTGTCACTGTCCTGGAGTTTAGTTTGTTTGCATCTATGATTCACAGACACGATATTTTTTGTGCTGGCAGACCTGTTGTATGTATTGACATAGCCCGAAACATGGTTGGACATGGTTCAGTTTTTTAATATATTTTTATCATCGTCATCAACAAAGCTTTATCCCGAATTGAGGTCAGCCACATGAATCTTGTTCCTCCATTTCCCTCTATCAAGTGTTATAGCTTCATTTAATCCAAAAGTTTTTAAATCTTTTCTCACGACTTCTATCAACGTCCTTTTGGGCTTTCCCATGGCCTTTTTAGAGCTTTCAAATAGGATCAATTCACTGCTTCTAACCGGTGCCATTTTCGGTCTCCGTTGGACATGTCCAAACCATCTAAGTCTACCTTTTCTCATCTTGTTATCTATTGGTACTTTTCATTTCTAATTCTATCCTTTCTTGTTTTGCCACTCATCCGTCTCAACATCCTCCTCATTTTGGTTACACTCATTTGTTGTACACGTTGTTCCTTAGCTGCCCAACACCTTAATCCATAGAGCATGGCTGGCCTTTTAGCCATCTCATAGAATTTTCCTTTTAATTTGAGTGGCACCCGCGAATCACACAAAACTCCACAGGCATATCTCTATCTATTCCAACCCACTTGGATTGATGGGGTGCTCTAATGAATTATCTATCTCAAGTATCAAAAGTGTTCTTTTTGGGGCACTTCTTGGTTATCAATCTTAATTGGCACTTCACTCTCATTCCTCTCCTTGCTAAAATTGCATTTTATATACTTTATCTTAGTTTGCCTAATTTTAAATCCTTTAGGCTCTATAGCATCTCTCCACAACTCTAGCTTTGTGTTTACGCCTTCTCTTGTCATGTCAATCAAAATTATATCACCTGCAAATAACATACACTATGGAATCTTCTCGTGCAAATTTTTGATATTTTGTAAATTGTTAACATTATTTTATTACTAGTATTTTCTAGATGTTTTCGACAAAAACCCTATATCTCCTTATTCCCATTTTCCATTGAGTTCCGATTTCCCCCACATGCTCTATTGTCTTATGCAGTAAAGATAATCGCCAGCAAGAAGCTTCTGGTGGAGAAGAAACATCTCACCTGCAAGAAGCTTCCTGTTTTCCACTAACTTCCTCCCTATTCTTCAACCTATCTTGCTTTAAGCTGCACTCATATCTCTACTTGCCTCTTTCTTTGCCATGAAGGAACTCACTTTAGCAACATATCTCACTTGAAGAAGCTGGCCACTGCAATATACCTCTTGATGAAGCTCGTGGATGCAACATTTCTTCATCTCTAGCCTTTGACCATTTGCAAACTTATTAAAAATGCATTACTTATATATTAAATTAGTTGCCCTTTGTGGTCTGCCCCTCCCCTGGACCCCACATATGCGGGAGCTTTGTGCATTGGGCTTCCCTTTTTATGCATTTATTTGCCCTGTCTCGTGTCAAACAGATGGACACATATCATGTTTGTGACCACAGATCGTAGGTTTTGCATATGGTGTATCCTGTTACATTTGCAAAGGGAATTCAGAAGGTTTGGCTCCAATGGATTGGAAAGAAAGCGTTGAAACTTGAGAGGGAAATATAAAGGTTTGGCTTTAAATTATAAAAATCACATTTTTCTAATCAGACAGTCAAGGATATCTTAATCTACCTTTATCCATACCAAATGATAGGTCCAAATTATTCCTGCTATTTCATGTGGGTGGGCCCAAACCAATGGGTTCTCATTACCCCTACATCTACTAAAATGGTATATATTCTCAACAATTTGTTTCACTTGCTAAAATGGTATGTATCAAAATGTATCCAAAACCAAGATATTTTTCTGAAGGATATGTCAAATACCGCGTTTGCCACAATATTAGCATGGAAGGAAAGGATCTATCCATGTTGGTAAGGGGGTTGGCGCCAAACATTTGTTTGTATTGATCTGCAAATTTACTTTTGAGGCTGGCAGTCTGTTATGATCACCACTGTATATTCTTGATCCCTCTTTGAGAGACAAATGAAGGGGGTGGGGATGCTTCCATAAAGAAGACATTTTACGGTTTTGACTTGCGCACTATATGTGAGGTTTGGGTGGTTGATTGACTTGTCATCTTTTGAGCCACATTTTAGATTAGTGATATCCCAAAAGATCCTCTTGAGTGAATGATCTTAACTTCCAATTGGTTGGAATTGTTACTGTTGTTTTGTAATTGTTAGATTAGTGGGATATAGATAGTACATGAGTGTTTCAGGCTAATGTTTGCCATGTAGTACATCTTTTGCTTCTATAGCAGATTATACTTTTCATTGGTATTACAATTTTATGGCTTGTTGTGTATATAGTTTTAGCACCCTCAGTGTCCTGGAATCCAGTTTGTTTGCATATGGTGTCATTGTTATATTTTATTTGTGTTGTTCTTCATGGAATTTGTATTGCTTTCAGTGTAGTTTTTATTCACAATATTTTGGTTACAGAATTTGGGTAATCATTGCACTGTCTATGCTTACACAGAATTGGCATTTGTGTTTGGTGTCTGCAGATTGACAAGGCATATCCACGCGACTTCATGCAGAGGGGAAGAGTGAGGGTGCTGCTGAAAAAGGAAGATGGAACACTGTATAATCCTGCAATTAATTCCAGTGAGTTCTGTTACGTTAGCAGAAAAAGTTTTCTCATAAACTGAAGTAATAGGAATAAGTTCAAGTGAATTATTTTATGCTGGATGGGAAAAGTTTACTCATAAACTGAAGTACCAGGCAGAAGCATTAGACAAACTGCACATCTTTCAACGTGTTTTTGAGCATTGGTATGTCATTCTCATTTAGAGGACAAGTATATAATACAATATAGCAAGTATACAATACCAATCGATCTTCCAAAGCCTGTACTAACTAGGACACCTCTAGTTGATGTTCCTCTATTTAGTTTTGACTGAATGTTCCTCTTTTGCATATAACTTATTTTTCCTCCATTATTGTGGTTACTAGTCATTCTGTTGCGGCAGTAACTCCTCCAGTCGTTATTCTAGTTTCCAGTGAACTGAATGTCACCATATGCAAAGTAAACTGTGTCTCCTGTTGTAATTGCTGAAGATGAAGTACTCTTACTGATTGCAAGAATTAATGACAACAGCTGTTTTATGGTTTGGCAAACATGGCAAGGACACAAGTAGATATGAGGATCTTGCTGATAGTATCATATTGATTTCCAAAGCAGCTCAGTGAAACTCATGTGGTGTTTATCTCATGCTTGAACGGAAACCAAGAATCTCATGGAAAACTAGATTTTGATGGCAAATCATGCGGAATATGATGGCCCTCATGTATTCAGCAGGTTACTGCTAGGGATGGTATTTGTTGAATCGAAGTAATCATTACATGCTTCAAATGTAATCCTATACTCTCATGGTGAGATAGACTTTGATGGCAACTCGTGTGAAATATGATGGCCCTCAAGGATCCACCTAGGTGAAGTAGACTTTGTAGTAGTCATTTACAAGCTTCAAAGGAAACCCAAGAATGTCATGGTCAACTAAATTTTGATGCCATTCGATGTGGAATATTATGGCTCTCAATACACATCTGGTTATTGTTAGAGATAAGTGACAGTAACTAGAATTCCTATTGGTCTAAAGAGCTCTAAGGCAAGAACTTCATTACATGGAATTTGGAATTTTGGTGAGTGTTTTCAGCTACTATGCCTTCTAAGGGAACTGGTCTTGTCCACACCTTACAGAATAGTTACTATGACGGAGGCAATCTGCAGGCTGTGATTTTGGTGGCCAAGTTTCAGACCAGGAAAGTACACCCTCTTGCCAAAGATAAACATGTTTGGAAATGGAATTTTGTCAGCAATATCCGAGTTAAATCTTTCTCTCTGTAGTTTTCCTTTTGGGTAGGCACTATAGCTCATGCTCGCATACTTAGGTCAGAACCTGCTCTGCTTCACTTCCAGCTTTGGGTCAGATTGAATGCCTTGATTGGATTTTGGCCTTAGATTGCCCAATTTATCCCCGGTGACTGAATATTGATAGTTGATGTCATGTGGTGAAAGTAGGAGTGTTTTGATTCTCTCTTGATCCATTATGATGCTTCATCTAAACTTCAAGGGTTCGTCATCCATCTTATTGCAGTCCCTGTGCTTGTTTGTTGACAGAAAGGTCTAAATTTTTAGAGCAATTGTCTTGAAGTGACTCTATTGTTAGTTTGGAAGTGCAGATATGTAGGAGAAGCTTTCACAGGGCCTTTAAGTTAATCAAATTGCTGCATTATCTGCTCTTCAGTCAGGTACTTCAGTGGACGTCACTTCAAAATTAATGAGATTTGTGTTTCTGAGCTCAGAAGCCTTGAATATTTCCTGAAGGAGCTCTCTTTGTTATTCCAGACCCCGTTTTTCTTCATAAGGGATCCTTCAGGCTTTGATTGCTCTAGCATGGGAAACTCTGGGCAGGACTGATGATCTCATTTACGACGATGATGAGTACATTAGTCTTGGTGTCTTGTGCTCAAATGAGGCAGAACTGTTGGCTATGTTGGCATAAATTCTTGAGTAGGCTCTCATTTTAACCTTCCGGTTTTGGAAGGTGATTCTAGTATGCTATCAATTGGATGAAGTCGACGGCCTAATCCAATGGCAATCTATTTGGAGCCTGTGGAGGGTTACTCTTGTCTCTTTCCAGCACTTTAGACAGTCTGCCAAGGAAACTGATGATTCTGTTTCTAGAGACTGGATGTAACCTAAGAGTGCTATGTGATCTTTCTCAGACTTGTATCCTATGCGGTTTGTATTGTTTGGTTGCTCTCTACCTTTTTTTTTATTATTTGTTGCTCAAGTAGAAGTGGAGCCTTGGCGCAACGGTAAAAGTTGTCATCATGTGACCTTGAGGTCATGGGTTCAAGGCGTGGAATCAGCCTCTTGCAAAATGTAAGGTATGGCTGCCTACTATAGGCCCTTGTGGTCCACCCCTTCCCAAGACCCCGCACAGGCGGAAGCTTCGTGCATTGGGGCTGCCCCTTTTTTTTGTTGCTCAAGTAATCTCAGTGTTTTGAACTTCTGTTAGCTTTCTTCTTATTTTGCTTCTATGCATATCATCTCTGCCCAGTAAGTAAAGATCAGTTCTTTGGATGATTAATGAACCCCTTTTTTCTTCACGTCTAGAATAAACTATAAAGATACTCTATTCACAGGTTTTCTTACTTCTCGTTGTTATGAGTTCAAAACTTTACACAGGACGGACAGCTAGAGCCTGTTCTTTCAGAGGTCTAATTATTGTTCAATGATTGTCCTTCCAGGTTGACTGCTTTAGCCTTTTATGAGAACTAGTGGTTAATCTCAGTATTTATGAATGTTTTTACTGGGTCATTTTCTAGTTCAGTTTCTTCTTGAAATTTCTTTTGGTTTTCCATTTAATCATTAGAGTCCAAGGCTTACTATTTTACATGCTCCATTCTCTTACTGCAGTTTGCAGTTAATAAGCTGGTAATGTATTAGCATAAGTATGGTAAATCAAACCCTTTTAAAATTTGTATGCTTCTCATATGCATTGTTCTACTATACAAATAGGCTACTGATGACATAGACATATGAATCAGTGCAGTAAACGTAGATGCTTGAATACTACCTTGTTATGCTCTCTAATGGCTTGATAATCACTTAGGCATTCAGTTGGTTGTTTCGGCTATGCATCTTCAGATGCTTGCTTCCAGATGATACAAAACACTTCACGTTATACCATGTCACCATTAACATGCTGTTCCTTTGTATTCCAGGGAAACAACTGATGCTTCAGGTTGCAGAATTGGTCCCTAGACACCATGGGAGGACTAAGAAACAAGAGCCTTCAGCAGCTACTTCGGCTGCAGGATCTTCAAAGTCAGGCAAGGGTAGGAAGAAGAAATAATGTGCTTGCTATGGGCAAATGCTGCAAAAAAGGTGCATTTTTGTAGTAGTATGTTTGACATTAGAACGTTTGAATTTTCAGTTAGTCAAAAGTTCTTGTTAAAAAAGGATTTAGATGTTTACAGAATCGTAAGTTTGTCAGTCATTAATAGATGATGAGAGAGATTCATTGCAAATGTGCTGTCCTTTTGAATGCAAATGAAGATACCTTGTGAGTTCTTATGTGGTGTTAGCACATAAATATGCACATGGATTACCATATGCACAAGTTCAGATGCCAGAGTTTGTTGATTCAATTCATATTGCTATCTTCTGTAATGCCATGTTGGATAGGTCGTGCACTAGAAAGAATATCCGTCTGTTGATCCTACCACTACTACGCTGTAGAGGAAAACGGATGCCTCATAATTTTTACAAAATATGGACGAAGATCCTTAACCAACCAAAGGCTTAATGCCCGAAGATAAGATTTTGGCATAACCCTATTTACATGCGGCCCGAAGATGAACGATTTGGATCTCCAACCATTTAGGCCCCACATAGTCTTTCAAAGTTTGTAATCTATGTACTGACTACATGCAGGGACACCACGAAGGAAGTATATTGACATGCATCCTAAAGAGATCCCTGTTATGTTTAGTATATAAACGTGTATGCATAGCTTGACTTCATTTTTATTTCTTTTATTGTCTCCTTTTTGTATTTTCGTACCATAGAAAGATTTTTTCTGATACCTGATGAATGTGATCGTCCCAAATGATTTTGAGAATGTAGTAAAGTAGATGAGTAACAGTGACAAACCAACAGAGATCAACTTGTAGTAAGACTTGCAAACTATACCTCAATTTTCTTTGCGGACTCAATGGAGCAAGAGACCAATTTGGAGTAGAGCACAAGGTGGTCTGAAGTGAATGTTGGTGAAGTTACTGAATTTTGAGTAAAACCACAAGCAAGTTTAAACATCCTAAGGCTCCCAGTGGTGACTTCAGTATGCTGAAAATGAAACGGCTTGGATATGGTTAGCAGTGGCACGGTGTGAAAGGTAGAGAACGAATTGACTACTCACTGATTTTACATAGTAAAGTTGTTAGAAATGTTTGGGACGAGGTTCTAACAGCTGTTAGGATTCAATGAATTCTCAATTACACTGTTGGACAGGTTTGCCCTGCTTAGAATTGGGAAGAAAAGGGAAGGCCCTCTGCAATGAACAATCTCTAAGCTATTTAATCATGGAGAAGTAAATCAAAACTAAGAGATTAACTAGGTGCTGTTACTCAGAATTTATCTGGCTGCTGCTTCTCAGACTATGTTTTGTTTCATAGCAATGCCTCAAGTCATGGATTTGAGGTTCTTAAGATGAGGTTAGTAATATCAAAGTGCATCCATGTGGGCACTTGATTTTGTTATCAAATCCAATTAATGTGATTTGCTTCTGCCTATCTCATGAAAAACTCACAACTAGTTTCCTGACTAGTATTGAAAAGCTGCTGTTCTGCCATGCAGATCAACAAGGAAAACAAAGCACAGTACCTGAGCAAAATTGCTAAATGATATGAATCAAAATGTCAAAATTGTCTACCAAGTTAGAAGAGATACAATGATCTGTGGGATACATTCCTAAAAAAATTAGAAATCCCAACTCGCACTGAATGCCCGAATGAAAATTTATCTTTTGAATTATGAACAACTTGGTACACTCTTAATGGCAAAATTTTCAGCATTATCAAAGGGCGGTGAATCTCTAGTGCCTATCTTCTCAGAACTGGTCAGTGCTAGTTGTCATAGCTAGGTATTGTTAAGCTAAACTTCGACACAAAAATGGACAGAGACCCATTTAGAGTATTTGTTCATCATGACTACAAAGCTGAGTCCTTAATGCCCACCCTTTTTGTATGGAAAAAATCAGCCGAACCTCAACAAGGCATCTCAATCATGACTACATCTCCCTCAGTTTTCTGACTTCCCTTGTTAAGAAAAACAGCACCGACTGGTGGACTATCTACTGGAAGATAGTTCCAGAAAGCGATCCTAATTGTTCTCTCAACTACTTCCAACTCCACTTTCTCCTCCAATTCAGCATGGGTGAGTGGACTTAATTTTCCATCTTGACACTTCTCATATGCTAAAGAGTACATATTTCCTTTAACGTAGCTGCTCTTGCTCACAACAATCTGCAGTCGCATCTTCCCAGACATGTAAATATCTCTTTGTGCAAGAGTCACTGAAGTAGTTTTTTCCTTTGCTGGCAAGTTCTGTAGTCCAAAGTCAGATACCTTATCAAGCAACACATTCTGCACCTTTAGATTTCCATGAGCTATGCATTGTTGATATCCTGTATGTAGATAACCAATTGCAGTAGCTACCCCAATGGCAATATAGAGCCTTCGCTGCAACTGCCTCTGTTTCTGGTCTGACTCAAATTGTGAGGCCACTGATCAAGAGAACCATTGCGAATGTATTCATAAGAAGAAACTTGTGTTCTGGTTCAAAACAGAGTCCTCTTAGAGGGACCAGGGTCCTGTGATGGGTGCAATCCAAGGTAGAAACAACCTTTCACAAATCCCTCTCAGATGCTGCAAACATTATATAGTACTTCGTAATCACCGCCATCTGGTTCGGTAGGACACCGTTAAAGGCAGCTGAGCCAACTTAATGATGATGAGAAGAATGAGCCAACCTCCAAAATCCAACCCCAATAGCACAATTGTAAGACTTCATTTGTGCTCTTAAATCAACGATTACAAAAATAAAACAGCAATGATTTACATTCATAAATGAACCCTCCACCAAGGCACCAAGCAAAGGAGTAGAATCATTCCAGTCATTTGATCCAGGAAGGCTAAACATTGGTTTGATCACTGAGCAAGCGAGCCTTACTTCTACTCAACATGCATGAAGTTTATTTGAAAAATGTTCACATTCATCATGTAACAGCGCATTATCAATGTCGACTTGCATGAAGTTTATTTGCAGGACCATGGGGATTGAACGTGGTGAGCATGTTATGATCATTTTCGAGTATAAAACCTGAAAGGAAGACCACAATCATTTTCACAGATAGCTGTTAACGGTAGAGTTGTCATTGGCGCAACGGTGGAGTTGTCATCATGTGACCTTGAAGTCACGGGTTTAAGGCGTGAAAACAGCCTGTTGCAAAATGCAACATAAGACTGCATGCTATTGACCCTTGTGGTCTGCCCTTTCCCTGAACTTCGTGCACTGGGGCTGCCCTTAGCTTTTAAGTTTCATTGCCCTATACAGTTGGGGTTTCAAATTGGTTAGTCCTCTTCAGTTAGAGGAGCGAATCAGAAAGACTGTCCATTTCACAGTACAGTGGCTAGCTAGGATCATTGAAGGGTGAGAACTTGGGAGCATAGCCCACATCATCAACTGTTAGGTTCTTCAGAAGTCCAAGCTCGCTTAAAGTTATAGTCGTCTATACCGTTTACAGTCCTGGGCATCTAAGATCAGGTTGCTACAAGGATGCATTTTAGCAGTTGCGTCCAAGTAGCGTTCTGATTTACCAAGGCCAGTTCTGGTGTACGAAGCTCCCGCCTATGCAGTGTCTGGGGAAGGGGCAGACCACAAGGGCCTAAAGTACAGAACTTTACCTTGCATTTTGCAAGAGTCTGTTTCTACACCTTGAACCTGTGACCTCAAGGTCACATGACGACAACTTTTACCGTTGCGCCAAAGCTCCCCTTCTCTGATTTACCAACCAAGAAGAGTGAGAAATACTTGCTGCTAGCAAGTCTTTCTTTATCATTCTCAATTGTCAAGAAGAAAGTATTGAGAAAATACCTTGTGGAATTAAGTAAACTATTTTCCTTCCATTGGCTCTCACTTTGTATTGATAGGGAAAGTGTAGACACTGATCATCGGATACTAATCTAAAAAGGGCAGCCTCGGTGCACAAAGCTTCTGCGTATGCTCACCTATTTAGGTTTTTCATGATCCAAACCATTTTATCTTAGGGGTTTTTTGAAAAATCCTTAATCTCAATAATATTGCCGATTTATCATTAAAAATACCAAAATGTCTTAAAAGGTTACATTTAAATAAATAATTGTTCAAAAGCCCCTAGAAACAACTGCCATTGGAACCGTCTGCCAACATTGTTGAAATTAAACTTTTAACCCAAATTTAAAGCTATAAGCCTATAGTTAATTTGTAAAGTAATTATAAGCTACTACTTTCCACTTCTCTCTCTTCCGTGCAATCTTCTTGTGGGATTCTATACAGTTTTGTGCATTAGAATCATGCAACAATAGAGTACATATTTTCCATCAAACTCCATGCCTTTGCCTTGTTTTCTTTTTCTTTTTTTTCTTTATATTTTGATTTTGTTTGTTTGTTTTTTCAGACCCTCTTTCCATTCTTCAGCTTTTTCTGGGATCTTGTTGTTTTCGGTTTTTGATTGAGTTATGCAATTGGGTTGCCTTGGTTACTAGTTTGTTTGTTTTATCTTTCTAAGTTTTCCTTCTTTTTCTTGGAGATTCTCTTGGTTTTTTCACCTCGATCGATATTGCATTTTGCGAAGGGGAGCCTTGGTGCAACGGTAAACATTGTTGTCATGTGACCTTGAGGTCACAGGTTCAAGGCGTAGAATCAGCCTCTTGCAAAATGTAAGGTAAGACTGCCTACTATAGGCTCTTGTGGTCCACCCCTTCCCCAAACCCCGCATAGGCAGGAGCTTCGTGCACCGAGACTGCCCTTTTTATCGATATTGCATTTTGCCTTGAGATGTTCAACAGGACTTATCTAGCTTTAGTTTTGTTATTCTTCTACGGATTCATTCAGGCATTAGATGTAAGATCATGAGAAGCTTTATGACCAAGTATGTAAAAGGGCAGTCTCAGTGCATGAAGCTACTGCATATGCAGTGGTTGGGGAAGGGGCGGACCATGAGAGTCCATAGTATGCAGCTTTACCTTCCATTTTTGCAAGAGGCTGTTTCTACGCCTTAAACCTGTGACCTCAAGGTCACACGACAATAACTCTACCATTGTGCCAAGACTCTCCTTTACAACCAAGTATTTCAGATCTGAAAATAGAAAAGAAAATGACTTAGCGAGGAACATGAATCTCTTGGAAAAAAAATAAGAGAGAAATAATGAATTTACTGTCTTTTCATCTTAGGCTACTTCGTGTGTTGCATGGGAGAGGAAGCGGGTAGAGGAATAACTAAACGTTTGGGTTGCCAAAGAAAAGTTGAGAAGAAAATAGCTGAGAAGAGTTGAGAAATTCAAGTGGAAGTTGGTTTCAGGGACTTTTAAGACACTATGGTTTACTTAGTGACTAATCAAGCAAAATTATTTATAACAGAGAATTTAGGATAAGTTAAATAAAATGAATGATTTGGATTCTTGAAAAAACTAAAAAACTGAGCCTAAAACCCATCTTACAAGTCGCTTGTAACGCAACCGGATTGTATCATATAATTTAGAGAGAGAGAGAGAGAGGATGTACTATGCTGCATTTGAGACACGACGGAGGTAATGAGAAAAATGACAAGCTAGAGTCCTGTTTAATGATCCAAACCGTTCATCGGATTCGCCTTCTCTTATACAAGAAGCTACAAAAAATCTAATCAAACGGGCGCATCTAAGGTGGCCGATTGACGACACCCCATCTTGAGATCATTGAAGGAGAGGAAAAAGTTCCTCAAATGTAATTCAAAAAATCCACAGAGAGAGAGGGAGGGGGGGAGAATTATAGAATGATAGGCTTCGATCATTAAAAAAGTTAATAAAAAAAAGTTTTTTTTTTTTTTTTTTCAGTCGCAGTCCAAGGCCATGTAAAGCTTTCCGTTGAAGAAATGAGATAGAGAGAGAACTTTGTCTTGTATTAACGAAAGGCAGGCAAAAATATTTGTCTTTTATTCTCGGACATGTATTGGAGAAATTGACTGCGTACCACACACGGGCCGTCAACTTTGCTGTGAAGAAGTTCCCTTCATTTTTCAACGAATTCGTTCACTGTGAAACTTCCATGCATATCTGACGTACGCTTCCTGCCTTGCATTTTAAGCCAAGTACATCTATCGCTCTCCAACAGGTAGGAAATGTTCATCCACGTAAACTCTCACAAACTATAAACAACTACATGAAAATGGCCTACTTACCTTCCATCAGACGACTTGAGTGCAAAAATACAAAGCAGCAACCAATACCTTCAGCTTTCTATCAAGTAGCCAACAGCTGTTTCAAAATGCAAACAAAAGCAGCTCTAGTGCACGAAGCTCACGCGTACACAGGATTCGGAAAAGGAGCGGACTATAAGGGTCAATAGTATGCAATTTTACTATTTTGGAAGAAGCTGTTTCTATGTCTTCAACCCGTGACCTCTAAGTCATATGACCACAACTCTACCATTGCTCCAAGACTCCCAAGTACCAAATTTTAAGACATCAAGTAAATATGAACGCCCACCGTTCGATTTACCAAACACAACGGTAGACTGTCATCCATTGTTGAACATGGGGTCCACAATCTTGTATCGATGCATAGGATTTCCTACATTAGTGCCATGCAGTTTTCTTCGATGGAAAGTGTTTAGAACACGTGCTGCTCGTTGTATTGGAAACGCGCTTTTGCAGTTGGTTAATTAAGACAAAATAGAGTGCTTAAACTGTAAGAAATGCCCCCATCTCATGTTCTCTTTTTTATGGTAATAATTTCATTGATGAAGATCAGATGAGGAGTTAAAATATAAAGAGAGATGACCCTGTCCTGTAGGCCTCAATCTAGTTTTGGGCAATTTTTTTACCCGTCAAAAGGCAAAAAAGATGGTGTTCTTGTCCCTTGGAAAATGATTTAATAGAACAAAATGATAGAAATATAAAAAACTTGCACAAAGTTAATCTGATAAACCAAGACAAATAAAAATGGGAATGTTATTTAATAAATTTAAACAATTAAGACTCCTTATTTATTATTTTAAAATCTAAATTGTTGACTTTTACTCAATTAATTATGTCCATAAAAATAAGTTGTAAAATGTTTACATCGTGTGTAAGTTTGTAATTTATAATCCGGTTTATATTTAAAAAAACCCAATTCAAATAGCAGGAACACCTATCTTGACACTTCAAAAAATATTAAATAACCCCCTATGTAAGAGTTCGTGCTATTTTAAATGAGTGTTCCTATCATTTTCCTATCATTGTGCACCTTTTGAATTCATTGTTTGAACCTATCCTTAAAAAAAAAAAAAACTTATTAAGTAAGAGATAAATGTAAAATAAAAACTCTCTCTCTCTCTCTCTCTCTCTCTCTCTCTCTCTCTCTCTCTCTCTCTCTCTCTCTCTCTCTCTGTATGTATGTATGTATATAACAGGTGCGCCTCCTACAGAAGACCGCATAAATTTTCCTTGGAACCAAAAAGTGAGTGTAGCACCTGTCCCTTGATCTGGACCACTGTCATTCAGTAGCTGACCATATTGGCTAAATATTCTTCCTCAGGCTAGATCATACTGATCAAACAATCCAACATAATAATTCATGTAAGGACATCTATTTTGCTCATTAACTTTGATATTGTTTAATTCCAGCTGACCTGTACTCAAAACATGGACAGTTCAGACAGAATGGATGGTCTAGATTATCTTAGAATCTACCAAAACATTTTTTTTTTTCGCATTCCATCAGTAGAATTTCCAACCCCTTATATGTCCTGGAAATATTCTGCACACACCATAGGAAATACAACATAAAAGATGAACAGTTAAGATCACCAACCATTTGGCCCCGCAAATTATTTCACAGCATGATTGCGGTGAAGATAACATGACAATTTTAACGTAAACAGGTCTCCTCTACATATCATTTCAAACAACGAAAGAGCTACGTAACATGGTGTTACTGGTGCTTGATATGTGATGATATGAGATGATACCGACCATATCATAGTTAGTACATGGTGGTGGTTGAGCTGAGCTGAGCTGAGATGAAATAACATCTCTTCGTCTCACCACGAGTGGTGCTTGGGATGAGTTCAGTTGAAAATCATCTCATCTTAACTCACAATTAAGTTAGATTTCAGACATCTCGCTTCATCTCATGTTAAATTTGGTCATCCCAAGCTCTCCTATTATCTCATCTCACGTCAGCTCATTTTTTCTCAAGAGCCACTCACACCATGGAAGACATTCCGATACCTGCTACGTAGAAAACAAGAAAAAGAGCACGCAAGAGGGGTCGTTGTCCAAGGGGCACGTTAGTAATTTTACTTCTACGTAAGAACGACGGCAAGATTTTATAATAACCCTCTACAGAAGGTCACCGGAGATTCAATTTTCTAATTGTCAGTTTCGTTCTGCTCTCTTCGTAGCTGCCAAGAAGAAACAGGAGAAGTTGCCATCGGAACAAACTGTAAGCAAACGACTTCGCCTCAGATTTTCTTATGATTGTTGCTATCTTCGTTTCGTTGTCTTTCTCCAAGTTGGAGTGGTTTCAGTTACTAGAATTAGGTTGTTTCAGGCGTTAGATCCTCAAGTTTGATTGAATTATCTTCCATTTTTCTGATCTCTCTTAAATTCTCATTTCCGAAATTCAGTCGGTTGAAGTTGAACAAAAACAGTTTAAATGGAGTGTTTCCTACAATTAATTTACGTTTCTTGAATCCATAGCAAATTTCAATCCGTTGAGATTCACGTAAACTGAGAAGAAACGGATAATTCTCTTCTTTGATGCATGATCTTCTATAAATTAGGTTAATTGGAGTCAAATTCTCCATTCTTTTAGTTCTTTTTTAATCATCCTTCTTGAGGGGAGATTATATTAAGTTTCCGACTTTTACTTGCTCATTTTTCTTGAAGAAAATAGATTCCAAGCAGTTGCAGACGCGCTGAAGAAGAGGGCGATCAAAGGTGAGGAAGGATAGACCAGGAATTGAATTCTTGGTGATGGAATCCATGGAGGAGGAAATGGCGATGATGAAGGAGCATCTAGTGACGAGGTCAAAGGGGGTTGCTACCGCAGATTCGCCGTTATGGTAGTTACTCTTTTTGTTCCAATCCTACCCCAACAAACCATCAAACGTCGTATCGCCCGTTGGATCGTCGCTTTCCATCATTTTTTATCTTTTCTAATATGGAATTCCCGAACTGGCCTCGTTTGTTAGCATACTTGTTTGTCCATTTAGGGAACTTTTGGTCAATTCACTTCACAAATATGAGGTTTAGGCAACCCAAATAGGAGGACTTGGTCACCGGAACCAATCCTGTTTTGTATCATTTAATTACAACAATAGCCCTGATTTTTTAAGAAAATCACGTGTTCTTAAAGGAGTTGGCTAAGGTAATTTTGGTCATTTAATTCCCTAATGTGTACATTTATAGTATAAAGTTCTCACTTCTCCCCGATCAGTGTTTTAGTTGTTATTTTATTAAATTACTTGCCTTAAGAAATCAGAAATAATAGTAGAGCACATTTTTCAAATGCAGAGCAGAACTAAATGACCAAAATGCACATGAAAGTCAAATAATTTACTTACATCTGAAGTACATTATATAATAAAGTCACTAGAAATAGAGGGACAGTTTGGTCACTTAAAACTTCTTTGGTTTATTTATTTATTGTGAAAAATCAACTGTTTTTAGAACTTACCTATTCTAATCACAAAAATGCGCTTATAAATCGGTCTTAATCCGCTCTCCAATCAATCGGCTTTCGGTTACTGTATCAGCACAAGAAAATGGAAAAACAGATAATAAAGGGAAAACACAGGTATTCTCGATTTTCAATGCTGCTTTATGTTTGCACGAGATTTATTTTCTGCTTTAATTGATGTATTACGGAGAACAAGGCCTGCAAATTCTAATTTACTAATCCCCGAGGATTAAATTCGGAAAAGGATTTCTTGGCCGTTTTCTTTCTCGACTTTTCCTGCAATCAAATGCCGGCAGAAGATTCGAACCCCATTTTTCTTTTTATATTCTGATTGATGTTTCCATTTCTCGTAAGAAGAACAAAATTTGATGGCGATTTGGTTGAGAAGAAGAAGGCGCTTTGCTTTTTGCTGCAGGAGAATGGATGCCAAAGGTGGAGGAGAAGTGAGACGACTCCATATAGTGTATTTCCTCAGCCGGATGGGAAAAATCGAGCACCCCCATCTCATCAGAGTTCATCATCTGAATCGCAACGGCGTGCGGTTGCGAGGTTCGTAGATTTCATTAGAAATGTTTTTTTAGCAGGATTTATTGAATGGTCGTTGAGGTTACGCCTGGCAGGGGTATCGTCAGCATAGCCCGCTCAGTGCAACTTGTGCTCAAAGATTTGATGGTTCATGGGATTCAGCCAAGTTTACTGTGAAACCGAAGACAAAAAATAGAATAATTTTCTGCTGCATTACGGTTGCACGTTTCTAACTCGTTTGATTCTTTCTCTCAGATGTCAAACGATGGTTGTCGGAATTGCGAGGGAAAGGCATGCCTGATTGCTTTGCTTGGTCTTACAAAAGGTAAGAGAATTGAATTCTTCTTCGGATGTATATATTTTCCTCATTTTCTCTGCTTTTCTGAATTATGTCTTGTTCATGTCATTTCGCTTTATTTGGTTACTACTATGGAAATGGAAGCCGTAATGAGATTGAAAATTTGCAGGAGATACAAGTCGGGCTACGTTTGGCAGGATTTGCTGGGCGACGACTTGATCACCCCCATTTCTGACAATGAATACGTCCTCAAAGGCTCAGAAATCTCCGGTTTCTCCTTCGGTAACCAATTAAACCTGATAATTCTATCCATATCCATAGCTTTGATCAAGCTCCAGTAATGCTAATTGATTCGTATTGATTCTATTTATCTACAGACCCATGTTACTACGTTGAGAAGAAAGAAACAACTCCAATCCGAAAACCCGATCCCGTCGAAGACAAATCACCGCAATTTGAACCAGCAAAGTTTCGGACGGAAAACGAACCTGAAATTCTGTCGGAAATAGAAGTGGACTCAGATGTAAAGGAGACGGTAGCGTACATACTGAGAGAGGAAGGAAAGAACACGGAGAAGGAATCGCTGTTAGGAGAGACAAGGGAGAAGGTTGGGAAATTTTCATCATCTTCTTCTTCTTCATCGCCGCCAGCAGCTTCGTTTTGTTTGTTGAAGAATAACAAGAGAGAGAAGGCGAAACAGAAGGGATTCTTAAGAAGTAACAAGTGCCCCTCGGGCCCTGCTCGGGTTTTCAGGAATTTGTTGTCATGCGGAGCGGCGGAGACGGTGGATTCGGCGGTGAAGAAGAAGACTGAGACGGAGATTTGTAAGGGGGAATTTGTGGGTCGATCGGAGGGAATTTCTGCCGGGTGTTGGAGTCAGCGGCGGAGGAGCAGGTAAGTAAGATAGGTGCAAATACTAACACGGCTAGAGAATCTCATGAAGGGAGAGGGAGAAAGCAAGCAAAATGGATTACATTCCGATGATAAATTTCCATCCGTTTGATCGGTTTCTTCAATCACGAATTCAATCGTAATGGGCAAATTGTTAGGAATGCGTGATCTGCAGGAGCTTCTCGTGGAATTTAGTTTTGTTTATGGGATTCGACTTCGAATCTCACGGCCGAAATTCACGCGAGACTCAGTGGGTGGTGGTAATCTAAACCGCTCATCTCAATACCCTGCAGATCTTCTTCGTTGGATGATGCTAACCCTTTGATCAGCTATAAGAGTAGCAGTCTTTAGCATCATCTAATGAGTTAAGATGCTGCTGGTTTAAGATTTGCGGTCTTCAAGCAAACAAGGGTGGAGATATCAAATTTGCTGTTTATTTCTTGACAAAGACTGTTTTATTGATCTCTTCCCTTTGATGGCCAGCAGGAAAGGTTCCAATTCTCCAAAGAAGTCGTGCGAGTTCGCCAAACCGAAGCCACTTTCGGAGGCTTACAAGCCCGTGGCCGAGCCCTGCTGCTCGTAAGTGAAACTCACTCATGAAATGGTCAAATTACCCTTTGTGTCGCCTTCAAACTTGGTATAGTCCACATAAAAACATAAAAGGGCAGACCCCGTGCACAAGGCTCCTGCTTATGCAGGGTCGCAAAAAGAGACAAATTACAAAGGTTTACAATACACAGCCTTATTTTGTATTTTTCCAGAAGTTATTTCTGCAACCAAAATTACATGATAGTAAAGGTTTAAGTGGTAGAGACTAATGTAGATGTTCGGAACCATTACATTACATCTTCAACAACAATTGGCTAGTATCAACGGTTCGACCGAGAGGATGTCTGCGATCTAAGATAGGGTCCAGAAGATGGTTTGGGTCACCAAACACCAAACCAATCGGATGGGCCACTACCGTATTGATCCAAACGCATAAATTTCTGTGTGTTCTGGTTGGGTGCACATTCCCTTTAAGTGCATCCGGTTTCTGAGCCCAAAATTAATCCCCTCAACGATATGTTATTGACCTCCCTTAATTTTTTTCGGAGCAGGGACGGTTATCGTACCTTTGTTTCTCTATTATGAGAACTGTTTCGTTCATTACTTGCAGGTCGTTGAACTATTCATCCTTATCATCATCATCAATCATTTCAATTGTTATTTTATTAGGGAGATACCTCCAAATGACCTTGTTTTTGCCATCTTTTATACACTTGTGCTAGTGGATAGCTTTTGGGAATTATAATGACCTATAAAGTTAACTACATGTGCAAAGGAAAGAGAGGGTTGCAATTACCAAGACATGGGTGGGCATATATCATTTGCCTTTTAGCATTATGATCACACCGGGTTAGAAGGTATTTGCTCAATGTTTAAGTGAGTCTTTGGTGGATAACCACAAACCAAACACACACATCCATGAGTGGAACTTGAACATGTTAGAAGGCCATTGTACATTATCATAGTAATATTATTGCTGGCGGATGATGAACATGAAACCAAGAATAAATTTCTCAAAAGATTCCATGCTTGTTATTGTTATTCCTCACCCATGCTGTTTGTGTCTGCAAGTTTGCTTGAGACAAAGCCTTACACCAACCCTACTATTTTCTGCTCCAACTTAGTGAGGACCAGCAAGGCCTATTTCCCAATCAATAAACAAGGTTCGATGCTCCAAAGTGCAAACTTAGGGTGAGTAAAATAAGACGGGAAACCCTCAGGCGAGACATTAAATATGGTGCCAGCAGGTTCTCAGTCATTCCCCACTCGAACCTCTTGCTGCCCTGGTTATGCATGCACATATGCCCAGACAAATCCAGATACCTATGGTTTTGTCTCTTACACGTGTTCATCCACATGAACTTTTGCTTTGCATGCCATAGAAAGATGTTTTGGCTGAAATTTTACTGTATATTTGATGGATTTGGTGCAGGCAGTGCGGAAAGGGATTCAAGCCTGAGAGATTGCATTCCCATATGAAATCTTGTAAAGGGTTAAAAAGCAGGGTAAAGGAGAGGCGGTCACAAGCATCAATGGAAGAAGAAGAATTTAGCACGCAGGCAGAATCAACTGGACTACTTTTGACCCACTAGTTTTTGTTTATATAGGCCAAGCTTAGTTGGGTATTTGTTGTGATGTCTTTCTCCTCCTCCAGCTTCTGTCTATTTTGTTAATCCAGAAAAGAATAGAATTTTTTTTTTTTAAATGGTATAAAAAGGAAGAAATTACGCACCTTGCCTCCCTGTTTATTGGTTTTGGCAAAAGTGGGTAGAAAACATCAACGGTTGTGAGCTTACTCATCGAGATATCTGTGACAATTGGGAGCTAATTGCTTTCGCAATTTCTACAGAAGCTCATTAAGGTTTATCAGCGGAAAAATTAGTTTAAGGTTGATCTTTCCCTACTTGACTCTAAGAAATATGCACTATTTCTCAGTTTTGTATTAGTTTCTGACCAGCCTAATAAGACCTTTCCTGAAACATTTCAGTGGGTTTTACCAATTATCTACACTACTTACAAAGGCGAGGCATTTCCGGCATATTTGGGGCACTCCAAAATCAAAACCTAACATTACAATGTCTACAGATTCTATCAAATTATTTTACATACTGAAGGAACAATCGTAAAAAGGAGTCTATAACAGTTGATCGCAGACAACAAGGTACTTCTTCTTGTTAGGCATGGTTGAAAGTTCATGGCGGTACTTGCTCCATTGTTGGAGAGATTTCAACTGGATTAGGACTTCAGAATAATAGATTAGTAGATAGTTTGCTTCTCAATGCATCTCTTAAAAAAGAAAGTGTCAACCCGCCAACTAGGTATATTGGCATGATGACGGTTGGGTATAAGAAGCCACTCTGAAACGAACAAGATCCGACCGTTGCTTCATTTATGGTGCTCGTGACAGTTACAAAGGCTTTGTTTCAGTCGAAATTCATTGAAAAGCATTCTAAGTATTTACAAGCATCCAACAACGAGGCTTTAAAATGTAAGTGACCAAAGTTTCGTTTTGGTCTTTACCTAAAAAGAAAAGAAAGAACTCATTGAGGGGCATTCCAGTTGGATTCAGACGTCCTGTTGGTTCAGCGAATCAAGAATCCATAGGTGTCATTACTGCAAGAGCTGCCCCCTCTACCTGTGCCAGAGACCATGCTCTTGATTTCGGTTAGGACTTGGCTTCATGAACCAGTTCTAAAACACTCGCCTTTTGAAAGGAGTGTACATGTTCAGTAGAGGTAGGCATTTTGGAAAGCAGAAGCAACGAGCAAAATGGGCAGGCTAACCATTTTCGTGATGCAGTCATGCAATTCAAGTGTCGAAAATGAAAAACCCAACTTTATGCAATGGACAAGACAAGGCAAATGAATTTTGGACCACAAATGGTCAGCCAAAACATATATTTTCACTTTGGGATAGAACAACAATTAAATAATCTTTTCAGCTGTTAGACAACATTGATCACAGAGCAGCATGCTTCTGTGACAAAGCTCCACCCTGATATCAAACATCTTCCAGGCAAAAGTAACCAAATCTTCAGGGAGTTATCTGCTGTCAAGTATCTATCATGTAAGCTGTACTTCAGTCAGTTCATTAGTTCTCTCTTCAACTTTCTGTTAGTTCTTTCCTTCTCCACTGGTCACTGAAGAGTCCACATGTTCAAGTAGAAACCTATATAGTTTTTTCCTCAATCTCTCTACCCTCTCATCAACCTCATATTTCTCCCCAGTTGCATCCTCCAACCATTGATTGACCCTTTTAATCTGCCCAAGAATGAGTGCAGTCTCACTAGCTCTTTCCCCTTCTCGGCCAGCAAATCCTTCATCAACCGCACCCTCCAAGTACGTCAAGAACCATCCACGAGAGACTGAAACCAAAAGTTTAGCAGCAGATGCTGTCTCTTTCAGTCCTTGGCCCCTGGACCATTCACCCTTTTCTCCATCAGTCTTCTTTGTCAGCAGAATCCCAACCCCTTTGGAAGGAGATGGTCCCTTGCCATTTGAATCTGCCAATCCTGCATGCTTTTTCACCACTCGTTTACTCACAGAGTGGCTTTTAAGTTTCATTTCAGCTGGCTCTGGAGAAGATTCTAAAGCAATGTAGTGACTCGGTTCGGTTTGTAGACTTTGGCTCTTATCTTGCTTGTGTAACAAAGAAAACGATGAGAGGTCATTCTCCAAAGCAGCTTGGATCCATGATGTAGCAGCAGCCTTTTCCTCATTGAAAATTTTGTGAGCTTCTAAAGATGACAGTTGTGAAGCAGATATGCTTGGTCTTATTTCAGTATCTCTTATTTTGAGCAGTGAATCTGTCACAGTGGCTGCTCGTTCCATATTCTGATGGAAGTCCAAGAATCGCTCCACCAGTAGCCATGGAGAATCTCTCTTAGCAGAGTCACAGAGTTCAGCAAACATGCTGCAGAAAAACCCAGCATCATAAAAGGCGGCAGAGAGAGACCTTATGGTAGTGTGAATAGTAAGGCACCACTAGAACCTAAGGTCCTCATTGAATGCTGAGTACAAACCTCTTTGTTGTTGACTTATCTTACATATTGCAAAAACATGTATCACAAGATAAAGAATTGCCATACAAGATATTTGTTAAAACAAAAATGCATAATAGAATCAATTGTCCAACATATTATGTTATGCGCATGCAAATTTGTGGATTAATCAAACTGCAAAGATTCATATCGAGCAAATTGCAGGATCAAGAAAAAACCAACTGCAGAGATTCCTCAAGAAGAAATGAACATGAAACTCCTATTCACAGCTTTTATAAGCGCATCTATCCACAGAAGCAGACACTTCAGTTATGTGATAGTGACTTCTTGCCCTCTTGAACCCATACAGTAATTATACAGAAAATTGTGATATAAAATTGGGTCAGCAGGAATGGAAACCTAAACATTTAACATATATTCCCAAGGTCAATTTTGATATAACAATAATGGCATACACCTCTTTGTTGTTGACTCATCTTACATATTGCAAAAACATGCATCGCAAGATAAAGAATTTCAATGCAACATATTTCTTAAAACAAAAATGCACAATAGAATCAATTGTCCAACATATTATGTTATGCATGTGCAAATTTGTGGATTAATCAAACTGCAAAGATTCATATTGAGCAAATTTCAGGATCAAGAAAAGACCAACTGCAGAGATTCCTCAAGAAGAAATGAATATGAAACTCCTATTCACAGCTTTTAGAAGTGCATCTACCCACAGAAGCAGACAGGTCAGTTGTATGTGATGCTCATTTCTGGCTCTCTAGAGCCCATACGGTAATTATACAGAAAATTGTGATATAATATTGGGTCTGCTGCAATGACAACCTAAGCATTCAAGAGATATTCCTGAAGCCAATTTTGACATAACAATAATGGCATACACCTATCACTAAGTTGTTGCTGATGTATTACAGCATTATAATAGAGAGCAAGGTTAAGTTCTCTCAGCTATAACAGCAGTTCCTCTACATCATCAAAACTGCATATGTAGCAAGCGGAAGTCAAGTCCTCAAGTTTCCTAGTCAATAACAATACTTTCTGCAAGTCCTCAGGTTCCATAATCAGCATGTCCTTGGAAGCCACCTAACATCGTTGATATTGCCATCTTTAAGCTGCAAGTATGTCCATATAATGTTGTGATCAGGTTGCTGCTTCATGAGCTATGTAATTTGCAAAATTCAGATTAGTTTGGTTCCCTATGCATATCAATCATTCTCTAGAAGAGAGACTGCTGATCTGTGCTGATAGAAAACCGGTTAGAAGGGGATGGCATATGACACAGACTAATGCTTTTGAACAGGACTTATGCAGAGACTTTGGAGGTAAATAGCTTTTCTTCAAAGAGGCTAACATTGTAATATGGGAGATCCTAGCTACATATGTGCAGGATGTACAGCTCCCAGACCCCAAATTGATCTTGGATATTCTAGCTCAATAGGTTAACACCTCTGACACCTACATACCTTTTAGTCTAACATGTCATGTTTGTCATGAGATGGCACCAACACTCATCTTGGATGCTCCAAGGATATTTCAAACACCTTCCTCTGCTTAAATTCATATTCTATGTGAAATATGGTTAAATGGCTGACAGCAGGAATCAACTTGATGTGGCTGAGGAAGTACTCAGATGACTTCAATCCAAGTCATGTGAGTGGTAGAATCTGCCCTAGCCTTGTATGACAAGGTCAAATACTTGGAAAAATCTTATCAACTCAAGCAAATCAAGCATTTGATCAAGAAGCTCCTAGACAATGTCTTAGCAGCTTTCTTTCATTGACGAATTATGAAGATTTAGATTAAAAAAATGGGAATAAGAGAGAGATAATCCAGTTATTTGAGTAAATCCAGACTCAAGAACATTAAATTCCAATTAAATTGAAGCCATCATTTTATTAACTTAACGACTCCAATATCCAATAGCATTTGAATTCAAATCCTACTCCCCCAAGTAACTAAAACTTACAGACGTGAATCTACTCTTGATAACTTACCAATAACTAGCGCAAACTAACCTGGAATGCTACTACTATGTAGGACCTACATGAGATTGATGTATGAAACCATTTGATGCACAATTGTCTTACCATGATTGTATGGCAACCATAACAGAATGAGCCACATGCATATCCATTTCTGAGATTTTGGAAATGCTCATGGCTATCTTCATTCTCACGTCATGAACATATTCATACAAGTGTCCAGATCTAAGATCATAGTTTGCTCCTTCGCTACTAACCAGACATATCTTGAGTATGATTTAATTTATATTCCACAATTATTTCAATTTGACACTTAGTATGTCTAGGTGTACCGATACCAGGTAGTGGATATTTTTCTGTAGGGATGACATAAGGTCATCTGTAACCTTCAAAAAAGAATTTGCATGACCGCATAATCAGAATTATGCCCGTCCACCAAGAAATCCTAGAAGGTTGGTACTCCATTTATGACTTGGAAGACAACTTCATTTAATTATTGGAAAACAACATCCAGCGTGATCTTGCACAAGGATGATAACCATCAATTTTTAAGTTGTATATAATGAATATTAGAATTAGCACCTACCTTCACCTGGCTGCTAACCTTTAAGTACGATTAGATTTAACTTTACCAGCAATTAATTCTGATGGAGAAGATATGCTGCTTGTATGATCCTCAAAAATTGTGCTTCCGGTCATGGATTTGTGAATTATGAGCAAGTCCATTGAGAAAATTTATGGACTAAATTTTCTTTCTGGTGAATAACTTCCAAAAGACACGATACATGATCAATAAGCATCCACTTGTAAGAAGTATATATTAATTTAGTAGTATGACCCGACAATTCATACCAATGACCTTTTAGCTTAAACTCATTTGCACGGTACCATATACACACCCATAAGAAAATCATCCAGTGAGCCTTAATAGTGATCCCCATATCATCTCCAATATACCATCTTAAGATGGAAGTAATTTCATCTGATGGAAGGACCTATTGTCAAACATCTAGGTAAGAAAGTATACTCTATCTGGTATTAGTCCTAATAGTACTGGTGCCTCATCGCTTTCATTTTCTGCTATAGTATACACCACCAGAAACTGTCATTTCAGACCAAATGAGAACAATAAGGACTAATGGTGGAAGCAACATGTTCAATAACCAAAACATTCATTTGGTAGTAATCAACACAAAAAGCTTCTTGCCATTGGATGAGCATATAGAGCTGGTGGTTCCTTAAAAGGACTGGTCCAAAAGTAAAATGGTGACAATGCAAGATTCCCCCAAATTTGGGGGTTTAGGCTCATAAAGAGCAGGCATTATCAGTGCTTGCACATGCATTACAGGCTAGTGGATTCAAATATCTTACATAACCAAACAACTAGGCAATATCAGCCGTTTTGCCATCCCTTCACTTTTATTGGAAATCAAGACCAAGTGCCACATGATTTCTCCACATAATACAGGCTATGATGTTAAAAGAATGCAACAAATTTAACATTGCCAAATAACAGAATGAGATGTCACTGTATCATTTTCACAGTCAGTGACAACTCTTGTGAGGAGCATAAATAACATAAAACATCATCTGTCTCCAATGTTACAACAGTTAGCCACAGAAAAACAGGTTCCAAAAGTAGAGAGACAAGAGAAAGTTCCTAAAATGGCTTGTTCACAAGAGCTAATACAAGCTACTCTAGATGGAGGTATATTATATCATCCAATTGCCACACACACACACACACAAAGGAATAGAAGAATGGTAGTAAATTCAATACCTCAAGGACCGAATGACACTCTCTGCAGCTGATGCTTCCTGCATTGCGTCCACTGATGTCCAAAATGCGGTATTTCTATGACGCAAAGCATCCTAAGTACAATCAGTTACAAAGGATCAAGAGTTGCAAAAGAGAATATGCTACATACTATCATAAGACAAATTATTTTGTTTACCTTGCCAAGATCACGGATACTAGATGGAAGAGCATCCCATGAAATACTATCTTCCCATCTTTTAGGGCTGCAATTAACCTTAAGTAGGTGACAAGAAATAACAGCCTCCCCAGATGACTTGGCCTCGCTTTTGGCTGACTTAATTGTTGTTCTCAATGAAATGTTATTGCTCTTAGTTTTCAATGGAGACTTGCTCAAACTTTGATGCTTCAATGATGAGTTACTCCTCGAAGTAGCCTTCCTCTCTGAAAGAACCTGCTAATCAATATGATATGATTGGCCTAGGACCAACTTCAAATTCGTGCACATCATGCAGCCAACAAATGTTACACTATAATCAAAAGCCTAACCCTTAAATACCAACACAAAGTATTGTGGCAGTTGAATAGGCTTGATGAGGCGGGTGGGAAGGATAGACATCTGTTTGGATATGGCTTAGTTCAAATTCTGCCTCTTTCATAAGGTAACTCAAGACCAACGGTTGAAACAAGTAAGATGATCCTCACATGTAAACCCAAGGATAGACATCTGTTTGCTCACAGCTTGATTCAAATGCTGCCATCTTTCATAACAAAGCTCAAGACCAATAGTTGAAACAGAGGATGATCCTCATATGTAAACCCCCAAGTGAAACACCTAACAAGGTCCAAACCTAAGCTATCAGATTATGTCTCCAAGGAGCAACCCTCCAGGGTCATCATCAGAGTATGATCCAAAAACTTATCAGAGAAGGAGGCCCCTACTGGTCGGAAAGTTATTTAAAGATGAAGAACAAATTGATTGCACCCAAATAGGCATTAATTGATGTCATACGTTGGGAATAGGTATAGACAGTTCATGACATCATCAAGTGGTTTAAGTAGAAAGAATGAAACAAGCTTGATGGATAAAGATGGAAGTTACAAAATACAATGAACCTTGTGATCGCCAGTTTCATCAATAGATCCAATCATGCTCATGTGCCACACAAGGCCCAAAGGATGATTATTTGGGAGAGGGCTTGACATCCAACTTGCCAAAGTTGGGAATAGAATCACAAATGGGTATGCAGCAAATTTAATAAGGGGACATATTTTTCTAAGAAAAGAAATGGTACATGTTTAAGTAGAAGCATAGTTTTCCAGAAATATCTTTTCTTAGGAAAAAAGAAAATATGTATAGATCTGAATAGCCCCTAAAGTTGTCCTCATCCCATGGGTGAAGGTGGTACATCTCTGAAGTTGCCCCATATCCCTGGGTTTGCACCAAATGATGAAACTGAGTTATTGACATGTCCCGTGGACAGTTGAAGCATGTGACATAATTATAATTTTGTTCAAGGATGAGAAATCATTTTCACAAGTTCTTTTATACAACAACCAATTTGCGGTTTGTCATATGCTACATGTACTAATTGTGATCTCCTTCAATGTATAAGGAATTAAGTTTAGACCCTATACTCTCTTGGGCATCTTCTTTAATATAGAAGCATCACATATTTGACATGGTATCAGAGGTATAAAAATCCAATGGACAAAATACATAGCCAGATTTTAAAGTTAAGCCAATTCCTTCTCTCTCTCTCTAGAGAAACATTACACAACGAAGAATCTCCATCATGTTTCTCAGATCCCAACCTTTCTTCCTGGATCCTACCCACAAGCCAAAAGATTATCTACCAGATTCTGCTACAAAACCAACCAAGATGTGATATGTGCATTATGTGTGTGTGTCAAACAAAAAGAGTGAAAGCTATAAATTATATACCAAATGTGTGGACCCTCAAGTGTTTTAAGCTCATACTCGGGCAGCACCTGTCACAGAACTGACTACTGCATAACATGCACCATGGCACCATCTAAAAGATGATAACAGTAACTTGTTCTACTCGGTCCACTGAACTAACATTGGCTGTGCCATGTCCCCACTGCCATCTGCCGGCTCATTGTGAGCTGAACCAAATTTTAATTGGCCAGACCAAAATGAACAAATAACTTGACTGGAATTTGATAAACCAACAGAAGGAATTAAGACTCAAGAATTCAAAAGAGTGACTACCAAAAAAATAGAAACATATTCACGGAAGAAACCTACTTTCTTTGTAAAAAGTTTTCCTGGAATCCACCCAAATGTATCCATCAAACTCTAACGTAACTACCAAGTATCAAAAGCAAAACAAAAGTCAATATAGTAAGATGAAATTCCTAAGCGCCTGTCCTCGGCAAGGAACTGAAATAAACTCCCCCGCGAGTGTTCCAAATGCTGCTACAGCTGTTAAGTGTCCTCCAAGCTTCTCCCAAGCAATCTTCTTCTCGAGTTTCAATTCCTGCAAATTCAATAAACAAACCCAACACCCTTCTTTGCTTATTCGATTACTCAAATAATTGCAAGAATGTTTCCCCAAATATCTCCAAAACACCCATCTTTTATCTAGCCCGGAAACCTGAAAAGATGATAATAATAGTGACGGTTCAATATTCTTGCGTTTAATTTATTCTGGTCCATATGGGCTACTATAGAAATCCAACGTCAACCGTCGATGGCTTCAATGGTGTTATTTCTAGATTCATGATGGTTTCTAATCGTGGAGCTGCAGAGGCATTAAACACTCCTCGATGAACAAAACTCCATACCCAGATTCCCCACATTGGAATATCTGGTAAGAAAATCATACCTGGGTTTTCTCCTCCTTCATCTCTTCTCACAACCCTGGTTTTCGGAAAACAAAGTTTTCATCATGTGGATAGAAACCATGTTCAACAATTAGTTCAGCACTGCAGACAAAGAGAACCCAAACCTCGTACAGTTGTTGAAGTATTGGCCGTTGTGGCTGGCTTATTTATCACTCTATATTATGGGAATAAAGAAACCGTTCCTTATACAAAACGTAGCCGTTTGGTTCTTTTGTGGAAAAATCTAGAAAGACAAATTGGGTAACAGGAATTCGAATGGGTGAAGGCTTATTTAAATGGGAAAATTCTCCCTAGGTCAGATCCGGTGAGAGTTAGAGTGAGAATAATATCTAAAGAAATAATGGGAGCTTTGCAGAGAAGGATAAAACATGACCAAGATTGGAAAGATTTGGATGACCCTGCCGCAAAAGCCGGCATTCAGTGATAAAGAATCTGATAAAACTTCTTTTGATACGATTTCCGCGCTGAGTGGCGAGGGGAAATCGAAAGGGCAATGTCACCAAAAGCCGAAATGCGGGCACGGAGCGTAGTTCACAACCTGCAACTAAGTATTTGGAAGGACTGAATTGGGAAGTGGTTATTGTTAATGAACCCATGGTTAGCGTTTTGTCCACCTGGTGGAAGGTTGTGTTGGTTAATGCCTGATCTCGTTAACGCAATGTCACAACTTTTCCTGAGACTTCCTTTCTCTCGAAGGATGGAAATGGAAGGAGACTACATTGGGCTGTTGCTGGTAGAATCGGCTGGTTACGGTTCTCGCATCGCACCCAGAGTGTCACAGAAAGCCGAGGGCTAAGTTGTTGAACCAAGCCACATTCATGGTTGAAGTACTTGCCATATACGGGGAAACAAGAGCAGGTTATGGATAGAAGGTTTCCTCCAGTTATAAGCAGTCGTTCTCATCTGCTGTAATGTGGGGTTAATTGTGGGTAAAGCTGAATGTCCTGTTTTCTTCACTGTATTATAAAATAAAACATTTTGTTTTCATCACTGCTCTGCAAGTTTGTTGCTTTCTAAATAAAAATCGAAAAGAAAACATGAAAAAAATTCCTGAATTCTGAGACTGGCTTTGTCTCATACCAAGTGCTGTTACTGGGGGACCAAGTTCCAGAGTTTGATTGCACCAATCATCTGATCATAAAAACACATCAAAAGAAAAGAAAAGAAACAAGATATGTTCAGATCCTCCATTTCAATTTCACAAATCGAACGGTCCACTTTATCCCCTAGTGGACACTTAATGGGACCCACCCAAGACATGCCACTCTCTAGTCTGGAGGGAACCGAAAACATTCTCATTCTCTTCAGTAGAACCAGCAACAGGGGAAGAGGTTACTGAAAGGGACGGAATCAAACAAATAAAATATCTGAGAAATTAGAAAGAAATATGCCAAAAACAAAGAAATGAACTCCAACAAATCAAAGAAGAAGAAATCGACGCAGAGAAACAAGAAAACTGAAACAAAATACCAAATGATAAAGAAAAGCATGCTTACAGAAGCGGAATCTGAAGAACTGGAAGTGTCCTTCCACTTGCCATTCATCGGAGATATCACGCCGTTCTTCGCTGCCGGACTCCTTTCCCAGTTTTTCCGCAAGGAATCCAAACTCAACCTTCGCGCCTCAAAACTTTCCAGTCTACCATTCCCCATCGACACTCTCGTCGAAGCCTTCGCGTCATATTCGCACTCCGACCTCTTCCCATTCACCTTCAACTTCAAATCCGATTTCGTTCCCAAAACGCCTCTCTCTTTCTCCACAGAACCCAACTCAACTTTCTTCGTCGCTTTGAAATCCTCATACTTCTTCTTCGCTTTCAAATCCACATTTCTCTTCATTTTCGAATCTGCAACATTTTTCTGTATTTTCGAATCTGCAACATTTCTCTGTATTTTCAAATCAGCATTTGCTGGAAACGGTAAATACTCCGCATGTTTCTGCGTTCTTGAATCCGCATTTTTGTGCGCTTTCGAATCTGTAACTCTTCTCTGCGCAGCCTTCAAATCTGCAACTTTTTTCTGCGTTTTCGAATCTGCAGCTTTTTTCGGTGACTTCAAATCCGCATTTGGTCGAAAAGGCAAGAAATCACTGGAGAAGAGATCGCTCGGGTTTCCGATGCAAGGTCTCCTTCTCGGAACAGGTTTCACCCCTCGGAGAACCGGCACCGGCGACGCAGAATCAAGACGCTCGACGTAAACGAACTGTCCGAGTTGAATCTTGTCGCTGAAAATGAGATCAGCGTCTTCATCGGAGATCGAGACGTAAGCACAATGCAATGAATCGGATACCTGCAAGAAGAACCCTCTGCTCTGCAGTGGATCTTCTTCTTCTCCGGCGAGGGAAGGCACTATTCCGATGACTTGGAGGAGCGCCGACCGGTGTTCGCCGGTGACTTTTACGTCAGTGTTCGCGTTTTGGAGAAGCTTGAGGAGTACACCGGGGGTTAAAGACGCCATGGGAAAGGGTTACAGAGCTTTTACTCAGAGTCGCATTTTGCAGAGAAGAGAGAGAAAAGAGCGGCAAAAGGACGATAAAAGAACCAGAGAGAGAGAAGAAAGAGAAACAACCTCTAGAAAGAGACACGTGTGAGAGGGAGACAGGGTGATACACCAAAGTTGCAGTTGGTGTATACACTGGGCTCCTCCTACTTTTAGGGATTTGGCCGGCTATTTCTTCGCCCTGGCAAGAGTTATTGCTCACTGGATGATCCTAGCCCTTAATCTGTTACTCCAAAAGAATATCAATCTTCTATTTGACAGGGGTTAAAATCCCCGGAAAGTGGTCGAACTGCAAGATTCATTTATAAATAAAAGCCGGCCCCACATGTACCAGCAGGGTATACACTGGAGACTAGTGCGTATATCATTACAATTTGTAGAGAGAGAAAGAATATCGATCACGTGACGGAGGTGACAGCGTGGAGGAGAGAGAGACAGAGGGCGGTACGTCGTGGAGATGGTCGATTTCGGTTGCAGAGCCTTATTTCTGGGAGTTGCAGAGCGCATTCGAAAGAGACAACAGAAAAAATATTAAAAAATAGGCGCCATTTTCTAGGTTAATCCTTCAGTGACGTGAAATCCTTGCTTAGCTGGAATGCTGACTTGGCCATGTATTATTATCCAAGGATCTGACGTGGACCGTAACACATCAACAGTGGGTCCAGCAACATCGATGATCGAAGCCGCTCATCTAAATTTGTTAAATAAATCCACTATTTCACTCTACGGGAAGAGGACGACATACAAAGATCAACGGCAGAAGAGATATCCTATTCGGAGGAACTCTTTTAAGGAGCTGCGCCCTCGATTTACCATGATGGGCTCACATGTGATTGATCAGTCCCATTCCAAGCACTCTAGATCTACATAGATGGGGATGATCCGCACACTTGATTTAATTAAATATAGTTTTGTAAATAAATGGGGAAGTGAAATATAATTTATCATCCTTTGCATGATCATGACCTTCCGATTTGAAGGCATAATAAAGGAATAATTAAGAAATATTAGTTTAGACCTATAATTTTTTTAGTTACAAAGCAAAGTACTTTTATACTCTCCTATATTTAATCCTCTCTTATATTTTATCCTCGGTCAAATTAAAAAGTGAGATTGATAAAGGCAAAAATATGAAGGGCAAATTAGTCAAATACGAGATCCCCAAGATTACTGTGATATTTAGTATAAAGAAAAATCCTATTGAGAAATTACTATCTCTCTCAGCAATAGCCTGCTAAATAGCACCAGTGAGGAAAAAAATTTGGACCTATTTAATGTGGCCGATAAGATCGTGGCTAATAAAATCCTTAGTGAGAGCAAATATCACGTGAGAGCCAAGTAGAATATGTTTCCTTCATTCTGGAATATCACGTCCCTCCATTAGATTTCATTCTTTACTTCTAAATTTAAAACAAAGTTTAGAGATTGGATTCCTGACGTGCATGAATTAGCTGACTGACCTTTATTTGTTGTCGTGTGACTTCAAGGTCACGGATTCAAGACATGGTAACAACCCCTTGCAAGATGCAAGGTAAAGCTGTATACTATTGACCCACTTTCCATATGTAGGAGGTTCATGCACTAGGACTGCACTTTTTTAAGATAACTGTGAGGAGATAAATTATAAGGTGGCTGCCCACTTCTAGAATTATTTACAAGTCTTCCAAAAAAGCTATTATTTGTGCCTCACGTTTGATGATCCAAAGGCCCACACAATAGTTACTAGGAAATTATAGTTTTTACAAAGTCTGGATTTAAGAATAAGTTGGCAAGACAAAAATAATTATAAAAAGTTGGAACACAATTTTTTATAAAGATTGGAAAAAACTCAACAACAAAAAAAACTTACACGGATATAAATCTAATTTTGTAATTTACATTTTTTGTTAGATCTACAAATGATTTTGAATATTTGACAAATTCTTCTTTAAATTTGAGTTTAATTTTATAAGTTTGTATTTCATTTGGTAAATCTTCACAGAATTAAAAATATGCAAGAACTTAAGCATTTTTCATGAAAAAAATGGAAACATAGAAAAGTTGAACTTTTTCAAAATTTCTAACTATTTATAATAAATTTTTTTAACAATGATTACATCTTTTTCTTTACAACAAATAGTTACAGAGCAAACTGCCTAGAAGCATATCTTAATTCATAAATCTACTTCAAATCTCTCCTATAAGGACAAGTGCCACCCTAAACTTCGGACTAAGCATAATGAAAAGAGACAACATGATATTTGCAACTAAAATAAAGATGAAATTCATTTACACTTGAAAATGCATTTTTGATTCGTTTTGAAGAAAACTCAACTATGACTTTTTACTGCAACCCTCATAATTTTGTGTACTAAATCAATTAAAATTATTTAAAAATTAGAAGACTTTGAAAAGCTTTTCTATTTAACATTGCTTTTTTTATACATCCCAACTCACCACTTCCCTTCTCACGTAACTATCATAATGGGCAACCCTGATGCACGAAGCTCTCTCATATATAGGATCCGGGAAAGGGCAAATCACAAGGGTCAATAGTACTCAGCCTTACCTTGCATTTTACAAGAGGCTGTTTTCACGCATTGAACTCATGACCTCAAGTAACTATCATTTAAACCATTTTTGCTTTATCCATTCAAGGCAAGACATGCCATGCTGTGAGATTACTCCATGTTGTGTTAAAAGCAAGCAAACATCAATGAAAGCTCAATGATGAAAGTTGGATTAAGCCAAGTTCGTCGCTGCCTTGTCTTACCACCAAGAGGTCTAAGCATCAGGTACATAGCATGATCCGCTCATGTTCGATTTTGAATTTAAATGTTAAGAACCACAAAAAACATAGAAAAAATTCTAACAAGATGAGCAACCAATTAACATTGATTATCTTGCAGAATATCAATGAAGGAGAGCCTTAGTGCAATGGTAAAAGTTATCGTCATATGACCTTGAAGTCATGGGTTCAAGGTGTGACAATAGCCTCTTGCAAAAATGCAATATAAGACTGTGTACTATATGGACTTGTAGTCTAACCCTTCTTGGACCCTGCCTAGGCAGGAACTTCGTGCACCAAGACTGCCCTTTATCTTGTAGACTATCAACCTTATAGTGCTGTGCAGTAAAACTTTAAACAATCTAATCAGATCAACGTAGCCGATCACGTTTATATAGGACATGAAAGTGCTCAAAGTAGTTGCCATGAAAGAGATCCCACATTCATTATCTTTGTGCCTTGTTCCAGAAGTAACAATGAAAAGGGAACATTTGAGCAGCGAGCTCTAACGAGGGTCCGGATATGGGCCAACACATGGATGAGCTAGCTGTAAGGCTGCTTACTTACACCGATCAAGTAATACTCTTGGACTAGGGCATGGCACGGTTTGGCTGTCGTTTATGGTATCCGCAGCAAAACACCTGTATTGGGATTCCCCAATTTGTAGTCTCCTGAAGCTATAGAAGGGTGAGATGAAGTCAGCGAAGTGTCTATACACCGCAGTGAAAAGAAAGGAGTGGGAATATCAACTCCGAGTTGAAATTGATTAATAACGACAATAGTTATGTCTATATCTAGGTGAAGTTTTATGAGAGAGAGAATCTGGCCTTTTCATTTGCAATTGTCATTGTCATTGAAGCTTACTCTTGAAGAAAAGTGGTATTTGCCTTTGTGGGCGTATTTGCTGTGCTTTCTGTGTTTGAGGATCAGTCCTGCTCTGTGTAAGAGTGAGAAAGAGGAGAAGACTAAGAAGAAAGTACACAGATATTTATGTAAAGAAAGTTGATATTTATGTTAAAATATACTTGAAAGAAGGGGAGCCTTAGTGCAATGGTGAAAGTTGTCGGTGTAACCTTGCCAGGTATGGCAACAGCCTCTTACAAAAATGCAAGTTAAACCTGCACACCATAGACCTTTGTGGTCCGCCCCTTCCCCAAACCCCACATAGGCAAGAGCTTTATGCACTGAGACTGCCCTGTATATAGTATTTGAAAATAAGCAAGCCAGGAATATATTTCCTATTGTTGTGTTGACTACCAACCGGTTTTGTGTAGTTAGACAGCTACTGAGTAGTTATTTTCTTAGACCCAAAACACATGAAATAAAACTCTATATAAAGATGTGTGATGTACTTATTTTAATATATGTTGTGTAATTTTCTTAGACCTCAAATTACTTTTCACTTCAAACTACTTTAATATGAATTTGGTATAAAATGGATAGTTGAAGATTTATTTAGACTAAGAAGAAAAAAACTGAATAAAAACGTGGGCTATTATTATTTATAACACTAATGTTAAAGCTCACATGCACCTTACGGCCAGCCCCTCAATTATACATGTCATGATATGGTATCCACATCCATAATAACATTTTTAAAATAGTTTCAGGTATAAGTAGCTAAAGCCATTACACCACATATTGCATGAGGTATTTTTTTGCTTTTTTAATTATTTATTATTGTCCAAGACACCGTTCTAACCTATACATTTGCATGAGCAACTTGCTGGTATAAAAGAACAAAAAGATTAATGGTTAACATTGTGCTAGTAGAAACCAAAATGATGCCTTGTAGATCATCCAGCCGTTGACATAGTGTCCCATGACCAATGGGATTATCTAAAATTTGGGTCCCATCAGATTTGTTAAGCCTTAATTAACTGGATGTAAGACTGACACAAGTTAGAAAACAAAGGGAAGTAAGAATCACAAGCAAAGGATTCATAGAAAAATAATAAAGGCAAAAGATGCTTAAAAGGCTAAAATAAAACCATGAACACCATATAGACGCGCCAGGCAGGGGTCGAAACCTACGACTTTCTGCTTAGGAAACAGACGCTCTATCCACTGAGCTACAGGCGCTGTTCTGGAGTTTTCCTAATTATACAGGCTTTCCATATCCATTCAACTAAGCAATCGTTTCCCAAACGGCAACCTGAAGAATGGTTCTTTCTACTGCCATTTCCGCACTTGTTCACAAGTAACCATGCTAAGTATGTACTCAACTTCAAGCAGCCACTCACTGAACAACCGTAACGAGAGCCAATAAGCAAAAGACAGACCACATCGTCAGGGAGACCAGAAGTCCTGATCCGGGCATACAGATTAGCTTAGGCAGGAGACGCAAGCATGAAGAACGATGAGAGTAAAGTAATACAAGAAGGGAGGAGGTCAAGTAAGACAGCTGTTTCTTGAGATGTTCAGAGTGATCTAGACAGAGCGGGCCTTAACGGAGGAAGAAATGTTTACAAATATCTTGGGAAATCCAGCACACTCACTTTCGTCAATTTGTTGCATTCCCTAGGCCATATAAAAATAAGAAATGGATGATATTGTTCAATTCTGAAAACTACGGGCTTTTTGGAAAGCCACGGTTTTCATAAGTGGTAAATTTATCTTCTTTTTGGTTCCTCGATAAAGAGGACAAAGTCAGACTATTCAAGGCAAGGCAAAAGGAATTTGATCAGGATGATGGAGTTTTGAATCCAATGGAATTATTCTTATGGATGTTATATTCAACTTAACTTTGATGGGATGGGACCTTACAAGGACAAAACATGGATATAGTTCACTTCAGGGTCCCAATAAGAGTTGCAGGCACAAGAGAAGAGTAGAGGCCTACATGCTTTCTTTTTATGCCAACACTCAAGTAAAACGTCTTTTTGCATGTAAAGCATTCACACGTTAGGACTGGCATGGCAGGCTAGATGTAATATCCTTAATTTTTAGGATAAAATAGAAAATTATTAAATAAATTAAAATAAAAATTTATGGATGAAATTTTTTCCTGAAAACATAAGAATTAGAAAGTGCTCGTCGATACGAGTCCAACGCCACCAAGAACGCAAAAAACGGAGCTCAAATGAGGGAGTTATGAGCCGTCAAAGTTGTAAGGGCAAATTGGTCTTTTTAACAGAAACGTGTTACACAGGGGTCCAAATTGATAACGGCACCCCTGTCTGCACACGTCTCTACCAATCCGGCGAAATCGCCGGAGAGACATGGGAAGAGACGTGTGGGGAAGAGTTTCTCTCTCCCCAAGACTCTAAAACCCTATATCTACGTTTCCTCTAAGAGCCAAAACGCTCCACTATCAGCGTTTCTCTCGAGTTTTTACGCAAACCCTACCTCCTGCAAAACTTGAATTTTCCAGTGAGTGGAGCCCTGGCAACACGAGCAACTCCGGCCAGGTGCAAAGTAAGCCTCAAAACCTATGTTTTTCGTATTTATTAAATAGAAAAACAATTAGGAAAACATTTAAAAAAATTAGAAAAAATTAGATTTTTTTAGGAACTTTGTGCACGCTACTGTTGGACCGTGATTTTATAGACCAAACCTCGTCCGTTTGAAAATCGCACCGTCCAACTAGTGCACAAGAGACCCAAGAGAATACCCTTTAATTTTGGGAGTGATCCAACGGTGGATTTTTCCAAAAAAACTCAAAAACCAGTACGTATGGATAATTTTAAGAACTTGGAAAAAATCGTTTAAAAACCATGGTTTTTGGCAAAATCAGTGCAAAAGGAGGGCATAAATGGATTCTAGAGAGAATTCTGAAGAAAATGGCACAAAAATCACACAAAACGGAGCCTCAGAAGCCACGGAGGCGACCTAATCCGGGCCTTCTCCGGCTGCCGTCAATCTGCCGCGCCTTGGCGCTGATGCCAGGACGCACTTGGTGACGCCCAAGGGACAACGTCACACGCGTGCGCGGCGCCGCGCGCATGTGGGGAGCGCGCTGGTTGACCGTCGCGGTGGGGCCGGGATGCGGCGCATCCTGGCGACTGTGACGCACGACGCACATCCCGTGCGGCATATGTGTCGGCGTGCATCTTCGTGCGCCAGTGTACGCCGGTGTAAACCAGCGGAAAAGGGGGGCCGCCGGTATAAACTACCTTATGGTGGTCCGGCAGGCCCCATTTAAGCGTAGTTTTCACAAAAACTTGATTTTTGGGAGCTAGAGAGGTCCAAATCACGATCCGAAAGAGACGTTGTGACCGTATTGACGATGCGGACCTAGTTTTAACTTTAAAACTTAGAAATGACAACTTTTTCTTTAGAAAAATATTAAAATAGTGATGTGACATGTACAAAAAATCTTAATATACCAGTTAAAGGGAGTTATTAGCAAGCTAGTGGTCTCACACTAAAGTAGGTGACGACAACTAATGTTTTATTTTGATTTTTAAACCATGTTTAAACATAGCATCATGTGTGATTGTGATTTAAAATGCAATTATTACACAGGATTTTTACGCGACATCAAGCATGCAGATTATATTCCAAATTGAAATCTTTTACTGAATAAACTTATTTAAAATGTTTTTACAAGCATGATGTTAATTAGTTATGCTTAATTAGATATTTATTTCTTATTATATATATAGAAAATGCATGAATTACATTAAATGAGTATCGTAGGACTTATTAAATTTGGCCCTTTTATAAAGCTAACCCTGTGATGAGGGGCATGTCTTCGGGGATCAGAATGCAAGCTATAAGTGCTCTCGAGTTTTACATATACATATGATTTCCGTGTTTTATATTTGATGACTGGCGTTCTCGCCCTGGGCTGGCCATGCGATGAGGATAAAGCTGGCCACCCACCTTCCGAGATTATGATGTAATGAGTTTGTGATATGATAGACACCTGCCCATAGATGGCATTTGGTAGGGGTTTGGTAACACGCGATACCACACTACCGGCCTGAGCCTTTCCATGGGGACAGACGCTAAGTCTCCCATTATGGTGTCAACGGGGAACGGCGGTGGTTGATACCCATGGAGGGTTGCCACTGCAGCATGATGACCCATATTCTTATTATGTGTGTATGTATGATGAGGATGGTTATGGATGATATACCTGGGTGTAACGACACTCAGAGGTTGACTACGTGTACTCCTGATTAGGGATGTTGGTGCGATGTGATGGGACCTATTACCTTAAGGTGCCCTTATTCTTGTTATATGCTCATGTTATTGATTCATGTCATGTTTTAACTCAATGAATTTCATGTTTTAGCATATGGAATAAATTGATATTTATTTGAACATGGCATTATGATATCACTATTTTTATAAATGTTAGACTTTTCATTAATGCTGTTCATTATTTCTTTCATTTATTACATTGTCTTTGTACCTACACAAGCGATAGCTTGCTGAGGCATTGCTTTGTTTTGCAATGCCTTAGATCTCGAGCGCAATAACAAGAAAGGTAAGGCTGTTAAGAAGCCGTGAAAGCTGCTAAAGACCATTTTTCTATAATGTTAGACAGTGATGTGAGTCATTAAACAAGATTAGCATTTGAATTTGATTATGAACTGCATACTTTATATTAGGATGTGATTTAGATGTTTAGACATATGTTGGACATTTATATGGAATGTTATGTTGAATAGACCCTGAGACATATTATTATTATCTTTTGGACGTTTATTTGATTTAAAATAAAGGTGCCTATTTATTTGACGTTGATTTATACGCGGATTATTTCTTTATATTTAAATTACATGTACGTCATTTTGAGAAAGGAAAACTAACACCGGTGTTTTTAAGATAGGTTTAGTAAAATGTTAAATAAATATTTTCTCATGGGATCCCAAATGCTTTTATTTAAAATGCCATTATGATGAAAAAAAAAATTGTCTTAAAAATCCAGTGTTACACTAGAACTCAAATCTCACGCCCATAAAACATTTTTTGCATGCAAGGCATTCATATATTAGGACTGGTATAACAGGCTAGAACTCAAATCTCATGCCCATTAAATGGTTACAGGCCATGTTTTTACAAATAAAAATAATATTTTTATTTTATTTTTTAAAGACCCAAAACAGGTAATTTGGATCCTTCAAATAATGCATTGATGATGATGATGATGATGATAAAATTTCATTTTTATATCTAACCTTTCCATCCTATTAGTAATGGCTTAAATAGGCTAGACATCAAACTTCATGCCAACTAAATGTTTTCAGAATATGCTTCTCTGGGTACAAAGATCACAACCCTCCATTTTTATTAATTTTATTCAAATATTAAAAGCCAGTGGTTGGGAGAAAAAGGCGTGTCCTCCTCCCTCACTCTTAAAGGGACCCAAATTAATATGGCAAAATACAATACCCTATATGGCAGACATGTTTTTATGTCATTCGAAAGATCAAGAGGCTTCGTGATATTCCTGATTAGGAGGTAGCATCGGTAGCCAACTTTTAGCAGTACGTTTTGGTAGTTTTCATAACAAATGCCTTTCAGCCAAAGAACAAGCTGAACATTTGCAATTTGGGGACCAATCAACAAAAGTGTTAATGCGTGATGACAAAAAAATAACCTGCATTTCGGATGCATTTGAACTTGGCAATGCAAACATAAGAATGATGGTGAAGATTGAAAATACCTTACGATAGCTGTGAGTCAGCTGCCTTGTAAGAGTTAAATGGAAAAGAGGTGCAAACGGCTAAAGGTTGAAAAAGGATATAGAGTAATAACTTGTGAAAGCATGGACTTTTTCTGCCAAGAACCATTCTTGAAAACAAAACAACATTAACTCCAAATCAAACAAGTCCTACCTTCTTATCCTGAGCTTTTCATGAAAGCTCTGTTTCGTGCATACAAAAGTTAAAGCAACTCAACTACTAATACTCACATCAAAACAAACTAACAAAATCATGAGTGGTGGAAAACACCTGCCTCAACGCAACCTTCTTGCTTCTCTTTCAGACTCGAGCAGGGTGAGGACGTCTCCTTCCCTAACTGGTCCTTTCACATTTCTCATGATAAGCCGATTCTGGTCATCAAGAAACTTGACTCTGACTTGAGTCACTTGTCCTCGTGAGCCTGTTCGACCCATCACCTTAACCACCATGGCAATCTTCACTTGAGTATCCATTCTGCAAGCAGGCGGATTTTGACTACCTAATTCGGAAAGGCAGTGAAAAGCGGACATGCTTATGCATTAGAAGGAAAAGATGCAAATGTGTACTATTCCTAGGAACAACTCAATGTTAGAAAAGTGTAAGCTTGTCTGTGAACAGTGACCATAACAAATAACAAGGCCATAAAAGTAGCTAAATGGCACATCCAGATTCAAGTTGAAGCAGAATAGTGAACTTCACTTGAGAATCAAGTAGTATAGCACAATAAACACAAGCCCAGACTAATTAAGTGTCTTGACTTACAATATCATCACCAGAACACATGTACCACTAGAGATGAAATGCTTACTAGTCATTCTCCATGAATGCAGTAACTATCTCTTTTATCTTTCTTCCTGAGTTTGTCCATGATAGAAATTCCTAGGCCATAACTAATAGTCCTGCCAAGTGTTCATGCAGAGGGAGAGGTATATAGAATAGTAACATGAACAAACAACATTTCAAACAACTATACCAATGCCCCAAACAAATAAACCACCATAAACAACACTATTAACAAGGCAAACTACTGGATCTGAAAAACCACAGTACCGACAAGAGAAAAAAATTGGATGTAAAAAGCCACTGAAATAATGAGAAATAATTCTGAAACGCATCACATTCACCAGTGCAATTATCTAGATGCATTACACAGACAAAGAAACTGGGAGTAAAAGACGTGAAACTATGACTGGAAAGCAGGTCATCAATAGCTGTTTCACAGAACTGTGGAATATAATTGATTTCTAAGCTTTTAGACAGGTGTCCCTGTATGCTCTCCGTCCAACACTTAAACCTAACATCAACTCGGGTATAACAGCAGCTAATAATACCAGCTTCCAGTGGCCTTGCAAGAGAGCAATGCTCTGGTACACACCACAGGCCAAGAAATGATGCAGCGGATACTGTCTGTACCATCCCCGCTCATAGTGACAAGCATTCAATTTATAATTGATCCCATAGAAAGTCAGGATCAGATATTTTCATCATCAAGACAATCTCCATATCTCGCAGAGAGATTATGCCCTTTCCATCCTATCTATATGAAATTTGCAATTTAGGTATAGTTATAACCTGTTACAAGTCCATGTTTTAACTTAATATTACCAGGATACATATGGCTACAATACTGGACTACCTAAGGAAAATGAAATATTAACGGGTCGTCCACAAAAGGGTATTGATGTTTAGGCATTCAAAGCATAAAAGAAATCATTAACGCTGCAGTACTGAAACCTCTTAGCAACCCAACAGCTAATGAATTATTGGAGATCAACAAATGAAAAGTACTGGAAAGGTGTGCATCAGGCAATATTCCATTATAACTCTTCATTTCAATTCATGAAATGGGATAACAGTAAAACTAGCAATGCGACTTAATCTGATAATCCTCCAGCAGTGACAGTAAACAAACATTCCCTGCCCTATCTCTTTACAGGCTCTATTACAGTTTGATTCAATACAAAGACAACAAAACTATTTCCATTATTAAGAGAAGCAACCTAAGAGAACTGCACATTCGAACAAAATCAAACTCCATTATTACCTACAAACACAATTGAAAAAAGAGAAAAACCTCCCCTACCCATAAGATGGAACTAAAGCCTACAAAGAGAGAAGAAAAAACCTGCAATCTGTAGAAAACAACTTCAAGTATGAAGCTAAACTATGAATCATTCATTCTTTTTCTTTTACCCAAGACATTAATCATACCGTGAAAACAAACACAAAAATCTCAGTTATACAGGAAAGACGCAAAAAATCTAATCGGCAGGATACCAGTCAACAGGGTAGATCCTAGATATCCGTGGTGATTTACGGACGAAATCAGATGCAGATGGAATAACGAGAGAGAGAATGAAACCCAAGATGGGTTCCACGCACCTGCAGGAAGTAGAAAGAGAGAAAAGAGGGGCGCACTGCAGCTCTACACAAAAACCCTAATTTTTTGGATTTTATAGGATGTGGAATGCGCGCCAACTCAATTTAATACAGCGAGACTTAGGAGTGGGCCCATGGGGATCTCACGCTTATAATTGGGCAGCAGGAAATCCAAGTGGGCTCGTCTTGGAACGGTCCAAACCATCAAAACATAGACTCTTTTAACCATCGAGATTCATCTGCTTATATTTTCATGATATCAGCCTGCCAGTCTTACTAGACAAAGTTTCTGAAACCGTTACTTGGCCTCGCCCCTTGTTCCGAGACCTATCGAGATTCCATCTGTGGATTTTCATCCTGATTTGGAGGTTTTCTTCGAAGCACGCTGTAGGCTATAGTCCTGTGATCTTGCCAGCACAAGGTTGCTGGAGACTGGCAAGCGAGATTATGGTATAATTATTCATATGTCTTCATGCCTTTGCCCTTTAATTTGGGGTAAAAAAATTTAAAAACTTCTGTACTAAATAAGACCACGACCCTTGATTGAAGAGAATGGAGGAACACGATTTATGTATCCAACTCTTATTTGGGACAAGGCTTTGATATATCCAGGCATTATTCTCATCCTCTTCAATTTAACAACCTATGGAACTTGAGAACCTAATAAATTTTAGTTTCTTTGAAGATGAAAGCCTCGGGGGCCTGAAATTACAACTCCTATGCGTGTGTGTGTGTGTGTGTATATAAACTTTCTTGAAGAACCCTAAAAACTGGTTCACAAATCAAGGTTAGGATCCACCAAGATGATTTTTACAGAAATTAGATGGACTTCTTGTCTCTTATTAGATCATTTCCACATTGCAAATCTAGAGCCCAGATGGCGGACTTTAAGATGCACTGTAACTGAGTAACAACAACCTTTTTACAAATATTCTACTTTGAAACAGCCTCTTGCAATGCAAGATAAGGATGCATACCATTGACCCTTTATGGTGCGCCCCTTCCCCAGACCATGCATACATGGGAGCTTTGTGCACCGGGCTGCCCTTTTTTCTATTTCTTTTAAATATCTTGATGCAGCTGTGTACATAAGTAGGAAATTTATCAACGGTCATATGTCGAGAAATTCCCACATGGAAAATGGTAAAAGGACAGAGCAGTTAGGGTTCTTCCTCACAACCATATAAGCACTTTGCTTAGAGAGACAGAGGCAAGTAGGAAATAGGTCAGAGAAAGTTGCATAGGCAATAGGAACAGGCCAAAGAAAGGAACAGATATGGTAGAGAAAGGAAGAGCAACAAAGATAGCATTCAATTGTACAAGCAAGGCTCTCAATTTTCAGCTACACATGCCGCCAAATCTCCAGGAAGTGGAGAATCATCTCATGTTAGAATTTATAGATAAAAATCCTGCATTAGCAAACGGGTAGGATCTGGTTCTTGAAGTTCCAGAATGAAAATTTTACGGTTTCAGTTCCTCTTAACTGCAGAGAAAGTTCTTGCGCTTCTCCCCTTAGTAAAGCAGTTGATTCCCATAACTTCAGTCCAGTTACGAGCTTTTCCTGTCCAACAATTCGGCACAAATTAGAAACACTAGAGTGTGACTAAGCTGATAATAAGGTGTGGTTTTATTCCTAACAGTCAATAAGGGCATGAATGGGTATTGAAATTCCAGAGAATCTAAAGAACAAACATGGCCCCAATACTGTAACAGATTGGTATTTTTAACTGTAGGACAAAGGACAAGAACTATAAATAATTTAGCTATTCCTGGCAGATGATGATGATTATTCCTGGCAGAACCCTCATATCTAACAAGGCTTCATCAATCAAGAGGCTTGGATCATCTGTGCCAATGGCAACGGGCTTGATATCAGTTGCCTATTGGATTAAAGGACCTAACCACTCGTGGCAGATTAGAGGCCCAAAACTTGGATCTTAAGAAAGATTGTACAGGAGACATTTCTTTTAGCTTTTCAATGTACATACAAGGAACGCAACCCATTGGTGTATTTTAGCAGATGAATGCACCAGAAGTAAGCACACATGTTATGCATGCACGAGCATGTATCCAACTCTTTGAGTCCTCAGCCTTCTAATGAAATCAGCAACTTCCCAAGAAACATAATAATTACTTAGGATATATCAGCATGGTAGAATTTATTAAACCGTGTATAACTGCATGAATGCGTTCAAAAATATATAGTAGGAGGTTAGCAGTGCTTGAGATGAGATGATCTGATGTGATATGATATGATATGAGATGAGATGATATAGACCATATCAGTGTTAGTGATACTTGAGCTCAGATGATATGAAACGGTGTCTTCTCGTTTCATTGTTAGTGATCCTTGAAATGAAAATCATCTCCTCTTAGCTCATAGTTAAGTTGAATTTTCAGTCATCACATGCCAAATTTGGTCCTCTCAAGCTAGATCTTATATCATCTCATTTCACTTCAGTTCATTTCATCTCAAGAACCACTAACATCATGTACGAGCTATGCACAGATGTTCATGCATAAGAGGTGGACCGGTGTAAACTCTTTATGAATATATTGAATTATACTAAAAGTAAATGCTAGAAGGATAATATTAAATAATAATTATTTCAACAATGCAGGATCGGAGTCTTCTCCTCATCGGTAAAAGTACATCATATATTCAAAGACATATGTAAGGGAAGACTAGTATAATCGATTAAATTATTAAAGCTAAGGTTGTGTATATTTATTGCAAGCATATGCCCGGCAATAGAAAAATGAGGGAGATTTCCCTACTCAATTAGAAGCAGTAAAACACATGATTATGTTAATTTATAATACTTACTAGGCAAAAAAAAAAAAAATCCAAGGAAAAGTAAGGAATGACTAAACAACATATATGCAAGCATATGCATAAAAACAAATGTATGCAGCATAAGCATAAAAGCACATGTTCAAGCATGACTTGCAAGTATGGTGTGCTTTCATTGTGAGGCTTGTATCTTTAACTGCACATGTGGCAATATGAGGTTTTGAGGAAGTGAGAGTATACATGATTATCCAATCACTTCATAACATACCTTCCAAAGAGTTGGCTTACGTGGAAGCATTCAACGTTCTTCAAGTTGAAACCCTTCAGTTCCTGCACATGCAACTTTTAATAGTTAATAGTTGAAAAAGAAATCATAATCTTGCTAATACTATGAAGGCAATGTAAACTGACAGTTCTCACTTCTCAGCATGCAACCGTGAAGGGAGGGAAAAGAAAAAGGCACCTCGTTTCTATAAGAAAAGAAAAGGAAAAGGCATCTTTATCTACTCACATCCTGTCAAAACCTTTCCTTCAATGGATGGCTGGGTGACAGAGCTATCAATCAAACCTGAGAATTGGATTTCTGTGGTACTATATGGTAACAAGTCCCTTCTAAGTCCCAGTTATAGACCAAGGGTTAATAACTTCAATATGTTTTGTTTACCAGGTTACTACGTTGAAGATGACATATATACGGTACGAGCTTCCACCTCAGTATTTTGTTTTCAAAAGCAATGAAGACAATAACCACATCGATAGTGAGACATTGCCCACCAGGTGTGTTAAGAATCCATTATTACATAAATTACCTTCATGTAGCATGGCTTTTGATATATTTTTAAGATATAATTTAGAAATTTAAATGAAAAATATGTCATTTGAAAATTTTATAATCTAACCTTAATTTGGTAAATTTTCAAGGTTAGATGATGATCCAAGGTAAGTATGTGTAAAATCGAATATTGTATAATACTAATTAGGTTATTTTCTTTGTTTTGTAAGTGGTAGATCAAGATCCATGTAGTTAGATTAAGCCGATCAACATCCTAGATCTCCAATCAAGCTTAGATTAAAATTGACGACTTAGATCAATCCAGATTATCTAGATTACAATCAAGGACTGCAGTTCAATCGTCAAGCCTCAAATCCGAACTATGAGCATAAGAGAATAAAGAATGCTAAGGAATTCTATGCTTAATAATGGAAAGTGAAAAGGATGAAGAGAAAATAGTTTCCCAATAGGAAATTAAGTTAAAAATTAGGAAATTCAGCTGATTTAGAATTCTTTGGAGAAAAAGAAAGATAATGGAAGAGGAAATTACTAAAAATTGAATTCAAACCGACTTCCCATCATCTATAAATACCAAATCGAAGATGAGGTGAAAAAAGCTTGAAAATTTTGAGAAAAACAGAGGTTGAAGAAGATGAGCAATGCACATGTAAGCTGGTGAATAAGAGTACTTTGCACATTGATTTCTGGTTCGATACTTGATGAAAATTTCTGAAATTTGATTCATTGGATAGAAGGCATCTAGGAGAAGAAGACCCCAGTATTTGAATTTCAATTTTCATTCCAAATCTTGTAACCTGAATTAGTTAAAGGACGCTACTTGCTATTATTCGCTTGAAGAGTAATAGTAAGCTACTTAAAGTTTTGCATCTTTAATTTGGTTTATTTGATGAGTTCTTGAATGATCTAATCCTTTGCTTATATTCTTATTTGAGTTAGAAAGAGTTTTATATAAATTTTTTTGATATTTAATGATCCAATTTGTTTAATTTTATGAAATAATCTTGAAAGGAACTGTCTTGTAGGTTGGTGAATAGCCTATGTTTGCGATTAAATATCTTAATTTCTGTTTTCTTGATTTGAAATCTAACTATACAATTGAATTTATTGATATCAAATTGTTCTAGGCGCCAAGTTTCATTGAAAAATTCTATCAGAAAGTAGAAGAAATTAGTGGCCAAATTTAGTAAAATCTCTGTGGATTCTGACTGTTCTTAGATTATAAACAGAGACTCAATTAATCTTGGATTGCGAACAGGGATAAGATAATTGCTTAGCTAGTGTCACAAGTGCGCGGACGCATATGACTGTCTTAGTTATTCACTTTTTTTCTAGTAACACTCACTTGCAGACACAATACAAGGTGTTGCTTTGGTATTTTAATTTGAAAAAAAATTAAGAAAATTCATAAACAGGATCTAATGCATGACAAATCAAAGAATGTTATGTGTGATATTATTTTTTGGTCAGTTAAATTTTATTTAAACTACATTCTTTTTAAATCGAATCCCCATGGGATTGACCTGTACTTGTATCAGCTGTACTACAATAACCCATGCACTTGCAGAAAACAATCAACAAAGTGTCCACAAGCTGAATGAGGTTGAAATAAAAATATTAAAAATAGAACCAACTAGGAAAAGGGATACCTCATCTGACCCAACCTCTCTCAGTTTAACTCTAGTTCTTCAATACCAATGGCTGAGATGAACATGTGAACGACTAGAAATTGTCCCGTTCATGGCTGTAAAGATCCACTAGAATTTGAGAACAGCCATGCTAACATATGAAACAGTGAATTTCCTGGTGTTCGAAACATTTTAATCTAGTAAGATGTTTAAAAAGTAATGCAACTGGGTGCATGCACAGATACTATGCTAAAACTGCTTCTGACTCATCAAAGATAGACCCTTTGAAGTCTGAACAAGCAAGTCAACAACTAACTCAGATTTTCTCAACAAAAAGTACATTGATCTGTTGCCTCCATCATTGGCCATTGCAGTGGAGGAAATCTCCTCGACCACCAGAGCGTCCCTCTAACTTCTTCAAAAGTGTTGATATTCTGTAACGCCTGAGCAATTTATGCCATTTTTAACAAAAATTGGACATTTTATAGGAAATGAACTGAGTTAAATGTTTCACTTTATTTAAAATAGTAAATAAAGAAATTTGTGAGGAAACTTGGTACCATTAGATTATACTCGAAAAATGGAATATAACGCCTCAAAAATCTCCCAAAACAGAGTTCGTATGAAGAAGTTACGGCCGTTTAAAGATCAGGGGCAGTTCTGAAATTTAAACAGAAAAATGAAAAAACGAAAAACGCAGGGGGCCGTTTTGATAACGGCACCCCCTGTCGTCTTCAACCTCTAGACCCCTCCAGAAACCCCGTTTCTAGAGGATTCTGCCACCGCCAAGGGCGGCACCGCCATTGGCAGCACCGTCATAATAGGGCTATAAAAAGCCCCATCTCCCCTCTCAAAAACACGAGATTTCCAGCATGTTGAGACTGGGGTTTCCGGCAAATCGGAAACCCGTCTCAAACCAGTCTTCCCTCTGTGTTTTCCCGACGACAGAGCCCAAGTCGGTAGGCCATTGCCATTTTCCCCTCTCTCCTCTTGTTCTGGTCTGGCATTGGGGTTTTCCCCTTCGTGGGTTCCGACAAACATGGAATTCCAGCAGAAGGAAACGCACCACCGGCAAGGCGTCCCCAGGCGACCTAGGTAAGTCGTTTTCCTCCACTTTCTCTTCGTTTGCTTCCCCCAGGCTAGATCCATGCCGGATCTGGTCTTTTCCAGTCGCTTTCCAGCCAGGTTCCTAGCCAGAAAACGTTCCAAGCCGACTTGGGCCGGCCCTGCACGAACCAAGCGTCCCACGGACGCCATGCTGTACATGCACCTGGGACTGGGTCCCTGGGATGGGTTCCAGGTATACGACAGTGCATACACTGTCCCAGGTACGGCCTTCAATTGAGCGCGCAACATGGGGCACGGGTCCTAGCTCGACCAGGGTGCATGGGGTGCCCTAGGAGCTAAGACGTGCCATGCTACAAAGTGCATCTGTGCGATGATGCGCGTCACTTAAGCATGCAAGTGTGTGTGCAAAACGCTGTCCTTGGCATGGCCTTTGGGCGCGCACGCACGTAAGGCGGTCACGGATCAACCAAGATACACGGGTGTCCTGGGAACTGGGGCACGTGGATCTAATGAGACTTTAAAGTTAGGATTAGAGGATAAATTACAAAGTCTAACTATTGGAAAGTAGATCCACACCATAGGATCTAGCCTAACGAATGAATTAGGCAAGGACCCTGGACCCAATAGGCAGACCTAGCAATCTAATGACTAAATGGATTGAAATTAATAAGGACTCCTTGTATCCATTCATGCTCAGGAGTTTATAAATGAGACCCAGGGATGGGTTGAAGTGATAAAGGACGCGACTTTAAGAGACTTTGAGGTAGGTGCTCTATGGCTACTAGACTTTTTAAAAGAGCCACAATTGTTTTATGCATGTTTTAAGTATAAGTTATATAACTTGTTTAGCATGACTTAATTCAGCATACACATGATAAATGCTTTATGCATAGATATGTTTTGCAAATAATTGCATATACATTATGCATAGATATGTTTTGCAAACAAATGCATATATTGCATGATTTGTGAGCATTGAGTTTTTGAAGGATTATATGTCCTTGAGGATTACCAAAAGACGCTGGAGTGCCCAAAAGACGCTGGAGTAGGCAGTTGTGAGGGCCAGGCAGTTGTGAGGGACCCAAAAAGGACAGGTTTTGAAAAAGAGGTTTTCTCTTGTTTGATCTGATATGATTTGGGCTGATAAGCTCGTGGGCGCTATGCCGAGAGGTTTGGGTTAGCCTCCAGCCTCTACCACTATTAGGTGGATGGGTACCACGCCCAAAAGGGCAACATCCCTGCTTCGACTGCATGTGGTACAGGAGGCTACCACTGGTGTCACAGCACTGGGTCGAAGTGTCATATATCCCGTGGAGGCATATGACCCTGTGTCCTCAGGTATCCGGGGACCACACGGCAGCGAGGTCGTGGGCATAGGTGGACCCTATGGTTTGAGGATTTACATGCATTGCATATAACATGACATGAGGTTGGTCGATCATACCATATATCCATGAGCTGGATTCAGTGGAGCATCGTATGAATATCATTATGTTTATAATATATGATACTTTCGACTTGGATTATGCTATTTATTTAAGTCGTCAGTATTTCCAAATTATACAGTGGTTTTTAATATCGATATTGATCATGATTGTTCGAACATGCACATGGTTTAAGAGCATATGATTTTAAAAATAGTAAGCATCACAAAACTAGTAGTGATAGACTCCTACTGAGTATAGTATATACTCACTCTATCCTTAACATTTTTCAGGATAGTTCCACTCACACATAGAAGACGCCTCAGGAGATATTAGTGCTACGAGCAAGTGAATTAAAAAGGAGACAATTATACATATAAGTAAACTCTCAACCCTTTAGACATGTATTTATTTATAGTTGGGCTGTGTGATGTGACTGGATAAACCTGGGGAAAAACATTTATGATTTCTGAAGTTTTTCAAAAACTACTTTGAGTATTGTGAAAGCAAATGACACTCGGGGTTTTCAAAATGAGTTTAAAACCAAAAATTTTCCACTGCATTGCATGGTTTTTATAAAATGGTTTTCAAATAGGGATGCATCCAGCCTTAGGAATTAGATATTGCATTTAAAAATGCATGAGAAAGCCCGGGTCGTCACATATTCCCCCTTTGATAGAATCCTTATGCTAGCTGGTCTAGGAAAGGCTAGTGTAACATTGATAGCATGGTTTCCAAACACCACACCAAATGCCAGAAAAATAAGTTACAACAAAATGCTGCAAATTCAACTTGATTGAAAAGCTAAGATGCTGATAGCACATGTTGCCAGATTCCGTAGCATACATCTACTTTTGAGATTCAAGAGATCTTCTATTTAAGGGTCTATATGAGCTCCAAGTGGCAGACAAATTGCCATGGATCAGCATCTGCTATTGACTCAGATACAGAGCCTTCAACGAAACGAGAAAGATGAGAAGTATTGAATGCTTCATGAATTGGTAAAGGCAAATAGATGAAGCAAAGCAAACAGTGAAATCCCAAGAAGATGATGCTGGGGTCTAAACCCTGCAATAGACCTACTTTTTTGAGAATTATGCATCTTCTTCCCTGGGGGAAATTAATATGATGTGTCTTGGCAGTTCTCTAATGGCAATGAAATTTCCAAAAATCCACCCTTCGTATTCTATAAGTGGATAACTCTTACAGGTTTTTCGCGTTCATCAGTTTAATTCTGAGCTGGTTTGATCCATTCAAGTTGCTAATCATAAGGCCACAGAAATTAACATGTACCCTGACAACTATTACAGATCCATCAAGAAATTATATAAATATGACAAACACACAGTAATGACAAGTCAACTGAATTTCATATGAAATTTTTTTAACATTATTTCATCTTTGATTTCATAAAAATGACAAGTATGACTTTGCAAATCACGATGGCCTATATAATCTGCTAAGTATATCTTTACCTCTACAATGATGGGGAAAGGAAAAATCTCTAAGGAAAGAAAACAAGCCTGAGTCTACAAAGCAACCACATAAAAGAAGATATGATAATCCAACATTGTCAAAATGGATCACATTTGACAAAACAAGGAAGAAACAGTTGATCCTAGGAATGAAAATTTTGCTTCTTCCAATGTAGTCCTGTAAAAATTTGTGACACATAGAAAAAGGAGAGAGATTGGATTATCACCTTTTCCTTCTCTTATTTCCATGGAAGTTGCCTTTCTTGTTGAAGTTACTGAAGTTGTCAGTTGTCTCGGTGGTGTTTTGCTTCTTCAGACCCTTCCTCCCTCCAGACCCAAACTTGGAATTCCTATACTCCCGGCTCTTTCTCTTCTTATCAGCACCCTCTTTCTTTCCCTTGCCACCAGGACCACCTTGTCTTCCCCCCTTCCCTCCAGATCTATCTCCAGGTGTAACCCCAGGCCTTCTCTTCTTTGACCTCTCAAAGACCCTGCCATCTTCAAATTCCAAACCCCCCATCATGTCATCATCATTACCTTTCTCTTTGCCTCCTCTGCTAGGGAACCCACTTTGTTGCCTCTGCTTTCTCCATTTCTTAACCGATTCAATCTCCTCCTTCTTTTGCTTGGCCCTGTCTTTAAGCTTCTGTGCCTGGACCTCCTTAGCAATTTTCTTGGCTTCCCTTCCCTTTCTCCTCTCTTCTGCCTCCTCAATCCGTTTCTTCTCCACCAAGAGCTTGCCCTTCACCTTAACCATGTGGACGTCTGTCTTCACCATCTCTGCGTAGTAATCTGGAGGCCTGAGAAATGGCAAGCCCATTGATTGTAGCTTCTCAAATGCCTGCCTAGTACCCTCCAATGCTTGAGTGTAGAACGCTAGCTCACGAGCCAGGTCATCATTGACATCAATCTCTTGCTCTTGATCATAATCAATAGACAGTTTGTGGATCCAATCCAAATTCTCAGGCCACCTGATATCTTCAAGCTTCTCAAGAATGCCCTCCTTGTTGTATATGGGGTTCTTGGAGGGCTCATTCTGCAGTACTTCTTCTTCAAATTCAGATTCAGATGCATCTGATTCATCAATCATGTCGTCATCATATTGATCAGTCATCTTCTCCTCCACCTTATCTGGAAAGATGGAAAGAGAATTTCTCAGCCCATCCATTTAGCTCGGTTGGTTATGCATTAACCAACACAACAAAAGCAAATACCAAAAAGAGAAAAACAAAACTAGTTCAGATCATAATCACAAGCAAATAAATGATTAGAGTGCACAAAATAAAATTGTCAACCAAAAACAACACCTTTCCCCCCAAAGAGGAACTCGGAAAAAGGAAAATCATAGAATCTCATGTTAACTATACCTATAAAAGAAGAAATATCTTGGATGAGAGCCTACACAGAACTCAACCAAAACAAGAGTAAAGAGTAGCCCAGTGCACGAAGCTGCTGTGTATGTTCTTGCATTTTTTCGAGAGGCTGTTTACAAGAGTGGGGAGCTGAAAATACTATTTAGAAATATCATAAAAGGAAAATAGAGGAACAAGATTCATGTGACTGACTCCTAATTGGGATAAGATCTTGACAATGGTGATAAAAGGTAAGCATAAAAAATGGAAGTAACTTTCAAATTAGAATCACCTTCACAAGGCTCAAATTCAGGAATAAACCAGTAAGGCCAAGATTTGAGAAATTTCAGAAAACGTGAGTGAAAACGTCAAAATTTTAAGTATTAGGATGAGCAATTTAACTTTTATAAAATTGTACCTAAATTTGCTATTTCACAGCCACACAATTTATTCATCAAAACCTGTGTTCAACTCGACATATTTCTGTTGAATTCGAAAAATGAAGCCTTTTCAATAAAAAAATTCGGGCTTTCTAAATAAAATTTCAGTTATTCGGAGACACTCCTAACTACTCCAAGCAACTAAAAAATCTTTCAAAAGTAACAGAGATTCTCTTCACAAGCTCAGTTCTTTGCCGATGAACATGACTATAAATGGAATAAGATGACAAAATCTGCAAAAAAGGATGGATAAGTTCCAGTTCTTCAAACTACCATTATCTAATCGAGAGAAGGAAATTCGAACAAAATTATTACATTGTTTTGTTACATCTAGAGATTATGTAGATATCGATTATTCATGGAAGAACAATAACAGAAACAACCCTACATGGAATAGTAACGCACCTGCACGAACTCGACTTGCTTGTGAGCTCAACAAACGTGGAGACAGAAAAACCCTAATTTTCGGCTCAAACCCTCACTTTCGGTCCCATTATTTAAGAGGAATATTTTCTGAACGGGGCCCACTAGGCTTGCACTTCGGTTGATCGGAACCGTTCGTTGGATAGCTATTGTTTCCGATCTCCTATGCTACATCAATTGACGGTTGGGAAACCACATGAGGGAGGTTGAGGCAAGGTTCCACCTTTGGATGATCCGACACATTCATCTTGCTTAGCCTTTTCTAATTACGCTACCTGTAAAAATTTATTCGAATTGGGTGCCTCTAGCTACTAGTATTTTCAATTGAAAATTTCAATTGCCCCAATTTAAATCATGAAATACAGCATAGCTCAATTCATCCAACAATCATAACTCTTTTGGTGTCTAGCCAATCTAAAGCAAGCCGAATAAGATGAACAGATCAGATCATCCATAGGTTAAGATCAGCTAAGTTGAGTCCGGTAGAATTTCTCTCCAATAATATAACTGCAACTTATTGTACAACTAGCTTGATCATTTGACATTAGCAGATGCGAAGAAAGAGCCAACCAGATGACTGGTTCTGATCAATCAGAGGTGGATCTACCAGTTTTGGCGATTATCCTGGATTCCCACTGATTACGTGATAATAATCTGGCACAGTAGCATAAATAGAGATTATATATCGGACTACTTTGGTGCAATGTTAAAAGTTGTCGTCGTGTGACCTTGAGGTCACGGGTTCAAGGCATGGAAACAGCCTCATGCAAATACAAGATAAGGCTGTGTACTTTAGGCCCTTGTAGTCTGCCCCTTCCCCAAACCCTGCATAGGCGTGACCTTTGTGCACTAGGGCTGCCCCTTTTTATATCTGACTACTTTTGTTCTACAAGCCAACTGGATTACATGGCACTTATGCAAGTTCTACTAACCTTAGATAATTACATTTCTGTTAACAATGTGGATAGGACACAATCATAGGTGTCCCCTTCTGGTCAAGAACTGTGGCCTCGCGCCTCTCCTCGTTAAGCTTGGTTGAAGGTTTGAGGTGGCACTTTTTCCTTCTTTTTTGATGTTATATACTTCACTTTGAACTTGGAGTCACAGCTTACCGAGAACTCTTAGTATGAAAAGTACCTGTATGAACAACAAGGGCTGTAGAATCAGTATCCCCATTCTTGATGGATTTGAGAAGTATTCTCTACCTTGAACTAGAGATCGTTCAACTTATATTCCATCAATGAGTGAGAGAATGAATCTTCTCCCTCAAGTTTAGAATTAGATAACTGGAATGTGGATTGAGTTCACTTTACATGTGACATTGGATTTGCTGGATTAGAAAGGGAGCCTTGCGCAATGGTTGAGTCAAAGCTGTGTAACCTGGAGGCCATAGGTTGGAGGCATGGAAAACAGCTTCTTGCAGAAAATGCAAGGTAAATTTGCGTACTAATAGATCCTTTGTGTCTGCTGCTTTCCTGAACCTGACATATCTGGGAGCTTTTTGCACCGAATTAACCTTATTAGATTTGATGGATTATTCTTGCCAAGGTGAAGGATTGCTAATTTACATCAGTTTTCAACCAAACAAAAGTTGCAAAACTTTGTTTGAAAATAATACACAGCACCTTTACTCTTGCCTTGTTGTGGCGGTAAGCCAATGGCCTAGTAGCGTCAACCTACTTCATCATTAGCAAAACCTATGCTGCAAGTCTACAATCCCCTTAAAACCAAGAAATTCTCCAACTTTGCAACAAACAAAGTGTCACGGTCTTAGCTATTCAGACTCCCGTGCGGCACTTAGATTGGCTTCTCACCCTGAACCAACTAAGTAAGCCTAACTTAACCTCAAAGGAGAAGAATAACTGAAAGGAAACTTGGAAGGAACTTGTAGCTTTATTGCTTGAAGATGCTTACACTCTCTTGGATGCCTAACAAGTGAGGAAGCTCCCCTATTTATAGGTGCTTACCTCCTTCCACCTCTTCAATGGACGGTGGGGATCTTTACATGTGTTAACCATCCAATGGTTGGAGACTACTCTAGAATCCTTTTTAGAAGTCTCTACACAAGTCCTTGGTTCTTCCACATTCAAGAAGCTCCTAGAGAATTCTAAAGGCAAGATATTTACATGATGTTCATGGGGCTTCTAGACTATGGATCCCTTTGATGGATCTAAGTCCCTCAAGTTGCACTCATGAGCTAAGCAGGCCTCTATTGGAGTCCATGTGCATTAGTCATGGACCTTGCAATGTAAGTTCGTGACATTCTCCCCCGCCAGATGCCACAACATCCTCGACGCGTTGCTTGTGAAATTTCTCAATATGGTCCTTGAATTGCCACAAGGACTCTTCTGTCTCCTAGCTGGCTTCAACTTCTGGCAAACCCTTCCATTTGATAAAATACTCGTGGTGTGAAGGTCTACCTCTTCCACGTACCTTCCGTTCTACATGTACTTCTTTCATATCCTCATCAAAGGAAGTGGTTACAATGGGTAGTGCTCGATGAGATTGACTCCTGTTAGGATCCTCCTCATCTGCTCGATAAGGTTTTAAGTTGCTTACGTGGAAGACTGGATGAATCTTTAGTCTTGGCAGTAGCTCCAATTGATAAGAAGCCTTTCCTACCTTCTTTAGGATAGGGAATGACCCTTCGTACTTCCTTAGCAGTCCCTTATGTAAGGGTCTCGTAGCCTTGTGCTGGGTTAGTAGGAGTTTGAGCATGACGAGATCACCTTCTTAGAACTATAGTGGTCGTCGCCTCCTATCAGCCCACTTTTTCATCTTTTTGGAGGCTTTCTCTAGTGAAGCACTAGCTAAGTCTTGCTATTTGTGCCATCCTTTAGCAAACTTGTAAGCTGCTAGACTGCTACCTACATATCCTCTTGGTAAAGTGTTTGGCGTCAGAGGTTGTTGCCCTGTTGCCAGTTCGAATGGGCTACGTCTAGTGGCCTCAAACCTTTGTAATTTATAAGAGAATTGGGCAATGTCTAGCAACTTAGCCCAATTTCTTTGGTTGGCACTCACATAGTGCCTTAGATATAACTCCAGCAAAGCATTCACCCTCTCCGTTTAACCATCAGTGTGTGGGTGGAAGCTAGTGGAGAAGTTCAACTCAGAGCCAAGGAGTTTGAAGAGTTTTGACAAGAATCTCTGTGTGAAGCGCTTGTCCCTGTCGCTGATGATGGTTTTGGGAATTCCTTAATATTTCACCACATCCCTTAGGAATAGACGGGCCACCTCTTCTGCTGTGCAGTCTGCAAGTGCCATAATGAATGTGGCATGCTTGGTGAATCTGTCTACCACCACTAATATTGTGCCAAACCTTTTAGATTTTTGTAGGCATGTGATGAAGTCCAAGGAAATACTTTCCCATAGTCTCTCTGGAATAGGGAGTTGCTCAAGTAGTCCTCCTGGAGCACTTTGCTCTATCTTGTCTTGTTGACACACAAGACAAGTCCTTATGTAGGTCTTCATATCTTCCCTCATGCATGGCCAGTAGTAGCGTTCTCCTAGTAACGCTATGGTGCAATGGGTTCCAGGGTGTCCTGCCCACTTGCTATCATGGCACTCCTTTATCAATTCTTTCCTTATGCCTCCCCACTTAGGCACATAGATGTGTTTTCCTGTAGTGTAGAGGAGTCCATCAACCAGCCAAAATCGCCTCGTCCATCTTTCTTTGGCGGCTGCAATGACATTCTTAGCTATTGGGTCACACTTTACTCTTATTTGATCAAGGAGGGTACTGCTTGGTTGAGTTATGGTAGCAAGTTTTGCTTTTCGACTTAAAGTGTTTGCCACTGAATTAGTCTTGCCAGGCTTGTATTCTAGGTCATAGTCGAACTTAGCAAGGAAGTCTTGCCACCTAGCTTTCTTAGGACTAAGCTTCTTTTGAGTTTGGAAATAGCTAGCGGCAATGTTATCGGTCTTGATAACAACCCTGGTTCTAAGTAAGTAGTGCCTCCGAATGCCAAGCAATGGATCACAACTGTCATCTCCTTTTCTTGAGTTGTGTACCTTTTCTCTGTGTCATTGAGTTTTCGACTCTCATAGACAATTGGATGTCCTTCTTGTATTAGGACACCTTCGATTGCAAAGTCAGAAGCATTAGTGTGTAACTCAAACGACTTACTGGGATCGTGCAGGCTCATCACTAGCTCCTTAAAAATTGCTTCCTTCAGCTTCTCAAAGGCAGCTTGACAGGGGGTTGTCCATTCTCAAGCCTTATTCTTCTTCAATAGGTCCGTTAGTGGTGTAGCTATTGAAGAATATCCTCTTATGAAGCACTGATAGTAGTTGACTAACCCCAAGAATGAGCGTAGTTTTGGCACTTTTGTGGGGGCGTTCCAACGTTGAATAGCCTTCACTTTGGTCTCATCCATCATGAGTCTCCCATCCTTGATCTTATGTCCTAAGAAGGAGACTTCCCTTTGTGTGAACGAGCATTTCTCCTTCTTGATGTATAACTCGTTTTCTCTTAACAGTTGGAAGACTTTTCTTAAGTGGTGCACATGGTCTTTTAAAGTGTTACTATAGACCACAATGTTGTCAAGATAGACCACCACAAACCTATCCAAGTAAGGGTGGAATATCTTGTTCATCAATGTGCTAAATGTGGCCAATGCGTTGGTGAGACCAAAGGGCATAACCAAAAATTCGTATGAGCCATACCTGGTTACACAAGTAGTCTTAGGCTCATCTCCTTTGGCTATTTGAACTTGATAGTAACTTGATCGAAGGTCGAGCTTGGTGAAGATTCTAGCTCCTCCAAGCTGATCGAACAAGTCTGCTATGAATGAGATGGGATACTTGTTCTTTACAGTTACTTTGTTGAGGGCTCTATAGTCAATGCACAGTCGAAGCGAGCCATCCTTCTTCCTTTAAAACAATACCGATGCTCCATAGGGTGCCTTCAATGTTTGGATGAATCCTGCATCTAGTAGCTCCTTGAGCTTCTTCTTCAACTCTTCCATATCTAGTGGTGCCATGCGGTAAGGGGCCTTAGCAGGTGGTTTAACCCCAGGCTCTAACTCAATCTCATGATCCACCTCTCTCCTTGGTGGTAGTTTCTTTGGGAGTTCTTTGGGCATCATGTCCTTGAACTCCTCTAGTACTCTCCTAATAGCCTTGGGTGTTTCCATGGGAGAATCTCCAACTTCTTCCTTTAAGGTAGCAAGGACGGTCTTCTCATACCTCTTTAATCCTTTCGCTAGCTATATAGCAGACAAAGTCATGCTCTCCACCTTTGCTTGTCTTGAGAGGGGAATGGTGCCCATTGAGTTTCCTTCCGCTATGCACATCGTGTTGTAGTGTGGGAGTGGAAGTGCCTTTACCTTGTCAAAGAACTCCATCCCAAACACTAAGTTAAAGTCATCCATGGGTATGATGGAAAAGTCTACCAGCCCTTTCCACTTGCCCATATGGACTGAGACTCCTTGAGCAACTCTAATGATGGGCTTAGCCTCTGCATTCACTGTCTTTACTCTTCCTCCAACCATTGAGACTCTCAGGCCTAGTCTCTTGGCTTCTTCTATTGACACAAAGTTGTGGGTAGCTCCTATATCTGCCAACCCATGAGTGGACATGCCATTCACCTTGGCCTCCACGTACATCAAGCCCTTGGTAGAGGTTTTAGGAACCTCTGACTTGACAGCGTTGAGATTCTATAAGGAAGATAGTTTATAATCTTCCGTGGCACTTCCTTCTTCCTGATGTGAGATCATAGAGTTTAAGGCTTTCCTTTATGGGCAGTCATGCATAAAGTGTGGTCCATCACAAAAGTAACAAGCTCTCAATGGAGTGGCTTGCTCCTTGCGTTTTCCCTTCCAACTAAGTGGTTTGGATGACTCAGGCATGTTCTTATGAACGCCTTTGTCTCCCTCACTTTTAACATGGCTACTCTTTTGTTCCTTTGATTTTCCATCATCCTTTCTTATTTTGACTAAGGATTCAGTTACAGTGATGGTAGCAGACAAAGTAGAGACGTTACGACGACGTAACTCTTGCTTTGCCTAATCCTTTAATCCGCTGAAGAAGTATACAAACTTGTCTTCTTTAGACATATCAGAGATCTCAAACAAAAGGTTTGAATATTCCGAAATGTAATCTCCAATAGTGCCCGTGTGCCTCAACCATCGTAACTTCTCCTTAGCCTCAATACGTGCATTTTCAGGATAAAAGTGCACCTTAAGGTCATCCTTAAACTCATTCTAGGTATTGATGGTGAATGTACCTCTTTCCATTTTCATGCTCCTTCTACGCCACCATAATAGAGCATTATCTGTGAGGTAGAGTGAGGTTGTAGCTATCTTCTGCTCATCTTCCTCCATTTGTAAGTGTTGGAAGTACCACTCAACATTATAAAGGAATGTGTCAATCTCCTTTGCATCCCAATTCCCACCATAGCTCTTTGGCTTAGGGACATCGATCTTAGGGGTCTCATGAACCATGTGAGTCCTATTTGCCATAGCTTCCTTGCACAAGGATGCATCTTCTCGCATCACCTTCATCTCATTACAGACTGTAGCTAACTCCGCAAATAGTTTGTCAAATTGGGTTTAGAACTCTACTTGACTTGCATTCCTCATGAAGTCAAGATCGTCCTCCCACTCTCCCTTAAGCTCTTCCGCCATAGCTTCAAGGGACCCCAACGTTGGGTGCTCTACCTCAAGCCGAGTAGAGATATCCGCAATGACAAACTCCATCTTCACAAGCCTGGATTCCAAAGAAGAGACTAAGTCCTTGGACTTACCCCTCTTGTTGCTCCTTCGAGCATCTTCATAAGCAAGCTCCACATTTGACAAGTGAGAACCGTCCGCCATTTTCTTCTCCTAGTTAGGATACGGACCTTCACTCCTAACTTGCCAAACCTTGCTTTGATACCAACTGTCACAAGCTTAGCTATTCAGACTCCTGTGCGGCACTTAGATTGACTTCTCACCCTGAAGCAACTAAGTAAGCCTAACTTAAGCCCAAAGGAGAAGAACAACTTAAAGGAAACTTGGAAGGAACTTATAGCTTTATTGCTTGAAGATGCTTACAACTCTCTTGGGTGCCTAACAAGTGAGGAAGCTCCCCTATTTATAGGTGCTTACCTCCTTCCACCTCCTCAATGGACGGTGGGGATCTTTACATGTATTAACCATCCGACGGTTGGAGACTACTCTAGAATTCTCTCTAGAAGTCTCTACACAAGTCCTTGGTTCCTCCACATTCAAGAAGCTCTTGGAGAAATCTAGAGGTAAGATATTTACATGATTTTCATGGGGCTTCTAGACTATGAATCTCTTTGATGGATCTAAGTCCCTTAAGTTGTACTCACGGGCTAAGTAGGCCTCCATTGGAGTCCATGTGTATTGGTCATGGACCTTGCAATGCAAGTCCGTGACAAAAGGCACCTATGATCTTCTCAAGCATCATTGATGAAAATGAACTACTCCGTTGAACCCCCATTAGACTTAACTAGTGTACAAATCTTCCACAGCTTTCCCATTGATTGGAAGTCCTGTCCACTTTGCTTCCTATGGCTTTTCATCAACTTCCCCATGCTGACTATACAGCCTGACAATATTACAATCAAAGGATCTTTTGGTGCACGAAGCTCATGCATATACGGGATTAGGAGAAGGGGTGCACTACAAAGGGTCTATAGTATGCATCTTTATCTTACATTTTTTGCAAGAAGCTTTTTCATGCCTGAACCCATAACTTTCAGGTCACGTTGTGACAACTCAACCATTGCGCCAAGGCTCCCCTTCAATCTAAAGAACTGCCAACAATTTATAATCAGTCTTAGCTCTGCAGTGAATCTGTTTACATTCCTCGAGACAAGATAGCCCAACATAAGCACTGATAATGCGAAAAAGGGCAGATTAGGCTTGACATCCTCAGACATCATATTACAGTAAAGCTCCAAAGCTTCTTGAGATAAACCATTTCTTACATGCCCGGAAATCCTTCTACTCCACAAACCAAACATCTATCTCTAGTAACTCATCGAAAGGCCGATGTGCAATTCCCACCTTATTGCATTTTTCACACAAAACTACAACCAAAATTATACTCCTTTCCTCAGGTCTATACCCTTACTCAATCATACAAGTTAAACCCAGGCTCATACCCTGCCCCTGTTTAAGCGCCAATTCGGCGACTTGCAAGACCTGATCATACAAGTAAAACCCAATTCTCTTACAATATTCATGCGAGATGCAGATTGCATAATTCTCCGAGTAAGTTTTATTGCTTCTTTTCCTGACCATTAGCATTATACCCCTCTGCCATGGCTGTAAACGCTTAAGCCGCAGGTTCATCGAGTTCATCGAACAGTCTACGTGCATCATTTGGTCTACACCACTCTTTGGGCTAAGATTCACAAATATTTCAAATTGCTCTTAGAGTCCGCCCTCATTGGGCTAAGATTGTGCTGACCCACAAGTACAGGATCTAAAACAGAGCACTGTATAAAGAGCAGGAGGAAAGTTTGTGGGCTTTCTGCTTGTGACCAAAGACTTCCATTTACTTCGGTTCACATACAAGTCTTATCGGTTCAGCAGACAAACGGCAACAACGTACGCATCCAAAGCAAAAGCAAATGGAAATAACAGCCGAGCCGGGAAAATCACCTGTCTAGTCCCCCCAACTGTTATATTTCCTTCCACGGACCTTCTCCACTCTTCCTGCTCTCCGTTTTCCACCATTACCAAAGCTCTCGTCAGCCCGAAAATCCCTTCAAAGCCACCGGCAGATATTCATTGTGCTCATTGAGAACCTCCCAAATTACCACTTAAGCTTCTTCGAACCTTCCCCTTCCCCATTTTCATCTGTTTCAGAAAGACCCATTTTGTTAAGAATCCATTCTAGGACCCAGTCACGCAGAAATAAGAAGCATTTTGGCATCTGGGTGTGTTGGTACTGACTTTTATTTATCTGAATTGCAGTATATTGATGTAGAAGTGGCCTATTTGCTGTTTGGATTATCGGGTTTTGAGCCGAAATTGTCACTCCATAACAAATGCAGCTCCCTTCCAGAACTTGAAATAGATCCAGTACAATTTCGGTTATTTTCCTTCATACCGATTTCTGTTATACTTTAGTATCTTTCACACCATGATTAGTGCACTGTATTGATCATAGCTCATGACCTTTGTGAGTATCGATGTATCATTCGCAAAGACATGCTCTGTAGTTCGAATGAGTGCATAGGAGCACGAACAAACAACGGTTACAAGCATGCGTTCATTTCTTAATGAACTTCATGGATTATAACAGGAATTTGAATTTCTTCGGCTCAAAGCATCTGTAACAATATGCTATACTGTAGGTGCTTAGTGTTTAGTGTCAACTAGTTTGCCAATTAGGCCATGTCATGGCGCCTTTCATACAGAGAATAAACATGCTCGAGTTGCCTTATCAATTTCTTGACTGGAAAAGAGGAAGTCGTTGTTCACAAATTAGTTTTTCAGGTAGTCCAACTTAGTTGTGTACACAAATGATAATCCAGTTCAATGGTCGTGTCTCCGTAGCTGTACATTTGATGGTTATGTCAAAGAAGTGGAAGTTACCTTATGAAGAACTAAAAAGGGTGAGAAAGGTCCATCCCGTATTGTTTTAGAGTAGTGGTGACTTCATTAGGTATATATATCGAAACTGCAATGTTTAGAGTGGTGACATTTTCATTTGGGACATTCATTACAATTATGCTTTGTTAATTACTTTTATCTCTCAGTTGGTTGTGTGAGGTCTTTGAGGACAGAAAAGATATACTGATGATGTGAGGAGGACTAGTTTTAGTGCAGATTGAGTATGATCCTTGGTTAACATTCCTTCAACTACTATTTTTCTTCTATGTCAGTATAATGAACCATATAATAGACAGGATAATTGTAGACATCTCTTCATTGGCAGCTCAGTCTAGCATGAACACATGGAATATAAGTTCTTGATGATATGACGTCCAATAGAGGTACCTAATGACTACCACCATCTATGGATCATCAATTGTCTAAAGATTGAGAAAACCCAATTAACAATGTTAATTTTGTCTGATGGTTGGTAGGAAACTATTAGATAAATTATAGAGCTTGACATTGTCTATGCTTTTGGGATTCATAATAATTCCTACATAAAATTGTGAAGCTTTGTCTCGATAACAATTGTATAATTCTTCATGTATCAAGTTGGCTGCTGGACTAGGTTTATTTTCTTATGCCAACTGTGATCTTATGTCAAAGCTTATAAGGTTATACATTAGGATGGACATAGTGGTGATCATGAATTGACAGAAGGTCTATAGACACCAGGCAAATTAATCTGATACAGGAGTAGGAAACAGATGTGTTTCTCACACCATTTCCACTCATTTCAATCAGAAACATATTTCAAATTAATGGCTGTTCAACAAAAAAATTATAATCACAAACTGTGATTGCCCATTATGTAAGAGAAGTTTCCAAGGGAGAGAATGTGACAACTTCTGTAAGAAACAAGGAGAAACTGATATGATATCTTACCAGAAGAGTTTCTTTTCTTGTGGCAAATTACAACACCTTGATTTGCCATGTCTAGCTTGAGGGGGAGTGTTGAAGGTCCTCTAGGGGGTTTATGCCTGCAGTAAGGCTGCAGTAAGTTATGTTGGACCACATGGTGTTAGGTCAACCTCAGAGTTAGTATGTTCTATATTCACTTTAGGCACATATGTGTATCTAGTTGATCTTTGTAGTTAATGATGTAAATATTCTGTTCTTCTTGCATTGTGATGCATATGGAATACATATCCCCATTCTAAACCCTTTTTCTCCTCTCCTTCTGAGATTGGTTAATATTCATAATTGTATTTAACCGAAGATGTATGTATCTTTTTCTACTAATAATGCATACATGTTGCTGTAATTATATCCTTTTATCTGGATTTATTTAGTTTTTTAATTATAAAGGAGACATACAGAGCTGCACTAATTATTGAGGGATCAAACTTATGAGCCACACTATGAAACTTTTTGAAAGAGTGATTGAGAAGAGGCTACGGCATGAGAAAAGTGTATGAGAGAATCAGTTTGGTTTCATGCCTGAGAGGTCTATTATGGAAGCTATTTTCTTACTAAGATAATTGGTAGAGAAATATAAGGAAAGGAGGAAAGACCTTCACATGGTCTTTATCGACTTAGAGAAAACTTATAATAGAGTCCTCAGAGAGTTAATATGGAGGGTGTTGGGCAAGAAAGGGGTTTCGCGGGGGTATATGGACATAGTTAAAGATATGTATGAGAGAGCGGTAACAAATGTTAAGACCATTAGTGGCGAGATCGGTGATTTTCCTCTCACTGTAGGATTGCACCAAGGATCAGCATTGAGCCCATACCTTTTTGACGTTGGTTATGGATGAGTTAACAAAACATTTGCACAAGGAGATTTCCTGGTGCGTGCTATTTGCAAATGATATAGTCTTACTTGATGAGACAAGAGAGGGTGTAAACACAAAGCTAGAGTTATGGAGAGAAGCATTAGAATCTAAAAGATTTAAAATTAGCAGAACTAAGACAGAATATATGGAATGCAATTTTAGCAAGGAGAGGAGTAGGAGTGGAACATCAGTCAAGATCAATAACCAAGAAGTCCTCGTAAAAGACTACTTTCGGTACTTAGGATCAATGATCCATGAGATTGGAGAGAATGAGAGGGAGGTTACCTAGAGAATCTAAGCGGGTTGGAACAAATGGAGATGTGCATCTGCAGTTTTGTTTAATCCCGGGTGCCACTTAAACTAAAAGAAAATTTTTATAAGATGGCCATAAGACCGGCCATGCTCTATGGATCAGAGTGTTGGACACTTAAGGAACATCATGCTCATAGGATAAGCATCACAGAAATGAGGATGTTGCGATGGATGAGTGGTCAGACGAGAAAGGATAAAATTAGGAATGAAAATATTAGAGGAAATTTAAGAGTAGCACCAACAGGTAACAAGATGAGGGATATTAGACTTAGATGGTTTGGAAATGTCCAAAGGAGATCGAAAACTGCGCCGGTTAGAAGGAGTGAGGCAATGCAAGTAGAAGGTTCTAAAAGGGCAAGAGGAAGGCCCAAAAGAACGTGGATAGAAGTGGTGAGGAAGGATTTAAAAGCTTTGGGACTAAATGAAGCCATGATACTTAATAAAGAGGAATAGAGGAATAAGATTCATGTGGCCGACCCCTAATTGGGATAAGGTCTTGATGATGATGATGATGAGTTAGTCTTTTAATTGGAGAACTGATCTCATGCTTCAGAGAATTGCCACCACTCTGGTTTATCATTCTTATGAAAGAAATTCAGAAAGTAGATTGTACCTAAACTTTAGAGAAAACTAAATCCTTCAATCTGACATTGCTGCTAAGCTTTTAGTTTAGGTAGTTTTATCTTGAATAATGTTGTTACTGAAATAAGTCCAGTTTGGTAATGAGCTTATTTAACCTTGTCCATGCAACTGTTAAGTGGGGCTGATATAAACTCTGTCTTCATTTTCTGGTAGAAGGGTTTCACTCTGATTGAATTTTACATCAATACTAAGCACATCCAGCTGTAACTTTTCCATGGTTTCATTTCAACCTGTTTGGAAGACCTCCAAAGGGTTTAAATTCATCCTTTTCTTTTGTGCTTTATTTTTCATCTTTCTGTTTCAGAAAAAATCACATGTAATTCTCTTTGATAACCTGAGGGTGAGTTTGCAACATTTACAATGTCAACTACTTCCTATTGTGATACAGGCTCAACTGTCTAAAACCTCCTTTGAGTATGGTGAATGCAGAGATACCATTTTGGTTGCTGAATTAGTCATCCTCAAATTTGGATCTGATCAGCATGTAAAAACCTAGTTTACCATATGAAGTATTCTACGCATACTTGTTTGCTTCATTTTATATTTGTTGTTTCTAGTTTATAATGAGGATGAGATCAAAGTGAGACAAAATATTTATTTATTTATTCCCACATTATATAACATTGTTATTGTTTACCTGAGACTCATAAAAATTGTCATCGAATATTAATTTCACCGCTGCTAAGAGTTGCTTTATCCCATGCAAGTGATGCCAGCAGGCCTGTACTCAAGTTGGTGCTTCAGGATCTGATTCCTTACTTAAAAAAGTTTCAGCATTCAAAGATGCATTTTGGAGATTCCTGCGGCTTCATACAATTCATGGAACTGCTTTGGGATCTATGTATGTATATTTATCCATCATCATCATCAAGACCTTATCCCAATTAGGGGTCGGCCACATGAATCTTATTCCTCCATTCCACTCTATTACATACCATGGCTTCATTTAGTCCCAAAGTTTTTAAATCTTTCCTCACCACTTCTATCCACGTTCTTTTAGGCCTTCCCCTTACCCTTTTAGAACCTTCAACTTGTATTGCCTCACTCCTTCTAACTGGTGCCGTTGTTGGCCTTCTTTGAACATGTCCAAACCATCTAAGTCTAATCTCTCTCATCTTGTTACCTATTGGTGCTATCCCTAAATTTCTTCTAATATTTTCATTTCTAATTCTATCCTTTCTTGTCTTACCACTCATCCATCTCAACATCCTCATTTCTGCAACACTCAGCCTATGAGTATGATGTTCCTTAACTGCCCAACACTCTGATCCATAGAGCATGGCCGGCCTTATAGCCATCCTATAGAATTTTCTCTTTAGTTTGAGTGGCACCCACCGATCGCATAAAACACCCGATGCACATCTCCATTTGTTCCAACCTGCTTGGATTCTCTGAGTAACCTCCCTCTCAATCTCTCCACTCTCATGGATCAATGATCCTAAGTATCGGAAGTGGTCTCTCATGGGGACCTCTTGGTTATCAATCTTGACTGGTGCTCCACTCCTACTCTCCTTGCTAAAATTACATTCCATATATTCTGTCTTAGTTCGGCTAATTTTAAATCCTTTCGATTCTAATGCTTCTCTCCATAGCTCTAGCTTTATGTTGACACCCTCCATTGTCTCATCAAGTAGGACTATATTGTCTGCAAATAGCATGCACCAAGGAATCTCCTCATGCAAATGTTTTGTTAACTCATCCATAACTAATGTGAAAAGGTATGGACTCAATGCCGATCCTTGGTGCAATCCGACAGTGACAGGAAAATCACCAATCACGCCACTAGTGGTCTTAACATTTGTTCTTTGCTCCCTCATACATATCTTTAATTATGTCTATATACCCCTGAGAAACCCCTTTAACACCCAACACCCTCCATATTAACTCTCTAGGGACTCTATCATAAGCTTTCTCTAAGTCAATAAAGACCATGTGTAGGTCTTTTCTCCTCTCCTTATATTTCTCTACTAATTGTCTTAGTAAGAAAATAGCTTCCATGGTAGACCTCTCAGGCATGAAACCAAACTGATTCTCCGATACACTTGTTTCACGTCAAAGCCTCTTCTCAATCACTCTTTCAAAAAGTTTCATGGTGTGGCTCATAAGTTTGATCCCTCGATAATTAGTGCAGCTCCGAATGTCTCCTTTATTCTTATAGATTGGTACAATAGAGCTTTTCCTCCACTCATCAGGCATTTTCTTTGATTTTATAGTCTTGTTAAACAACTTGGTCAACCAAACTACCCCAATATCTCCCATATGCTTCCAAACCTCTATTGGTATACCATCAAGCCCCATGGCCTTTCCTGATTTCATCTTTCTCAAGGCCTCTTTTACTCCAAGCATTCTAATCCTACATTCATATCTATAATATCCAGTGTTATTTAGATTTATAGTATTTTCAATCCCTATATTCTCAGGGCCATTGTCATTTAACAATTTTTGGAAGTATATTTCCCACCTTTGTTTGATCTCAGCATCTTTGACTAATACCCTTTGATCATCGCTTCTAATGCACCTAACATGCTCTAAGTCTTTACTCTTCTGTTCTCTCACTTTTGCAAGTTTAAACACATCTTTCTCACCTTCTCTTGTTCCTAGTCTATTATAGAGCTCATCATATGCTTTAAGTTTAGCCTCACTTACTATTCTCTTAGCAACGTTTTTAGCATTCTTATATTGTTCATAGTTTTCATTATTTCTAATCTTTTGCCATGCTTTAAAATGCATTCGTTTTTCTTTAATAGCTTTTTGCACTGTTTCATTCCACCACCATGTTTCCTTTGCTAATAGTCTTTTACCTTTAGATACTCCTAAGACATCTTTTGCCACTTTCTTAATGGACTCAATAATATTAATACACATGGTATGTACTTCTGTTTCATAGTTCCAATTTCCTTCTATCATCAACTTATTTTTGAATGAGGTTATTTTCTCTCCTTTTAAGTTCCACCACTTAGTTTTTGGATGTGTATTAAGTTCAGTTCTTTTACTCCATCTTTTGATATGAATATCCATAACCATTAACCTATGTTGTGAGGTTAAACTCTCACGGGGTATCACCTTACAATCCTTACATATAGATCGTTCATTATTCCTAAGTAGAAAAAAGTCTATTTGGCTTTTATAAAGTCCACTTTTAAAGGTTATTAAGTGTTCATCCCTCTTCTTAAAGAGTGTATTTGCAATGGATAGGTTATATGACAAAGCAAAATCGAGGATATTCTCCCCCATCTCGTTTCGTTCACCTATACCATACCCTCCGTGTATTCTATCATATCCTTCCTTATCTTTTCCTACATGGCCATTTAAGTCTGCTCCTATAACTATCCCCTCAGTATTGGGAATTTCTTGCATGACTCCCTCCATATCTTCCCAAAACTGTCTCTTAATTATATCTTGTAGCCCTACTTGTGGTGCATATGCACTTATAATATTTATAATCTGCTCTCCTAGAATCATTTTTATTATTATAATTCTATCACTGATTCTTTTAACGTCCACAACTTTATCCTTTAATTCCTTATCCACTATTATTCCTACGCCATTTCTATTATTTTCCTTTCCTACGTACCATAATTTATACCCATCTATTTCTCTAGTTTTAGCCCCTTTCCACTTGGTTTCTTGGATACAAGCGATGTTGACTCTCCTACATTTTATCGTGTCTACTAACTCCAAACTCTTACCTGTCAGTGTCCCTATATTTCATGTAGCGATGCGAATCTTATGTTTTGGAGATGCCCTATTTACTATCGACTTTCTCGACCTCCATGGTATGAACCCATGTCCACTTTTCACTGCACCTGGGTTTTGATGCAGCGCGTCGCTTCCGATGGGATGCTCTAGCAGCCCTTGCCCATTTTTCACTACACCCGGGATCCGATGTAGCGCGTCGCTTCTGGGAGAACGCCCTAGCAACCCCTGCCTATTTTTCACCACATCCAGGATCCGATGAAGCGCGTTGCTTATGGGGAACGCCCTAGCTTGAGCGAATTTCAGATTTCGATTCATGTCATGTTGGGGTTGCCATAGTTTTTAAAAGCTGAAGATGATTTTCATTAAAATCATTAAAATCATCTTCGGCTTCACCCTTGCCGGCTGGCTACTTGACACAAGGGTGGCCATATTTTAAGAAGCTGAAGATGATTTTCATTTCTCCCTCACAAACTAATATACAAATGCATATTTATTTATAAGAAAGAAATAATAGAATCATCTTCAACTTCCCCCTTACCGGCTGGCTACCTGATACAAGGGTTGCCATCTTTTAAGAAGCTGGAGATGATTCTCATTTCTTCCTCACAAACTAATATACAAATGCATATTCATTTGTAAGAAAGAAATAATAGAATCATCTTCAACTTCCCCCTTGCCAGCTAGCACCTGACGCAAGACCCTCCTCCTTTTTTATCCGGGCTTGGGACCGGCATTGGCGGAGTTATATATTTATCCATCATATGAATGTAATTCTCTGCTTCTAGCCACTAATTTGTGAAATATATTGTATCTTACCTAAAGCTTATCATTTTGATGTGGAATCTCTACGGACAGTTCTTTGGTAGCAAGAGCCTTGATTGAGAACTCACATCTGATAAACTGGTGGTTGCTTCCCAAGGCATTCTGTGGACTTCTTGCTCTTATCTGTGGGAATGGCTACATAGTGGGCATTAATCAGATTTTTTATATCGGAATTGACAAGTATCAACCAAATCTGTCATCCAGTTCACTATGTTACTCGATACTTCTGTTATTGATACACTCTTCTTCTCAGTTTGGTTTTGATATCACATATTGGTGTCTATTAGATATTGAACATCATTTTATTGCAAGGATCACCTTTCAACTCTCAGTTTACTGATCAGTAGAATTTTTAGCTGTTGTACGGGTTTTCTTTTATATGGTTTTATTCTAGTTGGCACCTTAAAAAGGTTGTGATAACTGGTAATACAGCCAAATATAATCTGCACATGTTCTGCAAACATGTAGATAGACAATTAATCTGGAAGTTAATTATATATTTCTTTGTTTGGCAGGGTAAACAAGCCATATTTGCCTATAGCTGCGGGGCATCTTTCAGTTCCATTGGCGTGGTTTCTGATTTATTCTTTGCAGTAGCTGGTCTTCTTATTGTTGGATTTAATTTTGGACCATTCATTTCTTATCTTTACTGTCTGGGTCTTTTCCTTGGCACAATTTATTCTGTTCCTCCATTTAGATTGAAGAGATTTCCTTTTGCAGCATTTCTTATTATTGCTGCTGTAAGTTATGCTTTCCTTTCCTCGTCATTGGTTTGAATGACTGAAATATGCTATGACTGATGACTCTGGTAGCATGAATGCAACATTTTGTGAAAAGAAAGGAAATATGTTCATCAAGTGCCAATTTTGTTTCACTCTCATTTGATCCGTAGTTTGGGTTTTACTTCATTTCATATTAGTGATTCTCCTATTAAAAAAAAGTGCATGTCATTCTTGAGTGTATTCCGCTGCCCATATTTCTCAGTTAACTCTATGAAATTGGGTTTGGCAGGTACGAGATTTTCTTCTTAATTTCAGTGTATATTATGCTACTAGAGCTGCCTTGGGCCTTACATTTCAGTGCGGGTGCTTGTCATTCACTCTTTCATACAAGTCGATGACTGAATTCAGCTCTGTGTGTGTGTGTGTGTGTGTGTGTGTGTGTGTGTACATAATGCATGCACACCAACACTCATAGATATATATGAATTCCATGCTTGAAAAAACTTAAAGTTTGGTCAAGCCTAATAGACAAGGTATAATGCCAATTATTAAATGTGTCTGTGGGTCAACTAATAAGGATAAGGTGCTGGTATAAATCTTTCATGTCTGGAGGCTATGTGTTTATTTGTTGCATGATCTATGTGCATATATTTAGTGTGATGTTCTGTGATATAAGCCATTTGTTTATTACGACTTACAAGCCGCTATGGATGCACTGTAGATGAAAATTCTCCTCCATCTAATGATTCCAAATCTTTAATTTGTGGAGGCTTTTGTCAATGATATAGGTGGTTGCTGTTTTTTTTCTCTTTTCTGATACTGCTTTTGGAACCTCAAATTTGGGAGTTAGAACTGTCCAATGAAGTTTGATTTGGTACATACTTCCTCCATAGCATGACTGAACACGTAAACAGTTTAGATCACTGAAAGAGTTGCCCCCTCACTTGTACTTCTGCCTTGCTCATATATTTTCACTCTGTCATGTAGTAGCTCTCTGTGTTTATCTGTTTAATTTGGAGGTGTCCTCAGAAGTGTGCTTATATATGTGCATGTGCAGAATAGTTATGTCAGAATCCAATGTCAATGCAACCTCTTTCTATGTGCAGCTCACCTGTTGCTTTCATCACAGCATTTGTGACACTATTTGCTTTGGTCATTGCTATAACAAAAGATCTTCCATATGTGGAGGGTGATTGCAAGTAAGTAAAGAAATGAACCTCCTACAATGGCAGATTATGTCTTGAGGAACTTTGAAAATCCAGTTGCTTCCTATTATTGTTTTTTGCTTCAGTTACTATGATAGTATTGTTCTGCTCTTTGGTAAGTCCTAGTTCATTACCTTTATTTCTCTTTGAATTCTTTGAAATTCCTACAAAGACATATTTCATTACTTTTGTATGTTTCTCATAGAAGGCTTAGTATTCACCTGACACTACTTTCTTTGTTTTTGTTGGATATATGAAATTACTGTAGTGATTCTTACTTGCTTATGTTTATTACTTCACCAAAAGGCATCTGGAAATGTCTCTAGATGTATTATGCTTCTGAGCCAAGAGAAGATGCTTTTTAGTCATAATATCCTTTAGACATATAAAAGAAATGGTAGCCCAGTGAATGAAGCTCCCACATATGTAGGGTCCAGGAAGGGGCAGACCACAAGGGTTTATAGTACGCAGCCTTACCTTGCATTTTTGCAAGAGGCTGGTTCCACGCCTTAAACCTGGGACCTCAAGGTCATACAACACAACTCTACTGTTGCGTCAAGGCTCCCCTTTGATATAATGGAAACTTCCTGGTCTCTCAACTGGATGAACTCACCAACATAGGAAGTCTATTTATCGTGGAGGTGAAAATAGGTAGGAGGGTATCCTGGGGATAATAAAATGCAGTGGCAAGGTCAGTAAATGTCAAAGAGAAAGACTGAAGGGTATCTAGAGGAAGAGCAATTCAATGGCATAGCTGTAAATAAAGGACCCCCTTAAAGATGGCTGTTGTGGTATAGAAGTGACCATTTACCACTGGATTACCACCACTAAATGAGAAAAGCCTGCTGGTAAACATTTATATTCCACCAATCACATATTACCCTGTCTTCCGCTCTCTCTTTCAAACTTACGTTCACATGCAAGTGCACATGTTCATGACTTGTAAAAAGCTCTCTACTGTAAGATGGCATTATTTTTAGATGAATATTACGAACTACAATATGAGCAAATTCTGAATTAAGAAAAGGAAAGTGGGTCTGTTTCTAACTTTGCTCTTAATAAGATTGACTTTTGGGACATCATTTTCTATTAGCATAGTCTGATATAGATCTTAACTAGATGAAGCCTGATAAAACCTCAGATTGGTGTTTAATGTTTGCTCTTGTAATGCATAAGATCACACTGTTTGTTTCTTTTGACTTCTCAATCACCTTCAATACTTTCTTTTTCATAAACATATGTAAGTGCTGGACAGTGATGAAAATGATTAGTCATATTTAGGTTTCTAGACACTACTGAAAGAGTCATAATACAGTTGTCGTATAGAGGAGTGCTTTGCCAGACCTATTGCACCTTTCACCAACTCTTCATTTTAGGCATATTGATTTATCAAAATTATTTACAGTACTCATGCCAAAAAAGTTGTCGTCATGTGATCTTGAGGCCACGGGTTCAAGGCGTGGAAACAGCCACTTGCAAAAAATGCAAGGTAAGGCTGCCTACTATAGGCCCTTGTGGTCTGCCCCTTCCCTGGACCCCGCATAAGCAGGAGCTTCATGCACCAGGGCTGCCCTTTTTATGCCAAAAATGGAAAAACAGGTTTTAACTAATTACATCCATATGGCTATGATAACTGCTCTTGTTCAATTCTAAAATCTCAGTTACTAACTTGCCATCTCGTGCATCTTGATTTATTAAAGCCTTGCTACTTATGTATGGCCAGAGCAAAACATTTGCATGCATATGTAATATATCAACTTTGGCAACAAAACTTGGTGTTAGAAATATTGCTTTTTTAGGTTCGGGGCTTTTGCTGGCAAACTATCTTGCAGCTGCTTACATGCCTCAGGTAGGAAGTTCTTTCGTGACTGTTGATCAGTGATACTGGTATTCTTTCTCTTAACTTAGAATTGTCAGTTTCTCTACTTGATCTAGGTCCTAGGTTCAAGTGTTTAAGGATTTACATTTCCTTTCTGTCTTCTTTAATCAAATCCACCCAACAAAATTTTCTCACATTTGTATCTTGTGCTTCTAATATCATGGCATCATACAAATCCTTATATAGAGTTAGTAGCAATTTCCCAAAATGATTCAAAGTATTTTACTGTTTACCAACTTCCATTACTTTTGCAGGTTTTTAGGCGCAGCTTGATGATACCAGCACATGTTATCTTAGCGCTGGGTTTGATTTTCCAGGTATTTTTATAACATCTTCCTCCTAAAAATTGGGCCTATGATCTTTTATTTGAAAGCTTGAAACATAGACATTTTTTTTGTCTAAATTACACCCTAAGGTTAAGTAGGGTGGTCCTCTGGTGTCTACTCTCTACTGGAGAAAAGGAAGGGGCATCTTGTTTTATGAATTCTAATCATGAACAGAAAATAGCAAAAAGAGATGTTTTCTTTTTTTATCTGGCAGGTAAGTTTATTCGGAAAAAAGATGAGGAAACAACTGAAGTAACCCGGTTAAACTGAAATTAGAGAGAGATCTCTTAATGTCGTTTCCTGTCAGGCATCATGTAACAAAAAGTCATTTTGAAAAGAATGCACATGCATTGAAGATTTGAAGTTAAGTAACCTGATAAATGTATCTTCTTGTGTCTTTATACTTCATATATATGTAGATAGTTATATAGAGAAAGTCTCAGATGTATTCTCATTTTTCTTGTCTGTGCCTGTTTCTTTTAAATTTATGATGTGTGCCATACTATCCTTGTCTAGTTATTTAGCATTTATTTTTTCTTTTTCTTTTGAATTGTCAGGATTTATAGGAGGCGATAAAATCTTTGTTACTATTAGGACCATTGTTTGTTTGAAGTCATTTGATAAAAATAGATATCTGGACTGATACTTGTTTTCACGTGTTCTGCAGACATGGATTTTAGAACATGCAAATTATACCAAGGTAATGTACATCTTCATTTGACATGAAATTGTATGGGTACAACCAATTTGTCTGCGATTTCATACTATTATTTGTTATGAGTGCTTAGTTTGAAGACAACAGTGTAGGTGAGATGCATGACAAAATACCTTGGGATAGGGCAGTTACAAGTAGAAAGATTTATATGAAAATACTTTCGGAACCACATCCCTAGGTGCTTCTTCTTTTGGCTGCAGACGAGATCATGTACGGTGGTAGTTTGAAATAAAATGTAAATCTAGTTAGCATGTTTAATAGTCAATGGAAGCTGTCACCCAATAATATAGCGCTGTAAATACTACCATCAAACCAGCAATGGATCTGGATTCTGTTGAAATCTTGATCTGCTCAGTGTGGGACGTCTCAAATCTTGGTAAACATGAGTTCATGGTTCCTGTGATTCTGAAATTCAATCAAAGAATATAGAGGAATGCTAAGACAAAGCTCAGTGCTTTGACCCAAAGCGCTCTTAACTTAATGCATAAAAGGTCCCACCTTTAGATGATCTGAATTGTTTAACCATTTCGCGTACTTTAGATATCTTGTAAATAGAAAATGAAAGGCATTAGCATTTCTTTTGAAAGGTGAAAAGCATTGGCATGTTACAAGATCGTGCTTTTAGTTTTTGAATATAGAACATTGTTTACAATGTTTCTAGCCATCCATGAAAAGAAGTACTTTTTAGATGTTAGAATCGTCCAATCTGCATGATTTTTGGACCAGAAGACATCCAAAGGCAAAGCAATTAGATGACTAGGCAGATCATCTACAAGCGGACCCCTTCATGCTGAAATTGGAGCACTTTGACTCGAAGTGCTTAGGAGCTTTGTTTTAGCATTCCTCAAGAATATAATTTCAGATAATTTCTTATGAAAATTAGATGTTACAACTTCTCTATGGTCTCTCCTTCTCTCAAACATTATGCTTTAACATTTTTGGTCATGGACCATTTCAATGTGTAATCAACAAAATTTCCAAAATCAACCCCTGAGATCAAAAAGGAGGATTCATTCACTTCCTCCATTGCCAGTCAGTATTTGGATCTATATAGATGGAAAAGAGCTGTATACACAAACTGAATTATCTTTTAATGCAATCAAATATCTTAGGCAGACCTACTCAAATCTTTTGAGTAGATGACAATAAGATCAACCTTCAAGATCCAGTCCACATTATTTTGTCTACGTTTACTGTGAATCCATGCTAAAATTGGCCCACCACCATTTTCTCTGAACCAAACCTCCCAATGGGTCCATGGATCAAATAACATACTTTATTTAGAAGGGAAAATATGTGGTTGGTTCGTCTGATTTCCGGGTTGTCTGTACGATTTGAACATCTGGAGGTATTACTAGACCAAATATACAAAGGAATGTAGAACATCTTTTATGCAAATTTGTAATTTCTTACTGAAAACTACTTCTGGCGTTTGTTCCTCTAATCCAGCTATGGTTGCTCATAAGACCCTCTCTGAGGTATTTCACTTCTTCATACACCTCTGAGTTTGTCTCTTGTTCCGACTTACATGTATCGTAGATTCATATAACTGTGAAATTGTCCAAGTTGCTCCTGTTATCTTCTATTTATTAGGCAGCTACTTCCTCATGTATTCAAGTATGCATCTGACAAAATAAAATCCATTTATGTTTCAATTCATTTCAGCAGAGAAACAACTAACACAACCCAAGTAGAAATTCATTAGTTGATTTTTCCTTCTGAGCTTCAGGGTGTAGTGTTAATAGTTTAGTTTTGCTTCTTTTCGGAAGTTAGCTATCTTTAGCGATTTAGTGCCTTCATTTGCTGATTCTTCTAATATATTGTACTAATCCTACTAAATGTTCCATTGATGTAGATGAATATCCGAAAGATGCTGTTTCAAAGATAAAATTACTCAAAAATATGGAGAATATTTTTGGTTTTAAGGAAACTTTTGAAGAATTTGATTACTTGGCTTGTTCTTTAATCTCGTTCCTAAGCATATCTCTTCTATGCAGAGTACATCATATTTCCTGTTATTTAACAAGGTTGGGGTCACTTGTTTGTTCACAGCAAGATCAAATATGAGAATAAGTCAGGGGATTAGCTTATGTCATGTACTTTGCAGTTCCCTTTGCGAAGAGAAAAATGAACCTTTCAGTGGGGATTAGCTCTTACAAGATGTAATTCATTGTTGTAGCTCCCTTTGTAACTGTAAATTTTCACTGTTTATAATTGTAATTTTGTTGTAAAACTCAAATAAGGCCAGTGATGGCATATATTATAGCTAATCTTTCTTTGAATAAAAAATATTAAGATTAGAGACGTTTGAGCAATTTTAGCTGTTAAATCCATCATCTGTGAATGAATGATTAAATGACTGAAATGCCTTGAATTTCTCCTGTAAACTCTGTATCTGTTGTTCTATTATCTTTGATGAGGGAAAGTAGCCAAGTGAATTGAACTACATTCCAAGATTGAGTTGAATTTCGCTATGATTCATTAGATTACTGCATATCGCATTTGTTGCACTGGGCACTAAGTCTCAACCTGGAATAGTTCGTCAATGGGTAGCAAATTGGACAAGCTTATCCATGGAATAGAGATGTTTTCTTCTTCTACTGTGCAGCTATCTATTTTATTAGCTCCAACTATGCTGTAACTTTATCCAGAGATATTGCCAAATGGGGGTTGCATGGGGGTTGCAGTGCAAATCTCTTGTTTGACAGTGGATTATGAGAGGTCAACTACCAGAAATTTTGTGGTGTCTGTTCTATATTATACATGGGACTTGATGTAGTAATCTTATCCATTCATCTAGTGAATCTCGTTTTTGACAAGCCATGCACCAAAAGTTCTCGTTCCTGAATCTTTGTTTGGTTACTTCTCTATCACTGATTTTGAGCTTTTCCAAGCAACAAGAAAAGAGAAAGTAGTCACAAGAATCATCTAGGAGAAGATGAATGCTTGTCCTGGCATGTGCTTTTGGCGCCTGATATCTGCTCCCCACTTCTTAACAGGGGCACTTCCATGCCAAACTATAATTAAGCCCATTACAGGCAAGTGGAGAACCCAATCTAGGTAATTTTTCTAGAAGTTCTATGCGTTCATCATGTTCGCCCTTTAGATGAGCTACGCCCATGTTACTTTGAACAAAGATGAAATATAAGGCTACTGTTTGTTATTAAAAAAAAAAGAAAAGAGGATATTTGGCTTGGCTTCAAATGTTCATACAACTTAGGAGCAGCCTTAGCATGACGTGTCTCTCTCTTAACTAAAGGTTATTTTTGCAAGTTAAACTGCGTTAACATTCAACTATGGTTTAAGGAGCACATGTCATGCTAAGACTGCTCCTAAGTTGTATGCTCAGTTAAAAGCCAAGCCAAATTTCACTTCTCTTTAAAATTGAAAAGAAAAAAGGGCAGCCATAGTGCACAAAGCTCCCACCTATGCGGGGTCTGTGGAAGGGGTATATGCAGCCTTACTTTGTATTTTTGCAAGAGGCTCTTTCCATGCCTTGAACCCCTGATCTCAAGGTCATAAGACGACAACTTTTACTGTTGCATCAAGGCTCTCCCTCTAAATTTTGAAAAAAAATAAATTAAAATCATTTCATTGGTGTGATTTTTCACACACAAACCAATTAAGAGGAACAAGATGAATGAAATTGATCTTTTAGAAAAATACCAAGATTGGGTTATGTACTTGCCTTGCCTCCTGCAGAGGCATGCCTTAATTTATCATTTCTCTTTGGAATATCCAAACCATTAATAATCTTGGCCATATATTATATGGGCTAGACCAAACAAGGGAGGCGAACAAGGTATTGATCCTCTTCAAAAATTGTCTAGGTTGGGTTCTCTGCTTGCCTCCGGTAGAGACATGCCTATTTTGTCATTTATCTTTGAAATATCATTATAATCTCAGCAATAATATTATATGGTTTATGCACTAAAATTCTCATTCATTAGATGATCTTAGCTGCTATTTCTTTAAGTTTAAAATAGATGGTGAACTGTTCACCATTCAATTTTCAACTTAAAAAGCATACGCTAGAAGAGTTATGGTATTTTAAAATGCCGAGGTAGTGTCTATATGCTGCCTTTTTATGATTTTAGGACAGATTTTCGAAAGATCTAACACGTTCATATTATTCAAAATCCCTTAGATTACCTCTAAACTAAAATATCACTTCTGTTGGATGCTTGCAGCCTAATGTTTCTATGTACTTTGAATCACAACCGTTAAAATAAATAAAACCAAATGTTACGATCATTCGATTGACATGATTTTCAATGGGCAGGCTAAAAGCAGGAACCCAAACAATATGAACATTTTAGATCTAAAAGACAACGACGCATCATCTAAAACTAGCTTTTGGAAATATCAGGACTCATTTCAAAATTATCTAAATGGATTTCATTTTTTATGCATAGTCCTCCAGGATGCCACAAAATTGTGAATGGTTGGGATCTTCCAAAAGGTGGCCCTAGTTGGACGTATAGCTTTCCAACGAGTCTAGTGCAGACATGGACAGTAGAGACAAGGTTTGGGAGTCAATCCCTGTTACTTCTTTCCCACGTCTCCCATTCCAAGTCTTGTTTTCGAAGGAAGCCACAAACCTAAAGAGCTTGCTATAAAAGCAAAGAGTAACCAAAGATGACAGAAAGTTTGCAGAGGAAAGGAGCAGCAGTTGTGGGTACAATTGCATTAAACAATGAAGAAGGTGGCATTCCAAGTTCATCATCAAAGGCTTACTCAAATTCATATGTGTCTTCTTGGGTGAACTTTGTGAAGTTCTTGCCATAAACTGAGGTTCCTCTCCTACCCTATTAATTACACAGCTGCAAGATTTTATTTGTTTGGAAAATGATAAAGAAAGAATTTATACTCTCTTGTAACTGATCTTCTTCTATGTTCATATTTCTTTGCTTAATCCGATGAAATATTCTGGTCGTTCTACTTTAATTCAAGGGAAAAAATGACAATAAGAGTAAAGGCTAGGCTGACAAGATCATACCAAGATCATCAGTAGTTGCCAGGTAAGATCTTCTTGCCAAATTCTAACTGAGTTTCATTAATAGGTGCAATGACATGTACAAGAAAATGTTGGTTATGAACAATTTAAGCATCTGTGGAGGTAGATTCCATGGACTGAGATTTCATATTTCATGTGGCAAGTCTGCAGCAGTATACAACTCCATCTGGGGTCTCCATCCAAGTGACAGATATCGTAGATCAATTAGGACCACTTCAATGATGAACAAACCGAAGGTTGTACGAATGCATTCACAATATAGTTTGCAGGGAAGAAGAGGTGCTGTAAGATTATCATCAATTTTTGTATTTTTTAATTGCTGCAAGCCAATTTTCTAAGAAAAATATTAGCTACAACTCTGTCGCTTGGATAATTGCATTGGAAACATTTATTTGGAGTTAGATTTGGAAATAATAATAGCCTTCAGACAGTGAACTCACTATTCATCAATTGTTGTTGTATCGTCCTGCAAGTAACCTGCATAGGCATTAGAAATAAACATATATCCATAGTTCAAGTGATTAGTTACAATTGTTGGTGTAGTAATCTTGATCATTTCTTCCATATTTGGAACATATATATATATTTTCCTGAGAAGCTCTATATTTGGAACATGTGGTTGAAATTTTTACAGAAAAGACTATAACCATAAATTATATTACGGCTAATCATAAATATCATGATTTATTTTTTCCACAAATAACCAAAATGGAAAAAGGATCTTGATTTATTGAAACTATAAATATTTTACAACATATTGTTATTAAGTCTACATATGCTACTTATGTAAATGCACTAAGTGCACATTAGGCACTAAACTTTTCTGATTAAATATTCCTTCCGAAGTGTAATGCTTTTCACCCCTTTTTGTGATCATATGTTAACATAAAGGATAAGAAACATTGAGAAAATATATAGTTAAACAAAATGATGATTTAGAAATTAAGTAAAGGTCTACCTTTAGAAGAAAACTTTAGTATTAGGTAAACGGTGTCCCTTTATTTTTGTTGGGTGCATATTGTCACTTGGTTGAATTCATATGAGCACTGTTATCTTCCATGAATTCTCCTGGGAGTTTCCCGGCAGAAACACTTTCTCCGATTGATTAAAGACCTGCAAATCTCAGAATGATTATCTGGTTAATAACTTTTGATTACTTGTGTCTTGTCCTTCTCTGCATGTTCGATGTTCTTTGCCTTTTTTCAATGTAAAATAAGGTTTTGCAGAAAGTGCACCAGTCTGCTAATGGGAAATGGTGCCCATCACTCCCTTGGTTTCATACGATGGTGTTTGTCTTACCGGACACTTATTTATCGTCAGTTAAGCCTTTTGAGAACTTGTTTTACTGGATGTTAAGCCTTTTTAAGGACATAACTGCCTTTTTGGCAGTTAAAGATTAAAGGGCAGCCCCTGTGCACGAAGCTCCTGCATATGCAGGGTCCAGGGAAGGGGCATCCCACAAGGGTCAATAGTATTCAGCCTTACCTTGCATTTTGCAAGAGGGTATTTTCACGCCACGACAAACTCTGCTGTTGCGCCTAGACTCCCCTTCATTGGCAGTTAAAGATTACTATGAATAAAACAAGGTACAACAGGTGTCATTAAACAATTACATTCCTTGGTATAGTTTACCGTCTTTCCACCTTCATAGATGAGGTTGATAGGAGAAGCTTCAATGTGCAAAGATTGGCAATCATTGAAGAAATTATGCCGAATGAAAAGTACATGCGGGCACTGATGGTCCATATCCTGTCATCATCATCGTCATCAAGACCTTATCCCAATTAGGGGTCGGTCACATGAATCTTATTCCTCCATTCTTCTCTATTAAGTACCATGGCTTCAGTTAGTTCCAAAGTTTTTAAATCTTTTCTCACCACTTCTATCTACGTTCTTTTGGGCCTTTCTCTTGTCCTTTTAGAACCTTTTACTTGTATTGCCTTACTCCTAATCGGTACTGTTGTTGGTCTCCTTTGAATATGTCAAAACCATATAAGTCTAATCTCCCTTTTCTTGTTACCTATTAGTGCTACCCCTAAATTTCCTCTAATATATTTATTTCTAAATTTATCCTTTTTTGTCTTACCACTCATCTATCTCAACATCTTCATTTATGTGACTCTCATCTTATGAGCATGATATTCCTTAACTGCCCAATACTCTAATCCATAGAACATGGCTGGCCTTATGGCCATCTTATATAATTTTTCTTTTAGTTTAAGTGGCACATGTCGATCACACAAAACTCTATATGTACATTTCCATTTGTTCCAACCCGCTTGGATTCTCTGGGTAACCTTCCTTTTAATCTCTCTACTCTCATGAATCATTGATCCCAAGTACTGAAAGTGGTCTTTTACAGGGACTTTTCGTTTATCAATCTTGACTGGTGTTTCACTCTTACTCCTCTCCTTACTAAAATTGCATTATATATATTCTTTCTTAGTTTGGCTAATTTTAAATCCTTTAGATTCTAATACTTCTTTCTATAACTTTAGCTTTATGTTTACACCCTCCCTTGTCTCATCAAGTAAAACTATATCATATGCAAATAGCATACATTAGGGAGTCTCCTTGTGCAGATGTTTTGTTAACTTATCCAAAACCAATATGAAAAGGTATGAGCTCAATGCCGATCATTGGTGCAATTCTACAGTGATAGAAAAATCACCAATCTTTCTACTAGTGGTCTAAATATTTGTTGTCACTCTCTCATACATATATTTAATTATGTCTATATACCTCTGCGAAACCCCTTTTATCGCCCAATACCCTCCATATTAACTCTTTAGGGACTCTAGCATAAGCTTTTTCTAAGTCGATAAAGACCATGTGAAGGTCTTTCCTCCTCTCCATATATTTCTTTACTAATTGTCATAGTAAGAAAATAGCTTCCATGGTAGACCTCCCAGGCATGAAACCAAACTGATTTTCCAATACACTTATTTTATGTCGTAACCTCTTCTCAATCACCCTTTCAAAAAGTTTCATAGTATGGCTCATAAGTTTGATCCCTCGATAATTAGTGCAACTTTGTATGTCTCATTTATTCTTATAAATTTGTATAATAGAGCTTTTCCTCCACTCATTAGGAATTTTCTTTAATTTTATAATTTTGTTAAACAACTTGGTCAACCAAACTACCATAATATCTCCCATATGCTTTCAAACCTCTATTAGTATACCATCAAGCCCCATGGCCTTTCCTGATTTCATCTTTTTTAAGGCCTTTTTCACTTCAGGTATTCTAATCCTACTTTCATATCTATGAAATCTAATGTTATTTAGATTTATAGTATTTTCAATCCATATATTCTCAGAGCCATCGTCATTTAGCAATTTTTGAAAGTATGTTTCCCACCTTTGTTTGATCTCATCATCTTTGATTAATACCTTTTGATCATCACTTCTAAAGCACCTAACATGATCTAAGTCTTTACCCTTTTGTTATCTTACTTTTGCAAGTTTAAACACATCTTTCTCACCTTCTCTTGTTCCTAGTCTATTATAGAATTTATCATATGCTTTAAGTTTAGCCTCACTTACTATCCTCTTAGCAACCTTTTTAGCATTTTTATATTGTTCATAATTTTCATTATTTCTAGTCTTCTGTCATGTTTTAAAACACGTCCGTTTTTCTTTAATAACTTTTTGCACTGTTTCACTCTACCACCATGTTTCCTTTACTAATTGCCTTTTACCTTTAGATATTCCTAAGACATCTTTTGCCACTTTCTTAATGGACTCAATAATATTAATACACATGGTATGTACTTCTGTTTCATAGTTCCAATTTCCTTCTATCATCAACTTATTTATGAATGAGGTTATTTTCTCTCCTTATAAGTTTCACCACTTAATTTTTGGGTACCTATTAAGTTCATTTCTTTTCCTTCATCTTTTGATATGGATATCTATAACCATTAACCTATATTGTGAAGTTAAACTCTTACCAGGTATTACCTTACAATCCTTACACATATATCGTTCATTATTCCTAAGTAGAAAAAAGTCTATTTGGCTTTTATAAAGTCCACTTTTAAAGGTTATTAAGTGTTCATCCCTCTTCTTAAAGAGTGTATTTATAATGACCAGGTTATATGACAAAGCAAAATCGAGGATATTCTCTCCCATCTCATTTTGTTAACTTATACCATACCCTTTGTGTATTTTATCATATCCATCCTTTTCTTTTCCTATATGGACATTTAAGTCTGCTCCTATAAATATCCCCTCAGTGTTGGGAATTTCTTGCATGACTCCCTCCATATCTTCCCAAAACTGTTTCTTGATTATATCTTGTAACCCCACTTGTGGTGCGTATGCACTTATAACATTTATAATCTGCTCTCCTACAACAAGTTTTATTATTATAATTCTATCACTGATTCTTTTAACATCCACAACTTTATCTTTTAACTCCTTATTTACTATTATTCCTATGCTATTTCTATTATTATCTTTTCCTACATACCATAATTTATACCCATCTATTTCTCTAGCTTTAGCCCCTTGTCACTTGGTTTCTTAGATGCAAGCGATGTTGACTCTCTTACGTTTCATCACGTCTCCTAACTCCAAACTCTTACCTGTCAATGTCCCTATATTCCATGTGGTGATGCGAATCTTATGTTCTAGAGATATCCTATTTACTATTGCCTTTCTCGACTTCCATAGCATGAACCCATGTCCACTTTTCACTGCACCTAGGTTTTGATGCAGCGCGTTGCTTCCGAGGAGACGCTCTAGCAGCCCTTGCCCATTTTTCACTACACCCAGGATCCGATGTAGCGCATTGCTTCTGGGAGAACGCCCTAGCAACCCTTGCCTATTTTTCACCGCACCCGGGATCCGATGTAGTGTGTCGCTTATGGGGAACGCCCTATCTCGAGGGAATGTCAGTTTTCAATTCATGTCATGTTAGAGAGGTGATTAAATTGGTTAAGAACTAACTTCCTTATTTTCCATTCTTCACTTGGTGGTTTTAGGGCGTGGCCTGAAGGTGGATCAGCAGCATCTGGGCCTTGTAAATCTGTATCGTAACACTAGCAGACACCATATGAAAACACTATTCAAAGATCCGCTCAAGCTGGACACTCCGAGAAACAGCCAAACAAAATATAGTTATGAGATCTTGCATTATATGCCAGCTCCAGTACAGAACACCTCAAGACTAGCATTAAGTTCTTCATTTAAGCCATAGGAGCTGTTAGTCAAGACGTCGGTATGGAATTGTATCGTGGATTCCACCCTCTCACGGAATCTACTGTTGAATTCACCTGTAGGGGAAATCACCATATATATTAGATTCCAAGTATCAAATTTTCTATCTGGAATATGCAACACAAGGGTCAATAGTATACAGCCTTACCTTGTATTTTGCAAGAGGCTGTTTCCACACCTTGAACCCGTGACCTCAAGGTCACACAATGACAACTCGACCATTGTGCCAAGGCTCTCCTTCACCTAGAATATGAAATCCTCGTGGAAAATGCTGGATTTCACCTTCAGTGAATTCAAAAGTGCACCGCAGTCGGATTCATTACTGAGCCTCTTCCGTCGTTCAAAGAGGAACAAATGCAATGCATCTTCCATTCATTAAAGAAAGAAATTTGGACAGTTAGAAAGATGAGTGTTAATTTGTGGTTTCTTTTCTGACTATGAACCAGTGAAACTGACATTGGGTGGAGCTACGATTGTCTCTGTGTGTGGGAGTAATGTTATCTCACCAGCATCATTAAGTAAAGATCCATGCAGTAAGAACAATCCCTGTGAGATGGCAATCCTAGTTGACTAACTCTTCCTCTTTCCCAAAGGTGGGTATGGGATTTATTAGAAAGAAAAGTTTTCCAGAATATATTTCTTTACATATCCATGTTTATTTGGTTTTCCTTTAGATTGCCACTTCCCTGTTTAAATTAACATGGAATATTTTTACTTAAATAGCACGTAGTGAGACCATTGGCCCTCTAACAGCATTATCATTCCTTATCTTTAAGGAGGTGATAAGATTTTCTTGTTATTTGTAATACAAATGTTTTAAAAAGCAGATGTGGACCAAAGAGTGCCTAAAGGTGAGAGGAGTATGACTGAAGACTCAGCTCTAACAAGTACTTGAATGACCGAAAGCTAGGTGACCCAAGTGAATTGAGCATTGACTTGGGGAGTCCTTAAACAGTGATCTTTACCTATCCATATGTGTCAAAAGAAAAGAAAAAAGGAAAAGAATTCCATCCTAGGGAATCATATTTCAACCCAGGATGTATGATGGTGATAGCGTGATACAGCAAAGTAAGTTTGCTTTGAGCAGTTGAATTTGGTCACCAAGAAAAGGTCCACTAGAGTATTAGACGGAATAAGGCTTTGACAAGAAATCACTATGAATTGTTTAAACTGAGGTGTCACCATCAACGTCCTTGTCCCATGGGAAGGAGACTTGCTCTTGCTTTTTGATGCAAACTTGGAGACCACGGAATGAGAAAAACTCCGCGTCCCAATGATCTCATCTTGCTACCAGACTACAAAGAAACGCTTTTGTTGAAGATTACATGGTTGATGCATTTCATGCACAACTAACATCCTGTGCATGGAAGGCAACTACGACTTAAACTCCTCAACTGTGTTGACCAGGCACTCAAACAAATGAACCTTGATTAACTTAAAGAATCGTGTTGAACCCACAAGTTGCTCTCTTGAAAAGGTGGTTATATGAAATTGTCCAGCAGCAAACATCTGAAGCATATCTCCTTCATCTTCTCTCTTTTAAGTATTCTTTTATATGCATTAGCATCTGAGATTACCTAAGGTAGCTTAAATGTGGCAGATGCCAGTGGCTGGAACTTCTTCTTTGTGATCTGAAACTTAAACTAGGTGGATCTTACTACATAGTTCTTCATAAGAATCACCTCAATACAAACCAATGAAAGTAATTTCCCTCCTAAACAATAATATTTTCTTGAGTTATGGATGAATCCGCAGATATACTAATGCAGAGTACAAAAGCAGGTCCTGCAACGGTGGAGAAGCACATAGTATAGGAACTATATACCTACAGAAGCAGCAAATAAGGAGACAATACCACAGGAAAAGACTTAGAACAGTCAGAGAAGCTGCATTGAACATTACTGAGATGCTTCACAAAGGGTTTCACATGCTTAGACCAAAAGAATAGTATAATTGGAAGGAATTACTCAAGTAATGAAATTTGTCAAACTTGTCAGTCTGCTACACTGGAATCTTTATGAAGTATGAGAATATAAAATCAGGTTTCTTTTCCTGTCATTTAACTTTATGAAAGCATAAGAACATGAAATCAGGTCACGTCAATCTTTTTCAATGTGAACCTTTCCGTCCAAACTGCTCCCCACCAAGCTTGAATTAAATCATACTTGTCTTGAAGACGAGTCATATCTCTGAAGTGTTCTCCCGTTCTCAGGATTGAATCTCTATCCAGAATCTGATCAATATGTATATATATCTGTGGGTTGTTGAAAAATGAATCAATCAATTGTACCTTGCTAGTAAAGCTCCTTGAGACCCACTACACTTTACAAATTAATTCCATGCTGATATTCACTGCATAATTTACAATGAAATGCCAAAGAATTTCTCTATCTTCCCTATTGACACAAAAGAATAGACAAATTAAAGAATATGTTTCTTATATTTAACAGTGGTTGTTGCCGCTACTGGTTTCTTTTGACAGAGATGTGCGACTGAGTTCTCTTGATAGAGATGCTGCTAATCCTTTTGGACTCGGCATTGACATATTTCCAGGCGAGAAAGGTCTCCAGTGCCCACCACTTCTTGGGGACAAGCTAACATGCTCCAAAGCATGGAATTGGAGCTCTGTAGGGTAGTCCCTCACACACCCAATCCGAGGTCCAGCTCCCGTTGTCCATTTGCAAGATAACTGCCTCCCTAGCTGATATGATTCCATTCCTTTCTTTGAATTGATCCTACGGAGGATGGATTCTTCTGGTACAACTTCTTCATCATTATCATGATCCTCCTCAAACAAATTGCGCTTATGGGACATGTAAAGTTCCTCAGAATTAGATGATTCTTCCACCGTTTCATCGCTCCCAAATAGAGATTCTTCGGAGCAACTTCTACTATGTAGTCCTCCCTTGGGCAATTCTTCCACATTCTCAGCATTGCTTGACTGAACTTCTGCTGCGAACCTGCTCTGACTTAGTCCTCCCTTACATTGAGGACACTCTGAATGCTCAAAGAAATCCATCCTTTTAGGTATTGTAATGTTGCTAATCTGTATGTGTGAGGTACGCCGTTGCTTTAACTGGGAGGGCTGTCTCCTGTTGGTGCTATCTGTTGCTGAATCAGCTATAACCCCAGTCAAGTTCCGTCCAGACAAGCTACTCCTAAAACTCGTAAGTTTGCTCAAACAAAAATCATCCTCGTCCGCTGGACCGTGCTGTATGGTGAGAAAAAATGGAATTGAATTATTGAAACCTATTTGGGGTTGTAGAAATTGCAAGAATCTGTGTCTAGAATACTAACCTTGACATTTGTGAGATCGACTTTCTTTTCCTCAAGAAAGGTCACAAAATCCTGAAAATTTTCTTTGGTTGGGCGATAATGCCCGCTGTGTGGCCAGACAGCCTGTTCAAAAGATGTGAAATGACTTCTATAATAATATCACTGTCTTTCAAGCCAAAGAAATCTGAAGAAACTGGCCTAGGATTTTATACCTTTAGGATTCCATTTTCTACAACTAATCTTCCAGCTGCAGATGTTGCACCTCCTGCCAAAAAGCTTGAATGTTGAAACACACCTTTCTCTTTCTGCAGGACATGGCAAGCAAAGAGATTAAAATTTTTGCAGATCATGAAAACATATCTCACTGCTTATATTAACAGAAACTAACCTTTCCAACATATAATATCTTGCATGTGCTGAGAACAAAGATCCACTTCACATCTTTTGGTCCTTCTGCGTTAAGAAGCTGCCCGCTCTGCTTGTAGTAAAATTTTCCATCTTCCACAACAACTTCATAGGCCCGCCTTTCTTTCTGCAAAATGAGTGAAAACAGTTTAACAAGTTGTAATCTACAGAAGCCTGAACTTTAATATCTCCATCTGACTTCACCAGCGTTAATTTTATATCTAACAAAATCACTTACTACTTGCATTAAACTGGTTTTGGCCTTGAAAATAATGACTCACCGGGCCAAGATACTTGATACACTGTTGTTGAAGCTTAGATCTAGCACATTTTGCATGACAGAACTCTTTCCCCTCTCCCACATCCAACCTGCAAAATATTGATAATCAGTCTTATCAGTCTCAATTTTTTAAGTTTCAACCAAATTAATATATACCACCACGACACGAGTTTTTAAAATTTCTTGATGCGACTGTGTCATCAGCTTACCAGTAGAAAAATGGCTGCCTGCTCTCACAAGATAGCCAACTATCATAGTAGAAATGGAGATTGTGTCCATACCGATGGCGTGGATCAATCTGTGACATCAGAAAAGTGAAGCACCCCCCTTAGATAACCCAGATTAATACCAACCTAAGAAAAGTAAAAGAATTTGAAGGCCACAGAAACCAAGACATACCGCTTCCAGCCAGTGTTGTAAAGCAAGTTTCCGAGCTTTCTTATCCTTGGATAAACCTTTACCAACCTGCCTTAGAAGAACAGGGAAGGTTACAATCTAGACATAAATTAAGAAAACAAAGCAAGATCATGTAATTGTTTATTTTCATCCATATATACAGCATGTGATTTAATACCTTCGCAGCTCTGGTCCTTGCCCTTGCCCAGCGAGACATAGCTGACTCGGGTTTACTAATGTCGAAAAATGATACAGAGCTTCTTCTAAGCTCAGCAAAATCTAACAACTTCCACCTACAATAGGCAGCAATAGGACACCATTTAAGACATTGGAGAAATAAGGAACTGCAAAAATTACTAAGAAGAGGCAAAGAAACATACCAGCACTCCTCAGCCAGAACAGCACAGTCTGCAAGCTGTCTCCTGGTTCGGAAGCTTTTGTAAACCTTCTGTAACTTCACAGCAGCTTCATGTTTTGGGCTGCTCATGTGCAATGCGGGTGAACTAGGAATCTTCTCAACTAGACGGTTTGATCTCTCCAATTGGTGGTGGATATCGTTGTTCTTGAAGCTATCTGATCTAATTTCCTTGGCCAAAGATGGGCTCTTTAGGGAAATCATGTTTTTCAAATGGGAGGGATCGGTCTCCCTTCTTTTAAAACTCAGAGATCCTTCTATGATCATCTTCCTAGAAACAAAGGATTTCAGTATGGCTGGTTCAGAATCTCGCCCATTAAAACTGAGCGATCGATATGGCGTATCCGCATCATTGCCTTTGAGACTGATAGATCTCACGATAAGAGCTTCAAAGTCATCATCCAAGTCATCATAATCAGCTCCAGGACAGGAAAAGGCTATTCCCATTAGATCAAAAAGTAATATCTCTTGATTTTACTGACAAATCACTGAGATCTTTACATGAAAGATGTGTGAAGAATTGGGAGACCAGAAATGTGAAATAAATCTCCTTATTCCTGTCAAGAAAACAGAAGATAAAAGATCTCAGAAACGCAGCGTTGATATTCATAGCCTTAAGAGAGGATACACACAAAATAATTCAAATACAACCTCTCCAAACAACTAAATTGCAAAGGACGATCAGGCAAAGGAATAAAGGAGTCTGTGATTCCAATAAAAGACAAAATGGAAGAAATTGCTCTAGAAAAGAGAATGATCCAAGAAACATCTTCAAAACTTATTTTAAACTAACCAAGAACATTCAGAAACCCATTTCGCTTCCGAATATAAACAAATATCAAATTGATATTATTCCAAACGAGAAAAGGAAGGCGAATAAGAGCCCAGACGCCAACCAAAATAGTGCAAGAATTAACAAAATTATCCCATATAGATCTTTAAACACAAAGTTCATTTGCAATGAACACATCCAAGCATCCCATTCAAAACTCCACAAAAGCTCCACAAACTGGATAAATACATAAAATCATCTACATTTGGCACCAAAAGGCCAATGTGTGCAGAAGATATGCCCAAACGCCACTGTGAAAGAAATTCAATAACCTCATAAACATTCACAACCTGCTTACGTTGGACCATAAAAATCCAAAAATCAAAAGAACAAATACCAAATTTTCTTTTCTTTTCTTTCAGGGAAAAAGAAGCAGATCCCACAAACCAATCTAAATGCTGCAGCAACAAAATGATTCCAGAAAACTACAAACAGAAAACCATTTCCAATCCAAAACAACCCATATAAAATCCATTAAAGACATCAGATGATCTCCACAGGCTCAACCAATACAAATAACACCATATACATTAGCTGCATAAAACCAAGAAACTCATAAAAGCACCAAATGAAAATTCACAAATCCAACAAAATACAAAACCCAGAAGAAAACCAATGAAATTAACAGAAATAATAGCATACCTCTACTGGGGTCCTCTTGATCACCTCAAAGATGAGAAATCCCCTAAAGACGGACAAATGAGAGCTGCTACAGAAGCTTGAGAGAAGGAGAAGAGAACCCAAATGAAGAAATGAGTTGGTGATTGAATGTTGGGCGACAAAATCCGACTAAAATGGGAGGTTGGTTTATTGGGCTGAGGGAAGAAACAGAGTGTCTTCTCTCTCTCTTGGCTGTGCTGGCTGTCTGGATACGGTCCTTTCTGAGGGCAAAAGTACGTGGATTCAGTGATGATCTTTACCGTCCCTTTTATAGGAGAGGGGACGAAAGTAGCAGATCCAAAGTCTCCAACCACGTGTAGTTGACCCCCCAAACAGTTGGTTTCACACACCGTAAATACACAAACAGCCCCGTTTCCTATTTTTGTTTCCTTTTTTCCTTTATTTATTTATTTATTTATTTGGGTAAAACTTGTTCTTCTTTTAGTGTGGAAGATGATGAGCAGACTATGAACTCTCATTGCCTTGTCTTTTATGTTGACACTCCCCCCTTTTCATGATCAGCTAAAAAAAGGAACTTGAAAGCAAAGAAAGGAGTGCTAATACCAAATGATCGAGTTTGGATATTACCTGCTCTTTTTAGTATTGCTTATTTTTTGTTGTTCATTAATATATATATATATATATATATATATTTTTTACAGGGAAATATAAAACTCATCTCTCTCTTTCATTGTATTAATGAAAACATATAATTCCTTCTTTTGATTGATCAAAGCAATTTAGCCAACTATTTATTTATTCTGCTTTTCAACTTTATATTGTTATAAACCAACAACTAAAGACTAATTCTTTTGAAAAGTGGTTCTATTTCCTCAATCACTTAGGTTAAGTATGATTGCGTATTAACAAACGAAATGCTTAGTCTCAGGGAGCCAACGCCTAAGCTAATGTTAATACCACCATCCGATCATGATCCACTGGTTTAAGTTCATCATAAACAGGTGATCAAGATTAAAATCCTCTCGTTTTAAGTTTGATAGCTTGCTGTGCCACCAAGCAAGCGACCAGTTCTAACCTAACCATTTTCAACGTGTGAGAAATATTGATGTCTAATAGTAACCCAAATTCCATCCTATAAAACACTATTAGAATAAGTACTTAGTCAAGTTTTTAAAACTAAGGTAGTCTATTTTGCGGTCAATGATGATATTTTTAATCCTTTTAACTTAATTATGTTATTGGGAGGGAATTATCCACATCAAACAATCGCAAGAACATATGTCATCGTGGACCGTTGAAGTTACAATTACGGTGGCTTAACTTGCAAGCCATGCAGTTCCTACTCCTGATATGTATGACATTGAAACTCAAGCTAATGGCCAATTATCGGCACAAAAACGAGTCTTCTGGGCTAGATGACAGCAACGGAATACAAAGTGTGGAGACTGCGTCAAATTTCAATGCCAAAGTGCCATGAAATCAAGTTAGTGGGAGGAAAATGAAAGAAAGCCATGAAACTTCCATGCACTTTAAGGCATGACTGACTCCATTGACTTGTATGAACATACAAGGGAATTTGATTAACTCTATCTAGTTTGTGCAAACGTAATTGCTTATAGCAAGTGAAATTACGTGCGGAGAAAGTATTGCATGCAACAACTGCCGGCAAGCAGCGGGAATCGAGATTTTTCTCTTTATATACAATAGGTCAATGATATATGGACTTCCTTGTTTAGATTAGGATTCTTGGCTAAAGAATGATAGGGACAAATGTCTTCTTGTGCTGTAACCTTATTTTTCTTACACGTAAAACAAATGAAAAGGGGTGTTTCTAATAATGTAGAGGGGAGTGAATTATCCGCTGCCTTCGTAGAAATCCACAAGCCACCAGTACGAAAATACTTGACAAAGTCAGGGAAACCACCAAAATGAGTATAAAAACTTTAACCAATAATAATATATATATATATATATATATAGACACACAAACTAAAAATATATGTGTGTATTAGGGGTGTTAATTTCAGCCATTTAATGTAGCTGTAAAGTGCAAGTGACATGTAATTGGCTAGAAAAAAGTTAGAGAAAATAGTTGCTTTTTACTTTTTTTAACTAATCACATGTCACCTACACTTTACACCTACATTAAATAGTTAAAATTATTACTCATCTATATATATATAATTCAAATAATGCATATATGCATGAGTAATGCATACTTGTTCCAGAACAACTTCTATGGTTGGTCTCAAGGATATATACCCCACAATAAATATATGCACTGCTTAGATGATGATCTTTACAACTGTTCTAAGAGGGAAACTTAGCCCGTTTAAGGCAAAACATACTATCAACTTCTATACGTATTACTAGTATTTTCGCTAGTACATTGATACTATACCTATTATGTTATGAATCTAGATGTCACACGAATTTTCTATGTTGCAAATTTATAAAGATTGAGTTATTGAAGTGAACTAATTAATTGACAGAGCCCTGAGCAGTCATTTAACTGTGGCACTCCTCAGTTTATTAAACAACTTCATTATCAGGTATTGAATATGAAGTTTAACAACCATCTACTACTAATGAAAAGCGTTCAAAGTAAAGAGAAGAATGCCATTACTAAACCAAAGAGGACTAGTACCATTTCCTTTGTTTTACACTAGGGTGAGACCCAAATGTGAGCTTTTACCTCTTTCAGTAGTTAGACACACACCGACAAGCTCAAACCTCTGACCTGCCCACTGGGGAGGCCCCTTCTTCACCCTTAGATGGCCATTGCTCAAACCAACTGCACACCTAAACACCCCAACCCAATCTTCTTAACTTGTTAGCAGCCATTTTCAACCCTTAAAAACCAAATTTTAAACCCCAATTATCAGTCCCATATCTACCACACCATACAAAATGCAGTTAAAAGTCCTTGTCAAAACGCCATTAAAGCTGGAGCATAAACTACCCCAGGCAGTGTCGGAAAGTTCACCACCGTCAGTTCATGCTATGATCAGAAGGGCAGCTACGCCAACCCATTAACCTAGAAAATCCCTAGCCTAGCTCGTAAGTCAACCAACGGAGTCTCCCCAGACATTCCACATTGTTTGAAGCCTCCAATATACAAACCATTTCCTCGTCACGTCCAACTGTCTTCCCACAGATCCCCATGCAAAGTACCTTAATTGTACCAGTCTCCGGGAGGATGTTACGTGGCCCAACCATAACCAGCCACGTGCACTACATGGCCAGAGTTTGCAGACCGACAACCCCACCTCAGTGCAACAGCATATCGCTGAAAAATCGCCTCCAGTTTCTACCAAAATACCCCAGCAGGATACAAAAAAGTACGTTTCTTTCACAAGTAGATCGATGGTCGCACCACCCCCTGTTTTGATAGTCGCACCCCTTTTTTATTTATCACCCGCTAAACTACTATCTTATGGGATGTTAGGTTTTGGAAGAGGCTTTGCAAATTGTTGTTGACTGCACTACAATGCACTCTACTTGTGTCAAGAATAAGGAGAGGAGAGTTGTCTATCATAACATTTGATTAATGGTTTTTGTTTATTGATTACTGTCATAGGTTCAAGGTATGGAATCAGCTTTTTACAAAAATACAAGGTAAAGCTGCCTACTTTAGGCCATTGTAGCCTGCCCCTTCCCCAAACCCCACATAGGCAGGAGCTTCATGTATTGGGACTGCCCCTTTAAGAAAAAAATTAGCTCATATGATGGAGCACCCTCGTGAATATTAAATGACTAAGATTATAAATTTTGAGTTATTTTTAGACCCGCTTAACCTTCAGATCAATGTCCCAGCTTCCAATCACCAAATACCTGCTACAAGTGTATGTCTGAGCAGTGCCGGGCCCGTCCATGATGTCAAATAATTAATTAACTACAAAACCAAATATTCATAAGCCGAACAGGTTAATTAACACCAAAACTGGGGTTTCTTGGGCAGGTCCTAGCAATTAAATAAGAGACAGCAGGAGCTGTACAGCAGAGACCCGAATATTGGACTCAATACAGCAAACAGCTGTATATGTACGTTTATTTTTTTGCACTGCTCTCCGTTGCCTCTGTCTAAATCCAACCAAACGCCTTAATTCTTCGTTTCTCTTCATTTGCTAGCTCTCCTTTTCAGTCCAACGCGTCTTCCGTGCCACCGACTCCAAGGGAGACGGCAGCCCAAATGGAGGACTCTTTTTGTAGTACCCAATCCTTAAATACCACCTTCTCTTGACAAAGTATCGGTCCGTGCATGCGTTGCTAACAAGAATATGTCAACGATATATGCCTTGTGCATGGGGATTGATGGATGACTGTCAACTTTCCTGATTGAGATTGGATGGTTGGATGTTAGGTGACAGCCCCCACATTACGTGCTGTGGCTTGTAGGTGAATTTTGTAATCCGGGTCAGGATATAATAGCTACTTGATTGCACCGCGTTTTTGGTGGCCCCACCCTTGATTGATTCAAATTTCAAACCGTTTATCTAACAGCTCTTGTTCCGGATCATGAAGATGGATTCAACATTCACTTCTGGTTTTAAATCAGTCAGAAAGTGGGTCTAATAAGGTTGGGGGGCAGCCTGGTGCACAAAGCTCCCACTTACGTGCAGTTTGGGGAAGGGATGGACATCAAAGGTCAATAGTACTTAATCTTATCTTATATTTTGCAAGAAGCTGTTTCTATACTTTAAACCCATGACTTCAAGGTGACACGACGACAACTCTATCATTACACCAAAACTCTCTCTTCCCGTAAAGTAATCATTAGAAGAAAAAATACTGGCCAATACAAAGCTACAACAAACGCGTTGGATTATAAGTAACTTGAGGATAGCGTTAGTAAATTTGGTTTTAGTGGACACTTAATTAGTACGGGGCACTGGTGGAGTGGTAGGTGATCTCAACACCCTGAATGAATTGGACGGTTAGATGATAGTTGACCCCACTTGTCTTAACTGGATCTTGGAAAGTCAAGTGCGGTGATTTGTCCTGGTTGCTAATCAAATCTGTGAGTGAATCCGACTTACACTACTAGTACTGTTGGTACGGACCGTATTGTCATGTGAATATAGGAAGAGGACAGACATTATTTGAGCCACCTTTTTGAATCCCCTAAAAGTTGATGAAGTATTACCAAATTACAAGTGGTTGTGAGAGTTAGTCTCACATTATTTAACAAGAAAAAACTGGGCTAATTATAAGAGTACAGGTACCATCTCAAAGTACCAACGCGTTTCATCTATGAAAAAAAAAGCAAAGCCCCTGACTCTTTCGGTGATCCAAAGCATTTATGAAGTACATCAACATCTTCCACCACTTGTTGTCTTTGATGTGCCTTTGGTTTGCTGTTTCTAACCTTGTGTCTGGGGATACCACCGACCATGGGCTTAGAACTGTCAAATAGGTTTGAATTTTGGTGCATGGCTCATCCATGGCACCAGATTGATGGTTTGGATCAACCCACATTGGGACCCGTTGGAGCTGTTGCCAACTTGTGTTCTCCAAATTAATGAATATGGCCCCCTATATTACGTTATTTAGTTCCCAGTATTATAATACTGATTTATACATAATCTGATCTGGGTGTAGGTGAATCTTACCAAATTAATAAGGATTGGACAGCCATGAGAAGTGACACGGCTACCTTCTGAGAAGTCGAAGCCAGTGGAGGTCCATTCTCTCCCTACTTAATATTTGATCTGCCGTAGAAGTTCAGCCTTAGCAAAATCCCAGTGTAGGACTAAAATATAGCAGAATCCGCCGTTGGTGAACCATCAACTAATTGAGATGGACTTTGATGCTTCTCAATTAATTTGATAACTTCCTATACACCACGGAGCTGTTTGGCACAGGAATGATCTTATGCCTTTGATATAGTGCTTCTCAGCTTGAAATTAAACATGGATAAATTGTTCAAGCAGAGATAAAATGACCCCAAGACATTGGGTAATTAATTGTTTGTTCTTATCATAATCTAATATATATTTTAAGGCTGCAAAGAGCCAAAGAGAAAATCAATATCTATGGATTGCTTAATTTAGGGATTGTTATCAAATCACAAGCCTTGGCACAACGGTAAAGTTGTCGTCGCGTGACTTTGAGGTTGAAGGTCTGAGACATTAAAACCACCTCTTACAAAATGCAAGATAAGGCTACATACTATAGATCTTTCTAGTTTGTTATTTTTCCAAACCCCACTTATATAGGACAACTTTGTGCCCTGAGCTGCCCCTCCTTTGTTTTTCCCAAAGGGCCAAATGCTCCTAACATGCTCTCATAATAGAATATAACTGTGAAGCCGAATTTTTCTAAGACATGAAAAGATCTCTAAAGCTAATTAAACTGCAACCATTGAATTAGCGAGTCATTGATGCGCAAAAGGACTGATCAAACCATGCATCACCGTCAATTTCTAGACTTAGTTGGAAACTACCAAATCAATGCAATGTATGTTTGATTATGATGCTGCATGCTTTAAGAACATTGCCTGTATATAATGACTTTTCTTTGTCGAGATAGAGGTGCAAAAACGGGGACTTTTACACGTAAACATCAATCTAAGAGTGTAATATATACCTTGGCAAGTGATAGGAAAACCAATTTAAAGTGGCACGCCACTTAACACCTTTTTGACTTCTCAAAAGCCATGTCACGTGACATCAACCACTTCCCTACATTATTTTTCTACTCATATTGTAATTCGTTGTTAAAGAGGAGCTTGGCGCAACGGTAAAATTGTTGTCACGTAACTTGAGGTCATGGTTAAAATATTATTCACACAGTACAAGAGACTCCGTCGTGTGGAAGAGAAAGAATTATTCAGTCTTGCATAGAAGCAATTCATCAAGGTTGCTAAGTTATAACTCCAAGCCCTTGTAATAGTTGTTTATTTGGCGTACAGACTTGTATTCTCTTTCCTTTGTAAGAAAAATAAGAACTATTAAATTTGGTGTATTTGGATACGTGTAGGCTATCCAAGCCAATATTGTAGTGAAAAGTGGGCGAGTGGACGAGATTTCAAGTTCGGTAGAAAGTCAAAAAAACCCTCTCTGTGAATAGTTTGTGGTAACCCCAAAAAATTGATATATGCACCCAAAGAGTAGTTTTTATAACCCCTAAAATTTGGAAAGAACACTTGGGGATTACTTTGAGTGGATGACTTAGTTACTATTGCAAGTGGATGACTAGGTGATTACTGTAAATGGACTCGGTGACGAAGGTGAGTGGAACTTAGTAAAAAGTAGTAAGATGGCTCAAAAACATTGGTGAGTAGACTTAGGAATAGTGGCAAGTGGACTCAGTGCACAATGCAAAATGACTTGGTAAACAGATACTTATAAGCAACCGATAAGGATAGTTGATGATAGTAGGTGTAGGAGCCGCTAGCAAACTTCTAAGTGACGGGCTTTTAGGTGCTCATAACATTCTCGATGAACAACAGTATTTTAACTCGTCAAAGGATATCAAGTAGGGGAGCACTATTTCCTCCAAGAGAAGCCGCAGATATGTGCAAACTGTTAATAGAGCCGGCGATTGGTGCAGAGAATTATTAAAGAGGGAACTAAATCAAAACTATGCTTGTGCTTAGGGTGAGATGAACTAATCTTAAAAAGATTGAGTGCATTTTCCTCACATGGGTATAAAAGGAGAGAATTGTTGAGTAGGCGCGTTTGGGTTCATACCTATATGAGATAAAAAGGAGACTAAAACATGCAAGAGAGAGAGAGAGAGAGAGAGAGAGAGAGAGAGAGAGAGAGAGAGAGAGAGAGAGAGAGAGTTGTATACAAAAAGCAGAGCCTCATCATCGTTTGTAATCTAATTATATAGTGAATACATGATCTCTGATCCACATGACCCCATAAGCAACGCGCTGCATTGGATCCCAAATGGTGAAAAGGGTGTTAGGACATTCTGATTCCCGGTACAATGAAAAATAGGCAAGCACTACTAGAGCATTTTCTTAGAAGCGATACACTACATCAGCAACCAAGTACAGTGGAAAGTATGTATGCTTTCCTGCATCATTCAACAAGTACATGGGTAAATAAGCCAGATCAAGAGAATAAGATTTGTATCATCATATGGAGTATAGACACAATGACATGTAAGACTTTGGAATTAGTAGATGCTATGAGATGCCTCAGAGTCAACATAGCTTATATTCAAGAAACCAACTAAAAGTGGCTGAAACTAAAGAAATAGATGGGTATAAGCTCTAGTGTGTAAGAAAGTACGATAATAGAAATGATATAAGAATATTTGTACATAAATAATTAAAGGATAAGTAAAAGTGTCAGTGATAGAATTATACTAATAAAACTTGTTCTAAAAATGAAGATCATAAATATTATAAGTGCATACACAGTACAAGTAGGATTAGAAGATAGAATCAAGAAACAATTCTAAAAAGATATGGAGGGACTCGTGTAAAAAATTTCAACATAGATGAATATTTATAAGAGTATACTTTAATGGTTATGTAGGAAAAGAAAAGGAAGGATATAATTGGATACATGAATGTTATGGTATTAGAGAAAGAAATGAGGTGGGAGAAGCTATACTCGATTTTGCTTTAGCAGATAACCTAGTTATATAAAACACATACTTTAAGAAAACAAATGAATACTTATTAACCTTTAAAAGTGGACCATATAAAAGCTAAATAGATTTTTTTCTACGTAAGAATAATAAAAGATCAATGTGTAAGGATTCTAATGTGATCTTAGTAAGAGTCTTATGACGACTTGAATTTTTATAATATTTTTTCATAATTCTTTTTAAATGTGGGGCCTCAAGTTTGAAAACAGTTTTGAAAATAAAATAGCAAAAAATATTTTCTTTGAAATCTATTTCAAAGCCTTGAGTGTCAACTTTCAACTTCCCATTTATGTATAATATAATCTGATTTTAAATTTCAAAAACTCAAATAATTCTTTTCTTTTCAAGTAAACCATTTCTAAAATAAATTTATTTAAGATTCATCCAGTCATCAACCACAATCTCTGCATTATTGCAAATTAAATTCCAAATACAATAAAAGTAGATATATAATCCAAGTGTAACTACATGCAGCCTTAATATAAAAGTCTCAATTAACTACTCGCCCTATTCTTCTTCACTCCTGTTAGTCTGAATATGGGATATTGTAAACATTTGAACATTTATAATGTCTTAGCAAGATATGCTTGGTAATGGAATAAGATGCATATGAAAATATAGAGAAATATTTCTTTTTTACAATTTAATAATCATTTTGAAAGCATTAAAACATTATACATTAATAATTTGTTTGATTAAATTTAAGATAATATCAAACTTTAGAATATCAAATTTTAAAGCACTTCAATTAAATATCATATTTAAATCATGATTAGAATCTCAAAAAAACTTTCTGAATAGCTCTTAATATCATAAATAAATCCAACAACACAATGTCATGTGCAAATCATGATTATAATATCAAATAAAGTTTTTGAATAATAATTTGAGTTAAATAACATCAAATTCATAAAAATAAAAATATATAATCATAATAATCCAACCACTACTAGTCCACATACACCACTAACTATTAGATTCACATATTCACCCAATCAACACTTGTGTACATAATGATCATGAGCTTATATCAAACATATCATCATGGCATATCACAAGGCAGATAATCATGCCATATAATCAACACCATAATGCAAAATATACAATGGACTCATCCCGCACACCAAGATCCACTACCATTCTTTCGCTAACACCACTTGCGGAAGACTAGTCACCACTACGCATGGGAAAAATACAGGACATGCCATGTAGCCTTCCTATGATTACCACACCCAATTTAGCCATTTGGACATGATGTTTACATTATATCATATCATAATCTCAAAGGGTGGGTTGTCAATCCTATATCTCTTCTAGCATAGCATGCTCAGGCCAACGCTTGTTATAAACAAAATTCACTAGGCTTCTATTCCCATATATAAAATAATAGTATTAGGCTATATGCCTATTTCATATCAAATCTACAAAAATAATATATCATGTGCATAGTTGGTATCCATGCTAAAATCAAGCTCATCTAGCTTTAAATCAAATCACTTGGATATAGCTGCATGTTCTTAAATAATGTATTTTAAATAAATAACATGCATTTTTAATTCCTAAAATAATAAGAATTTATTTACAATACTATAATATTTTTATTTCATAAATACTACATATATAATATCACATAATAATCATATTATATAATTAAATAATGACATTCAAATCTCATGGAGTTAATCAAAATCACATCATTATTTATCCAAATATTATATAATTTTTGAAAATTAGCATATTATATTCCACTTACCTTGAATACGGGCTATCCAAATCCTCATAATGTACAATAGTCTCAATTTCATATCAATCACATATTTGTCAAGACTTACGTGCCTTAATCATTTATAAATATGGTAGTCTTGTCTCTACTAATTTCTAATCACAGTTATATCTCTTTATTTTTGTTTTATCATCAAATCATGACCGTTGATTAAAGATCAAGAATCCAAATCTTCCAACTATTCTCAATTCCTATTAATCTCGGGCTTCTAGAGAGTCTATTTGATTCTTTAATGTTTATTTTATTGGTTTGATAGTCGTCACCATTCAAATTCCATCTAATTAGCATAATATAACATTTTCCATCCCCGATCTAGCATCTGACAATGATCCACCGATCATGGGATCACATTGGTGGTCCACATTTTATGCTTGCGTGATGGTTCAATCTAAGTTGTTTCGCTAATTTGACCATTAAAAGTATTAATCAACTATTCAAATATGGTCCATATCTGCTTAAATCTTATCTTTGTGTCATAAATTAGTGACTTATTTAACTATAACCAATAAACGCCAGATCGACCAAGATCCGATCGTTCATACTAATATAAATATACTTATGTTGAAAACTAAAGGATTAGGGTAAAGTATTACCTCTGATCGCTCTAATTCATATCTAATTAGTCTCTTGATGCATTAGATCATCGTTGGATCATTGCCATGTAGGTTGCTCTGGGCCGTGCATTATTGCCTCTCCAAATCTTAGTTACGTCTTTGCGGATGATCAAATCAATTGATGGGTTTTGTTCCTCCCATCATGAAGATTGCGATGAACGTCTCAGATCTTTGATTCGAGTTGTCCTACTTCTTGCACTAGGTGGAGATGGCTACTATCCCCGTGACTGGTGCGGCTCAAATCCAATGGTCAACACCCCTCTGATTGTTGCTATTTCAAAAGGGCATGACCGTTTGATGAACTTGATGAATGGCTCAGATCTCAGATCTGAGACGTTCCTTCGTCCGTGCGTGATGGATATGGTGGCTTTGCTCATCATCTCAGAGCCATCGTTAATGATGGATTTCTAATCGAAATGGGAATGAGAGGAGAGAGGGAAGAACAGGAGGAGATGGTTGCACTCACAAAGACTGCATTGGTAGGAGCGGAAGGAATGTGGGTAAGAGAGGAAATGTGGGGAAGGAAGCAGGGAGAAGGATGGGAGGTGCGGGTGACTGGGAGAAGAGAAGGAAAAATGGGAAGATGAGTAGATTCAGGCGAGGCCGGCTCGGTTGTTGCCGTGGGGGAAGGAAGAGCGGAGAGAGGAGGAAACAGGACTGGTGAGCGCTGGTTGGAGCAGAGAGAGAGAGAGAGAGAGAGAGAGAGAGAGAGAGAGAGAGAGAGAGAGCCGGGTTTCGGCACTAAACGGTAGCCCCTGGCTCAGTCGCCACTTGGGACTGTACTCGAGAAGGATAAATAGGAGTGCGGGTTTTCGATGGCCTGCCCGTGCCGATCTTTGCTCCGGCGTCTAGCCATTGGCTGGGTGTGGAGCTTATCACCGGCTAGCGAAGATCGGTTCGGAATACGAGAGAGAGAGAGAGAGAGAGAGAGAGAGAGAGAGAGAGAGAGGAGGGGCAGATAAATCGACTGGTGACTATCCCCCGTGTTCTTCGCAGGCAGACTGCCATGCGCCGTTCGCCCGTGCCCGCTATAAATGCCTATCACCGACGGGAAAAGGGGCGTGAATCTCAGTTCTCAGTGAGAGGGGTACTGTTATAAAGACAGAAACTCTGTTTTTAGCCTTTTCAATTTAAAATTCGTAGAGATGAGGCCACTAATAAAATATTGAAATGCCCCTTAACTTCCAAATGTACTAACTTACTCGTTGGAACTTTATTTTCAGTATTTTTAGTGTTAATAGATTTATTTTTCAAGTACAATTCAAATATTAATTTTTCAATACTTGGTTTGGCTTCAATAAAAAGCTCATTTCTTGAAACTCTAATTTTGTATTTTTCATTTCAATTCAATCAATCTACATAAAATGAGATAACATTAGGGATATTACAAGTCTAACCTCACAACATAAGTTGATGGTTATGGATATCTACCTTAAAATATGAAAGAAAGAAAATAAATTTAATAAGTATCCAAAAACTATGCGGTGAGACTTAAAAAGAGAAAAGATATCATCATTTACAAACAATTTGATAATAGAATGAAAATGAAACAATACAATAGAAGTAAATAGCATGTGGAATGATATGGCCAAGTCCATTAAAAAAGTGGCAAAAGATGTATGCGTATCTAAAGCTAAAAGACAACAAGTAAAGAAAATTTATTGGTAGAGTAAAAAAGTATAAAATGTTATTTAAAGAGAAATATACATTTTAAAGCTTGAAAGATAACAAAAAATAATAAAAACTTTGAGTAATATAAGAATATTAAAAAGATTGCTAAGAGAATAGTAAGTGAAGCTAAACTCAAGGCATATGATGATCTTTATAATATATTAGTATCAAGAAAAGGTGAGAAGGATGTATTAAACTCTCAAAAGTAAGAGAACAAAAGAGTGAGAACTTAGATCACATTAATTGTATTAGAAGTGATGACTAAAAGGTAATAATTAAAGATGAAAAGATCAAACAAAGGCAAGAAAGTTACTTTCAAAAATTGTTAAATGACAATTGTCCTGAGAATATAGGAATTGAAAGTACCATAAACCCAAATAATGTTGGACATTATAGATACGATCCTGAAGTGAAAGAAGCTTAAAACAAGATGAAATTATGAAAAGCCCTGGGGCATGATCGTATGCCAATAGAGGTTTGAAAAAATATATGAGATACTGAAACAGTTTGATTGATAAAGTTGTTTAACAATATTGTAAATTTAAAAAAAATACCATATGAATAAAGGAAGAGCTTTATTGTACTAATTTATAAGAATAAAGAAGACATATATGATTACACTAATTATCAAGAGATCAAATTTATGAGCTATACATGAAACTTTTTGAAAGGGTAATTGAGAAGATGCTACATCATGAGACAAATGTATTGAAGAACTACTTTGATTTTATGCCTGAGAGGTCTACTATTGTAACATCCTAACAATCATAATATTGTCTGCTTTGAGGCGCCCATACACCCCTTATGGTTTTGTTTTCCCCTAGTGAAATCACTTACACAAGCATAGTTTGCTGAGGCATTGCTTTGTTTTGCAATGCCTCAGATTTGGAGTGCGATAGTTAGAAAGAAAAGTGGGTGGATTAGTGTGGACTTGGATGAGGACTTGAGGACCATTTACCATTTTGTGTTCAAAGACTGATTAGCGTATGTCTCCTAGACTTTGCTAGATCTTTTTAGGACTGTACTTTGAGGTTATATATTTGGATGTATTGGACCTACACTATTGTATAGCGTACATTTATTTACACATGTAGTTGATGTGGTGATCATGGATGAAACTTAGGGGCTTTTGGACTTATATTATTATTGTCTTTTCTTAGCTTGTATATTTTTCATAGTTTTGAATCGAGCATGTCAGAGTACCTGGATTTCATTTTATGTATTGTCGCAGTTTTGGGATGTGGTTGACCCCCAAGGTTTTTGTTTTGGGTTAATTCTTTTAATGCTAAGCAAAATTTATAAATCTTGAGTTTTCATTTTTAGGGATCTCACCTATTTTTCTTAAAAATATATTATTATTATTATTACGACTTTAGAAAAAGGTTTAGAAGAACCTAGGGTGTCACAGTTTGCTATCAGAGCCAGTTCCCCTCATGGCGTGGTAGTTAGCCACACGTTGGCACCTGGTCATGGCTATCATGCGGGAACAGGTGTTCCTTAAGGGGGGAAGATGTAAAGCCCTAGGTTGATCAGGGTGGGCCAAGAGAAGGTTGGCATGCTTCTAGGCGGGGGTGAAGGACAGAGAGTTAGTCCCACATTGCCTGGGGAGAGAAAACCGGGTTGTTTATAAGAGTTCAGGGAACTCTAACGGTTACAACGCATTTTCTCTGGGAAACCAGGGAAGAACAAACCTGTGAGGGGTGTATGAGTGCCTCAAAGCAGATAATATTGTGACTGTTGGAACCTCGAGGTGTTACAACCATGGAAGCTATTTTTCTACTTAGACAATTGATAAAGAAATATAGGTTTAGGAGGAACGACCTCTACATGGTCTTCATTGACTTAGGAAAAGCTTAAAATATCATTGGGCAAGGAAGAGATTTTACCGAGGTATGTAGACATAATTAATGACACACACACACACACACACACACACACACACACACACACACACACACACACACACACACAAAGAAGCTGTAACAAACATTAGGACCACTTGCAAAAAGATTGGTAGTTTTTTATCACTATAGGATTACACCAAAGATCAACATTGAGCCTATATCTTTTTATGTTAATTATAGACAAGTTAACAAAACATCTATACAAGGAGATTTCATGGTACATGTTATTTGCATATGATATAATTTTTATTGATAAGACAAATTAGGGCGTAAACACAAAACTAAAAATATGGAGGGATGTATTAGAATTTAAAAGATTTAAAATTAGATAAATTATGAAAAAGCATATGGAATGCAATTTTAGCAAGGAGAGGAGCAGGAGTGGAGTATCAATAATGATTGATAGCTAAGAAGTCCCTCTAAAAGAACACTTATGATACTTATGATTAATAATTCATTAGAGCAGAGAGATTAAGATGGAGGTTACCTAACTAGTCTAAGTGGTTTGGAACAAATAACGATGAGCCTTTGGAGTTTTGTATGATTAGCGAGTGCCACTCAAACTAAAAAAATAAATTATATGTGATGGCTGTAAGGCCAACTGTGCTCTATAGATCACCACGTTGGGCAATTAAGGAACAACATGTATATAGGATAAGAGTCGCCAAAATGCAGACATTGAGATTGATGAGTGGCAAGAAAAGAAAAGATAGAATTAGAAATGAAAATATTAGAAGAAATATAGAAGTAACATCAATAGGTAACAAGATGAGGGAGATTAGACTTAGATGGTTTAGACATGTTCAATGAAGACTAAAAACGGCAACATTTATGAGTTAGGCGATCAAAGTCGGTTCTAAAAGGGCAAGGGGATGGCCCAAAAGGACATGAATAGAAATTATGAGAAAAGATTTTATAACTTTGAGACTAAATAAAACCATTACACTTAATAAATGAGAATGGAGGAACAATATTTACGTGATCGACCCTAATTCTGATCAGGTCTTGTTGATGATGATGATTTCACAACAATAATCAAGAAATGCCCATGTTCCATTTGAGTGGAAGGCGTAAATTGGACGAAAATAAACCATATTACACAAAATAGTGACATCTATAGCAACAAGTTGACCAGCAACAGCAATATTAATTGATGGATATCAAGGTCAAAATAGTCAGTGCAATTATCAAGGTCAACGTCAATGGTTAGTCTAAAAGTTGCCATTAATACAACTTTGTGAATTATGACGTCCAGTGATTTACCAACATACTGGAGAAGTATGAGTATGTTTGAGCATAACCCTAATATGACTCCGATAAGGACCTTTTGGTGTGGAACTAGCAATTGAAAGTCTCCATTTTTTAGCATTCAAGTTGCAGTTCTAAGGTAAAGAGGACCAACTTAGTCCATTTAAGAATTCATCAGAGTCGTTTTCTACGTAGACTTTCTAGAAGTCACCCTAGTTGCTGTGCACGTTATATGAAGGTAGACATTAAAGGAAACCTCGATGCAACATAATACCATCTTCCCATCAGTTTTCCTCGTTAAAAAATGAATCTTCCTACCATTTTCCTACTACAAAATTGACCCGCAGCTTAGTCGTAAACTGCAATGAACCAGCAACTATAGCTTCACGACACTTGATGTCTCTCTCTCTCATGGGGGTGGTGTGTGGACTAACGGAGCAAGATCGACTAGTATAGCCATTTCCTAGTGTTTTCTGTCAAATGCTAAATTTGGTTTTATATGAATACTTGAGAAATTGCTTGGGAGGAGATTTTGACTGGTAGACAATGAGAGTAGAGGACAATCCTAGCAAGCTCAACCATTAATCCATTTCTTAGCTAATGTTTTCTTTATGACAGATATTTTCCAGCTGTTCCATTAAAAGATAGGAATAAGGTGACTATCATTCTTCTTGGAAGATTCAGAATTTACCAAGTCAATACAAGATATTCATTGTGCTTAGTAGCTTTTCTCCCAAAACTTCCTCTTCAAGCTTGTCATTCACTTCCACCAAGCTGTCTTGACTTTTCGCTAGTCTCATTTCAAGTAGAGACGATTTTCTTAATGACCAAGTTTCACATATTACAACTGAATGCTTCTCTCTCTCTCTCTCTCTCTCTCTCTCTCTCTCTCTCTCTCTCTCTCTCTCTCTCTCTCTCTCTCTCTCTCTCTCTCTCTCTCTCTTCCCCGTAGGTGGTGGCTGGACTAATGGGAGCAAGGTCAACTAGTATAACCATTTCCTAGTGTATTCTATCAATGCTCAATTTAGTTTCAGATGAGTACTTGAGAAAATGCTTCGGAGGAGACTTTGGCTGGCCGACCATGAGGGTTGAGGACCATCTGAGCAAGGTCAACCATTAATCCATTCCTAGCTAGTCTTCACTTATCACTGATATTCTCCACCTGTTCCATTAAAAGATAGGAATAAGTACTAAGGTGACTACCATTCTTCTTGAAAGATTCAGAATTCACCAAGTCAATACATGATATATTCATTGGGATCCTCTTAGTAGCTTTACACCCAAACTTCCCATTCAAGCTAGTCACTCAATTCCAAGCTGTCTTGACTTTGGCTAGTCTTATTTCAGGTTGAGATGAGTGTCTTGATGCCCAAGTTTCACTTATCGCAAGTGAATGCCTCTCTCTCTCTCTCTCTCTAAAGTCCAGTAGAAATAACTATGAAAACAAGTTGTTTGCAACCCACTTCCAAATGAATGTTTGCTGTGTCCATAAGATGAAGCTAATAAGCCGATACTAGATTGTTATCTTAGGTCACAATATCATAAAGCTCATTAAGTTAAGGTATGTTGTAATGCATCTACGTTTAGTTAATTGGTGCAGTAAGCTGGCTCCTGATTTGGTGGTTTTAGTGCGAGCCTCAAACGATCTTGGCCTTGTTCGAAAATGGCGATGCTTCTCTCCAACAGATTAGTGGAATCTAATTGCCTGAACAGAAGGTATAGGGGGCTTTTGGATCGACACCTCTGAAATTCGTTTGCATGCAGTACGATATGGCTATAGTTTGATGTGATTACTTGCAAATTACATTGTCATGAAATTTATCTTGTTTGGAGACTGTCTTGTAATTATACTTGTTGCAATAATGATGAACGTTCATGTCTAATTATGGAGGGACACTTGGGGATGGAACCAATATTCTTCAAAGCCATTACGAAATATTGTTGGTTGGCATTACACCTCTTTTTTCTTTTTTTTTCTTCTTTTCCTTTTTGTAAGGCAAGCCAGGGTTTTTAATAAATAACTTCAAACTGAGCACAAACACCTATCAGTGCACCACAAATCCAAGACCTTTGAACTGGAAAATCCCTTATGTTGCCACTGCACTAGAAGGCCTTTGTTCAGTATTGCTTTTCGTCTCTTACAAGGAGGAATTTTGTTGGCATCTCAACACGGACTGAGGCCTTTTTGTTTAGTAACAAATTCTAGTGACATGCAATAATAAAAAGCTAAACTTAAATTAATTTCTATGGCTTTCCCTCCATGTGCACCTCCTATGTGTGAATATATGCTTTGTATCTAGTTGGGAGTTTAGTGTTTCTCTTTTTCTTTTTAGGTATAAGCCGAGAATCTCAAAGCAAATCACTTGTAAACTCAGTTAAATCCAAATCTCCGGCCAAAGGGAAAACAATGACCCAAACCTCTAAACAAGTGTATTCCAAGAGAGATGCTTTGCTGTGTGTGACTAGCTGCGTTAGATGTCGTCGACTATTAAACTGTGTGTCTGTTTGTTCTTTTATGAATGTCGATTAAGATTCGTATTGTATGTGTGAAATATGGAGCGAAGAGTAGGAACTGTTAGAAACTGTACAAGCTAGACTTGCAGTTCATCCGTTGACTGCTCCTGTCCTAGGAAATGACCTTGCGGGATTCCGCAGAAGTGGATCACCGGCATGTGACATGATTTGATGTTATCTGGTGTGATCTACTTATTTTGAAGTTTCATACACAATTAAACATTTCTGCCGCAGTTTGGGGAGTTGTTGTACCATTTAGGTCCTTGTTATATTATCTTTCATGTATTAACAACAGGATAATGCTTGTTAAATATGATAATGTGTGTTTTGAGTAAAGCTAATTGCATGCTGCATGTTGATCAATTATGTTGCAGTACATGTTTGCTTTTCTGTGATGAAACTGTTATTGGGTGCAAATATGGGTTTCCATTTTGTATTTCCCTAAAACCAGAGTTGGGCTAGGAAAATCAGTGTCATTTTCTGTCTTTGTTTTTCATTTTCTCCTAAGAAATATGTAATATCCACCCACCGGCGACAATTCTCTGGCGATAGGCACTCCCGGCAACCGGACGAACGCGGCGGGCCCTCACCTACCTCCGACTAGCCGGACCACGGTAAGCTCGCCCCACTCTTTACTGTACATTTGTTTTCCAAATTTATCATCCGATAACAAAATTAGGTGTTACTGTTGCCCTAGGAAAAAGTCAATGTAACGGTATCAGATGAGGATCTGGACCGTTCATCTTGAGCATGATGATGTAAGGAACCGAGTCATGAAATTTCGTGGCGATCGGACGGCTAGAGAAGCTAGAAAACTTAAAAAAAAAAAAAAAAAAAGTATGATGAGAGTTTTTGAAAACGCTATAAAAATCGTGAAAAAATGATAGATTTAGGAGGGATTTGTAAAAACTGGAGGGTGAAAATGAAATGTACGCGAAAAAATGGACACATAGGTGTAAAAATTACAAAAAACATAGCACCTGGGGTCGCTAGCGACGGCGAACTAGTTCGGTCGTCGTCTCTGACAACGATAACTGGAATGGGAGGAAACGCACAAACAAGGGAGCGCCACATGACGCGACGAGGGCACGCCACGCAGTGAGGTTGGAACGCGCCACGTGCGCTGTTTTGGCCCCCACGTGCAGAGCACGTCTATAGATGCGCCCGCTACCCTGCACAGGTTCTGAGGCGAAGCGTGTCCACAGACACGCTCGCCACTTGCAGTGCGCGCGCGTGCAGATGGCATGCGCCGCGCGTGCGGCTGGCCCATTTTCTAGATTTTGGTCTTTTTTGACCCTTTATTCCTTTAAAATGTGTTTTTAGGACCTACAGAGGTCCAAATCACGATCCGAAAGAGGCGTTGTGATCGTCTCAACAAGGCGGACTTAGATTTAAGATAAAAATCTAGTTTAGAGTAACTTTTTAATAGCAAAACTACTAAATGCTATTAGATGATTCAGATGAAGCTGATCAATAGATGATCAGGCTTTAGGTTTTGGTTATATGCGTTAACCATGACATGATTTATGGCATAACAGGTACATCAGGGCATACACCTTGATATTAGTTACACGTTTGTTTGGGGATATTGCGATACTGAGGTAAGTGATTTTATTCACAAATTTTCCATGATTCTCAAATGGTGATTTGGTGAATTGAGTTTTTGAGGCATGTGATTTATGCCTTACCATATGCATGAGATTGATTTCAGCATGTAGCTTTTCATGTGCGTGCTATCTTTCTGGTGGTTATTGCATGCACTGTTCTCGATATCTTTCGTGATATTCACTTGATTTTGGTCTTCTTAACATGTGAGAGTTGCTCTGACTTGATATTTGAGACTATTGATCCTGTGGTAGGATGCAAATTTTCACCCCGTGAGTGCCTGAGTGCCCGTGAGGGTGAAAGGGTGAAAGCGGGCATGTAACGCTACTTTTCGTGAGTGCCTGAGTGCCTGTGAGGGTGAAAGCGAAAGTGGTACGCGTCGTTCCCGTGAGTGCCCGAGTGCCCGTGAGGGTGCAAAGGTGAAAGGGTGAAAGCGGATGGTACAAAGAGCTAACCCCACATTGCCGTGAGTGTATGAGAGACACTCATAGGGCTTGACTGTGTATGAGGTTTGATACTTTTGACATGCATTCATATATTTCTGGATTTTCTTGGATTGTGTATGTCCTGATATCATGATTGATGATATCTTATTTATTTCATGGACTTGGTATGTCCTTCATTGCATGATTTAATACTTTATATTATATTTGATCATCTTATGATCTTTATGCCTTGCGCCATGTGATTTGTTTTTATTGAGTTCACTTTGGATATATATCACCTACATAAGCATAGCTTGCTGATGCATTACTTTAATTTGCAATGCCTTAGATATAGAGAGTGACAACAAGTTGACGTGCTGATAAAGCAGGTAAAAGTGATGATAGCTTTCTAGCGAAGCACAGACGATGTTCATAGATGACCAGTTTTGTTCAAGACCTCACTTTGGGTTTTGAGTATGAGCTGTACTTTAGTTAAAAATGTAATGTGACCTGGATGTTAGAATATGGATTTAGGTTGGATGTGATGGCTGTATGGAGGGACCCTAGGTATTTGATAGTGGCTATATTTTCTTATCCATTGTTGGAGTGTATTTTATTGAAAACAACATTTGGTTGTGGATGGGTGTGAAGACTGAGTCTCCTTTAAGATATGTATTATACATTGTTTATCATGTGATTTTGTATTGCACTGGTCATGTGCAATGGTCTAAATTATAGAGGAAACTCTATTAGATTTTCGGTAGAAATGGTTATCTCATTTCAGTGTTAAATCCGTAGTTTTGTGGTTGTATGACTCCCCGGATTTTGAAAAAAATGCTTTTGTTTAAGTTTTTATTTTTGGTCACTTTAGATATCAAAGTTTATAAAACAGGGATCCCAACTATTTTTGGAAATTATTATTCTAGTGTGTATAAAAACCCTAGGTCTCACAAAATAAGAATTACAAGAGAGAGAAAAATAAAATATAAATAGAGTAAAATTGAAAGGCAGCTAGCAAGCCAGTATAAGAAGTAAAATGACAAAGCCAATCTACCTTGTTGGAAAACTGAGACATGCCTAAAATTTAAGTCCTGAAAAATATAACTATGGTTCACCACTTAATTGTCCAAATTGTACCTATGAAAGTCACTCTTTCTTTAGAATGTGAGAGAACAAAAATATTTCCAGATCTAAACTAGATGAACATTTTGACAGAGTTCGGTTACCTCCACCACTTAGCCACAGTATTCCCTGCTAAGCATCTGGTCTAGTCCAACTCTATCTGGACTCACCACGGCTTTATGCCATGAGCTGATCATAGAAGCTGCAAAAGCAAAGATAGGGTTACTAGCTGAGTCTGTAGCAGTACCAAAAGACCAACTTCCGTGTTCTTCACTGATGTAACGTCATATCAGCTTGCTCCCATCCTTAAGAATAGTGTATAAACCAAAGGAGATCCATACCGACTATCTTTTTCTATTTGCGGGCTGCAGCCAAACTGCTCGTGAATAAAGTTTTGAACGGAATTTCCATTGAAATAACCAAGATTGGATATCCTCAAAAAATTTCGAGAAGTGGTGATTGTTACTGTCTTTTATGGCTTTCAGAAAAAGGACGCTTGTTCCTTTCTTTCCCAAGACAACAACAAGAAAACTAAGGATGGTTCAACAGATCTGCTGGCTGGTCAGACAGATATGTCACCAGCTAAGTTTTTCAAATGTCCAGTTGATTTCTTTTCAAATAGTTCCCCTAATGCTATATCTAAAACTACCATTACCCAAGGAGATGGCCTAGGTTCACATATAGGGGACTCAAGTAAGAACTAGGCAGGACTCCAATCTTAAGAATAAAATGATTCATGGAAGAAGTGCCCTCAACATCGAGTTCCATACCTCATTTTTGCCTCTGGTAGGGAAGTGGAGAGACATTCCTCAGCTTTAGTTTTCATTAGATAAAATAGTCTCTCTGTGAAGATAAGTCCAGACACAACGAGTGACCTCGTACAAATGCAATTTTAGGACCTCAGGATTTATTGCCTTTCTGAAAATAAGTTTGGTAAATCCAGCAGCACCTTCAGGAAAGCATTCCTTTTCTCATTTATTATCAATTTGACATCTTAAACTCTCTCTAAAATATCTCAACTCGAGCTGCTGTGATTCCATACAGATCCAAATTGTCTCTATGACCATCTTGCAGTTACATCCAATATCAGGGCCGAATGTGTTTAGTTGCCAGCTCAGAATAAACAGCCAGTAGAAAGAAGGCCGGACCACCCACTTTGGGTGGTTTGCAACCCGGAAATCAGTTAATCAAGCGAAACTTATTGGCGAGGGGGATTTCCATCCCAAAACAAATGGTGCCTTTAATTTTACTTAGTGGTTACTAGAAGGTAAGAGAGTGAGTATTAGCTCTACCAGTTCCATTCGAAGTCATGTGACGGAGGAAAGACAGGTTTCCACACCGTGAACTCAATCATGCTCAGAAAGGCCAGTCTCGTTTAGAGGGGCCCGAAGTTTCACCACCAACAATGCAGGCAACCTAGTTTCAGGCTCTCTCGGATACTGTGAATTTCCTTCTTATTAAATTGATTGGCCACTGATTTCATCCTTAGTAAAAGCAATAAGAAACTAAGCTTCTGATTTTTCTCCAACGCTGAGATAGATACTATAGGATCATCCATGTATTAAACATGTAGGTAATTCTTGAGGCTTTTTTCTAACTAATCTTTTGGGATATGAATCTCACATGCCTTATGAAATAACCAATTGATTTAGTTGCCAGATAGAGTCATAGCATTGTCGTCACTTGAGACTTCTGAATGATGGAAAACATCAAGCATTCACTCTCAGAACAAAACTAATGTTGGATTTCCTTTTCTTGAACAAGCTTAATCAAGGCAAGCAAGATACCTGATGAAGTATAGTTTATAGGATATATTTTCTCATGCCAAAAAAAGAGCAGCCCCGGTGACCGAAGCTATGGCCTGTGGGGGTCCGGAGAAGGGGCGGGCCACAATGGCCTAAAGTAGGCAGCCTTACCTTGCATTTTTGCAAGAGGCTGATTTCACGCATTGAACCTGTGACCTCAAGGTCACATGACAACAACTTTTCTCATGCCAGTGCAGGACAAATTATAACACGAACTGAGGCCCTTCTTGTGTCCTTTGTGATACATACATTAAGTGATAGTCATCCGTTTTGTGATACATTCATTAAGTAATAGTCATCCGTTCAATATATTCTGAGGCATGTCATTGCCATCACAGAAGTATTTTCCCGTCCTGAAGTTTACACTATTAGCTGAACATGTTTAACGAAGTCGGAGTCCCACTATGGATGAGGATGCGGATTCCATTTCGCATATTGCATTGATCATGCAAACAGGAGTCTGTTGACTGTTGTCTGTTCTTTATTGAGAAGCTTTCAGCTAAAAAAAGGGGCAGTCTGGTGCAAGGAACTTCACGTATGCAGGTCGAGGAAAGAGGTGGACCAGTCTATAGTACTCAGCGTTACCTTGCTTTTATGCAAGAGGCTGTTTTCACGCCTTGAACCCATGACCTCAGGTCGCACGATGACAATTCAACCCTTTTGAGAAGCTTTTAGCTGCTGATGTTAATAAGCAAAGAGCAGTACGATTTCATTATTCCTGTTGCTTTGGAAATTGATTTAACAATACCAACCAACCTTGCAGGTTGGAGTGCCCAAGATACCTCATGGAGACATGCTGTCGCAGTTTTTGGAGCTAACTAGTGTGCAACAAGAAGTTGTGCTGTTATCCAACTTGCCTGATGCTGGAAGTTCAAATTCAAAGCCAGCTCACTCACCTACACCTGTCAATAAAGTGGTTAGGTTGCTGGAACAAGTTCACTATGCTCTTAACTAATCTCAAATGTTACTCCATGGGAAATTGATGGCAGAAGGAACCTACGAGCTAACAGTATCCGCGCCATTCTTATAGAAACAAGGCCTGGTCCTACACATTGTCGTCAAGGAAAGAGTAGATAATCATCTGGTTTGACACCTGAAGGTAAAATTATAATCCCCATGTCTCCATTAAAGGAGTAGGGATTTAGGAAGAAGGCAGCTTTTACGGAGCCAGGGTCATTACCATGAGAGAGGGATAGTCATGGCAATAGATATGTTTTTCCTCGCAGTATTGGATTGGATAAGTTACTGATTGAGGACCTCAGTTCGGCCTGCTCATACAGGTATGTTGGATATTCAAGGACTGCCATGTACAAACGTGTATTAGGTCGGATTCTGTGACATAAACATCCCCCTTTGATGAAATTCAGTATGTCAATTTTGCTGCGTAGTCTGTATCGCTGCAAGTACTTCAAAAGCAGTATTTTTGTCGAGCTGCGGCTTATCCTCGTCCTGCCTAGCAGGTTTATAGTTTCTCCTGTTCTGAATAATCTTTAATGAACAACATCCTAAATAGCTTTGCCAGTATACTGCGCTCTCATCTGTGAGACCTTGGGACTCTGTAACTAAATGCATAAACTGCGGGCTCACAATTGTCTAAGGGTCTGAGTTTTGGTGCATAGCTCGGCAACAGCATAACAAACTGATTGGATGGTTTGGATCATTGAAAATCTGGATGAAAACTCATAAATGAAAGGTCCTGACCATGCACGCCAGTATCATGCTGTTTGCAGCTGCGAAAAAAAAGGATTCTCTGGTCATGTTTACTCTTGACACCGTTTGAGCACGTGGAGCCTGCCTGTTTACGGTGTCAATTTGAAAGGCAGGCCATGTTTTTGATAGAGATGAACCCAGACCAGGGATCCTCTAATGATGACGAACTCTAGCCTTGATCTACAGCAGTTAAAGAAGGGTTAGAAACCGTAAAAGCAACGTTCTAAGTTGGTGAATTGGATCTCCACATATCAAAGGCTTAGATTCACGATACGTGGGGTGGGGAGTCTGTAATGGGGATTTATCCACAGCATGCTCAGCCAGATAGCGTTCGGATTACTTAATGAAGGGTGCCACTTGTAATTTCGCCCTCGCATATGAGTGGGGTGCACCTGTTGCCACTCCACACGAATACGGCCTTGACTGTATAATGGGGCTGTAGTAAGCTTCCAAGTAATCTGACGGCCTTGACTGTATAATGGGGCTGTAGTAAGCTTCCAAGTAATCTGACGAGGCAATTGTGGTGGGCACATTATAGAGACTAAGAGGGGTTGATAGTTGAGAGAAGCATCCCTTTCTACATTCCAGAGCATTTTCCTGTTTTTAGACGTTCAATATTTTTGAAAAGTAACCTTCAAATAACCGTATTTATCATATGGTGATTGGACCTTAAAATTTTGAAAACCACTAGAGTTGGCAGTTAGTAACGTAGGCGTGCAAATAGTTATGAAGCAAACTATATATAAGCACACTCTAAGACCTAAATCTACTTGAAATCTCCAATAAAGAAAAAGTGTCAATTTAAACCTTTGACCAAGCGTTACAAGAAGAGGCAACATGATGTCTGCAACCAACTGCACTAGATGGCTTTCAGCAGAAAAAATAGATTTAAAATATTAAAATTTAGTAATTTTAATGAGAATTGACTTGAGGTAGACCTCTACAGTATTTCAACCAAAACTATACAAAATTCAGTTATAGTGAGGCTTTTTTAATGCATAGTACAAAAGATATGCTTTAATTCATTCACTGCGTAACAATTGAGAACTTCTTTTTGTATATCTTGGTCTTCCCTAAATATCTACCATTTAATAATAAAAAAGGACAACTTCATCTAGGTGGTAAAAGAGCAACTTGGGGATTGTATATTGTAGAGTTTTGATAAATTAATAATTTTAAGAGCAAAGATTTTCATCAATTAGCAAGGTTTTGTATTATTGGAAAATATTAATGTGCTTGGGAGTGTGAAAGGAGTTTATGCCCCTTTTTATGTATGGTGAGAATTTTCTTGATATATGTTATACATCATGTTTGCCATAGGAAAAATAGGTAACCTCTTGGCCATGAGAAATCAATACATTTGGATAACCTTAACCACTTATTTTAGGTCCTTGAAAATAATAATAATAATAATAAATGATCCTAACTATTGATTAAAATAATTATAGGTTAAAAGCATCCAATGTACATCAAATTTCATGTCTAGCCTATCTAAGCCATTTAGTGATGAATGACTTCAATCTAAAAATGTCTCTCTCCCAAAACACTATCTATTTTTCAACCAAAAAAGGCCCAAGAGAAAGGGATGTGCAAGTATCCCTAAAATGAGATTATCTCATTTGATATCATTCATCACCTCTTGAGGCGAAGCGATTCCCACTAATGGGTTGGATCACTCAAAAAGTAAAGAAAGGGTGACCACGTGCATTTTGGGGTCAATACCCCTATACATTGTAAGCTATAGAATAATTCTCTCTCTCTCTCTCTCTCTCTCTCTCTCTCTCTCTCTCTCTCTCTCTCTCAATTGCATGCATATGAAGGTACTAGTAGCACTAAGTTGCTTTTATTTTGTAGCATCAGATCAAAAATCAAGGGCAAGTGAGAAATTGATGACATGACTTTCTATTTTCCTTTCCAATTCAATTTTAAGAAGGGATTTTTGCAAAAATGGCATTATATGTTGGCATTTTTGTAAAAAAATCCAATATTTTTGAAATTTGCAAATTTGCCATTAAGTTTTCATGAGCATTGCAAAATTGTCATTCTATTAGTTTTCCATCCCCTTTCCAAGTAAATTTTTTTAAAATTTCAAAATTACCCCTCTAATAAAAGTATGACATTTTTGTTGATTTCTTACTTTGTTATTCAACAAAAATCTCTAAAAATGATCTTGTTGCATATAAGACATTGAGAAGAACAAGACCCAAGTCTTATATTTTCAATTTTTATTCAAAAATGCATCGAACGAAGAGCTTGAAGTCTGTATTCATCATTGTCAATGTGACAATAACAATTATTTTGCTTATGATTTAATTAGTTTATTGTAATTTTTACCAATATAAAGCATCTATTATGTTTTAATTTGTGTTAGGAAGAGTTTTATATCAGTTTTTAGTGAGAATCAAAGTTTAAATTGTTGAATTTCATTAGAAGCTTAATAGTAATGTTGTGTAGGTTGGTAAACATGGTATATTTGCGATGGAATATCTCACTATTGGTGGGCTTTTGTTGAAATGTAATTATACAATGGGATTCCTTGTTATCGAATTGTATTAGTTACCAATTTTTATTAAAACTTTCCATGAGGAAGTCATTGAACTTAATTTCCAAAGACAACAACTTAATCACCAGTTACAATTCTGAAGTATAGAACTTAATTTCAAAATAGAGAAGGGTAATATTGAAATTTAAAAAAAAATAACAAGGAAGCAGGATGGAAAACTAATAGAATGACAATTTTACAAAGCTCACAAAAACTTAATGACAAATTTGCAAAACTAAAAAATATTGGACATTTTTGCAAAAATGTCAAAATGTAATGGCATTTTTGTAATAAAAAACCCTTTTGAGAAATACCAATCTAGACTGAAAATAGGTCTTACTTGTTGAGAACAAAGTTAAATCTAAGTCTTAATAGCCAGTTCTTAGAATTTAGAAACTTTAGAAAATGAATTTGGGTGAATCACTTGACATTGCAAATAAATCACTTCAACCATAGCAAGCAAGCTCAACTAATAAATCTGCTCATATCTCACCAAAGAAGTCATTAGCATAATGTAATATGAGTTATTTTGTAATTCCAACTTTAAATTATAAGTATTATCCAAAAAAATAGTGTAATATGAGTAATGTTGTTATTTCAACCTTAAATTATAAGTATTATTAAAAAAATGGCATCTGCATGCATGTATAGTCCAACAAATTTTAAGTCATGCAGGCAGTTTTTAAATGCATATGTAGGGCATAAAGTGAAAATCAATGGTAAAATATTGATCCTAATTGTTTAGCTTTCAGGCAACCTCTTAGACAAGCCATGGTAGATGATCTTTGGGGTTTATATTGAATGAATTAGAAAGTGAAAATCAATGATAAAATATTGATCTATGAAAGGGTTTGTTACATGGATGGCCACTAATGAGAAGAAATAGGAGTCTCTATTTTTCTGTTCTAATTATCTATTTTACTGTCAAGATAATATTAATTCTTTTGCTAGTTTTAAAGCTTTCATTTAGAGTTCAATATAACCGTCCATGTTACTCTAGTAGAGTCCAATGTAACCATCTATGTTGATCTCTTCCTAAGTCCTCTATTTAAAGGATGCCAGAGATAATAAAAGGAGACATCGAGAATTGCATTTGGTTATTGTTTATTTTTATTGGAGTCTTGGTTAAGTCTCAAAATTAGCTACTTTTATCATGTTTTTGGATATTTGATTAATGAAAACTCATTCCAATGTTAAAACTTTAAATCAACAAATACAGAAGATTAGCCCACCATTCTATTCAATAAAGTATTCAAAATGCACTAAGGACCCCTATTTGCTCTCTTCAGTGGATCTTGTCTACCCTTCTCTTCAACCACAATCAACCTAGGTAGAGGTTGCAAAGAGGATCAGTCCCTTCACTTCCTTTTCCTCATGTCCGTAGAGTATTTTGGTTTTTAGGCTTTCTCTAAAAAGACATTTTTCAACTCCCACTACATAAAGTATGCCATATTTACGTCTCTCTGAGTAATTGCAAAATGATTTTACAATTTGAAAAAGTCAAGCACAATCGGCAAAAGGACAGGTTGTCACCATTTGATCTATCCTCCATTTTTTCTCCCATGACCTAAAATAAAAGCCACTCAATGCCTTCAGTACCTCCAAAAGTACCAAATGCCATCTCTCTCTATACAAATATGGACACATATATCTAGGCAAGGAAAGTGATTTATCAGACATTCAAATGACGCTAATTGTGTGTTCCTGCTTTTTGGAGTAAGAGTGTCCATGGAATTCTCCCAAATAAATCAATATTTAGTACAATCAATATCCATGTAAATAACAAAAGAGATAATAAGAAAATAAGCACTTACAAAGACACAACTTCATATCCCTACTTCACAAAATCACCCTTCTCCATTATAAAAAATTAGATATATATATATATAACTACCAATTCGGATCAATCCCATAAACCCTTGAAGAAGAACTATAGAAACAAAAATCCACTTTTTCTTCTCTCTCTCAATTACACAAGAATATATGGACATAATTAGGAATAATGTATAATGGAGTGGTAACAAACATTATGACCACTAACGAAGACACCAATGATTTTCCTATTACTATAAGATTATATCAAGGATCAGCATTGAGCCAGTACCTTTTCACCTTGGTTATGGATGAGTGAATAAAAGTCTACACAAAGAGATTTTATGGTGCATGTTATTTACAGATGACATAGTTTTGATTGATAAGATAAGGGAAGGCGTAAACACAAAGTTAGAGTTATAGATAGATGCATTATAATCTAAAAGGATTTAAAATTAGCTGAATTAAAGTAGAGCATGTGGAATGCAATTTTTAGTAAGGAGAGGAGTGGGAGTGGAGCACCAATAAAGAATAATAACCAAGAAACCTCCCAAAAAGAACACTTTTGATAAGTGGGATCGATAATTCATGATATCAAAGAGATTAAGAGTGAGGTTGCCTAAAGAATCCAAGTAGATTGGAATAAATGGAGATGCGCCTTTAGAGTTTTGTGTGATTGGAAGGTCTCACTCAAATTAAAAGAAAAATTCTATAGAAGAGTTACAAGGCTGGCCATGCTCTACAGATCAAAGTGTTGGGTAGTTAAGAAACAACCTGTACATAGAATGAGTGTCACTGAAATGTGGATTTTGAGATGAATGAGTGGAAAGATCAGAAAGAATAGAATTATAAATAAAAACATTAGAGGAAACTTAGGAATAACACCATTAAGTAACAAGATGAGAGATGGACTTAGATGACTTGGACATGTCAAACAAGGACCAAAAATGGCTCTGGTTAGAAGGAGAGAGTGATCTAAATCGAAGGTTCTAAAAGGGTAAGGGAAATGCTCAAAAGAACGTAGATAGAAGTGGTTAGAAAATATTAAAGACTTCAAGACTAAATGAAGCCATAACACTTAATAGAGGAGAATGGAATGACAAGATTCATGTAACCGACCCCTAATCAAGATAAGATCTTGACGACGACAATGATAATTACACTTTCTATGTTACCCATCTAACCAAACCAAGGAAACACTCTTTAAAGAGTTCCCTCGGCTACCATATAACTTTAAGAGTAGTTGTTTCTCTCTTAAGGATTTCACATTACAAGTCTGCTGCGGTGAATGAGACAACTGCACACAATCTCCACTTTCACTCAATCACAACCACTCAGAAGATGTTTGCATCATCCTCCTACCTCTAAAGTTAAGGTCAAGTGGTAGAAATATTGCTAAACTGCAAGCTTACCTACCTTGCTCTTGAGCATGTGAAAGTTCATGCTTCCAGGAAAAAAAAAATTGAATGAGCAGTTGAGACGGCAAGGCAAGTTATACGGTGACGTTATATAATACGTGTTGTTAGCGTTGTTAGGGAAAACAGATGGATATATTTCGGAAACATCAAACTGATAATATTATCAAAATAAATAAAGACGATAGAATAGAACAAATCTTCGAAGAGGTAGCGTGCAAATGGAGTTGGGGTTGCTAGTGGAGAATATGGAATGAATTTTGGATTGGGTCGTTCAGTGAGGTGCATGTGTGCGTGTTTGTCAAGGTGGAGAGAAAAAATAGCACCACCCAAGGAAGTGTGCGCTTAAAAAAAGGTAAGAGCCAGAATGGTGAGTAAATGAGAAAAGATAATAGTAATAAATGAGTTTTGTCATTCTGGCCTTTTTGTGTGTGTTAATTTCATTTTTCTTTTGCCGGTTTGGGTTGTACCTACTCCTCATAACTATTTTGATGCTTACAGCTATTGGTGATCTCTAGCGATCAGTTGCATCCGTTAGATCTCTTTCTAATTCCAACTTCTTCTTAAATTGTTTCCCTGCAATTTTGAGGAGGTTCATTGTATCTTTGCATTCTGTTCCATCGTCATTAATAATACTTCTACGTATAATATAAATAAAAAATAAAAAAATGGGGAGAACGAATGGGACCACAGAGGCAACTTCAAACAAATCCAACGTATCACATGACTCATGAAAACGGATACATGAATAAGAACATTCCGATGCTTTTCTCATTTAATGTATGTACAAGTAGTAGTTGACTAGTTGTTGGTCATTTGGCCTAAAAGTTGGAACAAGTTTCAGTCAATGTGGTTAGAGAGCCAAAAGGCGAAAGCCACTGCTTGCATTCAATGGAGCTTCACCAGCGTGCATTTAATCTAGAAAGCTTACACCAGCATTTACTTTGGAACGGCAAATCAGTTGGGTTGCATTTATCACTTTCATGACCCAAGAGAGAAATGGTTCTATCATCAAACCACCCAACAGTAAGAGATGAAAATAATGTTTTGAATTATCCAATTATAGTACATTAGATATAGGAATGTTGGGAAAAAGCACGCACCACAGGTGCTTGCAGTGGTGCTCCTCATTTTTTCATGACAGGACTCACGAATCATTGATCGGACCCGTTCATCTGATTTCTTGCTTTTGGATCACCTGTATACCAAATATCAAGGTTATTGAATCGATATAACATCCGAAAACTGTGATATTTACTTTTTGAATATGAACCGTTCTTCAAATAAGATTTTCCTCAATCTATTGTCTGTGATAAAAAAACATTTGTTTAGATTATAGGCTCATCCAATACTAGCTCTAGTCAGAAAAATAGTGATTCCAGGGCACAGAAATTAGATGAATAGGTTTGATCCCCAATTTATAAGTCCCATCATGCAACAGTAGGGCGCACCACAGCAAGCAGCTGTGTGATCTCACTATACCATCATTCCTCAGCCACATATGTTTTGATTATTATTATTATTATTATTATTTGCATAGGTAAATGCTGATATTCTTGCTCTGCGGACAATCGCCGTACTTCTTTCCTTTTTCATGTTAACTGGATTCATATCATAAATTGAGATTGAGCACACAGATGGTCCTTTATGTCAGGATGCATATTAGGGTCTTGCATGGTGAGATTTGTGTACGATCTAGACCATTGATCTTGTTCACATCATGAGACTTCCCGCATGTTCCAACTTCTGTCACAAATGAGAATCCCGATTGCATGCTACATTTAGAGTCTAGCTTTTAGAGTAAAGTTGATGGATTAGGATGGATCCAGGGACTACAAGAATCGAGATTATGTAAGGTAAAAAATAGTTGCCTAGAGATGTAGTTATCAAGATGCAGATTGGACAGTGTCCGTGTGAAACACATTGGGCCCGTGTGGAACTCTTGTTTTTTTTCTCTTGAATAGAGAACATATTTGGTTTTCTTTTGTCAAAAAAAAAAAAAATCAAGAAAAAAAAAAGTTTCCCAATAAGCATTAAAGGCTTCAATTTATGCCTTTTGGGATCCATATGAAGTTTTGTGTTATAACAGAGTTTTTGGTGCTTGTTTGCCATGGAAAATACCTCACGGAACACATGAATTGAATCAATTAGTAGGAGTCTAGTAAGAAACTCTTATCTTGATTGCAAAGCTCATATAATCTTGTTTATGGGATTATGCCAAATAATTTCATATATAATCATATATTGTATGTCCATCATATTTTATCTCATGAACAGGCCAAAAGCCGTCTAGCAGCCAGCGGATGCAGGTGGTCACAAATAACAAGGCCCTTCCCTGGTTGGGTTTGGTCACATGTTTGAGATAACACTTTCATCTTATTGGGGAGATTTCGACACAAGTTTAGGAATTAGGATTAAGTGTTAGGTTTTTTTGTTTTAGTACGGTTAAAGAAATATAAAGCTTATACTCACACACCCCTTAAATCTAATTTTCAGCTAAAAAGAAAGTAGCAACTCAAACCTGCAACCAAGGATTTTTTAGGGGAGTTTTTTCTGTAGTTTTTGTATATATTTAAAATTAAAAAAATGGAAAAAACCTCAGAAACCAGATTATATAAGCCTTATCAAATGTTGCTTCTTTTTTTCTTTTTTTTTTGAAAGTTAGACAAGCACTCTATGCCCAGCTTCTAAACCATGGCCACCCAAGTCAGATACTCCTTGTTGCGCCACTGCACTAGAAGGCATTAGTATCAGGCCCTATATTTTAAATAATTAAAATCCTTAACTGATGTACAGCGAATTGAAGATATAATTACCAGATCAATGTCTTTCTCTCTCTTACGATCGAAAGAAAAGAAAATCCTTGCAGTTTGTGAAGAGAAATGAGATCGACAGTCTTTATTCTATTTAAACACTAAGCATTTTTAACACCCTCTAAGCCATAATAATTGTTTTTAGTGCAAATTAAAGGGGAGAGTGCTATAATCATAAAATGAGCCCTGAGAGGGTAGATACCGTCCTCGTCTATAAATACAGCCTGTTCCTCAAACTAGCTTTTCACTTCACAACACACAGTCAAGGTTTGTAGAGATGATTAGACGAGAACAAGGAAGAATAGTCCAAGCTCTGAATGCTAGAGTTTACGGGGATGGGAAAGAAACTCTGGTTCTTTCTCATGGGTTTGGAACTGATCAGTCTGTGTGGCATTACATCCTTCCATATCTAGCTCGCTACTTCAAGGTGGTGGTCTTTGACATGGTCTTCTCAGGGAAAGTCAGCCCTGATCTCTTCGATAAAGAGAGGTATTGCAACTTTGATTCTTATGCAAGTGATCTCACAACCCTTCTTGATGAGCTCCAAGTGACAAGTTGCAGCTATGTGGGTCACTCCATGTCTGCCATGGTTGGATGTATAGCTGCCAAGAAGAGGCCACAGCTTTTCAAACACCTCATCTTACTCAATGGATCACCAAGGTATCTTCTTCTTCTTCTTGTTTCCCTGTCTCCGCGTTCGTGCTTAGTTCTTAGGTAGCTAGACGGTGGGACGGTGGACTAGAACTTGCACCAGTTGGAGGATTTGGGTGTCGATGGGTGGATTTGGCCTATTCAACGCGAATGATCGGCTGCTTATTTATTGGTCGTTTGTAGGCTTCCAACCAAACGGTTAAGATCGACCAAGTGGTGCAACTTTTAGTCCCTGGTCTGGGTCAACTTATGTATGACTCTGTAAGGTGCAGATTAAGGCAGGCATGCACTTACCCAGGTCCCATGGAAATGCTCTGCAGAATGAGCTTTAAAGTTATTGTGGAAATGATCCTAACCTTTGATCAAGGACGATTTTGTTTCTACAGTAACTTCTGCTGACAAATATAGGGAAATCCCATCCGGACCAGCTAATTCCTGATCCTCTGTCGAAACCCCATCTTTGGATTATCTCATGTATTCATCTTTTTCACCCTCTACGTGCAAAAATGCAAAAACTCATGTCCATTGTTGCCTCTAACTAGTAATTTCCTTTAATTTTCTCAGCTGAAAAGTCTCATAATCATGATTAAAATATAAAAATTTAGTAGCTAGAAGCATCAAAATCAGTATGAGTTTTTACAACTGGCCTAAATGGGGAAGGTAAAGAAGATGAATGGGTCAGATCATTGAGAGATAAGACCTAACCTAGAAGTAGAGGTTCTGGAGTCAGTCAGGATAGCATTTCTCTCGATCATATGGTCACGGGTTATTCATATAATTTAAGGCAGATGGTGGGTCTTTTGGGGATCTAACTATCTTTCTGAGGGAGAGCTATTTTCCATCATAACGTTTCTTCCGAGTTCCGGTAAGATTCAACGTGAGTAATTTCTTTCTGGAGATCAAAGCCGTTTATCTTGTTTGGCATGCCAAAATTAAAGAACCCACGAAAAATCAATGCATTTGGAGGATTCTAACCGGAACTCTTTCCTTACAGCAGTTCTTCTCTCTTTCACGTTTATAAATGGTGCAAACCTGAGCTGGTCTCTGTTAAGATTCTGAGAGGAAGAGGATGTTCCTTCTATGTCTAGGCAAGCTTGCTTCTCCCGTCAATGTTTTGTTTTCTGTCCTTCCATTCCCTCTTTTTACCAAATTTATAATTCTAACGGAGTTTGAAAGTGCAAGAGAAGCAAAGAGTTCTAGTTATCTGTACCATTCATCTCCACGGCCCCAACTTCCATAGATCATGCATGTGCCAAAATTCTCTGGTCTCAGATAATCCTGGCCCGCCCCTCTGATTGATAACTTCGTAACATTATGTTTAGTCTATTAAGGAGTCCAATTTTACACGCCAGATTAATAATGGCCAGAATCATCCAGTGGAGAGGACCCACATTAGACAAGACGAGAAGACAATGGTCCATCTTGTGCCCTGGACTGGTGTGTTGACATGGACAATGTGGAACATGGCATAAGTTAAGGAGGAGGTTTCATATTCATGTTAAAGTGCAAAGGACTTTACATGCCTGAAATTGCTTTCCAACTTTTCTCCTTCAAAAGACTAGCCACACTTGGGTTAGTGCCTACAATGTCCGGGGACCAAAAGCTCATCTTCTTGGTCACATCTAGATATATAGGCCATGCCAGTATGCATGCTACCATCCAACAACCCTAACCACTATTGCTCTAGAGATAAAACAGACGGCCCAGAAAGTCTTAAACACCATCAGCAAAAATCTTAACCAATCAATGGGTCAACATCGAGGGAAGAATATTACGGAGGCTTTGCCCATATAAGATATGGTTAGAAGATGATCGGCCCTGATTACCAACTATCTGGGTCCGTCTTCTCCTGCCGACTTCAATATAAATGAGTTAGCAAGTTGAGCATGACCGACCTCTAATTGAGATAAGGTTTTGATAATGATGAGCAAGCTGCGTTTGTTAATTAACATGTCTGGTTCTTGTAGGTACTTAAATGCAGAAGGATATGAGGGTGGTTTTGAAAGATCAGATGTTGACAGCATCTTCGAAAACATGAAGCACGATTTCTCAACTTGGGTCTCAAATTTTGCTCCTAAAGCCATAGGAGGGCATGACCCAACATCACTACAAGAGTTAAAATCCAGCTTTGACAGAATGAAACCAGACATTGCACTCCATGTGGCCAGAACAGTGTTCTTGAGTGATCAAAGGGAAGTCCTGGGAGAAGTTAAGGTTCCTTGCACTGTGATCCAATCTGAAGAAGACATTGTTGTGCCAAAACATGTGCCATTTTACATGGAGAAAAGGCTAGGCGGGAAGAGCAAGGTTGAGATCTTAAAAACAGAAGGCCATATTCCTCAGCTCACAGCTTATCCTTTGCTACTGGATGTGTTGAATAGAGTTCTTGATATTGTTGACTTGCTTGAATGAGCAAAGTAGAGATCTTACTTTGCATGGATGTGGTCGAGTTGTATTAGAATTTCCAAATCAGATGGGGCTTGTTTGATCTAAACATTATTTCCTTATCTGTTCAATTAGTTCATGTAAGATTGTAGTCAGCTTGAAGAAATCCATCTGTGACATGCTTTATTGCTGTATCTTTCTGTGAAAGTTCTTTATTCCTGTAATGTAAGAGAAAAGGTTTATCTGCTTTCCAAGATCTGACAGAGAATTATGCGTATGGATCATATGCACCGGCGAATATCAGCACAAATATTTGTTGATCCAAACCAATCATCTGATGAAATCCATCTTAGATAGGCTATGCTGCAAATCTTTAACATGATCTTATAGGAGTTCATATTGCAACCCAAGATAGTAGTAGCTAATTAGGATAATCAAATGGAGATCGGTGTGTAATCTTTATAAGATGTGATCTGCCTTACCTGGACCGTGCATACACAGGAGCTTCGTGCACAGGGCTACGGACCTTGCATACACGGGAGCTTGGTGAACAGGACTGTCCTTTTTATCTTTCTAAGATGCAAGACTCAAAAATACAAACACTTTTGGATCATGAAATATGTTGCCCATATGCACTTAAACATAACTTAATTTTTTAATTAAAGCAACCCTACACAGTCTTAATTATTACATCATAATATCAAACTTAATTTGTTCCACTTGATGTTGAAAGCTTTGCTGGGAATTTATAACAGACATTAACAGGCAACTGCAAAGAGGAACGAAATTTTATCAACTTTGAGTGTGCAGATATAACTTTCCTAAATTAATTTCTCTGCTAAGACTGGTGATACATCGGCATCAGATATTTAGCAAACATTTGACAATTCATCACACATGGAATCTAACACAACCACTCAGGTTTAGGGTGGACCAGCGCACCGGCCAGTGAAGTTAAGGGAGCTGATATCCGCACGCCTACTTTTAAATAGTTTTATGTCTAGTGTGGTCGGCTTGACTTCACCTTTCTCAATCCATACACGGTTCTTCAAAACTGACTAGTCTCTCTATTAGGCGATAATCTCAAGCAGATAATATCGCCACATATTATCCCATTTTTCTAGCTAACAACATTTTAATTTTCTTATTCTCTATTTTTCCTCTTTGTTTAAAAAAAAGGCAGTAAAGGGCCAGTTCCGGTGCACAAAACTCCCTCGTAGACAGAGTCTTGAAAAGAGGCAGATCACAAGAGTCAATAGTACGCAGCCTTACCTTGTATTTTGCAAGAGGCTGTTTAAAAAATGGCAGTCTGGTGCATAAAGCTCTTGTATATATGCAAGGTTTAGAAAAAGGGGCAGACCACAAAGGTCTATAGCATATGCGGCTTCACCTTTCATTTTTGCAAGAGACTATGTCCACTCCTCAAATCTATGACCTCCAAGTCATATGCAGTACAACAAACACTCTACCATTGCGCCAAGGCTTCCCTTTATTGTCCTAAAAAAGGGCAGCCCCGGTGCACGAAGTTCCCACATATGTGTGGTTTGGAGAAGAGGCAGACCGTAAGGGTTTATAGTAGACATCCTTATCTTACATTTTCTGCAAGAGGCTGTTTCCACAGCTTGAACCCGTGACCACAAAGCTCCCCTTTGTTGTCCTCTCTTTAAATTGTAAATATGTATAGATAATACTTATCATATGTAACTAGCATCTTATAGAACTCTATTTAAACAGAGCAAATACATGACTGAGTCTCCATCAAGAGATCATTGAAAGTGTTTGATCTTTTATGGTATCAGAGCTACAGATCTTGGTGCTCTAGTTTTCTTCTTTCTCCGTTCCCTTTTTCACCTGCCCTTACCCAATCAACATGACTTCCTCTACTCAGTCTGTGACAGTCTATTCATGTAATACCATTCCTACAGTTGAAGAATTTCCCACGTCCTCAATCCCATCTACTGCTAGCATAGTCTCTATTAAATTCAACGGCAGCAACCATACCTAATTTGGTAATCTCAAATAACTTCGGCATCGTTCTCTTAAGGCGTCTATCAGTTCGTTGATGGATCGAACTAGCACATGACACCACCCAAATTCCTTTCAGGAACATATGGAACTAGCGCGTCAACACCAATCCATAATACATAAAATGGAAGATGGCTGATAGACTTGTGTTGAGGAGGATCAACAGCTCTCTCACTGAAGAAGTGTTGTCTCAAGTTTTTGGCTTGGGTATTGTAAGAAGAACTTGGGACGCTTTAACTTGATTGTTTTCTTCGACATACGATGCTTGTGTTGTTTGAAACAGAAATTGATGAATCTTGGCAAAGGATGACAGGCAATGGCGGATTATCTAGTCTCAATCAAAGGAATAGCAGATGAACCCACTACTTCTCTTCAACCAGTCTCTTCTACTGACTTGGTCTTGAATACTACCACTAGTTTAACTACGGAAGACTAGAGTTTTATCAACAGCATTAATGCTCGAGGTGATGGGTTGCCCAGCTTCTATGACTTGTCCGAAATGTTAATTAATCATGAATAGTGCTTAATAATCTTGCCAAAAAGAATGTTGCTTCTGATTTGTGGCTTTTCTATCCACTAAAAAAAAGCCCAAATGTTCCTCGGCAAACAATAATGGTAGAGAAGGAACCGGTTCCAAAACTGGATGGCGTGGAGGCAAAACAATCTCTAATAACAGATCTTGCATACCGAGTCAGTCCAGGGGTCATACTGAATCTCGCCTCACTTGTCAGATTTGTGTCAAGAAAGTGTTGTCCTCAGATCTGACTGTCAGGATCGATAGATATAGTAGTACAAGCATGCACAAGCAAAGTGAAAAGCGGTTCGGCTAAACTTAGCCAATGTCCACTGAAATGGAGGTTTCACTATTTGATCAAATACAATGAAAGAGGAGGAGGAGGAGGCTCCGACCCTCCTCCAACCCTCCTCTATTTCTTTCCGTACAAACTCTCACCCACTCACACACCCTAACCCTAACCCTAACATTATATATATAGGATTGTCACTCACATGGGTATGGGCAAAACATGAGTCCACCCTGACAGAAAGGTCATATTTCCTTTAGATGCGGACACTGTTTCAACCAAAATTATCAACCAGATACTGTACCAGCATCCTTTAATCCTAGCCATGACCGTGGCCGACTACTTGGTATGCCGAGGTAGAGCTACCAATCACTTGACAGCTTATGCAAATGCTCTTACCAATAGTATTGATTACAGGACTGATCAGATCATGGTAGGAAATGGAATGAGATTTCTTATTGATAGAATTGGTAACACCACTCTTTCCACTCCATCTCACTCCTTTAATCTTACTGATGTTCTTTATGAGCCAGAGATCAAGAAAAAATTATTACCAGGCGAGACATTCATTAAAGACAATGTCTGCATTTTTTAGTTTAATGAATGTGGTTTTTGTATCAAGGATCAACTAACGCGAAGGTTGCTGTTCGCTGGAAGGAGTGAAAGTGGGTTATATTCATCAAAAGTAAATTCGCAACTGGATCTTCATCTCTTTGTTTTGTGGAAGAGCACCAAGATGGATAATTGGCACAAAAAACTTGACCATCCAAATGCCAAATCCTAGGTTATTTCCAGACACATCAGGACGTCAAATATGTTGGTTCTAGCCTTTTAGGCGCCTCAACAAGACATGCCTTGATTGTATCATAGGCAAAGCTCAGAATCTTCCTTTTTCAACTTCAGTCTCTTCTGCTACTCATCCCTTAGAAATAATTCATGCAGATTTATAAGAGCCTTGGCCCATACTTTCAAGAGAAGGTTACGATACTATTTGCTAGTAATTGATGAGTAACAAGACTGGCATGTTTGTATCCGTTGTTTCGTAAAAGGATACATCAAATTGTTGCGTTCATTTTTTGTTTATGCCTGTAAATGTATTTGGTGCTAAACTGAAGTTCGTTCAAAGTGATGGGGGAACAAAATTCACAAATGGATTTCTGAATCTCTTGACCCTGCACGCCAGAGAAAAATGGCATGCCCAAAAGGAAGCAAAGACATCCAAAGGAAACTGCTTTGTCGCTCATGACTAAGGCATCACTTCGCAAAGTATTTTGGATGGATGCTTTTCAAATAGCCATTCATCTAACAAACCGGCTTCCCCACATTGGTTCTACATAAGCAATCTTTATATGAGAAATTGTTTCAAGGGAAACCAAGCTGTAATCAATCATCTTGGACTTTTGGCTGCCTATGTCATCCTCTTTTGTCACCATACATCAAAGACAAGCTTGATTGAAGAACCAAAGCTTGCCTTTTCATTGGATACCCCTCCAAATATAAAAGGCTATAGGTGCCTTGATATGCCAAGTGGCAAAGTTTACATATCATGTGATTTTTGACGAGAATAATTTTCCTTTTTGCAGGGACGGGAACAAAATCTGAAACACCAACATGATTTCTTTCAAATTCATTAAGTGATAAACATCAAGAACTGCCTCCACTTGTTCTTCCATTGTGCCTTTGTCATTATCTACACCAAGTGTACCATCTTCTCAACCACCAATAATTCAAGAAATTACTATACTTACTCCTCTAAACGAACCATCTAGTTCCTCTAACCGTTCATCTACACAACCCCCATCACCGACACCACCACCTTTAAGTTCCACCATTCCATCTATAAGGTTCTCATAAGATCCAAGATAGGAAATTTAAAACCCAAAGTGCTAATAGCAACAAAATACCCACTTCCAGTATGTTATCTTGCAAACAAAACTCTTTATGAACCAAAGTCATTCAAAGAGGAATCTCTTGCCTGAATGGTTAGCGACTTGTGAATGATACTTGGTATTATCAAAAGCTTTCATGGAGTTGTAGGTTTTCCGAGTAAAAACCAAACCAGATGGCACAGCCGAAAGAAACAAAGCATAGCTTGTAGCGCTTGGATGTAGCCAGACAGACAGTTTAGATTTCTTAGAAACCTTTGCTCCATTCGTAAAGCCTTTCCTGTCAGAACCGTACTCTACCTTGCATACTTGTCAAACTGGGATATACATTAAATGACATTAAAAATGCCTGGTGGACGAGGTTGTTCACATGAAGCAGCCACCCGGCTTTCATGACAAAAATCAACCTAATCATGTGCTCAGATTGAAAAAGGCCATTTATGGACTTCGCCAAGCACCAAGAGGTAGGTTCAAATGGTTGACTGAATATCTCATGGAGCTCGATTTCAAGTGCAGTAATGCTGATCCATCTATGTTTTACTTTCATCACAAACTGGGGACACTCATTCTCCTCTATATTAATGATATTATAATTACAGGACCTTGATCATCTTTCATTGAAGCCCTCAACAAATCTCTCAGCACTTTCCTTGCCATTCACAGCTACAGAGATCATCATTGGCAGATCATGAATCAATCCAAGTATATCATTGACTTGCTACAGCCCTTTGATCTTCAAAATGTTAAGCCCATTTCTATACCAGCCGTTTGCAGGTCCAAAATTGTCATTATATGATGGCAAACTACTTTCAGATGCTTCAAAATATCGTTACATGATTGGAGCTCTTCAATATGCTGCACTGATGCTTCCTAATATTGCTTATGCAGTAAATTAGGCATGTCAAGTTATGCACGCTTCTAGATCCTCTCATTTGCAAGCACTAAAAAGAATTTTTCAGGTACTCAAAGCCACTGTTCCTCATGGTCTCTGCTACACGACCTACAAAGCCTGTTCTCATTGGTTATGGAGATGTGGATTGGGCTCTTGCATCTACATTGGTTCCTACTTAATCTCCTAGAGCTCTAAAGAAAATGACATCTTTGAGGGATTCAGGCCTCCTATTTCAGTTTTAATTGGAGAAGAATCTGCATCTTCTAACTGACAATGGAACTAAATAGATCTTTTCTCATTACTTTCTAAAGAGACATATCCAATGTAAAATCTAGTATTTCTAATTATGATCTGAATATGAAAAGAAAACTATCCTAGTAGACTACCAGAAAGACTCTTAATAATTAGAATAACTTGATTTGTAAGTAAATCATAAATAGAAGAACTTCAAAAACCTAAAATACAAAGATCCTAATTTAATAATTATTTACTCTTAATATATTGATAACTGCAAATTGCTTCCTATTATGCATTTAATCTACAAATTTTGAGCTACTATATTAGCATGTTAAACTAATCCAAATTAACTGTGGAGATACTTTTTCATGACAAATTCAAGTAACCGGAGGTACATTCAATTGCTTCCACAAATTTTATGAAGAGAATAGTTTTAGACAATGCTGCAATTTATATTTTAATTTAATTGAATGGAGTTTATATTGCAAATTCATGGTGACAAAGAGATTTTGGAAAGGGTTGATACGTCCGTGGAAAAAGCTAAGAGATAGAGAGAGCTTTTGGTTATCTTTCTTTTCTTTTCTTTTCTTTTGTTTACTAGTTTTTTTCTCTTTTGCATTTAAGTGGCAGGGCCTTTTTTTTTACTGGCCTAGCACTTGAAACTGGCTATACAAGAAAGTTGTCCACGTGCCTATCAAAAGTGGCATCTAGATATTACCTCTCAAAATTAATATGGGGTTTTTAGGACTCTTGTAAAACTTAGGGGAGCCTTGGCAAAATGGTAGAGTTGTCATCATGTAACCTTGAGGTCACGGGTTCAAGGCATGGAAACAGCCTCTTGCAAAATACTAGTTAAGGCTGCGTACTATTAACCTTTATGGTTTGCCCCTTCCCCACATTCTGCATACGCGAGAGTGTCATACACTAGGACTGCCCTTTTTAGGACTCAAACTCACAACCTCTGGATCACCAAGGCTATGATACCATGTTGGTTTATGTTCAACTTAAAAACTTATGTTGATAGGAAGTGGGGCAATGATATTTATATGTCTAACTAACACTTTGTCTCTACATATGTGATATAAAAGAAAAAAAATCACTTTACATATCCACCTTTTAAGCCTGTAGCAGTAGGCATATCAAGCATTAATTTATGGAGGCCTTATTGCCAAAAACCCCAATGATGTACATCGTTGTTAAAGGTCAAAATGGTGGTTTTTGGGCCTATACCCGAATTAGTTTCCCATGTTTGTTGTGTTATAAATTAAGTTTCATAAATCCTATGAGAACTCTTGCAACATACCCAATACAGTAAATGAGGGCGCCACTTGAAGATAACATGTGTGAGATGGCGTCCATAGCAGACACGGAAACTAGATCTACTCATTGAATGTGGAAAATTCAAACTAATTTTACTTATTCAATGAGGATGGGGACTGATATCTGTATGGATCGAGATGCATCAGTTCTAATGGTTAAGTTGACGGGTAGACAAACTGTGGTCTGGACGCTAGGACCCGTGTCACACATGGTTCCACAAGGGCTTTCGACATGACAGTTCCAACATCCCAGTCAATTCCATGCAGGTGGGCAACTTAATGGAGAAAATTTGCCCATGCGTTTCCACAGCACTTGTTCTACTAATCATAGATTCATATCATTGGACTTGAACAGGTCCAATGATCCTGTTTATCATGAGAACAACAAACTACAGATTTGAGTTATTCCTTGGTTTGTGTTGCAACCTCGGACATATAAGATTATTCAATATAGGTAATTAAAATAGAGATAAAGCCGTGTGCTTTTTGTTCTTAGATAATATTATACATATTTTAAGGCTGACAGCGGAAGAAAAGGTCACAATCCAAGAATAGCTTAATCCATGGGTTGTTGTTCTCCTGCCAACCAGGCTCAGCTTCTCTTACGAGATCAAAATCCGTGGGTAGGCATTTATTGTGTTAGAATACATTTTTTCTCACTGAAAGTTAGACACATGCACTGCCCGACCTTGGTCACTCAGGTGAGAGAATTCTTGTGCCACTATGTAGAAGGCACTGATCTTTACTCAGCCTTACTGGAGTTGTTCGACGCTCGGAAACAAACAAAGTCAATAGAAAGAAGCTCTGGCAGGGGACCCCAGCTTGTGGCTATTTTGATCAAGCCATCGTATTTGGGGAGGTGACTCCCAAAGCAGGGGAGCCACTCCTAGACCAACAGAAAACGATGATGAATGAGTGATAAGCCTTAACACTTGTAGAGTTGCAAGCGCTAGAGTAGTAGAGAGGTCTGCTTGTGATTATACACTTACTTGAATATGTTGGAAGAGGATAGTAATTTACAAAGGTATGTGGAAGGCTTTGGAGGCTAGAAAAGGATTTACAAATGAAGAAGGGACTTGGAGGCTTGAAAGGAAGAGAGAGAGCATGTATTAATTCTCAAAATTTTGCTTGATACAACTTATAAGTAACCACCCCTATTTATACTAGTAGCACTCCTTAACCAATGATTAGGATTGTGCTAACACACCTTTAATCTTGTGGCTACAATTTGTTATCTAGATGTCTCTACAAAATATCCAGCTCTATTATCAAGGTATGTAGATATTTCTAATTGATTTTTTTTGTAGCAATACTTTCCAGAAAGTGGGCTTTCTAGAATATGGGCTAGAAGAAGGGCTTTTAATGTGAACCTTCTAGAATATGGGCCTTTATTAAATTGGGCCCAAATCAAGTTTACATTTCCAACGCCCTCTCTTAAACATGATTTGTCATCCCAAGCAAGCTTCTCATCTTGATAAAGTCTTCAAACTTCAATGGCTTAGTGAAAATATCAGCTGCTTAATCTTGAGACTTCACATATTCCAGTTGAACTTCTTTTCTTGTGACGCACTCTCTTATGTAGTGATACCGCGTATCAATGTGTTTACTTCAACCATGAAAGACTGGATTCTTTGCTAAGGCCATTGCTGATTTGTTGTCAACATAGACCTCTGTTGGCTCTTCTTGTGGCATGCCAAGTTCTTTTAGTAATCCTCTTAACCATATTACCTGACAAATACAAGATGTAGCAGCCCCATACTCTTCTCCACAAGTAGAAAGGGTGACTATTGGCTGCTTCTTTGACATCCAAGTAAAAGCCGTATCTCCCATGAAGAACACGAACTCGGTTGTGCTTTTTTTATCATCTAAGTCTCCAGCCCAATCGTTATCGCTGTATCCAACAAGCCTACAATCATTAGTATATGAGAATAAAATAAACCAAAGTCGATTGTACCTTTAATATATCAAAGAACTCTTTTTGTTGTCTTAAGATGAGTGGTTGTTGGTGCTTCCATATAGCGACTGATTAATCCAACATCATATAGAATATTGGGTCTCGTGCAAGTTAAGTAACGTAAGCTTCCAACCAAGCTCTTGAAATTTGTTGCATCTACTCTTTCTCCTTCATCGTCCTTAGATAGTTTGATTCTATTCTCCACCGACATGCTAATGGGCTTGCAATCATCCATTTTGAACTTCTTAAGTAGCTCCTTTGCATAACCTTCTTGAGTGATGAAGATATCGTCTTCCTTTTGCTTTACTTAAATTCAGAGATAATATGATATAAACCCAATATCAGTCATCTCGAACTCTTTGATCATTGCTTTCTTGAATTCTTCAAACATCCTTGGACTTCTTCCAGTGAAGATTAAGTCATCCACGTACAAGCATACAATCAAGATGTCTCCATCTTTGATCTTGACATATACTGTATGCTCATGAGGGCATCTTGCGAAACCATTTTCTTGAAAATATTTATCTATTCGACTATTCCATGCTCTCGGTGCGTGCTTTAACCCATAGAGGGCCTTTTTTAACTTGAGGACTTTGTGTTCATGTCCCTTTACTTCGTAACCTAATAGTTGTTCGATGTAAACATCTTCTTCAAGGAGTCCATTTAGGAAGGCAGATTTCACGTCCATTTGATGAACCTTCCATCTATTTTGAGCAGCTAAAGAAATACTTAATCTAATAGTTTCTAAGCGAACAACAAGAGAAAATACCTCATTATAGTCAATCCCAGCTCTTTGACTGTAGCCCTTTGCAACCAATCTTGCCTTGTATCTTTCAATTTCTCCTTTAGCATTCTTCTTTGCCTTGTATACCCACTTTACACATATCGCCTTGTGCCCTTTTGGTAGTGAAGCCAGTTGCCATGTATCATTCTTCATGATTGTTTTGATCTCCTCATCCATGGCAACTCTCCACCTTTTACTCTGTATAGCTTCTTGAAAACTCAATGGTTCATAATTAGCAAAGGGCAGAGTAAAGTGAGATCTTCTTGCATTTCTGTAACCTCATAGAGCTCTTGTAGGCTTCTTATATGTTGTGTCTTTAGACTTGAACTTGAACTTGATGATGATGAGTCTCCATGGTTACTTGAACTTTCACTTGTAGTTGGTGAGGTTGGTGGTGTGACGTTCTTTTGTTGATCTTTTCTTGTTTGCTCATCTTCATTTTTAGGGAAGAAGTTGTGACTTTCTTCATGAATGTTCTAATCCCATGAGCTTTCTTCATCAAATTCCACATCTCGACTGATAACAATCTTTCTATTTCTTGGATTATATAATTTGTAACCCTTTGAATTGGAATCATAGCTAAGGAAGACACACTTTTTACTTTTATCATCTAGCTTGGTTCTTCTTTCGTCTGGTACATGTGTATAGGCTAAGATATCCTAGGCTTTCTTCCACTCCATGCTTCTTGTGGTGTCTTTCCTTGTACACTTCTTGTTGGCGAGTGATGGGACAAGTAGATTGCGCATGCTACCGCTTCTGCCCAAAACTCCTTTGGCATTTTCTTACTTTTTAGCATGCTTCAGGCCATGTCTAGAATGGTTCTATTCTTCCTTTCAGCGACTCCATTTTGCTGGGGAAATCTTGGAATTGTTAATGGTTGACGAATTCCATTCTCCTCGCAAAATTCTTGAAATGCTTTTGAAGTAAATTCTCCTCCTCGATCAAATCTCAAGGCCTTAATCTTGCATCCACTTTCTTTCTCCACTGCAGCTTTGAACTTCTTGAACGTTCCAAATACTTCTAATTTTTTCTTTAAGAAGTAAACCTATGTCTTTCTAAAAAAATCATCAATAAAAAGAACAAAGTAGTTTCTTTTACCTAAAGAGCTTGGTTTGATTGGACCACACACATCAGTATGTACAAGTTCGAGCATCTTTTGGGCTCTTGAATGTGACTTCTTGGGGAAGCTCTTTCTAAATTGCTTCCCAAGTAGGCATCCTTCACAGAATTGATCAGGATGATTGATAGAAGGCAATCTTCTGACCATCTCCTTCTTTGACAGCAGTTCAAGTCCTCCAAAGTTGAGGTGCCCAAATCTTAAATGACAAAGCCAAGATCGATCTTGGAAACATGCCTTCAAACACTTGACAAAATCATTTTGAATGTTCAACAAGAACATCCTATTTCTTGACATAGGTACTTTGGCAATCAAATTATTTTTATCATCTTTTATAGAAAGACTATGATCTTTCATGAGAATATTATAGCCTTTCTCTAAAAGTTGTCCAAGGCTTAAATATTATTTTTCATGTTGGGCACGTAATAAACATTTGAAATAAATTGATATCCTCCATTCTTTAAGCGGATTAGGATGTTACATTTGCCTTTTACTACTATTTTGGATTCATCACCAAAGGAGACATTACCGCTCACTGTCTCATCAAGGTTCACGAACATGCTCCTTTTCGCACACATGTGGTTACTTACGCTGGTATCAAGGTACCATGTATTTTCTTAGTTTCCTTCATTATTTTTGTATGCCAATAGGAGGGTGCCTTCTTCTTGGCTCTATTCTTCCACGAAATGTACATTTTCTTTAACTTTGTTCTTAGGTGCTCTACATTCTGAGGCATAGTGTCCAAATTTTATACAATTATAACACTTAACTTGAAATTTGTCTTACCTTGTTCCTGAATAGCCTCTTCCACGACCTCTTCTCTATCTTTCTCTCCTCTCTTCATTACTGTTGTTGAAGCTTCCTCTTCCATGTCCATGACTTCTACCTTGGCGAAGACCTCTTCCTCATTGACCTCTTCCATTTGCAAAACTCTATTGTTTTGAGTTGAGTTGTATCTTGAGAAGTTGCTTGTGACACCCCGAGTTTTCTAAAATCCTTTATATATATATATATAGTAAAAAAAAATTATTTCAAAATAGGCAGGATCCCTGAAATAAAACTCAAATATTTAGAAATTTTATGTAGCGTCACGAAAAAATACCCAATAAGGAAAACCCCGAGGGTCATTTACACCCCTAAACTACAATGTTGAGCCAAATTACTTTCAGACACACTGAGCATGCTCAAATACAAAACCACAAGAAATTATGCAAACTGCAAAGAGACAATGAAAATAAAAGTCCCAAAGCTCCAGGGTCCATCCAAAATCACCACATCATCCATAAGTAAGCATATGCACACTATACAGTGGTATGGGTCTAATATATCAAATACATAAATATCTAAGTAGAGCACTAAAAGTCCGATAGCAGTCTAAAGACGTACATTACTATGTCTCCGAATACAAAAAGTATAGGGTCCTCAAGTCCTCGTCTAGATCCGCGCTATTCCACCTGCTTCCCTCTCTGACTGTCCACTCCAACTCTAAGGCATTGCAAAACAAAGCAATGCCTCATGCTATGCTTGTGTAGGTGATTTACATTCAATATGAAATGATAAGAAATAATATGGTACAAAACCTCAAATTCATATGATGAAGAATATACCCAATCCATGATATAACTAAGGAAACATAAGTCATGGTGTCAAGTCATGCAAAATTCGAAAAGATGTGCAGATACAAGTAAGCCATAACCACGTGAGTCTATACCTAGAGAACGACATGAATGCATATCAAAAGTATCGAAACATCATATATGGTCAAGCCCTATGAGTGTCTTAGGTACACTCACGGCAACATGGGGTCAACCCTCAAAACCATCCGCTTTCACCCTTTCACCCACACGGGCACTAAGGCACTCCGGCACTCATGGAAAGATGCGTTTCACGCCCGCTTTCACCCTTTCACCCACAAGGGGCACTCAGGCACTCACAGGGGAAAGGGGGATGATTCCTATCCCAAGCTCAATAGTCTCAATGGTCAAGGCATAGAGACTCCCACTTAACAAATATCTCAAGAGTCAGTTAATGAAATTGAAATATGCCAAAAACAGTGCATAAAACATATACAATGGAAATAGTAAGCATCTCCGTAATATATACTGAAAATGACCTCATGCAGCATGATAGGGCATACAAACATATGCCTTAAAGTTTCAATCACTAAGTCATGATTTGGGAAATCATGGAAAATCGCAAATAAAATCACCTACCTCGATAATGCTGTACTCCAATCAGGTGCATAAGCGACATCAAGTCGTACGCCCCGACGTACCTGTCACATTATAAGTCATCATTGATTGTTAAGCCTCTCATTTTCATCATGACCCCTAAAATTTCTATTTTTCTAGTGTGTCACGTGTATCTTTATGATCATGCATCGATCTGACGATCAAATCACTCTTGATTTGCACATCCTAAGCTAGTTGCTCAGATCGATCATCAGGATCATTTTTTCTTGATAATTCCATGAGATCTGCCCTTCAAATCTCCTAGATCATCTCATGTTTGATGTATACAACCAAAGTCTAAGGCTTGATCATCTATTGATCGGCTTGATCTAAATCATCTAATAGTATTTAGTAGTTTGGCTATTAAAGAGTTACTCTAAACTATATTTTTATCTTAAATCTAGGTTCGCCTCATTGAGACGATCACAACGCCTCTTTCAAATCATGATTTGGACCTCTATAGCTCATAGACGTTTTTTATGAATGGACGGTCATAAACCCTCAAAATCGGGAAAAAGGGTCCGATGCATTGCAGCGTGTGTGATGTGTGCGTGCCATCCACGCAGCACATTGCGTGGTGAGCACACGTCTCACCCCTTGTCCCGCGCGAGGCGCGCCCATGCCGCACGGCATGGCACGCACGTGTCGCACCACGCTGTTGTCACGCCGCGCGTAGCACTGTAGTTGGCCACGTGTCGCACGGGTACCGTGTGTCGTGCGGGTGTCGCACATGCTCTCCCCGCCCAACGCGCTCACAGCCCTATGGTGGGTCGGCATTCTTGCCAGGGCAGTGGCCAGGGACGGTTCCTTGTCGGCCCGGAGACGACCGTCAGAATCTAGTCACCGATGACCCCAGGTGCTCCATTTTTTGTGATTTTTTCACCGATTTGTCTGGTTTTTCGTTTACATTCCATTTCCACAAATTCCTTCATTATCTATCATTTTTTCATGATTTTTACCACGTTTCTAAAATCCTTATCCTACTATTTTTGTAGTTTTTCGGTGTCCCTAGTTGTCTGATCACCCTAGAATTTTACAGGTTTGTCCCTTGCATTATCACGTTTAAGATGAACAATCCAAATCCTCATCTGACACCATTTCATCGACTTATTCTGAGGGCAACAGTAACTCATTTTACTCACCAGAAAACGGCACGCCATTTTCTGACGCTAACAAGGGAGGAACAGGGAAAGAGGGATAGAGATAGCCTACCTTAGTCGTTCCGTCACCAATGCACTCAAGGGTCCAGTGTCCTCGTCGCGGATTGTCATCGGGGATGAAATTTCCAGTGGCCAATCACGGGGGGGGAGGGAAGTGCATGTAAGGCACTCCCCCCTCTTAATTACATATATATATCATTATTTTATTTTTATTATATATATCTATATTTGATGACTAGCATTAATTGTTGAAATCATCACCAGCTAAGATGGGCGGTGGGAATATTTTTGTGGGCCCCACATGTGAAATGATGATTTTACCCTTCTAATTAATTTATTTAAATATTAAATTTAAAATAATTCAGCATTTTTAGTCCAATCTCCGATTTTAGCATTTTTAGTGACGTTAGACTCTATTTTTCGAGCACATATCAAATATTGAGGTTTTAACTCGAGATTCCATCTCTAAATTTCTTAAATTCTCAATTTTTCAAAATTCATAAAAATTAACTATTCTAGAATTTAAAATAGCGACTGTTACATTGCTCCTCAATTTCTTCTTGCTTTTTATGTTTTTCTTCATAGGCTTGTAATGAGTTCATGAGTTGCTCTATAGTCATTTCTTTCAAATTCTTTATTTCTTCATATGTTACAACAATATGGATGAACTTTGGATCTAAGGAGCATAATATCTTCTCTATTATCCTCACATCATCTAACCTCTCACCATTTATTTTTAATTGATTAGAAATGGTTAAAACTCTAGAAAAGTAATCAGAAATAGTCTCGCCTTTCTTCATTTGCAAAGATTCAAATTTACGTCTTGATGTTTGAAGACGTACCTTTTTTACTTGCTCGGCTCCTTTATAAGATATCTCAAGTTTCTCCTATGCTTCCTTTGCCGATGTTGCACTTGAAATCTTCTCGAACCCATCTTCATCAAGAGCTTGATAAATGAGGTAGAGAACCTTCTTGTCTCTCTTTCTTGAATCATTCAAACTATCCCTTTGGGTTTGGGCTAGAGTAGCATCATCTTCAGGTTCATTGTAGCCTTTTACTACAATGTCCCACATGTCTTGTGCTCCAAGGAGAGCCTTTATCTTGATGCTCTAATTATCATAGTTGCTCTTGTTGAGCATAGGAACTTGGAAGGGAACCATGCCACCACTAGCCATAACTCCTGAAGGATCTTGTAGCTTTGATACCACTTTATTGGAAGAGGATAGTAATTTACAAAGGTATGTGGAAGGCTTTGGAGGCTAAAAAAGGATTTACAAATGAAGAAGGGACTTGGAGGCTTAAAAGGGAGAGAGAGAGAGAGAGAGAGAGAGAGAGAGAGAGAGAGAGAGAGAGAGAGAGAGAGAGAGAGAGAGAGAGAGAGAGCTTATATTGTTTCTCAAAATTTTGCTTAATACAACTTGTGAGTAACCACCCCTATTTATACTAGTAGCACTCCTTAACCAATGGTTAGGATTGTGCCAACACACATTTAATCTTGTGACTACAATTTGTTATCTATATGTCGCTACAAAATATCTAACTCTATTATCAAGGTGTGTAGATATATCTAATTGATTTTTTTTGTAGCAACACTTTCTAGAAAGTGGGCTTTCTAGAATATGGGCTAGAAGAAGCACTTTTAATATGATCCTTCTAGAATATGGGCCCTTATTAAATTGGGCCCAAACCAAGTTTACATTTCCAACAAAATATTTATCAATCAAAGAGAGCACTATTTGACTTGAATGGCAAAGTCAGATCCGAGAAGTTCACGATTTTTCCTCAGTGCTATCATTTGCTTAGAAAGCATGGACTACAGTCTATTTCAAAGCACAAATAAGAAGAATGATTTCAATTATAGGTAGTGAGTTCATGTAAAAGGACAAATATTTAACATGAAGGAAACTTTTCTAGGGTGGTATAAGAATGGTACCTTCAAGAGGAATCAACCACAATACTTTTGACAGTTAACTAAGTTGGTTAAGTGTTCCATCTTATAGTCAAGAGCTTATGGGTACTTTGAACCTACTTGCCATTCAACAAAAGTAAAAGCAAGAAGGGCAGCTTGGCTCACAAAGCTCATGTATATGTGGCGTTTAGGAATGACCAGACCACAAGCAATCTATAGTACACAATCTTATATTGCATTTTTGCAAGATGCTGTTTTCATGTCTTGAACCCATAGCCTCTAAGTCACACAACCCCAACTCTACCATTGATAATATATATATATAAAGAATAAATAAAATAAAATAATTTTATGCATGTTAAGTGGGTAAGTACTTGCAAATGGTAGATTAAGTTAAAGAAAAAAAGAAGAAAAAAGTTTTAAGTTTTCTATCCCAATGTTTGGAATGAACGATATAGGTGAACGAAATGAGATGGGGAAAATTATCCTCGATTTTGCTTTGTCATATAGCCTATCCATTGCAAATATACTCTTTAAGAAAATGGATGAACACTTAATAACTTTTAAAAGTGGACTTCATAAAAGTCAAATAGACTTCTTTCTATTTAGGAATATTGAACGACCAATGTGTAAGGATTGTAAAGGATTGTAAGGTGATACCTGGTGAGAGTTTAACCTCACAACATAGGTTAATGGTTATGAATATCCATATCAAAAGATGGAGGAAAAGAAATGAATTCAATAGGTGTACAAAAACTAAGTGGTGGAACTTAAAAGGAGAGAAAATAACCTCATTCAAAAATAAGTGGATGATAGAAGGAAATTAGGACTATGAAACAGAAGTAAATATCATGTGGATTAATATTGTTAGGACCATTAAGAAAGTGGCAAAAGATGTCTTGGGAGTATCTAAAGGTAAAAGGCAATTAGTAAAGGAAACATGGTAGTTGAGTGAAACAGTGTAAAAAGTTATTAAAAAAAAATTGATGTGTTTTAAAGCATGGCAGAAGACTAAAAATAATGAAAACTATGAACAATATAAGAATGCTAAAAAGGTTGCTAAGAGAATACTAAGTGAGCTAGACTTAAGGCATATGATGAACTATATAATAGACTAGGAACAAGTGAAGGTGAGAAAGCTGTGTTTAAAGTCGCAAAAGTAAGAGAACAAAAGGGTAAGGACTTAGATCATATTAGGTGCATTAGAAGTGATGATCAAAGGGTATTAGTCAAAGATAATGAGGTTAAACAAAGGTGGGAGACGTACTTTCAAAAATTGTTAAATGACAATGGCTTTGAGAATATTGAAAATACTATAAACCTAAATAACATTAGATGTTATAGATATGAATGTAGGATTATAATACTTGAAGTGAAAGAGGCCTTAAAAAAGATGAAATCAGAAAAGGCCATGGAGCCCAATGGTATACCAATAAAGATTTAGAAGCATATGGGAGATATTGGGGTAGTTTGGTTGACCAAGTTATTTATCAAGATTATTAAATCAAAGAAAATGCCAAATGAGTGACAGAAAAGCTCTATTTTACCAATTTATAAGAGTAAAGGAGACATATAGAGTTGCACTAATTATCGAGGGATCAAACTTATGAGCCACAGTATAAAACTTTTTGAAAGAGTGATTGAGAAAAGGCTACGACATGAGATAAGTGTATTAGAGAATCAGTTTGGTTTCATGCCTTGGAGGTCTACCATGGAAGCTATTTTCTTACTAAGACAATTGGTAAAGAAATATAGAGAGAGGAAGAAAGACCTCCACATGGTCTTTTTCGACTTAGAGAAAGCTTATGATAGAGTCCTTAGAGAGTTAATGTGGAGGGTGTTGGGCGAGAAAGAGGTTTCACATGGGTATATAGGCATAATTAAAGATATGTATGAGGGAGCGGTAACAAATGTTAAGACCGCTAATGGCAAGATCGGTGATTTAACTGTCACGGTAGGATTGCACCAAGGATCGGCATTGAGTCCATACCTTTTCACGTTGGTTATGGATGAGTTAACAAAACATCTGCAAAAGGAGATTCCTTGTTGCATGCTATTTGCAGATGATATAGTCTTAATTGATGAGACAAGGGAGGGTGTAAACACAAAGCTAGAGTTATGGAAAGAAGCATTAGAATATTAAGGGTTTAAAATCAGTAGAACTAAGACAGAATATATTGAATGCAATTTTAGCAAGGAAACTAGGAGTCGAACACCAATCAAGATTGATAACCAAGAAGTCCCCATAAAAGACTACTTTCAGTACTTAAGATCAATGATTCATGAGAGTGGAGAGATCGAGAGGGAGGTTACCTAGAGAATCCAAGCGGGTTAGAATAAATGGAGATGTGCATCTGGAGTTTTGTGTGATCAGTGGGTGCCGCTCAAACTAAAAGGATGTAACAGCCCGAGGGCCCACAACTTGCAATGATATTGTCTGTGTTAGCAGACTGGGGCCCATATCACCCAGCCCACCCATGGTTTTGTTCTTCCACCCGTAGGGGAAAAGGCCTTGTTCCAGTGAGGAGGAACTCCCTCCCTAACACAGCAGAAGCGATATTGTCCTGCTCGATGGCAGGTTTTGTTTCCTCATATTATGTTGGGGACCTCCCCCTCAAACCATCTTAGAAGGCCTCGTTGCAAGGGAAATCATCAACACGCTTATCAAGAACCCAGTAACTTTCCCCTAACGATGTGGGACTAACTCTCAGTCCCTCACCTTGCCTAGAAGCTTGCCAACCCTCTTAGCCTGCCCTCATCAGCCCACCCTCATCGGCCAAGGCTTCACAACCTCTCCCCCTTAGGGGACACGCGTCCTCGCATGTCTTACCACACGTGAGCGCCCGCGTGCGGCTAGCCACCCACACCGGGTCAGGGTCTGGCTCTAATACTACTTTAACGACCTAAGGTCTGCCCACAGTAACAATATTGTCTACTTTGGAGTGCCTATACACCCCTCACGGCTTTGTTCTTCCCCCGTAGGGGAAAACGCGTTGTTATCATGAGAGACCACCACCCCTTTATCAATGGCCCAGTTACTTTCCCCCTAATGATGTGGGACTAACTCTCAGTCCCTCACCTTGCTTAGAAGCCTGCCAGCCCTCATCAGCCCACCCTCATCGGCCAAGGCTTCACAACCTCTCCCCCTTAGGGGACATGCGAGTGCCTGTGTGCGGCTAGCCACCCACACCGGGTCAGGGGTTGGCTCTGATACTACTGTAACGACCCAGGGTCTACCCACAGTAACAATATTGTCCGCTTTGGAGTGCCCATACACCCCTCACGGCTTTGTTCTTCCCTCGTAGGCGAAAACGCGTTGTTACTATGAGAGACCACCCCCCCTTTATCAATGGCCTAGCTACTTTCGCCCTAGCAATGTGGGACTAACTCTCAGTGCCTCACCTTGCCTAAAAGCCTGCCAACCCTCTTGGCCTGCCCTCATTAGTGCGCCTTGATTGGCCAAGGCTTCACAACCTCTCCCACTTAGGGGACACGCGTGCCCGCATGTCTTACCACACGCGAGCGCTCGAGTGCGGCTAGCCACCCCCACCAAGTCAAGGGTTGGCTCTGATACCACTGTAACGACCCAGGGTCTGCCCACAGTAACAATATTATCCGCTTTGGAGTGCTCATACACCCCCATGGCTTTGTTCTTCCCCCGTAGGGGAAAACGCATTGTTACCATGAGAGACCACCACCCCTTTATCAATATCCCAGTTATTTTCCCCCTAGCGATGTGAGACTAACTCTTAGGGCCTCACCTTGCCTAAAAGCCTGTCAGCCTCAGCGACCACGCCTTTTGGCCTACCCTCATCAACCCACCCTCATCGGCCAAGGCTAGCCCTCTCCCCCTTAGGGGACACGCGTCCCCGCGTGTCACACGCGAGCACCCATGTGCGGTTAGCCACCCACACCGGGTCAGGGGTTGGCTCTAATATCAAACTGTGACACCCCGGGTTTTAACAAACTATTTCCCATATTTATACGAAAATAGTAATAAAATTTATTTATAGAAAATAGATGAGATCCCAGAACTTAAAACTCATGATTTGAGTCTTTTTGCAACGTTAAGAAAATACCATTAAGAAAACCCTAAGGGTCATTTCACCTCAAAACCACACTGAAGAATAGAACCAAAAGTAAACATTTTGAGCATGCTCACAAATTAAATCACGATGAAATTTTTGTAACTACAAAGATACATGATAGTGAAAGTTCCAAAGCTCCAGGGTCTGTCCAAGATCACCAGGCCATCCATATATAAGCATATGAACACTATACAATGTTATGGGTCTAATCTATCAATATATACAATGACTAAGTAGAATGCCAAAAAGCCAATACCAGTCCAACAAAAGTACACCACTCTATCTCAGTATCTGTCCTCAAGCCCCCATCCAGCTTCACTCTAGTCCACCTTCCCTTTCTGACTGTCGTGCTCTGATTCTGAGGTATTGCAAAACAAAACAATGCCTCAACAAGCCATGCTTCTGTAACGACCCAGGGTCTACCCACAATAACAATATTGTCCGCTTTGGAGTGCCCATACACTCCTCACGGCTTTGTTCTTCCCCCGTAAGGGAAAATACATTGTTACCATCAGAGACCACCACCCCTTTATCAATGGCCCAGTTACTTTCCCCCTAGCGATGTGGGACTAACTCTCAGCGCCTCACCTTGCCTAGAAGCCTGCCAGCCTCAGTGACCGCTCCTTTTGGCCCGCCCTCATCGGCCAAGGCTAGCCTTCTCCCCCTTAGGGGACACGCGTTCCTGCGTGTCACACGCGAGCACCCACGTGCGGTTAGCCACCCACACTGGATCAGGGGTTGGCTCTAATACTACTATAATGACCCGGGGTCTGCCTACAGTAACAATATTGTCCGCTTTGGAGTGCCCATACACCCCTCACGGCTTTGTTCTTCCCTTGTAGGGGAAAATGCGTTATTACCATGAGAGACCATCACCCCTTTATCAATGGCTCAGTTACTTTCCCCCTAGCGATGTGGGACTAACTCTCAGCCCCTCACCTTGTCTAAAAGCCTGCCAGCATCAGCGACCGCACCTTTTGGCCCACCCTCATCGGCCAAGGCTAGCCAAAATTTGTAATAGCCGAGGACCCACACCTTGCAATGATATTGTCCGTGTCAGCAGATTAGGGCCCATATCACCCAGCCCACCCACGATTTTGTTCTTCCCTCCGTAGCGGAAAAGGCCTCGTTGAAAGGGAAGTCCTCAACACTCTTATCAAGAGCCTAGTAACTTTCCCCTAGCGATGTGGGACTAACTCTCAGTCCCTCAGCTTGCCTAGAAGCCTACCAGCTCTCTTAGCCTGCCCTCATCAGCCCGTCCTCATTGGCCAAGGCTTCACAACCTCTCCCCCTTAGGGGACACGCGTCCCCGTGTATCTTACCACATGCAAGCTCCCACATGCGGCTAGCCACCCACACCGGGTCAGGGTCTGACTCTGATACCACTTGTAACAGCCTAAGGACCCACACCTTACAATGATATTGTCTGTGTCAGCAGACTGGGACCCATATCACCCAACCCACTCACGATTTTGTTCTTCCCCCCGTAGGGGAAAAGGCCTCATTCTAGTGAGGAGGAACTCCCTCCCTAGCACAGTGGAGGCGATATTGTCCTGCTAGACGGCAGGTTTTGTTTTCTCAAATTATGTTGGGGAACTCCCCCTCAAACCATCTTGGAAGGCCTCGTTGCAAGGGAAGTCCTCAACACTCTTATCAAGAGCCCAGTAACTTCCCCCCTTATCAGCCCTCTTGGCCCGCCCTCATCAGCCCGCCCTCATCGGCCAAGGCTTCACTACCTCTCCCCCTTAGGGGACACGCGTCCCCGCATGTCTTACCACACACGAGCGCTCATGTGCAACTAGCCACCCACATCGAGTCGGGGTTTGGCTCTGATACCAAACTAGGATTTTCCACATCAATATGATAATAATTTACAAAAATAGTCGGGATCCCTAATTTTGAAAGAAACATTTCTAAAGTGACCAAAAATAAAAACTTAAACAAAAGCATTTCTTTCAAAGTCCGGGGAGTCATACAACTACAAAACTACGAATTTATCAGTGAAATGAAATACCATTTCCACCAAAAATCTGACAGAGTTTCCTTTGAAATTTGGACCATTGCACATGACCAGTGCAATACAAAATCACCTGATAAACAATGTATAATACATATCATAAGGGAGACTCAGTCTCCACACCCATCCACAACCAAATATTGTTTTCAATAAAATATACTCCAACAAAGAATAAGAAAATATAGCAATACCAAATACCCAGGGTCCCTCCATACAGCCATCACATCCAACATAAATCCACATTCTGACATCCAGGTCACATCACATTACATTTTTAACTAAAGTATAACCAAAGTGAGGTCATGAACAAACCTGGTCATCTCTGAACATCGTCTGTGCTTCACTGGAAAGCTGCCATCACTTTTACCTGCTCTGTCAGCGCGTCAACCTATTGTCACTCTCTATATCATCCACTTTCACCCTTTCACCCTCACAGGCACTGACGAAAAGTCACATTGCATGCCCGCTTTCACTCTTTCACCCTCACGGGCACTCAGGCACTCACGGGGGTGAAGAAATGCATCCTACCACAGGATCAAGAGTCTCAAATATCAAGTCAGAGCGACTCTCACATGTCAAGAAGACCAACAATTAAGTGAATATCGCAAAAGATATCGAGAATAGTGCATGCAATAACCACCAGAAAGATAGCACACACATGAGAAGCTACATGCTAAAATCAATCTCATGCATATGGTAAGGCATAAATCGCATGCCTCAAAAACTCAAATCACCAAATCACCATTTGAGAATCATGGAAAAATTGTGAATGAAATCACCTACTTCGGTATCGCACTATCCCAACAAACGTGTAAACGATATCAAGGTGTATGCCTTGATGTACCTGCTATGCCATAAATCATGTCATGGTTAATGCATATAACTAAAATCTAAAGCCTGATCATCTATTGATCAGCTTGATTTGAATCATCTAATAGCATTTAGTAGTTTTTCTATTAAAAAGTTACTCCAAACTAGATTTTTATCTTAAATCTAGGTCCGCCTTGTTAAGACCATCACAACGCCTCTTTCGGATCGTGATTTAGACCTCTGTAGCTCCTATAATCACGTTACAATGAATAAAGGGTCAAAACCCTCAAAACCAAGAAAACGGGCCCGCCATATGGCGCGTGCCATCCGTACGCACGTGGCGGGCGCGTTAGGAACCCGTGAGGGTGGCGCGCGTGTTTGTGGACGCTCTCTATGCGTGGGGGATGGAAACAGTGCGTGGCACTCGTTCGAAGCGCCGCATGTCGCACGCATGGCGCGTTCTAGCCACACGTCGCACGCGTGGAGCATTCTAGTGCACCACGTGGCAAGCGCTCGTTGCACTGCATGGCACTCACTCATCCCTGCATTTCCTTCCTGTTCCGGTCGTTGTTGCTGGAGACAACGACCGGATTGGTTCGTGGTCGCCGGCGACCCCAGGTGCTCTGTTTTTTGTGATTTTTACACCTCTGGGTCCAATTTTTCACGTAGATTTCATTTCCACCCTCCATTTTCACAAATTCCTTCTAAATCTATCATTTTTTCATGATTTTTGTCTCATTTTAAAAAAAAAATCCCATAATACGATTTTTTGGGTTTTTCGGCGTCCCTAACCGTCTGATCGTCATGAAATTTCATGGGTCCTTTCCTCTCCTCATCATACTCAATATGAACGGTCCAGATCTTAATTTGACACTATCTCATCAATTTTTTTAGTAAAAAACAGTAAAGCATGAATTTTTACAAAAACTATATGTTCACGCCGTTTTTTCGCCGTTTACAAGTGAATAAACCTTAAAATTTAACGCAAAGAGAAGGGTTGAATGATCCTACCTCGTTTCTGGCCGTTCAAGGGTGGAGAAATCCATCTCCACAGTGCGTGACTATCCACGTGAAGCAGAGAGATTTTAAGAGGGAGGAGAGTGCGTTTTGAGCTCTCTCTCTCTCTCTCTCTCTCTCTCTCTCTCTTCCTTACCTTATATGCTTCATTTTTTGTTTTGTTTTGTTTTATTTTATTTTTTCTTTATTTTGAAAAATCAAATTTTCCTAATCTTTTAATTAGTAAATGTTACATCCTACCCACCTTATAGAAAATTTCGTCCTCGAAATTTAAAATATGCATAGCTCACGAGAGGAGCTCTGAGTGAGTACACCTCATCTCATCCTCCAACTCCTAAGTAGCCTCCTGTGCCGAGTGATGCTGCCAGAGGACTTTAACCAGGGGAATGGTCTTAGTCCTCAACTCCTGGATCATATATAGTCATCAACAAGCAATCCATGCCAACCAAATCGGAGCTTACTAGCTCAGCAACAAGCAAGCATATACCAGTCAAAATCAATGCATACCAGGTCAACAATAGGCAATTATGTGCCAATCAAAATAAGCGTATCAGCTTAGTAGCAGGTAATCACATGCCAATCAAATTAGAGCATACCAGCTCAGTAATAGGTAGTCACATGCCAATCAAAATCAAAGCATACCGGCAAGAATGTGCAAATACATGCCAATCAAAATCAGAGCATAGTAGGTCAGTAACAGGCAACCACATGCCAATCAAAATCAAAGCATACCAGCTCAGTAACAAGCAACCACATGCCAATAATAATAATAATAAATCCAATCTATAGCACAGTCATACTATGAGTACCTAGAAGCCTGCCACCTAGAAGCTCGCCACCTAGAAGCCTGACGGTGCCTCGCACACCCGGCCTCATCGGCCGCCCTCATCGGCTATTCACAAGTATAAGCCAAAATTTTAAGCTGATTACACCAAAGAAAATGCTCTCATACTCAACATACTTTATTGTCACACCTCTCACAGGCATGAGAGATCAAGCTCATGTGTATAATATAAAATAATATCCATGTCATTGCTATCCTAGAGAACTCAATCTTCCAGCAATAACTATTCACCAGACTAAGGAGACTATCAACCTTAATCATTAGTTTAATGAGTCCCAATTTATCACAGTCCCTATAAATTGTATCTCTATCAATCGAGGTACCTTGGTCAAGAGAATCCATCTTCGTTGACCACAATTCCTACTCACATACATTTATAGCGAAAGATGAGTCCTTTAGATACTTAGAATATTACATAAGAACTTCTTGTGTGTAGACACTTAGACTATTGCACAAGAACTCCTTGTGCTCAGCAAGGTCATGATATATAGAAAATATCATTCACTACATAATCATAACTCATCTCAATGAACTTTAGAAATTCAGCCCATTATACCTATACGTACCATCAGTGTACTAAATTCATCGATTTATATGATCCAAAGCTTGTAGCAATCATAATGAGTTCTAATAATTATCTCAAAGGCATTTCAGTCGCAATCATCAGCTACTGATAACCAGACCTCAAATCAATATCCACCAATACTATGCATAATCCAAGACTGATCATACGGATAAAAGATATCAATTCTCCACTGTGGAGCTATCAAAAATCAACAATCCGCACTTAGCAATAAGAATCTATCTTTCTCCTTACAAGGAAGATTAGTTCATCCCATGAAGACCCACTAGGTCTATTAATCTCTGTCGAACAACTACCTTAGTTGAAACCTTCCCACTCAGCGAGGGCCATCCTGTATGGCACTTTAGAAAATGACACTATATCTGATGCCAAATCAATATAAACATCAATCTCTCGTAGTGTAAAATCTTGAAACCTCCTCAGGAAGATCGTAAATCTTCACACCCTCTGTGTGCTAAATCTGTAGTCATTTTCTATCATCAACAATCACAAAACCCGAACTCAGGTGTATTCCATCATCACCACTTTAAGAGTCTAATTAGCATGATAGCCAATTAGTTGTTGGCTTAGACTGAGAAAGGAGAAATGCTTATACCATGGGTTGTGTTGTTAACAGATGGCTCCTTGACGAAGGACCAGGTCTACCCCTGCTCCACCAGTTGCCACCCCTGTCACCCCTGCCACTACACCAGAGCAAGGGGGGTAGGAGGCAGACATTGCGGCTCACGTAGTTGAGAGCCTCTTACCACGTCTCACAGAGCATATTTCGAGGCAAGTTCGGTTGGAGGTGCAGGCCTTGCACCCTATCCACATGGTGGCAATTGCAGCAGTCCCATAGGACTCAGCAGCACAGTGGTCCCATGTAGCATCGATGGCGCCCACACAGGTAGTTGCAGAGGGATCCTCGAGTATGCGTGTTCCACCAGCTAAGCAGCTCGAGAGGTTTCGGAGGATGGTTCCTAGCTTCCATGGGGAAGAAGAGCCAGCAGCAGCAGAGAGATGGTTATTTGAGGTAGAGAAGGCCTTTACAGGGATGGAGATTGCACCTGAGGATCAGGTTAGATTGGCTTCATACTTATTGGTCGGAGAAGCTGAGTTTTGGTGGAAGACCCAACAGCAAATACGTCCCCCATCTTTAGTGCCATTCTCTTGGTAGGATTTTCGGAGGATATTTGATGCGCAGTATTTCCCTCCTCATGCTCTGCACGTCATGAAGAGGGAGTTATCCGCATTGACACAGGGGAGCCTTACGGTTCAGTAGTACTTGACCCAATTTACTAGGCTGCGCAAATTTGCAGCTACCCCTTTTGCCTCAGAATAGGAGGTAGCAGATAGATTCATCGACAGGTTGGTGCCACAGTTGAGCCGTGAAGTACTGATAGCATACCTGACTACTATGAGCAGGCGGCAGATAAGGCTGTGATGCTTGAGAGGGATTCGAGAAGGAGTAGAAGAGAGGTGAGTTAGCCCTTCAAGGGCAAGAGGCCCTTCGCATCCACACTATCTCAGGGGGGACATGATTTGCAATACCCTATTAGACAGAGGAGAGATCAGGGTCGGAGAGTGTGCCCTCATTGTAACGGCCGACACGTGGGGCAATTGTGCCCAGGACAGGGCCGTCAGCATCAAGGCCCACAACAGCCCCATCAGTATCAGCAGCAGCAACAACAGCAGCCTTTTCAGCCTAGTGAGCCATTTAGGTGCTATGGCTGTGGCGAGACGGGGCACATGATTAGACAGTGCCCGAGAGGTTTGGGAGACAGACCACCGAGGACTGATTCCACCGCAGAGGCAGCGCCATGCAGTCATGGCCACGTCTTCACCATCACTTCAAGGCAGGCACATGCCTCAAACCAGGTGGTGGAAGGTACTTTTCTGGTAGCTGATAGACATGCCAGAGTTCTTTTTTATTCGGGGTCTACCCACTCATTTATTGCATGTACATTTGCATCATGCCTTGACTTGCCTACGAGCAAGCTATCATTCAGGTTAGATGTGTCGATGCCATTAGGAGAGACAGTGGAGGCTACTGAGTACCTTGAGAGGGTATCAGTGGAGATATCAGGTATGAGGATGGATGCCGACCTCATTTTATTAGACATGATGGATTTTGATGTCATCTTGGGGATGGATTGGCTAGCCATGTTTTGGGTTACTATAGACTGCCGCAAAAAGCAGATTTTGTGTAGTGTACCAGGTCGACCAGTGGTTGTAGTCCAGGGCAGGAGGAGTGATAGTGGCCCTTGTATTATTTTAGCCATGAGCGTAGCTCAATGTTATGCTCGAGGTTGTAGAGTGTTTTTGGCTTACGTCACAACAGCTGACAAGGAGCAGCCACAGATTGAGGAGATTGACGTAGTACAAGATTTTGTTGATGTATTTCCAAATGAGCTGCCAGGACTACCTCCACCCAGGGAGATTGATTTTATCATAGACTTGGTGCCGGGTACACCACCTATATCTAAGGCGCCTTATAGGATGACTCCTGCAGAGTTGAGAGAGCTCCAGGTGCAGTTGCAGGAATTTCTAGATAAGGGTTTTATCAGGCTGAGTGGGTCTCCTTGGGGAACACCATTCCTCTTCGTTAAGAAGAAGGATGGATCATTGAGGCTGTGCATAGACTACCGGTTACTGAACAATGTTACTATAAAGAATCAGTACCCTCTACCACGTATTGATGACTTGTTTGATCAGTTGCAATCGGCACAGGTGTTCTCTAAGATCGACTTGCGCTCAGGCTATCACCAGTTGAGGATTAGGGAGGAGGATATCCCTAAGACTGCATTCAGGAGTCGGTATGGCCATTATGAGTTTTTTTTTAATACCCTTTGGGCTAACAAATGCACCGGCAGTGTTCATGGATTTGATGAACAGGGCATTCCGAGCTTATTTGGATAAGTTCGTGATTGTCTTTGTGGATGATATCCTGATCTATTCTCCTAACCATAGGGCCCACATGGAGCATCTTCGCATTGTGTTGGACACACTTTGCCGTCATCGCTTGTATGCGAAGCTCAGTAAGTGTGAATTTTGGTTAGGACATGTGCAATTTTTGGGGCATGTGGTGTCCAAGGATGGTGTGGCTGTAGATCCAGCTAAGTTGGAGGCAGTTTTGCGTTGGGAGAGGCTACGACGATGATAGAGGTTCGTAGTTTCCTTGGTTTAGTTGGTTACTGTCGACGATTCATTAAGGGGTTCTCGAAGATTGCCTTGCCTATGACCACTTTGACTAGGAAGGACACCAGGTTTGTTTAGATTGATGCTTGTGAGGAGAGCTTCGAGGAGCTCAAGAGGAGGTTGACTTCTACGCAAGTACTTACCCTACCTTTAGGATCAGGTGGTTATGTAGTGTTTTGTGATGCATCAGGCAGAGGTTTAGGAGCGGTGCTGATGCAGCATGGGAAGGTCATTGCTTATGCATCGAGACAGTTGAAGACGCACGAGGTGAATTATCCGACACATGATCTAGAGTTGGCCGCAGTGGTGTTTGCGTTGAAGTCCTGGAGACACTATTTATATGATGAGAATTTTGAGGCATACACTAAACACAAGAGCCTCAAGTATTTCTTCACTCAGAGCGATCTGAACATAAGGCAAAGGAGATGGTAGAATACCTCAAGGACTTCGACTTTATGATACAGTACCACCCCGGGAAAGCTAACGTCATAGCTGATGCGCTGAGTAGGAAGTCGAGAGTAATGCTTGCTAACCTCTCGACTCGATCTAGTTTTCTTGACAGGATCCTTCAGGCACAGGTGAGCGATGCTGAGACGCAGAACATGGCCATAAGGCCAATTTTTCTAAAGGGCTCGATGGAGGTGTCAGGTATAGGGGCAGATTGGTAGTACCTGCAGATGATCAATTGAGACATGACTTGCTACAGGAGGCGCACCAATCCCCCTATTCTATTCATCCCAGAGGTATGAAGATGTACTAGGACCTTAGATGATACTTTTGGTGGAATGGGATGAATAGGGATATTAGTGAGTGCATAGCACGATGTTTGACCTGTCAACAAGTCAAAGCAAAGCATCAGCAACCAGCTGGGTTGTTGCAGACTTTAGATCTTCCAGATTGGAAGTGGGACCACCTCACTATGGATTTTATAGTGGGCTTGCCGAGGACGGCCAGTGGGCACAACATGATATGGGTCATAGTTGATAGATTGACAAAGTCAGCCCATTTCCTCCCTATTAGACAGACTCAGACTGTGGACAGCTTGGCGAAGCTGTACGTCAGGGAGATCGTGAGCCTTCATGGAGTACCATTGACAATTATCTCAGATCAAGACACACAATTTACCTCAAAGTACTAGCAGAGTGTACAGGAGGCTCTGGGGTTGAGGTTGAGATTCAGTACGGCTTTCCATCCCCAGATTGATGGCCAGACTGAGAGGACCATCCAGACCATGGAGGATATGTTAAGGGCTTGTGTCATGGATTGGAGAGGTAGTTGGGATGAGCATTTGCCACTCGTGGAGTTTGCATATAATAATAGCTATCATACGAGCATTGGTATGGCACCTTATGAGGCACTGTATAGCAGACCATGTAGGTCTCCCTTGTGTTGGAGTGATGTTGATTGTTTAACTACAAGTGCATGGGCTATTGTTGAGTAGCTTATGCAACTACGGGTCGATTCCACGATGATTTGATTTAAAATGATAGAGTTTTCAATAAAATTTAATTGATAAAAGAATACAAACAAAGACTATACTAAAAATAAACTAAGAATAAACTAAAACCCAAATTTAATCAATTTCTGCAGTTTGCATAATTATTTATTCAAAAGACATCAGAAAATAAAACTAAAAGGCGTCTTGGATAAGCTTGTCCTTAGATTGCATTATCCCTGGATTGCACTGTCCCTGAATTGCACTGTCCTTGAATAGTCAAAATGTGAATAAAACAAAACCGGGACATAGATGTAATTAAAGTGAGGACACAGTTGGAATTAAATCGGGGACATGGATGAAATTCTTTTGGGGACATAGTTGGTATTAAACAGGGGACCCATTGGGAATTTTTGAGATCTGCCAGGGGCAGATGTGTAAAATTTTGGGGTTCTGGTTTTTCACAAAAAAACCAGAAAAACATGGGGAAGAAGAAGGAAGAGGAAAGAAAGGGGAAGAAGAGAGAAGGGAAGAGGAAGGGGAAGAAAAGGAGAGGGGAAGAGATGGGAGAAAACCCGTTCTGGGTTTTCTTCCCTAGGACTGTCCGACTCGGAGAGGAGGGGAGAAACTGGCCGGAAACAAAGAAACACGACGAATCGAACAGAAAAATGATGCCTTTTTCGGTCATCTTCTTATTCTCTGGCCGTGAAGAGGTGCGTGGAGAAGCCAATGCTTGTGTTGCTTGTGCGTGGAAGACAAGGATGATCTGGGCCTCTGGTGTGGCGATAAGGGCGCCTGGTTTGGCCGGAAAGTAGGGAAGAAAAAGAAAACGAGAGAGAGAGAGAGAGAGAGAGAGAGAGAGCTGATGCCAGGCCTTCTAGGTGTGTCACGCACCTATGTTCGGCCTAGCAGTAGGTCTGATGGGAAGCAAAGAGGGAAATGTGAAAGAGAGAGAAGGGGGAGAATATCCAGTCTAGGGGGATTGAAGAGGGAGAGAATGCGGTGATCGGAAGAGAAGAGAAGAGAAGAGAAGAGAAGAGAAGAGAGAGAGAGAGAGAGAGAGAGAGAGAGAGAGAGAGAGAGAGAGAGAGAGAGAGAGAGAGAGAGAGGCATAAAGGAGGGAGAAAAGGCCCAGGCCTCTTGGTGTGTCACGCACTTAGGCCAGCCAGTGGATAGAGGTGAATGGTGATGGAGATATGGTCAGTGCTGCTATGCGGTGCTGGCCAGTGCATGAGATGTAGAAGAAGAATTGAAAAGAGAGTGCAAGAGAGAACAGGAGATGTGGAGAGTGATTAGGAGAGAAAGTGAGCAGGAAAGTGAGAAATTGATGATGGGGAGATCACAAGAATGGAGAACCGGGAGTGTGCGGTTGAAAAGAGGCGTGGAGAGGGAAGGAGTTAGCCGGAGTAAGAATTGACGGTGAAGAGAGAGTAGATGGATAGATTGGAGAGAAGAGAATGGAGAGGAAGCGAGAATGAGAAAGAGAGGGAGAGGGAGAGAGCCAGCCCAGCCTCCCAAAAGGGAAAAACCGTTCTTGGAGAGAGAGGGGAAGGGGAATAAAAAGGAGAGTGAGAGAGAGACGTGAAAGAGAGTGGAGGATAAGAGAAAAGAGAGGGGAGAGATAAGAGAGAATAGTGGGAAATAGAGAGAGACATGTGAGAGGAAGAGATGGAGGGAGAGACGTGTGTGAGGGAGAGATTGAAGAGAGATAGGGAGAAAAGAGAGGAGAGAGATAAGGGGAAAAAAATAAGAAAATAAAAGAGATAAGATAGTGGGATAGGGATAGGGATAGGTGGGGTCCACGAGTATCCTGGTCTTGTTAGAACTTTGCAAGTCTTCAAAGTCTTCAGTCTCTTTCCATGAAACTTCATTATCCTCATCTGATATCCTTGATTTGATCTGGAGCGTCCACGCCTAAGTAGATTAATCTGCAATGCACAGGACCCAATTAGCACAATCTAAACTGTTCATTATTCCTCTGATTAGCTTTAATGATCATTTGACCACTAAATCTTTCAATTCAATGGTTGATGGTCAATTACAGCTAAAATAAAATATTTTATGTAAAATCTTAAAATTAATGGTCTAAATGCTCTAATTAAATACTAAATTAGGGGTATTTTGACCAAAATTGAACACTTAACAAGTCACGTAGGAGAGAGACGGATCTTGAAGTCAGAGTTGATTGAGTAGTGTGTAGAAAAAGTCTGACTCATTCAGAAACGATTACTTGCAGCTCACAGCCGTCAGAATAGCTATGTGGATAGGAGACGGAAGGACTTGGAGTTTGAGGTCAGACAGCATGTATTTTTGAGAGTTTCCCCTATGAAGGGCGTGATGAGATTTGGTGTAAAAGGAAAACTCAGTCCCAGATACATTGGTCCTTTTGAGATCTTGCGCAGAGTCAAACCAGTTGCATACCAGTTAGCCCTACCCCCACAGCTAGTTGGAGTACATGACATTTTTCATATCTCTATACTAAGGAAGTACATATCGGACCCATGCCACGTGTTAAAGCAGATACCACTGGAGGTACGGCCTGACTTGACATTTGAGGAGCACCCCATACAGATCTTAGATAGCAACATCCAGGAGTTGAGGATTAAGACCATTCCCCTAGTTAAAGTCCTCTGGCAGCATCACTCGGCATAGGAGGCTACTTGGGAGTTGGAGGATGAGATGAGGCGTACCCACCCAGAGCTCTTCTCGTGAGGTATGCATATTTTAAATTTCGAGGACGAAATTTTCTATAAGGTGGGTTGGATGTAACATTTACTAATTAATAGATTAGGAAAATTTGATTTTTTGAAATAAAGAAAAAATAAAATAAAATAAAACGAATAATGAAGCATATAAGGTAAGGAAGAGAGAGAGAGTGCTCAAAACGCACTCTCCTCCCTCTCAATTCTCTCTGCTTCAGGTGGACAGTCACACACCATGGCGAAGGATTTCTCCACCCTTGAATAGCCGAGAATGAGGTAGGATCACTCCACCCTTCTCTTTGCATTAAATTTTAAGGCTTATTCACTTGTAAACGGCGAAAAACGGCGTGAACATGTAATTTTTGTAAAAATTCATGCTTTACTATTTTTCACTAAAAACTTTGATGAGACGGTGTCAGATTAAGATTTGGATCGTTCATATTGAGTATGATGAGGAAAGGAAAGGACCCATGAAATTTGGTGACGATCGGACGGCTAGGGATGCCGAAAAATCCAAAAAATTGTATTATGAGAGTTTTTGAAAATGAGACAAAAATCATGAAAAAATGTGAGATTTAGGTAGGATTTGTGAAAACGGAGGGGTGGAAATGGAATGTATGTGAAAAACTGGACTCATAGGTGTAAAAATCACAAAAAACGGAGCACTTGGGGTCGCCGGCGACGGCGAACCAGTCTGGTCGTTGTCTCTTGCAACGGTGATCGGAACAAGAAGGAAATGTAGGGACGATGGAGTGCCATGCGGCGCAACGAGCCTGCGCCACGCGGTACGGCTAGAACGCGCGTCGCTTTGAACGTGCGCCACATGCTATTTTCGTCCCCCACTCGCAGAGCGCGTCCACAGACGCGCGCGCCACCCGCATGAGTTCCTAACTCGCAACGCATCCACAGACGCACCCGCCACGTGCGTGCGGACGGCACGTGCCGTATGGTGGGCCTGTTTTCTTAGTTTTGAGGGTTTTGACCCTTTATTCTTTTAAAAAGTGATTTTAGGAGCTACAGAGGTCCAAATCACAATCCGAAAGAGGCATTGTTATCATCTCAACAAGGCGGACCTAGATTATTTAAGACAAAAATATAGTTTAAAGTAACTTTTTAATAGCAAAACTACTAAATGCTATTAGATTATTTAGATAAAGCTGATCAATAGATGATCAGGCTTTAGATTTTGGATATATGCATTAACCATGACATGATTTATGACATGACAGGTACATCAGGGCATACACCTTGATATCGTTTACACGTTTGTGGGGATAGTGCGATACTGAGGTAGATGATTTTATTCACAAATTTTCCATGATTCTCAAATGATAATTTGAGTTTTTGAGGCATGAGATTTATGCCTTACCATATGCATGAGATTGATTTCAACATGTAGTTCCTCATGTGCGTGCTATCTTTCAGGTGGTTATTGCATGCACTATTTTTTATATCTTTCTTGCTATTCACTTAATTGTTGGTCTTCTTGACATGTGGGAGTCGCTCTGCCTTGATATTTGAGACTATTGATCTTGTGGTAGGATGCATTTCTTCACCTTGTGAGTGTCTGAGTGCCCATGAGGGTGAAAGGGTGAAAGCGAAAGTGGTGCGCGTCGTTCCTGTGAGTGCCTGAGTGCCATGAGGGTGCAAGGGTGAAAGCGGATGGTACAGAGAGCTGACCCCACATTGTTGTGAGTGTACGTGAGACACTTATAGGGCTTGACTGTGTATGATGTTTGATACTTTTGACATGCATTCATGTATTTCTAGATTTCCTTGGATTGTGCACGTCTTGATATCATGATTGATAATATCTTATGTATTTCATGGACTTGATAGGTCCTTCATCGTGTGACTTAAGGCTTTATATTATGTTTGATCATTTCATGATCTTTATGCCTTGTGCCATGTGCTTTTGTTTTTATTGAATTACTTTGAATGTATATCACCTGCATAAGCATGGCTTGCTGAGGCATTGTTTTGTTTTGTAATGCCTCAGAATTAGAGTGCGACAGTCAGAAAGGGAAGAAGGTGGACTAGAGTGGAGCTGGACGGGGGCTTGAGCACGTGTCCCCTAAGGGGGAGAGGGCTAGCCTTGGTCCATGAGGGCGGGTTGATGAGGGTGGGCCAAAAGGAGCGGTTGCTGAGGTTGGCAGGCTTCTAGGCAAGGTGAGGCGCTGAGAGTTAGTCCTACATTGCTAGGAGGAAAGTAACTAGGCCATTGATAAAGGGGTGGTGGTCTCTCATGGAAACAATGCTTTTTCCCCTACGGGAGAAGAACAAAGTCGTGAGGGGTGTATAGGCACTCCAAAGCGGACAATATTGTTACTGTGGGTAGATCCCAGGTCGTTACAAAGGAAAATTTTATAAGATGGCCATAAGGCCGGCCATGATCTATGGATCAGAGTGTTGGGCAGTTAAGGAACATCATGCTCATAGGATGAGCGTTACAAAAATAAGGATGTTGAGATGGATGAGTGTTAAGACAAGAAAGGATAGAATTAGGAATGAAAATATTAGAAGAAATCTAGGGGTAACACCAATAGGTAACAAGATGAGAGAGACTAGACTTAGATGGTTTGGACATGTCCAAAGGAGACCGAAAACAGCACCAGTTAGAAGAAGTGAGACAATGCAAGTAGAAGGTTTTAAAGGGGCACGGGGAAGGCCCAAAAGAATGTGGATAGAAGTGGTGAGAAAAGATTTTAAAACTTTGAAACTAAATAAAGTCATGATCTTTAATAGAGAGGAATGGAGGAATCAGATTCATGTGGCCGACCCCATAATTGGGATAAGGTTTTGATGATGATGATGATGATGATGATGATGATGATGATGTTTGGAATGAATGATGAAATGAGCTAATATGATGCTAGTCAATTTCGATTTCGCCAAAGTTGGACCGATATGAGGCATGTTTCACCAATTTTCCCATCATTGGATTAGATCATTGTTAGTCATACCTGATCTAGCAAGAGTTTCACAAAACTCATCCTAGTCCATTGTTAGTGTATTTCATCTCGAGCTGTGATAGTTTAAAAATATTGTTGGGGAACTATTGTTAGGGAAGCAGTTCCACAATAAGACTTCCATTCTTTGCACCAAACTCATAATTTCAGCTAGAGGAGATCAGCTTTGCTAGATTTTCCTCTATTTACTTAGTCTTCAGCCTGATTCATTCTTCCACCAATGCCATCTGCGAGGTCTCTGCAACTATGGGTCAAAACTAGCACCAAATCAGTTATGGAAGACAAGCACATGATGGAGATTTCAAAAATACATAAAAATCTCCATTTTTTCCCTTATAAAACATCACGTTGTTGTCACTTGGAAGATCATTTTTGGTAAGTTTGAGGACTTAAGTGATGAAATTAGGAAGACAAAATATCAAAGGAAAAAAAAGAAGAAGTAAAGTTTTAAAATATAAAGCAAAAAAAAAAAGTCATAAAAAGACTGGTTTCAAATAGAAAATTTGAAAATATAAAAAGACGGGTTTTATTGAAAAAAGGGTATTCTTAAGTAAGATAGAAGCAACAAAAAATACCGGTCTTTCTCAAATAAAAAGGAAAAAAGTAGTATTTGTTACTGGTTAAGGCTATGAGAAAGATGGTAAACTTTATGCTATCCGTAGGAAAACTTTTTAAAAGTTTCCTTATAAATTAGAATAGCCAGATGGTCTAAATTTTTGTGGAGTGCTCATCCATAGGCTAGTGAGCCAAAATTTATGTTTTTTTATTACCTATGGATGATCTCCAATATTGATCTGATTACTATCTTGTTCATTCTTTAATAGCACATTATCATCGTCAAGACCTTATCCTCATTAGGGGTCGGCTTATTCTTTAATAGCACAAGAATTATATTAATGGGACAATCACCAGCTTAAATGAATAAGTTTTCTTTCTAACATGAGAGTTCAGGTATGCACTAAGTTTATGTTCTAAGATGACTTTTTTCCTTGCAGATTCAACTATATTATATTGCTGTTTCCAATTGTTTGTCATCAAAGAGACACTAATTCCACTTGTAATTGTTTTAAGTACAAAGCATCCAGTGTCAATATAATGATTAGCTCGTAAATTTTGCTTATTGAGACAGTGGTTGGTGAGTCTACAATGAAAAATATGTCAGTAGAATTTGTGTCCTCAGATGTCTTTACCATTATTTCTTTTTCATTTTTGGGTCTACTGTTGTAGTTTAATTTGGCCCTTATTTGCTTCTCTAGACATGCTCTTTGAAGGCCATGCAATAATTCACAGTATTTATGTACTCTATCACTTCTATCTGAAAGATTTTTATTCCAACATTCAAAAAAAAAAGAAAGAACAAATATCCATTTGAAGGCAATTTGTAAGATGATTGGGATTGCCTTATCAGGGTGATTTTTATATATAATCATTTCTTTCATTTTATGTATGTAAATGTTTATTCTTTGGATATGTAGATGAGATATTTATCTTTATTTTTTCCCAGATGTCCACCAAGTCAATCAAAGGCCCAAAAGGTTGTCTGAGCTAGTTTTCATCACTTTTTTGTGTATTTGCTACTGTCATCGATGTTGGAACATCATTTGACCGATCTGATTTTTAGAGTCTCTTTGCAGTGGGCAATCCTCCTTATATCCAAATTTTCTTTCGATCTGTCAGTTGGTATTATCCTTGAGCCATCACCTTTTAGCTTATTAGTTGGCAGGAGTTTTTAAGTCGAGTTTTGTACTAAGTTGTCGTCTGATATTTAGTGAACTGAAGAGTTTAGTTCATGCTGACTCGAAGGTGTTTTGAAAATTTCGGAGTTAGATTGTCCCTGGTTGAAATATATCTTCTAATTCTTATTTCTGTGACATCTGTTGTCATTTTACTAGATATTTGTCTGCGGAGAGAGTGGTGAATGTTTTCGGTTTATTGATGTTGTTCTTCAGTAGTTCATGGCTGTGGCTTTTCCACCTGATTAAAATTATAGGAAATTTGCACAAACCATATACTTTGGGTGATAACTTAAATGCTGTGAACTTTTCTTCTTCTTCTTCTTTTGTATGCATAATAAAGGTGTCGGTTGGGAATGAAAAGTATGTTCTATTAGCTGCTCCATTTATGAATTGTACGTTTGCTTGGAAGGAGAACCTTGGCGCAATGGTAGAGTTGTCATCGTGTGACCTTGAGGTCACGGGTTCAAGGTGTGGAAACAGCCTCTTGCAAAATACAAGGCAAGGCTGCATACTATAGACGCTTGTAGTCCATGCCTTCCCCATACGAGGGAGCATCGTGCACCGAGGCTGCCCTTTACGTTTGCAGAAGGTGGTGAGCCATAGCATGTTTGCTAATCTGGCTTAATGGTGCCTTGTAGGCTTATATCAAGAATGTTACATTGAAAGGCTGTTTCATTATGCTTTGGAGGAAGACTGATGCAGAAGTTTTCTTGTCAAACTTGTCCAATGGATATGTTGAAAACCCTGAAAAGGAATTCCCTGTTGGAATTGTAACTGGGAAGTATGTTAACAGTTGTAGATATTTCTTCTGTCTTGGAACTATAATTTGCCAAAAGCCTCCTGGGCTAGTAGCAGAAAATTGCACCTTCTCTCAGTAGGTGTGAAGTCCATATTGGAAGTATGTTTAACAGTTGTAGATATCTTTTCTGTCTTCTTATAATTTGGGCAAAGCTGGCACTTTCCCTTAGCAGGTGTCAATTCCAAGGTGGTTTAATTCCATCCTGGAAATGGATGTGACATATAGATTAGCGGCCCCTGTGATTTCAGGATAGCTGCATCTGTGTGTGTAGGAATTATCCTTACCAAAAAAGCACCGTGTGGAACTTGGAACGAAGGATTCATAGAGTGGGGAAAGTACTGGTGGTCAGGCTGTCACTGACCATTAAACTAGTGGTCTTGTGGGTGACAATGGTATTATTGAAGAGGAGTCTTGGCACAAAGGTAGGATAGGGTTGTCGTCGTATGACCTTGAGGCTAGGGGTTAAAGGCGTGAAAGCAGCCTCTTGCAAAATGCGAGATAAGACTGCATACTGTTGACCCTTGTGATCTGTCCCTTTCCCGGACCCCAGCTGCCCTTTTTTTTTTTTCCAGTTTAATATGCAGCTGGACCGGAATGACAACTTACTTGGCTCTGAAGATGTTTACAGCGAAGATGCAAATAACTGTGACTACCCTGTGTTAGCTGGAATAGAATCAAGGGCTTGGGTTCCTCCTCTAGATGTTACTCTTGATGAGATGGAAGGTCCTGATGTAGATAATGCAATTATTAATCCACAGGAACACACCAATTCAACAGAAATGATGGCTGAAAACAACCAAAGACGCACAAAGAAGGCAGAGGAAGAGAGGTGTTTTCATGTCTTCTATTTGACTTCTTCTGTCAAGTCGTCTGACATGTCCATTCATATTTGCATAGTATCTTCAGTTAGAAAGATTTCTTGTCTTGACTGTAAGGTAAAAGTTTTTGTTTCTTGACCTCCTCTTTGCAGGGAACAGGAAATTCTAGCAGCTGAAGAAAGAATTTTAGGAAAAGATATGCCACGAACTGTCTAGGACATTGAGAAAATGGTGAGAAGCACTCCAAATAGCAGTGCGTCTGGATAAAATACATGGCTTTCATGCTGTCTCTCGCTGATGTTGAGAAGGCACTTTCCATTGCTGAAAAGCATCTGAAAACACAGATTCAGTGAAAGCATGCCAGATTTTCCTTCTTCCTGTATAAGGTCTTGTTTTCCCTTCTCACTTATTGAGAAAAGAATGACCAACATGTATTATTTCTTAGAAAAGCTGATAAAAAAAATAGCTCATGCTAGAGGGAAGGGTAAAATTGAAACTGAAAGAGAACCTCATAGAGACATGTTTGCATTCCTATTACTAATCCCTTATAAACAGGCTTAAATGATGGTTTTCAATTTTGGGGTTATGTCATGCAATCCTTTGCAGTCATATGTTTAACCCTGTGTTACCTAAAAACAAAGAATTTAAAATCAACCAGCACACTAACAAGCTTGCAGGAAATGGTGGCTAATATTTTTCTTCAGTTGTACAAGTAAATATTTTGAGCAAGAGCAACATGCATGCAAAGCCCATTCTTTAGGAGAATTGGATGTCCAAACTGCACTAACTCTTTGGATGATTTTGTTGAAATGCTCAGCTTGGAGGCATTGGATTTGGAAAGGTTGTTAGTCTGTCATAACCAAGTGATCTAGCCCGAAACCTGCACCAACTCATTGGATGATTTTGTCTAAATGCTCAGCTTGAGCTCCTACACCTTGTTAGTTTTGTCGCACATTGTTTATCATTTTTGAATGGACCAGATTGTCCATCTGTAGATAGGTTTTGGAAGCATCAAAACAGATCAAGCTGTAAAACTGGGCAAAACAAAGTAGATTTTGTTGATGTACTTTGCTTAACTTCTTTCAATTATCTTCCTATTTTCTTATCAACATTCCATACGTCCAAGTTTAACTGATTGTTTCTTTGGAAAAATGAACGGCTAAAGAGCAATGATAAATGATCACACACGTGAAAGTTTGACAAGTCAGATTTGTCTTCCATATGATTTACTTGTTGAGATGTGCAGCTCTAATGCCAAATGTTAAGCTCTGCTACCAACTGTTGTGTGCAATAACATGAAACAATACACATACAGAAAGAGAAACATAAACAGAAATTTACATGGTTAGGCCTAGTCTAGCCTACATCCACAAGAGGAGAGAGGAAACATTACAACCGAAGCCATTTTTAGCCTATACCTCGAACCCTATTTATAGAGATCAGAGGAGAGCTAAATGTATTCATCATGAATACAAACTCTATCTTGATAAGCCTTATATGCTTATCCTTATCTTCTTAGAATTTCTATCAAAATTGGATTGTCTAATTTTAAGAGACTTCTTTTCTTGACAGGAATCTTTTGGAAAATTCCTGCTTGCATGAGAATGAACATCAGCAAGACATCAGCAATTCTCTCAGGAATCTTGTGGAGAATTCCTGCTTACATGAAGATGGACATCATCATTACCTTCTTTGTGATGATTGGGTCTTTCTGTTTGCGTCTTAAATGAGCTTTGAGGACGATTAAAATCCGAGAAGATGGGGGAAAGCTGAACATTTGGGTGGCTTATTTTAATCTCAAAAATGAGCATGGAAGCCGCCAGAACTGAGAAATGGGATCATGCATTTTTGTTCTTATATTCATTAATGAATGATGCATCTTCTAACTGAAAAGTGATTTCAGGAGGCTGTCATGAAAACATTCCGAAGGGCTTTGCAGTACTGTGATCCTAAGAAGAGTCTTTTGCTCTCCAAGGAATGTACGATAGGACTGGGCAACCCCAGCTTGCTGATGAACTTCTGGACAGAAAGGTCAAAAAATTCAAGGCAGTAATGGAGCTGTGGGTTTGGCTAAGGGACATGCAAAGCATGTGTGAAGCAAGGCAAAGATGGAGTTCAATCTGTTGTAAATCGTGCATTTTTCAGCCTTTCCTCATAATAAGCATATTAAGTTTATCTCCCAGAGCTAGAGCTATCCTAGAGTTTAAGTGTGGTGTACCTGACGGAGGGCGACCCATAAAAGGGCAGCCTCACGAAGCTCTCACCTATACGGGGTCCGGAAAAGGAGCGGACCACAAGGGTCTATAGTATGGAGACTTTGCAGTTTTGTAAGAGGGTATTTCTATGCCTTGAACCCATGACCTCAAAGTCACACGACGACAACTTTACACTTGCATCAAGGCTCCCTTTCTGATATAGTGTGACCACGTTTGAAGTAATATTGCTGGAGTACCCAAAAAGAACAGACGTGTGGAGCATTTATCTTGATCAAGTTATAGTTGTCTTTGAAATATACTTTTCTATTTACTTGATCTTTACTTATCTATGTTTAAAAACCTTGTTATTGACTCAACAGGAAATCCGATTGGGAGACTTGGAGCTTATCCATGTGCCATTCGAGAGGACTACATGCTTCAGTCTTCGTCCTAAGACAATCGAGGTGCATTCTATAGGATTGTGTGTTGTTTTTAATTTCCTTTATTGGAATCATCTCCCAGTTTTCCATGTTTAATTTAAACTAAAACATGGCATTTTCAGTTTATTTTCAAAAAGAATCTCAAGTACGAGAAATGCAAGGTAAGGTTGGGTAGTATAGACCCTTGTGGTCTACCCCTTTCTTAGACCCTGCATATGCGAGAGCTTCGTGCATTGGGCTGCCCTTTCTTATCGCGAGTATGAGAAATTCTAGGTTGAAGAAGAACGAGTAGAACATGTGAAGAAGAAAGCAATGGAGTATGTGGAGAGTTGCTGACACTGATGACTCCATCTGCCTTAGACGAAACACAAAATATGACAAACTAGACTTGAATGAAATGGGGTTTCATCACCCCGTAGGTTCAAAAGATCAACCATTCTAACATGATAGAGGAGCTTCTATGCTGTAAATTATGTTGCCGAGCAAAATGAGAAGTAATTATGCTGCAATGTAGATTTTTACTTTTGTGAAAGATGGCGCTTGTGTCACTGGGTTAGCTTTTCAGACTTCCGTACAGCACTTAACTTGGCTTCTCACTTTATACCAACTAAGTAAGCCTTACTACAATCTCTAAGGAAAAGATTAACTGAAGGGGACTTTGAGAGAACTTTTAACTTTATTCCTCTTAAGATGCTTACAACTCTTGGACTGGTGGTTAAAAATAAGATGTCTTACAAATGAAAGAGCTCCTGTATTTATAGGTGCTCACCCTCTTTCCACCTCCTTAATGAATGGTACAGATTATTACATGTATATAGTTCAGATTATTCTCTGGAACATTTCCACAAAATATCTAAAGTTTATTATTTTAGATGTTAGGGTTCAGGGTTAGGGTTCAGGGTTAACAAAACATCTGCATGAGGAGATTCCCTGGTGCATGCTATTTGCAGACGATATAGTCCTACTTGATGAGACAAGGGAGGGTGTCAACATAAAGCTAGAGCTATGGAGAGAAGCAGTAGAATCGAAAGGATTTAAAATTAGCCGAACTAAGACAGAATATATGGAATGTAATTTTAGCAAGGAGAGTAGGAGTGGAGCACCAGTCAAGATTGATAACCAAGAGGTCCCCATGAGAGACCACTTCCGATACTTAGGATCATTGATCCATGAGAGTGGAGAGATTGAGAGGGAGGTTACCTGCAGAATCCAAGCGGGTTGGAACAAATGGAGATGTGCATCGGGGTTTTATGTGATCGGCGGGTGCCACTCAAACTAAAGGGAAAATTCTATAGGATGGCTATCGTGCCGGCCATGCTCTATGGATCGAGTGTTGGGCGGTTAAGGAACATCATACTCATAGGTGAGTGTTGCGAAATGAGGATGTTGAGATGGATGAGTGGTAAGACAAGAAAGGATAGAATTAGAAATGAAAATATTAGAAGAAATTTAGGGATAGCACCAATAGGTAACAAGATGAGGGAGATTAGACTTAGATGGTTTGGACATGTTCAAAGGAGGCCAACAACGGCACCAGTTAGAAGGAGTGAGGCAATACAAGTTGAAGGTTCTAAAAGGGCAAGGGGAAGGCCCAAAAGAACGTGGATAGAAGTGGTGAGGAAAGATTTAAAAACTTTGGGACTAAATGAAGCCATGGTATTTAATAGAGTGGAATGGAGGAATAAGATTCATGTGGCCGACCCCTAATTGGGATAAGGTCTTGATGATGATGATGATGATGATGATTTTAGATGTTAGATATTTTTATGATCACTTCTAGAATTCAGGCATTCTAGAAATGAGCTTTCCTCCACAAACCTTTCATAATAAATCCAAGTCCCTCGAGCCAAGTCCATGAACTAAAAAGGCCTTTCTTAAAGCTTGTGGACCTTGGTCATGGACTGTGTAACGACAATCTATGACACTTGGCAGAAGTTCTGCACACGAGAAGATGGAAGTGAAAAGCCACACCTACTAGCACAAAATTGAGAGGGTAAAAAATCGAGGCCTTACATATTCACGTTAGGGATGAGTTTTAGTACCAAGAACATCCCATTGAGGTCAAAAGTGGGCCCAAACGTCATTTTTCTTGAAGACATCAATACTACGTAGAAACTCGAGAGAGAGTATATGTGAATTAAAAATAAAATGAGCGAGAGGAGAATTGTTTCCACACGCAAGTATCTATTGATATTTATTGAAGAAAAATGGTATTTAGGCCCAATTTTTGTATCTTTTATTGAACCAAGCCTTTAATATGATTTTGCTTCAGTTAGATATCTTTGGTACCAAAACTCATATCAATTGGAATTTTTTAAAGTCTTTATTTATGAGCTTTTTAGGGTCATAAAATAGATGGTAAAATGGACATCTATTTATACATTGTCCATTATATTGATTAAAAAAGGCCCTAAATTGAAGGCCTTATATATTCTCATTAGAAATGAGTTTTAGCACCAAAAATGTCCCATTAAAGTCAAATTAGATAAATATTTTTGTTAATGAAAAATACAAAAAAGTGGGCACAAATACTATTTTTCTTTAACACATTAATACATACATACAAATTTTAGAGAGAGAGAGAGAGCATATGTAGGTTCAAAGTAAAATGAGTGGCATGTGGCATCTTTTGTAATTTTCAATGATCTTGTTTGTCCATATTACTTATATATATGTGTGTGTATGCACATGTGTGTGCGCGTGCTCCGTGCTTTTTCTCATAGCTCCTTGAGAAATTGTAAAGATCAGAATCATTCACAATGTTTTCCTTCACTTAAATGGCTCATATTCAAGTGTTGTTTTTTTCTTGATGAACTGTATAATGTTTCGCCCTTCCATTTTATAACTAAATGCAGCAGTTGCTAAGATAATTTAATAGATAAAAACTTTGGATCATGGCCGTTCTAACCCAAGGAAACACCATGAACAATTCATATATTCAAAAATATCAGCCCACCTAAAATTATGGCTATTTATAAACATTTATTGAGGACTCATCCGGAAAAAGGAAGGGGCCATATATCACAACCAAGTGGGCCCTCACTTTTAACTATATAACCCTTTATCTTAATTGGCTTGCATAGATTGGCCGTTTCCTAAAATCACATTATACTTTGGATGATTCTGTAATTGATTTTTCTCAACTGTTTCTAAGTTATAGCTCATGGAGAACAATGGTAGGATCATCTGGATGACGTGGTTAAAATTAACGGTTCAGATAACAAGAGAGGTGGACCCCTGGATAAAACCACCCAAACATACAACCAAGGACAGGCTGGTAAAACAGTTCCTAATTCCCAACCTAAACCTCTAGCGTAATTTAGCGAAGATCCTTACATTGTAACGAATGCGGCTCCCCAAGGCGCGTATAAGTCCACGAGCGAAGGAAGCTTCTCGAAATAAACGGAAAAGAAAAGAGGGAGAGAGAGAGAGAGAGAGAGAGAGAGAGTCAATCCATCCTGCTTCCGTGTGTTGATCTGATTGTCCTTCTTCTGTTGTCTATCTCTGAGGTGATTCAATATTAATTTCTATGCACTTCTCTTAGTTCTAGGGTTCGTGAATCAATTCTTCTGTTCTTACTTTACATACGTCTTCCTAGGGTTTTCAATGTTGATGCTTCATTTTGTTTAATCATGTGCTTCTTCTTTCTGCATTAACTGGTTAAAGCTATAACTAAGTTCTTGAGAATCCAATCTCCCTTTCCATGGTTGCGTCTTCATCAAATGTGCATGATTACGAGAAAAGGTTCTAGGGTTTCGTACGCGTAGTTGATTCCTTGATTGCTATGCTTTTTCTGAATTTCTTGTCACGTGTACGTGGTTGATTGAGGTTATGGTTATTCTTCTCTTTGTTTCTTTCTTTTTGAAGGACAGAAAAATCTTTTTATCTTCATTTTTGTTTGACTTTTCTTTTTCTTTCTTCTTTTTTTTTTTCTCTGTTTTTTGTTTTGGCATATGAATTGGAGCTTTTGTTACTTGTCGGAAGCGGATGAGCAAATTGTTTTGAGGTAGAGATATGTAGGAGCCATTAAACGACTTATTCAAGCAAAATTTGCGACTGGTCGGAGAAGAATGTATGTATCATTGTTTGTTTGATGCCTCCAAGGTCATACGTTTTCCAGTTATTCTTTTATACCAAAATTGTCCCTTGCAAATATAGATTTGGTTTTCTACCCGCACGCACAAAATGACATTTTGGGCTTGTTGACTGTGATGCCGTTCTTGTCGACACTAAGAGATTTTAACAGAGTTTCTCATCGGCAAGACATATATCCTATATCCAATTACGGGCCCCTTATGTTGTCATCTCTCTGTTGTACTAGTTTTAATATGGGCCTCCAAAATGCTCTTTCTTTCTTGCAAATTTAGATATGGTCCAGCCAATCCAAACGAGGGGAAAAAAAAGAAAAAAAGGAAAGAAGAAAAACATGCATATGGTCTTTTGCTGTTCTATGGTTAGTTAAACTAAGAGTTAGCCTAGACATGCATCCTTGAACATGCACTTGTCTTTTTTTCTGTGGGCCTGCTGCTGGTTAAGGTTTTGGTGGATTATTTTTTTGTTGGACACATCCATCTTGGACACTTGCGTGGACACTTCCACATATATTAACATGCATCCAACTCAATAACAGTCCATGTGGGACTTTGGACTCTCATTATAACTTCCAATGGCGCTACTGCATTTTTACTTGCCTTCTTCTCTAGATTTTATTTAATTTAACTTTTTTTACAATATTTATTAATTCACCATGCCCCAGCTTCTGGATTTTAAGGAGCTGCAGCGTCAGACGTCCATATCCATGTTGTGTCCAGAAACTCGAGTCAATTTAGGCAGATCATAGGTTTTCCTGTTATTAGTTTTATCGTAAAGATGAAGGGGAGCCTTGGCGCAACCGTAAAAGTTGTCGTCATGTGACCTTGAAGTCACGGGTTCAAGGTGTGGAAACAGCCTCTTGCAAAAAAATGCAAGGTAAGGTTGCCTACTATAGGCCCTTGTGGTCCGCCCCTTCCCCAGACCCCGCATAGGTGGAAGCTTCGTGCACCGGGGCTGCCCTCTTTTTTTTTAGTTTTATTGTAAAGATAATTTTTGCAATGCTGTCATTGTCTTCTTCTTAATATGAATGTATTTGTTTATAAATTCTTTTGGATTGTGAGTCGATTTTCTGATCAACTGTTTCAACTTTTGACATAATATTTCAGGTTGGTTTTACATATATAGACTTTCACTTGCTTATAAGAAATCTGTTTCTTTAGGATTGATAGGTAAGCTTATGTAGTCCTGTTTTTGCAATCATGCCAGATTTTCCTCTCTGATTTTATAGGAATAATCCAGCAGTAATTGCCATCGATTTTTATTCGTTGCCAATCAGGACCCTTGGTCATTTAACAACTTCTGATTATATCTTACTCTTTGCATGATGTGCTTCTTGTTTTCCTGAATAATGTGTTGGTTGGCTTATGTACAGAAATGAGGGGAAGAAGCTACAGTTACAGTCCTTCGCCACCAAGAGGTTATGGAAGAAGAGGTAGGAGCCCTAGTCCTAGGGGCCGCTATGGAGGTCGTGGTAGGGACCTTCCAACTAGCCTTCTAGTTCGCAATCTTCGTCATGATTGTAGGTTTGTTCTCATGTACCTTCCTCTGGTCCTGTGTGTTTTCTAGTTATTCTCAAGTTAGAAGCAACTTGTTTGGAATTATCATTTCTGCCTTTTGATTTCTAAATTGTGTGTTGTTCTGTTTTGTTCATAATGTTACTCCGCATCTCTCAGAACTGTGCTTCTACATTTGATCTGATTCTTAGCTGCAGAATGAATGCAGTTTTGCTCCTTACTACAACTACGTAAATTCCCTTTTTATTAGAAATTCTTCTTGTCTGGTGTGTTGATTACCATTATCTCTAAATGCTTGCGCCCCTTATCATCCTTTCTTTACTCATGGTATAAAGTTGCTCCCAGGAGGTATAACTCTGAAGGGAAATTGAGAATTTTCAGAAAGAGAAATGATTGTGAGTTATCCAAGCCCCAGGAGCTGGGTTGACCCTAAAAGTGACCTCAGTTGAGCATGATCATCAGACACAGTGTCACTAACAATGCCTTTCTCCACCAGAGTCCAGGACCCTTCCCCTATTCCCACTAGGTTTCACCTGGTCGGGGTTGAATCTTGATTACCCTACATTAGTTGTCAGTCTGTTACATAAAAGCTGAGGTTTTCTAAATGTCCATTTTGGGCAATGGAACTAGAGTTGAAGTTGTAGAGTAACCTTCTGGCTTTTAACCTTCAACTTTGGATTTACTGGACTGATTTGGTTGTTACGTTCAGTCTGGTTGTTTCGGTTGGCTCCTATCAGTAGCTTTACTAAAATTTCTTATATTGTTGTTCATATGAAAATTATTGCCCTAAAGAATTTTTTGTTGAAAATCATCCTTAAACAAATATGAAGCATTAAGAATAATGAAAACAATCTTTGGATGATGGACCAATATATGGTCCGTAAACATTTGTTAGATAGATATTAAGTGCTAGATTCTAAACGTCTGAGAGTGCTCATTCTGCTTGCCTTATCTGGTGGTAGCCTATTTTGTCAGTTGTTTTACTGTGGCAGTGTTCTTGTCTGGAATCAAGTATTGGATCATTGACTACATTGTTTGCCCTTCAGTCAGCATCTATCGTGGTTTCTTGTTAGGATTGACAAACTTTTAGTGGAAAATCTGCACTTTTTTAATCTTACATTTGAATCCTGATACAACCCAAACTTAAAATTTTCCTAGTGGATCTAGCGCTGTGTGGTCCAATGTAATTTGATTTACTTATGTATTTTGGTTTACTAGTTCATTCCTAGTTGATTTTGGTCTTATTTTTAATCATTGCTAGATTAAAATTACATTTAGCTTCAAAATTTTTGGTCTATCCAGCCATTTCTAGTTGAAAATATTTTAGAGCCTCGAGCTTATGTATTTTGATTTACTTGCTTATTCATTACTGTTTGATGTCTTTCTGCCGCCTGATTCTATTGGGACATGTGGCTTACTGTAGTTTAATAAATAATGATATTTTCTAAGTTCTACAGTGGTTGGTGTGTCCAATACAGTTGATCATTCAAAAGACGTATGTAGCAAAATAAAAAATAAAAAAAATCTCTTCCATCTACCTTTTCAAGTATTTACTGCTGTGTATTTATATTGATAGTTTAAATTTTAAATGCTTGTATGCTTTTTGATTGAAGTCATAGCAGGTATGGGTGCTACAACAAATATATCCAAATGGACAATCTAAAACAGTTCAACAAATGTAGAGGTTTTCTGGTTTCTTAATGGAGAAAATGCAGATGCTAGATTAACATATTTAATCTTTCATTATTGTTCCTTGCATTCAATTCCTGAAAGATTTTCTTCTATGAAGATAACACGGTTTTACAAATATTTGTTCTTAAGCTGCTTTTCCATGAGATTTTAATGTACTTCTAATTGATTTTCTCCATTTAAGTAACTCTTTGACAGTAATATGGTACAAATGTTTCAGTTTACTTATGGAATCCCTGCTAATTCATTTTGTTCTGCATTATTGCAGGCCAGAGGACCTTCGCAGGCCATTTGGGCAGTTTGGTCCTCTGAAGGACATCTATTTGCCCCGAGATTATCATACAGGGTAAGTATACATCTTACAAAGGTACTTTAGCATCTTAGATGGAAGTTTAGAGTTGAAAATCGGTTCCAACCTTAGGCTGTCATATTCTTCTTTGACTTAGTTGGGTTTTTCATGTCATGGCTTGTATTTTTTTAAAGTGGCTTCCATTTTTGGCTAAATTGAAAGCCTCTTCTTTACTAAATTATTTCTGGGGTTGGGTTGTGTTGTTTAATATCTTCTTCTCTCTTTATATTGAAAGTTGGATGTTTTATTATTGAGATCTAGCAGTGAAAATAAAGTTTTGAAGACACCAATCAATTGTTAAGAGTTCTGTTGAAGAAGATGTTAATGTTTGTCAAGAGTGGCCTGGAAGAGGTTGGGTGTGAAGTTATAGATATTGAAGAGATTCAAGTCTTGAAGAATTTCAAGTGATCTTTAAACTCTGAAGTGTGCAAGGTCAGCAGCAGCCACGTGCTTGCTTTACTTGAATTGCATGAAGTACCAAGAATAATCTCTGACCTCCCACATTTCTTGGGATTATCATCTCTTCTTTTCTATTCATTTGGAGGCTAACAAAGCCATTTTTCTGCATTCCTTTCTCTGATGCTAAGATTTGCTTCTGTTACAGAGAACCACGTGGCTTTGGTTTTGTTCAATATGTGGATCCCGCTGATGCAGCAGAAGGCAAGTATCAAATGGATGGGCAAATCCTCCTTGGCCGGGAACTTACTGTTGTTTTTGCAGAGGAGAACAGGAAGAAGCCAGCTGACATGAGGGCAAGGGAGCGGCCGAGGTAAACATGCAGTTCTCTGTTAGCCAGTGAATATTGTTACGTCCAGGCTTTCTGGTGCAGTAATTCCCAGCTTATATTAAGTTTAGTTATAGGTAGGGCAGAAATTTGTGGAAAAAGAACTATAAGGATATTTATCTTTTATTTGCAATTTAATAATCATTCTTCAAACTTGAGTTTGATTTCATAAATTCATGTTTAATTTGGTAAACATGAATTTATGTCCAGAATGAGGTGAGAACTAAGAGTAGGGAAGAACTTTTGAAATAGGTAAATGTGTCCAGAATTAAAAATAGGTAAGAATTATTGAATTATTTGGGAAAATTTTCAGAGTTCAAAAAGTCCGGACTTTTCCCCAAAAAATTCAGTTATCTGTTTTTTTTATTTTTAACTATGATGCTAAGATTTATATTCAATCTCTTTCTGGAATAAAAGAAAAAATGAAAATGTGAGTAATGTGAATAACTCTATTGTTTTGAACAAAAACAATTGAGTTTTCTTTGCTTCAACCCGAGTAGTTGGTTGGTACAAACTGACTTGCTTAGTTAGAAACTGAATGAATTCCTACTGTAGATGAATTAGTTAACTAACTTGATGGGAGCATGGCTTTTCAAATAGAATTTTTGCAAGTACTTGTCAATATGATAATATGTGAGGCTTGTGGGTAATATTTGAGGTGGTTTAAATTTTCCTGACATAAGGCCAAATTTGGTATTTTGTTCGTAGGGGTCGTGTTTATGATTACCGGAGGTCGGCCCGCTATTCCCGATCTCCACGGCATGCAAGATCTCAGTCTCGCAGCCCCAGCTATTATTCACCTCGACGGCGGCGTTACTCGAGGTAGAAATTGAATAACATCAGTGCAAATTATTCAACTTCTGGAATGGTCATAAGTATGAAATATGGGTTTTCTTGCTGTGATCGTGCAGGTCGATTTCTCCTGAAGAACGAAGGTACCACCGAGGTCGTGCTTATACCCCTTCTCCATCTTATTATTCTAGAAGCCCAACTCCTGATGGCTACTCGAAGAGGCGAACGCACAGAGAAAGATCCATGTCCTTCAGTGAATAAGCATCAAAGGCGATGCGTATTTCCTTTAGGTCTGTCCTATGCATATGTTAGTTAACCGAAAGTTGGTAGTATTTTGTGCCAAGGTAGGCTTTGAGTGGTAGTGATTTGCTATTGCTACAGAAATTAACTTTGTTGAGATAGTTCATGTAGCTTTTCCCAGTTTGACAGCTTTGACCTTTCCATTGATGTAGTTGTTGGATAAGTATATGTTATATGGTAGGAAGAATTGATCCGAGGGCTAAGTTATTTGATCAGATCAACCCCATTGAGTGGATTCCACTGAGAATGGGAGTGAAGCAGAAATCATGTTGAGCTCTCCTTTTTAATTTAATGTCGTAGCTTTAATTTTGCAGCTGTCAGAATTTTCCGTAATATGCTGCTCAGCTTGTAAGGTTTCATTTTTCTTGTGAGAATGATGCTGTAGCAGACCAAAGGTTTATATGGTGGCTGCTAAAAAAGAAAGCAAAGATGGAGTTGTTCGATTCTTGCTAACATTGCGGTGGCAGTGGAGCTGAAAGACAACCTCCTGATAGTGAGACGGGACTTAAGCTTTAGCCACGGTTTAAGCTGATAAAGGATTCTATTATAGCCATGTAGGTGATTGGTGATGGAAGAAAGGTGCTTGGATGCTATTTGCTTCATTTGTCGGGTACCTGTAACTTCTTATGGGGACTAGTGGTTGTGATCTTTAACTGAAAGAAGAATAAGATAGAAGCATCTAATGGGCACGATATGTAGCCTATCTAAGTTAGACAGTGTTCTGAATGTTCAGATGTACAAGGAAATAAAAAATCTATCACCATGAGTGCACCCTACCGGAGGCTCATGAGTGTCTACTCTCTGGATTGAATTTATTGGTTCGGAGTGTTCCTACATGGTTGGCCTGTCATAAGTGGGCAAATTTTGATGCGGGAAGCCTTCTCTCGACGATTTTTTGACTGATCCATTCTATTTACTATTGGATTAGTCCTATGGGTAGATACTAAAAATCTCATTCAGTAAGCACTTTCTCGAAGGGGCCCCTCATCTTTTGAGGTATGGATGTTATTTAACAAAAAATTCAGAAGCACCTGTAGGATGAGATTTTTTGCTTTTCATCTCGGGAGGCAGCAAATCTGACCGGTGAAATGGATCACTCAAAAAATGAAAGCACAGGGCTCATGATCTCACCTATGATTTTCATGAAATATTATGCGCATGCTCCATATGTGATCCCATAATATGTCCATTGAACATGGTTAGATTCACGGTGGACATCCTAGATACCGATCATATGCTAATCTTACTTGGAAGGGCTCTGTACTGATTGACGTCGATGATTTTACGTATTTGTCAATGAAACGAAGAAAATAATTTTAAGAACACACCCCGAACCAAGCATGCAGAAACAAAGTAGTGAAAGAAATGTTCTCTCTGTATTCAAAAAGTTTTCTAATACGAACCTCCAGCCACGAAAAGAAAAAGAGGATAAACATGTCAGGCAAAGATATTAAGAGAATTTAGAAAGTCAAGACAGGTGGCCCATGCAGGTTTGGAACCTGCGACTTCCGCGCTATTAGCACGACGTTCTAACCAACTGAGCTAATGGGCCAGATTACTAAAGCAACTCAAAATTTTATTTAAGAGTCTTCTCAAGTGAGTAATGCAGACACAGACAACTTCTCTCCTAGATGAACACAGAGATATGAAACTTAGCTAGATTGTTGATAGGTAGATTGTCCAGAAGGACCCACTTGATTCTAATCTGACGATGAATAGACAAGCTTCAATAAGATTAAGTGCTACAAGAATAAAAACCGTAGGTTTCTAACACAAAACTTAAATAGAGATTGATGGATCAAGGGGTCAGACTCATCCGATAAAAGGTCGCATCACGGGCTACTTAAGGACATGCTGGAGCATGGGGCGAATCATGCACATATTGGGCACATAAATCCCCAGAAGTTGGTTTTTTTAGCAATCTTGAATCATGTAACTAGGATAGAAAGTGCCACTTCTGTCTTTTAATGCCGCCAATATACCCGAAAATGCAAAAGTCAATCAAAAGCTAATCAGAGCATGCACAAATTATTAAACAACTTGATTTCATATGACATATATAGTTCTTTTTGTTTATGCATTTTTTTTTCCCTTCAACAATTCTTGTATTAAAATTGAGTCCTGATTGCTTACTTTCTTCTATATTTTTAATTCTCCTAATCTTATGTTGAGCTTATTCCCTTCTTCAATTTTTGCTCTTGTAATTTATTATTATTATTATTATTATTTTCATTTTGAAATGGCTAATAAGTCATTTGTGGAGATTCGAACTGAAATGCACCTAGATATATTTGCCCATGAGGAGCTTGCAAAGTATATGCTTTTCGATTTTAATGAATCTTCCATGAATTTTGGAGTTTTTGTGTCTGGATTTTCTCTAGTTTTTCCCTGTTTTTATGGGCTCTTCCTTTGAACCTTCTTTCTCATGTGGCAGTTTTCTCCCTTTCTACCAAGCTTATGTGCCAATTCTTCTTTAATTCCCTACATTTTATGTGTATATATAGATGCAGAACACAAAAGTATTAGCTTAGAAATCAAGTATTTCTAAGTTAGAGCTTTAGAAACAAATTCTTCTATCAAGAGTTAGATACAAAATACAAGGTTAAGGGCTAAGAAACTGTAGAATTACAAATCCTCTTTCCTTATGGTCAAGTGAGGATTTTGGACCCTGTTTTCTTGTTCCATTAAGGCTGAGTCGAAGATTCACCCAAAACATATGAACTTTTTGGTGTATGTGGATGGATTTCCTGTGAAATTCATTCAAGAATTCCTATCAACATCACCAAACAGCGCTCGTAAGGTCCACGCACTTGAATATGGTCAACATTATATAATCTCTCGTGGCAACACTACTTGTGGAGTAAAGGTGTGAAGCCTTGGTCGATGAGGGCGGGCCAAGAGGGCTGGCAGGCTTCTAGGCAAGGTGAGAGACTAAGAGTTAATCTCATATCGCTAGGGGGAAAGTTACTGGGCTGTTGATAATAGTGCTGAGGACTTCCCTTGCAACGAGGCTTTTTCCCCTATGGGGGGAAGAACAAAACCGTGTGTGGGCTGAGTGATATGGGCCTTAGTCTGCTGATGCGGACAATATCATCGCAAGGTGTGGGCCCTCAGGCTGTTACAAAAGGTAAGAAAATGGTTGCCAACTTGTTTATATTATTAGTCTTAATCATTCTTCTATTTTAAGGGAGCTTTGGTGTGACGACCCGGGTTTTAGAATACAATTTTATAAAAATACAGTGAGATCGATCTCTATTTTTAAAACACTTTGTGCAAAAGAAAGCAGGAAAAAAATTTCTTTTTCAAAAATCATTGTATGAAGAACCCGAGTGTCATAATGAACTCTCAATGCATAGATATCGTTGGCAAATATTAACATCATGGTTGTTTAAAATGTCTCCAAAAATTTGGGTTAGTAAACTTGGTGCAATAGTAGAGTTGTTGTCGTGTGACCTTGAGGTCACGGGTTCAAGGCATGAAAACAGCCTCGTGCAAAATGTATGGTATAACTACGTACTATTGACCCTTGGGGTCTACCCCTTCTCCAAACTCCGTATGAGTGAGAGCGTCATGCACCGGGGCTATCCTTTCATTCTTCTATTTTAAAATTAGCAATCCGATGACTGACTTTATGTTCTTATAACTTTGGTTTCTTCTTTTCCTTGAGTTTTTTTCTTTGTTGGTCTTAACTACCGTGGAAGAGAAGAGACTGGCTATGTTTATGGAAGGAAAGAACGAAAATAAACGGAGATAGAGGGTCACCTTGTTGGATTATTTATGGATGTCATTCTGTGGGGGTAAGAAAATGGTTGCCAACTTATTTATATTATTAGTCTTAATCATTCTTCTATTTTAAGGGAGCCTTGACACAATGGTAGAGTTATTGTCTTGTTCAAGACATAGAATCAGCCTCTTGTAAAATGCAAGATAAGGCTGCATACTATAAGCCCTTACGGTCCATCCCTTTGCTAGACCCTGCATAGGTAGGAGTTTCGTGCACCGGGACTGCCTTTTTTATTCTGTGGGGCATTCAATAACAAGGACAACCAAACATGCAGAATATGCTATTCATTAGTAGGTTCATCCACTTTTGATCTGGACTGGTTTTGGTCGAGGTTTCCTTGACGAAATGCCAATCTATTCCAGACATGGCATGTGAGTCTGTCTACGACCATTTTTCAACTTCTGGCCATTATCAAAATAATTCACAGCAGATGATTCCATAATAGAAATAGTTCACAAATTCTTCCACCAAAACAGGCATTCTAAGTTGTTCTACTCATTACATCTTAATGAAGCAGATAAAAAGGGCAGTTCCACTGCACGAAGCTCCCATGTATGCAAGGTCCCGGGAAGGGGGCGGACCACAAGGGTCAATAGTATACAGTTTTAATTTACATTTTGCAAGAGACTATTTCTACGCCTTGAACTTGAACCTCAAGATCACACAACAACAAATCTACTGTTGCACCAAAGCTCTCCTTCGTCTTAACTGACGTTGCAGGCTTCCCGTCATCGTAACGAAGCAGATGATATATGATTCCAATCACAGGTGACTGAGAGGACGAATAGTTGGATCAATGAAATGGGCAACTTAAGACCTCTAGTAGCAGCATGCCATGTCTGCACTACCAAAAATGAGTGGCAATATAAATTGCCATACCATTTATATTTATGTTTTTACAAATTCCTTTTTTTATTTCTATTTCTATTTCTATTTCTATTTTTTATTTTTATTTTTATTTTTATTTCTAATAATAATAATAATATTATTATTATTAATTGGTGAAGCTTTTGGCGGGAAAGACAGGAAAAAGAGAATAAAGGTCGGCAGAAAAGGACAGACCTTTCTACACGTAGCTAAAATGGAGTACCAAAAGCAGTAGACTTTTCATCTCATGCACTCCATTATGTTGCACCCTTTACACCAGAATGGATTTGTCTCCAAGTTTCTGGTCTTGGTAGCCCGCTAGACTATCACTTCCACAGTATCTTTCTTGTGTGTTTCTGTGGGACCCATATCACCGTGTGGGTCCCATTGTCTTCTATGGTAGGGGGCCCAGAAGGTCATGTAGATAGGTGGTCTCTGCTGCGACCCTCTTCCTCTCCATTTGTCTTTCTCGTCGTCCTATTGGAAATGCAGGGCTGTTCAGCAGTTAGATGATGAAGGACGTTCCCAAGGCAACATGTCCAGCAAGAAAATTGAATTGTCCTTCCAAAACCAGCAGAAAAGGTCAAAAAGAAAAGGAAAGTAGTTTTTCAGCTGGCACAGTTTATATATCTTTTTGAAAATTTTGTTTTATTTTTTGTGTGTAATATTTTCAAAGTTTTATTTACCAAAATCTTAGTTAACAAAATTCAGAACAGAAAGGAGAATAGAAAATCATGGCCCACTTTGTTTTAATATTCACAACCTCCCTTTATCTTAAAATTCTCTTCTTAGCTGCCAAACCAAGCTCACCAAAACAGCAAATGGGTAAGAATATCATCACTTCCCTTTTAATATATATATATATATATACACACACACACACACACATATGAATATATATTATATTTATATGGATATACATAAGAAATATCACACTCAAAGAATGTATTTCTTATTAAATTGAGAAAATAAGACATGGTCCTTTTGGAGCATTGAAAAGAAAATTAAGAAAAATATAAGCAGATTTTCTTTTCTTACAAATTCATCAATCTACTTCATAACCTATAGATTCAAGTGAAGGGGCATACAACCTACTGTGAAACTTTTTTATGGACAAAGCAAAGAAAGGCTTTGGGAATTTGTCATTGAAGTCAATAGGTTCCATTTCATGATCCCAGCCTTTTCCACCTAAAGCCATTCAATTATAAAGAAACTTTACTTGTCTATGAATGTAAGGAATATTTCCCAAGAAAGACCCACATGCCTGCAGTTTCAACTGACCACAGTTTGATCATTTAACATTCCAATCTATCTATAACTCCGTAAATGGAGAATCATAACTCAAAATCTTAATGAGAAATTTCATTAGGCCCACCCACTTGCACCCATTCTGGCCAATTATAGTGATGTGATAGCCTGTGACATCACTCCAATTAAACAATCCAAACCATCTTATTATAGTACTTAAAAATGGATTACTGATTTATTTTTTTTCCTAATTACCAATTTGCTGATCATCACCATAGAAGAGCTATAAGAGGAAGTGGACCCCATGGATGAAGTGTCTAGATCATGGTAATATCATGTGGGTGGGCCTAAATGAGGCATCTTTTAGAACTTTAGCTTGAAAAACAGTTGAAATGTCATAAGAGCGAAAAAAAAGTCGATGCTTTTTCAGTCCCTTTTCTACCTGAAAATCCGAGGATGGAGACTTTTGGATTGGAGAAACAGTGAAGAGAGTCTCCTTAAAGTGGTCTTTCTCGACCAACCCAGAGAAATGGCCGGCGATGATTTCTATAGCTCATATAAAACACCCGCCCAATTTTTAATTATTTGATAACACTAAGAAGCCAGTATAAATACTGAAAATCTCTGACTGGTTCTCTTTTCAGAAGAAATAGAGCAGCTAGGATCCAGAGGATTTTGCGTGGATTTTCACAACTAGCAAGTAGAGTCCAAAGCTCCACCTGCGTTTCTTCTTGGAACTTTGCCTTAAATTACATTTATGGAAATACTCTGTTCCACTTCCATGAAGGGCCGCTTTTGAGCTTCTAGAATCGTTAGAGATTCTTCTCTCTTGTTGTTTTTCAGCTGTTCGCGTCATACTAGAGCTGGGTTTGAAGGGATTTTGAAGGGTTCTGACGGATAGCTTGGTTTATTGGCTTCTGGAACAGGTATGTTTTGAGCTATTCTTACTGGGTTTCGTTCTTCTTTGCAAGTGGGTATGTATTTTGGTGTGGGGCTAGTGTTTTCTGGCATCTGGGTTGTTAGAATTAGGTGTTTTTGCAGATGGGTTTCTGTATTTCCGCCCTCCATTTTGATGGTTAGTGGTTTTTTACTGTGTTTGTTTGTAGAATGAAAGAGACTAGACTTTTAGGATTCACAAATTTACTTATGAGTTGCCTAGGATCCCAAAACAGTGGAATAGAGGGTGGCCTTCATCATCGGTTTGGTTTATGTTAGAACATACAGTGAATGCTGTTGGGTTGTGGTTGTATCTGTTTTCTCATTGCTGCTATGGCAATAGTGACATCCTTCTACTATTGCTATTCTGATCTTTTGTGCGGAATGGAGAAATATTTGTTCTGCTTCTGAGCAACCTGGTAAAAAGGGTACTAATTTCTTATGTTGTTATTTAATGAGAATATGATTTGATATTAACGACCAGAAACGTGGATCTTAGTACTGTACGAATATCAAAACCCTGTATAGTTTATATGTGTTGTTAGTTTTACTGGAAGCTGCTTGTAGAACAAACTCAATCATCTGATCTTATTGCCCCTGATTTATTTGTGAACACAATTTATTTGACAAATATGACGTTGGCGGAAAGCATTACTCACTTGCAAAACCTATGCCTTTGTGTTTTGGCATAGTTAGTAATCACCTGCCTGCTGGACGCTTTTTTTCATTGAGAAACTGAAGTTCTTGAAAAGCAATCATGGATTGGCTGTCAGACATGGTAAAATGTTATCTTTAAATTATGCCTGCTCCTAGTTTGTTCTTGGTCTTTCTGCTCCTTTCCTGAAAGCATTCTGTTTTTTCATCTACTCTTCACACAGAAACTGACCATGCAAAACCCTAAAATGGTGCCTTCATAATCTTGCATCAAGGAAGTTCATAGAATCCAAAGCTTGATTTACTGTGCAGGTCATTCAAGTCTATTGGAAGAAAATTGCTTAGAGGCCAGATATAGGGTTTTTTAGTGAGGTGGACAAGCTGTGCAAATGTGTTTCTTTTATGAGTTGTTGTTTTCTACTTCAGCGGCATCATTCCCTAAAACCTTGTTTACTTATTAAGTACAAGACTAAATGGAAGGAATCTGTATTGTGTGACATTTATCTTTTGAGTCCTTAACTTTAGGGCTTCTTGTAAGTCCATGTCCACTGTACCACTGCGTGTTATGTCATGGCTTAGTTGCAGGCCCTATTTCCTTTTCTGCTCTTGTAGTTCTAGCTCTTGTGATTCTCCTCTCATGAATGTGATTTACTTGCAACATTTGGAATTCTAGGAATGTCAATGGCCTGAGCTCTAAGCTGATGGGTCCAAACATTGACCTACAATCAGGTCCCTTTTCTGGACAAAGCTTCGAGCGAAGTTGCTACTGCTCCTCTGGATCATCTTTTTCTTGATTTGACTTTTTCCTTCTTCCATGTGTACCTGGCTATGCTTCACTGCTCCTTTTTCTTGATAATGGTGAAAGTGATCTTGATAAGAAAAAATATGGTTTAAAACCAATATCAAGTTGGTTAGGCAGCCGTTTATCCAAACAAATCTGCACTTGTCTCCCGTACAGTCATGATGATAAACTATCACATACTATCAATCACATTCTTCAATACAAGGGAAATGTTTCCTCTACAGTTCAATCAACTGACACTTTTTCTGAGAGCATTAGCCATCTGTTGTACTAGTGGGAATATGTCTAAAGGTTAAATGGAGGCCTCAACAAATGTCAGTTATTTTTGGATCACATTAGCTAGTTCCTTGGACTGGGGTCAGGTTCTTCACCCATGTAAATTGCCCTTCCCATCAACTTTGTGGTAAGATTTCCTTAAACATATGTCAGTTGGTGAGCAGATCACATCCTGTCAGGGCCTTCAACATTGACCATGCTATGAAATACATCAACTGTATTCCTTGGATGATTCCTACTGATACGCAGTAAGCCATCATAAATGGTTAATCTCTGTTGGAGAGAAGTTTCTCACTTGAGCATCTAGGAAGTTTTACTACCGTAAAATAGAAACCTGTACTTATGGAGGCAGTGGAGACCCTGACACATCTTGATGGAGGTACCCGCATAAGAGAAATGTCTAGAGGGTCAAACCAAATTCCATTTCTTGGAATTATGAGCAAGTGCTCTCTAATGGAGTAACATTAGAACGCATTGTTGAAAATCCCTCCTAAATCAAACCTCAAAATTCCTTTTTATGATATTGATCCTTGATGGGTGCTTTTGAGAGTGAGACTACCTTGCAATACTAAACTAACCTATGGTCCTGTACATTCTTGCACCTGCTACTAAGGGTTGGTCATGCACATTTCCTAACAAAATTTATATTTTCTACAATCCACAAATGTGACATAGAGATGGACTGCCTTGTTATGCATCTCTTACCCTTAGATAGGTCTTCACGACACTGCACACCCTGGGCTATTTGTCCCTATTGACTTAACATGGTGTGCTATCTCTACTTTGGATCCTCATGTTGAATTTATGGTTTTGGAAGAAAATATGTCTGCATTTGATTTGACCCTTTTAGTTTGATTATTAAGTATTAAGCATCTGATGAATTGTACTGCGTATCTAAATAACACAATGCCAATATTCAAACTGACTGCCCGCAGGGAAGTAATTATTATCATGTAGTGTTTGCCCTTTGAAGAATTCCTCGTCTCCTGTTTGCTGCATGAAATATGTCAGTTGCAATTTCCCTAGCATTATTTGCACCCTCTCTATCCACAAACTTGGTGCAGACATCTGTTGAATGACCTTTTGTTTTCTTATGTACAGACTCAATATACTTTTCTATCTTCAACCTCATACATTGCAGTGGATTCTTATACATCCATGTGCTCCCCAGAAACTAGACTAGAAGAGATTGTACACCTGTTTGGTTAAAGTAATGTCCATGGGATTATTCATAATGTTCAGTATATGCATCTGAACTGTAGTTAGTTGGTAATTTGTTCTGTTGATCATATTGTGTTTCTTTTGGATTTCAGAATTTTCATGTTCCACCTGTTGGTGTCCCTTTGCAGGACATGATGACAAATTTTAAAGTTAAAATTTTCAAAATGCAAATTTCACAAATATCACCATGACAAGACATAAACTATTAAAAGTTTAAAACTGATCATCAAACTAGCTCGGGTCAAAATAAGCAAGTTCGCTAATCAAGCTAAAATGTGGAAACATGGGTGTATGAGGCATAGCTCCAAGATTTTTTTTAGGTAATCTAGTCCGATCACACATAATCTCTTGTAAGTCATAGCTCTGAGTTTTTTTCAGTTATCCAGTGACTTTGACACATAATCTCTTCATCTTTGTCATCATCTGCGATAGGACCAGATCCCACGCTTCATCATCATCTCGTTCTCCCCTCTTCTTCTAGTGCAAGAATGGTACTTATTTACTCAATTAAGTTATGCTTTAACTCTGGTTATTTAACATCGGTGTTTTCTAGGTTGATAGAGTCTGTGTTAGATCATCTATGCTTGTGTGTTGCCATTACAGTAATACATGTTCTTGGAAGGAAATTCCAGTGCTCAGAGAGAAAGGAAAGATGTCAATGCTGTGAAAGATTTCAGTGTACAATTCTTAGGCTTTAACGACCTACAGTCTTTGACAAATGTGCTTATAATTAATTATCAGTATGCAAAACTTATAACTCTTATGACTCCACTCATTTGAGTTTTAGCACTGTAAATGTTGATCCACCTGCATTAAAGGAGACATTGAAAATTTGCCACCATCTCATCTTCTCAATCTTGCTGTGACTATGTAGCATGAGTATTGACTTTCAAAGACATATCTGGAGTCTTTAAGTGTATAAGATGCAGCAATATATGGATACAACCGGAGTTCCTTTTAGCACCTAGATCAAAGTTAGATGTTGTTGATAGGAGTATGAAAAATGTAATGAGCTCTGTTTTAGTTGGTCATACCCTTTGACTGATTCAGAATATCTGGAGGTCTCTGAGCAAAACCATGATATTTGCTACTAGTGGACATAGCTCTGAAAGAGAAATTAAGAAAGAAAAGGAAAAAATGAAAAGGTTGTTGCTGTTTGTGTTGATCAATCAATTTACAAAAAGAAATGAAAGTAAAGAAAAGAAGGTGCTGTTTTTGTTGATCAAAACAATTTAAAAAAGAGACAAAAGAATACTAAAATTTGTAAGAAATCAATATCTTATTTTTAACTCCTATTTTGTAGCTGCTGCACAGCTCCTTAGATTGAATGGATGATTTGTGAAAAGTATTATCTTAGATCATGTCATGTTGTTAGTCATATTTTGTGTCTTTATTTTGTTTCTCTTCCTTAGATTTATATGCTTGAGGGGCATAATCATAATTTCCATTGTAGAAGTTTTCTTTATAGGTAATGTTGTGAGCTAGTAAGAACTTATGAAAGGAGTTATTTGTTTACCATCTCTAACAAATTGCTATTATTTTCTCAACTTACCAAATAAAAGAGTTTCAGGCTAATGATTAGCACGTTTTTTTGGGAGGGAATGTAAGAGTATATTACCTTTAGGAGTTCCACTGGCATTCTAAGTTCAGTCTGTAACATCAGAGGAAGCAAGCCAGTGACAAAGTCATGTGTTAGTCCACTATACTTTAGTTAATTATTGGAGGGTTTTAATTTTCTCATACTAACAACCGAAGTTGATTTGTTGCACTTGTCCTCTGTGAAAGTCCCCAGTGAAACCATGAGCATGTTGTGTTACAAACTAAGCACTCTCAAATATTGTACGTGGTTCATTATTTATCTGCAACTTTTGGATTCAGATCTACATGCATGTAGACATGCACCTTACCATATTGTTCTTGTCTTTTACTGAACAAGTTGCAGAACGAAAAAAGTACACGTGTGCAGCTCTTAATTGAAGCTCATTGGGCAGGATGTTTCACATATGGAGAACCAACTTGTTCCTGCTCCTGATCTTCACATTTTCCCATTTAACAGGTATTCCAGTATATTAGTTAGCAGCTTTGAGATATTTATGTTCAGACTTGTGCTTTCTTTGGAAGGGGAGCCTTGGTGCAATGGTAGAGTTGTTATGTGTGACCTTGAGGTCACGGGTTTAAGGTATGGAAACAGCCTCTTGCAAAAAATGCAAGGTAAGGCTGCATACTATTGACCCTTTGTGGTCCACCCCTTCCCTAGATCCCGCAGACATCGGAGCTTCATGCACCGGGCTGCCCTTTTTCTTTCTCCATTTTTTTTTACTTGTGCCTTCTTTGATGCCTAGGCTAATTTAGGGACAGAAATTTGCTCTTCGAGCTTGTATTTAGGATCCTCTTTTACTAGCCTGCTGTGATCTTCAATGAGTAAGAGCCTCCAATTTGCAGAGCAAACATTTTATTGTTCTACTTATACCTTTTTTTTCCTCCAGTGGTTGTTTTACTCATTCACTGATCTCTACCTGTGAAACTTTTTATTGTTCATGCTTAATGTTTTGCATACCATAACAGCAACCATGTTATCTCCCATAGTCAAGTGGCTATATGCACTTCTAACTTTGTAGAGGAGGTACTCTAGTTATTTGGTATGAATCACAGATAAGATTCTGAATCCAAGTATGGGTTAGGCCAAACTCGATGTTCTTGAAATATTTTCTAAGCTGCTTGCTGGAATTCACATTCAAATTTATTCTGCTGATTGCTAATGTCTCAATTCTTTCAAGCAGGTGCTTTTGTAGGCATGAATATTGGCACCCAAATCTCTGACAAGCCTTCACCAGCAGACATCGTGGAAATCCTGAAAGCTCAGAAGATCACTCATGTTCGCCTCTATGATGCAGAACATGCAATGCTAACTGCTCTTGCAAACACTGGAATTGAGGTGTTTGTTGGGGTCAGGAATGATGAGCTGCTAAGAATCGGAGAATCTCAATCCGAAGCAGCAAATTGGGTCAACAAAAATGTTGCAGCTTTCTTGCCAGCAACCAATATCACAGCCATTGCTGTTGGCAGTGAGGTCCTGACTTCAATTCCAAATGCTGCCCTTGTTCTTGTTCCAGCCATCAAATTTCTTCATTCTGCTCTTGTAGCCTCTAATTTAAATTTTCTGGTGAAAATTTCGAGCCCACAATCTATGGACATGATCCCTAAACCTTTCCCACCCTCCACAGCCACCTTCAATTCTACATGGAATAAAATCACATACCAGTTTCTCCAGTTTTTGAAGAACACAGATTCTTTCTTCATGTTAAATGCCCAACCATATTATGGTTACATCAATGGAAATGGTATCTTCCCTATTGATTATGCACTTTTCCGGCCGCTCTCTTCCACCAAGCAGATAGTTGATGCCAATACACTATTCCACTACAACAGCATGTTTGATGCCATGGTCGATGCTGCTTATTACTCAATGGATGCACTCAATTTTTCTGGGATACCAGTCCTCGTGACAGAAACAGGCTGGCCTTGGCTTGGAGGAGCCAATGAGTCTGATGCCACAGTTGAGAACGCAGAAGTATATAACAGCAACCTGATCCATCATTTAAGCAACAATTCAGGCACCCCAAGTCGACCAACTACGCCAATAAGTGCATATATCTATGAGCTCTTCAATGAGGATAATCGACTAGGGCCCATTTCTGAGAAGAATTGGGGGGTATTCTTTCCAAATGGCACTGCTGTTTATAGTCTAACTATTAGTAATAATGTGTCCTTTGGGGCTAACTCACCTGGGACAGGAGTTTTCTGTATAGCCAGCAGTAATGCGACTGATGAAGGATTATTAGCTGGTTTAAACTGGGCTTGTGGGCCGGGAAATGCAAATTGCAAAGCCATTCAACCTGGGCAACCATGTTATGAACCTAACAGTCCTCAGAACCATGCTTCCTATGCATATAATGATTATTTCCACAGGATGCGGGCAGCTGGAGGAACCTGTGATTTTGATGGTACAGCCACCACTAGCTCAACTGATCCCAGTAAGTTTTTGTTTCCTTTTCCAGATGTCATTTTTCTGAACTTCTATAACAATAGTGAATTTGTAATCGATACAACGTGAGAGTGTTTGCATCTAAACACAGCCTTGGGTTTGGCGTGTGAGAATTTGGAGCATCTTTGTTTGGAAGCTGAATGTTCCTGCTGGAACCGTTCTTGTAGAAGTTTCAGGCTTATTAATAGAAAAAAAGAAAAAAAGAAGAAGAGAGTACTAATTACAGTAGAGGCCCTGTTCTTATGAGGAGGCGAGAACATTTGCACTGAACAGCAGCCAACAAGGAGAATCAGAGCATATACCTAGTTTGATTTACAATATCAAATGGCCAGATCGTGCTGGTCCTGTTCTTTACACGAAGCACTTGAGCAGGATCCAGAAGAAGTATGGCATTGGTTTTGAATAACTTTGTAGTTTGTACAAGATTTTTCTTTCCAAAACCATATTTCTTTCCTCGTGAGAATGGTTCCCTCTCCAGCTATATCTTGGTTTATCAGCAGGGAATGCTATTAGGTGGTTCTTATATAAACAACAGAGAGAAGTGAACTGCCTTTCTAGCTATATATGCAAATGAGGGAGCCAAAATATGCCATTTTGTTTCTTCCAAATTGCTCGAAAGGGCTTCAGCCCTCCTTCAAGCACTATGAAGGCCAGAAAACGCTAATGCCTGTAGCATGAGCGATTTGCAAAATAATGGATAAAACTATTGGTTACGGTTTCATTTAGTCTTTTCGTTAATGAAGAAGCTGCCTTTTTACCTTATTTGAGTTCCGACATTAAAGAAATGTCATTCTAATGTTCATGCGATTGTTTGCAGGCTATGGTTCGTGCATTTTCACAGGAAGGTAAGTCCTAGTCCAAAATTTTCTTCAAAATGATCAGCTTCTCAATTTTGCCTCTAACTTCTGTTTCTCCCAACAGCCTGAGATCAAATACAAGCACTGGTTTCACCCCCACTGCATTCGGGCCCGACAGCGCCCTAGGCGGTGGGGTTTCTACAATTAGAGTTTCCAAGATCGTACTTCTGACAACCATAATACTTCATCTTCTTCTCTGAGTGGGGAAAGCACCTCCAATTTTGCACCAACTCATGGTTTGATTGAAGCAGGACTAGGACCACATAGAGATTTACAGGCGTGCAAACTTGACTATGTAATTTCTGTTGAATGGTTCATTTTAATAATTTATAGTAGTTTTGCTGTATTTAACTCTGGTTCTTTTCTTCTTTAGCAGAAATGTCAGAAGCACAGACGGTTACTGAACATTCTCTTGGTCTTTGAGGCAGAAATTCAAATGTAAATTTTAACTTCTTGTTTGGAACAGGGCAATTTTCATCCCATCCAATTCTGGCTTGGAATATTTGATCTTGACGAATAATATGATGCCAAAGTTGTATTGTTCCAAAAGGCTCAACATTGCGGAGGATCCACATTGCCGTCTGGAGAACATCATATGATTTCTTCCATCTTATAATCCGCAGCAGGAATTTTTCTGCTGGATGCAAGTGTTGGGTCCTATTTGAACCACCCATTTTGCAGGATTGAGATTGTCATTCCAGAATTTTATCATGGCACAACCTGCAGACCAACGATTCATATTATCTAGAGGACCTGCATTACTTTTGCTATACCCCATTTTGTTGTTCTCCAGTAACCTCTGGAGGTGAAACACGCATATCAAAAGCAGAAAGTTGGCAGGATATTAGCAACCAAGAGGTCCATGCATTGCAGTTTGCAGGATGAAGATCAAGGCTAGTAGGATAGATTTTAATGCAAACCCCGGTTAAACTGCAGAATATTTTAGGCATACACCATGTGAGAGGTGCATTACCTTTACATTTTGACAAGGCAATCACCTTGCAGAAATCCACTCGAATTGCGCTGCTCAGACAGTTGAGGAATGCTGAAAAGACGCTCCACATAAGAGCATTGCAGCCCTGCATGAAGCTCCCCCGAATGCAGGTTCTAGGGTAGGGATGGACCACAAGGATTAATAGAATGTAGCCTTATCTTAAAAGAGGTTATTTTGCTATACCCGTGACCTCAAGGTCACACGACCAACTCTACTGTTGTGCGAAGGCTCCCTTTCCACACAGGAGCATCGCATGATCCCCAAATGGGGATGCCTGCCTTTGAATGATCTGACTCATCATCTCATTGCTCAGTAGTTAAAAAATCATGCTGATTATCTATTGTCTATAAATTATGGATGGTTTGGAAACTTTGGATAACCTGGAGGATCCTAAAATTCTCTTAGGGAATAAGTCCGAAAGGCTGAAAATTGTAAAATTAGAAAAACGATTGGAAAAAATAGAGAAAAATTTAATCTTGCAATTTGCTTTTCTTACTAGAGTTGCGGATAATATTTGAGAATTTGATAAATTATTTTTAAAATTCGAGTTTACTTTCACAATTCATATTTAATTTGGTAACCATTAAAAATTTCTAAGATTTCTAATAATGGAAAAGAAGTCCTGATAATTGTATACCCTTAAACCACATCTACTAGAAGTCTCTTTTATGGAGTACCATGTGGACAGTCAACTCATTTTTTACTAGAGCTACTAATAATATTTAAGAATATGATAATTAATTTTTAAAATTGAGTTGCTTTTTATAATTCATGTTTATTTGATCAATTTGTACAAAATGAAAAATTTCTAAGAGTTCTGATATTGAAAAAGGAGTCCTGATAATTGTGGACAGTTAAGCTGCATCCACTAGCAGGCTCTCTTGTGAAGTACCACGTGAAAAGTTAACTTAAGATAATTAATAATTTTTTAGTTAAACCCTTAGGACAATTAATAAGTTTTTAGTAAAACCCTTCTCGGTTTAAGAGTCTACAATTATTAAAAATCTGAGAAAAGAATGGAGAAAGAAAAGGTAGAGACCTTTAAAAAATTTCAATTATTAGGAATATTTTTAATAAAGGGGAGCCTTGGTGCAAAGGTAAATGTTGTTGTCATGTAATTTTGTAGTCACAGGTTCAATGCGTGGAAACAGTCTCTTGTAAAAATACAAGGTAAAGCTGCCTACTACAGACCCTTGTAGTCTGCCTCTTTCCCAGATCCTGCACAGGAGCTTCGTGCACCAGAGCTGCCCCTTTTAGGAATATTTTTAACGTATGGTTTACAAGAAGTCCCAAAGAGGGGGAGGGTCCTGCTCCTGGCGGTAAATAATTTCCCAAATAAATGGGTGCCGTTATTAAAACAAGGCACTGTATCCAACTAATTTCCTTCACTCACCGGGATCTGACCCACATCATGCTCACCTGCCGGGAAACAAAACCCATCTCAACCAAACAAACAAAAACCTGCAAACAAGCGAAACAGAACTAGTGGGAAAGAGAAACGGCAAACCATGTCAGGTACAAACTGTAATAGCTCCAGTGGAGTAGGTGGCTCCGTGCGGTCATGGTCGTCCGGAACATCTGTTTCAGCTTCCAGTAAAAGGATACAGAAGGAGATGCTCGAATTCAACAGCGCCCCTCCCGCCGATTGCTCTGCTGGCCCCAAAGGAGACAATCTCTATCAGTGGGTCTCCACTATTATAGGCCCTCCAGGTGTTCTTACTCATCTGATTGCTTCACACATCCATGAAAGTTCATTTTATATGTTTAGAAAGAAAACCCAGTTGAATTTGATGTGAAAATGCTATCGCAACAGTGAGAAGAATTAATTTGGGGTTTGGGCTGATTTGTTGACCTTTTATTCTTTGTAGGATCACCATGAAAATGTGGTTCTTGTTTATTGAAATACATACACTTCTGAAACTTCCTTCTCTATGTTTGAAAGATAAACTTAACTGTATCTGTTGATATTTTGTATTGAAATAAGAAGAGGGGACAATGGGTGTGAGCTGATTTCTCTATTCTGCTATCTATAGGAACACCCTACCAAGATGGAGTGTTTTTTCTTGACATTACTTTCCCCCCTGATTATCCGTTCAAACCTCCCAAGGTATGTGCTTCAATTTTCCTTTCAAAGACTGACCTTTGCTTTATTTATTTATAAGATAATTAATCAAGTACCATTTTTGAGAGTTGGAATGGTCAAAAGCTCGGTCTCTCTTTCTCTGTTAAAGATAAGGTGTTAGAGCCATGAACGCAGAGATACAATACTTTCCTGGTTAGAAAGTGTTTACTGAAACTGGCAGTTGTACTCCTTGATTGATTCTGCTGACTCTTACTTCCCTCAAGTTGGTTGCCATAATTGGAGTAATGCCAAGGTTTTTGTCTTCCTAACCATCTTTGTCAGAGGAATCCTTTTTTCTAATCTCTGTTTTCCATATGGATTCTTGGCGATCTGGTCCATTGTTTACTTTTGTGATAAAGCTGTTGATTGTCTTCTGGGCGTTTGACGTGTTCAATTGGTTGGTTTGAAGGAATAACTATGTCCACTTCATTATTGTAAACAACATGTACCATTGCTTGATTGTGGAGTTCAGACTGTTAATCTTTCAATCCATTTTGTCGGATTATTTCTTTCTTTGTGTACCATTGGTGATAAGGATTGCAGTAACAAACCTGAAAGTGATAGTGGTGTTGGAGTAAAAGGATCACACACATATAGACAACAACAGATTTTTACGTGGTTCGACACAAACTTGTCTACGTCCACGGGCTGCTGCAGCTTCTTTACTATGAGATTGATAAGTTACAAAGAGGAGGTCATTGCCTCTTTTTTCACACACTGTATCTCTCTCTCACAATTCCTCCTCTCTATGCTCTCAAGCTCTAAACTGAGCTCTTTCTATCTATCTTTGCAGTTGTACTCTACTGCCTTTGGATGATTACAAATAAGAAGAGGGGGTCTTATTTATAAGCCCCAAAAAGATTAGGTTCATATGGGCGGTTGGAATTAGACATCTCCTTTTGACAATCCAGCCTAAGTTAAGCACCGTCAATGAAGAAAGGAGAAAAATTTGGATGGCTGCTTGACCCATCAGCCCACCTCATTTGAAATGTTGCCTCCTCTGCCCACTCTTATTGACCAACAATCTCCCACTTGAAGACTGATTTCAATCTGTCTTCACACCTCGATCACTGCAGCAACTCTTTCTGGTGTCGTCATTCTTGCAGGCCAACTGAAGCTGAACATAGCTTTAGTTTGTTGATAGTCACTATCTTTGTTAATATATCTACTAGATTCTTATTACTTGGGATCTTTTTAAGTGCTAAGACTTCATCCTCCAACAGAGATCTGATGAAGTGGTAGCGAACACTAATATGCTTAGTTCTGGCATGGTATGCAGAGTTCTTTGCAAGATGAATTGCACTCTAACTGTCATTGTAAAGAATATTTTTCTCTTGTTTGAATCCCAGCTCAGTTAACAAACCTTGAAGCCAAATCATTTCCTTACTGGCTTCTGTTACAGCTACATACTCAGCTTCTGTGGCGGATAGAGTAATAATCTTCTGTACTTGCGACATCCAACTAACTGCTGTTGTACCAACTGTAAACACATAACCAGTGATGCTTCTTTTGTGAGCAAGATCACCAGCAAAATCAGCGTCTACAACACCTTGAATTGTCAAATCTGATTTGTGCCTTGTAAGTACCGTAACATCCCCCTCACTGCTTCCCAGTGAGACTTCCCTGGATTTGACATGAATCTGCTGATGACTCCCACTGCTTGCCCAATGTCTGGCCTCGTGCAAACCATGACATACATGAGACTTCCAATGGCTGAGGCATTAGAAAACTTAACCATGAAGTTTCTCTCATCATTTGTTTTGGGAGACTGTTCCTTGGATAGACGAAAATGATTTGCCAAGGGTGAGGACACTGGCTTGGTTTTTTATCCATGGAGAATCTCTGCAGAACACGACTGATATACTCTGCCTGAGATAACTGCAATATTCCTCGTTGCTTATCTCTGGTGATCCTCATCCCAAGAATCTAATTTGCAGGGCCTAAGTCTTTCATTTCAAATTCCTTCGACAATTGTTGCTTCAAAATTTTGATCTTGGCCATATCAGAGCCTGCAACTAACATGTCATCAACATAAAGGAGTAGTATGATATAACTGGACCTGTACCTCTTGACGTAGCAACAATGATCAGCATTGCACCTTTGAAAACTGTTCTTGTGCATCATTTGATCGAACTTTCTGTACCACTACCTTGGAGCTTGTTTCAACCCATACAAGCTTTTCTTTAGTTGGCAAACATGATCCTCTTTGCCTTTTATTGAGAATCCTTCAAGGCTGGTACATGTATATTTCTTCTTTTAAATCGCCATGAAGAAATGCAGTCTTTACATCTAACTGCTCTAGATGAAGATTTTCTGCTGTAACTATACTTAGCAACGATCTGATGGTTGTAAGCTTCACAACTGGAGAAAAAATGAATGTGTAGTCAATTCCTTCCTTCTGCTGGAATCCTTTGGCTACTAGACGAGCTTTGTACCTTTTTGAATTGTCATTTTCCTTTTTGGTTCTGTACACCCATTTGTTGTGAAATGCCGTCTTTCCCTTAAGTAACTCGACTAAGTTCCAAGTCTTGTTGGAGGTGAGAGACTTTATCTTGTCTTTCATGGCTAGCTCCCACTGGCTAGCATCATCTACTTGACATGCTTCATCATAGTACTCAGGTTCTCCTCCATCTGAAAGAATCAAATAATTCATATACTTTCTATTGGGTACATGAGGCCATTCTGATTTTCTAAGTTGTGGAGCTGTAGTAGGTGATTGTGGCACATTGTTCATGTACTTTCTGTTAGGTACATGAGGCCATTCTGATCTATTAGGTTGTGGGGATGCAGCAGGTGATTGCAGTGCATCGTTCTCTTGAGTACTGCTTTGTGCCACATGCTTTTCTGAACGGGACTTCTTAGGATTATCTTCTGTTGTTGGAGATTCTAGAATATCATCAATGTCTACATATTCAAAATCACTCTCTACTGAGTCACTATGATCTATGATATTCATTTCTTTATATATCACTTTTTCGTTGAAGATCACATCTCTGCTGTGGATCACCTTCTTGTTTTCTTCATCCCAAATGTGGTAGCCAAACTCATCTTGCCATAGCCGATGAAGGTGCATTTCTTAGATTTGGGATCAAGCTTATTTCTGCCTTGATCACTGATATACACGTATGCTAAATAGCCAAAAACTCTTAGATGTGAGAGTTTTACCTCTTTTCCGCTCCATACCTTCTTTGGTATTTTGTGTTCCAATGGAACCGATGGGCCTCGATTGATCAAGTAAGCTGCTGTGTTGACTGCTTTTGCCCAAAACTGCTTCGGTAGACCTGACTGTATACGAATGCTTCTGGCTCTTTCTATCAACGTTCTGTTCATACGCTCAGCTACACCATTGTGTTGAGGAGTACCTGGCACAGTTCTCTCCATTTTGATCCTGTGCTCATAGCAAAACTTCTTGAATCTGATGTCTTCATATTCGCCACCATTGTCGGTTCTGAGCTTTTTGATCTTCAGACCTGTCTCATTTTCAACCATAGCTTTCCATCTCCTGAAAGCGTCAAACACTTCAAACTTATGCTTTAAAAAGTAAACCCATACCTTTCTAGAGTGATCATCAATGAAAGTCACAAAGTAGTGTTTCCCACTAATGGATGAGACGGTTGTTGGTCCCCAAACATCAGCGTAAACAAGCTCTAGCCTCTCATTCTTTGGGGTGCTGCCATTTGTCTGAAAGCTGATCCTCTTTTGCTTTCCAAGTATGCAATCTTCACACTTGTCGATCTCTATTGACTGTAGACCTGGAAGTTTTCCTTTCGAGTGCATAATCTTCATCTCTTTCTCACTCATGTGGCTGAGTCTCTGGTGCCATAGATTGGGATTTTCGTTTCCTGTTGCAATTGGAATAAAAAAGCACTCCCCTGCGGTCATATAAAGAGTACCTCTCTTCTTACCTTGAGCAATCATTATTGCACCCTTTGAAATCTTCCAATCATTACTATGAAAGATCGTGGTGTAGCCTTCACTAGCCAACTGCCCTACTGAGATTAAGTTCTTTCTTAGGTCGGGAATATGCTTGACATCCTTCAGCTCTCATATAGACCATTCAACTTAATCTTCACAATACCTTTACTGATTACAATAACTGTGCCTTTCCAACTTTCTAGTAACTGGCTAAGAATTAGCAAAGCACGGATTTCATCACTGAAAGTGATCTCAACTGAAGCTAGTTGATCAGTCACTTCATTGAAATCGTTCATGTGCCTTCTAAAACTCCCACCTTCAGGCATTTGCAAATTAAAGAACCATTTGATCAAATGTACCTTACTTGTTGTAGACGGCTATTCATACATGCTTGATAGGGCTGCCATAAGAGATGCGGTAGTCTTCTTGTTTTTGATATTGAATGACACGGACTTTGACAGTGTCAATCTTATGGTGCAACGTCCTCTCGGAATTATCCATGCCTTTTGGCTTTCTTTCCAATGGCAAGTGAAGATCCTTCTGATATAGGTAGTCTTCAATTTGCATCTTCCAGAAACTGAAATTGGTTCCATCGAACGTTTCGATCTTCTCTTTATCTGAAGCCATATCAAAGGAGCACTCATACTGGGACAAAATTAGCAAATTCTGTCACCGCAGTTGGATTTGAACAGCTCCGGTGACCACTACGGGGCTCTGATACCAATTGTTGGAGTAAAAGGATCACACACATATAGAGAACACCAGAGTTTTACGTGGTTCGACACAAACTTGTCTATGTCCACAGCTGCTGCAGCTTCTTTACTATAAGATTGATAAGTTACAATGGAGGAGGCTACTACCTCTTTTCTCACACACTGTATCTCTCTCTCACAATTCCCCTTCTCTCTGTGCTCTCAAGCTCTAAAGTGACCTCTTTCTATCTATCTCTGCAGTTGTACTCTACTGCCTTTGGATGATTACAAATGAGACGAGGGGGTCTTATTTATAAGCCCCAAAAAGATTAGGTTCATATGGGTTGGTGGAATTAGGCACCTCCTTTTGACAATCTAGCCTAAGTTAGGTACCATCAATGAAGAAAGGAGAAAAATCTGGATGGCTGCATGATCCATCAGCCCACCTCATTTGAAATGTTGCCTCCTCTGCCCACTTTTATTGACCAACAAGGGGCATTATTAAAAATCCCTTTTTCCTCATACACTTCATTGTCCACTTCTGTATATTATATGTTATCTTGGAAAACTAGATTGAAGAAGTATAAATTACCGCTTCATTATTGTAGAACACGTCAATCCTGAAAGATGATTTGCAGTTTGATGTTGTTCCGGTTGTAGGAACTTGCACTATGTGAAAGCGTTGCCCTTTTCTTTAGTAAAAAAACTGGCACACTGTGCAGCAGCATGTTTGCTACCTTAATTAGGACTACGCTTCTTTTGCTATGCAATTTTAAAGGTTATTTTATCATGTAAAGCAAGTATAATGTATTTCGAAGCAAGATCCTTCTGAGTTTCTGCAAAATTCAGGTTCACTGTAGATAAGCTGCTCTTGAACGATACCATGCTAACAAGGTTGGCTTCTTGGGGTACGATGGGAATCCTTCAACTGAAGTTACATCCCGTTAAGTGAAATAAGAATGATATAAAAGCCAGGAAAGTGCAGTACGTAAGAGGTTTTCCGAATATTTGAATCTTAATATTTCAGATTTTTGTCCTAAGCTGGGATCTTTACTAGTTGTTTGTCTTAGCCTAGATGATTCTCTTTTCTTAGGCAAGTTATTTGAGATCTCACATTTAGCCATTAGATATTAACTTTCCAACAAAGAAATTTTTTATGTCTATTCTTGCCAATTGTCGTTAGGGCTGCTACCTTTCTTTTTTCCTTCAGTTGCCTGAGCCAGTGAAATATGTCTCATCATATTTCTCTAACACGATTCGAGCAGAAGAAAAAAACCACCATATTCCTTGTCACTCTTAGCCAGTTATTCATCTCAACATAATTTGTCCATCAAGGATACTTTTTTTGGGTCATTTAGAGGTCTGTATAGGGGTTAATCTCCCCCATGTCAGCCTGTTTAAAAACAAAATAACTTGACTTCTTTACCATTTTCTTTTATAAATGTTCTAGCTGGTTGCTGTTATAGTGCAGCAGCACATCTGAGGTTGTAAGGCAGTTCCACCAAACATAACTCTTTCAGTTCACTGGTCATGCAGTGGCGAGTCTCATTCAGGTGCTTCGTCGTTTGTGGTAGTCATCCATGGAACTCACTCCTTTCAAAAGAATTGGCTTTTGAGGAAATTAAGCTGTAATTTGACAGTAATCCCAAAAATAGAAAAATGTGCCTTACAGAAAACTATGAATTTCTATCTTACACTAGCTGGTTTCAGCCTGTATAAATTGGCACAGGGTGCTGGTTTCAAGGCGTGGAAACGGCCTCTTGCAAAATTCAAGGTAAGGCTGTGTACTTTAGGCCCTTGTGGTCCACCCCTTCCCCGGACCCTGTAAAAATATGGTTCAAATGTGCAATTAAGAATAACTTGATCCTGGGATGTATTGGTCTTTAGTCCTACTACCCATAAGCTTCACACTTATCTTAAGTAAAGCATGTTAGATAAACGAATCATCATTATCATCAAAGCCTTATCCCAATTTGGGTTCCACTACACTAATCTTGTTCCTCCATTCCCCTCTATCAAGTGTCATGGCTTCATTTAGTCCCAAAGTTTTTAAATCTACTCCTATTCGCGTCCTTTTGGCCCCTGCCCTTTCAAAGCCTTCGACTTGGATTAATTCACTCCTTCTAACCAGTGCCATTTTCAGTCTCCATTGGATATATCCAAACCATCTACCCTCCATAATATTGTTACCTATTGATGCTACTCCTAAGTTTCCTCTAATGTTTTCATTTCTAATTCTATCCTTTCTTTTCTTGCCACTCATCCATCTCAACATCGTTATTTTGGCTACACCAATAGATAAACAAATTTATTTCAGTTAACATCAGAAACACATTAAGCAATGAGTGCTTCCATTTTTAGCTGTATGTTCCCAAATAGTTGAGTTTATGTTATTGTGATACAACAAAGAAAATAGTTATTTGCTGCTCATATGTTTCTTGCTATTTCCTTTTCCCTTTTCTTTCTGGTTGAATGTGCAGGTTGTATTTAAAACTCGAATATATCACTGCAATGTTGATTCTGCGGGTGATGTTAGTCTCGACATTTTGAAAGATGGCTGGAGTCCTGCATTAACAATTTCAAAGGTGCTATTGGCGATCAGATCAATTTTCATCAATCCGGACCCAAGTAAATGTTGCTAAATTCTGTTGGAATTCATTTTTGATGGACCTTGTGGATCCACTTTCTAATTGTGGGTTGTTTCTCATATCACAGAAAACTCACTTATCTCAAGCATTGCTCGCTTGTATTTGAGCAATAAAGCTAAACATGATGAAGTAGCAGCAGAGTGGACCATGCGATTTGCTAGGTGAGAATGAGTCAGCTGTGAGCTAATAGGTACTAGATATGAGTAGAATTTGAGTTTAGCAGATCAAGGACTAGGTTTGCCATGTATCATAGTTCATGTGACCTTGAGGTCACGGGTTCAAGGCGTGGAATCAGCCTCTTGCAAAATGCAAGGTAAGGCTGCCTACTATAGGCCCTTATGGTCCGCCCCTTCACCGGACCCCGCATAGGTGGGAGCTTCGTGCACCGGGGCTGCCCCTTTTTTTAGACATCTGTTGCAGCCATAATGTATAAAAATGCTTTGGTGTGAATTGTCTTTTTTCTTTCTTGCATGTTCTCTATTTAGCAGTAGATTATCTTTGATCAAGTTAAATAAGAACATGTTGATTGATAAAGTGATCGACTAAATTCAAGAACTCACTGTCCCCTTTTGTTGTCATTGTACTCGATGTTATGATTGTTTCCAGTTAGAGTTTGTTGTGTCAAAGGTTCTACCATTCTAATAATATCCTTTTTGTGTACTTAAACTAGTTAATGTTTTGACCAGATGGCACTTTTTGCATCTTTGGCTTTTCCTTCTATTTGTATAACCTGTCCTTATATAGCAGATTGAAGACTTAAGATGGTTTCTTGGTAATATATTTCTATGTTTTTTCTTTACTTGCCTGCTCTGGTACTACGAAAGGTTTTATGAAATCGAAACTTTTTTGACAACTATTTCACCACCTAGGGTGGCATGGATTGGTGCTACAATTATATACACCTGTGTTAGGAATATACCTCCAAAAAATTAAGTCTTAAGAAAAAGTTGTTCATCGATCAGGTCTACAGAGAAAGGATTCTTGAGTATATCTTTTCTGAATGGTTAAAGGATTTTTGAGTATTGGAGCAGCCTAGATGTTGGTTTTTCTTGGTGGAAACTATACCTACTATTAGATGATCATGAGGGCTACAGGATTCAATTGCTTGTTCACATTGAAATTGTCTAGCATAGGAGATACTGCATCCGGTATTTGGTTTATGTTTCCTTTGCAAGTTGGATCATGACCCCGTACAGATGATTTGCACAACAATCATCAGTGGGGAACGATATCTGAAAACTCCGGCAGTCCATGATAGATGGAGTCTCTCTCTTCATTATCTCAGGTTGTTCAAGAGTATTTGATTGATTGATTGTGCAGATTGCACCATTGGATGACAACTGGCTAATTTGATATGCAGTTGACTTGGGTGAGTCAATGATTAAGTCAAAGAGGTTTGAAACGATGCTAGGGGCAAAAGTTGGTGGTGGTTAGCATCCAAGTGAGCTCTGCTTCAAAACTGTAGTATTAGATGGTCGTAATTAGCTATTAACAAGTATGAACAAGTTTCAATGTACACTGTAACATGTAATATGTTTCTGATTCATATCGTATCTACTTTATGTTACAATCTGAAGGACACTTCAACCACCAAGGATGGTTCTTGTATTGTGATACTCGAAATGGCATGCATGGTCTGTAACACTTGGAAGTTCTAACACAGTTGTTTGGTAGCTCTCGCACTCAATCTGCTCCCACTTGAGGTGATCTTTCAATTTTTTAGCTTATGAAACAGACCTCCCATCTTCTTGCTTGTCCAAGTGGTCATCTCAATTACCCACCAAGCGAAAACATAACTTGTGATCCCACCTTTTCCTTTCTGGGCAACCTAATATTCCTAGTTTTGCTTCTTAAGACCCAAAAGAACAGAATACTCCGTCAATGGTTGATCGACAATGGGAAGCGAGTGTCATCCTAACAAGCACCGTTTTGATCTTAGCATGTCAAAGAGAACAGGGAAACCCACAGCTACAGATGGAAGCTCTTCAGATCAAAATGAGAATCAGGGTAGCTTGGTTCCGTCAATGGGATTCAAAGATGAAAGCGATGACAACCTTGATCGGACAAGTGTGAAAGAATTGATGGGAAATGGAAGCATGAGCAGAGAACTCAAAGTAGTTCACTTGCCCACGACTTCATTGAAGAAGAAAAACGTCTTCAATTGTTGAAAAAGCAAGAAGACTCTGGATCGAGCAAAACTGACCGGAATGCTGAGCCGATACTTGAAGGTCTTGAACCATTTGATCATAGATAAAGCGCCATTCAAGTTCAGTCCATCTTAAAATGCCGGTTGTCCAGTTACTGACAGAGATCTGCAACCACTGCAGATGGAATGTGGGTCTATATGGTGGCCATTACCATAATCCAAATGGTTGACCTGCATGTAATTCTGATTCTGCATATTCATCGGCATGCATTCTTACGGGCATGATAAGTCAGACTCATTGGGCTGCAGAAACATGTTTTGAGGCCGGGTCTTTTATCGGCTGATAATCACTTTCCATGCTCTAAAGGAAAACATACGTTCTCTTTTTAGAGTGCTATTCTACAATGGCCGTGTACATTCTGACAACGTTTCCGCTCCTCACATCCCAGATGCGACTGTGCAGCACGTACTTACAAGCGACCGATTGGAGGAATAAGGCCATTTTCATACCCTTTTTCACCACTACTGTTGGAGGGTAGGCAATCCCACTTCTTTATTAAAATGTTATGCTCAAGTTCCCATTTTGCCACTTGCATTGTGCAATTTGAAACAAGAGTTGCACTAAAAGGGGTAGCCTCGTGCACGTTTGGTAATGGGTCTAGGAAAGGGGCAGACCACAAAAAGTTTATACTAAGCAGCCTTATCTTGTATTTTTTTCAAGAGGAGGCTTGAACCAGTGACCTTTAGGTTACGTGACAACAACTCAACTGTTGTGTCAAGGTTCCCTTTTTAATTTGGACGTGCTTTTGGATCTATGAATAGTCTTAAGTTTGTGGATTTATACAGTTTTCCTTTAAAAGTAAATTCTTTATTTTTTATACTAAGCAGTCTTACTTTGCATTTTTTCAAGAGGAGAAGTGATGGTTTCTGTGGTACAAAGCATTTGATGAACGAAAACTCCAATGTACATTTCTCTCACTGAGTCAGTGCACAAAAAAGATTTCAATGATCTGTCTATGTCAACCATCCGATGATGCTCGTTGATGGATAATCGAAAACAAATTGCGAATTTATTTATTTATTTATTTTCACTTTGAACAAGTGAACGCTATCTACTAGTTTCTTGTGTTTAGGATGCCAAATCGTCCGATCAACTTGATATTTTCTTTGGGAGCGCACGCGGGCTATCAAATCAACGGCTCAGATGATCTAAAAGTGGGGCCCATTCACGTGAGACTCAAAGAAAAATACCTGCCGATGAATTTGTGTTTATTAAAGGGCTAGGGTTAATTTATAACAATTAATAAGGGCCCACCATGTGCCTGGTCTAACAATCAGAAAGCTCTAGGAAATCGTGATTTTCCTTGGAGATGCATTTCACAGGATTCAATTTCCATCTCCAGATCAACCAATTTGGGCTTAACCGGGTGGACTGTGGACCACCTGTCAGATCAGATTACCAGGTCCTTCTGATCATCGCCATGTGGGCTCCAAAAATTAATGTCTCTTAGAAGAGAGCATCGTAGCCGCTCTTGTATTTCCTCTGTGGATTACTGTTTAACCGAACTATGAACACGGAGAAGATTTGTTGCGTTTATTATCTAAAATTGTACCAAAAGAACGGCCGAGATGATCAACCATCCAGGGCCCCACCTATGTTTTTGCTTTCGGTTGATCTACCACCTCAAAATCCATGTGCGGCCCCAATTATGTGATCACATCCGTTTATTCGCTTAGCACTACCTCAGATGGCCTTAGTCTCTAAAATTTTGTCCATTGGATAATCCTGAACCCTGTGCTGTAGGCGGAAACAAGTAACGGCTGAGATCTACTATTATCCAAGATGATCTCCACAAAACGAGGTGTTCCTGGGCCGATTCCCATACCAGTCACGTGCTTTCCCTACCTAACCCCATCCTTGTATGTCTTCCACCTTCCCCCGACCTAGAGAGAGAGAGAGAGAGAGAGAGAATGGAGATGATAGGAAGGAAAATGGAAGAAATCGGAACGGAGGAGATCGTGGAAGCTGGTTTGACGATCGAAGAAGCAAAAGCTTTCCATGACTCGTTGAAAGACGCCATGGCTCGAACCATGGGGTCGGAGGCGGACCAGCTATGGCGCACCCTATCGACCCAACTGCTAAGACCAACTCACCCTCACTCACTTCATCAACTCATCTACTACTCTGTCTACGCTCAATGGGATGTCTCCACCAGAGGCCCACCACCTTATTGGTTCCCTTCTCCGTAAGTTCTCATCCCTTTTGCACTTGGCCGTCAAGACAAGATGGAATTCAATTCTGTGGTGGATTCAACGGTTTTGAACTCAACTGGAGGTGAATCCACCACTACGAAGATGGATTTTTAATGGGGTTGGGGTCACTCAAGTCGGAATTGAATTCCATGATGAATTCCGTCCATTGTGATCAAACACCCATTCCTGGAATTCCAAACTAGTGAATTCTGGTTACCCAGATCAGTGGAGTACCCGCCCTGATTGTCTTTGACTTTAGTGAATCCGAATCCCTTTGAAGCGTTTGACTTTACGATGCGATGAACCTGGCCCACTTGAATCTACCGTGAGCATTTTACTATTGGTTCCTGTCTGTGCGGTTAATCGATACATGTGGGTCCCGCGTGGTGATCGGTCCATCCGAGGCGTTGAGCCGTGGATCACCAAACTTGTGGGCCCAACAACATGTACTTTTAGACTCACAGGAAACCACACAACGGCTCTCCAGTGAACTTTATGTAACTGTCAGTCAGAAGGTCTTCAAAACAGTTCTCTTACATTTAAAAGTATTTATCTGCTGGAGCCCATCTTAGGTGGGCCATGCCCCAACAATATTCTTCTTCCAGATGATGGCATAACAATCACAGCGTAGGATTATCTGATGCATGAGATTCTTGGATAACTCCAAGATGGGCCCCTGCACAAGACTTATCAGGTAACCAATGAGGGGTCCAACTTGACAATGAAAACCTATGGATTTCTTGACATGTTCATAGTTATGTATCAATTTGCAGTCGGGCATAGTTGATGAAATCACCCATCACAGTTTCTGAACACGAGTTTGTAGAAACCAATGTAATTCTCCATACGTAGCTGGTATCTATTTATGGTTTTCTGTAAGCCAGACTTGAATTCTGTAACATGAAAATTAGAGCAAAAGCTCTACCAAATTGAATTATGATGAGTTGAACCCAATCTGAATGTAATGTTTTCTTCATTATGTATTAGTGAGGGGGATTTGTTTGCCGCACTGCCACCCATAAAACTGAAAAGGAGTGCTTGAACTTAAAGGAAAGATATGAATGAGAGGTAACAGGAGAAGATCCTAACAAGCCCGCCATGGAAGTAGGAGGCCTCCCCTCTTTCTTTCTTCTTGGTTGAAAGCAAGTTCTACTAATGAGAAGCAAACTAAACATAGCCTGGCACTGATTTAGTGCCTAGAGAGTCTGCTTATACTAAAAAGAAGGTGCATTCAGAACCAAGTTTGACTTAATGTTATCACTGAAGCTCATTTGGCGAATTCATCAATTGCCTCATTCTGTTGGCTGAAAGGTTGGAATATGCAGGACTTTTGCTTATATGTAGTACAGGTTAGATGTTGTTGCTTACGTAAGTTGCTACAATAAATTTCCAAACATGGATTTGGAGTAGTTAACATTACTGATATTCAAGATTATGAATCTTTGGTGCTAGAAATCTTCTGCATTTTACTTTTTACTGGCCCGGGGATACTACTGAGCACCGACTCATGAAATTGCAATGAGAGAAAACCTTGCTTTATTGCACGAAATGTCTGAACTTATCCATGCGTGTTGCAAATAAAGACTTGTACTTATCAAACGTACATTCCATTCTTTCATCTATGTGAATAGTTACCAAGTTCATGTTGCTGCAGCCTCCTACCAATATTTGTTCTATTTTCATTTTTCTAGACAAACAGAAATGCAACGTAAATTTGTCTTTCTGTCATTCAACCTGTTCAGTTTGGCAGGGAAGATTCGAAAGATACAAACTTGGGTCGACTGATGGAAGCTCATTGTCCAAAGCTTTTAGGATCATCATATCAAGATCCTATTGCAAGCTTTAGTCTCTTTCAGAAGTTCTCATCTCATCATCCTGAGGTAAAACCTGCTATTTTCCTATTTGGTAGACAGAACTTACTGGTGCTTGACTTTTCAGCTCTTGTCCTTCTACATAAAGAAAAGTGTGTGGCAAGTGATATGTTGGTCACCAACTTTCAAATAATGACATGCTCACCATGAGCTCCTTATATATAGAGGACCATGTTAGAATAAGTTGTCCTAATACATTGACATGTTATTGTTTTGACATTGATAACTGTTACAATCTGCAGGTATACTGGCCATTAGTTCTTAAAGAGCTCACAATTGTATTTCGAGAGGACCCAAAATGTGTTTTAGATAGAACAGATAAATCAAAGCATGGGGGAACTTGGTTTCCAGGTTCACTTCTTAATATTGCTGAATGTTGTCTATTGCCCATGGATGTCCCAAAAAGACAAGATGACAGTGTGGCTCTTATATGGAGAGATGAAGGTTATGATGATTCTCCGGTCAGCTGCTTGCTGTTGAAGGAATTGCGAGACCAAGTAATGTATGTCTTTCATCAAAATCCACTAAAGTCATTACATTATAGTGTATTGTAGTTTCTGTAGTGAAGTGCAGAAGACTTCCATGCGTCAAGGAAGTCATTACATTATTAAGTTATTTTTCTAGGTATTTCTTATAATGCCTTAGCATACTTGTGTTGTGTTAAGCAGGATGGTGGCAAACGCCTTGGATGTGTTGTTTGAAAAGGGTGATGCAATTGCCATTGACATGCCAATGACAGCTACTGCAGTTATCATATACTTAGCCATTATTCTTGCAGGATGTATTGTTGTCTCAATAGCTGATAGCTTTGCTGCAAAAGAAATTGCAACTCGCTTGCGAGTGTCTAAAGCAAAGGGAATTTTTACTCAGGTAATTACCCTTAAGTGTCTCAAAAGAGTTCTGTTATGGTTCATTTTTGAAGATTATATGCCAGAAAATTTCTCTAATTCATCACTGTAAATCAGGATACATAATATATATGGGGTGTGTTAATTTCTGCTGTTTCATGTAGGTGGAAGGAGCATGTGACATTTGATTGGCTGGAAAAAAGTATAAAACAGAAAAAGTTAAAAGAAATGGTGGTTAGAAACTTTTCCCTAGCCAATCAAACGTCACATACACTTTACACCTGCAACTCCTTGCTGAAATTACTGCTCCCATATATATGTGTGTGTGTGTGTGTGTACATGTATATGTATATATACATATATACACATATACATACATACACATACATACATACATACATACATACATACATATATATATATATATATATATATATATCTCTGAAATATGCATGTTCAAATGGAAATATAGAAATGGAAACTTGCAAGAAAAGATGAAGCTTTTTTGGATTTCAGATATACTTCTAAGGAATCAAATGAAGTAGTTGGATCATCATATAGACCAAGTGCAGCACATTCATCAATAATGTGGACTTGAGTAGCTTAAACTGATCTGTTTGTCATGCACCAAAAATGAAACGGAAGAATTCACAACGCATCAAGCAAACCTAATTTTTGAGGAAATAGTTGTCTCTCAAGTGCTCTTGAATTTGATCATATGATTCATGCCTATAAAGGTCCGGACTTGAAAGGTGAAACTAGAGTGGCCAGTTCCTGCTCCCCCACCACAATGATCTTTTGCTCAAAGTTTGTTTGCACCAAATGTCACTGGTGCTTCCTTGAGAATTGTAACACTTGCCTTCTTCTCCCAGCATCAATTGCTTCCACATAGCAATGCCTGCCCCCAAATGGTTATTTCTTCTCTGCATGAAGGAAAGGTTGATTACTCAGCTCCTTTTCATGATCCAGTGCTCTATTATTATTCTTGTGTGGATGAGATGGAGTCTTACTTTGAAAACCGTCTTGACTTGTTTATATATGTTTTCAATTAGGCAGTAGGGGTCCTCCACACTGAACTGCTTGTACTGACAGCTGACCTCTGCTAACGCACTGATGTGCCCTTGTTTTAAGGATATTCTTAAATAACTATCTCATTTTAATGCTGATGATGTCTGTGATTTTGCACTTCTGACACAAATCTTAGTCTGTTCTCTAGAAGGTATAGAACCAGTTATAAAACATTACCATCCGAGCTGGCTACAATTTGATTGTCCTGATCAACTCTCATTTAGATATTATTATGGTCAAATGTACTCAATTATCAAAATTTTCTGATTGGCAAGAACATGGTATGAGTTATTATGGATATGTACTCAAAATATCAATAACTTATAGCTCATTATCTTTTTAATGGCCACTTTTGTGTTGCATGGGGTTTATCAGCCAGCATCATTAGGAGCAGATATGAAACCGTAGTTGCTATGAGTCATACTTGCCATGCCATGCCATTTGATCTTGTTACTTATTTTAGTAGATTTTCATATATAATATTTTTTGTAATTTTGTTCCTTTCAGGATTTTATAGTAAGAGGAGGAAGAAAATTTCCTCTATACAGGTACATGGTTTCAGATATGCACTTGAATGATGAAAGTGATATGATCCTTGTTTGAATTTGGCCATACTTGTCTACTGGGTGTGACCGACTATTTGATAATGTTCTTTTATCTTCGTGTAGCCGTGTTATAGAATCTGGTCCATGTAAAGCTATTGTAGTCCCTGCAGTTGGGAAGGATCTTGGAATTCAGTTAAGAGAACATGATTTATCGTGGAAAGATTTTCTGTCCAGGATTAGTCCTCTTCCAAGGTAATCTCACAGGTCTTAGTTTGGTGCTGACGGCAGTTACTGTAACTATGATAACTGCTTAAAAGTCTTGTTATATGCAAAAAATTTTATTCCTTGGGTTTCATTCTCATCTAGTTATATTTTCCACTAATTTTTATTTTATTTTATTCTTTTCCAAAGTCTTTGTATCTTATTGATTCAACAACTGTCTTTCGCAGACCGTACCATTATTCCCCAGTTTATCTGCCAATGGAGTCTTTCACTAATATACTTTTCTCATCAGGAACCACGGGTAGAGAATTCTCTATATTCATGTTCTTGACTGCTTACCTTATGACACGTGCTACTATAGATTGATTGTTTATTTCTGTAACTCCCTGTAGGAGAACCAAAAGCTATTCCATGGACACAACTGTCTCCCATTCGAAGTGGAGCTGATTCATGGGCCCAAATTGATACTCGAGCTGGAGATGTATGTTGCTGGCCCACAAATTTAGGGTGGGTGATGGGACCAATTTTACTATATTCATGTTTTCTGAATGGTGCTGCTCTGGCCCTATATCATGGATCCCCTCTGGATCGTGGCTTTGGCAAATTTGTGCAGGTGAGAATTGCCAAACACTTTCTTCTGTTGTTTACATGCAAAGTGGTTGATCCTTTGCACCTCCAGTTTTTGGGTCCTTCATGTTCTATTGAAATATGTGTAGGATGCTGGAGTGACTATGTTGGGCACAGTACCAAGCCTAGTCAAAACATGGAAGAGTTCTGGGTGTATGGAAGGACTTGATTGGACAAAGATCAGGTAATTTCATTCTGTAATGAATCATGGATGTTTGCTAAGAATCCCAACAAAATCAAATACATATGTGCTGTATCTCCCAACACAGGGTACTTGCTTCTACTGGCGAAGCATCCAGTGTTGATGATGACCTATGGCTTTCTTCACGGACTTCCTACAAACCCATTATTGAATGCTGTGGTGGTACAGAGCTTGCATCTTCCTATATTCAGGGAAGTTTGTTGCAACAACAAGTATTTGGAGCATTCAGCACAGCGACAATGTCGACTGGGTTTGTCATACTTGATGAGCATGGACTTCCTTATGTGAGAATCTATTCTAGCTAATTATGGATTTCAGAGCCTCAGTACGTTCTATTCAGGAAATTAACAGATGAAATTCCAAATCCTACATTACAGCCAGATGATCAACCTTGTGTTGGAGAAGTTGGCTTATTTCCTGTTTACATGGGAGCATCTGATAGATTACTGAATGCTGATCATGAGGGGGTTTACTTTAAAGGAATGCCTATATATAGAGGAATGGTATGACAGATTATTTTTCAATTTCTTAGCCGATACAATATTTCCCTTTTCTTTTACATTTAGACAAGATTACTTCTACCGATTTCATAAAGCTTTCTTGCTATTTATACTTTCAAATGGATCATGTGAAAGCACAGCAGCTAACTAAGATGCTGAAGATGGAAAACATGTATTTATTTGGACTTTATCAGATGGATATTAGTTATCATATTAAGCTAAGGAGAATTTAGCGAGGACAATGTGATTGTCGCCTTACCCTCGGAACATAAATTCTTATGTACCAGAGAATAACTAAGTGTTACTTCTCAAATGCTTCAATTGAAATGGATTAGAGTTCATTTCCCCTAGCCAAAACCTCACCCTGTAGAGCATTATTTGGAACTCATCAAGTAGGTTACAGTTACCTAGCCAAAAATCCTAACCTCTTTGCCAAAAGAGGAGAAATAACAACTGGGTTACAGTTACCCCTCCATATGATAACAAAAAGAACTCCCAAAAAAATGGTCAAGTCAGCTTTCTTCCAGCCACAGCATTAGATGCTTCTGTAGTCCTAGTAGTTGGCCTAGAATGTGTTTGCTCTATAATCCCTCGCTCTTATTTCTGTAGAAGTACAAGACATCTGCTAAAAATGGTGAGGAAACTGAAACTATCCTTGAAGTTTATCTGGATTAAAGTGCAATATCTTTATGGCTAATAATTGTATCATCTTCATCTTCTTACCTTCTTGGTTGAATAAGATAAATCTATTCAAAGTTAAAGCTAAAAAGCCATTTGCTAGAGATAAACTGGAGGCCTCCAGATGCAGCATTTGTTGAATATTTACTCTTTTAGTTTGCTTCTCAATGAATGATACAATGTCCTGAGATAGAATGCTGAACAAATTCATCAAAATGTTTGCTAATTCCAGCACATAGTCTCATTCATTCAAACTGCTAATTTAGCTGAATCCATTGTAGAGACTATGCAATGTGAAAGGGGGTTATTTGTACGATAAGTCAACAAGAAAACATGCCAGAGATGCAGCCACCACAACTCATTCGAAATACTGGTGCAGCAAAAGCAAGAAGAAGCTAACTTTGCTCAGCTTCTCCTTAGATAATTCTGCAAAATTCAAGTGACTACAGTGAATTTGGTGGGCCAAAAATAGATGCAACCAAAAACCATCACGCACATAAGAGTTGCCTTGGTAGTTTGACACTGGAAATTATTGATTCTTCCATCAATCTGCCGTTGCATTTTCTCTAGTCATGTGACCCTATATGTTTTTAACTCAAGTTCCTGAGAATTTCCTCAGTATCCTTAGCCTATTAAAGAAATGCTGTTCGGTATCTATCTGTGTGCATAAGCATGTTTATTTTGCAAATTTTGTGTATGAATGTAATCTGTATCTGTTATTTGATCATAAATTTCTTACGAGTTAAGTTATATCGGCAGCACCTCAGAAGACACGGGGATATAATTCAGAGAACTGTTGGAGGCTACTTTGTGGTACATGGTAGGGCCGATGACACCATGAATCTTGGCGGTATCAAGGTATCAAATTTATACTTCTCGTTCTGTAGTAAAGTACTTATTTGCCGAATGCTAAGACCTGACTCTGTTATGGATTATGGATGTTCAGACAAGTTCAGTTGAGATTGAGCGTGTGTGTAATAGAGCCGATGAAAATGTACTAGAAACTGCAGCAATTAGCATCAAATCTAGAACTGGCGGACCAGAGCAATTGGTTTTACTAGCCGTGCTAAAAAAGGGATCAAACTGTGAACCTGATCTTCTGAAAATGAAATTTTCAAAAGCTATCCAGCGAGATCTTAATCCATTATTCAAGGTATCACTCTCGTTTCCCTTCCTTGGTTCCAAGAGGAAACACTGTTTGGATGGTCACTATTTTTACAGAAAATTGAATCCTTTTGATAGCTGATATAAACTGTTTACAGTTTAATATAAATTATCTTCTCAATTAACAGGTGAGCTTTGTCAAAGTTGTTCCAGAATTCCCTCGAACTGCTTCAAACAAGTTACTGAGACGCGTTCTAAGGGATCAAATGCAGCAAGAGCTCTCAATTCACAGTAGAATGTAGTCCACACCTTTGTACTTCTTATTTCTATTTTGTTAGTTGTGATGCATATAACTACCAGTCTGCAATGATTAGGATATCAGTCTTCAGAATTTCCTTTCAAACTGCAGCATTGAGAATTTAATGCCTGTTCAAGTTGTTTCTGTTTAGTTGGTGAGAAAATCCTTGTTTAGTGTGTTGATTTCTAGAAGTGGATGCCCATCCATGTCCATTTCAGTTTCATACAATAAGAAATATGTTCTTAGAACTGATTATGATTCACATAAAGAATGTTATGCTTCTATTGTTTAACTTTTAACTGCATTGATACTACCAGTTGACAGTTCACAATTTTGCTGATTACTTTGAATGAAAGCCTCGGCACAAGGTAAATTTGTCGTCATGTAACCTTGAGGTCACGGGTTCAAGGTATGGAAACAGCCTCTTGCAAAAAATGCAAGGTACCCCAGACCCTGCATTGGAGGAAGCTTTGTGCACAAGGGCTGCCCCCGACTTTGCATGAAACACATCATTTAACTTGGTCAAAATACTTAAAACACCTTAAGATAGTGAAACTAGTTGGAACTTGTAGAGGAGATTTTGTGTCGATGAAAGGATAATCGGTAGAGTTCATATGATTGATATATTTTTCTCATCAGCATTAATAAATTGAGCCCTGCATGTGTATGTAAACTTTACATCCTCTGCATGAGTTGATGTCTTAAGAGCGATCAGTTGGCAGCGACAGTAAGTGTCCTAGACACTATTTATAAAAGGGCAGCCCCCGTGCACAAAGCTACCGCATATGCGGGACCACAAGGGTCTATAGTAGACAGCCTTATCTTGCATTTTTGTAAGAGGCTGTTTCGACACCTTGAACACCTGATCTCAAGGTCATATGACGACAACTTTTACTGTTACATCAAGGCTCCCCATTTTCCTGGATACTATTTATCGACTCCCAAATTCAGAGGTCTATGCTTGATTTGTGCCTATCACATCCTCTAGGAACATCTACAACCCATGTAAATCAGTCGAATCGGCTGAGTTATTTGCACGAAGCCGAGTTGACTCATTTATCAACCTGCTTTGAGCAATGGCTTTACACCTGCAACTCCTTGCTGAAATTACGGGCCTTGGGCGTTGCAAAAGTGAAGAAATCTTTTATATCTTCTAGCGGCTATTTCTTGATAATAGAGATAGCGAAACTGACGTGAGCCTGTGAACATTCTTCAATTACGTAAGTTTGGGTGTTTCTGGTCATTTTTATGTTTTTTTCATCTTTGTAACAAACAGATAGTTTAGCCTATTGGATCAAAGGTCTCGGTCTTTCACCAATAAAATAAATAAAAATAAAAATTTTAAAGTTGGTACCTTAAAGTCTTACCTATATAAGTAAAAAAAAACAATTGGTGGAGAAATTTGACATGAACGAATGAGCTAGGAAGGGGTGGTTTGGATTAAGTCAAAGATTTTACACAATTTTCTATCTTGGCCTGTTTATATTATTCAAACTTGGACAAAAATTAGCTCTTTCCGTTTGTCATTTAGCTATTTCCTTGTCCACTGCCACCTTTTCCCGTTTTTAGTTTATTGATTGATGACTATGCTTTCATGTCCTTACTTGAGACCTCTTCCATTTGCTAGTCATTGTGATCCCAACCGTCCATTAGTTTGAATGCCTTAATGGATTTAAATCTATGCTTCGGTTCAGATAACTAGTTTCTTAAAATACTCAGTTTTAAATACGCAAATCCATCTTTAATAGGGAAAAGGTGTTCCACAAGTCAAGCTCATCATTTTTCCCAAAAAAAAAAGAAGCAGACTGGACCCACATTTCCCTGCACGTTTTTTTTTGCCAATCGAGTAATACATTTATTAAATCTCGAGCTTCAAGGGTTGTTATGATGTCAACTTTCAACAAGTTCTATGCAAGTAGATCTAAGCCTCAGGATTTGTTGAACCCGGCCCCATACCATTCATTCGTCGATCCCATGTTGAGATAATATATTTTCCAAAATTTTGGTTGTAGTCTTTCTCAAATTGCTAAACCTTTTACTGTATGAGACAGTTGGAAACGATTTGGTGTCTGGGTGTGTCAATCAAAGAGGAATGCGTGGGTCCTAGGCACTGGGTGATCCACACAGTTCAGCTGTTGGACCCCATCTTAGATGAACCAAGACCCAACCAAAAGTCTCATAGTCAAGCCATCTTCACTCTTTGATTAAGATTATTCCCGTTCTTTGAGCTCCACGAGCCTACATTTTAAAGAATAACAAATAAGAGTGATTAGGAGCTCAAATGCAGATGATTTTGTTACGCTATTTAACTGGAGCCATCTTGTAGGATGGGACTCAAAAGAGTTCAGCAATGGTACGAGACATTGGTTTAAGAAATTGACTTGGCACGTTCCATCAGTCCTGAGGCTTTTGGGGTATTGGTTAAGTTTTTAATTAATTTTCAGTGCTTGATCTCCATGCATCTAAGATCAGCATAGAAGATGACTTTGTTTGGGCATTGGTGTTTGACCGTAATCCTTAGATCATAAGAAATGTATTGGGCTTTTTTCTTCAGAGTGTGGATTAGAAACCTCAACCTCAACCTCTTGTTTGTGAGACAGGCTTCTTCTTTCTATTCTTAAACAACTGAAAAGGCCTGTTTTTAGGCGGTACATGCTCACCTATTCGCCGGCCTTTAATTGGGATAAGGTTTTGATGACGAGGACGATAATGCCCTCTTGTTCACTGTAACTTACTAGGTGAGGCCTAGCTCAATCACCCAATTACTATACATACGAGTGCGTGTAGTGGAGCCACCAGCACTTACAAGGTTCATTTAAGACTAGTTAGCAAATACTTGCTTATTAGCTAATAACAACGTACAGCGCAGTTGGTTGCAGACACCTCAGGCATCTCGCTTGATGTATCCTTGATTGAATCTTTTGTGAGGCTTTATATTTAAGAGCTCTTGATTCCAGACAATGTCAACTTGATCACTGCTCCTTAAAACCCATGATTGCTCGCTGGTGAGACCCTGAATTTTGTACAATTCATCGACATGAAATGATCGCCTCACTTTTACAAGGATCACAGGCAGCAATCTGCTGCTTTTTGGATGGAAATCAAGTTTGAAACCGTGTAATTGCACCGCTTCTCCTTTTCTTCCACTAAATATCTCCTCTATTTTTTCTGTAGGAAAATATCATACAGAACTCCAAAATCACCATAACCAATTGCTCAGATCCCAAAATTCCTAAAGAAGAAGAAAATCCCATCTTATAAATCTCCATCTTTTATACAAACTACAACACCCAGATACAAAAAACCAAAAAAGAAAGAAAAATGAAAAGGAGAATTAAAAACAATGGCCCCCTCCTTTTCTCTGTGTCAGTTGTTTAGTTGCTATGCAATCAATCCCGAATAGCATGGGCGTGCCAACAAAGTAGAACGGATATACAGCGCCTGAAAATGTAAAATCTTGTTCTCTGCCTCTTCAGAATCGTCAAACACCGATTCCCAAATCCCTTTGATTCGCAAGCAGTGCTCCCCTCGCTGCTGAAACTTGAAAAACTTGTCAATCTCCGAGTCTCACTCATATTTTTCTCCTCTCTACTTGCTTCTCTCTCAGACACAGAAAAAATTGGGCCGGAAGTGTTTGGTTTTAAGGGGGAGAAACCTGGTGGAAGAAAAGATGAGCTGGAAGTGTTGGTTTTATAGAGGGAGAAACATGATGGAAAGAAGAAAAGCTGCCAATTTAGAGCTCTGAGAGAGAGAGAGAGAGGAAATGTGGCGGTGGCGTGCGGTTCTTCTGGAAGGACGGCTTGGAATTTAGCCGTTTATTTATGAAGTTTAGGATTATGGGTTGGAGGAAACGGCTTTCATAGGATACTGTTGTAATCAATTTGCTCACTGCTTTGTTTCCTAGCGGGCCTACCTTTCAAATTTGTCTGCAACCTAGTGGTTCATGACAGGGTCATGAGAGTGACATTTTATGGACTTATGACTGGTCCTCTCCCACTTCCTTGTTTCTTTTCATTGTTGTATTTGTTAAGGGCTACATCAGATTCAATTGAGATGCATGGTTTGATCTCACTGGCCAAACATATTCAAATGGGTGATCTAAAACGATAAGGTCACACACAAGAGCAAGGCGATTGGGTGGTTGGATGGTGTCATCTTGCTTTGTACCTATCTCAGGTTCATCAAAACAAAATCCTTTTACATGAAAATGGTTTTCTTACGACAAGAACCAGTAGAAGGGGTAAGATGATTGGGTATGTGACCTTGTTGGTCTTTACTAGTCTAATGTCATTACCTAATCTTATCATCGTTGTATGACGACAGCACTTTGATAGAGATGAAGATAAAATGTTTATTTATCTTCCAGAAATATGTTTGGTCTCAGGTTTGAATTGTCGCTTTCTCCTTGGCTGAGGATTAAATTTACGGGTAAGTAATTTTATTTGTATTTCTTCTGTTGGAAATAACTGTTAAATATGATACTTCAATGTAGTGAATGAGATATCAAGTATAGAACATCAGTTTCCTACTCTCCAGATGATGGCTTATAAGCTCAATACATGTTCACAAAGTTTGTCTAATTTAATACGTATACATCAACAAATGTCAGTGTAGTTGGTCACAGACAACTCAGTATCTCTTCTAAAATATACTTGATTGCAGGTTTGAATCGTTGCTTCACCTTTCACTAGAGATTGGATTAAGGAGTGTGTCTGTGAGTGGGAATGTGCGAGCGATTTGCTTTGTAATTCTTGGGTAAAAGAAGAGGTAAAGAACACGTCCGCTCTCCTAAAACACATGTATCAAACCGGGAAGGAATTTCTTTTGTCCCGATCGACCACTGGGCTGCAAGGCATATTTATGGTGCATGGAAGTGGTTGTTCGTCTAATCTAGATGTCATCATTTTGATAGTTGATCTTTCTTGTTAAGTTGGGAGAAAGAAAGGAGGAGAGGCAGACAGACAGAAAAAGGTCGAAAGAGACGAAGTGCATGTACATGCGATCGGGAAAAAATTGATAAAAAGAGATGAGAAAGAAGCAGACTTAGGTGCAGTTCAGAAAATAAAATGAAAGTGAACTGAGAGAATCCTCACTGGGAAGGAGAACAGGCTGAGTCATGGATTTGCTCCCTATCGATCCAAGTCTCGCTTTCCGGCTCAGAACTTACCTGGTGTGCAATTTCTTTTGCACATTTGAGCCCTTGGAACCAGTTTTAAGGCTGTAATAATTTGAAAGGAGCAACAACAGCCGATCGGAGAAGTTTTTAAGATAGCAAGAGCTCCGTTACCAAAAGTAAGCAGTGTGGCTATCATTTCCACGACAACAAACTGAAGATTGCCTTCTGAAGTGCACAGGGTACAGGAAGTACATCTGAAACTAGAGACGAGTCCATAGTTGCCCAACTATAAGAAAAATCCACAGGAACCACATTGTCTGATGAGTGGTCCAAACCATTTGATAATTAAGGTTTCAGGTTTGGAGCCAACGAGAATGGACAAACTGAACATGAGGATGTGGACAGCTTGCCCTTTCCCAATCACAGTCCATGTGCATATGACATGGGTGGATCCACCCACAGAATTTGTGGGTTGTGGGCTTGCTGTTTCCCCAACCCATATATGTCTGGGGTGATTGTTGTTGTTGATCAAAGGCAACCATGTCCTTGAAGTAATGATGGAACATTAAGAAGGGGCAAAAATCTTAATTTTCTCTAAAATATTTAGAAGAACTGAGTAGCTATTAGAAGAAACTTTTGGCTTGTTGGTATTTAATTAATTCAATTGGTGAGACTTTTTGGACTTCAAAGTTTCGAGGCAAGGCTTCCAAGTCTCTATTATTCTGATGGGTGGTATTTTTGCTGTTTGTTCTTTTTCTCCTTTTTTCAAATTATAAAACTTTTTTCTACCTTATTCGTTCAATTTTTACCACCTTAATTGTCTTAAATTTAGATAACCATTCTCATACTTTTTCCTCTTTATGAGTTGTAACTAAACTTCTCTGCCTTAATCATCTTAAATTTGAAGAGAAATGCACTATTTGGGCTTAGTATCTTAGGATCCATGCATTCACACAAGTAAACTTGTAAATCATCCACAATGAGCTCGCATGGCTTTGGTCCAGTTCCAAATGGTTCACTTTTTTCTAGCAAAATCCTAAATACCACTTCTTAGATCAAGTGTGTATGAATGTCCTATTATGTAAAAATCAGTACCAATGTGGTAGGCTTGTCATTATCGGTCATAAGAATGAATTTGATCATCTAACTCGCACACATGAGCCCCAAAAATGTTTGTTACCTTTAGCTGAAAACTGCCTTCTCCTTACCATTACTCATCCTTAATTATCACTTTTCAAGTCCAAAATTATTCATTCTCCTCCTTTAACTCCGAATGAGTGGTCTTTTATTAGCCTTCTCTCTCTCTCTCTCTCTCTCTCTCTCTCTCTCTCTCTCTCTCTCTCTCAAGTGAGAGACAACTTGTTTACCTTGGCAAGGTGGGATGCTAAATGAAAAACAATTTGAGAATGTAGAAAACAACATGTTTTGAAGACTCAATCTTGATAGCCTCATATTTAGATGATTTAATCCATTCATCTCATTGGCATGCCTTGATTGGCTAGATACCAAACTTCATGATCATGAGATGATTTTAATTATTACGTTTTAGCTTTATTAATCATAACCACTAAAATTTTCAATTAAAAAAACTATACCTTCGAAGCATCAGATGAGTGTGAATTTTTGTAGCTAGCCTAAATAAACCAAGCCAATCCAGGTGAATGTGTCACATGCTAGATCATCCAAATTACTTAATTATTTGAATATATATACATATATTAAAAAGGATTTGTTCTATTCCTAAAATAGTTCTATTATTAGCATTTGAATTTTTATATAACATTCTCTCACTTAATATTACTCTCTCTCTCTCTCTCTCTCTCTCTCTCTCTCTCTCTCTCTCTCTCTCTCTCTCTCTCTCTCTCTCTCTCTCTCTCTCTCTCTCTCTCTCTCTCTTCCCTTCTATTAGTCTCTTTCTGTCTATGTTTAAAATCTCATTTTATCTCTATTAATCACTTATACCAAATTGGCAGGATCCACCAAGTCACCATACATCCCATAACTTGTCTTGGTGCGTGGGTCAGTTTTTCTTTGTGCAATATTGCACTGTATGAGAGAAAAAGATAGATAGAGAGAGATTATTTTATTTCTGTCGGCTTGACTCATTTAAGCTTTAGCAAATATTCTTATGCCTTATCCACTACAAAGTCCCAACTACATATGGGTTTGTATCTTCAGTATAGCAAGAATACGAAGAAGACAACACAGAAAACTACGTGATAAAGGAAAGCAAAGTGAGCAGCCAGAAAACTGTGCATAAACTTTGTTTTACTAAGACAAATTCTAGAAGGAAGTGAATATCTGCCCCACCCGGTTATCCTGTTACAAGCCCCAACAACTAATCATATACAGAATAAGATGGTGGAACTACTAGTGCCCTCATAGAAGGGCCAGACATGAACAAACAAACCAAAACAAAATAGAGACATGCTAGAAGTCCTTTGTTGAACAACCCAGGAGACCAAGTCCACACTATCCAAGGCTGGCTGCAGTGGGTAAAAATAGGACTTCCCTAAGATTAGAGTTAGTAGTAAACATTTGGGGCACTCTTGTAAGTATATTTTTTAGGGTTGCCCGGCTGCGTCTTGACCCCTATTCAATTTTTGGGCCAATTCCCCCTTCGTACTACCCAAAAATGAGATTCTTGTCGAATCCGAGTTTGCTGCTTCAACCATTACAAAACTAATACCCATTCTATTTAGTACTTCAAGTGCTTCTGTAGCGTATAATGTAAATCCCATAGCGGATCAATTCCAAAGAGGCTTTCAAACCAGTACTTTTTGTAATCGACTATATTGCTTCTTCAATAAACGCTAGTTCTTCGATCAAAGACTTAGTATTTTAACAAGGAGGATTTTCTTCAGAGAAAAACTTTTCTTTATTAGTATAAGTGAAGAATTACAAAGCAAATCACTTGTAGACACTCCTAAAGTCTAACCTTAACGTTAGACCTTGGCCAAAGCGAAAAGCAGTGACTTGAACATGCGAACAAACGCCATCCAAGTAAGCTGTCTTATTGTCTGGGACTCGCTGTCCTAGATGTTGTCAGCAACCCTATAGTTGGTTTTCCTTGGGAGATTATGGTGGATTTTTCTTGGGGGGGGCTCTAATGTGAAGTTAAAGTGTATATGTGAGCTAAGTTACATTGATTCTACTACGACAATGTCTAGTGTTCAATGGGCTAAATCAATGAAAACATACTTTTCTTTGGATCTATGAAAAAAAGGGCAGCCCTGGTGCACGAAGCTCCCCTCATATGCAGGGTTTGGGAAAAGGGTGGACTACAAGGGTCAATAGTATGCAGCCTTACATTGCATTTTGCTGGGTGCAAGGCGACGATTTCAAAATGGACTCCTCATTCATTAGATTAGATAGAGAAGATTGCCAAGATTTCGTGATCTACTGCCTAACCTAAGATAAAATCAGAGTCATTAGATAAACTCTATATATGTCAGTAGATTATAGGATTTTTTATTTATTTACTTTTGTTACAGGAAAGAATGTTAAGAAAACTACTTAAGATTTATCATCCTAATTCTTAAATCTACTTAAAATCTCCCAAGCAAGAGGAAAAGTAATTGTTGCCCAAACGCATCAGTTATAGAAGATCGTTGCAGTGGTTTTTTTCTTCTTCGATCGAAATGGTTTATTTTTCTGCTTCATAATGTAGTCTGTCACATCCTTAATGATATTGAAGCTTAGGAAAATTGCTTCTTTTAACTTCGGTGCATCCCACTCTTTGGTAAGTTATAACTCCAAGCAGGCTCACAATTTGAAAGATCCGAACCATTCATAATTTTTTTAACATCCTAGATGAGTTTTCCAATATATATCATCCACTGGATGAGTCTCACTAAGTTTTAAATAGGATGGTAAATAATTTTAGTGTCCACTCTTAAATTCAATTTTATTTTCAGGCCTGATTTGACTAGGCTTAATAAAGCTTTATTACAGCTAAACAATTCAAAATACAATGTTGCCGAGGTGGCTGATAATCCAAACCATTTATATTTGACATTAATCTAGACAGGTGATATCTCAATAATCTTCTCAACAAACATGATCTTAACCATCAGATTAGATAATCAAATGGAGAAAATTTTGTAGGACTAACCTAACAGTGGGCCAAAAGATGACAAATGCAGATTGCCACAAAATATTGGATTTCATTTTCTTGTTTGCTTATTCAATTAATTGTACAAGATTATATAATAGAGGAAGATAAATATTATATGTTTATCTCTCTCTCTTTTTGGGGTTTTGGTAAGGCTTAAAAATTAGAACTTGCATTATAATGTGAGGATAGCTAAAAGTTTAAAGAAGATAAGTAGAGAAAGAAAGATTTCAAAGAATTATTATAAATTAAAAAGAGAAATCATTAAAAATTCATCAAAATGGATAAAGCTATAAAAAAAAATGCCAAAATAACAAAAAATGGGGTGAAAACTATATTGCATTAGTATAGGGTAGATATTACAATTTTCCATATATGGCATTTTGATGCATAGTTGTTTTTAAAAAAGAAAAGAAAAGTCAAAGAGACATAGTAGGGATGGCAACAGACGAGCTGAGTGAATTTTGGCAAATCCTAATACTGATCCTAATGCTTCTATCCGGACCCTAACCTTGACTAACTTCGGGTCATAGTTTTCTGACCCTAACATTGTTCAAGTCGAAGAATTATTGCCCTAACCCTAATTTGTATGAGTTAATTCATCAGATTGGGTATCCTAATTGACCCTAGCACGAAAACATTTTTAACCTTAAAAAAAAATAAAATTAATATCAATTATCAAGTTATTTAAAATTTAGTCTAAAATCATAAAAGGGCAACGTCTAAAAATAAGATGCTACCTTAGGATTTGAATATACAAGGACTCTCAATGGATGCAAGAAAAAAGACTTGACTCGTGATGGCTTTGCATCAAATGCTAATATTTTTTGCACAATGCCCTTGTATTATTTATATACAATGGGCATTTTAGTTAATATATAAATACATAAAAAAAAATTGGAGGCTCCAAATTTTTTTAGTCAATCCCCAAGCCGTGACTAACCATGTTGAGCCACAAATTTATACCCGAACTGCACCCTTAAGGATCAATTAGGGCCGTCTCTAATTGGCCCAATCCTTTGCCATACCTCCAAGGCCTAAACGTGAGCAACATTCTAAATGATTCGGATCTTCCCAAAAGTGGGCTCAAGCACACTGGGTCGGGTTGGAGTTATAATCTGCAATGAGTGACTTGGGATTGGGTCCACCAATAACCACATTATCCGTTTTCTGTCGTTTTCTTCCCGTCCGGGTTCCATTTTTGGGAATACACAATTCATCCTAACGATGGGGTCCACTCATCACACATGGGCCGTTAACTATCTGTAATGGACGATGATGGTGACATTGCCTCTATCTTTATCCCCCAATTTCCACACCGTATTCATTCGCTTGCGTCTCCAATTTGTTCCTGATCCCCGATGGATAGAGAACTGGACGTCTATTGATTGATCGTCCAAAACCAGTCACCATCAATCTATAATCAACGACTGAGAATGATTCAATTGGACTCCAAGAGTTAAAACCACGCAGGTCTCCCAAATCCATCTCCTCATACCAGCTGTCCAAACGGCCAACGCCTTAAATGAACGTTGGGCCTCTCATTTCCATTTTTGGGGATAAACGGTCCCATTTTGATAGCAGGGTTGTCCATTGAGAGGGCCCACCTTTTTCCACAAGTCTCTATCCAATTCATGCTCCAATTGGTCCCCTGAACTCCAACCAATTAGAGCTGCACAAGTCAAGATATCTTCATCACAGGATACCTTAATCCAAGGGGTTGGATTTGTGGGCACCGGCGTCCACGATCTTATCCATCCATTCAACCAGTCGATTTGCGCCATGAGAGGGCAGATTGATCTGAGGGTAATTCGACGAGGGACCCACCGCATGGAGGGTAATGAACAAGCGCCTGATTCATGCATCCCTTGATCCAACGGTGCTTAACATAGTGGATTCACAAATGATATTCACTCCTCCAGTTTGGAGTTGGCCGTTTGGTTTGAAGCTTATCCGTCTGAATCATCTTTCTTCTGAGATTATATCCAAATATCTGCCACGTGGCAAATCAGTCCACCCAATTACTGTGACGTGGGAATTCACGGAGCATCGTCATCACGTGACATGTCGCTCCCCGATGAGTTCCACATGGACCCTTATCTTTACTAACGACCAGTCCTTGATAGTTTTAAGAGTAATGATATTGCACAAATCCACATCTATCTCGTGGGCCCTCATATCTTTGATGATCCAAGCCGTTTGCTAGATATGGACGGTCAGCCCAAGTTCGGCAATAAAATTAAAATACGACAACTTGGAGTTGATGGCTTACGCTATCAGACAAGCGGATGAGATCAACATTATGCTGGCCCCACATACAAAACTGGAGGCGCTCCACGGTAGCCATCGTGTTGTCGCGTTCTGCAAACGGCGCTGTTTCGTTTTAGCGTCCCCAACGCCAACAGGCTAAGGAAAAACAGGCGGTGCCACGTGGGAGCCCCAGGGTGCCGGCCTTAGAATTTTATCCACAAAAGCTAGTATAAATGCTCACTTGTAGGAAGGTGTTCAAGAGTCATAGAGAGAAGAAAATTTCATCAATCAATGGAGTTGATACCGGATCTACCGGAAGAAATCGCCATGGAATGCCTCATTCGGCTGCCATACAATTGTCATCAGTCGGCCAAGCAGGTTAGCCGGAGATGGAAGGAGTTGATAGACGACCGAGATTTTTTCTACCAGAGGAAAGAGAGTGGCAATACCAATATCGTTGCCTGCCTTGTTCAATCGCTCCCATGGGCCGGCGAGAAACCGGTTGGTCCTCCGGTTTATGGAATCACCGTATTCGATCCGAAATCCGGTCAATTTGACAGACTGGAGCCGATTCCCAAGTACCCATATGGGATCCCACTCTTCTGCCAGCTGGTGGGGACGGAAGGGAAGCTAGTGGTGATGGGCGGCTGGGATCCGTCAAGCTGGGAGCCTGTTCGGCACGTGTTCGTGTATGATTTTGCGATGAGAAGGTGGACCCAGGGGAAGGATATGCCCGGGGCCCGCTCCTTCTTCGCTGCCGGGGCAGTGGACGGTCAGATTGTAATCGCTGGCGGACACGATGAAAACAAGAACGCTTTGAGATCGGCGTATGCGTACGACTTCCGTCGCGATGAATGGAAGCAAATAGAGGAAATGGGAGAGGAACGAGACGAGTGCGAAGGAGTGGTTTTTGGGGGCGAGTTTTGGGTGGTGAGCGGTTATAGCACTGAGAGGCAGGGGAATTTCGGCGATGGTGCGGAGGTGTATGATTTTGCGGAGGACCGGTGGAGGACAGTGGAGAGGGCTTGGGACGGTGGGAAGTGTCCGAGGGCGACTGTTGGTAGCATGAGGGATGGCAAGTTGGTCTGTTGGGGCGAGGAAGACGTGGTTAGAGTTGGGGTTTGTGTAGTCGGGTTAGGGGTTCGGGTTTTGGTCATGGGTTCAGTTTGTCCGGGTGCACCATTTGGGTTTTATCTGGTCGACGGCAACAGGAAACTGGAGAGGGTTAATGTGGGGCAGGGATTTGAGGGATTTGTTCAATCAGGTTGTTGTATGGAGATTTGAGGTTACGAGATTTGGTTGGACCCACATGCATGTGGAGCTCCAATGATGATCAACGGTTCGTGTTTTGCTTGTGGGACTCTTGTTAGTAGATCATCGGTCACCAACCGACTGTATTTGGATGAGATTTTGGGTGCTTGTTATGCGAGGTTTGGATGCAAGTTCTGAGCATAATAAACCATAAGGTTTGTGTTGAAGCAGCTTGATTTTGTGTGTAATTAAGGGGCCCCATTGGCGAGCTCGTATAATCTGATTTCTGCCGATGGGGCCCTAGCGGATGATGATTGACCTAGAAACGGATCGTATCTCATTAGTCAGTGGGACCCATGACTTGAAATGCCTAATCCATGCCCTTTACAGCCGAAAATACATGGGTTAAGATCCACCTTGACTAGGATAATTTAGGATAAGACCAACCACAGTTGAGGCCCACCAAAAGACCGACTGCGTGCATTGAACTATGGGTTCCACCTTCTGGTCTACGGTGTACAAGATTTCTAGTATTTTCCACAAAGCAGGTTCCAAATTTACTTGGTAAAGAGGTTAATTTGGTCTTCATCTGTTGCTTCATCACCGGCTATCACATCAGCCAGGGAATCGGAATCCACTTTACACCGTCACAGGTGCGGTCTAGTAATCACATTTTATACTATTTTTCTACAATTAGAATCGTTTGCGTAATTACTTTTAACATTAATTTTTTATAAATAAAAAATTTATATCATAGATGATTCTAGATTTTAAGAAACTATATATTGTGAGACGCTTAAACGTAGTGGCCCCCACTGAAAGTAGTGTCGGTTTGGCATTTCTCAAATTAAAATCCTCCCTATATGTACTCTAGAATTATCCAATCAATGTATTTGCCTATTATCTCTCCGTAGTTCTAAGGCAGGTATAAGTTAAAATTACCCAATGAACATGCTTTTTAGAGCTCGAGCAATCACATGAATGAGTTGGATTATGCAAAGTTAGAATTCAGTTGCTCTAAGAACTAATCAGCACCATAACAGAATCTAGCAGAGATCAAACAAGGCGGGAATTAGAGGAACTACATCCAAGATCTCATAATCGATGGGCCCGATCCCGGATAAATTAATGATATTTGAGGAGGAATGCTAATGGCCATCGTATTTTTTGGATCTACCTTTATCTCATTGTCTAACATTATATTTCTTATAGGTCAAAAAACATACTGTTTGGATTAAGAATTTAGGGACACTACCTATCTACGTTATAAAAAAAGAAAAAAACAAGGCATTATAAACTATTAAGATCTTAAAAAATATGGGCGCACCTAAGTTAAAGCAGTTTTTACCCATTCTGAGCATGCTAAAGGGATTAGATCTATCAAAAAAATTATCCACATGAGAAGAAAAAAAATGTAGTGTGGACTCCTCGCAGTGCAATTTTATAAGTGATGTAAAATAAAAGAAAAAGAAAAAGAGTTTCATGTAAAAACTCCACTATTAACTTAGAACTCTATGTTAAATGTGGAATCTCTGCTAGGGAATATGTTTCCAATAGGTAAAAAAAGGGCAGTCCCGGTGCTTAAAGCTCCTGTCTATGCAGGGTTTGGGAAAAGAGCGGACTACAAGGACTTATAGTATGCAGTCTTATCTTGTATTTTTACAAAAGACTATTTCAATACCTTAAACCTGTGACCTCAAAGTCATACGACGAAAACTTACCGTTGGTATGAATCGTTGAACCATCAATTCCTTCCAAGTTCTTTCCGGTGGATGTGCTTTGGGAACTCCATTTATCTTTATCTGACAAGGAGTCTTCAACCAACAGGTGTTTGGGACATTTATTTTTGGTGCATAGCCTATGAACTTGGTTCTATAAAGTACACATCACTGGTTTCCGGGAGTTTCCACGTCCAAGTGGATTACTTCTACTTTGGCTGTGGGTGACAAGTTGCGGACAAACTTGACAGTAGATAAATCTTTTATCTCCTGCTTGACAAACGTAACATGAAGAGCTCAGATGAATGTGTAGGATCAACCTACGACGGGGACTTTCATGCAAGTGCGGGCACCCACATGACACTTTGGAGACCTGCGGGTTAGACAACTCTCTCTCCGCTTTGCCAAAAGGAAAAGAGAATACTAAGATTAGAGTGATTACAAGAGAACACCCCTTCTATATCCCTTTCAAGGGACGCTGTACTTCTGTTGTAAATCTCTCTGTTCCTCTCCCTTTTAGTGTAGCATTCGTCCAAGTTTATTTAACTCGACCTGCCTAGTTCGCATCGATGTACATTTTGGGCTTCTGAAGAATTAAAAGCCCAGTGGGTAGTGATACATGGGCCTTGTGCACGGCTATAACTTCAGAGAGGCCAAGATTTATGAGGATCTAAATTGCTCACAATGCTGTCCTTGACTTAGATTTTTGAAAACCCAATGCTGGCCTTGAAATTTGTTAAGAAAAGGTAATAATTCTGTCCATGAATTAGATGATCCTAGCAACTATTGTTTTTAATTGTAAAATGGACGATGAAACTTTTTATCATCCATCCTATGGCTGGAGAAAATGTTTAGAACTATGCAACACATGAAAATTTGTAGAACAACCCATCTAGGTTGAGGGCAATATTATCGTGATATGAAATCTTAAAAAATCAGGACCCACCTACGGATATGGCTTTATGTACATTTGGTGAGGGGATCATGAGGGAAAAACTAAGAGCTGCGAGTATCCACCTATCATATGCTGCCTTTAACCGTTCATTTTACAGCTTGAGAATTTGGTTAGGATCATCCAATGGAGTGGATATTTGGGTCATAGGGTCTATGTCATGGTCTATTTTGTGACTGGTTAAGATCTTCTAAAAGGAGGACCCAATAAGAAGAGTTATAGCTTGCAAAATATGTAGTCCAATGGTGGCTTCCAGGATATCACAATACATTCTATGATCAAGCCATCTTGTATATATGTTTTTAACCATCTTAAAAACTACTCACAGTAGTAATGTGAGTACTGTAATACTATGTAAAACATATTGACTGTTACTCTTCATAAGACCACTGCTCACTCCACTAATTAACAGTATTTTCATTGGCTGTTGAGAACTTGAACAACATTTAGAAACTAGTTAGAAGATATAAAATGAAGAACATAATTACATGGTAAGGAATGTCGGCCTCTGAGCCAATGGCACTACTCAGGTTTTTAACATAATTCAGTGGCTGAGCTCTGTGAGAATTTGCTTCGGAGGTTCTGGGATACTGTCAATAAGATTAAGCATAATTTAAACGGTGTCGAGTGCGAATATCCTCAATCTGATAACTCGGAAGCAGGTGTATTGGCAAGGGAGGTGGTCTTGTTGGAGGATCCAAGAGTAAGTTTTTGGCTTCTTTAGTTTGTTTTTGTATCCCTTTGAATTGTGTGGTGGATCTCAGTATTTGTGCTAAGAGAGTTTGATTTCTCTTGGATGATCATTGTAGATTATCTCAATTTATTAGTTATCATTTGAGAAAAAGAATTGGCACTTCTCACATGATGTTGTCTAACTAGTGTAGATTAGATGTGAATTATTTTTTTAAAAAAATGGTGGGTAAGCAGACTTACCTGCAACCTTTGGTCAGGAAACAGGCAAGGTGCTTATGATCAGAAATTTTTATAGGTTTATGCCAAGGTGTTTTCAGGATTTCCGCAGGATGCTTCAGTCCAGCATAATGAATCCTAGTGAGTGCAGTAGGAGGAGCAAAGGCCTTCTAGTGTACGTAGTGGCACAAGCAGCCTCTGCCGTGGTAAGTCATGGTTAGTTTAAGGCTGCTCATGGGTGTGTCTGAGTGTCCAATTAATGAGAAATTATGAGGATATCGACCGTGTGATACTAGAGAAATTAAGGCGGTCTTAAGTACATGCAGAGATGATTCCTCAATGATGCAACCCATTTCCCTGTACCCTTGTTGAAGAGAAGCTTTTCAGAACGATTCTAACCCTTGTAAAGTGAAAAGCTCCCAGGAGTAAAGAATGCAATTTCTCTGATTTTCACTGTGGGATCTGTCTACTTCAGGGCCTAACACAGAGCAGTTGAAATCATCAACTCATTTATTAGTTTCTCCTTCCCCTGGATTCTGCAGCACTTTGGAAATTGTAAAACCAGTGATAAGGACATTGGAAAATAGGAGAAATCTATGGCTCAGCGCTTGCACTAACTTGGTGCTACTAGAACAAGTGTATACCAGGGCCAGCAGTTGTATTAACTTCTCTTCCATTTCATTTCACCTAAAAGACTTCCCTAGCTGTAACTACCAATCTTTCCACCCTTCTGCCATTTCTTCTCCCAAAAGCACTCCACAAATTTCCACTTTTACCAAATACTAGAAGAACACCTAGCTGTAACTATCAATCTTTCCACCCTTCTGCCATTTCTTCTCCCAAAAGCACTCCACAAATTTCCACTTTTACCAAATACTAGAAGAACCCCCTTTATTACTCAGATTTCGACCTTTCTCACTCTGTCCCATTGCCTTCCTCAAAAGCCCCTTCAGCGCTCCACCCCAAACAGACCAAACTCATTAAAATATAACCAAAAATTTCATTCCTCAATCCAAAAAGACCAGGTTCACTAACACACCCAACACACAAACGGGTCGTCTTTCCCCTCTCACAAGAACCAATGGACGAAGAAGAATCCAAAAACAGTACCAATAAAGATCGTTCAGGCAGAACTGGCTCAAAAATTATGTTTCCTAGGATTTGGAATCAATAATAACCCCATTAGGTCGTTTTACAGAGTACACAGAGTTGCCTCAAGGTTTCAACGTGGGGCACCTTTAAAAATGAAAAAATGGACAGCTCGGTGAACGAAGCCCTCCTGTATGCAGGATTTGAAGGAGCGGATTGCAAAGGTCTATAATCCATAGTCGATCTTGTATTTTTGCATGCAGTTGTTTTCATGCTTCGAACCCATAATTTTAAAGTTTCATGAAGACAAACTCTATATTGCGCCAAGGTTTCCCTTTTAACATGAAGCACCTTTCAAGCCTATAAAAATGTTTACTAAATCTCAACAGAAATCGATCCCCAAGAAATTATAGTCATGCTGAATCAGCATAGCTCTTGGAATAAAAAAAAGGGCAGCTCGGGTGCACTAAGCTCTCCCCTATGCGGGGTCTAGAGAAGGGGAGGACCACAAGGGCCTAAAGTACACAGCCTTAACCTTGCATTTTGCAAGAGGCTATTTTCATGCCTTAAACCCGTGACCTTAAGGTCACACGATGACAACTTTTACCGTTGCGCCAAGACTCTCCTTCAACTCTTGGAATAAATAAAATAAATAAAAAATAAAATCTTAGAATGTGGAAATCTTTAAAGTCTAACCACTGCATTCTTGGGCCTTCCATGGGAAGACCAGCTTCCTATTTGTTGAAGAAAAAACAGTCCTAGCAAGGATGGAAAGCCAAACTACGATGCAAAGCAGGGAGACTAACTAACCAGGATAACAGAAATTTGCTCTGCAATGAATCCTGATGCTTTCTCACACAGAAAGCATCCTTGCAATATGAAAAGGTCCAAAAGAGCTGCTTGAAACAAATGCATCTTCTCAACCCAAACCAAATTGACAAGAAGAGAAAACCAGGAGTCCGGTGTAGATTTTAGTGAATGGGCATCAAGCATAGGCGCAAATATTACGTGTTTTAGATCATTGAAAAGTAGGCTTACCCCATTTTGTGCCCGCTGATTAATAAAAAAGAAAAAGAAAAAGTAGCCTGGTGTACAAAGCTCCCACATATGCAGGGTCTAGGGAAGCTTGGAATGAACCCGTGCATGGTGGATTCACAATCCACTGCCTTGATCCACTTGGCTACATCCGCTCCTATCTTGACGGATCACAAGGGTTAATAGTGCGTAGCCTTACCTTACATTTTGTAAGAGACTATTTTCACACCTTGAACCTGTGACCTCAAGATCACACGATGACAACTTACCGTTGCGCCCGGGCTTCCCTTCTACCCACTGCTCAATCTATTCCCAAAAATATTACACCCTTCAAATAACTGTGAAGCAAGTAAATGTACTTCGGCAATCTCTCACCTCTCCAACCACCCCGCTGCCACAGTTTCTACAAAAAGAACAAAAGTTGGCGACCTGAGGGCATCCCCTGATATGTTGATGAATGATTTGTCTGAAAGCCCTAGTTGAGGCAAGCATCAGAAGAAATCTGTATGGGCCCAACTCCAAGTTGTACGTCATCTCTTGTCAAATAAATAAATGAAGAGAGACCAGGTACCCAGAATGAAAATCAGTGAAGGGATGCATTCCAACAGCAACAGGCTACCAACATGTCTTGATCACAGGCTAACCAAATATCTATCTACAAGATAGAGTCCGTCAAAAATCAACGTCTCGCATTTGTTAGTTGAACCTTATTTGGATTATCCAATCAAGACAAAATTAACATGTATGAGACGAACTGTGATCAGCTAATTAACCATTAAATCCCAAGAGCCCTAGTAGGCCAGTGGTTAGAACCCTCTATCCCATTGGGGGTGAATAGATCTAGGAGAGGGTGAGTAGTCTCCCCAACGTTCATTTTCCTTCTGTTAAGGAAGAAATGAGTTATAAGGCCAAGTGCCAAGTTGGCATGATCCAATCTGTTAATCTAGTGGATAATGACAAGCCCATTCCATTGAAATAGATTTTTTCTTGATCGGACATCCCTAGACAATTTATGGTAATAATCTTATTTGCGGTTTTGCTACAAAAATATAAAGTCTGAACGACATCATGCCAATGAAATATTGGTTTAGTTTAGCACGAGACTGAAGCTATTTGGGTTATCTTTATTTCGTTCTCTTTTAGCATAACTCAAGAATTACAAGGCAAAAATCTGACACACAAAGGAAATGCTAAGTTGTCCGCGACCAAATGTGTTAAACATCCATTGACCGATTTAGATTATCAAATTACTCGCGACTCTTAAATCTAATCCCAGTAAAAAGAGAAGACATATGTTGGCCCATTTGAGTCAACTAATTACTCACACACTCCTGAATCTAATTCCTGCAAAAGGGGAAAGCTGGAACTCAACTTACTTACAACCAGAGGTATTCTACTGGAGATGCTGAGTTGTGCACGACCTGTTAGCCCATTTGGGCTATCTATTGATGGTGTAACCTTGAACCTCCGAGAATGAGAGGCACCATGGTGCTTGCAACACCTGCCGTAGCCTGATTTAGGCGGAAAAGCCTTGTTTGGTAGTCTTTACCTATAGTAAAGAGAAGAGGATAAGAGTACTGAGAAATCTAACCCCAATAAAAGGGCAGCCTGTGCCAAAGCTTCTTATATGTGGGGTTTGAGAAGGGACGGACACAGTCTTATTTTACATCTTTATAAAAGTCTATTTTCATATCTTGAACACGTAATCTTAAAGTCACACGACGATAACTTTATCATCACGATCAAATCAGAATCACGCCAAATCAGAATCAGTGGGCGTATCACGGCACCCTAGTCTTCGGGATATACTTTCCGTTTATCAAACAATTTCCTGAAGAATCTCCGTCCCTTTCGCCACCTGACAGTCAACCAAGAATGAAGAAACAAAAGGTGGTTTATATATATATATATATATAGAAAGTATGAGATCTGCCTTCCATTTCACACCAACCAAGAAAAAGTAGAAACCAATAATAGAGCAATAAATCACGTGGGTTCACCATCCAATATGTATAAATTAAAAGAAGAGAAGACCAAAAAGAATAAAAAAAAATCAAAATCACATTCTCCATCATTGCTGACGAAATCAAACAGTTCTTTGATACTGAATACATGTAAAATACTAAAATCATTCCCTTAACAATACAAAGGGAGTGCAACTATCAATACAGACCCCCAACAGCAAAATCTGTAAAGGCAAACTTTACCCCTCATTGGCTTCTTCTCCTTCCTCACTACCCTTCCTGAACTCAACCCAACCAGTCTTTTTCAACCACCTTATAGCAAGAAACCCAAACAATCCAGCGGCTGTCAATGAAGCACTGATAATATAGACAATCTTAGTTCCAATAACCATAACAAACACTAGAAATCCACTTGGAACTAGGCACATACACACTAATCCTGGTATTTTCATTGGCACTCTGTAAGGCCTCTTCAGAAATGGCTTCTTCTTTCTTAACCAAATGAAAGTAGAGAACTCCAATAACATACTCAAACTGTACAGGAAATTTGCTGATGAAATGATATCTGTGAAATCCATGTAAGAAACTCCAAGAGATATCAAACTGGTTACAACAATTCCAATCCATGGAGTGTGAAAATACTTTGATCTGTTGGCAAAAAATCTGGGCAAGAAACCAATGTCAGCCATTCCTAATAACTGATATGCACAGCTACTTAACTGGGCCTCAAAGAGCCCGATAGAGGATAAAACGGATCCAACTTCGACCCAGTATTTCAACCAATCTCCAGCAATCATTCCTGCTGCATCTGCTAAGAACCCATCCGTCCACTGATCTTGGGGAATGTTCAAAGCTCCTGTACCAGCTAAAAGTGGGATTAAGTACCCCAAACAAGTGAGAATTCCGGCAGATAATAATGCAGTTGGGTATGTTTTCTGCGGTTTGTCAACCTCGCCAGCAAGTGTACTAGCGTTATCCCAGAAATTTAGGTTCCAGAACAGTGTATTCAGGAATAAGTTCCAGTCCTTTTTCACTCCCTTTTGGCCCAAGCTAATCCAACGTGAAGGTTTGATTTTGGGGATAGAGATAAACGTCATGAGGATAAAAGGAAGCAGGGAGACGCACCCAAGGGCAACCGCTGTATATCCAACGATGGTGATTCCCGTGTAGTTGAGAAATGAAAGGATGAGATTGAAGAAGAAGATTGCTAACTTTCTGTAGACCCCTTCTGAGAAAATTGGGAACACTAGTTTGAGATAATCTACACAGAGAACTGGGTATGCAGCGTTGTTGATAGCACCAGAGAGGAATTTCCATGAGCCCATGAGAGAGCCCCAGAAGGGTCCAAAGGCTTCATTGGCCCAGATGACATATCCACCGTTGCCTGGGAAAGTTGTGGCGAGTTCTGCAGTGATTAGAGCTTCTGGAATGCTCCAAACAAAGGGGAAGATCAGAAATCCAAGGATGGAAAGAAGTGGACCTGCTGCTGCAACTGCTGGTTCTTCACCAAATGGACCACCAGAAACTTCGAAGTAGATGAGGAAGATCAGTGGAATCAGCGTTAATTTTCTTTTGTGATTGGTTTGTTTTGTTTTGATGTTGTTGGGTTCTGTAGTTGTGATTGTGACGGTGTTGTGGTTGGTTTCTAGTTCTTGGATTAGTGGAGAAGAACCCATGGTGGGATTTGGTTGCAGTATTTTTGGTGGGGAGTTTGGGATTTGGGAACGGGGATACATAGAAGTGGAGGTAGTTCGTTTTTCAGACCCCTGGTTTGTGGTTTTGGGGTTTTATTTGCGGAGAGAAGGTTTGGTGAGTGCAGGGTGCCAAGGGTCAAAAAGCTTGGACTTGTACTAAGAAACGTTTAACAGGCAAAAATGGTGTTTGTACATAAAAAAATGGGGCTTGTTTGTAGGAAATTTTGAGTGATTAGTTTTGGGAATCTGTCTACAAATTTTTCTTTCTTTTGGAGGCATGTTGAATAAGTTGCAGCGTGGAAAATATCTCTTTCTGGTCATAAATATCTGCTGACGGCCAATGTCTTATAGAAATAAGTGGTGGATATTCTATCTTTGAATGGAAAGCCAAAAGAATCTCAGCAGTCATACTCAGAGAGGAAAACTGATACCAAAAAGTAATCTCTCTCTCTCTCTCTCTCTCTCTCTCTCAAGCACAAACAAAGAGCATGAGCAGAAATATTTCTTAGTTCACAAGAATAAGGATGGCAGTGAAGGAAAACTATGAGGGTATGGAGATTTGCAGCCATCATACCTTCTTTAGCGAGACTAGTTTTGTTGATGGAATGTCCTATCAGATTAATTCAGCCAGTTGACGTGAAGTCCCATAAAAAATCAATGTTTTTCCTATACTTATGTGTTCACTCTCTCTCTGTTTGATATTTAATGGAACCCAAAACGGAAGACTAAATTTTCCAACGCAAACCTGGAATTTCTAAGTGTTTCCTAGAAAATGAATGATGATTAGGTTGTGGAGTTCCCTCCGAATTATCGGCTTTCCCCTGTTCTATGTGCTTAATGCTTGCATTTTGATACACTAATCTCCTCTTGTATTTGCAGAAGTTTCAAATTAGGCAGGACAGTGGTTAATTTTTGTTTATCTCGTGGAACCTACAGCAGGAGATTAAAATTTCAAATGCAGATCTTGGATTTCCAAGCGTTTTAATGGCTTAATTGAAAAAGAGCGGTTTTAGAAAATTTTGTCCTGACTTTATATGAATCAACATTACTGCCTTTTCGATTTCTTTTCAAGAAAATTCCACTGAAGTTAAATTGGTAACTTTCATGGTTGCTAACCGTGTTTGATTGAACTGCCCAACTCACATCTTACCGCACTCACACATTACCCCTAGGCTAGGTGCTCTTGCTCACTTTTATGTAATCTGAAAGTGTTGTTTATTTCTAGGAACGGTTGCTTACCATCGGTCAACTTGATCATATTCCATATTTTGTATTCTCAGGGAAGCTGCTGTAAGGTGGGACAGAAGTTACAGCCTAGAAAGGAAACAGAGAGATTTATCTGAAGTAGTCAGTCTTTGTACTCATTCCAATACAAGAAAAGGTGAGTTTGATCATTTCTATTTTTACCAGAGGGACTTCTGATTTAAACCAGTCTTTCAGCCCAGTTTGGAATGCTGTTGCTTCGCTTCAGGGAATGAGTAGGGCAGAAATTTGAATGAAAATTATGTTCCTTTGTTTATTGATGTCGTTCATCTAGATTATCTACTAAAGCTGCAGAGTAACATGGTCATAGATGCTGCTGGAAAAGAGTGGCTTTTTTGAGCGACAACCATTTGCTTATATTGTTAAGATATAAGCCAAGTACAATGCTTTATTTTTTTCTTAGTAATCAGTTTAATTTGACAGAAATAGAGACACTCTCTTTGAAGCATCTTATATCTCCTGTTCCTGGTAATCTTCCCTTTCTATGGCTTCAAAGTAATGGATTAGTAGAATGGAGTTTGGGGACCTCACTACCAAAAAGCAGCATCTGCAAGCAAATTGAACGTTCTAGGATTGTGCCTTGTTCAAGACGATTTGCTTTCCATGGTGGATTTTCGAAACTGTTTTCTGGTTGTATTTGCCCTTGCTTAGATCATGAACTAGTTTTCCTAGAATATCTTCTGTTGTTTCCATCAATTATCTGCTTGGGTTAGATCTTATATGTGGTCATTATTCCACGAGGATACTGAGAACTCATACAATTCTAATTTAGTACAAATGTGAACCTAGATTCACTCCGCTTCTTTACCAAGTTACAGCCAGTATACAAGAGGTTCACTTGCTTTCATAAACATTGGGTAGTTTGGGTGAATGACCAGGATATCCTGCCTCAGATTTTCAGGACTTCACAAAACCTCAACAACTCTTACCGGCGTCAGAAGTTAATATTTGGAAGGAATATTCACTGGAGGCAACATTCAGCTCCTTCAGTTCAGATGAATCTTGCTCATTATAAATCCTGGAGCTACAACGGGTCATGAATCGGAGTCAAGTCTGAGTGACTTAAATGCTGCCATATTACTTTGCTTGATCAATGTTAATGGCGAGTCCATATTACAGAGGATAAAAAAAACAGCAGCCCCAGTGCGCCTATGCGGGGTCCCGGAAGGGGCGGGCCACAATGGCCTAAAGTAGGCAGCCTTACCTGGCATTTTTGCAAGAGGCTGATTCCATGCCTTGAACCTGTGACCTCAAGGTCACATGACGACAACTTTTACCGTTGCACCAAGGCTCCCCTTCATATTACAGAGGATACCTTCAACTAAAAGGGCAAACCCAGTGCACGAAACTCCCGTGTATATGGGGTCCGGGGAAGGGCTGGACCATGAGGGTTAATAGTAGGCAGCCTTACCTTGCATTTTGTCGGAGGCTGTTTCCACACCTTGAACCCATGACCTCAAGGTCACACGATGACAATGCACCAAGGCTCCCCTTCAGAGGTTACCATCAATTCCATCAGAAAATCCTCGTCATTTGAAGGAGATGGTTGCTACTGAGCAGCTCTGTTTCCAAAGATGTTCCATTGATAAAATCACTTTTAAGGGGCCTAAATTAGAAAAAGTTGAAGCAGTTTGAATCAGGTTAGTGTCATGTACGAGGAATAAATTCTTGTCAATGTAGTGCATTCAAATTCTATGTTCATGCCTCTCATGTGCTGAATCTGATCGATTTCTCTTCTTTATATTCAAGGCCAGGCTTCTGGAGATTAGGAGGCATAAGCTTGACAATTATCAGCCCAAAACAATCTTTGCACGACTCCGCAGGAGATAGCAAACTGATGGAGTACAAAGGACTGAAACACGACTTTGATACAAGTGATACCCTGATTGGAGAAGGCGGTGTGTCAATGCTCGAGCTAAGATCTTGCCGTGTAACTGAACTAGACAGGGCCAACTGTTACACCATGTATAACATGGTTTTTTCTGCTTCAATGTCGCTCTCGGAACAAAAGATACTGAATGAGGAAAGCATGAAAGAGTATGCAGACCTCAAGTTTTCCTTGCCACTCTATGATGCCATGCTTATATTTATTGGGACATCACTTGGTGCCTTCTGTACCAGTGAGAGACCTGCTGTTGCTTTCTTGTTCGGGGAATCAGCGGGTTCCTCTATCTGTTGCTGTTGCATAAATCAGTCGCGGAATTAGCAGCTCCTGCATTATCTGCCATGAACAGGTAAACAGAAGGTACAATGAATCCTTGGCATTGCCTCAATCGCTGTTGTAGTGAAGTTCGGCTTCAGAAGTGAAACAGTTGCCTCCACTCCACAAGATCTCTTTGTGGGCGTCTCCGGATTCATGTAAGATTTCCATTGTCTTGGCAGCATACAAAACAGTGGCAATAGGTGTGAAGCAGAACAAGTGAACTTACCTTCTTACTCTTTATACTGCATTTGTAGTGTACACACACACACACACACACACACACACACACACACACACACACAGATTCTTACTCTTTTCTTACAGATTTGTGAGTACCAGATTACTGCTTTTCTAAAGAATGTACATAGAATGCTCACAAGTGAACTCCATTTCTGAAAGTTAGATACTTCTGAATACGTGAGCTTCCATTGATTGTATTTTTGAACTTTAAATTAAAAGGGCTATAAATTTTAGTGAGCTTTCCTTTTTTTTCCTCTTTTCCTACTCTTTTGTGAATGAAATTATTAGTGAGGTTCTTGGGGAAGGATAACTTATGTTGGCTGATGGCATAATTCTCAGATTAAGTGACTAGAAATTCAAAGTGCACTCTACAATAAAGAGTTAAGATCATTCAGAAAAAGTTTCATCATGCAAAAGTGGGGAAGTTGATTATATGATAGGATTCGATGCACATAGTTTTTACTTTACATGATAAGAGCAGGCAAAGTTACATGTTGTATCTATTTTTCCAAGTGATCCTAATCCATGTAAATATAGTTACAAAAAGTTCCATTTTTTTCATCTGTTGTTTAGAAAATCACCTATTTTTTGTCTGTGCCATATCAAGCTTTAAACTCATCTTTTTCAATAAACTCTTCCATTTCAAGTTTTTTTTTCCATTTTTTTCTATTTTAAAACACATCTTTAAATAAAAAAATTTTTTTGACTTTTTCCTTTTTATGGTTTTCCAACATTTCAATCCTAAAGTTCAAGTTTTCTTATCAACGACATTGATGTTTTCTTTTGTAAATCAGGTGCTAGATGACTCAAGTGTAGAATTTCTTTCCAATTACATAGTTCAAGCCCTTGATTTGTAAAAGGTTTGAGGATGAATCTCGGCCATTGGATCTTTATCTTGCAACAAGGCCAGAATCATGAGCTTAGAATTATCACCTGGTCTGATTTTTGATCTATTCGTTCATAAGCGCCTAATATATTAGTAGCTTCACTTAGAAAAGCACCTATATTACTGGCATCATTTAGAAATGTGATAATATTAGTCAGCTTTTTATTCTGATATTTCTTTTGTTTGTTGTATTTATTTGAATTTTAATTGCGCCTATTGCTTCTTTGAAGTAATGGCAAAAATTTAACAGTAACAGAAACCAGGCATACAATTGATATACGTGCTCAACGTGACAGAGAAAAACTAATAAATCATATTGAAATAGCACACCGCACATTTTAGATATAAATAGATACATTAAAAATCATGTAAAATTATATATGAACATGAATAGTATTAACAATTACTTTAAAAATTATATAAAATATAAAAAGGGCAGCTCAAGTGCACGAAGGTCTCGCATATGCAGGTTTGGAGAAGGGCTGGACCACAAGTGTCAATAGTATAAATAGAGGATGATTCACTTACCGAATATCGCTTTATGCAGAAACCATGCAATTTCATAACACTAAATTCTCATTGGTAATGAATGTTATGACATGCATTATCGCCAACATATAAAGGTTTTGTCTTCAGCCATAATTTTGTTCCATCATCATCATCAAGACCTTATCCCAATTAGGGGTCGGCCACATGAATCTTATTCCCCCATTCCACTCTATTAAATACCATGGCTTCATTTAGTCCCAAAGTTTTTAAATCTTTCCTCACTACTTCTATCTACGTTCTTTTGGGCCTTCCCCATGCCCTTTTAGAACCTTCAACTTGTATTGCCTCACTCCTTCTAACTGGTGCCGTTGTTGGCCTCCTTTGAACATGTCCAAACCATCTAAGTCTAATCTCCCTCATCTTGTTACCTATTGGTGCTATCCCTAAATTTCTTCTAATATTTTCATTTTTAATTCTATCTTTTCTTGTCTTATCACTCATCCATCTCAACATCCTCATTTCTGCAACACTCAGCCTATGAGTATGATGTTCCTTAACTGCCCAACACTCTGATCCATAGAGCATAGCCGGCCTTATAGCCATCTTATAAAATTTTCCCTTTAGTTTGAGTGGCACCCGCCGATCACATAAAACACCCGATGCACATCTCCATTTGTTCCAACCCGCTTGGATTCTCTGGGTAACCTCCCTCTTAATCTCTCCACTCTCATGGATTAATGATCCTAAGTATCAGAAGTGGTCTCTCATGGGGACCTCTTGGTTATCAATCTTAACTGGTGCTCCACTCCTACTCTCCTTGCTAAAATTACATTCCATATATTCTGTCTTAGTTCGGCTAATTTTAAATCCTTTCGATTCTAATGCTTCTCTCCATAGCTCTAGCTTTATGTTGACACCCTCCTTTGTCTCATCAAGTAGGACTATATCGTCTACAAATAACATGCACCGGGGAATCTCCTCATGCAGATGTTTTGTTAACTCATCCATAATTAATGTGAAAAGGTATGGACTCAATGTCGTTCCTTGGTGCAATCCGACAGTGACAGGAAAATCACCAGTCACGCCACTAGTGGTCTTAACATTTGTTACTACTCCCTCATACATATCTTTAATTATGTCTATATACCCCTTTAACACCCAACACCCTCCATATTAACTCTCTAGGGACTCTATCATAAGCTTTCTCTAAGTCAATAAAGACCATGTGTAGGTCTTTTCTCCTCTCCCTATATTTCTCTACTAATTGTCTTAGTAAGAAAATAGCTTCCATGGTAGACCTCCCAGGCATGAAACCAAACTGATTCTTCGATACACTTGTTTCATGTCGTAGCCTCTTCTCAATCACTCTTTCAAAAAGTTTCATAGTGTGGCTCATAAGTTTGATCCCTCGATAATTAGTGCAGCTCTGAATGTCTCCTTTATTCATATAGATTGGTACAATAGAGCTTTTCCTCCACTCATCAAGCATTTTCTTTGATTTTATAATCTTGTTAAACAACTTGGTCAACCAAACTACCCCAATATCTCCCATATGCTTCCAAACCTCTATTGGTATACCATCATGCCCCATGGCCTTTCCTGATTTCATCTTTCTCAAGGCCTCTTTTACTTCAAGCATTCCAATCCTACGTTCATATCTATAATATCCAGTGTTATTTAGATTTATAGTATTTTCAATCCTTATATTCTTAGGGCCATTGTCATTTAACAATTTTTGGAAGTATATTTCCCACCTTTGTTTGATCTCAGCATCTTTGACTAATACCCTTTGATCATCGCTTCTAATGCATCTAACATGCTATAAGTCCTTACTCTTCTGTTCTCTTACTTTTGCAAGTTTAAACACATCTTTCTCACCTTCTCTTGTTCCTAGTCTATTATAGAGCTCATCATATGCTTTAAGTTTAGCCTCACTTACTATTCTCTTAGTAACGTTTTTAGCATTCTTATATTGTTCATAGTTTTCATTATTTCTAATCTTCTGATATGCTTTAAAATGCATTCGTTTTTCTTTAATAGCTTTTTGCACTGTTTCATTCCACCACCATGTTTCCTTTGCTAATAGCCTTTTACCTTTAGATACTCCTAAGACATCTTTTGCCACTTTCTTAATGGACTTAGCCATATTAGTCCACATGGTATTTACTTCTGTTTCATAATTCCAATTTCCTTCTACCATCAACTTATGTTTGAATGAGGTTATTTTCTCTCCTTTTAAGTTCCACCACTTAGTTTTTGGATGTGTATTAAGTTCAGTTCTTTTACTCCATCTTTTGATATGAATATCCATTAACCTATATTGTGAGATTAAACTCTTACCGGGTATCACCTTACAATCCTTACATATAGATCGTTCATTATTCCTAAGTAGAAAAAAGTCTATTTGGCTTTTATGAAGTCCACTTTTAAAGGTTATTAAGTGTTCATCCCTCTTCTTAAAGAGTGTATTTGCAATAGATAGGTTATATGACAAAGCAAAATCGAGGATATTCTCCCCCATCTCGTTTCGTTCACCTATACCATACCCTCCGTGTATTCTATCATATCCTTCCTTATATTTTCCTACATGGTCTTTTAAGTCTGCTCCTATAAATATCCCCTCAGTATTGGGAATTTCTTGCATGACTCCCTCCATATCTTCCCAAAACTGTCTCTTAATTATATCTTGTAGCCCTACTTGTGGTGCATATGCACTTATAATATTTATAATATGCTCTCCTAGAATCATTTTTATTATTATAATTCTCTCACTAATTCTTTTAACGTCCACAACTTTATCCTTTAATTCCTTATCCACTATTATTCCTACGACATTTCTATTATTTTCCTTTCTTACGTACCATAATTTATACCCATCTATTTCTCTAGCTTTAGCCCCTTTCCACTTGGTTTCTTGGATACAAGCTATGTTGACTCTCCTATGTTTTATCGTGTCTACTAACTCCAAACTCTTACCTATCAGTGTCCATATATTCCATGTAGCGATGCGAATCTTATGTTTTGGAGATACCCTATTTACTATCGACTTTCTCGACCTCCATGGTATGAACCCATGTCCACTTTTCACTGCACCTGAGTTCTGATGCAGCGCGTCGCTTCCGAGGGGACGCTCTAGCAGCCCTTGCCCATTTTTCACTACACCCGGGATCCGATGTAGCGCATCGCTTCTGGGAGAACGCCCTAGCAACCCTTACTTATTTTTCACTGCATCCGGGATCCGAAGCAGCGCGTCGCTTATGGGGAACGCCCTACCTTGAGCGAATTTCAGATTTCGATTCATGTCATGTTAGGGTTGCCATAGTTTTTAAAAGCTGAAGATGATTTTCATTAAAATCATTAAAATCATCTTCAGCTTCACCCTTGCCGGCTGGCTACCTGACGCAAGGGTGGCCATATTTTAAGAAGCTGAAGATGATTTTCATTTCTCCCTCACAAACTAATATACAAATGCATATTTATTTGTGAGAAAGAAATAATAGAATCATCTTCAACATCCCCCTTGCCGGTTGGCTACCTGATACAAGGGTTGCGATCTTTTAAGAAGCTGGAGATGATTCTCATTTCTTCCTCACAAACTAATATACAAATGCATATTTATTTGTAAGAAAGAAATAATAAAATCATCTTTAACTTCCCCCTTGCCGGCTAGCACCTGACGCAAGACCCTCCTCCTTTTCTATAGGTATGATTATATGGAAGGGGAGCCTTGGCACAACAGTAAAAGTTGTCATCATGTGACCTTGAGGTCACGGGTTCAAGGTATGAAAATAGCCTCTTGTAAAAATATAAGGTAAGGCTACCTACTATGCCCTTGTAGTCCCTGAACCCCGCATAGACAGGAGCTTTGTGCACCTAGATTGCCCTTTTTAGGTATAATTATAAACAACCACATTTTTTGGAGCTCATTTTCGTAACAGTATAGGAAACACTTGCTTTTTTATCTATGAGATATCTAAATCTAGATGAACAAGTCAGTTCTTGCAAAAGTAGGCTCCCAAAAATGTGGTTATTGACCCCACCTCACATGCAGCCAGTTTAGCATTCCTGAGAGAGCTACCAGGGAGAAGGGGAAAAGGAATGCATCTGGACGCACAATAAAGATAGACCCATTTTTGGATTATGTAACACATTCCCCCGCTTCAACCGCCTCTAGTAGGTTAGCTGTAAAAATTCATATTCATTGGATGCTTCTAGTCAATAGTTTTTTCGGTTGAAAATTTAATGATCGTGACTTCTAAAGCCAAAGCAAAATATCCAGAATGGTCCATAATCGAAGGCCAGATGATCGTGATGAACGAATCAAGTCAGCCAAAATACAAGGTCTACTAAAATTGCTTTTCCTAAATGTGTTTACTTTCGACCTTTCCAAATCATTTTTCTTGTGATAATGGCCTTCAGTCGGGCATTAACACCTCAGACCATTCACATGATAACACAAGGAAATAACTAACAGCCTTAATAAGATGTAAGAGCCTGAGATATTTAACTTCACTAATTATACCAACAACTTGACCCATTTTTTTCATTTTTATTTTTTTTCCTTGTCGTGGCACAATGGTTAAAGTTGTTATTGTATAACTTTGAGGTCACCAGTTCAAGGCGTGAAAACAGCCTCTTGTAAAAATACAAAGTAAGACTGTTTACTATAGACCCTTGTGGTCTGCCCCTTCCACGAACCCCGCATAAGTAGGAGCTTCATACACCGAGGCTGCCCCTTTGTTTTCTCATATACAAATTTGTTTTGGCACCATAACTTTAGGGACTAGCCTTAATGTCTTCTTTCGGTTGATTGAGTTTATGTTACGTGTTTAGTCTTTGAACCTCTTGCAAAAATACAAGGCTGCATACTATTGACCCTTGTAGTCCACGCCTTCCCCGGACCCTGCATAGACAGGTGCTTCGTGCACCAGGATTGCCCTTTCTAGTCTTTGAACCGGAAAACTTAATCCAGCTTCTTGGTAATTATTATTATTATTATTACAGGTAACACAGACATTGTCTTTTCTTTCATTTTTCTTTTTCTCTTCCCAGATAAGTTGTGGGATTACTGCAAAGGCCCATGAAGACTGATTGCATTGGACTGACACAGCAAAAGGACATCAACAGAGGAGGTTGATTTTAAAAAATCCTGCCTCTCCTGATACCTTGCTTCATTTAGATTCATGGGTATTAGTTACCAGACAGAAATCTAGTGATCCACAATTAGTGGTAAGATGTTGCTGGAACTTGAGAGGTACTTTCTGTACCTTTTTATTTATTAGTGTTTAACAGACTCGAAAACCAGATTTGGCTTGAATGAGCTCGACAATCCAAAAGGAATGAAGAAAAAAAAGGAAAAGATCTGGACCTTAATAATAAGCGATCTGTAATGCTATTGCAAAGTTTTGACAGATAATTATATCCCCGCAAAAGCAGGCAGTGTTGTAGAATGATTTCTAATAAGCAAAAATGGAAAATTAAATACAAAAACTGAACCCTGTTGGTTACAATAACCATCTGTATTGATATATCTGTTCCGATTATGGAATCAATCTGGACGTAGGCACAACCCCCTCGCTGCTATCCGTGTTCGCACAAAGATGTCAAAGATCTGCTCTACCTGGGTATCTGGGGAAGGGAATCACATCTCTAATATTGTCGATGCCAGTGGCGAAGAGAACCATGCGCTCAAAACCCAAACCAAACCCACTGTGTTTAACAGTTCCATAACGCCGTAGGTCAAGGTACCACTCATATGGCTCAAAAGGAAGTCCCATCTCTTGTATCCTGCAATGATCAGTACATCACTCAGATAAACAAAACTCAGTTTCAGCTGAGTATGAACCTAGACGATGGCTTTAGCTGAATAAACATTCCAAATAAAAAAAGGTCATTCCAGTGTACAAAGCTCCTGCACATGTGTGGTCCAGGGAAGGGGCGGACCACAATGGGGCTCATGCACAGCCTTACCTTGCATTTTTGCAAAAAGCTTTTTCCACGCCTTGATCCTGTGACATCTAAGTCACTCTATGACAACTCTGCCATTGCAGCAAGGCTCCCCTTCAGTAAACATTCCTAAGGATGACATGCAAATTAGAGGCTAGAGTCTCTTCATCTTCTTTACTATCATTCCTCTCTCCATTTTGTTCATAATGAAACTAATGTGTAAAACGAAAATGTGATTTACAAGAGGCACAAACTTTTCCAGTGGTCAAATTAATGTGAAATATGTTTTTTCCTTTCTTTTGGAAGGTACGTGATGACTTGAACCGATAACTCTTGGTTGTGAGACAAATGACACTTTACCAATTCGGCTAAGTGCTCAAATCGTCCAGAGGATTGATGTTAGCAAAGACTGGTGGCTACTTACCAGAAGCTGCCACACGCATAGAAACTTAATTAGGCTTTCTTTTGTTCCACAAGCATATAAAGGGCAGCCTGGTGCACGAAGCTACTGTGTACGCAAGGCCCAGGGAAGGGGTGGACCACAAAGGTCTAAAGTACGCAGCTTTATCTTGCATTTTGCAAGAGGCTGTTTCTACGCCTCAAACCCGTGACCTCCAGGTCACATGGCAACAACTTAACCATTTCGCCAAGGCTTCCCTTCTTCCACAAGCATATATTGACCAGAACAGTAGAACTGACAGGGTATGTTAGCCACTCAAGGCAAGAGGAAGATACTTGTTTCCAATGACAGACTCATACTGGGATAAGATGTTTTGCTACTTTATGCCATATATCTGCCAGTGAGTGTGTGTGGGTGTGTGTACTCATTTCTCCTTTTCAGCGCAAGTTCTGTATGCTACTGTGCTTTTTTGTGAATTCTTGTATGGAAAAAGTGGATGGCAGACTGTCATCACTAACTACTAATATCGTGACTTCTTAGGTGCTTATCCATGAGCGTTTCAGTGCAGAGACTTTATACATGGGCTGACAGTTGTCCAGTAACTCTTCTAAGTTTTTTAGTTTGGAAATGTTCATCTTAAAATTGATTAAAATAGTAAAGACAGATACAGGATACAGAAGTGTCGCAGGCATGCAGTTTCACCAACAGGTCAGATGCAAATTTATATAGAAGGGCCATACATGTATTTCTGCACACATGAAAAGAAAAAGAGAAAGAAACAACAACACTATCATTCAAGAAAAACAAGAACACAACACGCTGCAGTAATAATGATCCTGAAGTGCATAGCTGTAGTTTTGAGCTGAGAAGATAACAAGTACATATGGGAAGACTTCTGAAAGCTCTCCATAAGGCATTAAATACTTGAGTAGCATAAGAGAATATCCAGACACAACAATTGCACAAGAATAATGAAAAACTGATGTGCTCTTGCAAGAGATGTACACTACATGCTCATGTACAAGTTATTGAAAATGAGTTTGCGTAGAGTGTGCATTGTTCCAAGTGCATAAAATAAAGTAGAGAGGATAAGAAATTGGAAACCTTTTTTGAATGACGTCGCATCTTTCCTCTCTTTGACTTCCCCCAATCAGCTCTCCAACCTGAAAAAATTAACGGAATGATCTTGACATCTTTACCCAGTTGCACAAAAGCATTATGTCTTTTTATTTCGAAAAGATCAAAAGCACTATAATTTTTAAATATCTTTGCAATATTTGCAGTTGTAAACACCCAAATGAAGCCATTGTTAGGTCTAGCATCTCATGTTGCAATTCTAACTAATGTCCAATTAAAGTTAAATGCTGACAAAGCATATGAGATCGCTCCTAATAATAGTCTAGTAATTAACAAAATCAAACAGAAAATCAGCTTACCTTGGGTACAAGCACATCCATAGCAGCCACAGTTTTCATGTCATCATTGAGCCTCATATAAAATGCTTTAATTTGTTTTGGGTAGTTATATACAATGACAGGCTTTTTGAATATCACTTCTGTCATGTATCTGCATTATTAAAAAAGCATCACCTTGAGCATGAAGAGATCCATGGGCAGAGAAAACATACATGCATGTCATAAGGTTGAACTACCTTTCGTGCTCAGAAGCTAAATCTATACCCCATTCCACCTTATTCTCAAACTCCTTCTCTGTGACATTCTGGAGAAGTTCTATAGCCTCAGTATATGAAATACGCACAAAAGGGGTTGATGCCACCAGCTTCAAACGATCTATGGCTGTTTTATCAAAGTTTTTAGCCATGAATTCCATATCGTCAAGGCAGTGGTCAAGCAACCACTGACACAGATATTGCACGTATGCCTCTGCACAATTCATATCATCCTGCAAATTGTACACAAACTTTAGATAGCTCCAACCTTGATTAGAGTACAAACTTTAGACTACCATAACATGTATGCTGTTAAGAAAACCAGGAATTAATTACTGCACATTCCTGTATCTATCATGATATGCAGATGCAATTGTACCAACTTTCACAAATGTGTAAATTGCTTGCTGTCAAGATTTAACTGGCATCCATGGATAATTTTATCACAAACAAGACAGAAGCCTAAGCAAACAATAGAGTGCTAGATTGGAGAAATCAACATCTTGCTGCTTACCTGTAAGTCTGCAAAAGCTATCTCAGGCTCTATCATCCAGAATTCTGCCAGATGCCTTGATGTGTGAGAGTGTTCAGCTCGGAAGGTTGGTCCAAATGTATAGACACTACTAAGGGCACAAGCAAAGGTCTCAACCTGAAGTTGACCAGACACAGTTAGAAATGCCTGGCGTGCAAAGAAATCTTGAGAATAGTCAATCTTCCCATCTTTTTGAGGTAGACCAGGTTTGAGCTTCGATCTCTCCTCCATCCTTGAAAGCTGCTCCTTGGCACTTTTAAGTTCAGAAAGGGAAGCATCTAGCTCTTCCTTGCTTGCTTTTGCAGTTTTTAAGTTTGCAACCACACCCCCCTTTTCCTTGATAAGAAGCTTTGCAGCTTCTAGTTCAGCTTCTGATGGAGGAGGATTCTGTTGCAACTCCTTCTCCAGCTTCTCTGCATCACTAAACAATGTTGTAACTTGAAACATTTCACCAGCACCCTCACAATCACTAGTCGTGACCATAGGAGTGTGCACATAAAGAAACCCATTCTTCTGGAAAAAGGTGTGGGTTGCATATGCCAGTGCATTTCGAATACGAGCAACTGCAGATATCTAAAAACAACATTAAAAATTATTAGAATCCCAGGTATGTAAAGAAATAAGGTTGTATCTCTGACCTGAATTCCTAAGAGAAATGAAACTTAGGAATAACTTAGCTCAATTAGAAGATTAAGCATGTTATCCATAGATGTCATATAAATGATGAAGTGAAGTCAAAAGTTAAGAAACATACAGATTGGGAAACTAGACTTTTTGATTCCAATAAAACCATATAATAATGTTAAAGTTCAACCTGATGGTCAAGCCTTGTATAAGAGGTAAGACATTCCAAAAAAGCTTCTTTTTACAGGAAGAAAAATTGAAAGCAGAACTTATTTTCAACTGTGACACAAGGCACCATTCGACTGAGACATGGACTCCAAGCTAAGACCGTCTAGACATTAGAATGTTAAATATCTTCTAGCAAATCCCTGGACCTAGGAATCATTAATGTTGAAACTCCTCAAGGCAGCTGTTCTTCTATCCTAATGTTCACAAGAAATTACTTCAACTGCCAACTATAACAACCTCCAAATCCTGCTTGAGCTTCTTCCAGATCTACATGCTGAACTGTAAACATAAAATACCTGAAAGCTGCAATAAGATAAAAGAGGCCAACTGACAAAACTGATATTTCTTCTGGAAGCTCTGTGACCATATGAAAGAGCAGGAAGCTTTCTAACTCCCAAGTGACAGTTTGTAACCTTGTCCTCCACATAGCATACAGCATATGACTTATTGCTGCATGTCTCTGTATGCCATATCCTCTCAATATTCACCTTTATGGTCATTTTACAAAAACTAGATATGCAAAACAAGTTTATCAGACATTATTCATGATTATACTGCCTTTGGAAGTCAAGCTGTCCCTGAAACACCAAATTTTAGCTACCTCCACCTCTTAAACTGGCATAGACTTCTTTTACCACACCTAAATGTGGAGCCCAACCACCTACTATATCATTGTGGAGAGGAGGAGTCATCCTCAATATCATATTGCCATGAATAATCCCATCAAAAAGAGAGTTAGTTACCACTCTGCAGATCATTTTTGCCATTGATTTTCATCATACTGCAAAGCCAAACCCCAGCAGAAAATGTAGTCAAACAGAAAATGATTTAGAGGTTTACGCTCATTGTATATCAATTAAAGCTCAATGGCTCATGATATCAACTTCTGCATTAGTTAATGTCATTCCTCTGGCAATGCAATTCACAGAAGCTGACAAGATCTCCGCATTAGTGTCTCTAGCTGAACTTAGATTTGTAGAAGCTGTCAATACATGTAACTGACTACGACACTCATATTGTGTTTTCCTGATGTGCTTAGATGGGGCATGAGCAACAGTTTTAAAAAGCTCGATATTTGAAGCCTCAAGGAGAAAACTCAATTGCCCAGACCCCAATTCTAAACCCAGAAAAACTATAAAAAAAAGGTATAAAACGAAAGCAAACAAGGGTCAAAGAGAAAGGCCACTCGAAGAATACAGCAACTAGATAATCTAACGGAAGGTAACAACAGGTAGAACCAGCAATTATGTAGCAATCAAAGCACATAAAAACTAAAAACTTGACTGATTCAGACGCTAAAAGTTTAAATGAAATCATGTCCATGAATACTTGTTGCACAAAAGAAGGAAAAAGAAAAACCCAAAATCTGATATGGGTTGCTGAGAAAATATTACCGTATTGGTCCTGGGACGAAGATGAACAACATCTCGCAAGAATTCAAGCGTCAACTTCGTCTTGGGCAATGGATACTTAGCAGGATCAACTGGACCCACTTCAAGAACCTTATCAACTCTCAACTCAACATTCTGCTTAGTCCCCGCCGGCGGTTGCTTCAGTTGCCCTTCAACGAGAACACAAGTTCCCGTCGGCACAAGCTGCCCGAGAGGCGCTACAGAAGCATCCACCAAAACCTGGAGATTTGCAGGACAAGAACCATCATTGACTTCCAAGAATGCAAATGAGCCCTTTCCTTGTTCTCTCCCGGTTTTCACCCACCCACCAACAGTGACTCTTTTTCCAGCGAGGCCAACGCCACCGTCGGGACGACCGATGATCTTCTTTATGAGAACACGGCGGGAGAAGTTCTCGAATGGCACGACGTCATCGGAGATGGTTGCAGATTGCATTTCTGCAAGCGGAGGCTCCTCACCTCCGGCCATTGATCTGAGTTTTGGAGGAGAAGATTCGCCGGAATCGAAGGAGGTCGGAGGAGGAAGGAAGTGGGTGGTGAGGGAAAGCGGAACCAATGTTGTGGCTTTCGAACGTCCAACAGTTCCAAACCCTAAAGTTCTTCCTGTAAGAAGACTGATCTCAACCCTTCATTAAGAGGGGCCCCATTCAGAAGTTTTTTATTATTCCAAACAGAAATTCAGTTTTCTTGTATGTTGGTCCTTTTGATTGACCAAGTTGAATTAAGGTTACCCAATCTCCAAGTTTCCTTGGACTGGGAGGAATGAGAAATCCAACAGTGCAATTGGATTTATCTCCGGAAGTGAGCTTTACTTATAACTTGTTTTTTTGTAGGTCTAAGCCTTGGCACAATAGTAGAGTTGTTATCGTGTGACCTTGAGGTGGAAACAGCCTTTTGCAAAAAGCAACATAAGATTGTAGACTGTAGACTAGTGACTCCTATGGTCCGCCCCTTCCCTGACCATTGGATACATAGGAGCTTCTTGCACCAGGACTGTCCTTTTTAAGCTAAATGCTAACTCTCATACCTATTATATAATTATCCCATGTTTTCTTTTAAGTTGAGATCCAAGCTATTCTCCATGTAGGAAATGGCTTAAGTACTAAATTTCATATTTGTTACATGATTTATTATCTAATTTTCTTTAGTCTTCTCTTTTACATATCTAAGCCAGTCTCCATGTGGACAATGGCTTAGATAGGCTAATTAATTGGTCATGGACAAAAACATAGTGCCTCTCCTAGATATGTTTGATGGGAACTTCGAGAAGACGCCTTTTTTCTTATTATGGAGATTTTAAGTAGATTTAGGAATTAGAATACAATTTATCTATAGTAGTTTGCTTCATAAATCTTCATTGTAATAACAAATAAATAAGGTATTTCATGTCAAAAAACCTACACTTTCTTTAAGATAAATCTAAGTGTCTCTTGGATTTATCATTCCTTCTGGTGGTGGTGGACCAGGTCCTATGGCATCCACTGAGAGGCTTTACTCGGTAGCAGCAGTTGCAACTTTAAACAAAGGAGAATTGATGCCTGATAATCCTTTGTTTTGACATTACGATTGCATCTATGCGACTGCTGGCCACTTGTTCTAGCGTACGCTTACAGCAACACATTAGTCCAAGCGCCAAGCCAAAAATTTCTCCTATTCTCCGATTTTCTTCTCACTGGTTTTATAGTTTCCGAAGTGCTGAAGAATCCAATGGAAAGAGAAACTAACAAATGAGTTGTACCCTCTCCCCCTTCGGCTAAAATTATTCGTGGACTCCTTTATTCCCTGCAGTGGACAGATCCTACAGTGAAAATCAGCTATATTGTACTACTCAAGTAACCTCTTTTTTTTCTTTTTCGAAGCTTCGGCATATGCAGAGTCCAGGGAAGGGGTGGACCACTAGGGTCGATAGTACACAACCTTACTTTGTATTTTGCAAGAGGCTGTTTCCACTTCTTGAACCCATATCTTCAAAGTCACGCAGCGACAACTCTACCGTTGCGCCATGCTACCTCAGGTAACTCAACCCTCCAATTTGCTTTCTTCACTTCCACAAGCTTTTCACTTTACAAAGGTTAGAATCATTCCGAAAATCTTCTCTCCAACAAGGGTACAGGGAAATGATTTACATCATTGAGGAATGATCTCTACGTGCACTTAAGACCGCTTTAATTTCTCTAGAACAACAGAGTCGACATATTCATAATATCTCATGAAGTGGACACAGACACTGCCATAAGCAGCCTTGAACCCTCCATGACCTACCACAGCAGATGCTCCTTCTTGTGCCACTCCGCACGCTAGAAGGCCTTTGCTCTTACTCTTCTCAATATGATATATAAAAATTCTGAGCACAAGCACCTTGCCTGTTCCCAGACCAAAGGTTGCGGGTGAGTCTGCTTAACCAACAATTTACATATAATCGACGCTACTTAGACAACATAATGTGAGAAGTGCCAATTCTTTTTCTTGAATGGTAACTAATGGATTGAGATAATCTACAGTGACCATCCAAGAGAAATCAACTGCCTCAGCTCAAGTGCTGAGACATATCACACAATTCAAGACATACAAAAACAAACTAAAGAAGCCAGAGACTATTCATTAAAATTATCATACACCAACTTCAGGATCATCCAACAGGACCCCTTCCCCAGCCAATACACCAACTCCACCATTTAAATTTTGCTTAATCTTATTGACAGTATCTCAGAACCTCCGAAGCAAATTCTCACAGAGCTCAGCCACTGAATCATGTTAAAGAGGGTTGCCTTCGATAATGTGAGAAGTGCCATTAGCTCACAGGCTAATCATTCTTTACCATGGAATCATGTTCTTCATTTTATATCTTCTAATTAGTTTCTAAATGGTGTTCAAATTCTTCAACAGCCAATGAAAATACTTTTAACTAATAGAGCTGAGTAGTGCTCTTACAAAGAGTGAGAGTCGATATATTTTAATTAGTGTTACTGTAACATTGCACAAAAACAAAAAACAAAAAAACGAAAAGCCTAAATAGAAGGGGGGCCAGATTTGATACTGGCACCCCCCTCCCATTAAGTGAACCCAACAGACATCGGGTCTGTCTTTCCCATGCTCAACAAAAAAAAGAAAAAAGAAAAACTGACGAAGAGGAAACCCAGCGGGGAAGGAAGAGGAGGAGAGAAGAAAGGGGAAGAAGAGGAGAAGGAAGAAGGAGAAGGAGAAGGAGAGGAGGAGGAGGAGGAGAAGAGAAGAGAAGGAGAGAGGAAAGGGAAAATTGGCGCACCTAGAAACCCTAGGTCGCTCTGGTGAGAGAGAGTGAATCAAGGGCGAGGCTGTCGGGGAGAGAGAGAGAGAGAGAGAGAGAGAGAGAGAGAGAGAGAGAGAGAGAGAGAGAGAGAGAGAGAGAGAGAGATGCGTGTAGGCGTGGAAGGGAAAACAAGGGTTTTCTTAGCTCGCCGGAGTTTTAGGCCGTCGCCAGAGACGATGCTGGCTCAGATCGATGATTCGACCGGTCATGTTATTCAGCATGTTGAGTCGAAAATGCATCTAGAAGGTAAGATCTACAAAACCCTATTCTTGATTTTGAGATTTTAGCTAAATCCGCACCATTCATGCTAGATCTAAGTTTTATGGATAATCCAACCGTCTATTTTTAAATCAAAGCTTAAGGATAGGTAATTTAGGGCATGATGTAGCTCGGGTCACACAAAAACTTTGATCTAGGCTAAAAATCGATCGGACAATCTCAGTCGTCCGATCGGATACTGTTCATACAATAACTTGGTGATGTCTGATTAATGATCAGACACCACAGATGAGTTCCTCATCATAAAAAATGATAGGATGACTAGAATTATATAAATTTGAAGTGAAACAGATCGACTGATCTAAGCCGTCCGATCTATCACTATTCAAACAGACACCTTGTGATGTCAGATCAATTATTAGAGGTCATAGGTATATTTTCCGAAAACTTAAATTAGCTTAGATATGATATAAAGTATGGGATTTGGATAAATTAACATAAAGAAATTGAGTGATATGAACTGTCCATGATGCTTATTATATCAGTCTGATTTAAGAATACATTTATAGGTTGTATTAAAGACTATAACATGGGAAATAACACCCTTCTCCAAACCAAGAGTTGATTTGGTTAAGAATCAAGGGTTAAAACCAATGAACAGTGAAAGTGACTTGCAACCACTTAAGAAGAGTAGTGGGTAGTCAATCCATGGCCAATGGCGTGGATTAGAAAACGAGTAAATGCTTGTCATTCAACTAGCTATCAACCGATAGCTAATGAAACACTCGTAGCATAGAAATAAGTACTGTCATTTCGCCTTGTAACTATTAGCATCAGGGACTAACGTAGAGGGAGCTTTCATATTGGAAAAGCTAAAAGAAGTCCTAGAATTGTATATCTAAATGAGTGTTTGTATTGTTGCAAAAGTGTGATTGATCAGGAGAGCATATGTTATTTGCTTCAGAGGACCTAAAGATCTCCATTTGAGATAGGTGGAATTAAGATTGCTATGATTTTCGCTATATATGCATGTGTATATGAATTTCAAGCATTGAAATGAATCTTTTCGGTTTATACGAAAGATAAGATGAATGTGCATGCTGAATTTGAATTATGATTAAACTGTTATACATAAGCTATGTATTATTGTGAACCATGTAAGAGAAATGTAAGACTGATACCAAAAAATTGTGAAATGGCTAGTATAAGCGAGAGGAGTCGTTATGATGTGGGTAGGTCACGGAGTCATTATGATGGAGGCGGGCCTTCGAGCTTGATGAGCTACCAGTTCCTGACTGGACAAACTACCGGTCCCTGAGATTTAGCCCCATTGTTTGGGGAGTTTGATGCATCCTGAGGGGTCGTTATGATGTGGGCGGGCCTTCGGGTTGGACGAGCTACCAGTTCCTAGCTAGACGAGCTATCGGTCCCTGGGATTTAACCCCATTATTTGGGGAGTTTGGCACGTTCTGAGAGGTTGTTATGATGTGGGCGGGCCTTCGGGCTAGACGAGCTACCAGTCTCTCAGAAGTAAAGCCTTGAGGTGTGTCTTTGAGTTTGGTGTGTCTTTGGGTTTAACTCATTGTGCCAACTCACTACGCCAAAGAGGATAATATTGTTTGTTGTGTGCTTGATACACACAACAACGCGTTGGTATTTGATATGTGAAATGGCTCATAAGACGGAAGACTGGTATTAGGAAATGTAAATGACTTGTGAATTTGACATTTGATTGCATACTTTGCTTTTCAAATAACGTGTTTCGTATTGATGCATTGGTATTCCTTCTATTTTGGCATGGATTTATGATTCTAATAAATGTTGAATGATTTCAAGTTAAATAATAATTGAATTGTTGTTTGCATGATTCAGCATGGCTAAATTTATATATATATATATATATGTATATATGTATATAATTATCATGATTTTTATTTATATAAAACATTGTCTTATTCCACCTACACAAGTGATTGCTTGCTGAGGCATTGCTATGGTTTGCAATGCCTCAGATACAGATAATAGTAGCAGGTTTGGCATGTTGACAGTATCGCGGAACAAAGGACTCCCAAAGAATAGGAGCTGCTTACTGACAAGAGCCGCAAACAGAAGTTTTGAAAGAGGACAGGTAAGAATTGGTCTTTGAATTGAAGCTATCATATTAGAAATGAGAAAGAGACTGCATTATATATAATTATGGGAATTTGAAAGACTTATGTGACTAGGTTGTGCTGTGGAGGTTTTGGGTGTGTTGTGTGTGAGGTAAACTGTTTTTGTTTTGTTAGATGTATGAAAAGGAGACAGAGTCTCCATTTATATTTTAAAATTGTCAACAATGTTTATCAGGTACTTCGCAATGACATGTGTTAAATGTCATATGTTCAAAAAAAGAGAAAACTTTGCTAGATTTTTGGTATAAATGAGCGCTCATTTTACCGAGACTCCTTATTTTTTATAGAGGAAAAATGTCACTATTTTACAAAACTTCTGCATTGCACTATTTTACAAAAATTATCTCAAATTGAATCAATCCTACATTAGAAATTAGTTTATATTTAAAATTTCATATGCAAACCTGGGTCGTAATAGTTACAGTACCAGCACAACTACAGCAACTAGTTTTTAAGACAATTAAAAAAATATATACAAGACGGTTCAACCATAGAACTACTATAGTTTGGTGAAGCTTTAAATGAATGTAACTTGTAATGTCATGGACAGCATTATAACCCTTGCAGAAGCGATGCAACAAGAGTCTCTCACTTGGGGGACGATTGTTTTGACTTGGTGAATGGGCATTGAGCAAAAAAGAAAGCTTTAAAACAACTAATGTGCCTGTTTTGTGGCTATAACTTAAAAATTAATATATATATATATATATAATGATAAAGCACTAGTTTACGAAGCAAATGACTCATATAACCACTCAGTCTCTTAAATCTAATTCCCAAATAAAAGAGCCAAGCAGAAACTCAAACATATGACTAGCCATACTTCAAGATAGATGCCGAGATGTTTGCGATCAACTATGTTAAATATTTGTTGACTACTTAACTTCTCTATTTGAGGTAATTGAATGTGAAGATATCTTAATGTCAAGAGCTTTCCTCGAAGGTGACTGTTGAAAGTGGCAAAGATAGCTTAAGCAAAGCTAAATATTGTTAGAATTTATTTTTAAATTTAGTTCCGCAAATAAAAAGGGGACCATAGCCATCCCTATTTAAAGGCTTTCTCCTCTTTACTTTATGCAAGAAAAACATATTTATGTGAGTGGACTCTAGTTGGAGCGAGATGTATGTGTGTCGTGTGCTTGGTGGGAGAAGGTCCAAGTGTGCGAGTCCATTGCTGCATTATCAGGACTAACTCTCACACGGGTCGTCTATGTCCAAAGAGGACTAGAGGTGGTTTATAAAGAAGTCCTTGCCACCGTAGCCACAGACCGCCTTATATAAGAGTCAATCCCAACCATTCCTTATATAACAGTCCTTGCCACCCTAGAGGCGGTTTGGATCATTCAAAAAATCAAGGGGAGGAGCCCACAAGTGGTGTGGACTCCTTTCACACTGCATAGAGTCTTACCGGACTCGTATAAGTGATGGAAAATTAAGGGACAATGAACAAGTTAAAAGCTGTGGACATTATGAAATCGTTCTTTAAATCCTTACCTTCACTAAATACTGTCTAAATGACTAAACAGAGGTTATTTCATAATCAGATTCATGGCAAGTCCCTATAAAAGGACTACCAAGAGGATGATGTCGCCACACTCATGATTTTTTCTTTTCTACCATCAGAAGAGGCAAATACAACTAGAACGGGTACACTAATCAATAAGACCGATGTAGTAGCAAATAATGCAAAAACAGCCTACTGGAATGCTGCTACACCAGCAGGTGATACCATACTAGCCGATTGCATTCTAGTGGTCATTCCATTTTGGCTATTGAAACAGAATCATCTGGGATTAGAACAATTTTAAAACAAAGTTCCTATCATTAATCTACCAATTTTATTTAAAATAATAGAAAAGGACCCAAAATTTGCTATATTTCTGGACAGGAATGACAAGGACGGCGGAAAGGAACATTCTGGGCCAGAACGGAATTGGCAACTACGTGAATGGGGAGATGCAGAAAGCGACCAGCACCAGAAAGGCTGGATGTAGTTGAACAGGTTCGGGTGGGATCGGTTAGCACCCCAAGAATCATAAAATACACCCATCTGACAAACAAAACCTAGACTCTTCACTTCACGACGTCCGAACTTTGGACCATTTGGTTTTGGAGATTGCCCAAGTACTGGAGGCCAAACAAGATAGGTTAGATCATACATGAGGGCCTAAGTAGGTGAGATCCTGGAGTCAATCCGAAACTTAGTTTGGGTAGCATTTCTCAAACAGGAGTAAATAGATGAAGGGGCCGGGCCTTCAACGTAGGGAATAAGACAGATATCCAAAACGATATTGTGCATTACGATTCTGACTGTATACTCGTTACCATTTTGCTTTTCTTTTTGGGGTGGAAACTGCATCACTGTATTCGAAAAGAAAAACCAGAACTTAGAATTGAGGTTTATTTGCAATGCCAATACAGACCCAAACAAACAAAGCAGACAACAAGAAGAAAGACAATAACCTTTCTGTGAACTGACCCAATAAGACCACCAAGAGAGGCTTGAAGTGAAACAAGATTTACACAACCAACACAACTTCCCTGAAACAAAACATCACTTGCACACCAGAAATCATCCCCGAAGTTCCAGATCCCATCCGTTACAAACAACAAACCATAAAATTAGAGGTGCCCTGAAAGATTAACTGGCTCCATCTAGGTCAATGATGGCCAGCTCCGCCATTACTTGGACCCGAATATGCTTGTCTTAATGAGAACTCCCGGAAGGAGGTCAAGAAAAGTTGGCCATCATTGAGGGGCCTAGAACACTCTACAAGCAAGGAAGATAGGAAGATGATGAAGGTGAAAACAGCCGTCATAGCCGTGTAAGAATAACAAGGTGCCTTCATGGTTGTAGAGACAATCGTGTTAAACTGAAACGGGTAGGCTAGTATAAATGGTTGGTGGGCTGATATGTCAAGACTTTAGTCAAAGAGAGAGGCTCTCTTGTCCACCTTGTTATGTTTGGTGGAAATGGAGTCATTTGACTAGAGAGAGAGAGAGTCCACAAAGGGTTCATACGTTTAGTTGGGCCTTAAGATTGGAGTTTCTCTTGTAACGCTGATTTTGCTTTCAATGACAGCTAGGTTCGAGCGAAGGTGTTTTCGTTGTGCTAGTCTTTTTGCATCGATACCATCAAAAGCTTGTGAACCCGCAGCAATCCTTTTCATTTGACCACTCTTGTGTTGCTCAAGCAAGCATTTCTTGTCATAAAGCTATTTGAACGGTAGAGCGATATCTGTTATTGAATACAACATGACCTTGTTGAAATTCATTTGAAAGATTCGTGCATAGCTAGCATCATAGTTTGAGGTCAATTGATCTGGCCTGAGTTCACCCGATATTAGTTTGAATAAAGTGAGCTTGATTTAGTTAGATATCGAGTCTAAATCTTGTTTTTAACGATCTAGTCTAATATTATGCTACTTGAGCTAATCATATTTTGCAAAATATTAACCTGATCTAGGATGAATTTGACCATGTTTCATCATCTTCATCAAAGCCTTATCCGCTACTTGAGCTAATCATATTTTGCAAAATATTAACCTGATCTAGGATGAATTTGACCATGTTTCATCATCTTCATCAAAGCCTTATCCCAATTACGGGTCCACTATACAAATCTTGCTCCTTCATTCTCCTCTATCAAGGGTCATGGCTTCATTTAGTCTAAAGGCTTTTAATTCTTTTTTCACTACTTCTATCCATGTCTTTTTGGGCATTCCCTTTCCCCTCCTTCAACTCACTCCTTCTAACCAGTCTTGTTTTCAATTTCCATTAGACATGTCCAAACTATCTATGTCTATCATCCCTCAACTTGTTACCTATTGGTGCTACTCCTAAGTTTCTTTTAATGTTTTCACTTCTAATTCTATCATTTCATATCTTATCACTCATCTAACTCTAGAAATACATCTTCTTGTTCCAACCCACTTGGATTCTCCAAGTAACATCCCTCTCAATCTCTCCGCCCTCATGAATAATCGATCCCAGATATTGAAAGTGGTCCTTTTGGAAGACTTCTTAGTTATCAATCTTTACTTGGGTTTCACTATCACTCCTAACCTTGCTAAAATTGCATTCCATATGTACTATCTTAGTTTAGCTAATTTTAAGTCATTTAGACTTAATAGTATACAACTCTCTCTTTGTGTTCATACCCTCTCCCGTCTTATCAATCAAAAGTATGTCATTCACAAACAACATGTTCCATTAAATCTCCTCATGAAGCTATTTTGTTAACTTATCCATAACAAACATGAAAGGGTACGAGTTCAATGCTGATCCTTGGTGCAATCCGATAGTGAAAAAGAAATCATCAATCTTTTTACTCATAGTCTTAACATTTATTATCGATGTCTCATACATATCCTTAATTATATTCATATATCCCCGTGAAACTCTTCTCTTTCCCAACACGTATAATATTAACTTCCTAGGGACCATATCATAAGCTTTTTCTAAGTTAATAAAGACAATGTGGAGGTTCTTCCTCCTCTCTCTATATTTCTCAATCAATTGCCTAAGTAAGAAAATAGTTTCTATTGTAGACCTCTCAGCATTAAACTAAATTGGTTTTTTTATACACTCTTCTCATGTCATGGCTTATTCTAAATCACTCTTCTCAAAGTTTCATGTTATGGCTTATGAGTTTGATCACATGATAGGTAGTGCAACTCTGTATGTCTCCTTTATTCTTATACATTGATACTATAGAGCTTGTTCTCTATTTATTTAGCATTTTCTTTAATTTTATAATTTTATTAAACAACTTTGTAAACGAAACAACTTTGACCATATTTGACTAAAATTTTATATTAATATTTAATATGAAAATAATTTACATTTAGGCCTTACAAGAACATGTTTGTGGCATGCATTGTATGCCATAAAACGTGTTTGTAAATACTCCATGCATACCATGAAGCATATTGGTGGGCCCTTCTTGTATATAGTGAAAATCATTTCATGGTCCTCTTTGCTAATTATGGAACATCTTTATGGCCCATCATGCATATTATGAAGCCTCGTTAGAGCCTTCCATACTTTAATTTTAAAATTAGTGCAAATATATAGCTTATAAGGCCTATCATGTAAATAGCTTCTTATTTGAAAATACATATAAATAACTCCTTGGTGTCTAGCCCATGTCATATAAATATCCTCTCTTCTAAGTCCTACAATGTAAATAGCTTTTATTTGAAAATAGATGTGGGTAGCTTATAAGGCCCAGCATGTAAATAGCTTTTTATTTGAAAATATATATGAAAAACTCCTAGGGCTCACAATGTAAATAGATTGTTGTTTGAAAATGCATATGAAAAGCTTCTAAGCCATGCCATTTAAATAGCTATGATTTGGAAATAGATGTAGGTAGCTTCTAGACCTCAACATGTAAATAACTTCTTGCTTTAAAAGGGGTGTAAATGTCAAATGTTGACATACAACCCCTATTCTCTTACATACTTGGGTGAAAAACAACTCTCCCCTTCATTTTTCTCCAATCTAAAAGAGTAGTCAACTGACACGAGAAATGGATCCCAAATCGCAAAATTCACCTCAAATCAAGCTAACTTGAGATTTCTTTTACTAAAATAATCTAGCAAATTTTTGTAAAACTTGTACCAGCTCAATTTGGACTAACAATGAGTTTGCAAAAGCTAGGTCAATAATCGACCTAGCTCATGATGGACTGATAATAAGTTACTAAGAGTTCTATAAAAATCAACATGGCTCAAGTTGGATTAACAATGATTGAAGCCTGATAATGACAAGGCTGTTCAAACTTAACCTAGATTGTGCGAAATCAAGATTAAATAATTTAATGTGGGCTTTTTATATATCTTGGTTGAGGGTGTAGAATTCTACTGAATTCTAGTTAGCTTTTCTCTATTTGTGAAAAAAAAAAAATCTAAATTTTGGAGTTTTTAAGTTAATTCTTACGTTATGATAAGAATTGAAATTTTCTGAATTATAGTCTAGCTAACTTTAGCTTATTAATGGAATTGTACATAATTAATCCATCATTTTACTTATTTTCTAAATTATTTCATTAAAGTAAAGTTTTAGATTACATTTGTACACATAGTTGCATATACATAGTCTAAATTGATAAGTAGTTATAACTTAGAGATCCTGAAAAAATTCAGTAGAGATTTACAACCTAAGTGAGTTTTAGAGCCATTCATTCTTTTTTAGAAGTTATAAATTTTTCTAATTTTCTTCAGTGTGCTTAAATTAAAATTTGATCCCACCAATTTTTAAATTTGGCTAATCACCTAAATTATTATAGTATTATCTTTAAAATTCTAAAAATTCATTGAATCTAATAGATTATATAAAACCTAGAAAAGGATTTAGGCTATCCTTATTGTTAACATGGAAACATAAAGCCTACCAAAAAGAGTATCTACTAGTTAGCCAATTTGAACTTTTACATATATAAGCATTTTTTCTCCCAAATTACCTTTACTTATATTAACTCAGTATAAATTATCTATTGCCTATTTTTTAAAGATAAGTTAAAAATGAATGAAGATATACTTTTTAGTTGCAATGAGAGTAGAAAAGTGAATGTCAAGAAAAGAAATGTTCTTCAAAGAGATTTAAAAGTGTTGAAAAGAAAGAAAAAGTATTGATAAAAAAATATAATAAAAAAAAGAGTTTGAAGAAAGCAAAAAAGTGGGAAAAAAATAATCACTTCAGTACAAGTAAAGAAAGAATTGTCAACTTCAGTAGAAGACCTCTATTTATTTTTAAAGAAATTTTGAATATCCTTTATGTCCATTCTTTTCATAACCATATCCTACATTTCATCTCAGTTGAAGACATATTGATTTTAGGATGAATATAATCTAAATGAGGATATGAAAAGATAGGATTTAAAGAATAATATGTTTAAAAGTTCAAAGCTAATGACATCTTATTATTTCTAAAGGGATCAAAATTAAATTCCTTAGTAACTCTAGTTCCTTCATGACTATATGTAAGATAAATTTGTTTTTATTAACTCTACTTATATATTTAAAAAAGAGACATGATTTAAACTATTTATCTAAGAGTTTTATTTTTGATTGTATGTTTATTAGTGGAGATTGAGATCAAAGCATATTTTAGATAAAGTTTAAAAGTTATAGTCTATTTAGAAATAAAGATTATTCTACATGTAGGCTGGGCACATATACTCACTCTAAGATCTGACTTTCATTGGAATATATTTAGCATATGGGTAGGGTTTTGAATTTTTCATTCATTTTTATTAGTATGCTAAAGTTAATAGATTTATTGAAAATAATTCTCTAAGGAAAAAGTGAAAATTGACTTCAAAATAATTTTTAGAATTTTGTGGGTATATTCATTACAAACCCTTACAAGGCTTAACTTGTCCACTAAGGGTAACCTAAGGATTTAAGTGCTTGTTATATATACTAAATATAATCATCAGTACCTACGAAAGTGACAATTTGTATCAATTTTGTAATTTAGTTTTTAACATGTTTTGCTCAGACCTAGCAAAATGCTGGTTATGGGGTGTATTAAGAGTCCATTACTACATAAATGACCCTTATTTAGCATGACTTTTGAAATATTTTTAAGATATTTTTTAGAAATTTATATGAAAAATATATCATTTGAAAATTTTATAATCTAACCTTAATTTAGTAAATTTTCAAAGTTAGATAATGATTTGAGGTAAGTATGTATAAAATCGAATATTGTATAATACTAATTAGGTTATTTTCTTTGTTTTGTAGGTGGTAGATCAAAATCTATGCAATTAGATCAAGTTGATAGACATTCTAGATCTTCGATCAAGCTTAGATTAAAATGGACGACTGAGATCAATCCAAATTATCTAGATCAAAATCAAGGACTCCAGTTCAATACTCAAGCATCAATTCCAAACCTTAAGCACAAGAGAATAAAGACTGCTAATGGATTTTATGTTTAATGATGGCAAGTGAAAAGGATGAAGATGAACGTGATGAAATAATAAGATGCTGATATCTGAAAACAGCTCCATTCAGGACCTTTCCTTGCAGAATCAATCTCCGAATGGAGATGATCATTCAGGTTGATGGGATGTGCTTTGGAAGAAACAACCGCAAGGAGTGTGATTGCCTCGTGATTTTATTGGAATACCTTCATATTTAGTAGGGTAACTACCATTAATGATCCTCCCCATTGGTGGAACATGAACTATCCAATTTCAGACTAGGCGAATGGTTGTTTCATAGGTTTATCAGAAACGTAATGATGCAACTTCAGCCAGGATTGGACGGCACAGATGTAGTTTAACATCTATACGATCTGGTTCGTATAACTTCAATAATAATCAACAGAAGGAAAGCGGGATTGCTACAACTGTTTCCAACATATGTGATCTGGACCATCCAATACCAGAAAAAGTTGAAACATTTACTTAAATTGATGAGTAAAAGATGGCGCCCACACTCCTCTTAATGACCCAAGCCATTTATCAGCATCCAAAAAGTTCGTACAGTAAAGGAGGATTTTTTTATGCAACCCATCCATTCCAAGGGTGTCCGTTAAAAATGGAAAAAATGAAAATAAAAATGTTTCTTCAATTCTTATGCGTTTGCCGGGAGTCGAACCCGGGTCTATTGCTTGGAAGGCAATTATCCTAACCGTTGGACTACAAACGCTTGTTGTAACAATCTCTACAATATTATTATTTATTCTAACGTATTCTCTGCTATCATTCAAGGAAAATCTACTGTCGTATTTGCATGTTTGTAAAAGAAAAACTGTTTTTCTTTAACAACCACGGGAATTTGGTAATCCTTGAAGACTACCTGGTTGACTCTACTCATTAGCCATTGGCCAAATAGGTGGTGTGGCGCCTCGGGCGAGTTCCATCAGTTGACTGGTTGGCTGTGATGTTTGTGATCTAAAATTAGCCTTTAGCCTACATTTTTCTTTGAATGATAAGATAAACTTCATTTAAACTCGACCGAGGAGGTCCAAAGAGACACAAATGCCTTTTAAGCACAGTGACACAAGAAGGAAGCTCTCATGGATTTTTCTCTTACTATAAATTTCATTGTTGTTGGTATTGACATGTAGAATGGGACTCTATCTTTATTCTCATCCGATTAATTAATTCGTCAAAAAATCTTTCAGACTCTAGAGTGTTTGATCACACGTAGTGACCAAGATTGGAGACTCTATTGGAATCTGTGTCTACCATAAAAAGAAAAAAGAAAAATAGTATACTACAAACTTAGTAACTATAGTGAGGGGGAGACTGTATGAGTTATTTGCTTTGTAATTCTTCACTTGGAGAAAGAAGAAAAAAAAATCAACAAACTTATATGATGATTAAAAGTAGCTATAATTTTGCTATAAAACCACGTATTCATGTGCTACGTGGATCGTAAGTGTGAAAAAATATAGCAGGAACTTATATCGCCTTGGATGTTTTCAAGCTTAACCTGAATCAACAGGACTCGGCATCTGATATTCATCAACTTCATCTTCGAAACCTCTTCAGGTTTGTTCTATTGATCCTAACTTTAGAAACATCAGTGAGATCGTTGAACAATAATTTTGGCCGAACTCATCGATGGGCAAGCCAAGGCAGCTGGACATTCCAGCACCATTAATCTTAGCGAAGGTTTATAAATAACTATGCCAACAAGTGTCTGTAAAACATGGCAGGGGCATTTATTGTTACTAGTGTGAAGCTTGATTTACTTGATTTTATTGTGTCCAAAAAAGATAGACGGTTTTCTATTTTATAATATGGGAGACAATTATGTCTTTTGCCAAAACATATATGTATTTATATGAAAGTAGGATTCTGTAGAGAGTAGATAAATCTTCTATTTCTTGTAAGAGTTATTTTCTAACCATGGAGATAGTAAAACTGGTGTGAGCTTATGGACGTGCATCAAATCAGAGGAAACCACATAAATCTATTTATTTATTTATTTCTTCTTCTTCTTCTTCTTCTTCTTCTTCTTCTTTTCACTTTTTACAGCTTCGTAGCATTTACAAAGGCACTGTATATTGGTATTAGTTGTCAGCTAACAGACATGCTTGGTTATGCCTCAGAAGAGTGAGTTCATGCTTCATGTTAGATTCGTTTAGTTCATTTTTAGTAGTAGTGTAAGCCATGTGGGTGCTGAAGGAATTACCTTGACCCAACTACGATTATGAAGGGGTATTCAAAGGTCTCTGATGGGTGGAGAGAGTTTATGAAGGAAGAAATCAGAAGAGCGAGGCTATATTTGGATCATGAGGGGGAGGCTTCCCGGCTTGGTATGTATGTAGGCTCTATTTGGATCGTGGGTGGAGAGAGTTACACAAGATCCTTCTAAGTTGCAGAATTGGTGCCTACAGTAGGCATTGATATGTTATGCACTAATGTTTGAGTACATGATTGCTTCTCCAATCTGTGGTGTGTACTTGAACACTAGTCCATTAATTTTTTTCTTACCTTCGAGTTAAGTGGGATCTATACTTTAGAAATAATCTAAAATTTTAAAAATAATTAATAAGGTTGGTTGAAAGAAAAACCTATTAGCTTAGTATATTAGAGAAAACAGAGAAAAGATGAGAGAGAAAGGAGTTCGGAAAATTATGAGAGAGAGAGAGAGAGAGAGAGAGAGAGAGAGAGAGAGAGAGAGAGAGAGAGAACTTAATAACTTTTAATGTGCCCACGTATTTAACAAATAGAATATAAGATATAAATGAGGTTAGTATTGAATATTAGAATTGTAAGTAAAAAGAAAGGTTAGAAAGAGAGAAATTTTAGTGATTAATTGTGAAAAAAGGAATTAAGTTGGAATTAAAATTATATTAGATAGAAATGACAAGGGACTCAAGAAAAAGAGTCTATTAAGCAATAGGGGCGCTTCCATCCATGAACACTTTGTTACTTGAAAGAATCATTACCTAAATCACTGGTATAAGGTAGAAGAGCTCTCCTAATTGGTAGTTATAAACTTAGAAAATATCATATTACCCTATAATTAAAGGGGTAATATCCCTCATCCCATTTTAGATGAAGGGTACGACTGATATTACCCCTACAGTAGAGGCTATACAAACCAATCTTAACAGCCACGTATAACCAAACCTGTATCTTGAAGATAACTCAGCATCTGCCCTAGAATACTCTTGGTGGTAAGTTTGAGTCACCACTTTCTCCGTTGACTACGAATTAAATTTAAAAGATTGTGTGAATAATTTACTTTGTAATTATTTGCATGTACCCCCTTCCCCCACCAAAAAAAAATGCTATTTATGATGATATGGTTTTTAAAAAAAAGGACAACCAACTGCAAGAAGCTTCCACATATACAAGGTCCAAGGCAGGGGCAAACTACAAAAGATCTAAATACATAATCTTGCCCTACATTTTTGCAAGAGGCTATTTCCACAACTCGAACCCGTGACTCTAGGTCACACAATAACAACTCCAGTGTTGTGACAATATGATTGCTCCACTAAAAGGGAGGTTGAAAAATGAATGATCCAATTCAATACCCAAAGATCACACAATGGCCCATCCAGTACATATCGACCACACATATATTTTAGTTTTATGTGCTGAAAACTCCGCCACCCATAATATTCAACTTCATGACATGGCATAAGCATTACAAGTTGCTATCAACAAAATACGTACTTAGTTTCAGCTCTAGCAAATTTATAGATGTATAAATAATGTACTAGCTACTAAATGGCACATGCCGATGCGTGTATTGCAAGTGATTTACTTTCGTTTTTTGAAGAATCATAAAACTGCTATTAGTTTGCAAGTGGAAAAGGCCCTTATTATGACTGTCCCAAACCTAGCAAAACTTACATAATATCCTTTTCATATTGGCATTCATAAGCTCTCACATTATCTCTGTGATCGATTCAAGGGCGGGCATTGAGATCTAACTTAGTGAACTGATTTGAGATTACTTGAGCTGTGTGGAGGTAACAGCACATCATCTCAAGGACCACTTTGGGGAGTGTCATTTAACCCTGATCAAGTTCCAGTAATATTGATATGACCCATCTTATATCAATCTCAAGTCAGGTCACAACATCTCAAGCACCACTATATTACATTACATATCATTCTTTCATTTTTGTTTATATATTTATATATATATATATATATATATATAGAGAGAGAGAGAGAGAGAGAGAGAGAGAGAGAGAGAGAGAGAGAGAGAGCATACGCGCTCAAGAGGAGAGGAAGGTATGCATACTCAAATTTTTTCATACAAGATAGAACTTTTTTGGTGGATCTAAGCTGTTCATAATATTAGGAATGGCATAGATAAGCTACACTCATATTTCATGATGTTGAATGCTTGTAGCCTATGCCTTTTCAAGTAAAAGAAAGACCAAGAAAAAAAGCAGTTAGGATCATCTGAAGGCATTGATTTCACATAAATTACTTATTTTGGCATTAGGAGCATGATACACAACTTAGATCTACCAATAAAAGTTTTACTTAGCGCAGAAAAACTGGACATACGCTTACCAGGGATATCTGCTAAACCTGAGAGATATGCTTGTTTAATTTGGGTTTAAAATCACGAAAACGGGGTATCTGTGCCCAATCACTATTTAGGCATGTCTACAAATACCAAGACTCTAAAATATATTCTTAGATTCAACAAATCTGTAGCAAACCTATACAAAGTATAAACAATGTCCATGCAGAGAGAATTCAGAAGAAAGACACACACAGAGGCAACTGATCAAGATGATTATCTATAAAACACCATCCAAAAAGATGACTCACAACCTCCTCAGCTGCTGGCAACTGAGCGGATGACTTGCAACCTTTTCTTTTCTTTCTTCAGATGAGATGATGGATCATATCACTGCTTGATCTGACTTAGAATACAGTGATCACCGACTCCTACACCTCCTTTATTTACCCGAGTTCATTCCCAGGCCCTAGAAGACAAATCATCCAGACCCGGCACCATGCAATCGAATGCAAAATTCAGGTGCCTATCAATACCAAAACACCGAATTATCGGAATCTGCAATCAGTGGCATTCTTTACACTGATATAAGCGTCAGTGAGATTGCCAAATGACAGTCTCGGCGCAACTCATCAATCATGGGCAAGACAAGCCAGCCGTACGTTCCTCCATCAATCCTAGCAGAGGCCTACAAACTAAGCCGGCAAGTCTGTGACAAACACTACTAATTTTTATCTGTGGATCGACCTATTATCGATCATTTAATTTTAGTGATTATATTATCGCTCTCAATCTGTTGCTTCTGCTAAATCAACTTTCTTGTGGTGTTTGGCATTGATTTCAGCATCCTTGTTCCTGACAGAGGAGCGAAAGAATTCGATATGGCCATATATGGCATGCTAGCTATTTCATTTTTTGCATTGAACACTCACAACCATATATGGCCCTAGAGAAGTGTCATTTGGCCCAAGACTATCAGACTCATCGGTTTGCAGCATGAGCCCGAAGGATAGGCGATCTGGTAGATGGTCCACAGCCGATTCAGGTAAGGACCAGTATCATTCTAGATAGATTGGAAAAACGACTAGAAGATATCTTCTGCGCATGGCCTTCCAATATGCTTAATGCAGCCCTCGCTGATACCGTGTATAAATTCCATCTAGACATCAAGGTGCTCATGTGACCGTTTTTATAACCAGTGAAATGCCAAGTTTCTAATCTGTTGTACATCATAAACACTAAGTTCTTATGTTTGGATCGGATCCTAGCTAGGGCAAGTCACACATTTTCTTTATTGCACCTTCAATTTTTCCAGCCCTTCAGAGACATGATTGAAGGCATGAGAATGGATGTAAGGAACTGAAGATATCAGAGTTTCGAAGGGCTCTATCTCTACTGCTACTATGTTGCAGGAGCAATGTTACAAGTATTCCAGTCAGGGGATCGACCCCTATTCGTCTGCTTCATTCCACGACATCTGCAACGGCGCTTGCTACTTGGGCATCGGTATTCGGCTAATACATACCCTTCGAGTTGTCGATGAGTAAGTTCATGTTATGAAGAACTTGGGACCTTATGTTAGATAGAGGTTTGAATATTAGTCTTCAGTTTATTATTAGCATGTAGTAAGCAAAGGCGATTGCCAAAGAAAGGTAGCTTTTTGACCCAATTATGTTGTTGTTCTGCAATGCCTATATTAAGTGACAGAAGGGGCGAGAGTAGTTGATTGAGACATTTTCATTTAAAGGTGTCCACCCCGGTATAATGCAAAAATAAGAGGGATAGAATGCAAAATAAAAAAAACGAAGAGCAAAAATATATGAAGCACACTTTTCATCAATTGATAAAAGTCTATAAATAGACATTACAAGAATAGTAACTAATCTTACCAACTAACTCCACTAACTCCTATAAAATAACTACTAACTTTTGTCACTAACTCCTATAAAACAACTACTAACTTTTATCACTAACTCTCATAAAACTGTAACTAACCAACTTTCAAAGCCACTCAAACCATTATCTTTCAAATAACTAAATCTTAACATAAAACCCTCATAGGGAGAGGAGAGAAGGGGAAGAGGGATACCAATGTGGGAGGAGGACAAGGAAGAGAGAAGACCAACTGAGTACACGCACCGGTTGGCTTGCTGGGAACAGAGGTAGGAGAGAGAGAGAAACAGGGAGAGGGGTTTCACGCAGAGGCTCCGGCAGCCAGCCTGCTCGGGCTGTCATGTCAGGCAATACTAGAGAGCCGTTGCCGTCGATGACTAACAAGAAGAGGGCAGGGGAGACGAGAGAGAGGGGGGAGGGGGTGCGACTACTGGTGCATGGGCACCAGCATCATCTCCCCTGTGAGCACCGGGGAGCAAGAGGGGAGCGGAGGAGGGATAGGTAGCGGGTGGCTGTATCAGGTCAGGGGCACTGATCAGCGGCCTATAGAGAGAGAGAGAGAGGGGACAGAGGGAGGAAATTAAATGCTAATTTATCTTTTTTTTATCATTATTCACCATTAGTACCGGTGGCATAATGTGGGTCTCCCTAAATTTTATTTATTTATTTATTTAAATACTTTATTTAAAATTATTATAACTTTTTTGGCCAAACTCCGATTTCAACATACTTAGTATTGTTGGATTTGTTTTCTCAAGTAGATTACTAATATTAATATTTCAATGATTAATTTCTTATCTTTTATTAATAACGCTTTAAATTTTAAATTTTTAAAATTGAATTCTGCATTTATCCTTTTAATTTAGTTGATGTACATAAAAGGAATTAAAAATTAAGGGTGTCACATCTTTTCTTTTTATAGAAATTTCGTCCTTGAAAATTTTTCATTAGCTATGGAGTTAACTCAGTTTATGTCTTACTCTTCTCATCTTTGTCATAATGTTTTAACCAAGTTCTTGAAATTCTTTCCATGCCATCTTTCGTGAAGATTTAAGTTCTCATACTCCTTGACACTCACAGGACTCTCAACTTTAACCTTAAATGCCCACATTATTTATTAATATAACTTTTCTATCTTCCTCTGAGCAGTAAAAGTCTTTGTCAGTGGGAACTTTGATAATCAACCCTCTCTTATTAATAGATCATCCTTGCTTTGCTATCTCTTCCCACATGGGTATGTCTTTAAGTTTTTATATCGAACACCACAACTATCATCTCTCACTCATGCTTCCTCTATAATTATCAAGTATAGCAATCCCTCACTTTCTGTTATTTCTCAATCTTTTGTCCATTATCATCAGAATTTTCAAGTTAAAGTCAAACAGTTCCTTTGAGGCGAAAGTTCAAAGATCACCCAAGTCCATAATAATTATATCTCACATCCTCGTATAAACTAAACTCCATACTTTCAACCGTATCCAAATTTTTCCATCAGTGTGACCTTACACTGCAGTTTTTATATCTGAGAATTATACTGCTCCCATGGTAATACTTCTACTCAATTAAAATCAAAGTCTTTTGATTTTCTTAAAATATGTTAACTTTCTTAGGCATCATCTGCTTCCTCGTCCATTAGTATTGGCGTATCTCCTTTTTTATTTAATCTATTTACATAAAAAGAATTAAAAATTAAGAGTGTCACATGTTCACAGTGCTCAAATAGAGAGAATTTATCTTCGCAAGACTAGCTTGCCCAGATTTTTAGTTGATCCACCCGTTTGTATGATTCTCATGCATTTTAAGGCACATGAAATCAAGAAATAAAAATAAATACGGGTCATTTTGCTGATAGGCTCTGAAGGGACATGCTAGAGCTAGAAATTAAATTTTATGTGCATATACATACTTGTTTAACACTTTTTACTTGGATAGTTAAGAAAATTTGGGCAATCTTAGCCATCCAAGTTATTTACAAGTAGTTACATCTTGCATGAGTATCTTCTCATGTCGTTTCATTTGATTTCTTCGGCTTGACCTGTCCGTCTCATGGCATTAAGGTACGATTCGAGATGATATCAGCTAATCTGCATGCTAATAAGACAGGATCTCTCACCCAAATCCAAGAGCGCACCATTTCCCTTGTTGTTAATATTCATGGTTTGATTTTAATTTATGATTAAGTTCGCTTGCTTTTGTTTTACTTGTAATTATTTTACCTGCAACGAGAGCAGATGCCTAGATAAGTAAACATTATACGAGCCAAACCTTCTCCCTTCCATGACTACTAGGTCGTCACTGGTTTCGAATTAACCAAAAATCTAATCGGCCAAACACACAAATCAAAGACTCTAGCCAAACAAGTCCCTCTAGCTCGAAGAGTTTCAAAAATCAAAGACTCTAGTCAAGCATACCCTGTAACCTAAGGAATCCCAAAATGAAGGAATCTAGCCAAATGAGCCCTGCCAACTTTAAGAGCCTCACAAATCAAGGACTAAAATTAGAAATACCTTGCCAGCTTAAAGAATCCTAAAAGTCAAGGACTAGTCAAATGGATCACACAACTCGAGAGAAGTCCCACAAACCAAGGACTCTAGTAGAATGAACCCCACTAATTTGAAAAGTTTCATAAATTAAGGACTCTAGTCAAGCAGGTCCCATAGCTCAAGGAGTTCCTGAAATCAAGTAATGTAGCCAAACGGGCCTCGCAACTCAAAAAGTCTCAAAAATTGAGAACTCTAGTCAAATAAGCCCTATAACTCAAAATCCCCAAATTAATCATATTGTCCAAGTAGGACCTGTGACTAACAGAGTCATAGAAACTAAAGAGTAGCCAAATAGGATCCGCCAACTGAAAGGGTTCCAAAAATCAAAGACATACTCCGACTAGAAGGGTACATCAACCAAAAAAGCCTCAAAATGACAAAGAATTATCAACTTAGAAGCTCTGAGAGGTGGAAATCCTAATTCTATGCAATTTTTCATTTTTTGTAGACAATACATAATGATTGCAACAGAGTTAAGCCCATACCCTCTTGTCATTAACTAGTCTATGGCAATACATGGGTTCTCCTCTAACATTGAATGACTAAAGAAACACAATATCTATAACCAATGATACTATATATATCCTACATGAATGACATGGAGTTTTCTATGCACAGTAGCAGGATACTGGTGTCATTTCTCTACTTGTTGGCACAAGAATTAGTAAGGGAAAGGAAGTAAATTGAAACTGGAAATTTAAGGCTCAATGACATTCCAAGAGTTGTCACTTAGAGTGGAATTATGGACCCAATAGAGTGAAAAACCAGTAAGCTCATTTCCTGGTTCAATTATGCAGGAAATGGGGCCTTGTAATCTTACTTGAAATCCTTGAAATTAAACTACAATTTGAATGAACCAGTAGGTTAGGGATGATGGAAATTGATGGGGATAGTAGGAACACACAACCTTGGCAAGAACAATGTTCTGCGGAATATATGATTCACGCTCCTTTATGTTCTTTAAATATATACTTGTTTTCCTTTGTGTGATTGCACACACAAATAAAAAATCTGAAGCAATCTTCTGCCTTAAAAAATTTGTATGTCAATTCATTCATAGAGTGTTGTAAAGAATAAATGGTTTAGATTATTAAAATAATGGGCACCACTAATGCTTTTTCCACCACTAATTTTTTAAGTGAAAATATATACATCCCCTCAATAAGACCCTTATAAGGGTTCGTTTGGGTTTAAAATTGTATAAATTTGTGATAAGTAGAAATCACAATTTTGTTGACGAACACACCAAACAAAATATAATTTTATGTTATTTATGACATTCTTAGAATGAATCATCTAAAAGCCCCATATTAGATATTAAGATAGAGTGACTTATCATGAGATGGTAATGACTTGATATGTCTTGAGATGGATGTTATACAATCAAATTAGAGCTGTGAGATGGAATTAGATACAGTGAGATGAATTGAGATGGCATGATTATCTAAAAAGGAGAAAATAATGGTAGACTATTATGAAAAATGATATTAGCATTGCCCTTTTGGATTAGTGACACCACCATTTCCAGTTTTGTTGTACTTTTTTCCTCAAGGGCCCATCTTTTTTATATAATCTGAATTATTAAATGAATTGTCTTACTATAGATGGTTACAAAGAAACAATCATATACTTTGATGATCATACCTTTGATTTTTTTTTTATTGAACTATTTTGATTATCATTAATTTTGCTACAATCCATTTCAAAATTCAAAATAAGTCTTAAAAAGCAAAGGTAAGGTCATTTGATTTTTGGTACAAGACTCATCTATGACATGATTACTATGATTAATGGTTCAAACTTTCAAAAAAAAATGGATCGCACTTTACTTTTAGCATAAAACCACAAATGAGAGTCCAAAATTAGTTACAATGGAGCCTGGGAATATCATCTCCCATTATTATAGTTACTATAATATTTTCATATAAATTTGATATGTGGGCTCTTTTTGAAACATATATGGGCCCACTTTAACAAAATGTACAATAAACTTATATGTGGGTTCACTTTGCATACTATGTAAATAGAAAATTGTGTATTTGGTAGTCAATGTGAGATTTGCTTGTGGCCCTCCTTCTATGAAATCTATGTAACATAAAACATACATATGAGACCACTTTGAATAACTTGTATACAGAAACTATGCATTTAGTCTCACTCCGTGTGAGATCTATGTATGATCCACTTTACATGAAACTTATATCTGGACTCATTTTACGTGAAACTTATGTGGCTCACTCCAATGTTACGTAACATAAAACTTACATAAGTAGGCCCCTTAAAATCAAGTGAGTGGTCCTTTTTGTCAGCCTATACCATACAACCCACATGGCCCACTCTTGTAGCTTATATGGGCTCATTTTTCATCAATAGTGTAATTATGGAGAATCAAGGTGGGGAAGAAATATGGGCTTCTTTTTCTCTCTCTTCTATCTCAACCAAGAAACAAGTGTAACTTGAATTTTTGGGACTACTTCTATATTATAATTGTCGTCACATGGGATGGCATGTGATGATCCTTTTCATTTGTTTCGAGAAAGATATTGATCAATTCCGATTCTTTCTTTTTCTATTGATTCTTTTATGAGCGAGATGTATGGATCCGTGGATCTATGTGTCTATATAGATTCTGTTCATGGATTAACGAAAATGTGCAAAAGCTGCATTTGCCTCTGCCATTCTATGTGTCTCTTCCTTTTGCGTGTGGCATTGCCACTCCCTTTGGCAGCATCCACTAATTCGGAATTGAATTTGAAAGCCATATTTCGACCTGGACATTTTCGGGATGCCCCTAATAACCAAGGAATGGCAAGTGCTTTTCCTTGTATAGATCATATTTCAATGGAAACTTGATGAGTTGATCTGCCTACATGTCTTGCCTTCCTAATATTCAATCCTCAACTAACTACTAACAACTAAATGAGAGTACAAGTTTAAAGTTAAATTCAAGCCATTTCAAGCACAACTAATGAGCGATTGAGACAAGAAATTTTGAACTCAAGTCATCTCAAGCACCTCCAACAAGCAGATAGCTTGAGAAATTTAAAACTTAAGCCATCTCACTCCAGCTCAGCCCATCTCACTCTATATCATGATCCAGTAACACCACGTACTTTCTTGGGTTTTTTTTTTTTTTTTTTTTTCTATGATTATATATCAAAAAACTTGCTAGATCGAAATCTGGAAGTTACTATATTTGTGTAGGTAAAGGGTCCTTTCCATCCACAAACACGCCGGGCAGGCTTCTCTGATGACTTGATTTAAAGTTCTTTGTGCCTCTTCTGTCTAATGCAAAAGAAAAGCACCCGCCAACTTAGCTGTTGCTAAAAAGCGTGAAGGGGTGGCATAAAGAGAGCCGTATGCAACTATATAAGTACCTATCAAAAGATTCATATGTACCCACACCCATCTCCGTAAACCATATTTTCTTCTCTCCCAGAACCCAACAATCTTTTACCTTTACATTGTGGTTTGTTTACTTGTTCTTGGTTTAGGTAGTTATTAGCTTCAATTCTCAAATCTATTCTTCCTGCAAACATTAGTTTGGTTTTTATTTTCTCATTCAATTTTGTTAGGCAATAATGGAGGCTATACTCCTAAATTCCATCTCAATTCCACCACGAAGATCAGTTTTATCATTCGATCAGCATGATCGGTGTAGCAGTAGTGATTTGTCTTGTAAGAAGAAGTGGAACATGGTTCGTTGCCAGACTTCTGATAATGTGATAACTTCTAATGTTTTGGATCCTGTTTTGGGAGAAAGGTCTGATGCAGGAAGCTTGGTTTTTTCACCAAATGGAAAGAGCCGAGAAGAGATTTCATCAAAAGACTTGATGTCTTGTAATGGAACTATCTCCACTTTGATAGAGTCGCAAAAAGAGATAGGAATTGTGAGATTCCTCAAGGGAAAGGTATTTTTTGTTACTGGTGCCACAGGTTTTGTAGCAAAAGGTAAATACGTGTTCTTGTTTTGGTTCATTATCAGCGTTTTAAATTTTAATGAGTTTGGCCCATGATAGTTTTTTCTGGATCTGCAGTTCTCGTAGAGAAGATTTTGAGGACTTCACCTGATGTGGGTAAGATTTTTCTGCTTATCAAGGCAAATAGCAGAGAAGCAGCAATCAACAGACTGAATAATGAAGTATGCTTCTTAAGAAGACATGTTTTGTCTAGTACTTCTCACCAAATTTTCCTTGTTTAGAAATTACTATCTAAAGCTTGGTGGGTTATCTTTATTATTTAGTTACATCTGTATTTTATCTTCTCATCAGATCATAAACTCGGAGCTTTTCAAATCGCTGCAAGGAATCCATGGGAAATCGTACCAGGCTTTTATGTTGAGCAAGCTGGTTCCTGTGGTAGGGAATGTAAGGGAAGATAACCTTGGAATGGTGTCTGAGATAGCTAATGAGATTGCAAAGGAAGTGGATGTTATTGTAAATTCGGCAGCGAATACAACCTTTGATGAGAGGTTGTTCCTCAGTCTTATAAATTTTGCAAATGTATCTGTTTTATCACTAAATATTGAATTACAAAGAATTCTTGAAACTGCAGGTATGATGTTGCTCTTGACATAAACACCAGAGCACCTTCTAGGCTTATGAATTTAGCAAAGAAGTGCAAGAAACTAAAGCTCTTCCTCCATGTATCAACTGGTAAGTACGTTTAGAAACCCAACAGCATGTTTCTATCATCATCTTAGGAACAGCTGTTTTGTTATTTGGAACTGTTATTTGTTCACAGCATATGTAAATGGACAAAGGGAAGGAAGAATATTGGAGAAGCCTTTCTGCCTGGGAGACAGCATTGCAAAGGAGAAAGTCACCTCAGAATCCCCATCCAGTTCTGCTCCTGTCCTGGATGTTGAAGGTGAGATAAGGCTAGTATTGGACAGGATGGAAGATTCTGAAGAGAATGAAGTCGCACAAAAGATGAAAGAAATGGGTCTCGAAAGGTACCAATCTATTTGTAAAGTGTGACATCGGCTTTCTATGTAGTTTCCTAATGTGTTTTAAAATGAAAAACAAAATTAAATATTACGAGGGAATATAGTTTTTAATTTTTTATGTCTTTTGAGAATTTAGAAGCAGTTTAAATTGAAATGGTGAGAGATGCAACTGACTTTCGCTTAACAGGGCTAGGATCTATGGATGGCAAGACACTTACGTGTTTACAAAGGCTATGGGAGAAATGATTATAGACGGCATGAGGGGAGAATTGCCAGTAGTTATCATGCGTCCTAGCATCATCGAAAGCACATTCAGAGAACCTTTTCCCGGATGGATGGAAGGGAACAGGTATTCCTTTCCATATCCTGATTTTAGTATTGTGCAAGAATGGCCTAGTTTGCTAATCGGAGTTATACGGATGTCTTATCCTGTGTTATCCCTTCTTTGCTTTCTCTGTATTTTCTTGTTTGTATGAGTGACCTCAGGATGATGGACCCAGTTGTTCTGTACTATGGGAAAGGACAGTTGACGTGTTTTCTGGCTGACCCAAAAGGAGTTCTTGATGTAGTAAGTAAATTTTCTCTCTGGGTAAGCAGAAGTTTATTAGAAAGAAAGCAAAGATGCAAGAAGGTCATTCTTTGGTTTCCATTCTACAAGTACATTATCATTTGAACCTAATAAATTAATCAGCTCCTTTAAAAGCAGGATTTCCCCTCACATTGATGATTTGCTATAGGTTCCAGTCGACATGGTTGTGAATTCAACATTGGCTGCCATGGCAAAGCATGGTGCAGCAGGGAAATCAGGGCTGAATGTCTACCATGTTGGTTCATCTGTCACCAACCCTCTAGTACTTCAAGACCTTGGTAGGATTCTGTATCAACATTTCAGTTCTTCCCCTCTGATGGACTCCAAAGGGAGGCTGATCCGCATCGCACCAATGGAACTCTTCCCGTCAATGGAAGCCTTCTCCTCCCACATCTGGAGAGATGCGATTCAGCGCACCAAACAGGCAGCGGTAGCTGCTTCAAACAAAAAACTATCTCAAAGACTGCAAAACATTTGCAGGAAATTAGTTGATCAAGCAAAGCACTTGGCCAGCATATATGAGCCATACACTTTCTATGGTGGAAGGTGAGATGTTTTAAGCTTTTCACAAGGTTAGAGGCTGTTTTAACAATTTCAACCAAATCTTTCCCTCTAATTTGATGATATGAAACAAACTTTACAGGTTTGACAACTCAAATACTCAGAAGCTGTTAGAATACATGTCTGAAGAAGAGAGAAGAATGTTTGGTTTTGATGTAGGAGACATTGATTGGAAGGATTACATTTCCAACATTCATGTTCCTGGTCTGAGGATGCATGTCATGAAAGGCAGAGGGATGTGAATCAAGTGTCCATCTGTGGATAGTACTACAAGAAAGCCCACGACAAGCAATATCCGTAGTTGATCGATTCAATCTTAAGTCTTCTTAAGCTTCCAAAACCATGTCCTCGGTGCACCTGGGTTGCATGCGTGCTTGTATCTGTTTGTGTGAGTATGAAGCGTTCTTATGCACTTATCTAACCCTCCTTGCTGTATCAAAATCAAATTGCTGGTGTATCTACAGAAGGAGAATAAGCAGCTTCATAGAGAAGCTTAATTTTGCATGGTCTCGTTGAACATTTCATCATCATTTTATTTTCTAAAGAAGACAGATGGTCAAACTGTATATCTTTGAAGCCCTTTATTCTGAAGTGCCCCCATCATAGTCGCTTATTTTCACATAATTTCTGAAGTCTTAGCCCATTTGGACCCTCTACCATGCGTAGGAAGGCCACATTATTCTCTTATATAAGAGAATAATTTTAAACTGTCTTCTTTAGAGGAAGATAACCCTCTACCATGTGAATTTTATCAAAATCCCAAAATATCCTGCAAAACTAGTTAGAAAACTATACATTTTTTAATAAAAATTTTAAACTGTCTATTCTAAGAAAGCTCAGCATTTCGGATGGTACACTCATCCAATTCGCATGAATTTTTTTTATCTACGGAATGTCTTAATATAGTCAACGAAAAGAACGAGTTAGGTTATGGCTCTATAAAATATGGCACCTATAGTGTGTAACTTTAGCAAAAGGGCAGCCCCGTGCAAGAAGCTCCCATCTATGCAAGATCCGGGCAAGGGATGGACCACAAAGGCCTATAGTAGGCAGCCTTACCTTGTATTTTTATAAGAGACTATTTCAACTGCTTAAACCCGTAACCTTAAGGTCACACGAGGACAACTTTTACTGTTTTGCCAAGGCTCCCTTCAGTGTGCTAAGCTTGTGAATGTATGAACATTACCGACAAATGTAAGCAAGTGATGGAGGACAATCCATGTCTGAGGGTAACACGAGACTAGACGTCATGCATCATGTGGGCTGTCCATCACATGATTTAGTTTCTACACGTCGTGGACTCTCTCTGGCCATCCCCACTAGAACATGCCCCAAGAAGCATCCTCTTATTATTATTATTATTATTATTATTATTATTATTATTATTATGAAATAATAATTTTGAGTTGTCAGTGGATGCCCGATTAAGTGAAAAAATGCCAGGAGAAAAGGCATGATTAGAATGAAAATTTTGTTTTAACTCGAATCTGTAACTAGTTTTACAGGATATTTTGGCATTTTGATAAATTAATTGTTCAAGAAATTGGTGTTTAATCAGTTAAATTTATGTTCAACTTTGCAAATTTTCTTTGAATTTAAAAAATGACGAGATATGAAGGATATTATGCCACCCAATAACTGTCCTAAGGCAAACCAGGATGCAAATTAAGTAATGCAAAAGTTTATCAGCATCTAAACAGGAAGATCTCTGTTATTCTCCATAACATCATCACTAACAGCCTTTCAGGAGTCTAATAAGCTTGTTGACAGTACAAGGATAAATCTCCGGGCCTTCGAACGAAGTCGGACCATTCAATCTAATGAAGAATCAATCTAAAAAATATAACTCCAATTCCTATCTCTACTTCATTAGAGCAAAAAATGAAATGTGTTATGGGGAAATAGTATACAAAAATCAACCTCAATATGGCAATTCTGCTATAAGCTTAGGTGAGAGAAAATCGACGGAACCAAGTCGACAACTGACCATGCAAGCCCTGCATACTGGAGAAACCTTATGCCTGTGTCAACATCATATGCATTCTGAGATGAGAAGATCCTCTGAACATAACCCAACGGCTTGTTCTCACATTTGTCTTTGCTGCTAACAGATCCTTTTAGCGCCGGCATGTAACATGACGAAGTTATGGGAATGCCCATAGTGTTGCATACTATTGGCAGTGTCCATTTAGCTAGAGCTTTGCTGCAGAACTTCACAGCAAGAATGGCAGGAATGCCCACCAAAATCCTCCACAAGAAAATTGTAAACGGCAATTGGAGGCTGAAAATACGTGGGACTTGGTCATGATGGAACTGAGAGTAAGTTTGTTGGACTCCAGTAACCTGTACATACGACCATCCCAATAGCAAGGTGGTTGATTCAGAGCCCTAACACAAAGAATAAGGAACTATGCATTGTACTAGTGATGTTTATGAGAAAATAGTGAGTTTAAGTTGCTCAGAATGAGCATTCAGTGTGTGAGTTCATCTGTGGAGGATCCTCATATTTTCTATTACGGAATATGTGCAGAGAAATAGTGACGTCCAGTGAAATTGTTTAATAAGCCAAACCATTTATTCGTTAGGCATCCTTCGGTGCTGCATAGCAATGACTGATCCAACTCTCTCTCTCTCTCTCTCTCTCTCTTTGTTGACGAGTCGAAAGCTAGTTGGTGTCTCCATAAGATTACCATCTAGTCCAAAAAATGGGCCTCTTCTTTGTAGGTCTCCGTGATAGTAATAGGTACTGACACCTGTCATCCCTAATACCGACCAGTTCTAGCTCAACCCAGTTTCTACAAAGAGCAGGAATCAAAGTTCAATCCGATTACACGCAATCCTCCTTGCTCCTTTCTGCCTCAGGTTTTCTTTCCTAGATTTTCCTCCATTTGCTACAACAAGTTTCAATTAGCCCCTGAAGCTCTGCACACAGTAGCACCCATGAAATACTTTAGGTCTTTTAGTGACAAATGATCTTTCTCACTCTCACTGAAAAGTCCTTACTATTGCAATATGAGTTTTCTCTTTCTGTAGAATCGAAGTGACAGCATGAGGGTTCATAGTCCAACTTGGCTGTCCTCTACTCCGATATAAGAACTGCTCCATTCCTCCGCGGAAAGATTAAGATTCTGATAAGGCCTAAGTACCCCCACATTAACCAAGCATTGCACGCTGCACCATGTCTTCCTCTTTTTACTTGAGACCATGGTCAAAGCTCTTCGTGGGATGGTGACTAGAGCCAAAAGAAGTGACTCAATAGAGGCATATAGAGTGAGTTATTCTATTTTGAGGTTTCCTTACTTTTGGAAGTTTTAATCTGAAGGCAGTTCTAAGTTCTAATAAAGCAGGTTCTGATCGTCAAATTAATGTATACATTTCAGGTTACAGAAGCAGGTTTGAAGATCATGACATCACATGGGATGCTTGTACCCTGTGGCTGTACAATTGTTGATCTACAAAACTCAAATATATAGCTTAGTATTATGTATTGGAATACCTTCATGACCTTTGCCATCCCATATTTAGAATGTCAGACAAGAACTCTTTACCGATTATCTCAAAATATGCTAATCTGTTGGCTGTGGACTTTATTGAGTCCACATTAGCAATCTGCTTGTCTATTAGCTGTCACTCTTGCACTGTCCTGCTACTACTATCGACAGCAAGGACAGGCATGACAAAACTTCCTGTTTCAATGAACTCTTCTCTCATGGAAAGACTACCAAATATTGATATTGAGAGATTGGCTGTCCACAGAAACAGAGCATGGGGTCGAATGTTAGGCATCAAATAAAGAAGAGTCATCAAATCGCATTCGGCTTTGTGTAAGACAATCACATTCTGGCTCCAGACCTAAAGACAGTTGAGATAGAACGGTAATGTGCTCTTGCATGGGGAACCAGGTACTAGTGGATAATACTCCACAAGAAATTGTGCAAGTACATATTCCAACATGATCTTCCAGTGTCCTACATTTGAATCCAGCAGCAACATATGCACAGCATGAATCTCCATGATATAAAGTAGGTATTCGTTGATGATGGGTCCTATAACGATGGCAGAATAAGAAGCCAATTCCAATTGCCAGTCAATATAATGGCCACAAATTTCAAGACATCAAAGAGATAATGCTCATTAAACTTCTTAAGGTGCTTCTAGTGCTAGTTTTGATTCCTAGAACTGGACTCCACTAGTGCTAATAAATAGTTTGGTGTACTCAGGCAATTAGAAGAGCTTAGTTATAGATAAATATAGAAGGCTAGATTTCAGATTAGAAACCACAGTTTCATTTGCATGAATAATATGATACGTTGCTGAATGATCCTTCCATTAAATAATACAAACATTCTTGCAGCCGCCCTCCAGAGAAGCACAAAAGCTTCAATAGGTGGAGGAATGGGCCTCCCCTGTTGCACACTAAGTCACAGGCTCCCTCAAACTTAATAAGATTGAGAATGAATAAGATCTGAAGAATTATTATACTAACTAGTTTACACAACTGAAAGAATTAAGCCCAATAATTAAGAATGTCTCACTGACAGAGCCAAGTCCATTGGTCTCAAAGAGAAACATGAAGTTTACTGACAGCCCCAAGATTATGTAGTCTAAATAGTTCCAGTAAGTGATCTCCTTAAAGTAATTGACAAATAAAATGAACTTTTCTGTGTCGACATTTAGGCATAGTAAGGCTTTCAATGGAGATAGAATAGTGAATAAGTGTCCAGCAGCGAAGATTGGCAACTTGTGACCCGTTTCTCTTTAATGATGATTTAAGGAAAAATTAATCTCTTCAGTTACGAGTTACATGACTGGCTACTTGCAGTTCTCGTTTTCAGTTTGTGTAAGTAAGGCTCTTCAACATTTTCTAACCATTCTATTATGTGCTAGTGGAACTGATAATCATTTCATTTGTAAAAGGTATTCTCAGATGTTACTTTCTAAAAGATGAAACCCCAGAATCCAAGGAATAGCATAAGAGGTGATATATGTGTCAATCCCAAATCTAATCTCTTTAAAGTTCAGGTTTCATTTAAATCTAGATATTTTCTTGTTAGCTTTTCAATTTTGTTGTCTTTTCATTTCCTAGTAATTTTTTGTCATTTCAAAGAAAAAGTAGACTAGAAGGTGAGGAACTTAATAGAAAATAAAGATACAAAGTATGTTCATTTTATAAGGAAAAGGAGAGACTTTAATGCTTACTATTCCCAGGGCAACACCATTGAAGGCAGTGTGGTACTCAAAACTTGGAGTTGGAAATTCTGGCGTTGGGTAGGCAAAGAGCAATAAGAAAGACAGAGTGGCCCAGAAAGATGTAACTGCAGCCATGTAGCAAAGTGAAGAAAACAGAGAACTCGTAAGGAATGTCAATTATCTACATCCAAGGAAAGATTAAATTCACCAACAAAACATAATTGATAATGAAATATTTGGAGCTTCCAATTAAAATACCATTCTGTCCAGAGCTGATAAAACCGTCAATATGGTCACTAACCAAAACCCAAAATAAAAGGATAACAAGGCCGATAACAAGTCCACCTAAGACGTCAATTGGACTGTGCATGCCAAGGTAAACTCTTCCTGAAAGGGGAGACCAATTTCAACTTAGAAATGGAAAGTAAGAACCACGAAACCCAGCCATACATAACATTTAGACCAGCAAACAAACATGGATAATGCAGAACCCACCAAAGCCAATGAGTCCCACAAACAAGCAAACCATGAAAATTCCAGCCACCATTAGAGCCCCGTCAGTTTCAGGACTGTTTGCCAAAATGTAGTGCAATAGATAACTGCAACACCATCAGTTTTGTGAGTGAACAAATTCTATTACTTAATATAGTTAGCAGTATCCAATTAAGAGACGAGGAAGAAGTAATAAACAGAATCGAATGGAGGAATGTAGAAGATACCCTGAGAGGCAAACTGTGTTTAGTGTATGAGAGGAAGGCAAGCCATATTCCAATGTATTTTCTTTCTCATCTTTGGTAGCTGTTATTCTCCTAACCGGCGGCGAACTAGGCCTGGGAGCTGATATTATATCCTAAGGCCCACAACGAAAACACAGATCAAATTGTTATGATCTCCTCGACTAGATGAAAAACAGATAAAAATACATCAAATTCGCCGAAATTCATATACCTTAATAGCATTCCCTAAATAATCACAGAAAGCCATCAACAGTGTCATCTGTCTGGCCAATTTGCCGTGCCCGCTCTACAAATGATACAAGAACAACCAGGAAAACATTGAATTACCTACAATCCCAAACAACCGAAAACCTACATGAAAATCAATCAGCAAGGTGAAGCAAAAAAAAAAACAGCAACGAGAAAAACAAGAGACATACCCAGAAGAGAATTGGAAGGAAAGCAGTGTAAAAGGGCACCGAGACAACACATGACAAGACTGAGAAAAACGCATCCAAAAAGTCATGCTGGTATCTCTGCATGAGAAGACCCACAAATAATTACAGAGAATGATATAAAAACCAAATTCTGACAGCAAATTAAGATATGGTTTATCAATTACCTGGATCTGAACCATAACACTAGTGCCAGTAACAACGTGGTGGGTGATGGAAGGTTGCATGAGTGATCTGACTTTCTGGGTCAGGTTTAAAGATGAAGAAATGGAAACCCAAAAGAGGATTCCTGAAAGGTACACAACTTGCCATAGAGGAATAGTTTCCATCATCTTCAAGGGTTTGAAACTGAATTCTCTCTTCTTAGAAAATATTTGCTCTTGTTTTCTCAGGATTTCTGGGTTACGGATAAGGAGAAAGTTGCAGAGAATGTCAGGTAGCAGTTTGTTGAGGGTGGTGGCGAACGCTGACCAAAAATGGCATCTCTTGCCATTCCCATTTTTATACGACAAGTGCCAAGTCCATGTCTTCGAGATACCAAAATTCCGTATTTTTACGTATTCTCCTCTGGAGAAGTCATGTCGAGAAGTCCGCGAGAGTTTGAATGCATATAATAATTAATAATATTATTATTGTTGCCGCCGTTGTTATATAAAAATTTTAAAATAACAAAATAGATAATAAAACGAGAGAGATTATATTCAAATAGTTTAAACATATTTATTGAAGACTTAAAAAGACACCTATCAAGAGTGAAATTATAAAAGTTGACAGTTCTAAAAGGTAAGAAAAAGGCTCAAAAGAACGTGAATAAAAGTGTTAAAAAAAGATTTAAAAACTTTAAAACTAAATAAGGACATGATACTTACTAACCCCTAATCAATATAAGTTCTTGATCATGTAATGAATTATATATATAGGGGTGCGTTAATTTTAGCTATTTCATGCAAGTGCCAGGAATAAATAATATTTGATTGGCTGAAAAAAGCAAAAAATAGAAAAAGTTAAAGAAAATGACAATTAAAAACTTTTTTTCAATTAATCACATGTCACATAGACTTTATACTTGCAGCTCATTGCTAAAATACCACTCCTCATATATATATATATATATATAAAGTTATAAAACAAACTCACGGATATCACAATTCCTAAATTTACTAAAAATCTCCCCAATAATCACAAAGTGCCTCTTAGAACTTCCCACCAGGCATGACAAGGAGGGACACCAAGATGTCTCTCATCAATTATCGCTGGTTAGCTATTTGCTTTAATCCATATAATTTGTTATTGGGAGACACCCTTGATGAAATCTATAAGAATTGGAAATCTTGAAGATTGGTGATCCAACTGTTCATCTTCTTGCTTTATTCTTGAAAAGAAAACGATCAAGAAACTTCTAGTTGGATGATCTAAGCCCTGTCAACGGCTGTTTATCCAGTTTGTAGGCCATCTAATTTATCTGACCAAACAATAATGTTTAGGATGATCTAGTAACAAAGGCTTTTGGAGCATCATCTATCTAAGATGTTGTCAAGAGATGGATGACTTGGATCATCACATTGCTGGGCCCTGCTTGTACGCATGTAAATCTTGTTATCAAAACAGATCAGATGCAGATTGTGTTTATCATCACCATATTGGTGACGTTAGATTGGCACTCTGGCTTCCCCATGTGAACCAATATCGTATGCGGGCTACATTAGGTAAGTGAGACTAGGGAAGTGCCTGCGTACCAGTAAATCAGTCCATGAGCAGTCAATACACCGAACTCCACGCGCAAACTGCAGGAAATAGAAGATTGAAAACTCTCCGGCCAACTTTGACCGTTTGGCCTCCCTTAGGATTCTCGTTCAACGAAACAGCGGAACGTGCATGAAACCGCGGCATATTCATATTTTCACACCCCTTGATTTGATAACCACACTCCATCTCTTTTAGTATTTTAGCCGAGACCGGACAGGGACTGGCAGTTCCAAGGGCGTAGAAAAAAATTTTGGCTCTGGTATTCGGAACCAATTTTTTGGTGTCTGTTCGTGTACAAAGTACAAGGGCCTACATGCGCCACTGTAAGCATAGTGAGAAGCCACACAATCCAAATTGCTTTTCTATACACATCTTTCAATATGAATTATCTCCTTGTTCTTTATGCAACTGCAATGAGCAAAGCAATATTTAAAAACTTTTTCCGACCAATCAAATATTAACTGCTTTTAGGCTGACAACTTCTTGCTACAATTACTGCTCGCATATATATATATATAAGTGAAGCCTTGGAGCAACGATATAGTTGTCATCGTATGATCTTGAGGGCGCAAGTTTAAGCCATAAAAACAGCCACTTGCAAAATCTAAGATAAATCTGCATATTAAAGGGTGGGCAAGGCAAGTGTCGGAGGATATGTAGTCATTTTGAGTGTGTTTTAAGACAGTCATACTCCTGCATGGACAGTGTTATAGGTGGGGACGTCAACGACGGAAAATTAACAGCTACATGCAAGAATTCCTGGATTGACCGAGTGGCACGGGAACAACACTCCATAGATTAAAATGTCCATTTCTTTCATTTAGAAAAACAAGAATAGCTTTCATATTTGCAGCTTAATCATAGGTAAATGTCAATGAACAAACAGCCAAGTGTTTAGGGACAATTTATTCGTTTTTTTGGGTTGCCAAGGGCTAGCCAGCAAGGGATGAGGTCAGTAACCGTGTGGATGAATATTGCATCACTGAGGGAGAGCATCCTCGGTCCAATGTAATGAGGCATGCACGGAAGGTCCCAATTTTACTGTCTATTGATCAATGCCATTCCAATCTCTAGGTCTTTGATATCAAGAAAATCAATGGATGGATGACCAACTACAACTTGCAATAATCCGATTCAATTTCTGGTCATTGGATTCTAAGCCTAAGCGTCGGATATAGACAATGTACTTCTCAACCGATCATTGTCTTATTCAACAAAAATAGGCTCATGTTACACTTCTTAGCAAAGCTAAATCAAAGCGCTTGTTGAGTCAAAGCTCTCTTGCTTTTTGCATTTTGGGGTCTATTCGGGGTCTAATTATAGATGATGTATCTTGTTTATCTAATTTCTTCGTCTCCACAAGTTACATAGATTGACATGTTGCAAGATCCTGTTTTTTATTTTTGAATATAGATAGTTGTTTAGAAAGTTTCTAGCCGTCCATGCAATGGAAATTTCTTTGGATGTTAGAATATCCAACCTGCATGACCTTTTAGACTAGAAGACATTCAAAGACAGAGAAATTAGATGAGCAGTGTAAATCATCTATAAGTGGATCCCTTCATACAAAAAGTAAGAGCGCTTTGATACAAAACTTTGATTTAGCATTCCTCCACACTTATTGGGTGTGACTTTATTACCATTGGAGATCCAAATGTTATCAGATAAGATCTGTTAGAGAGGTGCAGTGGAAATGCTCGGATCTTTAGTCGGTTGGTTTCTCGGGAGTAACTACCGTAGTGGGTCTCGATTGAACAGCACATTTTGGCTTCGTTTTGCGTTTCTGCTTCTGCTCTTCGATGTTCTAGGGATGTAGATTCCACTGCACTGTAAGAAGAACAGAAATTGCAAAGTAGGGTTTGATTTTTTTCCTAGTCTTTTATGCAATTTCGTTTGTTATGTGAGCAATAGTGCATGCAATTCACCCATGATGTGGGCAATGGAGTTCGTAAGACATCTGCAGCTAACTTCCGTTTCTTTGATTGCATGATTCGGCTTCTCATACCTCCTGCAACTCTCTTCATCGGATGCTTGGTAACATGTATGCAGCTGCATTAATTAAGTAGTCATATTACGCATCGATGGTTGCTAGTCTCTTGGATCTTGGTTAACAGTCTAAGATCTTGGTCAAAAGTGCGAGAGAAATATCTGGTAGAAAACTAAGGTTTCTTGTTTTCTCTAGAAGGGAGATGAATTTCTGTTTTTCTTTTTCCTTTGAGAGAAGTATTGCAGAATTTTTAGGTTCAAGTCGGCTCAAACATAGGTCACCTTGTCAATTGCGAGATGTTGCCTTTCATTGTCGAGAGTACCTTAACGACGACTAACAGCTAGCTTTCTGTTCAAGATGTTATTATTAACACATCTGAAATTCAAGATATATTTATTTTTTTCTTAAATCTAGGGTAGAAATGTAAAAACATGAAACATTCAGAGTTTGAAAAGTAATTTTCCTAAATAATTGAAGTTGTAATAATGTGCAAGTAAATAATGCAACGTGTGCATTTTTCTCAAGTAAATAAATTAATTTGTAATTAATGCCCAAATAAATAATATTTGAGTAAAAAAAGGCAGCCCAATGCATGAAGCTCTCACATATGTAGGGCATGGCGAGGTGGCGGACCACAAAGGGCCTATAGTACTTAGCCTTACCTTGCATTTTGCACGAGGCTATTTTCACTCTTCAAACCCGTGACCTCCAGATCATACAGGGACAACTCAACCATTGAGCCAAGGTTTTTCTTCTAAATAAATAATATTTGGGTAAATAATTTAATTGCTAAAAGCTGTTTAGTGTAGTTGATCTCAAACAACAAGGTGCCTCTCCTCATAGTGCTTGGTCATAGGTTTGAGATGGCACTTTTCTCTTATAGGGGAGATTTCAAGTAAATTTAGAAATTAAGATAGACCTTCTAGGTAGTTTGCTTAACAACTTTTGGCTAAAAAAAAAAGAGAGGCAAAAAGTAAATAATTTAACTCATAAACAATTCTCAAGCAAATGAGGTTCAAGTCAATAATTTTTAAGTAAAATTCCTACGGATCTACTTATCTTGATATAAATATTAGTTTGTAATGACCCGAGTTTTCAAAATACTTTTTAAATACAAAATACGTTGACATAACAAGCTCGGTTCTAATAAAAATCATTTAAAAGACTAAACAACAACAAAAGAATCTTTTCTTTGAAATTTACTTTGAAAAATCCCGAGTGTCATTTTTCTTTTCTTAAAAGCAAGGATTCTCAGTTAAATGAGTGCTCATTTCTACCGAAAATTTGGTAGAGTTTCCTTTATTTTTTGGACATCTGACATTTAACGCATGTCATTGCGGAGTACCTGATAAACATTCATCTACATTTTATAACATAACTGAAGACTCTATCTCCTTTTCATACATCTAAAGAAATAAAACAAATTACATCAAACAAAACACACCCAGAACTTTCACAGCACAACCCAGCCACATAAGTCTTCCAAACTCCCTTAATTATATACAATGCAGTCTCTTGCTTATCGAATACTATAACTTCAATTCAAAAACTAATTCTTACATGTCCTTTTCCAAAGTTCCTATTGGCATGCCCTATCAGTAAAAAGCTCCTATTCCTTAAGAGTCCTCTGTTCTAAAATAACATCAACATACGAGACCTACTACTATTCTCTGTATCTAAGGCATTGCAAACCAAAGCAATGCCTCAGCAAACAATCGCTTGTGTAGGTGGAATAAGATGTAATTATATATAACAATTCATAATTTACCATATAGATCAATAGTTCATATTACATCATACAAAACTTCAGACATCCATAATGCATAATACAGGAAAATCATTATAAGAACAAATCAATATCAACCTGAGTATCATGGCATACAAGGCATGAAAATGCATAGATATACATCCATCAAAATAACAAAAGTTTGTATCCACAGAATAACATAATGCATGTCATGATCGAGGAATGTCGTATATAATCAAACCCTATGAGTGCCTCAACTACACTCACGACAATGGTAATGAGTCTCATTCCAACCCTAGGTCTCTAACGTGAAGCCCACATCAGTCTATTTTTTGACAAAAGCCTGTCAGCCAAAACTACTAGCCCGCCCTCAAATCGGTACAAGACCCGGCTTACCCAGCTTCACCCAATACAATTTGACCCTAGGTCCCTCACGTGCAGCCCCATCAGTCTATTTCCTTATAGAAATCTGTCACCCTAAAACTACCGACCTGCCCTCAAATCGGTACAAGACCCGGCTTACCCTGCTTCACTCGATACAATCCGACCTTGAGTCCCTCATGTGCAACCCGCATCAATCTATTTTTCAATGGAAGCTTGTCAGCAAAAACTACCAACCCGCCCTCAAATTGTTACAAGACCCGACTTACCCCGCTTCACCAAATGGTCTTGATCAAGGTCCATGATAAGGTGTAATCCATCACATGTCAAAACATGGAAAATTATATAATAAAATGTCACGATGTCAAATATGAAGTACTAAATGCATTTCAATAAATCACAATAGCGCATGAAACACATGCCTCAAGAATTTCAAATAATAAGTTATGAATAAACAATGAACTGAAGCATTATAATATAAAATATGTACTTCTACATGAGCAATTTAAACATGATTCAATTTTAACATGCACATTCATCTTATTTTTTACATAACTGAAAATACATGTTTCAGTACTTAAAATTCGATATATGTTTATCCAAATTCCATAATTTATATCATATCTAAGGTAATTCAGGATTCATGAATCCATTTGTGGCCTCTGATCATTGATTTGACATCATAAGATCTCTATTTGAATAGTGATAGATCGAACGCTTTAGATTTTTCAATCTATTTTACTTCAATTTCATATAATTCTAGTCATCCTATCATTTTTAAGGACAGGGAACTCATCTATGATGTCTGATTGTTGATCAGGCATCACAAAATTGATATGTGAACAGTACCTGATGGGACGGCTAAGATTGTCCAATTAGTTTTTAGCCTAGATCTGAAATTTTTGTGTGATCTAAGCCACATCATGTCCTAAATTACCTATCTCTAAGTTGGGATTAGGAATTGAATGGTTAGATTGTCATAAAAACCTAGATCTAGCATGAACAATGAGGATCTAGCCAAAATCTCAAAATCTGAGTTAAGTTTTGTAGATCTTACCTCTAGGATGCATCTCATGCTTTTTCCCACAACTGGAATGAGTTGGATCGCCTCCAATCTATCACAAAACTCTCCAACTTTATCGATCATACTATTTTGTCTCTGTTTAACTACCAAGATCACTTTGGATTCCCCATCCACTTTGGGATTTTTTATCATCACTCTGGGCTGAAGAGAATGATCAACTCAGATCAATGATCTGAGACGATGTCGTCTCCAATGACAATCTAGAAATCCAGCAGACCCGAAAACCCTCTTTTCCCCTTTCTTTCTTGCTCCCACCGGCGTGCCAGGTTTCTCTCCCCTCTTCTCTCGTTCCTCCTCTCTTCCCTTCTCTCTTCTCTCTTCTCCCTTCTCCATTTCCTCTGCACTCTCTCCCACCAGATTCCTCTCTTTGTCGAGTTTGGGAACTCATTTCACTTAAACGGGGTAGGGTGCCCGTATCAAATATAGCCCCCCTTGTTTAAGGAAAATTTCATTTTATTTTATTTTTTTCTGAGTTGTTGCACAATTAGACCAATATTGAAGCTTTACACATGGTCTATATTCTAATTATAGTAGCCTACCCTATGTTAGGAAAATAGCATGGATAGGTAAAGCCGTCATTGTGTGTAATCTCCCTATTGACATAAAAAACATAAGGTTTGGTTCATCAATGATCGTGTCTGGTATTTAAACCTATAAAAGTTAACTAGTATATTTGCCACGTGCATGGTGAGCTATTTATTCATTGATCCAAACCACTAATTTAAGTTTAACTTTGTTTTTTTTTTTAAATACATACTAATTCAAGTAAGACCTACTTTTTTGAAATCAAGGTGAATGACTTCAAGTCATAGATAAAGACAAAAACTTTTTCCCTAGTTAAGAGATATGACAATAGCTATAAAGCTAGCAAGGAGACCCATTGATGTCTAGGATAAATGACCAAGATATTACCATGTAATTGAAAAGAAGAGATTGTATAAGGCAAGTCCATTAGGGGCCCATTCATCCAATTAATGACATATGATAAAAATAAAAGCGAATATAAGTTAAAAAATACTAATATGGTACAAGAAAAAATAAGGTGACGACAACTTAGATCATCTAAAAGTTTGAGCCCTATAAGATGATCAATTTTGATTATTTATTGGAAAAGAAAATCATATATAGATATTTAGCAAAAATCAGAGATTTGAGGGATTGGCCATATAGTTAAAGGAGAGCCTTGGCACAATGGTAGAGCTATGGTCATGTGGCCTAAATTTCACAAGTTCAAACTATGGAAATAGCCTCTTACAAAATTGCAAGGTAAGGCTGCATATTATAAATCCTTTGTGGTCCACCCTTTTTCGAACCTTGCATATGCAGGAGCTTCATGCACCAAGCTGTCCTTTTTTGTGCCATTAGTTGAAGGAAACATCAAAAAGGGTAGAGAAAAGCATAGGCTAAAGTAGAATTCATAATAAAAAGGTATTAATAATATAAAGATTATAAGAAAGAGAGATATTTTAGGACTTGACATGTGGCTTAAATATTCAACTCTAAATATAAGATTATGTAATAGAGGAAACTTAGATTTCTTGTTTTCTTTTGAAAAGCAAGAAAAATTAGAATTAGAAGATAGGGGATCAATGGATATAGATTATTCAAAAATTCCAATATGAAAGAACCCAAAATTACAAGTATATGGATATCAAATCACATCCAATGGAGGTTTTCCTTATGTTATTTTAAATATACAAAAAATTGGTTAGGATATGGTTTTAAGCATCATATATCCAAACTTGAAAATATCTAAAAAATTTGTACCCTTTCATTATGTTGAGTTTTTTTTTAAGTTAGATAAAGAACAAGGATAATTCATTCATTTTTAGTTTTTTGCTTTTTCTTCAAGTTATTCTTTATCTTTCTTATTTTATTCAATTTTATCTTTAGAAAATCAAACCTTTTTCCACATTCCCCTCTCCTTTCTTTGCTTTTGTATTTTGATAATTTTCCTTTTGTACTTGTGATATGATAACACCAATTTATATCTCAAGAACCTAAAGCCTTATAGTGCAGTTTGTAACTTACATCATGTCATCTCTCCTTAGTTGGAAGCTTAAAGTTAGAGGTGGCACTTTTCTCTTATTGTAGAGTAGGTTTAGGAATTATGATAGACTCTAGGTGGTTTGCTCATGACTCTTCATTATACTAAAAAAATAATGACTTAAGGTTCTTATAGATAATAGTTAAACAATTTATTATGTTAGAATTTAGATATTTTATAATTATACATATAGAGATTTTTGTTGATTAAATCCAAAAAATATCTACAACCCAAATCGAACCACAATGCACAAGTTTGGATATTGATAATAAGATCTAGTCCAAACTCAAAATCATAGAAGTATGAATTGTTACGGTATGGATATGATAAAATTTGACCGAACCCAACCAATTGACAGCCCCAATTAGAAGAAGATAAATAAGATAAAATAAAGAAAAAGAGAGATTTTAGGGATGCAAGTACAGCTTACTTATATAACGACATAAGATAAAGTAAAAATAATTAAAAGTAAGAGATATTAACATGGAGCAAGAAAGAATAGGGCATGGATGGCTTAGATCGTGGAAATTTTTAACCCTAGAAGATGAATAATTTTGGTTATTTATCTGAAAAGGAAGCAAATAAAGAGATTTAGTAAATATAAGATTTTAGGGATTGACTATATGATTCATGGAAAAGTAAGAAAAGATATAGACTAAAGTAGAAAAGAGAATTATAATAAAAGAGGTCTTTGATAACATGTATATATGTATATGTGTGTGTATACACACACACATACACATATATAAGGAGATTTTAAGAATTGACATGTGGCTAAAATATTCAAATAATTCTTTAAGATTATATAATAGAGGAACATTATATTATTTTCTAAATAAAGATAATTTAGAATTAAAATAAGATACATATGATAAATTAGAGAAAAAGAAATCTTAGGAATTCAAGTGAAGCCTCTTATATTAAAAATAAGCATTGGAGGTTAATACTATTAATATGAAGATAACTAAAAATTAGAAGAAGATAAGTATGAAAGGTATGAGATAATGATTATAGAAATTTGTGGTAGATAAAGAAAGAGAGAAAAATCTTTAAAAGCTTCATAGAAGGAGGAGAAAGATAAATTGGAAAAGTATTACTTTAAAGAAAATAAAGATAAATTTCCAAAGTGTTACGTGACAGAATAATAGAGAATTTGAGTTAAAACTTATACTGATCTAAAATATATAGATAGATGAGATGTGGTTTTTCTATGGAGTTGATTAAAGAGAAAGCCCCCTTCCTTTAAAAAGGCATCATTTCCCAATTGCCAGGTGTAATAGCAATATTTTTATTTTGCAGTACCCTAGTTAGTGATGCCATCTTTATGGCGAGCTAATTATCTTTCGTTCAATGCCTCCAACATGTGGGCCTAGCTAGATTACGAAATGTTAGCCTCTAGATGCCTAAACATGACTGGCTAATTAGAACTTTATTTGGTGTCGAAGCCGACCCCATAAAATGTGGTTGCTAAACCACATCTTATAGTGTGGTTAGTTTGATATTCTGATGAATATTATTTATGTATTAGTTTATACCACTATGCTTTTATTTTCTAGACTGGATTAGGACTTTAGATAATTAACTTTGATAGATATTAGAATTAATTCATTTATGAATTCAATATTTGTGTTTTTACTTTAAAATGGTTAATTTATATATTTTTATTGCAAAATTGAACATTAGCCAAGGGATCGAGGTTTGCCTATATACATCAAGAGGATCAAGTGGATTGAATGGTTGATTACATGGATGATGAAGATTAAATTATTAGAGAGATTTCAAAAGCTCAAAAACGCCATCTACTTTCCTAATTTATAGGGTTTTCAATTTAAGACATTTTCTTTCCAAATTAGAAAACTTTGACAAGTTAAACATTTTCAATTTTGAATGTTCTTAAAAGTTTCTAATTGGATTTTACTTAAGGAACACTTTTCAATAAAAATGAAAAAGAAAGAGTATAATGCTTCTTTGACAAGTCAATTCAAATTGAGAAACTTTCTTGCTTTTTCTAAGTTTTTTATCTGTTTTTTAAAAAATAATATTATATTTTGACATTTTTACAAAAAAATTCCCAACATTGCTTGAGTTTTGCAAATTTGATATTATGTTTTTGTGAGATTTGCAACATTGTCATTCTATTAGTTTTTCATCCGCCTTTCCTATTAATTTTTTCTAATTTTCAATATTACCCTTCTCTATTTCTCTCTTTTAATACGTTTTAATAAACCTTCTACCTTACAGACTTTGCATGTGATTTTTTGCTTCATTAATCAACGAAAATCTTCCAAATTAATGGTACTAGCTAAAATACATTGAGAAGAAGTAGCCTCAAGAGATTTTTAATTTTCATTCAAACATGCATCAAACGAAGAGCTTCAAGTCTACTACTCGTCGCTATTCGTATAAACAGTAAAGTATTTTGCTTATGTTTTAAACTTAAAATTTTCTTTAATTTATTATATTTTTTATTCATATGAAGAATTGGTTGTTTTCTAATTTGTGTTAAGAAGAGTTTTATAAGAAGAGTTTTATATCATTTTTTAATAAGAAACAAAAGTTTAAATTGTTGAATTTCATTAAAGAAGCTTAACAAGTACCGTTACACTAGTTGTTGAACATGATATGTTTGCAATTGAATATCTCACTATTTGTTGGTTTTTGTTGAAATATAACAATACTATTAGATTTTTTGTTGTCTAATTGTGTTAAATACCAAGTTTCACTAAAACTTTCCATCGAGAAGTCATTGAACTTAATGACCAGAGTTGGTAACTTAATCACATATAGTAGGTCTATTATAATGTATTTAAAGAGAGAAATAGAGAAGGGGAATATGGAGATTTCGAAAAGCCTAATAGGGAAGGGGAATAGAAAACTAATAGAATGACAATTTTGCAAAGCTTACAAAAACTTAATGGCAACACTGCAAAACTTAAAACACATTAGACTTTTTTGCAAAAATGAAATATTATGGAATTTTTGCCCAAAAAACCCCTTTTTTATCAAACAAGGAAGCAAACTCTCTATAAAAGCTAAAAATATTTCATTTTTTAAGGGTAATGCTTGTTTCTATTTAAATCAAAGAAGACTACAAAACATCCTAGAGAAGAAGAAGACGGATGGAGAGTTCATCATCCAATTGTTCGTGAATCATCAATCATGTGTGTCTAATCTTCAAGTTTAGGGACTGATAGAAGCCAAAAGATTAGTGCTTATATCTCTCAAACAATTTTCTAGATTTTTGGTATAGAAAATTAATGTACAAATGATTTCACAATAAGAGATTCTTTAACAACAGTATTAAGGTTTTTATTTCACTTTGATTCTAATACTTGTAGTCTAAATGAAATGCTTATTGAATGCTTTTTATGAGTGAGTTAACACTTTCTCAAATGGATTATGTTGGGATTAATGTAGTTTGTGGATGATTCGTATCAATTTAGATAGGTCATGCCATTAGGCATTTGTTTCTTCTTTAGAGTCAGTTTTAGCTTGTAGCCAATATTTCTAGTTCATACATGTTTTCAAATATAAAAAAATACGAGCATGATTCAATCCATGGATTCTTAATTCCTAAATTATTCTCAATATCTTCATTTTTATTCAATTTATTTCTAAATCACTTACAAAAGCAAAAAACTTTTTCGGTTTGGTAAATAATCCATTCTGTCCTTATAATTTGATAACCCTTCTTACTTTCTCTAAAATTAATATTATATACCTGCAAAGGTCAGATTTAAAATTTAAATATTACATTCCTTCACATCGAAAGGACAGTAGAAGATCACATCCGATTGCTCAAGTGAAATAATAATAATAATAATAACGATAATTGAATGCCCTAAATTACATTTCGAGTATTGCTTCCACAAAGTTACTGACCCAATTATTTTGTTTGTTCAAAATTATAGTTGAACACATTTTGAATTATGAACTACTTGATCATCCTCCGTTAGGCCCTTTTGCTGCGAAGCATGAGGGTGCATTGCGCCTAGCAACCCGCCCCATGCAGCCTTGCCTCGGAGTGGCATCTCTCACAATCCAATTTGAACTTTTCTCCTCTCAAAACCAGCTCGCAAGTCAAATTGAGTACAAAACCATGGTTCGGAGACACCGCTAGAAAAAATTCTTCCAAAAATTGGAAACTTACTGAAAAATTCTCAAGACGTTTATCAGAATAATTAAAAGTTTTTTACGTTTTATAAATCAAGGCAAATTTCAATAAATTAACACATTCAACAGATAAATCTAGTTAAGATTTCATACTTAAAACTTAAACTAGGATCTGAAAATGCTTTTTCCCAAATATTTTTCGAATTACTCACAAATCTTTGAAAGACTTTTTGTGCCCTGCCGATTTATTTCCTGATCCAAACTTTATGACTGAAGTTGGCAGTGTGGGGCCAAATCTACCTGTTTTTTTTTCAAAAAGAGCGTCTGTTGATTGTCCATGGTCACGCTCAAATAACAAACTACAATGACAAGGCACCCACTTGAGTCTAGAGTAGGTTCTAGCAAAATCTGTTCATCCGACCACAATCCGAGGAGATAGTAGGCCTTCCTCATGGCTGGTCTAGCCATTGCGGGTCACATCTTGAGCCATCCTTTTATAACTCAAAATCTAGCACCCAGGATCAGACTTTGATCGCAGACCACACTTAATGTAGAGCCTCCCGGTTATTTAGTAGCAGCAGATGAGGACTACGTAGTAATGTTTCAACATGCTCACACCCCCTGGTAGATCCAACTTCAGCCATTTTCAATCTACATGGGAATCATATCACATTGATTCAGTCTCTTCAGAAATTTATTAAAAGAAACTCAGATGCACAAGCGCCACCTGCCGAAACTAATCGTCCTTAAGCATTTCAAGTCTCCTGCAGCCACCAGGCGTGCCAAACTCGGGAAAAGGTAGGACACCGTTCCAAGAGCATGAGAGGAGGCGCTTTGTCATATCTACATAGAAGTTGGAAAGCCAATTGCACGTACCGGTAACGCCAACCAGCTTCACCGTCTTTTCCAACCTCAATTTCAAAGCCAAGAGATATCCAGTTGGTGGGTCTTGCCGGCTATATTTCAGTAGTTAGGTAACAAGCGTAAAATTCTTACACGAAGAAATCCAATTGCGTTAGTCTAACTCGTACAGTTCATCATCGCCAGAACACTACAGCAATATTTACCCCATGGCCATCCTTCGACCCTCAATTGAATAAATGCTTGTCAATCAGAATGTCTGATAGTTTATCAGACAGGAAACTCCATGTAAACTCGTCCAAGGAACACCCATAGGCAAAAAGTACCAAGGTAAAACAAAAAACAAGGCTCCAAACAGCAAGCAAATAGATCATCAAATGAAAACTAGGAGATGAGAAAAGCACCCTCTAAAAATAGAATCTCTTCCCTCCACAGAACCCAATAAAGCAAAATAAAAAGAGAAGGAACAAAAGAAAAGAAAAAATATCACATGTTTACTGGGAAATGATACACGCTGCTTTAACATTGCCTGCTTCGCCACCCGCCCCAAGGAAATCAGTGCAGTTCGAGCATAAACAAATACATGGGGGGCCTTACCTGCACAATTTACACGCTTTCCCTCCACCAAGCATAGCAGCTTGAAATTATAAGTGTTAATGCGATAATAGATTTCTCAACATTATCTGCAACCCATCGTCAACCAGCAAGTACTATACTTGCTGCCAGAAAATCAGCAAGAGAACTCCAAACAGTTGCCTCATAAGAAGTAGTCCGGTGTTCTACGAGTTACATCAGGCTCACCTCTTCTTGGAGCAGGCTCAAACTGCAACATGAGCAACATGTTTGTCAATCTTCTTTTGCAGCCACAGAGCTGCTAGACCGACCAGAACAACTGCATATATAACGTATGGCACCAAGTAGAAAAAAGTAGAACAGTTTTCGGTATGCTAACAGTTATACATAGCAACTATGATCAAGTTAACCAGTATTACTACTATTACACAGCAACTGTCTTACTTAAGTGCTTGAATGACAAACCAATCTTAAAATTTTAATAAACTTTTGATGTCTCCATGCCTGCAATCTAGGATCTCATTGAGACTACATAGCATGGGTACAATAGAGAGGGGAAAGGGGAAGAGAGAAACCTGGATAAATGTGTGGCCTTTGCAGTCGTCAACTTCCAAAATCGATGCCATATTTCCACACCGATAACAATAATTGGGTGCGCTAAATATAGTTACCACCTTTTGTTCCTGTTACAAACACAGACGTTACAATCCTCAAATCTGACTTCTCACCTATAGTAAAGAAAAGCTAAACACAAGGAAAAAACAATATTACGTGGCCCCAGTTGAATCCCTCCATAACTAATTGATGAGCTCTGGCTATTAGCTTTAGGTTGTTGGTATGGTTAAATTGCTCCGATATATCCTGTTGAAACCAATGCCATTAGTAAAAGCACCACGCAAGCTTCAAAAGATAAAGATCAGTTGGACAAGTTACTTGGCCAAAAGTATATCCAGCTCCACGTGGAGAAATTCCCCAACCACAGCGGTCATCCGGGTCAGACCATAAAAGATCGCACATTGGACCTTCATGAGGGACTTCTTGAACACGATCAAAGTTCCTGATGTTATCAAGTGTCTCAATAGACGGAGACAAGCCACCATGCAAGCAAAATATTTCTGATTCAACCTGCAAAGAGTTTCGAGTTTAATGGTTAAAGTAAACATAACACCATATCATTGGGCGAAGGTCCCTACGAACAATACATCTGAACAACAAAGAAAATCAATGGGACTGAGTCAAGCTACTCAAAATAACACAAATGGAACAGGGAATCCAACTACAAACGCTCCTCATATGTACTGACATTCAGACTGCTGCTACCCACAGGTAATCAATCTACTCATCTACAACGTGTACACACACACATACATGTATAACATATTCAGATAGATATACAAATGTGTGTATACTGCATATAAAACAGCAATAAGCAATATCAATATGAATGACGGAAACCATACAAGCCAAATAGCTCTAGGTAACTAAACATGTCACACAAAATCTGCATCTAGAACTATTTCTAGATAATACTTAGGGGTTCTCTTCTATGAATATAACCCCAGGACTGAAGCAGGATGATCTTTGGGCAGCAACAAACAGAAACCACTTTCGCCTACCAAAGGATCCTAGGCAGTGAGACTTTATCTGCTGGGGTGATACTCAAATGCAAATAGAACACAGCACCAGCAGGATCAGGTGTGTAGTAGTATTTAATTCTTTTATAGAAAGAGAGATCTGATTTATGAATTACCAATCTAGCATGAAATAGACCGAAGTATGATTGAATACAAACGATGTTCATGCTCATACACGAGCATCAGTAGAAGTGCTAAAGAACAATTTGCCATATCAACATCACAAAATTGAAGACAACATTAAGTTCAGCAATTAAAAGAAGAAAGGAGTAAAAACAGGAGCACCATGGGAAAAAGGATGAATGGAGCCTACTAACCAAAGCTGTCAGAGGAAAATAGTCAAAAAGGTCTGTGAAGATCTTCCATACATTTGCGTTACCATACCTGTGAACAAAGAACTAACAGTCAGTAAAGATTAAGCGACTAATGAAACACAAATAAAATAAATTAAAAGATTAGTCAAAGTTATTTCTTTCCTTTTAGTGGCAAGTTGTAGACAGTCCAGCAGCAATTCTCAATTAATGACTACAAGAGCCTTAAAGAAACTAGACAATCTCAGATCGAAGGAGACTTATTCCAAGCAAATCTTAACAGAAGCAGAGAAATGAAGAAGAAGGATGAGAGAGAAAAAAGGATTTCATGCCTTTGGAATCTATTTAATAGTCATAGCACTTGGAGCTTGAACTTATTAAAAAGAAACGGTAAAAAAAGCATATGATATGGAGCCTCAAATGGCACACCACAGCAAAACACTACAGTACAAAGTTTTCAATTAGAACCTGTTTGGTTGGAAGGAAAGTGATTGAAATTAGTTTCGATGGAAGAAAGAACTCTCCATCAGTTTCACACCATCAAATTAAACTACACTAAAGCCCCAAAGTTTTACATGCCATAAAAATTTGGCTCTTTGGCAGAATTCATTTTTAAGGCATAAAATGCTTTCCCTTGAGGATTATTTTTTCATGGAAATCAATTTCCATCACTGTCTTGCTAACCAAACAGGCCCTTACCAGAAAGACAAATCAAGATAAAACTCTATACAAAAACAGTAGAAAATATCAAAAGACAAACACAAGAAAAAACCAATACACACACACACACATGGGGAGTGACAATTTCAGCAAAGAGTTGCAGGTGTAAAGTGCAGGTAACATTTGATTGGACGGGAAAAAGTTTCTAATCGCCATTTCCTCTAACTTTTTCTGATTACTACTTTTTCCCAGCCAATCAAATGTCACCTATCCTTGCACCTGCATGAAACAGCTGAAATTAATAGATATATATATATATATATATATTCAAAATCTGAACACCAAAATACAAAAAATAAAGGAAAATAATAATAGTAACAATACCTTTTCTCAAAAATAATAATAATAGCCGTAATAATAATAATAATTGGGTGGCGACATTGGAATGAACAATTTTTTATTAAGGCAAGAATGTTAAGTGTAAATTGGTAAATTACAAGAATTCTTTACTTAAATTATTTTTCTTTTGCTCAAAGAGAGAATATGACCCCGCTAGTAGTATAAAAATTTGTTTTACCCTTCACATGTGCATTCAGTCTCCCATGCTGGTTATCACTACAAAGAAAACTCAAAGACTCAATTCATCAAACTACCTTTTGTTTACATTCTCCAGTTTCCTTTTTGATCTAAGAACAACCAGAACAGTCCAATCCCAATCTCTACACCCTCTTTCTCTTCCCAGACAACAAATCAACAAACACTTTCCTCGATGCCACCTTTCCTAATTTGGATCTGTGTTGCTGGTTTTGCTTTAGAGATGGGGAAATTGGTTGAGTTTTTTTAATCACTTCTGAGTCTAATTTTGGAGCACTCATGGCAGTAGTTTTGAGGAGATTCTTGTGAAGAAAAGACTTAAGAGGGTCATAAGGAATTCGAGTTGATGGGGTTTCTTTCGAGGCTAAAGCGCTCTCCCAAGTGAAACCAAAAAAAAAAAGACTCGGGTTGGGTGGTTAACAAATATACTTGAGCGTCATTTGTCACATAATCCAAATGGTTCATTTTTTGGATCCTCAACAGCTAGGCCTAAACAATCTCAGGTATGAACTGGTTTTAGATTATTATTTTTCCCCATTAATATGAAATGGACAATACATTTCAGACATCAAAGATGTTTTCGTGATGAGACTTCAAGGGGTTATTTATCTACATCAAGGTTAGAAGATGAACGCTTTGGATCACCCAGAACATGACTCTCAACTCGTGCTTTTGGAGAAACCATACAACAAATAATCCAGTGATGGCTTCACCACTGCCATAAATCAGAGGAGAGAGAGAGAGAGGCCTTGGAGCAACAGTTGAGTCCCTGAACCCCGCATGTGCAGGAGCTTCATCCACCGGGCTGCCCTTTTTTAGCAAAGAGAAAGATGACATGAGAATACTCTTCTCTTTTTTAATGTAAAATGACATTGAAACATTGATGGGTAGCACCAAGTGACACACAAAAAGATTTTCACCCAATTACCCTTGTTGTTCTTCCCAATACTAAAAATGTCCGTGCAATTATCATTTTCCTAATAATAATGTGAAACACGCAAAAGCTGACGTCTGAAGAGAATTGATAGAATAGCAAATGGCACCAGGTTCACCCCGACCAATAAAGATGACTAGGAACAACTAGCACATCCCAAAAACTTCTGCCGCCAGAAGAAAATTCCTGCAAAGATGTTGGATCACCACCTACAGTTACATTCTTCAGCTGCTCCTGGAGTCACATGATGCAGCTAACAAGGAACGATAGAAGTTCCAAACTTAAATTCAACCCAAAATGAAGCGAGACACATACCCTAATAAAATAGGAGAGTAGAAATGGTTCCAAAACAGGAACCATCAAAGGACACAAGGGAATTTGATGATCATTACTAACAATAAAATCTACCCAAAAATAGTTTCCCAAGAAATGACTTTAAAGTCCTACCACGTTCCAACTTCAAGACCAAACCAAAAGACTTTTAACTTAACCCATACAATTGAGACATATATAGCTCTAATAAGAAACAACCTACTCTTCAGGAAATACAGCACAATTTCAATTTATTCCTAAATATAAACCAGCACTGATTCAAAACCCAAAGCCTTGTCAACTCAAATTTCAATAGTTGACCTAAGGCCTTGTCAACTCAAAACCCAAAGCCTTGTCAACTCAAAACCCAAAGCAGCACTCCAAACTTCAATAGTTGACCTAAGGTCTTCTAGAGTAGTAGCAAGAAGGAGCCTCTCCTTGTAGCTAAGAGGTTTGAGATTGCTGGAGGGTCTGAGTTGTGCAACATTCCAAAAGAAAAAGAAAGCTTCAACAGTCCAACTTTTCTCAAAACATGAAGTTTCTAAAGCAAAGAAAAGACATATTCAAATTCCAAACAAAAGATTTAGAAAAAACAGATTAGGAACAACTCCTGAACTTTAACAGTATTACCACTTTCTGGACTGGCAAACTACATCTTTGCACTGCCTCAATTCCTTTGATTGCAGAAACAACTTCTAAGATTGGAAACCTCATGAGTTACCTAGCACTCAAAACCAAGTTACACCAAATTGTGGAATTCAGAATGAAGCTCCATACTATTTTCAAACAATAACACAACTACAGACGTTCTGCTACAAGAATTTTGGTGATATCATGTGGCACAGACTATAGAAATACATTTTATTTAGTTTAATATCTGCCAACCCATCAGTAGTCTTGCCCACATTTCAGCTCCATTACAAGTACGTGACCTACTACCCCCTTAAAATCATTTTGACCATAATGCACAAGTCACATTTACTCTCCTTTTTCTTCTTCTTCTTCTTATCTATAAGAAATGCAAAATATTTTAATCGATCATGTACTGATGAGGCTAAAATTGCCTGTTCACAGAGCCACCTGAGGCAATGAGTAGCACTTAGCCAGACACCGATTAAGAAATATATAAGAATAAAGTTCCACAAGTATGGGTCGCATGGGTCCTCTAACTAAAAAACCAGAAATGCATTCCATTTCCTAAAGTAACTCAAACATCAACTCAATACGAAAAAATTCTGTGACAGTAGACCAAAGAACCACAACAAGGCCCACAGAGGGGTGTCAACAAATAAAAGATGAAACGAAATAACTGTTTGAAGCTAAAAAAGGGAGCCCTGCATTTAGATATGTTAAATAATTAACAATGAATAAGAATAAGTTATTCAACAGAGAAAAACTGTGCTGAAGAAAACTCACTTTCGTAGGCACTCATCATAAAATCCATAAACTTGTGTAATCTGCAAGAAACAGTAACAATTTGAATCAAAAGCCATAAAAAGCTATGCAAGAAATGGTGCAAAACCCCATTGAATCACAAGCCATAGAAAGCAACCACATAAAATCAAACTGAAAGGCCTCCAAAATGCAATATGAAGCGACATAACAATAAAAAGTGCAAACAGTATTAACTGCATAAGATTTTACAGTCACTTAAACCTCCAGTACTAAACTTGATTTGTTCAATGGGCAGCAAAATACGTCAAACGTTACCATTCAAAAGGATAATACATCAGAAGTAGGTCCGGTAGGCAAAAAGTCTACCTGGCGACTCTCATGATTTCCTCTAAGAATAGTAATTCGTTGAGGATACCGCACCTTCAGGGCCACCAGGAGCTGAACAAATAAACCAGTCAGTATGTTCAAAAGAAATGAAGCCTCCACCAACACTGAGAAGCAAAGCTGAGCCAGCCTCATCACAGGACTTAGTAAAAGCAGTTAATGAAATATGAGAAAAAAAAAAAGGGGCAGCCATGGTGCACGAAGCTCCCGCCCATGCGGGGTCTAGGGAAGGTGTGGGCTGCAATGGCCTAAAGTATGCAGCCTTACCTTGCATTTTTGCAAGAGGCTGATTCCACGCCTTGAACCCGTGACCTCAAGGTCACATGACGACAACTTTTACCATTGCGCATGTAGCCAAATGAAGGGGCCAGCACAGCAAGCAGTATCCAAAGCACAAGATATGCAAGTCCCAGATGTCAAATGAAACATGAGAAGTGGCTATATAACAATTATTTTTAATTTTTTTTCTTCTTTGTCTGTCTATAGTCAAAAGAAGAAACCAAGCAAAGCAGTACACAATGCCAAAAACAAGCAAGTTCCAGAAACAAAGTGAACAGGACTAGCAATTCAGTAATAATCATATCCTCTAGGTATTTTTACCAATTGACATTAAATTTCATTCAGAAGAACTTACCAATATGACATGCCCAAAAGGCTGAGTGGTTGACTGCCATTACTTCATGTTTATGACAGAATCATAGAAATAGCAAATGGCCATGAATATGATGATGGCTGTAAATACCACTTAACAACACAACAACCTTCTGACTTCTGTGATTAATTAGCAATAACATAAGATCCCGAGGGGCAGAAGTGAAAAGTTAACATTATAGTAAACCTATCAAATTCTAGGTACTTGTTCATGAATACTTGGGGGTATGCATCAGTATATGTAAGCAGCAAGACATGCTTCAAATAGTTATAGCAGAGAATTCAATTTAATGAATTTTTGCCTTAATGACTTCATGGCTCTTGACACGATTCTAGAGAAAGTTGCAAGAACATTTGGCTGCAAGTCTACGAGTACAGATTAAAGAGGATTGACATGCAAACTGAAAATGCATATAACAAAAACACTAATAACAGGAAAAAGATGCAAAAATGATTTCACAGCGAAACTTGGACAAAACGTGCTTCTATTTTATCATAGAAGATGCATCTTTAAGAAAGAACTGAACAGGGAGCATAGCACATCAAGACCAACTTCAAACAGAGCTTCTCACACAGGTGCTTATTAGTGATGTTTAACTTGAGTGAAAACTCTTTATGAAGAGATATATGACAGCAACTCACTATGCTTAGACCACATTTACAGATAGAATGACAATAGTATTCCCAATTGATTCCTCTTAGAACCTAGTTGAATATTTCAACATTAAAGACCCAATAGGAACAAACTTAGAAATACTTCAGATAGAAAATAATACAGAAAATTACAAGAAAATGAACAATACAAAAAAATAATACAGTTAAAATCTATAGATTCTAGAAGGGAACTTCTTGGAACTTCACTTATGAAGGAATGCACGAAAATTGAGATTTCACCCTAGCAACATGACGGATCAAGTAAAGCACTACTTATCTAAAAGGAAATTGAGATTTCACGCTAGCAAGAAAGACAAATAAGACATGACAGATCAAGTAAATACTATCTACCTGAAGTGAAACCCTGATTGCATTTACATGGCTTGAAATGCTTACAGATATCAACAGCAAAGTTTAAGAATTTATTGGCCTAGTTTAGAATGAAGTTGAAGGGGAGCCTTGGCGCAACGGTAAAAGTTGTCGTCATGTGACCTTGAGGTCACGGGTTCAAGGCGTGGAATCAGCCTCTTGCAAAAATACAAGGTAAGGCTGCCTACTTTAGGCCATTGTGGCCCGCCCCTTCCCCGGACCCCGCATAGGCGGGAGCTTCGTGCACCGGGGCTGCCCTTTAGTTTAGAATGAAGAAGGAATCATAAACTAATTTTGGGAGGTCATTTTCTCAAGCCAGCGCATTAGAAGCCTAAATTCACACAGGGGAGTGGTTAATTGAGTAAGAATTGCTTGCTGCAAACGACCATATATTAAGTAAGTCCAAGGAAACTGCAGCTGCATGAGCTCAAATTTTTTAGTCCTTCCATTATGGGAGAGATTGTCTAACATCAACTCAGACAGGCTGTCTGACACATACATAAATTCAATATATGAATGCTATTGCAGCTGGAATCTGTTGATTATATAAGTTCTATGATAAAATTAAATTAAAAGGAAAAGGTAAATAAAGAAACAAAAAACTGCAGAAGCAAATCCTTCCATCTTTCAAGAAACAAAGAAAAAGAGGACACCTTCCAGTGCTCATAAATCATCATCATTGTCAAGACCTTATCCCGATTAGGGGTCATCCACATGAATCTTGTTCCTCCATTCCCCTCTATTATGTATCATGTCTCCACTTAGTCCCAAGTTTTTAAATCTTTTTGCACCACTTCTATCCATGTTCTTTTGGGCCCTTCCCTTGCCCTTTTAGAACCTTCGACTTGGATTGCCTCACTCTTTCCAACCAGTGTTGTTTTTAGTCTCCATTGGACATGTCCAAACCATCTAAGTCTAATCTCTCTCATCTTGTTACCTATTGGTGCTATTCTTAAGTTTCATCTAATGTTTTCATTTCTAATCTTACCCTTTCTTGTCTTGTCACTCATCCATCTCAACATCCTCATTTCTGCTACACTCATCCTACATAAATGTTGTTCCTTAACTGGCCAACACTCTGATCCATAGAGTTGCAAAAATTAGAGGGATTCTCTAATAAAATAAAAAGGTAAGGGAAAACAAAGAAATAAAAAACTTCAGAAGCAACTGCTTTGGTCTTTCAAGAAACAAAGAAGAAAAGGACATCTCCCAGTACTCAAACAACTGCAAAATCTGAAGGATCATACTCAGACAAATGCAAAAATCAAAAGGATCATAAAACAAGGGATATTCCTGAATGCAAAACAGTGACTAACAATTTTTGTAACAGTGAGAAGATTTCTAGAGGAATTAAAACAAGCAAATTGAATTACTTAACGTGGCTGGTCATAAAACATTTCATGTCAATGTTTTTATGATCGAAAGATAATTGATTCATTTTCCTACAATAATGAGTTCCAAGCACCACAAAAGGAAAAGCATTCTCTACTACCACCATTTGTTCAATAAACTTTCGTCTTGCAGTATCATCAGCAGTGGGGGTCGACAACATCTTTCATGCATGTATAAGTGCATATAATAAGTATCCAAAGCATATGAATATGATGAACATGGTCCCAGTAGTTCTCATTGATATTTGTAAAAGTGGAATTTGTTGATGGCCTGAGTCAGCTCTTACCGTTACAGTTTCAACTGAATAATATCCGCGGTCAACATAGTCACCCATAAATAAGTAATTGGTATCTGGACACTAAAGACAAAGAAAAAGGGGAACCATAAGATTCAGCAATTGCATCTACATTATGTTAACCTAGATCAGGAAAAAATGACAAGATACATAAAAATAACAATTACAAACCACTTCCAAAAACAACGCACATGCTATTGAACTTTTAACTCTAGACTAGAAGGAAGAAATTAGGAGCCACTTAATGAAATGACAAGTTGTCAATACACTAATGCAAACATAAAACTGACCAGCATTCAACTTGATTTGCTCAAAATGAAAATATCCACTTACAATATATATATATATATATATATAGAGAGAGAGAGAGAGAGAGAGAGAGAGAAGGGGGGGGGCAACTCTTGTCATTGCTTATCGCTGTTCCAAACAAGCAAATTGCATTACTTACCATGGCTAGTTATAAAACACTTCATGTCAATGTTTTGATGACTAAAGATAACAACAATCCCTTGGTACTAGCAGCAAGTAAAGTTTCTAAACAGCCTACTGATTTGGATAACAGTAACCATAGCAAGAGTAATTAAGAGTAAGCTTTGGACCCAAGTGGTGGTCCTCGTAGATCCGAAAAAATATTATACTATTATAGCAAAAATCAAGCACTAAGCCATTTCTTGCAGCAAAATGCAGGTCAGCCCTACAGTTGCTTTCCAATAAATAAATAAAAAATGTCCCTCCTATCGTTTCGCAAACTCTTTAACTCACATAAATGGAAAAGAACTTCAAATTCCAATTTATTCAAAATATTTACTGCATATCAACCTAGTTGCATACATGGGAAAAATGTTTCTCACAGCTCCTACAAGCAACCAGGTGATCAGCTAATCATTTCAAACCTCTCAGATATTGCATCAGCCAAATGAAGAATCCATCTATAAATGATATACAAGTTTATCTCTAATTAGTGATTACAATGCGCATGTGTATTACTGAAAATGGATAATAAAGGTCGGACAATAAGAATGAATTCCACCAGCTTTGATTCATGTCTGCCAGTCATCAAGAATGGATCGGCAATATTAGATCGGCAATGAAAAAGTAAGAAACACTTAGTCTATTCATTTCAGAAGTTCTTCAAACGGCAATGACCAATTGCTAATGATAACAAAAGAAATGGTCTGCTAATAATATTATTTATTGTGATAAAAATCTCATCAAATGAATACTGTGTGACAAATAAGTTAGATAGTTTAATAACTCTAGATAATGCTCATTGAAATAACCATTTTAAAAGAGATACATAATCAGTAGTTGTGGACATCTCATTGTTTTTCTGTCTTAATTTTTTGCCCCTCTTTTTGGGAGAAAATATCTGTCTTCCTATCACCAAAAAATCCAAACTAAATATTTTGTTATACCTCTAAAAGGAAATACAAAAGCCATGTTTTTTAAAAGGCAAGTTTGGAAACTAAAACAAATTGATAATAGAACTCAATAATCAGAATTCGTATTGTCAAAATGAAGAAACAACAGCCTGAAGTAGGTGCATCTACAGCCCCCCAATAGCGAATCAGCGATCCACTTCAAGCGTCTCTTAAGGGTCTCATTATTATTTAACCATGTCATAGTTCAAACAGAGTGAGCAAAGAGAAATATCCACACAGAGGATTACCTTGCCACCAATTCGAAAAAGTTCTGCAAGATCATGAAACTGTCCATGAATATCACCACATATAGTCACAGGACTTTTTACAGGCTGCAGCAGAGAAAAGCCACAGAGGATGCATCAGAAACTTAATTCCACTTTGTGCATTGCTAAAATAATAAGTACAAGAACCAAAACACATGGAAATGGTACCAGCCATATTAATAACGGAAGGATTTCGCAGAAATACGTAAAATTGTCCCTCCTAAAATGATTATTTCAGAATAAATGGGCAATAGTTAGAAGAGGGGTGCCAGAAGCAAGCAGAAGTCATAGGATTAGGTAAATTTAACTAGGGGGCTAATAAACAAAGTGCATACCTAGTTTCATGTTTAATACTAGCAGAGAATGTTTTACTACTCAGACATAAGAATAGTAACATTTAAAATAGGGGTTACCTGCTATCGACCAATTACAGCCATGCCAAAGTAGATGGGTGAAGCATGCAATTGTGTGCGATACAAATGCACAAACAAAGCTTATGTAGATCATCATGGGCTCGTGCCCATAAAATAACCAATGATTGGTTATCATAACAAGTTCGTCAACTATCCACACCCATTTGTCAAGCTAATATTGCTCAATTATCAACAGATATGATTTTTTTACCCTAAATGTCACAAGTAATGAGCCAGGATCCAACAGCTCCACATATTGTGTTCTTCGGTTGCCATATTGTTGCAACTGGTTATTACTACACAAAAAGGTTCTTACACTGTACAATTTCAGCCATAATCTGATTCAAATTCCTAATGATTTTACAACCAGTAGAACTTTGATAATGTCCAAGAACTCAAATCAGCTCCAACCTCCATAATTGCTTTGTTTTAAAAAATAAAATAAAAAATGAAGTGCTTTATCAGAAAACATAAACTATTGCAACTTTCCATCTCAATCCATAAACTGGAAAGTTTCCCAATTTTATCGTAGATAAATATCATAAAGTCCAAAATAAATAAGCCTTGCCAGCGAGACTCTGAACACTGTAAGCATAACATGCAAAGTGGAGGATGTTAAATCCTAGCCTATCTTATCTCAGTATTTCTTCAGGACTTTCAAATTACTGAAACACATGGACCATCAAGTCACACAATATGCAAGAAACACAATAAGGATCCCATTGAAATGAAATTATTTAATTTTAGCCTTTAACAAGGCATTAATTGGCTCTAGAATTAATTAGGTGAACTGCAAATGTAACATCACATGCAATCATAGAACTAAACAGCAGTAGCAGTCATCATAATGACCAAGGACAAGACACTTATAAATCAGGCATATCAGGGAGTTATACAGGACATATGGGCTATATTGGAGTGAATTTCCCATTATAAAGTCACATGGTCCTAAAATGGAGTGATATTCTATATTTTTCATTATATTTCTATGTACGTATGTTTTACATGATTTTTCATGTATCTAATTCTACCAAAAGTTTGGTGTACTATTTTTAATGTAAATTACCAGAATTATTGTTTTGTCAAGTATACCAGTCAGCTGTATGCTAGAGTTCTTTTTTATATTAATTTAAAATTTTATGAAAACAGATAAGTTAATAAACATAATAATAAAAGAGCACAATAATAAAAAATAAGTCTAATATTAACTTATTCAAATGAAGCCTAGTAATATAGGTGCTAATACACACTCACACACATACATACATATACATATAGGATCCTCGAAATATTTCACACTAATTACTTAATCATGCATTTTATAATAGAGACCAAATTAATTCTACCATAGGATCCTAAATGACATTTAGCTTTATGAAATAACATCATTCCACAATGGAGTGATATTTGATATTTTGATCATGTATCATTCCAAAGTGGAGTGATATCTGATATTATGAGCACGTACTTCTGTTTACTTGTACTCTATATAATTTTTTGAAGTATTTATTTCTAGTTAAAAGTGTGTTTTGCTATTTTTAGTGTGATAATTAATTTTGTACTGTTCTGCCAAAAATATAAATCACATATTTGCTAACTTGTCTGTTAACTATTTTCTAATTATTTAGTAAATTTTCCCTTTTAATGTCCTAATGTAGGTTTGTTACTTTTGTAAGTTAATTAATATATAGTAGCGATTTATGTTGCTATCAACAAAAGAGAACAAAACCAAAATCTCAATCATCAGGTTATCCTAGCCATTATTATTGTGAAGTACAAATAAATTGATGATTCCAATTTCTAGATATTAACAGCCAGCTATGGCCATCATAAGACTATAAGACTAGTAATTGAGACTGTTTTATGCCCTACTTGAGTGGGCCTAGAAAATAGTAGTCAAAGATCGTTTCCAAACCGGACAGTCTTAGATCTTTAACTTCTGAATAACCTTGTTCCTTTTTGATGGAATGATCATGAAATTTTCATATGATGGTAAACCTTCTAACAGTCAAACAAGTAACAGATGGCCTAAAAGAACTCGTAAGGCCCAGATTTGGTTGATCCAAACCCTTCATCTTGTGTATCTCTCACACATCAGAAATATTCATAATCAGATGATCCTCGCCATTATCCATCTGATTTACAAATCATCTAACAAATAACAAACTCATATAAACACTGCAACCCACATGCACTAACATGCATCCACCACGAAGGCCCGTCAACCCCTTCCAAAACCAGCATACATTTCACTCCCATCACGACCATACAGAATCAAATTTCTCATCACATAAGTTCAAACGCCAGTTTGAATAATACCAAAAAAATGGGTATAAAACTTCGTGGAAACGGGTCAGGGCAGTGTATAAACCAAGGAAGTTTTGCAAAGAGCCATAGCAGTGGCTGTCATCAACAAACCTGCCGGAGCTGAAGAGGGAAATCCACAGCAAGCTTTTCTAGAGTCCTGTTAGACATATGCAAGTAGCTTGGGGGACAAAGAAGGGCAAACTCCCCAAAAAAGTGAAAATTACAATCAGAGAGAAGATCGCAATACAATAAAAATGGATTATTTCTCCAGCACTGTCAAGAGTACCAATATAAAAAAAAAAAAATTTAAAACCCACAAAAAATATAAGAAATTTGGACATGTCGCCTACTATACACGATATTTTAGCAATATATCCACTACAGCCGACATTCCGGCCAATCTGTACCATTCTTAAATAAGAATTGCACTTTATCAATAATATCGGTATTATTTCGTATTGCTTCCTATAAAATCCCGGTACTTCAGCCAACATAAACGATATATCAAAGATATATTGTTCTGCTAAAGGAGAACATGGGTAAAATTACATATTATATGAACACATGAAAAAATACGTAGATATAAGCAAAGCATATTTAATACAGATTGCTTCAGCTAAATTTGCTGGAGAAGAAGCATCCCACATATGTTTACATTGTTAGCTACAAAGAAAACTAAAGCCTAACCTGATTACCACTATTAGTTTCTTTTTCTACCATGAATTAATATGGTTTTCGTATCAATAACAGCTTACACGTGCACAGGAAAAATGTTAACTCCCTGCTCTTTGCTAGAACAGAAGGCCTAGTGATGACATGAGTAACCACAATGTAAAGACTTTAAATACACAAGTTTAATCTTCTGGTGCAGCATATAGAATGAAATGCCAACCATAAATTAGGCCAAAAAAGGCACATTACAGAGGAAAACCCTATTTAAGCTAAGCAGATTTTAGGAGTATGGGGTCTTTTTCATTGACAAAACTCCAAATGAAAGTTGATAAATTAGATAAATTAAAAGAAGCTGAACCTCTGTACAAAAGGCTGACACATGGGCCGAAGAATTTTCATGATGGAAAAGAAGTTGGTTGCGCTTCCCATTTCTTGATCATCCAAAGAATCATAATGATACAAAAATAAAGCAGAAAGCACAAAATGTTCTATGAGATCTATAATCTTTAAAGTTTTATGGACACACACAAAGCATATGACAAATAGTGCTGACCTGAACATTGCTTTCTTCCATCAAAATCTCCTTGGCCTTCTCACACAACACTCTAACCTGAATTCAAAAGAATATAAGAAGAGAAATAAGTACCAGGCACAAATGCAGCTCTACGTCAACCCGAGTTTTATTTATAGTACCATATGTCAAGAAAATGTAAGGATTAAGACATAGGGTTCACAAGAGAGTGGAAGAAATATCATAAAAGTTATCTACACTATATACATAAACTCCCAGGGTTGATCAGGATTGACCAGCTTAGGGGAGTGACATTAATATATGTATCTAGTCTTTTCTTTCATAGTTTGAACTATACTTATAGCATAATTATTTAATTTATTTATATTGTAGTTATTTAAATTATCTCTTTTGATAGTAATTAATGCCAGAACAAAAAATTAATGGTTTCTCTCCTCTCTACAAGAAAGAAATGCATGTGCAGATGCATTCACATATGTCACTTACTAGTTCAAATACTGAAGAAAAGGAGGCGTGAATATTCTGATGGTTGGACTGAAGGAAGCAATGTCACCAGAACCAATTCCCAATGTCTAATGAGTCCAACATAGCATACCTGCCAAAGTAGTTTTCAGGTGTTTCTTACAAAGGTGGACTACTCATGAGGAGTCTGCACAGCCACAACACATTTATCCAATGTTTCAAGAGAAGAAGCAGAATCTTTATTCTATTGATGGAACTGTAATGTAAGTAATGTAATCAACTCCTCCAATCATCTGTGCTTGTGTTGATAGTTCCACACAACCCATTACTTACAATGGTCTTGCAGCCTAATGTGTCATGTTGTGGTGGTTTTGTTGGGGGGCTGGCGCCTGCTTGACTTATCAGATTTCACTAAAACCAAAGTTTGTTTACAGATCATTTACCATAACTGCTATTTATCCTAGGAGGAGGACATCCCCAGGCATTGACACAGAACGAGGCAAAAGGTCATGAGGTTTCTGGCACCTAAAAACTTCAGAAAATAATCCATGTAAATTCTAATTCATAACTACCATTTTTCTTCATGTAATTGCCATTTTAAAAGAGACAGGTCTGAACCACTCTGCCTCATCATCATCAACCCTCCCAGCATCTCCGGTTGAAAAGAAAGTTATTGCCCCTCCTTACTGGAAAGTCCCATCCACAGCTAGCCATTTTCAGTTGACATGACAAAACAATCTGTAGAAGTCTTCTCATCACCCAAGTGCAACTAGCGACAACTTTTTTCCACTAAAAAGGGTGTTAATATAAGTGCTTATACTTTAAAGCTACTTAATCCGCTTTAGATAACAGTTACTAATCTACCAAATAGAAAACAAAGAAAATTTTTATGCCACATAAACAAAGGAAGATTTGTCCTGAATACATTCGTAGGCATTTTCTCATCATTAGTATGTATGCCATTAGCATGCTAGGCAACCAGAAGTCATTTTATTAGCAGTATTAATCCTCCATTGCCATGTATAGTAGATAACATTATTAATTGCATAAAAAGGAGGCAAAACCATGGACCTGAGCCTAAACTAAACTTGATTTAAACAGGGGGAACAGAAACAAGCGAAGAAGATCAATTTAATATCGCCTCCATAAATATCCAAACAAAAAAGACATTGCATCATTTTGAAGTTTCAGACTATACACATGCTGCATTCGTAGCATCCCACCAGAGGCTAGGAATAAATAACTTTGCAGAACTTTAGAAAAGTCAATTCTCACTGAAAAAGTAAAAACTGTGGTATAGAAATAATTAAAAGATTAACATGCTGCATAGGAATACTAAACAGATTTACTTAAGAAGCTAAGCAAACTTAATTATATTTATCATCCAAAAGCAAATATTAGTGATTTATTAAGTAGACAAGAACCCGCTCAGAGTTTCAGTGAAGTCACTGTTACATAAGTAAAATATTCTGCAGGAGGCAGAATAGGAAACCATTTGAAACTAAAAAGAGGTAGAAGTCAAACTTCTACAAAATATGATGAAGTGGCATCTGATTAAATTTTCCCTTTGAAGTATCAAAAACTTATCCCCGGGAGGATCATCCTTGCCACTGTAGGGCTGCGACAGAGAAGACTAAACTAAAGAATCAAGATCTTAAAAGTAAATTTTAACAAAAATGATATTTTGTTATCAGTGACACTATTGTAACACTCCCGGATAAAAACCGACACGAGATTGATAATAATCGTTTATTTTCTATCTAAGAAATAAATTATAACAAGGATCCTACATACTCAAACAATATATTAACCCCGAGGCTAAGATGATCTCCACTACACAACATTTAGAACTCAAACAAGAAGCAAATACAGCAAATAAAATGAATCTGCACTCAACCAAGGAAATCAAAACTTTATCTACTAAGTAATTCTCTCACTAACACTAACTTCCACAGCAAATAACCACTTCCACAGTTCCCAGTCCCACGAATGATAACAACAACAATCGAACCCAAAGAAGAAAAAATAAAACCCCAACAATACTGCATTGCCGTCAGAACGAACTGTATCAACTCCCAAGGAAACCGGACCAAATCCAAGGGCAGATCCGAAACTTTACCCAATAAAATCAAGCCAGAAAACTGTGATCTCCCAAAATTCTCTTGTCTAGACCACATTCAAACGCCTAACTCAACAAAAACCGCCCAAATCTGTACAAAACAACACAGATCACATCGATTCTACACGCAAACCACAAATCTCAATCATCGTCTCAAAACAACTTCGACTAAGACAAATCGCCACCGATCATCCAAAAAGCAAACCTCCTTCAACACCTCATACAAAAATCAACTTGCAAAGACAAAATTAAAAAAAAAAACCTAGGTTGACGTCACAAAACAAATCAAAAGGTTAAAAGAAAGAACCTCTTGCTCGGAGAGGGGTTTGCACTGTATGAGCTGTGAAATCTGTTCGTCGAGGGAGCCATTGGAGTTGGAGGGGACCGGATCCACGCTCATCTTCTTCCTCTTCCCCGGAAATTCGACGGCAGTAACTCACTCTAAAGAAGATGAAGAAGAATAAAACTTTGGAGCAAACGAAAACCCTAACCCTAACCCTCTGTTAGTTTTGTGAGCTCGGGGGTAGTTAAGAGGGAAGGGGAAGAGCGAAGCGAAGCGGAGCGAGCGGTGGTGGTGTAACCAAAGAGAGAAAACTCTTGTCCTTCTTCGATCGCCCTTTTATTTCGAAAGACGACAAAACTCTCTCTCTCTCTCTCTCTCTCTCTCTCTCTCTCTCCACCAGATGAAAAGAAATGAAAATAGAAAAATAATGCAATTTTGTTATCTCTCTTTTCGATTTCTCGGTGGTGGGGATTCTTCATTATGATAATATCTCATCTAACGCCAGAGATTGGCGAGTGGGCCCGGCGATCAGTATTTTAAGCGTGGGACCGGAGTCTGGCTGATATACACCATCCGGACCGTCCATCTGATAGATCTAGTATTAGATTTTCCATGTGCAAGGAGATCATTGAAAATGTTAACTTTATGCACGTACAGCTACGGAAAGAAAGTCTTGGTTTTATTTCTAGACCTTAATTTATGAAGCCTTGGTGCAACAATAGAGTTACTATCGTGTGACTCACGGGTTTAAGGCATGAAAATAAATTTTTGCAAAATACAAGGTAAGATTGTGTACTATTGACCCTTGTGGTTGGCTCCTTCTCTGATCCTGCATACGCGGGAGCTTCATGCACTAGAGCTATCCTTTGCCTTGATTCATGAAGCCTTGTTTAAGGTTTCATTGCCAAAATTTCAACCGTTGATCTTTGGTCAACTACATATTGTGAAAGCTGCTTGCCATAGATTATAAATGCATTGATCAATTGCACAAAAACCAATATAGCCAGTGGTTAAGTTGATGCATTGTTTCACCATGTAGGTCAGAAGTTATTTGCCGATTGAAGGGGCATCTCAAGGATATGTTGAGGAAGGTTGTATATAAGGACCTATAAGATATGTGAGTTACCAATTCAAAAAATAAAATAAATATATTAATCAATTGTTAGTCGCCCTCAAATTCGATGATCTCAACCATTTATGTATTTGATTTGATCGTGTGAGACTACATTTCAACAGGACAAGGGGGAGCCAGTATATTGTTTAAGTGGAGCCCCGCTTTGGGTTAATGATGCATGAGATTTTGGACCAACGAGCAATTTAGGATGAGACCAAAAGATGAATGGTAGGGATCATTCAAATTTTTGGTGCTTTATCACTAAACCCCAACGTATAAGAAAGATCGCTCAAATTAGAGAAGTCGAATATTCTAGGGGTATGCATTTTTATTTGTGCATGCAATAAAATTGTCTCTACATACATGCGATTATTTTTTAAGGGGAGCCTTGGCGCAATGGTAAAAATTATCGTCATGTGACATTGAGGTTACAGGTTGTGAAAATAGCCTCTTACAAAATGAAAGATAAAGCTGTGTATTTTAGGCCATTATAGTCCGCCCTTTCCCTTACCCTGCATAGGGGAGCTCTATGCACCTGGATTGCCCTTCTACGTGCCATTATTTTTCCACGTTGTGGCCCGTTGGTTCCTATCGAGGCAACACGTGGATTTATCTCCTTTTATTTAAGAGATTTTTGTCAATTAGTTGTTGTGTGGAATTTAATGCTTAATTAATCATTGAGTAATTCAATTGATGTACAAGTGTCTACTTCAAAGAGCATCTGCCAAGTATATCTTTAAAACTAACTTTCATCCAATATGTTCCTTGTGAAAGTTCAAATTTGCCCTTGACAATTTTATTAGATAATTTTCTTATCTAATCCAATCAAATCACACACCGTAGTAAAGTCAACGTAACAAATGGTTTAGATCTTTCAAAAAGTGGACCTAATAGAAATAATCTCTCTCTCTATAGGATGAAATGCATAAATTGTACTGAAAATACTTTTGGGAAGATCTAAATCATCTCAATAGAACCTTTATCTCATATGTGCTCTTTATCATTTCGTCCACAGGTTAGAGAGAGAAAGATTTTGATGATAGAATTTAGTTGGTCTAATATAAATAATAGATACAGAGTTGAATTTTTTCCAATGATAAGGTAACGACAGTTTAACCAAAGTTGAGTTTAATGAGTTACTTGGCAAATAATTTTGAACATAGGCACAACTTACAATAAATTCTAAAGTGGAGACCAATGAGCAAAAGTTACTCCATTTAATTGGTAACATTCCCCTTAAATTTTTGGAGGCATGGGGATAGAATGATGAGTCCCATAGCCGTTTCACCCATTTAGCCTATGACTATATGGGTCGAAATTGCAACCACCCATTTTTTTATGTTTTGCAAAGACTTTAAGTGGTTAGGATCATCCAAATGCATTGATTTCTTCTAGGTTGTCAATTTTTCGTACAACGAACATGATGAATGGCTCACTTTAAAAAGGAAAAAGGAAGGGGGGGGGGGGGGAAATCATCATGTATGAAAAAAAGTGAATGGACTCCTTCCAAGCCACTTATCTGTGGACTGCTACTGGGACTCATTTTCAAAAATGGACAGAGGCACCAAACTTCTAAACAAATTAACATTTATTATCCCTTAGGATTGCTCAATACCATATGACACGTTTGAGCTTTAAAACCACATGATTTGGCAATTTAGCAATAGAAAATAGCGTACCTTTAATCATCAGACATGAATGGATAATATTGCCAATGCAATGGTCAACATTTAAGTAATAGAAATACAATTTTCAAATGTTTAGTACAACTTTAGGAAAATCGGCGGGTCAACTACAAATTGAGGCTATTAGGTAATAAGATGCTCATAATAAACTAAAAGCCTATTATGTAAAAGTGGGAATGGGATAATATAGCATTTGAACATTAGGTTTCTGGTGAGTTATGCCAAAACCTACTTGAGGGAAGTCTGCCAAGTCCATAATGAGTAAATTTATCATCTTCTTCTATTTTAGCTGTAACTTACAATTCAATAATTGGATGGTTAGGAATGTCAAAGCGTTGGGACCTTGAACTCTTACACTAGTCTAACAAACCATTAGGACAAATATTTTAATCCCCATGTACCGCTAAAAAGGACCTCTTTAGAGAGTACACTTCATCTATATTTACTGGTTTTGACAAAAAGGCATATGACATTAGTGGAAAAGCTCCAACTATAAGGTCATATGATGTGTTCCCTTACTTATAGTTGCTATGAAGGACATGGACCACAACTTATGCAAATGTTATTCCCAACATTGCCTAAAGCAAGTGATGTCTTGATGTAAGGTAGCGATATGTTCCTATTACTCACTAAATTTAGCTCATAAGTTTAAATGGCATATTATATTGATGAAGGGGAGTGATATATTGCCTCCAATTTATATTCATTAGCCCTTTACTAATACTAAAATAGACGTTGTAACTCAAGTAGACCCAAATTGTCAAGCTTGACTTAGATGTTTTACGATTCAAAATTCTTATCCACTAAATGATCCTAGCAACCATTTTCTTCAAGTATAAACTGAAAGGCCAAAATGTGATTGTCCATTTTATAATTAAAAATGACAATGGTCAGGATCATCTAATAATGATAATTTGTTAGCACGGCCTAACTAATTCAATGACTACACAATAAATGATTTGGAACTTTATTAATATGCTCTCACCTAGTATTATAGACATCCTTGCCACTTAGTACACAACTAATGGATAAAAATTGGGGTGAAAATATCAATCACATTGATGAAATATCGTATTCAATTTTATTTGTGTGGACCCACCTACCAATGATTGAATTTGGTTCAAGTTTTAGCATGTCTAGTATATTTCTATCCATCAAAAGTGTAGTGCTCTAAAAACAAACATATGGACCATCTTAAAAAGGGCAGCCAAGGTGCACGAAGCTCCTACCTATTGGGGGTCTGAGGAAGGGGAGAACCACAAGGGCACGATGACAACTTTACCGTTGCACTAAGACCCCCCTTCTAAACATGCAGACCATCTTGTATTAGCCAAAGGATTGATTGGCAAGTCTACCATATTGTTCCTCACTGATAAGTAAGAAATAATCCATTATAATCCAATAAGCTATATTATATAAGACATACAACTAGATATTTAGGAATGTTATAAATGCTCCAACCTTTGAGCATGATTTGAAATGTAGTTAAATATTCCTTCATTTAGTAATCTAAAATCGAACTTCTCAAAACCTTAGGATGGAAATATCAGTAACCATCAACCAAAACACCACTAGATTGAGGGATCAAATAGCATCTAGACATAGCTTCAAAATAAACTAAGGAAATATGTTCATTAAAAATATCAATTGAAAACCCCATATAATTCAAGAAAAATATTAAAATATTAAAACATGAGTATGAGTTTATTTGGTGGACAAAAATAAAAATAACAATTTCTCATATACAACATCAAAAAAATTATCAATTTATATAAACATAACATAATTTTAACAAGTTTTAGACAATGTTTGGGCTTCTCATACAAAACTCACAAGTTAATTTTCTGTTGACAAAGATGCCCATATAAATTAATTATATTAATCACATGTAAAAATAAATAAATAAATGTATAAATAGGGTCCATTATTTTCAATGATCCAAGCTGTCTATATTTTGGCTCATGCTACGAATGAGCCATATACCAAACTACAACACATCTGCTAAACCTAGGCCTCATATTTATGCCCTTTAAAAATGAAAATTAGAAAGGGAAATAGCAACAATTTATGTTTGTCATAAAAAGCCCCACATAGCAAAGGATTTATAACTATAAAACAATAGTTGACTTTTATATGCTGCTCATCCATAGTACACCTGGCCATACAAATGGTTGATACAATGGGTTCTATGTTTGTTTAGCCCACTGATATTTTCTAAGTGAAAACAAGGGCATTCACCATGTTTAGAATCAAAGGTTCTATACCATGCAACCCTATTGATCCAAATAGCATTGGATAAAAGGTTTCAATAAAATATTAGTTTTAGCTGTTAGTTAGAGTAAAATGTTAGTTAATTGCTAAAAACTTTTGCACCTTCCCTCATGTAACATAGGATCTTGGAAGGACAAATGTTGCATCTGCAAGAAAACAAAGGCTTTCTCAATAGCCATTCTTTTCCAGGAGAGTTGTTGCCAAATAACCCTAATTCCTTCGGTGAGAGTTGTCTAACGAATAGAGAAATGAGATTACTCTCGCCTAGAAGGAGCATCATTCAACCCTCGAATTGTAGATTTCTTGACTATTAAAACCATTCAAGCCTCAAACCTAAACCAAATGCCCCAAAGTTGCTCCTTCTCCACTTGAACAAATCGAACATATATTTGCTCTTATGTCTTTTCACGTAGGATCAAAAAAATAACTATTCCTCTTTGTTTGTGTGTTATCCTTTACAATAAAACCCTTAATAAACTATCACTCCTCTTTCTCACTTCTAAGAGTTTCATGTCAAATACATGCTCAAAACTCATCAATTTTAAGCCCAATTATGTTAATGAGCATGAAAATTAGTATTCGAATAATAGGAACAAAACTAAGCACAATGACATAGTTTGAACTAGAATAAAAGGTTGTTCTAGTTATAGTCGTTGATTTCTGGGGAGGGAACATTGCAACCCAAGGCAAAAGCTATGCAATGGATGGTTACTATAACCTAAGTGGGTTACGAGAGGATCAAGGATAAGAAGTTGAAGTTGGGTACTTGGACAAGTCATGTCAATTTCGATTTTGCTAGTTCCATTATTAAAGGATTTCCAAGGCATGCAATCACCTTTTTCCTTTTTCTTTTTTAGATGAATAATGGGTAATTCTGATGATTTAGTTGAAAGATTTTTGTTTTGAATACATATGTGAATTTGGTGTTTCTAACTTAAATTTGGTTAATTTTTGTACTACATTTGCTTTTGGAGGAATCATACTTCGAGATGCCTAAACTGCATCACAAAATGAGGTGCTCTCTCAACTTGTTTTGTGTACTCTTAAGCCAAACAAAACTTAGCCCAATTAACTCTTTTGAACCACAAAAAGAGATAAAATATCTTTTTAAAAATTTCCTTTCCTTTTGTTTTCTTACTTATTCCTCTTTCTATTGTTCTTCTTCTTTTTTCTTTCTCACAACAATCTCATAGTAAACTAAAAATAGATGAAACAACCTTTTCCTTTGAGAAGGAAAATAAAACTTTTCCCATTGCACTCATCTTCTGCCTTGCCATTTTGCAGAGCTTTGTTGATGTTTTCTGCAAGTGCAAGGCTGTTATAGTATAGCTATGCAAATATAAGCCGATTTCCACGGGGACTTGACTTAAATGTTGGAGTTTACACAAATTTTAATTATAAATTGCAAAAAAAAAAAAACATTCAAATTGATTAATCCTTGAATACACTGTTCTAAATTTAAATAAAATTAAATACAATAATAATCCAATTACAAATTCCCTATCTTGATCGTTGTGTCACGCAACTAATCAGAACTGAAAAACCATATTCTATAAACTAATCTAAGAAGAAGACTATCTAAGATAAATAAAAACATGTATACACATAAAGACAATATAGGCTAAAAGACAAAACAGGATACATCTGAAATTAAAACTAAAGCCTATGGGCAAAAATGGAACTTATGACAAAGTACTGTTCATGAATAGTACCCAAAGTACTATCCATGAATAGTAACCGAAGTTACTATTCATGAACGGTAAGACGGTGAAATCAAATGGGGAAGGAGAAGAGAGGAATGGCGACGCGGGAGAAATGGGAGGAAACTCGACTAGCGAAGCAGAGACGCCGAATGTGAGAGGAGGGGGCAGGAGAAGGGAGAAGAGAAGAAAAGAAGAAGAGGAAAACAAGAAATCAGTTTGCCGGAAAACGAGATGGGTTTTTCTGGTGTGGATTTGCTGGAACCCTAGCTCGCAGAAAAAATAGAGAAAAAGGGAAAGAGCCGGGAACTTGGTTTTGCTGGAAAATAGGAAAACGAGAGAGAGAGAGAGAGAGAGAGAGAGAGAGAGAGAGAGAGAGAGAGAGAGAGAGAGAGAGAGAGAGAGAGAGAGAGAGAGGGAATCGAGGATTGGTGATCTGCCTTTCCTTGCCAGTGTCAGATGGTGAGGCACGATCAGGTCTGGGGTGAGCAGAGGGAAGCAGAGGAGAGAGAAGCAAGGGAAAGAAGAGAAGAAATCTGGGCCGGTGCTAGTTTAGTGGAGAGTAGGAAGAAAGGACCAGGGAGTTATTCTGAAAGTTGGGTTTTCCGAAAAATGGAGAGATAGGAGAGAAATGGCCACGCGATCTAGCCTGGCTGAGGAGGTTCTACCGCTTGGGTGCGAGTTTGGTCTGGGTCAGGTGAAGAGGTAGTAGCGAAGAGAAGAGGGTTTCGGCTATGCTAGATTTTGAAGGACACTGCCAGTGATGAGGGATCTGAGAGAGAAACAGAGGAGAGAGAGATAAGCGGGAGAGAGAACAAGGGTGAGAGAACAGACGAAGGGAGAAGCAGAGAGAGAGCAGGATTGAGAGCGATGGGTAAGGAACATTCCTTCCCACCTCTTCTTTGTCAAAAGAAGAAAATGAACGGGAACAAGAAGGAGAGCACGAGGGAGAGATTGAAGCTGGGCTTGGTGTGTCACGCACAGCCAGTGAACGGGAAGAAAGAGAGGGATTCTGAGAGAAAGAGAGAGACTAGGAGTGAGAGGAGAACACAGGAGAGGTGGAGAGGAAGAGAGAGGTGGAGAGGAACAATCCTTCCACCTCTACTCTGTGAGGGAGAAGCAAGAGGAAGAAGAAGAAGGGAGAGGGAGGAGCAACTTGCTCCTACCCTTGAAGGAAGAAAGACAAGAGGAGAGCCCCTAATCCAACCCCTCCTTCCTTTATAAGGGGGTTGGTCAAATTTGGCATGATTGGTCAAGACTTGGCCAGAGCTCCCTATGATTGGTCAGATTTGCTTAGATTTGGTCAAATCTGCCCATGATTAGTCATATTTGCCCAGATTTGCACATGTTTTGTGGCGTGGGACCCATCGAAATAAGCTGATCTGAACCGTTCAACGTACTTTGACTTATCTGCAAAAACAAAATACAAGATTAGAAATATCTTATGTGGATAAATAGCTAAAATTGATTTAAAATCACAAAATTATCTTATTAAATGATCTAATAAAATAGTAATCTAAGGTTATTTTTGGCAAAATTAAGGACTCCACAAGCTCCATCCAACATGTGTCACAAACTTACAATGATGCTGTATCAAAACCTATTTTTCAGAGAATAACTAATAAATAAGATAAAAAACTTTCAAGGTCTATGACATGTGGCTACCAAGAAAGAGCAATTTATGTTTTGTAGGCACAATCATGCTGCAGAGTTCAATGGGTTCTTCTACTTTTAGATTTATGGTATTGTAGTGTAAAACCCAAAGGTCAAATTGGTTCAATGGTTCTTTTGCTTTACTATTCACAGAGGGTTCATCGCCAAAAGACCAACCTTTTTCTTCTTCAATGGGTTCGATATCAACAAACAATAGGTATTCTTTGATGAAGTCATAGATCTTCTCCCCTTCTACTTTCAATTTCACTGGATGGAGGAAGAAAACAAAAAGTTTGAACCTTCTCACTCCTTCTCTGAATGACCACAAAGGTTTTTTTTTCTTCAATATTTTGAAAGTAAGCTTTTTTCCCCTTAGAGACAATCAACAGGGATTAACTAGGGCTGGTTATAGGATGAGCTCATAAGACAGAAGGCAAACTGAGTGGGTGCCTCATTCTGAGACACTGTTTCAGCATCTTCAAGTATCACTTCTCTTGCTTCAATGGTGATAGCTTATGAAAATTAGTTTGCTGACACTTTGAATAGTTTATGGGTAAGAGTTATTCCTATATATGGCAACGGGTTTGTTCAATTAGGAGACCTCATCCTAACGAACAGTAAAGATTAGGGTTAGGGCAGAATATCTAGGTCCATGGTGAAAATTTTAAAGGGCCTAAACAGGTAATATAGTTTATATTAAATGACAATTATGCCATGTATAAATTTTCTTCTAAAATACAAATATAATGGCATCGTGGTAATTTATCACCATGCAATAACAAGAAGTATATCAAAATTCTAAAATCTTCATGTAGAAGCATATAATGGCATAGGTTTGGAAACTAGTTTTGAATGTTGCATAAGTACATTATGGTGTAAATTTGGAAAATATTTTTGAATGTTGTATCAAGCCAAGGTTAGTTAGGAAACCCAACTCAAATGACTTAAGGGGCAAGGCTAGGAATAGAAAATTCTTGACCAGAGTTAGGCTAAGATTAAAAACTCTTTGAACCAAGTAGCACTAAGGTTAGGTCAAAGGCAAGAGAAAAGAACTAGGGTCAAGGTTGCCCAAAAATTTGGCCCAACCCAACCCATCGTCAACTCTAATATCTCCTACATAATCCAGCTATTGGACAAATTATCTCTAGATAGGTCTCCATGTACTCCACAACCCTATAACTTTTGTTTGGATGTAGTCTTTTATAGCATCTATAGTAAGTCAATATGTAGTTTCCAAAGGAAATTTAAGTGAGTATGATTTGGAGGAATGTATAAGAGAAGAGGGTGTTTTGAAAGGCGAAAAGAGATTTAATGGATATAATTAATTGACCACTACTTTATGCATTGCTCTGTAATGATCTTATTTCATTTGTAAAACTAGTTTAGGTACTAGAGCAATGCTATCATGGTTTAATAGAGATGGTGCCAATGAATGGGAACTCATGAGGATATAAAGCTTGGAGTAAAAGTTGATAGAGCTTGTAGAAAAATGAGGTGATTTTGAAGAAGATTGCAGTTTTTTTTGTGCCAAACGGAATGTATTCATGTGGGTGGGATAAGTGGAGTATAAAATTAATAATATTATCTGTATAATAGATTGTATAATAATTGTAATCTAAAATGTCAATCTTCTTCTTCTTCTTCTGTGCATTGATATTGCCACATTTTTGGTTTATTATCAAATAGATGAATTGTGAAAGCAACTTGATAATGTCATACCTTCATATGTAATGGGAAACATTATCAAGCAATGTGAAATATGAGACTGGACTAAATGTGCAAATCATATTATTCATCTTTTTGTTGAAAATAACTACTAGAGCTTCATAAATACAAATTAGAAATTCTCTAATACCGTACATGAAGAAATCTTTCATAAACTAAAACTACAAGTTGTAAAGGGAAAGATGGTTATTTAAGGAATCAAATTTTCATACCGAGGCCCTTTACTTAATATTTTTATTAGTTAAAGTAATGAGACTCTTAATTATCATTTAGCATAATTCAAAAGTATCTAACACATCATTTATGAAAAAGGAATGACATAGATGCTGAAAATCTTAAGCTCATCTAGGTAGAGCATTTGGAAAATTTGGTCTACTGAAGCTTTTCAAGAGTATGGTGGTTCTAATACATCAAAATTGCTAAATTCATACTTTCAATTGTTTGTCTCATTCGGAAGAGTACTTGTATTTTATGGTATTTTTTGTTTTTGGCATGCTAATTACATAATTAAAAGGTTTATTTCAAGAAATACAATATCCGTCTCGTCTCTATAGGAAATTCTTTCGTTGATATTTATTGTGCACAACAGACTTTCATGGAAGCATGGCATAGTAAACATCTAGGAAATGCTAAACTTGCATATCACTAAAGCATTAATTGTTGTTCACGACTTGCACTTATTAGGAAATTGTTGATGATGACCATGTCTAAGACTATTATTTAAAATTACTAGTATCCATTGAAAAACATATGTAGCTTAGTGAAAATAACAGAAAAGAAAAAAAACAATATGTATTGCACTAAAGCCTTCTATGGTATTGATGGAAAGTAGTCTTCCATCGATATGGGTAAGAATCAAGATAGTGCATGTGTGCGTGTGTTTATATTTCAAAAGGAAAAGAAAAAGTGCAATATGTTTAAGTTCAAAATTTCCTAAATAAAATGAGATATAACAAATACAACAAAATCTTGTTCTCATCCAGTAGAAATTAACTATATTAAAGTCTTCTTTAACTATTTAAATGAGAGCAATATTTATATGTTTGGAGTTCACTAAACAACACGAGATACAACAATAAGGTATTCATCTACTTTATGCAACATCATTCTTTTAAATTAATGTACTTTAAAGGATTAACATCTAAAGTAGTACTACTATGAAAGAGTTTATGGACTGACTCAAAAACCTTGGCCAGCTAAGCCCCACCTTTGGATGATCTAACTAATCCATCTTGTTGGCCTCTTAGATTGGCTAGACACCAAAATTCATTTCCAATGGATGATTTTTCTATGCATTTTGAGTGTTTAAGTCATAACCATTAGGTTTTTCAACTGGAAAAAATGATAACTAGAATCACCCAATGCCTGTATTTTTTTTATAGATAGCCTAATCTAGGAGAGGTTGAACAAGATGATTGAGTTAGATCATCCAAAGGTGAAGCTTAGCTATGCAGGTTTTGGAGTCAATCCCAGAGCCTCGTCCCCATAGTAATTTTCTAACATTTAAGGCGGCCTTTCCATTCTACAAAGGAATTGTGACTAGTAGCTAAAACCAGTGAGAGCAAATAAGAAGGTCAAGAAAATAAATCAATATGATTTCCTTTGTTTTTGCACCATTCAGGTAATGGATTTCAATCTTTAATTCACCTATATGATAATAAGCACCCTAGAAGTAACATAGGAATTGGATTCAATATCATTCCAAAATTAATAAGGAAATAAAAGATCGGTGGCACCTATGCTAAGCCGAGTATCATTCTTAAAAAGAATTTATATTAAGAAATACTACACTGAATATTGTTCCCAAATAAAAAATAACTCCCTTCTTATGGAGTTGAAACCAATTACAATAGTAAATCATAAGACATTAAATAAACCTCCAACCTATGTAATCGTGGGCATGAATGTGCCTCCTATTGGAAAATATCTATCATGAGGCATTGCATATAAAAATAAAAAAAAAAGAAGGACCATTCCATTCATACTTTGTAGCAACATATATCCAAATTTCTCTACATGTTGTTCAAACTCCATAGCCAATGCATGATATATATGACATTTTAGGGTGCTATATAACAATATGCCTATTTTTTCTAGAAGTTTCTTCAAACATGCCACTTATGCAAATGATGCTTCATATCTCGAGCAATGTCATTAATCATTGCTTGGTCTTGATTTTGTGAAAATGACAATGAGATATTAGAATTGCAAGTTATTGGTCAAATAACCAAGTGAATAAAAATTCAATCTCACTGCATATAAGGCAATGTAAAGCATGACCTTTATTTTCAACTTTAGAGTTAAAGAAACGCAGATCTATTTTCTAATTTACATGAATATTTTTTACCATGGCTAGGACATCTATTACGAGAAGCTAGTTGAGTCATCTATTATAAGCTTAAGTCATCGATGGGTGTGAATCATATTGTATATGTTCATTTCAATAAACTTTTGCATTGAGGACCTCCAACACCATTCAATGCAACTTAACAACACAATCCCCATGCATATGATTGAATAACCATGTGACTTTCTTGTTTTCATTCTTTCAAATCCTAATCCCCTTTTTCTAGTAAAGTTATTGCAAAATCTCCAACTTTCTTCATCATTCTTACTCTCATACATGTATGGAGCTCTTTTATGTTAATGCATGATGAGAGTAATGGTCATTTCTCGTATCCCTTGTTCAACTTGATCACTACTAACTTCGATTCCTTTTGGAATATTAGTTTTTCTTACATTGGATCTACTCATCTCCTTATATGTTCTTAAGTTACTTAAATAAAAGCTTAGTTACTATTGGTTCTTTACAAGTACCAATCTAAGACAATATATAAGTGTGGAAAAATAAGTATGAATCTATCATAATATCACATAAGAATAATTATATTATAGAAATATTTATTTTCTTTTTGAAGATAAATATTATGTAGTACTAAATCAGGTCCATGGATAAGATATCATTATTAAAGGAAACCAAGTAATATTAGCTCAATAGAATTTGATGAGTACCACTCAGTTAATAATTGTCATAATCTCATTTGTATATACCCAATTTAGAATAATTAATAATGAATATAAGTGGAAAATGTGGTGAATACTACACAATTAACAAGTGGATCAAACATCAATAATAACTTTGCACAAAATGTGGACAAACCATTGCATAAACTTATTTGATGGACAAAAATTTCATCCCCTGCATATATATAAGTGTAAAATGTGGATAAAAATATTTTGAGAACATAGAACATCATGTTTTAGTGTTTTTCTATCATCTATATAATCTCAAACACATTCAACGCTTGCCAATATCAAGGGCTACGGAGTACTAAAGCCTTCTAATAGCAATGGTGCAAGGAGCCTCTCACCGGGGTAACTAGGGTTCAATGTTGTGCGTGAGTATGCGTGTTTACCATTCATAAAAAAAAGCAAGGTCAAGGGGTGATATCATAATCCATATATAGTTTGTTATTCCCATGCCTAAAGCTTCTAAATGTAACCACCCAATTATGAGCAACTTACTCCAAAATGGTTAATATCTTATGAGAATCAACAAATGAAAAAAAAAACTAAAGTATAATAAAAATAAGACACTCAACCATTTTAACTGAACATGACTCATTTAGAAGCAAAAATAACTACGAACAAAAGAGTTTGTTCGTAAATCTAAAAGGATATGTGTCACCCATAAAATGTACATTAGTTAAAGGCATAAGTATAGGTTTTTAAGATGCAGATTAGTCAAGTCTATCTTTACTTGGTGCAATGTAGAAAGAGTAGCTCTGGGGCTTTCATATTTGTTGCATATTTGAGTTTTAAATTACAATAATAGGCTAGAAAGCTACATTTAATGCTTCAATGACATTATGTAAGATTAATTTGCCTTCAGCTCTCCCTGAAAAGATTGGGGTCATTTACAATAGTTCTCATGGAATAAATTTATTATAGAGAAGAAGGCACTTGTTTTCTTCCAAATTTAACTTTTCCTTCTAAGATTATATGAATTTATTTATATAAAATACTAGATGGGGCTCATAGTAAACAATATTTTATTCTCACCTAATAGTAAGAACTAAATCTTTATTGAAACACTTTCCATTGCACAATGATACTTGAATGGTGGAATCACTACCTCACATATCCTCTAGTTTACTCTTGGTAGTATCATATACCCTCTTTTAGATATAGTGGATAGTGACATATTTGTATCACCTTCTTTTCAACTAAAGGTGAAAATCAAGGAGTTTACTCAAAAGCTCTTGACTTAATCATTGCCCCATCCAACTCTCTCCCTGGCCTTCCCCTTACATCATTTATTGAGATCAACCAGTAAAGTGATAAACTATAAGGAAAGAGTCATAGCAAGGCTACACATTCAAGAGGAGAGGAAGGAATCTATGTGCCCTTTTTCATGCACGGTATAGTTTTTCAAGTCTAAGCCACTCATTATGCTTAGAATACTAAAAATAGGTCATTCATGAGAAATATGCATTTAGACAATCCTAACAAATTGTTTTACATATTAAAAAAACTTAATAAAAATGGATGGTTATGAATTTTTACCTAAAAGAACATCTAGTAAAATATCCACGATTATGATTTGATTTCTAGCATATCTGTCCATTCTTAAAGAGATGAATGGGTTAGATCAAATAAATACAATTTCATCACACATGAACAATGGGAAGTGGATTCTTGCCTCTCTTCTTGAGCATGTAGCCTTATTGAGGACTTCAAAGAAAAATGAGTCCAACTTTTCATAATAATAGTTCTATAAATATGGTATCTTGGTGGGCCTTTTACATATTTCATATCTAGCCAAACTCGTGCTGAAAGGGAGATGTAGAAGATACAATGTCCTTGATTGAATTTGGGTACATATCATAAGGGGGTTGCAAAACAACTCATATGTCTTGAGTTATTTATAGACATTGCACTTAAGAGAGGTCAAAGCTTTTTCTAGACCTTACTGGCTACTCTAACAATTTTGCTAACCATGCGTGGTAGATGATGCAAGGAGCTAGCCTGAGAGAGAATGGAGCAACTATATCAAAAGGCTTATTCAAAAGTTTACTCTGAGCTTGTATTTGGATATGATTTTTTTTGTCTTATAAAAATATATCAAGATTGAGTTTGGATGGATGCAAAATATGGTGTTTTTCAAAGTGGAGGGACAACTTAGAATTGTAAAATATGGTAAAAATTGCAACTAAAGAGCTACCAATGACTATCTTTTTTTTTTTCTTCTTCTTCTTCTTCTTCTTTTTTTTTTTCTATATGCATGTTAGGATAGACACCTTTGCCAACATGCCACTTCTCATCTCTCCCAATGGTCTCTATCTCTCTCATACTAGTTTAGTGATGCCTATCCCAATGCACAAATGATCTCCAACAATCTTGTTACCTTCTCTGATGATTTTGCCCAATATTATTTCTCTAGCTACAAAGCATGTTCCCTCTAGATCTAGAAACTTTTCTCATAAAAAACTTTGTTATCATTGAATTTTCATTTTCCCATCTCTTTCATCCTATATAGCTAGATTTCTCTTTCATCTATCTCTAGATTCAACCAAATCTAGCAACTTCTATCTTTGGTAAAATTTAGTCATTCCTCTCTTTTTCTATATATTAGGTTAGTTCTAGAAGTTACCACTATCAGCTTGATTTTACCTTTTTATTATGGAAGGACTTGGGTCAATTTTAGGAATTTGATTGTTTTATGATAAAGGGACCCCTATAGTGGAACTAGGGAAAAAACCCCACATGCATTGCCAAATGTCTAACTTAAAACTTATATAATCATATTATATTTGTCAATGGTTATAAAAACAAAAACTAAAAAAAATGTATCTAAAAACAACCTAAAATAGCTCTTATAAATTGTTTTTCTATTTTGATAACAATGATATTTTTTATAAGTGAAGAATTATGGAGCAAATTACCTGAACACACTTCTAAATATAATTTCTAACTAAAGGATAAAGTGGCAATTCAAACATGTGAGTAAGTGTATTTGAAGGGAGATGCCAAGTTGTTTGTGACCAACTTTGCTAGACATTTTTTGTCGTTTATTTAATTTTTTTATTATTTTGCCATAGGGTAGTAGAGAGGCAAGCTTGTGTTTCAAACCATGATTTTCTATAATATAGATCTAAGTTGGATTTTAGAATTTTGTCATTTATCCCTAAATCATCATTTTTACTATTTGGGAAAAAAATGATAAGCTTATCCAAATACATCATATATCAAAACACAAGTTACTTTTGCAATCTTAGAAAATACCATGATTATGGGCGATATTCAAATGGGATAAAGGAAATAACTAAAACTTAACAAAATAGTGTACTGCACGTACATTCCTTTATTTTTATATTAGTAGTAAATGACACATGCACATGGAAGTAAATATATTATTGCTGGTGGCAAACAAAATGCCTAAGCTCTCTCTCTTAGCATGTTAGTTGAAGTGGAGACATTTGATTTAGCAAGACTTGCTAGATCTTTAGTTGACTGGATTTTCCATGCTTTAGCAAGAGTTTGAGCTCAAAATCTAGTTTTCATTTGATTTAACAAGATGTGATAATTGATTTACTAGATGTTTAGATGATTTTGACAAGAGTTAGAGATATTTTAATCGAGTTTGACTCAAAACTTATATAATATAATAGACATTGGCAGCTGATATTAACTAAGAAGGGCCGCTATTATATAACAAAATATTATAATGGGTGGGCTTTCTATGAGCCCACATTTATTTGATCACAAAACATTGCATATCTCAAGACTCAAAGTCACAGATAAACATACATTCAATTGCATGATTGTACTATTGCTCTTTGACTAGTACTAAAATCAACAATAGAAAAGTCAATGATATTGAAAACAACTATATACATGTCATTTAAAATATATGATTTTTGAGACATGGCCGATCTATAGCAAGATGCATAAATGAACAGTTTTATTACTTCAAAAAAGGACTACACATGTATTTTTACCATAAAACCCGAAAAGAGGGTGGGGCATTACTACTAAAGGGGCGTGGGAGTATTAGCTCCCAATACTTTTTTGCCATCAACTATAGTCAAGGAGTCATGGTCATGTAATAGGCTTTGGAGTCAAAGTTAATGTTCTAAACTTGTGATTAACATTAAGAGTCATAGATTCATTCAATAGGTTATTGGTTAATAAAGTATTTTTACTTAGTGACGAAGCATCTTATATATTACTTAGCTAAGAAGCAAAAAGAACTCATAGTCTAGGTACCACCTTAGTCAACATAGTAATTAGATTCTACACAAGCAAAGTATCTCTTTGCAATTGATTGAAATATCACATATTTATAAAACTTTCTAAAATGAAACCTAGCCTTTGTTTATTGACAAATTTTGAGCCAACGGGGGCACATATAGTGCATATATTGATAATTTGACTAATACATCTGATTTTGCTCCATAGTTGCTCCTTCTTATTCACAATGATATATATTGCAGAGGTGTCCTATTGAAAGGTGCTTTTGTTGAAAGTCCATGTAAGAATTTAGTGACGTAACATTGTCTAAATTGGAACCAATAATCACAATAACTATGCTCAAACACCTTTTATTACAAGTGTCATAAAATCCTTACCATCCCAAGTCCCTCTCCTTCAATTTGATCATGTTACTAAAAGTGGGATTATGTTATTCTTTCAAATTTAGGACTCCTAAAATTTTTATAAAACAAAAGGAGAGCCTTAGCGCAATGGTAAAAGTTGTCGTCATGTGGCCTTGAGGTCACGGGTTCAAGGTGTGGAATAAGTCTCTTGCAAAATGCAAGATAAGGTTGCCTATTATATGCCCTTGTGGTCTGCCCCTTCCTCGAACCCTTAATAGGCAGGAGCTTTGTGCATGCTGCCCTTTTTACATTGTCTAAATTGGAACCAATAATCACAATAACTATGCTCAAACACCTTTTATTACAAGGGTCACAAAATCCTTACCATCCCAAGTCCCTCTCCTTCAATTTGATCATGTTACTAAAAGTGGGATTATGTTATTCTTTCAAATTTAGGACTCCTACATTTTTTATAAAACAAAAGGAGAGTCTTAGCGCAATGGTAAAAGTTGTCGTCATGTGACTTTGAGGTTACGGGTTCAAGACGTAGAATAAGTCTCTTGCAAAATGCAAGATAAGGCTGCCTATTATATGCCCTTGTGGTCTGCCCCTTCCCCGAACCCTTAATAGGCGGGAGCTTTGTGCACGCTGCCCTTTTTATATTTTTCATAAAACAAAAAAAGAGCCCTGACCCTCCAACAAAAGCCTGAACACGAAGACAAGCCACTTACACAATTTAGAGTGGTTGGCCTTGTTGCTAAAAGTAGGACTCTAGTTTCTCTTCCAACCAAAGTCTCTTCAAATCTATAATGAAATAACCAAAATACCCTCAAAACAAAACTACACCAAACAATGAAAGAGACTTAATACGACCACAAGCAACTCCATCCCCTTCTGCCCTCTCATTGTCTCCATTTCTCCTCCCCAACCGGATATCCATTGAACATTCTCGGCCGTCGCCAATAGGGGCATTTCAGTCAATGGACATAAAGATACAATATTTGGCAATTTTCTTTTATGCATATGCCCACTATTTTCACGTCTAAGCGTTGAAACCGGCCATTTAGACCTCTCGTTTATTTATGACGTCAGCCCCAGCCGGTACGGACGCCCCTCTTAAACCATAGAAAGAGAGAGAAAAACAGAGGAATTTGGCCTTCCGCAGTGGAAAAAGGGAAGAAAAGATATTTGTCCGGAGAGAGATTTGTCTGCGAAAACTAGGGTTTCTCAAGTTCCAAAAACACATTTTCGATTAATCAATCTAGGGTTTCTGCTTCTTCAATAACAGGTTCTTCTTCTCTTTCGCTGTATCTCTCTCTTTAGATCTAGCCGTTCCCGGATTTGCAGAACATGATACTTTAATTTTGATCTTCCTGTATGGTTAGGGATTGTTTTCTGAAATTTGGTTCCTGCTGCTTGGACAGATCGAATTGCCTTCTGATTGGTGCCTTTTGCTTTAGCCGTTGGAATGTTTTCAGTTTTTTGGACGTTTTGTTATTTATGTTCTGAGATTGGGGATTTTTTGGTTTTTGTTGGTTAGGGTGTTGGTTCTGTATTGCTGGATAGAAAGCCTGGTCGGAGAACGATAAAGTCGAATTTTTTCATCCTTGATTTGACTTGATTTTGTTACTTGGATATTTGATGAGATAATAGATTTTGGGCCGGGTTATGTGGAGGAGGTTCAGGGTGTCTGTTTCGGCAAGTTGGCTTTTCGTGGACGGCTAGGTATTGCTTTGGCTGTTGGGGTTTTTGTGGATCGGGTTTGTAGGCTAGGGTTTTCGGTTGGTGATTGTGGAAAACGGTGAGGGAGTGGTGAAAAGTTTTTAATTATGCGAACATCGTGGGCAGATTCTGTTGCGAATTCGGCAGCTGAGAATGTTGCTGCTGGTTCTTCTGCTAATGTAGGTGTTTCGGGGGGTGGTTCTAGACCTACTAAATCCTCTTATGTTCCACCGCATCTGCGTAACCGGACCCCTTCTTCAGAGCCTCCTGTTCCGGCTTCTACTGATGCCTCTTCTGGCTATCGATCTGGATATGGTGCTCCCCCTGGTGGTCCGAGCCATGATTTAGGTCGAATGGGGTTTGGAGGTGGTGGGCGTATGGGTGGGGGTGGTTGGAGCGGTAGAGGTGGAGGATGGTATCACGGGAGGGACCGGGAAGTGAATCCTTTTGAGAATGAGGATGAACCGGAACCATTTGGTGAGCAAGAGAACACTGGGATCAATTTTGATGCGTACGAGGATATCCCTGTTGAGACTAGCGGGGATAATGTGCCACCGCCCGTGAATACGTTTGCAGAGATCGATTTAGGCGAGGCACTTAATAAGAATATTCGGAGGTGCAAGTATGTGAAGCCTACACCTGTACAGCGCCATACTATTCCAATTTCCCTTGCTGGCCGGGACCTGATGGCTTGTGCACAGACCGGATCTGGAAAGACTGCTGCATTTTGTTTTCCTATCATAAGTGGAATTATGAATGGTCAGTTTGCTCAGAGGCCCCGGGGAGCAAGGACTGTTTATCCACTTGCTCTTATTCTCTCACCAACCAGGGAGCTCTCGTGCCAGGTAATTTACAATTTTGAATGTTTTGGTCAGAATTGTTAGGTGCAGATTGGGTGTGTTTGACTTCGCTAACTACATTCTTTCTGTGTTTCTTTCTTTCCTTTTCTTTCTTTCTCACAGATACATGAGGAAGCTAGAAAATTTTCATATCAGACTGGTGTCAGGGTCGTTGTTGCTTATGGAGGAGCCCCAATCAATCAACAGGTTTCATTGCTTTCTTGGTCTCTTTTTTTATTTGATACAGCTGTTCCATCCTAAGTTTGACATTTTAACCGTTTTGATGATTTCATTTTCTTGTTATCTGATATTCATGTTTTTGCTTTGTCTTCATGAGCATGGCTGAAGTAGAAAGAAAAAAAGAGCTGAAATTTATTTCTTGAGTCTACTGAAGAATTGCATAGTTATTTGAGTGCTTATTCCTATGGGAGTTTTATGCCCAGGATAAGTCGTTTCATTTAAAAAATTGGGAGCTATATAGGAGATAAAGTGGGTTGCTTGATGTCAAATGCTGTCTTGTGAACCATAGAACAAGATAGTGGTATCCATTGTCGTAGTGCCTGGAGCCAAAACATTTATAAATTGGCCATAACGGGGATTATATCGGTTGTGATGAATATATTGGCCTATATATCACCAAAAATATTGTATGGACCATATAACTTTTCTGATATATCGGTTATAAATCCAATACTTTCATCTATGGCGTGAACTATCACAAACTGTCATAATCAATTTTAATTCTGTTACTATTTCAGGCACAAGTAAAATGTAGGCAGTGTGTTTGAGAATATCATCCCAATGTATGCAAGTATACACTATTTCCCTGTTTTCTACTTTGTTGTGGGACCTATTTTAGTTTGTGGATCTTTCAAGTTTAAACTATAGGAATTTGTTCCTTCCATGTATTTTATCATGGAAGAAGACTGCCTACATATGCTCTAAGTTTCTTTCTCATACCTGATGCCTACATAAGTTCATTTTTGAAGCTCATATATACATGGTTGATGGCATACTCTGATATGCTTTATTGCTTTTGTTTTATTTCTTGATCACTTGTGATATTTTATGTTCTTATGTGAATGAAGTTTGCATTGCATAGACTGCTTTTGCTTGCTTGGTGGTCCTAAGGAAAGATAAGTAGATAACTAGCACTGCAGTGTCCCCTAACTGTTCCACATAGTTGTCGATTTCAGCTTACTAGAGGCTTTTGATCTGTTGTTGTCAACTAAGGATTATTTGGGAACTAGTGTTGATCTGTGAAAGAGAAAAGCTAAAATACTGACTACTAGAGGTTTATGAATCTTCATGTAATTCTCCCTACTAGAGGTTCTTGATCTGTCGATGCCAGCTAAGGATTATTTGGAAACTTGTCTTTATCTGTGATAGGAAAAAGCTTTACTGATGGGGACAGGGTCATATGTTTAGGTTATCTTCTGTTCTGATCTTGAGTTGGTTGTAGTGTTTGGGTTTTAGATGTAACCTTTGTTTCTAGAAATTTGTAGATTTTAATACTGCTAAATCAACTGATTCATAAAGGTGGTGCTAAACCAAATAGGATTTCATATATCAACACAGTTTTGTAGTTGGGTATACTGATGGAAAATTAATTTTTGTGGATAGATCAATGGACCCTCATGGCACCTAGGGTTAGTTTTTCCTGCTTATTATTCATTTGAATACTTGTTTCCAATTTGGTTCCGAGTGCAACTACAATGCAAGGTGACACATTGTTGCTGTAACTGTCCACAGAGATTGCACTCTCAGACTAGATTTGATTGTTTCAGAAAATAGAAAAAGTAAAATGATTTCTTTCTGTACCAAACTGCTAGGCTTTTGCTGGATTTTTATCTGCTTACTATGTCCCTGTTACTATTGACCTTTGTGGTCCGCCCCTTCCCTGGACCCTGCATACACGGGAGCTTCGTGCACTGGGGTTGCCCTTTTTTATGTCCCTGTTATCCTGCATAAAGTTTGTTCTTCCTTTCAAAGTGTTCCCTTAGATTAATTAGAAAGAAAAGAGAAGAAATGCTCTTCTAGCATAGAAAAAACTATATTATTGACCACAGCAAATAGCATTTAATGGGAACTAAAGGGCAGCCCTAGTGCACAAAGCTCCCACCTATGCGGGGTCCGGGGAAGTGGCGGGCCACAATGGCCTAGAGTAGGCAGCCTTACCTTGCATTTTTGCAAGAGGCTAATTCCACCCCTTGAACCCGTGACCTCAAGGTCACATGACGACAACTATTACCGTTGCGCCAAGGTTCCGGAACTATTGCAAAAAAATAAATAATTTGTAGCCATCCTTCTGAAGTGCTCCCTTGCCCTTTTCCTGTAATGGTAAATTGGTCAGAAATGTTCCTGTGCTATTTTTACTGTAGTAAATAGAAAACTTGTAAACATCCTCAAATTCAGTGAAATCAAGTTCTAGACAGTTTCCAAGTTCCTAAGAATGTATTCCCTATTAGTTGTTCCAGTTTTTGTCAAATTAAAGTGTAGAAATGGTTAACTGCATTCATTCCTGTACTGACTTTAAATTAAAATTTGTTCAAACTGGATTTTGTTTTTGAGCTGAACAAACATCTGTTTGTCAATCATTGTAATGGAAATCTTATTCTTAAACTTCACTGATATTCTGTCATGATATTGATACTGAAGGATGACTGTCGATAAATCCTTATACTGAAAAATTGTAATAAATCTTGCCACTTCCTCATTATAGAAAGCAAACCCCAAATAGTTTATTGGACATTACAGTCAAATGCAGTACTTGGTTATGATGAAAGAACTAAATCACCATTTGTTTGATATGCTGAGGCCTCAATTCAAACTTTTGCTTAGATTTGTTATATTGTAAAAGTTATCTTTTCCCATAATATGCAGGCAACACCCCTTCCCCAGACCCCACATAGATGGGAGCTTTGTGCACTGGGCTGCCCTTTCCTTTCTTTATGCAGGCAAAACCCCTATTGGAGTCTCCTTACACACACCCACCCACCCACACGCACAGTCTAAGCTATATGGCTTGGTTAGCTGGCACCATTCCTTAGATTGCTTCCCTCTGCTTTGGTTAAGCTTTCTTGTATTTGTAATTTTAGTATGGAAAGCAAGATGACAATACATATCTGAGTATGCTGCCCCAACTGCTACACCAGCCCAGCTACGTTTTCATTTTTTGAATAAGCTGAATGTTTGGTTATTTTAAAGTTATTTGACCTATTGTTTAACCTGCCATCCCTTGTTGACATAATAACTTCCTAGATGCTCTGTTTCCCCCAAGCTGTCTACTTTAGCATTGTAAAAGCAAATTAGAGAATTTCAGAGGAACTGGGAAGTATTATTGAAACAAGGGAGTATATTTAATCTATCTTTAGAAGCAGATCATCTGATAAAGTACTAGATAGTATTCTGCCATGGATAAGAAGAGTGCAGACTATGATTTATCTGCCTGTAGTCAGATACTCACTTGTCATGAGTAGGAAAATCTCCATGCACATACGTTGTTTGGCATTGGCACCAATGTAGCTGCTTTTTTAGCTATCCTCTTCGCGGCCATATTAATCATTAGTATTGTGAGCATAGACAGCTTCCAGACAAAAGAAAATTCTACTTGAGTAACCACCAAGATTGGTTTTTTGCACAGTAGTAACAGGGAAGAAATTATAACTTCAGTTAATCTCTAACACTTGTTTATGTAATGCATATGCTGTCAAATTTCTTAATGCAAATAACAATGTCGAACTAAGTAGATTGGTATAAATTACAGCATGCAGAAGAAAGTCCTAAACTTGTCGATTGATTTAAATTAGGTTCCCCATTCTGGCTTCACTACAATTCCCTGCGAATAATTAAGGAACCCTTTCAACTTGTGTGATTGATCGCTTTTATCTAGCACTGACAATAGAGTAGACTTCCCATGCTTATATTTTATAACTATTAATTAGTCTCATTCTTCATCAACTATGCTAGTTTTCGAACTTACATTTTCATAAAAAGGTACGGGAAACTGAATGTGCGGGAACCACAAATAATTAATAACCAGTACCATGTGTATAACATGTCATCCTGTCATTGTGACCAGCAACGTAAATTAAGTGTAAGAAAGAAACGGGAAGCTGCAAAACTGTACCAACTTTTAGCAAAATGTAATCCAATCTTGATTGGAATTTTTGAGGATATCCTGTTGTGCACTCGCTACTGAAGAGGCAAATTGTTTCTGTTTTGTATGTTACTCTTTAGATGTCATTTGCAGCTACTGAGATCTCATTTGAAGACCTCAGAACATACTCTGAGGTTTAATCAGTTGATGCTCTGCTTGACGTGCTTTAGTCTGTTGCCATTAAATTACATTCATCTTTGACAGCTGCGTGACCTGGAGAGGGGTGTTGATATTCTTGTTGCAACTCCTGGTCGCTTGGTGGATCTGTTGGAAAGAGCCAGAGTTTCACTACAAATGATCAGGTATTTGGCTTTGGATGAGGCCGATCGGATGCTGGATATGGGTTTTGAACCACAGATTCGGAAGATTGTTGAACAAATGGACATGCCTCAGAGAGGGATGAGGCAGACCATGTTGTTTAGTGCCACATTTCCTAAGGAGATACAGGTTAGTTAACTATCTATAGATTTGCTTTAGATGAAACCTATGCTTATGTTTTCTAGGCATTGCCAGGTGGTTCATATGCTTTGTGGTTTTTGGCGGATTGTTGGTGCTTGTATGTTTTGTATGGGTTTTGCTTGGTAATGGTGGTTATCTTCTGGTCTTTTTTCTTGCATTTGCTTTCTCCTGGCATGTTTTGGTTTAACAGATGTCTCTTGTGCTTTCATTATCATTTTACATTATTATTATCCTTGTTGTGAGTGAACTCTCCCTATTAATGCCTTGTATAGGTCTTAGCAACTAGGGTATATTGTCCTTTTCCAGATGCATTGGTAAAATTTGTACTTTTTTGCTGTAAGTGGTTCAAAGATCTGTATGTGTCATTGTTATATGTCTTCTAGATGGTTTATGTACTTATTTCTTGTCAATTAGACAGTCGAATTCTTGTTAATTATGTTCAAATCTGACATTAGTATTCTTCTTACTCTGAGAAGGCTGATACGATTGAGAACTTGTTGCTGATTGTGTATGCAGAGACTGGCATCCGATTTTCTTTCAAACTACATTTTCCTTGCTGTTGGAAGGGTTGGGTCAAGTACAGATTTGATTGTTCAAAGAGTTGAATTTGTTCATGAGTCTGACAAGAGAAGTCACCTCATGGACCTTCTTCATGCACAAAGAGCAAATGGAGCTCATGGCAAGGTAATACTGAAAGTACCATAAAAGTTTTTATCTATTTTTGCTCTACTGGATGAACTGTTTTTCTTGTTTGATAATGCTCTGGAAGTGCTACTCTTCAATAAATACTTTCTCGCATCGTGCAAAAAGAAAAAAGCTCTTTTGTGGCTGTTCATTTATTTAATAACCATATTGATTTTTGTTGAGTTTGCAGCAAGCTCTGACTTTGGTTTTCGTGGAGACGAAGAAAGGGGCTGACTCATTGGAGCACTGGTTATGTATGAATGGTTTCCCAGCAACTACTATTCATGGTGACAGGTCACAGCAGGCAAGTAATACATGTTATGGTTTGTTACATCTGCGGTCTCATGTCACTCTTTTTTCTTTCTTTACCTAATCCCATTAAAATCTGTTACCTTTCAAAAGTAAAAGAAGGAACATAAAAGAACAGAATACTTCTAGCCAATAATTTGTTGCCATGTCTGGGTAATGTTCTGATGTCAAAAGCAGAACATAATTCCGTCAACCAGACATGTATTAGAAGATGGACTTGGCAGGGCACCACAGATACAGGGAGTGTTTGTACAGGACTAGGGATGTGGTGATTAGAAAAAGAAAACTGCTATAAACATCTTGACTACCTGCTGCTCACCTCAAAAGAAACACGTTAATATGTTATCGTGTCCATCCTGATGTATGGAAGGTTGGTGGTGGTATTTTTGGGAGCATGGATAAACAATTGTGGATGATGAGGTTATGTTTAGGAACTTATGAAAATGAAGTTCTTCAAGGGCAATAACCTCTGCAAGAAGTTAAAGGCCTTTATTTATTGTTGTTGGAAGATGCTTTTCCATTATATGGTATTCAAAATTTCTGTTATCCTTGTTAAGCTTCTTAGCTGGCTGCTGAGCTGTTGAGTGTTATATTTGATGGCGTTGTGGTTAGTTCTTTGGCTAAGGGTTTCTGTAGCTTAAGAGTACAAATGATTTATGTTTGTTCTTAAATTATAGTCAAAGTGGTAATATGAGTGGCTATAGGCTGGCCCAGCAAACAGCAATGCAATGCTTCTGCTGAGCGTTAGGTGGTGTGGAACACAACATGTCCTTTCAGAATTTGAGTCAGTGTATTTGGTCATGCCTCAGTTTGTGCAGTTTTCTCAGGGTGTTTTATGATGCGATAGAGGTGATTATGTATTTTGTCAGGAACTAGACTGAACATGGTATTCAATCTGGTGGGCATCAGTAATCTTATTAGTGTCTTACTTGACGCTATCACATTTCATCCTTTTAGAGCTACTGTATCTTGAGTCGTTTGCTTTATTGGTTTGGTTTTCGATGTAAGAGTGTCTTGCAGACAGACGGTTATTAAGAAATTTGACTAATTTAGATGTTTGACAGTCTGCAAAGGCTAGCTACACTTTTATTAGTTCAAGGTACATTAATCTGCTTGGAGGCTTGTCTTGGTAAACTAATTGTTTGGTTGGGAGATGTGATGGTCTCAAATGTAGTGATTATGGTGCACAGATAAATGTTCCATGGCATAGGCTATGCAGGGTGTGATAGATATTTGGGTTATATCATCTTCTATGGTTTAAGGTGTAGGGAGATTTACTAAGTGGTATAGTACTTGTTGCAGTTGTTCTACGTACAATTTTGCATGTTTGGTCAAGGTTAAAGAGACAGTCTGACATCTTAAAGTGGTGAAGTAGCTTCAGTTAAATGACGAGTGTAATTATCTTAGCTTGCCAGGTTGGATAGGCTTAATGCTAGCAAGATGGAAATGATAATGGTCTTCTTCCTCTATGTTGCCTTTTATGCACTTTCAGTGGCTTGTGATGTGGTTGTTTGCTGTAATGTAAGGATCTAGTTAATTCTGCACATTCAGAAAAGCACACAGCATGTCATGTGTATGTTTTTCACCTTCAATGCCATAAATTAACAGAATGTGTGATGTGGTCTTTCTGTCTTCAGGAAAGAGAGCAAGCATTGAGATCCTTCAAGAGTGGTACCACTCCAATATTAGTAGCGACAGATGTGGCTGCACGTGGGCTCGACATCCCTCATGTTGCACATGTTGTAAATTTTGACCTCCCCAACGATATTGATGACTATGTCCACCGGATAGGACGAACAGGGAGAGCAGGTAAGACAGGCTTAGCAACAGCCTTCTTCAATGAGAACAACTCCTCGTTAGCAAGGGCCTTGGCAGAACTGATGCAAGAGTCAAACCAAGAAGTACCTGCTTGGCTTTCTCGCTATGCTGCTCGGTCTTCTTATGGTGGTGGGGGTAAAAATCGCCGCCCAGGTGGTGGCCGCTTTGGTGGCCGTGACTTCAGAAGGGATGCTCCTTTCAGTAGGGGAGGGGGCAGTGCTGATTATTATGGTGGAAGCAACAGCAGTGGTGGGTATGCAGCTTCTCCCGGCTATGGAGGTGGAGGTTATGGGCCTGGTGTCTCCAGTGCGTGGGACTAGGATCCCTCTTTTACAGTACTTGTTTTCTTTAAAATATAATTTTGATAGGAATACACCTTTTTTCTCATTATAGGTCATATGGGGTATTCCATCCCTATTAGGTTTGTTAAAGTCTCTCTTGGTTCTCCCACTGTTGGAAGTTTGAGGTTGTTGGGGGATGGAGGTGTAGGGTTGTTACCATCATCACCACCAAAGAGTAGTTTGGAGGTGGAGTGTGTAATTGAGGTGGTGTTGGGGAAACTAACAAATTAGGGCATCCTTTTTATTTTTTCTGGGTTATTTTGGGTTTTGGGGTGGTTGTAGAATATGGGGAGAGAGAGAGGGAAGGTTTTTTGGCCGTTTGTTCATCTCAAGACATATTCTTTTCGACCTGATTTGATGGTGGGGGGAGAGTCATTTGAAGGCTGTGGTATTTTCCTTTTTGATTTTGTTGTATAATTCTGGTTGGTGACAGAAATAAATGTTCAGCACTATGGAAAGAATGGGCTCTCTTTCTTTCTTTCTTTCTTTCTTTCTTTCTTTCTTTCTCTCCAACTGTTAGAAACTATGCATATGTAGGTTAGAAGGATTAACAGGTGCTTCTCGCTTCTGCCGTAACAGTTAACCGCTGATTGGTGTTCTTGTTTTGTTCTTTGGCCCTTCCATGGCCTACTAGGTAGCCAGAGTCTTCTTGACAATTTACCAATTTGAATTATTGCAGAACCCTATGCCTAAAGCTCAATGCTCATTGTTATGGTCTCTAAACTTCCTTTGCATCCTCATCAAAACTGGTGGAAGTGGTGGCATGTCTGCCTCCATCATCATGTCTAGCGACAGCGGTGTTTATGGAAATGTTCTTCATGTTTTGTGCAATCTACTATAAATGTGATTTTGAAGATAGTCATTTGAGTATGATCAAGAAGAGCTAATGTTACATATATGTGTGTGTGCGTGCGTGCGTGTATTTACTTTTAATATTTTTCGTATTGGTATTTATAAAAAGAAGAACTCAAAGACGTGTATGAGGTAATGTATTCTAGTTTTAATATATTTTTGACAATTTTAATGCTATTGTTGGATCTTTCTAACTTTTATTTTGATCATTGAGAATGTTTCAAAATGTGGGGTTGTTTTTGAAAATTAATAAAGGTACATCTCTTGAGCCTCCTAGCGTGGTGGTGCAAGTGGAGTCTCTCAGGGGATTAAGTGAAAATAAGTGTTGATCAGGATATCATTAAATCTTGGGCCTTAACAGTGGTAGGCATCCAATAATTACTTTGTTGTGGTAGCCTACTGCAGATAGGCAGAAAACCATCAGTCTCGTGTGTTCCTAACGAATTTCAAGGTCTTGAAGCAACGGATGTGCCTCTTCATTATGGAAACAAAACAAGGGAAAAGTTCTGTGAATCGAGGTAATAAAATGAAAGAAATTGCTGAAATTTAGCAATCCATAATAAGACCTGATAAGCCCAAATGATGTTCTTGTGGCCTTCAAGTGATCATCAAATACTCTTAGGTTTCTTACTGTTACTGGTTCAATGTTTTGATGGGTGAAGCAAATCCCAATCCCAATCGCTTTATTGTTGTTATTATTATTTTATTTTGATCATATCTATGATCTAGACACCACATTTGTTCGGGTTGGTAACTCAATAGTAGGGCACTCGGCTTTTAAGTGTGGCTGTGATCTTTTATACATTTGGATAAAGTAAGGAACTTGTCTATACCATTGGTATTGAACCTTTCCTCCTAACCCTCTTGTCATAGTCGGACCGTGTCTTAGAAATCACATACTTTAGATGATCATTGCCATTGATTCTTCTGAGCTGTTTGATGATCTTGCTTCTGAATTTTTTTGAGATGTTTGAAGTACTGTCATTTTTGTTGTCCTTTATCTTAGAATAAAATAGCTAGTCAAGGCAATGGTAGGCTCACGCAAAGTTAAGTTATTATTATTTTCTAGTAGGCAAGCTGGATTCTTTTTATGAATAACCCATAACCGATGACGCTTGAAATCCCTGGCCTATTCACTAGAAAGGTCCCTTCGGCACTATTTTAGCAAAGGCCTTAGCTCAAAGTAAGCAACTTTGAGATAGCTTAAAGCCAATCAGTTCAGATTATCAAAAACGGTAAAAGGGCAGCCCTGTTGCACGAAGCTCCCACTTATGCAGGGTTCGGGAAAGGGGCGGACCACAAGGGCCTATAGTAGGTAGCCTTACCTTGCATTTTGCAAAAGGCTGATTCCATGCCTTTGGTGGACTACAATACACGAACGATTAAGATCTGAGCTGCCCACCATCTCAATCAGAGATATTTGCTTGGAAAGTGGAGATTGGATCACTTGACGGAGTAGGGAAGATCTGAGCTGCCCGGAATCTCAACTTAGAGATATTTGCTTCCAATGTGGAAATCCGATCATTTGCCCAAGGCGGAAAGATTTGAGCTGCTGTTAATAGAAACAAATATATTATGATTCAAAATATCTTTCACCTACTGCTGCTGTCAAAATCCTAATTTCAGAATAAATAATAAAATGATTAAAAAACATTGGAGTGTAGGTTATTTCGGTTTATACCAAGTTGGTCTTCAACCCTTATTCACGAGTGTTCACGACTTCAACAATGAAAATCTTTATTTCAGTCGTTATTTACAGAAGTTGTTGCCCTTCTCCGAATTTACCCGGCCAGGGTGGCGCTTGTGAGTCAACGTTGACATTTTCAATATATAGATCATACAAGTACATAATAGGAAAAAGAGCAACCAGCTAGTTAGCAAGCATGTATTAGCAAACACAACTTGTTACCAATCGCCATTGGGAATGCACACAAGCAGGAATAGCATCCACTCCCTAAACGCCCTTCTTAATATAGTAGGCGTCGAACATGGCTTATAGATGGTGAAAGAATGAAGAACTCACATCATATAAGGTTATTTTCACTGCAATATTATGATCCATTTTGGTAGTAGTCTTTGCATTGTCTTCAAGTACAAATTAGATTTTTTCTAACTTCTGCCGGGCCCTTAAAAGTCCAAAACCAAAAAGAGTAGTATTTGCTAACAACAACATAACATAGGTGGTCAATTAATGTAACACCCCGGTTTTTTATAACAATTTTTTAATAATAATAATAGTAGGGATCCCAAAATAAAAATATTCTATTAATTATTTTATTAAAATATTTACTGAAAACTTCCGGGTGTTATCTCCTTTTTTCAAAACATTATGACCATGATTAAAATATAAATATAAATAAGCAGCAATACATTTAAGACAATACACATTAAATCCAAGGTCAAAATCATTAGCGCCTTTATTTTCAAAATAATAAATATCCAAAACATAATAATGTGTCCAAGGGTCTATTTATTATAACATTCCACCATGCTTAAAGCAATGTCCATCATATGTCTAACTGTCAAAATCAAATTAATATAGTGAAAGTATACAGTCTATAAAGTAAGTTTTCTAATAACTCACGTCGAGCTGCCTATCAGTCCAATCGAAGTGATCCCCACTGTTAGCACGGTCTCTCCACGGCCTTGCCCTTCTTGCTATCTTGCTTATATAGACATTTAATGTAACAACAATGAAACAAAATCGAATAACAATGCTGATATAATGAGTAGATTGATTATCCATGAAAATATAATTATTATAAGCAATGCCAATAAAATCTTAAAGCATCATATACGATAAAACATGCATCTCATGGATTTTAAAATATGATATGATCTAATATAAATGAGCATGCAATAACAACAGGGCACCCCAAGGTGTGTGGGTTTCACAAGTGTCTCATATACTCGTATAACAGATCATGAGTACTCATATCAAATCTTCGAGTGTTGTCACACCCAAATGCTAATTTATGCACACATACATCAAGGTAAGGTGCAAAAATGCATGAAATAAAAGAATGAGTGGACCCTGTGTCAAAGAGAGCCCTAGCATGTCGGTTTAAGACTAGAAGAGTACCTTCAACGACTTGGTGTGATGCCTGCGCCTGCCCTGATGTGATGGCAAATACTCGTCCCTTACTACGTGGCGCGGTAGTTGTCTCTGCACCCATCTTGGTTTGCTTCTCTCTTTGTCCCTTAGGACAGTCTTTAATGAAATGACCCACTTCTCCACAGTTAAAGCACCTGTATGGCTGTCTCTGAAAAGGTGGCTGGTGCTGTCGCTATTGTTGGGGCTACCTCTGATGCTGTAGTTTGTAAAATCTATTACACCCTCACCTAGGGTGCCAACCTTTGGACTTGTCACATCTCTTCTTCTCCGTGTCTCTCTTAGGCTTGGTCTGTGGCTAATAACCTGGTGCTCTATGTGCTTGCATGCACTAAAAGGTCTCTTGCCCTTAGTGGGTTGGTACGCGCTCCCTCTAGTCCTAAGAGAGTTCTTCTCCAGCATGAAGGCCATGTCAGCTGCATCTCGTACAGTAGTGGGTTGTGAAGTAATCACTCGATCTCTCAGCCAAGGTGTCAGTCCATCCACAAATCTGTCCATTGCCTCTTTTGTCTGAGGCAAGCGCGTCAGCAGCAAACCTCCTCAATCAGGTAAATTAGTTCAAGTACTAGTGAATCGTCATGTCTCTCTGCTCAAGGGTGACAAACTCTTTCTTCAGTGATTACAATGTATGAGGTGGAAAGTACTAAGTATCAAAAGCCTTCTTAAAGGCCTCCCATGTCATCGTCTCTGTAGGAACTGGTTGCGTAAGTGTAAAAGTCTGCCACCAAAAGCCTACCTCACCCTTCAGTAGGTAGCCAGCTACCCGAACTTGATCCTCGGTTGCAAGCTTCATCGCGTCAAATGTCCTCTCTGCCTCAAATAACTATCGCTCAACCTCCTCAGTATCACCATGGGTGGCACCATCTTTTGGAATCGTTCTAATAGTTTATCTGTCTTCTTAGAATCAGTCATAGCATCACCCTCAGTAGTCTTAGTTGCTGGTGGTGCCTGCATCTAGTGGGTAGAATGAATAGACAAACCCACCGGTGCCACTAGAGGCGGTGTCGCAGGGTTAGGGTTCATGACCTGAATCGCAGTCCTAATCTGCTACTGTATGAGGGGTATCAGTGTAATGACCCCAATTTTTGTAATATTAAAAGCCCATGAAAAGTTCAATTTTGAAGATAAGGGCATTTTGGTCATTTCACTAGTCGCCTTGACTGAACCCAGAAACTTGGTCCTGAAAATGGTACCATTAGATGCGTCTCGGAAAAATGAATCCAACAAGACCAAAATCACTCAAAATGGAGTTAAAATGAGCAAGTGATGGCCCTTTGAAGTTCAGGGGCAAAATTGTAATTTTTACAAAACGGATTTAACAGCAAAAACATAGGGGCCCATTTTGATACGGGCACCCCTTCATCTTCAACCTCTAGAGGGTTCTAGAATAGTGGTGATTGGAGGAGAAATCACTGTCATTCTGAAGGTTTCTCCACCGCCATTCAAAGGCGGTGAGAGCCCCTTCCAGAACCCTCTCTTAGCTCTATAAATAGAGCTCTTGGGCGTTTCTAATGGCATCCCAAAACGTTGAAGAAAATCCGTTGTGGAGTAGTGACCTAGAGGGGAAAACAAGGAGAAAAACCCAACAACGACCTATGTACGCCCAAGATCCCTCAAAACCCATCTCCACCATAGTTCCAAGGTCAATTTCCCTAAGTTTTTGCATGAAAAACCATGCAAAATGGAGCCCTGGAGACTCACCAAGGACCCAGGGACGTCCCCTGGGTGTCTTGAGGACGCCCCGGTTCTCCAATGAGCAGGACGTTCTAGTCGGAACGTCCCACGTGGTTCCCGTTTGAAAAACCAAATGGGCACGTCCAGGGACGTGCTCGCAAAAGAGAAAGAGAGGCGGAAAACCAGGCGCGTCTGCAGACGCGCCCGCTGAGGCAAACGTCGCAGGCACACAGCGCTCTAGCAACAGGGTTTTTTTTCGTTCCTTAGGGAAGCCGGGGCGCACGACGCAGACGCGCAGCGCCTTAGCATTCCATCTTTTCATTCTTGAGACCCATATATACATGGGACACTAAAATGCTTATAACTTGAGATCTAGAGCTCCGATTGAAGCGCCGCAAAAGGTGTTGTGTCTGTGTCAACGACACGAACACATCTAAACTATAAAATCGCTGATCAAAGCCCAATCAAAGGTGGGCATGACCCTTAGAATAGGATGGTGGCGCGTGGCCGCTAGACCTTTGGAAAATTGATAATACCAAGGCCCAATTAGGACCTTAGGACACCCATAGGAATATGGATGAACCCCTAATGCCTAAATAATAAGACTAACTACTCTAAAACCCATAAAAGATGGGCCAAACTAACCTTGAGTTCCCAAACCATGTTCAGGAGCGTACGAGGACAAAGGGGTTAGCGCGACCTAGTTAAGTAGGTGCTCTATCATTATTAGATTCTTTTAAAAGAACTATTATTATTTTGGGAACATATGTTTTAAGTATATGACTTGTTTAGCATGACTTAATTCAGCATGAATGTGATAAATGCTTTGTACATAGACATGTTTTGTAAATGATTGCATATACATTATGCACATACATGTTTTGCAAACTATTGCATACATTGCATGATTTGTGAGCATTAAGTTCTTGCATAAATTGCATGTCCTTGAGGGTTGCCAAAAGACACTGGAGTGCCGAGGGCCAAGCAGTTGTGAGGGACCCAAAGAGGAAAGGATTTGAAAAGAGGTTTTGGCTTATTTGATCTTATGTGATTTGGGCTAGAAAGCCCGTGGGTGCTATGCCAAGGTGTCTGGGTTGGCCACCCGGCCTCTACCACTATTAGGTGGATGGGTACCATGCCCAAAAAGAGGCAAGTCCCTATGTCGACTGCATGTGATACAGGGGGCTACCACTGGTGTCACGGCACTGGGTCGACGTGTCATAGGCCCCGTGGAGGCTATGACCGAGTGTCCTTAGGTACCCGGGGACCACACGGCGAGGAGGTCATGGGCATAGTGGACCCTATGGTTTGATGATTTATGTGCATTGCATATGGCATGATATGAGGTTGGTCGACCATACCATACTAGAGATCCATGAGTTGGATTCCATGAAGCATCTTATGCATATCATAATGTTATGATATATATGTATATGATACTTTCGATTTGGATTATATGATCCTTTAAGTCGTTAGTATTTCAGTTTAACAATGGATTTTAACATCGATGCTGCACTTGAGTATTCAAACATACACATGTTTTGAATGAGCATATGATTTTAAAACATCTCATGCATTATAAAACTAGTAGTGATAGACTCCTACTGAGTATAGTATATACTCACCCTATCCTTAACATTTTTCAGGATAGTTCCACTCACAAATAGACGACGCCTCAGGAGATGTTAGTGCTACGAGCAAGTGAATTGAAAAGGAGACAGTTATATATGTAAGTAAACTCTCAACCCTTTGGACATGTATCTGTATTTAATTACAGTTGGGTACGTGTCTTTGTATTTGGATAGACCTGGGGAAAAACATTTATGATTTCTGAAGTTTTTTCAAAAACCACTTTGGTTGTTGTGAAGGCAAATGACACTCGGGGTTTTCAAAATGAGTTTAAAACTAAAAGGTTTTCCGTTGCATTGCATGGTTTCTATAAAATGGTTTTCAAATAGGGATGCATCCCGCCTTAGGAAATTCGATATTGCATTTAAAAATGCATGAGAAAACCTAGGTCATCACAATCAATCTTAGCATCACCCTATTCACCAACTCAGCGTCGCGATCCCCTTGATCAGAGGACTTAGCATGTGGGGTAACTGGCGTAGTAGGGGTTGATCTTGTCCTTCTTCGAGGAGTCATCTGTCAAGGATTTAAATATCATTAATTATAAGTTCCTCTCTCCTAGTTCCTCTTTAAATACAATTTAAAGACTGTCACCTACATATGAGTGGACATTTGTAAGGATTATGATGGAATAGATTGGGCTCTGATACCAACTGTAATACCCCGGGTTTATAACATTTTTTATAATAATAATAGTCGGGATCCCAAAATAAAAAGATTCTATTAATTATTTTATTAAAACATTTACTGAAAACCTCCGGGCGTTATCTCCTTTTTTCAAAACATCACGACCATGATTAAAATATAAATATAAATACGCAACAATACATTTAAGACAATACACATATTAAATCTAACGTCAAAATCATTCGCGCCTTTATTTTCAAAACAATAAATATCCAAAACATAATACTATAGCACAGGGTCTATCCATCATAACATTCTATCATGTTTAAAGCAATGTCCATCATATGTCTAACTGCCAGAATCAAATCCATATAATGAAAGTATACATTCCATAAAGTAAGTTCAATTTGTAGTCCTTCTAATAACTCACGTCGAGTTGCCTATTAGTCCAATCGAAGTGATCCCCACTGGTAGCATGGCCTCTTCATGGCCTTACCCTTCCTGTTATCGCGCTCAAAATCTGAAGCATTGCAAAACAAAGCAATGCCTCAGCAAGTTATTGCTTGTGTAGGTACATAGACATTTAATGTAATAGCAATGGAGCAAAATTGAATAACAGTGTTGATATAATGAGTAGATTGATTATCCATGAAAATATAATTAATATAAGTAATGCCAATAAAATCTTCAAACATCATATCCTATAAAACATGCATCTCATGGGTTTTAAAACATGATATGATCTAATATAAATGAGCATGCAATAACAACAGGGCACCCCAAGGTATGTGGGTCCCACGAGTGTCCTATACACTCGTATAACAAATCATGAGTACTCATATCAAATCTTTGAGTGTCGACACACCCAGGGATATAGTAATATCTCCATGCTCATCATGCAAGCACATAGAATAAGGGTATGGATCGTCATGCAATAGTGGCAACCCCTCTAGGGTCTCAACCATCGCCACTCCCCGTCGACATTATAATAGAAGACTTAACGTTCGTCCCCATAGAAAGGTTCGGACCGGTAGTGTGGACTATCCATGTTAGCAAACCCCTACCGAAAGCCATCTGCGGGTAGGTATCTATCACATCTCAATCACATCACAAATTTCAGAGGGTGGCTGGCTCTACTCCCTCTTAGCATGACATCTACTGGGTTATAAATCACAAAACATGAAAATCACGTATCACGTAAAACCAAGAGCACTCGTGGCTCACAATCCCTAAGATACGCCCCTCATCCTGGGGTTAGCCTCTTAAAGGACTAGCCACCAAGCCTCTACCTTTATCCTTATGAAAACCCATCAGTTCCAGTAGTACAATAAGGAAAGATAATTACTAATAATATATATATATATATACATATAAACGCGGTATTAATCTCATAAAACAATCAATCATAATCCATTCAATACACTATTGAAATCAAATATCAATTATAGCATAAAACTAGAGTTTTACAAAATCGCAAACTAAATAAACAAGTGCAAATGAATCACAATCAAGCATGACACTATGATAATGCAAGGTTTTAGAAACCAAAATATGACATTAAATATTGTAATCTACCTCAATGTGAGATCACCCAATTTAAGTGTGTAATCCTCTTATCTCACACGCTCAAATGTACCAGTCAGTATCACAGTATTATTTTTGTGTTATTTATTTTATCATAATAGAATCTATGGCGATTCAACCGTTGGATTGTTCTCTAAGATCTTTATTTATGATTTGGTCCTTAATCCCAACGTTACTTGTTATAATTTAGCCTCATCTCATTTTCATTTGTTCATTTTTGTGTATATCTAACTTTTATACCTTATTGATTGTTTAACCGCAAGTGCACGGGCTAATGTAGTGTAGCTTATGCAAGTACGGATCGATCCCATGAAGACTTGATTTAAAATGATGGAGTTTTTAATAAAATTTAATTAATAAAAGAATAAAAATAAAGACTATACAAGAATTAAACTAACAATAAAATTAAATCCAGATTTATTCAATTGTTGTAATTCACACAATTATTCATTCAAAAGAAAACAGAAAATACAACTAAATAAGCTGTCTTCGATAAGCCTGTCCTTGGATAGTTAGAATGTGGATAAGTTAAAATTAAGATATTCAGGGACATAGATGGAATTAAAGCAGAGACTTAGATGGTATTAAACTGGGGACCCAAATGGTATTTCAGACAAAGGACAGAGGTGGAATTACTGAGATCTGCCAGGGGCAGACTTGTAAATTTCCTGAAATTCTGGTTTTAAACGAAAACCAGGAAAACGTGGGGAGAAAACCGTGGGAGATGGGGAAGAAGAGCAGAAGAAGGGAAGAAGAGGAGAAAAGAGGAAAGAAGGGCGTGGGAGTGGAAACCTAGTTCGGGTTTCCTTCCCCTAAGTGTCTGGAGGTGAAAAAAAACTGCTTGAGAAGGGGAGGAGAAAAGAGGAGAGGAGAAGCAGAGGGGAAACCCCGGGAATGGAAGCGTGGGAGGAAACCCAACTCCCTCGGATTGTTCGGTGACGCAGAGTAACTATAAAAGAGGGTTGCCGGCGTTGAACCAGAACTCGACAAAATGAGAGAGAGAGAGAGAGAGAGAGAGAGAGAGAGAGAGAGAGAGAGAGAGAGAGAGAGAGAGAGAGGGAGAGGGAGAGGGAGAAAAGGCCAGGCCTGCTTGGTGTGTCATGCACCAATGGTCGGCCAGTCTATGCTGGTAACAATCGGCAGAGAGAGAGAGAGTAGGAACCAAAGAAGTGGAGGGGAGGATGGGGAGAACGAGAGAAAGAAGAGGGAGAAAGGGATGGAGAATGATAGAGAGAGGGAGAGAAGAGGAGATAGGGAAAGTTGGCCAGCCCCAAAAGAGGGGAAAACCGTGTTTTCTGGGGAGAGGAGAAACACAAATATAAGAAGAGGGAGAGAGAGACATGAAAGAGTGGGAGATAAGAGGGATAGACGTGTAGGAGAGAGGGGGATAAGAGGGAAAGAGAAAAGAGAGGAGAGAGATAAGAGAAAAAAAAGATAAGAGAGAGGGAAAAGAGAGATAAGAGAGAGAGAGTGGGGTCCACTAGAATTCCATTCTTGTTAGAACTCTGGAGTTTTCAAATTTATTCTGTTTGTAGGAATCGTACATCTGAACTATGTGATTTGATTTGGATCGTCCACGCATGAGTCGATTAATCTGCAATGCACATGACCCAATTAGAATCATCTGAATCGTTCAGTATTCCTTTGATTAGCTTTAATGATCATCTAACCACTAAATCTTGTAATTCAATGGTTGATGGCCAATTAAAGCTAAAATAAACTACTTTATGTAAATTCTTGGAATTAATGGCCTATATGCTCTAATTGAACACTAAATTAGGGGTATTTTGACCAAAATTGAACACTTAACATATCTTGATCTGACGGTCAGATCGTCTTTAGATCAATAATTTTCCAAGATCTAGTTCAGATCAATAGTCTAGATCGATTTCTAGAGTAATCACACATAATATGATCCTTAGAACCCCTATTTTTTGTTATACATTATCTAGTTGTTCAAGTCCTGGGCCTAATCACTCTTTGATTGGTCGACTCTAAGTTATTGAATAATATTTTATGATTTGATTAATTTAAAAGTGGTCAAATATAAATTTTCAAGTCCTATCTAGGTCTACTTTGTCAAGACAATCACAACGGATGTTTTCGATCATGATTTAGACCTCTGTAGCTGCCAAAATACTTTCAGTGAAAAGACTTCATAAATTAATATATTAATTTATATTAATTTATAGGGGTTGGTGGTGTTTGCATTGGTTTACACCGACGGCGCGGTTTACACCAGTTTATATTGGCGTCCCCTAGGACGCCCTGCTCCCAGAACACACCGCGTGCGTCTTGGTTGCGAAGATGCCGGGCGTCCAAGCTTTCTATGATAGCGTGCATAAACTCCCCCTGCTGCCCCCATGCGCGTCCGTGCACTGTTTGCGTCGGGTGTCCCACTTGGCTTCCTAGCGTCAGCGACAGGCACTTATATGGTTGTCGAGACAACGATAGTAGTCCAATGGTCTCTAGTGACTTCCCGATGCCAAATTTTATGATTTTTACACCATTTTGTTTAGAATTTCATGTACATTTATTTTTTGACACTCATTTTGATTGATTTTGCCAAAAACTAAAGTTTTTTTCTTGATTTTCTCACGTTTCTAAAATTCTCCTTCATACTACTTTTCTTAATTTCTGGGGTCACCAGCCATTGGATCTTCCTAAGATTTAAAGGGTTTGTTCCTGGGTTCATTACGCATCAAATGAATGATCCGATCTTTGATTTGACACTATTTTATCAACTTAATCCTACGACTACAATAGGGTACACAGAGTGCTTGGAAGAACGACGAACCCACGCTGTTCTTTGACATCCCCAAGTACAAATTCAATGCCTATGTTGTAAAATGGAAAGGGGAAGAAGGGATGAGACTTACCTCAGTTCATTGGGCTGTTGTTGACACTGTCAGCGCTTTAGTTGCCAAAAAAGTGAGATTGCAGAGGTTAGAATTAGAGGGAAGGAATACAATGGATAAGATGCTGAGAGGAGAAGTCTGAGGGAGAGAGAGATAGTGCTGGGAGGAGGAAGGGAAGTTTTCCCTTTAAAGCTACTCACCGACTGTAATATCCTTAATTTTTAAGATAAAATAGGAAATTTCTAAATAAATAAAAATAAAAATCTATAGATGGAAATTTTTCCTAAAAACATAAGAATTAGAAAGTGCTCATCGATACGAGTCCAACGCCACCAAGAACTCGAAAAACGGAGCTCAAACGAGGGAGTTATGAGCCGTCAAAGTTGTAAGGGCAAATTAGTCTTTTGACAAAAACGTGTTACAGAGGGGTCCAAATTGATAATGGCACCCCTATCTTCCACACGTCTCTATCAGTCCGGCGAAATCACAGGAGAGACGTGGAAAGAGACGTGTGGGGAAGAGTTTCTCTTCCCTAGGACTCTAAACCCTATATCTATTCTTCCCTAGGAGTGTTTCTCCGAGTTTTCACTCAGAACCCTAGCCCTGCAAAGCTTTGATTTTTTCGGCGAGTGGAACCCCGGCAACACGAGCAACCATGGCTAGGTGTAAGGTAAGCCTTAAAACTCTGTTTTTTAGTATTTATTAAATAGAGAAAATAATTAGAAAACCATTTAAAAATTAGGAAAAAATCAGATTTTTTAGGAACTTTGTGCACGCTACTGTTGGAGCGTGATTTCATGGACCAAACCTCTTCCGTTTGGAAATCGCACCGTCCAACTAGTGTACAAGAGACCCAAGAGCAAGCACTTTAAATTTGGGAGTGATCCAATGATGGATTTCTCCAGAAAATCCAAAAACCAGTACCTAGGGATGTTTTTAGGAACTTGGGAAAAACCGTTTAAAAAACATGGTTTTTGGAGAAATCAATGCAAAAGGATGATAGAAATGGAAACTAGACAAAATTTGAAACAAAATGGCTCAAAAACCAAGTGATTTGGACACCTGTAGGGTCACCGGTCGTCTTCTCAGGCGTCGGTTTCCGCTTCGCCGGTGTAAACCGGGCTGCCTATGTAACCCAATGTAAACTGGGTGCCGGTGTAACCCGGTGTAAACCAGGGTCGCCGGTGTAACCCAGTGTACATTGGGCGCCGGTGTAACCCGGTGTAAAGCAGGGCTCCTGGTGTAAACCAGTGCACCCTCCAAACACCCTATAAATTAATATTTATTAATTTATGAAGTATTTTCACTTAAAATTGATTTTTGGGAGCTAGAGGAGTCCAAATCACGATCCGAAAGATGCATTGTGATCGTATTGACGACGCGGACCTAGTTTTAACTTAAAAACTTAGAAATGACCACTTTTCTTTAGAAAAATATTAAAATAGTGATGTGACATGTATAGGTGCACTTGAATATACCAGTTAAAGGGAGTTGTTAGCAAGCTAGTGATCTCACACAGAGGTAGGTGACGACAACTAATGTTTTGCCTTGATTTTAAATCATGTTTAAACATAGCATCATGTGTGATCGTGTTTTAATTTGCAATTCTTATTTACCGTGTATTTCATGCGACATTGAGTACAGGATGGTTATTTCAAAATGAAATCTTTTACTGTATAAACTTATTTAAAATACTTTTACAAGCATGATGTTAATTAGTTATGCTTAATTAGAGACTTATTTCTTATTATATATATAGAAAATGCATGGATTTACATGGAAATGAGAATAGAGGCTTATTAGCTGGTCCTTTTATAGGCTAACCCCAGGGTGAGAGGCATGTCTTGGGGATTGCAAGCTATAAGTGCTCTTGAGTTTTAGCATATACATATGATTTTCGTGTTTTATATTTGATGACGGGTGCTCTCGCCCGGTGGGCGTCATGCTAGGAGGGATAGGGCCGGCCACCTACCTTCCGAGATTATGATGTGATGATTTTGTGATATGATAGACACCTGCCCATAGATGACATTCGGTAGGGGTTTGGTAACATGGATAGTCCACACTACCGGTCTGAGCCTTTCCATGGGGACAGACGCTAAGCCTCCCGTTATGGTGTTGATGAAGAGTGGCGGTGGTTGATACCCATGGAGGGTTGCCACTGCAGCATGATGGCCCATATTCTTATTATGTGTGCATGTATGATGAGCATGGTTATGGATGATATGCCTGGATGTGACGACACTCAGAGGTTAACTACGTGTACTCCTGATAAGGGATGTTAGTGCAATGTGGGGGGACCCATTACCTTAGGGTGTCCTTATTCTTGTTGTATGCTCTATTTTATTGATTCATGTCGTGTTTTAACTCCGTGAATTGCATGTTTTAGCATATGGAATAAATTGGCATTTATTTGAACATGACATTATGATATCATTATTTTCATAAATGTTAGACTTTTCATCAGAGTTGTTCATTATTTCTTTCATTTATTACATTAATTGTCTATATACCTACACAAGCGATAGCTTGCTGAGGCATTGCTTTGTTTTGCAATGTCTTAGATATCGAGCGCGATAACAGGAAAGGCAAGGCTGTTGAGAAGCCGTAAGAGCTGCTGAAGACCATTTTTCTATAGTGTTAGACAGTGATGTGAGTAATTAAACAGGATTATCATTTGGATTTTAATATGGACTGCATACTTTATATTGGATGTGATTTAGATGTTTGAACATATGTTGGACATTTATATGGGATGTTATGATGGATAGACCCTGGACCATATTATTATTGTGTTTTGGACATTTATTTGAATTAAAATAAAGGCGCCTATTTATTTGACGTTGATTTATGCGTGGATTATTTATTTATGTTTAAATTACATGTACACCATTTTGAGAAAGGAAAACTAACATCCGGAGTTTTTAAGATAGGTTTAGTAAAATGTTAAATAAATCTTTTCTCAGGGGATCCCAAATGCTCTTATTTAAAATATCATTCTTAAAAAAAAAATGTGTCTTAAAAATCCGGGGTGTTACACCGACCTTCTCCTTCGGTGGCATCAGCGTTAGAGATGGAGAAGGTAGAATGGGGGGGGTGTCGTTATCAAAATGACCCCCTCTGATTTGGATACTCTTTGTCTATTTACTAATTTGCCCCTATACTTAAAATGCACGTATCTTCCTCATATGATCTCCATTTTTTGTGTTCTTTATGTTGTTGGAATTCTATTGACTTGTATTTTCTAATTTTTGTAGTTTTACATCAAAATTCTTTTTAAAAATTTTAATTAAATTAATTTATTCTATTACTAATTTAGGTTTAAAATTTGAGGATATTACAATCAATATTAGAGCAGGTGTATGCATACAGCATACCATCTTCATTAAGAACAAAATTGGAATCTACACTAGAAAAAAGGGTAAGAAATAAGTAAAAAGGATTGCCACTATCCATGCAAGAAAGTTTTGAGAAGAAAGAGAGGGCAGGTGCCTCTCCTCTTGATGCTAAGTTGCTGGTTAGAGGTCAGCCCCGTCGACTAGCTAGGCAATGAATAGATTTCGGAACAACCCAAACCGAAACTCCATCCACCGTATTTTCTGCCGTCCCCTAACCTCAATCTCTCAAACCCCCACCAAGGGAACAAAACCAGCCAAAATAGTGCAGAAGTCTGCAAACAAATGGGTCTCGTCAAAACCATTTCTTCCTTCCTCTCTCAAACCAACTCTCATTATCTCTACACCCAACACAGAACCCTAGTAAAAGTCCGCCTCAAATGGGTCAAAAACAGAAGCCTCGATCACATTATCGACAGAGAAACTGATCTTAAAGCTGCTTGTCTGCTAAAAGACGCAATCAAACGAAGTTCCCACGGATATCTCTCTTCCAAAATCCTCGCAGACCGCCAAAAATCACTAGGACTAACTGTCCCAGTTCTCAGATTCATGCGCAGGTACCCAACTCTTTTCCATGAATTCCCGGACCCAAAATACAACAATCTTCCTTGTTTTCGTCTCACCGATACTGCTCTTTTCTTAGACGAACAAGAACAGAACGTTCACAGGGCAACGGAATATGATGCCGTAGAAAGACTCTGTCGATTTTTAATGATGTGTAATAGTAAAGCGATCCCATTTCAGTCACTTTTGAATTTGAAATGGGATCTGGGTCTGCCAGATGATTACATTAAATCATTAGTTCCCAAGTACCCAGATCATTTTCGGATTACTAAGCGCCACGATGGACTTACTTGTGTTGGTCTCACGAAATGGCGAGATGAATTTGCGGTCAGTGCATTGCAAAAGAATGCTGAGAATTCTGATGCTAGTAGTGATTACAGGAATTTTAAGAAGGGTACTTCATTAGCCTTCCCTATGAGCTTTCCGAGGGGGTATGGATCACAGAAGAAGGTGATAGCTTGGATGGATGAATTTCAGAGGCTTCCTTACATTTCACCATATGAGGATTCATCTCTAATCGACCCGAATAGTGATTTGATGGAGAAACATGTCGTAGCCGTGTTACACGAGCTTCTGAACTTGACAATTCATAAGAAGACAAAGAGAAATTATCTGAGGTGCTTGAGGGAGGAATTGAATTTGCCTCATAAGTTTACTAGGATTTTTACGAGGTACCCTGGTATTTTTTACCTTTCTTTGAAGTGTAAAACTACTACAGTGACACTCAAGGAAGGGTATCAGCGGGGGAAGTTGGTTAATCCGCATCCTCTTGCCCGAATTAGAGATAAGTATTATTATGTGATGAGGACAGGAATTATGTACAGAGGCAAAGGATTGATGGATTTAATACGAGCTAAGGAAGATGAGGTCAATGATGGAGACGGCAAAATGGGAAGACAATTGGAGGAAGATGAAGAAACAGGGGATGAATACTATGAGGCCAGTGACTCGGATGTTGATACAGGATCTAATGAGGATTAAAATGGTGGCTTGCTATGTTTTACCTTGAAGAAGGTTGATGTAATTCTTGTTAAGGTACCTGGGATTTTTGATAGATGAATTATTCCTCTTTCATTAGCATGATGGGGTCCTGCAAGAGCTAAAGAAGGCTCTGTTCTTTGAAATCTCATCAAAATTATGGTTGTCATTGGCCACTGATCCTGATTGTTCAAGAAAATGTTATCTGTGGCAATGTATTCAATGATCTCTCATTATCTTCTTACACAACATGCAGTCTGGCTGTTGCCTCTAAGGGTTCACTTTGGGTCAATGGTTCTCACTGGCAGGTGCTTTATTTACCTTGATCTTATAGATATCTTGTTTGATATTTTGTATTATATACTCACAGTAAAAGAAACATGGATACTGCCCAGCTTGATAACCTTAAGTCATATGAGAATGAATAAAGGACTGGTAGTTCTTCATATGTGGAGCTTCTAATAGTTGCACTACTTCTCAAGTTATTTGTTTCTTCTGTGCGACTTCCTTACCGTTGTGGTATAGACATGGTTTTGTCCGAGTAACATCTGCTTATTGATATTATTTGTTCATTGTGTTTCCTTATGCTTGGCCGACCCCAATTGAGTCTTGATGACGACGACGATGTGTTTCCTTATGCTTCTCAATGTTTTGAAAGGCAGTCTTGTAACTTATTTCAAAGAGCAATATCTTTCAAACTGATTGGATTATGTTAGATTCTATCTGGAGCTTCATTGTTTGGCGGTGGATTTCTTGATATCCTTAATTGCGTGAAATGGGAAAGGTGGGAGAAGGGATTAAATATCTAGGGGGATGCTCTAATATCTTCTTATCTCTTCGTGTATTTATCTTATTTATCAATCTTTTTAGTAATTTCTTATTTTCTTTTCATTTATTTGGATCTCTTCCGTTTCACTACTAACTGGTTGGTTTTATGAAGATTACATGAAACGAGGTCTCTTATGGTTAATGTGTCAGTTCCAGTCTGCAATCCAATACATTGCAGTTTATAATTTTATGCACTAACTGCACCAAAAATGCTAGTTGACTGTACACCCTAAACAATGGATGACCCAGAACATCATTAGGGAGCTTGGGATATGGTCAAATCTATTGAGAATGTCTTTAACCAGGAAACAAAGTTGAGCACCACTAGTGGAGCATATGTTGTTTTTCTACGAAAGTAGGATAACCCAAATAACAAAATTGGAAGCCCTGACAACTTTGGATGTAAAGGCAATAATATATCCATTTGATTGAGTCACCATATTCCTAGGTCTTCAAATTGGTGGAGGTTGATGGAAGGTTCTAGGAAACAACAACAAGATTTCAAATCCCAGGCTTCCTTTATTTATTCCCCTGGTTTTTTGAAACTTGGTTTCTAAATCCCTAATAAATGTATTTGAGATTACTCTATTGTTCTCTGGCACTTTAACTTTTTCACTGTTGCTTTTGCCTATACATGTTCTTCAGTTTGGAAGTGATCTAGTTGACAATTCTTCCAAAGAGAAGCAATGGCTTAGTTCACTGGCATAAGCATATTTGGTTGATCTAGTAAGAACAAGGCAAGATGTGGAAACCAACAAAACGATGAAAATCCCTCTTTGACAACAAATTTTATTGATCCGCAGAGGCAGTGACATTACCAAGTTAACCTGAGTACGAATATCTTGTGCTCCTTAATTTGTTTGATGGAAATTTGGGGGAAACAATGTCTGTGTAAGTCAACGTCCAGGACTTTGAAAATATTGCAGATGTTCTAATGCTTTGTTGATCTTTGGGAATGTTGTTTGTTGTTTCGATGCTACCTTGTTGGCCACTTGAACTTGGTCAAACTTGAAAAATTGAGTCATATATTCAGCTTCTGCAGTTGACTTCTCTACTGTCAACTCTTGTTAATAAATGACATAATACATCCATCTAACATTGAACCAAACGTTATAACAAACATTGAGTATCTGGTTTTCTGCACTATCTCCATCTAAATATCCACATACCCTAACAGCCGTTTCTTTGAATTCTTTGTAGAACTGTCCAATATTCCTCTGATATAGAATGCTCTTGCTGCCTGTAGATACTGCTTCTGAGAATCATACAAATACTGAATTACTAACAAAGTTGGTTGCTGTTCAAGTTGTGTCCCAGTTTTCTAGCAATAAGGTACTCAGGACCCCCAAGTAGATTCTGGTTAGGCTTAACAATTTTGTGCTTCTTGTACTTTCTTGGTTATACGCAGCGGTAGTAACTAAATTACTTTTTTAGGTGGAAGCAAGAAGTACAGACAACAATATAAAATATAAAGTATACCAAAAATGAAAATGAATAAAAAGAAGTACTGAAAAATTAAAAATGAATAAAAAGTACAGAAAAATTTCAAAAAACTACAGATACATAATTCACATAATTTTCATTTTCAAAACCAAATCTAACATCTATAATCCATATTTTCATTTGCGCTATTTTCAGATAATTTTTGATTTTAGAGCTTTCAAGCTATGAATCAGACTGATTGGATTCATCAAGGAACAAATTACCAATATTAGGATTCACACTTCCCCACCTCAGGGATGCTTGCTGGCAACTATCATGCTACTGTTGGCATAAGCATAGGCCTTTCTTATTTTGATAATAATAAAGCCTTGATCTCTGAGATCTAATCATGTTTGTGCATGTGCAAGGATAAATCTCTTTGGTTTAGATCAAGTGAAAGCTTAGTACCTTTTGATCTCATATAAAAAACATTTGTAAATGAATTTTACAAGTACTTGAAGCTTTCAGCTGGTTTATCTCAATTCCAACTGGCTGAGCCTCAAGTTTCACAAGAATTATGGAGTTCAATCATCTGCTTACTGGCTTACAGGATTTGCCTGCGGTTACTGAAAAAAATCTCAAAAGCTCATTTTGGTTATGTTATAGCCGGTCGGCTCATGGAAGTATTCCAACCGACCAATAAGACCATGTTACTTGGAGAAACTTTCTAAGGGATCAACCAACTTGTTTTGTGAAAACCGATTGGCTGATATGGAATAGTGAAGTTTTTCACTTGTTTTTTGGTTTCTCCAACTGGCTCACACAAAGCTTTCAACAGGTTGGTGTTAAAGATTTCAATGAAGGAACCCTCCAAGTCATTGAGCAACCAGCTCATGAGTTCAACCGACTCATGAACGATAGTGTTGAGTTATATTTCTGCTGTCTTAAACTAACTCATGAAAGAGTTGCCAACTGACTAATGGTGAAATTCAACAAGGGTTTTGAATTTCTGGGTTTGAATCAACTAACTCATGGGATGAACTAACCAACTTGTCTGGATGAAGTTTCTTTGGAAAAATGACTGTCAACTGACTAGTTATACTAGCTGGTTGGTTTGTCAACATTGACTGCCAGCTAAAGGGCAGCCCTGGTACACAAAGCTCCCGCCTATGTGGGGTCCAAGGAAGGGGCGGAGTACAAGGGTCTGTAGTATGCTGCCTTACCTTGCATTTTGCAAGAGGCTGTTTCCACGCCTTGAACCCGTGACCACAAGGTTACATGATGACAACTTTTACTGTTGCACCAAGGCTCCCCTTCTATCAACTGCCAGCTGTTTTCTAGAATTTGCTATTTGAAGCTCTCAACGGATCTATATGGATCCCAATGGCTAGAAACTCAAATCCAAGGGCTCTATGTGATCAAAATCTATAAATTGAAGCTTCCTGAAGATTCAAAAACTAATTGGACATTACGCAAGCAATTTTAGCTCCCATATCTAGCAAAAGTTCTCCAAGTTCATTTGTGCAAATTCTTTTGGTTTTTCTACTTCAAAAATTCTCTCTCTTTCTATATATATACATATTATTGTTGTTTGATTTTAATTAGATAGAGATGTTTTCTTTCTTCACATTCGTTTGAAAGAATGGTGTAGCTCTCTTGTTGTTGGATAGTTTTGCAAGTGTTTGGAAGAAAGTTAAGTTGCTGCAACTATTTGTGTCTTTGTTTTTTGTTGGGAGTTAGTGGAACCCAAAGTAGGGAGTACTTTGAGAGAGTGAAAGTAGGTGCCTTGGTCAGAAGGCGGAACCACTACAAAAATCTTTGTATCTAGTTTCTTGTGTGCTGTTGTTTTAATTTCTGAAATTGTTTTTGTTATTGAGCACTTTGTACAAAAGTTTGCAGAAGCTTTAAACTTGAATTGGGGCCCCATTCAATCCCCCTCCGGATCTCACAGCTAAGCCTTGTTGGATTTGCTAAATAGATAGGAAATGGGCAAGGGCTGCTAGAGCGTTCCCTCGGAAGCAACGCGCTACATCTAAACCTAGGTATAGTGAAAAGTGGACATGGGTTCATACCACGGAGGTCGAGAAAGGAGATAGTAAATAGGATATCTCCAAAACATAAGATTCGCATTGCTACACGGAATATAGGGACACTGACAGGTAAGAGTTTGGAGTTAGTAGACACGATGAAACGTAAAAGAGTCAACATCGCTTGTATCCAAGAAACTAAGTAGAAAGGGGCTAAAGCTAGAGAAATAGATGGGAATAAATTATGGTATGTAGGAAAGGAAAATAATAGAAATGGCGTAGGAATAATAGTGGATAAGGAATTAAAGGATAAAGTTGTGGACGTTAAAAGAATCAGTGATAGAATTATAATAATAAAAATGATTCTAGGAGAGCAGATTATAAATATTATAAGTGCATATGCACCACAAGTAGGGTTACAAGATATAAATAAGAGACAGTTTTGGGAAGACATGGAGGGAGTCATGCAAGAAATTCCCAACACTGAGGGGATATTTATAGGAGCAGACTTAAATGGCCATCTAGGAAAAGATAAGGAAGGATATGATAGAATACACGGAGGGTATGGTATAGGTGAACGAAACGAGATGGGGGAGAATATCCTCGATTTTTCTTTGTCATATAACCTATCAATTGCAAATACACTCTTTAAGAAGAGGGATGAACACTTAATAACCTTTAAAAGTGGACTTCATAAAAGCCAAATAGACTTTTTTCTACTTAGGAATAATGAACGATCTATATGTAAGGATTGTAAAGTGATACCTGGTGAGAGTATAACTTCACAACATAGGTTAATGGTATGTATATTCATATCAAAAGATGGAGTAAAAGAACTGAACTTAATACACATCCAAAAACTAAGTAGTGGAACTTAAAAGGAGAGTATAACCTCATTCAAAAATAAGTTGATGGTAGAAGGAAATTGGAACTATGAAACAGAAGTAAATACCATGTGGACTAATATGGCTGAGTCCATTAAGAAAGTAGCAAAAGATGTCTTAGGAATATCTAAAGATAAAAGGCTATTAACAAAGGAAACATAGTGGTGGAATGAAACAGTGCAAAAAGCTATTAAAGAAAAATGAATGCGTTTTAAAGCATGGCAGAAGATTAAAAATAATGAAAACTATGAACAATATAAGAATGCTAAAAACGTTGCTAAGAGAATAGTAAGTGAGGCTAAACTTAAAGCATATGATGAGCTCTATAATAGACTAGAAACAAGAGAAGGTGAGAAAGATGTGTTTAAACTTGCAAAAGTAAGAGAATAGAAGGGTAAGGACTTAGAGCATGTTAGGTGCATTAGAAGCGATGATTAAAGGGTATTAGTCAAAGATGATGAGATCAAACAAAGGTGGGAAATATACTTTCAAAAATTGTTAAATGACAATGGCCCTGAGAATATAGGGATTGAAAATACTATAAATTTAAATAACATTGGATATTATAGATATGAACGTAGGATTAGAATACTTGGAGTAAAAGAGGCCTTGAGAAAGATGAAATCAGGAAAGGCCATGGGGCCTGATTGTATACCAATAGAGGTTTGGAAGCATATGGGAGATATTCGGGTAGTTTGGTTGACCAAGTTGTTTAACAAGATTATAAAATCAAAGAAAATGCCTGATGAGTGGAGGAAAAGCTCTATCGTACCAATCTATAAGAATAAAGGAGACATTTAGAGCTGCACTAATTATCGAGGGATCAAACTTATGAGTCATACCATGAAACTTTTTGAAAGAGTGATTGAGAAGAGGCTAAGACATGAAACAAGTGTATTGGAGAACCAGTTTGGTTTCATGCCTGAGAGGTCTACCATGGAAGCTATTTTTCTTTATAAGACAATTAGTAGAGAAATATAGGGAGAGGAGAAAAGGCCTCCACATGGTCTTTATCAACTTAGAGAAAGCTTATGATAGAGTCCCTAGAGAGTTAATATGGAGGGTATTGGGTGGTAAAGGGATTTCTCAAGGGTATATAGACATAATTAAAAATATGTATGAGGGAATAATAACAAATGTTAAGACCACTAGTGGCGTGACTAGTGATTTTTCTGTCACTGTCAGATTGCACCAAGGATCGGCATTGAGTCCATACCTTTTCACATTAGTTATGGATGAGTTAACAAAACATCTGCATGAGGAGATTCCCTAGTGTATGCTATTTGCAGACGATATAGTCCTACTTGATGAGACAAGGGAGGGTGTAAACATAAAGCTAGTGTTATGGAGAGAAGCATTAGAATTCGAAGGATTTAAAATTAGTCGAACTAAGACATAATATATGGAATGTAATTTTAGCAAGGAGAGTAGGAGTGGAACACCAATCAAGATTGATAACCAAGAGGTCCCCATGAGAGACGACTTTCGATACTTAGGATCATTGATCCATGAGAGTGGAGAGATTGAGAGGGAGGTTACCCAGAGAATCCAAGCGGGTTGGAACAAATGGAGATGTGCATCAGGTGTTTTATGTGATCAGCGGGTGCCACTCAAACTAAAGGAAAAATTCTATAGGATGGCTATAAGGCCGGCCATGCTCTATGGATCAGAGTGTTGGGCAGTTAAGGGAACATCATACTCATAGGATGAGTGTCGCAGAAATGAGGATGTTGAGATGGATGAGTGGTAAGATAAGAAAGGATAGAATTAGAATTGAAAATATTAGAGGAAATTTAGGGATAGCACCAATAGGTAACAATATGAGGGAGATTAGACTTAGATGGTTTGGACATGTTCAAAGGAGACCAACAACGGCACCAGTTAGAAGGAGTGAGGCAATACAAGTTCAAGGCTCTAAAAGGGCAAGGGAAAGGCCCAAAAGAACATGGATAGAAGTGGTGAGGAAAGATTTAAAAACTTTGGGACTAAATGAAGCTATGGTATTTAATAGAGTGGAATGGAGGAATAAGATTCATGTGGCCGGCCCCTAATTGGGATAAGGTCTTGATGATGATGATAGGAAATGGTCTATTGGACTTTGTTGGTATGCTCTACCTTTGACAACATGTGTACCTTGTCAAACCAAGCTGCTCTAGCTCTTTTTTTAGCCCATAATTCCCCTTCTTGAGCTGACATACAAACTGACTCTTGCTTGCTGTCTCAAAGTGTTCATACTGCTCCAGTTTACCTCATCTTTCCAGGATCCACAAAGGAACATTTTAAAGATCACCTTCGTAATTTATAACCAAATAAATTTCAGATACTCCACATTGAAGGGCTTTTGACTATAGTACTGCATTTCTCATTGTAAACCAAAACCACACCTTTGTTTAAAGTGTTCCACTAACCTTACCTTTTATCTGTCTATAGAACCATTTGTTCTCTGCCTTTTAATTTGTCTATCTACTGCTGAAGCCATAACTCCCAAGTGCCATTTTTGTAAAGAACAGTCAAACATTTCTTGTATGGCCTCGAACTGCTTGTCATTACTCACTGCCTCCCCTAAAATTTCACAGGTTTGACGGTTCTCTGCACTTGTGACTAAAACTTCATTCTTATGTTTGTGTCAATGAGCATAAGATTTGCAATTGGTTGCATGATGGTGGCCGTAACAGAATCACTCTTGTACATATGAACACAAGAATGGTGATGATAGTCAATGGGAGAAACATTGACAGGATCAACCGTTTCTTTCATATGTTCTTGTACCATTCAATGAAGCTAGGCTAGGCTGCAGATGAGGTTAGGATTTTAAAGAACACTGATTATAGTGAATTAGACCATCGATAAAGAAAGAAAAAAAGTGACAATGAAAGAATGCTTAGAGTACCCTCATATAAAGTTACCGTTGAAGTTGAAATCCTGCTGGAGTATCGTGTAAAAGCTTGTGGATTTGTAAAGTTAATGTAGATATGAGGAAGAGAGAATGGTTAGCAGAGAATTCTTATGGCGCCTAAACTCAGAGAAGTCACACTTATCTCACATATAATACAAACATAAACACTTTAGGCACAGCTAAGAAAGATGGAGCCACCTTTTGGCCAATGGAATGTTTAGTTAGAAATTATCTACCTGTTGGTTCTTGACCCTTAAACCTTGATGGTACTTGCTTCTACAAACTGGGACATGCATGCTGATTACATTATAGGACTGGTCCATAATAGAGGTGGCTAATAAGTGGTCCATCTTTTCCCAATTGCTTAGTTGGTACGAGTATAGCTCAATAGAGCACATAACTGGGAAGCATTTCCCCTTTTCATGCTTTTCTGATTTTATGAGCTACTTGCCTTCATAGCACTCATTTTAACGAATTGGAGGATCATTAGTTGTGATTCTATAGGCATCAAAATTTGGCCTTCTTGGAGGGCTAGACATTTATGAGGAGATTTGGAAGATCAGCTCAACTGGGAAGTATTTTGTTGGGAACTATTCCATCATGGATGTGAATTGTGGTGAACTTCTGGATGTAGTTGCTTTTTTTAAAGCTAGTTAGCTTTATGGAGACCTTGAAACTAGGGGTGAAGCTTCCCTGTAATCTAGTCCATACACGTAGCTAAGACCTTTTCCCTCCAGTTGTGATTTATGCCTTTCAATGGCACGATTTGCTTTAGCTTTGAAGTTGCACTATAACAAGTTCTTTGGCTTTGTTTCTTTTCCACTGGTTCCATCTCATTTAGATTGCCAATCATGATGAATTTGCTCCCGAATGCTGTGTCAGATGAAATAACTGGAATGAATGACCTGCAAGAGGATCAAATGGCTCCAAAGTTTGGAGGTAATCAAAATGGTTGAATTTGATATGTGCAACACCATATTTCCCTTTGCAGTCACGCAAATGAAAAGATTAGAGTCCAAGATAGAGAAAGTAAAAAAATTGTTGTAGTTTTGAGGAGGTGGAAGTATTAGTTTTCTTTCTTCCTTTCTTTTCTAGAATGACAAATGAATGATTGGAGTTGTCTGAATCTCAGCTAGTTCTGAATATCCTTTCAGGAGGAAACTTGTGCTAATATATTCAATTTGAGAGCGTTTAGGAAAAATGATCAAATGGTGGATACTGTAAATATGGAGTCTGGACTAAATGGTATCACAATACTGCCTGTTTCTACACTGAAAAGTATTTGATTACTGCAACTGTTCATGAGGAGATCTGGAAGCATATAGGCTTAGGCTACATAAACAAATGATGCTTCTTTATGCATCTTCATCCATGATCAGCAGGAAATAAATTTTATATCATAGGTACCTTTTAATGAAGGGGAGCGTCGGCACAAAGGTTGAGTCGTTGCCATGTGACCTGGAGGTCATAGGTTCGAGGTGTGAAAACAGTCTCTTGTAAGCCCTTTGTGGTCTACCCCCCGCATATGCAGGAGTTTCTTGCACCAGGCTGCCCTTTAGATACCTTTTAGTGCAGGGAATTACAAATTGAAGGCACGTATGTTATGGTGATAGACACTGTCTTTTGGGGTGCAAGCAGAGACAAACCTGGTGAAAGGGTGGGGATCAGGCCTTCTCCATGTGCAGAGTGTAGGCTTTGAAGTATACTTGCACTAAGACAAAGATGATGAAGGAATTATGTGTAAGGGGTTGAAAAGATCCTAAGGTGTAGATGGCCTCCTTAGATCAATCAGAATTGGATGGAAATTACACACTCAATGATAGCAACACGGAAATAGAGTGTGACATTGTGTAATGTTTACCTGGCGTTTCAAAGACATCCTCCTTGTAGCTTCCCATTTTCTAAAAAGAGGATTCATCAAGTTCAGGTGCCTTGGCCTACAATAAAAGATCATTTGTTTCAAATAATTATTGAGGTGGTCTTCACCTTTATAATCTAACCTGTAACTTGGTGGGACAGGATTGGAGTGATCCCTCTTTCTTGCTGTCCTGATGATAGAACCTACAATATGCTATAGCTCTGACATAGCGCAAAGAGATTTAGAACCATATTCATCAGAGTTGGAAGAAAACAAAAAGGAGTGACAGGAGAAAATGAATGTTAAGGTGATCTATATGGGGAAAATGAGATGCACAGATTACTTAGAAGCAGAAGAAAATGCAGCGCCCATCAAAATGACCATCTTTTTAACTGGTTGAGAACAGCAGCTACGGGTGCCTAGACAACAAGGGAAAACCAGCATCAGGTGCAAATGAAGTGCTCTTCCATTGAAACTCTTTTTCCTGGTCAGACTTTTTCAAGTTTAATTTGGAAATTTCTTATGAGGTGGTTCCAAGTCAAGTTTGATCTGGAAATTTCTTATTGAATGGGCTCCAGGTTAAGTTGAACCAATGATAAATCAAATGAATAAAATGTCATATTTGAGCTGTATTTGGGCCTGAGTAGCAACCTAGTATTATGCTTAGATATGTCAAAGATGGCTATAAGTTATCAAGTAACCTGTCTGTCCAATAATAAATTGTTTCTTAGTCTTGCCAAACTTGTAGAGAATCATGGATGTAAAAAAGAAATTTGTCAATATTTGATACAGTAATTAGTTTCTCTTAGACAACTCAAACATTCTATATCTAATAGAATAGTAAAGCATAGAGCAAAAGTGATTCACTTTCTTTGCATGTCTGTGAGCCGATTACCTGTGTTTCTGGCATCTTGAAGTTTGAAAGAATCATCATCATCATCAGGACCTTATCCCAATTAGGGGTTGGCTACATGAATCTTGTTCCTCCATTCCCCTCTATTAAGTACTACGGTTTCATTTAGTCTTAAAGTTTTTAAATCTTTTCTCACTACTTCTATCCACGTTCTTTTGGGCCTTCCCCTTTCCCTTTTAGAGCCTTCTACTTGCATTGCCTCACTGCTTCTAACCGTGCCATTTTGGGTCCCCTCTGGACATGTCCAAACCATTTAAATCTAATCTCCCTCATTTTGTTACCTATTTGTGTTACCCCTAAGTTTTCTCTAATGTTTTCATTCCTAATTCTATACTTTCTTGTTTTGCCACTCATCCATTTCAACATGCTCATTTTGGTGACGCTCACCCGATGAACATGATGTTCCTTAACTGCTTAACACTCTGATTCATAGAGCATGTCTGGCCTTATGTCCATCCTATAGAATTTTCATTTTAGTTTCAGTGGCACTCACTAATCACATAAAACTCTATATGCACATCTCCATTTGTTCCAACCTGCTTGGATTCTCTGGGTAACCTCCCTCTCAATCTCTCCACTTTTATGAATCATTGATCATAAGTGCTGAAAGTGGTCTTTTACGGGGATTTCTTGGTTATGAATCTTAACTAGTGTTCCACTCCTACTCCTCTCCTTGCTAAAATTGCATTCCATATATTCTATTTTAGTTTGGCTGATTTTAAATCCTTTATATTCTATTGCTTTTCTCCATAACTCTAGCTTTGTGTTTACACCCTCCCTTGTCTCATCAATGAAGACTATATCATCTGCAAATAGCATGTACTATGAAATCTTCTTGTGTAGATATTTTGTTAACTCATCCATAACCAACATGAAAAGGTATGGGCTCAATGCTGATCCTTGGTGCAATCTTACAGTGACAGAAAAATCACCGGTCTCGCTACTAATGGTCTTAACATTTGTTGCCACTCCCTTTTACATATCTTTGATTATGTCTATATACCCCCAGCGAAACCCCTTTCTTGCCCAACATCCTCCATATTAACTCTTTAAGGACTCTATCTAAGCTTTCTCTAAGTTAATAAAGACCATGTGGAGGTCTTTCCTCCTCTTCTAATATTGCTCTATCAATTGTCTTAGTAAGAAAATAACTTTCATGGTAGACTTCTTTGGCATGAAACTAAATTGGTTCTCCTATACACTTATCTCATGTCGTAGCTTCTTCTCAATCACTCTTTCAAAAAGTTTCATAGTGTGGCTCATTAGTTTGATCTCCTGATAATTAGTGCAGCTCTGTATATTTCCTTTATTCTTATAAATTGGTACAATAGAGCTTTTCCTCTATTCATCCGGCATTTTCTTTGATTTTATAATCTTGTTAAACAACTTGGTCAACCAAACTACTCCAATATTTACCATATGCTTTCAAACCTCTATTGGTACACCATTGAGGCCCATAGCCTTTCTTGATTTCATCTTTTCAAGCATCTTTCACTTCAGGTATTCTAATAATATGTTTATATCTATAATGTCCAATGTTATTTAGGTTTATAATATGTTCAATCCCTATATTCTCAGAGCTTTTGTCATTTAACAATTTTTGAAAGTAAGTTTCCCACCTTTGTTTGATCTCGTCATCTTTGACTAGTACCCTTTAATCATCACTTCTAATGCACCTAATATCGTCTAAGTCCTTACCCTTTTGTTCTCTTATTTTTGCACTTTTAAATACATCTATCTCACCTTTTCTTGATCCTAGTCTACTATAAAGGTCATCATATGCCTTAAGTTTAGCCTCACTTACTATTCTCTTAGCAATCTTTTTAGCATTCTTATACTGTTCATAGTTTTTATTATTTCTAGTATTCTGCTATGATGTAAAATACACCCGTTTTTCTTTTATAACTTTTTGCACTGTTTCACTCCACCACCATGTTTCCATTACTAATTGTCTTTTACCTTTAGATACTCCTAAGACATCTTTTGCCACTTTCTTAATGGACTCAGTCATATTAGTCCACTTGGTGTTTACTTCTATTTCATAGTTCCAGTTTCCTTCTACCACCAACTTATTTATGAATGAGGTTATTTTGTTTCATTTTAAGTTCTACGACTTAGTTTTTAAATACCTATTAAGTTCATTTCCTTTCTTCCATCTTTTAATATAGATATCTATAACCATTAAAATATATATTATAATATAATAAAGAAGTCTGTATTAAATTTTTGGCTATGTTAACCACTAGAGATAGGGACAAGAGTGAGTGTTTTTCCATTCATTCATTGCAAAGTTCTGAAATATTATTCCTTGTGTAACTACAAAAAAGGACAGCCTGGTACACAAAGCTCCCCTGTATGTAGGGGTCTGGGGAAGGGGCAGATCACAAAGGGCCTATAGTAGGCAGTTTTGCCTTACATTTTGCAAGAGGGTGTTTCCACACCCCAAACTCATGACCTCCAAGTCACATGGCAACAAAAGGTTCCCCTTCATTCCTTGCATAAATACACCATCCTTTATTGTTTCTTAGAAAAGGATATACTACTGGATCTTCAAGTACATCTCCCTGGGATGAGGAAGATAAGTTCCAGCCTAAGTTTTCAATACTGTTGTGACCCATACCAGTCCAGCATTCTGACTGGTATGTAGAGGATGTGCAAACAGGATTGGCAAGTACGAGTGTTCCGAAAGTATGGTTTCTAATTTTCTTTTTTTGTCAAATTTTTTGGGGGCAAAATTGACAACTAAGGTTTCAATAAGTAAGTTGATTCCATTTTTAAATTAGAAAACAAAAGTGACCATTTTTTTTAGTGAAAACAAAGAGCTCTGCACTTTGATTTGTTTAGTCAATTCCTTCTTGATCCGTTCCTTTATTGTTGATGTATATATTGATAGTCTCTGTTGCTAATCGAAGGAAAATTCTTTTACCTTGACTTGATGTTACTTTTCGACTGCTTGATAGATTTTTAGCAAACTTGCTATTTTCGGGACTCATATTTACACGTGTTCTCGAACAATTTCACATGATAATCAGAACATAAGGTTCGAGCTCAACTTGTAGATGGATAACTTTCAGCGAGCACTATGTTGAAAGTGAGATGTCAGCTTTTCAAAGCTTCACTGTATAGTTAACACTCATAAATATCCATGATTCTTATAAATTCTCTGCGAGGCCTTTTTCTAGAATTCATTGTTCTTGATGTGATCCATGAGTAGTAAAACCTGATCTAGGCTGATCATGGAAGGAGAATACAAGCACATAGACAAGAGGTCAATGATTATGTGAGTTGCACAAACAATCCCAATCAGTCCCTCTTTTAGTGGAAGAACAAATAGTTACTATTTATATTGGGGCGAATGGGGATCTTGATTTGTTAAAAATTGCACAGGTAAAGAAATTTCTCGTTCAATTACGTACCCACTTAAAAACAAATAAACCTGAGTTCCGAGAAATCATATCTTCTACCAAGACATTCAGGTACCAAATCGAAGCAAACTTTGAATACTAGATATGACCTCAAAATAACAGGGGTCAAGGTTGGCCAGTGAGATTTATCACTTGTTGCTTTTCACTGGCTTTCAGTCAGTAGTGACAACAGATATTGATTTGTATTGTTCAAACCTTGAAGTCTATATGTATAACATCTTGCTTAGGCTATTATTTAGATAGCTGTTGCATCAAACAATAAAATGGTTCATCTCAAAATTAGCACCAAGAATATGTGATTTAACTTACACCTGTGGAATATTCTTTGCAGGTGGCTTTCGTCAGATCAGCAATCAAAATTCTGCAACTTGATATGTATGATCGCCATCATCACCTTCTAGCATGTCTTTACTCCTAAACTCCAGCTGTTACGCGTGCATGGAATGTTGACTAAAGTCATTCAAAAGCAGCTTAGCCACCGTGTCAGTGAAGTTTTTGAAATGATACAGCATTTTCATTCATTGACCATCTGCCATTCTCAATCACCCAATTACTACTACACTATTGCTGTGAGTTAAGAAAGATAGTTAACTGGTGATTAAGCATAAAGCTATTTACGTCTATAGACTGGAGCAGAGGTATCATCCCCTTCCCATAATCATCTTGTACTTGCCTCCCTCCGACCGATGTCCAGAACTCGCTGATCGGACAATAATAAACTTGTAATTGGCGAAATGCCAAACTGACCCTACAGAAGCCCACTGGACTGTTTGTTGGGATCACAGAGATAGTGATTCATGGACCAGGCTCATCCAGTATAGACTCACAAGATGAACAATCCCTTTCTTGCCAGATTGGGAATTGGACCTCTGTTTCTCTCTCAAGCCGACGAACTTGAGTTTTTGCTTAGTCACTTGGTAATGTCTTTCTTGAGCCACTGGCACAATGAAGTCCCGATCTGCCTTGTTCCTCTAATTTCTTGAGAAAAACAAATGCATAGAATGGTGAAACGAATAGCAAGGGGGTTCTGATGGAGGTGCAGTATACCCATAAAGAAAGCTTCAATTAGTCGTTCCAGCCAATCTGACTCTTTTTATGTCTCTCTTTAGAAATGGAATATAACACTTCTTTAGGATGGCAATGAGAGTCTTGTTGGACGGAGGATATTAAGGGGCTGAATGATGAAGTTCTTTTCCGAATCTTCTGCACAGGCCCCAGATTTCATCTGAGTTGAATTACTGCGGGTTGTTTGTGACAATCAATAGCTTGGGTCATTGAACAAGTGGGGCTCCCATTCTGCATTTGGAGCTGGATACTGACAAATCTATACATCCAGCATATGAGAGGTGGGCAATAACAGATTAGCTTTTTGGTGACTGAGAATGTGAGATGGTTAAATGCATGAAGACGACGTGTCATATTATAGCTGCTTCACCTGCACGGTGCCTAAGCAAACTCCATTAATGTTGTTAATAGCTAATAATGGTTCATCCAACTAACAGATGGAATGAAGTGGATTGTTGCTGTTAGCATGTGATGGATCCTGTAACTGTGTTTATGGAGGGGGACGGTGAGGGTCGCCGACATTTGTCGATTTGGTAGACTTTTAAGGAGTGTGGCGGGTCGATTTCAGCATTCTGTTTAATGATTTAGATTATGGAAAATACTAAATCGAATGCCATTTTCATGCTACTTGGCCAAAAACACGTGCTGTATGGTCATGATTGAATGCGTTAATCTTGATTGGATGATCTTAGACCCTTGATCGACCGTTAACTTTTGAGGGACTACATTTTGTCTGTATTCTTTCCACTGTTTTATTGAGTTCTAAAATGTAGGGAAAGCAGTTTTACCCCATAGTATTCAATTAGGTTCGAAACAGTACTGACCCGTTTGATGCTGCAATTTAAGTTCACATAATTTGGAAGTTCTTGGCGTAAAGGTAAAGTTGTTGTCGTATGACTTTGAGGTCACAGGTTTAAGGTGTGAAAACGGCCTCTTGCAAAAAATGCAAGGTAAGGCTGTATACTATAAACCCTTGTGATCTGCCGCTTTTCTGAACCCCGCTACATGGAAACTTTGTGCTTAATAGATGGTCTGCTCTTTGATTGGTATCGTGGTCCAGAGGACCCCAATGAGATGAACCAACATCCGAAATTGCACCAGCAGGATCATTTAGGTGCTAATAAGTGTCTTGCAAATGAAGTATTTACATAACATTGAAGTCTTCATTCTCAGGCCACGGCTTAATCACTCTAAGATGTCTCAATCAAAGGAGTTTGAACCGTTCCAAGTTGGGTCCAAACTAATAACTGGATCAACGGAGTCTACATGTCCAAATCACAAGACCTGCACCACGAAGGGGACAATTTCTACTATTGAATTGCGAGTCCGTTGATCCCATAGTTCACGTTGTTAAGTCAAAGTCGACACATCAACTGGTGGTCCCACTGGAAATACAGTATCAGTATAATTCATCTATGGTGCCACCTGTACCAACATGGTGGTTCCACAGTGGTCCAACTTGCCGGATCCAAACTATTTACAGACTATATTATAACAAAAGGCAATGAGATCTCCTCTGAGAGAGAGAGAGAGAGAGAGAACCAAGAAGATGGGAAAAATGTACTTTTCTGAGCACATAATTCTAGTAGACCAATGGGAGAGCGGTGTAGGTTTTCTAATAGGGATAGGTATTGAAATGGTTAAAGATGAAGAATGAACAAAGGGTAGCTGAGGAAAGGGTCAAGAGAAATGTACAAGATCTCTAGAGCCAGACTGCCTCTATTTGGTTAGGACAACAACCATCTTTTCTAAAATGACTTACCTTTATTGCACAATTATGTAGTTCATCTCTACACAACTAATGGATATGCATGGACAGAAATATCCCTGCAAGTCAGATCATGCTCTAGAAAGCTTCACTTGGTGTTTACAACTCCACTTACTTTCAGAGGTAGAATCTATGGAAGACATGGTACAACGAGAACATAGTTCTAAAACTCACTAGTCAGACTCCGAAAACTCTTCAAACCACTTGATTCGATGGCAAATCGAGTTACTTGTGATCGGATAGCAACCAACTTGCTTAGCAATAGAACATGCATTTAAATGCAAAATTATTGTGTATAACTTCACAAAGAAATATTATAAAAAATCTCACTTGAGTTTTTCTAAGTTACTAGGAAGTTGCTTCAAGGTAACTTGACTCGCTTGACTTTTGAGCAAGTTGAATTTTTGAGTTTTTAAATTGTGAACGAGATCAAGTTGAAAGAAATGAGCAATATGCCCACCACTTGCAATCGCCCTACACCTGTAAGTGAGAGTTACTGAGAAGATAAGCTGTAAACCAAGAAGAAGCAGTTCATTCAGCCTCCAGATATGTTTTATTTTCTTCCAAATAACTTCAAAGGCTAGCAATAAAACTACCATTGTGGTCTCTAATGATAGCATTGCCCGGGTTACAAATAGAAGGCCCCCAAAGGAAGTGGATGCCATGTAGTCACCATTGAAGGCTGAAATTGAAAATAATCTGATGCATCTTGTGCCCATTGTTAGTCATTGTCTCCCTCCACTGAATTAGCTCTAGGAAGCTATTTTTGCATGGGAAGATTATAATGTCATTAAAATCCCTGAAATCTTTGATGAGTCATGATAGGTATGATAAGCACGAGTTATCCAAAACAGGAAAATGATAATTCTCCCAAGGGAAGTAATATGCTGAGGTTGAGTCTGGCTTATATGGAGGTGGCATTAACTTTTCGAGTTCGAATATTTTGTAAGGTATTGGTGGGACTACATGCATGGGTGCACGCGGAGATATTAATGATTTTAAAATAAGGAAAATGATAAATTAAGGCTCTTTAATTAGGCTTCAAAGTGAGGCTGCCTATCAATCTGTCAGTATTGTGTTTCTGTAATAAGATCAGAGCTTTTATGAAAACTTTCATAGAGTTGTGTTTGTGAAGTGAGAGTTCTTACTGTGTCATTGTAGAAGAGAAGCCCACATGCCTTTGAGTTGGTTGGCCTGTGTGGAGTTTCTTGAAATTCCAAGGGCAAGATCAGTCATTTCCACAGAGGTGAACCCTAAGCCCTTGACACCTTATATCTGCTTGATAACAATATCTCACATGGTAATGAGTTATATGACTCTCAAGAGTGATAAAAAAAATATAAAATTTTTATTATCGCTTTTTCTTTCCTTATTTATTTAGCTCTATTTTTCTTGTTTAAAGGGTTGACTGGGGATATATGGTGGGTGTGCCAAGGAAGGCTTGACTTCGTGTCATGTGAGTGGAAAATAATCCTCATTTTTCCTTTAAATTTTTTTATTATAAAAAAGACATAAAAAATTAGAAGTTGGTGTAAGAAATGGGTCCAGCTGTAATCTTCCGTTAGAGAAGAGAGAAGAAAATAGATCGCGCTCACGTTTTGAAGATGATATTTTTGTTGTTTGCATTTTAGAGAGAGAGAAAATTGGTCTGTCCATTTGTTGGGTCTGTCTGCGACACACTGAAGCTTCAGAATCGGATCTGTAACCCTTTATACGCCATTTTTCAAGAAGTATTTTCAGATGGTAGTAGTGGGTTTCTGAGATGGAGGTCGTTGAAACTTCTTCCAATACTCACAGAGGTGGAATCAGAGTCCAAGCCCCATTGGTAAGTCCATCTTTTGTGTTTTTCTACGTCCAAGTGTTTAATCCAGCCATTTTTGGTAATTCCCAGATTCAGTTTTGAGGCGATTTGAAGGTTTTAGTCAGAAAAAGCTGAAAGGAAGTGGAAAAAATCATATTTTTGGCAGGGCAGGTTTCAGATCTGTGGTTTTTTGGAAATGGGTGGATGAGAAAAACGAGTTGCATTTGCTAATTCTTAGGTTGTTTCTTGTAGTTTATTGGAATTCCTTTTTGGGTTTTAGTTCTGTTGAGGGGCTTTGGTCTTCTTGATTTTTGTATTTACATAGATTTGTTGGGCTCTTGGCTTTAGGGTTTTGTACTTGAGGGTCTATAGCATTACCCTATTTGCAGCCCAATTCTGTTTTTTCTTCTGATTGACCTCTAGTAGGTTGTCTTTTGAGTCTATTAACCCTTTGCCTGTTCAGATTTTCTTGAACATAATTTGACTTAAAAATAAGTGAGATGTTTACCTTGTAATAGCTTCACGACTTTCTTTGTAGCTTGTTTGCAAGTGGAGGTGATTTCATCAACTCAATGGAGTTTAGGGTTGCTGCCAGTTTCGGAAACCTTTGTCTCTGTTCTAGTATAGAATGTAAATATTTTGAGCATAATGTTTGTTTTGCTCTCTTCAGTTTATTCCGCTAATGACTTTGTTGAAGCTGTTTGGGAATTATTTCCTGTATTTGCTCCGTTTGGCTTGCTTCTTTGTTTCTTTGCTCATTATGATGTATCTGATACTTAATCCTCAGAAGGCCATGTTTGTTGCCTTGTTGTATTAGATAGTTTATCACTTCCTAGTCTTGACCCAAAATCGGCAGCTCTAGACAAATGCCTTAACCAGCCACGAAAGGAAGTGTACGATTGACAACTGCTCTATGTAGCAGTTGGCAACTGCTCCGGTGGCACCATTGTTTTTTTGCTCTCGAAAGTTCCAGTGATATCATTGTTTACTTAGCCATATATGCATTAAAGATATTAAGACCTATCAGTGCAGGCAAAGAAGATAAGGAGCGCTTGTTTCACTTAGTTGTTTTCACCAATTTGAATAATATATCCAAGGGTTGGGAAAAATAAAAAAGGTCACAACCTTGGTTGTTAAACTCTTAGTGGCTTGAGAATTCCAAAATTAGGCTGCTTATATAACATTTCACTTTGAGCAAATTTCAGGGATGTGCTGAGTAATAGTCCTTGCAATAGCTGAACGTCCACTATCTTGATACATTAGGCCTTCAACAATTTCACCCCGAATGGAAGCTGTCCAGTATAAGTACCAAGTCTGAAACTCTTACAATCTCTTAATTATGCGGGATAGTTATCATATTATTCCTTTTTTTCTATTGTTCATACAGTCTATTTCCAATATTAGTGATGTGTTATAATTTTCATATCCCAGTCACTTGTTTTGGATTTTCCAGCCGTCTCATTATGGGCATTATCAAAACAAGAGGATGGCTGGTTTTGGTTTTTCCACAGATTAAATGATTATGCAGTTTAAACTTTTCTCCTTGTTTCATGATTGATTGGTATATCTGGTTTGACATGGTTATTTAGTCATTTAGAAAATTTTATGCCTTAGTCTGAATTTTAGGACTAAATGGAGTCTGTTAACTTAGATCAAACCTTGTGAATTTTGTCGTTGTTTTTTGTTTGTTATAGTTATATTTTTATCTCTTGAACTTTGAACTGAAATTTTGTTTATAGAAAAATAGTATTGCTAGACATTTTGCAACTGCCTACTCAAATAGAGTTATAATTGAGTTCAAAATTCGGTAGGTCATATATTTCATACTTTAAGATGTCTGCTTTGTCTAATTCAAAGAATGTAGTAGTGAGTGTGTGGGATAATTGTGAAAAACAAGTGGGGCTGTTTGGTGTTTCAGTGAGTTATAGTGTTTTAAGATGTTCCTAACTCCAGCACAACAACCATGACTTGCTCTGCTTATAATGATTATGGTTCAAATGGCAGGAACCTATGCATCAGTGTTCAGGAGCCATTTTGGAAAGAGATAATAGTTTGACTTAGAAAATGAAGGAGGCTTTCTTGTTGTTTGTGAAATGTATCAACTTTGTGTCGGGTACTGTGCTCAACCTCTTATCACCAGCTTATGAGTAAAGGCTCAACTGGATTATAGGCTTCCTTAAAACTCTTTCTTGACCTATCCCAGAGTCTACCCATTTTGTTTTGTTACACTGCTACCTGCCACCATCTGTTTGGGGTTGTTTTCCTACTTTTAATAGCTTTTGTTTGTGGGGTCCAAGGTACAGATTATCTTCCTCATTTGGAGGATAGAACCTTCGGTCATCTTGCACATGAGATCTTCAAGGCTTATATTCATTTCTGTTTAAAACATTTCCAACCCTAGGAATGATAGCAATTAAAGATGCACAAAGGGCATTCTGTAAGAGGATACAAAGTCATCTTTGACTGCGGTGATTGATTTTTGGAGTTCGTATCATTCCAAGAAGAAGCTAGATAAGTCATCAATAGCTGATTTATCCTGTTGGATAGTACGGTAATTGCTTTACCCACGAAAGTTCTGGAACAATTCCACCACCAAAGGTGAAGGTGAACCCCCTCCCATCCTGGCTCTCGTCAAACTCCTTTGGATATCTTCATTGCCTCCAGCTAGCACTCCTTCGTCACTCTTGAAGCCTAGTTCTACCTCACCATTCTCAACCCAAGCTTCATGTCTGTAAGACTTATCTGCCTCCCTAGGCCTCTTGTCCAGTTCCCTGGACCTTTAAAAATTAAACGAATGGCTGACTGTTCCCTATATCTTTTACCACAGAGGCTGGAGTAGCCAGTCTCAGGTTTTAACTTTCTTGCTAGTCAATGCTGTTGGCTTGACATGAACACTTAGTCAAGTTGGTCAAGTGCCTTCTTTCACAACCAAGAGGTTGTGGGTTCAAGACGCCACTTACCTACCAAAAAGAAAAAAAAAAGGTGGTGTTGCCTATCTCTGTGGCCAGTTGTTGTGCATGTGATATTTGAAGTGAATGGAGATCTGAGCTCTGGAGCTGGCACTTTAGTCCTTATAGACATTTGCAAAAGAATGCACTTTAATGACCATAAGAAACAAACTTATCATTCATAAGGTCTAGTGTGCTATAACAAACACAAAATGAAATGCTAAATTGGGTGCTACTTAATAGAGAGGCACACACAGACTCCCATGTCCCAATGTCTTATTCTTACTTTCCACTCCTCGCCCTTCTATGTCACAATGGTGACCGTTTATTTCCAAACAGTTAGAAAAAGAAATTGCTCTTGGCACTTCTTTCATGGATGCCATAGTTACTGGTTCTTTGTCACTTTTTCGTGGAGTTCTCTGTATAATACTGATATCCAAGCAGGATAAGCATGTTTGAAACGTCTAACGATTTAACTGATATTAACTTCAAATCATTTGCAGGTTGAATCTGTCTCATGCTATTGTCGAGTAGATACAGGCTTAAAAACTGTTGCTGGGGCAAGAAAGTTTGTACCTGGATCAAAACTTTGTATCCAGCCAGATATCAAACCTCATGCACACAAGGTTAAAAATTCACGCAGGGAGGGAAACAGAAACCAAGCCCCTTTGCTGCCTGGCCTGCCGGATGATCTTGCTATAGCTTGCTTGATCCGTGTTCCCCGTGTTGAGCATAGCAAGCTCCGACTGGTCTGCAAAAGATGGTACCGGCTGTTGGCACGGAATTTCTTTTATTCACTGAGGAAGAACCTTGGAATGGCAGAGGAGTGGGTATATGTAATTAAGAGAGATCGCGATGGAAGGATCTCTTGGCATGCCTTTGATCCTATCTATCAACTTTGGCAGCCACTTCCACCCGTTCCCAAAGAATATTCTGAAGCCCTTGGTTTTGGCTGCGCTGTTCTCAGTGGCTGTCACCTTTACTTATTTGGGGGAAAAGATCCTCTCAGAGGTTCCATGAGACGCGTGATCTTTTTTAATGCCCGGACAAACAAATGGCACCGGGCTCCAGATATGCTGCGAAAAAGGCATTGCTTTGGTTCTTGTGTCATAAATAACTGTCTTTATGTTGCTGGGGGGGAATGTGAAGGTATACAGAGAACCTTACGGTCAGCTGAGGTTTATGATCCCAACAAGAACAGATGGACCTTCATCACTGAAATGAGCACTGCTATGGTGCCTTTCATTGGGGTTGTTTATGATGGCAGATGGTTTCTCAAAGGGCTTGATTCTCACCGTCAGGTCATGAGTGAAGCTTATCATCCATCAACCAATAATTGGTGTACCGTCAATGATGGCATGGTTCAAGGTTGGCGTAACCCCAGTATCTCATTAAATGGCAAACTCTATGCTTTGGATTGCCGAGATGGATGCAAGCTGAGAGTCTATGATCAAGCCACAGATTCCTGGAATAGGTTCATTGACAGCAAAGACCACCTAGGGGGCTCGCGAGCCTTGGAGGCTGCAGCACTTGTTTCTCTCAATGGAAAACTGTGCATTATCCGTAATAACATGAGCATTAGTCTGGTTGATGTTTCAAGCCCTGAAAAGCACTTGGAGGACAACTCTCTGCTATGGGAGACTATTGCAGGCAAAGGTCATATCAAGACTTTTGTCACAAACTTATGGTCGAATATTGCAGGTCGAAATGGTATGAAGAGTCACATTGTCCACTGTCAGGTGCTTCAGGTCTGAGGTTGAAAATCTCAGCTACCTCTGATCCCTTTCAAGTGAACTCAAGTGATTGGTGCAGAAATTCTGGGATATCAGATCTTTGAACATGACCACCCTCAAGATGAATGTTCTTATGCATTGATAGGTTTTCACATGATGTTTGCCTGGGGTTATACCTCCTATGGGAAAAGCTCTTTAGAATATCCTTCAGCTTCACATTTTTTCTCCGCAATGAAAATGCTGTTTCTGCTGACTGTTCATTGGTTTGTCACTTGGCTATCAGGTCACTTATACTGCCATATTATGTGGTGTTCTCTACTGATCTTTGGGAACTGAATATATCCTCATGCAGCTGGATCATGGTAGGGGATAACTTTCACATTAAAGAAGACGGATTGTCTCCTTCACTTGACAAGGAAAGGCTACTGTCACCAGTATATGGGATGTGAAGCAGATTTATGTATCACATGCTCAAGGGAATAGCCAAGGTAAGAGAGTTTGAGGAAATGTTACCCCTCTATGGGAATGTTGCGGATTTAGAAAATGGTGATGCTACTGACTTGTTGAAGACGAGCTTAAGGATGCTCTTGATTCATGTGTTAGAAATACAAAAGCACTTGAAACGGCTCTTAAGGCAATTGAAAATGGTACAGTGATAGAATTCTTAGTCCAGTCTGAAAACCAATTACAATTTTGAATGGCACAGGTCAGATAGATATGTGATCATCCATGAAGGGAGCAGCATGCCATGGCCATTTGCACCTTGAGGTGTGTCATGTGGTTTTGGTCCGTTACAAAATATTAGTAGTTTGTGTACTCCCTCAATGCTCTGTGAATATTGCTATTTATCAGCCTAGCAATCCATTAAAGTACATACGTGACATATTTGTTGCTACCAGAATGTGTCATGTTTCAATGTTGAAGGTTTCTATGTATATAAGGCAATGTAACGTAGACTGATTGGTGCCTCCTGGATTACGAGGTCACTATCTGATGGGCTATAGTCTGAAACTCGCACTGAAACTATTCCATATTTTTGCTATTTAAACCATCCATCTTTTTGATGAGCGGTTATTATGTTTAATACGCTGTATTCACTTATACTGTTGAAGGAAAGCAAGTTTTGCTCGTTTCTTATTAGGACCTCCACACAGCTGCTGTACCTCATATTAATAAGAGAAACTGCATTTGACCCTACTGGACGATGTTCAACTACAAACATACGAACTTGTTCAGGAGCACCCATATCCAATTATCTCTTCATGGATGGTGGCCTGAAAATCACGCGACCAAGCACAGGAGAGGCCCTTCTTGCACCCCGGTGGTTGTTCAAGGGAAGGCATCGAGTTCATATAAGAGCACTGCTGCTTGTTTTCTATTGTTTGCCAGTGTGGATTCCTGAAGTTCTTTCCTTTCAGAATGAAGTCTTCTTCTTTTAGAATAAAGTGGGTCTCCGGGGTGAAGAAAATTATGGTCTGAAAGCTTGTCATCTTTAGGATGGGTTTCCGACAGATTTCAGGCCTAATTCTTCATTTTGGTAGTATTAGCAGGTAAAATTTTCAGGCCAACAATCCTGCCCTGCAGAAAGAAACAGTTATGAGAATCAAAATGATGCAAACGCGGCCTCAGTCCTCTTGAGCTTCTATGACGGAAGTGAATGCCATTGTTTCCATACTTTTTACTCATTTTCTAGTGTCTTTCTAATGCCTTTGGTGCTTGTATTTGAAAACTAACTATTTTTGCAGCGTATCATATGATGCTCAGATCAATTGTCAAAGTTCACACGACACTTCCTATATCTGCTCTTTCTTCTATTGAATTTAACACCTCCATGTACATAATCTGAACACTTCGTCCTGTGTTTGAACTTCTCCTTTAAGATGATTGTAGCTGTCTGTTGGAGGCCTTTACCCCATAAATGTGATGGGTCATTTGACTAGTTAATGTAAAAACCTACTAGATAGACGGCCTTAATTATACATATGAAGTTGTCTCGTTAGCCTTTCAGGAAAATGATATTGAGTCATGCTCTCAAAATTCCCAGCTATTCTGCGACATGTATCGAAGGGACCGTATTTCGTTAAGAAAAAATTGACATTAATGCATGTTTTATGTTATAGTGAGACCACAAATATGAGGAACATCTCTTGACGTTGTCGTGCATTCTTGCGTCTCTCCTTTTCTGTCAAACTAAGCAAACAGCCAACGGTAGTGAAGATGAAACCGATCACTAAACAGTGAACATGTAACAGAGCTAAAAAGATATATATACATTGCAATATGAGATTTACAAATGGGATCAAAATGAGAAAAAAAAAAAAAAAAAACATGGAAGGCGTAGCTATAGCTTTGTTTCTCCTTTTAACACTTATTTTTCCTGCTTCAAGCTGTCTTGAAGCAAAGAAAAGCCACAATTAAACCTCTGTTTCAAGCTGTCTTGAAGCAAGGAGAAGCAATTTTGAGAGATTACATCAACAGGGGCTCAAGCAAAAGTGTTTTATTAGGTGCATGTAGATCCATGGTGTATGTGACCACCACCCCAAGAATGGCACATGACGCCGGAACAAGACCCAACCCGTATCTACTGATTGATCGACAACCTCCAATGCCATTGCAATCTTTGAGATTTGGAGAAGAACCTGCATAAGAAAGGGACAAGTACACAGTTTCCTTCAGCCACAGCAATTATCAGCTGAGCGGTAACCAAACTACTTCAGTACCATGTAAAGGATGGAACAAGGGGATATAATCCACGGGCAAAAGATCCATGTATCCTCTTATTCATCCATCCAAGAAACTCAGAATTCAAGGATCATCAAGAGTTGTAGAGAGACAAAAAGATATACTTCAAATAATTATACATGCCTACACGGGCAAACTATCTATGCGTCAGCCACTCACTTTGATAGGATTCAAGAACATATAGTGCAAGTCCGCATGAGATTTTGTCCAAGAAACTGAGCGAACCATAAACAAATGCACAGCCATTGAGATCTTGCCCAACTAGGAAGCTTTCCATGCTAACTGCTGTCACCTGTTTGGCAGCAGAAGGATCAGATATCAGCCACCAAAGAATTGTCTTGTAGTTTATATAAATTGATTTCCCCATCATTATAACAGCTTAGTGCATCACATTTGGATTATATACTTCTAACAGAATTGATCAGGTGGTAGAGTCTTGGAAACACTTGTTTATTCGTTTGGACCTTAGCTTTATGGAACAATATGCTACTGCTGAAACATGGAAGAATTCCCTGGACATGTAACTTTCAGATCCAGCTACAACTTAATAATTCAGCGTGGGGAGAAGTGACTAACAGGACCAGCAATAAGAGTTATCCAGTTAGGTTTCAAATGCATCAAGAAGAAGAATCGCCGCAAGGAGTTGTTAAGAGAAGGGCAACTACATAAAGCTACCTTGCTCCAATGCCATTTAACTTAATAGGCATATATTAAGAAATGTTGCATTAACAGATATGTACAATCACCAACAGACAGGAAAAAGAGGATAAATTACTGTTAACTACTCAAAAGCAAGAAAAGAAACAAATAAACAGAAATGTACATAAGGAGGCTTATATCCAATGAGAAAACACAGCCAACACAATTTTAGTTGTCTTCTATCAGAAATTAGTGTATAAGTTGACCCGTAGTTGCTCAAGCGTGCAGTATCAACTAACATGGAAGCATCAGTTCCATGGTTGGAAGATACATAGATGAACACTTGAATTGGGTGTCATACCGTCATTAAGGCACTGGCAAAACCAGTAGTTACTGCTAGAAGATACATGAAATTGTGCATATTGCTGGGAAGAATGAGGATTCCTGCACCAGAGAATACCCATAAAGCAGCTCCAGCAGTGAAGAATGCCTTGAGACGTTTGCCGGTCCATTTGATCTCCTATCATATTACTCAGATGATGTAATATCAATTAGTAAAAGGTCATAAAAATCACATTATCATGCTTGTTTGTGTGTTTACAAATATACACATTCGCTTGTTCTGATGTCAGACCAGACCAAATAAATTTTCAAATAGAAAATTAAGTAGAAAACTGATACCTGCAGAAGAACAGACACTACAAAACTGCAAATGTAGATAATAGCTGGTACCTGCAAGGTTACATTAGGATTTAGGAAGGAGTGTCACTCAAGATTCTCCAGCTATCAGAAAGATTGAAATAGGATTTAAAATAACATAAGGGGGCTGTTTGTGATGGGAATAAAATCATGGATTAAGCTGTTCTGGCAGTAAAATCTTTCCACTGTATTTTTCCAAGGGAATATTTTTACTATTTCAGAACAGATTAATTCATGATTTTTACTCCTGTTGCAAACAGCCTAAATCTGATGTATGTAAGGTCTGAACCTTTACCAAAGCCTTAGAAGATTGGGCCATTTGAAGATCATTGATGACATAGAATGCAATAAGTGCCTGCATAAAAGGGCACAACAATGTAGATAAGTATAAACATAGAAAGTCACTCTTACTAAGGATTATCTGATTACAAAATAGGAAGCCTGCCTCCAAATTAAAAATAAAAGAAGGAAGAAAGCTTAAACAAGTTGAGATCCATATAGTTCCTTATATACTCGCCAAAGACGGTATACAGCAAAGCTTCATGATATGGACTTCTGCCCTCTCTGCAATTATAGCTGTGATTTGCAAGGGTATTAATACCATCATATGAAGCTACTTAATGGAAACTTCTCCTTCCTAAAAACAAGATGATTAGCTTTAAGTCCTGGGAAAGATATCCGGTCCTTAATTTCTTACCAAGGTCATGATCTAACCACTATGCTTCTTGGAAGAGAATCTGTTGCTTATTGAACTCTCCAGTTCAGATTTTCAGGAAGGTCATCAGTATACTACTTTTGAAGTTTCTAATATCTAACTCGTTAGTTATCTTAATCATTGGGTTATTATAGAACTTCTATTCTACAGATTGACCATTTTCTAAACATAGAATTCCATTACCTACTGAAATGAACGTAATTCGTTTCACAAGGTTTTCTTTAATAGCAGTGAAAAATACTGTCATTTGCGTCACAGGGAACAAATATCAGTGGCAAATTCTAGTTCTAGAGAAGAGCAGCAGGGGTATGATGGGATGACTTGGTGCATGGGTGGCAAATTCTAGTTCTAGAGAAGAGCCGCAGGGGTATGATGGGATATCTCGGTGCATGGACGCTCACAGCCAATTTAGGAGAGGTGCAGACAAGAATTGAATAACTCATATGGGAGAAAAAGGCAAATTCCTGTATGAGTATGTCCTTGGTGTAGATAGAGGCTTTGGACAGGTTCAAAGAACAGATGTCTTTTTGGTTAGCGAAATATGCAATTATTAAGGCCATGAATGTGAATTTGTCAGTATTAGCTGAGACTCAGTTATTTTAGTTGTAAAAAATCTCCTGTTTCAATATCAAATCACACATGGAAGTTCACTACATTCAGTGAGAAGTTAAGATGCTCACCTGTGAAACATTTGTGACCAGTCGGGTGAGCACATAAACAAGACCAACTTGATAGTACAGAACCTTCTTGAACCAATACACCCAAGAAATCCTTTTCTGACTTCTGTGCTGAATTTGTTGCTTCAATCTATATACCAGAACTTGATAAGCATGAGCATTTAGGCAGGTCTATGAGAAATATGAGTTTCACAATTAATCAAGTACAACCTGGGTCCCTCAGAATCATTTTCGCATAGTGGTTATCTCAAGTGATGCTCTGACAAAGCAACTTAAAATTTCAATTTTAGGGAGAAGTTCACTTGCTTTCTTAAGCAAGAACAGAACTTCTCTTGGAACTTGTGCCTTTTCTTATTGCATCTTTCTTGAAATTGATTGAAGGAAACACAAGTCTCAAGAGAGAAGTGTGACTTGCAACCATTCATTTGTACATTTTTCTCTACCAAGCAAGTGCTATGCTCGGTAGTCATAGCCTTTCATCATACCTTGGTTCTTTGGTTCCAAGAAGAAATATGCCCACGAAACAGCAACCAACAAAAATGGAACAATATGCGATCCAGCGGTACTGATCAATTCAAATAAGTGTAAGACTTAACTGTAAAGTGAATACCATCAAAATATGAACTTCATATTTGAAGTCTCTAAATATATACCTGATTTTCTATGTCAGCAGACGTCCTGGGACTATATAAATTGAAAACACATAAAGCAATGGCATATAGACTGAGATTGGCCACCTTCAATAATTAAAAGAACATCATATTAAATGAGGAAATGAAGAAGTGGAACATGAGTACAAGATTGGGGTGTAGCTGACCATTGTAAGAGCATTACGACAGCTTGCAAGCACGACTCTGCTAGTTGTATTCAATGTGATGCAGTTCACCATTGACCTTCAACAAGAAAAATTTTGGTCCAGAACCAATGAAAACTTGGAGCTGAATGAAATTAAAGGAAACAGAAAACAGATAACTGATAAGCTCAAACTGGAAATCCGGAGGTTTATTACATATGTGAAACTTGGGTGGCAGCCCAACCCACATTGAAAATTGCAGCAAATGTGCTGTAGCCAATTGTTTGGAGGGCAGATGAATTGTTCCCGAAGATTTTACAAGGCAGACAGCCACCAAAAACAGAAGAGAAGGAAATAGCAACTAGAATTGATCCTCCGGCATGCCACATTTTGAAATGCCCAAACCTGTCTATCTGAAAGTGAATACAGTAGTTTCAGAGAGACAGAGAGAGGCGAGGAAAATATTTAATTTGAAATTAGCAGTTACAATAAATCATAAATTAGCAATAAAACAGATAAATGTCACCAGTCGAAAAGAAAACAGAAGTTATATGTTTCTTTTGATCAAATAAAGCCATATTCTCATTGTTTCAGTTGACACAAAAGCAACAAAATTGTCATTAGTGTTTTGGTTTCTCATGTTATAAGAGACAACCTAAAAATGATAAATTTTTTTGACGTACATCTTGCCAAAGATTCCATCTAAGCATTTTAATCTTCTGTGGCCTTTCTACACCATCGGATGTATATTTCAGGCTAGCATATCAAAGGCTCAATATCTCTTTGAGAATAATGTATATAGAATTTTGAAGAATCATTTTCCACCTTACAATGATAAACTTCAGAGAATTAAAAATTTAGCCTTCTATAGAAGTGTCTATTTTCTTCTGAAAAATGGTGCTCTCATTTTCTAGTCCAACATCATCTGTTTCGTCTGGCTCCATGAAATATAATTTATATGAAGGAAACTGGGCTTTTCTAGAGCATTGCACGGATAAAATTTGTACAAACAGGAAAATGATAAAAATTTCCCTTGAAGGATTCATATTTCAATAACAACTCCCTGTCACTACTGTTCATAGATTTATGCTTTCGCTTGTGTTTGTTGATGAACTTCCATACATCGAAAATTCATGCCTAAATGTTAGGATTTCCAAACCACTTATCTGGTAAGCCGTATCCTAAGTTGGTCATGCACCAAAAATTATATGAATTAGTTATCCCAACAACCATTTTCTGAAGTGGCAAATGGATGGTTCCCAGTACTTACTGAAATAAAGCAACAGGTAGAAAATTATTAGGAGGGTTAACATCACGGAATAGAGAAGATTCTAACGGCCTGGCGTAGATGTGGCTCAGAAGATGAATGTTTCGGATCAAAACAGATATAAAACACCAACATAGTTGCAGTTGTGTGATTTATGCCTGTGATTATTTGAGATGATATATTCAAATAAAGAATAGACGATTAAAGAAGGTTCAAGTTCTACCAGCTCCCCAGCAAATATAGTGGCAAATCCATCAGCAACTTGACCAGAAAGCATCACAATGGCTGCATCGCTGAAAAACGAGGATAATCAAAAGAAGCACATCTATACACCAGAAGTAGAAAGGCATGACATCATGAAAAATGACATTTTATTGGTAAGCGATGATATGAACCCAGAACATCTTGGTTGTGAAACAAGGCACTTCACCAACTTGGCTATGCTCAAGTCATATAATGAAAATGGACTTTCAGGAAATCTATGACAACCCCCAACCTGGATGCATCTAACCAAGTTCACTGATAAGGAGTCCCGGCATTGAAATCAAATACACATGCAAAACATGTGGCCTAGTATAAATGAAAATCAAAACCATAATTTGTGCAAACTGAATAAAATCCACTTCCTCCATGCTAGATGTGCTATGAAAATCTGTGACTAGTAAGCATGATAAGTAGCATTCAATGAAATCACAATCACATTTCAATGTTATCCAATCAGAACAAGAATTTTGGAAGCAACTCTTGAACCTGATACTTCTTAGATATTGAAGGTGGCTGCAACAGTTAAATGTTTTATAGCAGAAGCACATTCGATGTCCTAAATCAGAAAAATAGGAAATGTTACAGCCTCAACAGGCTGTATTGATGATTTCAGCATGACGGAAGTTTGGGCGACATTAGAAGTTGTCCGTGTCTCAGCTGTTTATTTGAAGCTCCTTACACATGATATTTGGTGGACATGATCATATGTTGAACTTTCTGATTTTTCATAGGTTTACTTTACTTATACTTTTCTTCTTTTGAGGGAGATTAGACTTAGATGGTTTGGACATATTCAAAGGAGACCGAAAATGACACCAGTTAGAAGGAGGGAGGCAACGCAAGGAGAAGGTTTTAAAAGGACAAGGAGAAGGCCCAAAAGAAAGTGAATAGAAGTGGTGAGGAAAGATTTAAAAACTTTTAGATTAAATGAAGTCATGGTACTTAATAGAGAGGAATGGAGGAACAAGATTCATGTGGCCAACCCCTAATTGAGATAAGGTCTTGATGATGATGATGAATTAACAGTCCATCCTCAGGTCTGCTTGTACTTTGTAGTCCGTTTTATTCTTTTTCTTCCCTCCTCGGCTGATCAGAATCTTAATCAAGTGTCCGCAATGCTAAACAATGGTTCACTAGAACTTCTTGCTGACATGAAATATCACCCTAATATAGATGGGATAATAGATGCCACTGTCAGAGAATTCCATTGTTCTGTCTGTTAACCTATTCAGAATTCCATTGTTCAAAAGGATTAGTTTACCAAATATCTACACTATAAAACTTTTCACTGGATGAAAACTGTAGCATCAGCAAGATAAAAGTGGGAAGTTTGCTCATCTTTTGGAATAAAAAACTTAATTTTGAGTTAAAGCAGGTTGAGTTGAACTTTAATCCCTTGAAGCCTGCACAAATCATGAACTTCCAAGTCCTTATTTTAAAAATCTATTTTCCAGAATCAGAAACCTCTGCGATTTAGGTTTTTATTTTATTTTAAATTTACATTTATTTTCCTTTTCGTCAGTGAGATAGCAGCCTCCCCATTTACATTTGACTCCTCATGCTCCAATCCAGAAACATTTCCCCTTGCAGACTCCAAGAACTGAAATTTAAAACTCTAGATTTCCCTCATGCAAGATAAAGAAGTAGGTAAGTACATGCCCAACAGAAAAATAACTCATTAAATACCTAATCTCCCAAGACTTCTCCCGCTGAGATAAAAAATTGTGCCTGGTTTTGGTGCCAATAAACGCATCTTTTTTCTTTTCTTTTCAACTCGTAAGAGTGACTAATATTAAGACACAATAGATTGGAGATGAATTTCCATCTATGCTTGTAAGTTAGATTCACTTCAGCTCTGTAACTGTGAACTTATTAGACACTGATGATCTCATTGATTTTGAGGCGAACAGAATACAGTTCAAAGATCCCAAAGTTGTACATTCCCTTCATGCAAGGAATGATCATAAGTCCTTAACTTCCCAATTCAGAAACTCCCAACTTTTTGTCTGCTAGACAAAAGAAATCTCTGCTTCAATCGGGAGCGGAATTCATTCTCAATCAATTTCAAGGTGGGGAGGATTAAGACCACATGTTAGACTTGACATAAATTTTAAACGGCAGAAATATGTTAGTAGGGTCCTATTCAGATTATGAATCTGTTAACTTATGCAACATGGATGATCTCATTGATTGGGAAAGTGAAATGGATCTATTTTAGCATGGGAAAGTGTAAAACTACTTGACAGTGATTACGTTAGGCCTAATTCAGAGAAACTGCCGTTATTTCATCCATGAACCCATTAAGCAGGTGCGCACAGCAAATCTGTTTCCATCTCTATCTCACTAAAAGCATATAAGAACAGATTCAAGTGCCAAGTTGGCTGTGGAAGAAAATGAATAAGTATGCCTTTACGTCAAAATCAAAAGAGCAAGACCTGAGAATGCTAATCAATAAAATACACACAATTTAAAAGCAGTGTACCTTGGAGTCAAGCCCATTTCTGTCAAGAAAACTAAGAGATAAGTAAACCAACAGGATGATGTAATGTCATTGAGCATGTGTCCAACAGCATAGTAAAACACTGAACATCTTCCAAGTGGCTTGGTACCTCGTCCTTCAGTTGCCAATTCATCTCCCTTCTCATTAATCATAATGAAATATGGTTTTACAGTGCACTAAAAGTTGTTGCACCCTAACCACCTTAGTATCTGTAGCAAAGAAATTAAGACTTCAGAAAAGAACATAATCATGCGTAGAAGAAGAAACCCAATTCTCTGGAAACATGAGCAGTCACATATCTGAGCCATTTTGCTAGAATTTTTCTGATACAAAACATCATTTCTAAAGATACATATTCATGAGATCTTAATTAAGACGTAGAGCAATTCTTTCTATATCCATTTAGTCACATGATGAGGGGTATCAGAATACTCGGGTAGAAAAAGAAAATCCTTTGGCCGTCAATTTATGTAATTGTCTGACGACTGAAATCATACTTTCTTACACAAGTTTTTCTTTGCTCGGCTAGTCATATACCAAACATTACTCTCATTGGCCTATAGCTCATCTACATTTCCATTTCTACCAATAGAGACAAAAACCATGTGTTTCATAAAGTAGTTTACAGGGCATCCCCCACCAAAGGACTATAAAGGGCAGCCCCCATGTACGAAGCTCCCCCCTATGCGGGGTCTGGGGAAGGGGCGGACCACAAGGGCCTATAGTATGCAGCTTTACGTTGTATTTTTACAAGAGGCTGTTTCCACGTATTGAACCCGTGACCTCAAGGTCACATGACGACAACTTTTACTATTGTGCTAAGGCTCCCCTTCATCCCCCACCAAAGGAGTAACTACTGTTATTGATTGTCAAGAGACACCATCAAGCAGAGGGAGTCTGCACTCCCCTGTGGTTGGTAGTCATGAGACGCCGTTAAGTTCACTAATCTGTTACAGATACTTCCTCACAATTTCTGCCACTCAGTTCAATAACCAACCATGAAGGGGAGCCTTGGTGCAGCAGTAGAGTTGTCGTTGTGTGACCTTGAGGTCACGGTTTCAAGGGCTGGAAACAGCCTCTTGCAAAATGCAAGGTAAGACTGTGTACTATTGACCCTTATGGTCCACCCCTTCTCCGGACTCTGCATATGCGGGGGCTTCTTGCTCTTGGGCTGCCCTTTTAATTTCAATAACTAACTATCAAATTAAGATCTCATGTAAGACAAGTCAGCAAAGTAACAGACCAGACAGTAGAGTAACTGCTCACTGGGAGCTAGGACTAATGAGAAGAGTTGGTTCTTGGATGTGATATACTTTATTTAAAGGGCAGCCCGGGGATGAAGCTCTTGTGCATGCAGGGTCTGGGGAAGGGGTGGACCACAAGGGTCAACAGTACATAGCTTTACCTTGCATTTTGCCAGAGGATGTTTCTACAGCTGAATCCATAATCTCAAGGTCACATGCTTGTATTTCTGCTTAGCAAAACCTACAATGTGCTATAGTCCTCTCTTCCATTGTGTGTCCTGTGGCTGTATATGCCTTCTCTTTCTTCTACAAGGCTGCACTTCTTTGTAGCCCCTCCTAGATATAGACAAAATTAATCTCTTCTTGATGCAAACAGTGAATTTACTGAAAGAACCCAATGAGCTAATAAGGCAATTATGAGACTAAAACTATGCAAGGCATATTGGAAACTTCAATAGAACTTAGAGCATCTCATTAGAGGATTTGTTCCTTTGAGTCGACAAATCCTACAGTGCTCTAATAGCTATTCTTCAATTAAAGTGCCTTCTCTTCTTCCCCAGATTCCTCTTTTTCAAAGGGAATCCTGCAGAATGCTGTTAGACCCTCTTCAGTTAGGTCCATTGCTGTACATGCAGAGAAGTTGCCTTATATTTGTTCCACAAGGATCCTCTTGCATCAAGCCCGTGCAAAGTTGCACGCAAAACACAAGTTTTTCTTGATGCACCAGTGAGTTTACTCAAAGAACTCAATGAGCAAATAGTGCACCCTGATAAATTCCTACATCATCATATCCACTTAGACAAACAATCTTTTCAGAAGAATTCAACTGCACGAAAATTACTTGGAAGAGAACTTCCACCAGCCATAAAGGAGATTTCCGTTATTCTCTAGCCAATTCGAAAAACCTGCACTTCATGGGTGCACCACAAACCTTGTTACTAAGAAAGGAAAAGCATATGAACAAATTTTATCAGGACGTTTCCTATAAGAAGCACAACACTGCCCAATTTTCTTCCAGTAAACTACTGCATGCACCAACTAAAAGAAAACCATTTCTCCTCTTCTTTTTTCTTCAAATGATTAGTATTCAGAAACTGCAGGAAACCAATGAAAACAAACAAACACACATAAAAAGGAAAAAAAATAAAAATTGGATACCACATGAAATATGATAGCAAATCAAATTGCTAAAACATAGAAAGTAAATTACCCAAAGAAAGAAGATTGAGAAAAACGAGTCACATGTTTAAAAATGGCAATCTGCTCATTCCAACGCAAACGGATGCTTCCTTGAAAGAGAAACTGGCTTTGCAAACGTAACAGAGAGAGAGAGAGAGAGAGAGAGAGAGAGAGAGGTTTCTTCCAGTACACGGAAGAGAGAAGAAGACGAAAGTTAGAGTAGGAGATTACGAAGGCATGGAAAGGGAGAGCTACCAGTCTGCTTCTTCTTTGATTTTAACGTTCTTGGTGCGTGTTCTGCACGTTGATTGAGTGGTTATTGCAGATGAGTTCGTTGAAACTTGGAAACTGGCCAGCATTTAATTGGCGACGGTTTGTTTGTAGTCAGAATCTAGCATGGCAAGGTGCGGGCACTTGTTGTAGTTCACCCCACTTTTGCATGGTGGCCCTACCAATGGTTGATCAGGCCGTCCATCCGATTTTTCCAACTTCGGATGGCTATTGCCCCAAATAGGTTGAGAATCCTTGAGCCTGAAATCTTAAAGAACGTCCTGATGATTACAGCAAATAGACTGTAAAAAATGATTAAGAGGCACTCTTTCTAGATGTTATTATCATTCAATCACCTTGATGATTGATACGAAGGCTTCCACAGCTGACCAAATCCGATAGATGGGCCTGATCAACCAGTAATGGAGCCCATTATGCAAAAAGTGTTTCTCTTGTCTATGGTGCAGTCCTGCATCAGTAGGACAAGATACTTCTCTTCACTTTTACATGGTAGGCTCACTTTTAATTTATTAGACCCATTTAAATATCCCCATGATTGGATGATTTTAGCATCCAAAAATATGATTCTTGCTTGTTAACTCTGATCATTCTTTAATGGTGGTCTGATAATCTCGGTCTTTGTGACCAGAGGAACATTTTTCAGATTTCCGAATGATCCAATCCACACAGTTTTAGGACAGAGATAAATCAGATGAAGGGACTATCATGGACTACGTTTTGGAAAAGGTTTGTAACTGAAAGTGATGACTGACTGAAACTGCCATATGAGGTGTGGACGCTACCGTCACATGGGCCAAGGATCTACTGGATGAACTTCTTGCTTGGTCAATTGTGTTGAGAGGTAAACCCTTTGGTGATTTTGTTTGAACCATCTGTTAGGTGTAGCCACATGGCATTGTTAACATCGTCTGCCAGCAAATTTTGGCTAATTGGTTATGGAAAGAGGACCAGAATGTCTCCTAATGAAACAATCGAGTCTCCATCAGCATAGGAAGACTAGAGGCATAAGAAACAAGAGAACCAGAGGCACTGAGCTTTGATTAATATTTAGATGGTACCATGGTGGGCCAACCGTGTCACAAGCTATACACATGCTTACCCTGGTAATGGGAACTCGAAGATTGTGGACCATCCATCAAAGACTTGTCTCAGGAATTAAAGAAGGGAATCCAAGCTGAGTAGATCTCATCAAAGACTTATCTCTGGAATTAAAGAAGGGAATCCAAGCTGAGTAGATCTCTCTCATCATCTTATCGAAAATCTGTCAGCTAGCTAAAGATTATTGCATTTGGGTGATCCAAACCATTTGTTGTATATCTCTAAAAATGAAAATATTAGTGGCTCCAAAATTTAACTTCAATAATTTCGGTTATAAGAATCTAATGTACTTGAAATTTGGTACCTAGTCTATCTCATGCATTTTGAACAAGATCAATAGTTTAAATCTCAAAAGAAGACAAAAAAATATACAATTCTACATTACCTATATGGGATGGACAGATAATGCGTGAATCCATGATATGTGCCCTTGGGTCATACATGGATTGCAAGTTTTTGATCTGCAATCTATGTAGATTAAAAAACCAGCAATCTGTAGCCAATTTGTATCTATGTCAATCGGATTGGATTCAATTAGCTTATCTAATTTGTGTCCGCGATTGAGAGCTTGCTTTTACACCACTACACGACACTTACTCACTCATAGGCTACCGAAATTCTAATAGTCGACTAAAAATTTCTAAATTAAGATAGAGTTTGGAAGTATAAGATTCGATATAAATTGTAGAAAGATTTGCAAATTATAAAATAATTGCTGATAGAAGGAACTTATAGTAAGATTTGCAAATTGTAAAACAACTAAAAGGTTAAGTATTAACGGTTCCTAAAACTAGAGTAATTATACAGTGTCTCTTGAGTACAATAATAAAAACCATTTTCTTTTTTGTTTGAAAAGACTTGCACTTTTTGCAGATTCTACCATACTTTAAAAGAATCTATCTTTTTTAATTTTTGTTTAAAATCCTTCTTTTAAAAAGATTAAATTTTACCACTTCTTCTTTTTCTGGCTTTGCATTTTCTAACTTTCTATTTAATTTTTTATAAATTTATATTTCTATAATTTTTACCCTTTACAAGTTTTTATTTTTTTTGAGTTTTCTTTAACAGTTTAACCCTAAGCTTCAAGTTTCTTCCTTTTGCAACTTCAGTCACCAGCTTTCTATTTTTTATACTTTTTAGATAACTTGTAACTTTTTCCTAAACCTTTTTCACTCTTTTCAAAATTTCTAAATATTTTGAACATTTTTCCTGACCGGGTTTTTCTAACTTTGAATTTCGTAATTATATCTAAAAGTTGAGACATCATATTTAGTTTTATCTATAATAGTATCTTTTTTTGCGTAAGAAGTTGTCATGTAGGTTGTATATTTATTTTTTCACACACACAGATGTATTTTTCCCAATTTTTTTTCCTTTCCTTTTCATAATTTTCTATATTTTTAGCCGACTTTTTTCAAAATTTCTCAACCTTTTATTTTGACCTTTTGTCGCCTCTTTAGGTATATACCGAATTTTATGACTTTTCCCTTGCCTAAATTTTCCTAAATACGAACTTTTGTGACTATGCTTCCAAGTACAAGTGTTTAACAGGATGTTTGGTGATCCAAACTTTGATCTCTTGGTGCTATATTAATTAGGCAGGTCCTTACCCAAAATTATTCTCCTTATAGCCATTAGTGCTGAAAAAATACTAATTAATAATCTTGACCACATGGAGGGTTACGATTGTTTGAAGATGGAGTTTCATGTCACTAGTAGAATTGATCCCGATATTGGCTTCATTTATAACACTTATCCCAAATAAGTCACGAGATCTTGATCCAAAGGACTACAAACATGGTGAGCAGTGAGCACAAAATTTTGTATTAGGTGCTAGCCAATGGGTTGATAAGGGTGACTGGAAGTTGAATTTCAGCAGGACAGTGCCTTTTTGCCGGCAAATACTTAGTATTGGCTGCTTGGGAATGTACCTCAATAAATCTAAGAAAGGAGGTTCAATTGTGAAGCTGGACATTGAAAAGGCCTAAGATAGAATTGAACGGAGATTGTTTGATAAAGTCCTTAGGCTTATGGGGTTTCCTGATACATGGAGAGGGTGGATTTATTCGTGTCTCACGTCTGCTAGATTCTCTATTCTTCTGAATTATTCGCCAGAAGGATTCTTTCAGAGTTCTAGAGGCCTGCGACAAGGTGATTCTCTCTTTTCCCTTACCTCTTTATATTGGTAAGAGAATTGTTCTCCAAAATTGTGCAAAAAGTGGTGAGGGCTGCCCTGATTGAGGGAGTTCTAACAGTTCAGGAGGCGAAGATTACAGTGCTATCATATGCTGATGACACTCTAATTTTGTCGAAGACAGACGCAAAATTTTATTACAAGGTCAATGTGATTTTGGTGCATATGAACTAATGAGTGGTCAGGGAATTAATCTTCAGTATAGGTGGGTCTGTAAATTCCTTGTCAGGAGATACTGAATCAAGCTAGGCTTCTAAATTGCAGTTCCTATGATCTCCCATCTAATTATCTTGGTCTCCAATTATGTTTGCATAGACCATCTGTGGAAGTTGTGGGGAGGCATATTGAAAACTTTCAGACCAGGCTAGCAGAGTTGAAAAGAGCTTGCTCATCTGTGGTTGGCAGAATTTCTCTCCTCACCCCCCCTTGTCTCAATGCCCCTTTATTTCATGTCCAAGTGTCCCACAACTGTAATAGAGGAATTAGAGAAGATTGCGAGACCAAATCTTGTGGGATGATGCTTTGGAAAAAAAATGAAGATCCATTTGGTTAACTGGGATCAGTTCTGCAGACCACAAAAGGAGGGAGGGCTTGGAATTTCAAAGCTCCAAGTTATGAACAGAACTTTGATGTGGAGGTGGCTCTGGATGTTCCACGACGAGATGGGTCTCTAGAAAAACATCATATCAGCAAAGTATGGATTTCAGGTGAGGTCTAGACAGGGAGAAGATAAACAAGGGGTCAAGAATTCGGAAGGACATCTGCCGAGAGCTTGACAACTTTTACAGAGAGATCAAAAGTTCCTACTTTCAGGGAAATATTGCTAGCTTTTGGAATGATCTATGGCTAAAGGACATGGTATTAAGAAGAGAGAGTTTAAGAGAGCATACAGTGTATCAGGTAACGAGAATGTGAAAGTGAAGGAACCAGGACTCTATATTCTATCAAAGAATTAGAGCTGAGGGCTACCTGAGAGAAAAATTCAACTCCTACAAGTTCTACAATTTCATCTGGAAGTTAGCGATTTCTACGAGAATACAAGCTTTCCTTTGGATCCTAGCCCAGGATAGACCTCTTACGTTTGACAACTCGCAAAGAAGAGGATGGAATAGCCCCTCATGGTGTTGGTTTTGCCTCAAGCACACCAAATCTGTGGAGCACTGTTTCGTCCATTGACCTGTTATCTCGTTAACTTGGCAGATGGTGTTACAGGCATTCCAACTTCAGTGGGTCTTCCCCTTTACACCATGCCAACTTATCAGCCAGTGACAGTTGGGAAGAGGAACCAAAAGAGACCGGATCCATCGGAAGCTAACCGCTTCAGCAATGCTGTGGAGTGTTTGGATTGAATGCAAAAGCAGGTGCTTTAACGGCAAATTAAATCGCGAGCAGAGGGGTTTGTAAAGCCATTTGCTTAAGTAGCTTCTGGGCAACTAACACTAAAGAATTCAGAGGGATCTCTGAAGAAACCATTAGAAAAAAAATGGAACGAGATATGAAAGACTAGAATCCAGAAACAAATTGCAGTGCCCAAGTGGGATCCTCTCCGACGGGGTTTTGTGAAATTCAATTTTGACGGAGCTTGTTTCGGGATTCCAGGATTTGGGCTTTGTTTAGACAGCATGATGGCAACTGCATAGTTCATTTCTCGGGTCCATCTTCATCTGCGGGTGCCCACCTAGCCGAGTTAAATGCGATCTCCCATGCTATTTCTCTGTTTCGGCAACTTCCAAATAAGAAAAGTATTGTTTGAAGGAGACTATAAACATCATTCGATGGCTGCAGATGAAAAGCATCTTCCCTAAGGATTTATCTAGTGGATGAGTAAATCACTTAACCTTACAAAAGAAAAAAGATTGTTCGATGATGGAGATTTTTGAGGACGCCCTGCCTAAGACAATCTAGTAAAATAGTTGGTTTAAGGGCAGTCCCGGTGCACGAAGCTCCCGCCTATGAGGGGTTTGGGGAAGGGGCAGACCACAAGGGCTTATAGTAGGTAGCCTTATCTTGTATTTTTGCAAGAGGCTATTTTCATGCTTTAAACCTGTGACCTCAAAGTCACATGACTACAACTTTTACCGTTGCCAAAGCTCCCCTCAAATAGTTGGTTTGCAACTGTGAAATGGTGGCTGGAGTGTACATTCTAGCTGTTGAATCTTTTGTTTTACATGCACAAAAACACCGTATAATTTCTTACCCAACTTTGGTACGACATTCAAAAAGATTTCTTTGGAATGATTGGCAGGAAGAGAAGCATTGTCACTTAGTAAGATGACAGGATGTAGCACGCAAGCCAACATAGCCCAGTGGTTAGGCTGTGTACCTCTCTCAGAAGTAGGCGGGCGTATATCTAGGATACGTATAGAAAGGGTGTATATGTAAGCCGAGGTACCTTACCGAGAAGAAATATGATAGCCCTGTGCTGAGAGATGGAAAATTAAGAACTAAGGTGTCGGCTTGGCATTATATCTTCAACCTAAGCCAAAATTTTGATGAAGGAATATGTTACCATATTATAGTAGGTGATAGGCCACAATTTAGGGTGGATGTTTGGATAGGTGAGCCTACACTATAACATTAACTGGAGAGATTCTAAGATGCCTCATATAAGAAAAAGGAATGTGTGAGCAGCTACACCATCACTATAATTTAGTGGCTTGGGATATTGGTATAACTAGAAGAATCTACACTTTTGAGTAATGACAGCTCAATGCTCTTCATAAAAAGCCAAAGTCATATTTCCTCCTCCTAAAATAAGACAAGAGCGTTTGAGAGTGGGATCTTAGTAGAGTCTATTGAAGGGGAGCCTTGGTGCAACAGTTAAAGTTGTCATCATCTGACTTTGAAGTTACGGGTTCGAGGCGTGGAAATAGCCTATCGTAAAAATGCAAGGCAAGGCTGCCTACTATAAGCCCTTGTGGTCCACCCCTTCTCCGGACCTCGCATAAGCGGGAGCTTCGTCCACCGGGGCTGCCCTGATCCTAGTAGAGTCTGTAGGGTTAAATACTTCTACACAGGCACAAAGATTTAAACTTAAGGGCACTTAGAATAACAACACTATAGCTTCAACATTTTCTTGGGCTCATGGTCCATAACTAGCCTCTACTATGGACAATCTCATGTGAAGAGATTGGAGCTTAGCAAGTAGATGTATACTTAGCTGTAAATACCCCAAAACAGTGAACTACATTTTTCTCTCGTCGAAAATCACTAATGAAAAGTTGTAGTTCATTCTTAGCAAATTTAATTAAAATGGGTGATGACGAAGACAATCAGTGCAGTGGTAGCGCAATTAAGCCTTTTAATTAAGTCTACAAAAGGAGAATTCTACGAAAAAGTTCTCTCTTTGCAATGGTTTGGATTATTTGGCTACAAAGAAATGCCACTATACATATTGCTATAAAAAAAAAAAGAGGGTCCAAGAGGAGCAGCTAAAATTGAAGATCATTGACGTGCTATCTTTTGGGCATCTAAGATCATGGTTTTCAACAACCATTTATGTCTGAGATCAAGGGGAATTGGGCGTGATGCTTGACATGTAGACCGTGGAAGAAAAATGTGAAATCTAGTCGGAGGGCTTCCATTAGAGTATGGTTCGATCCTCAATGTGCAATCCCTGACCCATACGTATTGGTGGGGTTATTAGAAATAATATAAGCAAACTCATAGCACAATTCTCTAACTCACTTGGAAGGAAAAAATATGAAATTATGGAGGTATTTGGGTAAAGTTTGAGATTTGGCTTTGGAGAGATATCACTCAACAGCCATTGATATTGGGATGAAATTCCAAAATGTGTAAGAAACCCAGAAAAAACCAGACTTAAGGATCTGAAATTGTCTACGAATAAATCCCAAGGAACGCCAATGATTTTGTGGACAACTTAGCTAAAAAGGGCATGGACAAAACCAAAATTTCAGTTATTATGAACCTCCAAATCTTTAGAGATAAAGTTTGCTTTTGGCCTTGTATTTTGCTGGCCATCTCTCTTTGATGCTCCTTGAACCCTAGCTTCTTCCAATGAGAATCACCTTTCTCTAAAGAAAAAATAACTTTGGTATGGGTCCTCTAGGGTAGCCTAGTGCATAAAGCTCATGTGTATGCAATGTTCGAAGAAGGGGCAAACCACAAAGGGTCTATTGTATGCAACCTTACATTGCATTTTGTAAGAAGCTGTTTTCACCCTTAGAACCTGTGACCTCCGTCACACGGCAACAACTCAACCGTTGCACCAAGGTTCCCCTCAATAGGTCCTCTATTATCTATATTTGTTATGCATGTTCTTTTATGAATCCAAGACGTTCATCTTATTCAGTTTCAATCAAAATGTCCTTGCTATCAAAACTCACCACTATTGTGGATCTCCAAGGCCTTCATTTTTTACCCTCTTATGTTTGCTCAATGGATGGTTTTTGTTTTGAATGAGGCCCCATCCATTTTACAATTAGAAGAGGGCTAAAAATAAAGGCCTTAGAGATTCACAATAATTGTAATATTAGTAGCAAGGACATTTGAATGAGGCCAAATCAGATGAATGTCTCGGATCTATAAAAGATTATAAAAAGTTAAAAAGTGGGTCCACACATTTTTCTTCAATACAACCATTGTATGAGAGAGAGAGGGAGGGTTGATAGTCTTTCATGACTTAAATGCTGAAAAGATCCGTCACTTGTATGCAGTCACTGTTCGCCTTGGAGAGCTTGTTTGGTTGTTCCTAATGACAACTAAACAGACTTTCAGCATGACCTGTACGCCACCTCATATGCATCCAAAGGACAACTTCTCGAGAACAGCTGCAAAATGCAGGGACAGATATGACCTGACATAGTGTCTGCCACTAATAAGTATGCCATCTCACAGGCATCAGGTCTGAGTGTCAACAGGACACAAGGGGCAAGAACGCCCACAAACGACCAGCCCATATTGCCACCAAACTTTATGATCATACCCATAACCAGGGCCAGGAGCATGAACCCAAGTATACACCTCATGCACTCGGATGAATGCATGAAACCGTAAAATCAGGACAGTGAGAAAACAAATTCAATAAAGTCACCTGATATAGACACACGTTGGAAGTTGATATCAAAAGAATCTGTATCAGGTTCTATGTTTAGTTTTTGGCGACCATAGAATTTATGGTCCAATGTTAGAAACTGCAGAGCTAAGACCCTTAACAAATGATCTTATTCTGGGAACTGAAAATAAACTGATAAACTCATCAGCTATGTGCAGTAGATTAGATATCAAAGATTTCATCTTTCCTCGAAACAACCTCATAGAAACAAGTAAGAACACCCAAGTCATTTGAATTTGTAGCATTCGAGATAATACTACAAAACCAAAGTCCAAACCAATACTAAGAGCTAGAAAGAGTGGCATCATATCACGAGTGCTTTTGACAGCAGATGTAAAAGTAGTTCTCATCAGTGGTCAAAAGCGAGGTTTATTTCTGGTTCAGTTTTCCTATTATACACAAAGCTTTAATATAGAAATCAAATCCAGGATGACATTCCGTGGAGAGCTTGAGACTGGAGTAGCACCGCCATGAAACAACATCAGTCACACCTGCAAGATTTAAGACATAGTAATTCTGCCTCATGAATAATTTGATTCTCATGGCAACAAAAATCAAGCTACAAGTTGACGGCTGCCTTTGAGGAATTGGATATGAGCTGTGTCTCCTTACACTACCTATTAGCCCAACAATTGCTCTCATGCATCCATGACTAAGAAGTTACACCAACTTGATAAGGATCCAAAGAAATTATACCAACTTGATTACAACAATGCCATTTAGCAATCAGAACATATGTCTGATCTGCACAAGATTCCTTCTCATGTAGCAAATACAAATGCAGCTTAAGATGAAAATTCTGAATAAAGAAGCCAGGAACCATGTTCAAGTTTTAAGACATATAAGGGAGCTAAAAAGTTTTTGGAGTAATTCACATAAATATTATAAGATCTTAAAGATGCAGAAACTGAACATAGTAACATTCATGAAAAGTGATGTCATAAAATAAATTCATATAGAAATGATAAGGAACCTCGATACACAAATGAAAACTATGGACCTCAGAATAAAATAGAACTCCCACACATCTACGCATGAACTAGATTTGCTATTTCTGATGAGGTTGATGGATATCAGCAGTACTATGACAGTAAGATTTTCTGTTTTCAGACTCTCATAACTGGAATCATCTTTCCCGGATTTTCAGTTTTAACTTAATATGTCACGTTTGGATCTATTCACAATAAACGTTCCAGCAAACTGAGGCAAGTGAGTCCAAGAAAAGAATCACAGGATAGAAACTACACTCATAAACTGGAAATGTAGCGTGGGTTTTTTGTCATTAGAAAAGCAAGCACTTGGAGTGCAACAGCAACAGCTTCCTCCAATAAAAGATAGAAAATATACATGGCACAAATACCAAAGTACTAAGGACTTCAGTTTAGCCAAGTTGGTTAAGTGCCTTGCCTCACAAGCAAGAGATTGTGGGTTCTAGTCCACTGCTTAACTATAAAAAAAGGAGCAAGTCAAAGTCTAGCGCCACTTTATGTAGGGGTTACCACAGTGATTTCTTGTGAAATTAATAACCTCCATTGCTCATGCTGCAAGTTAGAAGCATAAACAAACACATACATATGCCTCTCCAGAAAAAGAAAAGTAGAAGAAAAGAAAAGGAAAGGAAACACCAACACAAATATATGGACTAAAATTGTGAGGAATGCTAAATGGACACTTTTCAAGACAGTGTTCCTGTACCAATTTTTCTGGAGCCTACCAGTGCAAAGTTCGACTCATTTAGGTATCCCTTTTTCCAATTTGGATGAGTATTATCTCAATAATCATGTGGATTGGATGATCCTAGTATTTAAAAAGTTGGACTTGGATATGGACAGTTTAGAAACAACAGCCTAAATTTGGATACTAGCATCATTCAATCTACATGAATTTTGAACTACTAGACATCCGGAGTTGAAGCAATGCCATGAATAAGCCGAATCATGTAAAGGTAGGCTCCAGCAAAAGTGGTGTAGGAACACTCTCATAAAGAGTGTCCATTTAGAATTTGTCCATAATTTTACACACACATACACAGGATATGCCTCATTTATACACACATTCCCACCAAACATCACCTCAAAATCCAATCACTCAAGGCCTCCCTCACATTTTCATATTTTTCTTCCAACGTCCAACTTCAAGGAAAAGTAAGCAATACCCCTCATGAGTTTGTGCCACAACTTTTGAGGGAAAAAAACAAATTTTATGCACGAACAAATGGGATTGCAATAATATGTGAATGTGAACCTAGATGGAAAGATAACACTGTGCATTCAAAAACCACAAGTTCAACATAGATCTAACACTCAACAGTTTGACATAAATGCCTAAAGTGAATCATCGTCATCATCAAGACCTTATCTCAATTATGGGTTGGCCTCATGAATCTAATTCCTCTATTTGTCTTTATTAAGTACCATAGCTTCATTTAGTCTCAAAGTTTTTAAATCTTTTCTCACCACTTCTATCCACATTCTTTTGGGCCTTCCCCTTGCCCTTTTAGAACCTTCTACTTGCATTGCCTCACTCCTTCTAATTGGTGCCATTTTCGGTCTCCTTTGAACATGTCCAAACTATCTAAGTCTAATCTTCCTCATCTTGTTACTTATTGATGCTACCTTTAAGTTTACTCTAATATTTTCATTCCTCATTCTATCCTTTCTTGTCTTGTTACAACATCCTCATTTCCACAACGCTCATCATATGAACACGATGTTCCTTAACTGCTCAACACTCTGATCCATAGAACATGGCCGGCTTTTGACCACCCTATAGAATTTTCCTTTTAATTTGAGTGCCACCTGCCGATCACACAAAACTCCAAATGCACATCTCCATTTGTTCCAACCCGTTTGGATTCTCTGGGTAACCTCCCTCTAAATCTTGACTTCTTCGTTATCAATCTTAATTGGTGTTCCACTCCTACTCCTCTCCTTGCTATAATTGCATTTCATATATTCTGTCTTAGTTCGGCTCATTTTAAATTATTTAGATTCTAATGCTTCTCTTTATAACTCTAGCTTTGTATTTACACCATCACTTGTCTCATCAAGTAAGACTATATCATCTGCAAATAGCATGCACCATGGAATCTCCTCATACAGATGTTTTGTTAATTCATCCATAACCAACATGAAAAGGTATGGGCCCAATGCCAATCCTTGGTGCAATCCTACAGTGACAGGAAAATCACCGGTCTCGCCACTAGTGGTCTTAACATTTGTTGCCACTCATTCATATATATCTTTAATTATGTCTATATATCTCCATAAAATCCCTTTCTCCAAATACCCTCCATATTAACTCTCTAGGGACTCTATCATAAGCTTTATCTAAGTCGATAAAGACCATGTGAAGGTCTTTCTTCCTCTCCCTATATTTTTCTATCAATTATCTTAATAAGAAAATAGCTTCCATGGTAGACCTCTTAGGCATGAAACCAAACTGATTCTCCGGTACACTTGTCTCATGCCGTAGCTTCTTCTCAATCACTCTTTCAAAAAGTTTCCTAGTGTGGCGCATAAGTTTGATCCTTTGATAATTAGTGCAACTCTCTATGTCTCCTTTATTCTTATAAATTGGTATAATGAGCTTTTCCTCCATTCATAGACATTTTCTTTGATTTTATAATATTGTTAAATAACTTAGTTAACCAAACTATCCCAGTGTCTCCCATATGCATCCAAACCTCTATTGGTACACCATTGAGCCCCATGGCCTTTCTTGATTTCATCTTTTTCAAGGTCGCTTTTACTTCAGGTATTCTAATCCTATATTCATATCCATAATGTCTAATGTTATTTAAGTTTATAGTATTTTCAATCCTTATATTCTCGGAGCCATTGTCATTTAACAATTTTTTAAAGTAAGTTTTTCACCTCTGTTTGATCTCGTCATCTTTAACTAGTAATCCTTTGATCATCACTTCTAATACACATAACATGATTTAAGTCCTTACTCTTATGTTCTCTTATTTTTGCAAATTTAAATACATCTTTCTCACATTCTCTTGTTCTTAGTCTATTATAGAGGTCATCATATGTCTTAAGTTTAGCCTCACTTACTATTCTCTTAGCAACCTTATTACCATTCTTATACTGTTCATAGTTTTCCTTATTTCTAGTCTTCTGTCATGCTTTAAAGCACATCCATTTTTCTTTAATAACTTTTTGCACTGTTTTACTCTACCACCATGTTTCCTTTACTAATTGCTTTTTTACCTTTAATACTCCTAAGACGTCTTTTGTCACTTTCTTAATGGACTCAGCCAAAGTGAATCATCAATGTTAAAATATTTTGTGATCCATACCACGAAGCTCTATTCTAGTAACTTTCACAAACTAAAGGAGAAGATTTATGCAACTAGGATCAAATCAAGTAAGGTAACAATACAATGGCCAAAATTTGATTCAAAAAGTAATGTGCAATCTCACACCCACAATTTTGAGCATGCATTATGCAGTGTAACAAATCAGTTATTCCTAAATTAGCTCTCTATAAATACATTGCTACCAGATTGCTATGAATTGCCAGGCAATTCTTGCTATGGTTCCCAAATATGGACCCCAACTTTCGAGGGTTGAACCATGTAGAAATGCCAACCCCAGCTAAAAGTAGTAGGGGGGCGTCATTTGAGTGATCTGGGCCACTACCTTCGGTGCCCAGATTAAACGGGCCATGAGCACAGTTCAAGGATCAAACAATCCTAACCCTGTGATTGCTTTCGAACTTTTTAAGCCGTCAATTTTACACTTCAGATTTTTGAGGCAAGGCCTATCAAGGATTCATTTTTGCTTTCTTTGATTGGCAGGACTTGAAATATTTTAATTTTAGATTTTTAACTAATTGAAAATTTCACAAATTATTCATAAGATTTGCTTATAGATTGGAAAACTTCGTGTTCAATTCAATTCATGAAAACGTCGGGATTTTCTTTCAGAGTGCTGATAATTGTAGACGCTTTAACCGCGCCTACAGGAAGTCCTTCAAAAGAATTTCAATTTGTGAATCAAAGATCAATCTTTCTGCAACTCTCTTGTCCCCCTGATCCCCCAATTTTCGCAGAATAAATCCAGTTTTTGACCAAAAAGAAATAATAATAAAAAACCTAAAATCCAGGAAAAAAGAAGAACGCGACAAACAAAAATCAGAAATCTAGAGCATGATTTCATACCTCAGCAATCGTAAAAACACCACTCAGACATCACAGTCAGTTATTTCCAACAGAAGAATTCAGTTATTAATTGAATGCCCGCACACGAACACACATTTCCTCGCCAAAAATAAGCTCCCCAAACCCCAATCAACATACAAAACAGAAAACGTAGGGCAAGATTTCAAACCTCAGCAACCGAAGAAACACCTCTGATACTCTCCCCACACGCTGCCTTATTCTTACACGTGGGAATGGTCTCAAACTGCTCCGCCGGCAACTTCTCCGATAAAAATCCAACATGAAATTCGATCTCATCAGACCCAGAATCCACCTCGATTTCGGTCACGGAGACCCAAATGAAGGCCTTCTTCGCCTGAATGCCAGAAAGATCGGATATACTTCCATAGCTGAGTTTTCCGGTGATCCTCTTGCTGTAGTAAACGAGATTGGAGAAATGGACGTAGCAAGAGTCTGCCAGTTCGATCTCGAATTTTCCGTCATCGGAGAGTGAGTATGACGTGACAGAATCCGGCAAGAGGCCTTTTGGAAGGCCATATTTTGGGAGGAGATCGTGGACAGAGGAGGTCAAGGCTTCGGAACTGGATGCAGAAACTGTTACGACACAGAAAAGGAGAATTATCGCGAAAAGTTTCGGGGATGTCACCATTTTGCCGGGAGTCGGAGACTGGTAGGAAGAAGAGTGGAGTCTTCCATCTGTTTAATAGGGAGCGGACAAATTGTGTCTTCCGTCAGGGATTGTACAAGTGGGTCCCATTTTAGGTGAAACCAATCTATCTTCTGGCCCCACTTTGACGTACAATTCTCTAAACCCCTGGACCGTGGATGATCTTAGCATCCAATGATGGTTTAATTGAACGGCTCAAAATCCTCACGTACAAATTAGAAGGTAGGGATTGTTGGTTGCATACATGGGAGCTTTTGGCGCGTGGTTTATACAAGATGGTAATCGCCAACGGTTGGCTTCTTGAATGAAACCCCAAATATCTCATACATTGGAGATCCTAGCGTCCATCCTAATGATGCACAAATCGGAGGGTTAGGATTTTCTGATACGTCAAGTAGTATATGAAGTGAGGCCAGAAGAATTTCGATTAAAGAAAAGATGGTCCCAACATACGAGTTATAGCCGCCGAATTGGACTAGCTTTTGGAAATTAATGCCCGCAATCCACCAAAATATTTGGATTGGAGCAGGTTGCTTCAATAATCGCAGCCCTCAAATTATCAAGCTAAATAATATCTACATATACATATGGTAGTCCTAGGTGTTACCGGTGCTTGATATGAGATGAGATGGGATGCTCTAACATGCGGATACTGGTGCTTCGGCTGAGATGAGACGAATAATATCTTCTCATCTCACTTTTAACAATGCTTGAAATGAGTCGAGATGATAATCGTCTCATATTAACTCACAGTTAATTTATCTCACCTCATCTCATGTTAAATTTGGTCATGTCAAGTCATCTTAGGTTATATCAAGTTAGATCTCATTTCATCTCAAGAACCATTAACACCGTGGATCCACAAATTTGGTCTTGGGCTTAATTATCTAACGGCACAAATCATGCAGGCACGAAATGCCAGTCTCAATGGGAAGGGAGAGAAATGAAAAGGACAATGTGATTAATTGGGATACGATTTATCAATGTAGCCTGTAATTTATGATTATAGCCGCTGATCCATGAAAATTAAATTTCATTTTCATCCGAACTTAGATTTTTTTTTATTTGAATATCTGATTTGACAGAAGTGATATACGAAGTGACCTTGAGTTCATGGGTTTAAGGCGTGAAATCAGCCTTTTGTAAAATGCAAGGTAAGGCTGCCTATTATAGGCTCTTATGGTCCACCCCTTCCCTAGACCCTGCATAAGCAGGAGCTTCGTGCACCGGGGCTGGCCTTTTTACGGAAATAATATACGGAGGCTCTTTAACTATGGCTCAAAGTGAGGCTCCTCTTAAAATAACACGTCCTATTTAACTTAATTTAGCTGCTAGTGTATTTTGCTAGTCAAAGGTAGCTAACCAAAGTCTGGGAATAAATGGGATGGAGAGGCTCGTCTTAAGATAACACGCCTTATAGAACTTAATTTAGAGACTAGTGTATTTTACTAGTCAAAGGTAGCTAACTAAACTCTGAGATTAAATGGGACGGAGTGAGCATCACGTTGAGATTAGGTTAAAGAGCCTCAGTTTATCATTTCTCAAGAGCTAATATATCAATTAAATTTTGAGAAATGCTAAATGGATGTTGTACAACTTCTATTCTAATCTAACTAATTCATGTTGTTGTTACAAGGTCCTAAAGTACGCAGCCTTATCTTGTATTTTGCGGCTATTTCTATGCCTCTTAGCTTTCAAAAAGTCGTATTTGAAAATGAATACATAAAAAACAAAGGCCTAAGTTTTGGATGCTAGGATAAGTCAATTTGGTGCCCTTTTGAACTATTGGACATCCACCGTAGGTGCTATAATAAGTCAAATTAGGTGGGCGGCGAAACAAAGTGACATCGGAAGGCTAGTACAAAGAGTGCCTGTTTAGCATTCCTCACATTATATAATGAGGAAGGAAGGTTGGTGATCCAAAAGCCTAAATTTTCAATGCTCATATAATGCGGCCCCACTTTGTATATTTTTTCAATGATCAAGCTTTTCATGGAAGAATGTTTTATAGGCACTCAATGCACGAGTGATTCAGCAATTTGATTTCTTGCCTACTTGTTAGGGCAATTCGGGTTAGCGAGTCGTGTTCATGTCATGTTGAGACTAACCCATTATAGTATATGGGTCGACACAAACACTACCCGCTTAATAATCGTGTCAAGAACCCGTGACTCGAACACGACACAATTATTAAATGAGTTAACACGACACGACTCATGTAACGCAATTAAATAAATGTAAAATAATTAATATTTCAAAAACCATTAATATAGGACTGTTTCTGAAGAACCATCCTATATTTTCAACTAGATTGGTTAACAGTTTATGAGTTAGATGGGTCAATACGATGAATTAATAGGTTGCGTGTCAAATAGGTCAACATGATTGGTTAACATTGATTAACCTGAACACGACTCGATTTTTTGCATGTCATTTTCTGGACATGAACACGATAAGACTCGACCCTAACCTGCTAAATTTGTATAAGGTTGGAGTCGTGTTATCGTGTCATGTCATATTTTGCCACCCCTACTTGTTACTTACTTATATTAAAAAACAAAGATATTAAAATAACTAGGATTGGGCCCAAATTTGAGAAAAAAATTTAATAATTTAGGAACTAAATTATCAAAATATAGCCTGGAGTTAAAGTGTTTCAAAATGATAGTTTAAAAGCGGTAATTATACTTTTCCCTTGAAAGAAAATAATGGTAAAGAGAAAAGAGAAGTAGACAAAGGCAAAAAGATTAAAAAGGAATGCCAATATAAAGCACTATGGCACCCTAACAAAGGTGAAGTGAGACCACTTTTTCCTTTTCTTTTTTTTTTTTTTTTTCTTTTTCTTTTTATGGTGGGCTCTATGTGCTATTAATCTAAGCCATTCATTTGACACAAGTGACTTTGGATGTCTCGTAGCCCAAAAATCATCTAAAAAAAACAAGCAGCATCCAGGAAGTTGTGCTTTCATCTTGTTATGTACAGACGATTAGAAGCTCTGCAAAAGCAACAGTTTGCATTCAATGAACTAAAACACAATTTGTTGGAAGCCAGTGGCTTTCTTTTGAAATGAATTTTGTGCTATGAGATATTGGAAATGAGTTGTGTTAGATGAACATCTTGAATTGATGGAATGTGAGATCATCGTGAAAAAGCGGAGAAGCTCCAGCGTTATTGGGATTTTGTTACACTTTATACCAGTAAGTGCAGCCCTAGTGCACTAAGCTCCCGCCTATGCAGGGTTTGGGGAAGTGTCGGGCTACAATGGCTTAAAATAGACAGCCTTACCTTGTATTTTTTTAAGAGGCTGATTTCACGCTTTATACCAGTATTTCTTAAGAACAAAAATGAGCCAACAAATGTTTAGCGCAGTGGTTGCAGACAACAAAGGCATCTCTCCTGAACATGCTTGCAAAGCACGTGTGAATGAGTTGCTTTGTAATTTTTTTCTTATAAATGAAAAAAAGAACAAAAATGAGAAGAGAAGAGACTCTCTCATAAAAGAGTACATTATCTTACATAATAGAGATTCCCCCCCTCTCTCTCTCAGGCTTTTTCTTGCGTTCACACCCACATGCCGGGTTCCAAGTATTTATTAATCAATTGATGGAGCCAATATTCGAATAAAGTAGGACGGTCAAAATCAGATAATTTTAATAATCCTCCAAAATGTCAACCTCCCAGATGATAAGCCTAGCTGCTGCCTTTTATTCAGATCCATATAATTGGCATTATCTTCCTCCATATCTGGATTGTTAGCTCCGTCATGTCGCTAGCAAATGCCACTTAGCTTGTTTTCTTCCATCACCTTTGGATGTGAACTGCCTTGGCAGTCCACGCGCATGCTATTATTTTTATTTTCCACAGATTCTCGTTGTTGGTTGGTGATCAAGGGTTCTGCACATTGCTTTCTTATATAGGTGGAGATACATAGTAACCTCTCTCTCTCTCTCTCTCTCTCTCTCTCTAGAGAATTTGTGTGATTCTTTTGCATCGGAGGACTAATATTCCTAGGATGAGCGTGATGAAAATAAAGATGTGGAGGTGGATGGGTGGCAAAACAAGAATGAATAAAATTATAAATAAAAACATTAGAGAAAATTTAGAAGTAGCACCAATAGGTAATAAGATAAGGGAGATTAGACTTAGATAATTTAGACATGTCCAAAGGAGACAAAAAAACGGCATTGATTAGAAGTGAGAATGAAAATAGAAGGTTTTCAAAGGACAATGGAAAAACCCAAAAGAACGTTAATAGAAATGGTGAAAAAAGATTTAAAAACTTTGAAACTAAATAAAGCTAGAATACTTAATAGAGAAAAATGGAGGAATAAGATTCATGTAGCAGACCCCTAATTGGGATAAAGGTCTTAATGATGATAATGATGAATTCTTCCACCCCAAAAAAAAGAAGGGAAAAACCAGCACTAAACACAAAGTATATGTAGCATGCACCAAAAACATCTCACTGGGTGATCATACCATCATTTATCATGTGGCGAAATGAATGGCTTGGTGGTGTTTGGGAAACTTGTTTTTATTGTATTTTTTTCTATTTCGCAGCAGAAAACTGAACTGATTTTCTGTTGCAAAACTGAATAAATACAATAAAGACAGGTTTCTTGGACAACCTTGCTCTTGCTCAGGGATTAGTAAAGAATAGCTGAGGGCAGAGAAATCTTAGCAGATTTGGAACCATATGGACCTGCAATTTCCTGAATGATCAAGCATGTTTTGCAGCTTGTGGACCAGTTATACGTTTTTTGGCTGTGGATATCTAATATGTCATTGGCAAATAAACGGCTACGATAAATCAGAGGTTGGCTCTGGCAGATAATAGATGAGGCGAACAATTTGTAGAACAGGCACTTGGACCAAACTCTTATTTAAACTACATAATACATTTGTGATGGAGAGTTTGCATAATTTGATCTAGCAAAGCCACGGAGAATTAAGGACTCAGCCACAGATCAAATTGCATATTGAGTTCAAGCATATACATGGGCTTTATCATGGTCTTCACAGATCCATGATTCTTGACCATAAGAAAGAAAGGGCAAAACGTGTAGGACTTTCAGTCTACCACCTTGCTACTTTGGCATTGGATGGACTCGCCTATTCTGTAATTAGCATTGTTACTTCCCTCATGGGTTCTGGCACCTGCAAGAGTTGAGAACCATGAAGTCAACTTAGCAAGTTGATCAGCTGACCAACAGCATTTCATTCATTGGAACATGTATGGGTAAGCACCTCATAGAATGCATTAGTCATTTGCAATCACAGGGAAAGCCACCTCTGAGTTCTACAATCAAATGCATTATTCATTCTTAAGAACAAGACAATTGCTAGTTGAAGAGCACAAGCCAACAATAAGACCCATTGATAATCACTTCAATTTCAGAAGCACAACCAGAACCTTGATCCACATGGCGAAGTATCCAAGTGCCGGAGAATCAAAACGGTCATTGTATCATTCCAAAACCGATCGTATCCAGCAAAGTCTTTACCAGACCAAGCTGGAAATTCTCCAGCTCATCACCCAAACAGAAATGAGAAAAGAAAAGGAAAGACCAATTCTACAACTTAAAACACCACACTAACCTAGGCCACTGACAGTTGGATGCTAGAATAAACTCTAGGTTAATTAACATGAATGCATCATTTTCCGATTGACAGTTCCTGATTTCCAATATGCATGACTAACACCACAGTCAAGGATATCCAGAGCAGTAACTGAGAACATGAATAAGAAAAATTACAAGTGGTTCACTACTAAATATTATCAGCAACATTTCTTACCTTAGTAAATGTATCCATATTTAATAGGCATCACATTTAAGTATAATTATCTCAAGTAGATATCTTATCCTTTGCTGTAAAAAAGGGCAGCCCAGTGCACAAAGTTCCCACGTATGCGGGGTCTAGGGAAGGGGCGGACCACGAAAGGTCAACAGAATGAAGCCTTACCTTGCATTGCAAGAGGCAGTATCCACGCCTTGAACTGGTGACCTCAAGGTCACATGACGACAACTCTGTCGTTGCACCAAGGCTCCCCTTCTATATCTTATCCTTTGATGTAACAGCCAAAAATATGTGAGTGAAAATGAACAATGCATAATGATAAATTGTCATAGAAACAAATCCCAACAAGCTACAGTTACTTATCAGTAGCTAACTTACTGCTAGCCTGTGGCTTATCTGTTTCTACAGATGACTGTTGCTAATAGGCTCTGCCTTTCTTAGAATTTCCTCATAGGAGCTTGTCTAAATACATAAAAGGAATCAGCTGTACAATTTTGAATCCAGCCCAACTGAATACATGCTTCTAACCTGCAATAACATTTGGTGCTAAGACAGCTCCATAGAGGTCGACAATGAAGTGGAAAAAAAGCAAATAAGAGGTGTTTTTACCAACAAATTATCTCTGCAAATGAAAGAAATATAATATGTCATCCTATGGCCACAAGAAAATAATATAATACCTTGTTAGACCTTTGTGTGTGTAGCGACTGTAATCTTTGCTATGCATGAGGTGGAAAACAGATGAAGTGCATGTGCAAAGAAGGGCAGCCCAGTCCACCATGATCTTGCGTATGAGGTCCAGGGAAGGGGCAGACCACAAAGGGTCTATAGTATGCAGCCTTACCTTGCATTTTTGCAAGAGGCTATTTCTACTCCTCGAACCCATGACCTCTTGATCACACAACGACAACTCTACCGTTGTGCCAAGGCTCCCCTTCAAGTGTATGATTATCCATTCCAAAAAATATAACCGACTTTCACTTGTCCAAAGTTAATCAGATTTAATCCTCTTCTTATTTGATAAGTGCATGAAAATTATTTTCCAGTCTTAACATGAAACCGTTAGAAATAAAAAATTGTCACATATTGGCTCTTGTGAGTTGACTTGGTTCCTAGAGAAGACAAGAAAACCTTACTTTAATCAACAACAAAATAACTTTGCTCACAATAACAGAGTCATCTGAATCAGGCCAGTGGGGATGGCCAATATCTGCAGCCAAGTTTTTAGGCAATTATCATGATCCTCACATAAAGAGCAAAAGTACATACAAATGTCATCTGTGTCCTTAACCACCAGAACCTTGATTTTTCTATTTTTCACCAAACCAACAATCATAGCACTACAGTAGAAGCTAGAGGAAAATCGAAAAACACTCCTCATTCGCATATTTACCATGTGCTTGAGGAAGCACTCATATATAATATTCTTGATTTGAGGCAGCTCAAAGCAAAAAATGTTCAGATATGTTCCTTTTTAGTTGTCATTATTTGAAAAGTAGTGTGCACCCAACAAGCTTTACCAACATAGAGGAAGAGTAACACAGTTTAAAGACCACCACTTGATCGAGACAACATTTAGAGGTCTGAAGAGTCAATTCATTGGAGGGTGGACCTTCTCCATTTATTAGTCCTGCCTTTCTCCCTCTGATACATTTACTTGGTTCAGCCAAACTAAGATATCTCATCCACATTCCTAGTGGACCAGGCAGGTTTTTAAATATTGACTTTGATGGATTCTAATGCTTTTTTTAATCTTGTTTTTTGGTAGGTAATGGTTCTAATACTCTTTTTTTTTGGTGCTCTAACACTACGCACTGAGTCAGTTTTGTTCAATTGCTTGCATAAATGCGGACTCTTAAGTTATCAAGCAATTCCTCAAGAATAGATCAACAAAAAGAGATACAAATTCTAGAATATTTGAGCATCAGTCCCTGACCAATGCAGGAATAATGCTGCACAACAATGTCATGCAACCACGCAACAACCTCCCATGCAGTCTCCATGTGATCCCACATGCATAACAATATGCATACAGTTAAAAGGCTGAGATATATGCTTTTTGCTTTCAACTCCATGCTACTTAATACAGGTATAGCAATAGACATGCATTTCCAGTAGTTCTTTCCATATTCCCATGTTCGCATATGCGAGACCAATTATGACCATGGTAACATATTACAATTTATTGAAGCAAAACCATTCACCTTCTAACACACTCAAGCACCACAGCATGTGAAGTGCTAGTAAGGCCATCCCTTATCTATATGATAAGATGGCATATATTTCAGAGACTTTGATGCATGCTCTTCACTTTCATCTTGATACTAATTTATATTGCTATGACAATATACATACATTTCCAGTGGTTCTTTTCCTATTTCCGTGTTGCATGTACAAGAACTAGGGCCAATTATGAAATTGATAACATATTACGATTTATGGAAGCCAAACCATTTGCCTAACACTTCCAAAATACCGCAGCATGTGAAGTACTGACAAGGCTACCACTTATCCATATGATAAGATGACCAATCCCCTATTTAGGCTTGCAACCAAAATCACATGTCATTTAAATAGGAAAACTTTATCATTAAGAGTGCAGCAAAAAACATAGTAGGAAAACAGGAAGCATACAGAGAGATAAAGGAGCTATGGCCTTCTAGCCTACTGCAAAAAGTCTCTTCCATGGCAGGTCAGATTTGAGCCTGCCTGTGTGGGTTTATCATGTCTGACTAAATTAACACCTCTTCCCCAAAACCAAGATCCTAAGTCAACTGCATTTCTTATGCCGAATCAACCGCCTTGCACTTTCCTGATCCAAATTCAGCTTATTCATCATATGACCATTTTTACCTCTCATTTCAGATTTCAAACTAGAATTACCATACATGGATATAATTTTTATAAGACAATCTGACAAATCCTTTGGTAGGATTGAAAATAGCTGCTAAAGCAAAGCCCAAAACCCTTATACATCTTATTTTACATTCCAAACTAGAATTATCGTATAGATACAAGTCATAAAGCAGTTTGACATTCCTTTGGTGGTATAGGGAAAGCTCAGTAACTAGTTTTTACTTGCTTCAGTCTAAACATTCTTTTCATTTTTCTGAAGCTAAGCAAAATCTTAATTTCAAGAACAGCATCATCAAACGAAATCTAGAATCTTGCAGGTTAATCTAGCAAGCCCAATGGCTAGTTCAGGAACATCATTAAGCTTTTAACCCCACAAAATAAAACCTAGACTTTTTCAAGCAAAACAAACCCCCAAGTCAAAAACCAAGTTCTGCGCTTTCCAAATCACAACTAATCAAAGTGAAGAGGAGCACAAGTTTAGAAAGAATCACAAAAGAATATCAAAGGAAAAGGATCTTACCCTTAAAACACTCTTCCAAGCGCCAAGAACTGAATCAGCCCCACAAGATTTCACAGTCTTGAACTGCTGAACCTCAAGCTTCTTGGTAATCCATCCAACCACAAAATAAATGGAATCCGACGGCGGCAAATCCACTTTGATCTCATCAACATTAAACCAGAGAAACAATCGTTTCACCTGAATTCCTTTCAAGTCTTTGATCGAGCCATATTTGATAGTCCCAGTAATTCTTTTATCATAATAAACAAGATATTCAAACTGGACATAACAGGGCTTTTCCAATTCAACGACGAATTTTCCGTCGTCGGAGAGAGAGAAGCTCTCGACGGAATCTGGCAACAGCCCACTTGGAAGCCCGAATTTGGGGAGGAGATCGTAGACTGTGGTGTTGGATTGAATCGCGCGGTTAGCGAAACTAGAAGAAATTGAGAATAAGATGCAAAAGAGGAAAAACAGAGGCTTAGAACAGGTAAGCATTTTCTTCTTTGGGTGTTCTGAAAATTCGGAAATGGGTTCTGGGTTTCAAGTTTGAGTCAGTCGAGAAAATGAGACGTTTGGATTCGTTTGGAAAGGATATCAGGAGAACGGGGTGGAATGGAAGGCTTTTATGGAGAGAGAGAGAGAGAGAGAGAGAGAGAGAGAGAGAGAGTAGGATTCGGTCGGGATTGGACTGGTGGGGATATTTTATCTATTTATTTTATTCAATATTTTTACTTCATTAGTAAATTAACTATTAATTTGCCGGTGATTATGAGCTTGGACTTGGATAATGGTATATGTAAAAAGGGCAGCCCGTAAGATGCTCCCGCCTTATGTGAGGTATGGGAAAGGGGCAGATTATAAGGGCTTAAAGTATACAGTATTATTTTGCATTTTATAAGAGACTGTTTTTACGTCTTGAATATGTGACTTTAAGATCATATGACAACAACTTTTATCATTGGGCCAAGGCTCTCTTCTGTACGTGAGAATCCAAATTTGAATGCTTCAAACGGGTTGGACCGATCGCAGATGAGTCCAACATGACTCATGGTATTCTTCAATCTTCATCTGGTGGGTCAATGTTTTCTCAATGGCGTGGCTTGAAAATCACGATAGATTGACTTTACCATGCAGTTTGAAGACTTGGAGGGAAAAGGCTGCTCAATCTTTTGTTAATTATTATGTGTTAAGAGGAGTTCTAATATGGTGCCTAAATGTCTGATAATTAGTATATGGTTAGCCAATAGTTGGAGGCTCCACATGGAGGATTTTTATGGGTATTTGAAAAACTTGCTTTTATTGTATTCTTTTTATTTTATGGGTATTTGAGAAATTTGCTTTTATTGCATTCTTTTTATTTTATGAGTATTAGAGAAACTTGCTTTTATTGTATTCTTTTTATTTTACAGCAGAGAAAAGTGGCCCTTGGCTGTGTTCTGCTTTTGCATATGCGAAAGTGGATTTAAAGAATAAAATTTTGAGCGGAGTAGAAATTACAGTTAAAAACAAAATCCTTTAGGGGACAATTCATTTACCAACAAAGTCCAGCGTAGACAATTTGTTATCCCTTAAAATAGGCATTGGTTGCAGGTTTAAGTCGCAGCTTTCCCTTCCAGCAAGAATTAGATATAGGAGTGTATGAGCCAGAGCATGTCTGATAATTTTAAACTTCATTTTTTTTGTATGTTTTGTAAGTATTTTTGAAAATTTTAAAGAAAAATGCCAGATGTTGCTTAAAAGAAATCCTATTTACTCAATGTATAATAATTAACCATTGTTTAGATCATCAAATGATTGTATCATCAATATCTAAGCCCAAGACATGAGTTGTTTGCATTGCCAAAATGTTGCAAATCACTTACTTCAAATCATGTATAAGAATCTTATTTAGAGTTACCTAATAGCATGATTAGGGGTTTATCTATTTTTAGTTCTTTTAATTAATAAATTTGTTTCAACATTCAAGTTACCCATTTTATTGCTTATTAATTTATGACAAGACTGGTGCCTGAACAACCCTGTCTCATTAAATGAAGAAAAACAAAGGCTGAGAAATAAAGTCACATTTTTTCTAAGATTACTATTTCCAACAATAAAATATATTCTTCATCGACCCCATCTACTAAATTGTTGACAGTATGTGGTTGACGGACGGTTTCAACAATTAAGTGCTTTCTTCATCAAATCTTGGAGTTAAAGTGTTCCCTACGGATGGAAATCATACTGGATTGAACTTAGCAAAACAACCTACTTTAGAATAAGACAATCCAGACCAAGAAGAATGCTAGAGTCCTACGAGACTGGACAGGAATAACCCCATCTTTGATTGATGAGACCTGTTCATCTGATTGTGGATGCGTGACAGTACTTAAACACTGCAGGTTAAATGATTTTGGACTCTGATAATTGCTCTTTGGAAGAATGCTAGAGTCATTAAAAGCTTGTTGCAAAATTCGGAGCTGGGGCCAATTGATTTGACAAATGGGAATGGGTTCTAGTTTTCAGAGGAACTTAAAAGAATGTTAATGGGTGGGTGAACTATAAATGAGGACTTCTTCTCCTTCTGGTCTCTTCTATTCAAATTTGCTATGATGATGACTTGGGGCATTCTTCCTCCATTCACGCCTGTTACACGTGGATCTTTTAGAGGACTTGTGCATTAGGTCAATCTGAATCTATCCAATGGGCCCGATCAGAAAGATGAGCTATGTGTAAAATTCAAACCTATTGGAAGATCAAACCTTTTGATTAGTCACTGAAAGTTAATAAAAAACTTGGCTATCCAATCTATGCGGGTGCTAAAGGATTCAAATGGAGACTTTATAACTCTGCCTTTAGCATTTACATATCCAAACAATCCGATAAAATAGCTGGCTGTAAGAATTGGATTGAGACCAGCAATTGATTTAGGCTTGTCAAAGTTGCACGTTACTTGAAACTCTTAGCTGGTGATTTGGGGTCTTCTAGGAGAATTGGATGGCACTCCATGGGCACTTCACACGAAGGAGAACTTTGGCACCACGATAGAATTGTCGTCGTATGACTTTGAGGTTATGGGTTCAAGGGATGAAAACAGCCTCTTGTAAAATGTAAGTTAAAATTACGTATTATTGACCCTTGTAATTCGCTCCTTCCTCGGGCACTGCATTCGTAATGAAGTTGCTAATAAACAAGCAGCTATGGCTGTCAAGAAGGGCTCCAGACTTTGGTTTAGTGATCACCCTGGTTGTTTCTATGAACACAAGGACAGATAAATTACGTACGTAGAACTCGTGTTGTCAATTTGATTGGATATTTGAGGAGACTAGAACTCGTTGTGTTCAGTAGTTCTTAGTTTAATAATTAATACTAGGAAAGTTACTATAAAAGCCCCTGACTCTATGGAGTTTTCACAACTCTACCTTGGATTTTAAAAACATTGTAATAAACCCATTTTAAAAACATTGTAATAAACCCTCAGTCTAAGAAGTCTTAACAATGGTCCGAACTACACGGCAAGGAACACAGTTTGTCTTAACAAGAAGTTATCTTCCTCGTGCTGTAAAGAGAAACCTTAGATCTGTACCAGAGAACTCTCAGCCGTAGCCGTTGATTAAATGTGTTTTAATCAATACCTCAGCCGAAGGGGGCTCACCCGTGGATTCGGATTCATCTATACCCGGTGGCTGATAGAACTATCGGTGCTCTGATCGTAGTGTAGTAGAACTCATGGTTGGTTCATTTGGCAGTTAGGAAGCCCATCTAACTCGCCAAACCTGCGAGAACCTACATCTGATCCTTCGTCCAAAAACCACTTCAAACCCGATCCGTAGCCATTAGAAGACCTTTCATGCATGTGGAGAGGGAGCAATGCAAGGGGTGATCAATTCCAAAGCCAGTATCAAGTGGAACCCAACAAAGGGCAGCGACGGCATAAGATAGAGTCCAGTTCAGAGAATCACCCGGAAAATGAAGAGTGTAGGATCAAATTTCACAGACTCAATTTGATTGAGTTAAATAATTTTTTCACACACTTAAAACATTAAAACTTGGCCCTTAAATAGATTTCTAAGACTTACAAATAGGTGACACGTACTGAACAAAAAGAAAACATACACTCTATCTTAACAACTTTTACAAAAAAAAAAGAAAACAGCACCCACCATCTTAAAATATACTTAATTGCAAGAACTAAAGTAATCATGGAAACATACTAACAGCACCTACTATCTTAAAAAATAACTGCAGGAACTAACTTGATCATGGAAACATGCTAACAGCACCTACTATCTTAAAAGATAACTACAGAAACTAATTTAATCGTGGAAATATGCTAACAGACGTGGAGATACAGTTGGCTTATGTTTGAATTAGTCAACATTCCCCCCTTTAATTCAAGCTAGGGACAGAACTCCAATCCTGTTACGAAGTTTCTGCACCTTGCTCTCACGTAATGCTTTTGTTAAAATGTCTGCTGGTTGCTCATCGGTGCTGCAATGATGTAATTCAACTTCTCTTTTGGAAACCAACTCTTTGATGAAGTGGTACCAAGTCTCTATATGCTTGGTTCTCCCTTGGTGCACCGGATTCTTTGAGATATCAATGGTGAATTTATTGCCGCAGTAAATCCTTGTTGGCCTCACTTGTTTGTGCTTCAAATCTTGCAAAATCCTTCTAAACCAAACTGCATGACAAGTTGTAGTTGTAGCAGCTATGTATTCTGCTTCTGTGCTTAATAAAGCAGTGACTTGCTGCTTCTTTGACATCCATGAATAGCTCCTGAGCCAAGATAGAAAATATAGCCCGATGTACTCTTCCTATTATCTTTATATCTAGCCCAATCACTATCAGTAAAAGCTAAAAGATCATTGCCTTCACTTTTCACATACCTGATTCCATAGTTGATTGTACCTTGGACATATCTCAAAATTCTTTTAGCTGCTCCCAAATGATATTTGCTTGGACTATACATATATTTGGATATGAGACTCATGGCAAACATGAGATCGGGCCGAGTATGTGTGAGATACATCAAGCCTCCCACCATACTTCTGTAATACTTTTCATCTGCTTTCTCTACTCCATCCTCCAAAGATAATTTGTCATTTGTATTAAGAGGGGTCTTGACAGCTTTGCAATTAGACATACCAAATCTCTTCAAAAGATTTGTAGCATACTTTCTTTGACAAAGAGAAATTCCACTTGTATCTTGCACAACTTCTAAACCCAAAAAATAATGTAATTGTCCCAAATCAAACATAGCAAAAGCCTCCATCATTGATTCTTTGAAAGTTTTCATCAACTCAAAAGAATTCCCAATAAATATTATATCATCAACATATAAACATACTACTAAGAATTCATTCCCACAACTTTTAACATATAAAGTGGGTTCACTAACACTCTTTTGAAAGTTATTTTTAGCAAAATAAGAATCAATTTTGCTGTACCAGGCTTATGGTGCTTGTTTGAGCCCATAGAGTGCATTGTGCAACTTGTATACTTTGTGCTCAGAACCTTTTTGTAATAACCCCAAATTTTAACCCTAAATTAGTAATAAAATAAGATAAATTAATTAAAAAATTTATGCAAAGAATTTGGCTCTGAAATCACTAAAACTAGAAAGTACACGTCGATATGAATTGAATGGTATAAAGAACGTCGAAAACAGAGTTCGGATAAGTAAGATATGACAATTTTAAGTGTAAGGGTAAATTGGTAAATTGTTAGGGACGTTAATTAAAGAGATTCGTTTTGATAATGGCACCCCTTTTCCACTTCCATTAGAGTTCTAATGGAGGAAGGCACTGATCTACCTTCTATTCAGAAAAATAGAGACTTAGCCTATTAAATACAAGTTTCCCCTTCCATTCTCATGCCAAACAACCAGAGGAGAACCCTCGTTTTCCCCTATACACACCGCGAAAACGAGTTGAGGTTGCACACACTAGAGGGCTTTGATCTCTCATCTCCAGCTCTAATCAGGTAAGTTACATACTTTAACTTGTTATTTATCTTGTTTTTCAACTTTCCCCTTACAAATTTGGGCTAGATCGGATCAAAATGGTCGTTATATGGCTTATGGATTCAAAACCGTGGAGCATGGTTAGACCCATGTTAAAGACACATCAAATAAGAAATCTAAGCCGTTCATTGTGATCTTTGAATCCAAAAACCCTAGAAACAGTGAAAACAGATCCAAAATAGGAGCTTTTCGGGCTCTGATCAAGCTAAAACAAGGTGGATGACTTGGGTTCATCGTCCCCAATGGACAGTGAGCCCAAGACGCTCACTGGGGCTATGGCGACCCGGGTTTTTATAACACATTTTATAATACATTTTGTAAAGATAGGGCCCTTAAAGTAAAAAAAAAATTTGCAAACCAAAGCAGTGGAAATTCTTTTCTTTAGAATTTGTTTTATAAAACCTAAGTCACCACCTCATACATAACATAAGTAGAATTTTGTATAAGATAAAATTCCATTGAAGGAATATTCTTTTATTAAACTTCAAGATCCATCCAATGGTTCACAGTACACAGCCCATTGTATCCTTACAATACTTGTCCAAATATACAATCCAAATTACAAAGTTCAAAATTCAATACATGTTCTAATACAATGTTTTAAGGGATATATCCTGATTACTTATTCTTCAATTGTTCTTCAAGTCTTGAGCTCCTAAGTCTCCTTCTCTGTATCTGAGATATTGTAAACATTTGAACATTTACAATATCTCAGCAAGCTATGCTTGGTAGGGGATAAGAATGTAAGTTATTGAAAGTATAATCTCAATATTCAAGTATCCCATAATTTGTTCTATCATAAACACATTCATTAATAACTATTAGTTATAAGGACATCTCATTTCTTTGTCATTTGTATTCATCTTTATGCATACATATTGTATAAGGACAAATCCATTAAAAATGTAAAAATAATCAATAATCATTTCTATACAAAGCTAATCAACTCCTTTCATTATAAGATATTTGTATCTCAGCCAGTTACTATACAGGGAATTTCCCTTCTTGAGAAAAATATTGGTAATATACAATTACCTGATATTTCATCATGCCATCCCTTAAGGCATTTCACTATGCCAATTTCATATGCATCATAATGCAAAATAATCAAGGATTACTATGCTTGCAATCTGATCCGTCTGTGCCTTGGGATAACTGTTCAATAATCCACTTATACCATTCTCAGTGGAAATTACAATATCCATGTCCATATGGGAGGACCATGGCTGTTACAGTGGTGGCCTTCCCATAAATGCCCTACCCGACTTTTAGCCTTTCTTAGGCTTGGTATTCAATATCATCAAGTTTCAGAGAGTGGGTGGCCAAACCCTCTTAACTCTCCTAGCATAGCATCCCCAGGCCTATGCCTGTTTAAAACAAAACCACAAGCTTCCAAGCTTGTATGTAAAATAATACTTATACATATCAGACTATCTGTCTGTTTATCTAAGACTGGAATATTTTCTACTTTCCTATTCACTTAGGGTTGTTCTCAATTCTCAACTTGACCATTTAATACTTATTTTCCTCATCATTTGGTTGGATCATATTTCAATTTGAGGTATTTACCTTAATATATTAGTATCATACATGTCAATACTTCAAAACATAAGATCATGTATTAGACATATATCTTCATGTAAAGGTATTCTTAATAATCCACCTACCTCAATAAGGTATTCTTACTCATTGAAATCTGCCATAGTCTCGATCAACATATATCTGTTAAATCATATGTATAATGTCATTTTTCTAATCAAGGGTACATACTACATGGTCTTTTGATCATCCTTATGTAGGATGATCTGAATCTTTCTTCCTTGAATATCCTATATCCATGGGTTTAATATCATCTATACAAATACTATCTATATCATACATAACAATCTAATTTACATTGATGTTTCTTTTTCCTTATTGTTTTTGATCATACAAGATCTCATCTTGTTTGATCATCCTCATCTCACTTACTATTTTTATTAGGGTTAGATAATTTGCTATCTTTTTATGTTCTTATTATTATTCAACCAGTTAGTGTCTTACTTGGTTGAAAATAATTTATTTCTTCCTATCACTAGACAACTCCTCCTTATTTCAGGATGACCAGTACTTACCAGTTAAAGTCTGCTCAAAAAGTGGTTAATACAACCCTCATGTAAGGAGGCGTTTAGACCTCTCTTACGTCAAGGGGAGGTGAGGGAAAAGCACTTGGCTCTTATATACCTCCTATAACTACAATGTTCAGAGTCACTGGAGTGGTTTTAGCTCAACCTTTGACAAGGTTCCTATGAGCTCTTTACCTTAAGTCCCTTCTCTAATTGATTTTAATTAATTTCCATGGATATGCACAATGTCATCCATGGATGTTCATTATTTTCCTACTTTGGGCCAAGGAAATGATAAATCATTCCTTATATTGTCCTACTAACTATAGCCCTTATTAAGTCAAAATCATTCATTCATCTTAGTTGTCCATGAATTTCTATATTTCATTAGTTTACATTTTTGGTGATGTATGCTCCTTATATCTTAGCAATTACTTAACAATTGAATAAAATTTGACAATAAGTAAATCATCAACTTGAAAGCATAAATCAAATATAAATTTAACAACTATATACTAACATTCTTCCTATGAATGTAACTTAAGCTAGTGAAATAAAACTAACATGATCCTAAGTTATGAAACACATCTTCTATCATAATGAAATCATATTTAAATCCTAATTTACACTAACATGATCCTAAGATAATCAAATCTACTAACAAATTACTCATTTAGGGCATACCATACTAAAATTTAAATATTACACTATCATGCTTTCTAACTTAGAACATAAATCACATTTACACTTCTATATCCAATAAAAGACAATTAAAACTTAAAACATAAATCACATTTACACTTCTATATCCAATAAAAGATAATTAAACTAATTTTATTAAGATTATTATAAACCTTTAAATATGATCCAACCATTAGATCTTAGGTGTTTTCCTTTAGATTAAGGGTTTTAATTACCTTTAGGGATTTTAATCCATTAAGATCCAAAAATCATATCCACTTGATTTTTGTCACATTTCATCTATGATCTAACTGGATTCCATTATAATATCACCCCTTTAATCCATCCCAAGGATCTGATCATACTTGATCTCATTGATCAAGTGGGTCCCTTTGTATTTTGTTTTTAAGGATTTTTCTACCATAAAGGGTAGATCCCCTATTTTATCCAAGATCTATCCAAATTAACCATAGATATTACTTTATTACATTATTATATCCTCACTAAAATAAATTTCCAAGATCTGATCACCTCAGATCTTGAAGATCTTAGAAATTGGACACTTATTTCCAAAATACTGAATAATTCAGAAATAATTTTTAGAAATATTATGACTTCATTAGAAACTAGACATTACAAGATTTTCATAGCTTCTTTTTTATCTCAATTTGGAGTTTATATGACTCCACAATCTTAAATTAAAGTTTACAGCCGTTCCTAGGGTCCAGATTTGATCTAGACCTAGCAGAATTAATCTCTCTCAATTGAGGGTCCAAACCTTGTTAGATTTTCTTGAAAATTGTACCTTAAGGGTTTTTGACCCTTCTAGATCGATTGGAAAGCTCAGAATTTCCATCTAAGCTTTCTATCACCATAAATTGAAGGGTTTGGTATTTACTTTATTTTTACCATTTTTCATTGAAATTAAATTACAGAAAAATAAAAATTACACTAAAACATAATAAATATGTATGGGAAGTAGTTTCACCTACCTGATTGGAGAAAAACAATATAATTGATGCCCAATTTGAGAGAATTACCGGTTGATGATAATATAGCCCGATTATCCACCTTTTTGTGATTTTCTGTTGTTGGAACCATTGGATCTTGAAATTGATTTGGGGCTTTTGTATATACTGTAGTATAGGATGTTATGGACAGTGGAATTGATGAGATTCTTCTTGGAACGGAGTGCCTAATTGAATTTAGGTCTCTTATTCCAATTAGAAAGAGGAGAGAGAAATAAGGAAAAGAGAGTTTAGGGAGGGATGAAGGGGAATTTGGGGTTGAAATTCCAAGGAAGATTTGGAAATTTCGTGGTTAAGGTTGTGAAAATTTTTGGGACATATTTATTGCCAAATTTGAATTTTTTATCATTTCTTTTGATAAGATATTTTATTACTTTAGAATTTTTAATTACTAATGCATTCTCCATTCTCACTACAATCTCCACTACCAGCAATAATGCACTGAGCAATTATTGGTGCTTTTAGAACGTTGGCCCACTTTGTGGGTCCCACTTTTATGTGAAAAGACCTTTTTGCCCTTTTAACTCCAAAATTGGAGAATAATAGGCAATATTTGTCCGAACTCGAAATCGAGTGTACTTAGTGGTGTTAGAATCGTATTTCTAAGCACTTCATGAATATTGAGGTATTATTTCTTGGATATGATATATGGGTAAAATGGTAATTTTACCCCCAAATGGAAAAATTAAGGAATTTTCATTTTAACTCAGAATTGAACGTACTTAATGTTATTTTGATCAGTTTTCCAAGTACATCCATAATTTCTAATTTATAATATAATCTTTATAAAAAGAGAATTTTCAATAACCTAATATTTCAGCCCAGAATTTTTAAAAATTCAAACTTTATTAATTTTCCTTAATAATTTACAAAAATTCGAGGTCATTACAGGGGCGCACAGACAGGGATGCGCGCATGTAGGTGCTCCGTCACACGTGTGCTTATCGCACATGCGCGCGGGATGCTCTTGTGCGTTGTCCCGGATGTCCAGAACGCACTGGATGTCCTGGGCGCACAGTGTGCTGGTGTAAGTCGGTGCAAACCACACTGCCTATGTAAGTCGGTGCACGCGTACTTACCCCTATAAATTAATATATTAATTTATGAAGTCTTTTCACAAAGAACTTGATTTTGCGAGCTACAGAGGTCCAAATCATAAGCGAAAACATCCATTGCGACCGTATTGAGGATGTGGACCTAGATTTAGCTTGAAAACCTACATTTGACTACTTTTAGATTAGTTAAATTATAAAATATTAATTAATAACTTAGAACCGACTGATCAAAGGGTGATCAGGCTTCAAGACTTGAACAATGAGATAAAGTATGATAATAAATAAGGGATCTAAGGGGCATATTAGCATGACTACTCCAGAAATTGATCTAGACCATTGGTCTGGACCAGATCTTGGGAAATTATTGATCTGAGGATGATCTGACCGTCAGATTAAGGTATAAATGTTAGATACACACAAAAACGAATAGATGAACCTGAGATGAGACTAAATTAAGAACCAAATCATAATTAGAGATCTTAGAGGATGATCCAAAGGTTAGATCATTATAGATTCCCTTATGATGAAATAAATAACACGAAATAGTATTGTGGTACTGACAAGTACATCTGAACGTACACGATAAGGGGATTATATGCTTGAGTTGGGCGATCTTACGTTGAGGTAGGTGACGACATTTAATGTTTCGTTTTGATTTTAAGACCTTGTATTATCATGGCATCATGATTGATTGTGATTAAATTGCATTTATTATTAATCGATGATTTTGTGAGATTTAGAGTTTTATTTTATGATCGTTATTTGATTTCAATCATGTATTGAATGGATTATGACCGATGGTTTCATGAGATTGAGATTATCTACTTATGCACAATTAGAAAATTATCTTTCCTTACTACATCACTGAAATTGATGAATTTTCATGAGAAAGGAAAGTAGAGGCTTGTTGGCTGGTCCTTTTAGAGGCTAACCCCAGGATGAGGGGCTTGCCTTGGGGATTGCGAGGGACGAGTGCTCCTAATTTTTGACATACATGATTTTGTGTTTTGAGTTTTATGACGGATGCTCTCACCCGGTGGATGTCATGCTAGGAGGGAGAGGGCCGGCCACCCACCCTTCGAGATTTGTGATGTGATGTGATGTGATATGGTATGATAGACACTTGCCCGTAGATGACTTTCGATAGGGGTTGGTAACACAGATAGTCCACACTACCAGTCTGGGCCTTTCCATGGGGACGGACGCTAAGTCTCCCGTTATGGTGTCGACGGGAAGCGGCGGTGGTTGAGACCCTGGAGGGTTGCCACTGCGGCATGATGATCCATACTCTTATTCTATATGCGTGCATGATGAGCATGGAGATGTGATTGTATGCCTGGGTGTGACGACACTCAGAGGTTGGATATGAGTACTCATGATCTGTAATGCGAGTGTATGGGACACTCGTGGGACCCACGTACCTTGGGGGTACCCTATTATTATTGTATGCTCATTTACATGAGATCATATCATGTTTTAAATTCATGAGATGCATGTGTTTATTGTATATGATGTTTTGAGATTTTATTAGCATTGCTTAAAATAATTATATTCATATAGAAAATTGCTTTACTCAATGTAACAATATGATTATTCGATTTTGTTCCATTGATATACATTAAATGTCTATGTACCTACCAAGCATTGCTTGCTGACGCATTGCGTTATTGTTGCAATGCCTCAGATATCAAAGAAAGACAGGACATATGAGGAGTTAGAAGAATAGTGATCGAGAAGTCTCATTTAGAGGTATTTTCTAAATTCACATGGACTGTGTATGTATATATATGTTATTGGACTTGATTATACTGTTATGGGAATGTGGCTGATGACTGGATGATCCTAGAATAGTAAATCTATTTTAAACATGTTTACTTGGAAAAAAAAATCTTGCTTTGCGTCAATGGCTGACCTCGAGATTTTTCTAAAAATGAAATTTGATTGAAATTGTTTTTTGTTGTTTTGGTTTTTATAAAATTAGGGCCCCACCTTTCGAAAAGTTTATAAAAAAAAAGAAAAGAAAAAGTATTGAAAAACCCGAGTCGTCACACTTGTACTTCAAAACCTTTTGGTTGTTCTATGTACACATCTTCAACTAAATCACCATTAAGAAATGCTGATTTTATGTCTAACTGAGAAACAAACCAGCTATGCTGTCGCTGCTAAAATCAGTCTCACAGTATCTAAACGAGCAACAGGAGCAAAAGTTTTTGAAAAATCAGTACCTGGAACTTGAGCATAACCCTTTACCACTAATCGGGCTTTATTGGTCTTCAAGGTACCATCTGGATTGAACTTGGACTTGTAAATCCATTTGAGACCAATTGCATTTTTTCCATCAGGCAAATCCATCAAAGTCCAGGTTTGGTTCTTTTTTATAGCTGCTAGTTCCTCTTCCATTGCTGTAATCCATTCTTCTTTGATAACTGCATCTTCAAAATAAGTAGGTTCCATGGCAAAACAAGCAAAATCACAAGGGGAATAAATGTTTGATAAACTTCTTACCCTTCTTGGTGGAGAATCTGTAGTAGATTCTATAATAAATGGAACAAGTAAAAGAGAGTTGGTTGCCTCAAAGTGTGAATTTGCATTCTTTACAAGAACATGAACACCACCATCTTCTTTCCAATCCCAAGATTCTTCTTCATTAAAAATGACATCTCGGCTAATAATCAAAGTGTTAGTGAAGGGATTAAAAAATCCATAGCCTTTTAACTCCTCACTATAGCCGATGAAGATGCATTTGACACTTTTCTCATCAAGCTTCCTCCTTATTTCTGATGGTTTAAAAACATAAGCAATGGATCCAAAAATCCTTAAATGACTCACATTTGGCCTCCTGCCAAACCAAGCTTCATATGGAGTTTTTCCTTCAACAGCTCGTGTTGGTGAGCGATTAAGAACATACACTGCTGTAGCCACAGCTTCTGTCCAAATTTCTTTTGGAAGGATCTTATCTTGTAACATACTCCTAGCTGATTCAACAATTGTCCTGTTCTTCTGTTCTACTACACCATTTTGTCGTGGGGTATAGATAGTTGTAAGCTGCCTTTGAATACCAAAGTTGCTGCAGAACAACTTGAACTCTTGGGATGTAAATTCACCCCCACGATCAATTTGTAATTTTACGATTGAATTTCTAGACTCCTTCTCTGCTAAAACTTTGAATTGCTTGAAAAATTCAAAAGCCTCAAATTTTTCCTTCAAAAAATACACCCATGTCATCTTTGAAAAATCATCAACAAAAATCAGAAAATACTTACTTCCATGTAATGCAGATGTTTGCATAGGTCCACAAATGTCCGCATGAACAAGCATTAGAGGTTTAGTGGCTCTCCAAGACTTATCCACTGGACACTTCTCTCAATGCTGTTTTCCATAAATGCAAGCTTCATAATTGTTGTTGTAATATTGTACCAAAGGAAGACCTGAAACCATTTCTTGCTTATGTAGCAACTGTAACCCACCAAAATTGAGATGGCAAAACCTTCTATGCGAAAGTTTTGAATCATTACTTGAAACTTTGAATGCATTAAGATTGAGTTGCAAAAACATGATAGGAAACATTTTGTTTTAGTCATTTTTATTGAATACACCAAACACATATTCCTTTTATCATAAATCATGCATTTATCATTGTCAAGCATAGCATAATAACCTTTCTTCAATATTTGACCCAAACTTAAAAGATTTTGAGCTAAGCTAGGTACATACATTACATTATGTATAAGTTTCCTATCAATTTTGCAACCTACAGCAACTGTGCCCAAACCACGCACCTGAACTTGATTATCGTTGCCCATAGTCACTTTTAAATCTACAGAGTCATCAATCTGCACAAAATAATTTCGGTTTCCAGTCATGTGATTACTGCAGCCGCTATTCAAGTACCATACTGCAGAAGACAAATCAACATTAGAAGCTAAATTAGCAATAAATAAATTATCTACCATATCATCTTTTTCTTCAATGAAGTTAGCTTGTTTTTTTTTTCTGGACAATTTCTTGCTATATGGCCAATTTTCTTGCAATTGTAACACTGGACAATATTTTTATATTGATTTTTATTCCAACAATCTTTCTCCAAGTGTTTAGTCTTACCACAGTGAGAACATGCAACATTGCCATGGTTTCTCTCTTGCCCATTTAGTCCTCCACGACCTTTTCCTCGGCTTGAATGACCACGGCCACGTCCATGTTTGCCACTAAAGCCACCTCTGCCTATGCATTCAAATTTCTTTTTCACATCAACCTTCATTTGAAAAACTTGCTCCAATGATAGTCCTTGTGATCTATTCAAGTGAGCTTCATGAGATTCAAGAGAACCCATTAGCTCTACTAATGAGTAATCAGATAAATCTTTCGATTCCTCAATGGTGGCTACAACATGATCAAATTTAGGAGGAAGGCTTCGTAAAACCTTCTCAATGATCTTTTGATCAGATAACTCCTCCCCAAAAAGATTGAATTTGATTCACAAGTGCTAAAACTCTTACTGAAAAATCCTGTATGGCATCATTGGGTTTTATCAATAAATTCTCAAAATCTCGGCGAAGAGTTTGCAACCTTACCGTTACACTCTTGCTTGGCCCTTGGTGGCGTTCTTAGAGCAAATCCTAGGCTTCCCTTGAAGTGTTAGCACCAACCTTACCATTACACTCATGCTTGGCCCTTGGTGGTGTTCTTGGAGCAAATCCCAAGCTTTCTTTGAAGTGTTAGCACCCATCACTCGTGGGAAAAGAGCATCCTCCACTCCTTGTTGAATGAAGAGCCTTGACATCTTTCTTTTGCTTTTCCTTCAATTCATTCCATTGGGCTGCTGTCAATCGGGAAGCTTGCTCATCACTAGCAAGTTCTCCAAATCTGGTTTCTACCAAGTCCCATAAATCTTGAGACTTAAACAACATTTGCATTTTCACAGACCAAAATTGATAATTGATCCTGTTAAGAATGGGAACGTTTTGGGCATTGAAGGCACTATTGTTGGCTGCCATGTAATTGTATACTCCCAACTCTAAATTCTCTTTCTATTTGGTGGACTATCAACTTTCAACAAAACAACCTAGTGCTCTGATACCAGAATTGTAAGATCAAATTTCACATACTCAATTTGATTGAGTTGAATAATTTTTTCACACACTTAAAACATCAAAGCTTGGCCCTTAAATAGATTTCTAGGACTTACAAATCGGTGACACGTACTGAACAAAAAGAAAACATAAACTCTATCTTAAAAACTTTTACAAAAATAAAAAATAAAATAGCACCCACTATCTTAAAAGATAATTAACTGCAGGAACTAACTTGATTAGGGAAACATGCTAACAGACATGGGGATACAGTTGGCTTATGCTTGAATTAGTCAACAAAGAGATCACATTGATCTCCCTATGCTGCACATAAAACTGGCTGCTACTATCCCAGGGCTCTTCAGGTGCGGAAAGCCGATTAACAGTGGTTAGGGGTACCTCTCGTTCATAAACAAGATGAGGAAAGAGCACTTTTCGTAGAGTATTCTTACAATTATAGCCCTGGTAAAGGGAAAGACAAAATGCCTATACATCCTTTTCCATTTGCTTGAGAAAGAACTATTTGGAGCTGACGGCTGCCTCAGAGTCGTGCAATAGTTAGGGCTCTCGAAGATCTTGCCGTTAAAGTTAATGGTGGCCTTGAACCTGCCCGCATGATCGGGTCCTTCTCTTATATATGAATAAGACGGTAGATTGAAGTAACTTCTCTGTGCTAGCGCCTGAAGTTGGTTCTTATACATCTCTCTCTCTCTCTCTCTCTCTCTCTCTCTCTCTCTCTCTCTCTCTCTCTCTCTCTCTCTCTCTCTCTCTCTCAACCACTGCAAATCAATGAAAAAGTGCCACTGATCGACGAGAAACTGTGAACTCAAACAAAATGCCAGAAATTGCCCTCAGGCATCCAGATACAGTCGCCGAATCCAACTGAAAATGTGTGACATGTTACAATGTAAAATGATCATTTAGGCATAAATAAGAGGATTTTCCTTTCAATAGGTAAGAATGTTGTTGCAGTTCTAAGATGAAGTTGAATTGGACTCAAATCAAATGTTAAAAACTTCTACAAAGTTTGCACTCAATTACTCAATATTGAAAGACAATTTTAGGAATGAAAACTTTGCCACACAAGAGGTTGACATATGCTTTTCATAGTGATTTGGTAAGTCAGTCGAGGTACTTACTTTCACTCTCTTAAAGTAACATCTACTTTTGAGTTCTAGTAAGTCCTCACAAGATTTTATAACACCAGCATGCTGACCATAAATAAAGACAAAGTACTTGAGTAAGCTCTTTCTTTTTTGGAACACTTAGAAAACTATATAATAGGGTATTATGAGTATAAATAGTCAAGTGATGCAACATATTTAAAGAGTCTTGGGATGACCTATGAAACATCAAGTATTATAGTAGGAATTCTATGGCAAGATGATTGAAAATCATATTGAAAAGAAATAAAATTTTATTTTTTAAACCTAGAATATTCTTCAAGTGGAAATGAAAAACACAATTATATAACACTAGTTAAATGTGATATTGCAATTGAATGAAGATGATCAATTCTTAAGTCATCTTAGCTAGGGACTTTAAACATACATTCAGGTGTGTGAAAGTGTTATATACATAGGACATGACCTTGGCAATTTAGAACATTTACTAGATAGTATATGTAAATGGAGTATTCCTGGATGAACATTGCCATAAATACCCTTCTACTTGAGAAATCTATATATCCTTGTGAGACCTAGTATTTGTCTTAGGTGCATTATGAGAAGAAGTCTATTCACGACCGATTGTAAATCCATTGGAAGAATTACTGAATTTATAAAGATCTAAGATGTCCAACATGTTACCTACTCTGTTATTTGGGAAAGATGTTCAATAAGGGACTATATCTAGTAGATGAACTTGACAAAACCCAAGGTTTTGGTAGTGATTGATAAAAATGTTTGTCCAATAGCTTTTATTGTATGTACTTAAATTATTCTTAAAGGAGTTTTGAAAATCATTTTGAATTTTATTTAAGGATGAGATCCATTGTACTTGGTTGTACTAATATGACATGCCTAAGGGTAGATAAGTCCACAAGCCTATATGTGTCACATGTAAATATGGAATAGTAGAAGGGTATTGTGGTAAATTAATCACAAGTGTGTGTGTGTGTGTGTGTGTGTGTGTCTATATATATATATATATATATATCACACTATTATGTGAGTTGCATGTGGTTATCAGCAAGTGGAATTGCTAGATGCTATCATCTCTACAAAGAGTAGAAAATTACACCTAATGATTTGTGACTAGTTTATTCAAATTAGGAAAGTGTTTCCTAGACAAGAAACCTAGAGAGATACATATTAAGAAGGTACATGGAAGGTCACACTAAAATAACTTGGAGTTTGATCATGCACATGTGAACATCAAGTTGAGGAGAAATTTTCAATCAATTGTTTCTCCAAAATAGTTGATTGTCTCCCCAAAAAGCAATTGACTTGATTTCCAAATAGTTCACTAGATTTCCTTGTATATTAGCTAATGTGTTTTCTTGAGACTTGGTTATTTTCAATTAAAATTTGCTTCAAAAAAACCAATGGATAGCTAATTGGATTTTTGTGTGTGCAAGTCTCCACATGCTTTCATTTTTTCAAAATAGTTGACTTGGTGAAGGAAAGTACTCAGCTGAATTTGCTCCCAAAATAGTTGACTATCTTATAAAGGTAACCAATTAGCCTTGAAAGCTTGTCTTAAAAAAATAGTTAACTTGTTTATGAAATAGTTGGCTTATTATAAATACCCAAAGTAGTAAATTGTTTGTCAAACTAGTCAGCAAAAGAGCTGATTATGTGTGAGGAAAGTTGGCTGAATTTGTTTCAAAGCAATGACTCTATCTCTAAGGCCTGTTGGCTAGAAAATTTAAAAGTAGGTATTCCTTTGTCATTTACTGAAAATAGCTCACTGCCCATCCCTCTCATCTATTATGCCCTAGCTAGAGGGAATATACATTTGCATATTCATTTGAAAATAACAATATCATCTTCGACTTCTTCAAAAAGGTTTTATTTGCTAGTTGACACCTGATGCAAAACCCTCCTTTTTTTATCCTGGCTTAGGACCGACATTGGCGAGTCCTAATTCCATCTTTTCATGTCTTACCACTCATCCATCTCAACATCCTCATTTCTACTACGCTCATCTTATGAACATGATGTTTTTTAACTGCCCAACATTTTGATCCATAGAGCATGCCGGCCTTATTGCCATCCTATAGAATTTTTCTTTTAGTTTGAATGACACTCTTAAATCACACAAAACTCCAGATGCACATCTTTATTTGTTCCAAGTCGCTTGGATTCTTTGAGCTAACCTTCCTCTCATTCTCTTTGCTCTCATGAATCATCGATCCTAAGTATCATAAGTAGCCTTTTACAAGGACTTCTTGGTTATCAATCTTTACTAGTGCTCCATTCCCGCTCCTCTCCTTGCTAAAATTGCATTCCATATACTTCGTCTTAGTTTATTTGGTTCTAAATCCTTTAGATTTTAATGCTTCTCTCCATAACTCAAGCTTTGTGTTCACACCCTCCCTTGTCTCATCAATTAAAACTATATCACCTGCAAGTAGCATGCACCATGGAATCTCCTCATATAGATGTTTTATTAATTCATCCATAACCAATGTGAAAAGATATGGGCTCAATGTTGATCCTTGGTGCAATCCTATAGTGATAGGAAAATCAACTTCTCTCTACTAGTAGTCTTAACATTTGTTGCTACTCTCTCATATATATCTTTAATTATGTCTATATACCATTGCAAAATCTCTTTCTCGCCCAATACCCTCCATATTAACTCTTTAGGAACCCTATTATAAGCTTTTTCTAAGTCAATAAAGACTATGTGGGATCCTTCCTCCTCTCCCTATATTTTTCTATCAATCATCTTAGTAAGAAAATAGCTTTCATGATGGACCTTCCAGGCATGAAACCAAACTAGTTCTCCAACACACTTGTCTCATGCCATAGCCTCTTTTCAATCACTCTTTCAAAAAGTTTCATAATGTGGCTCATAAGTTTGATCCCCAATAATTAGTGCAGCTCTAGGTCTCCTTTATTCTTATAAATTGATATAATAGAGTTCTTCCTCCATTTATCCTCCATTTTCTTTGATTTTATAATCTTGTTAAACAACTTAGTCAACCAAATTACTCTAGTATCTCCCATATGCTTCAAACCTCTACTGGTATACCATCAGGCCATAGGGAATTTCATGATTTCATCTTTTTCGAGGCCTCTTCTATTTCAGGTATTCTAATCAAATGGTCATATCTACAATAACCAATCTTATTTAGGTTTACAGTACTTTCAATCCCTATGTTCTCAGGGCAATTGTCATTTACATTTTTTGAAAGTAACTTTCCCACCTTTATTTGATCTCATCATCTTTGACTAATACCCTTTGAGCATCATTTCTAATGCAATTAATGTGGTTTAAGTCCTTGCCCTTCTGTTGTCTTATTTTTGTAAGTTTAAGAAAATCTTTCTTACCTTCTCTTAATCCTAGTCTATTATAAAGATTATCATATGCCTTGTGTTTAGACTCACTTACAATTCTCTTAGCAACTTTTTCAACATTTTTATATTGTTCATAGTTTTTATTATTTCTAGTCTTCTGTCATGCTTTAAAACACACTCGTTTTTCTTTAATAACTTTTTTATTATTTCACTGTACCACCAAGTTTCCTTCATTAATTGCCTTTTACCTTTAAATACTCCTAAGACATCTTTTGTCACTCTCTTAATGGACTAGGCCATATTAATCCACATGGTGTTTACTTCTGTTTCCTTGTTCCAGTTTTCTTCTACCATCAACTTATTTGTGAGTGGGCTTATTTTATTCCCTTTTAAGTTCCATCACTTAGTTTTTAGATACCTATTAAGTTTGTTTCCTTTCTTCAATCTTTTAATGTAAATATCCATAACCATTTACCTACATTATTAGGTTAAACTCTCACGGGGTATCACCTTACAATCCTTACACATTGATCTTTTGATATTCCTAAATAAAAGAAATTCTATTAGACTTTCATGGAGTCTACTTAAAGGTTATTAAGTGCTCATCCCTCTTCTTAAAGAATGTGTTTGCAAGGGTCAGGTTGTATGCCAAAGCAAAATCGAGGATAACTTCCCCATCTCATTTCTTTCTCTGATACCATACTCTATGTCTTGGATTTGAAGATTTTAGGTTATTGGTAATAGAGAAAAGAGAAGAAAAAGTAATGCAAAAATTCATCTTAAAATGTAGTGGTGAGATTTTGAAAATTTGAAGTAATGTGGGGATATTTGTATCATTTGGAGACCTCCTTTGTAATTTTTAAAAAATAAAATTACCAAAGAGCCCATAATAAACAATAAAGTGAGTCCCATTTGGCACCGTTAAGCTTTTGAATAGAAAAATTGATGAAAGGGGCTTGAAAGTGGCAGTTATGATAGTACTTTTGATAATTGAAAATATAAAGGGGTCAGTGTGACGACTTGGGTTCTTAAAATACATTTTTATAAATATTTGCAAAGGTATGACCCTGATTTTGAAAATTATTAAAATACAAACAGTGAAAACATATTTTCTTTAAAATTGATTTGTTAAAAACCCGAGTGCCACTTCAAATTACTTATCATACATAGATTTTTGTATAAAATAAAATTTCTATTGAATATCAATAGAAATACTTTTATTAAAAACAAGATCGATCCAATGGTTCATATACACAACCCTGGTAGTCATTACATACCTTGTCCAAATATTACAATCCAAATTACAAAACAATCAATACAATCTTCCTTAAAGTAAATACCCTGAGCTACAGTTTGGTGATGATTATCCATAAGTCTTGAGCTTTCAATCTTCCTTAACTATATTTGAGATATTGTAAAATTCAAACGTTTACAATATCTCAACAAGCTATACTTGGTAGGGGATTTAAGAAATAGATTCAATATATCTCAAAATTAATAGTTCATTATATCCATGATATAAATTAATTTATACAATTGGATAACCATTTTATCCTTCACTCATCATATGAAATATATGTATATATTACATATAGATAAAAACATTAAAAATCGTGAATATAGTCAATATCATCAGTAATATCTTATTTCCAAACTGATTTCAATATTAACACTAGGTGTTAATATATAATCATACCGTATTAGGAACCATCCTCCAATACAACATTGGTAATAACTTTTACAAGGCATCTCATCATGCCATAACACAAGGCGTCTTATTATACCATAATCAATTGCATCATAATGCAAAATAATCAAAGGACTACCATGCTTGCAGTCTCAATCCATACAGTGCCCCCAGATAACTGCTTAATAATCCACTGATACCACGGTAGAAAATACAGATCCATGTTCATATGGGGGGAATAGTAGTGGCCTTCCCATAATTGCCCCACCCGTCGTTTTGCCTCTCTTTGGGCACAATATCATCATCATAATCAATTTTGAAAAGCGAGTGAACAAATCCTCATAACTCTCCTAGCATTGGTATACCCAAGCATAAGCTTGTCTTAAAACAAAATTACAAGCCTCCATGCTTGTATGGAAAATAATATTTCATACTTACAGACTATATGTCTGGTTATATAGGACATGCTTATAACTTATTTCCTTAATATTTGGGAGTCCAACTTATATAGTTCAAATCTTCTCATTCTACGCATTAAGTAATTTCATAATTACTTATTAATCCCTTTGTGTTCATTTCCACACCATTTATTGCCTTAAGTACTTTCATAATTACTTAATCAATCACTTTGTATTCATTTCAACATCATTTGTTGATTCATACAAAATTCTAAGGTAATTATAATTATTCTATAATTATCAAGATAAGATCATGTGTAAAATACATGTATCTTCTATATTAAATATATTCTTAAGGTCCACCTACCTTTACTTTCAACAATCCATCTTCTCATTGATCTTGATCATCACATCCTTCATGTATCTATTAAATCATATATATATAATCATTCCTCAACTCATTTATACTTCCTAGTTGTTCTTTTGATCATCCTTACATAGGATGATTTGGATCTTTTTTCTTAAATCATATTGATCAAGAATTTAATATATTGATCTACATTTGAATCTAATATTTATACTATTCAAAACATACATACAATATTATTATTATTATTCTTGATCACTCAAGATCTCCTTATAGATCTTATTTGATCTTTGATTATCTTAATTATCATTTTTATTTGGATTAGATAGTTTACTATCATTTTATTATCTTATTATTATTCAACCAGTTAATGTTTTACTGATTGAAGATAGTTTATTTCTTTCTTAATACTAGACACCTTCTCCTTAATTCAGAATTTACTAAGGCTTACCATTTAAAAGCTGCTCACAGAGTGGTTAATTCAATCCTCATGTAAGGTGTTTAGACCTCACAAACGTCGTTAGAAGTGGGGGAAGAGTAAGGCTCTATTAGAGAACCCCCTTAACCACCATGTTCAGCATTTACTAGAGTGATCTTAGCTCAACCTTCATAAGGTTCTTATAAGCATTAAACTCTAACTACTCTTGCTATTTAATTTTAATTAAATTAATAAACATTTAAAATGTCATCATGGGGTTATTATTCTCTTAATTTGGGTCAAGAAAATGATATTTCTTATATTGTCCTACTAACAACCCTTACTATCATTAAGCCTACGTCTCTATTCATTGTAAATGTTCATCAATATCTATTTTTATTTAATTATATTTTTCATGTAATTTACATAATATGAACAATTAAAGTGTAAATAAATAAATTTAACAATTAAACTTACTGAGCAATTAAAAGAACATTTACAATAATTCACATGCTCATTTGAATGCATCATATTTATTTATTTTGATCAAATGATCATATTTTGATTTCTATTCAATTTAAATCTTGATCTTTCATTTTTATTTAGATCTATAACATTATCTTAATGTGATATCATCACTAGATCATTAATTCATTTCATTAAATGATATGACCTTTCTTGATCTAACAGATCAATAAAATCTTAAGCCATTTTATCAAAATTAAGGGCATAGATCTAAATCTATTTCAAATTAGCCACATTATGCCATTCATTTCTCATGATCTTATCATTAGATCATCATCCATACTAATTTTAATGGTTCGATCATGCTTGATTACTCAGATCAAGTAGATCCGTGATCATTTTAAGATTTCTCTTCTATTAAGGTTAAATTTCTTAATTCATCCTAGATCAATCACATCTAACTCTTGATTCCACATTTTCTCATCACTAGATCACTGATGGATCAGAAATCCAATGTCTGATCATGTCAGATTTGAATGATTTTGAGAATTAGTACCGCTTTTTATAATTTACAAAATTTTATAGTAAATAAACCTAATTTTTATATTTTTATTAGATTTTACTCTTCACCAGGAATCCAAAGCTTCTTTCCAATCTTGATTTGGAGTTAAAATGAGCCTATAATTAAAGTTTTAAGTTTTCAATCAAAACAAGGGCCCAGATTCAATCTGTGTTCACAGATCGACGAATCAATCAGTGGCCCACCCCTGCCGTGTTCCATTGGTGATAGCCGATGTACGAGGAGGGGTGACTTGGGATAGCTGAGACAGTTCGATCTGGATCGTCAGATTAGTTCTTCCCAAGATCTGACCACGCTAAGGGCCCAAATTTCATCCCTTAAGGTTTTTGGGCCCCAACATCTCATCCAACTGTTCAAATCTCTGATCTGAGCCATGTACAGCTAATTTCCCACTAGGGTTCACCAGATTTGTTTCATTGGTGAACCAGTCACTGTTGAAGCAGATTCAATTGTGAATCCTTAGGGGTTTGGTCAAAAAATAGAAGGGAAAACGAGGGAACCTACATGGATCCTATTTGGAGTAGAGAAATGAGCTGAAAAACACAGTTTCTTGCCGAATTTTGAAGCCCTAGCCGGATGGCTAGGGTTTTTGTAAATGCTTGCCACCGAAGTGCTTGTTGGTGCCAAGGAGGAGGAATGGGAGAGGGGTTTTGAAGAGGAGAGTGAGAAGAATGGATTCTAAGTCTCTTGGGGTCTTTGCGGTGCAGGAGGGAAAATCCATGAAGATCTTGTCGGGCTGGGCAAAACTCTACTCGGCTAGATCGTCACAATCGTCGGGTAGAAGGCACGTCCCCAAATGTTCCAACCTAGGACAGGTTGGTTCCTGGGCAAGGCGCGTGTAGGGACCATTGCTTCGGCTAGAAAGAGAGGAGAGAGAAAAAGAAAAGAAAAAGGAAAAAGAGAGAGAAAGAGAAAGAGAAAGAGGAGGAAAGGGAGAGGGAGAGGGAGATAGTGGGAGAGAGTCTAGGGATCTTAAATTTTCTTGTGAATAGTGGGAGGGGTACTTATAAGGCTATTTTGGAATTATTTAATTAAAAGTTTAATTATTTTAATTTTAAATAATTTTCTACTTTTCTTATAAAATTAAAAACATATTCCTCATCATATTTATTATTCATCATTGATATTCCCTGAGCTAGCTGTCCACTAGCTCATCTAACTTTTTTGGACCCCACACAAAAGTAAAATGACCATTTTACCCTTATGGGTAAATGTAAATTCACAAAACTTACAAAAAATAGGGATTTTTCACTCGAGCTCAGATTTCAACTTGCTTATAGTCATTCTGATTGGTTTTTCATGAATGATTGTAAATATCTATGTTTCAAGACTTGATTCATTTCTAAAAATTAATATTATATTAAATATAATATTCTACATCGATTTTAGTAAAAATTTCAATTAATTCCAAATAATTTTAGAAAAATTAGGGTTTTCACAGTCAGAGTGATTTGAAGTGGTGGTTAAGAGTTTATCCATATTATTTACGTAGAAATTTATTTTACCCTTAATATGTTGTAGGCAACAAGTTTATGTTGAGCCATCTTTAGTCTTGTTGAAATTAGGTTACAAGGACTAAATTATCCTTAATTAAATGAAAGTTAAATATAAAATAATAAAGGTATTATTAGTCTAATTATTTAGTTTTTGAATTCGTTCTGGTTCTTCTAGAATGAAATTGGAATTAGACCAAATTTATTTTGATTTTATTGGTAAAGAATTGGAACATAACTACTGTTCTAATTGAAGGACTAAAACCATTTTTTTTTTTGTTTAGTTCTCTTAAGTTATTCGGTTTCCTTTGACACCCGGCTATTGAGTCCCCATACATTCAAGTGACACCACTGAGCCGAGTCAATTACTTATTGCCATTCTCAGATTTTCTTCATACTCCAGTTTAAAAAAGTGATTTAAATTACTGAAAGATAGAACTCATTATAAATTAAAATTTGAAGTGTCTCTAGCATTCCTCTAAAATGAGCGGGCACACTGATCTTCCCCATCCCATCCTCCCATCTTTTGTTTATTTCAACAAAAACCTTAACTAATAAGGACACGCTGGTCCTTCCCACTTGTTGCTTGGAGGTCATTTCCCCTTGAGGCATGAATTGGTTTGGACCAAAGCACGAATGCCCTTGCAGGTATAGTATTGCATCCATATCAGCTTTCAGTAATAAGGTTTAATAGCATGAAGCAATCCCACCACCAACTGGGAACAAGATGACTTCCACTTCCAAGTGCTCCTGGTCAGTTTATTCAAGTAAAGTACGCATTTTCTACTGGACTGGGGGATCATGAATCATTACTATCCTGTTGCCAACAAATGTCTAGCGCAGTTGATTGCAGACAGTTTGATATTTCTCTTGGAATATACTTAGTTGTAGACTTGAGTTATCACCTTTTACTTTGCTTGAGGATTAGATTTAGGAGTGCGTGTGAGTGATTTGCTTTGTAATTCTTCACTTGTACAAAAATGAAAAAGCACAACCTGCTCTTACATCATGATGCATATGTGCATGAAATTTTATGCTTGTGCAGTTGGGCCACATGATCGCTCCGTAGGATTTTTATGGTGAAATAGGAAAGATAGACAGTAGAACTGAAAAGTCCTGGCCTTCTACGACAGTGCATAAGAAGGCGCTTTCCATGCTAGGTCACAGGTTCAAGTTGCTTGCTGGTTTTGGGTTATTCCAAAAAAACTCCACTCGCCTTCTAAAATACAAAAATGATAGTATAATACATAATGATACATCTAGCAACTAAAAATCGTTAGCGAAAATTATCCACGAGTGCATGGTTCGGATCACTATATTCTGATTATGAATGGATATCTCAATTAGAACCATGAAAAGAGCACTCCCTTTTGCCATAAAGACTGACCCTACCTAAGTGAAGAACTTTGGGATCACAAATCGCTCCATTCTAATGGTGACAATGTGTCTCATGGACACGATCGGATAGTTGATCCTGTAGGAAAAATCATCATCTAAATGCTAAACTTTGTCAGTTTTTCATCCTAATCCCAAATTCTTCATCATATCATGTGGATCCGTAAACTTTTTAAATTGTTTCAAATCATTCCTATGCTGTTTAAGAGCTAACACCATTAGGTTGCTGCCACTATATCCTACCTAATTGGGAATTGACGTGCTTGCGAAGAAATCCCATGTTACCTATCTTATCGACCAAAACTCCAATTTCAAACAACTGCGCAGTTGAAACCCCAGAATTGGAAGCTCTCCATTGTTGTTGTGATTTTGCTCGTAAAATCCGAAATTTTGGTGGGAGATTGATGGGTTGCGTTTGATTTTGCGTGCCAAGTATGGCTTACTACTTCAGCTATTTTATTTTATTTTTTGGTGAGAAATGTGTTGTTCTTCGCGAGTAATTTAGATTTCTGTGGGTCAGTCTAACAAATTGCAGAAATTAGGACTTTTTGTGGCTGCTTTTATCGCTTATTGCGGGATTATGGCGCATTTTGTAGGGTTCTGAATTTTTTAAATGCAACTACCTTTGTTAATGGATGCTGCAATGCAGCTATGGTTGCCCACTGTAAAAGATGGGGAAATAGAGTCTATTTTAATTGGTATACACCAATTTAAAATTATGATACGTAAGAAGAGTACATTTCTACAGAATCTATTGAATGACGATTTCCGAGTATTTTATTTCTCTCATGCAGAATCTACAATTTTTTGTGTATATTAAATGAATCAATGACGGAGCATATAAAATGAAAATAATAAGACTAAAATTTACAGATGTTTTTCTGTTTCCTGAGCGATGATCTTAGCATCTGTGTATGCATACTTTGTCTATGCTTGAAATGTTAGTGACTAATGATAGAGGATAATCGTATAAACTCTACTTTAAATTCACGGCAGCGTCTATTTTAATAATTTAACTCCATTTAAAAAAAAACACACACACACATTTATGTTGAATGGTCTCATCAAAGCAGACCACTTTTGTTGAATCGATTGGAACAATGTCCAAATTCAATTGTGTATTGAATTGTGGCTTGGCAGTAATTTATTTCTATCACCATCATGATATTGGATCTTGAAGCAATTCCTTAGATCTAAATCTTTTAAGTAAAAAAGTTTAAATTGGAGAGGAGTTCAGTTGTTTAAATGATAGCCTTTTTATTGTTTAGTATTAGAGGTTAGTTTTGTAGTTGTTTGTTATAATACTAATGTTGCATCAATGTATGGTCATGGTACAAAACCTTTTGGTTGAAAATTTGAACCATGATCTTGTTCGATTCTTTGTTTTGTATCAATTTTTCATTAGTGTAGCCATGAATAGCCTTTCAAAATAAAAAGAAATTGTAGCCTTGTTCGATTCTTTTGTATACTTGTAGGGATTTTAGTGTTCTTATGGGCATTCCTTTACCTTCTTCGATTGTGCCTTATTATATCACTCGTGCATTTATGTACTTGACTGATGCCTTTCAACATTGATTTTTATAATGGTGGGAGAAATATTGATGACCCTGCTCTATTCTACGAGGAAGGGGGGGTCTCACATGTTGAGAACTATGACCAGGACTTCTTGTCTAGGCTTGACATCTTGTAGATTGCTGAAAAGTTGGGGTACCATGAAGATGGTTTAAGGACTTGTAGGACATATTACCTGGGAGAGATGTGGCGATTGGGAGGGTGATTCTGATAGATGACAAGGATGTACTGGATATATGTGACACTGTGCCTGATGGTGTTACGATTGATGTGTGTTTAGTATATGGGGAGGAGAAAGAAACTCTTCACGCCGAGATGGAAGAAGAGCTTGATGCTGAGGCGAATGAAGATATCGTTAACAAGTATACACTAAGTGTGAAATAAATCCATTCCACCACAACAAATTGTGAGAGAGAAGAAATATTAGAATGGTCTTACCTCCAAAAGAAAGAAAGATTTTAAGAAAACCGAGGGTGAAGAGAATTAGAGACCCATTGCAGATGAGGAAGGAACTTAGTAAGCTAAGTAGACATGGGAGGATCATGACCTATCAACATTATTATCAATAAGAAGAACTTAATAAGCTAAGTAGAAATGGGAAAATCATGACTTGTCGGTATTATTATCAATAAGAGGAACTTAATAAGCTAAGTAGACATGAAAGGCTCATGACCTGTCATCATTATCAATAAGAGCGTAATCCCCCTAACAAAGAAAAGGGGCCTTTCTTTCATCCTCACTAAGGCAACAAAAGGCCTCAAGGGAGACTAAGGAAATCCTAGGTAACGAATAGTGAGCATGTCACTTGCTTTTCTAGTGCTACCACATCTCTTACACATACTTCTAACAAGTACAGGCACAATGAGATATCAATATAATTCCATTTGCAAGATAGACCTTCAGCTAGGAGACCTACACCCTCTAATATTCCAAATCCTTCAATTAGTGGAACTATAGTTTTCTCCATGGGCTACTCAGCCAGTACATCTGCCACCACACCTATTAGGAAGAAGGCATCATCCAGAAGGCCCAAAATTCTAGTAGATTATGGGCTGTATACATCTCTTGATGATTGATCCACCTATGTAATGGTAAATTTAACTTGTGATTATAAGTATGTCAATATGGTCTACGCCACACTAAATGATCCTTTGAGTGCAAGTATATTAACAGAGGCTTGACCAATGAAGAGGGGACTATTGTCACTTCTGCATAACTTCAGCAAAGGGGGCCACTACCAAGGAACATAGGAGCGAGGATTCGAGCAAGAACCAGCTGTGATGCACAATATGGGACCCAAGAAATACATTATGTGTCTTGAATTGATCCTAGAATGTGAAGTAATTGATCAAGTGAACCAGTGGATTAGTTCTTTTTGTAAAGGGGAGGTGTAGCTAGTTGATGTACAAGAGATACCTATTTGAATGTTCATGTTAATTAGTACCATCGATTCTTTTTGTAAATGGGAGGTGCCTCTAATTTCCGTAGCTTGATACTTGTGCTTCATTCAGTTTGTTAGAATGTAAAAGTGATTAGCTTGATAATGTTCAAGTGAACGAGTGGGGTTGATCTTTTTGTAAATGGGAAGTGCCACTAACTGTTGTTACTTGATCCTTGTATTCCATTCAGTTTATGAGATTATGAATCTCATTATCTTGTCAATGTTCAAGTGATTAACTGTGAATTCATGCATAAGATCTAGTCCTTCATGTGGTTACGTTGTTTGTTGATAGGTCACTTTGTCGGATCACACAGACAGTCAACCCTGGTTTCCATGGTTACAAGGTTGAGGTCATATTGCTATTGACAGGTCAGTGTTAGATCAGACTGAGAGTTATCCATAGTTTCCATGGTTAGTAGGCTGTGGTTACATTGCTATTGACAGGTTACAATGCCAACTTACACCACATAGTTCTTTTAAGCTGTTATGTTATAATTGAAGCATAGTTATCAAGCGCACGTATTATTAATTCAGTAATTGAAGCATAGTAACTCTTATGATTAGCACATCATTAGTCTTCTTCAGGTCATATACATGCTTTCTAATGCTGCTTAGGCTAGCCGTTTCAACGATAGGCGTTCAATAGGTGATTTGTTGTGTTCTGTGGCCTAAATTTAATGGTGCGGTTTGCAAAGAAACAAAATATAGGGGCTCTATCTTCCACGAAATATGAATATAAGGTCTTAACTAATACTGCTGCTGAAATTGTTTGGCTAAAAGTCTCTTTTTCATGAACTTGGCTGCCTATCTACTTCTCTGCCTATTGCATGGTGCAACAATTTGGATGCTATCTCACGCTTTCCTCCCATGATTGCACTAAACATATAAAAGTTAGCTGCCATTTTGTGTGGAATCAAGTAGCCAAGGGTCTTCTCAATGTCCAATTCATCTCAACCAATTGTTTGCTAATGGTTCAAGAATTTGTGTGGCAAGTTCAAGATTATCTTACGTCCACCATCAACTTAGAGGAGTCTGTTAGAGAGATCAAAATCAATGGCTAACATCGTGTTTACTTCTCTTGCAATTGTTGCTTTATTTGGGTAGTTAGGGTTACTAATAATTGCTCTAAGGCTTCTAGTTGATTTCCAAATTAGCTAGTTTCTAGTTATTTATTTGATTTTTCTATTAGGGTTTTCTCTTATCATGTAAACAATCCTCTGATAAATAAATCACGACCTCTCCCGTTGAAGTTACGAGGGGGGATCACCTTCATTTGCAACTGTATATTATTCCACGAAGAAGAACAGTATAAGAGACAATTAACACAATACTGGCAAAATAAAGTGAACAAATATAAGAGCGAGGATGTAGGTCTTGCATTTACCACGGATGTGAAACAAGGGAGGAGACTATGCATTTAAGCTGCAGTCTCCTGACAATAAACTTCAACGAGGACTGACTCCTAGAAAAGTCATTATAATAGGAATAAAGTTCTCTGCATAGATTCTAGTCTTGTTTTTTCAATAATGGAAGAGCTAGCTAGTTGCAGACATGACAAGTTTCCCATGTCACTAACGTCCAGCACTGCTTAGGAAATCTACTACTTAATCAGTTATAAACATGATTAAACAATATGAATTCAGACAATTATCTGTCCAATTTAATCATTGATTTGGATCGGAAATGCTTGATAGATCGAGACTGTTCATCGGTTGGATCAATGAAAAATGTCACTATTGTTTAAGTCTGAAGCTGAAAGGAAGAAGCCCTTGGATCATGGGACTAAGATTGATTCGACCAAAGCACCTGCAATATCTATGATATGATCCATGCCTGTAATATTTTTATTTATTTTTTTATATATCGAATATTGGACACTCTCATACCCATGAGTAGCGCCTCAAACTCGTGACGAATTAGTAATCACGAGAGAGGTTGTTTCTTGTGCCGCTCCATTAGTAGAAGAGAAGGAGCTTACATGAACTTGCACTGTTGGGAACGGCGATGCTATCCGTGGATAAGCTTTTCTATACACTTCCACCCCTTTGTTAATGTATGTCTTGAAGAGGGATAAAACATAAATACCATTGAATAATTTCTTAGAGGATGTTGTCCCTGGAGAAGGTGATTCATGGAAGGCATAAAGAAGTTTGGCAGTAAAAACATCAAAGGTGATGTAGTATTAGCGCCTCATCTCTTCTACATATATTTTCTGCATCAAACCCTTCCTTATGTACCATTTTCGTATTTCTAATTTTTCATCTTGTTCTTGGGTGAGTTCTCATTCAATTAACTTCAAAGAAAATAAATAAATAAAGCTTGAGAACAACAACAGCTACTAGAAGATAGAAAAAATAGTAATACTGGTACGTCCGGATTCACATTGAAGCTAAATTTTCACACGCAGGCCTGCACATAGAGAGAGCGTGTGTGTGTTTTACAAGGGAGGAATTACAAGGCAATCACTCACACTCCCAACTGTAATCCCTGGTTAAAGCAGAAAGCGGCTACTTAAACCTGCAACTAAACAGAGAAGCCAAGTTGTCTGCACTAGACATTTGTTGGAGACAGAGAGAGAGATTTAGCAGCCATTATTAAAGACTACTATAGCATTTCATTAACTGCCAATCAAAGCATAACAAGAGGAAAAAAAGATAATAACATGAAGAAAAAATAACAATGCCTGGTACTCTCCCATGTATGCCATTACTAGGTCGGTTTTCCTTCAGCTCACATTGATCTCCATCTGACCCTTCTTTTTCCATATACAAAACCACCTGCTTTCTTCATGGCATCTCCACCTCCTGCCTTGAACTCCTGTGGTAATACAACCAGTAAAATGGAATATCAAATCCCAATTTATAAGGAAAGGATACCATGCTCGCCAATTTGAAATACTAGCTGACAAGTTCAAAGATCTGGAAAATCTTTGCCCGACAGCCACAAACTTATTCGGAGTTTCCATATGGTGATCGGCTGACTAATTTATGTACAAGTTAAGCAACAGATAGGAGTACAAGTGGGCCCTATTTTATAAAATATATATTCATCTGATGGGCTCCATCATCACCCAAAATTCTCTTGCACCAGAAAGCCTCGTAAGCCGTCAGTTATTAATTAAGATTCATTTTCTTTATCACTGAGCTTTATTTTCTTATGGTGATGATTTATTAGTAAATAAAAAAGTTCAAACTTGGAGGCTTTGATACAAAGTGCTTGGATTAACATTCGACCTAAAAACTTAAACTGACAGAATAGGCGAACAATTATTTATATGTCTAACATAAAGGAAAATCAAAATGGAAAACTAAACATCAGTAACAAGAAGCTCATGCCTGGAACCCACTGTTAGTGAGCTTGTTCACAGAGAAATTTTCCCTTACCTCTTACAAGTAGGGAAGTGACCGAGTGATTAGGCAGCAGAGACTTATTTTTGAGCTTCTTAAACTGCTGGCGATTTTATATGACTCCATAATCATCCTAATTCTCAGGGATAAACCATTTAGTGCATAGGAGATTGATGATTTGCATCACTGAAAATGGAACGTTTAGGAGCTATTTAAGTTATTCAATATGTTAAAAGTACTAACCGAATGCTTGATGTAATGGTTGAGATGTCGTCATGTGACCTAGAGTTCGTGAGTTTGAGGTGTAGAAACAGCCTCTTGCAAAAAATGCAAGGTAGGATTGTGTACTATAGACCCTTTGTGGTCTGCCCCTTCCTTGGACCTTGCAATTGCCCAGCTTCTTGCACTAGGCCATCTTTTCTTCATGTTAAAAGTAGCTTAGGGTATAGATCAAGTTTATGTCAATTGAATGCTTTTAGCCTATATTTCTTTGAGTAAGAAATTATGATCATTTGTATTTTATTAATTTTTTGAAGATCCAAAACAAGTGACTAATTAAGATCATCAAAATGTGTTTATTTCTCGTCGATTACCTATTTTGGGTATGCTAAGAATGGTGAACATCTTAGATCTAAAAATGAATTTGGAATGCACGAAAAAATTACAAAGAGGACTGGAATGTAGTAAGGGAAAGATTAGTGTCGATGAATAAACATGATCCTTGTAAAAACAACAATTTTGTCAATAAAGTAAACTTGTACCTTCTGTTAGAAATATAGAAAACCTGAACAAAATTCATATGAATAACCTTAGCTTAGAGACACGTCAAAATGTGCCTCTTGAAGATGATTAAAGCCTCTCAATAAGTGCAAGGGATATTGCAATTCTATCTTTGGGATTTAACTAAAGCAGACTCAATATGTACCTCAACTGATTTTCACGTTTAGAATCGATCTATACTTTTGTCGCCTGAATTTAGATACCTTATAAATCACAAATGCATTGCAAAGCCAATATTTATGAAATATAGGTCAACACTCAAGAGAGATTATGTATATGGGTAGCAAAATAAGCACTCACTAAATATCCAATATGTTCGAAATTAGCGAAAAGAGATGTCAAACTCAAGCTGCAAAATATGCACCCAATAAACCTCTAAAGCCTGACACCCAAAAGAAATTATGGAAATGGACTGCAAAATATGCACCCAATAAGCCTCTAAAGCCTAACACTTAGAAGAAAAACAAAGTTGGCAAACTAGAGAGAGAATACCTCACTTGGACAGATTACAGAAAACCAAAAACTAAAAACTCTGCCGAAGAGAATTTGGTGCAAAGAATGGACTAGCGGTCAATCTTTATAATAGAAATACTACTCTATCTTTGTCAAAAAGTTGACATAGGACCTTTAACTTTAAAAACCAAAACCAACATTTAATGAACATCCAACCACGCATACAAGTGGGTTATGAATAATGATGGGAAGCAGGCCTAAGAATAGGTGGAACCCATCTCTTTGATTATTCATATCATTCATCAATTTGGTAGACCTTGTCCCATGACCTACCACCAGATGGGCCCATCAAATAGATTCTTCTTGTCTTTCACTACTGCATAGATAAGTGCAAATTGCAATAGGCTTACTGGGGCTCACCTGCTAGATTGTATTTAATTTGATATCATGGATTTGCTCTCTTTCATTTGCCCGTCTTAGATGAAGGTAATGGTTCACGTGAGAATGCCATGCATGCGGACACGGAAACTCAGGAAAGATGATGGCAGCAGATCTCAAACACCATAAACTGGTGTAATAGTGAAAATTGCAGTCCATAGCAGGAGGGTACAGTGTTTTTCATGATTCGGGAGGTACATGATAAATCTCGGTTCTCTGTTAAAAAACAAACAGCTAAAAGTAGGAAAGGGGAGAATGGGAAAAGCAGAAGCAGAAACAGTAGAGATACGATTTATTTCTTCCTTTCTTGTTCTCTGCCGAGAAGAAAGAACATGGGTGGGCAGGCTCTGAATTGATATCCTCAATGTACTGCCTCAGGTTTTCCTTTAAGACCATGAGTATGGTTAAAGCAAGAACACTGTCCATCTCAGTATCGTCTTGAATTCTTGGAAATTGATGCTTGTACTCTCTTGTTTTGATGTTGCCACGCCTGTCTCTCTCTCGCGATATCTACTGTTTGACATATCTAATTGTTGGGATTCTCAACGAGGTGATCACCTCCAAACATGAGTAGAAGCATTCAAGCACTGCCATGTAATTGATTACAAAGGACATGTGGGTCCAACTCATTTCAATGGTCAATAACATGTACGGGACCAGGTGATTCAATAGATGAGCCATATACCAAAATTCAAACGGGTTGAAAAGAAAAGGGAGAAGTACATCGCCCATTTATCTAAGGTTTCAAATTATTTGTATGAATAACAGCTCCCTTCTCCCACTTCTGTTTTTCTCTCTTTTTCTTCATTGACAGGCTCCCGTGAAAAGAGTAGGGCCACTGAAACTGATGCTCCTCAGGCTTATGGCCTACGTGAGAGAAGCCTACACTCCAGACGTTTGGTATCTCAAAGTTAAAAACACGAGGGATGTAGGTTGGAACTTGGATTCTAACTGGAGCTTTCTTTAACTCCAAACTTTTGCCACAAAAGCAAACAATACATGGATAAGCTAGCGTTCACGTGAGGGCCAAGACTAGACCAATGGAAGAAGTACATATAATCTGTGAAGAAAAGAAAAGCCAGGAGATACATGCATACTCTACCTCCGTTTCAAATCTTTCAAAGACGAAGCATGGTATTGTTTGAATTGAGACAAACTCACCACCCTTTGTGAAATTAAGCTTTGACATGAGAAGTGCTACGAGAATCGCAGCACATTATATGAAATTGCCATGATCCTGACCCTTGAACACGTGACATGATCACAACCATACAGTTATCATCCCTGAAAGACGAATCAATGGCTTGGACATGGATGATCGACGAAAAAACAGAAAAAAAGAAAAAACCCTAAACCTATTAACGGCTCAAAAGAACCAAGCAAAGTTCTAAAGTCCGGTTAGACTTTCTGGTAATATTCAGCAACAGTCAACTTTTTGGCTTCTATTCTAGCCGTACAATAATCCTTTTGCCCTCTCTCTCTCTCTCTCTCTCTCTCTCTCTCTCTCTCTCTCTCTCTCTCTCTCTCATTTCCAATATTTCTTCTCTTTTCCATAATTTTTGTTTACATTGAAGTCTGTTAATGCTGTAATTCCTTGTACATATTTGATTTCCGAGCTTAATAATGGAACATCCAAAATGATCTTCTCTGTTAGTGTATATTAGCTACTAAGCATTCTCCAGCATGGACAAAGCATCGAAGTTGGAGTAATTTGAGTATCATGAATGTGAGGTATGATTGCAATTAAATAAGAACTGATGAATGTGATGTTCCTCTTTTAATTTTAGCATTTAGATTGTGACTTGTTTTAAGTGTGTATCAACTAGGGCAAAAGACAATTTATGTTCATTGATTTGAAGTATGCCGTACAGATCTACCACAAGTCTTAACTTTCAGTTTAAAGTGTGTATCTTTTCTTGGACTTTGACGCGTGTGTGCCATGTGCACATTTTGCCTTTAGAGCTGATCAAATATAAATTTCTGCGATCAATTTAGTTTTCATACCCATTAGCTCTTTGCTAGTGAAATAATTGCAAAACTCTTACATAAAATTCTGCAAACACACAAGAAATGTATAACAGTCAACACAATTAGTAAAGTCCACTTTTGCATAATTCTTCCAAACTCCAACTCATAAGTTAATAACATCTTCATTACATGAATTTCACATTAATAAAATATGCTTTTACATAATTCTTCAAGAATCTGAATCATAATTAGTAATATCTTCTTCATTATATAATTTTCACTCAGTAATATCAGCTTTTACATAACTCTTGAAAAATCTGAATGCATGCTGCAGCGTTTAACAAAGGTGGAGATAATTGTTGGGTTCCTGTGTCCATGCAACTTAATCCCTCTTGCTCCAACCCTGCTCTTACAATTCATTCAGTTCTCATCAAACGAGTCATTCACATTTTAGTATGAACTTAACATCTTGATTAAATCACGCACAGCATATATTAGAGCAGGAACCATGATAAAACTACTGTAATAAATATGAATTAAACTAATCCTAGTTGCTCATGGGGCCATTCTCAATTCACTTCTCATTTCCTTCGTCCCTTTCAAATTGTCCTTGTTGGTCTAGTCCCATTTTTCAACTGCCACCGATGCCAACATCAACTGTGGCGGGCGCCGCTGTCGGCCACCGCCTAAGACTTTTGTGAACAATATGTTAAAAATTAAGCCATGAAAACCCTATAAATAGGGAGGAGCTGAAGATCGATCAACAACACCCTATTCCATATCTTCTCTGCTTGTAAATATCTCCTGTAATTCTTCCTGTGTATCATTTCATTTTGTAGTAAAATTGCTCTACATCTCTGTGGACGTAAGCATATTGGCTGAACCACGTAAAATTTGAGTGTTTGTGTGTGCTTGATCTTGAGCGGGGACTGTAAATCCCCAACAAATGGTATCAGAGCGAGGTTCTGCTACAAATTAGATGCAGAAAACGGAGTTGCAGCACCGGCAAGCGAGAGGGAAAAGAAAACTATTTCTGCTACAATTAGCTACAGTAAAACATCATCATTGCTGCTATAGTGAAAGGCGACATCATTTTGCTACAGTAAAAGCATCATTACTGTTGGCTACAGTGATCGCTACAGTACTGAGTTGTCACAGTGCCCAGAGTTGAGTTATAACAATCCGAGTTTCAACAGGTGCGAATTACAATAGTGCAGAGTTGTAACAGTACAAGTGCAAACAGTAATGCGTTACACAATAACATAGTTGAAATAGTACGCATTGTAGCAGTAGCAGAGTTACAACAATGACGAGATGCAACAGTGCTTAGACTGAAGCAAGCCTATTTTTTACTAGTTTTCGAGGGGGATAGATTGGTTCTTAGCTAAATCAAGCGTTCCAAACTTAGTGGCGTTCTCAAATTTGCGAGATTTTCTCCTGAAATTGTTGTAAGTACTTTATCTTTAGCTATGGAGGCAAATATGAGCAAAATGATTTGTTTAAATGGTACTAACGATCACAAGTAAAAGGGAAAGATGAAAGATCTTCTTTTTGTGAAGAAAGTACATCTACATGTCTTAGCTACTCAAAAACAGGAGAATAAGTCCAAAGATTAGTGGGCTTTTGAACATGAACAGGTATGTGGTTTCATTCGACAATGGATAGAAGATAATGTTTTGAATCATATTCAAAATGAAACACATGTTAGAACTCTATTAATCAAATTAGAAACTTTTTACTTGTCGAGAACTGGGAATAATAAGTTATTCCTACTTAATCAAGTGATGCACTTGAGTGGGCTTGTGAACAAGGAAGAGAGTTCTATTTTTGACCACTTGAACAAGTTGACTGGATACTTTCAGCAACTATCCGACATTGGCATCAAGTTTGACGATGATATCATGAGTTTATGGCTTTTAAATACTTTGCCTGACTCATGGAAAAATTTTCATGTTTCTCTAGCCAATTCTGCTCCTAGTGGCGCTGTGACATGGGAATTTGTGAGAAGCACAGTTCTAAATGAAGAAATAAGGTGACGAGCTCAAGTTGCAATCACATCACAATTTGATATTTTGATATCAAAAAACAGGGGGAGAAGCAAGATCAAAGGTCAAGAGAAAAATAACAAGGGTATGAGTAAATCTAAATCCAGATATAAGAATCTGGAGTGCAATTATTGTGGGAAGAATAGTCACATTAAAAAGCAGTGTTACAAGTGAAAAGCTGAGAACAAGATAGAGAATGCCAAGTAAGAGAGAAGAAATGATGACGGGAATGATCGTTTGGCCACCACCACTTCAAGCCTTGTTGTGGTCTGTGATGAAAAAGAGATCAACTTAGCCTCCAGTGAGATTGGATGGGTCATTGACAGCGGTGCTTCTTTGCATGTTACCTCCACTAGGGAGTTTTTCACCTCGTACACTCCTGGTGACTTTGGAGTATTGAAGATGGGTAATGACGAGCTATCAAAGATTGTTAGTATCAAATTTGTCTATTTGGACACTAATAACGAGATGAAGTTGATTCTCAAGGAAGTTCAACATGTACCAGATATCCGGTTGAACTTAATATTAGCCGAAAAGCTTGATGATGATGGGTATTGTAGTACCTTTTGCAATGGCCAATGGAAGCTCTCTAAGGGAGCGCTTGTGATTGCTAGAGGAAAGAAATCATCTAGCTTGTATGTGATGCAAGCTTTGATTCCTATTAACTCTGTGAATAAGGTTAATGTTGCTAATTCTTCAGAGTTGTGGCACAGGCGACTCAGTCACATGAGTGAAAAAGGACTAGGTTGTCTAGTCAAGAAGAATTTGCTTTCAAGGCTTAAAGCTGCAAAGTTGAGTAAGCTGGGAAGCAGCAATGGGTTTCCTCAAAAGCCATCCTTCTTCCAAGAAGCCAGGCGTGCTTGAATTGGTATATTCAGGTGTATGTGGTCCTATGAAGGGAAGAAGCTACAATGTATTCTCATAGACAATGGTGGCGAGTACTGTAGACCATTTGATGCTTATTGTAAGCAGCATATGATCAGACATCAAAGAACTCCTCTGAAGACTCCTCAACTAAATGATGTAGTAGAGAGGATGAATATGGCATTGATGAAGAGGGCCAGATGCTTGCTTTCTAAAGCTAAGCTACCCAGTTCCTTTTGAGGTGGGGTGCTATACACAGCAGCCTATGTTATTAACTTGTCTCCAATTATTACCTTGAATGCAGATGTTCCTGACAGGCTATGGTATGGAAAAGATGTCTCTTATGATCACTTGTGGGTATTTAGGTGCAAGGCGTTTGTACATATACCTAAAGATGAAAGGTCCAAACTAGACGTCAAGACCAAACAATGTATTTTCATCGGCTACGGGCAGGATGAGTTTTGGTACAAGCTATATGATCCTATTGCAAAGAAGTTGATTAGAAGCTGTGATGTGGTCTTTATGGAAGACTAAACCATTGAACACATTGACAAAGCCAAAGGATCAGAAACTCGGAGTTCTGATACTCTGATCGATTTGGATCCAGTTCCTATTTCACATATGCCAAGTGTAGATGGCGCCAATGACTATGGTGGTGCAACATTTGATGTTCAAGATGATCAGGTCAAGGGTGAGCATGAAGCTACTGAAGACGTGGATGTTTCGTCAAAGGCTAATGATGTTCAACAGGAGGTTCCTACTGAGGAGCCAGCAGTTTCATTGAGACGGAGTTCGAGAGATCGTCAACCCTTCACTCGGTATTCACCAGATGAGTACATGCTCCTCACTAGTGGGGGAGAGCCTGAGAGCTATACAAACCCAGTTGAAAGTGAAGAGAATATAGAGTGGATTGCATCTATGAAGGATGAGATAAAATCCTTACAAGACAACCACACTTTTGAACTGGTAAGATTGCCTAAGGATAAACAAGCTTTAAAGAATTGGTAGATTTACAGGGTGAAGTACGAGGGTGACACTTCACACCCACGATACAAAGCTAGATTTGTGGTGAAAGGCTTTAGTCAAAGAAAAGGTGTTGATTTCGAAGAGATATTTTCTCCTATGGTCAAAATGTATTCAATCATAGTTGTATTGGGCTTGGTCACAAACCTTGATTTGGAGGTTAAGCGGCTGGATGTGAAGACAACATTCTTTCATGGTGACTTAGAAAAGGAGATATATATATATATATATATGGAGCATCCAGAAGGTTTTGTTGCTAAATGCAAGGAGAAGTATGTCTGCAACTGAAAAAGAGTTTGTATGGCTTGAAACAGACTCCCAAACAGTGGTACAAGAAGTTCGAGCAGTTCATGGCCCAACAGGGTTATAGAAAGACTATTTCAGATCGCTGTGTGTTTGTGCAGAGATTCTCAAGAGGATGATTTTGTCATCTTCCTACTCTATGTTGACGATATGCTTATTGTTGGAAGCAACTCTTCAAGGATCAGTCAGCTAAAGAAGGAGCTGTCTTTGCTATGAAAGACTTGGGACCTGCGAAATAGATTCTCGAGATTTCTATAGTTTGCGACAGGAGGAATAAGTAGTTATGGCTGTCTCAAGAGAAATATATAAAAAAGGTACTTCAATGATTTTACATGGATAAAGTTAAGTAGTTAGTACGCATTTTGCTACTCACATTAAGCTTAGTAAGAATCAAGTTCAATGAGTGATGCTAAGAAAGAATACATGCAAGATGTTCCTTATGCATTAGTTGTTGGTAGTCTTATGTATGTCATGGTATGCTCTAGACTAGACATTACATGTGCAGTTGGTACAGTGAGTCATTTTCTATCAAATCCAGGAAAAGAGCATTGGAAGACAGTGAAGTAGATATTGAGACATCTACATGGTACTTCCAAGTTGCGTTTGAGATTTGGCACTGGCAAGCTCGTGCTTGAGGGCTACATTAATTCAGATATGGCTGGTGCTATTGACATGAGGAAGTCTACTTCAGGCTACTTGATTACTTTTGCAGGTGGAGCTATGTCATGGTAGTCAAAGTTACAAAAGTGCGTTGTCTTATCTACGATGGAGGCTGAGTTTATTGTTGTGATAGAAGCATGCAAAGAGTTATTGTGGATGAAGAAGTTTGTGAACAAATTTGACTTTATACAAAAGAGGTATGCATTATTTTGTGATAGTCAAAGTGCTATACACCTTAACAAGAATTCTACCTTTTATGGAAGGTCGAAGCACATTGATGTTCAGTATCATTGGATACGTGATATTTTGAACTCGAAGTTATTAGAGCTTGAGAAGATTCATAATGACAACAATAGTTCGGATATGATGACCAAAGCATTACCTCGAAGCAAGTTCGAGATTTGCAGGGAATTGACTGAGATGAGCTTCTGCTAGAAGTCCATACGTAAAAAAACATCCTTCAGTTAATGGGCCTGGAGGGGGAGATTTGTTAGTCCAGTCCCATTTTTGAACAGCCATTGACCGCCGACATCAACTGTGATGGCTCCCGCCTAAGACTTTTGTGAACAATATGTTAAAAATTAAGCTCTGAAAACCCAATAAATAGGGATGAGCTAAAGATCGATCAACAACACCCCATTCCTTATCTTCTCTGCTTGTAAATACCTCCTGTAATTCTTCTCGTGTATCATTTCATTTTATAATGAAATTGCTCTACATCTTCGTGGACTTGGGTATATTGAACGAACCACGTAAAATTTAAGTATTTGTGTGTTTTTTATCTTGGGCGGGGACTGTAAATCCCCAACAGCCTTCACACGTAGGCTGCCCCATAAATTTGAGAAAGCTGTCATAGCTATAGATGGAAAAGATAAAGATTGCTTTATTTCGTGAATGCTTTAGCAAAGATCTTGGCTTTATTGATACTTCCCAATCACTGAAATTTACCTATATAGTTAGTTGATCTTTTCTTTCTTTTTAAATAATTTTTTATAAGATTTTGAAGGTGAACAGCTGCATATGGGCGTTGTAGAGGACTTATGAAGCTAAAATCAAACATGAATAATATAGTGGCTATGTTTGTGGGCTTTAGGTTTGGGGAAAAACAAAGGAATAACAAGAGAAAGATATAAAGAGAGGAGATTTGGGGCTATTTAAGATTTGGGTTTACAACTCATAAAACTATGTTTGGTAACTAGAGAGAGAGAGAGAGAGAGGTAAAAGTGGGACTTTTAAAAGAGTAGAATTTGATAACTAAAATTTAGGGCATTTCTATCTAATGGAAAAGGGACAATGAAAAGATATAAAAACCAGACTATAAATTAGAGCTTAAGTTGTATCTCATGGGCATTCTATGCATTGGATGATCCTTAGCCAATATTACCTCGGGTGGAAAATCATGAATTCACAATCTATTTTAACTCAATGGAGTTTAAAAATCATCTATGAGATTCTTGGGGATATTTGTCTATCTAAGCCATAGTGCACCAAGAAGAAAAAGTCATATAGACCCTTGTTAAACAGCAAATAGAGTCATAGAGAGGGGGGAAAAAAAGGGGGCAGCCCCAGTGCACGAAGCTCCCGCCTATGCGGGGTCCAGGGAAGGGGCGGACCGCAAGGGCTTATAGTAGACAGCCTTACCTTGTATTTTGCAAGAGGCTGATTCCACGCCTTGAACCCATGACCTCAAGGTCACGTGACAACAACTTTTACAGTTGCACCAAGGATCCCCTTTATAGAGAGGGAAAAAAGAGATCTATAATAAGGTTGAACCACCTAGACTCAAAATTAGGGTTTCACTAAAGTTGTCCTTTTCAAAGATGGGGATAAATAGGTTGGGAGATAGACACAAACAAGAACAAGACCTTTTTGTCAAATTTGAAAGGGAACAAATCAAGGCCAGACATAACTAGTGTAAATTCTGATATCGAATTCCACCTTTAAATGGAAAAGCCGAATTGTAAGACTCTACCACCTCATCAGGAAATTCCAATTCTAAATTTTGTTGAATTTCCAAACTACCACTCAAAGTCGAATTCTGCCCTCAAATTCTAAATTCTGTTCCTAATTCTGAAACTCTACCCCCACCTAAAATTGCTTGAATAGATAAATAATAATAGACATTTTTACCAAAAAGCCCCTATCTTAGAGAATAAGTGCCTTTGTTATTATCCAAAAGGCTTAAATTTGAGAAGTTCTTGTTGAAAGATCCCTAAGATCAACTACCATTGAGCCTTGCACGTGTGTGGCTAGTTTGGACCCCATCTTAAGGAGGTTGTATCAGATGGCTAATGTAGATGCAAGATCTCTAGTGTCCAAGCCATTTGTTTGTGTGGTCCGCATTGGATGGACTTGCTTGTAAAAGTTTTCCATTTTTGTTGTGATCCATCCAAGCCAAGCCCGCCGGTTGAATGGAGAGATCGTCATGAGCTGGTCATACCTGTACAGTTTGGAGAGTGTGAATCTCACATTCGTAGCTTTTTATTAGATGGCCTGCCTTAAGTGGGATATGGCATAATAATAGTTGGGATCACTTAAATCTACGCCCAGTTGTAATTATAAGTTTATTTAGAATGGGATTTGAACACAAGACCACCATACTACTACATGCAACGTTTTAACTAACTCCCCTAGTTATGGAATGTACTTGTAATTATAGTTGGTAGAGACAAAACTCATGAATCCGTGCCTGCCATAATTCTGGGACCATTCACCCGATTAATCACACAAATATGATCAGCTTATGGTGATCTGACCATTCATCTATCTGGCCGTTTCTTAGATGAACTATGGTCTAAAAGGAAATATCACCACACAATCCTAACCCTATATTTCTGACAATTTTGTATTTTTATTTCTAAAATTCTGGAGCTATCCATTCTACTGCAACCTAGGATCACCAATCAAAAAGTATTAATGCGTCCCACGAAGAAATGTTTTTGACACCAAGATCTTGCTCTTAGCTATTCGATACCTTACTAAGATCAGGCCTGGAGGTACCACTTCACTACAACTTTACAACTTATGATGTTCAAAATCTGCATGACTCAATCTTATGGTAAATGTGGCAATTTAAAGATAATAATTACCTAGAAGCATATGCCAATTCCTAAATGTGATTGAAATCTATCCTATAAGAAGAAAATGCCACATCGAATCTCCTTCTAAATCGTCCTTATTCCAAAATAAAAGAATCTTTAGTGCATCCACCATTGACTGATCTAATCTATCCATAAGGCCCAACGATGGTTCTCCAAGATCCACAAATGACAACACCCTTTCAGTTCCAAATCCGAACGTCCAATAATGCGTATAGGTTGGTGATTGAGTAAATCTCATCCCTTCTAAATATTGAGATGAAGGAACATGTTGCAAGCCTAATACTTAGATATTGTATCCTATGCAATCTTCTAATTCTTATTGTTTACAGAGAAAGGATTCAGTCTTTCTATATCTACTCTCAATATTGTGGGAACCAGAAGTGTCTTAGAGTCTTAGAATTGTTGCTACATGTAACTCTTACCACGCTCATCCATCTTGCATCTATAAATACATAGTTATAAGTTAAAACTGAATTAGTGCGACACAAATCATCAAAGGCTGGTCTCTAGCTAGGCAAACGCCATGGTTTCTTCCGCCAAGGAAACCGTTTCCATCACTTCCAATGGCTCCCATCAATCGAAATTCAGAAAAAGAAATGCTTTGGCCTCTCGCTCGATTGAAAAGTGAACCTACCACACCCAAGAACAAGCAACGGTCCCCCAGAAACAGAATTTTAACTTTAACCAAAAGCCTCTTGGCGCATCTGATCCCTTGATCTTGGTGGAGAGCTGTAACCAAGAAACCTGTTGAACCTATGGGAGAGACGAAAGAGACTTCGGTTGAAGAAGAGATTCCTGAAACCAACCCTCTCGCTGCGAGTCTCTCTTGGTGGAAAACTGAGATCAGCCAACCTGTCGAAGCCGTTGAAGGAGAGAACACAGATTCCTTTTCAGGTGTTGAGTTCAAGACATCGCGCCTTTTATTTTCCTAGATTTGCCACTGCAGAAGACTGCCAAACCATCATTAAACAGTAAGATCAAGAACTCTTACACGATCACGAATGACTTTGCGCGAGGGAGAAGTTGCCGAAGACAAGACAACTAGGGTGGCATAATTAGCAGATAAAACTTGGACGTGATAGATAAAAAGATTGAAAGGGCTACAAATATTCTGAGGTCTCATGCAGATGGATTCATGGTGCTACATTATGAGATTGGACAAAAGGTTGATATTCATCATGATCTGATTGACCCAATACATGAAGTGGGACAGAAAAGGGCCCAAGGATTGCTTCATTCGTGCTGTACCTTACTGATACTCATGTTAAGGAAGGTGGGGAAACCATGTTTCCTTTAGCATATGGTCTGAATGAAAGGCACTAGGTGCTACGAAAAAATGTGTAATGGATTGAAAGTGAAGCCACGACAGGGGGATGGGCTTTCATTTTATTCGGTATTCCCAGAAAACTGCAAACTCGATCAGGCATTGCTGCATAAGAGCTCTCCAGTCGTCGAAGGAGAGAAATTGGTGATGAACAAGTTTATCATAGCGCAACATTAATTTCCTTAAAAATTAACTGCACAAATAAAAATAGTATAAACTCTCTCTCTCTCTCTCTCTCTCTCTCTCTCTCTCTCTCTCTCTCTCTCTCTCTCTCTCTCTCTCTCTCTTAAAAATTAACTCACCATCATCATCATCAAGACCGTATCCTAATAAGGGGCCGGCCACATGAACCTTGTTCCTCCATTATCCTCTATTAAGCATCATGGTTTCAGTTAGTCCCAAAATTTTAAATCTTTTCTCACCACTTTTATCCATGTTCTTTTGAGCCTTCTCTTTGCCCTTTTAAAGCCTTCTACTTACATTGCCTTACTCTTCTTATTTTCCCCAATTTCTTTCTGTTTCTTACTACAGAACAATTCCTATTTTCACTTGCAACTTCTCCGAAAAAAATTTGAGGTATTTTGGAATGAATTTGTATAGGAACCGGAAGAAGTTTGTTAAAGAAGAACCTTGCTCATGTGTAAGATGATGTTTGCTAGGTCTCATTTCTTGACACCTACAACGACCTGCACGTGGCTGGAATTTGATGATATGGACCTTCTATCTCGTAGGCTCTATCTGATACCAGAGTAATGGATTTGGAATGGAGAACACAATCACCAAATTAAGTCTCTATGTGTGTGTGTTTTTGTTCCTGACTCATCCATAAAGTGTTCACTAAATAAATGCTTTAAATCATTCAAAGACAGCCAACAGATTATGTATGAGAATGCAGAAATGCTTCAATATAATATACTTGAGATTTGGGTTTTCTAGTTTCTTTTCAATTGTTTTGTTTTCTTTTAATTAAAAAATTAAGGAGAAAAGGTAAAATAGTAAACTAACGCATTAGGCCACCATATGACAATTGGAAAAATTGACAGCAGGGGTTCATGTGATGAGTAAGTGTTAGTAATGATACCGCTACTAATGACCAAAATCATGAAGTAGTCAATTATTTGAAATAATAGTTGAAGGGGTATTCACAGTATTTAATATAAACTTTTTTTATCCAATTACTGGAAGGAAAAACAGAAGATACAATTTTTCAAAAGAAATGCCCAAATTATAATCAATCCTAAATGCCCTAATCTCTCCCTCGTTAGTATTGAAGCAGCCTAAACTCTCTCTCTTCTCAGTGGGGTTTCAAGTATATTATAAAGATAATAGAGCACGTTGGATTTCAAAAAATTGTTACCCAACCTCAACATGCTACCCAAGAAATGATTACTTGGTAGTTTGCAAGGGGAAAACAAGTACCTTCAAAATTGATTGCTTGGCACATTACAATCTTCCAGGACGCATCAGTTTGACGACCGATATGTGGACGTCCAACCAAGGCATCGGTTAATGTTTGCTTCGACAGGTCACTACATCGGTGCCAACTGAAAGTTGTAAAAAGGACGCTCAGCTTCTTCAAAAGAGGCATCTCCACACTGTGGAATGACGCTCGGCGAAAAAATATCTGAAGCGCTTAGTTGAGTGAAATATTGAGCGCAAGATATTAACAATCTAATGCAAATGATCGGATGATGAGCTTATTGAAAGATAAGTTAGATCAACGTCTTGTATTCAGACCAAAGCATGTACATGTTCGGTGTGTGTAATAAGTATATAAATTCTTGTTACATGTCTGTTCAAGCACGCGTAAGAAGTAGATAAATTCCTGAATAATTATATTAGATGAAGATGCACTTTCTTTGGCAGAGGGCACTTTTAATGAGTTTAAAATTGCATTCTCGTGAGAGCAATTATAAGCATATGATTCCTTTAATTAACTTAAAGAAACATTCTAAGTAAAGAAACATTAAGTTAATTCAAGAGTGTAGAACCAATGAAGACCACGAATCGCAACGAAACCAAACAAACCAGTTTCAGTCCTTCAAGCTAGAACCAAACTCCAAAACGGTCCAATTCCAATTAAGAGTGGAACTAGACCCTTGACACCCCTACTTGTGAACTTTTTTACTTAGGAGAGTGAAGCATCATCTGAGCACTTAAAGATGGATTTTGGATTCTCCAACTTGTGAAGAAAGTATGAAATAAGCTAGACTCGTCAGATTGATCATGCCCGCAAATATTTTCAGTTAAGGCCTTTTATTTGGGGAACCAACAGCAGGAAGTTCATAATACGGATGTGAACAGCTTCAAGAAGAAAACATGAGCAGTTGGAAATAAAAGTAGAGCCCACCTCTTCTCTTAAATGAACTCGAATCATTGATTTAAAATGGAACTTGATATTGAAGCCAAACATTTTTCTTTTAAAGAGGCTTGCATGAAGATTGGGAAGTAACGGATGCACAAACGTAACCGAAAAAACATCTGCCTAGCTACCACGTACTGTTCATAAAAGGGCATTCAAGTGCTATTCCAAACTGGTGTTAAATGTATGTTCTATTGGAGAGCAGCCATTTGACAACCTCCATTTGGTAATTGTGTCAGGAACAAAAGCACACACATGGAAACAGAACTCCTGAGCAGAAGCATGCAACAGATATCTCAGATTAGTAATTGAGTGTGGTAAATCCACACCTTCAGCAGTCAAAATAGCCTGGACAGACGCTGTAAAACGATGAAGAATGAACAAATATAGATTCCAAAATCAGCAATTTTTAAACCTAATGAATACCGAGTAATGCAAGTGAAAAGGAAACAGCACATATCTGATAAAATTCCAAAGAAAAAGTAGAAATCTATGAATCTCCTGTCAAAACATTAACCTGCCGAACACGAAGATCCAACTAGTAAGATCTTTTGGTTATTCTATTCCCAAATTGCATTACCTACATCACCAGGGAAATTTTCTGAACAAAGATCACGTACAAAACATATTTCTCACAAAGAAATGGACTCCTTATCATGTATTTGTTTTGTCAACCAGTCAATCCTTTTTGGCTGCTACATCCGAAATGGCTGTCTTACAACCATGAAGCTCGCCTTCAAAACTGACATCCTAAATCATTACATCAGGGAACCCGCATCCACCATTCAAATTATGCTTGATTTCCACTGGACAATTTGCAGCATTAGTGACCCGCAACTTTTGGAAGAGAATTAAAGAAACATCTAATATATTGAAGATGCAGTGGATAATTTCTGATTAAAATTTATACCAGATAGTGACAGCGCATGAATACCCTAAAATATCTAAGACATTTCCATATTAACTATGCAACAAAAGCGGCATGATACAAGTAGATCGATGTACTCAAGCAATCTTCTGGACAGAGTACAGTGAGCATGATCTACCTCCTTCCAATACCTTGATGGAACTCACTTAATCCATCGGCTTCTCTCAAAACAAAACCACCAACACAAGGGGATCTGCAACACGTTGTACAGAACATCAGGCAATAAGAACATCTGGCAATAAATAAACTAATGCTATATAGAAATTCTATGCATGTATTGATCTTTTCTGCCTTCTAAATATTGTTCAATGCAATGAACTGGGCTCAGTGCTGCTAAATACGTAATGATTTGCTAGGTAAACTCTATTACAAATTCACTAGCTATCACAGCAGCATAACAAGAGGAAAATTTCAAACACCAAGTATTCCAGACAGTAGAGGGATCACCAAGAAAATTACAGAAGCAATCAATAAGAACTGGTTGCACTTTGACACCAACAGAAATGGAAGAAGAAAGTTGAATCTCAATCCTAACATTGCAAGCGAAAAATGGTTATGAAAACCTAAAATACGGAAGCCCAGACTAACCAAAATTAAACAAGTACTAGAAACAAGTTGCATACTCTTCACTGTCAACGCCTCGTCCTGGGCTTGCAGCGGAATTCTGCCAAAAGAGCTATGTGATCAGACGACCACTCTGGAGAAGGAAGTGCAGTGTCCTTCCTTAAGCTCTCCTCGTCTAAGAGCTCTAATAATGATTCCACTGTCAAAGAATCCGCTGAAACCATAACAGAACTCAAATTTTCAGAGGGATACAGACATGAAACAACTGCCAAGGTACTCAATGCCTAAATACTATACCAGTGTAAAAAATGTAATCTAGAGTGCCAATGAAATCTCTAGTGCAGTTTGTAAACAACGGCTCATTCGAGGTAGGGTCCATTCTTCTTCGTTGTTGCTCTAAACCAATTCCAACTCCCACCATTCTTGCAAAGGATGAGTAAGCACTCACCTGTAACAAGGAAGTGGTCACAAGCAGTAGAAATTCAAGAATTGAAAGACAAGCACTATCAATGCCGTAGAGTCATGGATTCCAGATTGCTTGGGGCATATGTGGGTCTAACTTTCACCCAAGAAAGGGGAAAAAAAGAGTTACCAATGGAAGCTGATGCGTTAACTTGCTGGCAGGACGTAATATTCCAAGAGGGTCTACTTGCAAATCAGGATGCATTGGATCAACCTTCCCCATAGCAAGAAGTGCGTGGGGTGCGCTGCAACCAAGTCAAATATTCACTTAAGTTAACTATGAAACTTATAATCTTGTGAAGACAACTTCAATATTCTTCATAAGAAGCTAAAGTGTATCAGAACAATGGTGCAGACCTTCCAGGAGTTGAATTAAAATCCCCACAAACCAACATTGGAATGTCTGCACTGACAGCTATTTTCTCCAATCCTTTCAAAAGGGTATGCACCTGCAATCATTCAACAAGGTTAAATGGCTAGAAACGCAAAAGCAATAGAATAACTTCATAGAAACAGCAAATGCTAGGATGAGAACCTGCCAGAGCTTAACATCCTTGAGATCTTGATGAACATTTACATGTGTGTTTGCCTGTGCAACACACCATGAGAAAATAAAAGAAGTTACAAGCAATACCCAAATAAACCACGTGCAGAGCTCATATGCCCACATAAATATCCAGCTTCCACCAAAATACTTCAGTTGTTAACAATAAATGTTCAGGAACAAAAGAAAAATAGACAGCATTACCCAGGGAAGGAAACAATACAAAAATGGAGGTAATGTCAGAACTCGACAAAACAAAACAAAAAGGATCAACACGGCCAAGACCAGTAGCAATTTTCTTCAATACGAAATGCTTCCTTAATTGGAGGAATTACAATGGGGATGTCCCATATACAATTACTTGATGCTCGCTGGTTGCAGGGATTAATAATCTCATTACAAACACCTAGTGTCACAAAAGAAAATTTGAAAGCAAGTCACATCTACCTAGGTCAGGGATCTTTTCAGTGAAAATCGCATGTGTTTTTGCCTGAAAACCACACCATGACAAAATAAAGAAGTTGCATCTAGCTAGATCAGAGATTTTTGAGGTAAACATTGCGAAGCAGAGCATCCCAGGGTAATGTCCTTTGGCCGAGAGATGATATAGGAAAATCACTAGTAGAACAATCTTCTTCAACAAAGGGGCACCGGTGGAGTCCAGAACAAATATCCTAAGTCACATAAGGAACATGCATCTCTGCCTCAATAGAATCCTTACACTATCATACCATACCTTTTGGTTAGTTTAAGTGAACAAGTGGTAGGCACCTACAATCTATGCTAAGAAAGACTTAGGGGGAACCTCTTTACTACATCGAGATCAGCGATCAAAGCGGAAGTGTACATCTCTTTGAACCATAGTAGAAATTTGCTGAAGGAACTATTCAACCCTATTTGACATCTCGCCCACAGGACCATTCCAAAACCACCATAAATATATGATATCCTTTCAAGCACCCAACACAACATCCTAAAGACTTCTATCTCCCCTTTCCATCCCAAAAGTAAATGAAAGCTTGTATATTACATATCAATTGCAGTGTTCCGAAAGCTCTACCTCTCTCATACTCCTCTCCTCTGACATATCCCAACCCTCCCCATGTTTTTTCACATTAAATTAGATCTCCATGGGCACCAAACAGAACCAATTTCCATAACCATTTCTCAACAAGCAATTGAGTATCTGACAAGCTCAACAGTGTTTTCCTTGGTTGACAAACAATTTACCACTTAATTAGTTGAAGAATCCTCTCCCCTTCATACTTTTCTTCCCAATGAAAGCCACTTCAAATTTTCAATCGGGTCCCATCATTGGACTAAAAATCACTAAACAACACAGTGAGAAGATCGGCAATGCATAAAGTAATAAGAGTTAGCTCCTATCATAAAACATGTTAACCTTCCTCCAAGGGACAAGGTTTCCACAATACATTCAATGACATGGCCCAAAAACGTGATGGCACTCCATTAACAAGAATTTGGAGGGCATAAGAGAAAGGAAGACCTCCCATTGTAGCACCTGAAAACTTTGCCTTTCATTGTTCAAAGCAAGAAGACTTCTTCAACCCATTATAGAATACCTCTTGGATCCCAGATTTGCTCAACTAATTATTTGCATTAGTAAAACTGCCATCAAAGAAGTATAGAAGTGATTTGTATATATCCCTAGGAATTTCAATTGCACTTATATTCATCACTGTAGGAATTGGGTTCAAGTATCCCCCCCTTTGTAAAGGATTTCTCCATAACAACCATGAACGGTTGCGCCTAGGGTGGATAAATGAGGCTTAGCTGATCTTATGACTAAGGAGGCAACATGAACCCAATGAAGTCCTTTAATTTCACCTATTTCGGCTTGCGCTCTATAAATAGCCTTGATACAAAATAACAAACAGTCTCACTCTTACTGTTTGGATCTGTGACCGATGGAACACCATAGGATAATAACTCATTAGATGTCCCTCTTCTTGTGCTTCTGAGTCCAAAAGTACTCTCAAAAGACCAAGAAACCACATGAAATCCATATATGCATATATGAAAGTATAGACTGCTATGTACCAATTGAACCAATGACAATTCGTGATTCCACATTGAATCAATTCCATACTGGTTCCTTCAGCCTTTTCAATAAAATCATCCCGTAGCAAATCAACAACACCGGAAGTGATTTCCCTCGGTATCCTTAATAAGTTTGGTGTTTCCCCCTGATGGGCCAATGAAATACCTAGTGTTCAATGACTAATAAATTGTCCAGAAAGTGGATTTCCTTGAAGGACAACACAAGAGCTCTTAATATCCCAAGGTTCCCCTGCTGCAGAAAAGGGAAGGACAAGAAATGCATCTCACTAACTCTACCTCACACCAAATATCATTCTACACAAAAGGTATAGGTGGCAATTTCAATCTAACATGTTATATGTTTTTCCACCTTGCCATCAATGCCAGGTGCCCATCAACTTTCCTACGCTAATTACGTCACATTGGCAAATGAAAGACAACCTAGCATTGGTCTTCCTTCCACTAGTGCCTTGAAAAGAAAGATGTGACCTTACCAATGAATCTACTCAATCTATTGCCTAAAAGATTTTGGATAATTTTATCATTCAGAAGAAAAGCTTTTGACACATCCCAGCATCTACTAGTCAATTTTGTTCTGTTCCTGCTAACATTTCCAAAAATCCTGCTTCGGTAGGAAATTGAAACCAGGAGATGGTTCTGAAAGATTCCATTCCAGATACCCGAAATCCCATCTGAAAATTTTGGAACAGAAAGGAAGGCCAGCTAGAACACCCTTTTCATGGATGGAAATGACTATTTACACAAAAATGGTATTAAAAAAATAATAAGCTGTACTTTTGCATTTTCAAGAGAAATAGTGAGGTTTTAACATAACTTTACCACTTCCAATTGGTGGTGATGGTTTACAATTGATCAACACTCCCTCATTTGAGAGATCTAAAAAGAACAAAGGTTGTTCATATCAAAATGAGTCTTTCAATATCTTTTCCAGAATAAAACAACTGTGAAGACGGAACTTCCTTTCCTGTAGAAAGGTGGAATGGCCATAAATGAAATTTGATAACTAAGCCCAAAGGGCCAGTAATCAAACTTGTGGGCTTATAAATTTTTAGGTCCTGATGGATCCTTTTTTTCTTGTATGAGACTGATCAAAATGGTCCCACATTCTTTGCTAAATATACAAATAAAATGTTCATTTTCATTGGGTAATGAAATTCTTCATAGAAGGTGAACAATCCAAACTGTCGGTTTTATCCCCTAAAAGAGGGGACCATGGACCCATTGAGACCCTAAGCTTTATGTCTCTGAAAGTCTTTGTAAAGGTAACACAAACCCATTAGAATCTAAGCTTTCTCTCTCCAGGCAAAAATCACTGATATATAGCCTTCCACCTCAACAGCAATGTAGTCACAGGCACAAGGTTGCTTCCTTCAATATGGAAGCAAAGAAAGACCACTAAAGCTTGTGTCAAATCCAAAGAAAAGCTTTGAGTAAAAGCCAAGAGCAGCATCCTCACTATCCTATTTAAGGTCAAAAGTTACATTGTTAACAACAACATTCTTATGAGGTTAGTGTTCCCCAAACACAAGCACCCTAATGAAAGAAAATCATACTCCTACCCTCCAATTTGAGCCGTGGCACTTTCAATTTTTATTCCATGTTGTTTCATCTTATATAATCTCATATTTGATAGCAACCTCAACAGATCCCAAATCTGAGATGGTACCATCCAAACCAATAACATGCTGCCAAATACAGGGATGAAACAATAGTTCTTACAGTGTAGTTGGTCCATCATGAGATAAGTCTTCCTACAGTTTGTTCTTGGACTATTACCATCATCATACAATCAAAACAGTTTACTTTTGCTCTTACTGCTCCGTTTACATTTTGCTACCAATCTGCTTCTTCTAATATAAGTTCATTCTGCCTCGAGATACCAGAAGACATAGCAATAACTTATATTATGAAGCAAATGACATTCATATTTTCATACCACAAACACAGGATATGGCCCCATGCAGATTTCAGAACTTCTACCAAACTTAGTTCCCCATACAGACAAAATTGTTTTAAGTATTAAACTCTAAATGGAATCATACTACTGCAATACAAAATGAGAATGGGAAGTATGCTAGGTTTCTCACCACACAGAGAAGCTGCCGTTTTCCAGGAGTATCAGCACCATGGTTACTAAATTTTGCTTCCAAAACAGCAATCAATGCAACATTATCCTGTGGATAGGAATAAGGTGGTAAAAACATTTAAGAAATCAAAAAATCCTTGTAATGTGACAAATGAAGCTGGAATATAGCTCAAAATTGAGTGCAGTCAAGCTACCTTAAGCAGTCTATTTAGAGCAGTTTTCTTTTGAACACTTGGAACTACTGCATCAGTCAAAGATTGAGCAGCCTTATTGAATTCAACCTGATACAAGAATGAATTGCTGCTGCTCTTATATTCTGTTCTATTCGTGTTACCATTCTAATAAAAACTTTGTTAAAACTTCATATATAAGTATTGACTAAAAGAATGTATCAATACCTCATACTTTTTAACATGTGAAAACCTGTCCCTACGGAAAAACGTGGCGCAACCATCAATTGCATAGGCAGTTCCACTGTACACCTATATCCAGTGACAACAGCTTAAGAATACAAATATGATGAAACCTTGCAGGCCACAAACTGGAGAAGAGACAAGCTTTAACCTCTGCAGTCTTTTTCTTGTAAAGAGCTTGATATCCATGCTTATCCAACTCAGGAGCAAAGAACTCTTCAAAGTGATCGCTCTGAACCTGGAAGAGTAAATGACCAAGTTTACTAAGCAAGTTATAAAGTGCAGAAATGTCCTTCCTTCTTGAAACTGCTTCCAGTGTCAGAACCGAACAGAAGCTCCTTAAAGCTTCTCATCTGATCCTGACATCATAGGAAGAGTATCAAATAGCATGTCAGCTTGGCAAAGGAACTGATAACCTTAGATTACATTCACAGAAAGAAAAAAAATAATAAGCCTTTTGTTCGAGAACAAGCAGTTTTTATGTGGCCAGCCAGCTAGAAGGTCAGAGGAGTCTATTTATCTAGGGAAAAAAAAATTCTGTAGTACATATCATGAAACCAAATGAATAGTGTAGAAGTAGGTGGCAAGGGGTATGGACTAGTAAAATCTAGATGAAGAATGAAAATTTCCAAGTTTGAAGGTTACTTCTTCAGACTGCAGACTGGCTAGAATAATAAAATAAGACCCAAGTAACTCAAGAGGAAGAGATGCTTATAGTCAATTAAGAAACTCTATCTCTATAACCAGAAAGAGAAAAAATAATGTTGGTATCTTCTCTACCAAAAGCAAATGTAACTTGAGAAATGTAGTAGTTTAATATGCAGTGGCATACCTCCTGAAGACAAAGGATGTCTGCATGATACCCAACAATTTCTCGTAAAAGATTCTGTCTACGGTATGCCCATGAAAGGGCCCAAGATGGGCAATAGCTGTATAATTCACTTGTAGCATACACCTCAGATAGAATGTTGTAAGATAGAACTGTGAAGGTCCCTGAAGAAGCAGTACGAGCATCCAAATCCAAATGTCCCATCACATCAACTCCATTTACAGGAATTAAGTGCCGTGGACTGGGGGAAGGAGCAGGAATGACACGTGATGTCAAAATTGTATTCACAGGTCCAACAGGAATTCTTGTTTCTGAATCAACTGCTACACACTCAAACTTCAGAACATGACCAATATCATCAGCAGTAGGCGTATATGTTTTAGACCGCCCAACTTCAAACCAGGTTTCACCACCACTCCTTTCTGATACTGTTGCAGGATATACAGGCGTAGAACCATTATTCAAGCTTGAATTGAGTCCTATGGATGATGTTGAACCAGATAGTCCTGGATTGAGAGATGCGGCAGATCCGGAACTACCAAAGCGTCCAAATAACTCTTCTTCCTCTGCTCCATTTTCATTAAGGGCACTAATTGCTCGATCATGTAAAGCACGATGGTGCTGCCATGCATCTGAAAAGCACCTAGGAGTACAATGGTAACTCTTAGCTACAGGTATTTTTGCCTTAACACAACCTAGGCACTGTAGTGTTGCTTGTTCAGATGGATGTACACTGCAGATGGCAACTTTTCTGTCACTCTGGATTCGGTACCTGCAACACAATGTAAACAAATGAATAGATATGTCTGGATAAGATAGTCTGCTTGACAACATTCCAACAGGTAACATCACGTGTGGGTCCACAAGGGCAAAAGTCAAGAAAACCTTCATACTTAGTGGGGTTTATTTAACTGCGTTTCTTGGGAGTTTCTGAGATATCATGGCATATCTCAAAAGTGCAGCTTATTTAACAATGACATCTTGGGCATATGTGAGATATCAGGTTTATTTAACTGTGATATCTTGGGCATATGTGAGATATCAAGTCCATTTAACTGTGATATCTTAGGGATATGTGAGATATCAGGTTTATTTAACATTATCATAGTTGATATGTTTGGTGATATCAGAGCCATGTCAAACCCTCTTTAGTATAAAAACTACTTGTTTCTAGAGAGAGAAAATTCAACTTCAATATATGTTTCTTTAGAGAGAAGAAATGGGTGTCTTCACCTTAAAGTAGCTCACTACAATAGAGAGAGAGAGAGAGAGAGAGAGAGAGAGTGTGTGTGTGTGTGTGTGAGAGAGAGAGAGAATAATGCTTGCACTCATTCATATGGGCTTTCCACTACACGACTCATGCAAGCTGGCCTACTATGATGGATCTTTGACCAGTCACTAGGGAAGAGTTGGAACATATTTCTTGTTGCTAAGGAATCAACAGTGGATCCTGACAACTTGATCAAATGTATTTTAGTATAGTTTAGCGTGTAGGGCAGTAGACCAATGTTGCTTGATAGAAACACAAGTGGGCCCATAATCTAGTGATCTTAACCATTCTTCTATTTAGGCTACTTTTTTGCCAACTAAGCTTACAAGATCCACAGCTGGTGACGGTTTAGATCACTATGATTCCGTACCCACTAATACTCAAGAGTTGCAAATCAACCTGAATTATAGTTAGTGATGCTTAATGTTCATGTTGTTAAAGATAATCCGATGGCCATCAAATTACTAATCAAAGTACATAGAATAACTCAAATTGCTCATAGATGGGCCCACCTAAAGTAAATTTGAACAACAATTGCTTAAGGCCACTTAAAACATATGAATAGTCAGTGCAAATTTACATCTCATGCTTCTGAGCAGTTTTTGGATATCAAACGGACCTCCCTAGATGGTAATCTTAATGCAGCCGATTTACTCTTTTTTGCAATAAGTTTCGCTACAGCACCTACTGCTCTAGCTACTTGTCCACCCTTTCAAAGGGTGGGTCCCTACTTTAGGGACCATATGAATAATGAAAAAACTCCATGAAAGGAACATTAATGATTCATATAAATAACTTAACGGGATATGCCTCAAATAAATCCACCGAGTAACTAATAATCCTGTTATGGCCATCCATTTGAGGTTGATGAGAATCCAATGATTTTCTATCCACATCAATGGCTCTGATTTACCCATACTTTGAGGGTCATTACATTATGATTGGTTGATGCATTGTTTTTTATTAAAAAATATTAATAAAATATCTCTCAAACATATTTTAGATATCACCAAAAATATCACAAAAGATATCACAAAAAACATCTCACATATCTCAGATATCACAGAAAATATCACAGAACATGTGACACACATCTCAGATATCACAAAAGATATCACAGGAGACATCACACAAGATATGCCAACAAAAACTCCCAAGATGTGCAGTTCAATAAACACCCCTTAGCATTTTCCCAAAAAAATTCACTGTGACTAATTGGAACAGGTTTCACTCCTTATTCCACAACTAGGAAAGTTTAAATATGGTAAAGGATAAGCAAGTACCTAAATATTTAAAAAAGAAATGCTTAAACGATTGAACTGAGATACTCACATGCCACCACCCAAAACTGAAGAACAGAATTAACAGAGCATCCATCCGCCAGTACATCTGTCCCATGCTTTATTCCAACTTTTCTATGCCTTTGTAACAATCTATCCTACTATGATTTCTCTTGCTGATATTTTGCAACAATCTCAATGTATTTTTAATAGAACAAACAGTTTCTGCAATTTCTTAGAAAAGAAGTTGCAGAAAATATGGGGCAACCATAAGCTACGACTCTTTATGTATGACAGGAGATCAAGCACATGAGAATATACAAAGTCAGACTGCTTTGTGAAGTGAATTTCCTAAACCTTAGTTGTATCTCTCGAGGCAATCAGGCTTATAACATGAGGAACCATGTCCACATAAATACAGATGAATCATGTCGGGAGTTAAAGAGAATTAATCAGACATACAGATGCATGGATCCTTTAAATAGGATCTTGAGCCTACTTTGGTTATTCATGAAAAGCACTTCAAGCTCTAGAATTGTCTAGTTTCCCCATTATCACTTCCCGCCAATTTCAAAAGTTAGGGAGGCATAAGAGTGAGAAATTTATTGCTCCAAAGAGCTCAGAAAAGAGCTGAAGTCAATCAAAACATTTCCACTGCACTTTAATTGCTCTTACTGAAAATTTTCATGTGAAATTCATTTTCAAAACCCTTAACACTCTAAATAGCATTTGACTGTAATATGAGAAGGTGCCAACAAAGCAAATGCCAATACATTTATCTACAAGCAAATCCCTAGTTTGGCAGAAAACAACAGACAGCCCTCAAAACTAACTCTTCAGGTGCCCATAAGTACAAGTTAGGGTTGCCAATGGGAACGAATTATCCAATATCAGAACTGAATCATTTGAATTGACAGGATATGGAATGGAAAATTTTATCCATGGACAGAGATGGAATTGACATTGAATATCCACATTTTTTTGGAATGAATATGGAATGAGGGCTACTATCTGTGAATTAGTCGATCTGAAATGTAATTTTTGCAGAAAACAACAGACAGCCCTCAAAACTAACTCTTCAGGTGCCCATAAGTACAAGTTAGGGTTGCCAATGGGAACGAATTATCCAATATCAGAACTGAACCATTTGAATTGACAGGATATGGAATGGAAAATTTTATCCATGGACGGAGATGGAATTGACATTGAATATCCGCATTTTTTTGGAATGAATATGGAATGAGGGCTACTATCTGCGAATTATTCGATCTGAAATGTAATTTTGTATTGGACTAAAACGTTCCTAAACGTTTATTAAACTATATTATTATTTAGGGATATATTATATGTTAATTATTTATATTATAAAAATAGACAAATTTTGTATATTTATTATTTAGACTTTTTTAAGCTTTAACTTTACCAAATAATATTATCCAAAAAGAAAATCAATTTGGGGGTTCTGTCCATCTTTCTCTCTGTACAAAACCGTAGCTGTTGCAAATGGTCAGAAAGAAGGCCTCATCATAAGTTTCCAGTTATTGTGTGAATGCTAGAAACCTAATGCAGTGTACAATCAATCCTCAACCAAACGAGAATGAAGGCACACTTCCCATGAACTCTTTTAAATGCATATGATCTAATAAACAAAGTCACTTATGATTACGATCTAACTATCAAGATTGGGCTGATTCTCGCAACTAAATAGTGATCAAAATTACTCAGCTTCATGATCCAACAATCAAATTGACCTACTAGCGTAATCTCATGGCCAAGTAACATCCAAGACCAGACCAAACTACTATCTGAATCCATATCCAAACAGATGAAATTCATTGTAATGGATATAGAATGATGGTATCTGGACCATATCTGATCCATTGCCAGTCTTACACAGGGTAGCTTTGGACATTGAGTATTACAAAAACGATTTATGCAGACCCGCTGGTCAACTCTCTTAAACAAACTGGCAAGACACAGAAATCCATTGAACACCTAGTCAGAGAACATCCAGCATTCTAAAGGGTATACTGGGATACAGATCCCCCAGCATGCCTTCTTCGAAACAATTACAACATCCATAATCCCCATATTAACTAAAGAAAACAACACAATAATCGAAAACATTTCTAGAACCCAAGAGTAATGACACTAATAATGGCTCATCTCCCTCCCAAGTTCAAAAACGACCTACCATCCATCTCATTACTAAAACTTGGATGGCAACTGTAACAACCACACAAAAGCCCTAAATACAACACTAGTCACTGCATTATCGAGATTCAATTGCACATGCAAACTCATAAAACTTCAAACTACTAATAGAAAATACACAAGTCAACCATCATCAACAATATGAACAAACCTAGAAACCACGAACAGATTTACTCAGAATAACAAATTCTCCCAAACCCAGTTCCCAAACTCTCATCAAAGTAACCAAATTCAACTCA